>OX420948.1:17023176-21823176 GCA_949091785.1 Polymixis lichenea | reverse complement strand
CATTTACAATATTGTAGTTTGTTGCCTGTGACAAACAATAAGAGGCAACATATGACTTGCATTGTATAAAGATTGTTTAGACCATGCAAGTGTTATTGTTCCTTTTCAACGTAAACAACATTACTTTACAAGCAATTAAATCATACCGTATAAATCAAGCTTTAGCGGAAGCGATTGCCGTATTTGAAATTACTAAACTTAACAAATTACACACCAATTTTTTTCTTCGTACATTAAAGGATATTTAGGCGGTAAATGCAAAGTAAATCACTTCCTCAATGTCTCTTTAGGATATTAAAACTAGTTTCCCACCATCCTATTATATTTCGACAGTTATATTAATAGCCATAATTAAGTCTGGACTTTAAAATAGACTGTAACCTATGAGCTCGATTCGATCTTTCTTCTAGAATGTTCAGATAGGAAAGGCCAAGCTCATTTAATTTCAAAAATATGCTTGATTTAAAAAGTAGACGAGAAACGTAAAAGTGTTTGTATAAAATGTTCTATTTTTTATAAGCCTGCACTATCCTACTGCTTAGCAAAGATACGCGTCTAGATCGTCTCGCCACCTATTCATGAACCTTCCTGCCTAAACCTACTTACAGAAATAAAAAACATTTATCATTTAATAAGCAACTTGGATTCAAGAAGCCCTGCCTTTTCCAAAAATGCTGAGCTCAACTTATCTATACAGGGCAGTGGCAAAAGCACCATATAACACGATTCCTACCGGCTTCCCTTCCGGGATTCGCATCGGCAACTCTATCACTATTAAAAAACGGCACGTCAATAGTGGCTACTACTGTCAAAAAATATAGTTACACTACGGGTATTTAATTCACCATAACATTCAAACATTAAAAAACGGTTTTTTTTTAGCTTTGTATTAGAACAAAAATAAAAACTTTTTCCACAAAAATAACCGACTTCCGAAAAAACTAGTGGTGGATTGTTTGACCCCAAGGATAGTGAGATTTTGAATTAGTGGGGTAGGTTCCAAACAAAACAACCGACTTCCGAAAAAACACTACAAATTGAAAAATAACTTTAATTTCGGAAATTGGTGACTTTGGAAACGTATTTAATTTTTTGTCACCGCCTTCCGAAATTAAAGTTATTTTTCAATTTGTAGTGTTTTTTCGGAAGTCGGTTGTTTTGTTTGGAACCTACCCCACTAATTCAAAATCTCACTATCCTTGGGGTCAAACAATGCATATGCATATTTATGCGATAGCAGCAATCGCGGTTTATTTACTGTAATTGTTACGTTGTCTGTCTCCGAAATGCATATCAGATCTTTATGAAATTGCAATGGAACCACACGGAAAACACCAGCTTTCAAATAAAAGAAGAATCATCAAAATCGGTTCACCCAGTCCAAAGTTATGAGGCAACATACGTAAAAAAAAAACATACAGTTGAATTGAGAACCTTTGAGTTGATCTTTGAAGTCGGTTAGATTAAAAAATGTTCTAAACTAACCCGACGCCAAAACTTCATAATCGGGAACTAAAAAATCATACAATACCGATCCCTTAATGATGTCACTTTAGGTCACGTGGTACCGCTTGATATGGACGAGAGCAAGCCGCTGTACATCAGGTTATGACAGAGACAGATATATAAAATGCGTCAGCGAGAACGAGATGGAGGAATATTGCACATCTTATCTTGGTTTTCAGCTGTTCAATTTTATTGTATTTAGTTCTATACATTTCTTAATCGATAAGTCAGTAAGTTAAAGCCGACTTCGTTTCGGCTTTTCTCTTTGAAAATTTTACACCTCGCCGATGATACAGGCTTTTGCGTAAATGATGGATAACCCTGAAACTGTCGATTGGCCAGATTTATCATCTATCATTTACCCCACTTATATCGCCATATGCCCACCAAATTATTGATATTTTAAATAAAAATTGTACTTACGCTTACCAAATCAGCTGCCATTTCTACAATTGGTGATTTTTTCTCGTTTTTGTTTTTTTTTATGTCAGTTATCCATTATTTACACCACTATTTATAAAATGAATCTCTATTTCTCTTGGTCACGGCATTACACATGAACAACTGGACCAAGTTTGCTAGTATTTGTTTTGTTGTATTTGTTATTATCAGGAGAAGGTCCTTATGAAAGAAAAAAAAAAAAAAAGTTGCGCGTAACATTAGAAAATTTAAGAAAACGCGAATTCAATACTCATAGTTAAGACGGGACAACGTCTGTCGAGTCAGCTAGTGAACAATAAAAAATATGTCTTACAAAAGAATGCACCCAATCTTTGTAATATTTACAGTAACGTATCTGCGGTGACTCAGCTTAATTAAAGGCATAAGATGTCGACACGACAACGTAGTCTAATCTTAATTTCCATGAAAGTCGCGCAACAAATCTACAATGTGTGCCTGCACTTAACTATTTAAAGTAATTAAAGCGCGGTTTTGTAAGCCCGTCTGCACTGCCTGTGACGTAATAATACGAATTGTATTTAAATGTCAAACACAGTTCAATAAAGGCTCAAATTTTTTATATCTACATTCTGTGGTCTTGGATTGGACAAATATTGCTGTATTTGTGCAAATAATTTAACCTATTTGCTAGTTGCCTACCCCGTTGGTTTAGTAGTGGTCGCAAGCGCTACGCTGAGCGTGAGGTAGTCGGTTCGGTTCACAGTACGGACATAGTGTCATTGGGTTTTTCCATCTGAAATTTCTCAGTAGTAGCCCTCTATTACAGGGCACTTAAACTTACTTGACGAAATTCGAGTGCTCTATAGGTACACCTCTGCCCAACCCTTCGGTGTAACAAGGCGTTATGTTAGTTTATTATTCAAAATTCACTCTGGTCGAGATTGATAAAGGTACTATGTTCCCCTATCTTGCACTAATATTAGATTCAAAGTTGCGCAAAAGTTCCAGAAATAATGTTAGGCCAATGTACCTACGTTTTAAGTCATATTTACTTATCTCGGTTTCAGAGTCAGTGTCAAGATATGTACTATCTATCATATAATCGGTGGATAATCAGAGACAGGTGAGATGATTAACAAACTGTCATGTTTTACCGCAATTAAAAGGATTTTCTTTTATTTCTTTTTTTTTAACCACTCATAATACATACGTACTGCATTTACAATCAATTTACAATACACAATAAGCCGAACCAAACAACTAAACTCGCTGAACACAATAACAATGTCGTTAATATTTAAAATCGCAATTGTGACGTTTCAATATTTGGTGTTTGAACTAAGTTTGACAATCGAACGCAATAAAGGCTTTGTTTGGAGCCCGCGGCTGGGGTACGGTTGAATACAACCTATACATATTGACGATTAGTCGCAAATGTGGCTGAGATTGTTTCAAAATGAATAAATGTAGGTAATTGATTTTGACTAATCTAGAAACTTATCATGTGCCTAGCCTTCTCCCAATTACGTTGGGGTCGGCTTCCATTCTAACCGAATGCAACTGAATACTAGTATTTTACATGGAGAGACTGCCTATCTGACCTCCACAACCCAGTTACTGGGTAATCCTGTCTATCTATGTTATCTGCGTGCTCTCTTGTGATGTTACCATGACACCTGTATTTCCTAAGAAAGCACGCAGAGGAGTAAAGCACGCTATGATTTTGAGTTATCTAGAAACTCATTGATGTAATTGCAGCTACTTTTGGCACTAGTGTTCAAAGAGATAAGTATCTGACGATAAATAAGCTGTACTGACAGCAACTTTTTGTACGTCCGAACCCATTCTTCTACCCAATTGCTAATGCGTTAAATTTGAGCAGAATAAACAGTTTTTCTTTCTTTGGTTCTGTATTTCTTTCGATCTTTATGTCGTTTCTTTCCTTCGAGACACTGATGAAGACGCTTCCAACCAACAAACTTTCGAATAGTTATTCCGGTAACATAGACCTAACATCACTCCTACATTGCCTTGCTCCCTACAAGAAGAAGTATAAAGCACTCAGACATTTCACCATCGATGTTTCATCAACCAGTCGCACATCCGGGCTGGTACTGAGGACTTCCTAATTAAAGGATCATTATATACGTAAATAATATAATACAAATGCGATATTAATTACAGTGAGCACCATGACTAACGCTCCGTGTACAGCAGCGAATGTTAATGATATCTATGTTAGTCACCCGTGTGTGTCACGCCTTACTTCCATGGGAAAATAATCTACAGCTCTTTCGCAATAGGAGATAGCTCCTGTCATAAAGATTTTTTCACATAAAATGATGGAATTAGATAAGTGCAAATACATAATAATTAACAAAGCCCGAATGTCTGACAACCAGTTTCAACATGGAGTATAGTGATACCCAGTAACGGGGTTGTGATTTTTTTTAAATGATAAATGAAAAATATTATTATCACCACAAATAACTAAAACCATACAAAAAAAAGGTTTTTCTTTAGGTATGGTCTAAAAGACACAGCCAGTTTTTTAATTATGAACCCAATATGTATAAAAATGCAGTTCTTTTTACAAAACTGACACATTAGTCCGATGCTAATAATGATGTCAATTTCGTATTAAGGACTTTATCCAAATCAAAATAAAGTTGACAATGCAAAAACAGGCTGAGAGTTTTAGGCCAGAAACTAAAGTTAGATTGCGGTTTTGTAATAAAATGGTAAGTGACAACAAAGTCGCAATCCTGACATAAATTAAATAGACGTTAGCATTTAGATCATCACACATTCTAAGTAAATATATAAAATAAAGCGAGCTATTTTTCTCACACGGCTCATTACATCTCCTTATAAGAACCTCACGGCCGCCACAAAGTCTGTCAAAGGTAGTCGCCATATTGGATCAGCCATTACAGAAAAAATGTGGACAAGATGGAGTATCTTAATGGTGATAGTTCCGCATACCCGGGCTTGTAACGTAAGCTATGCCCATTTAAAGATAGGCCTAATTATGAAGGGATTTATTATAGGTACGCTCATTGAGAAATAGGATAAATTATTTTGCTATATATAATAATTTATGGGATATTGTTTACTGTATCTTACATGCTGCGAAGAAGATTTCACATAACTCGAATTTACGACTTTCTCCCTTGGAGGTTGTCGAAAACTACTAGATGCCACATAAGAGTGAATACTCCATGACAAGCTAAGTGTTTATTTATTATTCTATACCCTGATTTACACTGTGATTGAATTGCCTTAGGCATACCTTCTTTAGCATCATCATCCATAACCCGATTTCACCCTTTGCTAGGCATGGGCATCTCTTCTCTTGTGCCAATCCCCACGCTCCAGCCAGCCTCATCAAGGTTTTGCCCGCGATGGCGCGATGTCGTCTGCCCATCTCGCCGCTCGTCTCCCAATCCTTGAACGCGTTTCGGTCACTGCATTACTCCTGTCATAGCATTGCCTTGCCAGGAATCCTGCCGAACTCTATTGGCAATTGGCATACCATAAGTCAACAAAAAAAATAAAAAAGGCCTTGAAACTATAGTTACAAATCTTAATCTAATGCGATAGCCAAATCTACAAAATGCACCGTCTAAACAGTTTCTAGATTGTTCAAGTCATATTTATTGCTTAAATTTTATTGTATGCCACATGCATGGAACTTGCATCGTGTAAATAGGATTTACATGATAATAAGAATTAAAAAAACAAAAGACGAAATGCTATGAAAAATTAAAACCTACATATGGCTAAAAAGGCTACTAACTCTAAAATATGTTGTGATTTCTACTTTCATTCAGGACTTTGACGTCATTTTTTCCCCTTTGTTCATTTTCAATTTAACACTTTAAAAAACATACTTTCGCAGTATTTCAAAAATTAAAGCTCCCTTCTCGCCAGACACTAAATTATTTTACAATATCTCAGGCGATGCCAATATTTTACCAGATATGTCAATTTGGTCCGATCTGCCATTATTAGCTTTAAAGAAAAGCTAACAGAATGTAAAAGAATATTTTCAAAGACACTGCACACGCTGAATCTGGAAAATTTAGAGAACGGTTTATTAAAACTACGATATTTAAATTAAACCAAAGAGAGGTGTTTTACAATAGATGAACTTATTATTTTAAGAGTTACGGTTTATTTATGACCACGCTTACAAAACTTACCGGCACTGAACATAATTTACCATGGTCTATTTTACATAATATATATGTATGAAGATATCAGATGTCCATTCACATATTTATATTATTATCTATGCAAGGGTGCAAGCTAGAAAACATCAAAAACCGAAAATCTTATCAAGAAACAGGATCGTATCAGGTGGAGTTCTGTAGTTTCTGCCTACCCTCATATGGAAGAAGACGTGAGTGAATGTTAATGTTGTTATGGACAGTAAGTATTTTTTAACCGACTTCAAAAAGAAGGAGGATAACAAGTTGACATGTTTATGTATATATGTTTTTTTAATGTATGTTCGGGCATAACTCCGTCATATATAGACGGATTTGTAAAATTAGTTTTTTTGTTCGAAAGGAGTTTATTCCGAAATGGTCCCATATAAATTTCGTATGGATCTGATGATGCGTTTCGCAGACAGACAACAGAACTCTTCCAAAAATGACAGCAAACCAGCCGCGATTACTGCTATCGCATAATTATGCATTGTTTTGACCCAAGGATGGTGAAATTTCGAATTCTATAACTAAAAGTGAAAAATTAAAACTTCAAAAAAAACACAATCGACTTCCTGAAAAACACTACAAAGTGAAAAATAACTTTAATTTCAAAAGGCGGCGACAAAAAATTAAAGTAGATATCCAAAGTCACCGACTTATCGAAATTAAAGTTATTCTTCACTTTGCAGTGTTTTTCTTAGACAATTTTTGAAACGGTCGAACCGTTTGCTCATTCCAAATAAAGACAATTGATTACCACATCCAACTAAACGCCGTGAATGGTTTGAACCTACGACCTCCCCTTCACCACCTAACCAATTCGCTATTGTCGCTTAAATCACAATAACAAAAGTTTCATAATTTAATTACGGAACTCTAGTCCGTAATTACCATTTGGGTAAGCTACCATATTTGGTAGAATGCGGTAGAAATATATTATGGTCCTACTCGATAACTAGTTTGGCATTATATGATTTAATTAATGTGGTATGCTTAGTGTAAAGTTCTATCTCGTTTGTCCAGTGGATGTAAGCGAGACTGCTTACTATAGGGTTTGATAAATCGAGCAATGTGGTCCTAATAGGGCTTTTCCATTAGGAATTTCTCAATAGTAGCCTAGTATCAGAATCTTGTTATATTTAAATTCTATCTTACGGCACGCCTCTTGCCATGAATCAGACATGAATTCGGACTAAACAAAATAGAACAAACATAATATTTGGGCCTAGGGATTGAACCCGAAGGACCCTCTAAATACTCACTCGTGCGACCAATCCGTTAAATATTGTTTAAAGATTCATCCCATTAACAGTTGCAGCAACTGTAACCTACACAAATAACGTAGGTACCTACCTATCTACTCAAAACATTCTCGAACAATAAAAGGTTTAAGTTATGTTTTTTTTTCTAATCAATATCAGTAGGTTTTTGTATAATTAATAATAAATAGGTTAAGTCGCTGCTTATCGCAACTGCGCAGTACTCTGTTATTATCGGCTGTCCGTTCTACGTTGATAGATAACAGAATGGTCGACGGTCAGCAATAGTGAAGCAAGCAATTAATTTTCTTAAGATGGGTATGATGAGAAGAGAGAAAATAAAAACACAGGGCTGGGTTTCAGCGACGTCGACTTGTGCAGCATTTAAGTACAAGCAAATAAACAAAAGAAATAGCGTAATTAAATAAGAGAACAATAATAATTGTATAAAATATATTTATTTATTTTAGTACATGGAGGACTTACAGCTAACAAAAACAGACAGAAAGCCCTACAAATCCTCATGTAATTAATATTTTTCGCAAAACTTCAATACAACGACATCGACGCACACGCACACTAAAAACGTTAGTTAGTTAGCTTTATGTATGTTTGTTTCTGTGCGCACACGGAGAAACATCTTCAAATTACGTAACGGATTTTGAATAAGCACCCATATTATAATTTAAAAAGGTGTTATAGGTAGATGCTTTGGAGATTTGTGTTAGAAAGTGTAAGAACATGATGTTGTAAAACATTGCAATGGATGCCTTTCAGACTGTAAGGTTAACTATAAGGCTGGTCGGGGAAGACCAATGAACCGTGAAAAGCGATATGTCTAGAAAGACATGACGGATAATAGAGATTTGTAGAAGAGGAAGACATGCTGCGCTGTACCATAATAAATTGGGATGCCTTGGGGAAGGATGATGCTCAAGAGAACTTATTAATTGACTTATTTATAAAATAAGTAAATTGTTCTTTCTAGCATATCACTAACCGTAGCAAACGGCACGCACTTATCAACGTTTCACTTTTAATAAGTATTTAAACTAATTAATTGTAGTATCGCAATTTTGTTTATGTATATAATAATGCTCATTATTATTTTTAGTAATTTCTTAATATAATGTAACAGGAAGTCTCGTGGCAAAGATTATTTTTTGTTATCTGAATCAGATCCTTAAAATAATTGTGACTCATTTTGACATTTAAAGAGGACGGCGTTAATTAATTCAAATTATTACATTTGAGTACCGTGTGGTGCCGGACGTAAAAGAATAGCACCACCCCATTTCTTTCTGTGGGTGTTGTAGAAGGCGACTAAGGGACTTACCAGAGAATAGGCGGCAGCGTTCTCTATGCATTTTACCACCATACTGCGATCACCAACCCGCCTACCAAGCGTGGCGATTATGGCAAAACCCCCCCAAAAATGACAAGCCACCCTGCAAAACAGCCCCTAGTACCCGGTGGCTCCCCTACTTTTGGCTATGGTAGCGGCCAAGGTTACGGTGAAGCAAAGGGTGCTAAGAATCTCCGGAAGAGATCTGACTACTGCAACAAATGAAAACTGCACCTACCAACTTACAACACGCGTACACTCCGGACCGACGAGAAGATGACCGAACTCAAAGAAGAATTGAGCAGGTTACGGTGGGGTATAGTAGAGTTATCTGAAGTCCGAAGAGAGGATCCGAAACCAACGAGATCTAAAATCCGGTAACCTGCTCTATTTCCGGGAGAGCGACCAACAGTCCCAAGGTGGTGTTGGGTTTATCGTCCATAAGTCCCTTGCAAGCAATGTGGTGAAGATCGAGATTGAGTCGACCAGGGTGGCGTACCTTATGCTCAGAATATCCACAAGATATTCGCTGAAGGTCATTCAGGTCTACGCCTCGACCTCGTCACACCCCGACGATGAGGTGGAGACCATGTATGAGGATATATCCAAAGCCATGCATGGCTTTAAAACTCATTTCACCGTTGTCATGGGGAACTTCAACGCAAAACTGGGCAAACGAGACGACGATGAGCTGAGAGTGGCGCAATTTGGAGTTGGACGTCGGAACCACCGGGGTCACTTACTGGCCAGTTTTATGGAGATGGAAGGCCTCTTTATGATGAAGTCCTTCTTCAGAAAACGTGAACATAGAAAGTGGACCTAGCAGAGCCCTGATAGTACAACTAAAAACGAGATTGACTTCATTATGTCAGAGAAGAAGCAAATATTCAATGATGTCTCTGTGATCAACACGTTGAAAACCGGAAGCGATCACCACATGGCCTCTTACCATGGCACATTGAATATCAACATGAAGCTGGAAAAATGACGGCTGATGAAGTCTACGCTCCGTCCAGCACCGATCCAAGTCCAAAACCCCGAGAGCTTTCAGTTCGAACTCCACCATCGTTTCGAGTGCCTAGGGAACTCCGTGGACGATAAAACGATTTCGTGGAAACTGTCCATACGGTCAGGTCTAAGGTCTTCAAGACCCGTCGTACTAATGGCAAAAATAAACTCTCTGATCCTACTCTGCAGCTAACGGAAGAGAGGCGTCCAATGATCCTGCAGTCTTAAGACGACGCGCTAAGGTACCGACAGCTCAATAGATGGCTCTCTAAGTCCTTGAAAAGCAACATTCGCCATTTTAGTACGGACCTCATCAAGGACGCGATAGATCGGAACAAGGGCTCCAAGGTCTGTCTAATGGGTAGAGTCAGCTTGCGAAACTGAAGACCGATGATGGCAGGATCGTATCCGCCAAGCCTGAGCTGTTGAGAGAGATCGAGAGGTTCTATGAACAGTTATACACGTCAACAAGCAACCCCGTTACAAATCTGGCAAACTACCCACGAGCCAGATTGACCCTACACTAGACGGAAGGCTCCCGGACATCAGTTTGTTCGAGATTAGGATGGCTCTAAAGCTGCCTTAATACAACAAAGCGCTGGTTAATGACGGAATTACGGCCGAACTCCTGAGGGTCAGCGGATAACCCGTTCTTATGGCCCTCCAGAAGCTGTTTGATTCCGTCATACTCGAGGGCAAAACGCCACAGGCTGGAACACAGGTGTGGTGGTACTTTTTTAAGGGTGACTATACCCTTCTTAAGAATTAAAGGCCCATCTCAATTCTGAGCCATGTCTACAAGCTGTTTTCGAGACTCATCACAAACCGTCTCGCGCGCAGGTTTGACGACTTCCAGCCTCCCGCACAAGCCAGATTTCGTAAAGGCTTTAGCACCGTAGACCACATACATACGCTGCGGCAAGTTATACAGAAGACCGAAGAGTATAACCTGCCTCTCTGCTTAGCGTTTGTGAACTACGAAAAAGTCTTCGATTCGATCGAGACATGGGCTGTACTGCAGTCCCTTCAACGGTGCCAGATCGACTATCGGTACATCGAGGTACTGAAGTGTTTGTATAAAAACGCCACTATTTCAGTCCGATTCCAGGACCAGACTACAAAACCTATCCTTCTGCAGCGAGGTGTGAGACAGAGAGACGTTATCTCTCCGAAACTCTTCACTGCTGCACTGGAGGGCCAGTGGGCCGGTGGGCTCTGACTTATGTGTAGTTAAAAGTCTTACTTTGTGTACTTTCATCACTGCTGCTTTCAAAACGGTGAAGGAAAATATCACGTGGTGGACTACAGCCCACTCTCTCTCTCACACAGTGGAGGCCTGTGTCCCAGCAGTGGGAATATGATATGATATGATGATGATGATGATATCAAGCTGTGGACGGCTGTACGCTGATGATGATAGGCTAGGCCTAGCATATGGTGGATTGAGTCGTCCGCGTATTCGCCAAACACTAGGTATAAGAAAAATTAGATCCGTTAGTAATACAGCTATTAATAATCACACACGTAAACTAACTCAAATTACATCATCTCCTAATTTACCCCTTGACATACACATACATCTAACATGTCAAAACTATTATACGTCTTATTAATATGCAGCTGTAAGGTCAAAGTTGCGTCATAAACACTAACAAATTGGCTCTGTTGTAGTAAAAACGGTAATTAGTTTGAAATCAATCAATCATTTCAGAGATAACCCCTAGATAGTTCACACGGGTAACTTATAGTTTACAGCTGGGCTAGAACCGTAAAAATAATGTTTTTGTTTACAATAATTCGTATGCATTTTGTTTTATGCGTAGAATATTATGGTGCACCTGTTAAGTTGTGCGCATTATTACGATTAAAGTTTGAACTCAATAGAAGTGCATGTTAAATGTCAATGTCAATGCGTATGTGTTCACAGATGTATGAACGTGATCATTGCAAATTGTGTGTAAGAATCATAAATCAAAATCAAAATCAAAAGTCATTTTATTCAAACTAGGCTGGTATCAGCACTTTTTGAACGTCAAAATTACATAAGACAGTTCCCCAAAACGCCCGTCCTTCACCACTTCCTAGTGCTTTAGCTGGGAAGAAGAAGTAGCGCAACAAACTCCCCAGCAGCATAGCTGTCTGTTATGTTGGAAGAACTTTACATAAGCAACATAGCATATTGTGGCGGTTTTTTGTTTCTGCCTACATCCATGGGGTCAAAGTGGGATTACGATTGTACGTTAGTGCCTGCCATTGCTTACCATACCTACTTCTAGGCTCACCACAGAAACCTTGCGAGGTCTAGAATATAGTACCTACCTACCTATTTTTTTCTTTATGGCATCGTAAAATAAAATCACGCCTTGTTTACCCTAAGTTTTAATCCCATGTAATAGGGGGCAATGCTATTGCCAAAAACCAGACATAAATCTAGATTAAAGGCTGCTACTGAGAAATTCCAGATAGAAAAACTCATTATCACTTTGCCCGACCTGGGAATCAAACCCAGCACCTCATAATCAGCAGTAGCGCTTACGACCATTAGACCAACGAGGCAGTCAACAGAACTGCAAATAAAACGAACATAGTACATAACTTCCTAATTAAATTCCGAGATATAAATATCTAAGTGGTGGCCCAGTGGTAACGGCTACGACTTACGAGTTGTAGGTCGTAGGTTCGATCCCAGACAGGCGCTTTACTTTGTGTAAATTATTTCATCCCCACTGCTCTCAAAACGGTGAAGAAGTGAAAACATCGTGAGGAAACCAGCATGTCCTAGAAACAAACATTCGAAGACATGTGACATCTACCAACCCACACTGGACCCTCGTGGTGGATTACGGCCCACTCCCTCTCACCGAGTGTCGGCCTGTGTCCCAGCAGCGGGAATATAATAGGCTGATTAAGAAATATCTAAGTCAGTGGTCTGTCAATATAGGAAACCTTAGCGTTCGTTTCTTTTTTGACAGTTTAAACATAAACATAACCAAACGTTAACGCCTGTTTTAACCCTCTCAAATAAACACTTGGGAAGTGTCAATAACTTCCGCGAGCGAACATAACCCTACCGCGGCTAATGCTTTAAATTTCACACATTCTCCCAAGCTTTACGATTTCGGGTGAACAACAAATTTATCGCGAGAGCCCCTTAACACTACGTCAAATCGCGAAGTTTTTATTTGCCTGTTGATCCCCTTACTGCCCCGCGTTATAGCCCATTATGATGTATTTGAACACATTTAAACATTTTGAATGCTTTCCAACTTGCATTAAATGTTTATTGTCAGGTTTTTGAACTCATACTTCATTTTTTTCTGAGTTATTCGAGACGTGACATCTTAAGCTTGTTTTTTAGGGTTCCGTACCCAAAGGGTGCCATCGGGACCCTATTAATTACCCACTAAGGCCCCCAGGGCTGTATCTTTCAGACCCTTATAAGTAGACCTGGAAATGATGGCTGCTGTAACAACATAATCATTCTCCTGCCCTTATCCATTTAATATGGCTGTAATTTTTCTTCCTCACTTCTAGATTTGTCATCATCTCAGTATCTCTCTTTCTAACCATATTATCATTCGCACATCCATCCATCGTTTCTTTGGTCTTCCCAAATAATAAAAAAAGTGAAAAAATATTAAAGGGGGACCACACAATAGACTATTTTTTTTAACGACCAAAATACATTTTGGTCGTTAAAAAAAAATGTAGTGTCAAATATTGCACGGGACCTTTTGTGTGTGAATCCAACTCGACCCTGGCCTCTTTTTTCTGTTAAGCCCGCGTGGAGATGAAAACGTGAAATGTTATCGTTTCATCTGCGTTGTACCGTTAAGTTATTTTTCTTTAGGTGAGACTTTACGTGACACCTCTGTTCTGTCAGACGATTTATATCGAGCCTCAGACCATAAATATCATTAAAATATTGTGGTTTAGTATTTTAACATACGTATACCTACTCAATTTCGATCGCGGCAGTCGGAGTAGTCATCATGCAGCTCGTGGTCGCCATATAGGTTAGTCTTTGCATGCGCTGTAGTTTTTGATGGTTGTAGGTAGCACGGTGCGGGGCCACCAGACCACGGCCCGGTAGGTGATCATGGGGCGGATCACTGCGGTGTACAGCCATAGTATAATTTTAGGTGATAGACCCCACTTCTTACCTATCATTCTCCTGCACTGCCAGAAGGTGATGCAGGCCCTGTTCAGCTTGTTATCTAGGTGACTGCTCCAGTTTAGCTTATTGTCCAAAGTAACCCCAAGATACTCGACTTCGTTGGCCAACTGAAGTTCTGTATTTAACTAAAGTTTCGGTAGGCGAAAAGGGCCTAATGCACGTTTTTGTGTGAATATGACTAGTTCAGTTTTGGTGGAGTTCACTGATAGTTTAAATTCCCTGCACCATCTCTTTACGATACGTAGTGCTTGTTGAGTGAGGTTACAGATCGTTCCCGTTACCGTCGTCCGCATAACCTATTTAGTAATTTACGTAAAGTGCCTGCCTATCTGACAATCCAATACCGATACTTGCCACACAATCCAGATACTGGGTAACACTACACGCCTTGGTAAAACTCTTTCGTGACCACCACGGACCAACCGCGACATGCGTAGCTTAACCAGACCGATCGACCCGTACGGCTGTTATTACCTGGCCACCCTCCCCTCCCTGCCCTCTTAAGACAAACCGTGTAAGTACCAGTAACCAGTCTACTAATTGTAGTGGCGATACCCCATAATTCAGGAGTCTCAAAAGAAAGTTTCAGTAGATGTTTTTTGTAGACTGACAGTGTGATCAGGTTTTACAACATTTTCATACTTACGCCACATCTTTTTATCACATAGAGTGTTCCAAGTGTCCTTCCTACTCCAGCACATGTGAAGTCGTAAAAGACGCTAGTGATCTAAAGGAATCTAGTTAACTCTACGAATGTTGTATCATTGATTCAAAAAGAAAAAAGACCCACCTTCGCCGTTCAACCTAATAGATGTGACCAGGATCGTTTTGCATCCTATTATATCGTTTTACCTAGGCTCATTGCATCACCCAGACTCAAAGCTTCATCCAGAGGTATTCGGTTGTCCCAGCTTCATTTACCCAGACTTGTGTAGTCAGCTTCATTCACCCAGGCTTGCTCACTCAGCTTCATTCACCCAGTCTCCTTCACCCCTGTAGTTTTTCCATTCACCCCGCAGCTCTGCTAAGCGTTTCGCCATATTTTAATGCCGGGATAGTTGGGCCATAAACTCGTTTGATTTATTTTATGATCGCTATACGTGTGGGGTTGTTTTGTCAGCGGGTTATTTGTTTTTTTTTTTAATCAGAAGTAAGGTTGGAAGAAGGTAGGATATAAATGTAGCCCATTAGGACTTGGTTTGAGATGGGTTTCAAACTTTGGACATATAATGATGATCGGTGGAGTAATCTCCCCACAACGTTTATGTGGAAAATGCTGACTTCCGCAGTCAATGGCTTAGAGGATTTGCAGTAAGCGGTTGTAAATGGTTAATCTGAATAGTTGATGTTGTGTGTGATTCATGAAAAATAAAATTACATTTACACCAACATTCTTTTTGGGTTCATGAAAACTCGTAGATATATCTACGAGTTTATCAAGTCAATACAATATGTTTTGATCGTTTTTTAGTTGTATTTTTTTATTGTCTGATTCCTGCTGTCGATGCTTTTTATTATATTTAACAGCCGCAATATATTAATAGAAAGAAAGAAAGAAAAGAAAGAAAACACGTTTATTTGCGGTAAACATGACGCAAAAACCAGGAACACAAAAAATAATAAAAAAAAGGTTGAGGGAAACATGCGCCACATCATAATCATCATTAATCGTATTTTTAAAGATTTTTTTATGAATCTTTGAGTGAATTCCTTCCGCAACATTGTGTGCGGTGCCATACACCAAAAACACTTATCACGTTAACATATTTAGGTCGCAACCTAAATGTTTTTATGTAATTCATAAATTTATGCATATTGAATATTTCCACGGAGCAATCAGAATTGATAGACCCACCCTGCTTCAATCATTTCTTTAGGTAAAAGCGGTAGAACCGCACAGAGAGATGCTATTCTTCTTTCTAGCTTTGATTTACCGAAACTCATGAGTTTAGCATTTCTTCACAGACACCTTCCCCAATGATAATAACAACCAATAACATGTACAGTAGGAAATATTTTTAACATTGTGTTTATTGCACCTATTTCATAATCACAATGTATGATTGATGGTTCCCACTTTTTATCGGGCATTAACATTTATGCTTTCAATGGAGTTGCCAAGGTCTCCTTAAATATAATTGGTAAAATGGGTTGGAACATGTAATGTATGTAATGCATTTTTACATAATGCCTTTGAATTTTTACATTTTGCCTACTACATTATGACTTTATGCCTTGACATAGGTACATTTTAATGCGGCAAAATTGTATTTCTTGGAGGGACTGTACCTTCCAGGGACTACCATTTTATTTCGGCAGCATTATATTTCCCGGCCGGACCACGGGAAATAAATACCCGTGGTACCTTCCAGGGACAACGAGTAAAAAAATATACCCGTGGTACCTTCCATGGACAACGGGTAAAAAATATACCGGATCCGGGACCACGGGTACCATATGGAAACCAGACTTCGAGGTTCTAAAACTTTTAACCTTAAAAATATGTCTTTTCTTTCACCCTGCTGCCATAGGAACCCCACCCGATAAGCTAGCATGCGCTTGGTTGGGATTAATGGCGCTGCCCTAAAGAAAGCGTTCTTATTAGATAATGGAGACGATCGGTTAATGCGCCATTTTAATATTATATTATAAAGTGAAAAAAACAAACTTGAGACGGGAAGGTACTTAGCCTTTTTCTTGACGGTGCGCGGTGTAAGCACCATTCATCTTTTGTGGTGGGGTAATAGGTAATGATAGAATTATGTGGCTTCTTAGTCGATTCGTACGAATTTGCTCGCCAAATCGGAATATTAACGTTTTATTTTCTATACGCGACTCCCACGAAGGTAATTTATTTGTGGGCGATTCCACAAGTCCGAATCCCGAAAGTTTGACAATTAGTCTTACCAAAGGGTATCGTTTTAGTCAGTAACTGGGTTGTGGAGGTCAGATAGGCAGTCGCTTCATGTAAAATACTGCTATTCAGTTGCATGTGGATAGATTGGAAGCCAACCCAGAGTAGTTGGGGAAAGGCTAGGCAGATAAATTTAAATAAGCAAAAATTTTACCATCTCATGTGAAAAATACAAGGCAAGCCACAATCACCTCTGGACATCGTTGTCTAATCTTTGATAAAACTTCTAAGTATCAAAAATCTCATGACCCATAAAAAACGGTTACCATGTATTTTAAATCAAATTCCAAGTACAAATAAATAGAAGAAACCTTCAAAAATAATCCAACTAGAACCAACTAGGTACTCCACTCTAAAAATAATTCAACACAATTAAACGAGCATTAGAAAATTGAACGAAAAAGTTTTAGTAATTGAAAATGTTATTTTAATAAAATACAGAGTAAAAGGGGTGATCCACTTAGCGTGAGTCCGGACTAATCATGACAAACACTCGTTTGGCTAAACCAAGGCTGTATGAGTTAGCTGTGAGTTAAACCTTCAGTCCCTACAGGCTTCATGTTTACAGTTAGTATAAAATACAGTGACATTACTTTGACTGCCTCGTTGGTCTAGTGTTTCGATTCCTAGATCGGGCAAATTGTTATTGTAGTATTTCATCTGGAAGCAATAGTCTTATCCCCCCCCCCCCCTATTACATTACATGGGACTTTCAATTGAACCTCTGCCGAATGAAGAATAATACAATAAAGAAAGAAAAGAAAGAAAGAAAAATACACAGCAAAAAAAGATACATTTCAAAATTCATTTGAATGATTTGTAATACTAATATATTTTCATAAAACTTTTATAATGTTGTGACTATAATGTCTCATCAACCGGTCTTACCATGTCCCAGTCTTACCAGTCGGTAATACCATACCCCCTGGTATGGTATTACCCAGTAACTGGGTTATGGATACCATATAGGCAGTCGCTCTTGACAACGTTGCTGTTTGTGTATGTGAGTTTAAACGTTTGTAAATGCACCCACAATTCAGGAAAAATTCCTAGAGTGGGACAACGTATTAAAAAAAACTGTAAAATACTAATGTTCAGCTGCATCCGGTTAGACTGGAAGCTGACCCCAACATAGTTGGAAAAAGGCAGGTAGATGATGAACGTCCTACTTTGGGGCCGGCCACCACATGTTCTAAACTAAACCTATTCACTTCTAGGCAGTATATGCGCCCTCACGGCCTTAGTCGCCGCAGGAGACGCCCTGGGCGTCCGGAATCCTAGGCTGATTCCCGGCCACCGTAGGCGCGGGCTTGCAGACGACAAGTAATGGGTATCTTCGCTGTCCGGTAAGGACCAAGCCCAGGTCGACGGCGGGTTATGTTCCACGCGCGCCTCAAAGAGATGTCAGCACCAACTGGTTGGATCCGCAAGGGCTGTTGCCTGCCAGGGGTGCGGGTTATTCGAAAGAGATACCGTCGCTCCTAGCAACTGAGGGAACAAGGGTGGGTTTTAGTCAGTAAAAGTCTGACACGCCCTCCTACTGCACCCAGAGCGGGAGAAGTTATTTGATGATTTCCCACCCTCAAAAAAAAAACTATTCACTTCTTAATTTCTGTCGTTTTCGGCCATCACTTCCATCTACGCTAAGGTCAATAGTAGTTACCTTTGCCATATGGCTCCTTCAAAAGAGGGTTTCCATACATGGCCCTACATTTTTAGACTCACATAAAATTCTAATAATATACCCCTTATTCATAAACGAAGATAAAAGTTCAACGATGATTAGCGTCTTACATTTTTGACGTTTAAAAATCATTTCATTTTAATCATTGCTTATGAATACGGGGGATAATGTTTGGACTTTAAAAGAAACCATGACTTCTTAGTTAGTTTCGGCATTTCTTCTCAGGGAATGAAACGGGGGAAAGGCCGGCGCCATTTAGTTTTTAAAATAAATATTGCAGTGTAAAAGTGTCATATAAGATCTACTAGGATTATGTACAAGATAAGAATGCTTGGAAACATGCTGGTCCTGCTCCATAGGACAATCTACAGTATAGACAAAATCAAACTGGTTGCTAATTGAATATTGTATAATCAATTATATTTATGGCATTGATTTACACTCAGTGATTACTTTAACTTACTTGTTAATATTCTAGGAAAATCGTATACTTACTTTTATAATGTTTGTAAATATGTGAGCACCGTGTATCTATCATAAAATTAATTTATCTGTAATTGCTTCACTTTCATTCTTTTTACCTTTTTATTTTGGTATGGTAATTTTATTCTGGGTGCATCGTTCACACATTATTATATAATGAATGTGTATTAAATATGAAACTTAAAACATTTTCAAGAGTAACGGTGGCGTTTCTTGCCCATTCTTCTCCATACGAAATGAAATTTTGGAAGGGGCGACTAGAATCATTATATTTTAATGTAAATGTTGATGTTCAAAAGTACCTTTTATGTGCCTATTTGAAATAAATGCTTTGACTTTGAACACAGATTTCATTTCATTATGATATTCCATGCACAAAATTACTTTAGTCTCGTGGTAGATATTGTGGCATATTATCAAAGCAACAGTAATCGCTGAAGGGAATATCTAATGTCAAAATCATGGGCTACCGGCCTTAAATATTATAATATTGTGTCAAACGTTAATCTTTCTGACCGACAGCTTGCTAACTGCCAGCCCTGAAGGGACGTCGGCGTGATGATACTCAACCAATATTCATATTTCACATCGCCTTGTTTATGATGTGCTCATGTCTTAGAAATAATTGCGTTCCCTCTTAGTGCTTTAAAATTCATTTTATGTGGGTAGCAAAATATCGCTCGAAGCTTCTGCGTACCTATGGGTTAGGAGATTTATACAATTCTATGTCGAAATCTTTCGAAGAGGTACTCACTAGGTATCCAGTTTTTGCCAGAGCCTGTGGCTTCGCCCGCTTGGATGTCGAAATTATCCCACGGAGTCGTACTACCAAGATAAAAAGTCCCAAACAAAGTCCTATGTAATAATCCAGGTATAAACTATTGGTGTGCCAAAGGAGATGGACAAATGTACCTCACAGAACACACATAAATTTATTGCAGTTAATTTTGAATTACAAAATGAAAAGAAAAAATGCTTTTTTTATTTTATTATGTTAATTGTTTATAAAACGAACGAAAAAGTTAAAAATAATTTAATCTCAATTGTTTAAATAAAAGTGTGTTACATTTCGATGGCAGGAGAAATAAAGAACATTGATTAGCATGTTACACCTATTTCTAACGGTCAATATGCGACATGCTTTTATTTAAATAACTAAAATTATTATTTTTTTTACTTTTAAATTAAGTTTTTTTTTGCGTTTTTTATAAGCTTGTTTTAAAAAAGATTTTTTTCTTTCAATTCTATTTTTAACTTTTTATTATTTATGATTTACTACGACGTAGTTCGTAGCAGCGTTTTTCCGATAAGCAGCTCGTAATCATTCGTAATGTTGTGCCACCTTCCAGCTCCAGCATCAGATCCTGGTTACCATATAGGATCAAAGTACTCGTCAATACAAATCAAACGAGCCCAAACTCGATGGGGTTGTGTCGTTTTATTGCAGAGTTCCTATAGCCACCTTCGAGCTCCAGCATCAGATCAGCTTCATGTCAGCAATATTGCATTGTCACGCGATATACATATGCATTCAAAATTTCAGCACAATCAGTTAAAGTGTTCTGTTCCAAAATGTAATCATCCACCCGGACATAGTAGAGTAACATATTTACATACATTGCAAGTTTAAATAAAAGCTTGTAAAAAATAAAGAATTTTGAATAACTTTTTATGCCTTATACCAGAAGTGGACAAATAATAATAATTAAATGTTGTTTGTTTGATTTTGCTTTAAATCACCTTCTAATGTTGCTTTAAATTAACTAAGATCAGAAGAGCGGAAAAATAATAATTTTACGCTTAAGAAAAACAAACAATACGCATAGCAGGCCTAAAATAAACTCGTAAATTATACGTAACGAAAATTGACTTTTTACAAGCGTGTATTAGCTGTGGTTTCATTAGAAAACGCATCAGGTGGCATTTAATATCATCAGAACCCCCGATGTGACTGATCTTTTAACGGAGTGGTAAGTTTTGAGGTAAGTTCACTGTCATTCTGTACCTTATATTTACAAGGAGTATTTTTTATCCCATATTCTCACGTCGCGTCGTGGTCAAATCCTAGACCAATCCTACTAATTGTGAGTATGGATGTATGTATGGATGTTCGTTACTCTTTCACGTAAAAACGACTGAACGGATTTGAATGAAATTTAGTACACAGGTAGTTTGTAACCTGGAATTACACATAGGATACTTTTTATTCCGGTAGTACGTTCCCGTGGGATAGTTTCCGACCTCCACGCAGGCGAAGCCGCTGGCAAAAGCTAGTAGGTTCATATTTTACCATCACAGTTATCACCTCATAGCTGTCTGTGTCTTTGGTGCCTGCTATGACAATACATATAATGGATGATGCCTTGCAACTAATGCAACGAAAAGACAAATTGGGCACAACATTATTTATGTCTGTTTATGGCTTTGAAAACACATTTCGGAATTGAGCTCTCTCGTTTTAGTTATATCATCATGGCATCACCCAAAATACTATTAATATTAAACGCCTGGCATAGATATATACACATTAATCTACATAAAATACCTTAACAGTAAAGGAAAAATCAACTTTAAGCCTTCAAATTTTATGTGGGTACTGCTGAGCAACATGCGCCTTTATAATTTTGTTTATAGAAGATCATAGTATTTAATGATATAGATTTTATATCTGTACATTCTGGGGTACAAGTCCATACAATTTTTGGCCATGTCTTTTCATCCAAATTCGTTGAGCCGTTTCTGCGTGGCTGAGTAACTAACTTTCAAACATTCAAATAATAATATTAGTAGGATGGGTAGTTGATCCATGTAAAATACTAATGCTCAGCTTCATTCGGTTAGACTGGAAGCCAAGCCAACATAGCTGGGAAGGGGGGGGGGGGGCAGTAAGATTAGTAGCATACTCAATTTTTGAGATATAGAAAGATTTGTAAAAACTGTCGTCAAAATGTATTAATTATTTTCCTTCAAAAGTCATTTACAAAATAAATACAAAAAAGTATGCTTGTTACATTAATAATTATTTTGACTTCCATTGTGTATTGTACTAAATTTGTCAGCGCCATAAAATAAATCAGCGACTGTTTTCAACGAATAATTAATTTGAAACTGGTGGCAACAGTAATAATTATAGGACTTTTGTTTATCGTCATATTCTGTTGTATCCGTCATATTTTACGGGATCACAAACAAACCATCACGCATTACCTACAATTTATGACTGAAATAAAATTCTAAATCATTCTCGTTGAACAAAACAAGGTAAAATTAAATAATCTGTATTGAATTACGTTCGCGCCATAGACGAGTATTTTATTATCTGTCAAAGCATTGTTTACGGCGTCCATTTTAATTCAGATTCCCACCTTTTTGTCATTATACACCGCTACGGTGGTATTACGTGTCGGAGTGACAGAGCCTATCCCTATCTACGGATAAGCGAAAGCGTTTAGGTATGTAAAAAGTAGAATAGTATCTTTTTCCCGATTGTACCTAAAGTTCTTATCATTTTTATCCCACCCACATCGTATCAAATAAGATTACAAATGTTTTTCACTCTGCACACACTTTAACAGTTAATGAAAAATATTTAAAAGAAAATTATACAGGAAATTTTTTAACCAATGTGCAAACTGTAACCATGAATTCAACATATTATTCTAGCCTCCCCAGCGTAGAAATTTTTCTTCGGTTATACAAAAATAAACCGCGTAAGTATTGCACTATTCTATAAAACAGCAGATTTTTTTGTTGGTTACATGGTTACAGTTTGCGCACTGGTTACAAATGTATCCTGTAGCTATTTAAATTACATTATATTACAATGAAATGAATTAAGTATAATCAGTTAACACCAAGACGCGACGCGACGCGACACTGCGCGAATTTTTTAAGATCACGATACAAAATAAATCTTATTTAATTCACAATAAGGTATACGGGCTGCACAACACGGTGCATCTCAACGTTCTTCGACACGCTTTCGCGCTCGTAGTGAAATTATACCTTTTCATATTGTAAATAAGTTAGATATTCTGTTGCAGTCTTAAAAAGTGCACGCAGCGTCGCGTCTCGGTGTGAACTGACCGTAAGTTGAAAGTATATTCTCATATTACAATATGTAAATGTTTATATTTAAGTAAGAGAATTGTTGTCCCTTCTACTCTTCCACCCGTTGTCTACATCTCTTTTTATCTTCTCTTCTATTGTAGGTATGTTGCAAGAGATTCTTTTAGATTTTAACATCGCCTTTGCACGTATTTTTCAGTTCGTTTCATATAATATATGTGGACATAAATGTTTAAATAAAATAAAATAAAAACGTTTGCCAACAAACTATAGTAATTCAATCAAAACACGTAATACATCCCGAGCTACTGTTTCAATGAATGTTAAAATTAACAGTATTAGTATTGACGATGTTTAATTAAAACCCTCTTGAATCGTTACACTTTCAGGTGCTTCAGGAATTCGCTGGTAAAATCTCCCTCCCAACGGAGAAACGATTTACTATGGTTTGACGGCTAGAATTCAAATTAAGAAGGGCCATCAAAAGTTCATTGGCTGTTTAGTGAAATGTCATAGCCCCTTTTTAGGTTTCTATTAAAAGGTAAAAAGGAATTGTCGATGTTCAAATTGAAAAGTGAGACATTTTGAGAAAGTTAAATCAAAGATAGAATTTATATGTACTTAAATATAGATACATATTATTAAACTATTTACATTTGTGTACTGATGTAAATAAACAGACAAGAAGAAAAGAACACAAAAATTGGCACAAAAGTATTTCTTTAGAAATAAGCAATAATTATTATTTCATTATTTTTTTATTTCTAGCATTTATAAACCTAAAGTCACTTTTAATGTCAGTCTGTGTGACCATATTCTCCTAAACTATTGCTCAACGAATTTGATGCCGTTTTCGCCAAAATTTAGAGAATTTACTCGAACGGTACCTACATAATAATTATTTTATTATTACTTAAACATAATAAATTAATTACGTTATAAACACTGTGCGAAGCAGGAGCGGCTTGCTAAATTGATTCATAAAGAGTTTCAGATAAATTCTTTGAACAGCTGGATTAAGGGTTAAATGTAAATGGATGTAAATTTTAAAAGTTTTTTTACTAAGAATAAGTGTACAGTAAAACGGGGTGAATATGGGATATAGGGGCGAATCGGTTCGAAACCTTTAAAATGGATTTTAACATTGAAATTATATGGTTTTTTGCCAAGACAGGACACGAAATTATTAATCATAAAATATTAAACAGATTACGAGTCCTTTTTGGCAACAAAATATATTATTTCAGTGTCCCATAAAAAAAACACTTTTAAAATTTCGTCCCAATTGAACTTGCTGTTCGGTACCTATCTACAGTACGTAACCGGTTGTCTCTACCGCACCTTTGTACAAAGGTCTGCTACTGACAGTTGTCTATGCAGTCGACTGTGCTGCTGACTCTCGACTTTGTATCGCATCGACATCCGACATTGCCCATACCTTTGTTAGCTGCAGGAATGGATGTTTCTAGTCGATATATAAAAAAAATGGTGTTCGATTGGTGATCTTTATGCATATTATTATTGAGTAGCGGTTACCCAGTGGTTACGGCAAATCAAATCAAATATATTTATTGCATTCATGTGTACATTTCGTTGTTTTACAATACATAAAGTAAGTTCCAACATGAAACCCGGTTAGGACACGGCAACATAAAAATAATTTTAACATAATAATAGTTGACTCAGCGATTATTGTACCGATAGTCGTTATAGCCAATGGCTTGATAGCCAAGAGCCTCGACCAACACCTGAGGAGGCTCTCGTTGGGCAGCTGGGTCAGGGGCTTGATCCAGAGAGCGGTACTCCTGGACACGGCTCGCATTGTTAGAAGGTTCCTCTCTCTGGAGCCCTGACCGCCGGTAGCTTGGACCCTGTTCCGAAAACCGGTGGGCTACTATTTTTTATATTTTTTAATGTTTTTATATATTTTATATTCTAAAATTTAAAATGTAATTTATATGTGCATATTCTGAAATAAAGAACACAATTATGTGGTTTTTTTTGTGTATTATTACATGACTGTAGTATAGTCTGTAATTATTAATTTATTTAGTAATAGTATTTTTTAATATTTTATTCTAGGTATTCTGCGACCGACTAACGGCCGCGACTTACGAGTTGTAAGGTCGCAGGTTCAAACCCAGATGGGCTCTTCACTTTGTGTAAATTATTTCATCACCACTGCTCTCAAAACGGTAAAAGAAAACATCCTGAAAACCAGCATGTCCTAAAACGAAAATCCAAAGTCACGTGGCCTCTATCAACCCGCACTGGTGCCTCGTGGTGGATAGGCTAATTATGTGCACATTGTTAAAACCACATTGAAGGTAAATTGCATAGATCTCGAGACAAATCTCTGTGACATAATTAGCTTAGCCGTCCAACTATGTTTAGGGTCAAAATCTAAAAATCGAAATCAAAAGTCATTTATTCAAACTAGGCTGAGAGTCAGCTCTTTTTGAACGTCAAAATAACATAAGATAGTCCCCCCAAAACGCCCGCCCTTCACCACTTCCTAGTGCTTTAGCTGGGAAGAAGAAGTGGCGCAACAAACTCCCCAGCAGCACAGCTGTCTGTTAAGTTAGAAGAACTTGATTCTATACAGTACTAGGTAATTAACATTACGAAACACAAAAAACATTAAATTTGCCATATGTCAGCTAGCACACGCCTATATACCAACAAAACATTGAAAACATAGTACTGAAGTAGAAATAAACTGAATTATACAGGCAAATAAAATAAACAATTATATGAACTAACATAATTATATAATTATATTTGTGTTGGGTCGTCTTCCGGTCTAACCAGATGCAGCTGATTATCAGTATTTGGCATGGAGCGACTGCCTATCTGGCATCCACAACCCAGTTACTTGGTAACAGGAAACCCCGTGGTAATAACTGTAACTTGTTGATAGACTTTCGGGCTTCTAACGACCCGTTACCACTGACAAAGATCTACGAATGACAGCCAGGACCAACGGCCGAACGTGTTTGTCGAGGTACGGAGGGGTCTTGGTATGGAAAGATGCACCCGTCCACGGTTCACCGTAACCTGATCGATCGACTCGTGTAGCTATTTAGGCATAAGCCCCTATAAACCTCTATGACAGGCGGATAGAAAACATCTTTCGAAGTTAGGTTTTACATTTTCCCCCATATTTACAAACGCTACTTAAACTTAAGTAATGATTAGCGTGTATTTAACTATGCATTTTTAGCGTTTAAGCATCTCTTAAATCTCTTAACTTTAAGCAACGTTTATAAATAAGGGGTTTTATTTATCTATTTTATTATTTATGTAAAATACATAGCACATACAGCATAATCAAACAATTGAGTAGAAAGGTACTGCTTATTTCTTTAGAAATGTCTTCCAGCAGACCTGTTAAAGGCGAAATGAAAGAGAGATGTAGACAATATTGTGTGAGAACAAGAAGAGAAAATATGAATATATGACGTCTTAAACTAAAATATACTATGCATATAATGCATAATGATAAAATATACAAACATTTATTTATAAATATACATACACAATTAAGAGGAAACGTAATGGTCTTTTACTCGACATTTGAATAGGGACATAGTTTTTAAGTCACGAATGCTAGGTGGAAGTGAGTTGCTTAATCTTACAGCATGGACAGAGAAGGAATACGAATAATAACTAGTTTTATGGGGATGGGATTTAAGGAGGGATCTGAGGTGTGATCTATATGGTGCGCCGCTAGGACGAGCGTAAGAAAAACGCTCACGCAGGTAGGAAGGATAAGAAGGGTTGTGTATGATGTTGAAGAGGAGACATAAATCCGAGTGTTCCTGCGAAGGCGGATTGGGAGCCACTTACGAAGGTGAGAAACATGGTCATACTTTCGAAGACCATAAACAAAGCGAATGCACAGGTTTTGCAGGCGCTCGAGCTTATTTAATAGCTCCTTAGTAGCATCGAAGTAGCAAGCGTCGCCATAATCTATAATCGGCTGAATAAGTGTTTGTGCCAAATAAATTTTAGTCTTCAAAGGCAGAAGAGTTTTTTTTTTTTTGGGTGGGAAATCATCAAATAACTTCTCCCGCTCTGGGTGGAGCGTCGTGTGGAGCGGTCGTGTCAGACTTTTACTGACTAAAACCCACCCATGTTCCCTCAGTTGCCTGTATGCCAGAAGCCGCGGTATCTCTTTCGAACAACCCGCACCCCTGGCAGGCATCGGCCCTTGCGGGCCCCTTCTGTTGCTGCTGACATCTCTTTGAGGCGCGCGTGGAACACAACGCGCCGTCGACCCGGGCTTGGTCCTTACCGGACAACGAGCTACCCATTACTCGCCGTCCGTAAGCCCGTGCCTACGGTGGCCAGGAATCAGCCTGGGATTCCCGACGCCCAGGGCGTCTCCTGCGAAGGCCACGGCTGTGAGGGCGCATGTACTGCATCTCCCTCACGTGCGCCGCCTCCCTCTTTGCGAGCATTACTGCTTCGCTGAAGGAGGCGACTGCTAGTCATGCACTCTCGCTCCGTACCATGGCCTGGACCAGGGTCGGGAGCGAGAGATCGCCGCCGCCGATCACCTCCACGAGGACACGGCGGTGCTCCGCCCAAGCCGGGCAGACCTCCACCGTATGCTCCACCGTATACTCTGGGCGATCTTCGCAATGGAAACACCCCGGCGTTTCCTCTCGCCCTATCCGAAACAGGAACCTCCCGAAACAGCCATGTCCGGTGAGGACCTGTGTCAGGCGGAAGGTGAGGACGCCATGCCGCCTCTCAAGCCACTCCTCAAAGAGGGGACTTACCGCCGCAATCGTGGCGTGCCCAGCACTAGGTTGCGACAATCGCACTTTCCACGTCGCCATGAGATCCTGCCGGAGCTCTGTCCACTATGCCGCGATTTCCCGCGGCAAGGCAGAAGAATTTGAAGGCATTTCAACGAATGAAATAAGAAATGTACCTTTCGACTGACCCCATTCACCTTAGCACGCCACGAAAAATGGGAATCGATAACTACACCCAGATCCTTAGCGGTTTCAGTATAGTCAATGCGGGCACCATCGAGATATAAAGGCATCAGATATGGCAACATCAGACACATTACGAACGAACCTGCTGCCTATGATCATGTCCTGGGATTTCGTTAGGTTAATTTGCAAACAAAATGACTTAATTCAGACGCTGATCCAAGCCAGGTCAAGATTCATTGCAGCAAGTGCAGGGCCCGCGTCAGTCAGTCCGCACAGTAAAATGCCGGGGAAAGCTGCAAGTCATCTGCGTAGAGATGAAAACTAGAGGAAATTACTATGGTAACAAGGTTTATGAAAATTGAAAACAGTTTAATATTCTTCTTTAAACCTATGTTCGAAATCCTCATAAGACAAATAACCTGCTAGTAACTAATAAACAACCTGGCAGTATACGCGGTAATTTACCTTGGTTTATCCAGATTTTTAGTCCAGTCCATATTATTATGAACAGAGATTATCCACTACAACAAACCAACACCCAAAACATGATTCCAAACTATAAACCTGCCTTAATAACTAGCACACGATACCGGCTGGTTTCTAGACATGCAGCAAAAACAAACACCACTCTATGCCTCTCACACACACAGAATAAATCCTCCTCCATCTCACTCCCACTTACACACGTCGTTAGCGATCAAATCGGACATGAGTATCGACAGATCGGTAGCTTACCACTTAATGTACGCAAAAAATGATAGATTAACATTCATAAAATTATCAACAGATAATAAGATATTATGTTTTATTAATAAACTGTGTGTGAGATCATTAAAATGGGTGTAAAAAGTTTTGTTAGGCTATTAAATATTACTTTTGAAAGCTTTATTGCCGATTCTTAGAAATTAATGTCATGGTCAATGTAAGTGGATACTCAGATAATTTCTGAGAAGGTAAGGACTTAAAATTGTATCTGTTATGAATTCTGTGTTAATTAATATTTGGGTCTCACTCTCTCTCTTTTTGCCTAGCCATATCCCATTTCAATTGGGGTCGGCTCTCCTCGTCATTCTTCGCCAGACGTTTCTGTTCTGGGTCGTCGAGTCATTCACTTGGGCTTGCTTCAGGTCGTTGTTGACAACACACATCCAAGTGAGAAGGGGTCTACCTTGTTTTTTTGGACCTTGATTTATGTGGAGGACTTGCTTAGTCGTGTGTTCCTTGAGTCTTCTCATAACCCGGCCATGACACCTCAGGCGCGCTTCAGAAAGTTTTTCTTCGATTTGGCGGATCTGAAAACTTCCTCGGATATGCTTGTTTGTTACTCTGCCCTTAGAGTGACACCTCCTGCCCAT
Source organism: Polymixis lichenea (assembly GCA_949091785.1). Classification (NCBI taxonomy): domain Eukaryota; kingdom Metazoa; phylum Arthropoda; class Insecta; order Lepidoptera; family Noctuidae; genus Polymixis; species Polymixis lichenea. Next base: position 21,793,806 of record OX420948.1, on the reverse strand, counting down.
ATCAGCATCCTCATCTCGGTCGTGTGTGCTTTTTTGACCTGAACCTTTTTTATGGGCCAGCATTCGGCACCATATTTCAGAGCTGGTCGGACTGCAGATAATTAATATTTGGATGGAAGAGAAAAATGAATCAGAATAACAATACTTACATCTGGACGGCACGGTTGGCGTAGTGGTTAAGCGATTGACTGCTGCGCTGCGTGTCGCTGGTTCGATTCCCGCACGGAACAAATATTGGTATGACAAGTAGTTGTTCCGGGTCTGCAATACAAGAGAAATTCGTAGTGTGCAACGTATAAAAAATGTATCTAATTTAAAAGACGGCATAAAGAATAAGCATGGGGACATATCCTTATCGCATCAATCGATAGATGGATGGATTTAACTGCCTTCACAAAAAGGAGAAGGTTCTCAATTCAGTTGTAGGTATCTTTTTACCAGAACATGTCAAAGTAACAAGTTCCTCTGTTACAGCCCGGTGTCTGTATTTGTGCCCGCCAATAGACCGACCCTATTACATAGTACTTGAACATAACTGGTGGAATATCAAATCAAAAGTCATTTATTCAAATTAGGCTGAGAATCAGCACTTTTCGAACGTCAAAATTACATAAGACAGTTCGCCAAAACGCCCACCCTTCACCACTTCGTGGTGCTATAGCTGGAAAGAAGTGGCGCAACAAACTCCTAAGCAGGACAGCTGTCTGTTAATTTGGATAAACTTGGTCCCATAAAATAGTGGGTGGGCAAAGTAATTGACCTTACGACCCAGAATATTAAATCATTGGCCATATGTCAGCTAGCCATGCCAATTCCAAAAAATACAGTGAAACTATACTCCAGCAAAAAAGTAAAAAAAAAAAATGTAAACAAAGCATAATACCAAAATTAAAGTTTCCAGCAGCGTAGCGAGTTAAAACTATGGGTGTTCTACAGGTACACCTCTGCCCAACCCAAGGGGAAACAAGGCGTGATGTTTTGTTACGTCAAAGTATTGTCTTAAAGCAAAAAAATCACATGAAGCTGTTACTTCATTCTTAATCTCCATAGCAACACAACATTTTTTGTTTCCTTGAGAAGGATACACCGCCAAATATAAAGCATACAGTTATATTATACATAATATAAACTGCTTCATATACCGACCGTAATATTTTTTGTCAGTCGTCTGGCGGTCACTGTGTTCCTATAATATATTACATCACATTAATATAAATATAAAAGACAACATAAATATATTATGTGTGCTATGAATCTGTTCTTTTTTATGTGACAGTGTGGACAGATGTTGTTTTGCTGGATGTGTCATTAAACATGTTAAATGGAGGTAGGCCTGCGTTTTAAAATATCTGATGTGTTACTAAATAATTTCAGCTTATTATAGTGGGCTACCAGAAATTTATTGTTGACGGAAAGAATTCATACAGATAACAGATTCGTTGTTATTTTAGAAAATAAAACTTTTTTACCTTTTTTAGGGTTTTGTACGTCATTGAAAAAACGGAACCCTTATAGTATCACTGGTTTGAGTGGTTAACAAACTCGTATTTGGATCTGCAACAAAGTCATTTGGATGTAAGAATAAATACCCACCTATTTTTTTAAGTTACCTCTTCGTATTATTGTACCACGTATACATTTAAATATGATTAAAATAACTGGGTACAGACAGGTTGCTTTCGCCCGATAAAACATAAAACGACTTCAAAATAAGCCTACCACAGTCTCATCTAGTTACCAAACATCCACGGCGCGCCGTGATCAAAGGGCGGCACCGTCAAAGCACATCGGAATCTACTAATTACTGTTCAACAGCCATCGATGTTCATCCCGACAACGCTAACTACACCAGTATCTATGACATACTCACTATATTAAAGGGGACTCGTACACAGATTGTATGAATTAATAGTGGAATATTCGTTTTGGTTTAGGTTGATACGGGAAGTTTGATAAAGCTTATTGTACAACATAACATCACGCCTGTTATCTCCGAAGATTAGGCAAACGTGTACCTATAGCACCTACCTATTGCCATCAACCGAGCATAAATACACACTGGCCTGCTACTGAAAAATTCCTGATAGAAATACCCGATAACACTTTGCCCGACAAGATAATCGAACGATGGACCTCATGCTCCGCATTGGCGCTTGCAGTCACGTGACCAACGAAGCAGTCCAATAAACATTCGAACAAGATTAAACCTATTTAATAAACAAAAAAAATAAACTCTGTCTCCGGAAACCGGAATAAAAAGAATGTGAACAGGAAATCGTGTGATAGTAACGAATTATTTTTACGATCAATTGGTTTCCAAAATGTAAATAACAAAAATAAACTCTAATATGAAAAGGTTTTAAAAACACTTATATTGCATGTAATCTTATTTCATAAACGGATCCATGATTCAATTTAATCGTAAAATTAATTTTAAACCCAAAACGACAAATCTTTGAAACACATAATAATAAATAAATGAATTTTAATAGAACATAAGAAGTCGTAAAATAAATTAAAATACTTTAAATGTTATTTTCCTAACTCATTAAAAAGCCATAAAACTATTGAACTAACTGGATATTGAGCTCAGTAAGTCGTAAAATTCGTCATTTGACCATAATTATAAGTACCTACGCACCATTGTCGTAAGCTTTTAGACAAGTCTTCTATGACGGGCGAGTATAAATAATAATGACCATTATAATTAATAATTATGCATAATAAAAACTATCAGCCATTGATAAAAATACATATTTTTTTTTTTGCGCCTCATCATCTGCCTAACTTTTTCCCAACTATATTAGGGTTGGCTTCCAGTCTAACCAGATACAGCTAAACACTATTTTATCCACAACCCAATTACTGGGTAACATTGGTATTTCTGGCTGTCGGACTTTTGGGCTTTTGACGACCCGTAACTACTGTCAAAGATCCACGAATTTCCGAGGCACGAAGAAGTCTTGTTATGTAAAGCCGTCCACGGACAAACCGCGGCAAGTGTAGCTTAACCTGACCGATCGACCCGCGTGGCTGTTATTACTTAACCATAAGCCCCTAATCTTTTTGCCACTGAAAGACCTAAAAGAGCTTACAATAAAAAATATTAATATGATAGTAATGTATGTAAATAAAAGAGCTAACTGGCAAAAATAATAATTTAAAATTTTCTAATACCGCGATAAAAACTTGGTGGTTTTAGTATTACTGTAAACTACTCAGACTTAGATTGAATAAAGCCTATTGTTAATGAAGCCTCCCTAATTACATCGTTAACGCTTCAAAGATGACCTGTTAACGTACTTTACAATCTAGAGGGCACGACACACGCCCTTCAAAATCCAATAAACAAAATATCGATAAAAAGAATCGATTCATTACAGAAAACACTCAAAAATCGATTACCGATGTAATTGGAATCGCTTCCTTATAGATATGTGCTTTGTGCTATCTGAAATACATTTGCGTATTTAAAGGGATTCGGGTGTGGTTTGAATGTAAGCTGTAGCGGTTTTATTTCTATTGTCCCGCTTTTTTGTTTGTATACTAGTTTCCTCCAGTTTCAGCTACTCAAAATAGCACACAAAAACCTTTCTTAGCAGCTCTTCGCTTTTTTTACATCTTGTTTTCGTTACTATGTCCACTATTTACTATTTGATTTATTTGTCAGTAATAGGAACTGCTTTATTCAGAGAGGTCAAACGAGAAACTTTAATAAAATGATTTAAGTCAAGCCTCTCTTCAAAGACTTCTTTCTTTTATATGAGCAGCGTACAACAAGTTTGGACATATAACACTGTATACCTACTTAGAGCATCTAATTACGTAACGTAAGGTTGCATCTATTATTAGAATCGCTATCTCTTATAACTTGCGCTACACACATACATAATTCATGTGATAAAATACAAGCAATCAATTACTCCACATGTAAATAGCTTAAGCGCGTCCCTTACGACGTAGCGTCTTATTTTGCAAGTAGCTGTAATGTATTTTGTTTTAACACTTTTGGTTGGATTTTTAGGGTTCCATATCCAAACGCTGCCACTGGGACCGTATTAATAAAACTCCACTTTTCATCTGTCCATCTATCACACGGCTCTATTAAGTCGTGGTGGTGGTTGATGGTTATTACATCAAAATTGAAATCTTAAAAACCTTGACGAAATTAAAAACTGTGCAAGAATTTAAAAACAATTATAGTAATATAGAATTTTTTAACTGCTAAGTATTTAAAAAACGCTGAGAATTTTAAATATTACAAATAATTTTAAAACAACTTAAGATTAAAAAAACTACAAAGAATTTAAAAACTTTCAGCTTTTTTTTGAGGGTGGGAAATCATCAAATAACTTCTCCCACTTTGGGTGAAGCAGGAGGACGTGTCAGACTTTTACTGACTTAAACCCACCCGTTCCTCAGTTGCCTATGTGTCAGGGGCGACGGTATCTCTTTCGAACAACCCGCACCCCTGGCGGGCATCGGCCCTTGCGGGCCCCACCAGTTGGTGCTGACATCTCTTTGAGGCGCGCGTGGAACACAACGCGCCGTCGGCCCGGGCTTGGTCCTTACTGGACAGAGAGCTACCCAATACTCGCCAGCCACAAGCCCACGCCTGCGGTGGCCGGGAATCAGCCTGAGATTCCGGACGCCCAGGGCGTCTCCTGCGGCGACTAGGACCGTGAGGGCGCATATGCTGCCTCTCCCTCATGTGCGCCGCCTCCCTCTTCACGAGCATTACTGCTTCGCAGAAGGAGGTGACGGCTACCCATGCACTCTCACTCCGTACCATAGTCAGGACTCGCGGGCCTACTCCCTAAGCGAAATCCGTAGTATCGGCCGTCGTAACGAGCGCTTCGCTCTCTGTCTAACTTACGGTATGTCCGTAAGTGAAACGGAGAACGAAGCGCCCGTAACGATGGCCGATACTACGGATTTAGCTTAGGGAGTAGGCCCCCAGGGACGGACGCGAGAGATCGCCGCCGCCGATCGTCTCCACGAGGACACGGCGGTGCTCCGCCCAAGCCCGACAAACCTCCACCGTATGCTCCACCGTGTCTTCCGGGAAAACTCTCAGCTTCAGATAATAAATCTTTGGGCACTTTCATGGTTTTGGTAGAATTGAACTGAAAAAAATTAAACCTAGAACCATTTTGACTAAAGAATTAAAAATAAAGATCACAACACAAACCCTTATATTAGTCCCGGCAATACTACATCTGCACCATAATCCACTTCCCGACTCTCAGTGCACAAAGCGCTAGAAATCATAATCAAGTAAAGGAAAACAAGTATAAACCGCACACAAACTGTCGCGAATTCTCTCAAACATTCCCTCTATATACAATATAACATGTAAATCCGTATGCTCGCTCTCGACACGCTAATATCCTTTAATAAAGGTAATGCAACTTGAATTGCGACTTGCCTGCAGGCTAGGGTTCCCACTCGCTAGTTTTTGTAAATTACAATAATTCTGCCCGGGATGCCCCACAAGACGATCTCGTGGCTAAATGATAACAGTTACATGGATCGATCGATGGCTAAGCTACGCTAATCGCGGTCACCCATCCATGACCATCCATTACTTATCGAGGCCCCTCCGTGCCTTGGAAAACACGTTAATAAGTTGGTCCCGGCTGTCATTCGCCGATGTTTGATAGTCGTTACTAGTAATCATAAGCTCAAAAGTCTGATCACCAAGTCAGCCAGATGCCAGTATTTTCGTATTTTCCAGTCACTGGCTTGTTGAGCTCAGATGGGAAGTCCTTCCATGTAAAATACTGGTACTTACTTGCATCCGTAGGAAGCCGACCCCAACATAGCTGGGAAAAAGGTTCGGCAGGGTCTTTTTTGTCTCACTGCAGGTCATAGGATGCTTTCTACGTTTTCAAATCAATCCTAAGCTAATATGGACTAATCCCACCAAGTATCAAGCTTGTCCCCTGGCACAGAGGCAACTGAAAGAACACAGGTGGGTTTTATTCAGTAAAAGTCTGACACGTCCTCCTGCTCCACCCAGGAGAAGTTATTTGATGAATTCCGTCCGCCGCGATGCCGTTGGATATGTTCGGGGACTTCTGACATTCCGTTTGCTGTCTCAGTGTAGCGCTATTTGTCACCATTCTGTTACCAACGCCAATCTCTCCTGTCTTCTTCGTTGTCTCGTCTTCATTGTATTTCAGGTATTAAAATTTTTGGAATAAATAAAAACAGCTCATTTTATCGTATATTTTACAACAGAAGGGCAATATTTATAAACCTTAAAATTCTAGTTGCAATCCCATCTCAGCGACGATCAATGTCAGAAATTTTGGAAAAATATAGATAAGTACTGTTGACTGATTGAAACTGAAATTTGGATGCGAACGTTCTTAAAAACGGTAATTGCCCTTTAGATTGCATTCGAAATACTTTCAGACGCTAAGGTTGTCATACCACGGCACTTGATTGATATCCCGACCAGTCGTACTCAGCGCTACTCCTTCACATTTACTATGCGTACAGCCAAAGTGTGAACTCTTTGCCAGCGTCTGTGTTCCCTTCCACATTTAGCGCGTCTGTCTTCAAATCAAGAGCTATCTTCTGGGCACGCTCCTTCTATCATAAACCTCATCCATCGCTTAATAATAATAATAAATAATAAGTAAATAATAAGCAAAAAAAAGAAAGGAATAAATAACTTGATATTATCTAAATTGCAGGACGATTACACATCCCTAGGACACCTGGACACTCCCCAGCTTCGTTCTTAGGTGCTCGCATTAGCATGCCATAGTGTCTCAAGAATAAAATTATCCATATTTCCACTAGCATACATAACTACGGGTTTAAATGTCGCATTTGTTAGTTACTGAGAAATCTTTGAATGTTTTAGAGAGCATTATCTTTGTAGGGTTGTCTTTGTGAGAACTTCAAGGTAAATTGCAAGAGTGAGTGTGCGTGTGTGATGTGTGTGTGTGTTATTATGCTCTTTGCTTGTGAGAGGGTTGGTACTACCCGGAATTGCTTACAGCGGTACAATTTAATGCTGTGTGCTTTCTGTTTGTTCCACCTTTAGACGAAAATGTAAGAAATGTTTTCGTCTGTTTATTTCATTTTGCATGAAATAGTATTTCGTTGCAGCAATGATAAAAATTCAAATTCATTGATTAAACTTACACATCGTTCACTTCCATAAAAATATAAAATGGCATGAAATTCTAACTTGCAGATAACTTAGACAGAATTAAGGCCAGATCCCAAATTAAACACAGCCTGTATCTTTGTGACCCAATGGAACAAACATTAGGTTTTAATAGCTTTTTCTGAAAAAGAAAAAAAAAATATGTATAAGGGAAGACGACTTAAAATATCGATAAAGGTAAAAACAATAACACGCTTCGGTTCGAAGTTCAGTAAGGATACAAACGATTTAAGTTCACCTAATCTAATAGCTAAACAAATAAAACCATAAATTCTGCGATCAATGAACTTTCAGAGAAGTTTTCTGATGAAATTAATCTAAATTACGTCATGACTTACGTCATAGTCAATTATATTGCAGAATAGAATCCTTATCAAATATTAAGGGTTCGAATTATCTTGAAACTTATTTGGAACAGTCAATTTTCATTATGAAACCGACACTTTTTGCGAAAGGCGAATTTTTTGCCTATCACTCTTCATTTAGTAATGCCTATCCATAATTTAGTTGAGATTTAACAAGGAAAAATTATAATGAACTAGCTTTCGCCAGCGTTTCCGCCCGCGTGGAGGTCGAAAATTCTATGGGAACCGGGATAAAAAGTATTCTATGTGTTAATCCAGGATACAAACTATCTGCGTGCCAAATTTCATCGAAATCCGTTCACCCGTTTTTGCGTGACTGAGTAACAAACATCCAAACCAACCAACGCTGTGACACTTTTTTTTTTTAAATATCGCAGCATCATGCTGAGGTAGGGGCCTTTTGGCCTCGTACAGGACTTTGTTTTTATATTTTTTTTTATTATTTTACTTTATTTTATTTTTATTTTAAATTTTAATTTGTTTTGTTAAGCATATTGTGTAGTTGTTTGTTATATTCCTGTGCGAGTCTATTAAATAATTTTTCTTTATTTCTTTCTTTATTTCTTTCTTTCTTTCAAACATCTTTACAAACTTTCACATTTTTAATATTTAGTAGGATTATAGGATTTGTGCCCAGTTAATGACTCGCCCCCTATTACATGGGACTTAAACATAACTGGTGAAATGTGGGTGTAGTATAGATTCACCTCTGTCCAACCCTTCGAGGAAACAAGGCGTGGTATTATGTAAATCATAATAGCAGATTGTGATTCTCTAAAGTTAAGCAAAAGTTGGTAACCTGACCAAAAACAAAATCTATTTAAGGTAATTTAAATAGTAGACATGTATGCAGTTCCAGCTTAAAATTAGAAAAATAACGTGGCGGAAACATAAGCAATATTTGAAAACTAGACTTTAACGCTAGTCTGTCTGTAGGTATACTTGTCAATTTCATCAAAATCACATCAAGCCATTTTAAGAAAAGCACACAAAAGAAATGCTTGTCGACACATATATATCTCATACGCCTCTACGCATGGGCTGTGTAGTAGGTAATTAGCAGACAAAATTACGTGTTTCATAGACCTCTGCCGGTGCCTGCACGCCGCAGCGCGATGGTAACAAAGCTTGCTCATTAACTCCCTGCCGACTGACGCCGCTATGAGATGTAGACTATGACGCAGATGGGAAAGAACGGTTCAAGGACTTAAGTTTACTGCCTAAGATTTTGTGGTAGTTGATTCTGGTTTTTTACTTTAATTAGCACCTCTAGTGCCTGAAACTACGTTAAGCAGGATCCCGCGACGGGCAGTGTTTACACGCGTGGACACGCGGGTGGATGTCGGAAATTTTCTGACCGGAACGTGCTACCGAAACAAAAAGTATGTTACTCCTTACAACATCAGCTATCTGCCAGTGAAAGTCCCGTCAAAATCGGTTCAGCCGTTCCGGAACAAACAGACAGAGTTATTGGGGCGCTCGCGGGGGTTCCCCGTGATGGAGCACTTTTGTATAGAACTGCACGGGCGTCGATTGACGCGGATTCAGGCCTAAAGCACTCTAGAGCTCCCTATAATACCTTGGACCTAAAATTGCGTTTAGTGATGATTCGCTTATCTGGCTTGAGGCAGGTTTCTTTATAAGTTTTTTTTTACAATCTTAATTTCGTATTTTGAACAGACATCAATATCATAGCGTAGTAGTAAGTTCCTGTCCCACCTTTTCCCTCGGTATTATGGATGCCTGGTCGGAGTATTTCTTGGCTGACATGCACGGAAGCTCTGAAACAATTAATAAAAGTGCATCACCACTCCTGGGCACTCCCAACACATATGATAATTTTAAACCAAGACTTGCACCTAGCTTCTGGCGTTTCGTAAGTAGATTTATGTGAAGTAAATATTATGGTTTTGATTAGATTTTGACTTCTCTTATTATACAGTGTGGCAGGGAAATGGACGCGCAAACTGTTACTCTAAATTCAGCACATGATTAAAGATGACCTGCGTACAAATATTTCGTCGGTTATTAAAAAAATATCTGCTGTTTTATAAAAAAGTGAAAACATACTCGGTCAGAATTTATGGAACAGCAATTTTTTTTTACCTGACGAAAAATTTCAATGCAAGCAGAATTTCAGAATCATATACCTACTGAATCCATGGTAATGCGGGCATGGGTTGTGCGCGTCATAAGTCAGTCATAAATTAGATCAGAATTCGAATCTCAGTACTTTTGCAGCGGTAAAGAGTCCACCAACTGTCACATCTTTACAATTATGGTTACATTTGCATAATCTTGTAAATAGGTACAAAAGATGTCGCCTCTCCTCTGTTACTCTATGCCCATATTTGAACAGAACTAGGAAGATGGAAAATTTTAATAAAATATGTTTCCCGCGTAAACGTCTCGCGCGTCACGTCTCTAACAGATCTCTTAAACACTTGCAATATTACATACAACTACTCTCCTTTCTATTACAATGGCTGTAAGGTTCAAATTCCCGTGTCTAGAAAGTTAAGGGGGTGGTAAACAAATGCGCCATAAGGATGCACCCCCGATTATGAGGGATAGTATTTCTTAGTTGCAGTTAAAATAAATCATTTTATTGTGGAATGTAATTTGAAAGGTTCCTATCTTTACGTGTTTTTTTCTTTAAGCTTTTAATTCTAGTAGAAGGCCGGTTAAAAATATACACCCTAATTTGTATTAGGGTGTATATTTTTACACTTGACTTAAAAAAAATAAGGGGGTCATGTATTCGGCAGATTTTTTTTCTAAATTGATTTTTAAGAATTACAAAAATTATGTGGTACTACTTCTATCATTTATTTGCAGTAAGTATGTAATATTTAATAAACGCAGCGATAGTTTATTATTATTTAGTTTAATGGTCATTGAACACCGCTTACTAAGTAGTGGGTCGTATAATTAGTGTCTCCGTGCGTGTACACATTGCTAAAGACCTTCAATCAAAAGATTTTTCCTACGATCTAATCACGACTTTATAATAAAGCAGGTGACACACAAGAGGCGCTGTATTCTTGTAATATGATTAATGCGAAAGTATGTTTATTTGTTTGTAAGGCATACACGCTGAAACGGCTGAACGGATTTGGATGAGATTTGGACCACAGATAGACCATGAGCTAGGCAAGGACATAGGCTACTTTTCATCCTGGATCGCAAACGAATTCGCGGGCAACAGCTTGTAGTTAATATCTTTTCTACAGATGCTGACTAAACCTAACTGTCAGTTTAATTTTCAACCTGTTTGTCTACCCTCAATCACGACTTTATTATAGAGCAGGTGACATTTTATAAAAGGTGTTGTATTTTATCTATATCGCAAATAGTTAATATTATTCTCTTCAATAGAAATCCTGAAAAAATCTAATCGTTAATTTAATTTTCTACACGACTGCCTCGCCTCCTACCCTGGAACTCCCCTTTTACGACACAGTGAGAACAAAATATGTGAGTCATCATCATCTAAACCCCGATTTCATCCACTGCTAGACATAGACATCTCTTGTCTTGTGCCTATCCCCACGCTCCTGTGCCAACTTCATCCAGGTTTTGCCCGCGATGGCAACAATGTCGTCCGCCCATCTCGTCACCAAAATGCGAGTAAGACGAGGAATATTTAGTATGTGATTTTTTTAAACGCAAGAGTGAGTATCGTGTCATTTCGCTCCTGTATTTTATGACATCGTCTGGCGTTTAAACATTTATATAAGTAATATAATAATATTATTATATATGTATATTTAACGGGAAATCGGGAAGCAGCTGTTGCATCTGATGGCTGATTCGTGACTTCATCAGCACGGGAATCCATAGTGGGCGTTAAAGTTCAGGAAACGTTGAAATAAATACCCTGTAGCGTTGACTGTTCACTTTTTTAATTTTACAGACACTTAAATGATTTAATCAATTAAGGATTGCAGTAATAATTAACGATTTAGAACCAATGGGTTTGCGAGCGAGTGACCACCACGTGCAACGGCTGTCAACAACTGAATGAATTGACACGACGTCGCCCGCCATGACAGACGCAACTCCATTCGGTGTTATCCGCTCTTAATTAAAATTACCATTTAGTTTAATTCAAATCGATTAATCGTTAAAAATAACAGAATAATGACCAATGATTAAAAAAATAACAAAATAAATTACAACTCTCGAAATGAACTGATTTTCATGATTTAATAATGTCACGCGCCGTTATATTTTTTAATAGATCTGAATAAAATTTATCTAAGTTACATCTATATGCATCTCAGGCCTGTAAAGCATTTTTACAATAAAGACATCAACCGACTGAGCCGTATCATCAGATAAACAAATGATTGTTTTATTATCAGTCAAATGCAGTCGAGTATTTAAAATTGCATTTTCAGCTTAGTGAACTTAATGCGATACTGAGATTAGAACGATTATACTGTTATAATTCTCGAAAATAAAAAGATATAAAGGACTTTTATGGGTGTATAATTGTAGTATTGCCTTGTTTCTCGTTTTGGGTTGATATATAACCCAACGGCTAGAGTGGTCGAAAGGCCATCATCGTCATCATCGTTTCAGCTAAAGATGTCTCCTCTAAGTTCTGCCATTTTAAACGATTATATGCTTTGGGAAGCATATAATCGTTTATGGTGGTGGTCTGCGGCCTTCGCAAGGTCATCGGAGAGGACATATTGTAATTATCTATATTTTTTCTTACTAGAGAATGGACAGCAGCGTTCTCTATGCATTTGACCACCATACTGCGATCGCCAACCCTCCTGCCAAGCGTGGCGATTATGGCAAATGGCAGATGGCCCTTTTGGGGAGGCTTATGTCCAGCAGTGGACGTCTTTCGACTGATATGATGATGATGATGATGATATTTTTTATTTATAAATACATTCTTACAGTAGTAAGTGATCACAAGCTTTAGAGCAAGGTAGGCCATAAAACCTACGGCTTTTAGATGAGAATATTTTTTTGTTTTTAACTTTTTAGAGCGAAATTTTTCATTAGTCGGGTTTTGATTTCTTAACCTTCTTTCATTCTTTCTCTAAATACTTCTGTCATATAGATCATCTGACAGCAATCGTTCTATTAACTATGTTCGAACCCATGTGGGTAAAAAGCTATTGGTTGAAGGAAACCTTCAAATTTACACTACAATAATGAATTTTTCCAGCTGAACCTTGCTATCCAGTACACACGTCATATGTTCAGCTCTCCAGACCTATGTTCAGATAACGTGAATGAAACCTATCACAACCTTTAAAAGAATAGGACCGTGAACATTCAATTAACATTTTTATTGCATAATTGAGTCGATTGGTATCAAAATTGGTCAAAATGTATGTAAAATATATGGATTTGACTAATTTTGATACCAATCGACTCAATTGTCTGATATTATCTTATGAAACTATTTCCAAGTAATTGATGTGTAAGTGTTTAACAATTCACTGGGTAATACATGAGTGCAGCTTGTCTGAATTCATGATACTAGTTGTTTTAGTAAATGATATGGGTAATGGTACTGTTTGACATAAGTATTTGTTGGTTAGAAAATATAAAGGAATTAGTAAATAGTCAATGAGCAAGTAGCCAATATTCGCCACACGCTGGGTGCCTCACGAAGGACGGCGCCACCTAGGCCGGCCGGCCTAGGAAGAGGTGGCAAGACGAACTAGACACTGATCTGTATCTTCGAGATATCTCTAGACAAGGATGAAGGATTTGGAGGAGGCCTCTTCAGCAGTGGGACAGTGAAGGCTATTATAAAAAAGAATAGAATAGAAAGTTTTTATTCGACACAGACACAACACAACAGCAACACATAAAAAAGAACAATAAACATGACAATAAAATTGCAGTAAAAATGTGCTGAGTGTGCCCATACCGAAAGGGTTAACGAAAGAGTTAACGAAAAGAAGGTTAAAAGAAGGAAGAAGGAAGAAGGAAACGAAAGAGAAAAAAGTTAACGAAAGAGGTCGGTATACTATACAGATCTACCTATGTCCTCGGGGAATACAGTCGTGACGTTATGTTACGGTACTGCTTACAGTGACGCATACATTATTTGTTTTGGCAGGTATTTAATCAAAAGTACTAGATGGCTTTTTAAATATTTTTAATAGAAAGAAAAAAAGACAATGAATAAGATTTAAGCAGTCATATAAAGAAATTAAACCTAATGTCGAATCATTTATTTCAATCATACCATTTATACCAATGGACTACAATACACAAAATGTCCATCGACTTTAAATTAAAAAGATGCAAGCTTCTAACTCCATGTAATGCTAGAAATGTCCATGAAAGCTGACAATTGGGTGCTAAGGTTAGCAATACTATAAATTCCTGCGACCTTATCTAGAATATCTGCTAGCTTGAAGGTCTGCGGAACCTTGGCGGAAGGTCACTCTTTACCAAGGTTAAGATAATCTACCAGGACTGGTCTTTGTGTAGTTGTATGCAGATTTAATCTAATAAAAGTAGCTTTTACTCTGTGTTCATATCTCCTTGTATTTTCCGAAAGGTACGGGAGAGGTGTTTATAATATTAGTTATGTACATCTACCGACATTTTGCCTTTATTGTAAGTCCTATAGACTGAGACATCCAGAAACTCCTCTTCTCGGTTTTTCTACTGATCTGTTAATCTGCCTAGCCTTTACCCAATTATGTTGGGGTTGGCTTCCAGACTAACCGTATGCTCAGCTGCAACTAGTATTTAACATGGAGCGACTACATGGAGCGGTAACACGATACTGGTTGGTAAGACTGGTTGTCAGATTTTGGGCTTTTGACGACTCACAAATTACGATAAGCCATGCAGGGCACTGCATCCTTACCTATTTAAAACAAAATATCGAAGGAAGTAGGCATACTTCTTTCGATAAAATCTTCCACTAAGAGACTATTATCAATTTCCGTCTAAGTCGGCTAAATGCATAATTAATCAACTTATAATGGTCCCACTGCTGGAAAACAGGCCTTCTCTGTTAGAGGGAGTTCGCCATAATCCATCACGTGGGCCGGATGTCACATGTCTTCGAATAGACCGGTTTCCTCACGATGTTTTCCTTCACCGTTTTGGGAGCGGTGGTGATGAAATTAAAAACACAAAGTAACAGGCCTACTTGGGTTCGAACTCAAGACCTACTCGTAATTCGGAGCCACAACTGAAACTGTCTCAATGACTGCTTTAATATTGAGTTAATTAGATAAAGGAACCTTGTATAAAAGTGGAGTGATGGATGATATCGTCCTTGTGTGCTTTTATTGGCCATTCAACATGCGAGGTGTTTTTTTAATGTACCTCACCCGATAACGATCTAAATGGCTCTCACATAATTAAATCACAATCATTAAGGAAAAGCCTCACAATCTCTTTTTCATTGTCCATCGTTCGCCGTAATATTTAATTAATGTACTTTTTAACTCGAGTATACAATTAAACTTTATCGCTTTGTGTCCGAAAATTCGGCAGAAATTATCATTCGTTTTGGCGATAACTTTGAACCTACTTAACTCGAAAGTCGGCCTAATTTTCTTGCCAATAAGGTTGGAAGTTGCAAATGATTTCGTGACTAATGTCTTCCGCTAAATTATAATCAAGTTGTAATAAAAAATACAAATAAATCTTTAAATTCCCTTTGTCCGGAGGGGCGTGGTCAGTCTGCCAAGTCCTCGCCGCAATAATTAATATTTAATTCGGATGAAAATTTTTACTTTGTTAGATTTTTTGTGGGCCACGTTGGACGATGATTAATTCCCTGTTTTCTGCAAATTTTTCTTTGGTACGATTTAATAAAGTTTGGGATGTGTTCTCTATATTTGTGTGTGTGGGCTGGCTTTTTGTTTCACGCAATTTATAGGCGTGGATTGAAATAAATCTTTCAGTGGAACTGAAATATATTGGACTGAAAAAAATATTTTTTAAATTAGAATTTGTAGTCTGTATTTCATTTTAACACGGAATGCGTGACAGTTATTTACAATAAACCAATGTAACAAAATGTCACGTCACGTTGTCGTCATTCAACGAAAGGTTCAGCAACGGCATATATGTATGTAAGAATTCTTATTTACAGCATTTTTACTTACTATTATTGTTATCTAGATGTATATTAGTAGGTTTGGTCTACCTAAATTACAATGTTAATTTTTATTATTTTTATTTTTTTACAATGTCTGACATATTCACGTCATTATTTGACATTATACGTCAATTATTCTAATATCGACTATTTATTAGAGATTGTCATGGAAATCATGTCACTTGGTTTTAAATAAGTAAATTTTATTTATGTAGATTCTTTTACATATTTTGAATGAGAGAACGTTGAAGGCCTTACAGACTGTAGATTTGTAGACGATTTTCTATTCTTGATTTTCATTCCTTAACAGGCCTGCACTGTCCTCCCATACCTACTATCTCTGTAATTAGAAAACATTGTAAAGGCCAATTATTTTTATAAGAGTAACCGTGGAGTTTCTTTGGGCACGCCGCGATTGCGGCGGTAAGTCCCCTCTTTGAGGAGTGGCTTGAGAGGCGGCATGGCGTCCTCACCTTCCGCCTGACACAGGTCCTCACCGGACATGGCTGTTTCGGGAGGTTCCTGTTTCGGATAGGGCGGGAGGAAACGCCCGGGTGTTTCCATTGCGAAGATCGCCCAGAGGACACGGTGGAGCATACGGTGGAGGTCTGCCCAGCTTGGGCGGAGCAACGCCGTGTCCTCGTGCAGGTGATCGGCGGCGGCGATCTCTCGCGTCCGACCCTGGTCCAGGCCATGGTACGGAGCGAGAGGGCATGGCTGGCAGTCGCCTCCTTCAGCGAAGCAGTTATGCTCGCAAAGAGGGAGGCGGCGCACGTGAGGGAGATGCAGTACATGCGCCCTCACAGCCGTGGCCTTCGCAGGAGACGCCCTGGGCGTCGGGAATCCCAGGCTGATTCCCGGCCACCGTAGGCACGGGCTTGCGGACGGCGAGTAATGGGTACCTCGCTGTCCGGTAAGGACCAAGCCCGGGTCGACGGCGCGTTGTGTTCCACGCGCGCCTCAAAGAGATGTCAGCAGCAACAGAGGGGCCCGCAAGGGCCGATGCCTGCCGGGGGTGCGGGTTGTTCGAAAGAGATACCGCCGCCCCTGGCACACAGGCAACTGAGGGAACACGGGTGGGTTTTAGTCAGTAAAAGTCTGACACGCCCTCCCGCTCCACCCAGAGCGGGAGAAGTTATTTGATGATTTCCCACCGAGAAAAAAAAAAAAAAAAAACCGTGGAGTTTCTTGCCGGCTCTTCTCCATAGGAAGCGACAAACTGGAACCGTGCACCTAGCTTCTGATGTTTCATAAGTGCCCTTACAGGTTTATGTGAAATAAAATATTTTGATTTTGATTTTGAGGTAAAGCAAACACTTTATACCCCTTTTTACGAAAATTTCGAAGACGGAGCAGTATGAAATTAGGTACGGTTAAAGTTTACGTAGAAAAAAAGTGCAGAAACCTAATAAAGTTTTAAATGAATTATGGTCCAATTTCGACCGCCTTAATTGTAAATATCATATGCTCGTTTTAGCCTGTAAGATAAGATAAGAAACTTTAATTTATTTGTCCAAAACCTGAGTATACAATACACACATGTCATGCATTAAATTAGTTCAGACATGTTTTGCCTCAACGGCGTACAAATATAAATAGACAAAAAAAATTGTTAATTGATCCATTATTCATCAATCAAATTAAATTAAGCTGCAATAAGTGGTTGCACGTATAAAAGTACGAATTTATTGAAAATGTTTTGTGTAAACATTTGTTGGGTAACCTAAATAAACAAATAGCATCCTAAGCATATTTCTCGTGAAGGTAATGTTCACATCCAGTAAAACACATATTGTTGCGGCCATACCATCAGAACAAACTATCACTTTGTCTGTAAGAGGCAACACAGAGGTGACATCAACTAGATGGGGCTTTTATAAGCGTTGTTATCAAGGTAATACTACCTTGAATATATTTTCGCGTTCTTTTGAAATTATATTTTTTTCCCCTGGAAGAGGCCATCTTGATTTAATTGAGTGATCAAAGTAAGTGGTATATAATGTCGAATTTGGTTTACGGTTTTCAGAAAATAATATGTAGTCCTAAACAAAACTATGAGCTAACTAGAGCCATTGGTGGCCCAGTAGTTCATGGGTTGAGACCCAAAGTGGCTCTTTACTTTGTGTTAATTATTTCATTACCACCGCTCTCAAAACAGTGAAGGATAACATTGTTAGGGAACCGGTATGTCCTAGCCAAAAAATCGAAGACATATGACGTCTATCAACCCGCGCTAGGACCGCGTGGTGGATACAGCCCACTCCTTCTCACAGAGAGGAGGCCCGTTTCCCAGCAGTGGGAAACATAATAGGCTGATTATTGTAAGAAAAACTACGTGTTTCGTGAATTTTACATACCAGGGTAAGAGGTGCCTAAAATGTTGTTGCTGTATTCAGCTTTCATTTCTTAAATTAGGCACTTATGTGCACGTAATTAAAGTACATATTTCATATATCTGAAATCATATAAGACAAGCATCATGCCTGATTTACTTACGGGTATATACCTAATCAATTTATAATGGGACACAGGCCTCCTTTCTTGGAGAGGAAGAAGGCTATAATCTGCCACGCGGGCCCAGAGCGGGTTGGTAGATGTCACATGGCTTCAATATTTTGGATCTAGGACATACCGGTCTCCTCACGATGTTTTTCTTCACCGCTTTGAGAGGACTGGTAAGGAAATAATTTACACAAAGTAAAGTCTATGCCCACGACCTACAATTAAGTCGGGCCGATACCACTTGGGCGAAAACGGCTCTTTGAAATCTGGGGTGCTTCGTAGAAACTCTTACTGAAATAAAGTTTAACTATACATATTAACCATTGACATCGAAAGTCAATGCAACTCTCCAAACCCTTTTACCAAAATGAGTTGCAGTAAACCAAAGTTAGTCAAGAAACTGTACTCCGACTCACAAACACTCTCCGTCTAATTAAGTGATGCAGGTTCGACTCCCGTTTGAATACAACTTTATCGGTCAGTCCCACTTGGACTTTCAGTTGAAGCCTGAAGTCTTGAACTTTAAGTTGAAGTTACAAGACGTGTGCAAAGTTGCGTTTGATCTTAGAAATTAATTAATTTGTGTGTTTTGTCGTAGTTTGTTGAGATTCACGTGGTTTTTAGGTGTGTTTATTACTTAGCAATGTATTTGTGTATTATGGTAAGTTTCTATGGCTTCAGAATGGCTTACTTACTGCCTTCAAAGCAAGAGTGAAGGGGCACGCTCTGATGGACCTCATCCATCATTTTCTATTAGGCGTGATCGAGATCAAAAGAACCACATTAAGCAAAACATATAAGTTATGTCACTGAATGGGATACAGAACGATGAGCATATCAAAAACTGTAGCTTAAAATCTAAGCTACGGTTGCCTTGGTTAGGACGAGGATGGGTGACATTTTTACATTACCAAGACCACTCCGTGCCTCGGAAACCACGTTCAGCTGTTGGTCCCGGCTGTCATTCGTAGATCTCTGACAGTCGTTACGGGTGGTCAGAAACCCGAAAGTCTGACAACCAGTCTATAAACAAAAGGGTATCATATTACCCAGTAACTGGGTTATGGAGGACTGATAGACAGTCGCTCCATGTAAAATACTACTGGTCAGCTGCATCCGGTTAGACTGGAAGCCGACCCCAACATATTTGGGAAAAGGTTAGGCAGATTGAATTGATTGGACGAAGAGACGGTTTTAAGCATCAACACAGCATCAAGAGATGTCAGCAGCAACAGATGGGGCCCGCAAGGGCCGATGCCTGCCAGGGGTGCGGGTTGTTCGAAAGAGATACCGCCGCCCCTGGCACACAGGCAACTGAGGGAACACGGGTGGGTTTTAGTCAGTAAAAGTCTGACACCCCCTCCCGCTCCGCCCAGAGCGGGAGAAGTTATTTGATGATTTTCCCACCGAAAAAAAAAAGCATCAACACACAATTGATTTTCCGACTGTCCAAATAAATGATTAAATCCCAATTATTTAATTTATCTACATTACTCCATCTTTCCATTGTGTGTTTTAAACCTAAACACAAATATTAAATTAAAAAAATACTTTTAAAACAAATAAAGAAAACTCAAAGGAAAGAGAAACCACAACATACACGATAATGCTCGTCGCGCAAAAACGCGTAACGTGTATTCTGTATAGATGCTATCTACGTATTACTTTATCTATCCAAGTCACTGGGCTCACATTAACTCGTCAAGCTCCCGGGTACAGGAACTCTCAAGGGTATAATGTTAGCTGTTTCTAACGTACATTTTATATCAAACAGGCACTTGTAATAATAAATATGGCATCAGATAGACAAGAATTTAAGATGTGTAACATGGCACTTGGGATTAGAAAAAAATCACTAAATCAGTATGTGAAGATTTTAATTTTAATTCTATCAAAAAAAATATTTAGCATCATAATTAGCCTATATTGTTCTTACTGCTGGGACACAGGCCTCCTCTCCTCAATAATTATACTATAGTAAATTATTTTATTGTATTTGTTATCAAATAAAATAATTTGCTATAGTAGGTATAACACATTTACAGTTGAAGTTAACTAATCATTCAGCTGTTTAAAATTCGGCTATTTTAAATTAAAAACAGTAAGAAACAATTCAACAATATTATTATTTCACATAGAAATGACTGTTACATTTATGCGTTACATGCAAAACATACGCACAACCGCCATTTTATATTCCAAGATCCGACCGCCCGCGCCTGTGTATTATTTATCTACACGTCACTGAGTAAGCATTACCTCATCACTGCGTTTTGTTCGTGTTAGGGAAGACAGTCTTCAGGGAAATTAGTGTATGGAGTCGGTAGTGATATGAAAAGTGCAGTTACGAGGTTCTTGTTTTCGAGTGAAGTGCGGGTTTAAAGTTTAGTTCGCTTGTTGTAGTTTCTAGGGTTCCGTACCCAATGTGTTTCCCACGGGACCCTATTACTAAGGAACCGCTATCTGTCCGTCTGTCACAGGACTGTATCTTTTGACCCGTAAGGTTTAAACACTTGGAATTTTGACAAAATATATCTCTATAATAATTAAAATTAAATTTTAATTAAAGGTGTCCCCATACAAGAAACATAATTAGGCGTTTGAAAGAAAGAAATAAAAATATTTTATTTGAGACACGCACAGGAAATACAAACTAACAGGAAGAATATAATGGTGAAATTCAAACAATAATACAACAAAATAAGAAAACAATAAAAATAAAAGAGGAATAATTGTGCTAGGCCAAAAAGGCTCCTAAGCATAATGCTGCGATATTTAAAAAAAAACAACTACCGCAGCCATATTACTACGATAGAGCCTAGTATAATGCCACGGACATAATACATAACAATTAATCCAGACGTTTCACTAAAGTATAATTCCTCTATAAATCTATACAAATAAAGAAAATTGATGTTTGTTTGTAATGTCAAAATAACAGCTTTTTACTATTGATATGAAAGTATGCACAGTATTTTTAACAAAAACCAATTTCAAAAATTTTAGTCTGTGTGTCTGATTCTTCCGGCTAGGAGTTTGACAGAACTTTCACTGTCAGATGGGGGATAATTTCAATGTCCACGTAGCTGGTTAAAATTAAATATTTAATTAGTGTGTGGCACGGAACCTTTCGGTGTACGAGTCCGACTAGCACTGAGCCATTTTTTAAATAACTACTAAGTTACTTTTACTGTCGTTTGGGAGTAGTTATCTTTTAATATTAGAAAAATTACCTATTTAAGTGTGTACCTTTCGAGACGCACTTAATGAGATATAAATTAATTATATATTGTTTGAGGATCTCTTGGGAGTCGGTTAGTCTCAAAAAATCAAATGAGCGTGATTTTTACTGGAACTTGATATATTTCGTGTTCAAGGCAATTAATTTGTTTTTTTTTTATTAGACTGACACTGTAGGGCAAATTGGATTAACAGTATAAAAAAATCAATGGAATAAAATTGGTCATACCATCTCAAGATGCGAGAGGAGTGGAAAGGAGAAAAGGAGGGCTTTTCTATTCCTCTCTCAATCCCATGTCCAATCTCATGCCCAGATACTGTAGTATTATTAAGGTAGTTATGCACCCTAATTGCGTTACATACTGTCAATCAGAATCAGTAATATTTTGAATGATATTGCTAATCTATTGCTTTTTATGTCCAAAAAATTGTCTGCCCAACAAGGTAATAGACGCAATGAATGTTGTTGAACTGCCGAAATGGAAGCTATTCTTACTGATAAGGTGTTACCCCTCTGTTTTACCAAAATGGTTATTCAAAGGTATACCTATACGGACATTACCAAAATACAGCAAGAACAACCATTATTTCCTCCAAGCAATAAAAATGAACTCCACAAGCACACCCAATAAAGATACAAAGACAATTAAATCAAATAATTACCTCCAGATAACACAAAAGACTTCAGTCATTAAAGCAACACAAAATAAGGAATAAAATAAAACAAAATAACTTTAAAAGTTTTTAACTACTTAAAGTATAATAAAGCTTTTAGAGTAGAGGGTGGTCGTAAAAACTCATTTAATTGCACGTAAAAATCTCACCGGTCGGCTGTACCAATAAGTATGCGGTTCAAATATTTGCATAGTTATCTCTGCGATGGTATCTTGTGACCAAACTGTTAAGTACTGGCACGTACGGTTATTTGGAAAGAATACATTTTTATCGTCCGTTTTTTTTTTGGTAAAGCTTTGTTTTATTGAGGTGGAAGGGCTTGTGACTAAGTTATACATAACAGCCACATATGTCCATCGATCAGGTTAAGCTACGCTTGCTGAGGTTGGTCCGTAGATGGGTGACCATCTTTACATGAGTCTCGGTAGCCACGTTAAGCCGTTGGTCCCGGCTGTCATTCGTGGATCTTTGACAATCATTACGGGTCGTTAGAAGCCCGAAAGTCTGACAACTAGTCTTACCAAGAGGAATCGTATTACTAAGTAACTGGGTTGTGGAGGTCAGATAGGCAGTCGCCTCATGTAAAATACTGGTAATCAGCTGCATCTGGTTTGACTGGAAGCCGACCCCAAGATAGTTGTGAAAAGGGTATTTAATCAAATCAATTTATAAAAAGAGGCCCACACCAACACGGCCAACACGGCCCTAGTCGCCGCAGGAGATGCAAGCTTACGGATGACGAGTAATAGGTAGCTCGATGTCCGCTAAGGACCAAGCCCGGGTCGACGGCGCGTTGTGTTCCACGCGCGCCTCAAAGAGATGTCAGCACCAACTGGTGGGGTCCGCAAGGGCCAACGCCTGCCAGGGTTGCGGGTTGTTCGAAAGAGATACAGTGGCTACTAGTACAGAGGCAACTGAAGGAACACGGGTAGGTTTTAGTCAGTAAAAGTCTGACACGCCCTCCTGTTCCACCCAGAGCGGGAGAAGTTATTTGATGATTTCCCACCCAAAAAAAAAGAAAAATAGGCTAATTATGCATGTATGCATGTACAGTAGTCGGTAGTCATCAATCTTACGCTAATCTTCTTCAGTTCCACGCAATTTGAAAAACATTTTTTATAAAACCGAATACACCTGATATTAGCGCCAGACAAACAATTCATAATATTCGTTTCAATAGTAACTGTGATTGGAATAACGTTATTTAGTGCCCACGCAGTCTGCACAAATGAATAGCGATTATTTTCACATTTTATCAAGGTAACTTTTAAATGACATTGATGGTTCATAGTACAGTAGAAATGTGACTTTTAATTTGAGTTTTAGATGCGAACGGAATGGAAAATACAGTCATGTAATAATTACTGCTGAGACTAAATCCCTTATGGCTCCCGCAGACAGACGGACTCTGGTGATACAATTTCTTTTAAAACTTAATGGAAATCGTTCTATCAGGACGCGTCACATCGCGCCTGTCTGCGGGCCCACATTTAAAAGTATAGAGGCGACTTCAATAGTATAATCATATAGATTATAATTTACAGATTTTTTATAGACATACCTCATGTAAATTAACGCTTGTTAAAGTATTTCGCCACAATCCCGCTAGAAATATTGTAAACTGACGGAGTTTTCAAGTTTCAGGTGACATAATTATTTACGTTAGTATATACTCGTATTATTGGATCAGAGGCCCTAGTGTGAGTTTAATTTAATCATCTACACCAAACGCAGTGAGCGCGTTCGGCGTTCCGATTGGCCCTGGAAACCTGAAACTCACACTAGGGCCGCAGATATCCACCAAAGTTAGAGCATTGTATCAGCAATTGTTTTCATCACTTTGGATCGTGATATGTGTCGACGCTCAGCAATGAGCAAAATGGAGGTGAATGGTGAAGTTGAGTGAAGTTCACCCACGATTCAGGAGAAATTCTAGTGTGATATAATGTCAATGAGTCACGACCATAAAGACTTCATTGCCACGAATCACATCACCATTGTAGCACCATATTTACTCGCAGAGTTTTCATATCAATCCACCAAAATCATTTTCAATGAAAAATCTTTGTGACGCGGACGTCACAGTTTGATTAGATCACAATAATTACAGTTGTTCACAATAATTATGATGTTAATCCCTAACATTTTGGCACTCGCTTGTACCTACATACATCGCTATCAAACGCGTTGGTTCAATTCGTCCGTCACGCACGCTGCGCACGCGCCGAAGCGTAAGAATTTTTGTACGATTCTCGCTTTGAGTAAAGCTCTTTGTATACTGTGTTGACCTGTCACTTTGACAACCATTTGTGGGGTCGGCAGAGAACCTACGTTTTTACATAACATGACATCATGCTTGTATTCCATAAAGGGTTTTTAATTTTTTTGTGCAGAAATGCATAGAATGCCTACATTTCATCAGTTACGTTTAAGTCCCTTGTAATAGGAGTTGCGCTGAATGCCAAACTCCGGGCGGCTACGAATAAATCCATAATGGAATCATTCAATAACAGTTGGCTTTGTTGTTATAATTTATTAATATACCTAATTCTACGTACAGACGCCATCACATCAATCTACCCCAAATCTATCAAATTTCTTTGATAGATTTTCAACTTTAATACTTAAGCTTCATGTTCAATTGGGAGAATTTGACAGTGTAAGGTAGCTTTATGTGCTGGCGTCTGTACAATAATTGTGTAACGTAAGCCAAAGTTTCCCTAATTGCGTATTGCATAATTTGACTATAATGTTGCCACTGCGTGTACACAGGCCAGTGGGGGTTGGTTGATGTCACGTGTCTTTTTTTATTTTTTATCCTAAGACATTTTCATGATTTCCTCACGATATTTGACTTTACCAGCTTGCATTGGAGATGAAATAATTTACACAAAGTCAAGTGAATCTCTGAGTTGGAACCAACGACTTAAAACTCGTAAGTCCGATTCCACTAGGCCACCACTGTATTAACGTCGCGTAATCTCAAAACTTGTCTACTGCTGCTTCTACACCTTTTGGTGATAGTGCTATGGTATGTCTGCAATAGCACGGTGTGTAGAAGGTCCTCGTTAAATAGCTACTAAATGGAACTAACAAATAAGAAACACTGTCAACTTAAACAGTCCCTGTTAAAACAGGTACTTTGAACCCAAGAGATGGTATAAATGGCTACAATACTGATTTTATGTTGATAGAAACTAACCGCAACCATTAATCTCCCTGAAAAGGGCCTCAAGCAGCTTATGGGAAGCCCATGTATAGCAGTCAAGATCCATGACCTATGGTTATAATGGCATGATGCCAAAAAGTCATCGAACTATCAATTTGCAAAAAAATTAACATAAATAAGTCATGCGAAGTCAATTTTTTTTTCATCACAATTACATCACATGCCTGTTTTCCCCGAAAGGTTAAGCAGAGGTGTACTCATAGTACAACCACATTTTGTCAGTTAAAAACCACGTTCCTTTATGCTTGATTGTTTTTAAAATTCGAAATTTTAATCCCAACAAAAATGGCTACTCAAAATCAAAGTTTTAACATCAAAATCCAATGTAAATTCGCTCTAACACCATTCGGACAGAACAATGCAGGCTGCAATCAACAATAAAAAAAGAAAAACGCATATCTTTCAAAATACAAGAAGGCTCCATACAATTTGTGCCGCGGCGCGTGACCAGACGGACCTTAAATTATACATGTACAGACCAAAGTGGCTGTAACTGTCAAAAGAATTATGTTTCCATCGAGGTTTTTGGTGATCCTTTTTGCAGATTTCCAAAGTTAACTAGAGGAAAATTCTGGATACTCAAAATTATTTTATTTCTTGTCGCTGTCTTATGAATCATCAGAAGCTAGGTGCACGGTGTACGAAATAATTTATTAGGTATGATAGACGTAAAAAGAGTAGGTACAATATATAGACCACTAGCTTTTGTCAGCGGCTTCGCCCGCGTGGAGGTTGAAAATTATCGTACGGGAACGTAGTACCAGGATAAAAAGTATCCAATGTTTTATTCCAGATTACAAACTACCTGTGTGCCAAATTTCATTTAAATCCGTTCAGCCGTTTTTGCGTGAAAGAGTTACAAACATCCATACTCACAAAACTTTCACATTAAAACATTAGTAGGATTTCTCAAAAGAAAATACTTTTCTTTTTTCACTTTTATTTGGTTAAGAGATGTCGCATCATGAACATACATTATACC
The DNA here is from genome assembly GCA_949091785.1 of Polymixis lichenea. Lineage (NCBI taxonomy): Eukaryota > Metazoa > Arthropoda > Insecta > Lepidoptera > Noctuidae > Polymixis > Polymixis lichenea. The sequence goes on along the minus strand of OX420948.1, from coordinate 21,767,520 downwards.
TCCTGATAATTCTCACGTAAAATATTTCATTATACACCAATCTCTTGTCAGTGTCACCAATTGTTAATTGCTTTCAAACTCCATTTACCAACATTAACGTGTTAAGCCACGTTCAAAGAATCATTAAATATCCTTGAAAATTCCCTCAAAGGCCTTCATTTGAATTAAAAAATAAACAGGCGCACCATATCGGCGGCGGTTCCCGGATCCCCCGACCGCACACGGCAGACCTTGAGCGACAGACAGACGAACAGACAATAGGCGATAAGGGAAGCCTGCGGTTGGCCAACGTGAAAACCGATGACTTTTGAATACAACACCATATGGACAAGAATAGTTTGGTTGTGGAGGAGGCATTATATTGCCATCGAATAATACGTGACGAAGTTTGTAAGTCTTAGAGCATGTTATGACAATGAAGTGGCTAAAACCATGATGGAACTAGGAAGGCAGATGACCATCTCGCCATCTTTTTTAACCGTCTTCAAAAAAAGGAGGAGGTTCTCAATTCGACTGTATGTTTTTTAAATGTTTGTTACCTCATAACTTTCGACTGGGTGAACCGATTTTGATGATTCTTTTTTATTTGAAAGCTCATGCTTCCCGTGTGGTCACAATTCAATTTCATATAGATCTGATGATGCGTTTCGGAGACAGACAACGGAACTCTTCAAAAAATAACAGTAAATAAACCGCGATTGCTGCTATCGCATAAATATGCATTGTTTTGACCCCAAGGATGATGAAATTTCGAATTAGTGGGGTAGGTACTATAACTAAAAAGTGAAAAATAAAAACTTTTTCCAAAAAAAAAAACAAGAGACTTCCGAAAAACACTACGTGAAAAATAACTTTAATTTCGGAAGGCGGTGACAAAAAAGTTAAATATATATCCAAAGTCACCGCCTTCCGAAATTAAAGTTATTTTTCACTTTGTAGTGTTTTTTCGGAAGTCAGTTGTTTTTTTCGAACAACATTGATTGTGATCAGGTGTCAGTATATGTTGAAAAAGCTGCGAACCCACCACTGAATAAATAGCACTGACTATTAATAATAGAAAAATAACTGATGATTGCGGGAAAATAATACTTCACTTCAAATTGATATTCAGAAACTCACAATGCAGGCACAGGCTGATTATTTTTTTCGATTTTCGGTGCAAACTGGAGTCGTGAAGAACTGGGAAGAAGAAGGGGTTCTTCCTAGTTCGTCACGATTCCGATTTCATTTATTATTTCTCCCACGACATTCGGGTTTTCTTTATTAAATTGTAATATCCATATTTCTTACATCCACACTATTGATTTCTTATTCATACATCTTTATGATGTGCTGTCAATTATTACTAATCTTCAATGCGCTGGCAACACGCCAAAGTGCGAAAAACAGCATTCATGAACATTATTAGCTATTTGTATGCAAAACCCGTTAATGTTGTCCGTCTGTACGTGATCGGGACAGAAAGAGTCCTGCTTGAAGCTAAGCGAGAGATGAGCGAGGTCGGAGCTGAAATTGGAATATCATTTTGATTTGCATGTGTTTATAAAGTAATTTAAAATTCCTTGTTTTGTTAGTGCGGATGTTATGCACGGAGGATTAGGAATTTCGTTGGTGAAGATTAATGTGAATGGTTATGGAAACGAGTAGAAAAATTATGGAGCTATTTAGAAGAAAAAAAAAATAGCTACGAAAGTACAGGTAGGTACTTACTACTAAGGTCAAGGCTCATATAAATATTACATAAAAGAATTTAGTGGGATACGGGAAACAATTTTAAATGTACCTAACCTATGATATGACGCACGCAATGTACCTAACCTATGGTGCACGCCACAATTGCGGCGGTAAGTCCCCTCTTTGAGGGATGGCTTGAGAGGCGGCATGACGTCCTCACCTTCCGCCTGACACGGGTCCTCACCGGACGCGGCGGTTTCGGGAGGTTCCTGTTTCGCATAGGGGGGAGGAAACGCCTGGGTGTTTCCATTGCGAAGATCGCCCTGAGGACACGGTAGACAACACGGTGGAGATCTGCCCGGCTTGGGCGGAGCACCGCCGTGTCCTCATAGAGGCGATCGGCGGCGGCGGTCTCTCGCGTCCGACCCTGGTCCAGGCCATGGTACGGAGCGAGAGTGCATGGCTAGCAGTCGCCTCCTTCAGCGAAGCAGTTATGTTCGCAAAGAGGGAAGCGGCGCACGTGAGGGAGAGGCAGTACATGCGCCCTCACGGCAGTAGCCTTCGCAGGAGACGCCCTGGGCGTCGGGAATCCCAGGCTGATTCCCGGCCACCGTAGGCGTGGGCTTGCGGACGGTGAGTAATGGGTAGCTCGCTGTCCGGTAAGGACCAAGCCCGGGTCGATGGCGCGTTGTGTTCCACGCGCGCCTCAAAGAGTTGTCAGCACCAACTGATGGGGCCCGCAAGGGCCGATGCCTGCCAGGGGTGCGGGTTGTTCGAAAGAGATACCGCGGCCCCTGGCACACAGGCAACTAAGGGAACACGGGTAGGTTTTAGTCAGTAAAAGTCTGACACGCCCTTCCGCTCCACCCAGAACGGGAGAAGTCATTTGATGATTTTCGACCCTCAAAAAAAAAACTAAAATATGTGCATATCTTGATACTCGTATAAGTAAACCATGTATGTTCTATAATGTATTTTTCAAACAACTTTATAAATACTTAGGTACCACGTTTTCAATATTATTTATTATTCTACTTCTATGTGTAAAGGAAAAGATTAAAAAACATAGTAACCATAGCTAACAACAAGGCTTACTATCGAATGTACTAACCTTGATAGTTATACTATTCTGATGTTTTTTTAAATAATTTTCCTTTAATCCTTAAAGCCTCGAAGAATAGGTACTTACGTAGCACTATTATCTATTTTCACGTCCCCCTGGGGGATACACATACATCGATAACTTAAGAAACTTAGCAAAACCAAAAGAAAAGCACCCAACTTTCATAAACAACACTAATTCCTGCAGCCATAATTCCGTACGTCACCCTCCTTCGATACTGAAATTCAAACGTTATATTTTTACGAGGGGCGCACTCGCGGCCACCATTATCGCCGCGTCGGCTTTGATGGCACATAAACCGGACGCAGCTGTAGAGCTAGTGCTGGCAGCGAGTACCGACATGACAAAAAATGGAGTAAATTGAGAAAATTTTATGTGTCAGTCAAAAGTGCAGGTTTAGTAAAGGATGGAGACTAGTAACGTGTCCTGCTGTCTGCACGCTGCAGGAGTTGATGGACGCTGCTGAAAGTGGCAAGCTCGTAGCCAAATTCTGTACTGACTGTTTATATATAGATGGCTATCAACACGCTAAGAAGACGTAAGCTTTTTTTAAAATGGAATGGATGAAAGTTTCATGTTCGGGCTGATCTACTGTCAATGGCATTTGTCTTTGCTTGTACGGTACGATATAAATGAAATATTACGTAGCGTTTTTTTTTTTGAGGGTGGGAAATCGTCAAATAACTTCTCCCGCTCTGGGTGAAGCAGGAGGGCGTGTCTGACTTTTACTGACTGAAACCCACCCGTGTTCCCTCAGTTGCCTGTGTGCCAGGGGCCACGGTATCTCTTTCGAGCAACCCGAACCCTGGCAGGCATCGGCCTTTGCGAACCCCACCAGTTGTTGCTGACATCTCTGACGGCGCTCGTGGAACTTTGGATGTGGATTTTTTTTTTGTTTAACGTGGAGAAATACCTACTGCGCTACCACGGAGAGATAGCGCAGTTATGTGGGACTGTAAACTAAAACTCCACGGTGTCCTCCAGTGCCGCTTGAAGCGGAAACACGGAAACGCGCAAGCCATCCGCAAACCTGCCGCGGCTGTCCATCACCGGACCCTCCTCGGAGGGGAATAACCCCAATTACCGGCGCACCAGGACACTTGGCACGTCATGACCATCCCAGGAACCAAATAGCATAAGGGCCCTAGACGACCCCGTGTCTGGCACCCTTGGTCCCCCTGCAACGGGTCAGCACAGTGGCTCCGCCGCCTACCACTTTTCGGTCGCAGGGGATAGGGAGAGCGGCCAACGCTATACGGATACTCCTCTTCTCCTGCGGCCCCACCGCGTCCGCCATCAAACGGTGGCGGCCCCGTCTAGACCACGGAAGGGAAGAGCACTACTCAGAAGTACCGGCACTCCTCCTCCGCCGTAGCCTGTAACCCTCAGCCGCGATGCCTCCCATTCGATATCGCAGTCCGCCTCAGTTGCGATGCACCTCGCCGCAACCTACTTTTTGGCCGCTACGTCGTCGGCTTGGAGGTAAAAGCCCTGACGAGCGGCCCCACCTTGGGGTTCCGCTTCGCTTCATCGTGGGAGGGTGACCACGGCTGCTGAGACCCCCGCAACGACAACGTGGGAACCCACTGGGGGGGAAATTATGTAGGGTTTGATTCATTTTTTACATCTGTTTAATCCCAAAAGCTATCCCGAACGTCTAACAACCAGCCTTATCAAGAGGTGTATCGTATTGCCCAGTAACTGGGTTGTAGAGGTCAGACGTGCATCAAGTCGACCCCAACGTGGTAGGGAAAAGGCTAGGCAGAGATGATGAATCTCTGAAAGCTAGCAGAAGCGAAATTAATAGCTCGTGTAGCGTATTCAGCCAAATAATCTTCAAAGCAGTACGCTACACTGAAAGGTCAAAAGACATTATCGCCGTGACTATTTATAACATGTTAAACATTTTCAGAACAAAAACAGACCATACTCTCAATGAAAACGTTTTTTTTTTTCTTTCACAAGAACGATTAGGTACACAATTCTTAAGCAAAAATAACATGTTAGAGCAATATTAGCAAAGGTATTTTCGAAACAAATACCGTAGATTTATCTGAACACCTCTCTCCCTTAAATTTGTGTATTTAATAATAGATATGTGCATATGTATGTGTATTATAAGTTATCTATTTATGTACTTGTGTCTTACTTGTGGCTTTATGTACTTGTTTTTATTTATAATTCATTTTGATTTATATATGATTAATAGTTTTACTACTACACCATGTAACTAACCAGTTATACCAAGAAATAGACCAGTTCCTACCTTCAAGGGAACACTCACCAAAAAACAAAAATAACTGTACCAGTCTTCAATCCTCATCTCTCACGCCACGTCCCTACAGCATCGTATATATTTGTAAAGAAGGCATAACTCTTATATTTTCCGCTGTTTTACAACCTCACAGTATTGAATAATCTTCGTCAAATATTCACATCGTAGCTTCAATAAAGTTATGGTTTTCTAATTCACTTATGAGTTACTTTATGGTGTACTCATGGGGATTTGTGGCTGAGGAAATTATGTAAATCTTATTTTCTGGGTGTGTAACGACATCTACATCGCCACATGCGAACTACGCATCACTCTGACGCACTCATAATCGCGCAAGCAGATTTCGCCGCGCAACTATCCATATATACAACATCCCGATATCAATCGTCGGGCAGTAATCCACCAGACACAACACCCGGTTAGAGGATCCTCCCTTTTATAGAGGATACTTTACACCCTGTTCCTGTTCTGTTGGTATGGTGTGTCTTGCAGAAAATTTAGATAACATTTTGCCACTAGTCAAAATTCCGTACACCTCACAAAATCAAAGTCATTTATTCAAATTAGGCTGAGAGTCAGCACTTTTTGAAGGTCAAAATTACTTAAGACAGTCCCCATAACGCCCGCTCTTACCACTTCCTAATGCTTCAGCTGGGAAGAAGTGGCGCAACAAACTCCCCAGCAGACAATTCTTACAACCCTGTTTTGCGAGTGAGGTAGGTTGGTAAAGACAGAAATTGTTGTGTTAAGCAGTTTTTATGTACGTTTCTCTATTTCTCTTCACTCTCCCAGATCTATGCTCATCAATAAGCATTTCCATTTTGATTACAGACTAGTCAAGCAATCACAAGATTTACGCGTCAAAAAATGGTTTGATAGCTAAGAGTTTCGAATAAGACCTAAAGTAACTCTCGCTAATCAGCTGGGTCAGAATAGAATAGAACAGGACCAGGAACAGAAGAGAACAACACATACAACAGGACACCACGACAGGACAGGAACAGAACTCCTAGCTCAGGAGAGAATCCTGAACCCCGCTAGCCACGATCCTGCTGAGGGCGAAACACTTAATTTTGATGTACGTACAGATACTTTAAAGCTACCCACTTAAAATAATTTATGCACAATAAAACGCTAGCAATCATACTAACAGGCACACAACAGGAAGCGCAGAGTTTGCGCATGCGTCGAATGCGACTCGTTTATAAATATCGCACTCTCACCTTCGCTTCTTGGCCAAAATTATCACGCTGTTGGCAAGCGGTACACGTCATGAGCGGTAGCGGAGGCGGTGGTAGAATAGCAGTGACTAACATAAACAAACTTACCATAAGTTCCCGCTGGACCTACCGTAAAAAAACAAGATTAGTCCAAAATAAATATGTCGTAGTGAATATCTGGATTATTAGATCCTTTTGTTAGACAACACCAAATTCGTTTCCATGAGTCACCAATTAAACCGCTGCCCAAACGAAATACACCGTAAAACAAACAGGTTTTAACCGTATTCAAAAAAAGGAGGAGGTTCTCAATTCGACTGCATGTTTTTTTCATGTTTGTTACCTCAGCACTTTCAACTGGGTTGACCAGTTTTGATGATTCTTTTTTTATTTGAAAGCTGGTGCTTCCTGTGTGGTCCCATTTCAATTTCATATAGATCTGATGATGCGTTTCGGAGACAGACAACGGAACTCTTCAAAAAATAACAGTAAATCAACCGCTCGCAATTGCTGCTATCGCATACATATGCATTGTTTTTGACCCCAAGGATGATGAAATTTCGAATTAGTAGTGCAGGTACTATAACTAAAAAGTGAAAAATAAAGTTAATTTCGGAAGGCGGTGACAAAAATTTTAAATGCATATGCAGTTTCACCGACGTCCGAAATTAAAGTTATTTTTCACTTTGTAGTATTTTTTCGGAAGTCGGTTGTTATTTTTTTTGGAAAAAGTTTTTTTGTCGCTATGTTAGACGTATTGGACAAGCCGGAATAAAATCAGTGTCTTGTGTAATGATAAAAGAAAAGACTTATTCAAAAATATTTCATAAAAAATAAATTGTTTCATAAACAATCGTAAAACAGACCACAAAAATACTATTTTCGTCACACAATTCTCAATATTTTGAAAGTTTCAAAAAAATTCGTGTTTTACCCTAATGGAATTTGGGAGCGTTTTATTGTGTCATTGAAGCGCGTTTCGGGATCTAGTTAATAAAACTATGATAAAGTTTAATTATGGATCGGCATTTAAGAAATCTGTAAGTAATATTTTTAAGTACCTACTCAATTTTCAAAATGAAACACTGTTATTTTTGAGGATGACCTCATATTGTTTTATGCATAAATCTAAAACTAAAATGGGGTCTTTCTCATCAATCAATAACAGTGTTTCTTATCTTGAAATTTGCAGCGATTGAATAGTAAACACTGAAACATTTATCAATATACAGGATTCGTTTTTAACCAGTAGACCTGGGGGGGCAGAAATTTACCGTCGGTTATACAAAAAAAATTGGGTATTCCATACATTTTGACCGCGTAAGTTTTGCACTTTTCTATAATTTATGATACGCTGAATTCATGGTTACAGCTTGCACACTGGTTAAAAACTTATCCGGTATTGGTATTTATTTTATTAAAACTCGCTTCAGTTTCTCACTTATACCAAGGCCAGAGTGCAACACACTGAAACGTTTGGCCATGACTCTACTAAGGCCTGTTGTCTTAAGGTATTTTGCAAATGAAATACAGTGGTTTTTATTTTATTTTGTTTTCAAGAATTTTGCAGTAAGTTATGAATAGCGAATATGAATGAATATCCTGAATCATATCGTTTATTTTATGTCTCATTCCTTAACCATATATATATATATAGTTATAAATATATATAGCTACGCATTTGATTATAAATAAAGATAATTATATAATTACTTGGTTGGTTATCAGATACTTATTTCTATTCCCAAACCGTTGTCAATCCAAACTGCCCTTTTACAGGCTGAATAAAAGGGATCAAGTAATTTCAGGCTTGTTTTAATGTTTGTTAGTCAATCAAAAACGTCAAAACAGATTCCGATGAAATTTGGCACAAAATAGTTTATAACATCCCGGTAGTAGGTTCTCATAATTTTCGACCTCGACAAGGGGAAAACCGCTGGCATAAGCTACTACATCATAATTTTACACCGTATTCTACCGAATGATTAATTTATAAAAAGCTAAAATACCTATTGCTTTATTATCTTCTTCAGAAAAACCCGCTATCGCGCATGTCTTGTTCAAACGGCAGAGTGCAATACACCGATGCGCTTGGCCATGACTGTTCAGAGGTCAGTTGCATTGCCAATTTTATTCATAGCATATTTTTAAATAGCTAATTTATCACCTATAGACGCCTTCTAGAAAACCCCGCTTCAGTTTATGCCTCGGCCCAAGGCCAAAGTGCAACATACTTGGCCGTTTGGCCCTGACTGGGCTAAGACCAGTCGCCTTGTACTCACAAATTAAGAGAGATACTTAGCAAGCAATAATGGTCGTTTGGTTTTGTTTTCAGGTACTTCTGACTAATGAGAAGAGCAGGAGTTCAGGCAGAACGCGCCCTGTCAGAATAACAACGCAAGGAAGAGTTACACGAATATCACACTCTTTTTTTTAAAGTTTAACACTTTGCGGGAATAAGACGGAGTTACTTGCAGAGTTAGTTACCCGATAGTCAGACGCTCATCTCACAATAATACAGACATATTGACAAGATCTTTTTCCAGTCATCCGCGAACAAATCACTTAGGCTTAGCGTCCAAGAGATCGTTGAGCGCAGAGACTGTGCGAGGGACAGGAGACTGGGCTCGAGCGACCGACGGTTCGAATCCCAGGTATGGTGAACAATCTCTACTACGGCTATAATTTACCGGAATTTTATTAGGTATCAGGTAAAACGGACTGTTTTCCGCAACTCCACGTCAAGGCGTATTTTGCGTATGGGTGGGAGAATGAGTTATTAGATCCACCCCAGCTCCTCGAGAAAGGCCAGCAGCGCCTTGGTGTTGCTGACAATCTCACGTAGGGTACCTGGGTTACCGAAGTATTTTGCCCTGTAATTAGCGACCACCGGGCAGTTCAACAGCACATGAGCCGCTGTCTAATTTACCGGAAACAAAAAGATGGAACAGATCGTCGCGCATTTTAGGAGTTTTCCGCGAATGACCTTACACAAATTCATAATTTGGTCATTTTTTCTTCTACCCTCAAGAGAATTGTACCCTAAACAATAGTACATAAACGTTTATTATTCATCCAAATATATAATTTAGTATGACTATATGTGCAGACTATACATAGGTATGTACGCTCTATAAGTTTATACCTTATCACGTTTTAAACATTAGGTACTACGAAACCTATTAATTATGCCATTCGAACCACGTCCGTCGGCTATTTAGAAGCGATTACTTTGACGCCAGACCCCGACCAGGTTGTTAGACCCATTTGGAGTCATTGGTACATAATTATATAAATGTACAACCTTCATCATTTCCTGTTTCCGGAGAATTTTCAATTATTTTTAGCCGACCTTTTGTTTTAGAGGTCTTCGTTTGTACTTACCTTATGAAAATGATAGGAATAGTTTAACTGAAGAAGCACCATCCCATTTCTTCCCGTGGGTGTCGTAGAAGGCGACTAAGGACTTACTAGAGAATTGGCAGCAGCGTTCTGTATGCATTTTACCACCATACTACGATCGCCAACCCGCCTGCCAAGCGTGACGATTATGGCGAAAACCCCCTTTTGGGGGAGGCCTATGTCCAGCAGTGGACGTCTTTCGGCTGAAATGATGATGATGATGATTACAGTTTTAGATATAATTAGTATTAAACAGATAAGTGTTAACTAAATGAGGTAAAGAGGGTGTAAGGATCGTAGGTGGCGTTCTGTAGTGTCTGCCCACCACCATGGGAAGAAGATGTGAGTTTACGTATGTTTAAAAAGTATTCAAAATTTTGTTACAGAACGTGCCTGGAACTGCACTAGCCTTTTCTAAAGCTATCCGTCATCAACGATACGAAAAATAATTTTTGTAATAATATGTACAATATTAGTTGTTGGATAAATCTACAACACTTGGCACTTTGAAAAGAGGTAGTAGCAGGTACTAAGCTATCTCATCATCTGATGAGGAGTGGTTTTGTTAACGAATAACATGCTTTTTTTTTTTTAAGAAGACAGGCACGAGGCTCGCCCATGATAGTTATAACCTAAGTTATAACCTAAGTTGTAGACATTCACTGAGGGATAAATTTAAGGAAATAAATATAATGACAGTCGCATCTCAATATGTATATGAGAACCTAATTTATGTTAAAAAGAACATTAATCTATATTCTAAACACAGCGACGTTCATAGCATAAATACTAGAAATAAAGATTTACTTATTGTGCCCACGACTAGGCTCCAAAAAATTAGCAATTCATTTAAGTGCCAAAGTATTCGTTTTTACAACAAACTCCCAAGCCATGTTAAGGAACTAAGCTTCAATAAATTTAAACTATTTATTAAACAGAAACTCTGTCAAAAAGGTTTCTATAAAGTTAAAGATTACTTGGATGACAAAAAAGCTTGGGACTAGTTAAGTTGCTCCAATGTACCCTCAAGCAACAAACTGTTATAAAAGCTAAGTGTTTAATAGATACTGTTGACATTTTATATTTAGGTATTGATTTTTAATGACATTTAAAGAAAAATCTAACTGTGAATGTGAGTACTATGCAGGCTAGATTGAACACATTACTTTATAACTCGTCTGGTGGTTTTGAGCATTTTGTAAATGGCCTACGCAAATGTCCTGCAAATCTGGTAGCGTCTTGTGGCGGGTCGTTGAGCTCCCTAAAATAGGGTTGAGCTACACGGTGACTGCTACATACATGCCGTCTGTTGAGACAGGTCAGCTCAAAGCTGCAATGGCTCTTTCTTCAAAAGGCCTTTCCAGACATTACCCTGCATTGTTAGACTCACATAAAATTTAAATAATATAATGTTTGGACTTTAAAAGAGACTATGACCTCTGAGTTTGTTTCGGCTTTTCTTCTCAGGGAACAGTCAGCTAGGAAATGCCGGCGCCATCTAGTTTTAAAAATATTGACCAACAAAATATTGACGTGTAAAAGTGTCTTTTAAGATCTACTTACATAAATAAACATTTCATTTCATTTCATTTCAGTTAGTAAAATGGTAGATAGATTCTAACCTTTTCCTAACTATCATGGACGCGCCTTCTAGTCTAAACGTATGCAGTTGTATACCAGTATCTATTTAACATGGAGCGACTGCCTATCTGACGTCCACAACCTAGATACTGGTTAACACGACCCCCCTTGGCAAGACTGGTCAACAAAAACTACTAGTAGTTCTGAAATGGACTAGTTGTTAAAATCTTATCTATACTATCTATGCTTATCTATACTATTCTATGCTATATAATATTATTATTTTTAATATTATAAAGCTGAAGAGTTTGTTTGTTTATATGGCTGAACGCGCTAATCTCAAGAACTACTGGTCCGATTAAAGAAAATATTTCAGTGTTGGATAGCCCATTTATCGAGGAAGGCTATATAACATCACGGTAAGACCCTTAGGAGCCGAGCAAAGAGACACAAGTCACGACTACGAAGTACTCACACTGCCACATCAGCTTGCTTGCTCTGTCAATAACACCGGTTCTTTTGCGGATAATTTCTTCATCTTCACATACATAACATCACATATTGTTTTTCTGAAAGGTTGGACACCCCCGCACCCGCATTTTGCCATTTACGTTTAAGCCCCATGTAATGGGGGGCGAGCTTATTGCCTTCAATCGATATACCAGCAACCAGGGCCCCAATTCTGTATCGTAATAATGATGCCCCGCGGAATTTTGCTACGTTCAAACTACGTCAATGTCGTTTTTTAACTGACTTCCAAAAAGGAGGCGGTTATATGTTCGACTGTATGTATTATTTTTTATGTATATTCACCGATTTCTCCCCCATTTGTGGACCGATTCTCAATTTTTTATTTTTACTTGGAAGAGTACATTCCTGAAGTTGTCCCATGTTGTCCCAAGTCAGGATCTCATTGATGATGGAATCCCAGGGAAATAGAGGGCAACCCTCAAATTTTAAAGGTATTAACAATGTTTCTCATATATTTTCTAAAGCTATTGACACATTTGCGTATGGTCATCATCATCTCATGATGCTGAGTTGATGAAAGAAGGTACAACCTTCTTTTTTTATGTATGTTCGGGCATAACTCCGTCATATATAAACGGATTTGAAAAATTATTTTTTTATTCAAAAGAGGTTTATTTCGAGATGGTCATTTAAGTTATATATATCACGCATCATCATATAGATCTGATGATGCGTTTCAAAGACATACAACGGAACTCTTCAAAAAATAACAGCAGATCACCCGCGATTACTGCCATCGCATAAATATGCATTGTTTTGACACCAAGGATGATGAAACTTCGAATTAGTGTGGGGTAAGTACTATAGCTAAAAAGTGAAAAATAAAACTTTTTCCAAAAAAATAACTTTAATTTCAGAAGTCGGTGAATGTATTTAAATTTTTTGTCACCGCCTTCCAAAATTAAAGTTATTTTTCACTTTGTAGTGTCAGAAGTCGGTTGTTTTTTTTTTTTTGGAAAAAGCTTTTTTGAAACCAATGTAACGGGTAAGGAATCGAAAATGTCATATTCTGTATGTTCCAAGACATTTTGTCGATATTATTAATACGATATTAGCAGACTTCGTGTATGACTGACGTGGTTACGTTGGTTACGAAGTAAGGAATCGTTACTAGTCATAGTGAATTCAGACCTTGATAGAAAACCCAATAACACTGCCTGACATGGAAATCAAACCTAAGACATCGTGCTCAGCAGTAGCGCTTGTGACTACTAGATCAACGAGGCTTCTCCTTCCTCTTGAAATTATAAAGAAAAAGAAAAGTCCTGTCTTAAATCTCTGCCGAGATTGGCATAAATGTCTCACTGTTTACATGAAACTCTCGCCCATGTATAACAAGTTTAGCCCATATAACAGTCAAGGGCTTGGCTTTTAACTTGAAGATAATGTATGTTAATTTGTTGATAGCGAGTATCCTTGAGAAATGACGATGCCCTCGGAATATGTCTCGAAAGTAAACACTGACTCAGTGAAGGATTTTCACGTGTGGCAGCGAATTTTCGTGTCCTTTTAGTCGTTTTTAGGTGCGGAATATGAAAGTTTTGAGTATATTTCTTTATGTATTCAAGTTTGTAAAGTGGAGAAAATACTGTTGCTAATCATTGATGTCCTTTTCACTTGAAGTTTTTCAGTAATTTTCAACCAACATACCTATAAACAGGGTAATTTTTTAAACAGTGCGCAAACTGTAACTATTAATTCAGCATATCATTCTAGGGTAGAAATTTTTCGTCGGTAATACATAAAAAAAAATCAGCTGTTTCATAGAAAAGTGTAATACCTACGCGGTCAAAATGTATGGAACAGCTGATTTTTATTTTTGTATAACCGACGCAAAATTTCTACGTCTAGAATGATATGCTGAATTCATGGTTACAGTTTGCGTACTGGTTAAATTTTTATCTTGTATTTATAAAACAGATTAGCTTCACGCCTGCTCCCACTGTTACTTCGTTTACACTAAGGGTACTTTTTTATCGTTTTGCTCGACTCTTAAGGGTTGTAGCATAATGGTAAATAGCATTACTCAAGCATTGCGCTATCAAATGCTAAAATATGTTTTTTTTCAAATCCTACCGGTATTTCTAAGATTTAAGCGTTCATACAAACAAACAAACTTTTCAGCTTTATTATATTAGCATAGATAAAGTTTAAGGCGGAAATCTAAAAATGTTTTTTAGCTCGTTCTTTTGGCTTAGAACATGGCATGTTCCCGTCTATATTGCACTATAATTTGACATTTGTGTGACAAAAACAGGAATAGCGCTTAGCCGAAGTACATGTTAAATAACATTTATAAATCTCGGCCTTATTGCTTATTAGATCATGACTTATGCCTTATAAGCAATAAGGCCGAGATTTATAAATGTTATTTAACATAGAGCCTTAATTTTTTTATATTGATAAAATGATAAATGATTTTATTTCTGGAAGTAGGTTTGTACAAACACTTTTACACGTCAAAATGTCAAACGTCTTTTAGGGGGTTTCACGCTCCGGGGTGCGCGAATTTCCAGCGTTTTTATTAAATTTGTATGTAAAGAATCACGCGCGAGAGCGCGTTATGTGCGCCCCGTCGCGTGATGCGTCTTAGTGTGTGAATCGCCTTATTGTAAAATTACTGTAGTATCATCTACAACGCCACATGCGAACTACGCATCACACTGACGTCACGCAAAAGCCTATTTTTCTGTTCTTTTCTTCTTGTCTGTTTATATATATGTGTATGTACATGTATATGTGTGTGTGTATGTGTGTGTTAAATAAACAAAGAAATATTTTGTTAAACATTCTCAGCCACCACTAGATAAATGACTCAATGTTTATCCTTTAAAATGAACTACACGCCTTCTTCTACAACCTCAACTGAAAAACAATGACACATCGCACAAGGATTCCCACGCGTCGCGATACATTTTCATCCAATTAAACTTTAGACAACATAATGGCTATTCTCCATGTTTTACTTCTCTGCCTAACCCAGGAATGCCTCTCATCTTGAGCCAATTGCGACTCAACTGTCAAGATGTTATGCTTATTGTGAAGTTAAATCTTATATGTTATGTCTTACAAACGTACGGTTGTAAACGGAATTAAGGTCACAACAGTACTAGCAGTTGTCAGTTGACCGTTCATCACATTTAGGTTTTATTGTGTTCTTTTGTTCGTGTGGAACCTAACACGCATTGGTGCATTCACCTTTATTATTCAAAGTAAAAGTCAAATTCACCATCATCACCCCAGCCGAAAGACGTCCACTGCTGGACATAAGCGGGGAGGCTTCTTTAAAACTACTGAAACTGCCAGACCATTATTAAAACTAACCGAAAAAATGTTGTTTAGGTATAGATCAGCATCTTATCATCATCATATCAGCCGAAAGACGGCCATTGCTGGACATAAGCCTCCCCCAATAAGGGGGTTTTGCCATAATCGCTACGCTTGGCAGGCGGGTTGGCGATCGCAGTATGGTGGTCAAATGCATAGAGAACGCTGCTGCCCATTCTCTAGTAATTCCCTTAGTCGCCTTCTACGACACCCATGATAAGAAATGGAATGGTGCTATTCTTTTACGTCCAGCACCACACGGAACAAAAAAAACAAAAATCAAATTATTTATTTCAAATAGGCACGTAAAAGGCACTTTTGAACGTCAAAATTTACAAAAGAAAAATGAATTGTTCTAGTTTCCCTTTCCAAAACGTTGTTTTGTATGGAGAAGAATAGACAAGAAACTCCACCGTCACTCTTTAAAATGTTTCGCAATATTTTGTATACATCTATACATACAAAAAAAATTGGAGTGTCTGTTTGTAATATATTAAAATAACCGCTTTTTGCTACTGGCATATGAATATATATACGGTACATATTCCAAAATAACATTTTTTTTTAATTTTGTCTGTATGTCTGTCTGTCTGTTTGTTCCCGCTAACCTCTGAAATGGCGGAACGGTTTTTGACGGAGCTTTCACTGGCAGGTAGCCGATGTAATAAGGAGTAACTTAGGCTACTTTCATTTTAGAATTTTTGTTTGTTTTTATTGACATTTAAATAATAGAAAAAAACTATTCCGCGCGGACGAAGTTGCGGGCACAGTTAATTATAAAATTAAATAAGTATATGTGAAGACTACTGAAGTGTAGCTGACTGTGCCAGCCAGTGCAACTCTTTGATATGATTTTTACGGTTTTATAAGTCAGAAAATGATGTATTATGTACCTTTAATGTAAGGGTATCTGTCTGTCTCATTGGTTTAGTGGCAAGCTCGACTGCTATTCCTGGTGACCTAGGACAGCCCATAGTCTTCCAAATGTTTACTTACTTTGAGACTAGCGGACCTACCAGATTTTGTCAACAGCGCCATCTACCGAATCTAATTGTAAATCTAGACCATTCGGGAACCCACTCAAACACACACAGAAAATTTAATCGAAATCGATCCAGCCGTTAAGAAGGACTTCAGTGGTAAACACACGTACAAAATAATCATATTCATAAAGACACTGCATTCCAGTGTGCTAAATCGAATGTCCCATTTACCTACAATATCAACAGTATAATTTACCCTCACTTCATTAATATTCCACAAACTTCAAGTTCAAACAATGTTCTTCTCAAGCATTCATAGCAAAGGCGGTTCAAAAGAAGTTCGCAAACAACCTCCTCCATTCTTTGAAGTCGGTTAAAAAGTGCTGTCACCGCCACTGATACGGCGCTAATTTCCTGAGGTCCACTGTAATTACCCACATAAAGTTCTATTGTTTCTCTGACTACCATCCGAACGGTGAAAAAGTATCTTCACTTAGATTCAATTTAAGTAAATTTTCATTTACGTGGAAGTATTTTCTGGTTAGTTTTAGACTCAGTAAATTTTTTAGGCAATCAATGAAAAAAGCCTCTACAAAATCCAATATTTATTCACTATGGTGACTACTGAGAAATATTTTGAAAACAACACTTCTTTTAATTTATCGACATGAAAGTTTACTTCTAAACCTTGATAACGATGTTTTAACCCTTTATTTCAAAAGGTTACATGAACACTTTTTTAAGGATATCTTCACATTTTCCCCGGAATCAAACCTGTACCCCCACCACCGTGCACAATCTCAGTAAAAAATCGTCAGATGATCGCCGTCCTTCGAACGGAAATGACGTTTCCGCAATCTAGCAACTAACGTCTCTGGCTGAATGGAATCCTTTCTGAAATAAACGTTTGTTTTTTTAATTAACACTTAACTTGAACGTTTCAAGAAATGGAATGGGCTAGTTATGTTCGAAGAAAGATTTTTTAGAGGATTTAAAAGAATTTTAAGGCATTTTAGTCTTTAGATAGCGTATTTTTTGTGTGATTATTTTAGTAAATGAACATTTGAGCACATGTAATTTAGTTTTTGCATATGTGAATAAATTCAAGGTGCATGATTATGCACCTTGAATTTATTTATTTTTATTTATTATATAAAATACCGGTTGGCTGATTAGCCGACCGGTATTTTTGAGAACCGGTACCATTGGGCTTGATATGATACCGGTACCAGACGTAAAACCTGTATTATTGCTATTTCTAATCAGTATCAGTTCTGTACCGGTACCAACAAATATTTCCGTAAGTTACTAGTGAGAACACAATAGTAAGTAAAAAAAATATTTTTTAAACGTTGCCCCACACAAGGAATTTCTCCTGTATTGTGGGTGCGTTTACAAACATATAAAACTCACATACACAAACAGCCAGACCCGGAACAACTACTTGTAGGTCATACCAATATTTGTTCCGTTCGGGAATCGAACCCGCGACACGCAGCGCAGCAGTCAATCGCTTAACCGCTGCGCCAACCGTGTCGTCGTGCCGTTATAGTTAATAGGCATTCGAAAAATAACTGTTAGGTATCTGTACGAGGTTCCTTTTACAAATATGACATTTATGGTACGGCGCTGGGAACCTGAATTTGGTACCGGTACATACCTATAACGGTACCCGTCTACAACCTTGCTATCCAGCCAATGTTTTACCGATGCTTAACATAGTGAAGTGAAGAAGATTTAGCTATACTAAGGGTATAAGAATTAGAATACCGGGTTTTCTGAAAAGGCGCACCATTCCTGACTTCAGTACACATACATACACATACCAGAACACTCAGAAAGTATTGCGAAAAAAGTTTTTATGTATGAGAGACTGGCCAGTTATAATCTATATTGAAAATATGATTATTTGTAAGTAAAAATAGGTACGGTCCAATTTCAAAATTTCCCTCCACACTGTTTGCGGACAAATTTAAATGAATGTGTCTCATTAAAAAATGGATCTGCGCCGGGAACATTTTCGCGCTATGATTTTTTACGATTTCAAGTTTCGCCTGAAACCGGACGAATCGTACGATAGACGACGCATGAAACTGCATAGAGGCTAGTGGCGAGTACTTTTAGAATATTTAATTTAAAAAAAATTACCTATACACCGAGAAATTTTAACGGTTTTTTTTCCCGCGGCAGAACAACTTGTCTTAAGGAGTACTTTCGAGCATAGAGTAAAAGTAAAAAAATAAGGATGTTTTTGTTTTAATATAATTTAAAAAAAACTATCAACTCGACAAAACACTACTCAATAGTAACACTAAAGGTAACTCGTAGGTACCTACGGCTTGAATCGCACGCGCCGCCGACAAATGGAACAGCGATGCATAAATGTTCAAAGGAAAATAAACTCTCCCACTTGGTGATTTTTTGTTTCTAATATTTTATTTGTTTATAAAACGATTGTATTTCCAAGACAAAACCATTTCGCTGCGGGAAAAAAACCATTAAAATTTCACGGTGTAGAACATTTATTTTTATTTTCGCAAAACTTCTGAGTGTCCCACGTATATTATATTCTGCAAACACTTCAAACTTTACTTTCTCTCAATAGATTATAAGAAACCTGCAGTCAATACAAGCAACAATCATATTAACCGTTTTGTTATCATAGTCTAAGACTACACCTTCAAAGTTTAGCACAATAATATTTCTCTTTAACGATGGTAATAATTCCACAAGTCGCAGAAATACAGCATTACAAAATAAGTCATAATTAATTCCCCACAGTGCCGCGAGGTAACAATATTGTGGCCAAAAATGGAAAAAATACAACCTTAGTGGTAATAGCGTTGTAGCGTTTTAGCGCACAGGGTGTTCGGAATATGGGTGATTTAAAACGTCATAGTAATCTGGAAATGCAAGTTTTAATTTAGTGCAATAAAACACTGTTTTTTAAGTGAATATGTAAACAATATCATTATTCAAGTAGGTATGTTAAGCGGCCGAACTATTCAAACACAAGACGACACTTTTGGTAATGAACACTGTAAAAAAATTAACCCGTTTGTAGCAAAAACTCTGTAGCATTCTTTGATAAATTCGGTGGTAACAGTTTTTGACCTTTAGCTGGCCCAGCGTAGTATGGAGTTTCAGAAGGATGTGAGGCCAGTTATACTGGTATTTTTACCACTGACGCGGACGTGCCTACTGTACCTACTTAATAACAGCTAGGCAGATTTATACAATTTCTTCCCAAGCCACAACTCAAACGTTGACCTATATTAATTTTAATTTTAATCAGTTATGTTGGTTATGTTCATTGAATACGTATATCTAACCAACGCTTATGACTGTCCTTAGCCATTGGTTTTGGAAACGACAGTCAAAACGGGCAGCAATAACATTTAGGATGCCGTTGCTGCTTCTTCGGAGACGGTGCAGCAAGAAGCTTGCTTTCTTGAGCTTGGGGGCTTGAAAGCCATCCGTGCGCGCTTATTTTACCTATTTCATCCTACAAACATTTCTAAGCTAAGCCAAACATACAAAAATTGGCACAGTTACGTGAACAGCCTGTACAAGTTGACACTAGGGTAATAAATTAAATATAAAAACGCCAACATAAAACAGTCGCACCTCGCTTTACCCACGGTTATGAGCGAGCTAACTCACACCGGCCACTTTGTGAATATTTTGATTGGGAAGGGTTAGCAGAGAAGGTGCATACACAATTGCTTAGCCAATTTAATTGATCTGGTTGTGTAAATGATTTATTAACCACTTGTTTGACTTTCAGTGAAAGATACCGAATTAATTAAAAGAAAATTAGAAAAAAGAATAGCGTCTGGTAATCCGAGTTAGATACCTTGTCAAATCACTAATCTGGAAAAATAACAATACAGGTTGGCGGGACGCGCAAAATAAATGGATTCAGAAAATTATTCTAGACCACATGCGTGAAAATGTTTCGTTTACCAGCAAAGAAACCAGCAGGTGCATAGAAAAGTGCAAAACCTACGCGGTCAAAATATATAGAATTAATGTTTTTTTTGTGCAAAACGACGAAGAATTTAATCGCAGAGGGTTCAGAATTATCATCAAAATCCCTGGTATCAGGTTGCGTGTCGATGTTCCTGCCATCCTGTGTAAATTAATTCAGAAAATTTTAATTCCTTCTCTAAAAATCTCTAATCTTCTTCGCTAATCTCTAATTTCTAATCTTAATTTTTTTATTACCTTGTGCCTCTGGGTAGACGTATTTTTTACCTTAACTTAAGGATACCTATATGGGTTTTTGTTCATTTATCTACATAAATAAAAATAAATGTTTGTAAGTTTGTCCTCTATGCGTTCCGAAACCATTGATCAGATTGTGATGATACTATAGTAGAATATTCTGGGGACGCCCGCGAGCATTCCTGGTCCAAAAAATCTACCCAAGGAATCGAAACTTACGCGAATGAAACCGCGGGACGCAGCAAGTCTTAAATAAATAATAAAAAGCTGACAGCATCGGACCAGACCTGCGTGAAAATTCTGAATCCTAGCGGGCTGTGTGAGTTTTCAACCCTCAAGGGTCACAGTAAAGATGGCAGCTCAAACATAATACGTAACATTGTTCGTTATTGTTCTAATAAAAGCCTTAGCTAGCCTGTTTAGTGCTTGGCTTTTATAAAAACTTTGCCTACGAGTTTGTTTGAGTAATTGCTGTTATTTTCATTTGAATGTTAATTGTTTATAGTTTGTTAGGTTCACGTGGCTACATTATTAATGGTCATAGTACTTTGATCAGCACTAAGCCTTGGCAGAGACTGGCTCACCTCATTAGTCCAGTGGTCGCAAGCGTGATTGATCTTCTGGTCAGGCTGTGTTATAGGGTTTTGTATCATACATTTTTCAGTTCTGTGAGTCTGATTTGTACCCCGTTGATGGCAATAGGCACGCCCAATATTACATGGAACTAAAACATAACTGGCAAACTCTGGGTATACTATAAGTACACCTCTGCCCAACCCTTCGCTGATTTTCAGCTTCAACCCTCACATCTGTTTCTTCGCACTTAATTACTGAACCCAATACCCAGTTTAACTTTTCCCGATCAAAGATGCCTGAAAATGAACTACAATCCGTGTTCACTAGCATTATTTGACTGTGACCAGTGAACCAACAAATTAAAATTAATAAAACAATAATATGTATTTTCAAAGGAATTGTACACGAGTGCAATGAAAACTTCGCGTGTTGGCTGCAATAAAAAAAATATTATTGTCGATTTGCAGTCCGCTATGAGCAAGCATAAAGGCATTCAAAGGTAAACATACAGACAAATGAGTAGTTTAACTCTATCTTATTATCTAAAAAGAATTTCACTGTTCTATATAGTTAAATTTAAAGTTACCTAGTATCATTTCGTTTATTAAATTTTTTTGCCATTTAAACTACATTTTTTAATTTCGGCTCGGGCTCTTACTCAGTTTTTACTTTGGCATTCTTTCTGACATTATTTATTTTTGCTGAGCTCCGACGAAGCGTGATGTTAAATAGCCTATATGGCCTTCCTCAAGCATTGAATCCTGTTAGTTCCAGGGGTCAGCGCTTTCCAACTAACAAACAAATTCTTCAGCTTTATTATAAGTACTAGCTTTTGCCAGCGGCTTCGCCCGCATGGAGGTCGAAAATTATCCCACGGGAACTTGTGTTTAACCACGTTATAAATTATCTGTTTTCCAAATTTCATCCAAATCCATTCAGCCGTTATTGCGTGATTTAGTAACAAACATCCAAACATATGAAAATCCAAATTTAAAAATATAGGTACAAAGTTTAATATTTATAATAAATTAGCAGAATCAATATGAGTATTATTATAGAGATAAAATTATCATAAATGCTTTTTTTGATTGTGTTGGTAATTAGCAGCGCCCCGCAGTTTCACCCGTATTAGTTTCGATATCTTGGGAATATCGGAATAAAAATATTATGTGGACCCTACGTATTAATCCAGACTATAAAACATCTATATGTAAATTTTCATCGAAATCTGCAAAGCTGTTTTTGCGTATTTGAGTAAAAATGCTAATTAAAACTCAGTTCCCAGTAAAACTGTTTCTTTTGTGAAAACAAAAACTCCGACGCGTCAAATTGGTACTGTTTTAAACGCCAGTTAAATAGTTTTAATTGATTCTATTTCAGTCTCAATTACTGACATATTATCTGACCGACTGAGGGCGAGATCACCAATTAGTGAGCATATATATATATAACCGAGGTTGTCTGGCTACAGGAACATTAGTTATTAGTTGAGCTGGATAAATACTGGCTTTATTTTTAAAAATCTTCTTACATCACTTCTTTAATAAGTCTTACTAGTAGTTTTTTACCCAGTAACTGGGTTGTCGAGGACAGAAAGGCCAGTCACTCTATGTAAAATACTGGCAGTTAACTGCATCCGATTAGACTGGAAGCCGACCCCAATGTAGATGGGAAAAGGCTAGGAAAATTTAATTATCTTAAAGCAGGACCATGTCAGATTAAAATTGAAGACTCATACAATTTAGTACTACCTAGATCTGCCCTGCATATGAAGGTTGTGTGTTCCTGTGCTTAAAATAAATCTTAACAAATAATTTCATATAATTACAAATAGCATTCGCATAATCCGCCTATAATGTTCCCACTGCTGGGACACAGGCCTTGGGCCATAATCCACGGTTCAATCCAGGTTGCTAGAGGTCATATGTCTTCGAATTGTTTAGTTCTAATGCAAGACCCTTTCCTCACAGTGTTCCTCAAAACGGTAACAACATATAAGTTTAAAATAAATCTTAACATATTATATAATTTCTTTGCTGCCTTCCTGGCGGTACCATGTATGTATTTGACATGTCTATACGAACATTATTGACCGCAAATATTATTAGCTATTTCTTCTATTTACTTGTGAAATGCACTCACTCTGACACCATCAGTTAAAACTAATTGTCAAATACACAATGAAAATCAAACTTACAACAAAAACCTGAAATTTATATGAATATTTGCCAACTCTTCTCAAAAGGTACAACAAGTCTACTAGGTTGTGATGCACTGGTATTTCTGCGTTGAACTGGACAGTGATCGCCTATAAAGTGTAAACGAGACTCTTTAACAAACACCGTGTTATCGTCTATCAAGTCGCGCAGTACTGCATAAAACGCCATATAAATGGTAAGTTTAGAGTTCCGTATATCTTAAAAGAGTTCAGTGATGCAGTGAAGCAGACTAGAGCAGTGGTGGCCCAGTGGTAACGGCTGCGACTTACGAGTTGTAGGTCGCAGGTTCGAACACAGACTGGGGCTTTACTTTGTGTAAATTATTTCTTCACCACTGCTCCCAAAACGGTGAGAATATCGTGAAGTAACTGGCATGTCCAAGAACCAAAAATTCGAAGACATGTGACATCTACCAACCCGCATTGGGTCCGCGTGGTGGATGACGGCCCACTCCGTCACATCTAGAGGAGGCCTGTGTCCCAGCAGTGGGAACATAAAATAGGCTGATTATGTATATCTTAAAAAGAAATGATGAAAGTTTTTGGACATCCTTGCCCTATTATGTACTATTTTTTAAATCCTTTATTTCAGGCAACTGAGGCCCATAAAACACAATACTTAGATAAGTATCAAACAATAAGTATACACTAATATATATTTTATAAAACAATCTTAAAAACTACTGCGATGCGTCGCGTGTCACGAGCTGGCCGCGGAAACGCGATACAGCACATCTTTCGGCCAAAACTCTTCCTTGAAGAAGGTCACCAAACGATGAGTCGGAAAGAGCACCACGAACGACTTGAAGTTGATGTTATGGTGCGCCTCCAACTTCTCCACCCGCAAAGTCCAGTTGGTCTTTACCCGTATGTAATCTACGATGTCCTCAGTCTTCGTAGAGTGGTGCAAACGGGACACGTATAGCAACGTCGTTAGTACTGCAGGACGTAACAGCATGTTAGATCCTGCCAGAGCGGTCCCACACTGGTTGCGATAAGTAGGCTTCCACTTCTTTCTCTCCACATCGATGAAGCCATCCTCATTTTTTTTTTTAAACGTTGCCCCACACTAGGAATTACTCCTGTATTGTGGGTGCGTTTACAAACATTTAAACTCACATACACAAACAGCCAGACCCGGAACAACTATTTGTAGGTCATACCAATATTTGTTCCGTGCGGGAATCAAACCCGCGACATGCAGCGCAGCAGTCAATCAGTTAACCGCTGCGCCAACCGTGCCGTCGAATCATTGCATGTGTTCTTCAGTGAAACCTGCTGTTCGTGGTCCATTACAGCACCTTTAGTCTCGCTCGATGCTGACCGGCTCTGCTTTCCCCCTTTTGGTTTTTCTGCTTGCCATTTAGCTTGCAACTCAGCAAGTTTCGTCCTGGCGACAGTTGGAGAATACTTGGGGGGTCGATGTAACTTTTACACGCGTCGCTTCCCCGACAGGTACGACGCGATCAGCAGAACAAAATGCAACGCTTGCTTTCTTGACAGCCGATGACGTAGATTCACTCGCCGACTGAAAACTGTGCACTGAAGTATTTTGTGCCCCGTGACGAGTATTTACATTGGAGCCTTCCGGTGACTCACTAGTCAGAATAGCGTTGCGCAACAACGCTACTTCGGCTCGAAATTCACCAATGGTGACATTCAATGACTCCAACTTGGACTTCATCTCAGCCAGGCTCACCTTCAGAGATATGATGTTATTCAGCAGCCTGGTGACGTCGACGTGGTCCAAAGTGACAGGAGGCAGCTTATGCAGCTCCTTCGCCACAAAATCTGGCACGTCATACGGATCGTTCCTCTTCAGTAGGTCAATGATGTCCTGCTCCCATCCCTCCGGCGAGATGGCATTTGTCCGACTTGGTCGAGTCATTGAAGTAACAGCAACTTGGCACTGCATACCTCTTCGTCTTTGAAGGACGACTTGCAGATCTGCAAGATGCTGACGTCGTCCATGTAGGCGATGGCTTGCATGACGAATGCCAAAATTTCGTTAACAATGAGCTGCTTTGTTATCATTGCTACAATATCGGGCAGCGGTTACCGCTGCGCAAAACGCGAATAAAATATTCGTTCTATGTAGCGCAAACGCATCCGTTTCCAAGCGCGCATCGCTAAACTGTGATTAAGATCATCTTTGCGAATTCCTTTAACTCTTTGTAGGGTGACCGGTGAAGAATGAGCCTACTCTTTCTGCTGCGGAAAATTAAGGTGCTTGTAATAATCTAAAGGTAACTTTTTTTTTAAGTTTTTTGAGGGTTGGAAATCATTAAATAACTTCTTCCGCTCTGCATGGAACAGGAGGGCGTGTCAGGCTTGTACTGAGTAAAACTCACCCATGTTTCCTCAGTTGCCTGTGTGCCAGGGGCCGCGGTATCTCTTTCGAACAACCCGCACCCCTGGCAGGCATCGGCCCTTGCGGGCCCAACAAGTTGGCGCTGAAATCTCTTTGACGCGCCCTTGGAACCCACAACGCGCCGTCAACCCGGGCTTGGTCCTTACCGGACAGCGAGCTACCCATTACTCGCCGGCCACAAGCCCGCGCCTACGGTAACCGGGAATCAGCCTACGATTCCCGACGCCCAGGGCGTCTCCTGCGGAGGCTAGAGCCGTGAGGGCACATATGGCCTCTCCCTCACGTGCACTACCTCCTTCTTTGCGAGCATTACTGCTTCGCAGAAGGAGGTGACGGCTACCCATGCACTCTCGCTTTGTACCGTGGCCTGGACCAGGGCCGAACGCAAAGGATCGCCGCCGCCGATCGCCTCCACAGGCACACGGCGGTGCTGCGCCCAAGCCGGGCAGACCTCCACCGTATGCTCCGTGTCCTCAGGGCGATCTTCGCAGTGGAAACACCCGGGTGTTTCCTCCCACCTTATCCGAAACAGGAACCTCCCGAAACATCCGTGTCTGGTGAGGACCTGCGTCAGGCGGAAGGTGAGGATGCCATAGCGCCTCTCAATCCAATCCTCAAAGAGGGTACTTACCGCCGCACTCATGATGTGTCCAGCACTGGGTTGCGACAGTCGCACTCTTTATGCCGTTATGAGATCCCGCTGGTGCTCCGTCCGCTGTGCCGGGATTTCTCGAGGCAGCGGAGTTAGGCCACGGCCCTTGGCCTCCTCGCGCCACTCCTAAGTGTACGCGAAGATGTTTGCCTCCAGATCCCATGGCGGCAATCTGGCAAGGAGGCCCGCCACCTCACTGGAGATCGTGCGGTATCCCCAGTCCATCCGGATGGCCATGACCCTATGGGACGCCTTCAACCGGCGGGCTGCTTGGCGCCTCAATGAAGGCGCTCACACCGGTGCCCCGTATAGGGCCATGGACCACACGACCCCCGCGATCTAAAGGTACTTGACGTAGATATTTGGTGCGACCGTGGAATTAAGCTAACATAGTTTGCCATTTTCAGCATAAGTTGGGCTTAATAAAGACTAAGTATTCGGCTATTTAGAACTTCCAGCTTTTTCATAAAGAATTACTTACAATACCATTGTTACGTCTTTTCCAAACAAATTTTCCAAACACATTACCTATAAATACTCCGAAAAGTTCGCTGTCGCGTTGTGTGCAGTAAATTTATGTACAGAACCGTCAGCACGCGCGTAGGACTGTCACTTGTCGCTGTTTTTCTAGCAATGCACAAGCTTATGTGTTTGCATGGAAAGGGGTGCCATCGGACGGTTTATACTGGCGCTAATTTATTATTTAAACTACGAAGCTAGTCGTCACGCGAGCGATTTCAGCTTGGTGGAACATTTTCCTTCAAGTTTTATGTAACTTCACGGTAAATGACGGAGAATTTCTACGTAAATCATCAATGGTTATTTTCAGTCCCCTGCTATACAGATATTAAACCATCGTCTGGTTTTGGGTGATTTTCACAAGTCTTTAATACAGGCATGATGTTATGTTAATCCTTTCACATAAATGATACACGATTTTATTTCAGGAAGTAGGTTTGTACAAACACGTCAATCTTATTTGTAAAGAAACTAGATGAGGTCGGCGTTTCCTATCTGACTACTCTGAGAAGAAAGGCTGTAACCAACTCAGAGGTCACAGTCTCCTTTAAAGCCCAGACACAATGTTAGTCAGATCATGTGAGAAAATGTAGATTGGTGTATGAAATGGTCTTTGAGGAAATAACTACACATTTTGAGTGGAAACGTCATTACAAGACATGCCATTTGAAAAATGTATAAACCTTTTTTCATCTCCTTTATCCCTACTAATATTAGAAATGCGAAAGTAACTCTGTCCGTCTGTCTGTCTGTTACGCTTCCACGCCTAAACCCCTGAACTGGTCGTCATGAAATTTGGCAGAGATATAGCTTGCGATATGGAGATCGACATAGGCTACTTTTTATGCGATAACCGACATCTACACGGGCGGATCCGCGGGAAAAAACTAGTAATGTATATGTACAATGGTACAGCTATTGTGTAAAATGCAAGCTTTTATTGGAACAGTGAACTAATTACACACGCATTCGTTTCAAAATCCGTCCTCCATTTCAAAAATCATTAAACAATAGGTACTTCATATTTTCCTCAAGTGTTCTGAAGTTCCTAACCTGACACAGAATATGATACAAAGAAATGTGCATACCATCCGTTATTTTCTAAATAACCAAGAACCTACATTTTTCAACGGCTGCATATCAAAGTGGAATTAACCCTTCGTCGCGTCGCGTAAAATCAAAAGGAATATTCACAATTCCATTTCACGACAGCTGTCAGTAATTCTGTTTCGAAGTATTGAAAAAAGGTTATATTGCTTCGAAGGACACGACACGATAATCACGCAGAACTAGGAAATTATAGCCTCGATGAAATTGCTCTTGGAAAAGAATTAAAAGTCTTTAATTGACCGGAACTGAGTGTAGTATTGTATTTATTTATTTTGTGTGAAAGAATGTGGTTTGTTTAATCAATTTCGTTGGAAATTTACTGCAAAACTGTTAAATCGATTTTGTAACTTTATTAAGTTTTGTAATGGAATTATGTAACGTGGTAAAAGTAAATTGGTAAAAATCGTCACGTAACCAAATAATAATCGACGGACGACGAATAATCGGACGCGGTGGGGCCGCAGGGGAAGAGGAGTGTTGGTATAGCGTTGGCCGCTCTCCCTATCCCCTGCGGCCGAAAAGTGGTTGGCGGCGGGGCCACTGTACTGACCCGTCGCAGGAGGACGTTAGCACCGGCTGGTGAGGCCCGCAAGGGCCGATGCCTGCTAGGGGTGCGGGTTGTTCGAAAGAGATACCGCGGCCCCTGGCATACGGGCAGCTGAAGGAACATGGGTGGGTTTTAGTCAGTAGAAGTCTGACACGACCTCCTGCTCCAACCAGAGCGGGAGAAGTCATTTGATGATTTCCCACGCACAAAAAAAAAAAAAAACCAAATAATAATAATATTTATGCCTTTTCCATGCGACTTTCTCTATCTGAGAGAAAGTGTTTTCGTGGTTTTCGAGGGTGCTAAAGTCAACAGTAAGGTCAACATTAAATTCTATGATGGCGGCGCGACGGGAGCAAACATTTTCCATCTATGGGTGACGTTTTCATAGTTTTCGATGATGTTAAAGCCAATAGCGAAGTCAAAATGAAAATCAAAGACGGCGACAACTTTATTGAGAGTTTCTAAAAGCTCGTACTCTCTTTTTATTATACACGAGTGTGTATGCGTGTAGTATCGCGTAAGAAAATTTATTCCTGACGAGTCACCCAACCGCACACTTTTATTTTTTGTTTCTTCAGTGTTCTTAAAAATAATGGGTTAGTATTGTTTAAAGAAAAAACGTTCATTTGATCGAAGTTAAAGCCCACAAAAAAAAAATAGTTTACATGATGAAGTCCAAACCAGTTTAAAAGCTTCAGACATTATGTAGTAGCCATTCTTTTCAATAGCACTTTTTTTAACTTGTAAAAGCAACACGAAACAAACTACTTGAACCCCAGGTATTTTGATATTTTCGTCTATGTTTTACTTTGAAAAGAAAAAGCTCTCAAAAAAATGTTTCATTGCAATAAATTATTTTATTTCTATAGAGGTGCATACATCACAATCCCTCTTTTATTCATAAAACATTACATTTCACGGAAAACATAAAAGGATTCAGAAAAACAGACCACTGAACAGAATTCAAAGGGCTTTTACGAAATTCAGGGTATGCAACAGTTATTAATCCTGGACTGTTTTGGAGCGATGTGGAATCAAAAATTGTTTTCGACAAACAGACTGTAGTTTTCGCTTGTGGGAGTGCTAATAGTAGTTATTAGGGAATTTTGGAAAATTAAAAAGGAATCGATTTGTTTAAAGTTGTTGGGGTATTTTGTAAAATTATGTACTTGGGGTTTAGTAATTACGGCAACAAGAGTCGATTGAAGTTAATTTGTGCTAGCCGTGGTTGGTTCGTGGATGGGTGACCATATTTACCATACCAATACCGAGACCCCTCCGTGTCTTGGAAAACACTTTACTGCGTTGGTCCTGGCTGCCATTCGTGCATCTTTGACGGTCGTTATGGGTCTTCAGAAGCTCGAAAGTCTGACAACCAGACTGGTTGTGAGGCTTTCAGGCTTCTTCTAGTCGTAACTGGGTTATGGAGGTCAGATAGGCATCAGCTCATGTAAAATACTGGTATTCAGCTACACCCGGTTATACTGGGAGCCGACCTCAACATATTTTGGAAGAAGTGCAGCTGATGATATAAAAGATAGAATGATTTTCGTTGTAAAATGGGAATTTATTAGTAAGTATTTCATAAATGTACTATCATATTTTTATAACATTATTCCGCTTCCACTCCAGATTTTGATTCATCTTTTTTTTAATGTAACCATTATAGTAATTCTCCTGTAAATCTTTACAACGGAAAAAAATGGTTTCCTATGTAAAGATTTCAACTATGCGGTATAAGGTTTTCTTTGCAGAATACAATCTCCACTGCTCTTAAAAATACTACTCAATATTCCAATTTAAATGATTTCCCTTACTTTTAACTAGCAAAGTCCGACCGAAATTCAAAATATCTGTTTACTTAATAGTCATAAATCATTGTTGACATCCCCGTATACCCTACACAGCGTTTTAGGGATGAAGCTGCTGCAATCGATTTACAGCGCTGCGCTTTCAGCTGACGAAGTGCTTTCAAACATTTGTTGTGCCCCCGAAAGCTGGTAAACTATCGTATGTTGGTGTTTCGATAATATTGTTAATGGAAAAGTTTTTCGATGTATTTGAAAAAATACGTGAAAAAGGAAAAACATAGAAAAATTAACAGAAGTATCAACGATTTCCAGAAATAGAGAAAAATTTGCAGAATTCCATGAAATGTTCGTTTGTGCTCTTTTATTTTATAGCTATATTTTGCCCAAATAAGTATTTTAAAAGCGTCAACAAACTGTCGTTACTAAAAGGCAGTTGAAACGCGTTGCTGTAACTTAATCTGAGCATGCTTTATACAAAGAAAACAGAGAGTTGAAGAGTGACCATCCTAATCCTATCTAAAATATGATCAGCCTGTATTGCTCCACTGCATGGCAAAGGCCTCCCTTTGAAAAGGAAAACGTCGTGAAGTAACCGGCACATATCAGAACCAAAAATTCAAAGACATGCTACGTCCACCAACCCGCACTGCGCCCGCGTGGTGGACTACGGCCCACCTCTCACCGAGAGGGGGCCTGTATCCCAGCAGTGGGAACATAGGCTGACTATACAACGTGTCGTTTTGCATCCTCGTCAAATTCAAGGAGGTAACTATGCTAATGATTCTTGACACGAATCAATAATAAAATAAGTAGGTTTTTTTATTTTACGGCTATGAAAATACAGTCGAGAACGCAATGGTAATTGAACCATTGCGTTCTCGACTGTATTTTCATAGCCGTAAAATAAAAAATCGCAACAAGTAATTCGAGGACTGGTTTGTGCGACGAAAACTGTTTGAACCCAGGTTAACCAGTTACAGTGCGGTATCACACGGGCCGCGTTTTAAAATTAAAAAAAAAAAATACCTACCTATTTTATTATTGATTCATGTCGAGAATCATTAGCATAGTTACCTCCTTGAATTTGACGAGGATGCAAAACGACACGTTGTATATCGACTTTTACGATTTTGAATATTAGCTTTTAAATATGGCAGTTTTGTGATCAACATTATCAGCCAACACGAATTAGTACCTGCCAATTTGTAACCTTTAGCACGCAAGTCGTGGCGCGTTGTGTTCCACGCGCGCCTCAAAGAGATGTCAGCACCAACTGGTGGGGGTCCACAAGGGCCGATGCCTGCCAGGGGTGCGGGTTGTTCGAAAGAGATACCGCGGCCCCTGGCACACAGGCAAGTGAGGGAACACGGGTGGGTTTTAGTCAGTAAAAGTCTGACACGCCCTCCCGCTCCACCCGGAGCGGGAGAAGTTATTTGATGATTTTCCAACCAGAAAAAAAAAGAAAAAAAAAACACGCAAGTCGTAGAGTTCTATTCCATCCTACCACACTGCTACCAAGCTACCGAAAACACTTTGATACACAAACCCAACATTTTGAACCTTAATATTACAATTTTAATTGCAGCACACACAATCTGAATAACTTCTACATGTTCTACCAGTTAAACAATTCCAAACTGCACAAACAAACCTGATTTGAACAGTGGTATTCACTAATAAAATGGTATTTTATTCAATTACGAAAAACACAGTGTGCAGGTTTACGCCCCGGTGGAAAAAAATCGTGAGCACGCAATACTGATTGATTTTCCCGCGAGCGTTGTGGTTCCTGCATTCGAGTTTTGTCTGCCACTTTTTGTGGTTTTGACCACTGTGCGGCTTTTGTGTAGTGCCTCTAATGGCTTGGCGCTATTTCTGATTGATTCGTCTAAAATCGAGGTTTCAACTATTAGGTGATTTACGTTTAATTATATTATTAGGTTTGAATTGGCGTATTTCATTCATAAAAAAAAATGTCTGAGGTTATAAGTAACTTCATAATTTGCGATGATCTATGCTAATTTCTAATTAGCTATAAGTTTACTTTGAAATATATTTTTTTAAACTTGACGCTCCTTCAGGTACCTACTTAATTATATCTGTAAATTTACAGCTATTATTGCATAATTTGCAGCTTTTTATATTAATTAACCTTATTATTTATAAACACTGATTAAAGTTAAAATATGCTTAAACGCCAAAATATATGGTTATGCACTCACTAATCATTACTTAACTATAAGCACTGTTTATAAATAAAGTGGTAAATGGTTTACACAGTAGTGGGCAATATTCACTCAATAATGAGGTTAATAACGGCAATTAAAATCCACAAAAATATTGTATTTCATTTTAAAAAGTATTTACTGAAAAGTACTGAAAACCCGGAGCGCTTGCAACTGGCGGCTGAAAAAAAAACGGCGCAACAAATAAATAAATAAAATCCTGCACAAACCAAAAATGCCATAATAAAGTAATAATTCAATATCCACGATCCTCCAGTAAATCTTTTGCAAACTTTTGGCAATAGCGTTCAGGTTTTAAGCCAAAACATATGAAAAATCAAATGCAGCGAGCCGCTACCCTTGATATATGGAGCGAGCTTATTATTTTCCACCATTAATAATTTCGAATGGTCACGTTTTTTTTCGCAGCAGAGATTTCTGGCACACTGCCGATTTTGGTCGACGTTATATGATTTTATTTCGACCAAACCACCGCGCTGGAGCTGTAAATCAATTTTTGCATTAACTAATTGAATTTATGAGCTGTTTATTGCTTTGGGAAATTGTTGTTAAACGACTATCATTTTTCTTTTTTTTTCTTGTATGCTACTTAGCTAGGAATATGTTTAAAGTAGGTAGATGTTTAATTGGATTATAGAAGATGATCTGTTGCTTTAAAGAAATACTGGAGACCAGTCACATTTCATACAAATTTTGGCTCAAAACCCAAAGTGGCCGGGCTAGAGAAAAAAAATGTTTTACCCTGGTCTCGGGGAAATCCTTCTTATAACTTTTTACTATCGCCCCAAATCTGTACTACAACCATTCCGTCAGCTATTTTATAAAGTTGAAAAAAATCTACTTTTAGATATTTTAATAAAATAAGTATATAAATTCGATTGGCGAAAATAAATGGTACGTGACTTTGATACTGTTTTTATTTTATGTGATGTTTTATTTAATGTTGATGTGAATAATGTTTTTAAATGTGTGTGTATGGAATTATGGATTTTTAATCTGAAATAAATGGTTATTATTATTATTATTATTATTATTTGATAACTAGTTAATATGCAACAAAGTAGTCATAGGCATAATCAAAGGTTTGTTGTCATACACCGTGACATTTTAGTCGTCTTACAAAGGTGGTCCACTCAATGTATCCATCATAAAATACCTCTAGGCGCGATTAAAACATTGTTACCATTAATTAAGATAATATTTACAATTATACAAATATAAAAAATACCTTTTTTTATAAATGATTAGTAGTCATTGGATACATGACGTGGGCTGCCGTTGTAAGACGACTAAAATGTCACGGTGTATAAAGATGAAGGCATGGTAATAGAGATTCAACGCAATAGTAAAAATGATAAGGAAGACTTCCCCGAACACATTTTTAAGCTGGATTTTAGGCCTAATATGGCTGATCTCCTCTACCCATGAGCACAATTTATCGGCCATAAAATCTTAGTAGTTAATCGTGAAAACAAATGACGCATGTACCGCACAAATCAACTCATCATTTTCTCAAAAAAACACAAGATGTCATAAGCCTTCAATAGGTTCAAAAATCTCTTAAAAATGAAGGAAAAGAAAACGACTCATAAAACACACTGCCAAAAACTGAAAATAATATTTAAATGACAAGAAAAACAATAACTGCTAAAAATATTAACAGCTTCAAAGAAACGATACATCATTTCAGTGCATAGGCCCTCGGTGTCACTGGCCTTGGAGTCAATAGCCAGGCTGCCCTAATTCCTGAGGCAGTTACTCACATATTATACTTATTTTGCAACGCATTGTTGCATTTGGTTGTCATAAAAGCGGTGATCGGATGACGGTGCAGTCTTATGAGTTATGACACACTTCGTATTTGTTACTTTTTAAGTTTGTTTTCCAAGAAATTATTGTCGTATTAGACCATTCACGACAATCATAGAACATGGGTGGGATCTGTAAATAATTTACTTCACCACGATTAACAACAATTTCCATGCACTTGAAACTTCAGTAAGGTTGAAACTGTCATACTTTCTCATAGACAAATAGACCTTGTCGTTTCATATGTGTGACATTCAAGGGAGGCGAGGGTCGATAGCTCCCGCTACCATTCACGTTACTCATTGACGAAGTGTAGGTAGGTCTACTAAACCTTTGCCTATTCTTTGGAGAATAGTTCTTAAGACCAAAGATCTTAAGATAAAGAAATAAAACTTACCCCAACTTTTATTTATTTACTACCCGCGACTTCACCTGCGTGATATTTCGGCCCCGACCCACTGCATCGCATCTTATCGCCTGCCTGTGCTATTACATAATCTGCGTGATATTTCGGCCCCGACCCACCGCGTCGCATCATATCGCCCGCCTGTGCTTATTACTCCGATTACACTTAGCGTTCTTTCTGACTTCTTTTCTTTCTGCTTGGCTCCTTACTGTAGCGTGGTGTTATATAACTAATAATAACTTTCCTTAAGATCTCGACTATTAAATGCTAAAATAATTTGTCAAATCCGATTTCTAGGATTAGGTCCAGAGATTAGCGTGTTCAAATAAATAAACTCTTAAGCTTTATTTTAGTTAAAATTTTCTCGTAACAACTTTAAACAATCAGCTATATTATTTAGGAAAGCTAGGTATAGGCAATATTCTTTCATTAAATGGCACCAGACTAATATTTAAAACGAACAATTTTAGTTACGAAATTACTACATAAAACAGCAACACCAACAAAATAAAAAGTAGGCACTTACTAGATTACATAACCACTAAACAAATTATTATTGTTAAATTGTGTACTATGTTTCTTATGAAGAATAGGTAGGTCCAATTTGTGCTCTAGTCCAGTCTTTATTTAATAGACTTAAGAAAATACTTCAGCAACAAGAAACCTTCAGTAAATTTTCTTCAAGATATTTTAAATTCCTACAAAAAATGTTAATAATACACGAGACGACGACCTGAAGAATCTCAGGTGCTTCGGTCTCTGAACTGAAAACAAAGTGTTTACAACACAAACAGGGCTCCTGAAAACTGAAACGCATTTGTAACATTCACGCTTCATTATTTCGTTAAAACAAATGAGAAAATGGAAGGCGTGTGGAAATAATGACGAAAAAATTCAAATGAAATCTTTGTCAAGGAGGTTTGCCAACACCAAACTTTTTTTAAACATCGTTTTGTTTTCAAAAATATATATGGGTTCTAGAAAAAATACAGGCACACAAGACATTAAAAAAAATAGCCCGTTAAATTCAAATTTCTACGTATATTGCAATTTGCAGGTCAATCTAGGTTGTATTTTGAGTAAAATATTTTTCACGACCGTTCAAATATTTATTCAGATTGCCCTATTGAATGTATGTATCATGACGTTTGAGACTAATTGTAACAAAAAACCCATTTCGTGGGCTACCCTGGTGCTTTCGTCTTATAGTTTTTGAGGGTGTCCACAACGGCGGTAATCTCTCGTCATCAGTTAGGCAGACTATTTTTGTCCTTATCACATAAAAGGGCATCTCAATTTAACTCCCCCGTACCGTTAGGTTAGGTTAAAGGCCTTCTTTTATAACCCAACCTCTTTCAAACAGTCTGAGACGGAACATTACGCCACACAAAAAAAAGAACATGTTAGTTCGTTCACTTTGATCGGTCCATATTCAAATACTCGAACAAACAAAGCATCCGCCTTACGTATAGTTATGTTAATTATTGTGAGTCAGCTCTCGCTAATCGAGATGCAAGTATAATGCGTCTCTTTGACTTACATCCCCTTTGTTTAACTGCATTTTTCTGCGTATAAAGTGACAAAGTGAGATGAAACGAACGCGCCTAATTAGCGGTCGGTGGATACGGGACTTTATTCTGTGTGGGCGCGCTGGGAGCTATGCTTTTGTGGTCACTTTTTTAAATTATAATTTCTACTTAAGCTATTCTTGAACGCTTTTTGGTTTTAATGGCTGCAAGTGCAGCTGTTAAGCATCTAATGTTTTATCCCCAGGTAGTGAAACACTGCAAATTTTTAGGTGGAGTGGTTTTCAAAGATATTTGTACCTACTTTGGGTACTTTTTCTTTCGACTTTTCGTGTCAATGGTACTGTTGTTTTAATAATTTGAGCCCAATTTGCGATGGGTCACACTTTATGATGGATTGGTGGAATTTCAACCAGACACCATTCACTGTGAAGGTGGATGATGATTGAGGTAATTAAATAAAAATACTTTAGGTATTCCACTGTCAAAGGTGGTGAGCACTGAAGCCTACTCAGCCTGCGGTCGTGGACTAGGAATCGGAACTGTTCCGACGTGGCCACGGTAATTCCATAATTGTATACTGTAAAAATTGGTCCGAACCGGAACAAAATCGGTTTGTCCATCATGCCTTCATTCTATAAAAGCAAGTTTTATATAATCCCTTAAACCGCAACGTCAACGCTCCCAGCACGCTTTCCTGTAGTACTCCCATCTCGACATTCAGGGTATGACGCTGCGCTTTCGAGAATGTCATGTGTCGCGTTTGACGCGCTCGTGAAATCTGCACGTTTCGTTATTGATATTGTTATTTTTTGCACATCCTGTATCATTGCACTGCGGAATTTACGCAATGTCCCGCTGTCTGTCGTTTTGAGCGACGCATTTTTTATTGCAACGTTACTTCGGTTGCGTTATCTGGTCGACTCGGATTTTTGTGGCTTATGCAGTCATTGAGTATTGGGAAATTCGGCGAAATAGCTGATTATTTCGCGTTCGAGGTAGACGGCGAAGGTGGTGTGACGATCTAGTCATGTTTGCGGGGTGCTATTTTGGAGAGGGGGGCTACGTGATCGAATCGGAAATGAAGAGTTCCGCAGGTAAACCAAGATAACCGACACAGCCCGAAGAATTGCTAAACTTAAGTGGCAGTGGCCAGGGCACGTTACTCGCAGAACAGATACCCGACGGGGCCGAAAGATTCTGGAGTGGCGACCGCTTACCGGTTGATATACAGTTGGAAGGCCTCCCACAAGGTGGACTGAAGACCTTTTGAAGGCAGCAGGAATCTGCTGGATGCGATAGCACAGAACCAGTCGGAGTGACGGAGCTTGGGGAAGGCTTATGTCCAGCAGTGGACGAGTTTCAGCTGATGATGATGATGATGACCAAAACAGGTAAGTAACCAGGATCGTAGGGTAAGTTGAAGTTTAGTAAGAAATCGATAAGTAGATGTTTTTGAATAAAATTAACTGTATTTAAGATAAAAAACTTTTTTCAAAAAAATAAACAACCGACTTCCAAAAAAACACTAAAAAGTGAAAAATAACTTTAATTTCGGAAGTCGGTGACTTTGGATACGTACCTGTTTTAATTTTTTGTCACCACCTTCCGAAATTAAAGTTATTTTTCACTTTTTAGTGTTTCTTTGGAAGTCGGTTGTTTATTTTTTTGAAAAAAGTTTTTTAGTTTTCACTTTTTAGTGGTTCACATGTGCTTACCCCTTCACAGCGTACCGGCGTGATGTTATGTTATTAACTGGCGTAAACAATTGACAGACATGAGATTTCAGCAATCCCTGTCCATTTGCTATCATTTATTGAGGAGTTCCGTTGCCTATCTCCGAAGTTCTTCATCAGATCTTCACCAAATTGAAATGGAACCACTCTGAGAAAGTACTCTTCCAAAAACTACACAAATTGCTTCAAGTGTGCCTATAAAATTTGAAGAGTTCTCTCTATTTCTCCAGGATCCCATCATCAGATCCTGACTTGATGATCATGTGTGACCACCTGGAAAGTATACCCTTTCAAACAAAAAACCACCATCTTCGAGTAATCGAGGAACATACATAAAAAAAAAAAAAAAAAAAAAAGGTTCCGACGATTTGAGAACCTCCTCCTTTTGGAAATCGGTTAAAAAGACAAACAGATAATTGTCAAACTAAATTTAATTCGAAAACATCCATCGCTGTCTTACTAAACATCAACTATATTCGACCACCATGGTTAGTTATCTCTTTTGGTGACTGTACCTACATACTCTCTCAAGATATAAGGATGTCCCTACAAAGTGGTGATATGTCTTACACATTGTCATTTATACCTATCACCTTCTCGCGTCGCCCTGGGCGGTTCTTCCCGCCTTTGACGCATTTAACCCGTCAAACACTGGTCTAAAGTGTGCAGACCAAGTAAATTGTACACCACACTACGCACGGGCGAGTTCACTTTGATCTTTTCATGGTGATTATTCCGTGAATAATTCATCATTCACCCGTTCACCAATAATGTGGTTGTATGTTTTATTTATTGAACCTTTTATATTAAGGGGCGATGTTGATAAATTGTAATGTTTATGTACTAGGAATTTGGTTTTATGATTGTAGAAAAATATTTTTGGGTCTAAAGGAAAATGTTTTTGTATAAAAGGGGCGTGGGTTGATCTTTCATGTTTTATACAGTCGATATTTATGTAGTAGATGATCATGATAAACATAAGCTTTTTTATTTTATTTATTTACTACGTTGTCAAGTCATCCAGCTCGGTAGACACAACTTTGAGAAAGAAGCCGACAGAAGGATCCGGTTGGGTTGGGCAGCGTTTGGGAAACTACGTCAAGTCTTTTCGTCGCCTATTCCGCAGTGCTTGAAGACTAAGGTCTTCAACCAGTGCGTCCTGCCCGTGATGACATACGGTGCCGAAACGTGGACACTGACGGTTGGGCTGATCCACAAATTTAAGGTCGCTCAGCGCGCTATGGAGCGGGCTATGCTCGGAGTTTCTTTGAAGGATAAAATCAGGAATGAGATTATTCGGAAAAGAACCGGAGTTACCGACATAGCTTGTAGAGTGAGCAAGCTGAAGTGGCAGTGGGCTGGCCATGTTTGTCGAAGGACCGATGGACGGTGGAGCAGACGAGTCCTGGAGTGGAGACCGCGCATCGGCAAACGTAGTGTGGGACGCCCCCCGGCTAGATGGACCGACGACCTTAAAAAGGTGGCTGGAACAGACTGGATGCGGAAGGCGGAGGATAGAGTGTTGTGGCGCTGCCTGGGAGAGGCCTATGTCCAGCAGTGGACTGCGATAGGCTGAGTTGATTGATTGACTACGTTGTGTCCGCAGCCCAAAAACCCTATATTACTTCTTATAACAGCAGCAGCCAGTGACAGTCCAGTTAAAATTGGTCCAGCCGTTTCGGAGATTAACCGGAACAAACAGACATACAAAATAACAGTCAGATACACAACGATTTATAAAATTGATTTTATTGATATAAGTATTGATTGTATACACTTTCAAATGCATCAAAATACCAGGTTTTTATTAAGTATATACGATACTTATCGTTGTAATCGTTGTTCCGTGTGGTGCCGGACGTGAAAGAATAGCACCTTCCCATTTCTTCCCGTGGGTGTCGTAGAAGGCGACTAAGGGACATACTAGAGAATGGGCAGCAGCGTTCTCTATGCATGTGACCACCATACTGCGATCGCCAACCCGCCTGCCAAGCGTGGCGATTATGGCAAATCCCCCCTTTTGAGGGAGGCTTATGTTCAGCAGTTGACGTCTTTCGGCTGATATGATGATGATTTTGACATTACAAAGAGACACTTCAATATTCGTTATTAAATTACATTATAAATAGGTACATAACATTACATACGAACATACAATACGTATATATAGATAAGTCGTAGAGCCATTCTAACGCCTACGTCGATGGTAAACAGAATGAATATGAAAAAATATAATATGAAAATCGTACTTTGAGTTATAAATACCTCAAGAGACACCTGGACAGATTGTTGGATATCCAGTAACATCCAAATCTGCCTATCTGGCAAAAGTACCAAAGAAAATATCAAGCTACTGCGGCATAAAATCAACACATTTTTTTTTCCACCTTTTTCGTCCTTATCAACAAACATCAAACAAACCGAACTCATATTCTAGCAAATATTTGACGAACGGTACCTAATTATGTACAAAAATATACGTTATTTGTACGAGCACCGCCGATACATCACATTAACAAATTAGCGAGATGTGTACATACGCGACGAGGTCACAATTCTGTCCACCGCGTCTCACTTTCACCTCCTTTAAAGACCACAGAGTATAAAATGTTTCTGAGAACTTATACTTTTGTAGAAATTTACAAAATTTACATTTACATTTACATTTCAAATGCAAATGATGTCTCCCTACCATAATTATTGTAAAGATGAAGATCATCGTTATAGTAGGTAGACCTACTATAACGTTGATTTTCATCTGTTTCTGGAAAATCGTTGTTCATCTCATACTTTCTACACTGTGGCCAACTTAGGTATTGGTACTAAATGGTGTTACAACGTCTGTAAGAACTTATCCTTTGAACGATCGCCATATCATTTGGTACTTTCGAACATCGATTTAATCGATAAATCACGAGCTAAGACTTTTATAAACGGATTGTCCTTAAAGGGATTCTTCGTGAACCACTTTCTTATTGATGAGCGTTTGTTGTGAAATTTCAAACATAAATAATAATGTTAAGTAGGCAGTATTATAAGAGATTTTATTAACTGTATGGTATGACCGTATATATGAACGTACACAAAGCAAAAGGAGTAGGAATGTAAGGATCGAGGGTGGTGATCCAGTTTCTCCCTACCCCCACGGGAAGATGGCGTTAGCATATCTATGATATTTACAAAACAGGTATGTTTTCGTCATTCCACTTACACCGCGATTGACAACGACCTTCATTCATCATACTCATCACTAGCTTAAGGCCTCGACTTCGTCCACCATATCGCATCGCACCGCCTCGCCTGCCGGCACCCTTGCTCCATTTTCGCTTAGCTTTCTTTCTTATTTTTTTTTTGCTTTTGCTCAGCTCCCAAGTGTCCTAGCGTGATGTTAAATAGCTTAATGCGTTTATCAAGAATTGGGCTGTACCTATAATGCAAAAAAAAAATCTAGTCTGACAGATAGTAGGTACTGGAGATTTATCGCGTTCAAACAAACTCTTCAGCTTTATTTTTAGTTTAGATATAAATGAGCAGCTATATTCCAGCCGCTGCTTATCGGCATCCTCTTGTTGAAGCCATGCTTCCCTGATCTGGGCGAACCTCAAGCAGCACCCCGATTGGGTAACACACTTAAGCCGGGTCCAAACGTGTGGCGCGTAATGTAATATTACGTGTAATTTAGC
Organism: Polymixis lichenea; assembly: GCA_949091785.1. Lineage (NCBI taxonomy): Eukaryota > Metazoa > Arthropoda > Insecta > Lepidoptera > Noctuidae > Polymixis > Polymixis lichenea. The sequence goes on along the minus strand of OX420948.1, from coordinate 21,725,964 downwards.
GTCAACAGTGTGGACGGTACACGAACTCAACGCGAATCGTGTAAGCGAATCTTTTTCAAGAGCTGTTTCCACTCAGTTGCTACGAACATGCCGAATAGGAAAATCATAATAGCTGGTGCTACTTTTATGACACAACCGTCACGAACGCCGTCCAAACGAGCACTGCGAACGCCTTTGTGTTCACGCTAAAAACCGACAGCCGATGGATCACGGCGAGCGCCGCCGGCGCGCGGCGCAAGCGTTACATCTAATGCTCGTAGTGCTGTCCACGCACAGAATTCGCGTTACATTTCACGATACATTACATAACACGTTACACACGTCTGGACCCGGCCACACCCGGCTTTCCAATCACAATCCAAAGGATTTTGAAGGTCATTCTTAATCCATATGTTTCGTCTTCTTGACTACAATAATAACGTAATGAAAGTTGTTGAATTGCCAACTGAACGGAATGCGGCATTGCGGTAGAGTGTCACTCAAGTACCCCGCTGTTTCCACGATCCTCTGACAGAATCATTCAAATATACAAAAATTCAAAGCAAAAAAATAACTAATATAAAAAACAATGGCCCAGAAATGCGTCTCATTTAAAATGCACCCGATGACTTCAGCTGATGCCAGACGTTTTGAAAATGAAAGTAGGTGGCTGACTTGTCTGGAACACTGGCAAGTGAATCATTTGTTTAGGATTTGTTTTGGTATTTTTGTTAGGTTGCGATTTTTATGGGCCGGGGTTTGATGTCCAGGCTCATTAAAATTATGTAAGTATTTGTTTTTCTATACATTTGTAATGTAACGAACACACACTGAGCCTATGGCATTCCCACTGCTGGGACATGGGCATCCTCTTGATGAGCAGGAGTCGGCTGTAAATCCACCACGCGGGTCCATTGTGGGTTAGTAGATGTCACATGTCTTTTGTATCCAGGACATACCGATTTCCTCACCATGTTTTTCGGCACCGTTTTGAAAACAGTGGATGTGAAATTATTTACACAAAGTAGGTAAAGCGATTGCCTAGGTTCGAACCTGCGATCTACAACTTATGAGTCAGGGCGACCACTGCTGTCTATAGCATTTATATGGCGTTCAAAACAATGATATAAATCCATTCGAAGCAAGTTTGATTGAGCCGAGAAGTTCCATTAAAATTAGTGATACAAGTACCTACTAAGTTTATCTAAGAATGCCCCTACATACATAACACAGAACATGTTATTAGCAATTCGCGTTTCAACGCGAGTTGTAAATTATTTCGCAAATTGAAGCGACAGCACTTGACGAGGGACCGAAGGTTCACGGGTTCGAATCGTTTTCAACTTCGCTTACATTTGGATGTTGTACATACTACGTGGTTGTACTATATGCTAGTTTATTTACGTTTGTACAATACACACACTATACCAGTGTGCTGTGTTATAGCCATTTCATACACTTGTCAAAACAAAAAAAAAATCAATAAAAACAAATAAATTATCAAATTACAGTTGTAATTTGAAAATGTATTTCTACACTAACTTTTGCACGCGGCTCCGTCCGTGTAGGTGTCGGTTATCGCGTAGATAGTAGTCTTTGTCCTTCTCCATATCTTCTGCCAAATTTCATGACAATGGGTTCAGCGGTTTAGGCGTCAAATCGTAACAGACAAACAGAGAGAGTTTTCGCATTTATAATATTAAGTATGGATAGGGATTATTAGGAAAGTAGGGATTTATTTAATTTGAAGGTCCATTTGCTAAACAATTAATTTCCCTATAGATTATTTAGATAAACTGTTTAAAGGCTAACCTATCCTGATTTTAGTTTAATGGTAGCATAGTGATTCGAGCAGGAGAAAAGTAGGTCTCAGACAGTTTTCTATCCAAGCATTACCATAATTTCATCCAGTCTTTATCTAAAGTACGATTAGGTAGGACCTAACCAAATCATAGTTTAGATAAGTTCCTACTGACTGGAACCATAACGGACATCCGCGGGTCTGTAACGTACCTGTACAGGCAGGGACATCGACACGAACCCGTTGCCTTGGACTCGGTAAATGATTCTGAACGAGATAATTCTATCGAGTATAAAACAATATTGTTCCATACATTTTGACTGCGTATGTATTGCGATTTTTTTTATAAAACAGCAGATTTTTTTTTTTGTTGATAACCGACCAAGAATTTCTACGCTATGGGTCATGATTATTTATGGTTACAGTTTGTGCGTCGATGTCCGCTGCTACCCTAAATAAGAATATATTTAATTAAAATATTATCAAAATACCTACTTCAATAAATGAAATATTAAAAGATAAAGAAAAAGAATTTCCAGAATACGTAAATAACACAAATACTGATATGTAAACGCAGTTCCTCCGCTCTCCTACTATGCTCTGCCCGATGGGGTCCATAATAGTTTCTTTAATTTTAAGCCTAACAACTATTGTACCAACATTATGGAATGCAATAAAGGATTGAGAATTTTGCGCCTACTCCTGTTTGCCAATACGACTTCAAAGTAAAAAGTGGAGTGGTGCGTATTTTTAAAACTTATGAATAGATCCAGAGCCTTTGTAGTACCATGGCTACTATTCTTTATACCAAGTCGTAGGTCACATTAGGCACATGCAGAGTGGCCACTTCAGCCTCTACTAAAGCGTGGTCATGCCAAAGGAGTGGTTAAAAAGCACGGCGTTTCTAAAAGCTTCTAATGGTCAGTTCGGACATGCATTATGTACTTGAGATGTCTCGTTACTGCACAGTTGGAAACAAAAACCTCTCTTTGTAAAGGTGGACACTGACCAGCGTTACGGGGCATAATGTAACATGTACAAAGTACAAAGCGATCATTCGTGCAGACAGTACGGGGAAATAAGCAAGCGAACAACATGGATTTTAGCACATGGCGTTACGACATACTGGCTGCGAATGTATACGAATAATACGTTACGCGCCGTAACGCTGGTCAGATTCCACCTTAATGGGTATTTATGATATAACACATACACATAACATAACATCACGTCTGTTATTCCCCGGACTGTTCGGCACAGGTGAACATTACAATCAAAGACCAGTTTAAATATTGTATAGAGATACGAGGAACAGGGTGTAAAGTTCACTCATACTCTATAGTAAAGGGATGATCCTCCGACCAGACGGGTGTTGTGTCTGGTGGGCTACTGCCCGATGATTGATGTCGGGATATTGTATAATATGTAGATTGCGCGGTAAACTCTGCTCGCGTGATGTAGCTGCGGTGTGACGTCAAGTCTTGAGTAGTTCGCATATGGCATTGTAGATGGCGCCACTTTACTTTTTGTGTTTTTTCCACATTTATTGATTTGAAGTTTCGTATGTGGGGCATTGTAGATGGCCGCCACAGTTGTATGAATTTTAATTAAGTAATTCGGACTCAGATAGGCTGAAGAGAAGAAAACCTGCTCAGGTGGAGATTCACAGATGACTCCGCCCGGGAGTGTAAATGTGGTGATGTTACAAAAACAATGGGGCTCTTAATATCGTGTCCAGCGTGTCCTGTTGTCTGCACGCTGCAGGAGCTGATGGACGCTGCTGAAAGTGCCAAGCTCATAGCTATATTATAGGCTGACTGTATACAGGTTGCTGTCGACACGGTAAGAAGTACCCCATAGAAGATTATATACGGAGCTCGATGCGCTCCGTATTGGACACTTGCACTTGCTAAAGGTGTTACAGCAACTGCCATCGACAGAAGTCGATTAACACTGCTAATCTTTCACATCATCTAAATTTTAGCAATAAGATTCGGAAAATTGAATTTGAACATTTGGCCATATTATTAGTTAATAGTTGTTATTCTTTCGATGAGAGAAAGAAGAAGAATAAGTAATAAAATCTGTTTCGAAATTGTTCCTATTTTTTGTAGTCGCCACACAATGTAGCTTGCGATTTAGACAAAATATAAATAACATGACTAACTAAAGTCTCTGCTAAATAAATGTATTTTCTTTCTTTCTTTCTAAACCAAGCTCCCTAAAGCTTACAAATAAATATAAGCGACCAATTCACTACACAACAAAATCAAAAATCAAAATCAAAATATTTTATTTCACATAAACCTGCAAGGGCACTTATAAAACGTAAGAAGGTAGGTGCACGGTTCCAATTTTTCGCTTCCTATGGAGAAGAGCCGGCAAGAAACTCCACGGTTACTCTTTTAAAAATAATTGGCTTTTATAATGTTTTCAAATTACAGTGATATTAGGTATGGGAGGACAGTGCAGGCCTGTCAATAAGTACCAGGTACTTAGCGGAATGAAAATAAAGGATAGAAACTGTAGGCCTACAACGTTCTCTCATTCACAATATGTAAAAGAATCTACATAAGTAAAATCAACCTATTTAAACCAAGTGATATCACACCAAGTGTAACAACTTTTAAAGAAGCTGGTCCTAAAAAATCAGAGCAACAGCCAACAGCAGATTTAAACAAAACGTTCCTATTTAGAAACAAAACATTCGTTCCATTCCAATGCAAAACGATATATGCAAAATCAATATTACAAAACAAGTCACATGCAGAATAAATACGTATTGCAAAATGATACAAAAATATTGCAACCGAGCGGTTTGCCACAGCCTAAAAACCTATATTTTGGGGTACTGACTTTGCAAATCGTGTGTCGAATGCATACATATGTACATAAGCATTCAAAATAACACCGACTTGTTAGCATATTGATATCCTAAAATAATGTTGTGAAATGGTTTGTTTGGACTGCGGAAAAGAGTCGAGAAAAATAGGGAAAAAAGTCAAAAAAATCCGGTGAAAAAGTTTTTTGCAGTAGGGTTATGTTTGATCATTTAAGAAATAGCCGCTCATTTGTAACTGTTCATATTGAGGTTATATTATTTTAATGGTCGAATCTGATATTCAAGCTTAAAAAGTCCTCGAAAAGGTAAGCTGAGATGTACAGCACATCCTTACTTCTCCAGTTATGTACCTATTAAATAGGGGGCGCCTACCAACCAGGCTGAAATACGGAATTCGGGTTGCTACCGGAAAATCATAATAAACCAACAAAGCGGTTTTCATAGAAGCAGGACGTACATAGGTCTGCCTCGTTGGTTTAGTGGTCGCAAGCACTACTGCTGAGTATGAGGTCCTGGTTTCGATTCCCAGGTTGGGCAAAGTGTTACTAGGTTTTTCCATCAGGATTTTTTCAGTGCCAGCCCGGAGTCTGAATCTGTGTCCGGTGGCAATAGGCTCACCCCTTCTACTGACAAAACGTGGATATATCTATGGAATACATTGTTTTGTTATTTCATATTGTTTAGGACTTAAGCGATAGCAAAATATATCAGTTTCAATGTACTCATACATATTCACAAAGTAATAGCTTCATAATAAAATTAGGCTTTCATTTTACAGGACGTTTGTCAATACGGCCTGTATAAGAGAAATTACCACCCATAATACAGTTTCGTAACAAAAGATCAGTTAAAATCAAACCTTACGCGTATTGGAATAGGGTATCTTGTAACGTTTGGTGACGGTAATAAAGGGTTGTATTCATTACAAGGGCCACTCAAAGGGGAACAAATGTGAAACCAATTGGTAGCCGAAGGGTTTTAGATCTGTCCCGTTAATTTTCCGCGAATTTTAACCGGTTCTGGTCACCCTTTAGTTGCGAAACTTTTAGATTTTACTAAGAGAGATCGATAGTGGTAACCTGGAGGTAAAGGAGAGAAATTATGTTCTCAAAAAAATTAGTAAACTACTCTTTTACAGTCATTCTTGGGTATCAAAATATTTGACTGAGGCGGGTATCACATCGCCGCAAAACCATAGCAGCAAAACGTCAGTAATTCCAACTAGACGTTCGTTCGACAAGCGAAACAGAAGCGAAACTGCCTGTTCTAACGCACAGATTTTAATATGATTATATTTCTTTCCCAGTTGTGCTTATTAAAGCGAAACATGTAAAATGGATGTAGATTTTACCGAAAAACGAATCTAAGAGGTCCGAAGTAGACCTATCCTACTGTACATACTAAGTCGAAAGTAACGACATTTTGCTTCGCTGACAATTCAGCTGTCACTCATGATGTTCTGCTACTCGAATCGCGACGTAATGTAGTAATGTTTGTCAATGGAATTCGTAAAGCGGTATTCCATAATTATTTTCGCGGTGGAAGTGTGCTAAGGCCTTTAGAGTGATAGAAACTTCCTTCGTTTACTTATTACAACACTAATCTATGTTCCAAACTTGGTGATAATGGTGATGATGTCCAGAATACGAATAAGAGTTAATGTTCCTGACGAAACCGCTATATAAAAAAACTTTATAGACTTTTAAAGCTGTAATAAACCTTCCTTCCCAAAATTCTCTACTTTCGGTCTTCTTTTTTTTATTGTCTGGCATTATTTTTGTTTCTTCTTCTTGTTGATCATTTTACTATTACAATCAAAAACATTCCACAAACACTTTACAAACCAGAAATTAACATATCTCCATGAAAACAACGTAAACAAAAACGCAAAAGAGTCATCGTTTATATAGCTTTTAAGAGTGTTATTATAATAAGCGAAATAAGCAGAGTCATATGCGGAAGAGTGCGATGCGTTTGTACGCTGCCCACGCGCAGCTTTTTAGTGTTGCGATTGCGCGCCACGGTTATGTGGCAGGGAGGCTGCAGAAATACCAGTTATGTGGGGTCTATTATCTATGTATTAATACATGAAGCTAAAACTTTGTACCCCTTCTTACGAAAATTACGCAGATGGAGGAGTTTTAAATTTGCGATGGTTAAAGATTATTTTTATTTACCTAATAATGCATAAGAAATACATCAAGTTTTAAATAAATTATGGTCGAATTTCGACCACTGGCGACCTCTAATTTTTCAATAAAGGTGAAGATGAGTTTTATATTGACCCAGAAAAACAGCTTTTCAAACATGCATCGAAATCTTAATATTATCTTTTGCCAATAATTATCAATAGGTAGTTATAATTATAATTAAGACGAAAGTCATGTGCAATTCTCACATCTTGCCGAGTCCAATCCACATCGAAGGGTCGCTTCTCGAAGTTGTGAAGGATTACGTCTACCTAGGGCAAGTCATCCAGCTCGGTAGACACAACTTTGAGAAAGAAGCCGACTGAAGGATCCGGTTGGGTAGGGCAGCGTTTGGAAAACTACGTCAAGTCTTTCGTCGCCTATTCCGCAATGCTTGAAGACTAACGTCTTCAACCAGTGCGTCCTGCCCGTGATGACATACGGTGCCGAAACGTAGACACTGACGGTTGGGCTGATCCACAAATGTAAGGTCGCTCAGCGCGCTATGGAGCGGGCCATGCTCGGAGTTTCTTTGAAGGATAAAACCAGGAATGAGATTATCCGGAAAAGAACCGGAGTTACCGACATAGCTTGTAGAGTGAGCAAGCTGAAGTGGCAGTGGGCTGGCCATGTTTGTCGAAGGACCGATGGACGGTGGAGCAGACGAGTCCTGGAGTTGAGACCGCGTATAGGCAAACGTAGTGTGGGACGCCCCCCAGCTAGATGGACCGACGACCTTAAAAAGGTGGCTGGGACAGACTGGATGTGGAAGGCGGAGGATAGAGTGTTGTGGCGCTGCCTAGGAGAGGCCTATGTCCAGCAGTGGACTGCGATAGGCTGAGTTGATAATTATAATTATCACACCTGTATATTCAATAGGAAGCTGTCAAAAATTGGTGACGTCGATTATATGGAAAATTGTTGTGTGACGTGTATAGTCTCCCCTTTAAAAAAATCGTGTATGATTGTTAGGACTTTAAAAAATAACTTTTTATTTGTATCATTTATTGTGCCAATAAACGCAATTTTCTTTCTTTTCCTTCTTGTTTTCCTTTTCGTCAAAAGGCTCGTGCTAGGCCTTCAGTATCGATGTATCCGATGCCTTACGAAAGACTACGTCTCAGAGACATATACTGCGTTTGCGATTTAGATAATTAAGTTTTTCTGCAAAAACAACCATAGCCACAGTCATATCAAACATTTTTATGACATTTCGATAGTTCTAGTCTTTTTAACTTAATTTAAATTGGCATAAAGTTTATGTAGGTAGTGTAACTAACACCAGTTAGAAGGAATCACAATCAAGAGCAGTGGTGGCCCAGTGGTAACAGCCCCGACATTGAGAGTTGGGTCGTTGGTTCGTACCCAGGCAGGCGATTTACATTGTACAAAAACAAAATAACATCACCACTGCTCTCAAAACGGTGAAAGAAAGCATCGTAAGGAAACCGGCATGTAGAATGAAAAAATCGAAGACATGTGACATCTATAAACCTGCACTAGGCCCGCATGGTGCCCCACTCACTCCCTTTCGAAGAGAGGAGGCCTGTGTCCCAGCGCACTGCAGCGTGGGAATATTATGGACCGATTATGTTCATGCTACTTTAGTCGTGGCAGACCTACTGTTCTTCCTCTTTATCTCACGAATGGATCATTGACTTGTTCGGCCAGCGAAGTTAATTTATTAACCGGCCCCGCATTATAGTGGTTGTATAAATATAATGACTTATAAAAAATGTTTAATATTCATACAGTCATCATTACGACAGTTCATTATAAATAACTGCTGGTTTTTGCGATGAAATTGCACGTAGGTGGTTTCTCTTTGGGTTAAGTTTAAAATAGCAAGATTTTTAAGATGACGAGTATGACTCTTGATTGGATCGGAGTTCAAAGGTAGGAAAAAGGTTGAAGGACATGGACAGCGTACTATAGTATGACCTGAAATCAGAAAGGGTATTTGTATCTACTTAGTCTTGCACTAAAGAAAATCATCACATGCCAGGGGTGCGGGTTGTTCGAAAGAGATACCGCGGCCCCTGGCACACAGGCAACTGAGGGAACACGGGTGGGTTTTAGTCAGTAAAACGACGAGTGCGTTAGACCTCCCTGTATGACCTTCAGTGAATATCTTGCGGATATTCTGAGTATAAGGTACGCCACCCTGGTCGACACTCTCGATCTTCACCACGTTGCTCACAAGGGACGTATGGACAATAAACCCGACACTACCTTGGTGGGACTGCTGGTCACCGTCCCGGAAATAGAGCAGGTTACCGGATTTGAGGATTATCGAGTCCTCCTCCTCTCTTCGGACTTCAGATAACCCTACTATACCCCACCGTAACCTGCTCAATTCTTCCTCGAGTTCGGTAATCTTCTCGTCGCAGGTTTAGCAGTCTCTCTCGCAGTCTGACACGCCCTTCTGCTCCACCCAGAGCGGGAGAAGCCATTTGATGATTTCCCACCCAAAAAAAAAAAAGCATCATGACTCTAGGACATGTCCTATATATTCCAATCATTCTAAGAAATGTGATATCCTCTACCAACCCTCACTGGCCCTGGGTGGGTACCAGCAGAGTATACTATATTCTATATTCTATGTCATGGGTCATTGTACGTGAGCCATGGCGACCTTCGGTTGTAATTCCAGCCAGCCCACCTCCCTCCAGAAGTTGGCTATAACTCATGGGCCCTGAGACAAAACACATTTCTGTTAGCGTTCACGCCAAACGCTACGCCAAAATGAATGGGAATGACATTACTTTCGGAAAGGACACAACGTAGTCTTTCCGCAGGTAATGTCATTCCCGTACATTTTGGCGTAGCGTTTGGCGTGAACGCTAACAGAAATGTGTTTTGTCTAGGCCTGCTGGTCTGTTGAGAATATCCGTGCAACATTTGGATGCCCCGAGGGTTTCTGTTCTAATCTGGTCTACGCCTGTCCATTCGAAAAGCACATGCGCAACGGTTTCCTCAGCCTCCATGCAAGCCCTGCACAGGGGGCTGTCTGTTATGCCTATTGTACAATAAACTATATATGCTCGTGCTTGTTTTGCACGTAGAACTTTTATCTGCTTTTCATAGATCCTACGATGCCAATTTTAGAACATGCATATCCGGTAGCCGGTACGGCTCGAAATCCTTCCCTATCCTTAGGGCACATCTTCCGTACCATTACCTCGCCTCCGATCTACTCCTTGATATGCAATGGTCTCTGTAGCACCATGAAACATGGGTCTTCAAAGGCTAGTGAAAATTTGGTGTTCATTCGATTAATCGAGCCTGGCCAAACCACGCTGGGGTCGGTACATTTAATTTAATTTCATTTATTCATGTACAATCTGTTGTCATAACATAAGTCAGACGTCGCAGCAAGTGGCGCCACCTCGTGCCGTTACGCAGTTACTGGAATCACTAAAATGTTTGTATAAGGGTCAGACTGGCTGGCGATAGTCACTCTAGACAAGCATCGTCTCCACGATGGTTGCGTGGCGGCTGTCTTCTGATGACAGAGATGACGTCAGAGGAGCAGCTGGCGTACCATGTTCCCGGCGAACTGCTGTAAAGGGTCAAATTAAAATTAGCCAGTAAACACGATAAAAGTAAAATAAAAAAAGTTATCGAACGCTGGTAGTGTTGTTACTTGAAGTATTGAGTTGAGAAAATCTGTTTTTATTGGTTTTATCTGACCTGTCATGTTTACATATATTATATCAATATCTTTTCTTCATGTCTGTAGTGATAACACAAAAAAATAACTGATATTTCAAGTGACTACACAAGCTGAGGTCCGTGACCCCACAAAAAATCATTGAATTTTTTTATTCATCAAGTTAAGATAAAAATAGATCTTAGACCCATAACGTCTGCAGAGTTTTGCTAGCTAATTTAATTTGACCCTGTATTCTGGCACACACCTGGTGATATTGAAGCCACTACGATACCAATACGATAACCACTTCTGGTAAGTGCCATCATGCGCCATTAAGTATTTTATGTTTCTAATGAATGATTAAAAAGGAAACGCAACAATACTTTGGAGAAAATCAACTATCGGGGATACAATTAAATAAAACGCACATAAATTTATACCACAGTCCCGCAGCATCACATAATGGCATATTTGTTACTCTGTTGGTATACTCAGCACCAATTCAAAATGTCACATAATTTAAACCGAAACACTTTAATACAAGATTGTATGTATGTATGTGTTGCATTTAATATCAAAACAAGCGCATCGGCGTGCGTCAGCGCAACCTTGGGCTGTTCGCATTAAATACGGAAACTCGTGCGCATATTTATTCGACTCGTAAAATTAAACTTACAGAGATGCAAGGACGATAGATGAGACAGTTTTTGAGTGCAGTAAATTGTCTTTGGTGACCATTTTGTTTTTGTTGCAGAATCTAGCTCATAGTTGGGGTTCATTCCATCTGCCGCTATAGAATTACAAGACTGTCCAGAAATATCTGCGCATAATATAGGACACTCGTTGCCTTTGTATATGCAAAGAAAACTGAATAGAAGAGGGAGAGAAACTAGATAAATAGAAACCTGACTGTGAATGTAAGTAACATACAGGCTAGATTAAATAGATGATTTTATAACTGTCTGGCGGTTTTGAATATTTTGTACAAATATGACATTAATGGATCGTCGAGCTCCCGAAAATAGGGTTGAGCTACAGGATGACCGATGCACGTATGCCTTCAGCAAAGTAGACATTGGCTTTTCCTCAAAAGGCCCTTTTTAGAGATTACCCTAAATTGTTAGACCCAAATAAAATCCCAATAATATAATGTTTGAAATTTAAAAGAGACCATGACCTCTGAGTTTGTTCTGAAATTCCAGCGCCATCTTGTTTAAAAAATTGACCAAGAAAATATTGACTTGTAAAAGTGTCTTAAAAAGATCTACTTACAGAAATAAACATTTCATTATTTAATTTCTCCGTGTTCATAAACGTTTGCCTCTCAGGGTGTTTCCAGACCTGGCGAATGCGCCGATTGCGCCGATTGCAAGCTGCTTGTGAGCCACTTGCGAACTGAGCGCGTGCATTTCATGTTGGTAGGCTACGAAGATGAAATGGACGCGCGCAGTTCGCAAACGGCGCGCGGGCGCATTCGCCAGGCCTGGACACACCCTCAGAAAAGCAATGCATTTTCAATTCTTGGGGTGACGCAAGGATGATTTATTTTGAATGTTTTTTCAAACGGAGGAGTAGGCAAGCTGGGCTGTTTACCAAGCGAGAACGTAAGCAGAAAAGGTCGCTTCCATTCAATAAATGCTTGTGTACAAATGCCACTTTCTGGTGTACTATTTGGTTTTATAGCATTAATATAATGTTATTATTGCGCTTCATATGCTGCTATAATTGTATTTAATATTGCTCAGTTAGAGCTCTTTATATGCCTGTCTTCATTAATGGTCCGAATGATAGAAAATATCAGTAATATACTGACGAAAACCATGCTGGTTGCTATATTTTAGACACGATAAAACAATTCTCATAACTACACCGATAACTGTGGAACAAATAATAATATATATTATCAGATACAACAAACAACTATTATCCCAACAACTAATATGTACTTTAATACCTACCCGAAACTCGAGATCGAAACTACCCTCCTCTCGCCTTGATTGGTAAAGTTATCTTGAGTGACACACTCCAGTTGATACTTTTATATGAACACATCTAAGTCTAAAAGTCTGCAAGCAACTTTCAGGAACTTGTGAATTCATTCGTCTGTCTAGCAGTTTCGGTGGCTGGATGAAATGTACTGGAGTGGAGCTTGGTGAGCCAAATGTTGGCTCGAGTTGGTTGGGTGCTAATTGTAGGGTCATTCCACCGCGCGTCCGTGTTAAGTGTGATAACAAAATATTCAGTATGAGCTGGCCTCTCATTCTATTGAAACTCCGTACTTTTGTAGGTCAAGGTGTTTATTTATTTATGTATGGTATACAGGGTGTCAGGGATATAGATGTTCAATCGGAACATGATTCTGGATAGTCTACGTATTTTTTTTTTGTTTGTTAAAAAGAAATAGTCGATAACCGTCCATATGTCTCACAGTCTACTTCACGCTCATTGTCTAACCCAGTTTTATCTACGTTTCGCAGACGGATAAGTGAACCAAAGGGTCTTACACGAGCCGCTCACCCCTGTTATCAAGAACACCTTACATTGCACTCACCAACATGTTGGCTGACGAGCTCGTCAGCCCTTCCTCCCGTACGTCTCTCAGACGTGTGAGTGACCTGACGGGACCTACACTAGCCGTTCACCCCGGCTGTCCAGACGACCTGTTACACACTTCACTTGCTACATCATCATTATAAACACCATGCTGCATTTTGTACGATTTGCATCCTAATATCATTTTTATCGTTCCTATAGAGATAGTAGACTACATAAAAGAAGTAACGTTGGTTGAAAGATTTACTTCTGGCGCAAAGAAATGAGGCTTCCTAAACACTGTTTTAAAATTGAAATCCTTTACCAAAATTCCTCATTTCCTAAAAATGCAACACTTATATGACACTTTTTAATTATCCTAAAAAAGACTATGTTTAAATGCTTTACAGTAAATTAACTTTATTGTAATAAGAGAACCTACTGTTAGACCAATCGTCTGGATCATAAATCTATCAAAATGGCCTTGGGCACGCCACGATTGCGGCAGTAAGTCCCCTCTTTGAAGAGTGACTTGAGAGACGGCACGGCATCCTCACCTTCCGCCTGACGCAGGTTCTCACCGGACACGATTGTTTCGGGAGGTTCCTGTTTCGGATAAGGCGGGAGGACACGCCCGGGTGTTTCCACTGCGAAGATCGCCCTGAGGACACGGTGGAGGTCTGCCCTGCTTGGGTGGACCACCGCCGTATCCTCGTGGAGGCTATCAGCGGCGGCCATCTCTCGCGTCCAACTTTGGTCCAGGTCATGGTACGGAGCGAGAGTGTATGGGTAGCCGTCACCTTCTTCTGCGAAGCAGTAATGCTCGCGAAGAGGAAGGCGGCGCATGTGAAGGAGAGGCAGTATATGCGCCCTCAAGGCCCTATTCATCGCAGGAGACGCCCTGGGCGTCAGGAATCCCACGCTGATTCCCGGCCACCGTAGGCGCGGGCTTGCGGACGGCGAGTAATGGGTAGCTCGCTGTCCGGTAAGGACCAAGCCCGGGTCGACGACGCGTTGCGTTCCACGCGCGCCTCAAAGAGATGTCAGCACTAACTGGTGGGGGGAGTCCGCAAGGGCCGATACCTGCCAGGGGTGCGGGTTGTTCGAAAGAGATAACGTGGCCCCTGGCACCCAGGTAACTGAGAGAACAGGAGTGGGTTTTAGTCAGTAAAAGTCTGACACGCCCTCCTGCTCCATCCAGAGCGGGAGAAGTTATTTGATGATTTCCCAACCAAAAAAATATACAAAATGGCCTACCCTTTTTCAGGAGAAACAATCGTCTCGTCTTGGGTAGTAAGTACGGTAGTAGCTTAGGATTCTTCTGAAAAGGAGCATCATCTTCTTGCTTTTGCTTTACGTTACTTCTGGTTGGCGCAACGTATTCTTCTTCTATTCTCTCCTGTCAACTATCACGCTGTCATTCACTCTCTTCTCTTTCACATGATTCTTCACACAATCCAACTTCTAAAAACTTTTTCTTTTTCACTGTTTAGTTATAGTACCTACCCCACTAATTCGAAATTTCATCATCCTTGGGGTCAAACAATGCATATTTATGCGATAGCAGGAATCGCAGTTTATTTACGGTTATTTTCTGAAGAGTTCCGTTGTCTGTCTCCTAAACGCATCATCAGATCTATATTAAAAAACATACAGCCAAATTGAGAACCTCCTCCTTTTTTTAAGTCGGTTAAAAAGGGGTATTCTACCTATTTGGGCCGCCAAGCAGCCAAGCTGTGTTCAAGTGTGTTAGACAGGAAAAATTGCAACTTTACCTCTTTGTTAAAAAATACTAGCTTACATTTTTTTTAATGACGGTGTCGTGTCTATTTTAGGTAATAACGACCGCACGGATCGATTGATCAGGTTAATACCTTAACGTGGTCGATCCATTCTTGCGGCCTGCTGCGATTGGATAGGAGACCATATTTACATCCCTCCGTGTCCCGGAACGTTAAGCCGTAGGTCCCGGCTTCGGAAAAGGCTAGAACCGTCAAAACGTATAAATACCGAATCAACTTTAGAAGGTAATGTTACAACATTTTGCAAGCAAGTCATTGACCGAGGGGGCAATTTTTCATACAAATTATAAACTATGCAAACTAAGAATTTAATGAACTCCAGACTGACTAACGACAAAAAGATCAAGTGTCACGTTGTAATAGACAACAGTTTTTAGATACTTATAGCTTATTTTCAAACTCTAGAAATAGCCAAAACAAAATGTACAAACACAGGTTTTTCTGAACGTCATGTCGGTTAATTTATGATGTCTCGCTGATAGGTAGGTAGGTGTCTAGGTATTACATACATACGCGAACTCACGTCCCGCGAATATCTTAAGGCTTTCAAAATAAATACTAGAAGATACACTTAGAATATTAATCTTTTCACTAGGTGCCAAATTACCTTATTCATCACCTCTGCATTAAAGTACGTGCAATTTTCTACCAATCACCATAATTAAAAGCTTAAACATAACATAGTTGCGTTTAAGTAGCACGTAATAAGAGTGAGCCTATTACAATCAGCCGGGCACATTTCCAAGATGAAAGATTCTAATGAAAAAAAAACCCAATAACACCACTTTAAAATCGAACCAAGGACCTCATGATCAGCACTGCATGCTCAGCGCTACAGCTGAGCGTCCCTGGTCCAGAGTATTAAGAGGCTCAAAAAAAAAACAATGTAATTATAGAAAATAAGTTACGGATGACAAATATCACTACGACGCAAACTTCAAAAATACTTCCTATATATCATCACAAAGAAAACATTTATTCAAATAAGGGCCCAAGGTCCCTCATAATTAACGTCTACATTTCTAGTACTAAAACCCTTTGTCGCTTCCGTGTCGCCCTCATACTTCACAACAAAGACCTATGAAAGTGCACTGACTCATCGTCTGGTTAATTACGACGCAGCAATTACGGAGTTATTGTTCAGACAGACAGACAGACGAATTAGGATTCGGTTAGGAAAATCATTTTGTTAATTGATTTCGGGTGTGTGATGAGTTTTGGGCTATCGATGTTTGTTGTCTTTGTTTTATTTGCTTTGGTTTAGCTTTGTACCTACAGAATTTGTATTTAGAGCGACTTTCACCAATAAAACTATCAGCATATGCAAACCACGTTCAAGAGCTGTCAACGTCAAAATTTGTTGCGTCATTGCTGCGTCAGGATCGTTAAATTAGTCACTAATAAACACCATTGAAGACAGACGCTTTTGTGATTTTGTAACAAGTTTCCCGTCACAAAAGTGAACCCTAACGTCACCAACATATTGTCGAAATATGGTGTTGTGGAATATTGACACTGACAGCTGTTGAACGCGGTTTAGCGGCTTGATCGCGTTCAGTTCGGGTTTCCGTTGGCTAGGTGATATTTTTTTTAGGTGTCACTGCTTTTGCTTCTGCGGAAGTGATTGTCTTTCTAGACTCATCTCTTCTGGCTATAAGGTAATTTAGTCCAATATAACAGTACTCTTGTACTCATCAAAGGTTTAGGCAGAATTGTGTAATTTAATTACATCTTTACATAATAATGCTAATCACCGTTAAAATACTAACACATTCGAAAAAATTATGATCACATAACACAACATCACGACTCATTTCCCTGATGGGTGAGGCAGAGCTGTACCATTAGTAAGTAGGTACCTACCCACAAAATTACAATAAAAAATAATCTACGGAACCACACGACTTTAATACTAATTAAATATGCAAAGTGTGACCCACTTTAATAATTTCAGTACTGCGTAAAATTTTCAGTCGCTCATCGTTTGTTAGTCATTAAAATGATTCATTGCCTTAATGTTTAAATTGCAAACAAAATCATTATTACTGCTAGTTCATATTTTTAGATTTTGAAGCGTAGTTTTCATGTGTCACTTTACATTTCTGTTTTATGAAGAGATGTGTTAATTTCTTTTAATTTATTTTAAGTCTTATATACAACATAGTGAGGCTTGTGGCTAAGTCATGACAGCTGCACGGGTCGATCGAACAGGTTAAGCTACGCTTGCCGCGGTTGGTTCGTGGATGGGTGACCATCTTGACATATTGTAGGGAGACAATATAAGCACGAAAGGCAGAATGCTAGATAAGCAAAAATGTACGCAAGTGAGACGAATGAACGGCCGGCCAGTTACTGCGCACTGGTCCGATTAGAAGTTGCCTTTCCGGGCTTTTCATCGAATAAACGTGGACATTCCGAAGCTATAAAAGGGACTTTAATTTAGTGGGCCAGCAACCTTCCACTTCCAGGCGGGGCAGTACTAACTTGGGAGTTTACACCACACAGTACAAAGACTCCCTTAAAATATCAAGACCCCTCTGTACCTCGGAAACCACGTTAAGCCGTAGGTCCCGGCTGTCTTTCGTGGATCTTTGACAGTCGTTACGGGTCCTCAGAAGCCCGAAAGTCTAACCACCAGTTTTACCAAGGAGTATCGTGTTACCCAGTAACTGGGTTGTGGAGGCCAGATAGGCAGTCGCTCCATGTAAAATACGGGTACTCAGCTGCATGTGATTAGACTGGACGGCGACCCCAACATAGCTGGGTAAAGGCTAGGCAGAATGATTGATATATAACATAGTGGCTTACATATAGCAGCTGGAAGAGAGCTGGCGAGAATCGAGATGAATGGCGTGCAATTGAAGAGGCCTATGTCCAGCAGTGGACTGTTGTATCATCATTTTCAGCATTATTTCAGCAAAAAGACGTCCACTGCTGGTGATAGGCTTCTCCTAAGCTCCGCCACTTTGACCAGTTCTGTGCTTCCAGCGGACTCCTGCGGCCCTCACAAGGTCATCGCTCCACCTTGTGGGAGGCCTTCCAACTTTACGTCTTCCGGTACGCGGTCGCCACTCCAGAACCTTCCGCCCCATCGGCCGTCTGTTCTGCGAGCAATATCTCCTGCCCACTGCCACTTAAGTTTGGCAATTCTTCGGACCGCTGTAGGCTGATGATTAATAAATAATAAATGATTTTATTTCTGTAAGTAGGTTTGTGCAAACACTTTTACGTGTCAATAATATTTTAAAAACTAGATGAGGTCGGCATTTCCTATCTGACTATTCTGAGAAGCAAAGGCCGCAACAAACTCAGAGGTGACAGTCTCTTTAAAGTCCAGATATAATCTTGGTCAGACTGTCATGTGAAGACCATGTAGATTGGTGTCTGAAATGGTCTGGAAACGATGAGTTTACATAACATAATATCACGTCTATATCCCCCAATGGATTAAGCAGAGGTCCTTTAACACCCACATTTAATACTGTTTAAGTCCTATTTAATATGAAGCAAGCGGATATTCATCATATATCAGCCGAAAGACGTCCTCTGCTGGACATAATGCCTCCCCCAAAAGGGGGGGGGGGGGGATTTGCCATAATCGCCACGCTTGGCAGGCGGGTTGGCGATCTCAGTATGGTGGTCAAATGCATAGAGAACGCTGCTGCCCATTCTCTAGTAAGTCCCTTAGTCGCCTTCTACGACACCCACGGGAAGAAATGGGATGGTGCAATTCTTTTACGTCCGGCACCGGATATTCATATACTGGGCAAATAGAGCACCTTAATCAACAGGTATAAATTTTCCAGTTAAAATATGACAGATTAAAAGCATTACATTTTTGTTAGAGGTGGACTTTAATGGGTATTTGGGTGGCGTCTCTGAGTGTGGAAGTTGTCACTACATTGTTTCATTGGGTACCTGTAAAAACAGATGTAAAATAAAAATAAAAACATCCATCCTTACTAGGAAAATTCTTGATGAAAAACCTCATTACACATCCCGACCTGGGAATCGAAACCAGGGCCTTACACTCATCCGCCGCGGTTCCGATCATTAGACCAACGAAGCAGTCGGATTTCTAACAGCCAACAATTTTACATCTTCTTTCAAAGTTAGTTCAAAGAAGACATTACATTTTCGTTACATAGCTAAACTAAAGGCTAAATAGTCTAGTATAGATTAGCAGTAAGTTTTAGACTAATACGTCTCGATAATTGTGTACTGTAGGTAGACACTGCTGTTTACTTCAAGTCTCTTGACGCTAGTAGGGTTGCCTCAAACGTGTGTTGCGTCAAATTTACAGACCCAAACTAGTATTATATTATTGTTCACAGTATTCCTTCCCACTTACTACTTATTCATTTATTTCTTTTTGGCGTGAAGGTGTTCATTGGAAGGTTTAAACAGATAACGTGTGGGTGACCTTGAGGCAAGTAAAGATTTTTTGACACTTTTAGCTATAACGTCATTGCCTAATTGGATGAATTAAATGTAATAACTGGGCAATCCATTCGTTATTAATGACAATGATACTGAATAATTGATTAAATATTTCGGATTACGGCAGCATTCTATTTGCAAAACTCACTATCAATCAGAATCTGATTCATTTTGGGGGATACTGCTAATCCATTGCTTTATAATTGTGTTCGAAAAATGTGTGTCCTCAGAGACTTAAATAACGCAATTAATGATGGTGAACTGGCAAAATTAAAGCCATTCCTACTGTTAGTGTATTACGCTATTACGCATTAATTACATTTTATCGACTAGTACCTACCTGTAACTAAGCGGTAAGCGTTTAAAAAAACAATTGAAGAGGTATATTCATTAATTTCCCGAGAACTCGAGTTACCATATCATTAATTCATTTCCCAAGAATTTATTTACCATTTCGTTCATCCGATTTCCACAGAAAAGCCATTATAGCTTCTTCAAATTTCCAACAAAATATTTTTTATTTTTTTACAATTTTCGCTGCCAACCCTACCGCCGCTCCGGTCTTTACTTTTAATCTCTCTTTATTTTCTGTTCGTACGAGAAAGTGTTGCGTAGGTATTTGTCTTTTGTCTAACGACTCCACCGGACTGGAAACAAGAGATTGTGTCTTAATACAGACAGTTATACTGTTTTAATCTATCTATATCACTAACATAGAGACTTCTTTACGACTAAAAGATTTTGTGAAAATATTTTTGTTTACAATCTTATGAGACTTTTAGGCGTAATTTGCGATTAAAAGATTATAAGGTGGATTTTAATCGGGATCTGCTTCCTGTCTTACCGGATACTGACCAGGACAAGTTTAAATAGAGCGACTGCCTATCTGACCTTCACGACCCTCAAGGTCAAGGTCAGATAGGCAGTCGCTCTGGGTAACACGAAATGGCAAGGTGTTGGTATTCTAGCTGATTGCCTCGTATTTAGCCACGGTAAGAGCAATTCCTAAATAACTTATGCCAATGCCAGAGAATAAGAAGAAATTACGCCACAAGGTTCATCATCACTCATCTGCCTCGTTAGTCTAGTTGTCGCTGCAGAGCATGTAGTCGATCCCCAGGTCAGCCGAGTGTTATTGAGTTTTTCTATCTGGAATTTGTCAGTAGCAGCCCGAAGTCCAGGTATGTGCCCAATTGATGGCAATAGGGTCGCCCGGTTGTACTATAGGTGCACCTCTACCCAACCCTTCGGACAAACAAGGCGTAATGTTATGTTAAGCATCAAAGGCAAACTGCGAGCCCTCTGCTAAATGAGGTGGATATAGTGAATTCCGTTTCATAGTCGATAATGGTTTCGTGCAGATGTAACAATAATTATTTAAATGGGAGGGACAACATAAAACGGGTAGTAGTACCTCCCCTTTCAAGCAAAAAAAAATTAATAAAAGGAATTTTTTTTTTTTTTTTTTTTTTCTTTTTTTTTTTTTTGAATTTTTGTGAAAATTCACAGCCAGAACACAAATACGGCTGGCAGGATACAGGTAAATTAAAGAAACTACTTTTTTATTATTTGGTAAGCCAACAAAAAAAATTACGATTTTATTTTTCATGTTAAGGGTTTCAATATAGCTATGCCTTTCAATAAATGTTATAATGAGCCATGAGGATAAAAGCCCATAGTGATTTCTTAGCATTACTGCACTTTACAAAAAGGACGTTCTGTTAATAGTACATAGGTACTGCTCGTAGGACGATTTGATAGTGTCGTTTAGGACTTTTCGATACAAAGGGATGTAGCTTAAGACGCTTAAGACGTGGACGAGTTTCAGCTGAACTGGTTATATGTATTTGATTGGTTGTAATAGTTATTAAGAGATCAGTGAACTGTAGCAGACCGATTCAATGAATTACCAAACATTTACTTTGGATAGCATCCATTACTTAAATGATTTAACTTGATCACTTCCAAAAAGCACATGTTTAGAATAATTTGTCGAAAACATTGACCGTTATTTTAACGGTTTTGTCGCTTTATCCATTTTTCCTGGTAGCATTATCATACATAGTAGTACAAAAAGAAGATACATTATCTATATTGCTGTCATAACCACACGTGCTACACGAAAATGAACCTTACGTAACTGACATAAGACCTATCACTTAGACTCGATAATATCACTTTCAGAACCGTATGTACGTTTAATTGTGGTAATGGACACGTTTTGGCTCAGTTTCATTTGGCCTTGAGGTTTAAATTGCTTTTGCCATCAATCATACAGAAATGGACTTTATTTGGTAAGCTTTAAAGGAGCTTAGACGTGCAAATGTAAGTTTGGTTTGAAGACTTGACATTTGTTCAGTTTATGTTGACAGATTTAATTTTATGAGACACTGAATTAGTATTTTGCTTCCCAAAGGGTGGAGTGGATGTCGGGACTAGACGGCTTTGAATAATACCAGTAATTCCTCCTGTCATAAATGGACAGAATTACTGCATAGTTGGGCTGGCTGATAAAGAGACCCATGGCTTCATGGCTAACGTCGAGATCGAGGAGAATGGCTAACATAGTTTATGTTAGCCACTTAGCCACGGCTAGCATAGGACTTTTACTATTAAAACTGACTCTTCCACAGTTCCACCATTAGCATAATATGTCTAAATCCACCACGCGGGCGCAGTGCGGTTTGGTAGATGTCACATGTCTTCGAATTGTCGGTTCTAGGAACATGCAAATTTCTCACGCTTTTTTCCTTCGCCGTTATAAGAGCAGTGGTGATGAAGTAATTCATGCAAAGTATGATGCCTGCTTAGGTTTGAACCCACGACCTACACCTCGTAAGCTGCGGCTCTTACCACTGGGTCACCATAGCTCCTTACGAGAGAACTGAAGGCCCATGTTACTTAAATACATCACCATGGTTATCCTACTCTTATCGGAATTTGCATAAATATTATTTTCTTAAAATATCAATAAAACAAGATGGCAGGAAAATCGGTTCCGTGTGGTGTCGGACGTAAAGAACAGCACCATCCTATTTCTTCCCGTGGGTGTCGTAGACGGCGACTAAGGGATTTACCAGAGAATGGGCAGCAGCGTTCTCTATGCATTTTACCACCATACTGCGATCGCTAACCCGCCTGCCAAGCGTGGCGATTATGGCAAAACCCCCCTTTCGGGGGAGGCCTATGTCCAGCAGTGGACGTCTTTTGGCTGAAATGATGATGATGACGAAGAAAATCGTCGCGGGCGGCCATGAATTCAGTACACGACGAAAATATTCAACTCAGGGAGGTCCAGAATGATGACACCAGCCACATCAGTTTTTATTGTAAGCTTGGGTAGCTTAGGTAGTGGTCAAAAAATTAGGCTGGCAACTAGATCGAAAACACTGAGTGACTCTAGTGGGCTCGTTGACGCTAACCTTTTGATTTGACACAGTTATCGTTTACCTCTTCAATTAAATTGGATCATAGTTACTAACTGGGCCACCATAATGATTATGTACTAGCTTTTGCCAGCGGCTTTGCCCACGCGGAGGTCGGTGTATTACACATATAAACCTTGCTCTTGAATCATTCTGTTTATTGATGAAAACCGCATTAAAAAATAAAAGCGACTTAGTTTTGTACTATGACTATAAAATACTACTTTTATCTCTTTACGAATCTCACAACTGAAAAGACAACACACAACTTTCCTTCTAAGGGTCAATTTCACCAAACTTTGTTAGTTACTAAACGTATGTTTTTTATTTTAAAAAAATCTTAATTATAGTAATTATAACACTGTAGACTCTCTTATCATGATTTTAATTTATTTTTTTACATTGTATATTCAATTAAGAGACGGTTTATATTTGCTTAACTACCAAAATGCTTAATGGGGCATATAATAATAACTAATAGAGTTCGGTGAACTTGGGCCAGAATCTCCCCGAAACAGTTAATGCTACCTGCTAATCTATCCCAGGGCTTCAGCCTTCACTAATGAGATTGCCAAAGGTCTCCATCGACGGTACTCTGGCTAGGTATGTGGCGCGGCTAATATTCCTTGTATATTGCACGTCACGGTCGCAGGTCAGTCACCGCGTCTCGACGTCTTACACCTAGACTGTGTTGGGGACCCTGGACGTTTGAAGGGAGGTTTGCTCAGGATTGTGGTATAGAATAAATAGTGGCTACAAGAATAAAAGTTAAATTTAACTTTTATTTTCTGCTTTTTAAACTTTGTCTTGCTTGAATCTGCGCAGCTTTACGTATGCTTCCCACAGTGAAGTTTGTTACTAATTTATCCTCATTCCTCGTCCTGATTACCATTTATATATAACCTATTCATTGAGACCTTTTCAATGAGCCCAATTACGATACTTCTGCTGTTTGTTGGTGAGTAACTTGGATATCCTGGCAATTCCAGATGATGCTTCAGCATCAGTTCAAGGTTACTTTGTTCGTCTAATCTCATTGAAGTATACCAAATTTCGACTTGATCAGACCCGTGGAAGATGCTAAAATCCCCTTCATCAACCAGAAAAGAGCTGATAATCTTCAAACGGCTGAACCGATTTTGATAAAACATGTCTAATAACACTACCAACAATTTTTTTTTAATTTTTAAAGTTCGGCTAACTACAAAGGCGTGTTTTTAGTTTTTTTTAACTATATTTTTTTGTTTTGTCATCAAATTATTGTATTGTCATCGGTCCTTGATAAGTGTACAAAATTTCAAATTAATGTAATGTTTTGAAGTGGGTGAAATTTGAGTACCAACATTCCGTTACATACATACATACCAAGCTAATAAACGCGTATTAAAAAGTGCTTCTCTGCCTCGTTGGTCTAGTCATCGCAAGTGCTACTTCTGAGCATGAGCTCCTGGGTCCTTTTCCTCCAGGAATTTCTGGGCAGTTGTATAAACCCCCTACCAATTTTATAGAATCATTTGAGACCCTTCCGCTTGGGCACGCGTTACCGTGGCCGACTTGGAAATCTCTAAATAGACTTCGAACCCAAGTCGGCTGGAGCAAAGACAATCTCCATAGACAATGGCTCACCTTCCATCCTGCGCCACATTTACTTGTGCATTTGACGATCTTATGACTGCGTGAACTGCGTCAGTGAGCAGAGTTCGCTGAGTTTAATTTTGGGCCAAAGATGTTTGAATTTTTGCCATCAGCCCATCGATACGCTTAGAAGACCGAGCAGCCCACAGGTTTCTTTACCGGTTGATGGCAACAGGCTGACCCCCTGTTATATGGGACTTAAAACTAACTGGTGATATGTGGTTGTAGGTACTGTTTTCCCACTAGGCAACTTACTTAGGCAGAGATGTTTGTAATAGTACACTTGTGTTTTAAGACCCATGTAAAAGGGAGCGAGCCTATTTCCATCGATATGATCCGGAGATCTGTACTAGTATCCACATCTTAAAGTCACATAAGATAGAAGCCTTAGAGAATATCTTAAGACTTCCGTTTGTCCACAAATTTTATCAGGTGAACCATCAAAAATAATGAATTAATGAAGAACATATTCTTCGCCACCTCCATAATTATCCTATCCCTACCCACATCAGGGTCGGTGTCTCGGCATTTTGTATATACGTATAAACATCAATCGCGTACGGGGACGGCCAGACGGCTTGCGATATTTAAATTTTGAGACTTTAACTTTTATAGCCATTTTGTTAAGCGCTCGCTCGAGGAAATGGCAAATGGGAGACGTGATTTTTAAGAGTATGTGAATACGTTACTGGTTCGAGCGATTCAATTTGTGGGTAGCTCTCGATTGAGTTTAACGGTCTAAGTGTTTTTCTTTTTTAATAGTAACATAACATCACGCCCTGTTTCCCCGAACGGATGGGCAGAGGTATCACTATACGGACAATAGTACACTCACATTTCGCCAGTTATGTTTCTTTTAGTCCCATGTGATAGGCCTATTGCCATCAACCGGGCACAAATGCAGACTCTTGGGTTTTTCTATCTGAAATTTGTCAGTAGCAAACTAGCAACTGATACATTCCAGATAGAAAAACCCACTAACACTTTTTCCGATCTGGGAATCGAAATCGAAAACCTTTATGTACCTAAATTAATAAGTTTTATATATGTTATAATTCAATAGTATAATGTCGTGACGGCCCAGTGGTAAGACCCGCCTCTCATGCACGAGGTTACGGATTCAAATCCGGGTAAATACCCATGTGACTTTTAAAATTAATAGGTACTGACATCAGAGAAGGCGAAACATTGTCAGGAAACCTGGACTTATAAAGGGTGTGTCAGTAAGAGTGCATTTTTTCATTATAAAATAAAAACACGCAGTTTTGAGAGAGTTGTGATATTTTTAATGAATTGTAAAGAACACATGTTCCGGTCAAGTGTGGAATAAAATATCTGGCAAATGGCCCCCACGGCTCTGATGATGGGCCATTACTCTTTTCATGAACATATAAGTTTGAAATTGCCATCTTGTCTTGAGCAAGCGTCATTGATGCTCGTGCCTTCTCTGTATGAGAAGAAGCCTTTGCCCCGCAGTACAACAATAATAGGCTGGTATTATTAATATATTATAGTCCTTCAGACCGTATTTCGGCTATGGCGGCCAATCCCAACGGAGACTAGCCATCGACACGGGAAATATAATACTGCACAAATGTATTCTCAGACACAGGTGCACTCTCTCTTCCCTCACTTTCATAGTTCGATGGGACAGCAAGCCGACCGGAGAGAGATCAGGCGCAGGGCTTAACGTGCCTTCCGCAGGGGTAGGGAGGCCTCTCCTGTGAGACGATAAACTTGTGAAGGCCAGGGGAATCCGCAACGAGATGTACATGACCGGACCATGTGGCAATGCTTGAGGGTCATCTAGGGCCAGCAGTGGACGACTTTTGCTTGAAATATTTTGTCGCAAAAAACTTATTAGGCTAGGTACTTCTATAGCAGAGGAGTCAAACATACTTTCCGGCAAAACAAAAATTAATTACTTACGTATTGATAAAATTGTACTTAATAAACCGGGTAAGGGCAAATTAATTGAATATTTCATATGTGCCTATAACCTAATAACATTTTACGACACATTTACTGCGTCGTAAAATGCCATTTACCAATTAATTAATGGCACCAATCAAAACAATGTCATATTAATTTAATCAAAGTACGCTCCGTGACAGAATAAATTGCTTTGGTGTTTTTGAACCCATTTTTAACTTCGTTCAGTATTGTTCTAGACGTAAAGAATAGCGCCACTCTATCTCTCATCGTGGGTGTCATAAAACATACTAGAGATGGGCAGCTACGTTGTCTATGAATTTTAACACCATACTGCGATCGCCAACCCACTAGCCAAGCGTGGCCATTATGGTAAAGCCCCAAAATGAAAAACACCAAGAAAACATACCCTCTAATGCCCGGCAGCCCACCTACCCTTGGCTACAACGCAGGACCGGTCAAAGTGGCGGTGCTTGGAAAGAAAAATATATTATTTGAAACATGAATAAACAATAATATAAGAAAATAGTAAAAAAATAAAAGAGGAAGACCTGCCTGACGTGAAGCCAAAAAGGCTCCTATCTCAGCATAATGCAGGCCCACCCAGAGCGGGAGAAGTTATTTGATGATTCCCACCCTCAAAAAAAAGGGGACGCCCCTGGCCAGTAGTTGACGTCTATCGGTTGGAACGATGATGTTCATGACTTCACTTTGGATGGTGTAGATGATGGATGTAAGAAAGAGACAGACAGAGGAAAGACGAAGACGTCCCAGTGTCCACTTCCGGACACTGGGACGACGGTTGATAGAAATTTATAAACAAAAAAGCGCCTACTGAGACCACAAGAGAAAATGGGGTACAGAATAATCCCACCATAGTTTATTTATTAAAAAAACGAATGATTAATGTAAACTGAACAGCATTTATCACATTTTAGACCATTAAACATTCAATAACAAGTAGAAATTGTTAAGTACCAAAAACAAAACTCATTTGTAGCTGAAAATGTCGTCATTACGAAGTAAAATTAATAGCAACTTTCGATAATGGCCGCCGAAATTACTGCGATATCGAATTTAATTACTCGACAAAATTATAATGTATCGAACGTTCCGATGTAACAGCGCATCACTATTGTCGAGGCTCATCACTACGGGTTGAATTCGATTTTGTATTATACGATCGTGACTTCAGTGTAGTGGTTGAAAGAGTAGAATTCTGCTATCGATTTCCGGGTAAAGTATTTTAAATAAATACATTCATTTAATTCATATTAATAACACACATTGCTAAACCTACAGAGGGAAAATACGATTTCAACTTAAGTTACTTTGTAATGCTTTTCCAAGTTTGTTCAAATAACTAAAGCAGGAACGATACTATAATGAATTGAATGTACTTCTGCCTACACTCACATGAAAATGGCGCGATGTAATACATAGAGTCTTAATATAAAGCAACAATTTGATTTAAAGCCAGTTCCTATGAAAGCAATGTCACTCAATTAACGAACACAGATCAATACCTACCGTCTGGTACAAACATGCTACGTAAGCATGTATTAAATTACTGTTTAGAGAACGTAGTAATAGAACGGCGAGTTAATTAATTTATATACATCGGTGCTTGTATACTTAGTACGTTTGTCCACCGCAACCGTCACCGGACGTCACCAAACCGCGATGACGGCGTTGAAGTAACGATACATATGTTTACTACGGCCGCGTCTCCACCGCACGCCCGTCACCCGAGTGCTGCCGTCATCTTGGCTGCCAAAGTTACGAGTAGTTTGGCGCGGCCGCTAGAATTCTGCGCAAGATTATGACGGGCCAATGTGCCGGTAAATCACGTTTGATCTGGTCAACACACTGCCGTTGCACCAGTGCCGTTCTCCCGGATCTTTTTTGTTTTGTCTATCATAAATCATAACATACGGAATCGTTGAGATCGACTATCGCCACTGCACTGGGATGTCACGTTCAGTTCGAAAAGTCTCGTTCCTTGGTGACGTTATCTGGTGATGGCTGTGGTGGACAGACGCCCTTAGGACTATCAACCTTGGTAGACTTTCTGAGAAGCAGAAAACGGATTTTTGGCTGGCAGAATATTAACGTAAGCGCTTTTCTATTTTTGATTTCGAGGTCATGAACTTTAAACTAATTAATTTCAACGCTCAAAAGTGCCTTTTATGTGCCTATTAGAAATAAATATTCATATTTTGACTTAAAAACAATAATAAAATAATGATATAATTGTTTTTTGAATTATGTGTAGATAAGTACAATAAAAAATAGAGTAGGTTACCAAAACTATGTATAAAATTAAAAGAATTGGCGTTTTGATAGTTTTTGTGAGATTCCGCTTACAGTATATTTATATTGAGGGCTTGTCTCATCGGAAAATAATTCTACAGAGCGGCCTAAGTACCTACTTAAAAAGTTATTTGAATTGAATTTAAGTCATGGGGATATATATGTCTTTGCCCAGCAGTGGGATTATGCAGGGTAAGATATAACTACGACTGCCTAGTTAGTCTAATGGTGGGTGTACGAGCGTGGCGTCCTAGGTTCGTTCTTTAGGTTGAGCATAGTTTCATACGGTTTTTCCATCAAATTATTTCCAGTGAAGTTATATTATGCTGTCTAAGCTCTTTACACAACATCAGTACGACATGAGGTTCCTCCCAAAGTCCCAACCAGACATAGCCAAGCTACAACCAGGTACGTACATTTCCGAGTGACTTTGTCACGCCCCAGAACACGCGTACCGTTGTAGGCACATACTCGGTAACAATACAACACCCTTGTCAAATTAACGTGCCCATCATACCTATAAAGTCGATCGCTTTTGTCGAGTTTGATATAAGATGAACTAAGAATGGTTGTGGAGGTCGCAAATAATAAATTAGCCTATAATGTGCAAGTCTTAAAATTTTCGGTTCTAGAACTTGCCGGTTAGCTCACGATGTTTTCCATCACCGTTTTAAGAACAGTAATGATGTAATACACAAAGTACAGCGCTTGTCTGGGTTCAAACCTTCGACCTACAACTTGTAAGTCGTGGCCGTTACCACTGGACCACCACTGCTCTCAAAAAAAGAAACCATGATTACTATGAACAAATAATCAAGACCGGAGTTACAGTGTAAAATCTAAAGCCTTTGAAAAGTATCACGCCTATATCCCCCAATGAGGTAGATGGTGTGCAGAATATTCACATATCACCATTTATGCCTAAATGTCATTTCTATTTACCAGACACGAATTCAGACTCTCCGGTCCACACTGAACATAAAACCCAGTCGAATCTGCTACCAGTCTTAATCTGAGCATGTTTCCGGATGACAGCGATGCGGACAATTACTTCGACGCCTAAGTGTCCTGTTGGTTTTGTATTTACTTTGATTGTTATTTACTTGTTTATAATTGTATGTAAGTTTATTGGTAAAACATGTTTTGTTCTAAATTGTACTTTTCCCATTTTATATCGTGTTTTTTCAAATAAAAGTATTTTATTTTAAAAGTAACTTTGCAGAACGGATGGCGGATGGGCCAAAGGGCTCTAGAGTGGCGACCGCGTTCTGGATGACGTAGTGTTGGAAGGCCCATAAAATGGACCGATAGATTTTTTTTTACCTTGTAAAGATCGCTGATGGTTACAAACTTTTAACAATAGAGGAACAAATTCAGGCAGCTATAATAGTATTTTTTTCGAGGAAGTGTCAACTCCAAAAACCTTTTACACTCACAAAACGATTCTCGTTACCACAAATTGCGTATCGACATCCCATTGAAACTATTTCAGTAATTTTTGGTCGTACAATGATATTAATTCAATATTATACAAATAGGTACGTGATGCATAAACATGAATTGTTATAACTGTTGGTAAGTGAATTTGTGTGTTTGTAAGCTGTATTCCCAAAGTATTGTTGGTATTCAATATATTCAGCGGCATATACAGAACTCGAAAAGGGTACAGAAAGAGTTATTACTTAATATAAGACTACGTATAGATATTTTCTACATTTTTAGACCATCACTTTTCAGCTTTCTTAGAAACACGTGTTATAACCCCAGGACATAAATTGAATATCAGACTTTTGACCCGTATCAGCACCGCTTTCCAGAACGCGACGTTCCCATTTTTCTCTTATAGCCCAGAAAACTGCAATAACCTAAGATTACTACAGTTTTCTAAACAACAAAACGTGTGGGGTCGAGGGATCCGCGTCAGAAATGAAGTTCCTTACAGTTTTTCTTTAACTCCGAATGTTATTGATATGCAGATTTAGAACACCATACAAACGACGTCCATGATGAAATATTTTAAATTTTCGTAACCGCCATCTTCAATCTTCATTTTGACCTCACTATTGGCTCCAGCACCGTCGAAAATCACAAACTTTCTCTTCCATATATATATATAATGACTCGCAAGGAGGGGTGCATAACGCTTTTTAGTTACTTGGCGATTTCTATAATTTTCGTGACGATTACTACAATTTCTACAAGTAAACTCCTACCGCAAGTTGCGTTAAAAAACTTCGTTTCAAAAACTCTCAACCATCTCCAACCAACGCGCATGACAGTCATATCCTGTCAAACCTTCCTGAATACTCAGATAAAGCATAAACCATTGAACAAACCACATTAACACATACCTACACAACCACACACAACGAATAAAATCTTCAATCGGAAAATAAAAAAAATCGCACGCGTCCGTGACACAATAAACTAAATCGTCAAGTATAAACGCACGGAATCGGATGCAATACGCACGATAAATGAAAATGGTCCGGAGTTCAGTGCCGGCGGCTACAAAAGGTGAGTCGTAAAACAACCGGATTAGGGGTGGACAGAGAGGCAGTGGGCCATTAGGTGAGCTGCGTAAGAGAAAGACGAAAATTGGGAAAAAAATATGGAGAAAATAATGATTTTACATGGATTGTTTGAGGAGGAAATGGTATTGACGGCCCGGCCAGATAATTCTTGGATTCGCCCTTTAGTTAAATATCGAACATGACAAACAAACACTGTTAAATTAATGGGTAAATTTGGTTTCCTTTTTCAGCAACGCCTTTGTAGCTGTGACTAAAATTGTCCTTGAGTTGAGAAAACATTCAAGAAGGCTGACCTTCCTGAAGGTTTTTAGCTTAAATCAGCTACCTATCAACCATAATAATTGATGATGATCTAAAAACAAAGATTTTAAAAAAAATGTCACACATAATCTGTAATTTCAAGAACGTTCAGTGCCTATTTCTGCTTGGTGGCAAGATTCAAGACATTTTTTTCGTTCTAAAAATCTTTTATAAAAAGCATTATTTGATTCTTTTTTTGTCGTAAATCATTCTACACAACCCGCTGCCGCTGCCCACTGCTCCTAACCCGCTCACTTCAAGCCCTCTACCTAATTCCCTAAACTTGCAACCAGAGCCTGTAGCACCGCGGCTATTGGCCGAACTATAAAACGAAGCCGTAATAAAACTAGTCCCTTTCCACGCATCCATACATCACTAATGATTTACAACGTACATTGAACGCTACGTATAAACGATGGTAAACTCTCCTGTAAACTAAACCGTCAATGTATAGCGAAGTTTGAGAGATATACAAGGTTTTATGTCCTGGATCCGCTCGTTAAGTTAGGTGCAAAATATTTGATAGCGTCATGTTAAAGTTTTTACGAGTTCGCACAAGATAATTACGCGTCTATTGTTTTGTGGGACTGTTTTTTAAATGCGTTTTTTATGGGTTGTTTGTAAGGACTTTGTATGGAGCTTTTGTGGTGAATTATGACTTAAAGATTATTGGACGCAAAGCTTAAAGGATACGATGAAAATGTGGAAATATAAAGCAGACTTAAGTCTCAAGCGATCTAGTAGTGTGGCCCTAGCTTAAGAGCATTCATTCCACGCGGGCTGGTAACAACGCATTTATAGTAGTTTTTCGTGATTATTTCATTAAATACAAACAAAGGTAGTTTTTTTTCAGCCAAGCACTAGATCGTTGGTATTTATAATTATTTTAAATATTAACTCTTCCATAAAACATTATTTTAATAAAACATTATTTTAATCATATTTAGTAATGCAAATAGAAAATAATTGACGGTATGTCGATTTTTATAACCAAATACCAAAATAACTAGTAAAATAGCATACAAACTTGAAAATACGAATGATCTAGTGCATGGCCAAAAAAAATGTTTACTTTTGTTTGTATTTAATGAAATAATCACGAAAAAACGCCATAAATGCGCCGTTGCCAGCCCGCACGGGAAAAATGCTCTTAAATCATATTCAATCAAAATAATAGTGTAACGTAAGGTGGTTTATTTGATGAGGTCCTGGGTTCGATTCCCGGGTTCCTCAAAGTGTAATTGGTAAGTTTTTCCACCAAGAATTTCTTAGTAGTAGCCTGGAATTTGATTTTGTACCCGGCTGATAGCAATAGGCGCGGTGCCTATTACATGGGAATCAAAAATAAGGGACGAAATGTGGGTGAAGGTAGCCTAACCGTTTTTTTTTTATGAGGGTGGGAAATCATCAAATGACTTCTCCCGCTCTGGGTGGACCATTAGGGAGTTAAAATTAATAACGAGACGAGCTTCAATAGCTCTTGTCGTCCTAAAAATAGATAGCACCAAGTTCATGTCAACGTCAGTCTAGCTACATCACCCGAAGATATTTCCATTCTAGATTATAATCTGTGGCTATTTCGTGGACGAACTTAAGAAAAAAAATCTACTCTTAAGAGTAGAAATTATGGTCACCAGAACAGATGTTGATAAAGAATTTG
Organism: Polymixis lichenea; assembly: GCA_949091785.1. Taxonomy (NCBI): domain Eukaryota; kingdom Metazoa; phylum Arthropoda; class Insecta; order Lepidoptera; family Noctuidae; genus Polymixis; species Polymixis lichenea. The sequence continues at coordinate 21,692,925 of OX420948.1, read as the reverse complement.
GTGGACTGAAGCAATACTGATACAGTCTTGTCACAAAAAAATGTTGTAATTTTTGTTCAAACTATAATTTTCAAGCCAGTTTTTGTACTATGAACTTTATTCGGACAAAATTTATTTGGCACCACAAATCGCTAAATATATTTTTTTGGGCTAATCAAATTTAAAACATCGTTCTGTTTCTACTAATCGTTTGAAGATGACAGAGGTAGAATAATTATTTAAATAATGTTTACCATGAAGAAACTTTTAAAAAAAAACAACCACCTTCCAAAAAAAAACAAAAACTTTTTACAAAAAAAAACAACCGACGGCCAAAAAAAATGTTTTTTTGTAAAAAGTTTTTATTTTTCACTTTTTAGTGGTTCACATGGGCTTACCCCTTCACAGCGTACCGGCGTGATGTTATGAACTGGTTTAAACAATAGACAGACATGAGATTTCAGCAATTCTAGTCCATTTGCTATCATTTATTGAGGAGTTCCGTTGCCTATCTCCGAGGTTCTTCATCAGATCTTCACCAAATTCAAATGGGACCACTCCGAGAAAGATTTGAAGAGTTCTCTCTATTTCTCCAGGATCCTATCATCAGATTCTGACTTGATGATCTTCACCAGGTGGTCACCTGGGAAGTATACCCTATCAAACAAAAAAAAATATCCAAATCGGTCCAGCCATCTTCGAGTGGAACACACATAAAAAAAAACAGTTTCCGACAAATTGAGAACCTCCTCCTTTTTGAAGTTGGTTAAAAATGGATTTAGCGATTTTTGGTGCAAGTGGCCTATGTTGAAAATTTTGTATTATCGAACTTGACCCAAGTCGGAGTTAAGTTCAAAATACAAAAATTGGCTCAAGCTTTTTTAACATACGTTTGTAATCGTTCTGTAATGAGACTGGAATCGTCTAGGACAGACCGTTTATTTACTTCACCTTTACATAAACAGCATAAATTCAGGACGAAGCAATAATACTAGCAATATTTACGTAGCCCACAGTTAGCGACGATTATCGGGACAGTTAAGGCAGATTTATCTCTACAATAAAAGTAAACACTGGGCGCTTTCGACCAAGCACCATTAGTGAGAGGGATTCCCTGGGTCGGTAGCCCGAGTAACAGGCGGTAGCGACTCGCTGGCGCTTGTGGAGTTTCGGAAAACTAGAAAAATTACATTTCATAAACCAAGTTCTACAGCAAGTGACTTCGACGCCTTATCAAAGAAAGCAAAAAGTCACACGTAATTTTTTTATTGAATAGAAAACATCTTGTTTCTTGTAGTATGAAACTGTGTTTTTGATTTCAGAAAAACAGGTTACGGCTTTTCTAACTATTCCAAAAAAAAATGTTTTTGTTTTCTTTTATTTATTTTATTTATTTAATTATTTATTTATTTATTATGCTTCTCAACAATGAGTACACTGTTACTTATAGTTTAAACATTACAATCTTATGATTCTTATGTCTAAGCGCCTCATTACTTACAGTAAAGCACCGTATACACTACATTACGCACAAATATGCACACATAACACACAATTAATTAATTAAAACTTTTTTTCCTTTTTTACTGTCAGCCTGCATTATCCCACTGCTGGGCAAAGGCCATCCCATTGTTTCTAGCTTTTTCGAGCGACGACTAGTGTGGACCCCCATAGGCGATTAATAAAAATTTAGTTTGAAAAAATATGACTGTATTTTTTTTTATGTAGTCAGACGCCCAAAACAATGTCATTAATGGGTGGTTGAGTTCAGGTAGACAATCACTCCAAGTAAAAAACTGTTTCCAAAAAAATAAATACCGACTTCCGGAAAAACACTACAAAGTGAATAATTACTTTAATTTTGAAAGTCGGTGACTTTGGATATGTATTTGAATTTTTTGTCACCGCCTTCCGAAATTAAAGTTATTTTTCACTTTGTAGTGTTTTTCCGGAAGTCGGTTTTTATTTTTTTGGAATAAGTTTTTTTTTTCACTTTTTGGTTATAGTACCTACCCCACACCAATTTGAAATTTCACCATCCTTGGGGTCAAAACAATGCATATTTATGCGATAGCAGCAATCGCGGTTGATTTACTGTATTTTTTTTAAAGAGTTCCGTTGTCTGTCTCCGAAACGCATCATCAGATCTATATGAAATTTAAATAGGACAATTTCGGAATAAACCCCTTTCGAACAAAAAGAGAAGAATTTTGCAAATCCGTCTATACAACGTGTCGTTTTGCATCCTCGTCAAATTCAAGGAGGTAACTATGCTAATGATTCTCGACACGAATCAATAATAAAATAAGTAGGTTTTTTATTTTACGGCTATGAAAATACAGTCGAGAACGCAATGGTTCAATTACCATTGCGTTCTCGACTGTATTTTCATAGCCGTAAAATAAAAAATCGCAACAAGTAATTCGAGGACTGGTTTGTGCGACGAAAACTGTTTGAACCCAGGTTAACCAGTTACAGTGCGGTATCACACGGGCCGCGTTAAAAAAAAAAAAAAAATAATAATACCTACTTATTTTATCATTGATTCGTGTCGAGAATCATTAGCATAGTTACCTCCTTGAATTTGACGAGGATGCAAAACGACACGTTGTATATGACGGAGTTATACATTAAAAAAAAAAAAATTTAAACATGTCGAATTGATGAGAACTTCCTTCTTTTTGAAGTTGGTTAAAAATACTGATATTCAGCTGTATGTGAGAGAGAGAGAGAGACTAGAAGTTGTAAATAGTAAAAGACTAGGCGAAAAATTGATTGATATAAAATGTGTGATAAAAAGTGAAGCCCTAACTCCAGTCCTAGGTAAAATCACCAGGAGCCTGAGTTACATGTTCATATGGATTATCAAAGTAAATGGCTTGTACAAATAATTCAAAAATATAACTTTGACGTTGAAAATAACCTCACACGCCTTCAAAGATGTTCATAAGCTGACGTAATCCCCGCTTGTCACCTGTAACTTGCACCATAATTTGTATTAGTTGATGGAAGGCGGGGGTTGGCGAAATGTTCTGGACTGCCTTAGAGAGCTGATTGTTAGAACTATAAATGGAATGAACTGTGATGTTCAGAACCGGTACCTTTGCTACCACTGTTTATAGTGAGAGGTTAGGAGGTAAAATCGCGGTAAGTGCTGACTGCCCGATATGGCTTAAGTATGGCAACAGGCCTTTACTTTTGAAGTTGCTGAAAAACTGCTAAACATTTACCCAGATCGGCGTTAAATCATAAAAAAATATCATATTTACAAAGAATTGAATAACCTAGCGAAGTGAAATTATTGATAACTTCTTTTAATATTTGAAATAAATGTATTTTATTATAATCGCCATGCTTGTAGTATGGTCTCTCTGCCATATATACACCTTTCGGAATATAAGCGTGACGTTATGTTAATTTTATTTGAAATCTGCTGTTTTATGGAGCCTCTAGACTAATGTTTTTTAACCAAGCGTGTTTTCCAATTTATTTTAAAGGGAAACAATTTCTTTTAGGTAGGTTTCCATGATAGGTTGGATGAATGGATGATCTTCATCTCATAGATGAAGATTCATATTTGATTATCCAAATTCATTACGGACTGTTTACAATATGGTAACTTCCTCCAGTGTACGATCTAACCAAGAGTATACTTGTTTTGTTGGCAGTGAAAGTAAAGAGCAAAATTGATAAATATGAGTCAGCATCCAGTTGCGAAAGGTCGCGGCACTCACCAAACCTGTATCGTGTAGCTTTTACTTTTTGAGGTAAGCAGAGTACGCGATCAATGTTTTCCGGCGAAGGATTGCCCATCATCTTACGGATCCAGTGGACCTAGCAGGGCCGTGCTAAGTAAAAAATAAGTAATTGATTGTTGAATCTATACATATTATAAAATAAAGTTGCTTTTCGTGCTTGTTTAAGTGACCGCGTTGTTCTGCTAAAGTACACAACGGATTTATATGCGGTTTTTAAAATCATTTAGATAATTTATTCCAGAAGGTTTATAGGTACCAACTAAAACTATCCCACAGCATGTTGGTTGCGACAAACACAATTTATTTGAATTGGAAACACTCGTTTCGCACATAACATTTATTTATTGTTATGTGCAAAACGAGTATTTAGACTGCCCTGTTGGTCTAGTGGTCACAACTGCTATTGCTGAGCATCTATTCCCTGGTCGGGAAAAGTGTTATTGGTTTTTTCCAAAAGGAATTGCTCAGTAGCGGCCCGGGTTCTGGATTTGTGGCCGTTTGATGGCAGTGAAATGAAATTAATTAATGAATAAATTTATAAATAAAAAAATATAAAAAAAAAATATATATATTAAATTTTAATTAATTAATTAATGATTTGATTTGATTTGATTTGATTTAGGCTCGCCCCCTATTACATGTGACTTAAACATAATTGGTGAAATGTAAGTTTACTATAAGTACGCCTCTGCCTAATCCTTCTGGCTTATAGGCGTTATGTTATGTTGAATATTAGGTCAGGAATAACCCCACGGGAACGTACTATCGGGATAAAAAGTAGCCTATGTGTTATTCCAGGTTACAAACTATCTGTGTGCCAAATTTCATCAAAATTCGTTCTGCCGTTTTTGCGTGTTTGAGTAAAAAACATCCAAACTTTCACATTTATAATACTAGTAGGATAGTAGGATAGGATTCTGTCTTAATCTTAACTTTTTGCGTGACAATTTAATGTTTTATATTTAACTATGTATCAAACTAATATTAATTATAAATCTTGTATGCCTCAACGGCGAGACACAGCAGACTTACTTGAACTAACACAAAATCTTATAAACCTCATCATCATCTGCCTAGCCTTTTCCCAACTACATATGTTGGGGTCAGCTTCCAATCTAACCAGATGCAGCTGAATACCAGTATTTTACTTGGAGCGACTGCCTATCTGACATTCATAACCCTGTTACTGGGTAATATGATACTCCTTGGCGAGACTGGTTGTCATACTTCCGGGCTTCTGACGACCCGTTACGATTGTCTAAAATCCACGAACGACAGCCGGGACCACTGGGTTATCGTACTTTCCGTGGCACGGAGGGGTCTTTATATGTAAACGTGGTCACCCATCCACGGACCAACCGCGTTCATCTTGGCTTAACCTGATCGATCGACCGGTGCGGCTGTTTATTACTTAGCCACAAGCACCCACAACATCTTATAAACCTATGATCCACATTACATGATTTCAATTTTATTTTGAGATTGACCGGAGCAGGCAATTCACAGGGAAGAGTGGACTTTGCCCAGCAGTGAGACAATAAAGGTAAGAAAAAAACTGTACCTGGATTTCGACACAGTTGGGACAGTAACGGTAAGAAAAAACAGTACCTGGATTGGGACACAGTTGGGACAATAAAGATAAGAAAAAAACAGTACCTGTATTGGGACACAGTTGGGACAATAAAGGTAAAAAAACTGTACTTGGATTGGGACAAAGTTGGGACAATAAAGGTAAGAAAAAACCTGTACCTGGATTGGACACAGTTGGGACAATAACAGTAAGAAAAAATTGTACCTGGGTTGGGACACAGTTGGGACAGTAAAGTTAAGAAAAAACCTATATCTGGATTAGGATACAGTTGGGACAATAAAGGTAAGAATAAACCTGTACCTGGATTAGGACACAGTTCGGTTACTTCTCAGTACTTTTAATAACATACTGTAGACACGTAAAGTTAACTAAAACGTTTTCAGTTTCAAGTTAAACTGTGATACGGTTTACGGCTCCAGTTAGCATACTCTTGATATACTGAACGTTGGATAACTTGGACAGTTAAATTTTAACTGTTGAGACTTTAGAGTTATGGGTTCTGACGTTAAAATGAGTTTTATAACTTTACTGTTAAGATTATGGTTTAATGTAAGAAAATATTTTCTAAAATTTGTTTTTAGTGGTTTTATTTTATTGCTGTGGTGATGACCCTCGTTTAATGTGGTTGTATAGTAAGAATCTAAGTATCTTTACTTGGGTATCGTTAAATGCTACTGGGGATGTTGTTGCAGAGTAACAACTTTTGGTCAATTCGGGTTCGAATATATTTCTAACATCATCTCCCTGCCTTGTTCCATTTTAATTGGGGTCGGTGCCATACGTTTCTTCTTTCATTCTCCCTGTCAACCGTCACGCTATCATTCACTCTCTTCTCTTTCATTCTTTGGCCCCTCCTTTGCTTTGGCTTCCTCTCCCTTTTCATCCATTAACATTTACGTTAATCACTCTTTTAGTCAAATGGGCTTCCTCCTCATCACATGCCCATAACAAGCCAAACAATTTCCCTTTCAAGATGTCCGTCAATAGCCACTTTCAAACTTATACTTTAAAACGTACTCACCCTCTATTATCATAAACCTTCCTTGCTATATATTTGTGGTCGTACTATTTCGTTGATAACAAGTGATTTTGACTCACTCTTTCTTTTGACAAAAACCTCTCTTTTCTAAACAACCTTTCATACTATCGCCTTTATTTATAAACTTTTAGTCAAACCTTTGAACCTCAAAAATCTATGGCTAATTAAACGGTAATCATAACTTAACCTTTAAAGATGCCAATCATTACTTAACCTTTAAAGATGTCGCCTTTTGGCCTCGTGCAGGACTTTGTTTTATTTTTATTTTTACTTCCAAGAAATAATAAATACTTTTTCTTTCTTTGTTGCTTTCCAAAAACCTTTATTAATACAGGCGTTATCACAAACTATTACCAACACCAACCTTTGCCTCCAAATTCACACCAACGTTGGAGCCAACTAACCCCAAATCCAAACTGACAATCACATCACAAACGCCGCGGATCAGTCAATAATTATTAAACCACTCCACATTAATAACATTATTGATGAAATTTGCGTACATTTAGGCCTACAAAGGGCTCCCCTAATAAATTATTGGCAATCCCACCAGCTTGCTATTGGAACAAATTAATAGTAACTGAGTTTAATTGAATCTTAGTTGGCGAAGTAAAGCTGAATGGAAACCACTGACTTTCAACGAATTTATATATTAGTTTAACAATTTGCTTGAGTAAAATTTGGGTGCGTATGCGGAGGGACGATACGATTAGGGTGATCCCAAACTATGGGATAATTTATAAGGTTGATGGTTTTAATGATTTACTTAAACGTACGGTTCCAGGTTACATGTTGATTTAATATTTATGTGCCTACACGTTAAAAGTTCCGTGTGGTGCCGTACGTAAAAGAATAGTCCCATCCCATTTCTTCCCGTGGGTGTCGTAGAAGGCAACTAAGGGACTTACAAGAGAATGGGCAGCGGCGTTCTCTATGCATTTGACCACCATACTGCGATCACCAACCCACCTGCCAAGCGTGGCGATTGAGATGGCAAAACCTTTTGGGGGAGGCCTATGTCCAGAAGTGGACGTTTTTCGGCTGAAATGACGATAAATGATGATGACACGTTAAAAGCGAGTAATTACACAAGATTCACAAAGATTAAAAACAACTATTATAACGATAAAAATCATAAACAAGTTTTTTGTTCCCTAGGTAAAAATAAAAAAAGTAATAAGCAATCCCGATAGTGAAAAAAAAATATAAATAATCTTAATTTCAGTTTGGAAATAAGTTCTTAAAAATAATTCTGGATTACTAATCAGGAGGCCTACTCTCTAATTCCGTCAACGAAGGTACGGGCCCGTCCGAAAATAGTTCGAAACTTCTTAGTGAATCCTACAGCCAATTAACTAACTTTTTTGGACGGGCAAAAACATATCGGGAGTAGAGACAGCTATCAAATCGTGTTGTCATTCATTTTTAGTTCGAGCTCTAAACTAATCTTCTGTACGTAAGAGATACGGAGTTGTAAACGACGGACTTCGTGGTGATCTCGTAGCTTAGTAATAACAGCTGCCTGGTTCGATCTTACAGGTTAAGCTACCCTTACCACTGTTGGTCCGTGTATGGGTGACCATCTGACCATCTGACCATCTTTACATACCAAGATCCCGTGCCTTAGAAAGCACGCTAAGCCGTTTGTCCTCGGCTGTCATTCGTGGACCTTTGATAGTCGTTACGGCTCGTCGGAAGCTCGAAAATCTGACAGCCAGTCTTACCAAGAAGATAGGCAGTTTTGCTCTACGTAATACTGTCATCCAACTGATTTAGCTCCTTCCAGTTTGACTAGAAGCTAACCCCAACATAGTCAGGGAATACGCTAGGCAGATGATGATCGCATGTCGTGTCTCGTCACAAAGTCGTTTCACGATCGTCCCCCAACATGGGCCGCCTCGACTCAATACCTCGAATCTCAAAGGATACGAAGTTTAGCAACTCCGGTAAGATTTTAACGTATTTCCTCCCTATTGATCTCTGCGCGGACCGTAAGTGGAATAGTTCCCCAACATCATCTTCGGTATTAATACTGAGTAATGTTACTTTGAGTAGTTTGTGCCTACTGGGGTTACGACCGTCACGCACGCGTACATCGAGGCCTAATTCTGCCAGTTGTACATGTTTCAGAGGAATTTATTAGGTTTTATTTGCTTTGTAAAATGGTAGGAAAGTGAAATTAGAACCTTACCTACTCAATGTCAGAATTCAGAATCATATGATCGTATTTGAACTGCTTCGGTGGTGTAGTCACAAGAGCTACTATTGAGCATGAGGTCCTGGGGTTAAAAGAGCTGCAGGAAACTGTAAACCTACGTATTTGATATTAATTTTAACTAAATGCCTCCACGCGTTCCAGAAAAAAAATAATCTAGACACACAAACGGATAACGAAGTGATTCTATTAGAGTTCCGTTTTTCCCGTTTAAGGTACGGATCCCTAAAAATATCACATTATTCTTCACGCACATAATCATGTTACGTTTTATCTCCCAGATCCACCTACTAAGTACAGTCAAGCGGATAATTAAGTCACCCACAGTAAAGTAAGGCGAAGTTATTGAAAAGGTTTGAATAACACAGCTGACGGCGCATGATTCGCTTAGAATATCGCTGTATCATGATCTGTTCGCAAGGAGACAGGAGTTGACTTACTTTTGAGGATTATTTTTATTTTGATGCTTTTTCTGTAACTTTGTGTAGGTACCTATACTTATCTGTGAATCTAAATCGAAAACACGGTTAGGGTTGTCTTTATTTGTCACTAGCTTTTGCCAGCGGCTTCGCCCGCTTGGAGTGCCGAAATTGTCCCACAAGAACGTGCTATCAAGATAAGATTCTTCCTATATGTTAATCCAGGTTATAAACTATATGTGTGCCAAGTTTCATCTAAATCCGTTCAGCCGTTTTTGCGTGATTGAGTAATAAACATCTAAACATACAAACTTTCACATTTATTATACTAGTAGTATTAATGGATAAAGAAAGAAAGAAAAATATTAATTAGGAAAACGCAACAATAAAAAGGTCATTTAAACTTAATAAAAACACGAAAAAAGAAAACCTGTACGAAGCAAAAAGACCTGTGTTAAGTAAAAAGACCTGTGTGAAGCAAAAAGACCTGTGCCAAAAAGGCTCCTATCATCGCATTATTTCTTTACAAATTTCAGTGCAAGCCATTTTTCTTGCCTAGTGTAGGCGAGGACACTAATGACAAGTATGCATTATATAAAAACTAGTGCTAAACATATAAATGTTGCTAATGCAAAATGAAATTATTTATGTTTGGATTATTTTTAAACATAGTTTGGCAAAAGCCATGTATACGACAAAGCTGACTATAAGGCAGTCACCAACTTACCTGTAACAAATATCTTCCGTAGGATTACAATATTCATTATAGATTTATCCGAGAGAAAACTTTTTGGTCCAGAGTAGGGCGGAGTAGTAGTACTTAATACTATGTCAGTCCTAAAGTTAACATAAATGTTTTAAATCAAATACCCCAATAAAATACACTAGCTAACACAAAATGTTTGACCAACTAGTTCATAATATCACGAAAAACACCCACAAATGTATGAATAACCCTCTGAAACAGCATAATAAAACACAAACTGTCCTCAAAAAGCCAAACTATTCAATAGCAGCTAATTTTACACTCAGTAACTATAAAAGCGTTTAAATTTTGATATTGACGAGCAAAGCCTATCAAATGCACCGAGTGGGTACACGGTAATATTGTGTTTCTTTGTGTACCCGTGTATTATTGCTGTGTAGTGTATGTTTTTATGATATTGTGGAAAATTGGAATCCATCCAATTTTGCGTAGAATATACGTAGGTAAATATGAAATAGGGATTAGGTTATCAAAGTAAGGTGCGTAGCTTGACATAATAATATTTCTGATTTTTCACCGAAATCAATTCTTGTTTATTGTTGCTGTTGTGTTTCTATAGTAGAGTTTTCCAATCTTTTTTTTTTTTTGGCGTCTACGGAATGTATGTTGGGAAACACTGTTCTAGAAGGTATTGTTTGAGGTTATGAAATCAATATGAAAGGACTATTTGTCGAAAGAATAAACAACAGTTCAAAAGACCATCATCATCTCATCTGCCTAGCGTTTTCCGAACCATTTTGGGGTCGGCTTCCATCCTAACCGGATACAGCTCAATGCTAGTATTTTACATGGAGCCCTGCCCATCTGACCTCCACAACCCAGTTTCTAGGTAACACGATGCTCTTCGGGGTTCTGGTTGTCAGATTTTCGGGCTTCTGACGACCCGTAACGACTGTCAAAGATGGCAGCCGGGACCAGCGGCTTAACGTGCTTTCCGAGGCACGGAGGGGGTCTTGGCATATAGATGGTCACCCCTCCACGGACTAACCGCGGCAAGCGTAGCTTACCTGATCGACCGACTTGTGCGGCTGTTGTTACTTAGCCTCTCACAACAGTTCAAAAGACCATCTCAGACATTGACCTGTGCGGTCCTCATACGGCCTGAGCAAGATTATGTTTGGACTACAAAAGAGACCGGTGACCTCTGATCTTGTTTCGGTCTTTCTTCTCAGACGAGATAGTTATGAAACACTACTAAATTAGTTTTAAAACATAACTAAATTTCAATTTACGGAATTAAATATCTTACCGCGCCCCCCGGTCTACTTCTTGATATGCAATGGCCTCTGTAACACCATGAAGCATGAGGCTCCAGGGGCTAGTGCAAATCTTGGGGTTCATTCGATTTATCGAGTCTGGTCAAGCCACGCTGGGATCGGTGCATTTCATTTCATTTCATTTCATTTCATTTATAATTTAGCATCTACCTATTTTCCTAGGTGCACGGCAACACTTACGACTTAATTTATATTAGTATTAAACTTTTGTCGAAAAGCAATTAATGTTGCGAAAACTTCTTCAAGTGATTTCGCTTATTTCCACTTATTCCCTAAACATCAACACAAACTTTAAACCATAACCTCTTACAATTAAGGTAGGTAGAGTTAAATCCCGCACTAAATATCACCATCCTTAATATAATTATGTAATTTCATATTAATATCCCCCACAAGTTTATGGGGAACGCTTCCCCATCAAAATGTAATTTATAGCATTGGCATTTATGGCTCCAATACGATGCGAACGCAGGTTTGACACACTTTGGAAATAATAACACAGAATTTACACCTGTATGACTTTGCAGATAACGTCGAAAGTTGTTTAAAGGTTCTCGGTAAGGATACAAACTTGCGGTCGCTTGCGTACTTAAAAGGGGTCTGTTATATCGGAATTTACAATGAGGCCCAAAGGCACAATAATTTGATTCATTAATTCAGACGCGAACTTTTGTTTTAATGTACTCCTTTAAGGGTACTGCTTTGGGAGTTATTGTATGACAGATAGTTTGATGGATGACACTTAATTGAATTAAATAACTGTTAAGGGTATACTCGACTCGGCATCAACGGATTCCGTTTCATTTACCGGGAATTCGGATTAATTTGGATACAAATTATGATACTAGCTCCGAATGAAAAAATATTTTTTGTGGTTCTTATGTAATATGACGACATAACATCACACCTATATTCCCCATAATATTGCGAAAATACAACATAATTATTCATTTTTTTTACATTATAAATTGATTTCTCTCAAATAAAAAAAAAATCCTTGACAAAAAAATCTTTATTTCAATCGTAGCGACTCCAACCCAACCACTCTGACAATTTATCACTTTCCAAATGAAATATGCTTATGAAAACATTTCCAAATAACCCAGACACCTTTCATGGGTAAGGATTCATTAATTTTGAGCCGAAAGTACAGTCTAGACGAATAAAAACTTGCAAAGAACCATTGTGATGTCACAGTGTAAATAAAACAGTGACGTTTTGACGAGGAATGAGTAATGTGATGTTTGAGTACGTAGTTCGATCTGTGTTTATATTTTAGGAACTAATTAGGTACTTAGGCAATCTGGTATTAGAAAGGGTATATGTCAATCTGTCAAGCCTTTTGCTAAATAATCTCAATCTATGACTTCCTTGCAAAATAATGTGACATTGCCTTCTAAACCTGATTCGGTATTTATACATTTTGACGGTTCTAGACCTTTCCTAACCATATTGGGATTGCCTTCTAGTCTAGAATTCCAGAACTTTACATACAGCGACTTCTTATCCGAACTCCACAACCCACTTACTGGGTAACACGATACCCCTTTGTATCTCAGGTTTGCCAGAATTTCGGTCTTCTGACAACTCGTAACGACTGTTTCACGAAGATTCACGGTAAACATCCGGAACCAACGCTTAGCGTGCTTTTCGAGGCACACACACACGAGACCCCTCTCTCGTTATGTAAAAATGGTAACCCGTCCACGGACCGGCCGCAATCGTAAGTTTATCTGTTCGATCGACCCGTGCGATTGTTATTACTTAGCCCCTCGAGACAGCGTAGAACTGTCTATAATGTCATATTTGTGTAGCTATTAATATCTCTTTCCGCAACATTACTCTTGCTCTCAATTACTGAGACACCGCATTTCCATAATGTCAAAAATACCACTTTCAACTGCCACGTTCAATTTCAAAGTTTCCACAGGAAGGAAACTTGTACCGCTGCAAAATCTTGCTCTGTGGCATTTCTCAAAGGTGTCCCAGTAGCGGATATAGTGCCGATACCCTTATCTTAAGCAGCGTTCACTTCCTCGTAACATTATACCTCGCGACAGATACCGTTCGCAAATAAATTCGACGGTCGACGCCACTGACCGCTTCCTGCGGTTTCGATTTTTTTGCGGCTTGTTTTTATACCGACTGTACTTTGCAGTTGTGGGGCTTGAGTGAATCATTGAGCCCGTTCGTGTATTGATATAGCTCTTGTTTAGTGTAAGCTGGGTTTTTAGTTGACTAAGATTTAGTTACAACCTGAGATATTAGTCGGTAGAACCTCTTATTAAGATATTTTACTCTTGATCATATATTATTGTCATACAATAATTTTACATTCTTAGGCGTTGTTAAGGTAACTAACGGATTACCTAGGTCAAAACGATGAAAATAAGCGCCGCTCTCTGTCAGCAACATACTGTCACCTATCTGCAACTAATCTGCCAATTTGAGAAATTATAGCAAACTAGTGACCAGGGCCTCAAGTCTGCTATTACAATAGTGTCAGAATGGTCTATCATTGATTTCATAATTGTTGATTTTGACAAGTTTGTTAATCTACTAACATAATGGCGTCATTATGACTTTCCAATGATCAGCCACTGACACTCCATTGAAAGAAATGGCATTTATTGGTAATCTGGTACATAATGACAAATGAATGACTGACTTAGGCGGTAATCTGCTAAAATTTAACACTAATAAACTAATATATAATAATAAGTAATCTGTAAAAATATATATTTAAATGAAATCGGGCATGAATAAATGTTCAAATTTAGTAGTCGTTTTTGGAAAATCATTTCTACTAACGGGTTTTATAATAATGGCAATACGACAATGCCATTATGACACAATTCTATTACGACACCATTGACCGACCAATGATCGACCATTATGAATTTAGCAGATTCCGAACTTTTAGCAAAATGACAATGGGATCGTGTTGGAATGACGAATTTATAAAAATAGCAGACTTGGGCCCCAGGGCCTCAAATCTGCTAAGTATTACAATAGTGTCAAAATGGTATAACATTGATTTCATAATTGTTGATTTTGACAAGTTTGGCAATCTACTAATATAATGGCGTCATTACGGCTTTCCAATGATCAGCCACTGACACTCCATTGAAAAAAAAAGGCATTTATTGGTAATCTTGTACATAATGACAAATGAATGACTGACTTAGGAGGTAATCTGCTAAAATTTAACACTAATATACTAGTGAGAGGGGCTTGTGGCTAAGTAATATTAGCCGTTCGGATCGATCGATGAGGTTAAGCGACGCTTGCCGCGGTTGGTCTGTGGATGGGTGACCATCTTCACATACCAAGACCCTTCCGTGCCTCGGAAAGCACGTTAAGCCGTTGGTCCCGGCTGTCATTTGTGGATCTTTGACAGTCGTTACGGGTCGTCAGAAGTCCAAAAGTCTGACAACCAGTCTTACCACGGGGTATCGTATTACCCAATAACTGGGTTGTGGAGGTCAGATAGGCAGTCGCTCCATTTAAAATACTGGTATTCAGCTGCATCCGGTTAGACTGGAAACCGACCCCAACATAGTTGGGAAAAGGCTGGACAGATGATGATGAAACTAGTAAATAATAAGTGAAAATGTATATAAATTAAATCGGGCATGAATAAATGTTCAAATTTAATAGTGTTACGACACCATTGACCGACCAATGATCGACCATTATGAATTTAGCAGATTACGAACTTTTAGCAAAATGACAATGGAATCGTGTTGGAATGACGTATTTATAAAAATAGCAGACTTGGGCCGCTGTTAGTGAGCAGTGGTGGCGCAGTGGAAATGACCGCGACTTATGAATTTGTAGGTCATAGGTTTGTAGCCAGGCAGACGCTCTACTTTATATAAATTATGTTCTCACCCTGCTCTCAAAACGATGAAGGAAGAAACCGGAAAATCAAAAAATAAAAATCAATAGTCATTTATTCAAACTAGGCTGAGAGTCGGCACTTTTTGAACGTCAAAATTACATAAGACAGTCCCCCAAAACGTCCGCCCTTCACCACTTCCTAGTGCTTTAGCTGGGAAGAAGAAGTGGCGCAACAAACTCCCCAGCAGCACAGCTGTCTGTTAAGTTAGAAGAACTTGATTCTATACACAAAAACATAAAATTAAATTGTTTTCCATATGTCAGCTAGCACACGCCAATACACTAACAAAACATAGTAACTAAACTCAAGTAGAAATAAATAATAAAAAAAACAGCGTAAACAGAACTCAATATCCACATAAAGGCCTCCAGGCATAAAGGGTGTCCCCGCTTACATAATTATGCAATGGCATGTCTTAATACCAAAAATTCGAAGACATGTGAAATCTACCGACCCGCACTGCGCCCGCAAGGTGGATTATTGCCCACTTCTCTCGCAGGGAGGAGGTCTGTGTCCCAACAGTGGCTGATTTTGATGGATCAATCTGCAAATTTTAGTAATTATAGCAAACCCTACTGACCATTTATTTGAACACTCATTAAGAGTCAATGTTCAGCAGAAAACGTTATAATTATAACGATGAAAACTGTTGTCATTCGAAAGCAGTTCTCGCAATAAAGTAACAAGCCACGCACACTTCACCACCTTTTTTAAGTCACACAAAAACGGTAATGTTTTAAAACTGTCCTCATATACCCAGCCCTTTAGAGAAAATTAAAAAGCTGGTGAGTCAAGACCTCCTTTTTACCCTTTAAGTGATAATCCGCGAATCAGAAAACCGACATCTGTAACACAAGAAGACTTTGTAAACCTGAAAGAGAGCCCATAAATTAAAACTCTCCGTCTAAAATAACGAATGACATTGTTTTACTCAAACCATCGTATCATCGGGGCGATTATTCGCGAAAACTTTAATGAGAATATATGGGCTGAAGACAGTTTTAAACGCACATTGTTTTTCATAATAAAACCCGCATTTTGGAATATTCTGAGACGTTTTTGTCGATGTGAAGACAGTGTGCCTCTTATGTTCCATTGTGCTTCGGAGAAAATAGTGTCGTTTGGTATTACTGCGCAATATTGTAAAAGCTGCGCATGAGTTTTGTTGTGACAGCTTATTGAGTCTATTGTGTGAACAACTTGTCTTTGAATAAACTTGATCGCCTAAATCAAATTGCTTTTGTGTAAATTGCAGAATGAAATCACCGCAATATTATATAGCTTGCGCATAAAAACTACATATTCAACTTAATCTAGGTAACAACTAAAAGTCATTAATTTGATTAAACACTTTCATCAGAGGTCTGTGGTGGTATAAAACAATACAACCATGAAAATTACCATGGCTCGTTTCATGTCTTTTAGGCAGAACAGAATTTATGACAGCTCTTCAGCTCTCAACTTGTACGCATAAGATAGTTACATATTATATAAAAACTGAATTATATTTTATAAAATTGTGTATAAGTAAGCGTTACGGAGCGACTTTAGTATTGTTGAACAAGGTCCTTAACTAAACATTTAACGAAAAACTTGATCGCCAAATTCAAATTACTTTTGCTTAAGTTGCTGACCGAAAACACCTATTTGTTTTGTACCTAGCTAATGTATAAAAACGACATATTAAACTCAACATAGGTAACTTCTAAAAGTTTGCTGTTCATAGCTAAACTAAAAGCTTAGCTTAAAGTAAATATTGGTGCCGATTCTCTTGTCACAAAATTCTCTAAACTAAACTAAAAATCACTAAAATTTAGTTTATTCCTGTCAAACGACGATTTCCCATTCTGAAATTGACTAAAGTGACACAACTTATCTATATTTTAGTTTGACAGCACTAAGATTGTACTGAGTTTTTAATTTAGTGAAAATGGTAATTTTGCTATTTTGTTGTTGTCAAATTCATTATTCTATTCAATATAAAATTTTGATTGTCGAACTAAATCTGACTATTTTTAATCGCGATTAAAAAGGTGTGGTTTAAATTAGTTGTCAAGAACTAAAATTCACACTGCCACCTCGACTTCGGGCGCAAATACAGTACTGTATCTTTTTTTCTTTTCTTTTGCATATATCTCGAAATTGGTGTGTCCTATCGTAAAAATAATGAAAATTTCGACCCCCTTTATAAAAGCCCATACACCTCTAAAACTCAACATGTAGGTAATCATTTTTCATATTTTCGGTACAAAAAGTAAAAAATCCATTTAAAACAGGTTGAGGCTGCCCCCCTGCGCGATTCCGGCTCTAAAAAAAAATCACGGGGTAGGGCAAACGTGGAGTCGCGTTTGTCAAATTCGATTTTAGTTGTGTCAAAATCATTTTTAAATTTAGAGATCTTTTTTTGCAGAATAGCTTTAAGATTCTCATAGCCAAAAGTAAGGAATTTTAGTGATAGTTTAGTTAGTTTAGTTCGGTGTACAACAGAATCGGCACCACTTTTAACTATTTTGTACGCCGAATATGCCAAAACATGTTGAACCAGCAATTTTTAACTAACTTCCAACCATATATGCATGTTTATGTATCATATAACACATGTTTATACAAATAAATTCATCTTTATCTTTATCTTTATAGCTTAATATTGAATCTATCAACACTATTGCAGTACCCTACTGGACATAGATCCTTACTAAGATCATCTGTCTATCTAGCTATGGGGCATCCCATGCTACGTTTTTTTTTCTAGTATGATAAGATGTGATGTTCCGTGTGGTGCCGGACGTAAAAAAATAGCACCATCTCATTTTTTCCCGCGGATGTCGTAGAAGGCAACTAAGGAACTTACTAGAGAATGGGCTGCAGTGTTCTCTATGCATTTCACTACCATACTGCGATCGCCAACCCGCCTGCCAAGCGTGGCGATTATGGTAAATCCCCCTTATTGGGTGAGGCTTATGTCCAGCAATGGCCGTCTTTCGGCTGATATGATGATGATGAGATGCTGATCTATACCTAAGCAACATGTTTTCAGTTAGTTTTAATAATGGTCTGGCAGTTTCAGTAGTTTATATGGTCTACCCAAAAATCTTTTCTTAGGGGTGTTCGTTGAGTTGTTAGGCTCCTTAAGATCCAAGTTGAGCTTATGCGAATACTGACAAATTCGTACACTGACCGGACATATCCACTCAAATCTGATTCTGTGATTAATTCCATAAAAGGCCATTTCAGACACTAATCTACACGGTCCTCACATGATCTGACCTAGATTGTATCTGGACATTATAAGAGAGTGACCTCTGAGTTGGTTTCGGTGTTTCTTCTCAGAGAAATCGGATAGGGAACACCGACCTGATAGTTTAAAAAATATTTTTGACGTGTAAAAACATTTTCGTTAACATATTTACAGAAATAAAACATTTATCATAAAAAAATAGTTATTTTAAAAAGCCAAGCTTTAAACAACACTTCCGGATCATGCGCATGTTTTAGAACAAAACATTCGAAGACATAATTATGACATATCGCAATCCGCTCTTTGACCCACGTGGTGGATTATGATGCAATCCCACTCACAGACAGGAGGCCAGTATACCAGCAGTGGGAATATTATATTTAGGTTATGCTTAGCTATTCGCCTGTTCTAACATTCAAGATCAATCTAAGCCACCAAATGAAGCACACACAGTTGCGCAATGGCAAGCAGATCGGAGTAGAAATTATAGCTGTAATAAAGGTGTAAACATATATTAACCAATCAAGGCGCTCCGTTATCCGCCGCTAGGTGGCGCCGCCGATCATTACGTCGTCTGCGTTGGCGCCGCAGTGAGTTTTAAGTTGGATGCTTTACAATGCTGGGCATACTTACTGTCCGCTATTGGGCTACTTTTCATTTATGACTAGTTTTTTTTTGTTTTGTTCTTTTTCTTCTTCTCTTTCCCTTCCTCTTCTGTTTTTAGTAACAGCCGTGTGTAACACACTAACAGTAGAAATTACTTTCATTTTGACAATTAAACAACATTCATTGCGTTATTTATATTGTTGAGCAGAAGTATTCGGTCAAACGTATGAAGCAATCGTTTAGCAATATCCATCAGATTGATTCCTATTCAGATTAATAGTCTGTTGGACAATTAGGGTGCTGGTGTCCTTACGATATTTTCCTTCACCGGTGTCAGTGACGTCCAAGTTAAACATAGAACCTACATGTGAATTGAAAAAGGCACGTTGGTGCTTGCCCGGATTTGAATCCACAACTACATCCATGAGAATGGTGATGGTCATGTTCACCAACAATTATTGTTGAATTCAATTTGTGCTAACAAAGTCACAAACTGAATTCAATTCACCCCACCACATTTTTTCTTTCTAAATTTCTACTTTTTAACAAACTTCAAAAAGGAGGAGGTTCTCCATTCGATTGGTATTTTTTTTAATGTATGTACACCGATTACTCGAAGATGGCTGGACCGATTTGGATTATTTTTTTATATGAAAAGGTATACTTTCCAGGTCGTCCCATGATCATTAAGTTAGGATCTAATGATGGAATCCTGGAGTAATAGAGAGAACTCTTCAAATTTTTTAGGCACCTTTGAAGCGATTTGGGTAGTTTTTGGAAGAGTACTTTTTCGGAGTGAGCCAATTTCAATTTGGTGAAGATCTGATGAAGAACTTTGGAGATAGGCAACGGAAATCCTCAATAAATGGTAGCAAATGGAATGGGATTGCTAAAATCTCATGTCTGTCTATTGTTTACACCAGTTCATAACATAACATCACGCCGGTACGCTGTGAAGGGGTAAGCACATGTGAACCACTAAAAAGTGAATAATAAAACTAGAATTTCTTAATGACAACATCTAATACTGTGTAAGTAACCAATATTATCAATACATCTTTGACATAATCCGTACATACAGCAACATATTATTGCTATGATCATAATTTTAATAGACTGACTACTTGATTAATTGTTACGTAATTATGATGACGAAATTTAAATATTTGTACGCCACTAAGGCCAAACATGACTGATCTAAACTATAATGTTAATTTAATAACTTGCATGCTCTGTATGTGTACTCATGTTTCCACAAATAAAGAATCTTGTATCTTGTATCTTGTATCTTGTAAAAAATCTTTAATTTCGGAAGGTGGTTACAAAAAATTAAAATACATATCCAAAGTCACCGACTTCGGAAATTACAAGTTATTTTCCACTTTGTAGTATTTTTGGAAGTCGGTTGTTTTTTTTTTTTGTTTTTTCTTTCGCTAAGTCTTTAGCATTTCAAAAGACGAAAGTGAAAATCAGGACTTTTTACTTTTTGCTATAGTGTGTACTATTTCGAAATAGATATAGAAGTCGTGAAGCAATTTGATTTGATTACACAAAAACCAAACAGATAATATAACTGCAGCATCCTGAATGAGTTCTAAATGAATTATCATTTTTAGTATAAAAAACAATGCTCTGCAATGTACCTACTATCACCACTGCTAGCTTCTGTGAAATGAGGCTTCAAGGCCACCGCATGACTATACTGCAGCTCCACGAGTTTGTGCGGAGAAATCTGCATGATGATGCAGATCTGCACTCCCGCACCCGCACGCGTGGCTCCATCGCCACGAACCCCGCAGCGTAGCGCGGGGCAGTGTGTTTCGCCATAGTAAACTGTCAATGTACTCGGTCCACCGCGCCACAACCTTGCGCGCACGCATAGCCGAGCCGCGAAGCCGTTAGCTTGTCACCGTACCGGGGCAGGGCTGCCACGCATCGCAATAATTTATTTTTTAGTATTTAAAGGAAGTTCTATAATAATACTATGATAAACAGGAAATTGAAAATATATTGTTTTAGCTGGATGTAATATCGATTTAATATTAGTTGTGATTGCATATAACTGTGAAGTAGATTGTGTTAGTAAGTTATGTCATACTTTATAGCAAAAACTATATTAACTTTACAGAGGCTCTACAAACTTTTCTACCTACACATGTTTTCATAAATAAATGAAATGATAACATTAAACGATTTTGAGCTATGTCAGGAGTTTAGGCTGTTCAGTAAAATAAATGGGAATTTTAGATGGAAATTATAGACAGACAGACAGACGGACGGACAGCGGAGTCTTAGTAACAGGGTTCCATTTTACCCTTTGGGTACGGAACCCTAAAAATAAACCAAGACAGCGATAAATAAAGTTGGTTACCACAGCGGTCAGTTTCCGATATCATGTAATCTAATGTGCGCTTTCGATGCACGCCGCTAAACATTCATCTATCAGACGTAAGAACGCTCAAAACGCGCGTGTACGCACGTTATACTTGCGAATGTAATGTCTCCTATACGCATATCGTTCGCATTTACAGTCACAGATGTCTGTATCTGACCACTGTGATAACAAAATCCCTTGCATGCAATGGCCACATCTGTTTACTGGCCCTGTTTACATCGATCAATAAAACAAAAGGTTCCCATTGATGGATATTTATTTCCATTGAAAATAGCCGCAACACCTCAGCTGGAAAAGCAAAAACGACTTGTTTGGTTTTTTAACGGTCTTTTTTTTATTTACAAAGGTAACCGCAAACATTTGATGCTGCACTGCTATTGGTTGATGAGCATAGGTAAGCGTGTGGGTTCCCGCGTTGTCGTTGTGGGGGGCTCAGTAGCTGTGGTCACCCTCCCACGGTGAAGCGAAGAGGAACCCCAAGGTGGATACGCTGGTCAGGGCTTTTGCCTCCAAGCCGACGACGTGGCGGACAAAAGAAGGTTGCGATGAGGTGCATCGCAACTGAGGCGGGCCGCGATGTCGAATGGGAGGCATCGCGGCTGAGGGTTACACGCTGCGGCGGAGGAGGAGTGCCGGTACTTCTGAGTAGCGTTCTTCCCTTCCGTGGCCTGGACGGGGCCGCCATCGTTTGATGGCGGATGCGGTGAGCCCGCAGGGGAGGAGGAGTATCAATATAGCGTTGGCCGCTCTCCCTAACCCCTGCGGTCGAAAAGTAGTAGGTGGCAGGGCCACAGTGCTGGCCCGTCATAGGGGCACCAAGGGTGCCAGACACGGGGTCGTCTGGGGCCCTTATGCTATTTAGTTCCTGGGATGATCACGGCGTGCCATGTGTCCTGGTGCGCCGGTGATAGGGGTTATTCCCCTCCGAGGAGAGTCCGGTGACGGACAGCCGCGATGGGTTCGCGGATGGCTTTGGTTTCCATGTTCCCGCCTCAAACGGCACTGGAGGACATCGAGGAGTTTTAGTGGGTTACAGTCCCACATAACTGCGCTATCTCCCCGTGGTAGCGCAGTAGGCATTTCTCCACGTTGAATTAAAAAAAAAATGCTTGGGTCGACGGCGCGTTGTGTTCCACGCGCGCCGTCAGAGATGTCAGCAACAACTGGTGAGGTCCGCAAGGGCCGATGCCTGCCTGGGGTGCTGGTTGTTTGAAAGATATACCGTGGCCCCTAGCACACAGGCAACTTGAGAGAACACGGGTGGGTTTTAGTCAGTAAAAGTCTGACACACCCTCCTGCTCCACCCAGAGCGGGAGAAGTTATTTGATGATTTCCCAAAAAAAAAAAACGGTAATTGTGATTAATTGAAAATTATTAATAATTTGTCCATCATTATTAATAATTACCTCATGATTTGGTAAATGTGAATATAAAATTGAAAGTCATCCCTTTTCCCAGTTGTTATTAATAATTCACTACTATCGTCGGTAAAAGCAGTAAAATAAAATAGGACTCGAAGTTATTTGTCCAGTACGTATTTATTTTATTATAAATACAGTACTTACAAATACATAACTAATAGAAACTTCGTGCAAAATTGTTTATTCTTTCGTTTTGCTTACATAAAACAAGAACAGATAAAATAAAAATTACACAATCATAGACTCCGTAAAATCAACATTAAAAATTATAACTAGCTTTTGCTTCGCCCGCGTGGAAATCTAAAATTATTATACGGGAACGTACTACCGGGATAAAAAGTATCTTACGTGTTAATCCAGGCTATAGTCTATCTGTGCGCTACAGTTCATCGAAATCCGTTCAGCCATTTTTACGTGATTGAGTAACAAACATCAAAAAAAAAAAATTTAAAATAACACACAAAATTTCACATTTATAATTTTACTATGATAGTAGGATACCTACCACAATACATAGGTACTGAACTAAAATACTAAACTAAAGAAAACTAAAATTAAAGAAAATTAAAATTAAACAACCATAGACTCATCATAAAATCAACATTAAAATCCTAATAACAATAATGATTACTTGTTTTTGCAAGAAAGACTTTTGTGGCACTTAAAATCGCAAAGAAAGCGCATTTTTCTGCATTTACCGCGGTTGGAGTTGCACTCGTCAGTACAATTGCAGTGTTGAAAGCCTTGTTCTCCCAAATTTGAGTCTTTGCGGGCACATTTTTACAGATAAAAAAAAATATCGATACTAAGGTTACATTATTAATAAACACCGATGATTGTGATTAATTTGTTACTTTTACCTCGACTTTCGGCATTTATAAATACCATTTATAATTAATCACACTGACCGTAACATACATAACCCGACACTACACACAGTGCGCTGTACCACGCGTTACATGGGAACAAGGCTTGAATATTTTAACTTCCTTTTATATTAAATACCACTTAACCCATTAACCAATCACACGTCGCGCCACCCCTAGCCACACATGCGGGTCACCCTGTTTTTGCGATAGCGTGATTAGAGCACGGCGTTTATAAGAAAATTGTCCGCACCGAACAATTATCGTGAAACTTGTTTAATGGACCATTTGAGACACGCTTACCTTTATATTTTACATATTTAGGTCGATAACTAAATATTTAGATTATTTAATTTGGGTATGTTATTGTTGTTCTTTTGGCGGAGGTCACTTCGAGGTACTTCGTATGCCATAGACCGATGACAACGAATTAATCCATACTAGAGGAACTCAGCATCTATCTACAATATGCCAGGAACGTGCCCTCAGCTTTTTCGGACATATGCGTTCACCCTAAGCATAGTCTAGAAAGGCTTATGGTACTGGTCCGTGTCGAAGAAAAACGCCGTCAAAGCAGAGCACTGGCGAGATGGTCAAAAAGCCTATAACCTTCCTCAATAATTAAATCATAATATCTAGGCATGATATATAAATCTTGTATGACTGGGGGGCGCAGATCACAATTGATAGTGTCTGGTATATCATTTACGTTTCTTAATTTAGGACTAACTACTAGGTACTTAGAGAAAATCATATTACTGTAAATGGAAGACAATTTCAAAGACTCAAAGGGGATATAATATATATAGAGCGAGGTCCATGTTAGGGGTCAGCATCCTCAGATCAGAGACTCAGGCCCTTAGTCGTACCCACTGGTATGGGTTTTCGAGGATAGTGTCGAATAACTTCTCCATGAACGTGGCCTTTCCTTCATTGTCCTCTTCATTAATGGTGTTAAATTGGGAAACAAAACAAGAATTACAATCATCTTATAAATTCTATTAACGTGATGAGGTCCAAGTTGAGAAGTGAGACGATAACCTGATGGTTTAACTTGAGACGGATCAGCTTCATCAGTAAGGCGGCTTTCAATTGATAGATTGTGATCGCAAGATTGAGATCTTTATCTAGGGTAGCCATGGCAAGTTCATTTTTTAATCTTGCCCCTGGAGTATAATTATGTTATCTTGCCCGCTGTGGGGGTTGTGATGGACCCGAAGATGTCGTTGAGGGGGAGGCTTGGGAGTGTCGGGATGTAGTGGGACGAGGTTGGCTAAACTCTAGTCTCTTCGTATCCACCTTCTCCATTAACTCCTCCATGCTGCATGTTAAGGAGTTCCACTGTCTGGTCACATCTTCTAGATGAGACTTGTCCATTTCCTGCTGCCGCTAAACTTTCATCTTTTGGGATCTCAACTCGTCGACGATATCCGCCAGATTCTCTGTGAGTTTGATAGACTGCTTGGACAGTGAGAACATATGGAGAGACGAAGTAGCCTCTAATGTGCTGAGAAAGGACATGTAGTGTAGCCCTCTCCAGCGGATTTTGACAGGGGCACATTGATCGATAGCCAGCCATCACCGAGGATTCTTAGGAAGTTCCTAAACGTGTGCTCTAACAGCTTGGGTTTTGCTTTGTTTGTCTGTGAGACTGCTATGACCAGTTGGAATAGTTCCGGATCTTGAGGGTTGGATGTTTTCTCAATCTTTCTAGAGAGTTCCTCACAGGAGGACCTAAACCCACAGCCCAGAGGGTCACAGGTGGAGAGGATAGGGGCCACAGTCGTCTGTGGGGGTCCCCACAAGGAGGATGGGGCCTTATGGAGCATTTGAGGACAGCCCTCAAAAAGTTTCGAGCTCTCTGACCCTATGATAGAGGAGCCCGTCAGTGTCACCGTTGGAGGGGGCTTATCCTGGTTGGCAAGTTGTTGGGCAAACCCCCGAACTTCTCAATATCTCTCCATAAAAGTCCCTCTTCTTCAGTGATTTCAAATTGATTGGAAAAGTCAAAGGACAAGATTCTATTTATCGAGGAGAAGAGAAGATAAAATAGGTAGGTATAAGGTGATCAGAGCTGATATTGCAGTCTTGACAAAATCGTCGTGTTTTAAATCCAGGATGATAGAATGTGTTCTTCGTCTATTGTATATGGATTTACTCTGCAGGTGTCTTGAAATAGTATCTAAGAAGGTGGTGATGAGGAAAAAGCAATGCATGGGACAATTTACAGTATAATTGGACTATGAAATGCATAAAATAAGGTTTCAAATCCCACTGGTAGTTCCAGATGATTAACCCCCTACATGTTTCGTGTGTTGCCGGACGTAAACAATAGCATCATCCCATTTCTTTCCGTGGGTGTCGTAAAAGGCGCCTAAGAGACTTACTAGAGAATGGGCAGCAACGTCCTCTATGCATTTTACCACCATACTGCCGATCGCCAACCCGCCTGCCAAGCGTGGCGATTATGGCAAACCACCTCCTTTTAGGGGAGGCCTATGTCCAGCAGTGGAGTGGACTTATTCTGGCTGAAATGATGATGATGTCCCCCTACATGCAAACATACTCAAACAAATTTTACCCCTTTAAATTAATCTAAAGTACAGACTACTTGCTTCACTCCATTCATTGTTGCAGTAAAGCAAAACTTTTGTTCCAAATTTCACAAGCTAAATCATTTAAAAGCTATCAAACAATCTCCAATGATTCATCAACAGCCTCTTTTACAAACTTGCAAGATCTGAACACGCCATTATAATACTTTCAAATGCGCAACAACCAATCAGAGTTTGAAGTTCGAGATAAGGCACGGTTCAGACGAACTTGCGAACTCACTTGGTGCCAAAACGTGCCACGACTTAATCTTTGTGAATTACAATTGTTACATTTTAGAACATTCTGTTACTAAATTATTCTGGCTCTTGACTTTGAATCCTGAATTGCGTGTTTGTTTGTTTTGCAATAATAATCTATAATTCTATTTGTAAGGTAGCTGATTGGGATCGGGTTTCGTAGGTAAGTAATCGTTTGAAAGGCTTCGCAGCATAAGAAGAGGAAGTCTGAAAGTGGCACTAGTAACTGAAAACTTGTGTGGAAATCGGTTGTCAGAGTATGGACATGTGATACGGAGGAACGAGGAAAATATCATGAGGAAAGTTTTAAGTATGAATGTCGACGGCTTTATGAGTAGGGGGACACCAAACGATGGATGGACTATGTGAATGATGATAATTATGATGAAAAAGGGGGTGAGTACCAAGATGGATGGACGGCCAATAGAGCAGTATGGAAAAAAAGACATATTGCACCGACCACAAATAAAATGGGATACGGGCAGGAGAATGATGAAGCTTCGTGCATAATCCTGCGTCGTTACAAACTTTTTGAAACAGATTTAAAGCTTTGATTTTCGAAGTATGTTCGGTGTGACAATAAATGATAGGCAGGAGAATGATGTAGGCAGCAATGTGGCTTAAAAGAAGTTGTAGCGACCAAACTTGAAAAGAGTATGCTTAGATGGTTTGGTCATGTTGAGAGAATGAATTAAAAGGTATTTACAAGGCAGATGTGAGTGGAAACGATGGAAGGGGACGCCCTAGGATATATAGGCATATATTGACATTATTGGTGATCTTCTCCAGAAAGATATAATAAAAATCTTCTCCAGAAAGATATGTGCTTAGTATTCGCAACCGGCGTGCGTGTAAGTATCACCAGATGTATGAACGTAAACAAGGTAAAAGGAGTATTTTATGGATCGTTGCAGGTGGCGTTCTGTAGTTGCTGCCTACTCCCAACGGAAAAAAAGGCATGCGTTTATGTTTATGTTAGTGAAAACTTTTCCACAAAGCTATATGAAAAGGAAACGTATTTTTATACGTGACTGTGCCTCACAACGCAGTAGGTAAAAAGGAAAATGGTCCCTAATTGGTCCATAATTTGTGTCGCAAAATTACTCCATTAAGCACCTGTTCAGTCTATAAACTATTAATTTAATGTTGCTAAAACATGAAAGTTACACAAAAGCGCCTTTCATTTTCTAAAAGCAATAAGTGACAGGTTGTTACTTTACGACAGACTTTTCCTTTAAGGCATCAGCATCAATACAGGAAAAATACAGAAGGGAATATCCTTAAGTAGATCAATTCACATTCGAATACGTAAACGTATCGCTGTAAAAACAAATAAACATCTACAATAATATCAGTATTCCTTTCACACCTCAATAAGGATTACCCTTCTAGGACAAATAATAAAAAAGGGGAATCAGCCAAAAAATCGTCGAGTTTGCTCGACGCTTGATAAAAATCAATTCAATTTTGGAGACTGTAGCTGTCATATCGACCTACGTGAGGTGCGCGTGACGGGAATACCAAATGGGGGACGTAAAGTGGGGGAGCAGAAGTCGAAGTTGAGACGGCTCCTTAGCATTTCTCTTTATTCACATCTTAACGTGAGTAAACAACCAGTGTAATCTTCAGATTAACCATATTACAGTTTTCGAGGTTTTTATTCACAGCAAAGAGTGTAAAGAGTATTTACAAAGAGTTAACTGTAACTTATGTATTTCCTCGCTTAAAAGCAATGGTAAGCGAAAAATTTATTTAAAAGAATTAAAGTTATCAGTCATGTCACCTATGTCACATTCCTTTGGAACTAATGAAATTGTGGAGGGGCTTTAGTTGCGTTCAGTCTGTAGTCCAAGAAAGTTGGTTACAATCATACTGGTTCTGAATATCGCCCCTTACTCTTTAACAAGTAGAAAAAATGGTTTTATATTAAAACAACATCACACCACATAAGGAATTTCTTCTCCATCATAAGTGCAGCGGCAAATAATAACCCCTCATACAGCAACAGCTTTAAAAACATTTGACACTTTACATCACGTCTTGTTGCTCCGAAGGTTTGGGCAGATATATGTGGGAATAAAAAGGGCTGAGGTCAGAAAACTAAAATAGATCTTTATTATTTAAATAAACTCAAAGCTAATCATATGAGTACGTCTTTGAAACACACGTCTTCTCCTCTTTACGTCCTTCATCAAGCTTCCTGTCATTCTACCTTTTTAAATATCTTCCACGTCATCCCAAGCATAGACTTTTGGCATGCGGCATCTGACTCACTTACACCTTAGCATTCAGCTCTTTCATACAAGTCATGCATTCACCAACGTTCCGTTCCTACTTATATACTTATAGTACACACAAATTTGGCCAGTTATGTAAATGTCCCATTAAATAGGGGACGAGCTTGCCACCGACCGGACACAAATCCAGACCAAACCGATAACACTTTACCCGACCCCGAAGTCGAACCCAGGACCTCATGCTCAGCAGTAGCGCTTGTGAACACTACACCAACGAGGCAGTCCTCAAAAACGTTTGACTTACTGCACATTTCCCTACAGCATAACTTCTGTATTGAAATGCGCCGTAGCTATTTGATTCCGCTGACGACAGCTTAAAGCCAGCTGATTTCTACGGCTTGTCTTATAAACTAACGAATTGCTGAACTAGCTTGCCCGTTTACATTTGATTAGTGAAAGTAATTAGTAGCTACTTACTTACGTAGCGCGTGGTCTCGTTGCCGTAGCATTTTGCTAGCTATGAAGTTCCAGAGCTGTGGATTTTTTTTAAAGGCAATGTGGTGTGTTGGTGTTCTAGTTGGCTACATAACTAAAATTATAAAGCAGCTGAGAAATTACTTATTCGAAATAGTCCGTCCCGTCAATTTCCCGACATCATATTTAACGTAATTTTGCACTGGTCTTATTCTCTCTGTTTTGGTTTTGAGAATTCAAACTGCGCGGGCTGGCAACGTCGTATTTCGAGTGGTTTTTCGTGATTATCCTATTTTTTTAGCCAAGCACTAGATCGTTGGTATCAGACAGTGCATTTTGTTTGCACGATTATAAGAAACAAAAAAAAAATTAGGTTATGATTTTGTTGCAAAATAAAAATACATTCTGTCAGGAGCATAGATACGAGTATAAGAAAGATGTTATATGATACAGGAGAATATAAATAATATTGTTTGATTAGTCAAGAGATTACTTCATAAACAAAACACGTACGGTACATCATAAAAAGTTATCGAACATCTAAACATGGTTTACAAAAAGTGCTATTCATAAACGCATTTTAGCACAAAGTGTTCTATAAACCTACTATAAAGTTATAAACGCCAGAATCCTACTTTAACAGTGTTTTAAGGAAAAAATGGCTGACTATACAGCAGCTGATTGATTACAAAGAAAATGACATTTGACCATTTGACGTACACATATTGTGTGTCAATAAATGTTAATTTTCAAGCAATCAGTTGACAGGTACAATTTCAAATTATTTGTCAAACAATGACGTCACCGCGTCAAAAGTATCGAAACTGTAGACAATTAAGTAGTTGCCAGTACGTAATAATGTCTATGGTCACAATTATTCGGTGTGTAGGCAGACATTCTCGTTAGACGATTCGATGTGTTGGTCATTTTGTTAGGTGATTTCATTAAAATGGCAATTAATTATTGACATTTTAGTTATAAAACGTTTATGAATACAAAATTTTATCACAGGTTTTATAAGCTTATCGAGCAGTTTAACTAATGAATGTCCAAAACCTTCGATAAGCTTTTTTATGAATAAAACCGGTAGCATTTAAGTGTTTGTTGCGCAACCTAGCTATCTCTCTCTTTTCAATATAAAAACACTTTAAAACTTGGAACAATCATCAGCTGCATTTTTCCACTTCGACACATATCAATAACAACCGCACGTTGGCACGAGAAAATACGCAAAAACAACCAAATGGAATTCAAAAATTGCAACGCAAAGTAAAATGGAGCCACCCCAAGTCCAGTCCAACTCCATTTTATCTGTTTCAATTCTTTCATTAAGCACTATAAAGACTTCCACAATCAATTTCTAGCCGCGATCCTCCTTAACCGGGATAACTCTGCTGTGTTTGTGAGCTTTATTTCCATCAGCAGAAGGTCGAAAGTTGAGTGAGTTAGCAGCAAATATGTGCAGTAACGTACGGAGTCTGTACTTCGTTGTGGATAGCATAGATTGATGGGCGTGGTTGGCGAAGCTAAGTTACCCACAAGTGAAGAGCCGTTAGTGGATACGATTTTTGAAATTATGTCGTTGGTCAAACATCATAGTTCTTATTAAATTTTACCTCGATTGAAGATAAGAGTAACCTTCACTTTTAGGGTTCAGAATATTTCTTCATTAACAGGAAAATTCTGGGTGATCAACCTACAATTATGTACTGGCCATTCTTTTCTTCCCGGCTGTCATTTGTACATCCTCGACAGTAGTCACGGATCGTCAGAAGGCCGAAAGTCTTACGACCAGTCTTACCAAAGGTTATCGTGTAACCCAGAAGCTAATTGGATTGTGGAGCGACTGCCTATCTGATGATAGGGAGTCGCTCCATATAAAATACTGGTATTCAGTTGAATCCGGTTTGACCGGTAGCTGACCCTAACATAGTTGGGAAAAGGCTAAGCATATTGCTTAGCCACACTTTTATAAGGGTAGATCTAAAAATTTCAGACCAGTTTGCTTTCGTGGACATCCTCATTCTCGTCCTCTTTTTCACATTCTTCACAGATCTTTGAAAGTACCGGCGAGAGCAAAATGAGAATGGGGCAGTGAGATCAGCCAGCGAGCAAAGCTCATTCATTCACCATTAAGTAAGACGTCTAAATATTACTAAAATCGGTAAGTGTTTTAACCGACTTCAAAAAGGAGGAGGTATTTTTTTATGTAGCTGCGATATCTCCGGTAATTTTGAGCCGATTTCGATTTTTTTTAATGGATAGGTTTTTTAATGGATTCAAAGATGGTAAATTTTATTTACTTTGCTTGGGTAGTTTTTGCGTTAGCTTCGTTAATACTCGTACGTATGTGGTATGCGCATTAGTGTAGGGTAGGTAAAAAAATAAAAACTGTTTTACTGAAAAAAATAAAAAGCGATTTCCAAAAAAAAATACTACAAAGTGTACACCGACTTCTGAAATTAAAGTTATTTATCACTTCAACTTTTTTGTGGAATTATATTGTTACAAAGGACTGCACTTAGCCACCCTTTGGATAACTTAGGTCTAATGTATTACATTACCAGCCACAAGACTGGACTATAAGAAAATCTTCAAAAATCGTTGATGATGTCGCGTCACGACCATCATTAGCAAATCGTGTCGGAGTCGTATCGTACCCTGTAAACGGTTTTGAGGTTAGTACAGATTACGAGGTGGAAGTAAGTTGATGTATCGACAGTGTTCAAAAGAAATTTAGGTAGAATTGTGGTCTAAAAGAAAAGGGATTGGCTGAATAACCCCGCAATGGCTTTAAAAGACCGATCTTTGAGATACTGAGAGATTGTTTATGTAGTTTTATAGTGCCGTTTCTACGGGAGAAATGAATTGGGGTTTTTTTTTAAGTAGGTACGTGTATTTAATAGATTTGAATACTGTTATTCAGCTGCATCCGGTAAGACTGGAAGCCAACAGCAACATTGTTGAGAAAAGGCTAGGCAGATGATGATGATGATGACTTGAGTGTAACTAGGCTAGACTTTAAGGTGCGCTTAAATGAGCAACTAAAATTGCTCCATCTTGGGCAATTTTCTTTAACTTTGACGTCACGACTACTTCCAGCAATTTAGGGCAATGGCAACATGTAGCCACCAAATACGGTCACACAATATGAAGCAATATGGGGCAACTTAAAAACTAGGCAGTGCGCCTGCCCCGCCGCCTCTGCAGCCAGCCGGTTCCTCTCGCAAAAACGAGACGTAGTTTATATGTACAAACGAGATAGAAAGAAAATTGACTAAAAAATTACCAATTCGTTTGGATACTCGGCAACTCATTAAATATATGGAGCAATAAGAAGCAATATTGCCAAAACACATCGGCAATTTATTGTCGTTGCTCCAGATTGCTCCACTTAATTTATCCAGATTTATCCGTTAGTGTTGCCGAGCAAATAATTGCTCAAAAAATTGCCCGTGTAAGAGCACCTTTAGAACACGTTCTAGTTAAAATAATTTGCATACATTAAGTAGTAACAGCCGCACGGTTCGATAGATCAGGTTAAGTAACGTGTAGTGGTTTACGGCCCACTCCCTCTCCAAGAGAGGAGGACAGGTACTAGCAGTCATCTGACTGTTTGTACTGAGATCACAGCGTTAACATATATGCTTCTCATCATGTATACACCGTGAAATTTAAATGGTTGTTTTCCCGCGGCAGAACAACTTGCCATAAGGAGTACTTACGAAGCATAGGGTAAAAGTAAAAAAATATAAGATTTTTTTGTTTTAAAATAATTAAAAAAATATTCATTAACTCGATAAAACACTACTCAATAGTAACACTAGAAGTAACTGGTAGATACTACACGAATCGCACGCGCCGCCGACAAAGGGAACAGCGATGCATAAATGTTCAAAGCAAAATAAACTCTCGCACGTGGTGATTTTTCACAATGGTTAATCTGCCATTTTTTGTTTCTAATATTTTATTTGTTTATAAAACTATTGTATGACCAAGACAAAACCATTTCGCTGCGGGAAAACAACCATTAAAATTTCACGGTTTATACCTTGGAATAGAAAAGAACTTTGTTCTCCGAAACACCGAGATTGAAAGTTTAATACTTTTAACAGTTGTTAAGTTAGCTAGATATAGGTTAGTATTCAAGTATTTATATTTTCTTGTGCTACAATAAAAACGATACTACGTAGTCGTAACTACCAACATTTTAGAGTTTTTTTCCGTTTAAAAATTCAAGCACGTATCCCATTGGCTGAAATTAACAAAAACTCTACGTTCAAAATTTTGTAAAAACAAAAGCAAGGATATCTACATTTTGGAACCAAATATACGGCTACCCTCCATTTGGCTCCAAAACAAAAAGTATATAATAACAATTGGGAGGACACTAACTATTAACACTGTCCACTTTTGTATATAAGTTAAAAACAGACTTAATTTTGTTACGTATCCCACCATTCTCCTTCCCTATGTCGTCGGCTTAAAGTTTACTTTTGATTGGAAATGATTTTCGTAGACGCATATGTAGGGTAGTTTAGCAAAAAGTTGCAAGCTTGGCAAGGCTGCCAACGGAGCTAGTCACTCGAGAATTGTTTAGTTGGCCAGTCCACATTCAAACTTGCAGTATCCTACTCCGGTGGGTGGCCATTTTGAAATGGTTTTAATACATTGCTCTGTGAATTTCCGGACGAAACTTTCTTAAACTTATCGTAGTTTTTGTTAACTTCAACTAAAATTGCAAAAAAAAAATCACTAAGTATTTTCCGTTAATTCAAACGGAAAACCATCTCTTCAAGTTATCTAGAAAAGTAGCAAAAGAAAGACCTGCAGCCCGAAGTGCGTAACACTTTCAATCCGAATGATTTTAAAGGAAATTGCTAAAACTCGTAAATTGCTTCAGTTTTGAAAGATCGTTTCTTTTGATTAATTGAAATTTAATTGAATTCAGTAAAATTCATAGCGTTGTTTACTTTGCTGGGCAGACGATTTTTCAAACTTAAGAAACATTGTATTAGGCATCTCCTTCAAAATCCTGCATGTATAGTTATTGAGAGTGTTTTACGCGATTGGGGGTAATTATAATATTGAAATGGCCTTTTTAGAATAGAGTAAAATGTAATATCATTATTTAGCAAAACATACCTTCAAAGTCAATTCTACAGACCGCTTATTGCTAGTGATTTTATGATCGTATGATCAAAATATACCTTAAAATGTATTATTATGTTATTGCATAATTATATTACAAGTGTGATTTAATTTTTATCACTTCTATCCAAATTATCCGTTATATCCGGATTTATCCGGATAACGTTATTCAAGTATCCGAATTATCCGACTATTAAAATGAGCGGATAATTGCATGCCCTAATCATGACTAAAACTAACCAATCTTTTTTTAATATATCATTTAAACACCTTTATCATATTGTACAGAGTTCTTCTAACTGAACAGACGGAGGACAGAAGAAGTGACGCACACAAACTGTCCAGCACCTGGTGTTTTTTTTGGTGTTTCAATGTCTTAAGTAATTATTACTTTCAAAAAACTTTTTCCAAAAAAACAACCGACTTCCGAAAAAACACTACAAAGTGAAAAATAACTTTAATTTCGGAAGGCGGTGACTTTTTGGATATGTATTCAAATTTTTTGTCACCGCCTTCCGAAATTAAAGTTTTTTTTTCACTTTGTAGTGTTTTTTCGGAAGTCGGTTGTTTTTTTTGGAAAACGTTTTTATTTTTCACTTTTTAGTTGTAGTACCTACCCCACTAATTCGAAATTTCATCATCCTTGGGGTCAAAACAATGCATATTTATGCGATAGCAGCAATCGCAGTTTATTTACTGTTATTTTTTGAAGAGTTCCGTTGTCTGTCTCCGAAATGCATCATCAGATCTATATAAAATGGGACCACACGGGAAGCACGAGCTTTCAAATAAAAAAAGAATCATCAAAATCGGTTCACCCAGTCGAAAGTTATGAGGTAACAAACAAAAAAAAACATACAGTCGAATTGATAACCTCCTCCTTTTTTGAATTCGGTTAAAAAGTGCTGATTCTCAACCTAGTTTTAATAAATGATTTTCAATTTTGATTTTGATAAGTTAACTATTTCAACTTGGCTTATTATTGAGACCCCGATAACTTGCTTAGTTTCAAATATTACTTCATTCTATTGGCTAGATCAGATAGATAGACTTCATTTTCGTATACTGCTCTGGTCACCCCGAATTTAAATTAATTTATCGCAAACAAAACATTTATTTTGCAAAAAAAACTGCCTATTACGGTTACCCAATGTTTGTTTGTGAGTGCTTTGGTCAATAAACTAATTAATTAATGTAAAATATTGTTGTTTTGAATCATTTCCATTTGGCGAGTGATACTGTTATTGCTAAATGTACAATAATAATATTGCGTTTATGATGTCATTTGCATTTTATTATTAAAATAATATTTTGCTCTTGAATGTTAGTATAAAATAAATGTGTATTATTAATTGTTTTTAGGACTACAAGGGTCTAAAATAAAAATAAATAAACCAGAATTATTCGAAAATTAAAATGTATTGTAGACGTTCTGTACAATTTGTTATGGCAACCGACCTCCACGAATATTTTATAAGTTGATGGCATCAATAATGAGATTAACACTATTCAATAATTACATAGTCTAATCGGATGCAGTTGAATACCAGAATTTTACATCTAGCGACTGCCTATCTGACCTCCACAACCCAGTTACTGAGTAACACGATACCCTTTGATAAAACCGGTCGTCAGACTTTCGGGCTTCTGACGACCCGTAACGACTGTGAAATGCGGGACCAACGG
The DNA here is from genome assembly GCA_949091785.1 of Polymixis lichenea. Lineage (NCBI taxonomy): Eukaryota > Metazoa > Arthropoda > Insecta > Lepidoptera > Noctuidae > Polymixis > Polymixis lichenea. Next base: position 21,657,051 of record OX420948.1, on the reverse strand, counting down.
CTTAACATGGTCATCCAGCCATGGACCAACCGCGGCAATCATTGCTTAACCTGATCGATCGACCCGTGCGACGTTTATAACTTAGCCACAAGCCTCCCATGATTATTTTGAAATAAAAATAAAAAAAAAAAAAAAATTGTTTATTACCACAAAAATTCAGTACATTGCACTGTGTACAAATTAGAGATCTTATTTTAGCATTAGGTAGGTAAGTACAGTAGATTCAACCCTGTCCCCTAAACTAGGCTAGGCCTGTATCTTAGGGGGCAGTACCCGGATATAGGATATGCTTATATGATGCTATTGTGACAGACGTGCCAGTGGACTGTGTCAAGTGGGTGCATTTTTTATCTTGTGGTAAACTTTTAAAAATGTGAGAGTGAGAAAGTGAAGAGTGAATTATGTTGTATTAGAGTAAATGATTGATGATTGTGTGAGGAAGTGGATGGGGTGTTTTGTGATAGTGTTGTGTGTAGTGAATGAAGTGAGTGTATGTTTGTAGTGTGTTAGGGATGTGCGAGTGATAAGCGCGTGTGCGAAAAATAGGTGGATAATATATAAAGAGGTGTTTATTAGGTGATGTATGTTAAAAGAGATTCCGTTCCATGATAATCCTGTTTCATCAGCCATTCAATTACTGTGCGTTTTAGTTTAAACCTGGGGAGACCGAGAATATTTAGTTTTTTATGGGCTTTGTTATAAATGTGGGTACTTATTACGTAAAATTGGTGCCTTGCAAACTTCGTTTTATGTTGGATGCTGGGAATTATCTGTTTACGTTTGTTGGGGTCAGGGGGAACCAAACTGCTATGTATCCTAAGAATTGATTGAAGTAGAAATAGCTGTCGTATAGTTAAAACCTTACAGTCTGCATAGAGTTGCGCTGTTGGATATCTGCGTGGCTTCTTCGTCATAACCTTAAGGACTGCTCTTTGGGCTCTCTCAGCCCTCAGGAGACCTGTCTTATGGGCTCCACCCCACACATTAATACAGTACCCTAGCACCGATTAGCATAGCGCAAAATACACCATTTTAAGAACATCCTGGTTAGCTGACCCCCTGAGTGATTTAAAGATAGGGATAAGACGCATTGTTCGTGTGGTAAGTGTGTCTAGGTGTTTGTCCCATCTTAGTCCGCTGTCTATATGGATGCCGAGGTATTTTACGCAGTCATCTCTTCTTAATTTTGGACAGGAGCAAAGTGTTGAAGGACTTGTACATGCGTGTGCCGTTAAGGAGAAAGTACTTGGTGGTTTCATATTGCAGCGGATGGCGAAAGGAACATATGAAGTTTTGGCCAGATTTAATGTCAGTAGGTTAGAGTTAAACCAGTGCATGATTCTACTTAGGGCAGACTAAATGAAGCAATTGATTTTTAAAAAGCAATGTAAAGCAAACAATCCGTAACTATCGTAGTCTCCTTGCCCGGTTGCCGCTGACACCCGTACTGCCAATTCACGACCATACACAGACATATTGAAAGAAAAAGGTACCATATTTTAACGAAACTTTTATAATGCCATCATTATATTGTTTCGTTTTATAGACTTTTCATTCTTTTGGAGGAATATTCACTCTTTTCTCGACTATTCCATAAATTACGGATCGTTATCAAACTTTCCTTACTTTTCGTAAATAGATGAATGCTTGTTAATTATTTCAATAAACACATTCATATTACATTAAAATGTGTCTTACTGGAATCACCTTCAAAATATGGATGTGTTTTAATTTTGGCATAAATGGACACCGCTAATAGGATATCGCTAAAAATAAAAGTACCTACTGAATATTAAAAGTAAACTTAAATTACAAAAAAGACAAATGATCTAAAATGGAAAGGTCCTAGAAAGTTCAACGTTAATTAAACAACAGGAAATAGTTACAAAAAATTACTTAAAAAGATAAAACTTGTCTGTGCTCAGCCACGATATGGTCGACGATGGTGCATGCAAGCAAGACTATAGACTATTTGCGTTAAGAAAAATTGTGACTCATCGGTGTAGCCACGCCCCTTGACCAATTAGATCATAGTAAAGTATAGTTTATGTCTGAAGGGCTTACTTCAACTGTTCAATGTGAACACAAGTTTCTAATTTACTATGATCTAATTGGTCAAGGGACATGGCTAAGCATGAGTCAATATTTTCTTAACGCGAATAGACTATAGTTGTGTTTGTTTAGGAGAGAATTTAGTCCAGCCGAATGAATACTTTTCCTGTTAAGGAGTCCCACTGCTTAGCAGGGACATAAAATGCTATTATAGTCGATGTTTAATAGTTCTCTATCACCTAAGGATTGAATAATATACACTTAAAAATAATAATCAATTCAAATCACGTATCTAAACTACCGTGAACCAATGAATCACGCACAAAAAATTACATAAAAAAAGATTATAAGGTAAACGTACCAACACTCGTCAGATTTTGATATTCATCGACTTTGAAGCACTGCTGTGTGAAAAGTACTTCATGTAGAATGAAACTTTTTGTAAGAAAAAATAGAAAATTTATCCGTTATTCTATTTATGTAGCAATTTTTTATAATTTTTAGTTATAATAAATACTTATTTAAGCAAATGTAAAAAAAGGGCTATTTGTACCAGTTGTCGTCAGATTTGTACTAATACTCGCCAAAAGGACCCAGTAGTCGTCAATTTTTAATGCTAATTTGAACTCTCCGCTCTAGAAATTAAAGATCAAGATGAGAACATATTTAAAAAAAATGTGATTGACTGATATGAGTGACAAGTCTTAGTAACAATAAGTAGAAGACCAAATCCCAAGAAATTACTTACTAAAAGTTGTGTAAACAGGAACCAGAGCAGGTAGGTAATAAAAACGTCAAGATAAATCAAATTCTGATATATTTATCATAAAAAAATAATGAGATCATAATCACAGAATAAGGTTTCATCAGAATCAATTTTATAATAAGTTTTTTCTCATTCGTGAAATTTTTCATCATCAGTCATTCATACACACAAGTATAATTACTAAACATACATTTAAGGGCCAGAGCAGGCCCATTTCGCAATAAAAAAAATTAAAAAATAACAAAACAAAAAATAAAAACCCTCTTATTGGCTTGTTGCTAAACTGTAACTCTCTAATAATTATTTTACAGATAGCTTTACCTTCCGCGATAATTAATCAAATAATCATTAAGCATTTAATATCTAAAGGCGCTCCCTCCCCGCGAGCGGATGCCTGTAATGTAACAGTTCAGATTCGAGCTTACATCAGTAATTGAGGAGAACCGCGGTAATGGTAATATCCAAACGAATCTTGGATTGATACATTACTTTGCGGATGTTCCCGGTGAGAGAGTGCCTTTATACCCAATACTTTTGCACACCTTAATTATTCATAATCAGACAGCAATTTAAACTTAAATCAGTCAGATAAAAAACACCTAAACTAAGTATTATTCTTGGCATAGCATAATGCTTATTTATTATAAAATAACATACAACAAATGCACGAAAGTGCTGAGAAGCAGAAGTGATTAGTAGTAAATCAAATATAAAATCGTATACCTACAAAAAAAAATATCAATGAAACATTATATTATAGTAAAGCTACACTAAAACATTCAAAACATTATTATGGCTGGGCGCTACAATAGACACAATGAAAAGTTATTTGTGACGGTTCGATTTTTGCACAAGTTGTACGAGTATGGTACCAGATTTCACAGCTTAGACATTGTATCATGTCTGTTTCAGAACTTGTTTGACATAACCGACAGTACCAATCATCTTTTTTTACTTCCTGAGTTGAAGTGCTATTTGCTTTCTTGTTTGTTGCTTTCTTATGTGTCTGTTCTTTTATAGCTTTTGCTGTTTTTCTAGCTTCGACCCTTTTCCGTTTGCATTCTTCTTTTTCGGTCTTGGCATCGATCTTTCGCTTTTCAAAAATTTGCCACCGGTCTGAGGTCACAACACTGGGTATTTTTATTTTTGATTTGGTTGTCTGGGTCTGGCTTAGATGAGGACGCCAAAATAAAGCCTCTTTGAAAGGCGTTGGAATCATAAGGTTACCATAGAATTTTTTAGGTTTTTCTTTTGTTTCCTCAGATGGTGGTGGTGATTGTGACATGGTTAAATTACAGTCTGATCCGTTGTGTCGTGGCGTGTTATCTGTAATTATAGCATTGCTTATTGACGAGGAATATGATCTGTGAGTGTCACATGAAATAGGTGATATTTGACTGCCACGCATTAAATAAATAGGGTTAGGTGGTTTTGATTGCGGCAAGGTTAATGAAAAATCCGTTTCATCATCTCGTGCAGTATTTTCTGTAATTCCAGCAAAAGTTATTGATGTGGAAGACGATGTAACAGTTGATGTCACTTTAGTTATTGCTCTGGAAGGTACAGTTACAGCGATATCGTCACAGGACATTGGCGATATTTGACATCGAGGCGTTAGGTAAATAGGTATAGGTGGTTGTGATTACGACGCGGTTAAACTACACTCCGTTCCGTCGTGTCGAGTCGTATTTTCTGTCATTCCAGCAGCAGTCCTTGTGATGGGAGATGATGTGATTGTCGATGTTACCTTAGTTTTGTCTTTGTAAGATACAGGTAAAGAGATATCGCCACATGACATTGGTGATATTCTATTGAGAGGCATTCAATAAATAGGGTTTGAACCTACCGTTCGAATTATTTTTCCTGCTGGTATGAGTGGATTACTTGTTGTTTCGCGTAATTCAAAGTTTGGAATCTGCTCTACAAATATTGGAATTTCTGTGTCGCTTGTCTCAATTGGGTTAGAACTCATTTGACTTAGTGTTCCATTTACAACTTCGTATAATTCTACCTGTCCTTCATTTGCTGCCTGGTCTTCGTTTTCTATATTTGCAGTAAATTTAAATTCGGATAAATCCTTTAAAGAAAAGTCCATTAAGTCACTTAATCCTGTAAAATTGCCAAAATCTTTCAGTGATTCGTTATCATCTTCATGAATTCTATTACTAAGAGGAAGAGTTCTTTGTTTTGAAATAGATATAGTTTCATTTGTTAGTGTTTCGATATCTCTAACATCCGAAGAGCTATTAATATTCTCTTTATCGCGGTTGTCTACAGAACTATTGGTAATTTGAGTGGTCATAGACTTCCACACAGTAAACAATCCGTCTAATGATTTGTCTCCGTTCCATGTTGACATTTTATTCTTATTAAAAACTTTAAGTATCCTGGGGCTGATCTGGGACTCGAAAAATTTTAAGTGAGCCTGTCTGTTGGACTGTGTTAAAGAAACATCAGCTTCATTTGTTTTCTGGGTGGACTGACTTAAGTGGCTTGTGACACATTTAGTGTAATCGACGTTATTAGCGTCAAATGGTGACAGTCCACATTTACGAAATCCATTTATAATGGAGTTTTGGTCCAATAGTTTGAGGGACTTGTCCAACAAGGGACAGAAATATTCCTTTTTTAGTTTCACAAAGTGATTCTCATTTCGCCAGTCATACACAGCTGTTCTCCATATCCTTTTCAGAGGCCTAAAAACTGCTACATCCATGGGTTGGAGAATATGGGTAGCATTTGGGTAGAGTGCGATGAGTACTATTTTTTTTCTCGGCAAAAATTGCTCAATGGTAGAGTTGTATGTGAGCAATGACCATCTAAAAAAAAAAATATTGGTAGCTGGATGCCACTTCTTATAACCCAAGGGTAGAGAACATTAGTTATATATTCGTAAAAGGATTCGCCTGTCATCCAGCCCTTGTTTGTGTGCCCTAATCCCCAATCGTTGGGTGCTGATTTTGAAATTTTGTATAGTATAGCCTTTACTTTAAAAAGAACCATCGGTGGTGCCAATTCACCCAGCGCATTAGCTGTTACGAGAACTGTTACGCACTCTTTTTCACCACTAGGTATGATGTTGTAAACATTTTTAGAGCCACGTTTCGCTAAGACCCTGTTATCTGACGGGGACAAGAAAAAGGCGCTCTCATCGCAGTTAAAAATTCTGCGAGGGTCTTCAGAAGCTGCTTGTAGCTGGGCAGAACTAAAATAGTCCTGGACTTCTTTAAACCAGGTACGAATATTTTCTTCCTTAACTAAAGCACGAGATTGTGTCAAATTTTGAGAAACCTCTGACCCACTTCAGGGTTGCGTTTTATGAATGACTCGAACCAATGTCGACCTGGCCTATTGTTTGTGAATGGAGTTTTACGGTTGAGTTTGCGAACTAATAATTTTACGCTATCTAACAACTGATCTTTGGTTACAGGGAACCCACTTTCTGCCATGAAAATTAACCAAGTCTTTAAATGATTTTCTTCGTCTTTGGTTAAAACGGAGAGTGGTCCTTTAGCGCAGCCGATCGAACTACGGCCTTTAATTTTGTCAATCAAGGTGGTCCTTGGCACTTTAAATTGTCTTGCTGCAGAAGATGTTGTGACCCCTTGACGTACAGCCTCTATGGCTTTTGACATATCCTCCTGCTTGTATTGTTTTTCAGCCATAATTTTCTGTAATAAAAATTATGTTCATGCATCACGACAATCTAAAATAAAAAAATGAAACGTAACGATAAGCCCCATTTACATGGTTTAAGTTTGTGGAACGTTCAAGAACAATAACCGCATGCCATAAAGAAAGCTCAAATAGTGCCATTCAAAAATTGCATGCAAGTGTTTATGTTACCGGCCCAATCAGATTTCAGGCCAGGAGGAAGACACTTATCACGTGTCCTTAAGCGAGTGCTGGATGCCCACAGCGCGCAGCGGCACAAAGAGACGCAAGCACAAACCATTCCCAGTCTCATAATAAATCTCGTCGAATTGACAAACACGTGAAAGACCTAGAACTCGTCAATAAAGTAATAATACCCCTAAGAAACAGCTTAAGAGAAACCCCGTTTATCGTCAAATGAAGGCCAAACCTTTAAATATGATTGCACAAGGGGGTTACCAACTATTTAACGGTCCCGATAATAGTTTTATTCCCATTTTGTGGCCTAAAACACAAAAATATCTACAATAAGACGAGTTTAGAGACAACCTATAAAGCGTGTCCCAGTAATCGTCACAATAGTACATAAAATTACGAGTTCTAGGTCAAATAGGACTTTTTGGGTACCAATAGATGTCACATAGGAAAAATAACACTTTTATGATAAAAGTGTTCCAAATATCATGTAATATCGTTAGCAAATTAACTTAACTAATTCATAAAACAATCAGACTTACCGTACACCCCACTGAAGCTGGACAAATAGAAACACAAAACCACGAGCCGAGTGCTACGTTTAATAGCTAAACTTACAAAAAATCTATTTTTTTCTTGGAGACACTTTCAATGTAGAATAACTCTGACGCCATTACAGTTGCAACTCAGTGTTGCTATTTTAATTGTGCAATATGTTACCAAAAATATGTTGCCATAAAAATCGGCCAGTTTAATGTTTAGTAGAAAAATATATTGTCGATTTTAGATAATTTGACGACTTCTGGGTCACTGTCGAGTTCACCCGCGTTTACCTTAGCTAGTTAAAAACCAAACAGTTAAGCGATGAATTTAAAAAGGAAACTGACTGTAAGTCTGAGTCACAAGTATATGGTATACATTAATTAGATAAACCAAGGCCTTCCTGAACACGTGCTGTTAGTCATCTAGTGTATTACTAAGTATAGGATAGTTACAGGATTTGGCTGCGAAGATTTAAAAAATATATAAAGCGTGTAAGGTACATCAACGCTCAAACTGTTTTGGGCACGCCACGATTGCGGCCGTAAGTCGCCCGGATGTTTCCACTGCTAGATCGCCCATAGGAAACGGTGGAGCATTCCTTGCTCTGCCCGGCTTGGGCGGAGCACCGCCGTGTCCTCGTGGAGACGATTGGCGTCCGGCCCTGGTCCAGGCCATGGTACGGAGCGAGAGTGCATGGGTAGCCCTCGCCTCCGTCTGCGAAGCAGTAATGCTCGCGAAGAGGGAGGCGGTGCGCGTGAGGGAGAGGCAGTATATGCGCCCTTACGGCCCTAGTCGCTGCAGGAGATGCCCTGAGCGTCGGGAGTCCCAGGCTAATTTCCAGCTAGCGTAGGCGCGGGCTTGCGGACGGCGAGTAAGCTCGCTGTCCGGTAAGGACCAAGCCCGGGTCGACGGCGCGTTGTGTTCCACGCGCGCCTCAAAGAGATGTCAGCAACAACTGGTGGGGTCCGCAAGGGCCGATGCCTGTCAGGGGTGTGGGTTGTTCGAAAGAGATACCGCGGCCCCTGGCACACAGGCAACTGAGGTAACACGGGTGGGTTTTAGTCAGTAAAAGTCTGACACGCCCTCCTGCTCCACCCAGAGCGAGAGAAGTTATTTAATGATTTCCCACCCAACAAAAAAAAAAAAAATTATGGTTTAGCCATACCCTTCAAAATGATTTAGATTATGATCGATAGTACGTTTAACAACCAATTAGAGTGCTGGTCATTGTATCTAGTACTCACCAATTTTATTGAATGTTTACAGAAATACGTACAAAATGACTGTAACGTAAACAAACTTTTTCACAGTTCACAAGTCCGTACGGTTAGCCGACCAGAGATTAAAATAGACAGTTTGGTGGCGATATGTCAGATGGTTAGTCACTGTCGTTATGACTCACGCGCAGCGTGACAATCATACCGACTGTTATAGATGGCTCTTCATTATTTACATACTAATACGATGATGAAATAACGATGGACTGTTTTCATAATTATAAGTTACCAGCCGCGCCCCTGCTTCACACGGTTTTAACGAGTTGATAAAAGTTGAATATTTATTTATAATATCTAAGTTTTATTTTTATTTTTCATGTGAATACACCTTTCGAAATAAATTCTCTAAATGATGTTGAAAATCGCATCAAAATCCGTTGCATACTTAAGAAGTGTGTTTCTCGAATGTCTAAAAACTGTTTGTTTGCTATTCACAAGTCAAAAAGCGCCTACTTCTACATACACTCTATACTTATATTCTTTCGAAAAAACAGTGAAATAAATTGTATAGTCGGCGTAGTCGAGTCGAGTAACTAAGGGCGAGTGACACTTGCCAACTTCCGTTAAGTTTAATTTACTCAGAATTGTAGTCAAAAGTGGTAAATATACATTTACACAAACTGTAAACCCGTTGCTATAGTAACAGTGATTTTATATTGGGGATCGGAGTCTGCTAACAACAATATTTAGAGATTAGCCTGAATATTAAGTAATCTTCTTACACCCTGTACCGTTTTCTGCATACCTGTAACGATTGTCATATCATGCGATTAAACGATACTTAAATCAAACCGACATCTTGGTTACCGACGGTTTGACTTACTCTGTGAGTTGCAGTGAAGTCAAGGGTAGATATTGAACACCCATCCATCAACTGACCTTGAAAAACTTGTTGTTCGCCACGACCCGAAGCTAAACATTATAGTCTATCTTCCCATGTATCGTATGAGCAAATAATACGAGATATAGGTACATATGTATACCAATATTTATGTAAAGAGGCAGTCTCGGCTGCCCGTCTGCAAATTTTATGGCATAAAGGAATATTCTAAATAAGCTATAAAAGACATTTTCCTTGAAAATAACTTGGTATACCGTGATTTAGGAGAGAGCCATGAAAATATTATGTTCGCAGAAATTGATGTTATGCGACCGACACAGGCGTCGATATTGGATGGAAGCCGGCTATGTAAATAATTTATTGATAATACTGTGTGTTTGGTCTGTGTGTGTGGTCAGTATTTAGATTGATTCCCTTGACAACGACATATTGATCAAACTGCAATCACAAAACAAAGAGTAGGTGAGGTGTACTTTAGTTTGTGTATTTATACACCGTGACATTTTAGTCGTCTTACAAAGGTAGTCCACTCAATGTATCCGTCATAAAATACCTCTAGGTGCAATTAAAACATTATTACAATTAATTAAGATAATAGGTACAAAGAAAAATAAATAATGCTTTAGAATTATGAAACACCTTTCCTGTTAATAATGTTTACGTATCAAATGGTAGAAGATGTCTACCTATCTACCATTACATTCCATCATTAATTCCATCTCCATAACAGGGTGTTTCAAACTACGTCATGCTTCTTAGTGAATGGTATTTTTTTTTTAATCATGCAAATGTTCAAAAGATTTTTATTATTTTTATAAATGATTAGTAGTCATTGGATACATGAAGTAGGCTACCGTTGTAAGACGACTAAAATGTCACGCTGTATATACACCCATGTTTCGCCAGTTACATATGTTTAATGCCCATGTAATTAGCGGCAAGCCTATTGCCATCAATCGGACACAAATCCAGAACCCGAGCTGCGACTGAGTAATACCTTATGAAAAAACCAAATAACACTGCCTGAAATGGGAATTGAACCCCAGACCTTCCTGCTCACAGGAGCGTTTGCGACCACTAGACCAACGAGGCATAACACTGAAATAAGTACTTTTCATAAATAAAGTATGTAGTGATTACCTAGTCATCTCATCTGCCTAGCCTTGTCCCAACTATTTTGGAGTCTGCTTCCAGTCTATCCGGCTGCACCTTAATTCCAGTATATTGCGTGGTGTGCAGCATATCTGACCTCCATAACACAGTGAGTACTGGGTAACAGTATATCCTTTGGTAAGACTGGTTGTGAGGCTTTCGATCTTCTGACTGTGAAAGATCCACGAATGACAGCCGGAGCCAACAGCTTAACGTTCTTTCTGTGGCACGGGGGAGCGTAACTTAACCTGATCGACCCTTGAGGCTGTAATAAATTAGCCACAAGACCATTCAACGTCATCATTTCAGCCGAGAGACGTCCACTGCTGGACATAGGTGTCCCCCAAGCTCCGCCACTTTGACCGGCTCTGTGCTTCCCACATCCAGCAGATTCCTGCGCCTTTCACATTGGTCTATCATCTAACTCTACGTCTTCCGGTACGCGGTCGCCACTCCAGAACCTTTCGTCCCAATCGACCATATGACCCTTACCTTTTGCAAGTATACAACAAACAATATGTGGCCCTAGTGTGAGTTTCATTTAACTATCTCGATCAAACGCAGTGAGCGCGTTCGGCGTTTCGATTGGCCCTGGATTGGTGACGGACCAATCGGAGCGCCAAACACACTCACTGCGTTTGATCGAGATGTTTAAATGAAACTCACACTAGGGCCTCGATAGACTGATTCATTTCCTTACCAAAATCATCTGTGGACCGACAACAATCAAGATAGGTAATGAACAAAATATTATTAGATAGGTTATCTAGTTGCTATACGATGTTGTTTCAGAAATATTATATAAAATGGAAACATCGCCATATTATTCTGACGAAGACACTGTGCTAATTTATAAAGCCGTATTTCTTTGGCAACAAGCCGAGAATGGAAAATGATGAAGAACTGAGAAGATTACTGAACGCTTTTGTGTTAATTAGCAGCTTAAAACACTCTGATTCTCTTTAAATTATTTTATTTCTGTAAACAGGTTTGTACAAACACTTTTGTTCGTCAATCATATTTATATAACTAGATGAGGTCGGCGTTTCCTATCGGAATACTATAAGACGAAGCGTTTTGCGTTTACCTTTAACTAATGACCTGAAAAAAACAAAAGCCTGTCAAAGTTCCTTAAACCCTGAAGAACAATTAGCGCATCAAACCTTCATTGTCTATGGTACGTACAGCACATCGGATAAACAACTGTGCAAATATTTGATATGGCAACACAAAGCGATGCACCAAGTTCGTTGCACCACATTTTAGTTGGCAATGTTTAACAAAGGCCCTTTTTGATAACGGAGAATTTTGTGACTCATGGATTTTAGAGATGTTGTTTCGGTTATAGGCTGAAGCGATTCGACACGAATATTTAATCTATGTAGGTATGTATGTGTATATCGAAATGTGGGTGTACTATAGGTACCTACAGTTCTACCTAACTCTTCGCGAAATACAGGCGTAACGTTATGTTACGTATCTTAATACGAGTTTTGGCCACAAGAAATTTAATTTCCCTTCACCATTTACCTATGTTTTATGCCTAAATGTTAATTAATTCTACCATGCACAAATTACTTCATGCAAAAAATATTATTTCTTTGACTGCAATTTGGTCAATCACGTTATGAGGCTTTTCACCACCTTTATTTGGAGAGAGAGTTGGCAATATACTTATTTTATGCACATCTCTAAATAGGGAAAATAGAATACTCTTTGTACACCATGTAAATTACCGATGTAAATGTAGACATGTTACATAAAGTGACGTAACGCGAACAGACTATTGATAATGAATTCGACAACATTTTAAAATAAGTTTAGATATAAGACACAAATCGCTGACGTCACCCAAAAAGCAGCCAAGCTAAAGTGGGACTAGGCCTGACCGGCCTGACACGTTTGTCGCACATCGGATGCATTGTGGGCCACACAACATGTGTGGGTTCCTTAAAATCAAAATCAAAAGTCATTTATTCAAACTAGGCTGAGAGTCAGCACTTTCTGAACGTCAAAATTACATAAGACAGTCCCCCAAAACGCCCGCCCTTCACCACTTCCTAGTGCTTTAGCTGGGAAGAAGTGGCGCAACAAATGGCGCTTAAAATGTCCAGCGGCATCACGGAATCTTCACCTTGATGCTGCTGGACTTGACGCTTATAGAAGGGACTGGGGCCATATTGGATCGAGTTGAATGGAATAAGGAAAGGGAGATCCTGCCTTGTACTGTAGTGGGACAATACAAGCTGATTATTACCATTATTATATTATGTTGAATATCTTGCAGATTTATTTCACTTAACTGCATCTGCCACCCGCTTGCTCTTATGACATGTACCAAAACGCAGCGAGGTGCAGTAATTAGTACAGTGTGGTCAGCCAAACAGTCTTGCTTTTATTTTTATTGTATTTCAGCGTTTCTGCAATTATATTGCGAATTGGAATTGCTTTGTATCTCTGTTTTATTATAAGAAAGTTGATATTGGTTTAAAAAAAGTCTAGATAGTGTTTATGAAATTAATAAATAAATAATGTTTACTAAAAACCTTTTTTTGGAGTAGGCTCCCCTCTGAACGGTTGCAGCTAAATACCAGAATTTACCATTTAAATAAAATGGAATGACTGCCTTTCTGATGTCCACATCCCAATTATTAGGTAACACGTTACAACACGTTCTTGGTGAGACTGGTTAGCAGGCTTTTAGACATTGTATATTTATTGGCAAAAGTTCCGAAAGTCTGACAACCAAATCAAAATATTTGACTGGTCATCGCTGAGAGTTAAATTCACGAGATCACTCAATTCCTTGATTAAAAAATATCACAATTTTAGGCCGCTACTTAGAGATTACTAAAGGAATAATTTTTCCCAACCTGGGGATTGAACCCCTCCTTCAACAGTCCAAATTACCTCAACAGCAGTTTACTCAACCTAAAAATTGGAGCCAAGACCCCAGCAGTCGTACTTGCAGCCTAGTGGCTGACCAACGAGGTTCACATAGACTAAGAAGTAATTAATCATGATAAAGATAACTTCACAAAATCTACGAACTATCCCGTTGGTCAAGTGGTCGCAAACGCAACGCACTACTGGGCACTAGGTCCTGAGTTCGATTCCCAGGTCGAGAAAAGTGTTATTGGAATTTTCTATCACGAATTTCTCAGTAGCAGCCTGGAGCCTGGATTTGTGCCGGCTTGATGGCAATAGGCTCGCCCCCTATTACGTGGAACTTAAACTTAACTGGCGACATATGGGTGTACCTACTATCACAGGTACACTTCTGCCTAGCCCATGGATTACAGGCATCATGTTATGTTATCTACGAACAATACAGCCACTTAAAATCAAGTGTAGCATGCTGTCGGTACCAGGCCGACAGGTTTGCATAAAGAATGATCGATGTGCAGTATATTAGAGCAGGTGCATCCGTGAAATGAGTCATTAGGCCATCATTATGGGCTTATAATTGCACTGAGAACATGCTCTTCGTGATTATGTGCTCTTGGTTATCAAACTTATGTTTATAGGGAGGTGGGGATGGCGGAGATAACATGGTGATTAATGTACAGTCAACTGCATATCTGTGGTAACGCTTGCACTACAAAAAACAATCTTATATATACAGTGACACATTACAATAGTACACAAAATTTGAGCTACAGAATGAGAAAATACATATACAAGTAACCCACGACATTTTCCACATATTATACAAACAATTTAAAAAAAATGTGATGTGCGCTTACAAGTTTTTCCTGCTTAGTAAAGTCAGCGCCAAATAGACCAAATGTCCTTTTTTTTTCATGGTTGGGAAATCATCAAATGACTTCCCCCGCGCTGGGTGGAGGAGGAGGGCGTGTCAGACTTTGACTAACACCCATCCGTGTTGCCTCAGTTGCCTGTGTGCCAGGGGCCGCGGTATCTCTTTCGAACAACCCGCACCCCTGGCAGGCATCGGCCCTTGCGGACCCCATCAGTTGGTGCTGACATCTCTTTGAGGCGCGCGTGGAACACAACGCGCCGTCGACCCGGGCTTGTTCCTTACCGGACAGCGAGCTACCCATTACTCGCCGTCCGCAAGCCCGTGCCTACGGTGGCCGAGAATCAGCCTGGGATTCTCAACGCCCAGGGCGTCTCCTGTGAAGGCCACAGCCGTGAGGGCGCAGGTTCTGTATCTCCCTCGCGTGCGCCGCCTCCCTCTTTGCGAGCATCACTGCTTCGCTGAAGGAGGCGACTGCTAGCCATGCACTCTCGCTCCGTACCATGGCCTGGACCAGGGCCGGACACAAGAGATCGCCGCCGCCGATCGCCTCCACAGGAACACGGTGGTACTCCGCCCAAGTCGGGCAGACCTCCACCGTATGCTCCACCGTGTCCTCAGGGCGATCTTCGCAATGGAAACACCCGGGCGTTTCCTCCCGCCTTATGCGAAACAGGAACCTCTCGAAACAGCCGTATCCGGTGAGGACCTGTGTCAGGCGGAAGGTGAGGACGCCATGCCGCCTCTCAAACCACTCCTCAAAGAGGGGACTTACCGCCGCAATCGTGGCGTGCCCAAGACTAAATGTCCTCACATCTACGTCTGAAACTGTTTCACGCACATTCAATCATTTTTTACATTATTTTTTTCTTCCTGATTGCCTGACTGCCGTTGGTCTAGTAGTCGCTATCGCTACTAATGAGCATGACGTCCTGGGTTCGGTTCTTAGGTCGGGTAAAGTGTCTTTGAGTTATTCTGTCAGGCATTACTTAGTAGCAGGCTGGAGTGCGGATTCGTGCCTGATCGATAGCAATAAGCTTGCCTACTGTTGCGTGGGACTTAAGCATATCTGGCGAAATGTGAGTGTACTATAAAGACACACCTCTCTCTACCCTTCGTAGAAACAAGGCGTGATGTTATGTTTATCTTCCTTTCTTGGTGATAGGAAGTAACAAATTACATTACGCCTCGTTTCATCAAGTCTAGCTAGCTGCAAATGCAACAGCAAGATTACTAATTTGTAAACGATCTAAACGAAAAACAAGTTATCTGTATTAAAGATCTTGATAAAAAAGAACCCATTAATCAAACAATATAAATATACGGTGATTCCACACAATTGTTTAAACACAAGCTCCCAAGCCTCCGATCATATTTGATGGTTTCCAAGAATTATAACAAAAAACCGCAGTATTTGATTCAGACGAATTTTTCGCATTTACTGGACACAACTGACCGTGAAATAAGCCCGTTTTCTCAGAAACGATTTTGATTATTTTATCCGCTTTAAAACAAGCCGTTAAGGATAACTTTTGACTAGCAATTTGGCCCGATTTCACCCATGTAGGTGTAGATATGTTACGCTTGAAAGATTTTTCAGTGAACAAGATGTTTTATCCTAATTGTTTCGGCGAATTCTTAGAACAGAAATTATTTTTAAAATGAATGTTTGTTCTATAGACACTATCTGTTAAATATTTATTGTATTTTACCTACAAGTGACTCATAATAAGGACCACCCATACAATTAAACTTGACGGCACAGTACTTAGACGGGAATGGACAGATCTACATAAATCTGTGTGGTTTTTTCCTCAAAAGACCATTTCAGACACTTATCTGCATGGTTTTTACATGATTTGACCAAGATTATGGCTGGAGTTTAAGAGACCTTGTCCCATGAATTTTTTCGCCATTTCTTCTCACAGGTTGTCAGATAGGAAATTACGACTCCATCTAGCTTAAAAAATAAACAATCAATCTGCCTAGCCTTCTTCCAACTATGTTGGGGTTGGCTTCCAGTCTAACCAAATGCAGTGGAAAACCAGTATTGTACATGAAGCGACTGCCTATCTGACCTCCACAACCTAATCACAAGGTAACACAATATCCTTTGATGAAACTGGTTGTCAGACTTTCGGGCATTTGACGACCTGTAACGATGGTCAAAGATCCAAGAGTGACAGCTGGGAGCAAAGGCTTCACGTAGTTTCCAAGCCACGGAAAAGATCTTGAAAAGCATAGCTGCATCTTTGGAAATTAATGCCAAACAACGAAAATACTGATTGATATAAAAAGTCCAGTGTCGAAAGTTGTGTTGTTGTCTGTTTCTTCGTAAAATGTTTCTAATCACCTCTCCTTTTCAGTTAATTATTAATCTTCGCCAGGTACACAGAGCCATCCAAAATAATCATCCAAGAAAATGAAACATCCAACAAAAAAGTCATTCACTCTTATTTACGGAGTGCATTATCCCAAAAAAATGTTTGGAAACAAAAATTACGAAATACTTTCGTTCTGATCTGTGCGTGAGTAAATAATTGACAGAGACCGAACTTCATACAATCACGACTCTTCGTTGCCACAACATATGTATTTAAAAATAACTCAGGCCGTGATGAAAATGGTACCCAGGCAGCAAGATGGTTGCATAGCGGGCTACCTAGGATGCACCGAATCCAGATAGAAGTGTGGCTATTTCGGCGTTATTCTCTGAAACTGGATTCTCGTTTTTGACACTATAACTTTTGTGAGACATATTTAAGCGAAATTACTCCTTCATGAAATAGCCATTCAATGGGATAATACCAACTTAGAGGGTTGTATTGATTTTAATGACTATAATTCTGTAAAGCCATATTTGTTACGGTCGCAAATCACATTTTTATCAACATACAATCTGACACTGACCTGGAATTTGCAAAAAAACGCAACCATCTTGAATTTCGGTTACCTTAGTGTATCCCCAAAAAGTTAAAGATTTTAGTCCCAGGAATTACGCCAAAGTGTATAAAAAGTTTATTAAATTATGTGACAGAAGAGATGTTTCGGACTCAAATGCAGCCTAACTTCTTAGCTCTTCACGTGGCGAGGTCGTTAATCGGTCTCTGTCGCATTATCTACTCCTGCACCACAGTTAGAGAACATACATCAAATTCTCAAAGACTTCAAAGAGCTACAGTTTTGTTATTTTTGTATCTAATTTAGTGCTTCAACGTGCACCATTAATAACTACAGAGTTTGCAATGTAATATGCCTCTTATATGCGTCAATGTTTGTATTCTTGGACGTGTTTTTACGTGAATGTCTTCATGTGACAGTTCCGTTTTAGGATTTGAAGCCTGCCTGAACTTGAAATTGATATAGGAATTGAAGTTGTCTTTTGCTGAGAGTAGGTTCAGTCACCAAAAAAGATTAGCAATGTTTAATTTGACAAATGAACTGTTTTTTTTTCTATTATTTAAATTACATTTCATTCGTTTTCTTGCTAAACTTGTACTGCATCCGACGACCTGGTTACTTATCTCTTTTGGTGACTGTACCTACTCGGTTGAGATGGGCAGACGAATTCGTTGAGACTGGCAAAACCTAGATGAGACCAGCACAGGACCGTAGGGATTGGCACAAGAAAAAAGAGGCCTATGCTCAGCAGGGTGAAATCGGGATGTGGGTGATGACGATGAACGATGATGACGATGATGATGTTGTACTTTAAAAGATTATTTAACAGCTGCGTCCAGACAATGGGTTTTAGGTTTTGAGATTTCATCTTTTGTCAAACAAGATATCTTTGTATTGATTTGCAGAGGTCAGAAATCAGAATTCATTTATTTGCCAATAATGTAGGCTAAGCATGACACTTTCTATTTCTACTCTACCGTAGAATAGAAATCGCTTGTCTACATTTCTCGGTACACAACTGGCAACTGTCTACACGGAAACGTCATTTTTGTCTACTTCTGTCGACCTAAAGCTTCTCTATAGTTCTCGTGCCAAGCCTGCACATGAAAATAACTGATGAAGTTTTAAACAAAAGAGAATAATCATTTAAATACCTGGATTTTTTTTATTTATGTACTAGTTTTAGTCTTGATTTTGTTTTTATAATCTTAATTTTAAAATGTACAATCAATTATTAGTCCAATTAATTTATCATGAGAGTTAAGAAATCTTTAAAAACAGATGACAACCTGGTATTTCACAAAAGAAGAAAATGTTGACCGTTTTTCTTCACTCCGAACATTTAACATGCAAAACTTAAAATAGCATTGTTCCTCATAAAATACAGTTGAAAACGTTCGCTCCGTGTTTACGTCGCCCAATGATTAATACACTTATTTCATGTTGCATTCCACTTCTGTATGTAAGAATGACAAATAAAACGAATTTGCGTTATTTCTAATTATAAGAGTGCCTACAGCAACACACACATTTACAATAAAATACAGTACAATGACATAACTTTGGACACGCCACGATTGCGGCGGTAAGTCTCTGCCTTCCTTGAGGAGTGGATTAAGAGGCGGCACGGCGTCCTCATCTTCCGTCTGACGCAGGTCCTCACCGGACACGGGTGTTTCGGGAGGTTCCTGTTTCGGATAAGACGGGAGGAAACGCCCGGGTGTTTTCACTGCGAGGATCGCTCTGAGGACAGGGTGGAGCATACGGTGGAGGTCTGCCCGGCTTGGGCGGAGCACCGCCGTATCCTTGTGGAGGCGATCGGCGGCGGCGATCTCTGGCGTCCGGCCCTGGTCCAGACCATGGTTCAGAGCGAGAGTGCATGGGTAGCACTCACCTCCTTCTGCGATGCAGTAATTTTCGCGAAGAGTGAGGCGGCGCACGTGAGGGAGAGGCAGTATATGCATGCGCACTCACGGCCCTAGTCGCCGCAGGAGACGCCCTGGGCGTCGGGAATCCCAGGCTGATTCCCGGCCATCGTAGGCGCGGGCTTGCAGATGGCGAGTAATGGCGAGTAGCTCGCTGTCCGGTAAGGACCAAGCCCGTGTCGACGGCGCGTTTTGTTCCACGCCCGCCTCAAAGAGATGTCAGCACCAACTGGTGGGATCCGCAAGGGCCGATGTCTGCCAGGGGTGTGCGTTGTTCGAAAGAGATACCGCGGCCCCTTTCACACAGGCAACTGAAGGGACACGGACGGGTTTTAGTCAGTAAAAGTCTGACACGCCCTCCCGCTCCACCCAGAGCGGGAAAAGTTATTTGATGATTTCCCACTAGAAAAATAAAATAAAAAAATTATATAACTTAAAACTCCCTCTTACTGAGAAGAGGCCTGTGTCCCAGCAGTGGGACCATTATAGGCTGAATATGATGAACATAAAACTCGTATTACTGGTAGAAATATATTATTTTACACTTAGGTTATTTCTGCATTCCTGAGTGTTTTGTAATGTAGAACAAATAGTTTTCTTTTAGCGATAAGACATTGTGTCATCCTTTTGTAAAATGTCTTCGTAGTATTATAGGTAACTATTCTCTTGAATCCATATGGTGTACCAAAAAGAGTTATTATATCGTATTCTACACTTGTGGAATTTAATCAAGAGGTTGGGAAGCTGTGGGAAGCCAAGCCAAACTATGTGTAGTAGTGATTTTGGAAACGTCTAGCAGAACACTCCATGTTAAACAGTATCAACTTCCACCATCAAAAGCACAGAAGGTGCTACACAGTGGTCGAGTCGGCATACTCTATTCGGCAGTACTACAACCTCACTAGGGGTACTGCCAATAACTGACTGAGCAGTTAGTTACAGAGTAAACCAATGTTTTTTACGATCTGTTTGAATCATGTTTGTGAGCTATACCATACTGTTTTTATAACGATTTCATTCTCAGAGATATAGTAAGTATAATTTTCACCAGAACTTACATTAAACTATACACTCGAAGCCTCAAAGAGATGTCAGCACCAACTGATGGGGCCGCAAAGGCCGATGCCTGCCAGGGGTGCGGGTTGTTCGAAAGAGATACCGTGGCCCCTGGCACACAGGCAGCTGAGGGAACACGGTGGGTTTTAGTCAGTAAAAGTCTGACACGCCCTCCTGCTCCATCCATAGCGGGAGAAGTCATTTGATGATTTCCCACCCAAAAAAAAAAAGCTATAAACTCGAACACTGGAGGACACCGTGGAGTTTTTAGGGTTACAGTCCCACATAACTGCGCTATCTCCCCGTGGTAGCGCAGTAGGCATTTCTCCACGTAAAAAAAAAATGCCTAGGTTGACGGCGCGTTGTGTTCCGCGCGCGCCGTCGATCCAGGCATTTTTTTCGAATCATGGAAGCCATTTGATGATTTCTCACCCAGGAAAAAAAAACTATACACTCGAAAGTCTCTTGTCTGCATAATGTAAAATTTAACATAGATCTTAGGTAAAAGGTAATATGGTCTAGTGTCCAACTCCACGTCAAAGCGCGTATTTTACATAGAACTTATATAAATATGATAGTGCAGCTGATTATGTCAATATGTAGCCGCCTCGTGTACGTGCACCGTACCAAACTTGCACATTGTAGCTAAAGCTCTCTATAGAATAGTTTATTACAAAAACACAGACAGGACTCTTCCCTCTTCAATATAAATATTCCTGGTTGGGTGACTGCACAGGATGACTACATAACCAGCCTGTGTTCCAGCATGTTCATACTGCTGGAACACAGGCCTCCTCACGATGAGAGAGAGTGGGCCGTAATCCACCACGAGGGCCTAGTGCGGGTTGGTACATGTCACATGTTTCATGGTTTCCTCACGATGTTTTCCTTCACCGTTTCGAGAGGAGTAGTGATGAATTAATTAGTACAAAGTAACATGCTTGTCTTGGGTCGAACCAACGACCTCCAACCCGTAGGGGTCGATACCACTACGCTCTTAAAGTTGTTCCCTTTCATGGAGAGGAGGTTTAGTCCTAGTAGTGGACAGTTATATGTGGGCGTCCAAGCAAAAAGGGTCCAGTTCTCGGCATTTAGTTTCCGAGATATAACGAGTTTTGTAAAGTAGGGTGAAATTTATTATTTCAGTTCATTGATTATTAATAAATGCTCAATTATCAACAATTTCAGATAGTAAATGATTTTATACTATATTTTCAGAATTTCAACTTAGAATGTCTGATTTAAAAAAATGTGTTTTTGAATATTTTTTCAATCCTTACCATCAATTGACTATTCTAGCTACTGAATCGAACTCAATACCCCACTACTGGACCCTTTTTGCTTGGATGCCTACATATTCTGCCCATATTGTTTAAATCCTGCCTCTTTTCTGTCGCTTCTGTATAATTTCCAGCTGTTCTATGGCAGCACACCGTAGACTTAAGAGGATTACGGTGCTCCACAGCGAACTAAGTCGGTCTGATGCAAAATTATTTAATAAATATTTACTGAAAGGGATTGTTCGTAAGAGCATTTTATGGCGCATCAGATCATCTGCCAATACAGTTTTGATAGGATTTGGTGAGTAGGTAAAGTGTTGTCGACAGTAATATTATAACATAGGCTATACTGGTTGTAATCAGTTGTTGAAAAGCACACAACTACGCCTACGTCACCAAGAAAAATAGAACTGCTTGTTGAAGTTTTGTTTTTTCATTAATGATAAGTAGAGATCGGATATTCGGACGCATATTCATCCAAAGTTGAGAGGTTGGCTAAAATGGAATGCGCTTTGTACCAATTTTTTTTTAATTTAATGTAAAAAAATGTTTTTACTAACACACACCACCCCTACTCTTACAGACTTACACCCTAGGTAAATTAAAAACCCTTTTTTTAATTTTTATCAATTAAATTTTCATTTATTGTTGAATGTTAATTATATGCTATTATTGTATAGAATCAAGTTCTTGCATAACAGACAGCTGTGCTGCTGGGGAGTTTGTTGCGCCACTTCTTCTTCCCAGCTAAAGCACTAGGAAGTGGTGAAGGGCGGGCGTTTTGGGGGACTGTCTTATGTAATTTTGACGTTCAAAAAGTGCTGACTCCCAGCCTAGTTTGAATAAATGACTTTTGATTTTGGTACATAGGTATAGGTACCAAATTTCCATCGGGGTATTTTTTTTAATAAATATGAGTCTGAATAGTTATGCAATCATAATCTGACTAGTTATGCATTTCCGGTGTTGATGGCATCCCAGGACTTTTGTACAAAAAAAAAATATTTTAAGAAGCCGCTTCCATATTTTCGTAACTAAAAATTAACTTTACATAAATATGCATCCGATTGTCCGATCCCTAATGATAAGTTAGGGAGTGGTTGCCCAGCGGTAACGGCCTCAACCTATGAGTTATAGGTCGTGGGTTTGAGCCTAGGCTGACGCTTTACTTTCTGTAAATAATTCCATCACCGCTCAAAGCGGTGAAGGAAAACATCGTGAGGAAACTGGCATGTCCTAGAACCAAACATTCGAAGACATGTGACATCTACCAACCCGCAATCGGCCCACGTGGTGGATTACGGCCCACTCCCTCTCGCAAAGCGGTGATCGGTGTCCCAGAAGTGGGAACATAATCACTACATAGTATAAAACAAAGTCGCTTTCTCTGTCCCTATATCCCTATGTATGCTTAAATCTTTAAAACTACGCAACGGATTTTGATGCGGATTTTTTTAATAGATAGAGTGATTCAAGAGGAAGGTTTATGCGTGTAATACACCGACCTTCACGCGGGCGAAGCCGCTGGCAAAAGCTAGTAGACTATTAAAGAAAAGAAAGGATAAATAAATATTGTTTTCTTAAAACATACTCATTATCTATGACATTCACATGCCTACACATCGAGCTTTTCGACGTGAAAAGAACGGTCACCCATAGACAAACTGACCGCAAGAACTGCAGCGTCACCTCGCAGATCAATCAACACGCAATCTTCGCAATAAAATAATATCTAAGCGTCGATTTGCCTGCACAACTTTCGCATTAATATTACCAATTATAGTTTACCTACCTACTAATGACGTCAGTACCTAAAACAATACAAGTCTGCCTACCCCTATAAAGCAGCACGTCTATGTATACGGGCAAAAGGTGTGGTGTTAACACTGGGAATCAATTCAAACGCAGACCACGCGCCGCATTACTCATTTGAACGAACGTGGTTGAAGCGGCTGGGTTGCCACGCTTTAGGGGGAAATCTCCCAAATAAATATTTAAACCAGAGGTTTATTAATGATTTTTTTTTGTTTCTGGTGTTGACGCTGTTGGTAATGTTATACTCGTAGCTAAGTTCGTTCGTAAATTAGTACTAAGATGAACATATGCATACTAGTTCAGATGGAGTGATAAGTCATACATAATGACGTAAGGGAAATAAACACGATTTTTTTTTAAGCACAATTCTTGTCAGCGAAACAGTGTTAACAGCCTTGTAAAGAACTTTATGTTTGAAGGATGTATAAATCTCTGAATTTATAAAATACGAATTGATAAGAATCCTAGAAAAAAACGACTTTACGACTAACGAAACAAGATTTCCTTACTAATTATT
Source organism: Polymixis lichenea (assembly GCA_949091785.1). Classification (NCBI taxonomy): domain Eukaryota; kingdom Metazoa; phylum Arthropoda; class Insecta; order Lepidoptera; family Noctuidae; genus Polymixis; species Polymixis lichenea. The sequence goes on along the minus strand of OX420948.1, from coordinate 21,633,317 downwards.
TTCACAGGTGAAGAGACCATACATATGGGTCACATACGATCATCATCAGCTCAACCTATTCCCAAGTAACTTAATGACGGCTTTTAATATAACCGGATACAGCTAAATAGTTTACAATTTACACGGAGCGACTGCCTATCTGACACCTCCACAACCCGGGCAACCTACCATAGAAAATAAAAACTCCCTCATTCCCGGGAAACTCCAAGCTGGCAACACACACAAGCGGTGTGCGGTAACATTTTTATTTTTTCCATCGTTTGTACATTTGTGGCAACATGTCGCTGTACATTCAACGCGTTTTATATACGTTTGCATTAAACCCTCACACCTACATACATACATAGGTATATAGCGAGCGAGCTTTTATTACTATTTGCTGGCTAACTTGACGTTTTTTATGGAAGTCGTATTAAATATGGTCTAATTTAAAGTTCTTTTGGAATCAGCTTGTAAAATTTAGCTGAATACTGCAATATGACTTGCCTAATGACGTCGACAGCAGTGGTGGCCCAGTGTAAACGGCCGCGACTTAGGTACGAGTTGTAGGTCTTACGTTCGAAACCCAGACAGGTTCATTCTTTTTAACCGACTTCAAAAACAGAAGGAGGTTTTCAATTCGACTGTATGTTTTTTTTATGTTTGTTACCTCATAACTTTCGACTGGGTGAACCAATTTTGATGATTCTTCAATTTTGATTTTTTATTTGAAAGCTTGTGCTTTTCGTGTGGTGGGACCACACGAAAAGCGTGGTGGATTACGGCCCACTAGCTCTCACAGAGAGGAGGCCTATTTCCCAGCATTGGGAACATGCTAGGCTGATTATGAAATGACGTCGAGCCATGGAAAACCCCTGGATGCAGATGTTCTGTCTAGCAGTCCAGCACCAGATTTCCGCCTAAACTAAATATTGTTGTTGTGGCTAATAACAGCAGCGTGGATCGAACGAGTTAAGCTGCTCTTACCGCGGTTGGTCCGTGGATGGGTTTACATACCAAGACTCCTCCGTGCCTCAGAAAACACGTTAAGCTGTTGGTCCCGGGTGTCATTCATGGATCTTTGACGTCGCTACGGAACGTCAGAAGGCCTAAAGTCTAACAAGCAGTCTTACCAAGGGGTATCGAATGACCAAATCACGTAGGGTTGTGGAGGTCAGATAGGCAGTCGCTCCATGTGAAATATTGGTATTCAGCTGCACCTGGTATGACTGGAAGCTGACCCCAACATAGATGGGAAAAGGTTTGGCAGATGATGAACAATTATTATTAAGCTTAGATCGAGGGGAAATGGAATACTAGTAATATTCAACCCATAATGCCTGTAGTCGTTCAAATAACATATTTAAACCACTTTACAATTTTAATAGCGCGAACATACAGTAATTGTTTGCGCGAACCAATTAAATACGTAGAGCCAGCTAAATAATTGTGTTTACAACCAGCAAATAAGTAACAAAACAAAGTGTAAAAAGTTAGCGTGACGTGGCTCAAGTATAAATAATAAATTGACGACGATATGTCCAAATGTAAACTTATAAATTGGCTGAAAAATACACGCGGCTGTCTGTACATGAGCCGCTAAATAAATATCCTGGTTGTTCTGTTTTTATCTGATTCTGAAAAAGGTTTATTTTAAGTGGGAAACTGTTTTTTGATTATAGGTTTGTGTTGAGTATGTTTTTAAAGTTGAATGTGTTAATGACTCAATTATGGTTTTGTTTAGTTGCTTTGACTACGAGGTTTAAATACCCAATTTCTAAGTAGCAGGTTTTAGTATCATAGGTTTTTAACCTAGGATATTACACACACACACACATACACACACACCGGAAACACGTAGATCTTTAACAGTTATTACGGGTCATTAGAAGCTCAAAATGTTGCCAACCAGTTTTACCAAGGCGCATTGTGTTAACCAGTTACTGGGTCGTGAAGGTCAGACAGGAAGTCGCTTCATTTAAAATACTAGTATTCAGCTGCATCGAGTTAGACTGGAAGCCGACCCCAACATAGTTGGGGAAAATCTAGGCAGATTGGCTGAAGGATAATCGTAGGCGACTTTACGGTCACCATAACCGGTATAAATCTAACTTTGCATAACGATTGTAACCTATATGGCCGCTATTTTTAAACCTCACTCTCGCCATTAGTGCAGTAATACCTAGTCATTATGCAGCAATTTCACGTAATTTCACCGATTACGGACAATTTTTCCATCTAGTACTTTTTTCAACTACATTGTAAATAGAAAATAAAAGTGAAGTAGCTATAAAAACGTTTTGAACCATTGGATGTATATTGAAGGGTACAAGGGCAAAACAAGGAACGTCACAAAAAAAATTAAAATAAATTAAGTGTGGCAACACTTGCGTTATCGCGCGTATTTTAATGTAGCATTGTGTAAAAAGGATAAAAACAATCATAGTCCTTCCTATCTTCAATATTTCATAACCCTCTACAGGTGCAAAAGTGGAATTATCCCTAGTGAAACGGAACTTAACATGGAATGTCCAACTGTCAATGTCAGATAAAGAAAAGATAAGTTTTGTTGCTGTTGTAAAGTTTCTAAACAATTAATATGTAAGACAATGTTATATAATTTCAAACATTAAAATGTTAATAACACAAAAACCTGTTTTAGTGACAGTCTTTGTTTTGCCCCTTTACCCTTCAATTATAATAACCTACAGGGAAACGTGAGGAAATCGGCTTGTCCTATAACTAAAAAATTCAAAGACATGTGACATCTACCAACCCACACTGGGCCCGCGTGGTGGATTACGGCCCACTCCCTATCTCCGGAGTCCAGCAGAGACCTGAGTCCCAGCAGTGTGAACATTATAGGCTGATTAAGATAAGCTATAGGACGGTCTACCTGTTTTCCATCCAATAACACTAAAAACTGCACTGCCATGCTTGGTCTCCGTCACCACCACCACCACCATAGAATTGACAAGGAAAGAACCTTCAAAGTTAATTTTTCAATCCATGGAAGTGAAAATTCAATTTAAAATCGACTAAGATTATGGGGTTTTTTATCATCAAATAACTTCTCCCGCTCTGGGTGGAGCGACAGCGCGTATCAGACTTTTCTCTCTCTCGCTCCACACCATGGCTTGGACCAGGGCCAGACGTGAGAGATCGCCGCCGCCGATCGCCTCCACAAGGACATGGCGGTGCTTCGCCCAAGCCGGACAGACCTCCACCGTATTCTCCACCGTGTCCTCAAAGCGATCTACACAGTGGAAATGCACGGGCGTTTCCTCCCGCCTTATATGAAACAGGAACCTCCCGAAACAACCGTGTCCAGTGAGGACCATCAGGCGGAAGGTGAGGACGGCATGGCGCCTCTCAATCCACTCCTCAAAGAGGGGACTTACCGCCGCAATCGTGGCGTGCCCAAAGATTATGGGGTTACATTGAGATTGAGAGGACGTTCAGCGGTCTCCTTGCTAATCAAAACAAATGACGATTCACCAAACTGTCTGTCGAGCGTGTTAATCTTCTTATTCAAAGTCTCATTGTATTAATATACTCAACTGACAGTGAATGCCACCAGTACCATGCAGGCTAGATTGAATACATGACTTTAGAACTGTCTGGAGATTATGAGTATTTTTTATATGGCCTACGCAAATGTCCTACAGAACTGCTAGCGTCGTGTGGCGGGTCGTTGAGCTCCCTAGGGTTGAACTACACGATGGATGACGGATGCATGCATGCCAGCTGTTGGGACAGGTCAACTCAAAGCTTTTTAAAGCCCTTACAGGCATGGCCTTGAAAGAAATAAAGAAAAGGTTTTTTTATTAGGACTTGCACAGGAATATCACATGCTAAACTAAATACACTCCACGTAACAAAAACACAAAGTAAAAAACTTGCCCTGTATTGTTAGACTCACATAAAATAATCCTAATCATATAGGGGTTTATTTATAAACGTTTAAACGTCAAAATGTATCTATGGTTAAACAGCCGCTAATCATTACCTACTTATCTCTAAGCAATGTCTATGAATAAAGTTGTAAATTTTTGGCCATTAAAAGCGAGCATGACCTCTGAGTTTATTTCGGCACTTTTCATTCAGAAAGCAAGTAAATGCGCCATCTGTTTTCAAAATATTGGCAAAAAAAATATGTGTTTTATAAGATCTACTTACAGAAATAAACATCATTTCATTTCATTTCGAGTCCCAAGTTTACCAATCGGCATTAACAGACGGACAAACAAAAATTGAGCAGCAAAAACGAAAAGCTCGCTTCTAAAGTGGGATATACTTTAAACCGGTAAAGTTATTAAGTCCAAAAAGTCGTGTTGCTGAAGTCGGGACACGTCGGGTGTGTTTGGGAACAGAGAGACTGTCCCAGCGACGTATCAGAGCAGATGCGATTAAATTGGAAAACATTCACTCAATTTCCTGAGCGAGGGGATCGGCTACCGGCTGTACGGTTGGCAGGGAAGAGGGAAATAATTTTGTTTTTTTTTTCGCAATCCCTACTTCTCATTTTTTTTAATTTTCATTTTAGCAATATCAATCCCTACTGTCCCCTACTTCCCTAATATATAATGTTATAATATTTGCAGGTATATATAATATTATAAATGCGAAAGTAACTCGTGTCTGTCTGTCTGTTACGCTTTCACGTCCAAACCGCTGAACTGCTCCTCATGAAATTTGGCAGAGATATAGCCTGGGAAATGGAGAAGGACATAGGCTACGTTTTTACGCGATATCCGACATCCACGCATGCGGAGCCGAGGGCAATAGCTAGTAAGTTTCTAATTTCATTTTAATACACACTAGCTTTTGCCAGCAGCTTCGCTCGCGTGGAGGTTGAATGTTTTCCCACAGAAACATATTACTGAGATATAAAGTATCCTAATCCACCTTATAATCTATCTGTATAACTTTCATACAAATCCGTTCAGCCGTTCTTGCGTGATTCAGTAACAAACATACAAACTTTCACATCTATACTTAATAATAGTAGGATAACATCATATCAAGCCTCTTCTTCCCGAATGGTTAGGCAGAGGTGTACCACATAGTACATCCACTTTTTGTCAGTTATGTTTAATTCCCTATAATACAAATGAAATAGTTTTTACACATTGGTAAATTGAGACATTTTAACAAAAGTTCTTGAACAAATTAATGAGTCACTCATAATGACCATGGTCAATGATGACGTGCAATACAAACCCATGATCATCGTCGACACTCATGTAACAGTGATTATTCGTAAATTAAAGTCAAATTTATCGAGTTTGTCTATCTGATTAGCCCGTAAACCTAGTCGCAAACTAAAGAAACTAAGGATTTTTTGTAATCATTACCTTAAGTTCTATCTATCGTCTTCTTTTTTTTTCGTATTGTCAAGCCCTCAAGTGGCAAGAAGCACCAACAATAAGCAAAACAATATTCTAATTTACGTCCGCTTATTTTGCCGACGCTACGTCAACGTTTACGTCCGCTTATTTTGCCGACGCTACGTCAACGAGCACGTCGTCGCAACGCTCGCCGGCTGCAGGCTGACAAATCCACAGCGGTGAGTAGCCGATGGTAAGTCGTATATATTTGCTGACGGTACCGGCCCGCAATCTAAGAGACGCTACGTTTTTAAATTACTAAGCGTCGCTGAGCAAGCAATCCTCTTAATATGTTTTTATCAGTTATGCTCAGACTTATTGATTTCAATGATTAATTGATTCAGATGCTTGTTAGTTTTCGTAACTTTATGTCAATGAATAGACATAAAATGAGCATTAAAAATGTTTGGAAAAAAATATTTTGTTGTAGTTAAAGTGCCTGTGATTTTTAACTTAGCAAGCATATGATGCAGCTTGTAGTTACAAGTTTTATTTCAGGCGTTGACAAGTTGATCGCAAGGTAACTGTTAGGTTTTCTGGATCTGTTTATTGTTATTTGAAAAACCATTGTAGTCATCGTACATAAAGTAACGTTGTGGATGTAATTCAATGTTATTTATTACAAGAGGCGTGCCCGACGGAATTTTTCATTGGCAAAAATGCCGAACCTTCATACTGGCTATCAACCCTTATTTACGCCTATAGAGGATTTCTTTTTAAATGGTCGAGTGGTAGTGGTGGTTCTCAAATATGTAAAAAAAATATTATAATAACGGGAAGAACACTATCTCTCGGCTTCGATAACAGTGTTTTTAAATTTAACAAAAGAGAATAGCAACTCTTGCAAAATTTTATTCTTTTAGACCCAGTGGTTGAGGCCGTGCCTTGTCTGCAAAAGAAGTAGATAAAAGGTATCTTATATTTTACGAGTCAATAAAAAAATACATATTGTTAGGTATATACTTAATCTTTAATTCAGATGCTCACATATTAGAAACGATAATTTACTATTGAACTAACAATATTCTTAGGATTTCAACTAGAAAACCCACAAAGCTATCTTCACCATCAGAAAGTAAACCAAGCATCCAAATAAATAATGAAATCTTCTAGATTTCTAGACAATTTAATCTTTTCAAGGAGGACTAATAATATCTTCAGGGTAACCGCCAAGATATCTCTTAAAAAGTTAATACGGTGTCTGCTCTTGGCCTCGATCACCCCTGATGGAAAGCGATAGATGAGATCTGAGGTTTATTTTTTACCACAAAATAAACTTCCTCTTTCTCGACACTAGCTTTACGATATTAAATCATGCCGAGGTGAAAACATCAACAAGTCGGCAGAGTTGGCAGGGAAGGTTAAATGCCCAGGATTTTACAAACTGATCCAAATCCTTCTATTGTAGAAAATCACATCGTGTGTTTTGCTTTCAGGAATTTCACAGCAGCCCGTGGGGTCTTGGATTTATCTATACACGAGCCGTGTGCCTGATGATTCCCATTGGCAAAAATGAATAGCTCCAATGGATGTTCATAGGTACGGGGTAGTCTCTGGACCTAACAGTCGGATAAAAACAAATACATTTGATAGCCCAACTTTTGAGAGAGGCTATGCTATTTTACATCACACTACGACCCTAAGGAGCCGAGTAAAAAGAAAAAAGTCAAAAATAACGCTAACAGAAAACGGAGTAGAATGGCGAGCGGGCGATGTAGCGCTATATGATAAATTTTATGTTAAAACATTAAATTTCACGAGTACAAAGTCGCGTGCAGAAGGTAGTGTAAAATAAACTAAATATAGTACCTACATATAGCATTTTCTCTTTTCATTAACTAGCTTGTTCACCAAACAATAAAACAATCTGAAGGGTAGCCGGTAAATCAATTGACCACTGTCATCTACTTCGCAGTACCAACTGGTGGACATTTAATTTAGTTAACATTGTACGCAAACCGTGGTCACAGATGTTCGCACTGGTTACAGGATACATTGTTTATTTATTTATTGTATATTGTGGTAAAAAATATTGCTGTTTTTTGAATACCATCTTAAATTGCACGCATCATTCTTCGTGTTCAGTACAATATCGCCTTCAGGGTGCTGATGGGGCTCCTGCGGTTCTGCAGCGCATCGGGCATGTTTACAGATAGCTTTCAAGCTATTGTGTGTAATCTTTTACAGTATCCCTTTTATGAAGGATTCACGGGAGCACCAACAGCATTTTGAAGGTGATGGTAAATAAGCCTGATTGCCCCTTCCTGGGGCACAAGACCAATATGCATAGCTGCAGGTCTGGTGCAGCGGGAAACGGACATAGTAATTATAGGTATATTAATTAGTTTTTTTTTTTTTGTCTTATTTTACCTATTTAGTTTTATAAGTGTTAATGAATTATTTGTATTCGATTTAAATAAATAATAAAAAATAATATCACCGTTCACGACACAAAATAAACAGTTTACTTGATAGATATAGCTATACCTAACTCACACAACATTCAAACGACAATATCCTAAAAACTTAAAGTACCAAGACCTCGCCATAGAAATAAAAACCCAATGGAAAGCACAAACCGTTCATATCATCCCTATAGTACTCTTGCCTACCGGTGTAGTACCGAAGGCTCTCACAAAGTCTTGAGACTACACATTATCTCACACACTTTACATGCTCCAAGAAGCCACTATTCTCAACATCTGTCGCATCACACGAAAGTTCCTGACTTCTTCTACATCAGGCCGCCACACCGCATCCACCTTTTCAACTTATTTCCCCTTACACACTTGGTTCCAGCCCGTGTGTAAGGTCGTAAACTCTCTTAAAAGCGAAAGGAAAATAAAGAACTCAATATAATAATATTATACACTGTGACATTTAAGTCGTCTTACAACGGCAACCCACTCCAATGACTACTAATCGTTTATTTAAAAAAAAAGATGTTTTTGGACATAAGAATAATAATCGTATAACAAATATCATTCACTAAGACGCATGATGAAGTTTTGAACACCCTGTTATGGAGATGGAATTAATGATGGAATGTAATGGTAGGTAGGTAGATATCTTCCACCGTTTGATACGTAAACATTATTAACAGGGAGGGTGTTTCGTAATTCTAAAGCTTAATTATTTTTATTAGTACCTATTATTTTAAATAATGGTAACAATTTTTTAATCGCGCCTGTAGGTATTTTTTGACGGATACATTGAGTGGACCTTGTAAGACAACTAAAATGTCACGGTGTATAATATACGACAAATTGATGAAGTGTTCCAATTTCATAGTCAATTGATTTTTTTTAAAAAGCTGTTCAGTTCATTTTGACCGCGTAGTTATCGAAGTTTTTTAAGAAACAACAGATACTTTTTGGAAAACCAACGGAAAATTTCTACACTAGGGGGTTCCAGAATTATGTTCTGAATTCATGGCTACAGTTTGTCCGTCGATGTCCCTGTCCAATTGTGGAGAATTAACTCCACAAACACCCATGTAGATACATACGTCAACACTATTACCTAATATTAGTAATAATAAGTCTATCACGGTAATGTGTGTATCATGTTGGAACAGCGTACAGGCAATAATGCGTGATGCGTATCTATTATGGCTGCTCTATAAATAATGCTCTATAGTCTATAGCTCTGATGTAAAGAAGCGTACTCAATGGTTCAGGTAACTGCAAGGTTAACTTAGTTACATGAATATGCAATGAGCCTCAAATTAAGTAAAAGAATATATTTTTTGGGACAGGTTAATCACATTCACACAATTAACGTTTTGAAGGTTTTCGAGGACAAAACTCAACTTTAAGTTAAGCTCGGCTTCATATTCCTATTATCACTGTAAAATTTAATGTTTGGTGTACAATTATGAATTAAATACTAGGAATTTCGTCAGTAATGTTCCATGTAACAGGAAGCAAACCTAGTACCATCAACTGGAGACAAACCTAGCCTCGAGGCTGCTACTGAAGAATTACTTATGGGAAACTAAACACGTTTTGTGACCATGTAATCGTACCAATGATCCCATATCTGTGGCTAAAATACACCTTAAAGTAACAAACATAGCATGAAAATTACCTTTCCTCCCTTACCTAAACATTTAATTGTTTTTTGGACATCGAAAGTCAATGTTGATTCACTCCCCATAACCGGTCAAAAGTGACATTCGTTACGGCCTAAAAGTCTGACAACTAGCCTTACCAGGGGTATCATGTTACCCAGTACCTAACGAGTTGTAGAGTATGATAAGCAGTCGGTCCATATAAAACATTGGTATACAACTGCATTCGATTTGACTGGAAGCCTTACGACACAGTTGATGAAAGGCCAGGCAGATGACGATCAGCCGCACAGGTCGATCGACCAGGCTACGCTTGCCGCTGTCAGATAGGGAATGCGTTACCGTCTATACATACCAAGAACCCTCCGTACCTCTAAAAGCACACTAAGCCGTTAGTCCCGGCTGTCATTAATTGATCATGATAGTCGTTTCTGGTCGTCGGAAGCCCGAAAGTCTGACAACTAGACCTACCAAGGGGTATCGCTTTACTCAGTATATAACTGGTTTGTGGAGGTCAAATAATGTAAAGTCAACTGGGAGTCAGCTGCATCCAGTTAAACAGGAAGTTGACCTTAACATAGTTTGGACAAGGCTAGATGATGGTGAACCGGTCAGAAGTGTGCCCTACCCCTTACAGCGGTAGGTATACAGTGTACTTGTGACATAATCCGATGCCGCCGGGTTCCCAATTACCAACCGTAATGGTTCATAATTTAGCTAAACGCGTGGTTGTGATAATTGATACCGCCGGTTATGGAACCCTCATATAACGACTGTTTGTAGATTTTTTTAGTCTATGAAAGTTAGACTAGAAGGTGTTCATCATATCAGCCGAAAGACGTCCACTACTGGACATAAGCCTCCCCCAAAAAGGGGTATTTGCCATAATCGCTACGCTTGGCAGGCGGGTTGGCGATCGCAGTATGGTGGTCAAATGCATAGAGAACGCTGCTGCCCATTCTCTAATAAGTCCCTTAGTCGCCTTCTACGACACCCACGGGAAGAAATAGGATGGTGCTATTCTTTTACGTCCGGCACCACACGGAACGTGTTATGTCATTGATAAACTGACTTTAAGCTAATATCATAAAGGAATAGACCATTTGCTTTTGTGAATACAAAATGAGCAACGTTGAAAATCAATGCTACCTGATTTATATGGGTCTTCATTGATTTTAGGTAAGAAGGGCTTGTGATTAAGTTATAACAGCCGCACGGATCGAAAGATCAGGTTATGCTACGCTTGCTACGGTTGATCCGCGGATGGGTGACCATCTTTACATACCAAGATGTGCGTAGTATATGTAAAAATGGTCATGTGGGTAGGTACTAACGACAATCATACCAATTAGGCAATTACTAACCCAAATCAATGTCATCATCTAGCCTTTTCCCAACTTAATTGGGGTCAGCTTCCAGTCTAACCGGATGCAGTTGAATATCAGTACTTTACATCGAACAATTTCCTATCCGACCTCCACAACCCAGTTACTGGGTTAATATCTTTCGGTAAGACTGGTTGTCACATTTTTGGGCATCTAACGACCCGTAACGACTGTCAAAGATCCACGAATGACAACCGAGACCAACCGAGGCAAGCGTAGCTTAACCTCATCGATCGACCTATGTGGCTTTTATTACTTAGCCCTTCCAAATGCATGAACAGTAAAAAGCAATAGGTTCAAATGCAATGAACCTGATAATTCCGCAAACGATTTATGAACCTGTACTATTTCGTAAAAGCTTGTAGATCACCATAAATAACACAAAATTAATACCATAATACTGTCTAATACCAGTTACATTTCCCTTTTTAAATGAAAAACGTTTTCAAAGTAAATCAAAGAAAATCTTCGTGAAGTAACAAAAATGATCGTTGGCCGTCCGAGTGTGTTATCAATTTGGAACTAATGGTCCAATTTGGATTCTGGGGGGACCGTGCCGATAATAAAATTCATCATGGAAAGCTTCCAGGGCAAAAATTAATATTCCAATGATGTAACGGGCAGTGTTTGTTGTGCGACAAGATAGAAGGTATAAGCGATTTGCCAAAACAGTTCCAAATTGACGATTTCAAGAGGCAATTTGTCAGCCAATAAATCCTTGGTCGAATTTCGGCTACGTGGTGGCTTATCTCAACGGAGAATAGCCAAGTGAGCAGAATATATAATTGCACAGGTGTGTGTGCAAACACTACTGCAATCTCTGTTCCATGGGTCCAGTGGGATGGCAATCCAACATGCCTTTGTTCATAACTCAGCCGCAGGACCAACCGCTCTACATGCTATCTAAGACGTGCAACGTGCGATATATTTCCAAAGTCAGGGCTCCTACTGAAAAATCCCAGGACTGTGAAGTCCTGGGAATTTCTTAGTGGTTGCAAGTGCGAGTTCCTTGGCGACCGTGGGGTAATCGCCATAGACAATCGCACTAACAACCACGAGACAAAGGGTTCAGTCAAATGAAGCTGTGTCATTACAACTTTATTTGACTAGAAATTACTTTACTATTTATTTGTACAGAAAGGCAAAGAAATAAATTACATTTATTTAGAACAAATTAAAAAGGCACACAATAAGCAGCAAAAGAATAAAATGATAAAGATAAAAACCAACAAAAAGTGGAAGGGCGCTGTCAAAAACTAGCGTCAAAGTGTGCCTCACGGCTGCGCTAAAAAGGCCCAGTTCAGCAAAAATGCCAGACAAGAAGTGTCTGCCGCTGGTTTTCAACTGGACCTATCGTGTGAGTGACGGATGTAAATCAGCTTTATACCAATACTGCACGTGACGTGTGTATAAATACTGAATTAAATAAATTTGTGTCAGAAAAAATAAATAAAATAATAATTACTAGTACATAATGTAGTGAGACTGTTAATATTAATATAGATTGTTAGCTAGTACCTAATTGAGTTTAGTACCTAAAATAAAATACTTATTTGTGTTAAATATTGTAAAAGATAGTAAATGATTTAGCTTTGAAAATTAGAGTGTATATTTAATGAAATTGCAAATCAAAACAAACAGGCTGGTTAATAAATAAATGCAACGGACGCATGATAGACCTTCGCTAATAAGTAAATAAAGGAATGCTTTAAAAGGAGTCACAGCTAAAAACAAAAAAAAAACCTTTTTCAAACAATGCAGGACGTTTTCGATCCAAACACATTTTCATAATTTATTACGCCGTATACTTCATCGCCAGAGGTCGGAGTAGGTAGATTGATTTTATATACTTGCGTCAAGATATTATAATATGGACATGCCATTTTATCCATAATGTGCGGGAAGTACCGGAAAAAGTTCCGGAATTGGAATTATGGAAAAAAATAAAATAAAAATCATACAGATAGGCTAACAAAATCGTTTATTATATGAATTATTGATTGAATTCAATTAACAATTATTTTCACCATTAGCTAACACTGGTAGCGTAGATTGATATTCTTAATACGTTTTTCACCTAAAACACAAATTCGTGCTAACTTCAAAATTCCGGAACAAATATCACAATAAATATGAAGTTCCGGTATTTTGGAGGCATATCCATATTATCCTCTACGTTTGACGTCAACGACCTTAAATCAATCTACCTACTCCGACCTCTGTTCATTGCACACAAAGACTACAATAGTATCGCACAATACGCTGCAAGCAGCCGAGCACGACGGACTATTTACAGATAGTTTGCAACTTTTTTGTGTTTATAATTTGTCTTAGCTATGGCTTGCATTGAAATTAACCCTTATGCTGGTGGCTCAGACCGATGGATATATAACATATTTATATAAGTCAGCTAAACATTTTTGATGAAAGCGGAAATGGAAGTTAAAAACATGCCAGATAGACCAAGAAGATAAGGATGAAAAGGTAAGAGCTATAGTCAAAAATTAATAGTAGGTATTGTTTGCAGTAAAATGACGTGACGGATTTTTTATAATGTGGAGGCACCTACCCTCTTTTAATTATAATTTTCCGTTTCCTGTCTACAGTGTCAGATCACAAACTGTACGAGGTTCGCACTTACCTTATGTGTTGGTGAAGGATGCAAGGTGCAAATGGCGCCAACACGACATCGTACGTCTCAGGCGTGTACAAGTAGACCAGGCAAATTAGGTACGTTGAAAAGCAAACCTGGTTCAGCAATGCGTAACTTGAAGATAAGACGTGTATCTTAACGTGTTGTCTTGTATTCTACAGGCCTCACCTCTGCGACTGAGACGCAGCAATGCACCTGGGATCGCAACAAAAACCTCCGGGCCGAAGATACAGGGGACATAGCCAGGCAGCCAAGCCGAACGCGAGAAACCGTATAATATTTCATATTCACCGACAGAAACACTGACACATACTCAAGTGGATAGCCAGATAGGTAGGTAGGTACATAAATCATATGATTGAGACATTTGTGACCATATCCAGCTTCCGTTGCGCTTCTATGAGGTACTGCCGTAAGCGTCGACTAAAAGCGTCCATTGTCTTGATTATTTTAATCGGTGGTGGCAGGTTATTCCATACTTTAGAAGCCGCATAACGAAAGCTGCCCCTAAAAGCCCCTGTGCCCTGAGACTGAGTTGTGGTGAGCATTGCCTTCTCCCGCATTCCCGTCTACTCGCAACCCAACTTAGCTTGATATATTAAGTAGTCCGGTTTCTGATATTTAACCACACCGAACAGAAGGCAAGCTAAGTGCAGTTAGCGTCTGGACTTCATTTTCAGTGAAAAGTGCTTGTTTAGAAAAAGGTATAACATGGCTTCTGCGAGGAATATTATAAAAAAACCGAGTACACGTGTTTTGTACCCTTTGGATGAGGCGGTCTGTACAAGCTAATAGGCGCGGGCCGTAAACCGTGTCAGCGTCAAGGTCATTAAGAAATTTTTGTGTTCATGAGAAGGTACTTTTATTACGGGATTTAAAACAATCAGTTGTGTATTTATTTTAATGAAAAGCACGCAAAAAATGTGTGTCCTAACTACTTGACTAGTGCCAAGTAATTATATATTAATAATTAAAAATATAATTATATATTAATAGTAATTATATATTGACACTAGTCCCAGCACTTAGCGCGTCCAAAGACATTGCAGTTTTTTAAAAAATACTTCACGTTTGGAAATCGCTATCGCTTATGAATTTCTCCAGCGACCTCGACCGGCAGCGATGAATTACTGCAAATTAAAATTGTTTAATGAATCAACTTTATTGCTTCAAAAGATTTGTTTTTGGTTAATTAAGACGTGTACTTTCTGTTTCCATACAGATCCGGGTATTTAATGAAAAATTGTATTAATTATATTGTTTGTTTACTGTCCAATATTGTATAGGGATGGTACGAATTCAGGTTCCTTTAGCGTAAACATAGCGCTATTAAATTATGTTCATAGGTAGGTAGATATAGTCTATTATTGCCTCACTGACAAGGGCCTACCAAAGTATATGCTGTTTATTTAGCAGGTCTAGTGGTCGTAGAGCATGGAGTCCAGGGTTCAGTTCCCAGTTAGAGCGAAGAGTTATTGGGTTTTCCACCAGGGATTTCTCAATAGCAGTCCCGGAGTCTGGATTTGTCCACAGTTGATAGCATAGGCAGCCGTGGTGGCCCAGTGGCGGCTACGACGTACGAGTTGTAGGTCGTGACAGCCATTTACTTTGTCTAAATTATTTTATCACCACTAAAAGGAAAACATAAAAGGTAAAAGAAAACAACGGGGAAACTGGCTTGTCCTAGACCCAAAGATTCGAAGATATGTGACAACTACCAACTCGCACTGGTCCCACGTGGTGGATTACGGCCCTCTCTCTTTTGCAGTGAGGAGGTTTGTGTCCCAGCAGTGGAAACATTGGCTAATTATGATCACAATAGGCTCGCTTACATGGGACTTAAACATAACTGGCAATTTCTGGGTGTGCTATAGTTACATCTCTGCCCAAGCCCTTGAGGAAACAAGGCGTGATATTATGCTACGTACCCGAAAAACAAACAAACAAATCTAAAACCGCTTCAAATCCAAGATATCCAGGAAAAATTCCCCATAATAACATCACAAAGGAAACAAACAGTATTACATAAATCGGTGGTTACCGAAACTCTTGGGTAGTTATTCAGATTCGACGGTAGATTATGTTCAGGACAGCGTTACTTATCGTCAAATTATACCGTCGGTAATGTATGTCCGAGCGACGCGATATATGGCAACTGTATGTAAATGTACTGGGAAGGACAGCGGTGCTTCGGGCACCGGGATATTTTGGGTAATGGCAACATTTGTAGGAAACTAAGGCGGTTCCAAGCAATGGGTGATTTTGCAGGGCAGATGGTGATGGTAGGAATACATCAGTTGGTACTTCTGTTCAGCGTGCATCTACTTTTAGTATATAAGTTAAAAACATTGCTGAAGAGAAGTATCTACTTGTATAGGTAACATATTAAATTTCTTTAAAAACCACATGTTGAAGGACCATTTTTGTTGGTTTTACTTGTGTTTATTTTTTAAAGTGTGCTTTTAAAACACAGTTATACATAGTTACGGACCGTTCTCTGTAAGATAGGCTTTACCGCATTTAATCTTAGGAATTTTGGATAGTATTTCAACGCCCAACTAGCATTACTCAAGCATTTGGGTGTAGTAGAAAGGGTTTGATTTGTGTAAGTTGCCGGCTTGCTTACTGCCGATTCGCTAAGCAATGCAATTGGTCTACGAAGGGCGATAGTGGCCTCGCGCTGTCGCTTGTTTTTTCACTTCAACTAATCGTTCACGAACTACACAAGACTACCGCGTGCCAAAACCTTTTTTCTAATACGAACTGGTCCTTCTGTGATTTTGTGCTACACCCCATCAAGACACGAACAATAACATTAACCAACACCTGTGGAAATAAATGTGCAGTGAAGTTTGGCTGGATTTATTCATATTTATATTCATTTAATTGCGTTCCACAAGGTAAAAACAAAGATGTTAACAAAAGGCTTAGAGCGAAGAGCCGTTGTAGACCCTGTTAGGGCACAGCAAAAGGTATTATTAATTGATAACTATTTCTTAAAAAATAAAATTAGTAACTAAAATTTAAAAATTAAAATAAAATTAAACATTAACTGAGTACCTACTTAATTCAATTTGGATAACAATTTAATAACATAAGTAATAATTGGATAGCTATTTTAATTAAACACTTACAATTTTTACATTTAGTTAAAGTTATATTTAGGTAATTATCACAAAAACGTATTTAATAAGAGATCTTTTTTTTTTAAATTACAAATTAATTATTACTAAAGAAATTTGGTTATATTTTATAAATAACATATTGTACCCATATTTAGGACGACTGGACACGATGTCGAGCCCATAGGTGCGCAAGGCGAGTGGCAGGAGTTTGCAGGTAAGTTATTTCAAATCCACACCATCATACTACATATACATAAATAACACTCTCACTCTCTCGTCTCTCTCTCTCATTATTATGTTCACGCAATCACTGTCCATTCCAAGGTTGCCTGGAAGACATCGCAGAAAGCGATAAGGCCGCCCATTGTATGTTTTTAGTGTTATTTTTTTTGTCATGGTTTTTCTGGTGTACAATAAAGCATAAATAAATAAATAAATAAATAGTTAAGAGCATTCCTTTCTTCTTATTCTTGGCATTTCAATAATTTTATACCAACGATGAAATGTTCTGTTATACATCAATTAATACTCAACTGGCTTTATTTTTCCGACTCCATGAAAATTCAAAAGTGCTTGTAATGGGTTTTATTAAATGAAATGCTTTGAGTTCTAATAGTTTGGTAGAGCGGGTATAGAATGAGCATTCACTCGTTTGGTCAAAATCTTAATACAGAAAACTATTTAAAGTTTTAAAATTCCGGACCATTTCTACCCGACAGTACCCGAGTCTAGGATAATGGGCGAAGAAATAAAAATGTAGAGAACCCGAGGTGCTAACACTGGTTAAATCATGCGCAGTGACAATTTATGTAAGCACGTTACTTCGCACTTCTACCGGCAAGTTCGCGTATAAGCCGGTCAACGTGGATAATGTATGGTGGCATGCGTCTTCCGCGGTTCCTGTAGCAGGCAACGGTCCAAAATGTTTTACAGGTGAATACTTGCGGCTAATGTGAAATGGATCGATGCTCGTTTCATCGAAAAATTGGCTATTTTGTATGTTCTACTGTAAAATTGAACGACGTTATTGATAAACAATAGCGGTTTTTTTTCTCTTAAAGTCACCTTTGGCTCTTGTACTACGAGTTCTTGTATCACAAGCGCCAAACGGTATCATTAAGTATAAATAAAAAGCGACAGAAACAAACTCAGCAATGGAGGACGTGCAAAAGGCACGAGCGAGATAGCACCACGTTAAAGAAAGAGTTGGCTGTATGACAATATCCACAGATTAGACAAAGAAAATAATGTCATGTAAACAAGGCTACAGATTTACAAGCAGTTAATCTAATACCTTTTATGAAGAAAGCAATAATGACAATTTATTTCTCAAATAATGTATGAACTAGCGTGGAGAAATTCTCCCTCGGGAATTCACTACCGGCATAAAAAGTATCCTCTGTATTAATCCAGTTTAAAAACTATCTGTGTGCCAAATTTCATACAATTCCGTGCAGCCGTTTTCGCGTGATTGATTACTAACTTAATTGAATCCCCGGATCAGCTTAGTAGGTGAATATTAATATTTGGCGCTCTGCTTTTTTGCGGCTTCCCGATGATGTGTCACTGCGTCAAGTGACAGGCGCTATTTATTTTTTTTATTGTAGATTCCTGGGTATTTTTTTTTTTTAATCTCTGAACTAAGTAGCACACAAAAATCTTTTACATTATTTATTTACGTATTTTTTAATATTTTTTGTTACTAATCTTCAAGTATGTATCTTTTTTATTTGCCTACGTCCGTGTGTCACTGCAGGGTGCCAACTGAAAACCAGCGCTGGGTGTCTGACGCCCAGCAAATGCTGAGATGGCAACCCTTTCGGTATGGGCACGCTCAGCACTTTTTACTGCAATTTTATTGTCATGTTTATTGTTCTTTTTTATGTGTTTGTTGCTGTTGTGTTGTGTCTGTGTCGAATAAATGCTTTCTATTCTATTTCTATTCTATTCTCTCTATTATTTCTGTTCTCTTGTCTCTTTATATATGTGTGTACATAAATGGTTAAATAATAAATAATAATAAATAATAAAATCAAAACTCAATCTGTATTTCTGCTAGAAATGAAACATGGATATTTAGTAGGTATTTACATAATATGTAGAATGTTAAATATTAAACAGCATCGCTTAATTCCCTACACATTTCCCATGTCAGATTACACAAAACAAATAGCCAAATAACAGAATGTTTTTTTTAATAAAACCCCAAATGAAACAATTATACGTACAAATTGGTTAATTTACTTTCTGAATACGTCACCGGCTTAATAAAGCAACACAGCCAAATAATATAGGTCTGTAATGCCCTATTAGCTCGACGAGTACACGTTTAATTTTATTTTTGTCGCATTATATCGGGTAATTATGATATATGCGGACGCAAATTGGAGATAAGGGTGGGGCCTGAGTGGCGGTTATTTGATGTTTTGGTATTATTTTTGTTCATTTACATTTTTTTTTTAATTGTGTGGTCAAACTGTGGCGTGATCAGCCTGGGGACGAAATTTATAAGCGATATTTGTAGAAGACTAAATATAAAATATGTGCAAGTCTAGATATTATTTTTGTGCTAGGGAAACAAACTGAAAATTAATAAAGTGCTTTTTTTTATTTAATTTAATTTAATAGCCACCCTATAGACTTGTTTTTAATGCCTTTTCGTGTGATGAGCCAATCAAAAAATTATGAACGATTTTTCACTACTTATAGGTAATTATAACGAAATTTTATCATTCATAAAACAGTCATTTATATCTCAAAATCAACTATTTATAATAACTAATCACAAACAAAACGTACAACAGTGTTCAAAGGAAGACAAACAATATCATCTACGTATATAATAACAAGATAGTTTAAGAGCTAGCTCAGTACGTGTAGTCGTGGAGCCGGACATTGGTACAATTATATAATTCAGTTATACGCTATACGCTGCGCTCGTCTCAACTATGACCAGTAAAGGGGTCGAGTCTCGGCGACAGCGACAAATATGATACTGGTAAATTTTGACGTACACAAATAATCTACTGAGTTAGTTTCGCAGCAGTTAATTTTGATAAACCCACAAACTACATCTATTGTCTCTACTCAGTGTGGATGCCGCGGTAAGAATCGCTTTCGACCTCCTTTCCTATTAAGAAATCAAGAAATATATAAACTTATCATTGCCCTATAAATCACTGCAACAGGTAACTGCCATAAGTAGACAGATATCGGACTGTAGTAGAATAAAACAATATGTTTAAAGACACAACAATAACCATCTGTCTACCTCTCTCTCTCTCTCTCTCTCTACTCATAAAATAACAATATATTATATTTGACATCGGCCAAATACTGGTGTTTAAATAAATAGCAGCATGGGTCGATCGATCAGGTTAAGCTACGCTTGCCACGGTTGGTCCGTGGATGGGTGACAATCTTTACATACCAAGACCCCTCCATGCCTCGGAAAGCACTGACACTTTGTCATTCGTGGATCTTTGACAGACGTTACTGGTAGTTGCTGCACCCGGTTAGACTGGAAGCCGACCCTAACATAGTTGGGAAAAGGCTAGGAAGATAATGACCCAAATACGATTCCTATTACCATCCTATTACTTTAATATTATCGCATACGTCAACCATCTCGGGCTTATCCCGGGTTTACCCAATTCCTGTCTTCAGTTTTATATAAACGAGTCCGTCCCACATATCGCTACCATTGTAACCCCACCCTTAGGCATTTGCAATGCTTGTTAATGTTAATAGGGAATCTGAATTCAACGTGCGATCGCTTTCCAGCTTACTGAATATCCATTTCAAGCACATTACTGTAATGAATGCATCTATAATAATATTAGGTAAGTAATGTCTTAACTTCATAACAGGTTGTGTACGTTGTCAGGGGACTGTTGTAACACAGACATGTTGAAACAAGTGATGTGTGTGATTAGTTTGTTCCTGGGTGAGAACAACATAGATGGCAAATCGATACATGCTCTTGTTATCGTTATGACGATGTCAAGATACTTATGTAGCGAAGATACTTATTGTCATGTGGAGGCATAATTTAAGTTTTCGTCAGCTGCCTAGCCTTATCCCAACTATATTGGGCTTGGATTCGGTTAAGCTACGCTTGCCGCGGTTCGTCTTTGGATGGGTGACCATCTTTACATATCAAGAACCCCTCCGTGCCTGAGAAAGCACATTAAGCCGTTGGTGTCGGTTGTCATTCGTAGATCTTTGACAGTTATTACGGGTCGTCAGAAGTCTGAAAGTCTGACTACCAGTCTTACCAAGGAGTATCGTGTTACCCAGTAACTGGGAGGAGGAGGTCAGATATGCAGTCGCTCTTTTTAAAATACTGGTACTCTACTGCATCCGGTTAGACTGGAAGCTGACCCAAACATAGTCGGGAAAAGGCTGGGCAGATGATGATTGCGGTCGGCCTCCAATCAAATCGCATGCAGCTGTATACCAGGGGCCCAAGTCTGCTATTTTTATAAATTCGTCATTCCAACACGATCCCATTGTCATTTTGCTAAAAGTTCCTAATCTGCTAAATTCATAATGGTCGATCATTGGTCGGTCAATGGTGTCGTAATAGAATTGTGTCATAATGGCATTGTCGTATTGCCATTATTATAAAACCCGTTAGTAGAATGATTTTCCAAAAACGACTACTAAATTTGAACATTTATTCATGCCCGATTTCATTTAAATATATATATTTACATATTACTTATTATTATATATTAGTTTATTAGTGTTAAATTTTAGCAGATTACCGCCTAAGTCAGTCATTCATTTGTCATTATGTACGAGATTACCAATAAATGCCATTTCTTTCAATGGAGTGTCAGTGGCTGATCATTGGAAAGTCATAATGACGCCATTATGTTAGTAGATTAACAAACTTGTCAAAATCAACAATTATGAAATCAATGATAGACCATTCTGACACTATTGTAATAGCAGACTTGAGGCCCTGTATTTTACAACAAGTTACTGCCTATCTGAACACCACAACCCAGTAACTGGGTAAAACGATAACCCTTGATAGGACTGGTTGTCAGACTTTCGGGCTTTCGACGACCCGTAACGACTGTCAAAGATCCACAATTACAGCGGGGACCACAAACATAGCGTGCCCTCCGATGCACGGAGGGGTCTTGTTGTCATCCACGGACCAACCGTAGATGACAAACGAGCGTAGCTTTACGTAATCATTTGACCTGTACGGTTGGTATTATTTAGCAACAAGCCTTCCAAGAAACAAAAAAATATATCTTCAGCTTTGTTATTATTATGGATAAACCTCTAAAACATCTCTAAAACATTTTCCATGACAGTTATCACTTACAAGTTTCACATAACACCATCTAAAAGACCAACCACAACTTCACATTTACATAAGTTAG
This sequence comes from Polymixis lichenea, assembly GCA_949091785.1. Lineage (NCBI taxonomy): Eukaryota > Metazoa > Arthropoda > Insecta > Lepidoptera > Noctuidae > Polymixis > Polymixis lichenea. Next base: position 21,611,311 of record OX420948.1, on the reverse strand, counting down.
AGTATATAAGACAGGCTGGGCCAGGCTGGGCCAATATCGGAGTATCTCAGGACGAACTAACGACACAACTTCGCCACAGCGGGTTAACAAAGAAAAGTTTCGGGCGAAACGAAACTGTCAACTACAGGTATCGGAGAAGTTTCGTGTTACTGGCACACAAGTTAGGGATACCAGTGGTTTTAAATAAATACGTTTACATTTAAAAATGCTTGAAAATTGCAGCAGTAGGCTTTTTTTTTGTTTTTTTTTGTGGGTGGGAAATCATCAAATGACTTCTCCCGCTCTGGGTGGAGCAGGAGGGCGTGTCAGACTTTTACTGACTAAAACCCACCCATGTTCCCTCAGTATGCCAGGGGCCGCGGTATCTCTTTCGAACAACCCGCACCCCTGGCAGGCATCGGCCCTTGCGGGCCCCACCAGCTGCTGCTGACGTCCTCCTGCGACGGGTCAGCACAGTGGCCCCGCCACCTACCACTTTTTGGCCGCAGGGGATAGGGAGAGCGGCCAACGCTATACCGACACTCCTCTTCCCCTGCGGCCCCACCGCGTCCGCCATCAAACGGTGGCGGCCCCATCCAGGCCACGGAAGGGAAGAGCACTACTCAGAAGTACCGGCACTCCTCCTCCGCCGCAGCCTGTAACCCTCAGCCGCGATGCCTCCCATTCGACATCGCGGCCCGCCTCAGCTGCGATGCACCTCACCGCAACCTACTTTTTGGCCGCTACGTCGTCAGCTTTGAGGTACAAGACTTGACGAGCGGCCCCACCTTGGGGTTCCTCTTCGCTTCACCGTGTAGATGACCACGGTTACTGAGCCCCCCCGCAACGACAATGCGGGAACCCCACTGGGGGGTGCAGCAGTAGGCTAAAGCGTGACTTACGAGTTGTTAGTCGTAAGTTCGAATACAGAAAGACGCTTTACTTTGTGTAAACTATTTGATCGCCACTACTCTCAAAATGCTGAAGGTAAGGTTGTGAGGAAACCGGCATGTTCTAGAAGCGTAAATTCGACGCCATGTGACATCTACCAACCCGCACTGGGCCCGCATGATGTATTACGGCCCACTGCCTCTCACAGAGAGGAGGCCTGTGTCCAAGCAGAGGAAACATGAATGTGGTTGGCATCGAGATTATCGGTTTAGCCCTTTCCGTGATTCAGTCTTGACGTGAACGCACTCGTAAGTAGGATATCTTTATTATTATGTGAGTGAGCATAACAGAAGGCCAGTTCTCGTACCTTCTTAAAAAAGCACAATCTGTTTTAAATCGCAATCTTATTTCAGCGACAATCAATGTTAACAAAAACTTGTCAAAAATGTAGTAGTAAATCAGAGGTTTTCACAGTTCGAGACTTAGATAAAACGAATTTTCTTAAAAACTCCGAAATTGCCCCTCGGGAATGTGAAGGGAAACATAATGTAATAAAATGAGTACAAATAGAATAAACGTTACTTGTCTTCTGCTTCTTTTCGTGTCCAATATGTGGTGTAGGCTCATGTTAATTTCGGCATCTGCACCATTTTTGAGATCATCTGAGGTGCAGGTGGACCTGTCCTTATCTCATATTACTTGGGGTCGTTCTTTGTCCCTTCTCCTTGTCTTACTATCATTAAAATCTTAGATTATGTTAGTTTATTTTACACCAATAAATTCCTCTATTCCCGTACCCGTTAATACCAAAAGACGTCTGCGCGATAGTTCAGAGTCTGCCGCGATTTGTTTAGACTTTTTCCGAGGTGCAAGCCCGAAGTAAATTGTTTTCAAACTAATATAAATTCGTCTCCAATACCCTGTGTTTATCGGAGGAAATTATTTAGTTTATTTATTTCGTGAAGGTGTAGCGACCTTTTTAGTTCTGGGAAAGATGTTTGTTTGTTTAGTGAAATGTCAACTGAATGTTTATTTTTTCAGATACGTTGTTTATTTTTAGGAGCATTTCTAATCATTTGCTTTGGTGAAATTCTTTTCTGTACGAATAAAATGGAAACGCCGCATTTTAATTTTAAATAGTAGCAGTGTTTTTTAGAGTTTCTTTTTTAAAACAGGACAAGTTAAATAAAGCTTGTAGTAAAAAGGGGATGTTCGGAAGTCTAACAGCCATTAACTCGAAAGCTATTGGCGTTATAGGTACCTATGAAAAGAGGAAAGCGGGTTTCCATCGTTTTTTTTTTTTTGAGGAACCTCTACTATGAAATACAAACTTTAAAATCAATACTGTACATGCAAAAATATTAATATCATAAACCCTTCACGTAATGCTTATTGTTTTTTTCTTTTTTTTTTGGTGGGAAATCATCAAATAACTTCTCCCGCTCTAGGTGGAGCAGGAGGGCGTGTCAGACTTTTACTGTCTAAAACCCACCCGTGTTCCCTTAGTTGCCTGTTTGCCAGGGGCCGCGGTATCTCTTTCGAACACCCCGCACCCCAGGCAGGCATCGGCCCTTGCGGGCCCCATCAGTTGTTGCTGACATCTCTTTGAGGCGCGCGTGGAACACAACGCGCCGTCGACCCAGGCTTGGTCCTTACCGGACAGCGAGCTACCCATTATTCGCCGTCCGCAAACCCGCGCCTACGGTGGCCGGGAATCAGCATATACTGCCTCTCCCTCACATGCGCCACCTCCCTCTTCGCAAGCTTCATTGCTGCATTTGTGTCAGTTATGTTCGTTGTATGAACAAAACTGACAAACTGTTATTGGTTGAATACGACACTTTGTTTTAGCTACTATGTATGTGTATATTTTGTGTGTTTTTTTTTATAAGGTGTGTTTTGTTTTTGCAGAATAAACACTATTTCTTTCTTTTCTTCTCTTTCATTCTGTGCGTGGTCTGACATGAACACCTCGAAAATATAAGGTATTAGGATGAAAACAATCAGTCTATCTTCATCACACTCAAACAGAACCTTAGTTCTGTTTGCAGCATAATAAAAAGTCAAGTCTACTAACTACAACAAATCATACAAAAGAAAAAACCAGCACTCATTAAAACAGTCCAAATAATTTACCCGACCGCTCTCTATAAAAGGGAGTTGCATTTTTTGTCCCGTACCAAAATGTTTCTCGTATTTTCTATTCAGATTCGAAAAGAGCATCTATGCGGGACAGTGCTAGTGTATTTTTTAATCTTTTTCCACACTTACGCTAGATTTGGAACAGTGTGTAGCGTTACTAGGGCAACTCACTTTTTTATAGCAAGTGAAAAATGTGAGTGAGTTGGTTAAAGTGAGTTTGATGATAATTTGACTGTCGCAGTAGCTAATAGATTAGCTTCCGTACTACTAGTCAAAGGTATGTTTTTCGAAGATAATTAACATTTATAATGATTGCAGATTACCCACTTTTAACTTTAAGATCTAAAAGGCATCTGACCACTTTTTTGAAGCTACAATTTAATCTCCCAAAAGATTTTATTTCTTAAGAACATTATAGTGAACATGATTCTTTAGATAATAATTAATTTTACGATCTACATACAAACTATTTTTGTTTCACAAATGTTATAGCTTTATAAAATAAAATAAGAAATCATTTATTTCAGGTAATAACCATACTACAAATAAAAACATAATGCTGCAATATAATATTATAAAATGCCAGTAACAGAATTAAAAATTAACAGTCACAGAATAGGAATAAAATAAAATGTCAAATTCAAGGGCCACAGAATAAAAATAAAAATATAGATAGCTTTCCAAGTACAACAATTTTACAGCCATAGCCTTTCATCTACAACAGATAAACATACCTATAGTTTATAATTAACTATAGTTAACTAATTTACTACCTTGCTAAGTCAATTATCGGGATTAGATCAAGATTAACTTGAGATTAGATTTACAAATTTGCACAGCCAGTCAATGCACGTAATCTGCGCCATTGAATTACGGATTAACGGTCAATTTGCGTAAAGGTTGAATTATCACCGGCCACGGTCGGCCATTTAATTGTGTTATTATTCATTGGTGTAATGACGGCTGATATACAGACTTCAAAATACAAGGTGGTAGGGACATCGACATGTTTGCGCAAACTGAAACCATGCGCAGCACATGATTCCCGCGCTCCTAGTGAGATACATTTCGTGGGTAATTAAAAAAAAATGAGCTGCCTTAAATCTTGACCGCGTAGGTATTCCACAATTCTATGAAAGAGGTGTTTTTTTTAAATAGCCGATAAAAAAATTCAACGCAAAAGGGACTTCAGAATTATGTGCTGGAACCATGGTAACAGGATTTGCGTGATGTCCCGGCCAACCTGTATAATCTAACGTCACACCTATATTCCCCTTAATGATTAGATCAAAATCAAAAATCAAAATAAAAATATTTTATTTCACATAAACCTGCAAGGGCACTTATGAAACGTCAGAAGCTAGGTGCACGGTTCCAATTTGTCGCTTCCTATGGAGAAGAGCCGGCAAGAAACTCCACGGTTACTCTTTTAAAAATAATTGGCTTTTATAATGTTTTCAAATTACAGTGATATTAGGTATGGGAGGACAGTGCAGGCCTGTCAATAAGTACCAGGTACTTAGAGGAATGAAAATAAAGAATAGAAAATCGTCTGTAGGCCTACAACGTTCTCTCATTCACGATATGTAAAAGAATCTACATAAGTAAAATCAACCTATTTAAACCAAGTGATATGATTTCCATGAGAATCACTAATAAATACTCGATATTACGAGTGTTGTATATTGTCAAATAATGACAAGAATATGTCAGAAAGTGTAAAAAATAAAATTCATAAAATTAACATTGTAATTTGGAAGCAGTTAATAGACGCTCACATAGTTATGCTGCTAATGAGGTACCAGGGAAGCCACATGTGCAGAAGGAATTAATGCCAAATTTCCTTGTCTTCAACGTAGTCTTTTATCTTATAATATGCTTTTTTGATAAGGACACGTTTGATGTGAGTTTTAAATTTTAAACTTTCCATCGCTAAGTTCTATAACCGAGTTTGGCAACTTGTTATAGAAGCGGATACTGTATAGAAATGGTTTGCTAGTTTTAGTTAATCTAAATTTTGGTATCACAATTTCATCTTTAGTACGTGTATTTAGGTTATGGAAGTCGCATCTTTTTTTGAAAAGACCTAAGTTTTTGGGAACATACAAGATATTTTCTAGGATATAAAGAGAAGGTAGAGTTAGTATGTCAACTTCGTTGAATTTGTTTCTAAGAGACTCGCGAGGCCTCATTTTATAGATTGCGCGGATTGCCCTCTTTTGTAGAATGAAAACTGAATCTACGTCAGCTGCCGACCCCCACAGCAGAACGCCATAAGACTTAATACTGTGAAAATAAGCAAAGTATACTAACCTAGCTGTGGCTACATCAGTCAACTGCCTTATTTTTCTTACTGCGTAAGCAGAGAGCTTAATCTACTTGAAAGAGCTCTAATGTGGGCACCCCATTGCAATTTTGAATCTAAAGTAATTCCTAGAAATACAGTTTCCGAAATAGCATCTAGTTTCTTCCCATCAAGTTTTAAATTTAGCCCTACTTGGGGTACATTTGGTAATAAGAACTTAAGACATTTAGTTTTGTTCGCATTGAGTAAAAGATTAATAGCCGCAAACCATTTCGAGAAAACAGCTAGACTATCGTTGACATGTATAAGACATCTGTATTTTTTCTATATATTCTAAAATTAAGAGAAGTGTCATCAGCTAATAAAATTATATCCGAGAAGTTAGCCATCAGGTAAGGAAGGTCATTAATATAAACTAGAAATAGGCAAAGGTGACCCCTATATTTCACCAGTTATGGTTAAGTTCCGTGTAGTAGGGGCCACTTGAGCCTATTGCCATCAAATCCAGGCTATGGGCTGCTACTCGGAAATTCCAGATGGAAAACCCTATAACATTTTGCCCGACTTAGGAATCAAACCCACGACCTCATGGTCAGCAGTAGTGCTTGCAACCACTAGACCAACGAGGCAGTCATACAACACTTCATTATACTGCTTTCTTAAAACTTAGAAACTATTTCAATATTACTATTTGAAAACAAATTGTTGACTTCAAGATGATGATTTTGTTTGTTCTTAACTTTGACATTGACTGGAATATCGAAAATACACTAAAACTGAGTTTAGCAATTTATTGTTTATTTCACAATACACTTCTCAAACAATATTGGAATCCAATCAAAATAAAAACTAATAAACTCCACTTTGTTAACGATATTGGTATGCTATAGCTACACAAAAACACACAACTACAAAAATCCTATCATTTACAAGTTTGAAATTTCATCGAAAAAATCCAATAAAATTTCGTTCCGTATTTTTTCCGCCAGTAGTAATAGGCGCGCCCACTGTCCAGTGGTGTTTTATTTATTCTTCAATCATTGATTCTCTTTGTACTGTTTCGAATTTTCAATGGACTTAGCTTTTTTATAGCCAGTGTTTTAATATGGCAGAGAATATAGGCGGAAATAAAATCGAAATACATTTTCGGACTTCGATGAAAAATATTTAAAATAAATCTTTTCAAAAAAAGTTTTGCGTTTTTGTATATGCATCCTGTATGTTGGTTGCAAAGTTTAAATATAAAAATGTATGTATCGGCAGTTTAGATCTAAATGTCTCGTATTTTTTAAACTTTAGTTTTTCGTTAAAATTTCGTTTCGCAGTACAATTTACGATGTATTCGAAATTATAAAAACGTGCACATGACATTTACTGAGATGGCATTGGTAAATAATGAAAAATCTCTTTATTTACAGCTGACAAGGATGTTATAGAAAATACTAGTATAGATGATACTATGATGACTATAATGTGAACTATAGGTACACCTCTGCCCATCCCTTCGGGGAAACAAGGCGTGATGTTATGTAATGCGTTACAATGATTATATTACTATGCTAGCGAGTGAATGCATTAGAATGTGAAGTCATGTTTAGTTTTAGTGCGTTTGTCCACCACAGCCGTCACCGGGACGTCACCAAGAGCGAGATGGCGGTTTGGCACCGCCACCTCGTTCTCGGTGACGTACTAGCGATACATACATTTACTATGACCACGTGTCCACCACACATTCGTCACCCGAGCGCCGTCATCCCGGCTGCCGAAGTTTCAAATAGTTCAGCGCGACCGCTTAAAGTCGGCCCGAGATTGCAACGACAACCTACCGTCGCACCGGCACCGTTCGCCCGGTTTTTCTTTTGTCTATCATAACATACTAAACGGCCGGGTCCGTTTGCGGTGGGACAAACAATCGCAATCACCGGGACGTCACGTTCGGTTCGAATAATCTAGTTTCTCGGTGACGTCCTCGTACTGGATGCGGTGGGCAAACGTCCTTAGTCTGTGGTCTGTCGACATAAAAACAAGCATGCCTATCTTTTTTATTATTACAACGGTAATCACCGTGTACTAGCGTACATTTTACCTGGTGGTAAGTAATTATTAGGCAATGAAGGTGGAAGCGAGCTGCTCCCGGAACCACAGTGGAACTGGCTATTTTACCTCTAACTACCGAACCGCTCGACATCAAACCCGGGAACCCCTAGGTCTGAAACAGGTGGTCTTACCACTAAACTACAGAGGCAGTTAAAACGCGGGGTATTTTTATTTTGAAATACAAAAGGATGTTGAATTACTGTGACTTTTCTTCTGTGGCCTACAAAATGCACACGGTGCGTTCACAAACTATAGTTTTAAATTAATTTAGATAAAAACATAATCCTTCTATGCAGTCGGGAAAAAAGCAACACATTTTCCAATCTACTTAACCCACATTTATTTAAAAATGCAAACTTTTCAAATACCATCTTCGGCATACACCGCCACTCCCAGACTCCCATCTCAACTTTCTTCCGCCACATCTACCAACTAATCCCTAACCCCCGATCTAATTTTCCGAATTTTTCTCAGCTGCACCAAAGTACACAGTATAGAGTACACAGTGTAATCGTAGAGTACACAGAGTACGTAGAGTACATAGAGAACAGAGAGTACACAGTCCGGTCCGCAGCCGCTAAGTAGCCTGGCACTCAGCGCTCGCTACACGATCCACCGCTAAGCTTATTTCGCCCGCTTTGGTTTTATAAAACTGAGTAAATTCCAACACAAAATACTTCGATGGTAAATAACTGGTGCGTGCATGGATGTGGTATGTTTTACTCCAATCGTTTTTAGCTAAAAAAGCTGTGAAGTTCGACGAAAAACACCGTAAGATGTGAGAAGATTAGTCAGTACGGTTAGTAGCAGCGCTGTCTGCTCGAAGAAGAAGAACATTAATCTACCTGCCTAGCCTCTTCCCAACTATGTTGGGGTTGGCTTCTAGCCTTACCTGATTCAGTAGAATTCCATTTTTTTACTTGGAGCGACTGCTTATCTGCACAACCTGTCTGGATTATACGATACTCCTTGGTACGACTGGTTGTCAAACATTCGGGCTTCTGACGACTCGTACCGGCCCTCTACGCATCGTGATCGAGATCAAAATCAAAATCAAAAGTCATTTATTCAAACTAGGCTGAGAGTCAGCTCATTTCAATGTCAAAATTACATAAGACAGTCCCCCAAAAACGCCCGCCCATCAACACTTCCTAGTGTTTTAGCTGGGAAGAAGAAGTGGCGCAACAAACTCCCCAGCAGCACAGCTGTCTGTTAAGTTAGAAGAACTTTATTCTGTACAATAGTAGGTAATTAGCATTACGAAACACAAAACACATTAAATTTGCTACCAACAAAACATTGAAAACTATAGGTACTCAAGTGGAAATAACTTATTAAAAAATAAACGTAAACAGAACTTACATTTAAAATAAAAATCTCCAGGCAAAAAGGGCGTGCCCGCTTACATATGCAATTCTGCATTATGTATATATAGCTATAACTTGAAGTAACAAAAGTTAAACTAAGACATTTATAATAAAATTAATAAAAGTTAATATAATTAACAATAACAAAAACCATGGTCAGCCAGACAACCAGTCACCACAAGCAGCACCCGTTCACGAGCATAACGCAAAGATCAGCCGCTACCCCATGCCCCATTCAGCCATTACAAGATCGTGATGGTGATCTCAAAGATCCACGAATGACATCCGGGACCAATGGCTTGACGTGGTTTTTGAGGCCGAGGGGGCTCGGTATATAAAAATGGTCATCCTCGTCAAGCGTAGCTTAACCAGATCGAGGCTTGCGCCCCGCAGAGCTGCGTATCTTCACGGACGGATCAAAAACAGGTAGTGGCACAGGGGCTGGAGTCTTCTCGGAGGACCTCAACATCCACATAGCCACACCACTGGGAGTCCATAACACAGTGTTCCAGGCCGAATGCATGGGCATCTCCCTGGCAGCGTCTGCCATCATGGCCAGGGCAGTTAAGGACCACTCGATCCGCATACTCTCGGACAGCATGGCTGTTCTGCAAGCGCTGAACAGTCATACAGTTGAATCTGGGCTGATATACGAGTGCCACCAGCGCCTCAACGAGGTAGGTAGCCTCAACAACATTACCATTCAGTGGATCAAAGGACACAGCGATTCGCTAGGCAACGATGCAGCCGATGAACTTACCAGGAGGGGGTCGAGCATGGCACCAGTGAGACCAAAACAAAATTGCGCCACTCCCCTTCGGGTATCTACGCACTCTGGTAAGGAAACGTACCAGGGATCAACATCACAAAATATGGTTGGACCTAAGTGAGTGCAGGCAGGCTAAGGAAGCACTTCCTGCGTTCGATGCTCGCGTCACGAAACAGGTTCTCCGTTTAACTAAACGACAGTTGCGCACAGTTACAGCAGCTGTAACTGGCCACGGGTCATTTAACAAACATCTCTTTGTCTTAGGAGTAACAGACAGTCTGCTGTGCAGAGCCTGCATGGAGGACGACGAGACAGCGGCTCATGTGCTGTTGAACTGCCCGGTAGTCGCTAATTACAGGGCAAAATACTTCGGTAACCCAGGTACCCTACGTGAGATTGTCAGCAACACCAAGGCGCTGCTGGCCTTTCTCGAGGAGCTGGGGTGGATCGAATAACTCATTCTCCCACCCGTACGCAAAATACGCGCCTTGACGTGGAGTTGCGGAAAACAGCCCGTTTTACCTAATACCTATTACCTATAACCTGATCGATCGACAGATGAGGCTGTTATTACTTACCCACGAATAGAAGTAGTAGAACATAATCTTGTAAAATAATAGTCATCTAAAAAATCCACAACATTGGTACCTACCAGCTTTGTAGATTAGTTGCGATTTCAGACTTGAGGAAGTCCGAAATTACGTCCACATGCCTTCTCTGTATGGGAAGAAGCTTTATCCTAATGAGAAAAATCGCAAGCGCGCCAGTGAAGAAAATTAAAAGTCCAACCAATCGTACTAGTCAAAAATTAAAATGCCACATCCATAAGCATCATTAATTTTCTTCCAACCTCGTTCACCACCTCCCCTAGAGTCCGCTGGCTGAATGAAATTTCAGTAATTTGGTAAAGCGAATGCTAGGTACGGGTCCCGGGCGGGATTTTCTTACAATCCGCGCTTTGTTTTCAAGTCTATTTGAACCGGAACGCCCAAAATTAGCTGACCTTCCCCTCCCCGTACACATTACAACTAAGCCGGCCAAAGAAATGAAAACCCACAGGCCACCAGAGGTCATTCTAATTGGTCATAACATTTTCAAATTATGCGGTTGACTTGTAACTTAGCGTTTCAGCATTAAAGGTGATAATTGCTTGGTAAATAAAGTTAGTAAGTTTGCTAAGCTTTGAATATTATCTGTTTGCGCAGATTAAGAATGTTGCCATTTCGATGCTCGTTTCCCCGTCGTTATGATTTGAGTTGCTGCGATACAAATATTTGCATAAATTTCTTATTTCATCAGAGATTTAGAGTACTTAAGGATTTTGTCATTTAAAATTTTCCAGGTCATCTGGGAAATCTACGGGAATTCTTAATATTGAGTCTGTTTTTTTTTATTTTTTTATTCCGATACGCTGAATATCTTTTATAAAAAAATAAAAAAAAATTGAAAGACATAAGTATTTGAAAGCTTAACATGTACTTAAGTTGACTATAAATAATTGTTGAGGAAAACATAGCTTGGAATCTTTTTACATAAACATAAATGGTTAAAGAAAAGTTAAGATTTTTCTATTAATTCCATGTATTACCTGAAAAGTTAATGTGTTGTGTGTGTTAATGTTTCAGCTTATTTACTTTTCCACCAGCTTATTACGGCCAAATCTATAGTAATATTATAAATTTGTTTGTTTGTATGTAGAGGGTAATCTCTGGAACTACCAGCCGTATTTGAAAATATATTTTTGCTTTTGATAACTTAATTCTTGGGGAAGGATTAGGCTGTCTAGCATTACGCTACGATGCTAAGGAATCGAATGAACAAAGAAATCCTCTGAAAGAGTGCTCAGAGAAAACGAAAGTAACTTCGTGGGCGGCCGAGCGATGCTATAGGATATATATTCTTTGTAAAAACAAGAAATTTCACGCAGACGAAGCCACAGGCTTTAAGTTGCTTATAAAGAGGTAAAATTTGTGAGTTTCTTAGTGGTTAATCTTCAGAACTACTGATCCAACTCCGTTAATTATTTCACTAATGGGAAATTACAGTACTGCCGTGGATCATAAGATATACTTCATGTTAAAACAAGAAATACACGAGGACGAAATCGTGATAAAAATCTAGTACAAAAAAGTAGCTATTTCTTTTTATTACCCAGCTTTTTTAGCTGGTAGTTATAACCGGCTTGAATTCCGAAACAAAATGCAATTCCACGTCAACAGAAAACGGCATTCAACATTTATCCATAGAATCAATAACACAATTTATTTACTGAATACCCTTCGCGTTCTACCAATTGGACTGTGGGTATGTAGGACAAGATTCTATTGCAATTCTTGAACTAGTTCTTGTAACCTAGAAATACTTTGTCATCCACGTGTATAGTTATGCCCATCGTCCATAACGCTATTCATAAGTAACGTATTACAAACTCAAATCACCGATGAGCATCCAGAATGTCACAGCACTGATATTTCGATGGCGGTTCATACACGATGCGACTTACTAACGCGTTCAATACTAGTGCTATGACATTCTGGCTAAACATTGGTAGTTTGAGTCTAGAACTGGTTACTTTTGAGTAGCGTCATGGTCGATGAGCCTCGTGTCATGTTTTGACTCAATTAAAATACTATTGCTGTGAGACCCAACTAGTCATTGGTGATTTCAATTTGTAACACGTCGTGCCGATAACGGACTGCAATTGATACACTAGTGCTGTGACATTCTAACTCCTCATCGGTGATTGGAGCTTGTAACAAGTTATGTGCTTTATCTAATTTGGTGGGCAAACTATTCCAAGTTCTATTAAAACCCGGCCATTTCCGCAGCATTCATTTATGCTTTTAAATCTGCACTTAAAACACACACTGCAGGGAATTCCGCTTAATTCCCTAAAACTACATTTCAGAGCGATCGCTGTAAAACATCCCTTTGGACTCTGAAGCCCAATCGCTCACTTATTTCTTTACATTAGAATAATCTTGACAAAGATAGACTGGGGTTTTTGACCGAAAATTAAGTGACGTATATGTAAGCCTCCAGGGACTACAGAGTCTAGTATTTTATTACTTAAACTTAAAACTAAAGTGACTTTTTGGTCCTGTTATTGAGAACATTAGCTGTTAACACAGAGAGTGACCGAGATGACGACTAATAGAAAAGAAGTGTGGAAGTAAATGCCATGTTGCGCCGACCACAAATTAATTGGAAAACAAACAGGAGAATGATAATAGCTTTTAACACAACATCACGCCTATATTCCCCCAAATGGTTAGGCAGAGGTATTTACTGTTCAATACGCCCTCATTTTGCTAGTTATTTTTAAGTCCCATGTAATAAGGAGCGAGCCTATTGCCACAAATCCAGACTTGGGCTGCTACTGAGAAATTTATATATAAGAAAGACGGTAAAATTACAATAATAGTCATGGTAGACATAATTTTGGGGCTGTGACCTCGTCCCTTTGTGATGTGCTTGAGGATGTTGTGCGCAGATAAAGAATACGCTTCTTTCGATTATATTGCTTCTATATTTAACGATAGAGCAATTAGAAAAAAGTAACAATATTGTCTGGACCGCGACGCGACAGTAATTTGTATCGCACGTAAACTATTGCCAACACCCGGTGTTAGAGGCTGCTGCAGTCGAAGTGCCGCGTGGCACCGGCCGGCCAGACGCGGCGGCGCGGGCGCGCAACCTCTATTAAATGATCTTAAACATAACTGGTGAAATGTGATCGTGCTATAAGTACACCTCTGCCTAGTCATTCAAGGATTACAGGCGTGATGTTACGTTATATTATTTTGTTCATTTGTACAGATAATATTTCAAAATCTAAACCCTGTATTCATATAAATAGGTACTTTTTTACTTTAAGTTCTCGACATAATAAAACGTATCTATTTCTAGTTTCCTTATTCTAATGATGACCGCAAAAGGTTTACGTACAAACGAAACCCCAATAACCCTCGTTATAATGTCACCCCTAATCGTAAGGGACCTTTGACCTCAAGGGATAAAAAGGGCCAGTACCTTGTAAAAGGTAATAACTATATGTGCTGGTATGTCGGGGCTTTAGCGATGAATATCGATACTTATCGATAGCAATTCGGTTCATTCTTTGTTTAAATGACATATTATTTCTTATTAAATAATTCAGCTGGATAAGTGCCGTCAAATTTGGATGGAGGACGCGCTGGCTTGCGAAAGATGAAGGAGTGGAGAACAGGAAAAAGAAGTGCTAGTAAAAATAATGCAAATGTTTTCCTATCTGTTCGTTGTTTACGTTTTCTTACGCTTTCAATTAGAAGCAAGACAAGGAATATACTTATATAAAATATCGTCAGCATGTAATGAATAATGAACCTTCACTTGCTAAGTAAATAACTGTGACAGGAAGTGATTATATACGAAAAATTATCAGCATACCATCTACATATTAGTAAAAAAAAAAACATGTAAAAAACTTTTTCCAAAAAAACAACCGTCTTCCGAAAAAACACTACAAAGTGAAAAAAATAACTTTAATTTCGGAAGGCGGTGACAAAAAATTTAAATACATATCCAATGTCACCGCCTTCTGAAATTAAAGTTATTTTTCACTTTGTAGTTATAGCACCTAGCCCACTAATTCGAAATTTCATCATTGTTGGAGTCAAAACAATACATATTTATGCGATAGCAGCAATCGCGCTTCATTTACTGTTATTTTTTAAAGAGTTCCGTTGTCTGTCTCAGAAACGCTTCATCAGATCTATATGCGAGCTTTCTAAAAAAAGAATCATCAAAATCGGTTCACCCAATCGAAAGTTATGAGGTAACAAACATAAAAAAAACATACAGTCGAATTGAGAACCTCCTCTTTTTTTTGAAGTCGGTTAAAAATAAGAAATAATCTTTCACATCGATTTATAAATGACCGAGATCTGAGGTAAGAAACATAAAAATAAAATTACAACCAAATTGAGGACCTCTTTTTTTTTTAAGTGGGTTAAAAAGCAGACAGATCTACGGATTCTGCTAGCTTATCCAATACACCAGGCTCATCCCACATGCACAACTTTCTTCCGCTTTTCTTTGCGACGTAGTCTACACACCCACTGCGAGCAACCTTCCTCCTAATAGTCTACATCCCAACAATTGATGTGACGTCACCAGCGTCATGCAGCTCTGAATTAACAGCGAAGTAGCAATGAGCCTTGCAATGGAAAGGACAAGGTCACGCTCGCTGGGTGTTAGCACCCACGCTACCTAATGTAGATTAAATGAATAAGTTTTTGGTAGACGTGGCAGTTCTTTGCTGGTGCCTCGTTGATCTAGTGGTCGCAATTATTGTTTGTCTTAACAAATTCCCTTCCTCAATTTGGTCTGGATTTGTCTCCGGTCGATGGCAACAGGTTTGAAAGGAACTGTTGCCATCCATTTTAATGTTGGGTGTACTAAAAAACACCATCTGCAATCACCTTTTTATCACCTTTGCAGGTATGTATTTTTCTGGCCTTTTCTTGTCTGTTTATATGTGTGTAGTTAAATGGTCTAATAAATAAATAGAATTAATAAATATACTAATATACTGCTTACCCATACGAGAGTAAGTCAGTTTTAATGTTATGATGATGACCATAAGTTATACGAGCCAGCATTCCTTGACTTGCGTTCTCTGTTGCTACGCCATAGCTGCAGTGATGCTACGCAAGCTACGCGGTCGTAGCAAACTGCTACGCGATGAATATTTTTCGTAGACGATGTATTTTTTGTTGGGATATTGATCTTGTTTGTTAAATCTCGGCATATTATGATTTAATATAAAAAAACTACTATAGGCTCCTCGCAAAGTGTAACCATAAATTCAGCACAATCATGATACTTAGAACCCCTAGAGTAGAAGTTTTTTTCTGTTAAAAAAAATAACTGCTTTTTCTTAGAAAAATGCAATAGCTACGCCGTCAATTTTGACATGTAAAAATTGTTTTTTTTTTCACCTTACAGTAAACAACACAGCAAACTAAAATTAAAATTGTTGGTACCGACTACCGATCGACTTCGTGTAAAATAATTTTTACCTCACACTTATTTCCCTCGAGGGCTCTGTCAGTGGCAACGTTAGAGGCCACAGACAGTAGAACATATTTGGATTAACCCACTTCTCTGATAGAATCTAGCTTTACATCGGTTACAATAACTTTAAAAACGATGTAAGTATAGGATATTGTTAATTGCATTATTGTCTAGCTAACTGTGCCCGCATTCGCGTGCGTATTGGATTTCATGAGTTTTGTTTTTTTTTGCGCGGAACCCTAATTTTTTTTTTTTTTTTTTTAATTACTTTTCTAAAATAAAAATAGCTAATAAGTTACTCCTTATAAAACACTAGCTTTTGCTAGCGGGTTCGCCCGCGTGAGTTTTGGAAATTATCCTACGGAAACGTCTTACCGGAATAAAAACTATCCTATATGGTTAATCCAGGCTATAAACTGTGTGCCAAATTTCATCCAAATCCGTTTAGCCGTTGTTTCGTCATTGAGTAACAAACATCCAAAAATCAAAATATCCAAACACAAACTTTCACATTTTTATTATTAGAATATTAGTCGGATAGGATACTAAAAGTTCGATAGAGCTTGAAAATCCTACTTCCTACTATACACCGTGACATTTTGGTCGTCTTACAAAGGTGGTCCACTCAATGTATCCGTCATAAAATACGTCTAGGCGCGATTAAAACATTGTTACCATTAATTAAGACAATAGGTACAAAGAAAAATAAATAATGCTTTTGAATTCTGAAACACCTTCCCCGTTAATAATGTTTACGTATCAAACGGTAGAAGATATCTACTTACCTACCATAACATCCCATCATTAATTCCATCACCATAACAGGGTGTTTCAAACTACGTAATACGTCTTGGTGAATGATATTTAAATTTTTTTAATTATGCAAATGTTCAAAAATATCATTTTTTTTTTTTATAATTGATTAGTAGTCATTGGATACATGAAGTGGGCTGCCGTTGTAAGACGACTAAAATGTCACGGTGTATATTATAATAATGTTATAATTGTGATAGTCATATAATTGTAATTGTCAAATCTTAGACTACTTAGCCACAAATACAAGTAACATTTCTATTTCACACAAAAAGCCTAAAACTAAAATTATTAACGTCAGTCTCCTGACCCTTAAACAAGATATCCCATTGTTTTAAAAGACTAGCCAGTATAATAATATGATAATAGTGTATAGGCACAGTATCCAGAATTTGTCCCACCACTGTCGCCTCTGAAACCCTCTCTTTGCTTAACTCTATGAAATGAGCAAGTGAATGCATCGCGTTGGATTACAGAACGTTGTAATACGCAGCCTTGGACCCTTTGTGGCTAGGCCAAGGACTCACAACAAGGATAATAGTCCCAGCTTTGTAGATAATACAGTCCATTGTTAGTCTACTGCTTTGATATAGGAATTTAGTTCAATACATTACATTTGGTTATGTAAATCGATAGCTCAGTTGAATAATAGATAAGACCTTTCAAGGCTTGTCTGGCTTTTAGTTGAGCAGGCCTATGTCCAGCAGACAACTGCTAAATTCTGAAGATGATTATGATGAAAACCTTCCAAAACCTACTTGTCTCCTTGCCTATCCTGGCCTCCTAACTTATCCTCTTTTACATGGTACTTAAATATAAATGGCGAAATGAGGATGCACTATCAGCTCTCCCCATCCCTGCAGGGAATACCTACTTACATGATCCTTGAAAAAAAAATAGACCCTTCAAAAAAATAGAACAACTTTTGTGAATCATAAAAGCCAATATGGCGCAGGTTGACTAGAAAATGGCCAGCAAATACATTCATCATATCAGCCGAAAGACGTCCACTGTTGGACATAAGTCTCCCCCAAAAGGGGACTTGCCATAATCGCCACGCTTGGCAGGCGGGTTGGCGATCGCAGTATGGTGGTCAAATGCATAGAGAACGCTGCTGCCCGTTCTTTAGTAAGTCCCTTAGTCGCCTTCTACGACACCCACGGAAAGAAATGGGATGGTGCTATTCTTTTACGTCCGGCACCGCACGACACAAATAAAAAATACATTCATGCAACAATATATTTTGATGACCATAGGCTCGCTCCATATTACATGGGACTTAAATACTACTGGTGAAATTTGGGTATACTATAGGTATGCCTGACTTTGCATAGAATACAGGCGTGATGTTATGCTACAGTCAGCGTCAAACATATCGGGACGAACAGACTCTTCAAAATGATCTCAACAACGCAGAAAATTAAACTTTATCTCAATTGAATAAAGTTCTCGTCAGAATGACAGCTGTCGTCTACTGTCATCATTCTGAAACATTCCTTGTGTAATTGAGTTAATATTTAATTTTCATAGTTGTTTAGATCATTTTGAACAGCCTGTTCGTCCCGATATTATTGACGACTGTACGATGAGTAATACTTAGATCTTTATTTTGATTTTGATTTTTTGATTAGAAGCATGTTGATTAACAACATAGATACGTAATTATTACTTGGCCCATATTAATCAGAGAATGCTTACGGGTTAGATACAATGAGCTATCTCTTCATATTTCAAAATAGCCAGAAAGCTTTCTCAAACACAAAAAGCAACGAAGAAACTCACATTCTTACACAAAATTATACAATCCAACTTCCAAAATATCCGAAACTTGAAAATCGATTACCCCAAATACCGATTTAATTACGTCGAAAAGTAAGCCGCATCGTTATCGATATAATAATCGAGTGAACAGACATAATTATGAGATATCGGTGTCGTAGATCGTTGTAACGATTATGGTCGGTTGGCATGTTGGGGTACAATGCTGACAGGTGTATTGTAAACTGTTCGGTTTTATGATATCCTGCTGTACGAAGGAAGTTTAAGGTACAAATACACTGTAACCTGTATTTGTCTCAAAGCAGTAACATTTTTGTGAAACCTTTGGGGTTCACAAAATTATCGTCTCGCAAAAGCTTCAACGCCGTATAGATATTGCCATGTATAATAATAGCTTTTTCGCGCGACTCCGCCCGCGTAGATGTCGGTTACCGTAAAAAGAAATATCGTAAAAAGTAGCTTATTTTCTTCTCCATATCCCAGGCTATATTTCTGCCAAATTTCATGACGATCGGTTCAGCGGTTTAGGCGTGAAAGCGTAACAGACAGACAGACAGAGTTACTTCCGCATTTATAATATACCTAAATGGTGAAGTAGGGATAGGGGTAAGTAGGGAAGCAGCATTGTATCTGAATTTATATTATTAATAAATAACTCCTTTATTGACTTAGAATTTCTACACAATGAGGAATCTATTCGTTCATTTACACACAAACAAAAAATATTATTATAAGTTTTTAATTAATTTTACAGTGCAGTGTGCTAAACCTTTACGCCACGTGCATACATAATACATTTCCTGTTTTAAGTACATTAAGGTTCAATCTGCAATATATTTTACAAATAAAATGTATCTATCGTTGCGCCGGTTACTAAGCAGTGTAAGCAGTTTCACAGCACGAGGATTTTCCACGTGTATCATCTAGAAAATGGTATTCTTTTACATGGCTACCTGTAAATAATAAAACTCATCACGTATTAGTTTTCCGTTTTCTCGTTTCCCTGCGTTTTCTTGTAGGTAAACGTAACTAAACTTAAAATGAGGCAACCATGACGGCCACTTATCGTTTGTTTGTGTTCACTTTAAACTCATCATAAATCTTTATTTATCTCAACGTCATTTACTGGTACTAGTAACATAGTTTAGATAGTTTAAACTATGTAACTTGCCCTTCACTTTACTAACTTATCCGTGTGCTGTCCTTATGCCATATATACAGGACAGAACACGGTAGCTCTGCTATATATTAGCTATGCTATAGGGATAACATAGCTAACATATAGCATAGCTTCCGCGGTTAAATACGTTTTTAACTATTGCAGTCTTATCTGTTTTATAAGTCTAGAGGTCTCCGCAAGATTACAGAAATCTAGTATTGTTGTAATCTGACGGTTTATGTAAACCTATCCAGTGATTTTTTCTGTATTTCCCGACAAACTAAAAATAACATTTTTCTTGACAAAAAGTCCTTGAAACAGGCATGTGTCCTTCGTTGCAGTAACATGCTACATAACAAAGCTTGCAATCCAAATATACCTCAAACCTTATAAAGATAGGAAAAAATGTGAAATCGATAGTCCGGGAGCCCGAACAATGACACTATCTTCTTCTATGTCATTACATTCTGTGACTTTTCATTTGTTATTATCACATTTATAGAGTTTGACCGCTGAGTAAATAGGGGCAGAAGATTCGCGTATTCTAAGATTTTAGTTTTTATATGACTCTAATTAAAGAAACCGGCGACTTTCTCAGACATCTTATGTTCTCAATTCCTTCAATACAAACATAAGTGCCCAAAACAAAACAAGCCATACTAAATATTTTAGTGCTTCTTCGAAAAAATATTGATGTATCCAATTCCTTGTGATAACGGTTCTCGCTATAAGGACTACGCGACGAACTACGGACTCGCTATTACGACTGCTGTCGCCTTGTAGTATTCTTGTGCTTCAAGATTTCAGTTTTAAAGGCATGTAAGACTTATCAGTTATCAGCAAAATAATGTCGTTGACCAAGAAACTACACTTAAAATTAAAATACATCTGCTACCCATTACTTCATTCATACAGGAACCCACGCTTTTTTTCTCATGAACTGCAAACCAAACTATAGAACGCCATCTGGTCATCGCAAAGAGGGAGGCGGCGCACGTGAGGGAGAGGCAGTACATGCGTCCTCACGGCCGTAGCCTTCTCAGGAGACGCCCTGGGCGTCGGGAACCCCAAATTGATTCCCGGCCACCGTAGGCGCGGGCTTGCGGACGGTGAGTAATGGGCAGCTCGCTGTCCGGTAAGGACCAAGCCCGGGTCGACGGCGCGTTGTGTTCCACGCGCGCCTCAAAGAGATGTCAGCACCAACTGATGGGGCCCGCAAGGGCCGATGCCTGCCAGGGTTGCGGATTGTTCGAAAGAGATAACGTGGCCCCTGGCACACAGGCAACTGAGGGAACACGGGTGGGTTTTAGTCAGTAAAAGTCTGACACGCCCTCCCGCTCCATCCAGAGTGGGAGAAGTCATATGATGCTTTCCCACTCAAAAAAAAAAAACAATCTGGTCATATACGACGGTTGCGAGTACTATTACTCTATGGTTCATTCCAACCAGATTCAATTATATTTTCGTGTAAAATTTTGACGTTCAAAAGTGCTTCTTATGTGCCTATTTGAAATAAATGACTTGACTTTGACGTTTGTGAAGACTGGTCCTTCTGATGTAATTTCCTTACGTCTTGGTTTTACTACCATAGCGCAGTTCCTGCGAGATGTCTTTATAGTTAAAACGGTAGTTCACTTGACAGTAAATTTTTGGACTAGTTTAAACCTGTCGACAGTTATGTAAGTCACATTTTTATTACTTTATTATCGGTTTGCAGTTGAGAATGAAGATATGTGTCAGCTTTCCTTAGGTGATTCCAAGAAAAGTCAGATTAGTTGGTAATTCTCTACAAATCCATTTATTTCTGAGCCATTATTTGCAGGGTAGCGTAACAGTCGAAATAATTGAAAAGGGCAAAAAGAGAGAGTAGATTTTGAGTACCTATCATAAAAAATGTAAAGCAAATGCCATCACAAATCCTTCTGCCAAGCTTGGTGACCACTACAGCATGCCTATGCTCCTGTGCTATCGCCATCCAAGTTTTTCCTACGACAGCAACAATGTCATCTACCCATCTCGTCATTATGACAATTATTTACATAATTTTATTCTTGCCGTTGGAATTTTATTCTTCAGCTTAAGTGTTCGGATTAATTAATCACGTATCAAAGAGCATTCATAACACTGAAAATTTACATGGTTGCATGCAAAATAATAATGTAAATACAACTCCTTCACTATTTTACTTTCATACAAAAATGACGAACATAATACCATGAAAACACTCGACATAAAGCAACATATACGTATCACTCAAAGTGAATACCTGCCGTCTGCCAAAAATATTCCCCTTTTGTTTTTTTGATGAAAATCGAAAAAGAATCTCTCGTTCATTAACGAAGGGTGTAAGTTACGCGGGGGACTGCAGCCCTGTATTACTGTAACACACGATATACATATTTACACGAAACTCGTAATGTGTTCGAAATTGATGTCGATTAAATTTTTTGTTTGGATTTTGTTGGTTTTGTGAAAATGTGGATTGTTTTTTTAGGATTGTGTTGAACCTACGAGTATAGCTTTTTGGTGTGTGAGTTTCAACCGGAATTGATTTGCTTGTTTTATCGTTACACCTTCGCAAGCCAATCTTTTGGCAAAACATGGGCGTTTTGCTAAAAAGGGGTCACAAGGGGACACTCAATATCGGATTGATGATTGTAGTGATTAACTTAGTACGCTTATTCGTTTGTTATCCTAAGGTAAGTAGAAGAGGCCCTGGTTCATTGGACATGACGTGTCCTCCTAGTTTGAATGTGAACACGGAATGGAGATAAAGCATTGATACTCCTTGTAACTAAAGATCGTGTATCTTGAAACCTAGCAACACAATTCTCTTGTTCTAAAAATGCTAGAATTCTATTCTCTCTTTACATGTCAAAAATAACTCAAATTTACGTAAATTTTTGTAAAGTTTCAGACACTGATTGTCGCTGAGATGAAATTGAGGGATTATTCCGATCTGTCACCCTGCTTGTTTTTTATTTAATGTAATGTTGCTTAAAATGTGTGGCATTACTTTTAAGAATTAAATATATTAATTCTTCCGAACCATTTTTCCGATCTGTCCCTCTAAGGGGACAAAGCAGAGTGACAGATCGGAATAATCCAAATTGTGACTAGATTTTTAACGTTTTCATGTAAGTGGCCGTCAGATCACATACGTATTCGCCCTGTAATGTTCCTACTGGTGCGGCACAGACCTTAGCCCAACCCAGTGCGGATTGGTAAATGTCACATATCTTCGAAGTTCTGGTTCTAAGGCATGCCGTTTTCCTCACGATATTTCTCAGATCACATATTTTAAAATTAATATGTCATGGAACACAGTCTTTCAATAATCATCCTTCCTTCAGAAAATACAGTTACATCAGAATAGTCCCCAGAAAAGCATTTTTAATTTGTACTTTAAGTAAAAACCTGAGGGCACGCGAGGTGGTTTCCGAGCGAGCAGAAAAAAAAGACGTTTTGTTTTGACATAAGCAGGGGCGGCTGATTGAAATGCTGAAAATATTTGTATACTGTTGCTTACTGTTCACGATTTGATGTGTGTTTTCTTGATATTTTAAATAGAATACCTGTGTTCGTGTGGTGTTTAAAGCGATGAGGCAACATGCAAACAATGGCCGCTGAACATCGTGAGTTTGTATCTCAGTTTGTGCGAAATGTTATTAGATTTATAATCTTTTTTAGGGTTCCGTACCACAATAAGTAAAAAAGAGACCCTTATAATATCACTTTCTTGTCCGTCTGTCTGTCTGACCGTGTGTCACTACCGATTTTCTCAGGAACGGATGGACCTAGCAAGTTGAAATTTATACCAGATACTGAAGTCTATATTCCCTATTAGGTGTATAAAATCAAGGTCCTGAGTCAACATGAGGAAAAGATATGGGCAAATTTAGATTTTCACGAAAACTTGTAATTACAAAAACCTTAATTTTCAATATTTTTAATTTTTCGGAATTTTCCCTTTGCTTGTGCTACAAGACCCTGCTTTTAACCAAAATTGACAATTATAGGTCAATCTGCAGTACCCTATAGGTTTTGGGTCGAAAACCTATATGGTAGTTCCCGTTGACCTAGAATCACGAAGTTTGGCAAAAAGCCAGGTCTTATAGCACAAATACAGGAAAAATTCCAAAATCTAAAAACAAATTAAAAATAAGGTAAATTTTGGGACTTAAAAGTTTTCGCTAAAATCTTAATTTGCCCATATCTTTATAGATAATGGTACGGAAACCTTCGTGAGTAAGTCCGACTCGCACTGGGCTGGTTTTTTTTTTAATTTATAATTTTGGAACAACTGAACCGTCATTGTTTTGTTCGTGGCTTAGGCCCACAGAAATAAATTGCGTTTAGTAATGAAACGCATGCTGATTTGTTTCTTATATTTTCTAGAATAAAGTAGTCATTATCATCATCATTTGCCTAGCCCTATGTTGAGGATGGGTACTAGTCTGACCGGATGCAGTTGAATACTAGAATTTTATATGGAGCGACTGCCTATCTGACCACAACCCAAATACTGTGTGACACATCAGAGGGGTTGTCAGACTTTCGGGCTTCTGATGACCGTAAATACAGTCAAATGATAGCCGGGACCAACGGCTTAACGTGCTTTCCGATTTACGAAGGGGTCTTGGTATGTAAAGATTGTCCACGAGATAGATCCATCGGCCAACCGCGACGTGAGCTAACCTGGTCGTCGATCCGTGTGCTGTTATTACATAGCCACGAGCCCCTCATCCAGATAATAGTGATAAATCCACACGTCCACAAGTCACCTTTAATTCAGTGGCGATACCGAAGATTTGATTCCAATAGTGTTTCAAGTGTGGTACCGGACGTAAAAGAATAGCACCATCCCATTTCTTCCCGTAGGTGTCGTAGAAGGCGAGTAAGGGACTTACTATAGAGAATAGGCAGCAGCGTTCTCTGTGCATTTGACCACCATACTGCGATCGCCATACCCGCCTGCCAAGCGTGGCGATCATAGCAAAACCCCCCCTTCTGGGGGGACTTAAGGCCAGCCGTGGACGTCTTTCGGCTGATATTATGAGTGTTTCAAAATAGCAGAAACTAATAACAAGTAGGCACAACTAGACATTTTTGAAAGACTTTCAAAACTGTACCACTAAAAGCCTATGTTCCCCCACTCCTGGGACACAGGCCTAATTTTTAGGAGAGGGAGCGGACTGTAATCCTCCACGCGGGCCCAGTGCGGGTTGGTAAATGTCACATGTCTTTGCATTTCTGGTTCTAGGACATGCCGGTTTGTTTTCCTAATAAATAGTAGCGATAATACTTAGTGATTGTCAAATATTACAAACATTATCTTACCTAGGATCCACCACTGAAAGACAGACCTGAATGAATGTGGAATTAAAACTATCTCTACAGACGTGCAGCGATTCGAAAAGAATGAAAACTATTCTGTATAACAACAGTATAGCACAGCTTATCGAGCATAGCAGCCGGCAATTAAGCAGATTGCATTTATATGGGTTCCACATAAATCAGGGATCCGGTACGTTCCGCGCCCGCCTGCGAATTCCCTGAGGGTGTGCCCTTGAAAAAAGCGACTGAAACGTTGCATTTTCGATTGACTATATTTATTAGTGACCACCCCTGCTTATCACGGGTTTTATAACTTGACGAAACATCGAGATTTGTTTAATTTAAATAACTTTAATGCATACATAAACCTTCTAGAATAAACTCTCTGAATGATAGTACCTAAAAACCTCATCAAAATCCGTGGCGTAGTTTAGAAGCACAACGCGGTCACATAACACACACTCAAATCGACTTTGATTACAAAATATAAAATAGATTATGTTTATAAATCGCTTTTTTACTGCATTATTTAACAATAATTGTTTTACATACATTCGATGCGAGAAGCATTGGGAAACTGCAAGCCTTACCTTTTAAGTAAGTCTTTGCTTAACGTAACACTAATTTTAAAAAAAACGTTTGTGCACCAATATCTTATTGGTAATCTGTAATATTTTTGTCATTTGGTTCAGACTGCAGTACCTTTTACAGGTATGTAAGTCACCTTTAACTGAACTCGTCACCAAGAAACTCTTGCATTTACTTACGCAACTCACGAAAGACCGGCCAAATACGTGCCACCACAGTGAAGAGTTCCCTAGTTGGGATGGCTATTTACGCATGCACAAAATTGATTTGATCGATCGCAAAAAAAGGTTTGTATTTCATGGTAGTTTATTTTTGATATTTCTCGAAATAACTTTGTTACCCTTACAGTTTCCAAGCGCGCCTCAAAGAGATGTCAGCACCAACTGGTGGGCCATTGGCTGGTGGACGCAAGGGCCAATGCCTGCCAGGGGTGCGGGTTGTTCGAAAAAGATACCGCGGCCCCTGGCACACAGGCAACTAAAGAAACACGAGCGGGTGTTAGTCAATATAAGTCTGACACGCCGTCCCGCTCCACCCAGTGTAAATGCATATAAAACAGGAATTCTAAATACCAAAAAATAAACAACACAGAAGTATTTTCAGCTGATTTTTTATCCCTATAATCAAAATCCTTTAATCCTCCATCCCGCTGTCCCCGTGGCCCCGCACAATACTTAGCAATATGTCTTCGCGTGATTTACTTTAACGTAATTAACG
Organism: Polymixis lichenea; assembly: GCA_949091785.1. Taxonomy (NCBI): domain Eukaryota; kingdom Metazoa; phylum Arthropoda; class Insecta; order Lepidoptera; family Noctuidae; genus Polymixis; species Polymixis lichenea. Next base: position 21,585,311 of record OX420948.1, on the reverse strand, counting down.
CTTTCCCATGTAGACATTTTGGGGCTCCGTGGGGACACGTCGCGCCATCTCATATGATTGCCAACAATACGATTTGTGCGATAATATAAGAGCATTTTGTGTGAAAATATTACTGTCTAATGGAAATAAACAAACATTGCATTTACTAATCAAATTGTATTACTTTAAAAACTTTACACACATTTTGAGATCTCATAAAGGACAGGTACGAAAATAGTCTTGTTTCAATGTAGTGGTATCTGGTTGCATCCTTATACATCATCAACCATGTTGGAGAGGGCTTGCGGACGGCGAGTAATGGGTAGCTCGCTGTCCGGTAAGGACCAAGCCCGGGTCGACGGCGCGTTGTGTTCCACGCGCGCCTCAAAGAGATGTCAGCAACAGCAGATGGGGCCCGCAAGGGCCGATGCCTGCCAGGGGTGCGGGTTGTTCGAAAGAGATACCGTGGCCCCTGGCACACAGGCAACTGAGGGAACACGGGTGGGTTTTAGTCAGTAAAAGTCTGACACACCCTCCCGCTCCACCCAGAGCGGGAGAAGTTATTTGATGATTTCCCACCCAAAAAAAAAACCATTTTGGAGACAATAGGATACCACAGTGCCATATTTAAATGTACCTACGTCCTGAGGTGTCCCTGGGCCTGTCGCTATAGATTTGCTAACTGGCATTTATTACAAACACTGCATAATCTTACTGTATAACTAACAACCTGCCCCTGTTTCCCACGCATATCCAATGCCGTTGTAAATTATTTTCATCTAGGTATATCGTAAGATTTAGCCAGCGTTAGTAATGTAAGCGCCAAAAAATGTGTTTTTACGACATCGTTTTTTCTACTTTATTATGCAATTATAAATCATTCAAAAGAAATTATCTAAATGACAGTGAAAACCGTATCGAAATCCATTGCGTGGTTTAGAAGAAGATATCAGACAGGTATGGTAATATTTATTAACAGCGACTTTTACAGCTTTTTGGTTTAGAAACAGCTTTGCCTTCGCTTGCGGCTAAAAAGCCCTTGAATCGATTGATCTGAGAGGTTAAGCTGTGTAACAAGAGCGCGATAAAAAGCCGTTACCCGGTTGTCACACGGATCTCAGCTATCAGGGATAGTCGGATTATTAAAAGTGTCTCCATGACTGAGAATCTTACTTAAGAATATCCAATGCTAGCTGGGTAATCATGAATTGATTGAAAGGCATTAACTAATTTCTTCTTGCTCGTCTCGACATGAAAAAAGATGTTTTGAAACCAGTTTGTTCCACATATATAAAATCTTTATATAACTTTGTACATGCATAAGATATCCTGTGTCCAGTTCCTCTATGTACAATACTGATGATGTCCCTGACAAATGACAAGATTTGATGCCAATATTACAACAGAGCTGTACAGATTATTCTGTAAAGTCAGGTTTTGGTAAGTAAGTACTCGGTAATTAGTTTTCTATTGAGAAAAACCAGCATAATTGTTATAAGGGGCGAGTCTATTGCCATTCAATGAGCACAAATCCAGGCTCGAGTTTGCTTATCTGAAAATCCAGATGGAAAAAATCCAGTAACACTTTTCTCGGCTCTGGAATTAATCCCAGGACCTCAAGTTCAGCAGTAGCGCTTGCCACCAGTAGACAAACAAGACGTCGACTTTAAATATCAAACTATCACATTTATACATCATCAGACGACATAGTCTTAGGGAACAATGTATTCTATCATAATACGAATCTCATATAATACTAGCACACGGCACATGAAATAAATTCCTTAACCCACTGAACCATACATCAGAAAGGATAATCCTTCTCAATAGAAAAGTAACCGCTCCCAAATTAAGGCGGTATTACCTAAATACTTAATGTCACGAACCAATATGGCGGATATCGGAAAAAAGAGTTGCAGCGATGATTCAAAGCCGCTTAAAATATTACTTCAGGCTGTATGGGGGTGTGGGATAAAGTATAAGTGACAGCGGGTAATTCACAGAGTTATATAAACAACGTATGTGTTAAAAAAAAGAAAAAGAAATGATTATTTTGCAGTAACAAATGACGCAAAGTAAAACACAAAAAGAAAATGTAGAAGGAAAATATGCGTCACCACCACGCAAAATGCTTCTCTCGACATTATGCTAGCTAATGTTTGTTTATGTTATTCTATGCCGTCTAATTTGAGGGAAATGTATCGAATGTCGTATGCGTTTTCTGTTTTTTTTTTTTGAGGATTAGAAATCATCAAATAACTTCTCTAGGTGTCAGACTTTTACTGACTAAAACCCACCCGTGTTCCTTCAGTTGCCTGTGTGCCAGGGGCCACGGTTTCTCTTTCGAACAACCCGCACCCTTGGCAGATGTCGTATGCGTAGATAAGATAGTATTGATTTTGACGACTAAAATTCGTGTCAACAGGTACCTAGCGCATATTCCACTTATGTAATATGCAAGTATGCTTAATACTAGCATACGCACTGAATGGGCTACAATGTTATCAAAGCTGGAACTTAGGCCTCCTCTCTTCGAGAGAGAGTGGGCTGTAATCCACTGCGCGTCCCCAGTGCGGGTTCGTACATATCAAATGTCTATATAGAGTGGACCAGTTTGCGCCGATGATGCGCCGGCGCAAACTAAAATCATGAATTCAGCGCATGATTCAGAACTCCTGCCTTGAAATTTTTCACCAGCTGTTTCATAGAAAAGTGCAATACCTACATTTAAAAATAAAATTATGGTTAAAATTTATAGAACAGATTTTTTCTAATACGATTTTTAATAACGTTACATTGCACCGCAGGGGTTCAGAATCATGCACTGAATTCATAGTTACGCGTGCAGATAGCACGTCGATACCAGCCTGTATAAAATAACTTGCAGAAACACTTAGCATAATCAGCCTAAAGTCTTCCCACTGCTGGAACACGGGCCTCCTCTCTGTGAGAGGGAGTGGGCCATAATCCACCACGCGGGCCCAGTGGCAAATTTTTGGTCCTAGGACATGCCGGTTTCCTCACGATGTTTTCCTTGACCGTTTTGAGAGCAGTGGCGAAGAAATAATTTACACAAAGTTAAGCGCCTGCAGTGGCCATGGTTACCACTGGGCCACCACTGGGACACCACTGGGGAAACACTTGCTAGTCACTCAGTTACAGCAACCCTGGCCCCTGTAACTTGCACCACACCAAAGGGTTCAGTTCGTGTGACATTCCCGGGGGAAATCTTTTCGACGCCGACAGGGGTGAAGTCGGGATTAACTCCCGTTTCATTCGTCAACGCACAGCCCTAGCAGTACATGCATTTTACATCATCAGCCATTGGAAAACTTGCCTTTTGGTGACCCTAATGCATTTTTTATACCGCGCCATTATTGTTTATTTGTATAATATCGTAAGCGATCAGGGTTGGCACGAGAATCGGTTAGATTGTTTACGTGGTTGATATTAAAGCGTTCTAAGCTTTTAGTCAAGTTTGTTTTAGATTCAAAATAAATCCACATTTAACCCTTTAAAGAAAGAGTGAACAATGATCTTCTGGGAACGCTCCTTCCATCATAGACTTCATCCATCGTTTTCCATCAGGCGTTATCGAGGTCAAGAGCAGGCACATTTAGCAAAAACAAAAATACTCAAAGACATTTGCTATGAGCTGGCTGACTTTAAGGCCTTAAATCGAGCCCTGTCTTTAGACATTGTCGTTATAAAGTCGCCAATGAGAAGCCGGGCTACTGTGTCTTAAATACTAAAAGGCCTATTTCTCTTCCTTCGCCATACGTAAGTTCATGTTCGCACGGACGTAAAACTATCGCGCACTTGATCTTCAATGACTATTTAGCGCCGTGAGAAAATCGAACAGTGTATTTTTTCGACGCGCTGGGGTGTATTCTGTTGGATTTCCAATACTCGTTTAACCCCAAGAGTTATCCTGCCGCGATATTTATAATTCCGTGCGAACGTGGTCTAACATCTCGCTAAAATACACAATTATAACAAGCAAAGAAAAAGCAATCCGTTCAAACCATATCAATTAGATATGTGTCTGTCATATTCAGCATATTAACAATGCCTTCAAAATATTCCTAAAAACGAATTCCCCTTTTCGTAATCACCTAAAGCCGCCAAAAACGCTAAACAAAACGAAATAAACTTGAACAAGAAGCCAGTCACGTTCCTCGCGAGACGAAAAACGAGCAACATTCCACCATCATTACCTTCAAAAGATTCCGAGAAACGATAGCAGAACACCTTCTAAAGAAATGTTTTACAGGCTTTTAAAAACCGGTTTTTAAACACGTGTTTAAAAAACCGGGTATTCTTTACCCGCTTTATTTATCCAAATATCATACTCGTTGTTTATTTTTTAGCCATTATGCACGTCTTGTTAAAATAGAGCTCTGGAATAAAAGTTGGCATCTCCGGGGTGTACAAATAAAGAGACAAGACGCCCCTTTTGATCTCGCCCTGTGGAGTAATGAGCTCGTGCTATTCCTCGCTGGAATATGTGCGCTTCGATAATACACTCAATTTTTGCTGTGTTTTGTGTTGCGAAATGTTTATGTAACTTGAATTCAACGTTAGGTATGTTTGATATTAAGTAGCTTTATGCTGAGCAGCACTAATGTGTACTTAATGTTCTCTATTATCATTGTGTATGATTGGAGGAGCTTGTGGCATAGTAATAACAGCCGCACGGGTCCAGATATCAGGTTAAGCCGTTGGTCACGACTGTCATTCTTGAATATTTGAGTTTATACGAGTTGTCGGAAATTCAAACGACCTACCACCAATCTTACGAACGGGTACCGTATTACCCAATAACTGGGTTGTGGAGGTCAGATAGGCAGTCGCTTCATTTAAAATACTGATATTCAGCAACATACGGTTAGACTAGAAGCCAACCCTAAGATAGTTGGACAAAGGCTAGACAGACAATAATGATATGCATTTTCTTCTACATCTCTGTAACTACTGAATGTTGCATGTCGTTGTTGTCTACTGTCTACTGGAATAGTCGTGAATGTTTTGGAGTTTAAAATCAATAGAGCAATAACATTTACATAATATAAAAGCTTAAACAGGCTTAAAATAATATTAAACATGTGTTAAAAAAAAGGGAAAAGAATCACATGGCATAAAAAAATCGTCCGCATTGCCGTTAACAGGAAACATGCCCAAAAGGCTGGTAGTTAGCATTGTATGGCGATGCTGATTCTTTGGCCAATAAAGCAATTAAAATTTAATCAGTTAAATGACCGTCTACGTAACTTAGAAATATACAATATATAGGTACATGACGTTTTAGAACATCTGTATATAAGCCTCTTCAGAAACATAATCATAAATGGACGTGAGTATGATTCACTCCTGGATTCCTAAATCGACTCTTTGTTTAAAGAACGAAAAGAAAACGGGCCTGAATTCAAATTCAGGATAATGATACCACTAAAGTAATGGCCAGTATCTCGGCTTCTAAACTATGTAAATACTTTTTCTTTGTAGCATTATTATTTTGATGTTTTAATCATTTATAAAACTCACCATGATGATAGTGAAAATTGATTGATGATTGCAGTATTTTCCTAGCGCGCAACAATATCCTCTAATTGTATGTTTTCACTGTTCTCAGTAATTCTCTGTCGGTAACCATGCGGTATTTAGAGCGATATAAAAGTTTGTCGTCTCATTCAAAATCTGATTTTCATAAGCCTGCTCGCACTCAAATCCATCAAAAGAAAAATAACTATCGACACACACACACACATACAGACACATACATACACACACATACATACAAACTAACATACTAACATCAAGCAAGCCGTACATACTTCAACCGGACTTGAAATAAAAACTCGCGCACAAGAGTAGTCGGGGAGCTTCAAATAAAACTCAGGGACAAGTAGTCCGGGAGTCGCATGCAACAGTTAGCGCAGCTGTACGAGGCCTGAAGTGGCTCGGCCCGAGGCAAGAGGCTCGAGGCCTCAAAGGCTCGACGCTCGAGGGCCTGGCCTCGTAAAAAGACATCTTGGACTCTCGTTTTGTTGTCGTAATTGCTGTTTAATGTGGAAGTTCCGTATTTTTTTTTACTTTTTGTCGAGTAGGTATGTCAATAGCGCTCCCGAAAAACGGGTATTAGGGAAACGGAAAACGTTTAAGTGAAAAAATAAATATTTACCTTGGGGAACATCGAGTGGATAGAAGGGAGTTTTGTATCATTAATAACTAAAAGTTGTAAAAAAAACTTTTAAATAAATATTAATCCGACGAATACAGAACATTAAAAATAAAAAATAACCTTTTAGTCTAACTAAAGCTCTTAATTTAATTAATGTAAATTGGAAATCAAAATGAATTAGAGACTAAAAGGTTTCTTTGCTCTAAAGGTTTCCTTTTTCGTCGGTTTAGTTATTACTTATTTGTATTTTTTTTCCACATTTAGGGATGGATTCTGTTATTCAATTTGTAATGGGACCAATTTCAAAGTATAAATACCCTTTCGAATAAAAAAGAATTCGGAATACTCTTATTCGGAATATTCGGAGTACATAATATTTAATAACTCTACGCGTTCATGAGGAAAGGGGTAGTAAGCTTAAATTTATTTAAAATATTTTTATTATATGATGTAACTAAAAATGTATGCTTTTCGCAATTTTTTCTTTATCTGTGCTATAAGACGTTGCTTCGTACCAAATTTCAAGATTCTGAGTTCACGGGAAGTAGAGAGAGAAGAGCTGTATCTTTTTATTGCGTTGGCTTAGAAGTTAGATTTTTCCACAGTTCCAAGAGACAGTAGACTTGAATATTTGATATGAATTTCAGCTTGATACCTCCACGCGTTCCTGAGAAAAAGGGTCTTGACAGACAGACAGACAGACAGACAACAAAATGATCCTATAATGGTTCCGTTTTTCCTTTTGACATACGGAACCCTAAATTTTTTTTTTTAATATTCTCTTCGACTTGAGAACCTTCTCTTTTTTTCCTCGGTAAAAAATAGACAAGCGTCAGCAATTAGCACAAGAAAAAAAAAGCTAGCTAGTTAGTGGTTAAAAATTCATTGCGTTTCTGAACATTGTCCTCAATCTGATGGTAATAACATAAATGGTTAATGGTTAAGTGATCTCCAATTAAATTACCTATCTCTAAATAGACTCCGAACCCAAGTTGGCCGGAGCAAAGACTATCTCCACAGATGGGGGTTCACGGAAGGCTCAGATCTTAAGTGCGTATGCGGCACCTCCCTACAGACAACGGTTCACCTTCCATTCTGCGTCAGCGAGCGGAGTTCGCGCAACCGAATTTTGGGCCAAAGATGTTTGGATTTTTATGCCATCAATACGCTAAGAAGATTAAATTACCTACTGAGAAAAACATACCGCTTAACCACACCAACAATTGAATAATCTAACATAACATCACGCCCTGTTTCCCCGAAGGGCTGGGCACAGGTGTACCTATATTATACCTAGATTTAGCATTTCAGATAGAAAAACCTTGTAACACTTTGCTAAACCTGGGATTCGAACACAAGACCTCAGGCTCAGTGGTAGCACTTACGACCATTACAGACAGTCGAGTAATCTATGTTCCGTGTGGTGCCGGACGTAAAAGGATAGCACCATTCCATTTCTTCCCGTGGGTGTCGTAGAAGGCGACTAAGGGACTTACTAGAGAATGGGCAGCAGCGTTCTCTATGCATTTTACCACCATACTGCGATCGCCAACCTACCTGCCAAGCGTGGCGATTATTGCAAAACCCCCCTTTTTGGGGGACACCAATGTCCAGCAGTGGACGTCTTTCGGCTAAAATGAATGAGTAATCTATATATAATAATAAAACCTTCAAAAAACCACGTTCCTTCAAAACGAACTTAAAACTTAATGACTCGCGATATTTCTCACAACTCAAGTGAGTTCGACGGTACATAACAACTGCATCTAAATTATTTGAAGCTACATCAGCAGTACTGAAAATATTGCAGCAAAACATCGCTTCCTGTTTATCAGTTAACAAAAACGCTCAAAACACGACCTTAATCGAATTTTGTATACACAGGAATTAAAGCTGGACATTCATTGTGCGATTAGTCGCGTCATTTTAGTCGCAAATGACTATAATAGCATGTTTATGACATATGGTGTTTGGTTTTTCCTGCTTACCCCATGTAAGTCATCATCTGCCTAGCCTTTTCCCAACTATGTTGGGGTCGGCTTCCAGTCTAACCGTATGCATCTGACTACAAGTATGTTACAGAAGAAGCAACAGCCTATCTGACCTCCACACCCCAGTAACTGGGTAAAACGATAACTCCTTGGATCACCCAATTGAAGTATGTGCGGATTTTTATGTCTGTTGGTCAGCAAGTCGAGTACGTTTAGCTTACATATTTAAAGTCATAGGCTGAGCATGACTAAAATAAGTACTGTTTTTGCCATTATGGAGTTTGACATACACCACTACCTACTTCAGAGGATATGAAATAGAAGGTATCCATGATCGAAATGATCCATTAAGTATGGAAGTAAATGCATCGTACTAAGTAATGCAAATAGAAAATAACTGACGGTATGTCGATTTTTATAAGTAAATACAAATGATACACTGTATTTATTATTTAAATTACCTTCATCTAAACTAAAGGTGTGTACAAATAAATACCAAAAAAAGGACACTTAGGCGTCGAAGTATTCGTCCGCATCGCTGTCATCAGGAAACGTGCCCAGAAGACTGACAGCATTGTCACGTTGAATGGCAATGCTAATTCTTTAGCCAAAGAACGACCCAGCCCTCTGGTCACGTGAAGCGTCGACCAGCCGGCGAGAAATTTCCTTAAAGAGGAGACGTGCACCCGGGCCCCATGACCCGAGTTTTTCGACCCCAAACGGCTCAAAACTGTAGTTACCCATAAGGTTACAGTATTTACGTCGCTTGAGGGTCTCAGCAACCGCTGCAGCGGCGCCAGCACAGCCCGCCGTGCTAGGAACATGAGATGGCGCAAGGGTGTCGACACAGGTTGCGTCCCACACCAGAGGTCTACCCACCTTCCAAGAAATGCATTAACTTTCTAGGTCATTGAAATAGAACATAGCAGTACTACTTGGTGGTATAACGCTCAAATATCACATTTACAGAAAGTCGCAGAAATGTCGTGAGACAGTTCCACAAATCGCGTGATGAACAGCCCTCTTTAAACGCATACGTATACAGGGTGATTAATCGAGCAGACAGCGTATCTACGGGGTGTTTCGTTGTATCCTCACAATGATGGATCACGGTGCAGTCCAGTTGTTTATTATAATACATACTTGTTTGTCAACTAGTTAACTTACTGACGCCGCTGACGGGTACTGTGGTCTCGACAACTTTATTATTAGAAAGACTAAAATTAACTACTATTTGGTAGATAAGTAAATTATTTAGGAGTTTTTAAGTAGAATTTTAATCTGTAGGAAGTATATGGGAGATAGGACGGTCGGCCAGTGAGAAGAAATAGTTTTGGTTTTTCTCTCGTCCCTCTAGACACTACCTTGTTGGTCTAGCGGTCGCTGGCGTTGCACTAGATGGGCCTATCTGTCCTAAGTTCGATTCCCAAGTCACGTTCCGTCATAAATTTCTCAATTTCTCTCTTGATCTGAATCCTGCATGATCTTATTATATAATTCATTTAAATAAGACAAAATAATCGTTGGTTGATGGCACCTATTGCATAGGACTTAAACATAACTAGTGAAATGTGGGTGTACTATAGATTGACGTGTGCCAACCCCTTCGGATAAACAGGGCGTGATGGTATGATGGTATTTTATGACTTCAAAAAGGAGAAAATTATCATCTCATCACGTCTGTTTTTTTTTTTAAATGGGTTTCTAAATTGTCAAATAATATTTTTGAGCTAGATGAGGTTGGTTTTCCAGCCAAATACTCTTAGAAGAAACATCGAAACATAGTTCCATATTTAAAGTCCTTCCTATTTATTGTAATGGCCAAATCAGATATGGGATAAAGGCTCCCGCAGAAGGGTGCGACGCAACAGTGCCCTCGCGAATTCAATATAACAATTTCTTTGAAAACTTCATGGATATTGATATGTTCGAGTCGTGTCACGCTGGTCTGCAGGAGCCTTTAGGGTAGGGATACCACGTACAATGGTCCATAGAAATACTAAGTGCGGAAACCAATCCCAGTAACATATAACGTATAAGGTTAGGGATGATTGCGTTACTGCCTCAAATCAAATTGTATGCATTTTTGTAAACAGCTCCAGGCAATATTCCCTAACAGTCGATGTATAGGAAGCCCACTAACGCATTGCCCACAAAAAGTTGGAAAAAAATCCCTTTTCAACTCAAAAATATTAAAATAGCATCGACAGCAAACTATCGTGTAACATGAACATTAAATAAAATAGAACGCGGTATCTAACATTCAATATTTTTAAAAGTCGTGGAAAAAAGTATGATGGATTGCGCTTTGTGCATGTTACCATGTTATTGGAAATGATAAAAAAACTAGGGCGTGCTGTGATAAATTATTTACATGGATTACTAGATTTATGGGTTACAAATAAAATGTTAAATTTTTAGTGACATTGGTTACACGAAGAATTTATTAGATGACCTCACTTTCATGAATGGGTTATCTCGCATTTCAACTCGAAGAATGTTAGCTTGGTGATTCGGCCAAAATCTAACTATTCTTATTAGTCGACATTAAATACAGTGCGCGATAAAATCCCGTCGCGATTTTATTACGTCCGTGTGAATGTCGACTTACTGTTAGCCTATTATTATTACTTAATCATAGTTTTGCAAATTAATTTTATATGATACTAGCTTTTACCAGCGACGTCGCCCGCCTCTTTATCCGGAAAATCCAACGGAACGTATGTACCACCGGGATTAAAGTACCCAATGACTATGTGTTAATCCAGGTTATAAACTATCTGTGTGCCGAATTTCATTCAAATCTGCTCAGTCGTTTTTGCGCCAATCCGGAACATACAAACAAACAGACAAACGGAAACAAATTTAAAAACTATTTTTTGACATCGGACTTGTTCCCATACCTTGAAGCAATTAACTTTTTTTTAATATTCAATGTGTAGTTTTTACTAAATTACTATTTTATCATATATTTTATATACCTATGTAAAGATTGCCATCTGGCATACCAAATACAGTTCTAGTCGAATAAAGAAAATATAATAAAAACTAAAGGTGTGTACCAAATATCAAATCAATCTGCCAACAGGAAGGGGGTAAAATTTCAAGTACTAAATTTGACCCAAAAAAACAAACAGGGCAAGCTAAATAAAACCGTTTAAAAATCAAACTGACGTAGAAACACCTAGAACAAAAATCGTTTCCAAAACAATAATCGCCAATTCACACTTAAATTCTACCAACTCCAAGAATCGGTACCTTAAATCCCACCTTACAGCAACTTTAAATCCTTTCCACTCCAGGAAGACAGGGAATTAAAAAGTAAAATATACCTGAGAACTGCGATAAATCATAAGCTTAACATTTTAATTAAAATGATAAATATCGGCCGGTAAGTTCCCGACTGTGCCTTGGTATTCCGAAGTCTTGAAGTTGGAAGGTACCAGTATGAAGAGCTTTGCTTTTTAATATTATAGGCTCGTGGTTCGATGTCCTAAGCTAGACAGTGGAGGCTCACGTACATCTGTAACACCTAAACGAGGATGTTTACACACATGGAACATAAAGGCATTTCTGGAACAATGTGTTCTTAATGAAGCTATACACCGTGACATTTTAGTCGTCTTACAACGGCAGCCCACTCCATGTATCCAATGACTACTAATCATTTATTTTAAAAAAATGATATTTTCGGAACATTTACATAGTTCAAAAAATTGAAATATCATTTACTAAGACGCATGACGTAGTTTGAAACACCCTTTTATGGAGGTGGAATTAATGATAGAATGTAATAGTAGGTAGACAGATATCTTCTACCGTTTGATACGTAAACATTATTAACAGGGAGGGTGTGGTATAATTCTGAAGCATTATTTATTTGTCTTTGTACCTATTATCTTAATTAATGGTAACAATGTTTTAATCGCGCCTAGAGGTATTTTATGATGGATACATTGAGTGGACCACCTTTGTAAGACGACTAAAATGTCACGGTGTATAACGAATGTGTTCATGATATGTAGTGTTGGAACGGGGCTAAATAATAACAGCAGCACGGGTCGATCATTTATTCGTGGATGGGTGGGTCCTTTACATATCGAGATCCGTGTCTCGAAAAGCACGTTAAATCGTTGGCTCCGGCTGTCATTTGTAGACCTTTCACAGTCGTTACGGGGTAGTCTGAAGCACAAGTCTGACAACCAGTTTTACAAAGGGGTATCGTGTTACCCAGTAACTGGGTTGTGGAAGTCAGATAGGCAGTCGCTTCATGTACTGGTATAAAGCTGCATTCGATGAGGCTGGAGGGGCTATATCCTAAGATAGACAGAGAAGGCGTATGGACTGTATAACACCTAGACGAGTATGTATAAACACATGGAGCATAAAAGCAATTCGGGAACAATGTGTTGTTAATGTATATACGGGCCTTGCTAGCTGCCGCACTGGTATTAACTTTTGCTATCATCGTTCCTATGGTCAATGTGAATTTGTTACACATATGTTTGAAACATTTAAAGGATTGCCCTGTTACATGGAACCCCCTATACGTGGGATTTATACATAACAGGTGGGTGTACTAAAAGGTACACCTCTGCACAAGCCTTCTGGGAATATAAGCGTGATCTTACGTTATGGTAAAACTATGAAAAGAAACTTGTAATATTGTTGTACCTATTGGTCGCTTGCCCGTAACCTGTTGGTTTCATTAAATAGGGGTCACTAATTCAAACATCGTCACCATCATTTCAGCCGAAAGACGTCCACTGCTGGCAATAGGCCTCTCCGAAAGGGGGTTTTGTCCTATAATCGCCACGCTTGGCAGGCGGGTTGGCGATCGCAGTACCTATGGTTTTAAAAATGCACTGAGAACGTTGCTGTTCATTCTCTAGTAAGTCCCTTAGGCGCCTTTTACGACACTCACAGTATGAAATTGAGTGGCGCTATTCTTTTAGTCCGCCACCACAGTCCTAATTCAAACAAACTATTTAATATAATTTTGACAGCATCTTCACAAAGTTTGCTCCAACTTAAGCCCCGTACTTAATACATAGATGTCGCTTAAGCCATGGTTTCCTAATCACCATTGATATACGGTGCTCGTTCACGTGTGCCCGTTAATTTGTCAACCTTTACTTAAGGGGCCTAATAGTTAATTAAGTGAGATATAGGATAATTTATAGGGTGCCCTTAGCAGTGGAATGCTGCGGTAGTCTTGGCTCAGCGGTTAGATAACAAGATTAAGACGTATCTATAGATTCAGAGCAATTTTGAAACTTTGGGCTGATTTCACCAATGAAAATTACTAAACGCGATCAGCACACCTAAACTGCGTTCAAGAGCTGTCAGTGTCACTATTTCTAAACAAAGATGACAGTGACAGCTCTTGAAAGCAGTTTCATTGGTGAAATTGGGCTTTAGTGTATCGCGATTTTAATAAGGCTTAGTTTTCTTACGAAAGCGGTGGCCGCCACATAACGGCCGTAGTCATGACTGTCATGAAAATTAGGGCATCGGTTTGTTTTACGGTTTTGTTTTTTTGTTCTTATTCATTCAATTACAATTCGTTCAAGTCCATAGCATCAGTTGCTAGACACAGGTCTAGCATGTTATGTTATAAACTTGCAGGATACGGGCGAATCAAATCGTGGCGCAAAGATATTAAATAATCAGAAATATAACCAAAAATCCCCTCCAAGTGCTTTAAAAATAAACAATAATAACTGACCTCTTTCATGAAAATGTAACATTTTTATAACAAAACAATAACCCGGCACGATTACAAACATGTATTGTCACAAGGGTGTAGCCACACTGGCGGCTATAATTCAACAAATGATTTAAGCCGTGTTCACACCAGCCCTATTTTATTTACCGCCATATCGCTTCTACCCATCTACATATTTGGTGCTTTTGGTCACTGGGGAATAAAATTTTGAGGAGAACGCAATTTTTCGGTTTTAATGAACGTGAAATCATGTGACAGAATTTAATTTATTTGAACTTGTATTAGCTGCGCCCCACGGTTTCACACGCGTTTGTCTCGATCCCGTGGGAATATCGGGATAAAAATCCTATCCTATGTCCTAATCCAAGTCATAGCCTACCCATGTGTCAAATTTTTTCCAAATCCGTATAGCCCTTTAGGCGTAACAAACAAACATACAAAAAATATCAAATCTTGCTCTTTATAACATTAGTATGAACATACTGATTATAATTTACTCGGCGGTAATAATAACCACTATGCTAAGGAATAATTTGGTTCCAAAAGCGAGGGTACGAAACTTTAGTTTAAATCCTTCACACGAACGTTGAAAAAGTCTATATTAGCTTACATAAAACACGTATTCTCAAATAATGAAATTGACTTGAAATAATACTTTCACAGAGTGTGTTTTTACAATGGCCGCTTTAAGAACAAATATTAAAATAACATTCAGTTAAATATTAAAGGGGTTCTCCAAGAAAAGAAACGTGTTTTTTTGAGCGTTTTTTTGCTAAAGTGCCTATTTAAAGACAAAATATAGTGTCAATATTTTACCATGTACCTACGGAACCCTTCTGCCGTGGACGAGTCCGACTCGCACTTGGCCGGAAAAAAATGAACATATAATTTAATATTAAAGGATCCACATGTAACAAATAGTATATTTTATGTCGAGGGACTAAACGAAGCCATAATATACCGGGAGTGATCTGACTCCCGAGCGTGCGAGGGAGTCAATGAAACCCAGGGGATATTAAGTTGGCGTTTAGTCTCGAGGTGCAAACTGTACTTTTCACCTTGAGTGCGAGAAAAATTGTCAATTTAGTACAAAAGCATTTAATCAATATTACTTAATAAAATATTTTTTATCTTCTAAACCAGTCACAGATTAACAATTTAAAACACATGGCGCCACCTTCTTTGCGGAAAAACCGTGGAACTAAAACTCTTATCATTTTCGCAATGAAGTCCACACTCCACAGATATATTTACTGGCTGTTTGAGTTTGTCTATATCACATGAAGGAAATTAAAAAAACTAATTACTTTTCACTCCCTGGAGACTAAAGTGGTCACTTTAGTCCCGCTTCGCTGGGCTATATTGGCGTACTTTTAGAGCATGAGAAGTGAAAACGTGTATTTTATTAGGCCTAAGCGTAGTTTTACTAAAGTGTTAAAAAAATGTAGTGTTAATATTTTACCGCGTACGGAACCCTCTGTTGTATGCTAGTCCAACTCGGGCTTGGCTACTTTTAATAAAAAAAATACTGACCATTCAAAAATCACTAATTACACATTCTTTAATAAATCGCAACGCGATGTATTAATTATTACGTACTTATAATATTTATTTTGACCAACCATGCAGGTATTCGAAAGGTTCTTTTAATTAACAAAAAGACTTGGTGTACAATCATTGTAGGATCTATACTAGTCTCCGTCGCCCCTCCTCTTTGGAGTCTCGTTATGCAAACATGTAGTTTGGGAGACGACGTCTACCTACCTAGATCAAGTACGTACCCACCTACCTCCAGTTATTGAATTCAGCACCAATGTATTTGATTCTTGTTCTACTAATCTAGCAGGATAAAGTAGATAGGGACTAAAATAAATACCTGAATACACTTTTACAGGGTACAATGCTCATGAATATGAACGATTGTTAACACGGAACTTAAAACAAAACACCTACTTCATACATTTTTATCGTATTATCATTGCCCTTTTGTTTTCTGGAACGAAGTTCTTTAAGAAACAAAAAAATAATGAAGGGTGTCGTTTTCAAGGTTTTCGAGGGTGCTGAAGCCGATAGTGAGGTCAAAATTAAGTTTGAGTATTTCAAGTAAAGAGGACATTACATTCAGAGTTTAAGAAAAAGCGTGAGGAACTACGTTCCTGACGGTAGTCCCCCAACACCCCCACACAATATTTATAATATTTATTTCTCATAATTCCGAACTGGTGCTGCGAATGCTGTTATAAAGCACCAATACAGACATCAATTACATTGAATCACATAGTATACCTACACGTATGCGTTTTGAATTCTGCACTATACTTAAGGTCTTGCTATCTCCACTAGATATGCTATCTAGTATCTACTAATGCTTTTCATAATCATCATAACATAATCATCAGCCTATAACGTTCCCGGGCTGGTACACAGGCCTCCTCGTCCTCTCGGTGAGAGGGAGTGGGGTGTATTCCATCACTCGGGCCCAGTTCGGGTCAGTCATAAGTCTAGGACATGCCAGTCTCTTTGCGACGCTTTCCTTCACCGTTTTGAGAACAGTGGTGATTAAATAATTTACACAAAGTAAAGTACTTGTCTAGGTTCGGACCTATGACCTGCAACTCTTAAGTCGCGGCTTTTACCAGTGGGGCCACCACTGCTTTTGCTCAGTAATCAATCAATCAATCAGTTTATTTATTAAAGTAACCATGACTCATTTGTTAGTAAAAAACTTATCCTATGTTAGTAATTAAAAACAAAAACAAATTCCTGTACAACATACACAGCGGTAACACCGTCCGAGACATCACCGCGTCTGCATCATTCCATGGGAAATGGCGCAGCAGCGATTCACGTACGGACCGCCCAGCCTGCTGGAAATTAGAGACAAGATACTGTTGTTGCTGCCCCACACACCACGCACTAGTGATGCACAGCGCTTACGCATTGTGGCAAAGAAACAATCGACATACGTCCGCGTACATCCCTGATGCGCTGCAGTAGCGGGGCAGCCGCAACAGCACCCTGAACGCATTGTTGTACTGCACGCGGAGGGCACTGTACGACTTCTGAGTATATCTAGCCCACAGGCTGGTCGTGTAAAACATAGTGCAGTACGCTCTGAAAAGAGTAATTTTTAACAAAATCTAAACGAGACTAATAGCAGTACACGAATGTCGTATCCATTTTTTCAAAGTTTTAGGGTGAAACAATAGATAATGCAGTTTCGCAATGTATAATATAACAATAAGTAACTCATGTCAAACGGACGGTTATCAAAAGGGTCAGTGATATATTTATCAGTCGCGGATTGCACCCCCCGAGGGTAGCGTTAGCAAATATGATGCTGATACCCTTTTGAGATGCGGTTTGTTTGCTGAAGATATTTAGATAACGGAAAATAAAGAGCTGAAGGGTGGTCAGAAAATGCGTGGATTTGAGAGAGCAATTTTTTTAATGTACAAACATACGCTCATGTTAGCAACGCCACTGTTAAACGCAAACTTGCCTCGTTGGTCTAGTGGTCGTTGGCTGCAGCATGCGCTACTGATCAATAGGAGATCCTAGGTTCATTTTCTAGGTCCGAGCAAAATGTTATTGGGTCCATCTAGAATTTCTCAATAGCAGCCCGGAGTCTGGATTTGTAGCCAGTTGATGGCGATAGGCTAGCCCTCTATTACATGGGACTAGGTACTGTAGAGGTTCTATGATGATGGATCATTCTGGTCGCTAGTTAGGACTGGCAGCTTAGAATAAAATAATTTTTGAAGATAAAAAAGGAAGATGATAGATTGTCATGAGAACGGGAAAATAAAAAAGGGGATAAAACAAAATAATCTTGATTTAAAGTTCAAAATATAAGTATTAAGTTTATAAAGAATATAATTTTGGTGGTGTAGTATCCCATACATTCAATAAGTTCTACAATTCATACACTCAACACTCTACAGTACACCTCTGCATAACTCTTCGAGGAACACAGCCGTGATGATATCATGTTATCTAAGTAACTCATTTTACGAATCTAAAAACACCACCCTCCTTTTGGACTCCGCCGCTGCCGAGTAAAACGCCGATTCCACCCACCACTGTCATAAGAAAACATACTTGATAATCTTCAACAATAAATCAATACACAGAATAACCTTCAGAACTGCCCAAAGAACATTTAGACCAGTAATCACCGAACGATTAACCCTTAACCACTCAATCCCTGGAGGCGAGCGAAAATTTTAATCAAAGAAAACTTTAAATTAGGAAAATTTCGAGCAAATAGCCCACAGCGCGCCGCTGCCAAGTTTGTGTGTGCCATGTATTAAAACAAATATAAATAGTTCAATTTTATACGGGTTGTGTTATGACGGGAGCAAACAGAATGTATGTTTTAAACCCCTACTATATATAAGTAGAAATTATTGGTAAATGACTACTATTTAGACTATGAATGCCGATTGCTGTAAGAGTAGCGGAAGACCAAAGAAACGATGGATGGACTGTGTGAATGATGATATGGTAAGAAAGGGTGTGACTACGGAGATGACGACTAATTGAGAAGGAAGTATGGAAACTAAAGAAATTAGAATAACGGCAGGAGAATGATGATACTTGTGTGACTGCAGGGCAAAGCCCTCTCATACAGAGGAGTGACGAGGATTGATCACCACGCTTGCTTTCACGTAGTTGGCAATTTCACACTTATATTAACTACTAACTGACGGGGCAGACGTTGTCTTGTCCTTTCAATAATTCATACAAAATTCTCCTATAAAATGATCTTTAAACTTTTTCCAATTTTCCCGGCAACTTTAAAAAAATTTCTTTCCGCATGTACCTAATTCGGAATCTTACGAAAATTTAAAACAATTGTCCAGTAATTCTGAAGTGTTGCGCTTACCAACGAACAGCATTTAATTTTATTATTTAGTTGAAATACTAAACTATACAATTATTGGGATTTTCTTACTAGAATTTCATCATCTGCCTGGGCTTTCCCAAATATGTTGGGGTCGGCTTCCAGTCTAACCGGATGCAGCTCAATACCAGCATTTTACATGGAGCGACTGCCTATCATCTGACCTCAACAACCCAGTTACTGGGTAATATGATACCCCTTTGGTAAGACTGGTTGTCAAACTTTTCGACCTTCTGACGACCCGTAACGACTGTCAGAGATCCACAAATGACAGCCGGGACCTAAAGTTCTTTCCAAGGCACTTTCCGAGGGTACTTGGTACTCAAAGATGGTCACCCATCCACGGAACAACCGCGACAAGCGCAGCTTAACCTATTTGATCGACCCAACAAGCCCCTCTTCCCTAACTGTACAGTACATATGTTTCATAAGTAGGTCCTTCACATACCTATCGTTTTTTTTTTATAATTCCTTTATTTTTTATTGCAGATGAATACCTACGTGTACCTTTAAGATGGCAGCAATGGTGACCACATTAAATCTGGTGAGTCATAAAGTTTAACGAAGTAGTTGGTTAAAACATAAACTAATTACCAATAGTAGTACCAATTGGCTTAACAAACAATGTATTAATGTATGCAAACACTCGTTCACCGGTTGCAGCCGTGTTTACAGTTGATGTTTACTTTAGGTACAAGTTATTACCGCCGGTAGCCCGTCTGGTTGGGTTTTAAAATGTATGATATGCGCATCGGCGATTTCGCGATAATATGTGTAAATATCGCTTAAAGAGCCGTGTACATTGGGAGGTATGTTCAAAGATATGTTGACCCACAATCTACATGATCATTATATTTTTAAATCTTTTATTTTGCTTCATTCATATGCGTTTACGGTTACTCTGTTTGTATTTTCTATTTAATGTTCCTTTCTCGTAATTTTAATTATTTTGCATACCTACTATTATTACTGGTCGAAGTGGAGGAACCTGGGGAAGCCTATGTCCAGCAGTGGACGTCTTTCGGCTGAATTGATGATGTTTATACCTACTATTGTATAAAACATAGTTTATCTAACTAAACAGACAGCTGTGCTGCTGCACAGTTTGTTGCGCCACTGCTTCTTCCACGCTAGAGCACTAGGAAGTGGTGAAGGACGAACGTTTTTGGGAGACTGTCTTATGTAATTTTGACGTTGGAAAGCTTCAAACGTGATGGTGAAAGAACATAATGCAGCTTCCATATGCAATGCTGCATTATGTTCATTTAGATTTAACATAAAATTACAAATGTTAAGCTAGGACCTTTGGAGTAAAATAAATAAACAGTTAATTACTAATAACAATAACAAAACCATGGTCAGCAAGACGATCAGTCACCATAAGCAGAACCCGTTCACGAGCATAACAAAAGTTTTCCTGGCATGTGATTGAGCTGAAAAACAGACTTCTCGAATGTTTTCTTAAATGCTTGACTCTTGAACGGCCTTCTTACATTTAAAGATAATCCTCAATCCGTAAAAAAGGTATTAAAGTTATATTTTCACGTTACATCAGTTTTATTAAGTACGTTTTAGTTGATTAGAAGCTTGTTTCAAAAATATTTAGTGATTTTTTTTAATGCTTAGGTCTTTTTGTGATGGCACTTGACAATTTCAAAGAAATAATTTATTACTAATATACAACGTGTAACGGAAAGGGGGTATATACATACCAAGGGCACGGCTTCTTTGGATGATATCAAACTATATTGGAAGGGTTTTTTAATCCTACCTCTACATGTTCGGAAGTTATTAGAATTTTAATACATTGATACCAGAAACCGAAGGATCCTATATACTTACTTTTACTTATCAATTTAACAGAATCAAAGCAGCTTTCCAATGAGAGAAGTCAAGATCCTACTTTTTGCCTTAAAACTATAACTTACCCATAAACAAATACACAGCTTTTCTATTTTTTAACCGACTTCCAAAAGGAGGAGGTGCTCAATTCGTCGGAATCTTTTTTTTTTATGTATGTTCCCCGATTACTCGAAGATGGCTGGACCGATTTGGATAAAAAAATTTTTGTTCGAAAGGGTATACTTCCCAGGTGGTCCCATGATCATCAAGTCAGGATCTGATGATGGGATCCTGGAGAAATAGAGAGAACTCTTCAAATTTTATAGGCACACTTGAAGCAATTTGTGTAGTTTTTAGAAGAGTACTTTCTCGGAGTGGTTCCATTTCAATTTGGTGAAGATCTGATGAAGAACTTCGGAGATAGGCAACGGAAATCCTCAATAAATGATAGTAAATGGACAGGGATTGCTGAAATCTCATGTCTGTCAATTGTTTACACCAGTTAATAACATAACATCACGCCGGTACGCTGTGAAGGGGTAAGCATGTGAACCACTAAAAAGTGAAAAATAAAAAACTTTTTTCAAAAAAATAAACAACCGACTTCCAAAAAAACACTAAAAAGTGAAAAAAAACTTTAATTTCGGAAGTCGGTGATTTTGGATATGTATTTAAATTTTTTGTCACCGCCTCCGAAATTAAAGTTTTTTTTTCACTTTTTAGTGTTTTTTTGGAAGTCGGTTGTTTATTTTTTTGAAAAAAGTTTTTTTATTTTTATTTACTTGACAAAACAGTCAATGATATTTTTCGAACAAAAACAAATAGAATCAAAACAATTTTCATTCACTTCAATTAAGCCAAAGCAATTATTTTCATATAAAGTTATTTTTATGAAATCGTTTCAGCTTTTCACAATTGGGTTTCAGGGAAACCTAACTCGTATTGATGAATATTGGATTCCGAAAACTACTATTATAAAATCAAAATACCAATACTGTTCTCAGTAAAACCATAATTAGACAATATTTTCAGGGAATAACAATGTTATGACAACACCATTCTATAAAAAATATTACTCTTCTAATAGAAGTAAATTACAGTCCTCTACAAAAAAATGTATATTGATAAAATTTCTGGAAGTAGGTTTGTACAAACACTTTTACACGTCAATCATATTCAAAAACAAAACTGCAATTCGAACTGAATATAGATTCTTTAGATTCCTTATTTGAAAAGATTAGTGTTTTCTTAGTTCAAAAATCTCACCCTGTTACACGAACAAAACTCTTTACCCTTAAATACACACACATGTTAACATTAGGTCGCTTGCAGCCCAGGGTGCGTCGGTGTTGCCACTATTTATAGGTCAATTACCGCTCTGTAATTAAGGCAATACTTCAACAAGATCACAGCTTTTGCCAAGATTGCTTAAATAAATTTTAACTTGAGATTTCCAGCTAAGTAAGGGAAACATTACGTTATCGCATCTTGGTTGGTAAACAAAACTGTTATAATAACGTAATTAAACGTAAAATGGTTTGGTATTTTGAGTAGAGGTTTAAAATGTTTATCTTTATCAAGGAAAATTGAAATAAAGTCGACAATGATTTTACAAAAAGTATCATCGACATTTTGTGCTTTTCCTCATTTACGTATTCCGCTTGTTGGTCAACAGAAAAGCAAATAAGTATCGAAACATGAAACATCATTTCAAAATGTAAATAATAAAAATATAATCACAGCATACCGATTTAAAATAAATGAAAGATATTAAACTTTAAACGTAAAAAATCTATAAAAGCCACGCTGAGCTATATCGAATTTTAAAAAAGGTTATTAAACATTCCCTTTGAATTTATTTCCTTTGAGCTTTGCATATTAAAAAAAATGTATGATGTATTTCCTTTTGCAGCGCGCGTTCGAAATTTATTTTTTATCTGTGGTGCTTACAGGAGTCGATTATTTATAGCTAGCTAGCATTTTAAGTGATGCAGATTAATAATTCTGATTTTTATCTTTTTTAACCCACGATGGAAACAGAGGGGTGACAAAGGTTTAACGTGTGTATTTGTGTGTCTGTTTGCGTTGTCATCGTCGCTCCCTAAACCGATTTTGGTTATTTTTGTTTTGTTTGAAAGGTGGCTTAATCGAGATGATTCAAAGAAATGCGTTCAGCCGTTTGAAGATATCAGCTCTTTTCTAGTTGATGAAGGGATGTGAGCTTCTTCCACAGGTCTGATCGAGTCGAAATTTGATATTTTATTACTTTAATGCTTTGATCAAAATATTACCTACAACTTTAATTTAACATAAAGGGCACATATACATATTGTTTTTACTTTTTAGACGTTTTTATTAGTTTGTTTTTCTATTACTTTGTTACTTCATTAAAGGTAAATAGTAACAGTACGATAGTTAAAACATGGTATTTGTTACTGTCCTTTGCGGTAACGAGCATGCCAACTAGGATCTGAAACTTTTATAAAATGTTAACTGACTTAAAAATCCGAATGCTATGAATAATTTCGACCAGTACCTATATCATTTTGTCTATGCAACAAAAATCAACAGCTTCCAAAATCAAACATGACAAATTCAAATCGTTCCAATCTTAAAATTGGAACAGCAATATTGAAGGCTACGATCAATGAGTACGTCATCAATAACCGCTCAACGCCATACAGATTTATCAGACGCAAACGTCTACAGTGCATTGCTGGCTAAAGATTAAGATGGACATGCTTGTATTAATTCTACTTAATACTACACTCCCAGATCAAGCCACCGCGATATTCCATGTAAGGTATTAAGACCTTATGGAGGATGCGCTAAGATGAGTCAAAGAAAAAGTTTAGTGCAAGTTTGAAGTGCCGTCATTTTTACGAATGTGAATTATTCACGACCATTCATAAAAAGTTATAGACTTATTTACAAAAAGTGCAATGTGGCTCGATTTAGGAGTCTGGAAGTGAATTTTATTATTTCTTATTTTATAACATCTGTCAATGTTTGTGGCACACGAAGTCTTATAATTATGGTGCAAGCGAAATGATAGGAGATTATTTAAGCCCTGACTGGAGGCGTTAATTTGTTGAGGCAGCCACTGGCAAGTACGATTAAGTAGCCGCAACCTCTTAGGTTGACTGACGAGATATCATTCCCAAAAAAAGACGGGAGACTATTTAGAGGTTTTAGAAATCCTGTTTGTATTGTTTTATGACTATGAATGCCACATCTTGGCGTTTAGCAGTTGGGAGAACTCTTTGTAATGGGCCTGGTCCCATTATATTTTCCATTCGGATGAAACTGCAATTAAAATACAAGTGGTATTGCAGACGTCCATAGGCACTGTTTATGGCTTACCATCAAACAACTGTTTGACAAAAAAAGGAACTTTGAACATTGATATACGAAAAACCCAAGATCAGCGTCTCAAAAACGTCCGCGTAAATAGGGCGCAATGTGCGCAGGTGTCACATAGTATCGTCAGCCATCTTTCAGTCAGTCTTTTTGAACATAGCTTTGTAAAAACCACTATAAGTCATGTGCGTAAGGTCGAATTTGCAAAAAGATGTGTTTTATGTTTAGCGCTAGGTACTTGTTAAGTAAAACTCCAGAAGATTGTAAATTGTATGTATTGTCATGATAAATATGTACAGACTTAAAGCTAAAATGCTTAACTAAGTAGTGCGTGTTGCGCTTATTACTAAAATAAATTGGCCAATAGGAGATCAGTATGAATATTACAGTTTTGCTCCAATTAGTACTTAATCTATCCGCGTGGTGCGTGACGACGCAGTGTTTGCGCGAGGTGTGTCACACATATAAATATTCCGTGGCGCCACGCGATCCTCAGTGGAACTTTCGCTGTGCCAACGTACGGATGTCTTGATGTTTACAGCGAGCAGCTACAGTACTCCCCCCTGAGCGAAGCGTACGGGCATCTTGACGATCCTGCCTGATCTGGTGCGGGGTGCAGCGGGTTTGCTCGTCGGAAGTTGGCTGGAGTGTACTTCTGGGGTAGCTGGTGCTGATGGTGGTGTTTTAGTACTGTGCTCGTGATCTTTTGTGTTGATCGTGTACGCCGGTTTTAGTCGGTCGATAGATATGTTTGCGGGTCGACTAGGCAACTGTATCGTGAAGTACTTCTGGTTCCTTTCCATTATCTGGTACGGACCTTTGTATGGACGTTGCAGCGGCTTGCGGACGGTGTCATCACGCACGAACACGTGACTGCATGTTTGTAAGTCCTTGTGCACGAATATACATCGCTTGTTGGAATGCGGTTGGTATGACGGCGTGAGCTTCGTGATAATATGATGTAGATTATCGACGTAAGTATGATCCATCTTCAATATCGTTGGCGATGGTGATATAAAATCGCCTGGTAGTCGCAACGCTTGTCCGTAGGTGAGCTGCGCAGCGCTGGTGTCGGTGTCAGTACGCGTCGCGGCTCGTAGTCCCATCAAAACTGTAGGTAGTTCGGTAATCCATTTGTTGTTGTTTTCTAGTCGTGACATGAGCGCGGCTTTTAATGTTCGATGCCAGCGTTCCACGATGCCGTTACTCTGCGGGTGGTAAGCAGTAGTACGGGTTTTTTCGACTCCTAGCAATAGTGCGAGATCTTGAAACAGACGACTTTCAAATTGTCGCCCTTGGTCGGTTGTTATTCTGGTAGGACAACCAAAACGTGAAATCCATGTTTCGTACAGATTTTTTGCGACGACCTCGGCTGTTATCTCCTGCATAGGTACTGCTTCTGGCCAACGTGTGCAACGATCAATGATGGTGAGCAGGTAGCGGTGTCCACATGAAGATATAGGTAGTGGTCCAACGATATCAATGTGTACATGTTGAAATCTTTCACTTGGCGGGAACGAAGTGATGTCACTGTGGTTGTGTCGCTGTACCTTGGATTGTTGACACGCAAGGCATGTCTTTGCCCACTCGCCAATGTCAGTATTCATTGCTGGCCAGAAATAACGCTGTTTTATTAGTTTGCGCGTTGTTCGTACCCCAGGGTGACTTGTATTGTGCACAGCGTTGAATGCGATGCGACGATAGTCATCTGGGAGATATGGTCGAATGTGTGGCGTCGATGTTTCGCAGATAATAGGTTTGTTTGTACCGGGTATGACGATTTTCTTGAGTTGGATATTCGTTTGTTTTGATAAGGTCTATATGTTGCTGTCCTTATCTTGCGCTTGTGCTAATTTGTCGTAATTTATTGGAGATGGCAATTCGATGGTTTCGATGCGAGAAAGTGCGTCGGCGACGACGTTGTTTACTCCGCTTACGTGACGTACGTCTGTTGTAAACTCACTGATAAACAACAGCTGTCGAGTGCGGCGTTGTGTATCGCTATCCGATGGTAGCTTGCGTATGGCGTAGGTTAGCGGCTTGTGATCTGTGTACACTATGAGTTCTCTTCCCTCAAACATTTTTCTGAAGTGTTTTATAGCCATGTATATAGATAGTAATTCTCTGTCAAATGTGCTGTATCGCTGTTGTGTGTCAGAGAATTTCTTCGAGAAATAGCCGAGTGGTATCCACTTCTGGTTTACACGTTGTTGTAGCACGGCTCCGGCGCATGTATTCGACGCGTCGCACATAAGGGAGATTGCGTCAGTTGGTGATGGAGATGGGTTAGCGAGTAAAGCTGCGTTTTGGATGCTGGCTTTACACAACTCGAATGCTTGAAGTGCTTCTGTGTTCCAGTCGATTTTCGTCTTGTCACGTTTTTTAGAGTTGTGTAGGAACGCGTTGAGAGGTGCTTGTATGTAAGCTGCGTTTGGTACACTATCTCGGTAAAAGTTTATCATGCCAATAAATCGTCGTAAGTCTTGTATCGTCTCTGGCTTGGGGTAAGCAGCGATAGCGTTGACCTTGTCCAGCGGTGGCTTGATTCCATCGCTTGACACACCGTATCCCAGGAACTTGACGTTTTCTTTGCCAAAGACGCATTTGGACGGATTTATTGTAATACCGTACTCGTCTAATCTGTGCAATACTTCTTGTAAATCTTCGATATGTCGTGTTTCGTTTTCTGATGCGATTATGACGTCATCAATGAACGGGAATGCGTAGTCTAATCCGATAAGCACTTGATGTATGAACCGTTGGAAGGTTTGTCCGGCATTTTTCAATCCTGGACACATTCGTGGAAATTCGAACAGGCCGAAGGGTGTTGTGATGGCTGTCTTCTCGATGTCCGGTTCATACACTGGTAGTTGTTGGTACGCACGATTTAGGTCGAGGGTAGTGTAGATTTTTTTTCCGTGTAGTAGGTAGGTGAAATCTTTGAGTCGTGGTACTGGATATCGGTCTGGTTTAGTGACATCGTTCAACCTTCTGTAGTCGCCACATACGCGAATGTCGCCATTCTTCTTGGGTACGACGTGCAGTGGTGTGGACCAGGGACTTTTGCTTGGACGGCATATTCCTTGCTGCATCATCGTCTCAAATTCCTTTTTCACGGACAGGTATCGATGTGGTGGTAACGGTCTTGTTTTGCTGTAGATTGGCGGACCGGTGGTTTCAATGTGGTGTTCCACGCGGTGTTTTGGAGTATCCTTCATGCATGATGGCCTCAAGATGTCTGGGTATTTGCTGATTAGCTGGTGATATGGCTGGTCAACGTCGATACTTCTTATTGACGGCTCGGCGGTATAGGTAATTGGTGCCTTGACAATAAGGTTTGTGACCTTGTCGACGAGACATCGACTGGCTATGTCGACAAGAAGTTGGTGATGTTTCAGGAAGTCGGCACCGATGATGGGCTTGCTGACTGCAGCGACGATGAATTTCCATGTATAGGGTCTTCGCAGGTTAAGGTCTAATTGTAACGTTTTTTCACCGTACGTTGGGATAACCGTGTTGTTCGCTGCATACAAGCAAAAATTGGTTGCCGTTGCTTTCCCGCCTTTTTTCTTTGGTATGACGGACACGTTTGCACCAGTGTCAATTAAAAATGACAGACGTGAGTTTCTGTCTGTAATGAATAGGCGGTAGGATGTGTTATTTGCGTCGGTTCCCGCCTCGTCCAACGCAGGGTTTAGTTTCCCGAAGGAGGTTTTTCGTCTTCGAAACTGCATGGACGCGTACATCTTTGTGCTTCCTTTCCGAACTTACGATGATAATAGCAGATTCCTGTTTGTTCGGTTCGTCGCGGCGTATTGCTGCGCTGTGTGCGATGGTGATTGGGCCTGCTTGACGAACGTGACCTTGAGCGGTATCGACTGTATGGTCGGCGTTGGTCGTGTTTTGATCGACTTGCCTTGAGTTCTGCGATTTCTCTGGTCAGCATGTCGATCTTCTCCTCGATCGATGTAGGTACATGGGTGGTAGGTGTCGTGGCTACTGCAGCGATCGCGCCATGTGGCTGCGCCTGCTCGAGGATTTTGTCTGCCATCATCGCCAGCTCGTGGATGTCGGAGCGTTTCGCGATGTTATCGCTGACAGCGAGGACTGCTCGTATGGATTGTGGTAGGTGATTAGTCCACATAATACGCAGCGTTGAGTCCTTTATGTTGTCGCCGGCGAGACTCTTCATGCGACGTAATAGCTGCGATGGTTTCAAATCGCCGAGTTCCATTTCGGATAGTAATCGCTGTACCTGTCGTTGCTCGGATTCTTCATATGCTTCGAGCAAACGGGTTTTCAAAGCTTCGTACCGATTTTTGTCCGGTGGGTGGAGAATGATGTCGGATATTTCATCGAGATCTTGCCGTTCGAGCTGTCCGATGACGAGCTCGAACATGGTTTGGTCGCCTTTCTTCTGCGGGGACATGATGGCTTCAAATTGTGCGAACCACAGTCGTATCCTGTCGCGCCAGATAGGTGGAATGCGCAGCGACGTCGAAACACCGGAAAGTTCTTGAACTTGGTCGTTGCTTGGAACAGCCATGGTTTGGAATAGCTGGTTGGCTTCAATTGAATCTTCGGATCTGGAGTTCCTTGTTGGAGGATCACGTCGGGGTCACCACTTTAGCGCTAGGTACTTGTTAAGTAAAACTCCAGAAGATTGTAAATTGTATGTATTGTCATGATAAATATGTACAGACTTAAAGCTAAAATGCTTAACTAAGTAGTGCGTGTTGCGCTTATTACTAAAATAAATTGGCCAATAGGAGATCAGTATGAATATTACAGTTTTGCTCCAATTAGTACTTAATCTATCCGCGTGGTGCGTGACGACGCAGTGTTTGCGCGAGGTGTGTCACACATATAAATATTCCGTGGCGCCACGCGATCCTCAGTGGAACTTTCGCTGTGCCAACGTACGGATGTCTTGATGTTTACAGCGAGCAGCTACATATGTATAATTGGAGACAGTTTTGAGTGTTACTTTTTTTTCGAGACTGTGCATCTTGGGTTTTTTGTATTTCAATATGCCTTTTAACAACAAAAATTAATCGAAATCTTTGTGCCAGTACCTTATCCCCTCTAAGACGTCAGTACTAGTAGCGCGGTCGCAACAAATGAAAATTGACACCGCAGCGATTTATAGCCGCGCGGTTAGCCGAGCGCGC
This sequence comes from Polymixis lichenea, assembly GCA_949091785.1. Lineage (NCBI taxonomy): Eukaryota > Metazoa > Arthropoda > Insecta > Lepidoptera > Noctuidae > Polymixis > Polymixis lichenea. Next base: position 21,556,153 of record OX420948.1, on the reverse strand, counting down.
TGCACCAGCGATTTATAGCCACTCACCAGTCAGTATTATGAAAAAAATACACAGTTTCTACATTCTTAACTTGTTTTTTGGCCTAAGCAGAAATAACTTTTAAATTGCTTAACGTAATCGTAACTGAATTGTTTAAAATTCACTTGCTCGTGCAAATGCACTAGTATGGACATCCGAAGTCTGTGATAGTTTTTTTTTTTTTTTTTGTGGGTGGGAAATCATCAAATGACTTCTCCCGCTCTGGGTGGAGCAGGAGGGCGTGTCAGACTTTTACTGACTAAAACCCACCCATGTTCTCTCAGCTGCCCGTGTGCCAGGGGCTGCGGTATCTCTTTCGAACAACCCGCACCCCTGGCAGGCATCGACCCTTGCGAGCCCCACCAGCTGCTGCTGACGTCTTCCTGCGACGGGTCAGCAGTGGCCCCGCCGCCTACCACTTTTCGGCCGCAGGGGATAGGGAGAGCGGCCAACGCTATACCGACACTCCTCTTCCCCTGCGGCCCCACCGCGTCCGCCATCAAACGGTGGCGGCCCCGTCCAGGCCACGGAAGGGAAGAGCGCTACTCAGAAGTACCGGCACTCCTCCTCCGCCGCAGCCTGTAACTCTCAGCCGCGATGCCTCCCATTCGACATCGCGGCCCGCCTCAGCTGCGATGCACCTCACTGCAACCTACTTTTTGGCCGCTACGTCGTCGGCTTGGAGGCACAAGCCCTGACGAGCGGCCCCACCCGGGGTTCCTCTTTGCTTCACCGTGGGAGGGTGACCACGGTTACTGAGCCCCCCCGCAACGACAATGCGGAAACCCCACTGGGGGGGAAGTCTGTGATAGTTGAGGTCTAAACTATGCTATTTAGCATGTTGCTTAGCATGCTAAAGCTAGGCATATCTGACTACCACAACCCAGTTTCTAGGTAACACGATACTCCTGGGGGTTGTGGTTGTTAGACTTTCGGGCTTCTGACGACCCGTAACGACTGTCAAAGATTCGCGAAAGACAGCCAGGACCAACGGCTTAACTCGCTTTCCGAGGCACGGAGGGTTTTGGTATGTAAAGATGGTCGCTGACCGGATCGATCGCCCGTGTGGCAGTTTTTACTTTGCGCCCCTGTGTGCTCGTGATTGCAGTTCTATTATGTTTTATTTTGTTTTTATTTATTACTAGGTTTTGCCAGCGGCTTTGCCCGTGTGGAGGTCGGAAATTATCCAACGGGAACGTACCAACGGCGTAATAAGTAAATATAAGTAGTAGGAGTAAAAAGTGTCCTATCTAGATTATAAACTATCTGTGTGCTGAATTTCATCAAAAATCCATTCAGCCGTTTTAGTGTGATTCAGTAACAAACATCCAAACCTGCAAACTGTCACATCCTACGGGGAGTTTGTTGCGCCACTTCTTCTTCACAGCTAAAGCACAAGGAAGTGGTGAAGGGCGGGCGTTTTGGGGGACTGTCTTATGTAGTTTTGACATTCGAAAAGTGTTGATTCTCAGCCTAAATTGTATAAATGACTTTTGATTTTGATTTTACGAATACATATTATAAATGTGAAAATTTGTACATCCTAACATCAAAATATCCAAACCTATATAGGTTTGGATATTTTGATGTTAGGATGTTTATTACTGAATCACGCAACAACGGTTGAACAGATTTGGATGAAACTTGGTACACAGATAGATTATAGCCTGGATACAACCTTATGACACACTTTTTATCCCTGTAGGGTAAAAGCCGGATAGTTGCCACACATGTTTTCATTTGTAAAACTGGCCGATACTTTAGTTTTATATGTACAAATCTGTGAAAAGTAAAATACATTATCTTTAATATTTTCAGAGTATTAGCGATTTTTGCAGGCCTCTATATATTGGGACATCTATCCCACATATATAGAAGCCTGGCCTAGGATAGTTGCCTAATACATACAAATTACATTTAGGATAAATGCTCCGCCGAGAAACAGGACATCTATCCCGCAAAAATTTTGATCGCATTTTGCCTTCCCATGCAATCGCCCAGAGACATACGACTCGGTCAACTTAGTGGTAGTTGGAGAGTCTTTCGATAGATAAATAAAATAGTATGCAATTCATCCGCGAAACTACAGTAATTACAATCGGGGCAACTATACCCCTGGGGCAACTATACCCCTGGGGCAACTATCCTGGTTTTACCCTAATATGTTCCCGTGGGATCATTTTTGACCTCCACGCGAGCGAAGCCGCGGGCAAAAGCTTGTTTATAATATTAATAGGAGTCGATCTCAGCTATTTGAATGCACGTGTTTATGTGGCAAATAAAGCTATTTTCCTTTCTTCTCTTTAGACGGAAAGTCGAAAAAGAACGAGCTTTGCATTAAAAAATCTAATAATCCACAGACATATTTATGCTTTAAAAATTAAAAATAAAAATTTGACGTCGCGTGTGTTTTAATCGCGTCGCTAAGTAATGAACACACGGTCCTGACGGGCGGCCAGCTGATGGCAGTTTCGCGTGCTATACTTCACACCAGATAGTATTTCTATTAATCGTCTCGTGATAGGATGTCACTTGTGTGTGACATACTGTGAGGAAGGATTGGAAGCAATAGTTGGAGGTTGGTTTTTCACTGTCGTTCTGATTTAGGGTTTTCATCACGTTCCAGTACTATTTTCGCTCTTCAATAACGACATTATAAATATTTATTGTTTACCGATGATCCTTGAATTCATAGGACTATCAACTTGAATGTGGATTTTTCTCTTATTCAAGAGGATTTATATACACAGAAGCTGTTTGTATACTGTCTATAAATAAATCAATAGTGAGATTGGACATTTAAATTACCTATATTAAATATTTGCCTGTATAATGTGGGCCAGGGCTTTTCGGAATCCTTATTCTCAGTACACATATCACGATGTAAGATTGTACAACAATATTCTAACTATTACGTTAAATTTAGTCTCATTTAATAGCAGGACATGGAAAAGCCAACGCAACAAAACTTCAAACAGTTACGCAGAATTTTCAACCAAAAAAGACTCTGTAGGGCGCGATGACCTGGACTTAAACCCAAGACCCTTTATTTAGAATCCGTCCATACTACCACAAAACAACAAAATTGCGTCCGTGATCGCTAAACAAAACAGCCATAGATCATTAACGAGTGTTATAAAAACACCGATTAAAAATATTGGCTGAACGGCATCGCAGCGCTATGGCGATTTGTCGACCGGCATCATTCATCGACAGACATCGTTGTCTATCCATCATTCACTATAGGTAATGGGGATTATGGAAAAAAACGTATCATTTATTATCAGTATGGGATCTAATCATAATTTTTCCTGTACTTTTTGCAAGGTTGGCTGGAAACTAGTCAGCAACTCATTTGTCATTTGATTCATATATATAGATATGGATGGCAATAGGTGACTTATGTCAAATAATTTAATTTAAGGTTATGTGTTTCGAAATGAACTTCCTTGGCGCAGCCGTGAGGCCTATTGTTGTTAAAACATAACATTCACTTTTTTATTTTGTAATTTTGTGTTTCACGAACTGTGTCCATATAATGCTAAATCTAAAAAACATCTAAATCTTCCCAGCTAAAGCACTAGGAAGTGGTGAAGGGCGGGCTTTTTGGGGAGACTGTCTTATGTAATTTTGACGTTCAAAAAGTGCTGACTCTCAGCCTAGTTTGAATAAATGACTTTTGATTTTGATTTTGATTTTTGAATGTTTATTATTGGAACGAAGTTCCTTATCGCGCGTTCCGAAAGGGGGCTAGACGGAAAAAATTAAGACCAAAAGTTGTAACGACACTTTTTACTACATTATTGTAAGCCGTGCGGCGTGCGCGTGTTTCTCTGCAGACAGAGACACAGACAGAGTGCATATATATATATGTGTGTGAGTATGTAGATGTACAATTTTTAAAATTAATTAATTAATCGAAAGGAACTTCGTTCCATCCGGGTGTCCCTTGACACCTCTCAAGTTTTTTCTTTCTTGGTAATGTTAATAGGAATGTTTTTATTTTCTTCTTTATTAGCTACAGAAGAAATCTAAATACTTACCCTAAAGAATCTGAGGCTAAAATAAATATATTATGTGCAAGTATACTATGGAAAACATTACACACACAAAAAAACTATTTGTTAAGAGATCACTTCACTCAATGTTATTACTTTGCAAACAATATATACAATCAAGTTCTTCTAACTTGACCGATAGTTGGGTTGGTAAGGAGTTCGTTGCGGCTATTTGTTCTTCCCGGCTAAAGCACTAGGAAGTGGTGAAGTGGGCGGCTGTTTTGGGGGACTGTCTCATGTAATTTTGATGTTCGAAAAGTGCTAATTTTTAGTCTAATTTGAATAAATTACTTTTAACTTGGACCGAGCGCAAATCCAGACTCTGGGTTCATCATCATCTCAGCCGAAAGACGTCCAGAGCTACCCATAGGCCTCCTCCAAGCTCCGCCGTGTCGACCGGCTCTGTACCCGCATCCAGCGGATTTCTGCAGCCTGCACAGAGACATGGCCCACCTTGTGGGAGGCCTTCCAACTCCATGTCTTTCAGTACGTGGTCGCCACTCAAGAAGACTCTGGGCAGCTACTAACAACGTCCTGATGATAACCCAATAATACTTTACACTACCTGGAAATCGGACCCAATACCTCATGTTCAGGAGTAGCGCTTGCGACCACTGGACCAACGAGGCCGTACCTACTTCAGTATAACTATACTTACTCTTTAAATGAGTATAAGCCAGCTAAACAAATTATTCGCGTTCTCAAAGGCGCTTCTTGCATAGTTTACCTTCAAATTCTTAACAAGATAATTTGGCAACATATTCAAATAGCTACAATAGACTTATTGGCTAACTTGAGGCTAAAATTACCCATTGTTAGCCTAAATAACTGCTTTCTAGAGTGCTCTGCAGAACAATATAGTTTTTGAATAGGACTACGTAACAATAGAGGTGGGGAGTACGAATATAATGAAAAGGTTCCGTGCTTAGTTTTTCTTTAACGATTCATTTTTAGGCAACCTGTGATACCGCTTAATTTATGATGTCATCCGATTTCATTTCAATCAAGAAAACTGCACCACTGAATCTTATTATCCTTTAGACACGTAATAGTTCATCTTTATACATGTATGTAATAGGGTACCTATTACACCCATTTTTAAAAAGTGTCTTAATTTAAAAAAAAAACATTTTGATTGAATCGCACTAATTGCCATAAAAATACATTAACATTTTTTTGTTATTGCATGAACTAAAACTAACGTTATCCGACTGCTTTTTGCCTAAGCTATCTCAATAATATATTTTTTTTTAATTCTCGTATACGAGAAAAATACACGCAGAGAAGAACTCTGTGCGTATGTATGTGACTGAACTCCTAAACGGCTGTGTGGGTTCCTGGATGGTTTAGATTCACAATTGGACCCGGTGGCGCTGCGCTTGAGCCGAACAACGTGTGTCGGGACCGCTAGTTTAAATATAAAATGGAAAATGTCTCGAATCCATCCGGGTACAGAAATATGATCTAACACTGTGTTAGATCATTTTCCTGTACCCATTGGGGTGTTCTTCCACAAATATCTACAAAGGCAAAGTCAAATCGTTAATCAAGAATTATCCAATATAGTTGTCCCTTCGAAAAAGTAGTTTCGTATGGAGATCAGGAAAGTTACTGTTTAAAAAACCGTTCTACAGTTTAATATAATAAATAAACGAATACCACTTTATATTTCTTCCACATTACGCAAAATAAATTAATCCACAATTTCCTTATAGATAAGTATCATACAGCTCTGCGACTCACTTACATAAATGATAAAAACCTCTGGTTTAAGGAACCCTAAAGAATAAAATAGCCGGTGGGCGTAAACAGGGCGTTAATTAATTACCTGCGGAACCTAACCCCGTGTTTACATACGAACAAAAAGCACTGGGTAAGCAGCAATGTTAGTTTGGAATCGCAATTAGTGTTGTATCATGAAGATTTTTTATATTAAGGTACTGTGTGAGAGAGATAGGAATAACAACTTTCTCTAGTGCCATCAGTAAACAGTTTCTAAATGAAAAAGTCTTCTTTTAGTAACATAGGAGAAGTACTCTATTGAACCGAAGGCGGACCAGATAGCCACCCTACCGGGCCGCGAATTACGAGTTGTAACTCGCAGGTTTGAACCCAGGCAGCGGTTTACTTTGTCATCACCGCTGCTCTCAAAACGGTGATGGAAAACATTATGAGCCAAAAATTCGAAGACATATGACATCTACCAGCCCGCCTGGGCCCGCGGGGTTGATTCCAGCCCACTCCCTCTCGAAGGGAGAAGCCTTGTGTCCCAGCAGTGGGAACATTAAAGGCTGATTATTTTATATGATATGAATGATATCTAAATACGTGATATATAAACATAAGTTGTAATAACTGTTGCTGAGTGAATTTGTGTGTTTGTTGCTGTTTACACAAACGATTGTTGGTATTCAATCGCGATATGAATGGAGCTCAATTAGTATTTGTGGTGAAATGGACGGGAAGAGTAATTTGCACACAGCAAAATAATAATAATTAGTAGATTGTATCATAAGGGAGCAAAATAATATTTTTACGGCGAAGGCGCTTTTTTGAATCCAGAGCGAAGTGAGGGATTCTAGAATAGAATCCCGAGCGTAGCGAGGCATTCTTTAGTAGAATCCTGAACGTAGCGACGGATTCAAAGTACGTCGCCCGAGCCAAAAATATGTTTTGCGCCCGAGTGATACACTTTACTTCTCATCACCCTCTATGAGAAAATAAAAGGCACCTCATATTTTATTGTAATATTATTATTTAGTAAAACATAGAGTTGCAACTAAATTGAAATTAAATAGTATCTAATAATAAAACCACTAAAAATATTTACATTTGAGACATTTTCGCAATTATGAAAATGTATTATTACAGTTTTATTAGGAATAGAGATTATTGTAGATTTTATATTCTGCACGTTTGAAATAATGTCCGAATCTGGCTCATTTTGAGGAAAATGTGACGGTGAATCTCGTTGTATGGATGTAGATGGGCGCGGCGACAGTGACATGGATGGATTAACTGAAGATTGCAATTTAATGTTTTCCACGATGCGTTCACATGTTTTCGCCTTGTTCTAAATGGAATGTTCTATATACCCCTCTGCTACAGCACTCGACTTCCATCCTCCATGCCGCTTGAGAACAATTAAGTCCGCTCCAGAATCTGCCAAAAGGATAGCAGAAGTACGACGAAACCAATGTCCTGTATACAGTTTGATATCTGGTAACTTCAAATAAGTAGCGATTTCTTGTGGCATGTTAGAAATTTTAGTTTTTCCCATAACTTGTTTGAAGCACTTGCTATTTTGAAAACGGATGAAAAACCGACTGGTCTTCATATCAGCAGGACGCAGGTCCAGGTATTGCTGTACAATGGTTTTGTATTCTCCTCGGATTACGAAGGATCGGTCAATTTTTGTTTTTGTGTCTGTCAGCTTTACTAACAGTAAATCATCCGAGTGATTTTAGACATAAACAGTTATTTTTAAAAGCTCATTGCGACGACAAGCTCCATGTACTCCGAAAATTAAAGCCACCTGTAACAAAACCGAATGTGAATAAGACAAGTATCTATCGAAGTACAGGTTACAATAAAATGCGCATTTTAAAACATTATGGTTAGACTTTACTAATCCACCATATACATAGTTACTTACTTTTACGGCAAGAAAGACTTTGTCAGGTACCTCATTAAGAAAGTCTCCACGTTTTTGACTGAGAACACTTTGGATTTTTCAGGTTTAAATTCATCAGACATCCTCTTAAGATACGATATTAATTTCGAAAATGTGTCCAGTTTTACGTTGTTATTAGAACTGACTGTTGATTTTAGCATTGAGTAGGTACTCCAAAGAGTGGAAGGTTGTTTAGTTTTGGCTAAGTACTGGAAGTAGGCCAAAAACACAGATTCTGAAAAATTGTTGGCGCCTCTTGCATTTCTCCATTCAATAAAATTACCATAGCCTTTTTTTCATATATTTCTCCCGCGATTTTACAGGTAATAGATTATCCATTACATTTCTTGCGTCAGTTCTAATACTTTCAGGAGTTAATTCTATACTTTCACTGTCACTTGAAGAATTCATTTTTCAACAACAATCCGTGAAAATTTACGAAATCGCGGGCTTGTAGTTCGCGCGTTTTAATTTGATTTCTTTTTTTTTATTCAGCTGGTGACGCGACTATGGGTCGTCGTACCAGCCTGTCTTTATTCAAACAATGTTTGCGTTCGATTTCTTTGGCGTTGAACACTAAGATGTTCCAAGTTCAAAAAGTGCGCGGCAAAGATAATTGCGGCGCACTTATAAAGAGGATTAAAACTCATTACTGCCCGCTAAAAGTTTCTTCTAGCAAACACCACGTTTGGGTGCACTTAAAGGCGAACCAAGTCGTCCTTTTCGAATAGATGGAATGAAAAATATTTTATTTCTCTTCCACAAAGGTGCCTTAAATACATGAAGACATTTTAATACATCCTTTGTCATAGACTGGTATCTACACTAGGTAAACCTGTCACACAGATTACCAGGCCTTCAGGATAATATTTGAAAAAAATATTTTAACCTTTGGTCGGAGAACACATAAATAGAACAGGATAGAAGACTCTTTATCATGTACACCTTACAAATTACAGATATAAATGTAGAAATTTTACATAAGGTGACACAATGGGCAGTCTTATCGTTAAAAACAATCCTTTAAAGACAACCATAGCATATATTAATGGAGAAGGTGAGACAATATGGCAGGTAGAGGTAGTCCATGGTAGTAGTCGGTGTTGGTAGCGTAGTACTTTCTCAGACGATCTCCTTAAAGGCTCCCAGCTCGGCAGCATTCTCGGTGGGTGTTTGAGCCGGCGCGACGAGCTAGCCGTACAAACGAGCCGCGACTATGGCCGCCGTGATTGCGCAGTTCTCTTCCTGCATTCACGTGATAGTGTAATACGGTACAATTGGGATGTTTAATTAATTTAATTAATATCTAGAAACACACAATCCACACCACTAGCGTTATAAACGGCTGCCACAACTGATGATGCTCTGCGGCTTTGTTTGAGTACCCGCGGCATACCCACGGTCTATGTCGCCAGCACAGTGTGTAGGAACCTTTACAAAGAGCTCAAATTCTTTATGAATTTACAAACTGATTATGTAAACTAACATTTTATAAAACAAGACAAGTACATACAAAACACTTTAATCCCACTAATGCATCACACTAAATATTTAACCAATAAATCTGTCGAGTCCCGTAAAGGCACAACACTACGAGCTAGAGATGTCATAAAGAATGCATTAACAAACGCGGGATTGCACAGCATTACTCTTTCCCGGGACGGAGGAACTTAAACAAAAGAAAAAACAAAATACATTAATCCCCTCCCTATAGAGTTAAGACGAAATAAATGACAGAAAATTTTCGTAACATTTTTCTTAGGAATTGTATTTTTTGAATGAGATGGGAATAAGGTAGATTTCGCCTGCGGGCTTGGCTGTTATTGGTAGGATTTTTCTTACATATTAATGTTTTGTTTTGGTTCTTGTACAGGGCTGAATTTAATTAGCTTGCGAAACTCTGCAGATGAGAAGGGTATCGATATCTTAACATGATACAACAACTGACCTGACTTTTATGTGGACAGTTTAACAACATTCATTGCGTTATTTACGTTGCTGAGCAGATAAACTTTTCAAACACACGGCGCGCTGGGCGACCGCGGGGAAGCTGCGGTCGCGGAGGGGGTCCTCGAGCAGCGGGCGCGCACCGGACGTTTGGCACTGCGTCATCGTCCGCGCTACTGAGCGATAGCATACAATTATATTCCTTTTTCTCGCCGATTCATTTAATAATATATTTAATAATGTTTTTTTTCTACTTTATTCTAAATTTTTAATTGAACTATTTTCTTTTTTGTATATTTTAATTTTAAATTTTTTGGTTGTGTTTTTTTTATGTATCATGTGGTCTGCAATAAAGATTTTTATTATTATTTTGTTTTTAAAATTTATACTCAGGTTTCAAGAACCTGATATTTTTTATTAATCTCACGGGTGTAAACCAAGGTGAGATTTTAAGTTTGAAAATATTAGGTGTTTTGTACTACATTAAAATTATTGTCTAAGTCTAATTGTAGGAACAGTATAGGAATAATTATAGGAATATTATTATTATTATATATTTGACCGTTTGTTATCCCTTTTATAAATTCGTAAAATATAGTCCAATATTAATGAAGTTACCGCATTTTAGTCGTCGTTACCACCTGGAGGATATTGCCCATTTTTCTTTAAAATGATCCTTTAAAATTATTCAGAATCTGATTGATAGTGAGTTACACAATTAGGGCGCAGAAATTCCAAAGATGAATTCTTACAAACAAACCAAGCATTGTACTTCCTTAATATATTAATTTCAAATTGAGATGTTGTTGGTGTTGTTGTGGTGATTGGTTGGTTGAAGTTTTTAAAGTACATTTAGTATTTGAGTAGTTAAGTAATAAAACGAATGTAATTGTTCACCGTTGCGATATAACAAAAAAACAAACGACTTCCGAAAAAAACACTACTAAGTGAAAATTAACTTGAATTTTGGAAGGCGGTGACTTTGTATATGTTTTTAAATTTTTTGTCACCGCCTTCCGAAATTCAAGTTATTTTTCACTTTCTAGTGTTTTTTTCGGAAGTCGGTTGTTTTTTTTGGAAAAAGTTTTTATTTTTCACTTTTTAGTTACCTACCCCACTAATTAGAAATTTCATCATCCTTGGGGTCAAAACAATGCATATTTCTGCGATAGCAGCAATCGCGGTTTATTTACTGTTATTTTTTGAAGAGTTCCGTTGGCTGTCTCCGAAACGCATCATCAGATCTATATAAAATGGGACCACACGGGAAGCACCAGCTTTCAAATAAAAAAATAATCATCAAAATCGGTTCACCCAGTCGAAAGTTAAGAGGTAACAAACATAAAAAAAACATCAGCAGTCGAATTGAGAACCTCCTCCTCTTTTTGAAGTCGGTTAAAAACACAGAAGCAATGGACATAATTGTCAAATTTTAAACTCTTAATATTATTGAGTACGACGGTTTTGGCTTATTTGTAAGTGTGTATGCGTTTTGTTAGTAGGTACACAATAAAAGCAATTTCTGTTTCATTCTTTTTTTATTTTAACACATATCCCCGGTCTAATTGCATCATTTACCTACACTTACAAATCGACAAACCAACGTTTATACAGTAATAAAATCAAATCTCCAATTTCACGATATTTCATTTCTTCAAATCAAAAAATATTTTTCCTTCAATACGTAATTCTCAGTTCAATCAGTCGTGAATTTCCGTCGATTTCCCTTTAATTCAGCTTTAATTTCGAATTCAGTGAACATTAATACTTTTCACTAATGATTTAGCTTTATTAAGACGGGATTACACTACACAAAACACAATTTGTGTGCAATTAATGTCAATTCACACGACTTAAAAGCGCGGGCTTTGGTAGATTTGGGGCTCTTAAAACAGTGACTGGGAAGTTCCGTATTTCCTGTTAAAAGAAAACTATCTTGGATAATGGTGGCATAAGGTCTTCTACCTAGACTAGTCCTTAAGGTGAATCTAGTCCATGTTTTCCCCATACAAACTTCGGGAGTGTATTACTCCACTGCTCGACAATGTACATCAAAAATTAAACATAGTAGGGTTTTGTCTCATTATTAATATTGTCTGTACGGAAACAGAATACTAAAATAAAAAGCCATTAAAAAGTTAGGAGCCGACACAGATTCGTTTTTCTTGCTAATTTAACCTGATTTTGGGCGTCTTTAAGTAATAAAAGAATTGTAAAATCTCCAAAATCAAGTCGGTACCGACAAATTTCAAATATCGAAAAATTCTATAAACTATATTAGTCATTGATTTATGAGGTGGTATTTTCATAAAACCCGATCTTCCGAAGGACTGTTCTAAATTTTTTACGCTCCCGTTGTCCTATAAATAATCCTGCATCTCACTCAATACAAGCTTCTACAAAGACTAGCTTCTAACTGCTCATCACTGAAACTATGTCTGTCGGACACGATGCCTGGTGAGACAGCGTGCTTTTTTGCTTTTTAGCCAGGCCCGTCAGTGAGTTCGAGCCCGCGACTAGTTTCCTCTTAATAGCAATGGATAGAGAACAGTGGAAGAAAAGAATGTACAGTGGTTTTGGGGTTTTTTTCTAGGATTGAACCTCTTTCTTATCTAATATAACGGGAGAATGTAATCGACCCTTTTCCGCACTTTACAATTCGATTTGACAATTTGTAAATTGTCACTTTTATTGTACTGTGTGGAATACACTTTTACGTTGCGGCTTGTTCCGGGACATAGAACGCCGATAGATGTGATAGCAAATATCCTCAACGTCAAAGAATATGAAGATGCAATAGCAGCTGCTACTAGACACGGCATAGTCAACACTTTCCATTCCAATTTTGTCGTCGTTAATTAAGAGTAAGACACAAATGACGTATAAAAACTGACGGCAAAGAATGGGATATCATGACAGAAGCGCTCAACGTACTTTTGGTACCACGAATTTCAGTAGTAAGTAGGTACTGCCATCTCTTGATTGCCGGCGATTCCGTGCTCTGTGCTCAAAATATTTAAGCCAACAAACAGTTTTCTCGTTGGTGTAGTGATTGCAAGCGCTACTGCTGGCCAGAGCGTATTGAGATCGATTCTCTGGTCAGGTAAATTGCTATAGGGTTTTCCCATCAGGAGATGCTCAGCCCCAGAATCTGGATGATGCCCGGTTGACAGCATAGGCTTGCCCCTATTATATGGGACATAAGCATATTATGTAACTAATGAAATGTAGTAGTAGAAGTGAAACAGGACAAGTCACTTTTAGACACATTTCGTTACGTAACAGAGAAGAAAAATCTATCTATCACTGTCTCTCACAGTTAATCTCTCTTATTTTTTTAATTTTAAGAAGGCTCACTTATTACCCCGTTTACCCGCTCGTCTAGGCGCCGCACAAGATGGCGACGCGTCGCGCGCTCACGCCGTGTGACAAGGCGCCAATTTGGCCGGATTAAAACTTCTATTCACTTTGAACTGAAAGAAGTTTATTGAAAATATAAAATACGTGTTTTGTTATTTTATAAAGGCATGGTAAGGAACGTAAGGTATTAGATTATTCCCTGGTAAAAGGCCTCTTTACAAGAAGCCTCACGACTTTGAGTTATAGAAATGCCTGGGGAGGCCTATGACCTAAAGAGCAAAGCCATCGGGAGAATACTGATGTCTAAACCTTTAGCATAATCAGCCTGTAATGTTCCCACCGCTGGGACACAAACCTTGTCAATCGTTCTCCTCCATAGGCAAGTACTACGCTTTGGAATGGGCAACTAGCTTCATCTTTCTAACTGACTAACGCCTTGATAATTCGCAAAACCTATCACTTAAAGAACTAATTGTTTGACCACGGTTTTCAAGTTGTTTGAACTCGCAGAACGTCTTACTTTCGTGGTAAACAAAAGTTACGCTACATTGTTACAGCACTGATTTTCGCGAAAACGGCTTCACTTATCAATAAAAGATCTAATTTACCGTAAAAATTACAAGTTCGATTTTCGCTTAGTTTCTGGAACGAACTTCTTTGACGCAGCTTGCAGTAGAAGTCAAATTGTAGAATCGTTTTTTTTTTGGTTAGTGTCATAAATAGCAGGAGGATTTTATCATGCACATAAAGATACGATTTAGTCCATCTTCAACCACCACAATCTTTACCCCCGACCATGTTGAACCCCTAAATGTTTCCATGTTCAACCCCTGAGGGTTGAACATGGATTTCAATACATTGGTCATCCTTTCTTTGTCCATATTCAACCCATTGTTGTCAGGTAACTAATAATGACATTAAAGTAATACTGAGAGCAGAAATGTATTTATTTTCTTTACAATTGATATTTCATAAGATTTAACATGGCGTGCAAACCTTCTAACTTATTTGTGGTGCGATGCCTTTCACCAAAACAACACCATTTATCTTTCATTAGTTTGTTCTCTAACCACTGTTTTACAAAATAATTATTAAATTTTGTTACAGCTTCGTCAGTAGGACTATCTTCCATAACATAGAGAAACCCGTCGCTTACAGCCTCCGGTGGTAGATGAGCCAATACTGTCAGTAAAGCTACGTGTTTACGAGTTATTTTGTTTTTAGTAAGACCCAGTTCTTCTGCTTTCTTCCATATCGCTGTATTAAAATGATAAAAGCATCCTTTTATTGATGCTTCAGGAAATTTCTTTTGGATAGTTGACATAACTGCGGCTTCGAAATCAACTGTGAATTTCGTTGGATTCCAGCTTTGGATACTTTTTATAATTAAAGTAAATTATATGTACTTTGTTTTTTATTTAATAACAAAGCGTACACCATCGGCATAATTTTGGTTTCTTTTTCAGAACCTCCTACATCAGCGTGTACTGTTTAAAGTTGGAAAAAAGGATGTGGACATGTTTTAAATGTCCCATCACCAAAAAAATGTTTTACGCTGCTTATTATTTTCCTCGCCGCTTCAGATGCGAAAGCTATTATCCTATTATTTTTCTATTTGTAATCAAAGAGCAGGAACCTTTAAAAAATGGCAGGTACTTCTACATCAATCCCCCATATGGCGGTATAATCCGCCATATTCCTTTTATTGTATAGGTCAGATTTCACATTTTTATATGACGGAAATTCTTTGATAGTATCTTCACTTGCATCTTTAAAGAAATTTCGGCTTCACGATATACGGATGGAATAGTCTTCTTGAAATCTTCGGTAGCTTTTGTTTTACAAATCGAAATAACCCTTTTTACCTCGTTTTTAGCATAACTTGCTGGGCAACTATGCACTGTTGATTTAATCATTTGACTTTGTGTTTCCATAATAGTAAGAGTTCCATGACATTTAGGCCACTTAACACAACGCCAGTAAGTAGAACCATTCTTATATTCCTTTTTCTGGTAATCCTGACGGCCTGCTAAAAGTAGTACACGTCCTCCGCGCTTAGAAGTCACGAAATCAAAATTAAATAAACTGCTACTCGTAGACGGAATCTCAGCCATATTCAGGAATACAATAAGTGTCACTGTCAAAGTCACTTCAATCCTTTTTGTTTAATTATAACTATTAATAAAGTTATGCAATTGAAACAACTGGCCAACTACTAAAGAGGTAGAATAAACTCGTTTGTATTTTATAGATAAAAAATAGGGAAGATGAGAAAAACTTTTGTGTTTTACTGTCCATTGAGGGTTGAACGTGGATTAAAGACATTAAAAAATAAAAGTCCATGACATGTTCCCCAGGGGTTGAACATGGACAGCATTTAGGGGTTCAACGTGGCCGGGGGTAAAGATTGTGAGGTTTGACATGGACTAAACCAAATGTACACAGCTTATTATACTTAATTATTTAACAAAAACAAACAATATAATCATCATTTCAGCCGAAAGACGTCCACTGCTGGATATAGGCCTTCCCCAAGTACCGCCACTTCGACCGGTTCTGTGCTTCTCGCATTCAGCGGATTCTTGCGGCTTTCACAAGGTCATCGATCCACCTTGTAGGAGGCCTTCCAACTACGTCTTCCAGTACATGGTTGCCACTCCAGAACCTCCCGGCTCCATCGGCCATCTGTTCTGCGAGCAATGTGCCCTGCACACTGCCACTTCGGTTTGGCATTTCTTCGGGCTATGTCGGTTACCTTGGTTCTTCTACGGATCTCTTAATTTCTGATTCAATCGCGTAGGGAAACTCCAAGCATAGCCCTCTGCATTGCCCTTAATATCCTAACTTTACTAAAATTATTAACAACCTAAAATTCGTCGAAAAATTCATCCATGGATGTCTGGCGGTACTGCCACGTACAATGACAAAGCCTAATCCCTGGCCAAGGTAAATGCCTTCCCTTGGGTCACGGGAACTATCAACCAGCCGCTTAAAGATTTCACTAAAAAGGCCCAAAAGCATCCAATTAATAATATAATAATTAATCGTTATTATTAAAATAAATATTAATAATAAATAATCCTACTATCCTACTACTATTATAAGCATGAAAGTTTATGTTTGGATGTTTGTTTCTCAATCACACAAAAACGGCCAAGCAGATCTTGATGAAATTTGGCATACAGATAGTTTGCAACCTAGATTAACACACTGGATATTTTTATCCCGGTAGAATATCCCCGTTAGTAGTAGTGAGATAATTTCTGACATCCACGTGGGCGAAGCCACTGGCGAAAGCTAGTATACTAACAAATATCCTCCAAATGTAAAGGCACCACACGAACTTTACCGACAAACAAGCAAAACAGTCCGAAACTCCCTCCTTCGTTAATCTTTTAGCACAAAAACAGAACATCCGATCTTAGACAAAAAGTTTAAAACCTTGCAGTGAATCAATCTCTGCTAACTTTAGCAAGACTTAGGTTATGCAATATGGACGAAAAGAAGATAGTGTTTGCTAGAAATATTATTAATGGATCATCATCATCTGTCTAGCCTTTTCCCAACTATGAGGTTGGCTTCCAGTCTAACCAGATGCACATGGAACGACTGCCTATCTGACCTCAACAACCTTGTTACTGGCGATACAATTCCTCTTGGTAAGACTGTTTGTCAAATTTTCGGGCTTCTGACGACCCGTAAGGACTGTCAAAGATCTAAAAATAGCAGCAGTGACCAACAGCTTAACGTACTTCCGAGGCACCCATCCACGGAACGACCGCGGCAACCGTAGTTTAACTTGATCGATAGAACTGTGCGGCTGTGGCGGCCATCTACAATGCCACATACAATCTACAAAAAGCAAAAAGCTTGAAACACAAAAAAAAGTGAAGTGTCGCCATCTACAATGCTATATGTGAACTACACAAGACCTGACGTCACACTATAGCTACATCGCGCAAGCAGAGTTTACTGCGCGATCCAAATATATGCAACATTCCGACCTCAACCGTCGGGCAGTAGCCCACCAGACACAACACCGGTCTGGTCGGAAGATCCTCCATTTACTATAGAGTATGAGTGAACTTTACACCCTGTTCCTCAGACCTCTATACGGCTATTATTTATTTCTACAAGCCCCTTCTACTGAAAGATATATACGAGTAATAGAGTAACACATCAGAAACTGAATAAATTCGAAGGATAGTCCTAATCCATTGCTTCGTATGTTCGAAAAAATTCTCTGCTCAAGAACTTAAATAACGCAATGAATGTTTTTGAACTGCCAAAATTAAAGCCATTTCTACTGTTAGTGTATTACGCAGTTACCGGCAGTTTTAAAATAATAAAATTACCACAAAGTTTTTAAAACTACAAATTATAAACTTTTTGACGTATTTATGAAACGGTCCGGGAGAAAAACAAAACAAATCATATAATTTAGACTCTGAGTTTAGTCCTGTAAATCCTGCAATGTTTATGTATATGTTCTAATCAAGAACAAATAGTGTTTCATATAATGACTGTATGTATGTAGTTATACTGGTTGAACACTTAGTTATACTGATTATTTTTAAATACTGTAACTGCCCGTGACATCACATCGCTCGGGCCCTATCAGAATACCAGCGCTGCGACATTTTTCTTTTAAATTTCGTAGCATCATGCTGAGGTGAGGCCTTTTGGCCTCGTGCAGGACCTTCAGTTTTTTTTTTTTTTTTTTAATTCCAAAAAATTTGTTTTTTATCATTTTTGTACCATTGTGCGTTAATTTTAGTATGTGATCTTCCTGTGCGAGTCACAATAAATACTTTTTCATTCTTTCTTTCTTTCTTCTAGTTGTTACATTAAAAAAACCATAAAGCTTTGCAATCACAAAAACAAAACCCTAGGCAATTTCATTTCCAGTCAAAAAGCCACTAAAAGCAAAAATGAGCAATCTACTGATTAATTGATAACAAAAAGCTCGGTAAATAAATTCCACCTCACCAAAACTTAAAAAGGTCTCGTGAATCAATCTCTGGGTCACTCAGGTGGCGCCATCTATGCCGTGTCTGGGAACTGAAAGGGTAAAAACTCGTGAATAGGGTAAAAAGTCATGAATAAAGTCGTAACGTATGGAAGCAAGGCACGCCAGCGTTCCTATTTGTCAACTGTGATTTATTTGTGTTCTTTTATGTTTAACTTTTAGTAGAAAATGTTTAAGTTAAATGTATTTTAAGTTAAACTTGGTGGGAATTGAACAGTTTCTTTGTAAGATCATGAACAAAGGCGATGTTCAGACAAAGCGATTTTTGATCAGCGCTACGCCGTAGGCAGCTACGGCGTAGGTGGTTCGCGCTACGAGTGTTACGCAGTTGTAGCAGATTTGGAAACAGCTACGCACTACTAGAGATTGCGCCTTGACCTATTTATTGTTCGACGGCCGATGACTTACTTATCATAAGATTTTTTGTAATTATTACTATAAATTACTATTTCCTAATAACTCTTTAAAGCAATAATTATGATGTTATTTATTCATGTAAGTATATATAGAATATAAATAACAATAATAAAAACGGTTCTTTTACGTGTGTTCCTTCAATTATAGGAGACCACATCATGCACATGTAACTAGGTAGGTTATACAATAAAAATAAAAATAGAGAAAATAAATGATGAATGATGAGAATAAACTAAGAAATTACAGAAAAAGAAAAAAAAAACAAGTAAAAATTGAGCATTCATATTAAAATGGTACAAACAGGATAAAAATGCAGAAAACAAATCATTAAATTTGAGGAAAAAAAATAACATGTCAAGATTGAGCTATTACAATTGGGCATAATAATTTTATTGTGATAACTATGTATATCACATTTGTTGACTATTCGAGAGAAGTGTATTAAGTTATTTTTTGCATCGGACTACAAAAACATCTGTCCTACATAATAAACAGATATTTTACAAAATCGAATTCCAACAAACCAATAAAACTATATCACCACTTCACCCCTAACCCAGAGCCCCAGAAACAGGTGAAATACAACCTATCAACTAGTAACAATCGATTAACGGACTCGATACACGAATATCGATAATATTTACTCGATATCGCGTTACAAGTAACGACTAATATTCCACTTGGCATAGCTCTTATAACTCTGAGGGTTCTTACAACCTCCAAATACACCTGTGTCATAGAAAAATAAACTTTATTGAGATGAGAATAGTGTTGTTCATGTGTGAAGCTAGAATATTGTATGTGGATTAGATCGCCAGGGAAATTATTAAAATGGATATCAGGTCTATAGTTGGCAGCTATTTTAGCAGATGAAGGGTATTTGTTTTGTTAAATTGAAGGCCGACGATACAGGTATATTTAGAAGTACCTACCTACAGGTATCTCATGAGATCGGTAGAGTTCGGTTTAAGATTATGAGGTTTATCATAATGTTTCGTTGAATGTTTGAGACCCATAATGTCGGTTTTAAGCAGTTTAGTTTATTCATTTATTTGTACAAGAAATAAATTAATAAACTAAACTGTGCACGAAGCTTAAATGGAAGTTAATGTCTGTAGTACGAATACTGGTAACCTAGTTTTAGAAATATTTGTAAAGAAATCGCCGAATAGTCCAATCTTAGCGCGGAATTTTGACCTAAATACGGAATTTGATTGCATTACTTAATATTATGGCTGATGGATTCTCTAATAATTAAGTGATTCATAACCAGTGTTTTATTGTATAAGACACCATCCAAATTCTGTCCAATTCGGCTGCTTTCTGCTGTTCTGTAGTTTCTGCCTACCCCATGGGAAGAAGAGATGAGTTTATGTATGTGTGCGTATCATCCCGATTTCTTTAGTTTCGGCATACCTGGCTTCTAGTTCTATATATGTCTATACTTAGTCGTATTAGTCGACTGTGTGAAGTGACTGATGTCCATCCATCCACCGTTTCTTTGGTCTGCCTCTACTCTTACAGCCATCTAAGTATAATCTGAGAATAAATTGTTAAGCAAATAGACTCCCTACGTTAAGTTGTCGCGTTATAGCCGTGTGGTACAACTTTCAAACAATGATAGTTGTGATTTGAATGCGCAAAGAATTTATGTTTGATGTCTCAGTGGTTACAGCCTCGCTTCTCATACTCGACATCATCACGCTTTGTTTGCCCGAAGGATAGGGTAGAAGTATACCTACAGTACACCCACATTTCGCCAGTTTTGTATGAACGGGGCACAAATCCAGCTATTGAGAAATTCTATAAAGAAAAACCTAATAACACTTGCCGGACCTGGGAATCGAACCTAGGAACTCATGGTCAGCAGTAGCACTACCGACCACTACACTAACGAGGCAGTCAATTTTCTTAACAATTATTTTCCCTAGTTTTAAATGACACCTATCTTACAAAAAGAAAACTTTAAAAATAAAAGACACGAGCATTAAAGATCACATGCAAAATAGTGCACACACCGAATCGATTATCGAGTACATTCGAGTACTCGATTCTGAAATATGCGGTGTCGTTGTCTGGCGCGGTCGCGATTATGACGAGGCCGTCGGCCCCCGCGTGATGACACAAACAGAATTATGTAAAGCAATCGGTGATAATGCGTCAATCGTGATTAGGTAATCTTCATATGTGAATTAATGAACACATAGGTTGCAATGTAGGTAATAGGAACGTGGTAAATAAAAAAAAGGTATATTATACCTAATTTTGTTAATAAACACCGTGACATTTTAGTCGTCTTACAACGGCAGCCCACTTCATGTGGATACATGAATGACTACTAATCATTTATTTTTAAAAAAATGATATTTTTGGACATATGAATAATATTTTAAAAAAATAATCACTAAGACGCATGATGTAGTTTTGAACACCCTGTTATGGAGATGGAATGAATGATGAAATGTCATTGTATTATGGTAGGTAGGTAGAAATCTTCTACCGTTTGATACGTAAACATTATAACAGGGAGGGTGTTTCATAATTCTATAGCATTATTTATTTTTCTTAGTACCTACCTATTATCTCAATTAATGGTAACAATTTTTTAATCGCGCCTGTAGGTATTTTATGTCGGATACATTGAGTGGATCACCTTTGTAACACGACTAAAATGTCACGGTGTATAATGCAAATAATTTAATTTAATGTTTTGTGTTTGAGAGCTGTGGTGGTCTAGTGGTAAAGGCACCGACTTACGAGTTGTAGGTCGTGGGTTCGAACCCAGGTAAGCGCTTTATTTAGTATAAATAATTTCATCCCCACTGCTCTCAAAACGGCCAAGGAAAACATCGTGAGGAAGCCGGCATAACCTAGAACCAAAAATTCAAAGATATGTGACATCTACCAACCCGCATTAGGCCCGCGTGGTGGATTACGGCCCACTCCCTCTCACCTTGGCATAAGCGCAGTCAGCCTATAATGTTCTTACTGCTGGGACACAGGCCTCCTCTCTGTGAGAGGAAGTGGGCAATTATACACCAACCGGGTTGGCGACGTCACAGCCACCTTACTGATTGTGAAATATATTATTAATATACAATGCTACGACATGATTTATTTGGTTGAACTTCGTGCTGACACGAAAAACACATAAAATACACATAAAATAAAGAAAAAAAAAGAAACCAAATAAACAACACATCAGCGGATGAATATTCCTTCGCTTATTATTGAACAACAAACAGAACTCCACTAGAACGTAACTTTACAGCGACAAGTACCAGTTGTTAGTAAGTACTAAACAAAAATAAAAGCAGTCTTCATTTATAGTAGGTAACTTCTTTCAAACGGCGGACAAAAGTACGGCGAACTCGCAGATGCTAGAAACGTGGATAAGAAGTGGTAAACTTATAAGTCAAAAACAAAGTTATTTATTTTCCAGAAACAAGGTAGGTATATAATTTGTAACAAAAACTCCGTTCGATCCGAATTTTTTTATTTATGTTTTTGTCCATCTGTCTGTTTGTTCCGCCTTATCTCCGAAACGGTTGGACCGGTCTTGATGGGATTTTAATAATTTTAAATTAAGGTTAAAATTGACAAATAAAATTAAAACTATCAAATTGAAGTAAAATAAAATTAAAGTCAGAAAAAGAAAAAAAGAATAAGAGTAAAAAAAAGAAAAAAGTAAGAATAAATACATTTACTTGTCTAACTAGCAGTAGCAGAGGTGAGTCGCTAGCATTATAACAATTAGCTCCAACACTCCACTATCCAAACACCACTTCATATCCATCTTAATATAATCGTGATGTTGAACTCAAATGGCAAAGAAACACGGTCGGAAAGAGGCGACAGGCAATTCATATGAGCGTCTGCGCTGGCGACACAACAAGTCGCATAGTGTTGCGACTCGCTCACTTATTGAAATAGCTATTTATTCGATAGAAACCGAATTTTCAGACGTGCTTCGTCGTTGACCACATCATTGCTTACCATCTGGAAAGATTGTGGCCAAGTGCGAGTTTATTGAGAATAAAAACCTGGCCATAATAGTTGTGCCGGCTGCTCGTATTTGCCCCCAAAAAAGGAATCTTATTCAAAAATGCATTTTTTTACGTTACACGTCCGTTTGGATCATAGATATTATTGTGTGTACCAAATGTGAACTTAATCGGCTCAGAAGGTTACGAGCAAATTGACTGTGACAGAAAGACAGACACAGATACACGACTGATCCTATATGGGTCCCGTTTTTTCATTTGGACGTACTTATGGAACTCTAAAAGGTGTTCAGTAAGGTAGAGAAAACATCGTATTTTCGGCGTTACTGATCAGTTTGAGACTAGCATTGTACAGCATAAAACTTCTACAAGCTGATTTTGTTTTTTTAATAAAATACTATGGATTTTACTTGTATGACATGTTTATGCATGGTGGTGATTATAAAGCCAAAACGTATCTATTACCGTTCACCAGTTATCAATGGGAGACACAGACATCAGCGGCCATTTCCAGAATTTTCGGCGTCTTTCAATCGTTTCAAATTTCACGTTTTCAACTTCAACGAAAGAATTGATTACCACAACTTATTTTAAAAATAAAATCTCGATTATATCAATCAGTCGACAAGTGTGCACATCACTAGCCCGTAAGTTTGACGAGCTTCGCCCACCGACGCTGACACCAAACTATTGTCCCGCGCGACTATTTTACTTTTTGTCCGCCGACAGAAATGAATTGAAATAAATGAAATGGAACGTAAACATATGTTTTCTTTCGTGTAAAAGGTGACTTGCGTTTCTTTAATAATAGAGCTTTTTATTAAATTGATTGAGGAAGATATTGACAATGGTGAAAATGTCTTGAAAAATTATCTACACCCTAATCCCTAAAGCCCGTCGCTCACGACGTTACTGTTGATATAGTGTACCATTTCAGTGACAACACTGCATTCCTTCTGGTCTATACTATGACAGAAATCGTTTATTTTTTTTTAAATAACATTCCAGTAAAGACTGTTTTTCCCTCAAATAAAAACAATGGAAGACAAGTTAAATAAGTTACATTATTTACTAGCTTTTCCCAGAGGCGGCTTGGCTGGCGTGGAATATCCCGCGGGAATGTACTACTAAGATAAAAAGTACCTTATGTGTTAATCTAGGTTATAAACGATCTGTGTGCCAAATTTCATCCAAATCCGTCCAGCAGCGAAGTATGACAAGAGCCAAGACCTCTTCTCATATAAATAAGCCACGAGCATTGATCAAGGCGGGTTGACGATTTCGACTTATATAAAATAACCAATTAAACTTGCGAAGTTTCTGAACAGGTTACATACATTCCTTATAAGTTTGCAAAGTCAGGGACAGCAAACATAATAACTCTCATATCGGTGTCAGCTTCAGAATTTTCCCATAATATCTGTTTACTAATTACGTCCATCAGACTGCCCCTTCATCCCACACACGGCACGGTATGAGCTTCCTCATGCATATTCATAAGGCTCGGTACACACTTGCGACCGACCAGACCTTGCAGGAGTCTGTTCATGTCCGGAGTATCATATAGCTTTGTACTACTATGTGTATGTAGCCTTATTGTTTTCATGACACTAACTTCTTAGCTAGAATCGCTTTTCTCTTAGCTATGGTCGAGCGATATGATGCAAATGGTGATGTCAAAAAAAGGGTCGGCTTCAGTCTAACCGGATGCAATCTTTTCCAACTATGTGGAGTTGGCTTCAATTAGACGTAGCTGAATACCAGTATTTTGTTTAGAGCGTCTGACGTCCACAACTAAGTTACTGGGTCACACGATACCCATCAGTGAAACTGGTTGTCGGACTTATGGGCTTCTGATTACCCGTTGTACTAAGACACAGGCCTCCTCTCTGTGAGAGGGAGTGGGCCATAATCCACCACGCGAGCCCAGTGTGGGTTGGCGGATGTCACATGTCTTCGAAATGTTGGTTTTAGGACATGCCCGTTTCCTCACGATGTTTTCCTTAACCGTTTTAAGAGCAGTGGTGATGAAATTAAATACACAAAGTAAAGTGTATGCCTGGATCCGAACTCACGGCCTACAAACTCATAGGTTGGGGCCGGCACCACTGGGCTACCACTGATCGTATTATGTGAACTTAGTATGACAAAATCTAAAAGTTTACTACCTAAAGTGCCAACACTGCTTATTTCTTACATACGAATTAAAACATAGCAAACTAATCACGGTTTAAAACCCAAAACACAGTAGGCAGAGATGTATGAGTTCGCCCACATCTAAGAATCCATTCGCCTGTTACGTTTGGCATCATCATCGTTTCAGCCGAAAGACGTCCACTGCTGGACATAGGCCTAACCCAAGGTGGACCGATGACCTTGTGAAGGCCGCAAGAATCCGCGGGAAGTGGGAAGTGCAGAACTGGTTAACGTGGAGAAGCTTGGAGCCTATGTTTGGAATATAATAAAAAAATATACAGAAAAAACTATAAATAAATCATCAACTTTTACTAAAATGCCTACAATTACAAAATCCATTGAACCGAACGATGGAAATTGATAATGATGGCGTATTTAATACGAAAAAACAGGCGTAGGGAATAATTAAAAGATAATCTACCAACGAGTGAAGCGAGAGAAGCGGCTCGATTGAATGGAGAACGAAATGTTATAATTTCAGTATACAGATGAGTATTGTTAGGGAGTTTATACCCTACTTTGGATTAATTAATAAGATTAATTGTTTTGCCGTAGATGATAGATAGGAAGAATTTAAAAAAAATAGCATCAATTCTTAGATTATTTTATTTTGAGCTGAAACTATGTACAGTGATTCTATACCGGAAGACGTAGTGTCGGAAGGCCTCCCACAAGCTGGACTGGTGACCTTGTAAAGACCGTAGGAATGCGCTGGATGCCAGAAACACAGAACCGGTCAGTATGGTGGAGGTTGGGGGAGGCCTATGTTAAGCAGACGTCCACGTCTTTCGGCTGAAATGATAATGACAATGATGAATTTTGCCACCCTACGTCGATCTCCCGTGTTATAGGCATTTCATACAACTATCAAAGAATGACAGTTTTGATTTGAAAATACGGACAATTAAAGTTCGTAGTTAATTTGTTTTAAAAATAATTTTAGTACAGTGAACGAAACACAATAAACATTTTTTTTTATTTGACACTTAAAAATAAATGTTACAAGCCAGTCATAATAAAATAGCAAACGAATTTACTGCCTTAAATCTAATCTTAGAACCCAAACTACTCCTGGGCCTGTATTTTAGGAGTCAGTGTTCAGCCATGGGTTCTATTTTCAATCGTAAGAGCATTTTGGAGGAGTGTCGCTCCAAAGTTGACAGCCAAGGATTATTGCCATTTGGTAACACAGGTATAAGTAAAAATTTGTTATTCATTACAAAAAGAAGGTAAAACACGCATAATAATATGTAGGAATTAAAATTACAGAAGGAAAGTAACAATGCTAAAGATTTATGTGTGTTTGTATGTCTGTGTGTGAAATTGTGTGAGTTGAAGAGTGTATGTTTGCCCCGCAAACTGTTATTTTCCTGAGTTTATACCAAAATTGTAACACAGCTCTTTTTCAAAATTGCTTATTGTATACGTCAGTCTTATATCTGACGGTGATATCCACCAGACCATCACGCCTTTTTCCCACTAAGATGAGTTACTATTCTTACATAACGAAACTCCTGTCCGCGTTGGATATTTTTGAAGTGAAAACGTTTTTAGGCACACTTTGTGCTCTTTCTGAATAGTGACGGTCGGTGACACTGAATCGGGTATATGTAGGTAATCGGGTCCAGTCACGCGATGACGTTGGATCGGGTATTCTCGGCTTCAGTCGGGTGGTGACGCCAAATCGGGTACACTCGGCTCTAGTCGGGCTTTGCTGTAGCTGTGCAACAACCATGGTGTCAATAAATTACATTCTAATCTTTCTCACGGCGAATATTGCTACTCTAATGCAAATCGGATGGCTTCTACATAAACGTCCGTTAAACTCATGTGCAAGGTACTTAACAGCGCGAGCGGTCCGTATGCCCGGAGGCTCTCATTAAAATTTCAGCTTTCCTATATGAACACCATTTTGTGGCGGTTGCGTATAACTTGCTTTTATTAAAGGAATAATCGCGTGTGTTTCCTGGTTTTTGTGAGTGGTTAGTGGTAGAAAAATAATTTTGTTACGCTGTAATATTGGGCCTGATTAGACGGCTGAAAGTCACCCAAAGAAGGGCTATGCTTGGAGTTTCTCTACGTAATTGAATGAGAAATGAAAAAATCCGCAGAAGAACCAAGCTAGCCGTCAAAGCTCGAACAATTGCACAGACTAAAAACTAAAAAAAAAAAACAACCGACTTCCAAAAAAGTCGGTGACTTTGTACATGTATTTTAATTTTTTGTCACCGCCTTTCGAAATTAAAGTTATTTTTCAAATTGTAGTGTTTTTTGGAAGTCGGTTGTTTTTTTTAAGTTTTTCATTTTTCACTTTTTAGTGGTTCACATGTGCTTACCCCTTCACAGCGTACCGGCGTGATATTATGTTATAAACTAGTGTAAACAATAGACAGACATGAGATTTCAGCAATTCCAGTCCATTTGCTATCATTTATTGAGGAGTTCCGTTGCCTATCTCCGAAGTTCTTCATCAGATCTTCACCAAATTGAAATGGAACACTCCGAGAAAGTATTCTTCCAAAAACTATCCAAATCTTCAAATGTGCCTATAAAATTTGAAGAGTTCTCTCTATTTCTCCATGATCCCATCATCAGATCCTGACTTGATGATCATAGGACCACTTGGAAAGTATACCCTTTCAAACAAAAAAATAATCCAAATCAGTCCAGCCATCTTCGAGTAATCGGGGAACATACACAAAAAAAAGGTTCCGACGAACTGAGACCTTTTTGAAGTTGGTTAAAAAAAAGACGAGCGTCATCGCCGAGGGAGGCTGAGGAAACGCTGGCGTGATGGCTTAGAGGCATTTATAGAAGATCGACAGGAGAAGGCACCACACAAGGAACAGTGGAAAGTCATAGTAAAGACCTTCGCCCAGCTTTGCCTACTTTTTCTATGAACCTATATTGTCCCACTAGCAATATAGGTTGGTAGAAAAACTAAAGTAGAACATCATAGACCCTCGCAAATAAGGAGGCGGCGCACGTGAGGGAGATGCAGTACATGCGCCTTCACGGCCGTGGCCTTCGCAGGAGACGCCCTGGGCGTCGGGAATCCCAGGCTGATTCCCGGCCACCGTAAGCGCGGGCGTGCGGATGGCGAGTAATGGGTAGCTCGCTGTCCGGTAAGGACCAAGCCCGGGTCGACGGCGCGTTGTGTTCCACGCGCGCCTCAAAGAGATGTCAGCAACAACTGATGAGGCCCGCAAGTGCCGATGCCTGCCAGGGGTGCGGGTTGTTCGAAAGAAATACCGCGGCCCCTGGCACATAGTAAACTGAGGGAACACGGGTGGGTTTTAGTCAGTAAAACTCTGACACGGCCTCCTGCTCCAGAGCGGGAGAAGTCATTTGATGATTTCCCACCCTGGAAAAAAAAACATCATAGACCCGACCCTCCCGCAGTTTGAATGATATCCGTCATATCCATACGCCTAAGAGACAGCCATTCACGTAACGCTGGCTTTTTACCGAGAATCACTTAGTGGGGTGCGAAAAATGTGATCGTCACTAGTGATGTGCCTTAGTCAAGTTGATTTAGTCGATTTTCGTGATTTATTTATTTATACCAGTCTTACCAAAGGGTATGATCTATTTACTGGGTTGTGGAGGTCAGATAGTTGCTCCATGTAATGGTATTCAGCTGCATCCGGTAAGACTGGAAGCCGACCCCAACATAGTTGGGAAAAGTCTAGGCAGATTAATTTATTCATTATATAAACTTTTCGCACACAATTAGGTACCAAGGCGGACTTAATTTAATGCCTTAGGTAATCTCTACCATCAAACAAGTGTGATGAAGATACAAGATGCTAGCAGGTGGTTTGTTTGAGAGGAACCCAATACTAATAAAACAATAATTTAGAATATAACATAATTAATTTAAATAAAGTAGGTACATAAATAGGTGATAAACTTATAAAATTTATAAACTTAGAAAGGACATGGCCAAAAATTTGACATAAGATGATGAAGAAATTCTGAGGCCGACTGTACTGCTATATTACCAACTAAACCTAGATAGGTATAGTCAGCCTCAGAATGACTTGTTACTTCGTTGACTTAAAAACAAAAACCGTACAAGAATATGGGATTAATTCCATAATCCGGTGTTATCGCTTAATTCCGTAAACACTCTGCCCGTACCTTAACCACGCCTTCTTACTTAATAGTAAGAAGGCGTGGTTAAGGTACGGGCAGAGTAAATTACAATGTAAATTTCTATTGCAATAATTAATTTATTGTAATAGAAATTTACATTGTTAGTAGATTAATCAATATTTTGATGGTGATAAAAAATATCTATGAATTATTTACGAAACAATGTTACAAATTAAATTAGCATTGGTTACAAAATTAAGTGATAGTGGGCAGGGCAGATTGCTCGCAGAACAGATAGCCGATGGGTCCAAAAGGTTCTAGAGTGGTACCCGGAAGACGTAAAGTTTGAAGGCCTCCACAAGGTGGATCGATAACCTTGTGAAGGCCGCAGGAATCCGTTGGATGCGGGAAGCACAGAACCGGTCGAGCTTGGGAGAGGCCTATGTCCTGTAGTGGACATCTTGCAGCTGAAATAATGGTGATGATGGTAATGGTGACCAAATTAAATAGAAATGGACCGCTTTGTTATTCTAGAGGTCGTTAGCGCAACTTCCGCAGGCTTAGCACGAGGGCTGTAGAGAAGCGTTTTGTCGACGGAAGGGTAGATAAAAAATGACGTTTCAGTGTAAACAGTTGACAGTTTTGTACCGAGAAATGTAGACAAGTGATTTCTATTCTGTGGTAGAGTAGAAATAGAAACCGTCATGCTAAGCCTGCTGAGGGCGGGGTCTAGCGAAATGTACTTATGTACACTCTGCCTTGCCCTTCGAGGCTTACAGGCGTGATGTTATGTTGTGTTCTTCAGTCTGGAGTTCAAAACACCAAATACCCCATTTTGCTTATTTATTTATCGGTGTGTGCACAATTTGTTACCTTAAGATACTGCTGTAATAGGCGCGAGTTTGCGGACGGCGAGTAATGGGTAGCTCGCTGTCCGGTAAGGACCAAGCCCGGGTCGACGGCGCGTTCTATTCCACGCGCGCCTCAAAGAGATGTCAGCAGCAACTGATGGGGCCCGCAAGGGGCGATGCCTGCCAAGGGTGCGGGTTGTTCGAAAGAGATACCGCGGCCCCTGGCACACAGGCAACTGAGAGAACACGGGTGGGTTTTAATCAGTAAAAATCTGACACGCCCTCCCGCTCCACCCAGAGCGGAAGAAGTTATTTGATGATTTCCCACCCAAAAAAAAAAAAAAGACACTGCTGACATTAAAATATATACCAAAAGCCACCAGTAACAATCACAATACCCGCGTACTAGTTCTTACTGTATTACAGTATGCTTATCAAACTCTTTAGTCGATATTCAGCTAACGATGAATCGATTTTACTGACGACGCACATCACTAGCGGCATAACGCTCCTATGCGTATCATATTTAAGGCCCCGACACTTTTTTATAATGTTATCATGATGTTATAGCGGGGCCCACATAACTTATAAATGGGTATCACTATGCTTCACTGGTTTGGACACGGTGAAAGAAACCAGAATGTGACTTTTATATCTCATATCTTGATTATTGTTTTTTTAACGTCGGCTTTCAAGGAACATACAGCGAGCGTGTTGAAATGTGTGGCCTATTTAAGGGTATGATAGAGGCCATCAAAATTATCAACTTTCTCAATTAGGTTAATTATGCTGGATGGCAAGGACATCGACGCGTAGCCTGGTATCATGGATTCAGCAAATAATTCTGTATTTTATCGTCGGTCATTAAAAAAAACGTTAGCTGTTCCATTTTGACCGCGCAGGTTTCCACTTTTCTATGAAACAGCGGATTTTTAACATTTTTTGTTTATCGATTAAAAAATTATACGCTCGTTAGGGGTCTAGAAACATGCGCTGAATTCATGGTTATAGTTTGCGCGTCGATTTCCCTCCTATCCTGTATAATTCGTACTAAAATATAACTTTTACAAAATAATATTATCTTCTGATCTATTATATCTGTTCTCACAAAGTCACAATACAAGCCGTTCTCGTGAAAATAACAACAATAAAGGAAAAACGAGAGAATACCTCAAATAAATCCAATACACAATAATTCAATTCACAAATCAAGGAAAAAGCGCAATATTCCTTAAACGCGCCACAGCATTCAATCTTTCTATGGAATAAGTTGTGCGGTACGAAAATTGAGGATTCTTTCTTACATCATCAATGAGAGAACGTCACTCGTAAATACAGGGTGTAACAAGATCCTTCACGAAATCGTCACTGACGCATTCTGTATGTATGTAAGAATCTACAAAAACCGCATTTTTATCCGGTGCAGAGACGATTAAAAAGAAATCACCAGTTTTCACTGTCAGACGTATTGGAGATCACTGAACGAGATTTTTATGCTGAAAACTTTTCATGAATATTCTCTTCCTATTGGAGATATACCATATTTGAACCACTAAATAGAAAGAGATAATGATTTCATACCTATCGGAATTTTTACATTTTGCAGTGCTGCTACGCCGTAGCAAACGCAAGACTAGAGCTACGCCGTAGCAAACGAATGGGCTACGCGTAGCATCGTAGCAATCTAACTGGCGTCGAATCAATACAGTTTTTTTTTTATTTAGATGTGTTTATGGTATGTTCATATTCATGACAATAATCGGCATCATCATCTGTCTAGCCATTTCCCAACCATGTTGTGGTCGGCTTCCAGTCTAACCGGATGCAGCTGAATACCAGTATTTTACATGGAGTGACTGCCTATCTGACCTCCACAACCCAGTTACTGGGTAATACGACACCCTTGGAAAAACTGGATGTCAGACTCGGGTTCTGACGACCCGTCACTGCCAAAGATCTTATTCATAACAACATTAGTGTTATATTCAATTTTCACAGTTCAAATGATCAGGTCTTAATTTCTAATGATATCTTAAAGGTTCGTTGCTAATTTGTAACAACCGCACGGGTCGATCGAAGTTTAAGCGTTGCTTGCTGCGGTCGGTTTGTGGATGAGTGTCGATCCATCACGTATCGAGAACCGTGCCTCGGTGAGCACACAGTGATACCGATCTATGACAGTCGGTACGGGTCCTTTGAATCCAAAATGTCTGACATCCAGGCTTACCAAGAAATATCGAGTTACCTATTAACTGGGTTGTGGAAGTCAGATAGGCTGTCGCTCCATATAAAATAGTAATTTAGCTGCATCCGGTTAGACAATATATTTGGGATAACGCTAGTCTGATTGAACTTAAATGCTTAAATGTGTTTTCACACCCAAATAACACAGCAATTTTCGCAAGCACGATGAAAAATAAAAAATGTTCCCCTATTTCCAAACCGTGTCACGCCGTGGGGAGTAAACGAAAAACCCACAATGGGCTCTTTATCGTAACCAAACCACATGTTTTTATGGCATCCCGGGCCGTTATAAAGTCCGTAAGAAAGAGAAAGTTATTTATTTGTTCGAGCACTTTGCCAGGCGCGGAGTTGACGGCTGATTCGGAAGAATACCGTCTTATTATATTATGTTAGTGGAACGAGTTGGTAACGTAAGTTGGCTTGGGAAATTGGGTAACCGGAGTTATGTTCATATTTTACTTTTATATCGTTGGAATTGGAAGATTATTTTTGTGTTCTTAGTTTAGTTGGCTTTATTGACGTCTTGAAGGTAGCAGGTTCTATTCCCACACCGATATAGTACTTAACACTAACCATAAACCAATTTAATACCAAAACCATTAAAATAAACCATAACCAACAATAATAATTGTGTGTTTTCATGGTTGTACCCTCGTACTTGCCGCTGACCTAGAATCATGGCAAGTTCTCACAGCACAAGGGAAAACTCCGAAAATCGTTCATTTGTAGTTTTTTAATCTCATTTTAACCGACTTCAAAAAAAGGAGCAGGTTCTTAATTCATCTGTATGTTTTTTTTTATGTTTGTTACCTCAGAACTTTCGACTGGGTGAACCGATTTTGATGCTTCTTTTTTATTTGAAAGCTAGTGCTTTACGTGTGGTCCCATTTCAATTTCATTTAGATCTGATGATGCGTTTCGGAGACAGACAACGGAACTCTTCAAAATATAACAGTAAATCAACCGCGATTGCTGCTATCGCGTAAATATGCATTGTTTTGACCCCAAGAATGATGAAATTTCGAATTAGTGGGGTAGGTACTATAACTAAAAAAGTGAAAAATAAAAAAAAATTACCAAAAAAATACAACCGACTTCCGAAAAAACACTAAAAAGTGAAAAATAACTTTAATTTCGGAAGGCGGTGACAAAAACTTAAAATACATATCCAAAGTCACAGACTTCCGAAATTAAAGTTATTTTTTACTTTCTAGTGTTTTTTCGGAAGTCGGTTGTTTTTTTTTTGTTTTTGCTATAAATAACTGCATTTCGAGAATATTGACCTTGACGTATACGATGTATTAAAGAACATGTTTTTAAATACAATCTTTGGGTTTGTTTTTGAGATTAATTCGTGCCAACTACGGAACCCTTCATTGTGCGAGGTCTGACACGCACTTGGCCGGTTTTTATGGATCATGTGGTCTGCAATAAGATTTTTATTTATTTATAACCAAGTATTTTTAAACTAACTTTTAACAGTAAACGCCACAGTTCACACATTTGCTTCTTTATTTCTAACTAGCTTTTGCCAGCGGCTTCGCCCGCGTGGAGCTCGTACAAACCTTCCTCTTGAATCACTCTATCTATTAAAAAACTTTTTTCAAAAAAGTAAACAACCGACTTCCAGAAAAACACTAAAAAGTGAAAAATAACTTTAATTTCGGAAGTCGGTGACTTTGGATATGTATTTTAATTTTTTGTCACCGCCTTCCGAAATTAAAGTTATTTTTCACTTTTTAGTGTTTTTTTGGAAGTCGGTTGTTTACTTTTTTGAAAAAAGTTTTTTATTTTTCACTTTTTAGTGGTTCACATGTGCTTACCCCTTCACAGCGTACCGGCGTGATGTTATGTTATTAACTGGCGTAAACAATTGACACACATGAGATTTCAGCAATCCCTGTCCATTTGCTATCATTTATTGAGGAGTTCCGTTGCCTATCTCCGAAGTTCTTCATCAGGTCTTCACCAAATTGAAATGGAACCACTCCGAGAAAGTACTCTTCCAAAAACTACACAAATTGCTTCAAGTGTGCCTATAAAATTTGAAGAGTTCTCTCTATTTCTCCAGGATCCCATCATCAGATCCTGACTTGATGATCATGGGACCACCTGGGAAGTATACCCTTTCAAACTCCAAATCGGTCCAGCCATCTTCGAGTAATCGGGGAACATACATAAAAAAAAAAAAAAAAAAAAAAAAAGGTTCCGACGAATTGAGAACCTCCTCCTTTTGGAAGTCGGTTAAAAAAACCCGCATCAAAATCCGTTGCGTAGTTTTAAAGATTTAAGCATACATAGGGATATAGGGACAGAGAAAGCGACTTTGTTTTATACTATGTAGTGATTTTAAATGTAATGAAACCATAAACAATTTTTGCTTAGCAACAATTTCCCACCTCAAGTATAAGTGATTTCCGAAAAATAAACAACAACCCCAAGAGTTGTAGATAGTTTTACCCTTCCGTCCATCCACGTTGTTTCTGTGAATACTTTATAATGCAGCGACCCGGCACGGTGTCAGCAGACGTTAGTCTTTCCGCATGGCTCCCTAAAGGCACGCCGTGAAGCCTCACACGTGTACCTGACGTGCAGACGAAAATCCTAATGTTTTTTGTGGTTTTTTGATTGCGCCCGTATTTTCACGAAAGGTTGGGCAGAGGTAAACCCATTTAAACTATTAGTAATATTTTATTTTTGTTAGTTTAGTTGCTGGAAGCGGAGGTCCAGTGGTAACGGCCCCGACTTACCTACGAGTTGTTAGTCGTGGGTTTGAACTCAGGCGGACGCTTTACTTTGTGCAAGTAATTTTATCACCACTGCTCTCA
Source organism: Polymixis lichenea (assembly GCA_949091785.1). NCBI lineage: Eukaryota > Metazoa > Arthropoda > Insecta > Lepidoptera > Noctuidae > Polymixis > Polymixis lichenea. The sequence continues at coordinate 21,521,430 of OX420948.1, read as the reverse complement.
AAAGGATGAAGGAAAAACCAAAAACTCGAAATCAAATCAAAATATTTTATTTCACATACACCAGCAAGGGCACTTATAAAACGTCAGAAGTTAGGCGCACGGTTCCAATTTGTCGCTTCCTATGGAGAAGAGCCGGCAAGAAACTCCACGGTTACTCTTTTAAAAATAATTGGCTTTTACAATGTTTTCAAATTACAGTGATAATAGGTATGGGAGGACAGTGCAGGCCTGTCAATAAGTACCAGGTACTTAGAGGAATGAAAATAAAGAATAGAAACTGTAGGCCTACAACGTTCTCTCATTCAATATGTAAAAGAATCTACATAAGTAAAATCAACCTATTTAAACCAAGTGATATGATTTCCATGAGAATCACTAATAAATACTCGATATTACAAGTGCTGTATCATGTCAAATAATGACGAGAATATGTCAGAAAGTGTAAAAAATAAAAGTAATAAAATTAACATTGTAATTTGGAAGCAGTTAATGGACGCTCACATAGTTATGCTGCTAATGAGTTACCAGGGAAGCCACATGTGCAGAAGGAATTAATGCCAAACTTCCTTGTCTTCAACGTAGTCTTTTATATTATAATATGCTTTTTTGATAAGGACACGTTTGATGTGAGTTTTAAACTTTCCATCGCTAAGTTCTGTAACCGACTTTGGCAACTTGTTATAGAAGCGGATACTGTTTATTAGAAATGACTTGATAGTTTTAGTTAATCTAAATTTTGGAATCACAATTTCATCTTCACTACGTGTATTTAGGTTATGGAAGTCGCATCTTTTTTTGAAAAGACCTAAATTTTTGCGAACATACAAGATATTTTCTAGGATATAAGATATTTTCTAGGATTAGAGCCCACCACCTTTTGAAGATAGGAAACCTGAGTCTTAGCAGCGGGGACATTATAGACTGACAAGACCACCACTGCTCTATTATAAGGCTAACAAAGTTAAGCAAGCTTCAACAATAAGGACAGTTTTTAGAGGTATGAGAAACAGGAATTAAAGTCCATTCATCCTCCATAGAAAAGGCAGGATCCTCCGACGAGATGGATGTCGTGTCTGGTGAGCCACTGCCTAACGATTGATGTCGAGACGTTGTATATGTGCTAGTTGCGATGTGACGATGTAGACGCCGCCACAAGCTAATGAAGTAATTCGAACAAGCTCAGTTACATGTGAAACAAAAATATCAACGTTCAATGTAAATTACAAAGCGTCAAAGCTTAATGAATACCGCCATCACCGAAAAGTTACAAACACCAATATTTGGTTACTGTTTCGTGCATGTTAACAAAGGTGGCATATTATATTAACCGAAACTGAACTTGAGGAAATTTATTGCAAAAGCTGCAAACCCACCTTTACTGTGGCACTCTCGATGGGAACTTATCACATTTTCAATCGACATACATTGCTGCATTCGTTCAAAACAACATTTTGATGTCGTAACAAAACCAGCATTGGTTTGTATACAGGATGACGTGGTAGAGTGACAATGATTTTATTCTGTGTTTCGGGATGCGCGCTAAGTATGAAGGGGTACTAACTTTGGACAGGCCGTTGGCTGCATCGTCCTGAGACGGTACGCGAATGCAAGTCACAACTATGACACATTGTTGCGATATTAGACGTCCCACCTCCAGCTGTTATTACCTTTGTGTCTGCTATTCGAAAAGGAGTTAAGAAAGCGCGAGAAATAAGATGATTGGGTAAACTTTTTGCTGTTAATGGTGTAAAAAATGGTGATGCTTTAAATTATACTCATTTTGATGAAACAAAAGGTTATCATTCCATGTGTCCGATGGTATTTCACATGGGCAAAACAATTACGAAATATTTATTATACAAACTTTCATTTAACTCGTCTAGGGTATGAATTTTCGAAAAAAATTCCTAAGTGCAGTTTCGTCATATACAAGTACAGAACACTTGTACAAAATTCGTGGTTCTTTTAACCCAGTGGTTTATTTAGGCTGTGCGTTGTATGTCCGAGAATTAATTAATGAATGCTGATAAAACAGAACTGGGGACTTTGCTACAATTTACGGTTAACCGTTGGCTTGCTAAAATTATCCTATTAACTTAGCAATTAAATTTATCATTCGCATTGTAAGGGAGACCTTACTTTTGTCGATATTTTTAACAAAAGGCCTGATTTAGTAAAAATCGGAATCTAGCTAGTTACTATAAGAAAAAAATAGCAAACAATCTACAGCATAAAACAATAAACCGGCCAAGGACGAGTGGGACTCGCACATGAAGGGTTCCGTACCACCGTACAATCTTTAACACCGATAGCGTGCGGCAGAATGTTAAAGTTATCATGGCCGAGAGAGTGGTTACACGGCCGCCCGTCAGAGGGCGCCCGCGCAAGCTGCAGTAATTTCGTATTGTAATGAGATTTAAGTAAACTACCAACCAGCGAACAAATGTGCGCCCTTTAAGTTCTGTTAGATTGTAATTCGTGTTATCCGTGTGACTATAGTAAAATTTCTAGGCACCTGCGTTTTCTTACACCCGTTCTCCGGCTATAAGTGGCTGCCCAACGTGTAAATCAAAAGAAAAATGCCGAAGCTTCGATCGGAAGATGTCGCAGAAGACGTCATTAATATAACTATGTCACAAGAACCTCTCGCGAGTTTTATCACATCGATCCAGCAAACCCAAATTGAGTTTTGTCAGCAACTAATACGAGAAGTTCGATCGTCTACACCTTACCTTTGGGTACGGAACCCAAAATAGGACAAAAGCTGGATAGAACTACTCGCAAACGTTTTACTGTGGTCATTAACGTTCGATATTATTTATTGGCCTAGTTAGGCCTCCTTTCTGGCCACATTGGGGAAATTGCGATAACCTTACGCGGTCATAACTCAGAAAATAGTCCTGAGAAAAATGGCTGTACTACGTTAATACCGATGTAGGTATATGTTACGATTTTTACATTATTAAAAGATTTGAATGATTAACCATCGGCAAAAAAATGTCAGTTATGAAACGCTGACCTCAACTAGTTGTAAAAATATCATTGACGTGTAAATGTTTTTGTGCAAACCTACTTACAATAAAAACCTAATTTAAAAAAAAATAACCGACTTCCAAAAAAACACTACAAAGTGAAAAATAACTTTAATTTAAAGTCGGTGACTTTAGATTTGCATTTTATTTAATTTGTTGTCACCGCTTTCCGAAATTAAAGTTATTTTTCACTTTGTGGTGTTTTTTTGGAAGTCGATTGTTATTTTTTTCACTTTTTAGTTACAGTACCCAGCGGTTTGTTTGCTGTCATTTTTTGAAGAGTTCCGTTGTTTGTCTCCGAAACGCATCAAAACTATATGAAATTTGTATGGAACCATTTCGAAATAAACCCCTTTCAAAAAAAAAAGAATTTTGTAAATCCGTCTATATGTGACGGAGTTATGCCCGAACAAACATTTAAAAAATGTATATAAAGTATAAACATGTCCGAGCCGGTTGTCGCTGAAAACCAGCGCTGGGGCTCTGTCTTGCATAGAGTTGCAGCAAAATGCTGAGCGATAGCCGTTTTGTGTGGATGTGACGCATGTTTCCCTCAACCTTTTTTTTATTATTTTTTGTGTTCCTGGTTTTTGCGTCATGTTTACCGCAAATAAACGTTTTTTCTTTCTTTCTTTCTTTCTTTATGTCGAATTGATAACCTCCTTCTTTTTGAAGTCAGTAAAAAATAAAATTATTTGTAACAAAAATAAAACCCACAGAAAACAGTTTTCTGTACCAAAACAAACTCTCAACTCATTAAAATAATATCTTATTTAAAAGTTATGTCTGAACTATAAACTTTTAAAAGCTATGAAAGTTAATCGCGCATTTGCGCTAACAGATTTTCAGAATGCAACTGCAAAAATTATCGCCAAGCCTAATTAACATTTAAAATGTACACCCGTTTTAAATTCATGAATTTTACGTTTTGAAAAAGCTCAGACTTGTAAAAAAAATAAGTTTGTTTCCACAGCAGTGTGGAACACAAGAAAAATCTTGCTTTGTTGCTGCACTCAGACGGTCTACTGTTTACTAATTAATGTTGCCCGCATGTTAACTGGTAGGGTTGCCATGATTCCTGAATAGATTTTTATTATTATAAAATGACTTGATTTGTCTGTATGTTTTAAAGATCGAAGACAAACTCTGATCAACTAAATAAATTCAGTCAGTATTTTTAGATAAAAAAACAGAATTTCATTATTTCTGAATATCGCTCTAAACGAAGAATGGAGTTGAATAATGGACCCTGATTTATGCAACTTTACATACTTACCTACTTCGGTTCCAAATGTGCTTTTTTTTAACAAGCTTTTGCCAGCGGCTTCGCCCGCGTAGAGGTCGGAATTATCCCACGGGAACGTACTACCAGGATGAAAAGTACCCTTTAAGTTAATCCATGAAGCATGAACTACCTGACTATCTGTGTACCAAATTTCATCCAAATCCGTTCAGCCGTATTCGCGTGATTGAGTAACAAACATCGAAACATCTAAATATACAAACATCTAAATATACAAACATCTAAATATACAAACATCTAAATATACAAACATCTTAAGATACAAACTTTCACAATTATAATGATTCTTTTTGCCTATTGTGGTATTGTTATTTTGTCCTAAGTACATCGTCTTCACAATAAATTATATAATTAAAGAAAGAGTAACGGTGGAGATTCTTGTCCATTCTTCTCCATACGAAACTACCTTTTAGTAGGGGTGACTAGAATAATAAAATTGTATACTGCGGATAACGATGTGAGTTGCACATTTGTATTATGTAGCTACTTATTTTGTAAGTAAGTTCATAAGATCCAATGGGGTACCGATATTCACACAGACAACCATTACTATGTGACCCTCATCTTGGTAGAGTGAGATACTATCCAATGATTGCCGAGAGTTTCATTTAACTCACGGCAATCATTCTAATTTATGCTAGCTCCAATGACTTACTAATGTTTTTAAGTCATTCAATTTGTTCAACATGAAAGTAGAAACTTTTGTCGAAATCGGTAATTCTCATTATCTGGAAACGAAACCCATTCCTATCAAATATTCTCACAATGTAATTCTGCAAAAGTCCTGCCCAATTCATGGTGTCAGTACAGTTTTCCGCACGCTCGTCCGTAGTTTGCGCTGTTTATTTGTAATTACTTGATGCGTTTCAGATTGGAATAAAATCTGTCTCCGCGCCCTGCCACTGCGGAGGGTGTGCGGTCTAATTGTCGGAGCTGATGTGCTTAAGTTGGCTTTAAAGCCGGCTACATTTTGATAGATATGTTTTCTTTTTGCTGCTAAATGTTGATTTGTCGATGGTATTGAATTCCGATCAGTCTATTAGTACCTGCGTATTTTTCTTCTGGTCAAACCGTTCGTTCCCTTAAAACATTGTTTTATATTTATTATGTTTTGTCATTTTCGTTTATTTATTTTTTATATATTAAGTGTATACCTATTTAAAAAAAAAATTAAACACAACGCGCCATCGACCCAGGCTTGGTCCTTACCGGACAGCAAGCTACCCGTTACTCGCCATCCCCAAGCCTGCGCCTACGGTGGCCCGGAATCAGCCTGGGATTCCCAACGCCCAGGGTGTCTCCTGCGAAAGCTACGGCCGTGAGGGCGCATGTACTGCCTCTCCCTCACGTGCGCCGCCTTCCTCTTTGCGAGCATCACTGCTTCGCTGAAGGAAGCGACTGCTAGCCATGCACTCTCGCTACGTACTATGGCCTGGACCAGGGCCGGACGCGAGAGATCGCCGCCGCCGACCGCCTCCATGAGGACACGGCGGTGCTCCGCCCAAGCCGGGCAGACCTGCATGTGTGAACACCGTTAGTTTATAATCTGTCGATGATTATAAACTGTCGATAAATTGTGAATTGCACCATACTGCTTACCGACTGAATAGGTTAGGTTAGGTTAGAATTGCGACGAGTCGGCAGTGACCTGTCGCTGCCGGCCGTTGTCGACTCGATGGTCGGCAGCGAGGAATCCTGGGACGCGGTGGCATCCTTCTGCGAAACAGTCATGTCGCAGAAGGAGGCTGCGGAGAGGGAGCGGGAGATTGCTTCCGCTAACACGATCCGCAACAGACGCACCGGGCGTCGGCGGAGAGCGTATAACGCCCTCTTCCAGCCCCCCTAAATGGATTCAGGGGCGACAGATCTGGGGAAATCTGTCACCCCCTACTTCTTAGGACCCGAGATGGCGGCACGTAGTGTTCCACGTGCGCCTCTCTATGACGTAAGGGGGGAGTGTAACACCTCACTCCCCCCTGTCGCGAGGTGGCCCGTAGAGGCGGGCCGGCACTAGCCGGGGATCGCGGCAGTTACACTAGTTCCCGTGATCCCCTGTGCAAGTGGGAGACGGAACACCGGGGTGGTTTTAGTCAGTAAGACTCTGACAAACCCCTTCGCCCTCCCCGGGGCGGAGGACATCCATGACGATTTCCCCCCGTAATCAAAAAAAAAAAGGTTAGAATTGCGACCAATTGCAATCGATAGTGGCAGTTACTTGACTATTTAGTAATAGCGCAAGGTACCCGTCTTGATACCAGTTCACAATTTGACGGTTTCACTTCTATAGATTATAATCTACCGAAAAATAATGCGTTAAATTGTAAGCAGTATGTTACGGTTCACAATCTTTCGACAGTTAACAATCTCGCGAAATAGATTATATTCTAACGGAATTTACAATTTTGGTCTGGTCCCCCGGAGCCTCACGGCTGGAGCTTCACAGTTAAACTGGTGATCAGCTAAAAGGTGATATATCCAGCAAACAGTCAAATTAACCCGAACTTGTGCCAACACACTCTGGCTCGTACTTAGCCTCTGTTAAGGGGTAGCTTAGCGAGAATATTACCGGTTTTTTTTTTCGGCATATATTCTCAGAGATTAGATAAGGGGCTTAATAGCTACGTAATAATAACTGCAGGGGTCAATCGATTAGGTTAAGGTCGGTCCATGGATGGGTGATCATCTTTACATTTTAAAACTCCTCCGTGCTTCGGAAAGCACGTTATTCTTGGATCTTTGGATCATTACTGGTAGTCAGAAGCTTGGAAGTCTGACAGGCAGTCAATCAATCTGCCTAGCCTTAGCAACGATGTTGGCGTCGGCTTCAAGTTTAACCGGATGCAGCTAAATACCAGGTAAACTACCCCACTGGCTAGCATAATGAATGAATATAGGTTCTTTATTACCAAAAAAAAAACAGTGGCACTCCGGGAGTGCCGATAGAAGTGAAAACTTGAACAAGTACGTGTGTATTTTTTTAATCGTCAATACAGGATTTCACATTGAGGTCCTTAGGTCTTGATTGCTCTCGGTAAAAAATGATAAGCGAGCGATCGACTCACACACACAGATTTTTACGATAAAAATATAAAGTGATAAAATAATTAGAATTTCTTAATGAAAGAAAGGGACTTTTCCAAAAGACATCAACGCACCACTCATCTGTGTGCTAGTTCACCCAACCACTCTTAAATCAAACAGCGTTCGGTGTCGATGACGCGAGTTCCATGATCTTTGTTCACCCAAAAAGTGCTCAACGCGCCTAAAGAAGTTTTCACTTGTAGCAGATTTTCCGAGTGATCGAAAGACATTAACGTCTCCTTATCCGTGTCGGTGTAACATGCCCCTTAACTTAGGATGAAGGTAATAACAATAACAATATCTGTACAGCAGTGAAAACCACGTCTCGCTCAGCAGACTACCGCTTTAGTACTTATTGCTTAAATATAATGTCTTCATGTCTTACCAGCCAGGCTGCTACTGGCACTTGTGAGATAGCATTTAATTATAAAACTCTTTCGCTCTTTTTGTTTTTGACGCACGCAAAAAAGGAGCAAGTTTTCATTTCGTTTGAATTATTTTGTATATATGCACCCGAAGACATGGAGTTGGAAGGCCTCCCACAAGGTGGACCGATGGCCTTGTGAAGGACGTAGGAATCACCTGGATGCGGGAAGCATAAAACCGGTCCAAGTGGCGGAGCTTTGGGGAGGCCTATGTCCAGCTGTGGACGTTTTGCGGCTGATGATGATGATGATATGTCCCGCGATATCTTCGGCAATTATGGGTCGATTTCGAAAATTATTTTTTAATGATAAATAAAAAACTTTATCTATGAAAAAAAGCCTTTATTTCCTCAAATTTTTTCTACATACACAAGTTCTTTAAAATAACAACTTAATTTAATATCTTCTGAACCCTACTTTTATGAAATTAGGTATTATCAGCTTCCAGGGGCTCTCTAAGCACGAAATCCGTAATCTCGGTCGAAGTTACTAACTTCTAAGCTTACTTGCTACTAAGAATGAATTACTACAAGATTTGCCAGTTGTCCCTACTCCTTATATGGTTTTACCCGTCCAAAAAAGTTAATTAATCAGCTGTAGGCGTCACTTCGAAGTTCCAAATTATTTTCGGATGGGCCCGTATTTTCGTTGACGGCCGTATTTTCGGAGTAGCGCACCTGGTCAGGCTGTTCTGCGACGTAATAATCATAAATAATAAAACCATTTATTTCAGGCGACGCAGGCCGATAAATAAATACCTTAACCTAATCGTCCTCACCTCCACTAATTCCTGTCCAGAGCTGTTCTCCGCCAACCGCTCATTTATAACAGCTGTGCAAATGACTTAAGATTAAATGATTTGTGCGACTGCCTAGTTGATCTATTGGCCACAACACTACGTCAGAGTTTAAGGTCTTGGATTCAACTCCCGGATCGGGCAAAGTGTTACTGTAGGCAGAGGTGTACTTTATCCAGGGTAAATTTTTAACCAGTGCGCAAACTGTAACCATAAATTCAGCAAATCATTCTAGACCCCCCAGCGCAGAAAGTTTTCGTCGGTTATACAAAAAAAAATCAGCTGTTCCATATATTTTGACCGCGTAGGTATTGCACTTTTCTATGAAACATGATTTTTTTTTGTATAACCGACCGCGTCTAGAATGATATGCTGAATTCGTGGTTACAGTTTGCGCACTGGTTAAAAATTTATCCTGTACTACATTCACCTGTCACCAGTTATGTTTAAGTCCCGTGTAAAAGGGGGCGAACTTATTGCCATCAACCGGCCACAAATTCAGACTCCGGGCTGCTACTGAGGAATTCCAGAAAAAAAAACCCAATAACACTTTGCCGGACCTGGGAATCGAACCCAAGACCTCATGCTCAGCAGTAGCACTTGCGACCTCTAGACCAACGAGGCAGTCAAAGCAAACAAAGTATTAATCCTACTATATAATCCTACCATCTTACTATCCTACCATTTTCCTACTAATATTATAAACTAGCTTCTGCCCTCGACTTCGTTCGCGTCAAATTTCTTGCTACCCCAACCCACTCCGTCGCTCGCCTCGCCTGCCCGTGCGAGTACTTCGTATTCTTGATTTTTTCTCTTTGTTCGGCTCCTAAGGGTCTTAGCGTGATGTTATATAACCTACCTATAGCCTTCCTCGATAAATGGACTATTCAACACTAAAATATTTTTTCAAATCGAACCAGTAGTTCCTGAGATAAGCGCGTTCAAGCAAACATACAAACAAACTCTTCAGCTTTATAATATTATAAAATATAAAATAAATAATTATTAAATAGTATAAATGTGAAAGTTTGTGAAGATGTTTGGATGTTTGTTACTCAATCACGGAAAAATGGCTGAACGATTCTGGACGAAATTTGGCTCATTGATAGATTATAACTTGCATTAAACACATAAGATATTTTTTATCCCGGTAGTGCGTTCCCGTGGGATAATTTTCGAAATTCACGCAGCCGAAGCCGCTGGCTAAAGCCAATGCCAGCTGGCAATATAATGAGCCACAAGTCCTTTAAGTGCGCAAAAACGCTGATTTGATTGCAGTGTCGTGCACCGCGGAGCTCCCGGAAGGGATGGATATGGGTCACCTAAATACACGCGCCCTAATGCAGGGTACATGGTCCTGTTGCTGTCTTGGACAAAAATGTTATTTGTTTAATGGCCATCGGGTATTTCAAATGTTGTAATTAAAATGAGAACGTAATTACATTATTATGCTGCTAAAATATTGGTAGTTCGAAAAAAGGTGAGTGTTATTTTTGCGCCTTGTGAGAATTATGATATTTTATGCCGAAGTGAGACGAATGAACGGCCGGCCAGTTACTGCGCACTGGTCCTGATAGAAGGTTGTCGTTACGGGTTTTTATCGAATAACCGTGGACATTCTTAACCTGTAAAAATAATAGTTTAAAACAATAAAAGACACAAAAAGCGTGGGGTGCTGTTTGCGGTATTTTTATAATCAATTAATATCAAGCAACCCACGCTTTTTTGAAATTATGTTCTGCTTTTTTAGTTTGGTTTTTAAAGCATGTTTTTTATTTACTTTCTATTTTTTAGTTCTGCTCACAAAAGCGTGATTTTTCGGATTTTTTTGCTTGTCTTTTTTTGTTTTTTTTAATTATTGAATTGTCATTAGTCCACGATAAGTCTACAAAATTTAAATTAAATCTGACCGTTTGAAGTGGGTCAGAATCAAGTCTAAAGGAGTCGGTTACAAACAAATATACAAACATACAGGTGAAGCTAATAAAAAGCGTGTAAAAAGGACTTTTATTTAGTGGACCCGCAACCTTCTACTACCAAACGGAGTAGTACTCACTTTGGGGTTTACAACGCACAGCACCACGACCCCTAAATTGGTGATCCAGACTATGCCGTAGAAACATTTGACGCAACAACAGTAAGTACTTACCTTGTTTAATTTTCGTAGGTCAAATATTATATATTATAATATTATAAATCATCGTCATACCTTGCCTTTTCCCAACTATGTTGGGGTCGGCTTCCAGTCTAACCGGATATTTAACTAGTAAGTTTAATGTTATAAGACAATGAACGGGTCCCAACTGAAATAGCGATCTAAATAACTAGACTAGAATTAAATCCTAACGTTTCTGACTGTGATTAATCACGTAGGTTATTCAGACCCTGCCGCAAAGGATCCGCTCTCACTTCCTTGCTTTATTTTCAACTTAATAAGTTCACACACAGATTAGACGAACACAGAAGGTCCATTGACAAGATTACGAAATGCCGATGGATAAAGTAAAAGCAGTTTTGCACCGGAATCCTAGAAATGTCAATCCAAAGACTATTTTGGACCGACATTTCCAAGATTCAAAACCTCTCATACAAATAGAACTATGGCTACGGTTATAGTACTATTTGTATGAGGGGTTGTACACTAAATCTGAACGCTGTCCGTACGAATTTAGAACATTACCAACTCCGATCTTGAATGCGGATTCGGATCAGCTGCAGTGCAGCGCTCTTACTGTCACACTTTATAAACGGTAAGGTGCGTAATAGGATCTGATATGTTTGATTTCTTGGGCCTTTATTAAATAATTCGGAAAATAGCCGCCTGAATATTGTGAACAGCTGTCAAAATGTAAACACTTGACTACACTACAGTAATTTTTTCCATTTTTGTCTTTTTGAAAAGTTTTTCAATGTTCCTTTTGTGAAGAGAAAAGGGGCCAATTGCGTGTTGAACTCGCACATGCAGGGTTTCGTACCACCGTACAATATTTAACACTACATATTTTCTTTTTTTCTTGTATGGGGACCTTTAAATTATTTACGTAATTTTTTTCATTATTTATTGTCATAGCTGCCATAGTAGCTCACACTCTGAACAATTCAAGTCTCTACCTATTATGGTTCAAAAGATACACAGACGGACAGCGGAGCCTTAGAAATAGGGACCCATTTGGGAAGCCTAAAAAAGTAGAATAAAATGATTAGAAAATTTTGGGAAGTATTTTTTAGTATAATTAGGACTTCTGTTTTTTTTATTGCTTGGTTTAATTTTGGTCGAATGCCGTTAGATGCATATGAATCAGACTGTGGCCTCTTTTGTTACGAATTAAATGTCTTCGGAGCTCGCTTATTCTAATTTATAATCACGCTTTTGCTCCCTATGGGGTGAGCAGATTAGCTGCTTATAATCAGTAGAATGCATAGAATGAATAAGTATGTAGTTAAGAAACCTGACTGCATGTTTAAAGAATAATTTTGTTTGAATCTTTAGTTTTCGTTTGAGAACGAATGATTAGAAGACAAAAATAAGTTTACCGGTAGCATTTATTGTACGTGCTATTCGGTAAATCATAAATAAGTACCTCCTTACTTAACAAAAAACTCTTGATAACTATGCATAATTTAAATAACGAGTAACTTCTCTTACTTAAATACTAACTTATTTAAATTTCTTGGGTAGATGCCACAATTGGTTTTAGTAGGTATTTTTTCCCTTAATGCCGATAACTGGTACGCTCACCCTACCCCATATACCAATGTGCGTCGTAACTACTGCAGGGGGTTCAAAACTGCGCAATTGCAAGCACCACGTGGACCCAAGTTCATTCACCCCACTTAATCATACCCCTACAACCTTATACCCTTGCAATAAGACCTATAATCACACACATTTTCATTACCAAGTTATCAAACAATCCCATCAAATGATTTTCAGCTTTATAACTTAACAATAAAGTTTATTTTGAGTGTATTTAAAATGTTGTTGTTAAGTAGGCCATGTTTTGTTTTGGTTGTGAATTACTACGCAATAGATGACGTCACTCATTATTTGTTAAGAGCTTTCGAAGTGGGATTTGAATATGAAGTAAATATAATAATTTATGTGCGCATAGCTAGCTATAAATGAGTTATGGAACTTAACGTAAATAAATAGGGCTTCGTGTAAACAATTATAATATAGAAATGTACGTACCGTTGTATTGTAAAGGGGAATGATTGAATTCCCCATGCCTACTGTAAGGAATTCAGGCATCCCTTTTAAAAGACAGGGTGGCAGGAACATCGACAACTTTAGTCGCAGTGGCTCTTTTTGATGAATTCGTTCATCGAAAAGAAACTCCAACGGAAGTGAACCTGTCAGAGCCCCGATAACGTGACAAGGAACGAGATAGACTTCGTCATGACAGATAAGAAGACACATTTTTAGAGATGTCTCCGTGATCAGTAGATTTAACACCGGAAGCGATCACAGGCTTGTCCGAGTGGTTAAATAAATAAAATTACCAAACCACAATAAGTAAAAAGAATTAAAGATGAATCAATGACAGATAAATAAATAAATTATGATACGTAGTTATCAAATTTTTTAAAACATTGTAAGAGTTTACGATTTTTCTAGAACTTTAACAATTATTAAGTCAGTGTGTGAGTTAATGTAATCACAAAATATATATGAATGTTATCAACAAATTATACAACTAAATTAGCAACCAGTTTAATTTTGTCTAGGTAGGTAGGGTATTGACGCATATGTACAGCCCCGCACAATGTAACTGCTCCGTTGGCCACGTTGTTGCAAGTGCGACTGCTGCGCGCCGTCGCTCTGCAGTAGCACTTGCACATTCCCAGGGTTACATTCCCAGGTCGGATAAAGTGTTTTTGGGTTTTTGAGACGGAGTCAGCCCGGAGTTTGATACCCCCGTGCCTCGGAAGGCACGTTAAGCCCTGCGCCTGATCTCTCTCCGTTCGACTTACTGTCCCATCGGACTATGAAAGTGAGGGAAGAGAGAAGAGAAAATTCTAAAATAAAAGTAGCCTAAGTTACAGGAGTAACTTAGGCTACTTTCACTAGCAGGTAGATGTAATAAGGATATTACCTGCTAGTGAAAGTCCTGTCAAAAACGGTCCAGCCATTTCAGAGATTAGCGGGAATAAACAGACAGACAAACAGAAAAAAATAAAAATAAAAAATGTTGGTATATGTACCGTATATAATCTCATTCATATATATGCCTGTAGCAAAAGACGGTTATTTTAATATAACAAACAGACACTCCAATTTTATTTACATGTATAGATTAATATTAGGTATCTCTAATCTGAGACGGTAGATCTAGCTGTTATCATCAAAACTTTTTTTAATCTATGCTTTAACTATGCAGCAACCAGTCTTACCGAGGGGTATCGTGTTACCCAGTAAGTGGGTTACGGAGGTCAGATAGACAGTCGCTCCATGTAAAATACTGGTATTCAGATGTATCCGGTTACACTGGAAGCTGACCCGAACATATTTGGGAACAGGCTGCGCAGATTGCTGTTACCTAGCACGGATGGATACACAAACAGAAAAAGGTTCAAAACTTAACTTACTTTTAAGACGAGGTCAAAAAGAAAAGTAGAAAAATGTTTCTAAAAGAAGGTTACCAAAAGGTTACCTCCATGCTTCAAACGCCCCTCCTATAGATCTACTTCAAATATTCCTCATACATGCTTATCATCTCTACCCACCCATTGAATTAAAAAAAGCGTGAACGAGACTAAAAAAACGTCCAAAATGTATCGTCAAAACCTGAACAAACACTTTGCATCAAGCATCCCTTTATTAAGGGGAGATCTCAATACGGACTGATAAACTGAGACACGCTTTTAAATCATAAAAAGAAGCAGTAAAGGAAATCTGACTTATGTCATTTTATAAATAACTCGCTTCTGCCCGGGTTAACCAATTTAAACAAAACCTTAACAAATTATACACCTAAACCTTCCTCATGAATCCCTCTGTCAATTGGTGAGTTTATCGCTAATAGACAGAAAGACGCGACGGGAGACTTTTAAAATCCACGTAGTGATTACTTTGTCCGCATGAAGTTTCTAGTTCTTCTGATCTTTTGTATCATCCGCCCGCGCTGTTTCTTCGTTTCTTTCGGCTCGACTCCTAAGAGTCGTAGCGTGATGTTCAATAGTCTATAAAGGTCCTCAAAAGTTGGGCTGTCAAATGCAAAAAGACTTTTTCAAATCCGACTGGTAGTTCCAGAGATTAGCGCGTTCAAACAAAAACACAAATTCTTCAGCTTTATATTTACTATTACTGCAGATAGATAAACCATTATTCTTTGTATTTTAATGTAATTTTACAAAAAATAAAGTACGTGGTATTTTTATAGTCATTAATATTAGGCTTAAATCGAGATTTAGAGATTCGCCTTTCTTACTTAGGTATCGTTTCTATACGCTCTGGTCATCCCAAAAATTCTGATAGCCTTCTGGCTATAACAATTTTCGTAACTACAAAAGCCAAGCTAAAAAAAGTCAGTTTTAAAATTATGCGTATTTTCTGTCTGTTTAGCAGAACCATTCTTTAAGTGCGGAGATGAAATCTCCACTATTTGCCGTGCCTGGCGCAAGCATGTTTGTTGACGACGATTGAAACTCCTTTGATACGAAGCGTCAATGTTTGCTTGTTTGTCTGTGTATTTCTTATTTTCGGGGCATCTTCGCAAATATGAGACTGAAAGTGCTGGGCGTAACGTAATACAAAAAATACAATCGAATTCAGAACCTCCTCCCTTTTTTTAAGTCAGTTAAAAATGTGGATAGATCGTTTTTTTTACTCGATTTAGTTGTGTTTTCTAACTTTTATGAGTATTGAGTCGTTATACTGATAGATACTTCAAAAAGCCAGCAAGCCAGCACCCATAAGCAAATGGGTCCAGGAATAGTGACCAAGAATCAACCAACATATTTGTATGGTCCATTAATACCAAAAAACACTACAAAGTGAAAAAATCTTTCATTTTGGAAGTCGGTGTCTTTGGATCTGTATTTTAGTTTTATGTCGCCGACTTCCGAAAAGTATTTTTTTAATCGCTTTTTTTGCAGTTAAAAGTTTTTATTTTTCAGCAGTGACAGTATTAGAAAGAACATCATCAAGATACACAAAGTGGATTAAAAACGTATTATCGATGCTAACGCAACAAGCAAAGTTAACAAAATGTAGGTATATAGGACCAACCCTGAGGCATACCTACCCTATCCAATAAAAACATTTTTTTAAATCAATCCACTATTTTTGAATAAATCGCGGAGCATATATACAAAAAAAAAACACAAACAGACTAATTGAGAACTTCCTCCTTTTTGAACTCAGTTAAAAAGAGTCTTCCGAAATTATTTTTTAGACCGACGATTCTTTAAGCGACACCTAATTGTGAAATCATCATCATCATTATCATTTCAGTCGAAAGATGTCCACTGCTGGACAAAGGCCTCCCCCAAGCTCCACTTCCTGCGGCCCTCACTAAGTCATGAGTCCACCTTGCCTTCCAACGTCTTCCGGTACGCGGTCGCCACTCCAGAACTTTTCGGTCCCATCAGCCATCTGTTCTGCGAGCAATGTGCCCTACCCACTGCCACTTAAGTTTGGCAATTCGTCGGGCTATGTCGGTGAATTGTGAAATATGTGACACAACTGAAGATGTGCAACATTTGTTGAAGAAATGTGATAAGAACAAGAATGAAAGGGAATCACTGATAGATCAGTGATCACGTTTAAATTAAATATTTTGGACGTTGGGATAATTCAGAATATTTTAGCCAACCCTAAATCGCAGATTACAAAGAGCTTGTGTGCCCTGGTGAATATGCATATTCAATTATTCTATTCCCATTACACATTTAGTATGTAGTTATTTCAATTAGAGTTATATAGTTCATCAGGTGCATACCCGTGTGGCTAAGAACCCTCTTTTAGTAACAAAGAATTAAAAAAGACAAATTCGAGAAATTGTAATAATTATTACGCGTAAACACAGGAAAACACCTCATAAATTCTTTCACCACTGGTAGCTTTGCACTTGGGATATAACTCTCGGCGATTTGCATAACTTTTTCTACATTTTGACGTTTTAATTTGTTTAAAGTGACACCCCTATTTAAAATAAATTTATTTACGTTAAACGTCCGTATTTGGGTCATAGAAATTCATATGTGTACCTATCAAATTCCAACTTAATCGCTCCAGTAGATTCGGAGCAAGTTGGCTGTGACACATGGGCAGACAGACACACAAGTTCTCCTATAAAGGTCCTCTTTTCCATTCAGACGTAAGGTACTCAAAAAACTAACTAAAACGTGATTTAACGTAATTTTTTCTGAAAACTTTTAATTAGAGACCATAATGTGCTATCCAGGTCTCCACACAAATGATTAATTTAATCTTAGAGCTGTGAGTTAGACGGTAACATAAGGTTTATCATGCAGCGCTATCACATTCATAAACTGCGCTATCTTTGATAAGTGTGTACGTAGGTATGGTAACAGATGCGCTCAGGGTTGCCAGTACCTATCAGGAAAAAGGAGTTTATCTTTACGGCTTTTTATGCTCGTCAGTGTAATGTTGCTTGGTTGTTAAGGTTTTCGGGACTTATTTTATTATTATAATAATAATAAAATACGAGTATAATACTCGTATACGCAAAATACGCGCTTTGACGTAGGGTTGCAGATACCAGCCCATATTACCTAACTCAATGAACGTGGCTGAACTGTCAAAATAAAAGGCATTACGATCGGTTGCTATTTTATTTGTTTTACGCAATTACTCCGCCACAGTGTTTGAATACTACAATTAGTGTTGCCAGTAGATACGTGTCATTTAACGGTAGTTCCTGAAAAAAGTTAAGATTTTAGTATATATATGTTACTCATCTATTCCCCATGGGCCAAGATCATAATATTGGTTAGACAGCTAAATATTACCAGTTTCGCGTGACTATAACGCCTTAATAAACATTAAATCTAGCAAACTTTCCTTTTATTCTCATGGCAACCCTGTGCGGTGCGTTCCGAATACAGGGTAATGAATAAATCTGTCAGACGCGACAATCCGGTGGTATTCCCTCTGTGCGCTCATTTACGTAGCAGTGGGTAGGCACTCTTAAATAACCATGCACAAAGTGGCACAAAGAAACATCAGAGGGGCAATTCTCGTAATTTTAAAAACGTTCAGTCTGATCTGTCTCAATCTGTCAAAAATACCTCGAGATTCCATACATTTTTGACAAGTATTTGACATTTGATTGTCGCCGAGATGAGACCGACTAGATTTTGAACGTTTTTTTAAATTACGATAATTGGCCTTAAGTTGCCGTGTAACAGAAAAGGAAGTAATAAAATAAAATAAAAAATAAAAAAATAAAAAAAAAATAGTAAAAAAAAAATAAAAAAAAAAAATAAAAATAAAAAAAAAAATCCAAAATAACATAATATAAACACACACACACACACACACACACACACACACACACACACACACATACACACACACACACACACACACACACATATCTTAATATATATATAGTATAATAAATCCATTTTTCTTTTCTTTCTTTCTTTCTTTCTTTCTAATAATATTCCAGAATACTATAATTATGATTCAGGCATCTTCTGGGCCCCCTAGTTCTATTGTAGACCTCATTCATCGGCTTCCATCAAACGTGTTCAAGCCCAGAGCAGGCCCTTTCCGCAATAAAAAAAAAATTTGCCCAGGTTTTAAAACTGTTATCCAAATAAATGCAAACAAACATTTGCGTAGACATTCCCTTAAGTAATGGCAAAAGTCACCAAAGAACAAACCTTCTTCACTCTTACCGAATAATAATAACATTTTATCAGAATTCTGGAATCGTGTCCCTATTTTTCAAAGTCAAAACGTTTATTGCAAACTGCAGCCATTATTACAGCTGCACCAGGCCGCAGCGCGTCGTCTGCGTTGGTGCTTAGGCTGGGCTATTATTATTATTATTAGAATAATTTATTTATTTATTTCAATACGAATTAAATAGAGGAATATTGTCATGAATATATACAATCAAAATAAATCTGCCTAACGTTTCCCCAAAAATGTTATGTGGTCAAGCTTCCAGTCTAGCTGGATGCAGAATAATACCAGTATTTTACATGTAGCGACTGGCTATCTGACCCCCACAACCCAGTTACTGGGTAATTGAGGAATGTAAAGAATTAAATACAATAAAATTTAACAGCTGAAAACCAAATAAAATGTGCGACATTCCTACGTCTCTTTCTCGCTGACGCGTTTTTCTATATCTATCTCTGCATAACCCATTGTACAGCGGTTTGCTCTCGTCCATATCGAAGATGTGCCATCTGACATCATTACGGGATTGATATCGTATGAATTTTTAGTTCCCGATTATGACGTTTTGGCGCCGGGTATTTTTTTTTTGTTGTAACACAAAGCTAAAAATAACCGTTTTTGTTGTTTGAATGTTATTGTAAGATTGGTTGTCAGACCTTTGGGCTACTGACTACCCGTAAAGTCTGTCAAGGATGTCCAAATAACAGCCGGTACCAACACTACCAACGGCTTAACCAGCTTTGCGAGGCAAGGAGGAGTCACAATGTGTTATGGATAACCCATCCACGAACCTACCGCGGCAGGCGTAGCTTCACCTTCGATCGCCCCGTGTGGCTGTTATTGTTTAGCCACGAGCTCTTCATTAATACATACATTAGTCATTAATACACACATAGAACACAAACATATTCTGCGAAATATAGGTGTAACCACGGTATTCCTACGATGCACTTTTGCCTAACCCCGCGGGCAAAACGAGCGGGCTGTTTAAATGTCGTGTCTAATAAATAAAATGCTGTAATTTTTCATCGTGGCAACCCTGTGCGGTGCGTTCCGAGCACAGTGCAATGTATAAATCTGTCAGGCGCGACAATCCGGCGGTATTCCCGGCGAGCGTTCATTCGTGTGTTTATATCTTTGTAAGGCTATAAATCTGTGCTTAATTGCGTCAATGGCGTTATAGCTGTTCAATTGTAAGCTAAACGCTATTCACCAATTATTTTTTGTGTGGGATAAGTTATAGGAAGCGGAAAAGAAGAAAGAATGCATGTCTTTGCTATTATTGATCAGTATTTGATATTTGATGTACTAGTCCTGACTTACGTCAATTTTAGCAATGCCTGGTATTTTATAAAAAGAAGAGTGCAATCTGCCTCGCTGTCGCACTTTTGGACTACGAAAATGCCTTCGATTCGACAGAGACTTGGGCTGTACTACAGTCTTTCCACCGCTGTCAGATTGACTATCGGTACATCGAAGTGCTGAAGTGTTTGTATGAAAACGCTACTGTGTCAGACTCCAGGACCGGCCCTCGAAACCTTCCTTCTGCAGCGAGGGGAAGGAGACAGGGAGACGTTGTATCTCCAAAACTGTTCACCACTGCACTGGAGGATGTCTTCAAGCTTGTGGACTGGCCCCTCCAGTGGGGTTCCCGCATTGTCGTTGCGGGGGGGCTCAGTAACCGTGGTCCCACCTCCCATGGTGAAGCGAAGAGGAACCCCAAGGTGGGGCCGCTCGTCAGGGCTTGTGCCTCCAAGCCGACGACGTAGCGGCCAAAAAGTGGGTTGCGGTGAGGTGCATCGCAACTGAGGCGGGCCGCGATGTCGAATGGGAGGCATCGCGGCTGAGGGTTACAGGCTGCGGCGGAGGAGGAGTGCCGGTACTTCTGAGTAGCGCTCTTCCCTTCCGTAGCCTGGACGGGGCCGCCACCGTTTGATGGCGGACGCGGTGGGGCCGCAGGGGAAGAGGAGTGTCGGTATAGCGTTGGCCGCTCTCCCTATCCCCTGCGGCCGAAAAGTGGTTGGCGGCGGGGCCACTGTACTGACCCGTCGCAGGAGGACGTCAGCAGCAGCTGGTGGGGCCCGCAAGGGCCGATGCCTGCTAGGGGTGCGGGTTGTTCGAAAGAGATACCGCGGCCCCTGGCATACGGGCAGCTGAAGGAACATGGGTGGGTTTTAGTCAGTAAAAGTCTGACACGCCCTCCTGCTCCAACCAGAGCGGGAGAAGTCATTTGATGATTTCCCACCCACAAAAAAAAAAAAAAAAAGCTTGTGGACTGGAGAGATGTTGGCATCAACATCAATGGATAGTACATCACTCAACTTCGGTTTGCCGACGATACAGTCATCGTAGTCATGGCTGAGTCTATGGAGCCCCTACCTCAGTACAATGCTCGATGACTTCAGTAGACCTTCCACAACAGTGGGTCTTAAAACGAACATACATGTCCAATGCCCATGTCACATCCTCCTCATGAAGATCTGAGACTCTACACTCGAAGTTGTGGACGAATGTTTACTTAGGGCAATTGGGTAGGTCCAACGTCCAGAAAAAGGTCGATCGTTGAATCCAACTCGGCTGGGCAGCGTTCGGGAAGCTACGCAATATCTTCTCGTCCAGACATACCGCAGTGTCTCAAGACGATGGTATTTGACCGGTGCGTGTTGCCATTGATGATGACCTATGGCACTGATACGTGGCCGCTCACAGTGGGCCGCATAAGAAGGCAGGAAGTACTTCAAACGGCAATGGAGATGGCTATACTCAGAGTTTTCCTTCATGTTGGAATAACTAATGATGAAATCCGTAGGAAAACCAAGGTAACCAACATCGTAGACTTTAGTTGTTATAACAAAAGTAATTAGATGTTATTTTCCGTAGAAGAATAGTAATTTATTTTCTGGCTTTATTTTTAACCCCTGAATTATGTGTTATATTTCTATTGTTACACATCCACCATAATATAAAATCATATAAAGAGGAAGGTATTGTGTAAAACATCCAAAATATCTAAAGCCCTAATTAATATCGCACACTTCGTCGAACACATTTGTGACAGCTTAAGGGTAACGCTACACAGACAGCGATAGAAATGCGTACAGCGTAACTACATATAAACACAGATTCACATATGCAAGCTCAGTAGGGACAATGTGCGTGATTACAATTCTTATTTATTATTATAATTACAATTCTAACACATGACATTACATCACGCCTTGTTTTCCCAAAAAAAAAAAGTTAACATATACATAAATACATTTATTTGGGGAGTTTTTGGCGGGATCGCGTTGGAACATGTCGCACGAATTTTCATTTTCATGGAATTTAGTGAAATAGCGAATTAAATTGTATAATTTTGATAGTGAATTATTCAATTTCGTTACGTGTGAGTGCACAAGTGTAGTGAAGGTGAAAATAAGTGACTAACGTGGACTTTTCGTGTTCCCCCCAAAAACTCCTATTAGGTTGTTGTAAAGTTACTACCGCTTTACAATAACTTTGATTTGACTTGACTGACTAAAGACGACTATGACTGTTTTGTAACTTCGTGCCCGATATCGGGCCATTTACTTGATCTAAAAGATAAATTACTTGACACTGGCTAAATGCACAAACCGTGTGAAGCCAAAATCAAAAAAAAAAAAAAAAAATACATTTATTGCATACTTACTTTGTAGATAATATCACAACGTACATTACACTAGTTTTTTTTTTTTTTTTTTTCTGGGTGGGAAATCATCAAATAACTTCTCCCGCTCTGGGTGGAGCGGGAGGGCGTGTCAGACTTTTACTGACTAAAACCCACCCGTGTTCCCTCAGTTGCCTGTGTGCCAGGGGCGGCGGTATCTCTTTCGAACAACCCGCACCCCCGGCAGGCATCGGCCCTTGCGGGCCCCTCTGTTGCTGCTGACATCTCTTTGAGGCGCGCGTGGAACACAACGCGCCGTCGACCCGGGCTTGGTCCTTACCGGACAGCGAGCTACCCATTACTCGCCGTCCGCAAGCCCGTGCCTACGGTGGCCGGGAATCAGCCTGGGATTCCCGACGCCCAGGGCGTCTCCTGCGAAGGCCACGGCTGTGAGGGCGCATGTACTGCATCTCCCTCACGTGCGCCGCCTCCCTCTTTGCGAGCATAATTGCTTCGCTGAAGGAGGCGACTGCCAGCCATGCCCTCTCGCTCCGTACCATGGCCTGGACCAGGGTCGGACGCGAGAGATCGCCGCCGCCGATCACCTCCACGAGGACACGGCGTTGCTCCGCCCAAGCTGGGCAGACCTCCACCGTATGCTCCACCGTGTCCTCTGGGCGATCTTCGCAATGGAAACACCCGGGCGTTTCCTCCCGCCCTATCCGAAACAGGAACCTCCCGAAACAGCCATGTCCGGTGAGGACCTGTGTCAGGCGGAAGGTGAGGACGCCATGCCGCCTCTCAAGCCACTCCTCAAAGAGGGGACTTACCGCCGCAATCGCGGCGTGCCCAGCACTTGGTTGCGACAATCGCACTTTCCACGTCGCCATGAGATCCTGCCGGAGCTCTGTCCGCCGTGCCGCGACTTCCCGCGGCAGCGGAGTTACGCCCCGGCGTTTGGCTTCCTCGCGCCACTCCCAAGTGAGCGCGAGGACGTTTGCCTCCAGATCCCATGGCGGTAATCCGGCAAGGAGGCCCGCCGCCTCACCGGAGATCGTGCGGTATCCCCGGATCATCCGGATGGCCATGACCCTATGGGCCGCCTTCAACCGGCGTGCCGGTTGGCGCCTCAATGTAGGCGCCCACACCGGCGCCCCGTATAGGGCCATGGCCCGCACGACCCCCGCGTAGAGCCTCCGGCAGGAGGCGTTTGGCCCCCCTAGATCGGGCAGGAGCCGCTTCAAGGCAGCCCCGGCCCGCTCCAGTCTGGGAGCCAAACGTCGGAAGTGTTCCGCGAAGTTCCACCGGCTATCGAGGACGAGTCCTAGGTACTTCATCGTCGACTCACATTACACTAGTTTACATGACTTTTATTCATGAAATGGAATCTATACGGTTACGTTACTTTGGGTATCTACATCTCGGAAAAAATATTTATTTTAAATACAGCACGTCAGTTTTTTGAAATATTTATTAAGAAGATTTTCATAAAAAACTACATCTAAATAAACAATAGACATTTACAAATGGGTAAGTTTTGCTCTTTTTTATGAGAACCAATCTGCAATTAGTGCAAATCACATGAGGAACCCAATTTTTATCTTAATTTGACACCGGAAATCCAAAATAATGTAAATAGGCTTCTTGCGATGGTTTTGCTATCGGGAAACCACGATTTAACTGAACAATTTTTCCACAAACATAACAAAATCGATTTGGATGTAGTTTACACACTCTAGGCGACATTTTAATATGAAAATAAGACTTTTTAACACAGTTATTTACAAGAGAACGTATTTAACCAATTGCGGGTAGATAAAAAACAAAGACCTCTATATCTCAGAATTGTGACGTGCTAGGAAAAATAAAAATAAAAAATTTAATTACTGTCCACAGTCTATATAAATAATAAGTATATGTTGCATTTTATGAACCAAAAAAAAATTTTTGTTGTAAACTAGTGTTATTATAGGTCCTTACATTTGAAAATGGCGTTTTGTCGAACTGGCCACTTTTTTCATACTGCTCTCCGAGTAGTGATGATAAAATAAATTACAAAAAACAAAATGCTTGCTTGGGTTCGGAGCCACGAACTCGTAATTCGGGACCGATACCACGGGCCACCAGTGCTCTCCAGCTAACACTGCCCTCCCTTAGGCTCCTAGACAAGCTATGCAAGGGTGATATATCGCTGACACTGTACTGTTACCCTACGAAACAAGACGCAACAATAAAATTTGTGGAATTTCAGAGAGGATCAGAGGAATTTTTCGCCTGGAAAATTATGTCAATTTCTGAAGAGGTGCTCTTTGTTACGTGCCTGGGTACTCTCCTACTCACTGTGTCTCCTTTTAACGAGAGAATCAGGGATCGTTTGAAATTCGACATAACTGTTTACTTTTAATGAATGTTTTTGCGTCAATTAATCCTTTAAAGAATCGATAGTTTTATCAGATTTTAGGCCTTGGGTGAGCGATGTTTTGTGCACAAATAACTTCGCTTAAGGACTTGTGAATTTGTCTAGAAAACTCGATAAGCCTGGAAGTTTCTGGAATAAGATAAGTGTTTGTAATGTAAATGCCACTAGGGACGAAATCATGCCAGGACAAGCCTTTAATGTCCCCTACAGAATCATCTTTTCTTTCAATCTGTAATTAAAAGCAAGCCAGGTTTTTTAAAAAGTGACGACGAATTGCAACATTAATACAGGAGTAATTCCTAGTGTGGGGCAACGCTTTTAAAGAAAAAAAAAATTGACAATGAGGAAAGTTATTAAAACTATAATAATAATAAGTAGGCACTGACTGTAATGGTTCGGCTATCCTGCCAATACCTAGCAACCAGCAGCGAGGTGTAAATTTATCTAAGAGGGAAGCCGAAGCGAAGTCGGCTTTAACTTACTGACTTATCAATAAAGAATACTTACCATCATTCTAAATTAATAGAGGAATGTGAAGAATTAAATACAATAAAATTGAACAGCTGATAACCAAATAAAATGTGCAACACGCGTCAGCGAGAAAGAGATGGAGGAACCATCTCCTTCTCGCTGACGCGTTTTTCTATATCTATCTCTGCATAACCCGTTGTACAGCGGCTTGCTCTAGTCCATATCAAGCAGTGCCTTTTGACCTAAAGTAACATCATTACAGGATTGCTATCGTATGAATTTTTAGTTCCCGATTATGATGTTTTGGCACCAGGTAATTTTTTTTTGTTGTGAACACGAAGCTAAAAATGACCGTTTTTATTGTTTGAATGTTATGATGAATTCAATACATGCAGTATAACTATATTTTTTGACAATAGTAGCCCCTACCGACGTGCCATTTTTTTATAGCGATAGCTGCTGATGCGGATCTCCGAAGGGAAGCCGGTAAGAATCGTGTTATATGGGTGCTTTCGCCACTGCTAGCAACTAAGGTAGCTCGGCTTTCCTGCCATTACTTGTCACACGAATGTTAATGAAAAAGGCTTTTTAATATTGTTATAACCGTCATTACCAACATAACAACGAGATTGTTTACCCCAAAGCGGAGCAGAGGTGTAGGGAGACCTACAGTACACCCACATTTTGCGGGGCGAGCCTATTTCCACCAACTAGATATCACTACCATCAAGTACCTTCCATCGCCAGCAACACCTACCTTTTCCCAACTATGTTGGAGTCGGCTTCCAATCTAACCGGATGCAGCTGAATACTAGATCTAAACATGGACCTCCACAACCCAGTTACTGGGTAACACAGTACCCCTTGGTAAAACTGGTTGTCAGACTGTATTGTCGGCATCCAAGTAATCCTACTATTCCCTACTTAATATTTATAAATGTGAAAGTTTTGGATGTTTATAACTTTACAATTACGCAGAAACGGCAGAACGGATTTAAATACACAAGTAGTATGTAACCTGGAATAAAACATAGGATACTTTTTATCCCGATAGTAGGTTCCCGTGGGATAATTCCCGACCGCCAAGCGAGCGAAGCCGCTGGCAAAAGCTAGTAACAAATAAATAAAAGCTACGGAAACCAACAACTCTACCTCCTTGCGTCCTCAGTATTCGTCAATATATCTCGTTTTTATGAATTCTGGCTTGGAACAATAAAAATCTCACTCGTACCATTATTGGCAAGAAAATAAAAGGTGTACATAAAACGTTCAGCATGATTTGTTCTGAGATCGAACGAGTTATTGGCTCTGGCAGCCGGATGAGGGATCGAGCCGCTGTACCTATATTATTTGACAGAAAATTCCTATTTGTTTGATTTTTGACTCGCACAAAAATGTCTTTGTTGTGAAGTTCTGATGTTCATTATAAGGACAATTTGTATCGTAAAGGGAAGTATGTTGTGTGTATATGATATTAGCTTTTTACCGCGGCTTCACCCGCGTGAAGCTCGGAACTTTCTACCGGGATTAAAAGTATCCTGTCCTAACCCAGCACCCAAATTGCGTATCACACTTTTAATCACAATCTGAACATAATTTTGAATGATATTGCTATACGTTCGAAAAATTTGGCATCAAGCATCATTCATCATTAGATATCGGATATTCGGATGCATATTTACCGAATGTTGAGAGGCTGGCTAAAATGGAATGCGCTTTTGTACCGACTTTTTTTTAAATTTAATGTAATAAAAATGTTTTTACTAACACACACCACCCCTACTCTTACAGACGTACACCCTAGATACATAGGTATAGGTACCAAATTTCCACCGGGGTTAATTTTTTAATAAATATGCTTCTGAATAGTTATGCAATCCTAATCATTTAGAAGTCGCTTCCATACTATACAACTGAGTAGTTATGCATTCCCGGTGTTGCTGGCATCCCAGGATTTTTGTACAAAAAAAATATTTTAAGAAGCCGCTTCCATATTTTCATAACTAAAAACTAACTTTAGGTAAATATGCATCCGATTTTCCGATTCATCATATAGCTCGCCATAGACCAGGACCTGCGGGGTATTAGCGAAACTCACTAATATTAGCAATGGGTTTCATTTTCACAGTACGACAACATTCATTGCGTTAATTACTTTGTTGTCTAGACAATGTTTTCGAAGATATGAAGCAATGGATTAGTAATACCACCAAACCAGCCTAAAGCACTAGTTGTCTGGCATTTTTGCTGAACTGGGCCTTTTTAACGCAGCCGTGAGGCTCACTTTGATGCTAGTTTCTGGCATCGCACTTTACACTTTTTGTTGCTTTTTTTTTATTCTTTTGCTGTATACAGGATAAGTTTTTATCCAATGCGCAAACTGTAACCATGAATTCAGCATATCATTCAAGAAGCAGTACAGAATTTTTTTGTCGGACAAAAAAAAATCAGCTGTTCCATACATTTTGACAGCGTAGGTATTGCACTTTTCTATGAAACAGCTGTTTTTTTTTTTTAAACCGACGTAAAATTTCTATTGTGTTCCTAGTCTGTACTAAATAAATGTATTTTCTTTCTTTCTTTCTTTCAATACCGTACAAAGTTATTTCAATTCTGATTGAACATTACATAACATCACGTCAGTATTCCCAGAAGTATTAAGCAGATATAGTACACCTGAATTTCGCCACTTATGTTTAAGTCTCATGCAATAGGGGGCGAGCTTATTGCTCTACCGGGTACAAATCCAGACTCCAAACCAGTCTAGGGCATGCAATTTTGATGGTTTTGACGTAGAAATGTATAACAGCCACTGAATAGATACGATCGGGATAATATTTGTTTTCATTCATTTAAATTAATATTGGTAGGTGTGTGGCGGACATCTACAATGCCCCACATACGAAACTTCTAATCAACAAATGTGGAAAACACAAAAAGTATAGTGGTGCCATCTACAATCCCATATGCGAACTACTCAAGACTTGATGTCACACCGCAACTACATCAACTACATCGCGCAAGCAGAGTTTACCGCGCGATCTACATATAGACAAAATCTCGACATCAATCGTCGGGCAGTAGCCCACCAGACACAACACCCGTCTGGTCGGAGAATCCTCCTTTCTCAATAGGGTATGAGTGAACTTTACACCCTGTTCCTCATACCTCTATACTGGTAACCCTGGGAACAAACGTCAACGCAGCCTTCGTGCAACAGCCTCAGCGTGACGTCACACCATCATCACTTCCTCAAGCTTTCGAGCAGCGCGAGTCACACAGCCAGCCAGAATCCACGGCTTCAACGGGTATCCTGACCACCTGCATGCAGCAGGACCGCATACCTGGTCATCACCCACAGCCTCATCAGCCTCAACAAGCGACCACGGCACTACTGCTCTTCGGCCGGTCGAGAGCTCGATCTCCCGTTCGACAATAGCAACCAGCCACATCGCGGCGCTGTACCACGACGCACCGGAGCAGCGCCGGCCGTGACTCACTGGGGTTCGCACCACCGCAGACAGTTCCGACCCACCGCGAACTATGCGACAGCGGTTCCGACGCACTGGAACAACAACTGGCACTAGCAAGTATTACAATATGCACTGACTTCGCCCACTATCAACCTGCTTCAGAGGGGAGTGATGTGGCGGACATCTACAATGCCCCACGTACGAAACTTCAAATCAACAAATGTGGAAAACACAAAAAGTAAAGTAGCTCCATCTACAATGCCATATGCGAACTACTCAAAACTTAACGTCACACCGCAACTACATCAACTACATCGCGCAAGCAGAGTTTACCGCGCGATCTACATAACTACAAGATCCCAACATCAACCGTCGGGCAGTAGCCCACCAGACACAACACCCGTCTGGTCGGAGGATCCTCCTTTACTATGGAGTATGAGTGAATTTTACACCCTGTTCCTCATATCTCTATAGTTGTAAGGTGTAAGTTGGTAAAATTCTTTTCTGAAATCGGTGCTTTCAATTTCAAGTTCAATTTGAAGAACCAATTTTTCCAATCACTCGATACCGACGACGTCAAACACTGTTTATCACGTTTTATTTCGCTCCTAATACAAACCATTTGATTCCGATAAAACCCATAGATCAAGTAAAATCTTAAATTGCCGTGCGTTAGTCTCGCATTTAAACTCAAAATTGTTACCAGAGTAGAATAAAATTAAATGTCATTGCAATTAAAATTAACGGAAAAAGTAAAGCAGTACCTACAGTATTATTATTTTCAGTCAATCAAAATAAAAATCAAAAGTCATTTATTCAAACTAGGCTGAGAGTTAGCTCTTTTTGAACGTCAAAATTACACAAGACAGTCCCCCCAAAACGCCTGCCCTTCAACACTTCTTAGTGCTTTAGCTGGGAAGAAGTGGCGCAACAAACTCCCCAGCAGCACAGTTGTCTGTTAAATTAGAAGAACTTGATTCTATACAATAGTAGGTAATTAACATTACGAAACACAAAAACCAATAAATTAACCATATGTCAGCTAGCACACGCCAATATACCAACAAAACATTGAAAACTATAGGTACTCAAGTAAAAATAAATAATGATTAACAAAAATTAAAAATAAACGTAACCAGAACTTACAATTTAAATAAAAGCCTCCAGGCACAAAGAGCATGCTCTCTTACATATGCATTTCTACATTATGTATATATAGCTATAACTTGAAGTAGCAACAGTTAAGCTAGGACATTTGGAATAAAATTAATAAAAAGTTAATACAATTAACAAAACCAGGGTCAGCAAGACGACCAGTCACCACAAGCAGCACCCGTTCACGAGCCTAACGCAAAGATCAGCCATTACCCCACTTGCCATCTTTGAGGGAAGGAGGCAACTCACATTCAAATAACAGTATTCAAATAAGTCTTAAATTAAAACAGCAAGAAATAAAGGTAAGTACCAACATTTATTGAAACAAAAATAAAGAAATCTCAAATACTCTTAAAAACGTATACAAGCTGTTTCCTCTTTTAACAGATCCCTCATTTTGACGACGCGTGAGTAATGACAAGTGGCATGAGCATAAATGACGATCGACCGGATTGAATGAAATGTATTTCGTAAGAAAAAAACATTTCCTTTACGAGGTTTGAGTTAAAAGGGCAGTGATTGACATGTTGCATCATGACAGTGTGAAAAACAAACGTTCAAAATGAATATAAACACCTAAAACCCATCAAAATATACAGCCGCTGAACTTGGGCATTGCCTATAAAGAGAACGATGTCTTAGTGATTTGTTTTTTTTTTTATATTTTACTTAATAAATAATCTAGGAATAGCAGATTTCATAGATTTGTCATTTTATAGAACAGAAAAATTATATCCATATATCTAAAACCTAATAAGCATTTACTAATTGTTATAAGTTATAAGCACGAGTTTTTAAACCCAGGCCTTTAACTAACTTTTTTTATAAAAATATTTTTTACGGTTCTGTAAAATGTATAAATGATAAATGATTTTATTTCTGTAAGTAGGTTTGCACAAACACGTCAATCATATTTTTTTAAACTAGATGAGGTCGGCGTTTCCTATCCGACTACTCTGAGAAGAAAGGCCGAAACAAACTCAGAGGTCACAGTCTCTTTTAAAGTCCAGACATAATCTTGGTCAGATCATGTGAAGACCATGTGGATCGGTGTCTGAAATGGTCTTTTGAAGAAAGAACCACACAGATTGAGTGGACCTGTCCATTCAGTGCACGCATTTGTCAGTAATCATACAGCTCAACTCAGAACTTGAGGAGCTCAACGATTTGACGAACAATACCAAAGACAGGACATTTGGGTAGGCCGCATAAAATACTCAAACTGCCAAATTAATATTAAAACTAGCTGAGAAAGAGATGAAACACAAAAGCAAACAAAATATGACCCAAATAGTCCTCACATTCACAATAATTAAAACAAAAATAATATTATACTTCTAAAGTAAATATTCATGTCAAAGTGTATATAATAATTATCAAATGTCAGAGTATAAGTTTGCAAAAAAAAAAAAACAACATTTAGTATGTAAAAATTGGAGCAAGTCAATCCCAAGCTTTTGTGTCCTCAATACGAGTATAATCTTTAACAGTATAAAAGGCTTTCAGGCACAACTTACGTTTATAAACTAGGAATTCATATTTTACTAGACCAATAATAAAAAATAATAAAAAACAATAGACAAGCATATAAAAAATAAATCCATAATTAACAAACCACATAAACTCTTGCGAAAAACATGCCATTAACTACGTACAATACTTAGGGATAACGCAAACTTTTTTATCCGTGTAATTTGCGAGGCTTCGTTAACCAAGCCGACCGGTACATAAAGGTAAA
This sequence comes from Polymixis lichenea, assembly GCA_949091785.1. NCBI lineage: Eukaryota > Metazoa > Arthropoda > Insecta > Lepidoptera > Noctuidae > Polymixis > Polymixis lichenea. The sequence goes on along the minus strand of OX420948.1, from coordinate 21,490,026 downwards.
AGGTAAAGGTATATATCTAATTTCTCGGTCATTTAACGCTGACAACTTGGTACGTTACTAAACTCGCTCTTGTGTAGACAGCCTTCCAGTTTATTAGTGTCATAAAATATTTTATGAAGCCCCCTGTAGAGCGCCACAGTGGAGGTTTGGACAGTAGGACAATAACGGGTGTAAAAAGATGCTCAACAAAGCCGAGACTCACTTGTACTCCCCGTTATTGTAAAAGGTTTTTATGTTGGACCATACTTGGCAAACCTCTATTTACGGAGATTTTATCAAAGTTCAAAGTTTCAACTGTTTTACGACAAAATGTTTTAAATGTCTACTTAATTTTTAAACTTTCAATTTTCTTTATTTATTTTTTTACTTTTCTTTCTTTAAATACCCCAGGTTCCCTTATCTAGTTGCATACAGCAGGCTAAGCACGAAAACCAGAGACAAGCGTTTTGTCATCGTCGGAAGAGTAGATAAAAATGACATTTCCGTATAGACAGTTGACAGGTTTTCAACGAGAAATTTCTATTCTACAGTAGAGTTAAAATAGAAAGCGTCATGATAAACCTGCAGTAAACACAATATTTTGAGCACATAAACGAAAATTCAGTACTTTTTCCTCAATGTACATAAGTTTGATGTACAGAATGTGTAGATAACGGATATGAGATGGGTAATTTCAGACTGTGTATATTGTAATTTTATACCTGTTTTTTAAGGGTCCTTCTATATATGTAGATAGTTAGCTAGGTTTCGTCGGCTTGCGAGTGGAAGTTCATGATCTTTTTATTATTGCTGAATGGGCCTGCTATTGACCTGGACCACGCCTGATGGTAAGCGTTGAATGAGGTCTATTATGTAACGAGTGCGCCCAGAAGATGCCTGTTTACTCTTGATTTGAAAGCAGATAGGTTATATGCGGAAGGGAACACAGACGCTTGCAAAGAGTTCCACACTTTGGCTGTGCGCGTAATAAATGTGGAGGAGTAGCGCTGAGTACGACTTTTACTTCGTTTACTCTAATCCTCTTTCCCCCTAAATTGTATGGGTAATCTGAAATTAATACTAGTAGCTTTACTCCGTGTTTGAAAACAGTAAGACTGCAACTTTGCTGTCCGTAGAAAGGACACAATAATGTGGACACAGCTCAACAACGTACAGTCACCAAAAAAGATAACTTACCAAGGTCGTTGGATGTAACTGAGATTTAGTAAGAAACCGATGGATGTCTTCGAATAAAACTTAATTTGATAAACTAACTGTTTGTTTTCTATTCATTAAATTAAATTTTATTCGTAAACATTGATCCCGATCAGTTTAGTAAAAAACCCGTTTTTTACGGTGGTAGGCTGGTGGGGCCGGATTTGGCGGAGAGCCAGTTTGGTTAGCCGTCACCTTCTTCTACGAAGCAGTAATGCTCGCGAAGAGGGAGGCGGCGCACGTGAGGGAGAGGCAGTATATGCGCCCTCACGGCCCTAGCCTTCGTAGAAGACCCCCTGGGCGTCGGGAATCCCAGGCTGATTCCCGGCTACTATAGGCACGGGCTTGCGGACGGCGAGTAACGGGTAGCTCGCTGTCCGGTAAGGACCAAGCCTGGGTTGACGACGCGTTGTATTTCACACGCGCGTCAAAGAGGTGTCAGCCTCAGCACCAACTGATGGGGTCCGCAAGGACCGATGCCTGCCAGGGGTGCTGGTTGTTCGAAAGAGATACCGTGGCCCTTGGTACACAGGCAACTACAAAAGTCTGACACGCCCTCCTGCTCCACCCAGAGCGGGAGAAGTTATTTGATGATTTCCAACCCAAAAAAAAAACCTGTGGGAATAGATTTAGTACTTGTTTCTGGGATTTTTAATTGGTTATTTTTTTATCTGCTATTTCCTACAAAAGTGCAATCTATTTTTCTTTCTTTCAATACCTGCGCGGTCAAAATGTACGGAACAGCAATTTTTTTCTTGGGGGGTTTTCAAAATCATGTACTAACTCCATGATAACAAGTTGTGCGACAATTAATCGACGAATTTTTTAAATCAAATTTTACACTTCACACAAATATTTTCTTTGGTAAATGACAAATAACTTATTCTCTCTCCTGAAATAAAAGCACATACCACAAAATCAAAGCAAGACAATCATCATCATCATTTCTGAAAGACTTCCACTGGACGTAAGCCTAGCATCACCTCTTCGACGTCGCTTGCCTTCGTGTCGCATCCAGTGGATTCCTGCGGCTTTCACCAGGTTATCGGTCCACTTTATGGCAAACTATTCAACGCTACGTTCAACGCTACGCTGTCTGGTACGTGGTCGCCGCTCCAGAAACTTTCGGGCCATCTTCTCTGCGAGCATGTGCCCTGCCCACAGACAACATACCAATAAATTAAAATAAACTTTAACATCAGCGCAATCAGGGATCAACATTGTACTCGATTGGCTTAATAAACACCTCCTTACTCTAAATACGGATAAAACAAAAATTTGCTTTACACCAATCCACACAACCCTCAGATTCATTTGCACTTGTGGCACATTCTTGCCAATCACCGCTTCAACGTGTACGGTCTATAAAATATCTTGGGGTAACACTCGATAACGGTCTTACCTTTTTCTTGCATACCTATTGACCTCAAGAAGCAGGAAACTGATTTTTGTTTTTAAAACTGTACGCCATGTTGCTGATGGAGGGATTGTCAAGAGAGTCTATCTTGCTGTTTGCCAATCTCTCTTAACGTATTGTATTTCTACGTGGGGTAGGACGCCTAAAACCATACTCCTAAAGTTGGAGAGAGCCCAGAGAGCCGTATTAAAGCAACCCCCCCCCGTCCGTCCCCTACTTTTCCCAACATTTGAGCTTTATAAAAGCTGTGGAGTTCTCACTGTGCGACAGCTCATACCGTAGTGTAACAGCGTCTAGATACCCCTTACGTCATACTTACCAGAAGACGTAGAGACACAGTCTGTCAACCTCAATGTGTAAGTTTGCATTCACTAAGAAATTCTTTTGCTTTCAAGGCCCACGTTTGTATAACAGACTCAATAAAGATCTGAAATTCTACTCTTAACCAAGTAACACCTAAAAAAACTGTTACAAACTGGCTACTTGAACACAATTATATTCCCCCCCAGTGGGGTTCCCGCATTGTCGTTGCGGGGGGGCTCAGTAACCGTGGTCACCCTCCCACGGTGAAGCGAAGAGGAACCCCAAGGTGGGGCCGCTCGTCAGGGCTTGTGCCTCCAAGCCGACGACGTAGCGGCCAAAAAGTAGGTTGCGGTGAGGTGCATCGCAACTGAGGCGGGCCGCGATGTCGAATGGGAGGCATCGCGGCTGAGGGTTACAGGCTGCGGTGGAGGAGGAGTGCCGGTACTTCTGAGTAGCGCTCTTCCCTTCCGTAGCCTGGACGGGGCCGCCACCGTTTGATGGCGGACGCGGTGGGGCCGCAGGGGAAGAGGAGTGTCGGTATAGCGTTGGCCGCTCTCCCTATCCCCTGCGGCCGAAAAGTGGTTGGCGGCGGGGCCACTGTACTGACCCGTCGCAGGAGGACGTCAGCAGCAGCTAGTGGGGCCCGCAAGGGCCGATGCCTGCTAGGGGTGCGGGTTGTTCGAAAGAGATACCGCGGCCCCTGGCATACGGGCAGCTGAAGGAACATGGGTGGGTTTTAGTCAGTAAAAGTCTGACACGCCCTCCTGCTCCAACCAGAGCGGGAGAAGTCATTGGATGATTTCCCACCCACAAACAAAAAAAAAAAAAACAAAAAAAATCACAATTATATTGACACAGAGCGGCTTCTTCTTTCTGGAGAAAAGTCTTACTAAATAAATGCAACTATTCCTCACATATTCATCACACACACTCCACACACATCTCTAACACCTCTCACTACCACATTAAACACTTTTTCGTTTGTATTTTGGTTTTTGTTTACTCCTCGTTGATTTTATTTTACTAATGGCTCAAGTTGTAGTAGTGTTTCAAGGGTGCAAGCAGTGGAGAATTTACACATTTGCCGCCAGTAGGCTATTAAATTTTTGCTGCCCCTACTAACTCTTTTGAATTGTAGCATTGAAACGCTATTGGAATATTTTAAAAATTCATATTCTCAACTTTACACAGCGTTTAGTCATTTTTCATATACAGACATTGGAGTATTCGGTATACCTACTGTATGTATAGTAGGTAGGTACTTAAATATTGTAATTTTGTTAAATTTTCGAGACTTCTTTTCTCCGCGTAAATTATAATGTTTTTTTTTTCAAAAATGAGCCTAAATCGCCGCCGCCCTAGGCTCCAGCCTACTCAGCCTGCTAGTAAATCCGCCACTGGGTGCAAGCTACGATATCTACTAGTGCTATTCTTACAATTAAGTCATAACGTTAAGTTGCTGTATTGATTGATGCGAATAAATAGTATTACTACTACCAACATCGATGTCTCGTCTGTGTCTTCTAGGTCCCCGCTACATCAATTCACTACTGAAGTACCGACCACCAGCCACTGGCCGTCAAAGTAAGCTGAGTGAAAATACTCAAACAGACTACCATGCACTTGAACATCGCATACATGGACGTGGTATCCTATCTTCATCCGTCCATCACTGACCGGACGGGTCCACTCAATCTGTGTGGTTCTTTCTTCAAAAAACCATTTCAGACACCAATCTATATGGTCTTCTCATGATCTGACCAAGATTATCAGTTCCTTTTGAGTTTGTTTCGGCCTTTGCATAAGGCCGGACATATAACACTATTGCACATAATTATTTTTATTCGCCCTGTACATCCTTTTAAAAATTGTCAAACTTAAAGCCCACAATTTCTTCATCAGATTACATTATCTGGTTGATGCTTGTAATTATAGGCGGCTTCATTTTATACAAAACACTTGTAATGTAGAAAGCATAAAATAATCAAGGGGGTCGAAAAAAATTAACAGCCGGGTATCAATTAATTGCCGCCTCCATTACTACCGGGCTCCCGCTGTGCCCGTCAAAGTTCGTTCACGGTCGAATGCCAGCATACGGCCAACGTTAAGATAGTTCCGTTGGCCAACATGCCGCAACACCACTGAATATACTACCAACATTAGAACATACACTCCTATGAGTATCGTAATACGCTACGCTGCGTAGACATCATTTTCGTAGATAGCTACGAAATCTCGTAGCCGCGTAGCACTCAAATATTACTTAACAAAGACACTAGAAAACACGTCGGTAGTTTTTGAGAATGATGTTGATTGATTTTATTCGTTGTTTGCAGATATAATATTAGGGAGGCTCCATCGTAGACAATATGGAAACCCAGGCGACTAATAGAACCATAATTTTAAACCTTACTAATAATTTTAAACCTTGCTTTTGCCCGCGGCTCCACCCGCTTGGATATCGGTAAAGGTCAGGCCCATATCCCAAGCCATATCTCTGCCAAATTTCATGACGATTTAGGCGTGAAAGCGTAACAATCAGACAGACTGACAGAGTTACTTTCACATTTATAATAGTATTAAGGATTATCAACCTGTTAAAAATATGGCCAAGCGAGCAAGAGTGTGTCGGACCATGCAAAATAAAGGGTTCAGTAGTTGGGATGAATCTATTCCCAAAAACAAACCTAACTTTGTAGTTGAAAAAATGTTCTTCCATACGTCAATATACGTCACGGTCAATTTTCCAACTGCAAATGTAAGTTTGTTAGGTCAACGGGAAGGACCAAGTTTTTAATTATTTAAATCAATCAACTCAGCCTATCTCAGTCCACTGCTGTACATAGGCGTCTCCCAGGTTGCGCCACAACATCGTGTCTTCCGCCTTTCGCATCCAGTCTGCCCAGCCACCTTCTTACTTCACTCGTAGATAAGTCAAGGCCGAGATTGACTTATTTATCTAAAGATTATGTCGCATAAATAGCAGTACTTTTACTGCGTTGACTTAGAAACTAGATTTTTTTAGAGCTCCAAGGGACCGTAAACGTATTAATTTGATAATAATTTCAACATGTATTAAGTTGAAATTAAGTCTACCCGTTCCTGAGACATTGGGTCTAGGCAGACAGACGGACAACAAATTAATCCTTATGGGTTCCGGTTTTTTTTCCTTTTGAGAACCGGAACTCTAAAAAAAACAATTCATTAAGCCAACTGTCACACACTTTGCCAATGCCACAATAACCATAACCAAAAGTTTATCATCACAAAACGCGGGTTGACATCATAATGATGCGAAGTTCTTTGATCATGCGCCGTTTGAGCCAATCGTAAAATAACAATGGTAGAATGGTCCACATATAAAAAGTATGATGGTGGACCCTAGTCGATAGAGGGGTAATGTACCGGCACCACTACCGCAAATAATAAAATAGGGACGGTACACTGACGCACACAAGTGTTTCTTGTAGGTACTTTCGGCTTCACTGTTTCGTGTAGAAACTTTATTGCATGTTATTGGAATTGTGTGCCATGTTTGCAGTCAAATTTTAAGCTTTTGCAACTTCCTCTAAGGTCCATAACGCATCGGCAACCCCGGTATTGCTAAATTCGACTGTTCCTGTTTTCACGTAATTATCTTAAGTTTGTAATATCGCCGTGACGCGTTAGTCCAAATTTATTAGTTTAAAAAATATTTTAAATTATATTCAATAAAAATGTTAATGTTATGTATTGTTCATCATATACTTTGGTTTAACCTCAAAAACACCGAAGCCTTGTGACCAACCCCGACACCCACAGTCAATATGCTAAGAGATTTAATAAAAAACAGTTTCTAGCAAAACTTACATAAATATATAAACTCATGCCTTCTTCCCGAGGGGGTAGGCAGAAACTACAGAACGCCACCCACTGTGATCCTTACATACTCCTCTTGCCGTGTTTACGCTCATACATCTGGTCACACACATGCCGGGTGCGAATACTATGCAACTGGTCTTTCTGGAGAACATATGGAGGTGAAGGGCGGGCGTTTTGAGGGACTCTCTTATGTAATTTTAACGTTCAAAAAGTGTTAATTCCAGCCTCGTTTGAATAAATTACTTTTGATTTCACATGGGCAATTTATGTCGTAGGGCATCCCCGAAACGCGCGCTTGCAGGCTTGTCTAACACGGCTCATAAAAACATTTCAAAGTATTGCTGCCAGCAGGTTATTCATAGTTTAACATATTAACGGGTATAACTAAAAAAACATTTCTTCATCTTTTTTGTGTAGCAGAATAAATATTTCTGTATACCGCTTTAGCACGCGACGATACATAATTTTCCGCTCCGCAAATGTCAATCGCGGACCTTAAACGGCTAATTTCCTGCCAAATGTGACTTTGTATTAAGAAAATATATAAAAACTTGGACAATAAATCGACTTCATATTATCATCGATAGTAAAAAAAAGTTTTTTAATCAATCTTTGGAAAAGTTTGACGAAAAAATGTTTACGTGAATTACTTGCGAAGTAATTTAAAAGATAAAGGTTTTGTTACCCGTTTTATGGTGCTGAACGTACTTTATTATTGTTTTTGGACACAGTTTGTGTGATAACATCTCATTGATTTACCAGTGAGGTAGCCTTATAATCGTACAGTCGCGAACACTAATTTGTGTATACAGATAGCCAAATTCCAAAGCGATTTTCTCTCAAATAACGATTGCAACCTTGAGTTAACCTAGGTATTTCATTATAAATGTTATTTTCATAATTACATAGAATCACAATCAGTACAGGAGGAGAAAATCACTTTTAAAACTTGGTAAGCGTATACATATTAGTGCTCGTGACTGTACACCTTTGGCTCTATGGCAGGGGTCACCAACTGGCAAACTGTGATCTAGATTCGGACCGCTAAAACTTAATCTAAATATATTAAAATAAAAACGTTGAGTTTTAGTTTGCACTTACTTTAACACAAACTTGAGAGAGATAGTCCAAAGTAAAAAAAAAATACACATTAAAATTAATTAGGTACTTACTTCATTTATTCTTGTTAATTACATAATATTTATTAATTACATAACTTATGTTATCATTCGGGGTAAAGGAATACTAAGTTTTTGCTTCACGTATTAATAAATACATTCTCTTCTATAATTAAAACGACAAATCTTAATTTACGCAGTCATTGATATTATTTATATTATTAATTATTAATTAATTAATTATTTTTGTGGGACCCCGGGTGTCTTGCATTAATTCGCGAATTACTATTTTTACATGTAATTTTCTTAATACGCCTTTTGTTACCTATATATTAATACAAAAACTTTGTATCCCGTTTTACGAAAATTACGCAGACGGAAGAGTATAAAATATAGCACAGTTAAAGTTTATATGGAGAAGAAAGGCAGAATACTAATATTTTTATATGACAATGTATTTATATTTCAATGACTTATGGTTGAATTTCGACCACTAGGCGACGTCTAGTAAGAATGAAAATACGAAAGTGACATTAAATTAATTGTACAGTTTAACAATATGTAATGTGTGTGGAATAGATGCGGATTATTTCCGGATGCGGGTAAAAAGTGTCGCCTCCTCTTCTTCCTGAATTTACTGCCGACAGTATAGATTGTTCAATTCCTTACGAATATAAAGTTTTTGCACACTTACGTGTCAAAGCGATAATATACAAGGTTTAAAGCGTATGCGTCGGGGTTGCCAACAAAATTATAATATTGAACACTCTGGCACTGACCTGCAAAGCAAAGAGCGTAAGAAAAAATGAATTTCGCGGGCTACCTAGTGCATCCTCTTAATTGAAATAACTGAAAACCTAAAAAGAGCTCTTTCTACTGATTATTACGAACAACTTGTCAAAAAAATCGGCTGTTCCATACGATATTTTTTTTTCAGCATTTTTTTCTTTATTGCAGTTTCTCTAATCTTCTCTCAGCTATGCCGAAGATAAACTACAAAAGTACTTTTTATCTATATAGAATTCTTTCTTTATAGGTAAACAGTACTTTTGAAGTTTGTACACAGCTGTACCAGGTTTAAAAACCTAGAGCCTCTGTAGCAAAAATTATAATCCTACTATACTACTAATTAAAAACATCCACACACACACACACACACATCTTGTTTTCATCTTTTTCTTCTTCTTATTTGGGGGTTTATTACTCAATCTTGCAAAAACGGCTGATCGGATTTAGTTTAAATTTGGCACACAAATAGTTGGCACATAACCTGAATTAACACATAAAATACTATTTATCCCGGTAATACTTTCCCGTGGGATAATTTCCGAACTGCACGCGGGTGAAGCCGCTGGCAAAAGCTACTATTACATTCTTCAGCCCACATTATAGTAAATTTCTACTTATATTTTTTTGTAACACTGGATGCCCAAGACACAAAGCTTGGCAGACAAGGGATTAGCTCTCGGTGAAAAGAGATTATCAAACCTCCGCTTCGCCGATGTCATTGTAGTTTTTTCCTCATCAGCGGCTGAGTTGGGTAACATGCTCGCAGACTTGAACAAGGCAAGCCTCGAGATTGGGCTTAAGATGAACATGTCAAAGACCAAACTCGTGATAACAGCACCAAAAGGAGAACACACATTGGGGGTGAGGAGATTGCATATGTCCAAGACCTATATCTATCTGGGTCAAATAGTCTCCTTTCAAGCGCGACAAGATAAAGTTGCTCGACGCACTGAGAGCGCCTGAAGGAGCTATTGGTCAATGAAAGGATATCTACCACTATGTCTCAAACGGAGAATTATGGACATGTCTATTTTCTCCATTCTCACATATGGTGCGCAAATCTGGTATTTAACACTTCAGCAGAGGTCCAAGCTCGAGGTTTGCCAGCGAGCTATGGAGCGCAGTATCCTGGGGTTTCGGTTTTCAGACCGTATCAGGGACACACCACTGCGCGCCAAAACCTAGGTCACGGACGTCACCCAGAAAACTGCTCAGGTTAAGTGGGACTGGGCACTGCCGCATTTTAGACGACCAATGGGCTAAAATAACCACCGATTGGGTCCCACTAAATGCACGACGCCATTGCGGTAGGCCGCGACGAAGATGGCGGGACGACCTTGACTCCTTCCGAAGGGCTGGCCAGTACTGGCAAAGGAGAGGATTGTGTGGAAGAGGGAGAGGGAGGCCTTTGCCCTGCAATGGGAAAATACAGGCTAATTAGATAGTACGCCCATGTTCACTCTACAGCGTAAAACATAGCTCCGCTTCGCTTCACCTGCCATTACACAGCATACTTTTACATTTCGAGTCTCTCAATGTAGCATGGAAAGTTTATGTCAAATTATTGGATTTTTCGTCCCTTAATCAGACACGTTAAGCTTTTGTACCCTAAGAAGTGTTCCTTGGCCGTTTGTCATGGATTGGGTAACTTGAGTGGGTACATGAGATTAGGGTGTTTGGGGTTTAGGGTGTTCGGGTCTCAGCCACTGACTTATTTAGAGACCAATGTCTCTACTTTCTATACAACGTGTAACGGAAAGGGTATATACATACCAAGGGCACGGGTTCTTTGGATGATATCAAGCGATATTGGAAGGGTTTTTTAATCCTATCTCTACATGTTCGGAAGTTATGAGAATTTTTAATACATTGATACCAGAACAAATTGTAACAAACAGATCACTCGGAAGAGATTTATTGTGATATTGACAAGTAACGTGGAAAGTTATTGACCTACGTAGTGCGGTGACACGTTTGTTATGATTTGAATTTAAGAAACATATGAAACCGAAAATTTGGTATCAATTCTTAGAATATTTTATTTTGAGCTGAAACTATGTATAGTGATTCTATACCAGCTTTTATCTTTAGTGCTAAAGGATAGCAATTGGGTTTCTGTTACACCCTGTATAGAACCTTTCTGTGTGATTCTTCGAACTCAATCTGTGTGGTTCTTTCCTCAAAAGAGCATTTCAAACACCAATCTACGTGGTCTTCATATGATTTGACCAAGATTATGTATGAACTTTAAATGAGACTGTGACCTCTGAGTTTGTTTCGGCATTTCTTCTCAGAGTTCGGCGTTTCCTATCTGACTGGATTGGAAACGCCGACCGTTAACACAAGAAATAAGGACAAACTACGTGTTCCCTTTCACCGGCTTCATAAGGTTCATAACTCATTTGTTGGTCTTGGTATAACTTTTTATAACAAGCTTCCCTCTTCTTTCCTAGATTTGCCTTTTAATGCGTTTAAAGCTCAAGTAAAATCCATCCTTTGTTTTAAGGCTTACTATTCCATCAACGACTATTTAAATGACAAGAATAGTTGGTCGCTGTGATTAACTCAGACAATGTTTATCTTATTTCTCCAGAACTGGCGTATCTAGTAACAGGTTATATGGGTTCATATAATTATCATTTTATTTTTTATTGCCTGTTTAACATTTTTTTTATTATTATCTATTATGTCATTACTTATTGACATGATCTACTCATGACAATATTTTTTAAGATGAGTTGTTTTAGGCTTTATTTGGGCTCGACAGTTTTCATTTTATTTGTCGGTATATAGGTATGGCTAGCTGCCATTTTGACTAATTATTTAATTAATATTTTGTGTCTCGTAATGTTTATTACTTTGCCTATGTATGTATAGAATCAAGTCTATCCGACTAAACAGACAGCTGTGTTGCTGGGGAGTTTGTTGCGCCACTTCTTCTTCCCAGCTAAAGCACTAGGAAGTGGTGAAGGGCGGGCGTTTGTGGGGGACTGTCTCGTGTATTTTGACGTTCGAAAAGTGCTGACTCTCAGCCTAGTTTGAATAAATTACTTTTGATTTTGTAACGAATGACAAAGATGCACGACTGACGGCCGAGAGCAACGGAGGCATGGAAGGAGCCTCGGTATATAATGGATTGTTTCCTGTCCCCTTTTTGAAGTCGTTTCATCATCAGTATACTCCTGCCCTCATCCCAATTTATTTGGGATCGGCGCAACATGTCCTTTTCATCCATACTGCCCTATTGGTCGTCATCTCGGTAGTCACACCTTTTTTAACCATATCATCAAACACACAGTCCATCCATCGTTTCTTTGGTCTCCCCTACTCTTACAGCCATCTATATTCATACTTAAAACTTTTCTCACAACATTTTCCTCATTCCTCCGTATCACATGCCCTTGACAGGACAGCCGATTTCCACACTACTTTTCAGTTTTGAAGGCGTTTAAGAATGAAAAATAAGCAAAAGTCTGATACTCCTCCTATCAAAATAATAATACATGGGAGCCTCTATCTGATCTCTCAGTACCATTATCCTCACTCCTCACGCAAATCTTATATATCCTTATATGTTCGGGCTGGGAAACCAGTCCGCAGTCGGTACGCCTACCCTCTCAATATCGCCTACTCGCTTGCCTTCGCTACTGCTTCGGCTAAGGACTCACCTTCGTTACGATAGGAAGCGATTTATTATTATTGTTAAAAGTGTTTCGCCATATTAAACGCGGAGGAAAGTTATGCCAAAGTTTTACCTCGAAAAATGTATAGTTAAACTGATGATATTAACTGTACTCCGAGTTTTTATCGATGAATCCGGGTTATGAACTATCTGTGTGCAAAAGTTCATCTAAATCCATTCAACATACATCCAAACAAATAGACAAACGGACAAAACTTACAAAAAAAAATATTTTTACAAAAATAATTAATGTAAATTTTTCACTTCGTTTCTCTTTCATTATAGTTGCTATCTAGTGAAAGGCCCAATTTCTCGTTTAGGCGGTTACCTCATACTGTCATAAATGATTAGTAATACATAAAGGATCTCTCTCTTATGGGGTACCAGCAGCGACTGCGGTCAACATGCACATAAATAGCCCTATATTGCAACTACAACCAGCTGCATCCAGCTAGACTGGAAGCCGACCCTAACATAGTTGGGAAAAAGCGCATATCGTGGCATTTTCTTAAAATCGCTGTCGCTCAAGCACTATGCCGCGACCTAAAGACGGCGAACGAACAGCGGATATGAGGTAGGAGCGGATATTGCACAGACACTCGCAGGTACATTCGGTAACAGTGTAAACTACCCGCATTTGGTTATAAATGTTGTTTGCCGAACATACACTGCTCGAAGTAAACACTTATATTACAAAGATTTTTTCAGTCGATTGTACTTACCTGCACGTTTCTTGGATATGAAGATATTGTTAATGTGCAGATAATGTTTTGTGTTTTGAAAATTTTATTGTTTGTTACATATGAAAGAGCTTGAGTGATCGTGGATTTTGACAAGGGCTTCATCTTTGTTAGATTCCTAGTACATATAGGTAATAAGCTCGAGGGGCGAGATGTGCGCGAAGCACGAGGCACAAAACATTCATATAAAAGGATATGTTGAAATAAACCTTTATAAAAATACCGTTTAATAAAACACTATTCCCTAACCTATCAACGCTGTATTCTAACGAGAGAAAAAACCGGCACCTTAACTTTTACAACACCCACTAAAACTTTTTTATGGCTAGCAACACTCGTAAAAGGTATAAATAAAATATAGCCGCTGGCAACATTGACAGCGGGTGAGCGCGGGAAACGTAATAATTTCCACGTTTTGGCGACTCGAGTTGTGGGCTCTTTTCGATTATAATTTATAGCCCTGAATGAGGGCTGGGTTCGATATCAGGGACACTTTCCCGTGTATAATGCCATAAATACTATCGTAAAATTGTTTGCTTGCTCCGAACTGTAATCTGATCACGTCCGCTCGCCAATAAAAGCGGAATGTGCGAATTTACACAAATAATTATATTTTATTAGACGATGTGCGATTACGAATCAGAAAAATACTGCTAATTGATAGCAAGAGCTCTTATATGCAGCAATTTCACTGTTAATAACAAATTATTTTAGTCTATGGTATGTTTTATGAGGAGATAAAATATACCATAGACTAAAATTATTTCTTTTTAATGGACAGACTATGGAGAGCCGATATGTTCCCAAACTTGACATTGGCTAAATGCACAAACCGTGCGAAGCCAAAACACAAAAAGAAAAAAAAACACGATATATTCACCGTATTAGGAATAATTTAGAAACAACGTGGTATGCTTTAAAAAGTGGAGTAAGTAAGCCAGGCTATAATAATCAAAAGAACCCTTCTCGCTAAAAGCTCTGGGTAGTTTCGGCCCCTTTTCCGTTGGTGTACCTCATAAACGATGGGCCGAGTCAATTTTTCCAAGTGAAGTAAAGGTATGGCATGTTTTTGCTTTTGGCACTCGAACAAAATTAAGGGGGAAATCGTGGGAGTGTATATTGAATAACAAAAAGGTTTTGTATGCATGAGGTCTTATTGAGAATGTGTCTTTTGCTAGACTTGTAATATAAAACAAAGAGAAACTAAGTGAGTAAGTATTAATTACTTTTTGGCACAACGTTTAAAAAGGACCAGCAATTGAGCAAGCCAATACCCACGTGTTCGTCAAATGGGTAATCACAAATTGAGGGGCAGTCCATTCAATTTATCTGGTTAATTCAGCCTTTAAATATCAGTTTTTATCTCAGACGAAATTTAAATTTGTAGTTAAAAGCTAAGACCAAACCCACCAGATAAATTGAATGATAAACCTTCAGAACTGTGCAGTTAAGGGCACTTCCAAAACTCGCCGTGCAAAGGGATCGTCGGATACTTGACATGGCACCAGCAACAGGGGCGGACTCAGTTGTGCGGGAGCCAATTTAAATGTTTAGTCTTGTTCGAAGTGCAGAAACCGAGTTTCGTCGAAAATCTTAAGACTTAGAGTAGTCATTTTAATTGATTAATTTTTCTTCTTTTTTCTTATATCTTGTAGCACTCATTGCACCTTATTATACATCCAGAAGTTCCTACTACTAACAGATTCTGGATACCCCACACATACTTTGACTTCCAGTGGTATGAGCGAACGATAACGTTATGAATACGCCACGCAATACTGACCTCCATGCCAATTCGAATCAAGCCTGCCACTTCGGATCCCGCAAAAAGTAAGTAAAACAATTAGTTTAAATATGTGGAAGCTAGTAATTTAGCAAATTTGCCTGCCTACAAATGATTTTTAGTTTGTTATGATTTTTAGTTTGTTATTAGTCTGTAAGCTTTCTGTAATAATAAAATTAATTCATTAATTAACTACAAATAACAACCGGTCTATTCTGTTAAAATCTTGCCGTAAAAACTGCGGTGAACTGAACTTGAAGTGACCTGTCACTTGTGTCAATCCCTAGCATCAGGTGGGATATTGACAGCTCACTTCACAAGTTAGGTTATTTTATTTTTATTTTATTTATTTATTAGGTTCACCAACAATTGTTTACACTGGTCTTATGCTAAAGATAACAGGCAAGATAAATTAATACAGGAGCGTAACAATCACTTACAGGTAAACTCCGCGTGCATATAAAGAAAGTTGTACAAAATAAACTAAACTAAAGTAACTTAACTAAACTAAAGTAACTTAACTAAACTAGGTTGGAAAAATGCTTAGTACTTAAAAACTTGGAAAACATCATACA
The DNA here is from genome assembly GCA_949091785.1 of Polymixis lichenea. Taxonomy (NCBI): domain Eukaryota; kingdom Metazoa; phylum Arthropoda; class Insecta; order Lepidoptera; family Noctuidae; genus Polymixis; species Polymixis lichenea. Next base: position 21,474,564 of record OX420948.1, on the reverse strand, counting down.
CCACTTTGGACTAACTTTTATTCGTATATTGATGACTAAAACTAAAACTAATCGAGCAGATACTTATGAAAAGTGGCTTTCAACTTTCCCAAACAATCATAGTGAAGATCGATTTGGTCACTGCAACTATTTATGACCTTGCATAATCTCGCATAAGGAGAATTTGCGCCTAGTATCGTTCTTCTCATCGGTGGGCAGGTTAGAATAGATAGGCAGGATTTACCTGCTCAAATTAGCTAGCCCAAATCCATGCCCTTCCGTTATTACAGCAAAAAATATATAGTAGGGACTGACTGCGGGGGATTCTTCACAGATTTCTTTTCAACTTTAAATCGAGCGTTAATTAGTTGGCTTGAGGACTTTGTGCCCTTTTTGCTCGAGCCCAGTGGCTTACGTAATCAATTAAAGTTCTTTTTAATCTCGACTCAACGGTCGCGGCGACCACCCGAGCGCAGCCATTTTGACTTTAAAAAGTTTCGAATTGGCAAACCATCTTTTTTTGAATTTCGTAGTTGTTTGTACATGCATTAGCCGATCAGGGATTCATTGCCTTGCTTCTTCTTTATTTATTTAAGATTCTGCACTGTTGGGCAGCTGTTTGCCTTCTTGCAAAGTCTCAGTTAAGGTAACTAGGCTGCTTTATCGCCCCATAAGGTAAGTCGCAGAACAAAAGTATATAATTTACCAATCTGTTGCAGCGTTGGGCGGCTTCCCACAAGGTGGACCGAGGCCCCGATGGGGACCGCGGGAATCCGCTGAATACAAAAAGTACAGGACCGAAGTATGTGGTACTGCACGTGTGAAGCCTTTGTCCAGCAGTGGACGTTCAGTTGGAATGACGATGATAAACCAATTTTTGTGTAGCTAGCTCTTGAATCCCGATAGCCAAGAATGTATCTGGCAGCCTCACAGACCCCGTTCGTTCTACCTTTACCCCGTGTCCTAACCCAAAAGCGACCGGTGGCGACGTCTTCGGATGTCATTAATTTCTGTTCGGAAAACTGATATGAATTGACCCTTTTTCGACGCATTCGGATTTGCTAAACAAAATGAACGCCATGGCCACGAAATCCCGCGATGACAGTCATCTATTCGTTCAACCTACCGTTGGTAAGAACACGGCATTAGCCAACATTTTAATTGAAACTATTTTTTTATAATTAACAATTTAAAAACAGTCAATCCCAACTTTTATAGCATGATGACATTAAATTCGGTTAAATGACATTAAAAACTGTAAATAAGTAATTGTATGTTCTAGAGCTTCGTTATGATCTCTTTGTAGATACCAGCGAATAATTCCGATTTACCAACCCTCACTAGACCCGCCTGGTGGTATGCTCTGCTAAATAACATTTATGACCCTGTCTGCAGCTGTTTCGTTTCCTTAATATAATAATTTGAAAACTACGAACGTGTCTCTTTAATCCACGTTAACGCGGACGGACGGACACACAACACAATTTGTGTATTATTAGAGTAGCAGGAGGATTACAGGGAGTTTCCTTCAAGAGGGAGATATAGTTGTAGCGGAATAAGTTGAAACCTGAAGCGGAATAAAAATAAATATTATTACGTCAGTTTCTCTTTGGACATTCGTTACGGGTCGTCAGAAACCCGAAAGTCTGACAACCAGTCTTACCAATGGACATCGTATAACCCAGTAATTGGGTTGTGGAGGTCAGATAGGCAGTCGCTCTATTGTAAAATACTGGTATTCAGCCACATCCGGTAAGACTGGAAGCCGACCACAACATAGTCGGGAAAAGGCTCTTTTATTTTAACTCCAAGTAAAAGTTATGTTCTTTGTTTTTTTTTAGTTTAGTGTCGTCTGTGAAACAAGGGCATCAGTACAGTGCTACAAGGATCTTTTGGCACTTGAATGACACTGACAGAAGGGCGGTGTTAGTTCCGATTATTGCCACGTACCAAAAGATCCTTGTAAAACTAGAGCGTCTACAATCCAACATGCATGTAACTAAATAAACGAGGTGGAATACGGAATTAATATGAGATGTACTGAGTTTGACAGATTTTTGGCGACTTCCTTTACAAGCAGCGCCGCTATCCACTTTAATTTAGATCGAAGTCGGACTCGTCTCATCTCTACTGTACTTACTTATAGATAATATTATGGTCAACAAACTGTTTGCACTGGCCCTTGCATGCGCAAATGGCTACACGCACATATTGGCATTTTGGTGAATCTCTATCCCTTTCATGACTAATTTATGAATAAAACGCTTTCGCTTATAACTGGAGGTAAGTAAAATGCTTGTACGAAGTCTGCGGTAACCATTTCTGTGGTTTTTGTTCCGAGCAAATATGATTAGGTTCACTTACTGGATTACACTAATCTAGCCCCCGTCGAGCGTTTACAGAATATTTGATCACGTCATCCTTATCGGGGTAAGCAGAATAAGTGGTAAAACTAACTTTGGAGCGCTTGGGAATAAGGATGTTATTACCCACTGAAATAACGATAATACCTATGTATTTTCATGACTGTGCTGGTGGTCGGCGGCGAGCTCGTGGCCAGAACGATTCGACTCCCGGACCGTATTGTTAGGCAAAGTGTTATTTCGTTTACGCTGCTCCTCGCGAGCTCTATAATGTCTACGTCTATCCATTCGAATGTATACATCCAACTAAACCGCTGCGTTATTCGAAAGTGTGATGTCTCCTCTGAATGAGTTGCATCGCTTGACAGAACAAGAGTCAGCCAGGCTAAAGATGAAATTCTAATTGCAGAAGTTATATCCCGGATTTGCATCCCAAGGTCATCATCCTATGTTGGGGTCGGCTTCCAGTCTAACCGGATGCAGCAAAATACCAGCTATTTACATGGAGCGACGGCCTATCTGACCTCCACAACTGAGTTACTGGGTAATACGATACCCCTTGGTAAGACTGATTGTTAGACTTTAGGGCTTCTAACGACCTATAACGACTGTTAAAGATCCACAAATAACAGCCGGGACCAACGGCTTAACGTGCTTTCCGAGGCACGGAGAAGTCTTGGTATGTAAAGATAGTATTTGCATCCTAAGGTATAAAGAAAAAATCAACATTTGTCCAGATCCATTTTACGCTCCTATTAAAAATAAACTTTACGCCGTCTCGCAAGGCGCATTCGTTCGCAGTTTAAAAACTTCAAAATTGGGTGGTTTCTCGAGTCCGCGACGGCATCGCACAGTCGTCGCTAATTTCCCATGAGGCGACTCACGGCGAACCGCAAACTGCCGTGATAAACAACCCAGAGGCTACAAGAATTAATAGGCCCTACTGTATATCTTTTTTTTTTGTATTTGCAAAGTTGTCTTACTTTTTAGGGTTCAGAACGGTCAAAAGGGTGCTTAAAGCGCACATTTCGCTTTTTTTTCCACTAACAAAGACTTAGAATTCCAAATATTTAGTCTAGGTATATATAGGTGGAGTTGCCTGTGCAAAAAGGAAGCATTTGTTTTTGTTTTACTGTGTTTTGTATCTTGGGTCTAAGAAAGAAGAATTTTGGTCAGTTGTCACGGGAACACATGCATACAAAATATTAAGTTAAAAAGTATAGTCTAATTAACTTTATATTTTCAGGTCTCGTTGGTCTAGTGGTCGCAACTGCTACTGCTGAGCATGAAGTCCTAGGTTCGATTCCGAGGTCGGGCAAAGCGTTGTCCGAAGTCTGGATTTGTTCCCGGTTGATGGCAATAAGCTCGCCCCCTATTTCAAGACTTAAACATGATGATGAGTGCACGTCTGTCTAACCCTTCCGATAATGCAGGCGTGATGTTATGATGTGTTATTATAATGTGTCTTTGTGGAATTAGGTATGAATGAATATTTTTTTTAAGAGTTTAACCGGTTAGGCGGCTTAGTACCTACGCGCTAACAATACCGGACGCTATATGGGGCAGGCGCTACATACAAAAATAATAAGCAATTATTTAACTTTTGCTGTTTATTTTAAGAGGATGTGCGCTTAATTTTTTCGCAATTAACGTAACTGTTGTTTCTTGAAAAATAATCGCAGCACATTCTATTTCCGAAACTAATTTTAAATTCGCTTGAGCGATAGTATTTAAATCCAAATTTATTTAACAACAGATAAGACAGTGACCCCCAAACTAGGCATTTGTCTGTTTCTTGAAGAAATTAATAAATAAGAATTCAAACAGGGTCATTTTTCTAGTACTTTTACAGTACCGACATCTTTGAGTTTATTTATGGAATCACTAGCTTTTGCCAGCAGCTTCGCCGGCGGCGGCGTGGCGGTCGAAAATTAACCCACGAGAACGTAGTACCGAGATAAAAAGTATCCTATGTGTTAATCCAGGTTATAAACTATCTGTGTGCCAAATTTTATCCAAATCCCTGCAGCTGTTTTATGCGTCATTGAGTAACAAACAACCATACATAGAAACTTACACATTTATAGTATTAGTGGATCTACCTACTTAACTATTTATATTGGGGTTGGCTTCTCATTTAACTGGATGCAGCTCAATACCTACTAGTTTTTTACATGATGCGATTGCCTACTTAGACTTCAAAGTCCAGTTACTGGGTTAAACGCTACCCTTTGTTTTTCTTTTGGATGGGAAATCATCAAATGACTTCTCCCGCTCTGGGCGGAGCGGAAGGGCGTGTCAGAGTTTTACTGGCTAAAACCCATCCGTGTTCATTCAATTGCCGGCGCTAGGGCCACGGTAACCCTTTCCAACAAATCAGCGACTCTGGCATGCATCGGCCCTAGCGGACCCCTTCAATTTTTGCTGTCATCTCTCTGAGGCGCGCGTGGACTGATAAGGAACGATACCCCTTGTTGTCGTATTCCCGCAAAGAGAATGAATATATAGTCATTGTATTCCCGCATCTGGCTACCCATAACGACTATCAAATTGACTGAACGACGCGAACGTGGTAAGCAAAGCTAAACTCTTATCGATAGATGCTACTTTTGCGTAGCCAAAAGTCATTATATTCATAATTTACCGTACCTACGTACCTAATTTAAAATATCACAATCGACTTTTTGATATCCATAGTCAATAGTACCAGCCTTTAGAGAACTGCAAAACGATACTTCTTTTTTTGCCTAAATAAAACATTAATAAGTTCCTACACTGAAAATAAAACAAAACTCCGCGATGTTGTAAGTATGAACTTATTCGATACAACATAGCGTAGTTTTCCTAGTCAAACCTACATGCATTCAAATACGCGAGTAACGAAAAAAAATAATTACTGACATTCTTTTTGGTGACTCGTAAAAACACCCTGTTACACGAAATAAAATTAAAAACGTCTAGGTTTTAATTTAAATGTAAGAAAGCGTGAACCATGTTAATATGTTCCTGCGTACAAATGCAAACACAAAAATTCTCGGGCGTTGGATTCACTTGATGTCACAGAGTGAAATAGCTCTCAGCCTATTGTAGTGTACGTACATACATGAAGATAAGTATAGGTATCTAAGTATTTTTTTATATATTATTCATTTATTCGTTAAGTACGAGAACAAGATCACAACGACGAGTAATATTCCTGGGTTCCGTACCACACGCCGAAAAAAACACGTTTCCTCTATGGGATTTATAACTTTGTTTATATTCTTATGTTGTTATAGCGGCAACAGAAATCATGATATACAGCCAGCTGACAGAAAGACGGACGAACGGACAGACTAATAGGGACCCGTTGGTAATGTTTGGGTCACCAAGATACAGGCTGTGCCTAGTTTGAGATCTACTGTCCGCTGCTTAATCTTTTTTCTGTTGGTGAGAATTGCATACTACCATAATACCATGTATGACCACTATTTCTATGAACCTTGTGTAAGCTAAGTTGGTAAATAAATCTCAATTGGAATATTAACGCCTAGGTATTGTAGTAAGCAGCTACCTACAATAATTAACGTTGAGAATCATAGATATACGCATGTAAGTTACACACAGAATGTGTACTATGGGAATGGACGCAGACGTGCTTCTAATTCCATTGGGTCCAACAAATTTGTTCCGGTCTGGTGCAAATGGGTCGTGCCGCCCGTCGCTCTTACAATATTGTATTCTATCTATCTGTTGGTTGATAACTACCTACCTAAGACATACACTAGTATTAAGGCAAGCTTTATTATGAATCCATATAACTTTTCGATGACTTTGACCTTGTGTAAAATTAATAACATAGTACGGAATTACGGATAGCACGACTGTAAGTATAAGGCTGGGTGCAAACGTTCGGATTTCGGATTAGGTTTCCTGATCAGGAATTCAGATTCGGAATTCCATAAGACTAGCGCAAACGTCCGGCTTTTTTATTCGGAATTTTATATGACCAGGAGGTATAGAGACGCTTGTGAAAGCACTTAATCATGGCCGACAACGACGAATTGATTGCTATTGCACATTTACTGGCGCTAAACAAGAAGATGAGGAATCACGGTTACTGGGTCAAAATCAAAATCAAAATATTTTATTTCACACAAACTTGCAAGGGCACTTATGAAACGTCAGAAGCTAGGTGCACGGTTCCAATCTGTCGCTTCGTATGGAGAAGAGCTGGCAACAAACTCCACGGTTACTCTTTTAAAAATAATTGTTTTTTTCAATATTTTCAAATTACAGTGATAATAGGTATGGGAGGACAGTGCAGACCTGTCAATAAGTACCAGGTACTTAGAGGAATGAAAATAAAGAATAGAAAATCGTCTTTAAATCTACAGTCTGTAAGGTCTACAACGTTGTCTCATTCACAATATGTAAAAGAATCTACATTTTCCATGAGAATCACTAATAATTATAATTAGTCGATATTGGAAGAGAGAGAGATGTATAATGTCAAATAATGACGAGAATATATCAGAAATTGTAAAATTAAAAATAATAAAATTAACATCGTAATTTGGGAGCAGTTAATAGACTCTCACATAGTTATGCTGTTAATGAGGTACCAGGGAAGCCACAGGTGCAGAAGGAATGAATTCCAAATTTCCTTGTCTTCAACGTTGTCTTTTATCTTATAATGTGCTTTTTTGATAAGGACACGTTTGATGTGAGTCTTAAACTTTCCATCGCTAAATTCTGTAACCGACTTTGGCAACTTGATACAGAAGCGGATACTGTTTATTAGAAATGACTTGCTAGTTTTAGATCATCTAAATTTGGAGGTACACCCGTTGAATACTCGGAGATTAACAGAACTGTCTGTTAATCTCCGAGTATTCAACGGGTGTACCTCCAAATTGCACATTTACTGGTTTGACTGCAATTATATCTCAAAAGAACAAAATTACGAGCACACCCAGAAGAATTCTTCAAATATTTTAGGATGTCAAAGAAATCTTCTGGCTCAGCTTCAGCTTCTTAATGGCATATGAGAGAAATAAAAAAGCAAAACATTATGTCCTATGTCCGCATTATTAATGTCCCGTATCCAAGCCTCCTCATCTAGTTTAAAAAAATATGATTGACGTGTAAAAGTTTTTGTACAAATCTACTTACAGAGATAAAATCATTTATCATTTTATCATTTATCATGGATATTTTTCCCCGCTATTAGTAAATTTTCGGCTTTTCACATTTCGTTACCTACGACGATGGGTTGATAGATTGACGTCCACTCGGTACAAGGCTCGCGCGGATCTGAAAATCTCAATGAAAATTAACAAAAAACGTGTACGGCGGACGAGCCAAAATGTACGCGAGCGCTGCGTTCGAGTTGAGGTCATTAGGTTTTTTCCATTCTTACGATCCGAACGCACCGAACCGAACGTTAGGTTTTTTTTTCCTTCCATAAGAATAATGTGCGCCTTGTTGAACATTTTGTATGTAAGCAGAGTATTCAGGTTACCGAATCTGAATTCCTGATCAAAATCAAAATCAAAAGTCATTTATTCAAATTAAGCTGAGAATCAGCACGTTTCGAACGTCAAAGTACTTGAGACAGTCCCCCAAAACGCCCACCCTTCACCACTTTCTAGTGCTTTAGCTGGGAAGAAGAAGTGGCGCAACAAACTCCCCAACAGCACAGCTGTCTGTTTAGTCGGATAGACTTGATTCTATACATACATAGGCAAAGTAATAAACATTACGAGACACAAAATATTAATTAAATAATTAGTCAAAATATCAGCTAGCCATACCAATATACCGACAAATAAAATGAAAACTGTCAAGGCCAAATAAAGCCTAAAACAACTCATCATAGAAAATATTGTTATGAGTAGATCATGTCAATAACTAATTACTTAATAGATAATTATAAAAAAATTGTTAGACAGGCAAACAAAAATAAAATAATAATTATATGAACCCATTTATCCTGTCACTAGATACGCCAATTCTGGAGAAAGAACATAAACATTGTCTTGAGTTAATCACAGCGACCAACTATTCTTGTCATTTAAATAGTCGTTGATGGAATAGTAAGCCTTTAAACAAAGGATGGATTTTACTTGAGCTTTAAACGCATTAAAAGGCAAATCTAGAAAAGAAGAGGGAAGCTTGTTATAAAAAGTTATACCAAGCCCAACAAATGAGTTATGAACCTTATGAAGCCGGTGAAAGGGAGCACGTAGTTTGTCCTTATTTCTTGTGTTAACGGTGTGAATATCACTGTTTTTAGTGTGTTAAGTGTATATTTTGCTTAATATATAAGATGTTAGCGAATATGAATTGTGATGCCACCGTGAGAATACCAACATCTTTAAAAAAAGAAACAAAAATCAAGAAACCTAATCTGGAATCCGAACGTTTGCACCCAACCTAAAACTGCAGCCCGGGTGTTTCCATTGCGAAAATCGCCCTGAAGACACGGTGGAGCATCGCCCTGAAGGCACGGAGGTCTGCCCGGCTTGGGCGGAGTACCGCCGTGTCCTCGTGGAGGTGATCGGCGGCGGGCGATCTCTCGCGTCCGACGCTGGACCAGGCCATGGTACGGAACGAGAGTGCATGGCTAGCAGTCGCCTCCTTCAGCGAAGCAGTTATGCTCGCAAAGAGGGAGGCGGCGCACGTGAGGGAGATGCAGTACATGCGCCCTCACAGCCATGGCCTTCGCAGGAGACGCCCTGGGCGTCGGGAATCCCAGGCTAATTCCCGGCCGCCGTAGGCACGGGCTTGCAGACGGCGAGTAATGGGTAGCTCGCTGTCCGGTTAGGACCAAGCCCGGGTCGAAGGCGCGTTGTGTTCCACGCGCGCCTCAAAGAGATGACAGCAGCAACTGACGGGGCCTGCCAGGGGTGCGGGTTATTCGAAAGAGATACCGTGGCCCCTGGCACACAGGCAACTAAGGGAACACGGGTGAGTTTTAGTCAGTAAAAGTCTGACACGCCCGCCCGCTCCACCAACTCAGTTGCCTATGTGCCACCCAGAGCGGGAGAAGTTATTTGATGATTTCACCCCCAAAAAAAAAAAAAGGGAGAGAAAAATAGTTTTCAATGTTTTCGAGGACGCTGAAGCCGTTAGTGAGATCAAAATAAAAATCCAAGATGGCGTCTGCAAATAATTTCAAATTTTTCGTCATGGGTGTCGATTTCATGGGTTTTGAGGATTACGGAGCATTACGGAGATGTGTGGAAAAAATATTGCAAGTCGCTATTTTCCAGCAAATTTTACACCAAATTTCACATGTTCTACCGACCAAATACGTGAACGTGAGCCTGACATCATGCGGGATGAAGTACGAACGGCAATTAAACACCTTAAATGCAATAAAGCCTAGGATGTGATGAAATCCTAATCGAAATCTTCAAGGCGTTGGGAGAATTTGGATTCGATGTCTTATTCATAACATTTATCTGCAGTAAAATATGGGAGATTGGCATATGGCCTGATCGGTTTTTATTCCACTGCACAAAAAAGAATCCACCAAGAAATGCAACAATTACCAACTCATATCCCTAATATCACATAATCAGTACAAGACTATTGGCCTACCTCTCAGAGCAAATTGCACCCGAGCAAACCGGTTATGTAAAGGGAAGAGGCACTCGCGAACAAATCCTCAGACTGCGTCAGATAATTGAGAAGGCCAGATAGTTTAATTCAACCCTCTACATCTGCTTTGTGGACTTCCGAAAAGCGTTTGACACTGTCATTTGGACACACTTCTGGAAGATATTCGCAGAAATGGGTGTGTCGTCTCATCTAATAGTTCTTTTGAGGCGATTATATAAAGACGGTACTGCAGTGGTACCAGTGGAGGATACCCTCTCTGGGCACTTTAAGACCGAGGCCGGTGTGCGACAGGGATGCATCTTATCACCATTGCTATTCAGCACCTATACAGAATACATCATGCGCATTGTCTTGGAGGAATGAGACAAAGGTATATTCAGTTGGGGGTCGCGTGATAAATAACCTTAGATACGCTGATGATACAACCCTTCTCGCACAGTCTAGAGTAGATATGGAAAATCTTCTAATTCGTCTCGAAACCAGCCAGCCTCAATTTCGGACTTTTTTCAGCCCGGCTTACTATCATCTTCTTCGTCTTGTATCGGTTGATGGCAAGTCTGAAATGAGGTTATTTTTCAGTCCAATTTTGTAATAGAGAGCAAGCCTATTGGAGGACCTCATGCTCAGCAGTAATGAAATGAAATGAAATGTTCATGAAATGAAATGTTTATTTATGTGAGTGGATCTTAAAAGACACTTTTACACGTCAATATTTTGTTGGTCAATATTAGAAAAACTAGATGGCGCCGGCATTTCCTAGCTGACTGTTCCCTAAGAAGAAAAGTAGAAACAAACTCAGACGTCATGATCTCTTTTAAAGTCCAAACATTTGAATTTTATGTGAGTCTAACAATGCAGGGCAATGTCTGGACGGGCCTTTTGAAAAAAGACCAATTGCAACTTTGAGCTGACCTGTCCCAACAGGCGGTATGTATGTATGTATCAGTCACAACATATCAATACAACCCAACCCTATTTTAGGAAGCTCAACAACCCGTCACAAGACGCTACCAGATTTGCAGGACATTTGCGTAGGCCATTTACAAAATACTCACAATCACCAGACGAGTTATAAAGTCATGTGTTCAATCTAGCCTGCATAGTACTCACATTCACAGTTAGTTTTCTCCTTAAATGTGATCAAAAATAATGTCACGTAGATCAATACTTAAATATAAAATGTCAATGTTATTCTAATACACCTAACATATATTGTATATAATAGTTTGTTGCTTGAGGGTACATTGGAGCAACTTAATTAACTAATCCCAAGCCTTTTTGTCATCCAAGTAATCTTTAACTTTATAGAAACCTTTTTGACAGAGTTTCTGTTTAATAAATGATTTAAATTTATTGAAGCTTAGTTCTTTAACATGGCTTGGGAGTTTGTTATAAAAACGAATACTTTGGCACTTAAATGAATTACACATTTTTTGGAGCCTAGTCGTGAGCACAATACGTAAATCTTTATTTCTAGTGTTTATGCTATGAATGTCGCTGTGTTTAAAATATAGATTAATGTTCTTTTTAACATAAATTAGGTTCTCACATACATATTGAGATGCAACTGTCATTATATTTATGTCCTTAAATTTATCCCTCAGTAAATGCAACACTCATCATCATCACTCTCATCATCTCTCATTAGTTTGTTATAAATTGCTCGAATGGCTCGTTTCTGCAGCACTAATATAGCCTGAATGTCGGCTGCATTTCCCCACAGCAAAATGCCGTACGACATTACGCTATGTAAATAACTAAAATATACTAATCGAGCTGTTTCAACATAAGTCAATTGGCAGATTTTATAGACCGCTGCTGCAGAGCTTAGCCGCTTCGACAATTTAGTTACATGTGGGCCCCACTGTAGCTTCGAGTTCAAAGTAATACCTAAGGACACAGTGGTGTCCACAAGATCCAATTTCGCTCCATTTACTAATACATTAGTTTCACCAATAAATTTGTTTTTTTTCTCGTTTAATAGGAAATTATTAACACTAAACCAATGCACTATTTTAGCAAGAGCATTATTTACATCATCAGTAACTGTCTGTTGTCGGTTTAAGCTTAAATAAAAGTGATGTATCATCTGCAAATAACACTATTTCATGACTGTTCTTTAAAAGACAAGGTAGGTCATTTCTACATAATGTGAGAAATAAAAAAGGGCCAAGAATTGAGCCTGCGGAACTCCCATAGTGACAATAGAGCCTAGGGATCGCTTGCCGTTCCAAATAAGAAATAAGAAGTTCCTAGGTAATGTTTCTATCACCATAGTGATGCAATTTATTGACCAACGTTTCATGTGAAACACAATCGAAAGCCTTAGAAAAGTCACAAAAAAAGGGCATCGTGTGGTGGACTTCTCCCAGGCCTCACAAATATGCGTAAGAAGGTAGTAGAGCGACCCCTTGTGAAACCGAACTGTTTTACTGTTTAATAACTTATGTTTATAAAAATGTATTTGCAACTGATCTAGCATCAATTTTTCAAATATTTTACTGAAGGTGGGAAGCACAGAAATTGGTCTAAAATTCATGGGGTCTGATAAGGTTTTATATTACTACTTTTCATTAGGTCAGGAATTACACCACAGTCAATACATCTATTAAAATAATAGCCAATTCAGGCGCTACAGTGTTGATTATGCATTTTGTAACCTCTACGGAATTTCCCCATAGATCCGCAGTTTTTTTAGCAGTAAGCGTATTGAAAATTTGTATAATATCTCTAGCACTAACATAGTCGAAATTAAATTCATGGTTACAAATATCAACATTTTCCTTAAGTAAGGACTCGGCAACATTGGGTGAAGAAGTAGCGATTGCGACCATTAGACCAACGAGTCAGTTGGCGTAATACTAATTATTTAGTTTCAACATTGCTTCTTATCAATCAACACTGATAACAATTCAATTATAAAGTTGTACGAGAAAGCTACGCGTATTTTTGAAAACATGACGTTGGCCGGGAAATATACAGGGTGGCAAAGACGTCGACCCACATCCTGTTACCATAGATTCAGAACATGATTCTTAACCCCTGCATTGAATAAATTGAATTTCAAACATTTCGGATATTAAAAAAAAATGTTTCATACATTTTGACCACGCAGGTCTTGCACTTTTCTCTGAAACAGCAGGTCTTTTTTTTAGCAAGGGGTTCAAGGATCATGTGCTGAATTCGTGGTTTCAGTTTGCGCGTCGATAAAAATAATACAACTATATAAAAATTTAAGCGCGTTGGGTATTTTTTGAGATGGGAAAAACAATTAAACTCTCTCTGTGGAATGCGCTCCCCCAAGAAATCAGAATGGCAACCAACCGATTGACCTTCAAAATCAAAGTTCGCGAGCACATTGGCAAGAAGTTGGCAGTATCATTACAACGATAATGTTTTCTCATTGTTTGTCTCATTTGTTTTAAGTAAATTCGTTTATTTATGTATATTTATTTATGCTTATATTTATATATAGATAGGCATATAATTATGTATATATATTTTATTGCACCTACCACTGTTTGTCTCTGCATCACCCAAAGGTCGACTGGCAGAAAATGCCTATGGCATTAAGTCCGCCTCTGTACATGTTTGTGCTTAAAGTATTAAATAAATGAATAAATAATAAACTCGCGACGCCGTTACCGACACCTCTGTATAAAAGTTAGTTTTAGTTGAGCTTGATCAGCGTAAATTACATGCAATAAAAGATTTTACCTATTTGTTAAAATAGCTGCCAAAATTGACTCAGGCTACTTATTTTTTGTTTTATATTTACATAAATCACTTCTGTTGGCACTCCCGGGGTATCACTGGTTTTTTTTTTCAATTTGAACATTGTGTAATATATAAATCGTCTCACTCTTCTCTTAACTTTGTGACCTCACATGTGTCGAAGTCCCTGCCACCCTGTATTTTTGGTGATTTTAATGTTCAGTCTAAGTAGGTACTATCATTCAAGTGTAGCAATAAAATTAACATACGATCAAAAACTAAGCTTTAATTAGTATTTTGCGGGCTACCGCTTGAATATTCTAAGAAATAGAAATAGTATTTATTTGCATAAAACATCGTAGGTATATAAAGTTGTTTTAAGGTACATTTTTTTTTTAAATCTTTATTTATTAATGGAGGTTTGTTCATGTTTTTAACATGTCACCCCCGTAAGAATAAACATGAAAATGTATCACAATACTTAAATGAACTACATGTACACATCATACAGTGGATTAACTTAAGGTGCTCTATTCTTAATACCTATATGAGTGAGCTTATAAAGTAATTTGGCATCCTGCGAAAGCGGAAAAGACAAAATGCTGTTGCACCATCCAACATCGAGTGGGGGACACCGCGCTTTGAAATACCGAATATCTAAATGCTTCGTTACGAACACACTCCATCAAGATGGTATACGTCCTCTATAATATCACATTCGGTACACTTCGAAGAGTTGACTTTTCTCATCAGGAATCCGAACTTATTTAATGGAATGTGTCTTGAGTGAAGTCTGAAACTCGTCACAATGTCATACCTTCCCATATTGCATTTTTCAAACCAAGGTACTCGAGGCAAGGCTGGTTGCATGGTTCTGTACAAAATTCCTATAATAAGTGATCTTTTGTCAAAATATTCAGACCACCATTTGGTTGAAAATTCTTTAACAGCACCGATTAAATTCGTGTAGTAAGGCAAGCAATTGAAATCAATACCATCAACCGCAGCTTCTCTGGCCAATTTATCTACAGATTCATTACCAATTATACTTATGGTACATTATAGAGCATACATGTTTAGTTTATATCATAGCATGCAAATATTGTTGGTTACATTTTAAAATGCTGTAAAAGTTACAACACAAGCTACAACAGTCTTGCGGGGGTCGTGCGGGCCATGGCCCTATACGGGGCACTGGTGTGGGCGCCTACATTGAGGCGCCAACCGCAACACGCCGGATGAAGGCGGCCCATAGGGTCATGGCCATCCGGATGGCACGGGGATATCGCACGATCTCCGGTGAGGCGGCGGGCTTCCTTGCCGGATTGCCGCCATGGGATCTGGAGGCAAATGTCCTCACGTACTTGGGAGTGGCGTGAGGAGGCCAAACGGTGTACACCCGGTGTAACTCCGCTGCCGCGGAAAATCGCGGCACGGCGGACAGAGCTCCGGCGGGATCCCATGGCAACGTGGAGAGTGCGATTGTCGCAACCCAGTGCTGGGCACGCCATCATTGCGGCAGTAAATACCCTCTTTGAGGAGTGGCTTGAGAGGCGGCATAGCGTCCTCACCTTCCGCCTGACACAGGTCCTCACCGGACACGGCTGTTTCGGGAGGTTCCTGTTTCCCATAAGGCGGGAGGAAACGCCCGGGTGTTTCCATTGTGAAGATCGCCCTGAGGACACGGTGGAGCATACGGTGGAGGTCTGCCCGGCTTGGGTGGAGCACCGCTGTGTCCTCGTGGAGGCGATTATGTGATTTTATTAATAACTCGCTTCTGCCAGCGGCTTCGCCCGGGTTAACCAATTTAAACACATAAACCTTCCTCATGAACCTCGTGGAGGCGATCGGCGGCGGCGTGCTCTCGCGTCTGGCCCTGGTCCAGGCCATGGTTCGGAGCGAGAGTGCATGGTTAGCCGTCACCTCCTTCAGCGAAGCAATGAAGCTCGCAAAGAGGGAGGCGGCGCACGTGAGGGAGAGGCAGTACATGCGGCTCACGGCCGTAGCCTTTTCAAGAGACGCCCTGGGCGTCGGGAATCCCAGGGTGATTCCCGGCTACCGTAGGCGCGGGCTTGCGGATGGCGAGTAATGAGTAGCTCGCTGTCCGGTAAGGACCAAGCCCGGGTCGACGGCGCGTTGTGTTCCACGCGCGCCTCAAAGAGATGTCAGCACCAACTGGTGGGGCCCGCAAGGGCCAATGCCTGCCAGGGGTGCGGGTTGTTCTAAAGAGATACCGCGGCGCCTGGCACAAAGGCACATGAGGGAACAAGGGTGGGTTTTAGTCAGTAAAAGCCTGACACGCCCTCCCGCTCCAACCAGAGCGGGTAAAGTTATTTGATGATTTCCCACCCAAAAAGAAAAAGCTACAACAGTCTTAGCTCTTTAGACAACAATATGTAGACAGTGAGATTCTGTTAGAGATGGGATTTAACAGGATAATTCTGTTAACAGGTAACTTGTTCCTAGGCTCTGAAATTACCTGATACTTTTAACAGGGAAATTTCCTTCTAACTATACTGTAACTGATTAGATAGAATAAATAATTCATACATACTTCGTTAATATTTTAGACAGATAATTAATTAGTTTCCTAACTTTTAATGCAGTAGGAAAAGAAGTAAATGAAAAAACATTATTGAAGAATTCTTACTTTATTCTTTACTAGCTGTGCCCGCGACTTCGTCCGCGCGGAATAGTTTTTTTACTGTTATTTATATATCAATAAAAACTAATGAAAATTCTAAAATAAAAGTAGCCGAAGTTACCCTTTATTACATCAGCTACCTGCCAGTGAAAGTCCCGTCAAAAACGGTCAAGCCAATTCAGAGATTAGCGGGAACAAACAGACAGACAGACAGACAAAAATTGTAAAAAATGTTATTTTGGTATAGTATGTACCGTATATATATTCATATGCATGCAGCAAAAAGCGGTTATTTTAATATTAAAAACAGACACTCCAATTTTATTTATATGTATAGATGTATAGATTATTACTATCATCGAAAACAATACATACGCGTGCCATCGGAATAAAGTTCTTATTTCAAAGAGGCTTAAATTGCTAATTCTTTGTCGCATACATTCATTTAACGTCACTACTGAAGTACTGAGCGAGCTTCCCATTTCAATACCAAGGAATTCCCAGTCATCGACAAAATAACTGATATGAATGAACGATGAACGAACGAACGTCATGGCATGGTAAACGGTGAAATGGTAACAGAGAACCATAGAATAATAACTAACAGAGAACTGTGAATTCAGTTGCTAGGTTATCTGTTAAGCTGCAGTTACTAGGTATTTGTTAACAGATAAGTAATTCCTAGCACATCTCTAGTTTCTGTAAGAGCCCGTAGTACTTACACACTCGATTAGACGCCACGACCCTTGATACTGTGGCCTGGAGTTTATGTGTTCTGTGAGTGTGACTGTGGTTGTCATTTCTCATTGTCACTATCGGTGTCAAGCAAAGAAAAGTCAAATGAAATGACAGAGACAGACCAAATAAAAATAAATTGTCAGAGTCGGTCTTGGTCAGTTTATGAATAAATTCATAAACGTTGATTATAGCTAAGAGATGTGTAGTGGCAAAAATGTATGGTTTAATTTACTTTTACTTATAAATAAAGGGGTAAAAGTTTGTTTTTAACTAAACGAAACAAGACGTCAGTCGATTCTAATGTTCAATTATTAATAAATCAGTAGAATGACCAAAACAACAGTGATACGGATTTTGCAAAAGTTAGGCTTTTGAGTTTAATAGTTTATCAACAACACTGATAACACAAGCTGTCGTCACTCGTCAGATAATCTGATATACGGTACCGCTTGTGGTCGCCTGTTGCTACAGTTGTTATCTTTGTTGAGTACGTTCAACGAACATCGGCGGCAATTAAGGCATTATGGATTTAAAATTCTCCGAAATGTCTGTGGACACGAGTCTTGCACAGGTACTACTACTTTTATTAATAATATATACCTACTTACGAGCCCCGTTTTTACAACCTACATCAAATTATTGTAGTCACTATTTGTATCTTTCTGTATGACCGCGCTATTCATAACTATGCAACGGATTTGATGTGGTTTTCATCAGGATGTAGAGAATTTATTCGAAAAGATGTATGTGTAAATTTGCAATAATTAAAGAAAGCTCGACGTTTTGTCAGGTCGTCAAAACCGTGCGCAGCAGGTGTGAGCCAGTCGCTAGTATAAAGTTAATCAGTAGGTACATAAATATAGTAGAAGAACTCTGAACCAGCTATTTTTGCAGCCCGGCAGTATTCTTTCCAGTATGTTGGTGATGGCTTTTCCCTAGAATGGCCACACTATCAAGACTTAATAATAAACCGTATTTTTGGATCACCATTGATAATGGACCACTTACCATTGGCCACCTACTAATTAGAAAGTCAAAGTCACAATCAAAATACATATGTTATGATTGACTGGTTGGATGCTGCAACTACAGAAACAATTAAAAAGCCATTGTGACTTGCATCCAGTCTGAAAAAGGGTTAATTGATCTTTTTTGTTTCAGGAATATTTAAAAAAAAATGAACCTCTTTTAGAATTGTATAATGATTATATTGGGACAGTAGGAAAATATGGTCCTTACTTTTATGATGGAAAAAAGTTTACTAAGAAGGTTCAATTGATTTCAAACAAAACAACAGTATGGCATGAAAGTCACCAGAATATAGTACTGAATATGGCTTCAAAATTGAAACAGAATGCCAGCTTAATCACGCAACTTGAATATTACACAAGAAATATACCTATAGAAGACACTAGTGCACAACTAAACCTCATTATTCAATACTTCCAGTGCCTTAGTGAACCTGGAAATGATGTTTGTAAGTAACTGAAATAAACTGTACTCACCATCGGCCAGTAGCCCAGTGGTCTCTGTGGTGGGCAAGTGGTGTCTGTAGTCATAATTGTAGGTTTGAACTAAGGCAGGCTCTACTAATTACATCATCGCTGCACTTAAAACGTTGAAGAAATAAGCATATCCTAGAACCAAAATTCGAAAATATGTGACATCTACCAACCTGCACTAGGCCTGCATGGTAGATTATAGCCCATTCACTCTCGAAGAGAGGATGCCTGTGTCCCAGCAGTGGAAAGATTATAGGCTGCTTATGCTAAGTATTATAAAATGTGGGTGATAATGGTAAATCACCAACCCATCTTGAGCAAGCCCAATAATCATTGCTCATGCTTTCTCTGTATAAGAAGAGGTCTTTGCCCCACAGTGGGACAATAATAAGCTGGTATTATAGTGATAAATAATAACAATAATAGGCTGGTATTATGGTGGTGAATAATAACAAGAATAGGCTGGTATTATAGTGGTAAATAATAACAATAATAGGCTGGTATTATAGTGGCAAATAATAACAATAATAGGCTGGTATTATAGTGGCAAATAATAACAATTCCTTGACTTACATAAGGGTACTTAAATGTGTATTCTTTTTTATTACTGGAACATAATTTAACATGTTGACCATTTTTTTACTATTGCTCTGTTTCAACTAGATGCTGCCATTTGTTATCCCAATGACCCGCTAATCCTGTTTGGACGTCACATGATCATGGTCTGCAGAGGTGGAACCCTTGAGTGTGGTTCTAAGGCAACGGTTGCTATTTGTCACCTCTTAGTAACGCTGCTCCATGAAGCAGGGTAAGTAAAGAAGTTGTGCACTGCAGTAGAAGGCTTTCTCCAACTGTGTTGTGTTCCGCTCAAAGACATTTAAATATACTTACAATAGATGGGACAAAGCAAACAACATACATATAACTACTATAATCATCATCATCTTCATTTCAGCCGAAAGACGTCCACTGCTGGACATAGGCCTCCCCAAGCTCCTCCACTTCTACCGGTCCTGTGCTTCTAACCGCACACAGCGGATTCCGCAGCCTTCACAAGGTCATCTGTCCACATTGCGGGAAGCCTTCCAACTCTACGTCTTCCGGTACGTGATTGCCACTCCAGAACCTTTCGGCCCCAGCGGCCATCTGTTCTGCGGGCAATGTGCCAGGCCCACTGCCACTTAGGTTTGGCAATCCTTCGGGCTATGTTGGTTGCCTTGGTTCTCCTGGGGATCTCTTCATTCCTGATTAGCCCTCTCCATTGCCCTATAGGTGATTTTTAGTCTTCTTATGAGGCCCATTGTGAGCGATCACGTTTCAGTGCCATAGGTCATCACTGGCAACACGCACTGGTCAAAGACTTTCGTTTTGAGACACTGCGGTATTTGGGACGAGAAGATATTGCGTAGCTTCTCGAAAACTGCCCAGCTGAGTCGGATTCGACGATTGACCTCTTTCTTGAAGTTGGACCTACCTAACTGGACAGTTTGCCCTAGGTAAACATAATCGTCTACAACTTCGAGTGTAGAGTCTCCGATCTTCATGAGAGTGGGTATCACATGGTCATTCGACATTACCTTCGTTTTGTCCATGTTTCTTTTTGAGACCCACTCTTTCGGAAGCTCTACTGAGGTCATCGAGCATTGTACTGAGGTCCTCCATAATCTCAGCCATGACTACTATATCGTTGGCAAACAAAAGGTGAGAGACGTACTCGTAATTGATGTTGATGCCAATCCCTCTCCAGTCCAGAACCTTGGAGACATCCTCCGGTGCAGCGGTGAACAGTTTCGGAGGGATTACGTCACCCTGTCTCCCCCTCGCTGCAGAAGCATGGGTTTCGAAGTCTGGTCCTGGAGTCGGACTGACATAGTGACGTTTTTGTACAGACACTTCAGCACCTCGATGTACTGATAGTCGATCTGGCACCGATGAAGAGACTGCAGTACAGCCCATGTCTCGATCGAATCGAAGGCTTTTTCGTAGTCCACAAAAGCTAAGCAGAGAAGCAGGCTACTCTTCGGTCTTCTGTATAACTTGCCGCAGCATATGTATGTGATCTACGGTGCTAAAGCCTTTACGGAATCCGGCTTGTTCAGGAGACTGGAAATCGTTAAACTTGCGCGCGAGACGGTTCGTGATGACTCTCGAAAACGGCTTGTAGACATGGCTTAGAATTGACATGGGCCTATAATTCTTAACAAGGGTTTTGTCACCCTTCTTAAAGAAAAGTACCACCACACCTCTGTTCCATGTCTGTGGCGTTTTGCCCTTAAGTATGACGAAATCAAACAGCTTGTGGAAAGCCTTTAGAATGGGTTTTCCGCCGGCCCTCAAGAGTTCGGCCGTAATTCCGTCATCACCCAGCCGGCGCTTTGTTGTTTTTAACCTGCTTCAAAGCCATCCTAATCTCATACAAGCTGATGTCCGCGATATCTTCGGTGTAGTGTCTGGTCAATCTGGCTCTTGGGTCGTTTCCAAGATTCGTAACGGGGTTGCTTGTTGACGTGTATAACTGTCCATAGAACCTCTCGATCTCTCTCAACAGCTCAGGACTGGCGGATACGATCCTGCCATCATCGGTCTTCAGTGTCGCAAGCTAACTCTGCCCAATAGATAAATCTTTTGCAAATACCTTGGAGCCCTTGTTCCGCTCGCACCGTTGATGCGGTCCGTTTTAAAGCGGCGAAGGTCAAGGACTAAGAGATCCGTCTATTGAGATGTCGGTACTTTAGCGCATCGTCTAAATACTGCAGGATCACTTCACGCCTCTCCTCCATTAGTCGCAGAGTAGGATCAAAGAGTTTATTTTTGCCATTTGCACGACGGGTCTTGAAGACCTTAGACCCGACCGTATGGACAGTTTCCACGAACCCACCGTTATAACCGTCCACGGCATCCCTAGGCATTCGAAACGATTCTGGAGTTCGAGCTGAAAGCTCGCGGGGTTTAGGACTTAGATCGGTGCTGGACGGAGCGTAGACTTCATCAGCCGACATCTTTCCAGCTTGATATTGATATTCAATGTGCCTCTTACCGTGCGGTGATCGCTTCCGTTTTCACCGCGTTGATCACAGAGACATCATTGAATATTTGCTTCTTCGTCGACATAATGAAGTCAATCTCGTTTTTAGTTGAGCCATCAGACCTCTGCCAGGTCCAATTTCTGTGCTCATGCTTTCGGAAGAAGGAGTTCATTATAAAGAAGCCTGCCTTCTCCATAAAACTGGCCAGTACGTGACCCCGGTGGCTCCGACGTCCAAATCCAAATTGCCTCACTTTCAGCTCATCATCGTCACGTTCGCGTTGAAGCCCCCCATGACAACGGTGAAATGGGTTTTAGAGCCATGCATGGCTTTGAATATATCCTCATACATGGTCTTCACCTCATCGTCGGGGTGTGGTGAGGTCGGGGCGTAGACCTGTTTGACCTTCAGGGAATATCTTGCGGATCTTGTGAGTATAAGATACGCCACCCTGGACACTGTCGATCTTCATGATGTTGCTTACAAGAGACTTATGGACAATAAACCCGACACCACCTTGGGACTGCTGCTCGCCCTTCTGGAAATAGAGCAGGTTACCGGATTTGAGGATTATCGAGTCCTCCCCCTCTCGGACTTCAGATAACCCGTAACCTATTCAATTCTTCCTCGAGTTCAGTAATCTTCTCGTCGATCCGGAGTGTACGTGCGTTGTAAGTTACCACGTGCAGCTGTTGGTTCTTGTGGTAGCCAGATCTCTTCAGGAAATTCTTAACCCTTGCCTCACTATAACCTTGACCGCTACCGTAGCCAAGGGTAGGCGGGCCGCCGGGTACCAGGGGCCGTTTTTTTAGGGCTGCTTTTCATTTTTTGGGGAGTTTTGCTATAATCGCAACGCTTGGCAGGCTAGTTGGCGATCGCAGTATGGTGGTATAATGCATAGACAACGCTGCTGCCCATCTCTCCCATCTCACACCTTAGTCGCCTTCTACGACACCCACGGGAAGAAATGGGATGGTGCTATTCTTTTTTCGTCCGGCACCACACGGTACTTCTATAATCCCTTGACCTAAAAAAGAAAAAGTTATCGCGTTAAGTAATGCTTACTTAAGTAAAGGAAAAGTAATGACTAGTTTTCCGAAGACCTAGAAGAGAGGCTTCAAAACATTTTAAGACGTCTGTTCTTGGGCCTACGCCATGCATGAAGCGCTGTAAGTGGAATTAGCCTCAAGAACTGAAGGTTAGACTCTCGAACTTTTACAACATTCTGAGTTCAAAATATTAGGAACAATTCTTATTATGTTCATTCTTTACAGAGCCAACGTTTTGTTGAAATTTGTGCTGAGTGAGTCTTCATATAGACGTGAAATTCTGTCAAAAGCGCATCCAGTTAGAGGTAAGTTTTAGATTTAGTTCTATAAGAACTGCAGACGAGCGGCACAGAGGTTACTGTAGCAGTGGTGCGTCGCCACATGTGAAATCCCGGCGTGTTGTTTGCAGTCACCGGCGTGTCGACTGCATTCGCCGACAGGTTGACGGAAAACGTCGGGCGGTGGCGATGGATGCAATTACCTCGCTGCCGTTCATATGTAAGCCCACGCCCCCACAGACGTAATAAAATCGCAGCGGCATTTTTTCGCGCACTGGATCTTCAACGCACTGCTTAAAGCCACGGGTTGACAATCACGCAGTGATGTATTTTCGACGCGCTGGGTTGCACTCCGTTTGATTTTCAACTTTAAATAAATAAATAAGATCCAGTGCGCGAAAATATCTGCATGGACGTCAACTAAGAGCCGTGAGAGGTTCGTGGTTCAACTTGGCAAACAGCTACGACGCCCATCGTAGTGGTGTTCTACAAACCGGTCTTGGTTTTTGTTTTGTTGCTGAAATCAATCTTTAGCATTAAAAATAAAACTGAACTTTTAATATGCTAGAAAACTCAAGAAGAATTGTTTTTCTTCAAATCCTTCTTTCTATAAAAGGTGGCATAACTGCCAAGAGTTTTTAGTCTGTTATAAATGCTCATGCATTTTTATTCAGGGTTGGATTCTGGAACCGTCGCTGTTGTATCTGATGATGCCGATGTTGACTCTGCCGTTGATAAATTCATCACAGTCTCCATACAGGTATGTTCTAAGTTTCAATTCTGATGTCATTTTAATTTACTTTAAATTTTGCCCATGTTTCCTTTCAGCGCTTTTCTCTAGGATTGCCAGTACACGTAGTTGTAGTAGTAGTTGGTACAAGTAGTTTAGTAGTGGTAGAAGGGCCCCTTTTCGGGTTTCAATTATTTCAATTACATGATTACAACTCGTATAGTATCACAATAGTAACCGAGTAACACGGCTGTAACATACGAACAGGATGTAATTATTAAGGATCCACTTTTTCAAAAAAATCCGCCGAAAGCAGTATTATCTGAAGCTAACAAACAAACGTTCACATTGCAGGCCCCGTGGCGCCTAAGGAGCATCCTGGTGCAGGAGAGCGTCTACCAACAATTTAAGGATGCTCTCAGCTGGAAATGCAAATTAAATAAATCCGGAAGCAACTCCCTAACCTCCGATGTGTTATGTTCGGATGCCCTTACTTACAACGACAGGACATTCTTGATAGATCCAGTGGAGTTGACACAGGAAAAACTGGCACGTCACGTTGTGACTGTCGAAGCTTACCGGACCACGAAAGAAATGATATCTTTGGTGCAACAGTATCAAGCTCGCTACTTATCCCTTTGGATAAACGGCATAGCGGAAATTAATGAGGTCACGCATAGCACGCAGTCGCCCGTGGTATGGGTGAATAATGTAGCAGACTTCAGAGGACCAACCCAAGTTTCCGAAGCCATGTTTTCCTATTTAGATTACTACTATGGAATCGAGAAATGTGACAAAGTGGTTAAGCTGTGCGGATTGTCAAAGTCGTGGTTAAAACTGGATTTAGAAAGTCGTCGGGACATTCTGTATGGTATTTTGGATAAATACATAATATTACATCCCGCAAACAAACTATACACTGATATAAGAAATTCCCTTTCGGCCTGTAACCTGAAATCTTTTGTAGATGTTGGCAAAGATTATGTTTGCATTGGAATGTCGCAGCCAAAGGGTATTCTGGGAAACATCTACAACATGGATACTTTTTTCTCTCCAGAAACTTTTGAGTTATTTTTAAAAGGTAACGCATTAATCGTATTTACGGAAATAGGATCATCTCGACCCCTGTCAGACTTAGCGGCACTTGAACAAGCCGGCGTACCGGTTGCTTCTTTAGTTTATGTCAAGGGAGATTTTACAGCTTGGCGCTCAAATTACCCCACTCGAACTCGAGTTGTCTGGACTAATTCAGGAACAATTTTTGCAAATTGAATATTTTTACTGACTTGGCAACACTTTTTTGAATTAATATTTTATTTTCTTGTTGTTCATGTTCAGATAGGGAAGTTAGCCGATTCAATTTTTATAAATTTAGAAGGGCTGAATTTTTATGAGTTAGATAGTTTTACCTGAAGAATAAATAAGATAGTTCGCCAATTTTCGATACAAAAGCTGTCAAAACGCAATATTTATTGCCAAGATAAGATTTGCTGGCAATGAAACCCCCCCCCCCCCCCCCCGATTTTTTGACATAGTCTCATCCCTAGAGTTATGGGATGTGAAAAGGAACACGTTGTATTTTTTTAATGATTATAATTCTGCAAATCAGACGTGTTACGCTCGCGAATTATATTTTGTTGAACGTGCCTGACATTGACCTGCAAATTGTAAAAAACGTAAAAAAAAGAATTTCACGGGCTACCCCGGCGCTTCCCCCGATGATAAGGGTAAACCAAAACCAAGCTTGTATAATTTAACAAAAAAAAATTTTGCACTTTACCTAAATGTGAAATGGCAATACCTTTAAAAAAATATGCATTACATAATATACGGTCTCTAGTAATAAGTTTAAGCATTATAATTGTAATATTTAACATATGTTTATCAGATTTTATAAAAGTTTTACTTAAATATTTGTTTGGTTTTCTTTCGAACACACCTCCCAGTCTGTATAGAATTCGTTGTGTTGGCACATCAATAAATCTGCCTAGCCTTTTCTCAACTATTTTTAGGCCATCCCTGTCTAATCGGATGCAGCTGAGTACCCGTATTTTACATGGAGCGACTGCCTATCTGACCTCTACAACCCTAACTGGGAAACACGACACCCCTTGGTAAGACTGATTGTCAGAGTTTGGACTTCTGACTACCCGTAACGACTCAAATATCTACGAATGGCAGCCAGGACCATCAGACTTGCATTGTACGAGGCGCGGGCGAGTCACGGATGCGAAACTTCACGTACATTTTATATGAAGCAGTTCATGCTACACAGTGCAGAGTACCTACCAATTGAGCAGATGGCCTAATCTTCAAGTCCGTCAATGAAGGTACGGGCTCGTCGGAAAGTGGTTCGAACCTTCGGAATGAACCCTACACCTGATTATGTAACTCTTTCGGACGTACAAAAGCACATCGACAGTAGAGACAACTGTCAATCGTGGTGTCCACAAAAAAAAAAAAACCACTCCGTCCTATGTCCGTAGGTGAAATCCGTAATCTCGGTCGAAGTTACGGGCGTTTCCTACTCCGTATCACATACGGACCTATGATTAGTTTGGGGCCCGAACTAAGAATGAATTACTACACGATTTGACAGTTGTCCCTACTCCCTCTATGGTTTTACCCGTCCAAAAAAGTTAATTAATCAGCTGTAGGAGTCACTTTGAAGTTTCGAACTATTTTCGGACGGGCCCGTATTTTCGTTGACGGAGTTAGAGAGTAGACCCCTGAGACGGTCTATCATAATTCAGCCCTTAACGTCCTTTACAGAGGGGTCTCGATATAAATCCGTCGCGTCGCTTCGTGCGGCTGGTACTATTTCGCCACGAGCCCCTCAGCACGTAGTACCTATATAAAATAAACATTAGCTCTTAAGTTAAGACCCATTTCAATAAATCGATTTTGTGCTTTCTTGCAGTTTTTATATTGTGACATACCTACTGCCAAAGCCACGAATACTTACGTAGGTATAGCTAAGTTAGGTACTTATCCATATGCTCATCCAGATAACAGGAAAATACCCTAAAACCTCGCACTGGAAAACAGCGGAAAGCTCGTTCGGCGTTCCTTAACTTCCTTAGATGTGCGTATGGCGCTTGTGCCGTTAAGGCTCGACTTTATCTCATCTCAATATCAAGAGAAATTAATAACTTCAAACCGCCATAAAGTCGGAAATTTCCGACTTTATGGCGGTTTGAAGTTATTAATTTCTAAGCACAACTAAGGAAGTTAAGGAACGCCGAACGAGCATTCAGCTGTTTTCCAGTGCGAGGTTTTAGGGTATTTAGCTATACGTAAGTATTCGGGGCTTTGGCAGTAGAGTAGTTACCTACAAAATTATAAATTGCTGGTCAACCCTAGCAGGCGCGGTCGCAGCTACTTTCGGGGGGTCACAGACAAAGACTACCTACATATTAATAATAAAAAATATTAAATTATCGAAAAATTACTATTTTAAGCTTTACGTTTACGGCTTTGGGGGCGGTCATGACCCCTAGGACCCCCCCTCTCGGACCGCGCCTGAAGCCTAGTAACCTACCTCTCTTTTTTCTTCCTATTTATTATTCTCGAACCTAATCATTACACTGTTATGCGCCGACAGTAAGGCGGCCCGTTTGATATCACAATCACTTTGATTGACAATAAAAGCTAATTAAGAAACCTATTTTGTGCCGCCGTTCAACGTGCAGGGGCACTGGCGGTTACATTTAGCCGTTAAAAATAGTCCAATCAAATGTCACGCCCGTCAATAAATAGTTCCAATTTCGAAGACCAAACAAAAGATGGTACCCAAGCATTTATTATGACGTTTACATGTAAATACGTTAATAATCGTGTGAGAAAACGTGTGATTTGCATTGTTATTATAAATACGTTTTTTTCCCGGTTGAAATAATATAATTATGAGTCAAAATTAGTGAGTAAAGTTTAGTATGAAGACTGCCAATATGACCAGGAATAAGGGACAAGTTTATAGTGTTGGAAATTATCTGATGACTGGCAAGGTACTGGGGAAAGGACACTTTGCGAGAGTTGAAGAGGCTACACATAGGATAATAGGAAAAAAGGTAACGAAAATTTAATATTAACTGCACACCACTAAACCGGAGCTTCAATTAAGTAAAAGTCCCCGAACCACCTATTCTCGTTTGGTTATCTTATCAGTCATCTCCACAATAGTCCGATGGTTAGCATGAGTGAAAGATTAGATGTCCTTGGCTTAGTTTACTAAATGATGTGCCGCGTCAATATCTTGTTAGTCAGTTTCTTGGCAAGGCATGATAGGTTCGCATCGTTTGCTCACCACCATGTGATAGTGCAGTCCGCAAACTTCTTAGACATACCTTCTTCTTCATTCCGTGACACTTATGAACGTGTTGGCGGCAACGATTTTACAAAGAATGAGAACATTCTCCGCTATTTGTCTTTGCCCTAAAATGTCTTTAAATTCTTTGAGACCCGTATTTTCTATTTTTGTAAAAACCTATAAATCCTGTCCCTGGTTTGTGGAACTAACACATTAGTAGGTAGGTATCTACATACTTCGATTACATTAATCTATACCTGCGTGATGATAGTTAATGAAAACTTTTCTGTTTAAGGTGGCAATAAAGATCATAGACTTGACGTGTATAAAAGAGGAGTATGCCCGTCGAAACCTTCACCGAGAGCCGAGGGTGATGGCGAAGCTACGGCACCCCTGCATCGCGGCTCTCTACGAAACTATGATGGTTAGCTTAACAAGTTATCTTTATATAAAAAAGGAGAAACTGACTGACTGATATATCAACGCACAGCCGAAACTACTAGGACTACGAACGTGAAATTTTAGGGGAGCACTAAGAAGGAGTTTTTGTAAATTCGACCTTTATGGGGGTGAAAAGGGGGGATTTTGTTTGTATGAAAAATCTTATTCCTTGAGTTAATAAACTTGAAACTTGGCACAAACACTTATCTAAGTAAATTATAAAGTTAGTCATTTATTGTTTTTCTAAACTACCACCTAAAGGGGGATTGGGGGTGTCAAAGTTTGTATGGAAGAATTTTGCCGCGCGGTCTGATTAACTCGAAACTCAGTAATTATACCTAAAACCAAAAATAAAGAATAACGTGTATCAAGGTTTTTCGAAAATCTACCCCTAATGGGGTAAAAAACGGGTAGATAATTTTAAAAGGGATGATTTTACTGCGTGTCTTGATTAACTCAAAAATTGGTATAAATAATCTATAAGTCAAATAATGTAAAAGAAACAAAAGACTTATAAAAAATTACCCCTTTGAGGGTGAAATGGATATAGTTTGTATGAAAGATCTTATTCGCTTGGTTTAAAAAAACGTGGCATAAACTTATATAGGTAAATATTAAAGATACATTATATCCATTTTTCAAAACTGGCTTGAAAGTGTAGAAAGGGCGTTAAATTTTTTTTTGCATCGTGATGGCCGTGCATGACAGCCGATCCCAAACTTTTTTTACTCGATAACCGACATCCACGCGGGCAGAGCCGCGACCAAAAGCTAGTGTTCTATAGTTTAGGTATACACTTTCGTTATAATATTATCACTGCCAATGTATACAAAGAAAGGATGGATTGATTGTGTGAGGAATTATGAAAGAGAAGGGAATGATAGCGTGACGGTTGACGGGGAATGGGGGATGGAAGAAGAAAATGCGTTGCGCCGACCTAAAGTAACACGGGACCAGGCGCAGTCCGACGGGGCTACCCTAGGCGTCATGACCGTGCCGTAAACCTAAAGCTTAAAATAGTATTTTTTCGAAAATATTTTATATATCATTTTCTTATTAATATGTAGGTAGTCTTTGTCTGTGACACCCCCCCCCCCCCCCAAAGTCTCTGGCTGCGACCGGGCCTGCAAGGGGACAAGGGCATGCAGATGATGATGATTATCAGTCAACGAGAGGTAAAGGTGCTGGACAACTAGGCACTAACCTATAATTGTGTAGTTTTGGAGTGCATTGAAAGAAATTAGTAACATTCAAATGGTATCGTAACTTTTCTAGCTCAAAGGCGCGCGCGCGCCTATTTTTCTCTTTACATAGAGACATAATAATAATGAAATGCTTCTTCAAACAGGCGCGAATCGCGATGCGACACTTATCGAACAATAATTTCCATTAAGATTTCATAGAAATTGTTCTACGTGAGTCGCGTCGCGCCTGTTTGCAGGAGCCTTAATTTAATGTTTACGCAAAAATCAGGTCTCATTTTGGCTGTCGATATTACGCTGCAAAGGAGACACTCCACTAGGTGGAGCGGGTGAAAAATAAGTTATTTTTTCAGCCGTTATATTACGGCCGGCGCCTGTTAGAGAAGCCAAGCTTTAGTGTTTGTTGTAGCACGGGCCGCGCCTATACGTGGTGATGGAGGCAGCGGGCGGCGGCGACCTGTGCGCGCACGTGCTGGGAGCGCGCGGCGTGGCGCGCGGCCTGCCGGAGCCGCGCGCGCGCGCGCTCGCCGCACAACTCGTATCGGCCGTGCGCCACATGCACGCTCGCGGCGTCGTTCACCGGTATTCTCATCTTTTTAATATGCTTTCACTAAATCTTGACAAAATAGGTTTTCTGCATTTATCTTGAACATTACCGACATCATCGGTGAAGAAAAATATCGTGAGGAATTATAAGTAATTCCTCACGATATTTTACGACTCAAGCCTGCTTCACTGACAGAGTCATAGTGAAGGTAAGCCTTCACTATGACTCTGTCAGTGAAGCAGGCTTGAGTCTCCCCTATAGTCAGATGTTGCTTTAACAATTATTTTTATTTTTCAGCGACTTGAAAATGGAAAACATCATGCTGGACAGTACTAAACAATTCATCAAAATTGTTGGTAAGATATTATTTATTACTTTCGCCTACTGCCCGGTTATCTCCGACTGGATTATTTTTTTTTTAAATATTCTTGGCTCTCTGGTCTCTCAGTTTTCTCTAAAACAGGCGTTCTTGTCTTTAAGTAGTGAAGATTATTCAATTTAAAACTTCAACTTCATATTGTTAGGGTATCATTTCCCAGAACAGTTACGGTACAACTTCTGAAATCATAAATACCTAAATGGCCTATAAATAAAAGCCTCTTGCTGGCAACATTGCAGTGTGCGTGTATTTTTTTGTTCACCATAATAATATGTCGCTGCAACAGTTGCGCAGCTTCCTTTTCCATGAATAGGCACGGGCTTTAAAGCACCCATATAAATTGATAGGTAATGAATTACGTACCATAACAACACGCCTTGTTTTCTAGAAGGGTAGGGCGGAGGTAGGTACACCATAGTAGGTACACTCACATTTCCCTGATTATGTTTTTAAGTCCCATGTAATATTGAGGAAGAGCCTATTGCCATCAACCGGGCACAAATTCGGTCCGGTTTTGTGCCCGGTTGCCCCTAGAATCTCCGAAACGGCTGGACCGATTTGGACGGGACTGTCGTTATAGGGAGTAATGCTATCATTTGAGAGAATTACTCCTGGAATAGTTCCGACATCCATGGGAACGAAGCCCGGGAGCAGCTAGTTTTAATTATTGGCCTTTGGTTGTAGACTTCGGGCTATCAAACATGTGGAGCGGCGGGGCGGCGCTGCGGACTCCGTGCGGCTCGCTGGAGTACGCGGCTCCGGAACTGTTTGTCGACGGCCGGAGATACGGGCCCGAAGTCGACCTATGGAGCATGTACGCACATAGACACAACTTAATTAAGTAAATTTGTAATGTTGAATCGAAAAAAAAAACATTAATTATACATATAGTAAAATCAGATTAATCTATATTTTGAATAAATATAAAGCCATTGGTCACATGACATTGAACGGGAATCAGAGAGATCAAAATGTCACTCACTCCCTGTAATTGAATGAGTCTCAAATTGTAGATAGAAACAACCTTTAGGCGTCAGACATAAAGTTTATTTTGCATTACCAATAGACGGACTAAGATAATAGTCTTGAAACGAACAACACTGATTGATACTGTTGGTAGTGTTTCCCTCTTGCAAAAAGTGGATGTACATTAATCTACTAAATTTTCTCTCGCAAAAATTTAGTCTCATTCTCTGGTACATAAGACATTAGAAAATTGAAAAGGAAGACTAATCGTAATCATAAACTATAACACAATTAATAATTATCTGTCTTCTTTGAATATATTATTGTTTTTTTTTATACCTTGTCAACTAACACTACCGAAAATTATATTCTGACTGAAGTAAGAAATGATGTACGTAGACAACACGGAAAAAAAAACGGATTTGGTGGAAAAAAATTACGATACACAATGCTACACAACGCCTTGGTGTTGGTGATCTCACGGACGGTATGAGGAGCCCTAAAAGGGGCATGTTTGTATGTTGCAGAGGCGTGATCGTGTACGGCATGGTGACGGGTGGGTTGCCGTTCACGGGCGCAGAGGCCGGCGAGGGCAAGTCGCGGCCGCAGCTACGCGCCGCCATCACGCGCGGGTTCACGCGCAAGCAACGCTCCGCGCTCGCCGCGGTCACGCCCGGTTACTGTCACTTTACTATATTACCATTACCCCCCGTTATTAACACTCTACTATCTTATTATTACAACCCGTTACTACCACTACTATCTTACCCTCCGTTACCACCTATATTACGAACACCCTTCATGCGCAAGCAGAACTCGCCGCGGTCACGCCCGATTAAAGATTAAACCTGGTGTTTCGAACGAAAATCAACGACTTGTCAAAATTAAATACGTGATGTTAATCTTTCAGTCAATGTTAATTTTCGTTCCAGAAACCGGATGCACGTATGGTACAGATGTTTTTTATTTTTTTGACGGTGGGAAATCATCAATTCTCCCGCTCTGGGTGGAGCAGGAGGGCGTGTCAGACTTTTACTGATTAAAACCCATCCGTGTTTCCTCAGTTGCCTGTGTGTCAGGGGCCGCGGTATCTCTTTCGAACAACCCGCACCACTGGCAGGCATCGGCCCTTGCGGACCCCACCAGTTGGTGCTGACATCTCTTTGAGGCGCGCGTGGAACACAACGCGCCGTCGACCCGGGAATTTTGTTTTTTGTTTAACGTGGTGAAATGCCTACTGCGCTACCACGGGGAGATAGCGCAGTTATGTGGGACTGTAACCCCTAAAACTCAACGGTGTCCTCCAGTATCGCTCAAGGCGAGAACACGGAAACGCGCAAGCCATCCACGCCCACCAGGCGCACCAGGACACATGTCACGCCGTGACGACCCCAGGAACCAAATAGCATATGGGTCCCAGACGACCCGGTGTCTGGCACCCTTGGTCCCCCTGCGTCGGGTCAGCACAGTGGAGTGGAGAGCGGCCAACGCTATACCGACACTCCTCCTCCCCTGCAGCCCCACCGCGTCCGCCATCAAACGGTGGCGGCCCCGTCCAGGCCGCGGAAGGGAAGAGCGCTACTCAGAAGTACCGGCACTCCTCCTCCACCGCAGCAAGTAACCCTCCGCCGCGATGCCTCCCATTTGACATCGCGGCCAGCCTCAGTTGCGATGCACCTCACCGCAACCTACTTTTTGACCGCTACGTCGTCGGCTTCGAGGCAGAAGCCCTGACCACGGCTACTGAGCCCCCCGCAGCGACAATACGGGAACTCACTGGGGGGGGGTGGCACAGATGGTTGGAAAACCGCTTTTGCATTCAATGATTTTAGTTGGTAATGACGATATTAGTGTCTACTACTATCGTCAATATAACTAATATCGTTAATATTTTAACGACAAGAGTCTTCTTGTCATTAAAATATTTCAATTTAAATATGATTATTAAATCAAAAATGTTGTGAGATTTATTGTACTTATTTATTAAAAACGTACAAAAAGAAACAAAAACGTTAAAATCATTTCTTATTTTTTTAAAGTATCATTAAATTATTAACTATTGTTTTTATATTGGTTTGATTATTGACTTTTATTTCCGGCGGCGGCACCATGTTTGAAAAGATCAATACGAACGCGATTTATATTTGAGCGTATATTTTAACAAAATCACAAACAGTACGATCGGACCTCTTTGGAATCACTTCACGGTCAGTCCATAAAAATTCAGAAAATTTTCATATAACAACTCCGGACGGCGCCATCACGTTGGATCTGAAACAAAGAGTTTTTCTTTGATAACGTTTAAATGGCAACACTCAGAAGCCCCTGAAAATGTGCTGAAAATTGGGTTCCTTCATGAGAATCGGGGTGTAACAGAACGAATGAACACTCTTTCAATGTAAATAAACACTAATTGGAATGACAATTAACATTATTCACATCTTCGCTTACCATAACTTAAGATTGGTCAATTGATCAATATTAAGAATTTAAAAAGTTATTTTTGTTGTTGAGCAGACGAATGTAACAACAAAGAAAGTAAGAAAATAGGCCTGTGTCTCAACATTATAGGCTCAATATGCTTATGCTTCGCAGTTAAGGAGTAAACTTTTACTGAACTCTAAATAAACTTGAAATAGCGCTCTACGTATCGAAAAAAGTGACCGTGCATTTATGTGTTTCCAAAATACACCCTAAATTAATGTGATTTTATTCGCAGAGTGCAAAGCGTTTATACAGCATCTCTTGGAGCCAAACGTAGAGGTCCGAATGAAGATTGAGGAGGCATCTCGACACCGCTGGGTGCGGCGACCGGGCATGAGGATGAAGACACATCCCTTCGGCGTCGTCGAAGCAGCCGCTAACAGAGAGGTAGGTGCGCCGACAGACGCCGTAGATCAACATAGCGTAACCAATTTTATGAGCAGCTAATTTATTAAAACGAGGTTTCCATTTAACAGTCCATCTCTTTCCCCTTACTGAAGCAGGATTGCCATAATACTACTCGTGGTCGTGGTTGGCCCCCCAGGTGAACTTGCGTACATACAACATACATTTGTATCATAATCAATTTAAAGGCACGTTCGTTCGCAGATATACAGGCAAATATCAGAGCTGTGCTCGAGGCCGATGATAGACGTGGTGGCCGAAATAAAGGCGGACCCGTTCGGGCCGGTGGGCGGCATGTACAACATCAAGACGCACGTCGCGCAGGCCGGCGCCGCGCCCGGCACCGACCTGCTGTGGGGCGCCGGCGCCGCCTCGCCCGCGCCGCGCACGCCGCCGCAGTACCGCGCCGCGCACGAGCGCGAGCCGCGCCCGCTGTCGGCGCAGGCGCCGGCCCCGCCGGCCCCGCCGGCCCCGCAGCCCACGCCGCCGCCCAAGAAGAGCCAGCTGCCGAGCCCCAGGATGATCAACAGGCCCATGAGCAGCATGTACGGGTTAAAGAAACCCGTTTACAAAGTCTACGACAATGGCGACGGCGGCCTCGACCCGCGGCTGCCTAGCATTGAGGAACATTCCAGCGCAGACGGACACGATGCCAAGATCGCGAGGAGCAAGACTGTGAGGACGCCGTGTGTGAGGAAAGTTAGCCTGGAGGAGGATCGAACTTTGAGGCTCGGCAGTTGTCCCAACAGGGTCAGTGATAAACGCGTGGAGTTCTATAGGAAAGCAGGGGATGGTCTACCAAGGTGAGGAGCATCTTTTTGTGTAATAGAAGAAATGTCTTTCTAGACAGTAGCTTCCTATTTAATTTTTGGTCATCATCAGTCTTGACTAGCCACTGCTAGACGTAAAGCTTTACAATCACACCCCATTTAACTCGATCCTTGTCGACTCTAAACTAATTTTTGATCACCTAACGACGATCCCGCAGATCTAATATAATTTTCAACGGTATTACTTACGTGAAGTAAATGCTTTTTAGCGGAGTATATTTTAACTTGTCTTCGTTTTGTGACAGTTGGCGAGCTAGCGGGTCCCTGGCGCCGCCACCGGCTAGAATCTTACTACAGAGCAATGCCTCCACCATCAAACGACCCTCGTTGGGGTAAGTGGCCAGTGTCTTAGGTTCTAACAGACGCCGACGCAGTTTTAATGCGTGCATTTCAAATGCAATCCGTCTGTGCCACCTCTGTCAACGTCATTCATATCGATATTATAGTGACATAATTATGAAGGTGAGCAAATGGCAGTTTTCATCGCCGTAAGATAAGTTTTTTTTTTATAAATTTGATTTCTCTCGTTTACAGAAACATCGTCAGTCCACACTCGTCTTCAAATGGCCACTGCAAGAGCGAGAGGGCAATACCGGTATGTCGTATTTATACAGAAAAAGCCATGTATCTAAACAAATAAATAACTAAAAAGACTCACTCATTCCTTCGTGACAGCCTCTTTCTAGAGCCAGATTTGTTTACGCCCGGGTACAGAACATGAAAACTCTTTCTCCAATTAATAGGTATAATGGTGTAAACAGAAGTTTGGTGCAATCAATGAATGGCAAATAATAGAAAAGCCTTAAGGTGAACCTAGCCCACATTTTCCCTACACAAAATTCGGGAGTGTATTACTCCACTGTTGGACAATGCACATCAAAAATTAAACATGGTATGGTTTTGCCTCATTGTTAATATTGTCTGTACGGAAACAGAACACTAAAATAAAAAGCCATTAAAAAGATAGGTCCAAACAAAGATTCGTTTTTCTTGCTAATTTAACCTAACTTTGGGCGTGTTTAAGTAATAAAAAAAGTGTAAAATCTGAAAAACTAAGTCGGTACCGACAAAGGTCAAATATCTAAAAAGGTTCAATAAATTTTATTGGTCATTGATTTATGCAGTGGTTTTTACATAAAACCCGATCTTCCGAAGGACTGTTCTTAATTTTTTACGCGCCTGTTGTACTATAAATGATCCTGCATCTCACTGAATAATGTTGTGCGTGTAGACTAGCTTCTAACTGCTCATCACTGATACTACCTCTGTCGGACACGATGCCTGGTGAGACAGCGTGCTTTTTAGCCAGGCCCATCAGTGAGTTCGAGCCCGCGACTAGGTTCCCCTTAATGTGTTTATCCATAGTTTTGTTTTTGAGAACCCGTCTTTGTTGTGCGTTTGTCACTAACGTACAGTAGTATGGATTCTTTGTAGTCTAAAATAAAGAAAGGAAGTCAAAGCATACTACAGTCTGACTGACCGACCGTCTGAAAGCTGAAAAGTGTTGAAAAGTTTTTTAGTTATTGTTATGTGTTTACAGAAGCGGCCAATGCTGCCCCTTCCGCAGGTGAGCTGGTACTCGACACGGAGCATAGGCAAGGAGACCACACACCTACAACGACTCAGACGCACGGCGCCGATGAAGTGACCGCTACGATCTCCCCAGCTCTCGTACCCACGGGCGATTTTTTTTCGGGCCATGCATTTTCAACACACTGCTTAGCGCCGAGAGTTGAAAATCCAACAGTACAACAGTGTAATGTTTTGACGCGCTGGGATGTAGTCTATTGGTTAATAATCCTCCTCCCAAAATATCCAGTGCGCGTTAAATATAAAAAACCGCCCGTGCGTACCCGGGCTTAGTGAACCGCCTTCCGTTCCGACTGAACGCTTATCTGCTTTAAAATTGTGCGCCTTTCGCATTTGCGCTAAAGCCGATATTAGACTGCTCACTTTTTGTTCTTTCATTCAACGTAGCGATACGTCTGAGCACAAAATGAATCAAAAATTAAAAATGAATTCATTAGTGAACAAATTTTTCACTCACCAACAGAAAATCGAAAATGAAATGAAAGGAGCGAACCGTTCATTCCTATAATAGGGTATTTTCCAATTTAACTGAGATATTTAACTGAAAAATCTAAATAAATAAATTTTTATAAATCAATTTAATTTTTCGTTGTTTTGAATTTACCGCGAAAACGCTCCTTACGATGACTTTTTTATCACGTGACCACACGTGACGTCAGATTTGTGTAAACGGCACCGGCAAAAATACTTTGTGTGGCGCAGTTTTGGTATTTGTGCACAGAGGCACCGCACACCAGTAGTACCTACCACTTGCTTTCCATTAAAAATCTTGTTAATTATAAACTCGACATTCACTTGTTTGTGGTCACGTGATAAAAATGTATCGTAAGGAGCTACTTGGCGGTAAATTCAAAACAACGAAAAATATGTTTGATTTAAATCGTTTTTAATTGAGAAAATGGATATAAATCAATTTATTTTTATTTTTCTGTTACGTATTTCGTCCCAATCTACAAATTAAAACAGATTTTAATAAAACGGAAAATACCCTATTCTGTTGGTGTCGTGTGAATGTGGAATGAAACAAAAATTAAATTTAACTCGAGTGCAGCGTCTGATATCCGCTTAATATGCAACGTATGCGCAATACACTCAAATTCACCACTTCAGTGACTACAATCCTATCACAATAAATTGACCTCTGAATTTGCATCACTGTCAAAATGTAAGTGATCTTTATCAACGTCACAATAAGGTTTCTTCTGGGTTGCTGTGACTGGCAATTCTATCAAAACTACAGTGATATTTATTTTTGTTGCAATAAGGTTGCTTTCGGGTTGCTGCTGTCAGGAAGATAACAGCCACTGTTACAATCTCTATGCCTGACAGTGACTAATGAGTCTGATGAATTTGAGCACATTAAGGCGGAGACTGACTTGCAACGTTTGTTTGTAATGAACAGAGTTTTTGTAACGCGTTACAGTGGTCAGTGCAGTGAGCCGAGCCGCTCGATGCCAGCACTGGATCCTCCATTCGACTGTCGACTTTTTCGAGTGAAACGCGTTAAGTCAGTATACAATGATTCGAACGCGAGCGCATGTTTACAAACAAGTCAATGCAGGTTGAATAATAATGGAGCACGAAGCAGTGAAGTGCCCGAAGCGAGGGCACGGCGCGTCTTGTGTAACGCCATTTTGAAACAAACTCGCCTCAATTATACATTACAAACGTCGCAAGTCAGTCTCCGCCTTTACGTATACGGCATACTTTATTTTATGCCCTAATGCATTGAGGGGCGCCCAATTTTTTTTTAAAGTAGACGAATTTACATCAAAGCTTACCATGCGATTAATCGCTAGTGTGCAGCGGATCTTAGACATCGCGCACACTATGCGACATGCGACTGCGACATCTCGGCAAGGACAGGGTACGGCCGACAATTTTCATTTATATAAATTGTTCGAACCTCCGCACACTTGGCGTCGATTTGCAGAGTCGTACACGTACACACGATGCTGTGTTCGCATGCGACAGGTCAGCGTCTTGTCAGCGAGCTATCGCAGTCGCAAGTCGCATTGTGTGCGAGGTGGTTTAGTTAAAAAAATTTGCGTACTACCCTCAATGTAATATTAAGCAAATAAAGCAATTTTACTATATTGTACACGCTCGACTTCCAACGAATCGATTTTGGACTTGTATTTTTTAACATTTATAATAATGATATTTACATTTTAAAACTAAATAATAGAGTGTTATGTTATGGTTGTATGCATGTATTTTATTGAAAGATTAATATAGGATGTGCATTACGTTTATTTATTTTATTTTCTTTATCAATAGGAGTTTATAAAAGTATCGAGCTGCTATATGACTGCTCATTATTTCACTGTTTGCTCATCTTTGCCGTGGGATAATTACAAGTCGGTCATCTTGACACAAGATCTGGTGAGATCGGTCCGTAGCTTTCAGTCGAGTTATTCTGTAAAAAACTCACCGTGAAATCACAGGTGAAGTGAGCTTAGAGTGGGCTGTCAATAGAGTCAATCCCCTAGCATCCGGTAGAATGATAGCTCACTTCAAGTTTTCACAGTGAGGTTTTACAGAATAGCACTGCCGGGATTTTCAATCGAGGCTGTGTCCGTCCGTTTCGAAGCCAGGCGTGCATTCAATATCACTGTAAGCTATCGTTATGTGACAATGTGTGCATATTGAACATAATGTGGCGGGATAAACTAATATACCTTATTTTGTGTTAGAATAACAGCGCATTAACTCTAAAAAATATATAATTATTTAAAACATTACTTGTCTCTACTCTACTATTATTCGACCTACATTGATAATTTTACGTGTTGTATCAATTGCGTGATTATTAAAAAGGTGAAAAAGACCTATCACACCACTTGAGCAACACTGAGCGAAACTTAAGACATTCGTTTTTTTGCGGGGAGACTACTTATTTTTAGGTAATCGAAAAATATGCTCTGATTTTTAAATAACTAGAATAAAATGACAGCTGCTGTCATTTTATTCCAGTTAATTAAAATCAGAGTATGTACGCGAAGCAAAAACTTTTTACTCCTTTTTACGAAAATAACGTGGACGGAGGAGTATGAAATTCGAAAATTTAACCGGAGAAGGAGTGCGGAAAGCTAAGCCTATTTTTGAATAATAATGCATTGGAAATACAATAGTTTCAATTGAATTATGGTCGAATTTCGACCACAGGGCGAACACTAGTATATGTATAATGATGTGTGACACTGACCGTGGCGCTGCGTCAGTGGAAGGGCATGTGTGAGGGGTTGGCCATGGTGGCCAGGCGCATGTACGTGGTGTGTGGGCGCGACAGCGGCGGGGAGTCGCCCGGCAGCGGCTCGTTCTTGAACACGGCCACGCACTTCCACTGGTTCAGGTATTGCACTGAAAAATACAACATTAAGGTTTAAGGCGAATGAGCACCAGGACCCGCATAATACAAGATAACAGGGTCATCGACGCGCAAACGTGTAACCATTAATTCAGCACATGATTCTAGACTGACAGCGTAGTTCCATCAGTTCTCAAAAAAGAAAAATCTGTTTTTCATAGAAAAGTGAGAACAGATTTTTTTTATTACAATAAGTTCAGGATCGTGTACTGAATCCATAGCAACAGGTTGCGTGCCGATGTCCCTTCTGCCACCCTTTATAGTATCTACAGAGTTAATTAATATCATCAATACAACTCTATTAAAATTACCCTATTGAATGACTATTTTACGAAATCATGGCATTTTAGGCCAACTCTAATGCCAGTACTTCACTTGGCGTATTTGCCCAAATATTCGCGTTAATTCATTAACACAAAATAAACTTTATATCAATATATTTAAGGGTATATTTTAAATTGATAAAGTTACGCAAATATTTGGACAAATACGCCAAGCATAACTTATAATAAGGATTAATACGAGTTTAGATACACGACCAAGCGGGCATAGGCCTATGGGGAGGGGAGGGGTTGGCAGCCAGGACTTGAACTGCCACTCATGCTCTTATCTATCTTCCCCCGGTTTGATGCCATCAATTTCTATGGTAGTAATTATGTAATTTTATTTACCTAATAAAAAATATTTTAGTTAATTTATGAATGTATTGAATTTTTGTTCTTTTATAATTGTTTCCGGTAATAATATACTTTAATTGACATGACTGGGGTACTTAATTGATGCTTTTTAGTTAAGTGCTTGGTTGGTTTTTACTCCATTTTAATGACGTTATGCATTTTGACTGTACAAGGTCTGTACATCGACTGAATATGGTTAAATCAATTAGCTGGCGATTCTTTACCCATGTGTTGGGTCGATATCGAAAACTAACGGAACAAAAAAAAAAACTATATTTTTTTACGAATTTCTAAAAACCAAAACATAACAGTCGTTTGGTTGCCTCAATGAACTTTATCAGTGTAATTTAAAGTTCTGTTTTCAAGGTTCTCAAAATTGGTATGATGTTATTTTTTCCTTTATCTTTCGATATCGATAGAGCTAGGGATATTGTAGCTAATTTATTTGACCCTGTATATGTATTTTCTCTTGTCGTGTAAAAGTGTTGGTTTATTTGCCACAAGCTAGGCTAGCCACGCACATTGGGGACAGAATGTTCAAAACCACCTAGAGACCTCAAATATTAACCAAATTAAACCGTTTTTGCACAGAAATGTTTGAAATAGAAATTCCAAAGACACTCACGAAGCCCGATTTGCGAAATTAGGTTGTAATTTTTTTAATAAAAAATCCTTATGAATTGAATATAAAAAAAAAAAAATTATGACTGATTTTATATTATACTCTAGTGATCATGAGATTTTTTCCTGATACGAAATAAACAATGAATATATTAGAGAAATAAATATTTTTTAATGAAAAAACAGGGTTGTTTCCACCCTACGATAGGGGATGTTTTTCGGTTTATTGCATTTTTGACATCAGATTCGTTTTCAGCGACGAAAAATACATCGGAAGCGTGTATTTGCACTTCCATACAAGTGCTAGTTGAAATGCGGGACTGAAAGGGTTAAAGAACAGGGTAAAACTCGCTTTACCTTGGTTTTAGTGGGATATGAAGTTTTTAGATTTAAGGAATATTAGAAATCCGGCTTCGTCAGTACCTTTAGAATTTAATTACAAACATTTCTGTCCAAAAATTGTCTCATTTGGTTTATTTTTGCGATCTCTAGGTGGTTTTGAACAAAAAATTCGCTCTATCCCCAATGTGCCACGGGCCGCACACGCTACTCACTCTTCCACAGCCGCACGGCGCAGTCGTCCCCGGACGAGGCCAGCAGCGTGCCGGTGAGGTTCCAGCACACGCGCCACACGCACGAGTAGTGCTCCTCGAAGGCGGCCACTACCTCGCACTTGAAGCGCACGCTGGTTCCATTGTTGCCCGTGCCGGAACCGGCCGACTCGCTGCAAACGCCGGGATATAGCATTGAAATACGTTTATTTCAATTATTAATTTACTTATTTATTTCCATTAGGCGTGACAAGGTCGAGCGGGGTCAAGAGCAAGCCCATTTAGTAATAAACAAATTGAAAACGTTACATAAATATTTACAACATAAGTGCCTTCTATCGTCATCTGTCTAATCTTTTCTCAACGATGTTTGGGTTGGCTTCCAGTCTAACCGGATGCAGCTGTATAACAGTATTTAACATGAAGAAAGTGCCTATCTGACTTCTAAAACCCAGTTACTGGGTTGTGGAAGACTTTCGGGCTTCGAATGATCCGTAACATCTGTATTACTTAGCCACGAGCCCCATTTATTTTATTCTACATTTTCATCTGCAATGTATGTGGTGTAAATAAAAAAGACTATTCTATCTGGCTAAGTCGACGTTCACATGGACGTACTAAAATCGCGGCGGTACTTTTCGCGCCCTCGATTTTCAACTCTCGGTGCTAAGCAGTGCGTTCAAGATCCAGTGCGCGAAAAAATCCAGCCGCGATTTTATTAAGTCTGTGTGTACGTAGAACTCAAATTGTTTAAAGGTACTTACGCGATAGGCTCAATTTTAATTATTCTGACATCTTTAGTCGCCACGGCTAGTAAGTGGAATGATCTGCCAAGATTCGGAGCAAAGGCGATATCGTTGACTGGCTCCTGGACCGAGGACAGGCAATCAGTGCGCGTCCAACGACGAGATGATTCGCTATACCTGCCGGTTTTAATGTGTCAGGCACTGGCAACACTTAGTTATATTAAATTGAAACACTGGCTAGTGAATTAGTACATTGACTGATAAGCATTAAAAAAAATATACTTTAAATACGAAATACAAACTCAATATATGCTTAGGTAATCGTTATTTTACCAAATTTATAAATATTCCTAAAAAACTACCGTTAATAGAGTACCAAATGTTATGTAATTAGCAAG
Source organism: Polymixis lichenea (assembly GCA_949091785.1). Classification (NCBI taxonomy): domain Eukaryota; kingdom Metazoa; phylum Arthropoda; class Insecta; order Lepidoptera; family Noctuidae; genus Polymixis; species Polymixis lichenea. Next base: position 21,431,417 of record OX420948.1, on the reverse strand, counting down.
AATCAAGCGAAGCTTCCAGTTGTTGACGGAAATTGATCTTTAAACTCACTCATATATGAACACTTTTCCATTGCAAGCAGTAGTCTTGTCGCCTTGCACGGTGGCCGCGGCGTTGGTGGTGTTGGGCTCATCACTGCCCACTGCCAGCATTGGGGGATGCACCACCCTTATCAGAAACATTAATTTTCATTTACTCAGTAAATTTCTACACCTCAGATACCTTGCCCTACCTTTCAGGGTCACAAGCGCGATGTTAAGTTATGTGATAGTGACCGACTGAAGCTTCGTTTTCGTTATCGGCCAAAAAATCATGATTACTTCGTAACGTTTAGCAAAATCAGGTGACGTTCGGCTAACTTCGGGGTGAATCGAGTCCGCTCGTTATTTCACTCAGCTGACCCAAACGGACGCGATTTTGCTTTAAAGTTGCTTACATTACAACTGAAAAAATTCTGCATATTATGAGTGGACTTACCTGGATAGGGATGGGTTCCACGAGAGGCAACTTATTGACACTTTGGTTGGTATTTCATGCTGCAGAGTCCACTGAGCTAAATTCATTACATCTGGAGCTTCATATATCCTAAAAACATGAAAAAATCAGATTACGGACAGCCAAAGAAAACACACAAACAAACAATACACATTTGTGTTGTGCGAACAGCGCATGATGTCTATTTCAAGTTTGGCTTAGCATAAATAAGTATAACCAGCCCTGAATCTTCCCACTGCTGGGGCATAGGCTCCCTCTCTGTGAGAAGGAGTGGGCCCAGTACAGGTTGGTAGATGTCACATGTCTTCAAATTTTCGGTTCTAGAACATGCCTGTTTCCTCCCAGTTTTTGCTTTCACCGTTTTGAGCAGCGGTGATGAAATTATTTACACAAAGTAATGCGTCTGCCTGGGGTTGAACCCACGACCTACAACTCTTAAGTCCGGGCCGATACTCTGGGAAGTCACTGCCCTTTTTTCAGTTTGGCTAAAATTAATTAAATTTATCCTAACCTTATAATACCGTCAGCAGAGCATGTGACTAGTAAGAGTCCTAAATGCTTGGGTCCAAACTTGACATCTGTGACTGAGGTCCGGGAGTCCACTAAGTTGGACCTCTTCAGCCACGTCCGTAATCCTTTCTCGGAGCCGGACGCTGCTGTGTCACCTGTGAAAGTTGATACATTATACATACAGATAAATAAAATTGGAGTGTCCGTTTGTAATATTAAAATAACCGCTTTTTACTAACTGTATATGGATGTATTTGTTTGTAAAAATGTTATTTTGTTTTACGTACCGTGTATACACACGGTACAAAAACCAAAATATATTTTTTTACAATTTTTGTCTGTCTGTCTGTCTGTTTGTTCCGGCTAATCTCTGCAACGGCTGGTCCGATTTTGACGGGACTTTCACTGGCAGATAGCTGATGTAATAAGGAGTAACTTAGGCTTACATCGTATAAAACAAAGTCGCTTTTCGTGTCTATTCACTTAGATCTTTTAAACTACGCAATGGATTTTAATGCGGTTTTCATCAATAGACAGAGTGATTCAAGAGGAACGTTTGTATGTATAATACACCGACCTCCACGCGGGCGAAGCCGCTGGCAAAAGCTAGTAAGACTTAAGAAAGGAATGACAGACATCCTCACTAAGATAGAATGAATGAAAGAACATGGGCGGGTCACATTGGAGTCGAATTCTGACAGAATGGTACCCTAGAAGTGGCAAACGAAATAGAGGTTGGCAATGTAGAAGATGGGAGGACAAACTCAATCTCACAGCAGGTTCAAACCGGGGTAGAGTTGCAAAAGACAGAGAGCAATGGAATTTTTTAGAGGATGCCTTTGCCAATATGCACACTGAAATGCGAGACATATTATTACTCAGAAAAAATAATAACAGCAATTCAACTAGAATAAGAAAGGAGTTTAAGGATTAAACGGCTTTTGATTGATTGACTTCTGACCTCTGCCTAACACTTTGGACAAAGGCATGAATAATGGGTGTTAGTTATATCTTTTTTTTCTTTTCTTATCTATTTGCAGTAGGTCATCAGAATACTTATAAGTAAGAAAATTCAATCAAAATGTGTTATCAAGGACAAACTAAATCTAAGAACAAACTGGACTGGTTTGAAAGTCATTAGTAGTGGACTTTGCCACACTAATAATGGCAGATAAATAAAAAGAAACCAATAATTAAAATGATAGAGAAGAAAATACAAATAGTTTTGATAAGTCGCATTCAAAGTTAAATTGTAAATAACAAGAATAAAAACCCTACCTAAGCAAGATATCAAATAATGTATGATTTCATCAAATAAAAGTAAATATTCAATTGCACTATGAAACAAGTACTATATAAACAAAAAATAAATGCTTTGTAACATAAAAGCTTTCATATTAACTAGCTGCAAGGGCAGTTTAAGAAAAGAAATACAAAATCAAAAATCAAGCTTAATATTTGAAACAGTTCAGTAGCCCATAAGCTACTATGTAAAATATCTGTTGTCTACTAGTCCTTACCAACTTCCTCCCATATAGCTGCAGTTCTGTCAAAGGAGCATGTAGCTATGACTTGACCGAACTCTGGATGTGCCCATGTGACCTTCCACACAGATCCATGATGTGCCTTCCAGCTAGCTGTGAGACGCCAACCTCCGTTACCATCAGAGTCCCACACCTAGAACACCACAATTATAATTTTAACAAGATGCAGCTATTAGAGAAATCTTGGGTGAGACTACAGAGATGAAGACAAATAGAGTGTAGAAAAAAAATACATGTTGCACTGACCCTGACGGTGATGTTGGATAGAGAAAGCATGTGCATGGCATATTATGAACTTTTAAAACACATAAAACTAATCTATCTGACATTGTGTATTATGCATGTTCAGGGGCGTACCACTAGAAAATGGCGCCTAGGGCATGCATCACATTTGCGCCCCTTCATAAATTATCTTGTCGGTCTACACTGAACAAAGCTAGGTCGCATAACCTTTCTTGACCAATTAGAGCCTTCAATAACGAAGGTAATAATATTAACTTGCTAAAAAATCGCTTGCAATACGAATTTTAAGAGAATTTGAATAGAATTTTGATAGAAGCAGATTTGGAAATACGCTTTCATCCTCGTACTGCACAATATATTCAAGTAGCTCGTGAGATTTCTTAGATACTTATAGGTAACAGTATGAATTGAGGTTTTTTTTTTAATAATTGGCGACTTTTTGCGCCCCCATTCGATAGGCGCCCAGGGCTCTTGCCCTACCCTAGTTACGCTACCGTGCATGTTAAATAGATTAAGAGAGTCAGCTTGCTAATGTAAAATCATAAAGTTGTAAATGATCACAAAAGGCATCTGCCCCAGAATAATATAATGTAACAGCATGAAATAGCTAGTTGTTGTGAAGTTTTCTACGTGAATGCAATATTTAAAAGTCAAAAGCATACATAAATGCAATACTAAAACGTTTCTTAGACTAAAGTATTGAACATTTAAAACATAAAAGCTTAAAATTGGTTATCTATCATTATTATTCATCAGACTTATTGTGTAATTGTAGATTTTTAATAGGTTACCGCTGTTTTGTTTGCTAACAAGTCATACCTTTACATACTGGTCGCTGGAACAAGTAGCCATTCTCTCGCCATAAAAGTCGTATGCGACATCGTGAATCAAATCCTTATGATCGGCGAATATAGTTTGTGACTCAAACAAATTAGTGGCTGTTAATTCACCCATTTTGTAGTAGAAAATAAATTTTAATTCAAAACTAAACTCGCTAACCTACCCTTTTTGCATGACTTTAAAACTTATCACGATTAACTGTCAGAACTCTGAAATGTCAAAAGTCATATCTAACGTTTAGTTCAACCGAGTTCAACGTTTAGAAATCATTTAGATTTTCTCTTCTTGGCTCACGTGTTTCCAGTGGTAATACATACATAATAATTCCATGGCTTCTAGAACACGAATTTCAATATTGCAGAAAAACAGTATTACAGGTACGTAATTCTGATTCATCGTACTCCTGGCGTTATTCTAACTGCCCAATTATGTTTTTCTCATTGTAGTTACAACAAATAATTACGTTACGTGTTTAGCGGCCAGTTTCTTCATCAAAAGTAACAGCCAAAGTAACGTCATAAAGTCAAAGTAACGGTTTTTGTTTTTTCACAAGTTTAGCTGTTGCTTTAACCTTTAACTGTTACTTTTGCCCCTAACTTTTACTGCTCATTATGCTGATGTGAAAGCTAAAGTAATTGTCATTTCGTCAAAGTTGTACTGTTATAAGACATAGTCAGGGTATGTTTGAGCTGTTAGCTTACCTAAATCACTGTGCATTTATCTGTATAATGAGTAGTAACCCAGATTTTACTGTTTTATTTATATTCAAATGGCGTGAAGATCGCCCAGTGTTCATCAGACGATGAACTTATCGTGCCTGATTATTAACGCATAGGCGTAAAAGATTTAATAATCGCAAGGATCATTATTTATGGGGCGTAAAAAAGTATTAAAATTATAAATAATAAAACAACATATGAATTGAATATCTTGGTACTCATAGTAAATAGCTCTACACGCTTAGGTACCAAAATAAAAATAAGTTTAAGGATCTTTTTGTAACAAATATTACTATAATAAAAATAAAAAAGCATTATGGACATAAACTTTTACGAAACATCTAACAAGTAGTATTTAGAAAACTGGTCACCTAACCGGTATGTTGTCATTACATTATTAATTTTAGGTGACCGCGTCAAGTTTAAATCCATATTTTCTACATGAACCAATAAACTGCATATTCATCAATATATATTTCAGATTTTAAAAAAATACTTCTTTTTCCATATTTTAAAAGCTCGAAGCTAGCTCAGTCTTCAAATAATAATATGTAACAAGTTAATAAATAAAAAAATATTATTACATATTCATTTTAATACTTTAATTCAATCCACTACCAATAAAAACATGACAGTACAAAGAAACTCATAGAAGAACTTTCACTTTGTCATCCGGCACCACTTGACAGTTAAATTGTGGCTGGCACTGCCATGTGTAAAAAAAGCTCCCCACGAGTTTTTGTGGGAATTACGACGTTTGTGTAATGGCAACTATTTTGACTTTTACTTTAGCTGATAGTTGAATGAAGAAACACATTCGCCATAATAACAGTAAAGGTCAAGTAAAAGTCAATGCTTTTACTGATTACTTTACTTGTTGATGAAGAAACTGGCCGTAGGTGGTAGGTGAAATAAATGAAATATTTTAAAAATGAATAAGTTCAGAAAAGGTAAATAATCTAACATGATAGGGGGTAGTCAATAATAAAAATTACAGAAATACATTAAGAGCGTTCATCCCACGCGGGCTGGTATCAACGCATTTATAGTAGTTTTTCGTGATTCTATTTAGTAGTATTTCGATATATAGTGTTAGATACAAACAAAAGTTAAAAAAAATCAACCAGGCAATATATCGTTGGTATTTATAATTATTTTTAACATTTACTCTTTATTAAAAACATATAATCGTAGGTACTAAATAACGCAGATTGAAAATAATTGATGGAAGGTCGATTTTTATAAGTAAACACCAAAATAACTGCAAAAAAATAGCATAAAACTTGTAAATACCAACAATCTAGTGCTTGGCTGAAAAAAATATTTACTTTTGTTTGTATTTAATAAAACAATTACGAAAAACCGCTATAATGCGCCCGCCGTTGCCAGCCCGCGTGGTACGAACGCTCTTAATCTAACTAAATCCTGCCTTTCATAAGTTACTTGGATTTCTAGTTCAGGGGAAATTTACATTTATTTACCATTCCTTATTGGGTGGGTTTTCCTGGAATTTCTCAGTAGCCACTAGCCAGTCACAACCAGACTGGCCTGGAGTCTGCACCCTCTGTCTGCCTACCCTACGTATCTCATCAGGGAATATAGGCGTAGTACTGTTTTTTTTTAAGATCTTACTAACCATGACTTCAAAAAGTCATGGTAAGTGAAGACTAATAAAAAGCAGTTAACAGTTTGATACGGTGGAAATATCTCCCTTGGTATAGACACCGTTCTCATTTATGAGTAGTGGGCTTATGTAGTGCATATGGAACAGATATTTATCACCACTTGAATCAGTCTCCCGTGAGTGGTTTGGTCACAGTTAATCAATTTTCACGGCTTAATTGCGCATAAAAGCACCGCATCTGTAGCGAATCGTGCTCTTATAAGATCACGCTATCTTCACATCTCTTGATATTCATTTTTATGAGATTATCATACGGCGCTCACGTATCGGCGTTGCCAGCGTCGTGCCCATGGAACGTTTGTAACAAGGTCGTACCGCGCTTCGTGGCGTAAGATTTGATAGTTGTAAGGGATAATTTAGAGACCCTGTGCTCTCCACGGCCAGCGTTACCACCATGGGTAATTAATATTATCAGTGGCCGCACAGACCAAGATTATAGCAGGCGCAAAGTTTCTATGGCGAACGTATACTTGGCTGTCACGCCCAACTCGCGGCCAGAGGTCCAAGTTTGCAGCCGCAGAGTGCGTGAGGTCCTATTTATTACAACTGAATAAAATGCTGGTTTTGAACATTTGACCAGACTTTATTAACCTAGCAATTAGGTCAACGGCAAGCGCAACTGCTGAGTGTATGGTCCGGGTTTGATCCCCAGGTTAGGCAGTTTTGTTAAGTTATTTCATTGAAAATTCCTTAGCAACAGCCTAGAATCTGGATATTTACCAAGTTGATAAAAAAGCTCGAACCCCCACATGGTGCTTAAAAATTACTGATGAGAAATGCGTGTGTAATATTACATTACATTTCTGTATTCATCTTGGAGGAAATATAGGCGTTACGAAAGATTTAAAGTAAGGTCTTACACACGACTAGCTGCAGCAGGCTTAACATGACGCTTTCTATTTCTACTCTACCGTAGAATAAAAATCGCTTGTCTGTCTACAGTCTACACGGAAACGTAATTTGACTTAGTCCCCCGAACCACTGCGTCGTATCCCCATCACCCACTGCGTCGTATCCCCATCACCCACTGCGTTGTATACCCATCACCCACTGCGTTGTATACCCATCACCCACTGCGTCGTATCCCCATCACCCACCGCACCGTATCCTCATCACCCACTGTGTCGTATCCCCATCACCCACTGCGTTGTATACCCATCACCCACTGCGTCGTATCCCCATCACCCACTGCATCGTATCCCCATCATCCACTGCGTCGTATCCCCATCACCTACTGCGTTGTATTCCCATCAACCGCCCGCGTTATTACTTCGTTTTCGCTAAGGCTCGTAGCGCGATGTTAAATAGCCTACAGTATTTATCCAGTGCGCAACTTGTAACCATGAATTCAGCATATCATTCTAGAAAAATTTCTACACTGGGGAGTGTAGAAATTTTTCGTCGATTATATAAAAAAAAAATCAACTGTTTCATAGAAACGTGCAATATCTACGCGGTCAAAATGTATGGAAAAACTTATCCTGTATAAACTGCAGCAGTAATTAGGCTACCAAATGCAAAAAGATTTTTTCAAATCTTTCTGGTAGTTCCAGATATTGCTCTCTAGGTACCTATGTACAGTAAGGAGTCATAAGTGCACTAGCATACTGAGGGTTTTATTGCTATAAACTCACGGTCCAGGCCGTACCTCTAGCTGTGTGTATTAGTGATGTATCAACACGGAACGCACGCCTCAGAACTCACACACTGGCGTCGACTGAAACAAAAAACATACCATCGCACAGAGTACGTAATTAGAATTACGTATGACCTGGATCGGTTCATACCATTGCTAAAATTCACGTTCTCATATCGAGTTCCGATAGCTCATAACGTATCGTCTTGGATTAAGAATCTCATAACTCTGAGTTCAAATCTCGCAATGAGACTATCAATTTTCTTTTAAACAAAAATCTTCATCTGTTCTTTCATTATTCAATAAATTATTAATGAGAATAATAATGTAATTATTATAATTTTTATACTAATATTGTTATTTAAATATAGGATTAAGAATAAAATGTTTTATAAGTGATTACATAATATTTATTCGTTATAATTTTATGAAGTACTAGCTTCCGCCAGCGGCTTCGCTCGCGTGAAGGTCGAAAACAATCCCACGGAAACGTAGTACCGGGATAAAAGTATCCTATGTGTTATTCCAGGTTACAAATCAAAATCAAAATCAAAAGTCATTTATTCAAACTAGGCTGAGAGTCAGCACTTTTTGAACGTCAAAATTACATAAGACAGTCCCCCCAAAAAGCCCGCCCTTCACCACATCCTAGTGCTTTAGCTGGGAAGAAGAAGTGGCGCAACAAACTCCCCAGCAGCACAGCTGTCTGTTATGTTGGAAGAACTTGATTCTATACAATAATAGCGTATAACCATCATTCAGCGATAAATGAAAATTTAATTAATAAAAAAAAAGAAATGGTTTATGCAGTCAAGTTAAATAATGATATGAAGTCATTCATATGACCTGTCAGTAGTTAAGCTAATTCTGGTGAAAGAACATAAACGTTGTCTTGAGTTAATCACAGCGACCAACAATTCTTATCGTTTAAGTAGTCGTTGATAGAATAGTATGTATGTAGTGAAAGGGAGCACGTAGTTTGTCCTTATTTCTAGTATTAATATTAGGAGTGTCACTGTTTTTAGTGTATAAGTGTATATTTTGCCTAATATATAAGATGTTTTGAAGATGAATTGCGATGCCACCGTGAGAATATTAATATCTTTAAAAAATTCTCTCAGAGAAACTCTAGCACCTAGTTGGTAAATTGCACGAATAGCTCGTTTTTGAAGAACAAAAATATTTTGAATGTCAGCCGCTTTACTCCACAGCAGAATGCCGTAGGACATAACGCTATGAAAATAACTAAAATAGACTAACCGAGCTGTATCAACGTCAGTGTATTGGCTTACTTTTCCGACGGCGTAGGCGGCTGAACTGAGCCTACCCGCTAGGCTTGATATATGTGATCCCCACTGAAGTTTGGCATCTACTGTTATGCCAAGAAAAACGGCCGATTCTACAGTTGCAAGCACATCATTATCTAAGACGATGTTGGGTCCCAGATTTACATAGACAAACTACCTGTGTACCAAATTTCATTCAAATCCGTTCAGCCGTTTTTGCGTGAAAGAGTAACAAACATCCATCCATCCAGTAGGATGTGCTCTAATTACTACTGTGTGTGGGTACTCTACAGAAAACACAGTATCAAAATCTACGCAAATCTACCCACTTAGATATAACAAATGCAGACGCGTTGACCCAGTAATACTAATTTTATTCTACTGCGAGTGAGTTCGTTCTATTTCGAACCTCAAAGTTAACAAATCGTATTTAATAGGACTTATTGAGGTTATAGCATAAGTATTCATTTTCATTACGAAAATGAATACATATTATTACGGATATGACACAATATTATTTGAATATTACTAAAATCAATAAATATTTGTAATTGATAATTTAATGTTAATGTTTTGCCGATAAGTGTGGTTTTTGATGATAAACCTTCTGCGTGGAGTGCGCGGTGCACGGTTCGTAAAGACGCGTTGAATAATTCGGCAAAATGTCTTGTCGTAATGAAACCACTTGTTTCAAATTCACTGAACATGCGCTGTCACTGCGCCTCTTTTATGAGCTGGGGTCTGCCACTTTGCTTTCGACGGGCAAGGTTAACCCTCTTCCTCATAATATATTTTCACCCACCGACTCACAGTATTCCACTAAAACAAAAAAGGGGTACTGTTAGGCTACTAAGCAAAATACATACTAATATGTATTACTAGTTAGAAACAAAATGATTTAAAATAGAAATTTCACATAAATATTAAGTATAATGTTATTTTCATCGTTCAATAATCTACGAAATAAATTTACTTTGAAATTTTATATTTTTCTTCTATTTAGATCTTATAATATTTATAAAACATTAAAAAAAACTACAAGCATCAACAGTTATACTTTAATTAGATAAATGTTTAATAAAATAATTAAATCATAAAACTCACACTCAGTCCGGTTTCATCAGATATTTGTGATATAATTATTAAGTCCGCTTTTATGCAGCGCAATAATATTCGAATTAATTACTATATTTAAATTTGCTTACATTTTAAAATGAACTAGAACACCGCTAATAGATTTAACACACGTCACTAGCACACAATACCAAGCAAAACCGTTATATTTAGTCGCGGTGAATGAGTCGTAAGTTAACTGCACCTTAACATCATTTAAATTTATGTGGGTATTATCATAAAGTTTTACGAGTTTAGTGAACAAGATAAACAAAACAAGAAACGATAGTCAAAAGTGATTATTAAAACAATAAAAAAAACTAACGCCGCGCATGGGGTTCGAACCCGCGACTCGCTACGCTCAAATGCGCAAACCCAAGTACTGTAATCGCTAAGCTTTCATGCCATTTACATTAACTGTTGAATTTATGAAATACAATCTTTTGTAAACGTATGGGAGCGTGTCTGACTATGGTATAGAAATTACTTATTATAAAAAGGTCGTCAGTTAAACCGAAGTGTCTATCTATTGCTTTTTGAGATTGGTAATCCACTTCTGACCGCTACTGTACAGACGCCAGCACATCAAGCTATAATACCAAACTGTTTTTTTTCCAGTTGAACATGAACCTTAAACCTTTTTTATAAAGTTGATAAACTATAAAAAAATTACAGATTGGGGTAGCTTGATGTGCTGGCCTCTGTACATAGAAACAAGTGTTACCTCTTTCTATTATTTTTTAATAAAAGAAGGAAGTGTTAGAATACAGTTTATTTAATTGAATCCACATTTACTTAATATGTAACTATTAACAATCAAATTAACAACAACAAATGCAAACATTCACAGCATTTGGTTACAAATACGCTAAAATGTAAATTGATATTATTGTCCACTAATAAAATACCGGTAAATTGCGAAACATAACAATTTCTCTAATGGCACAGATAAACTAGTTTATAAAACTTCATGCCAAGTAAATTCATTCATTCATAATTATTATTATTAATTATAGATTTGGCACTGTAAGTATTTTTTAGGAATTTTGAGTTTAATCCCCTTTTTATCAGTCACAAGTTCACAGCAAACATTTAAGTAAATTGCATCATATTTTTTTAATTTTATGATGAATTCCATTGTTATCAATAAATTACATACAAACATTTTTATTATTCTGAAATATTTGAGACTCAACACATTCTCCCAACAGAATATCCTTTTATGATCTAGAGAGCATTATTAGTTAGATAGATTATATAGAAAGTTATGCATGTGGGCAAGGATAGCACAGCTAATGTGCCAATTTCATGCAAGTGAAGACTTATTCTGTGATGTGCAAATAACAATTGTTATTGGAATGTTATCTTTTTTGTGACATCATGATGACAAATTTTCATTTATAAATCACGAAAACCGAATTTTGAAGATTCATTCCCAAGTTATAAATAATTGTTTCTACCCTTCAGCTGATCAACTTCGAATGCCAGTTTTCTATTTGATTCAACTAAAGCCTTTTGAATATGAGCCATATTCTGTATTTGCTCACTCATACCAGACAATTGCTTCTCTAAATACAACTTCTGCTTAGTTAGAGCCATCATAATATGGAGAAAATAGTTCCTGTTATCATCAGACACATCCGTAAGTGCCAACTTGACAAAATCTTTTAGTTCTTCAACAGCATTAGATTCCACAGCCAAACCTGGGGCTAAGTTTGTTGGCTTCTGAAATGACATATTGACATTAGAGCCTGGTACATCAATCGGACCACCGTTTGTTATCACAGGTGAAGGAAAACCTAAGTTTTCTGTTGTCCGGCTATTTATAGGAGTTGAGATTTTACTTATGTTTTTTTCTGCATCCAATTGACGGTACCTCAAATCATGTCTGTCAGTCTTTCTTTCAAATTCAGTGGATTTGTTCCCTTCTTCCTCATATTCATTTGATTTGTCAAGACCCATCATAACTAGGAAAGAGTCTGCTTTTGGGTCACCTCCTCGAGGCGAAATATCCAAATAATTTTTTGGTGGTGAATCCGAAACAAAGAACATATCTGATGTTCTAGAACGAATTGGAGAAGACATTTTTTGTGGTGAATGTAAGCCCTCTCTCTCATGGTCTTCACGAAGACTAATATCAGCTGATACCATCTTTCTTCTGATTGGTTGAAATGAAACCTTATGTACTTCTTCTTCATGGCCTTTTAATATTTTAAAAGGAGTTGTGAGATCTCTGAGGTCATACATTAGCACCAGACCATTCTTAGTACCCAAGCCAACTTGGTTTTCAGGATTCATTGCTAAGCAGGTCAAAGTGTATGAGGTTCTTATAGTTGAAACAACATTCTGTAATCTTACATCATACACATTCATGATTCTATCAAAGCCAGTGGAAAGCAACACATCTCTATTTATTAGGGAGTATGCTATATCACTGATAGGTGATGCATGGACATTTTCAAAGAAGGCCTTGTCTTTATTGGTAGTGATATCACGAATTACAATATGGCCTTCGTCGGTGGCTAAACCAAGCAAAGATCGGCTCTCATGATGAAACTTCATTGCGGATATACTTTTAGAGCAGGACAGCTTCACAGTTAGCACTGGAATGTTTGATACAAGACCGTAGATAACGGTATCTCCATTTTGCATGGATGCGGCAAGACTTGTGTTCTTGGCATTATAACTGACATAGTTCACACAGGATTGTTGGGAGGGAGTAGGGAATGTTTTAGTAATATTTTTGTTCTTAGTGTCCCATATCATTACATTGCCACTTCTAGTGCCAATGGCAATATTACGGTGGCCCTCTCGATGGAAGCAAGCCGACCAGGTGTCTTTCAATGGTACATGCTGTAGAGTTCTGATGTCATGATCAGATGGACTAAGTATTTCCACTACACCTTTTGCATTGACCTGAAAGAAAATGGGTTGAAGTGATGAGAAATATTCTTGTAGTGTCTGTTTATTACGAGTAATTATCTATTACGAGTAACCCAAGAAAAGAAACTGAAATTAAATAACAATAAATAAGGATTAAGTCACTGAACACTCCTTGCACAATTACAACCTATTATATGGCCTTTATAAACAACCATTGTATGCCCTCGGACAATGCAATACTTGGCACACCCAGAGATTATCAGTGACCTACCTATGTGGCTATAGAAACATGCACAGAATAATGTGTTTGAGTTACCTAACACCTCTCTTTGGGCAAATATTCCTAATTCAAGTATGTACAAAACACAAAACGTTACTGTGTGAAATTGATACACATACCTGCAAAAGATATTTGCTATCATCACTCCATGCTATATCCCGCAATATACCTTCGTAGCACCAGTAACTCTTTTTCAAATCCCAACTGTTGGTATCATAGAGGAGTAACCGGGAACTTATTGAAGAGAAATACATTCTTATGCTTACAGTAAGGGGCCCCGGTTACTTATGAGTACTTCCCCACTATAAAGCTATAATTGAATTTATTTATTAAATTACCATCGTAAATAAAGTTGCGGAAAACAAATTAAAAACGTAAAATTTTGACAACTTTATTCAATTGAAATCAGAAATTGACATGTGACAATTTATCGTGTGTGTTGCTCGCTGAAATAAATAAAAGGTACTTGCTAATAAACTACTATCAAATCATGTATCAAATACAGTTATTTTATTTTAAAAGCAGAATTAAAATATGTATACCTTAATTAAATCGATAAGCAGCTAATGATGCCAGTTTTTCACTCAAATCCCAAAAATGCTCAGAATGCCTCTACACTATGCTACCCTACACCTAGACTTTTTAGGCGTCTTCCGCTCAGCTTTTAACAGATCATTGCATTCCAGCAGCAGTATTTTAAACATACCTGAACATAACTAAACAAAAATAAACGCTTAAATTACAATAGGTACATAACGCAGTTCATAAAAATCAAACAAATTTCCGTAAAAAAATGTTTTTATATTTTTTTAAAATTACAGGCTATTTAAACTTTTAGAGACACTTAAACCTGTTTCAAAATAAAATTTTATTAATGTAATAGTATTGCTATGAAACCAACCTAAGAACCGGCCCTCCGCCCTATTTTAGTGGTGGGTCGTTGTCGAATTTCTGACGAACGAAACGCAACCATTTTCCTGACGACGATAATGGTTGCAGAAAACTGTCGTCGTTGGACGAAACTTATCCAACATGGAATAGAATTGCGTTTTCGAGGTTTTCGTCGAGTGTAATAGTTTTGTAGCAGTTCGTTAGTTCTTCCAACTATCAACAATTTAAAATGTTTGAAATGTTTCACTAGGCGTAATAAGATCATTTATTTATATTATACGTAATTTGAGGTTATTTTTTTTCATCTATTTACATTTTTTACATGCCGGGAGCGAACCGTTCTTCTGGCATATTTACGTTTAAAAACATAATTTTCTCAACCTTACTGGTGGTCAGCCGTGTCCTGCGTTGACTAATTATTATTCCAGATTTACAGAAAACATCCTTTCGCAGGGAACGGATGTTGCCACAATGTTGTAGTGGCAGATATTTAGTTTTCCAATATTGGGTAGACTGCGCTGTGGTTCTTCAACCACTCTAATGGATAATTCCAGGCCCCAGCCGAGTTCTTCCGAGGTAAACTCGAAACTCGAACTCTCGTCGGACAAGTACATGTCGACCTCCGTTATGTTGACCGTTGTATGTGTTCTGTTGTCCATGTCGACCTCACCGGTGCGAATTCCAGGAAATTTAGCAATTATCCCAATTCATCGATCATACGAGTCGACTTTGAACTTTAAGTCAACAAACATAAGTTGCACGGATTTGACCGTCTCATCAGAAACGACAGCATTGACAACTGGTGATAGATTATCGACTTTATTTCGGTGACGAAAAGTTCATTTTTAATTGTAAGGACTGTTTTGTAAGCGAACGCGAAAAGTTAAGGACAACGCGACACGACGAACGAGTGTGATAGATAATTGAACCATTGCGTTCTCGACTGGATTTTCATAGACTTAGTAAAATATAAAATCGCACCAAGTAATTAAAAGACTGGTTTGTACAACGAAGACTGTTTGAACCCTGGACCAGTATTGCCAACCCGTATGATAATTATAGGGACGTACGATAATTTAGCCAATGGTACGATGTACGATAGTGATTGTCAAATGTACGATAATTTTGAGCTTTAGATAAATATCCATGTTCCATGAACAAAACGTATGTAAGTATTTGTCAGACAAAATACAACGCAAAATGTAAACAAAAGGTCAACGACAACTATCAAGTATGTCAACATGTAAATTTCTTTAACTCTTTCACATTCTATCACATTTCTTTAAAAATGATGAAGTCGGTTAAAAATAATAACACATGTTTGTATCCGACCGCGACTCCGCATAATATACTGTAGGTATTTCTATGGTTTTCTCAGATCCTACATAATATTAAAATGTAAAATTTTGGATATTTCGATGTTTGGATATTTGTTACTCAATCACCCAAAAACGGCTGAATGGATTTGAATTAAATTTGACATACAGATAGTTTATAACCTGAATGAACACATAGGATACTTTTTATTCCAGAAGTACGTTTCGATGGGATCATTTTCGACCTCCACGTGGGCGAAGCCGCTGGTAAAAGCTAGTAACTTTATAATTTTCTTCTAGCTAGCTTTATATTTCGTGGGCCCGTGTCATGAACACAGACTGTAAAAATTAAACAAAGACTGTTGTGATCTGTGATACACTCCATGGCCGCGTGTAAAGTTTGGCGGTTTGTGCTGCTAGCGCTACTAGTGGTGAAACTTGGCATATTCTCCTCCTTTTACTAGTCTTTGTCGTTTGTTATTAATGTTTGATGAATGTTTTAGATTTTTTTTTGGACGATAATTTTGCCCACAATACAATAATTTCGACGTGGGAACTCGATAATTTGAACTTTTGGAGTTGGCAACACTGCCCAGGACGTAAAACTAGTGATGGCAATTAATGCGATTTCGCATAAATTTCATTAGCATGCGAATTCTTGAGTCTTAGCATGCTAAATGCTATTGCTATGCTAATTGCTAATATGACGATATTATGAATTTTGTTAATATGCGAATTAAAGAGTGTGGTTGCCTTAGGACGTCTCCTAGCGAGCGTTTTTAATAATTTAAAACCTTTTATTGTTTAAGATTGTACGAATTTTCCTTCCTACTTTATCCAGGCTTAGAACTGGCAGTAAAATGTTCTAAATGGGCGTATTTATAAGTTCATTTGATCGTATTTACATGATTTAGTTTTGTATTTTTATACAGAGCCAGTTCTCACTACTTTTGACTACCTCCTATTATTTACAGGTAGGTAATGAGTTCTCAGTTTTACACTAGGCATTATCTATTTTAAGTACAATATTAGACGTAAGACGAAAAAATGTAAAGATACGTAAGATACGTAAACTAAACTCTCACCATCACATGCCAAAACGTACTGAACTTTGACAATAAACGAAGAGCGCAACGCGCGTGCCGCAAAAAATATTATTAAACAAAAACACGCATTCATTCAATATACGTTCCTAAGTACGAGCTAATCAAAGATAATAAGAAAATAATTGCTTGACCTCATTCTTAGCACCACCCTGCTAATAATTTAAATAAAATGAACAATCACATGCATTCATTCAATATACGATCCACAGATTACTAAGATGTAGCAAGCTAATACGATCCTAAGTACGAGCTAATCAACAACAATAAGATAATAATTGCTTAATCTCATTCTTCGCAACATCTGCTAAATTGCTAATAATTTCACTTGCAAACAACGTCAGGGTCACGTGAAACAAATAGATTTAGTGTTCCCGCCTTCCCGCGGGTGCGACGAAGAGCGCACACTGCCGCTGCGTGCGTCGACGTGTATGATTGCTACGAAATACGAAGCGATGAAAATTCACACTTCACAGAATTTCGCAACTACATTTCATTTGCTAAATGCTAAATGAGCATTCGCATGCTAACAATGAATGCGAATGCTAATTAATCCATCACTACGTAAAACAGTTTTATCGTCTTAGAACACAAAACGGTCTACTATATTGTAGTCTGTGAAACGGTCTTTGTAAACGGTTCGTCGCCGCAACGCTCACCCCTACCCTATTTATTATCTGACGTGTACTTGTTTTCGTTGCGGTGGCCGGATTTTATCGTAAATAATTTAACTAATTTCCTGCTTAATTGTAAGTAACTGATGTATTTTCCCTATGAATATCTTGTCATCTTATACGTACACACACATCGTCAAAATATACAGAACTTGGTAAAATTGTAATAATATTTAAAACAACCTGCACATTGGGCTTGCTTGTTTGGTGATAATTGTATGGTGCTATGTGTTTTATGTCCTATGTGTTTGATGTAATGAGGAATGATGATATCCGTAATAAGTTGGAAAATAATACTTACCAGTTGTATTTTTAAAAGCTATTTCCGTGTCTCATGAATCTCTCTTACCCAAAGATATTTAATTAATATAGGAATCTTCTTAGGAACTAAACTACTAGGAGAAATCTATTTAAGATAGGAATTCTAAGCAAGTAATTTAATGTCTGTGTTTAACATAGCAACTAATAATGTATTTCATTTTTCTTTGGTTGCTCGAACTTATGATGCACAGACCTCTGTACAAAATGTGGAAGCATTCCAGAATTATCTTCACCATTATCTTCTATCCGCTCAAATTTTATGCATATCAAATCAATGCCAGGTTATGAGCACTTACACACTGTATAAGGCATCTGAAGTGTCCAAGCTTACTATATGTATCTAAAGATAGATAGAGTAAATCTCAGCATATTATCACAATCAGTAGCCAAATTAGAGAAGTCCTGTGTCTACCAATAAATATTATTAGACTTACAAAAATAAACTCCTGAACTAATATTTATTTACAATAATATAATCTACATTATCATTTTATTTACATCAGTATCTTTGTTTTCCAGCTACATCCAGTCATCATGATCACGGACATCCAACTGGCAGTGTTCTCCAACATCCTGGGAGTTTCTATATTCTTACTAGTAATTCTTTATCACTACATCAATGCCAACAGCACAAAATGAAGAAGGTACCTACAATAAAAGTAAATATATTCAAAATTCTCCTCCACTCACTATCTAAAGCTGCATTTAATTTTTCATGCCAATTTTTTTCTCTATGTTCAGCCTTTTTGGTCTAGTAAAGTAGGTTCAATGCCCAGTGTAGTGTTATTAAGTTTTTCATTTCATAAAGAATATACCCAGGGGAGCCTGGTTTTGTTGTTACGCATTTTTGCAAACCAAAATGTCGCTTTGATACGTTCCAGAGTTTTGTCAAGTGCAAAGTGGCCTATATCGTCGTGATTTTGTTTAACAATTTGCCATCTTACCCCTTTCGGCACGACCCACCTATCGCCCTCACTAGTTACCCTAAAGAGCCTATCATTCTTCAACTTGAAATTTGATTTAATGTCAATGACGTCAGCAAACTGAGGATCTTTTAGAATTCCAACGATCCTTTGAATCTCACTATCTGCACCTTGGACTGTAGCTAACCAGTCGCAATCACTAACGATCTGGTTGATGGCCCTACCCTTGCTTGTATTGGTATGAGTTGTTATAATTTGGTTGAAAATGATTACTAAAATTATTTGAATTTTGCCAACTAGGCCTGCCGTGGGTTTTGATGGTTGTTTATGAACTATCTAAGTGACTCATTGTAGCCCAGGGGCTTGAAAGTAGCTTCAGGAGTCAATTGGACAATACAGTTTTTTTAATGGGCTTTCAAATCCCATAAACCATCGTTTTTTGGTTAAGTTTTTTATGGACATTAACCGTCTTATTTAGAAACATCAAAAATGTATGACTGCCGCTAATCAATACATAACTTTATGCAACGTTTACAAATAAGGGGATTTATGCTTAAGGGTGCTTTCACATTTTCTTTCGAATTTGAGCGTTTGACTCGAGATTTGATGAATGATTTTGGTTTAAATATAGCCAAAAATTAAAAAAAAATATGTATCCTGGAAAATTTCATTATTTGTCTAGGGAGCGCTCTAAATATTTTTTTTCAATTTGTTTACACAAGTCAGTAAAACTTTGTCTCGGCAAAGGATGTTTAATAAAATTTTACTTTCGGGCATCGTTTGATACAATAATACACCAAAAATAATTCCGTAAAACAGAGAATTAATGATAATTTTTCGTCTGAAATTATATTTTTTATCTATGTGTGTTTAATCGAAATTCAAACAAAAAGTATTTAATGACTAAGGTTACTAAGTTAACTTGCTTGAAAAAAAATACAGTTTATTTAAAAGTAAAATAATATTTTAAAACAATTGTTGAATGCAACGCTATGAATCAGTAATAAATCTCGGGACGCGCGGGCTTTAGCTTTAAGTCCGCGCCGGTTTGTTCCTGGGCGTCCGAATCAATGGTTAGCATGCCTGAGTAGCGTACTTCACTAGACACACACTCGCGATCAGCTACCACGCGCCGTTAAATTTTCCTAAATTCCATTTTTCTTAAATACAATAGTTATCAAGCAACTGACCATTTACACTAGGTACTAAATTAAATGACTAACTAACTTTACAAATAAATTCAAGAACAAAATTACACTTAATGTCCCCAGTAGACTGGCAGTTAAGTTATCTATATATTAATATGTGAAGCAAACACTCAGTAGTTACTCCAAGTTTATTCATATGGAGAAGGAGTATGCAAAATATGCGCTTTGGCATGGAGTTGCGGACACCAGCCCTTATTACCGATGGGGAAGAAGTGTGGGAGTGGTCTTATATAATTCAAAGTATAAACTACCAGTAGTTTTAGAATAATAGACAAACCTGTTTCTCAAGGTATTAGAATAATAGATAAACCTGTCTCAGGGTAATCACTGCAAATGCAGAAAATAACTAAATTACTTTACATTTTGATGCAAAAATAATAGCTATGTTTTTTGTTTCAGGTAGAACTCAACATGTCAGCTAAAGCAATGTCCTATAATAATTATATTCCATCTAATGTTAAGATGTAAATAAATTAAGTGTTCTTACTGATTTTGTACTTTTTACTGTAACATAAATACTTACCCGTCCCTTGGCATTTTGTTGGTAATTCTTTTTATCTTTACAATTACCTACTAGCTTCTGCTTGCGACTTCTTCCGCGTGAAACCGACCCACCTCTTTGCATCGCATCGCATTTCTGACTTTTTTTTTTCATATTGCTCGGGTCTGAAGCGACTTAGCATACTGATAATTTATTTTGTTAGTTTGAACGCGCTAATCTCCTTCATAAGGAAGGTTATAGGTTATTTAACATCACGCTACGATCCCTAAGAGCCGAGCAAAAAGAGAAAACCCTTAGCGAAAACAAAGTAATAAATAGCACGGGTGAGCAAGGGAGTTTTATAAAAGTGAGGCTGTTATTTTAGTACTTGTGGCTAAATAATAACAGCCGCACGGGTCGACCGATCAGGTTAAGCTACGTTTTCCACAGTTGGTTCGTAGATGGGTGACCATCTTTACATACCTAGACCCCTCCGTGCCTCGGAAAGCACGATAATGCTGTTGGTCCCGGCTGTCATTTCACCTCTGACAGTCGTTACGGGTCGTCAGAAGCCGGAAAGCGTAACAACCAGTGTTACCAAGGAGTATCGTGTTACCCAGTAACTGGGTTGTGGAGGTCAGACAGGCAGTCGCTCCATGTAATATACAGGTATTCAGCTGCATCCGGTTAGACTGGAAGCCGACTGCAACATAGTTGGGAAAAAGGCCGGGAACTTAAGCAGATGATGATTGTGTAGGTATCTTACGACTTCAACGCGAACGAAATCGCGAGCAAAAGGACCTACAATCCTACTAATATTATAATGTAAAAGTTTGTATGTTACGGCTAAACACATTTGGATGAAATTTGCCACACATGTAGCCTAAGTGCAACCTGGATTAACACAGGATACATTTTTTTCCCGGTACTTGGTACGTTCCCGTGGGATAATTTACGACCCCAACGCGAGTGAAACCGCGGGTAAAAGTTAGTACGTGAATAAGTTTAAAAAACTTTAATTGTTAGGAAAAACATTCTTTTGAATTTGAGAGATTTCCGTCGAAATTGCGGAGCCGCAATGCATGGTAAGGGTTTTCTTTTTGTGTTGCGATGCGAGTGCGTTGGCAGTGGTCGTGAGTACCGTGACCGTACGTGATGTGACCTAGGGCCAACTTCCCGAAGCCACGAGCAGCGACCACCATTCAAATCGCAATCGCCTTCCTAGCTAGGTCTCGCTATCACCAATCTGTGACATTAAGGGGAATCTAGTCGCGGGCTCGAACTCACTGGTGGGCCTGACTAAAAAGCACTCTGTCTCACCAGGCATCGTGTCCGATAGAGGTAGTATCAGTGATGAGCAGTTAGACGCTAAACTACACGCACAACGTTATTGTGTGAGATGCAGGATCATTTATAGTCAAATAGGCGCGTGAAAATTAAGAAAAGTCGACCGACTTGGTTTTAGAGATTTTACACTTCTTTTATTTTTTAAACACGCCCAAAGATAGGTGAAATTAGCAAGAAAACCTAATCTTTGTTGGCTCCTAACTTTTTAATACTTCACAATAAATTTACTTAGGTATAAAATATACGGTCATGTTGAAAACCTACTTAAATTTAAACAGCTAACTGTTTGGTTTAAAACCATACGTAGGTAGGTACTTATCATCGTGGGCTCAGGGTTTTTTATTTGTTTTAAGTACTTAACTCTAAAGAGCATTATAAGTTATGTATAGAGAACTGTTATATAGCTAAAGTAATAAAAATATTCTACTATAAAGCTGATTAAAAGCCAAAAGCTGTACAATATAATCCTTAACTTGCTTAGTACAGCTACTCAGACTATAACACACTTCGATTACCTTTTAAGCTATTTAGTAAATAGTCGCTATTTTCGTAATTCCGAATGTATAAAACAAAATTTGAAATATAATTTCAGGAATATTTTACAATAGTTAAAGCCGTATCATGATTTTCAGCTTGATATGAGGGTACACTGTACCCTCATTTCTGTTATTATAAAATTGTTTTTTATTGTAACCTTAAAAACCAACATTGACTTACCATATAAATAATATTTTTTATTTTATATCAGCTCGATTATTTTGCTGGTGCTTGAATATTTTGACGGAAAATATAGACAGGTTCACAATAAATTTGAATCTGCAATTTCAATTCACCAATTAACACCTTCAGATATCTAAGTCCAAGATTACGTTTCATAATCATCATCATATCAGCTGAAAGACTTCCACTGCTGGACATAAGCCTCCCTCAAACAGGGGGATTTGCCATAATCGCCACGCTTGGCAGGCGGGTTGGCGATCGCAGTATGGTGGTCAAATGCACAGAGAACGGTGCTGCCCATTCTCTAGTAAGTCCCTTTAGTCTCCTTCTACAACACTCGAGGGAAGAAATGGAATGGTGCTATTCTTTTACGTCCGGCACCACACGGAACCTTACGGAAAGATTGTGTTTACTTACTAATAAATATTATTAATAATAATGTCGCCATTCACGTTTCTCTTTCATTTTTTTTTTGGGCGAGAAATCATCAAATAACTTCTCCTGCTCTGGGTGGAGCGGGAGGGCGTGTCAGACTTTTACTGACTAAAACCCACCAGTGTTCCCTTAGTTGCCTGTGTGCCACGGACCGCGGTATCTCTTTCGAACAACCCGCACGTTTCTATTACATTGAAAATCTAGTTCGTCTTATATTTATTATTTTGTAAATCTTTCCAAAAACCTATTTAGAACACTTTTCTTTACAAGATATTTATAAGATAATATCTACAGTGTAATGGTTTCTTTACACACCGAATAACAGCTCTAATACAGCTATTATACAGCTTCTGTATGGCCTGTACAGATACTATATAGCTCTGCTAACGCAAAAAGCTGTATAAAATCGGACCTTTATACTTATAAGGACAGTATAAGCGCTTATACAGCTTTTATACAGTCTATATATACAGCTTCTAGTACAAAAACGAACTTAAATACAGCTTGTATACAGCTTGCAATGTTACTTGGGAATCGTAACAACTTAACAAGTATGGCATGCAGAGCCGTTTGAAGAAAGAGCCATTGCAACTTTGAGCTGACCTGTTCCAACAGCTCAAGCATATTTTAGGGAGCTCAACGACCCGTCACAACACACTACCAGATCTGCAGGACAGTTGCGTAGGGCGTAGGCTATATAGAAAATGCTCAAAACCGCCAGACAGTTATAAAGTCATGTTCTAGCTTGCATGGTACTCACATTGTTATTCTGTTATATTTAATCCCATTGAATGACTATTAAAATATTTAAATGCCATATTCATCCATATTTCATGAAATATGGATTAATATGGTATAGATGAGAATCTATGGAAGAATTTGTATTTCGCTGGTTAACACATTTTTAAAAAAAATTGTTGTTTATCTGTTTTAGATCCTCATAGAAAATTAATCAAAACAAAATGTTTATCATTCTCTAAGAAGAAACCCTTGGATTGTCAGTTAAGGTAATATTATGATACATTTCTCTATTCTTACAATGGCAACTTTAGAGCTAAACGTCAATGAAAATGTTTTGTTTGAATCGATTGAATTTCAAAACAACACAATATCCGAAGAGAATTATTGACAATTATTGATCAAAAGGTTTGATTGGAAGTACGAGAATTATTTTTTTCGAAATCACTTGACACCTTGCTTGTTTGTGACCATGTCGAAAGGTCGACGCTCTGTTAAAAAATGCGTTAAAAGTGGAGGTAATTATTTTCATCGAATATTTTTTTGCATGTCAACTATCACTTGGAAAGATGTTTTCATGACATTGATTTCTTAAAGTAACAGTCAATCATAAGCTAAAGGAAAAAGTTGTAGTAAAAAAAAAAAACTAGTTCGTTAAAAATATTTTAAATAATTCTATTCTACAGATGTACGAGCATCTGAATTTGAGCCGGTGTATGTATCACTTAATTTAATTTTTAATTCTTTGTACCTATTGTGGTATAGTACTTTAATCTAGGTACCTATTATTATAATTATTTAATGGAGGTAGTTACCTATGCATTTTCTTTTTTTTTATTTGCAATCAGGCTTTCAGCTATAAGCAAAAGTGTTGTTTTGTTCATGGCGTGCTTATGCAGTGCTCCAGTGAGCACCGCAAAGATGGTAATCATTTATCGTATTGTAAATTCACTTCAAAATTGAGTTTTGTAATCGTTGCAATTTTCTTCCCAGCCACCAGTACAGATTCCTAAATGTGATAGTAGCTTTGTCTCTTTTGGCTTTGATTGTAGGTTACCAAGTTAGCGCCTGTCCAAGTGCATACCCAGGAACTTCACAATGTCTTTGCATGGTAAGTCATGTAGTTGTCTGTGTAGTTACTCAGCTAAACCTCACCTCACCTCAGTCACCTTCCCTGGGTGTGAATGACACTTGGGTGGATTTTGATACGCTTGCAATTATCCTCCACTTCTCAAGCCAACCATCTATTAAGTCTAGTGCCTCTTGCAGCTTTCTCGTGGCTTCTATTGGATCTTTGCTGCTGGTAATAATGGTTGAGTCATCAGCAAAAGTAGCAATTGTAGAATTTGGAATTTGTGGTATATCTGCTGTGAAGATAGTGTAGAGAACGGGGCCTAGAACAGAGCCATGTGGAACTCCTGCTCGTATTTCATGAAACTCAGAGTAGCTATCCTCTTCTCTTACTTGGAACAGGCGATCTGTTAGGTAGGAATTAAGTATTCTGTAGTTACTACTGTGTGGTAACTGGTAAGCTTGTTTTGTTTTTGATGAATAGAATAGAATAATGTTTATTTTCTCCAGTATTACAGCTAGTAGTGGTAGGTACACTTATACATAAAACTATGATACCGGAAGCAAAAGGTTTAAGCATCAGCATTATGCTTAGGTCCCCCTAGCGGGTTGCTAAGTACTGGTTTTCAGCTTAAACCCTTGACTCCCGTTTACAAAAAAAAAAAAGAGTTTGATTTAAAATAACGCATAAAAAAAAAAACGATTTTAATATAAGATGATCATACACTAATAAAGCGAATTAGAAAAGAAAGTGAGTGGTTTATAACAGTTTGTGGAATGACTGGCTATTTTATCATAAAGAAAAAACGAAAAAGAACCAGCCACCATAAGGAGGTGCCTGCAGGCGGCGTATTTGGGCCGGTGTCATCTCTCGAGCAGTTCAGCCAGGGTCAAAGAGGTGGCACGCAGTATGCGCAACTTACTAGAAGGAAGTGCGGTCATGAGAACGGCTGCACTTGATGATCAGGCTTGCTAGGCACGGCAGGTTGATATCAGTCTGGGGTGCGGCGAATGTACAATATTCTCCCGAGTCCTCGACACACACATGGTAGTAGAAGGAACAGTGGGGTTTTAGTCGGTAAGAGTCTGACATAACCCTCTGTTCATCCCAGATGGAGGGTATCCACGAGGAAGGGGCAACCAGATTCAATTCTATTTTCTTCTGAATATTGATATTAAAAGTGCTATTTAAGTGCCAACTTATTTGAACAAATGATTACACTATTGCTATAGATAAAATAATAAAGAGTGATAGAAAAGAAAAACTGTCTTTTTGTAAAATAATACAAAGTGTTTGTTTCGCATCACGGGTACAGCAATAACATAGCATCGTGAGATAAATGTTATACCAACACTTATTATCTTTAATTACAGAGCAGGTTACAAGTGTCCAGACTGATATTGAGGCTACTGTCTCTTCAGAACTTGCACCAGTAACTGTTCACACATCTGACCAGACAACTAAAACACATCAGCCTTGTACGCCACAAGGTATGTATAATATACTATTAATGGTGAATTCGGCCAAAAATGTATACCTAGTAAAAGTCCAAATAATTTTTTAATTTTTCTTGGACTTTTCATACAAAAACTGTCAAATATCATTAAGTGTTGTGAACAGTCTTATTTATTCTTCAGAAGTAATCTGACCATTTAAAAATAAGTAGAATAATATTTCAGATAACATAATATCACGCCTTGTTTCCCTGAAAGGTTAGGCAGAGGGGTTAATATATAGTTAACCCACATCACAATTCGCCAGTTATATTTAAATCCCATGTAATAATGGGCGAGTCTATTGTCATCAATCGGGCATTAATCCAGACTCAGAACTGCTACTGAGAAATTCGTTGTTAAAAAAATATAATATGTATTAAAATGTAAAAATTCAGGTACATAATATTTATAACATTCGTTATCAAGTAATTGGCATTTTTTTTTTACTTTATGTGTCTACTAGAGCTATAATGTTTTCCTTTTACAGATAATGCAACACACTCTGAAGAATTTTTGTCAACGTCACAGGAGGTTGAGTTATATAAAATGCTAAGAAATGTACAGTTGAAATTAAGCAGGTGTAACAACAGAGAAAGGAAGCATATCTTAACTTTGAAAATGGTACAAAATATTATGACAAATAAAGCATTTATGGAATTAGTCGAAAACAAGACCAGTGACGGAAAAATACTAAACCTATTACAATCCAGGAAACAGAAAAGAAGCAAAAGGAGTCGTAGATTTACCTTCACTGAAATGATTACATCTTTATCAATTTACACACAAAGCTCGAAAGCATACCAGTTTTTAACTAAGATATTTCTACTACCAGAATCTAAAACTTTAAATATGTTTATCAAAAAAATTGTCATTAGACCAGGCGTAAACAAAAAGATGTTAAAAAACTTGAAAAATAAGGCAAAAACGATGAGTATTAAAACCAGACTGTGTGTGCTCTTATTTGACGAAGTTACTTTGCAGCCAAACATGAATTACAATGTGATGCATGACAAAATAAATGTCTTTAAAAAAGTAGGAAGTTCTCTGAAGTTTGCCAGCCATGTTGTTGTATTTATGTTGAAAGGGCTTTTTGAGATTTACATGCAACCAATTGTTTACGCGTTTTCCTCTGAACCAACTAAAGCTTTTGAACTCAAAAAATTTATACAGAATATAATTAATGATGTTAAACGGGCTGGATTTGTAGTTGTGGCAACCGTGTGCAAACAAGGAACTAATAATCAAGAAGCTATTGAGAGCCTTATTGAGGACACCAGACACGAAAAGTTAAAATCTGGAAAAGAATATAGATTAAACACATTTTATGTTGGAAAATTAGAAATTATACCTCTCTATGACCCTCCAAATTTATTAAAAGACTTGAGAAACAATTTACTGAATATGCCACTTCAATTTGAGATCAAAAAGGGAAAAATAAGCACAGCCAAGTGGGAGCACATCCAAATGCTGTATGATGCGAGCCTTAGCTGTGACCGTTACATACTGCTGCCCAAATTAACTGACCAACATGTGGTGCCTGGGAAGATTAACAAAATGAAAGTCGCATTTGCTAGCCAAGTTTTTAGTCATAGACTTGCAACATATATGAACTTTAACTCATGTAAGGATTTCTATTATGATACATCATTGTACCTACTTTAAATTCTTTGAAGTATTCATCAATTAATATTACATTATTATTTCAGTAAATGGAATTCAGCCTCCTGAATGCAACGATACCGCACTTTTGATACGGTTAATTGATGAACTGTTTGACACCATGAATGGCAGTCCAGGGAGGAGGGAAATGGATTGGAAACCACTACTAGGTCCTTTAAGACCACAATCAACACGTTGCCTACATCATAAGAAGTGGACAGAAGTAAAAGACGTTTTTAAACACATGGAATTATTAAATGAAAATAACATACATGTTCCCACGATAAAGAAATATTTATGGAATATTGAAGGGTTAGAATACTTATCAAGAAAAATGGCAATGGAACATGGAATAAGTTCCATTTGGACTAGACGCCTAAATCAAGACCAATTAGAAAACTTTTTAGGTCCATCGCATGTAATGAGTGATGGAATAATAACTGAAGATCAGTCAGAGTCCACTCAGCCCTTAGTTTGAAAAGTTTAGCTGGTGCCATTTGCAATGATGATTTTTGTCAATCATTCCAAATTATTTCCCAAAATAATTTTAAAAGCCAAATTTTAACCTGATGTCTAATGACTAGAGATGGAATATTCGGATGCATATTTACCTAAAGTTGCGATGTTGGCTAATATGGAATGCGCTTTTGTATCGAAATAATCTTAATTTAATTGATGTTTTTTTTTTTTACTAACACACCTCCCTTACACCCTACATACATATATTTGCATCGGGGCTTAAACATTAATTCTAAATAAATATATGTCTCTGAATAGTTTTGCAATGCTAATAATTTAGAAGTCGCTTCCATACTATACACCTGACTAGTTATGCATTCCCGTTGTCCCTAGCTTCAAAATATGTTTTTAAAAGCCGCTTCCATACTTTCATAACCAAAAATTAACTTTAGGTAAATATGCATCAAAGAGGGAGGCGGCGCACGTGAAGGAGATGCAGTACATGCGCCCTCACAGCCGTGGCCTTCGCAGGAGATGCCCTGGGCGTCGGGAATCCCAGGCTGATTCCCGGCCACCGTAGGCACGGGCTTGCGGACAGCGAGTAATGGTAGCTCGCTGTCCGGTAAGGACCAAGCCCGGGTCGACGGCGCGTTGTGTTCCACGCGCGCCTAAAAGATGTCAGCAGCAACTGACGGGGCCCGCAAGGGCCGATGCCTGCCAGGGGTGCGGGTTGTTCGAAAGAGATACCGCGGCCCCTGGCACACAGGCAACTGAGGGAACACGGGTGGGTTTTAGTCAGTAAAAGTCTGACACGCCCTCCCGCTCCACCCAGAGCGGGAGAAGTTATTTTATGATGTCCCACACAAAAAAAAAAGGTAAATATGCATCCGAATATCCGATCTCTACTAATGACATAGTAAGTTAAAGTGATTGATGATAAACTAATTTTTATGAAGAAATAAATCAAAACATGCAAAAAATTGTTTGCACACAGAATATTAAAGTAGGTACCGAGAGTGTTTTTTTTTTTTTACTTTTTTTCTAAAATACACATTTCGATTTCTTAAAGATTTTGTTTTGTTTTATCCATCACGTAGGTACAGACGCCAGCACATCAAGCTACCCCAAACTGTAAAATTTTCCCAATTGAACATGAACCTTATTCTTATGCCATAATGTTGAAAATCTATCAAAGAAATTTGACAGTTTGGGGCAGCTTGATGTGCTGGCGTCTGTACACGAAATTTACTGCTTGATTTCAAATGTCATACGCCCGATGGCTAATTCCCCGAAGTCATCAGATTGAACGTCCGAATTGCTGAAATTCCATAGCATCGATTAGCACGATTTCGAATAGCCATAAGATCGAGCGTCCGTTTGTGGTCCGTTTCGCCAAAAACCCATTGCAACGGTAGTCCTATCCAACGAATGTATTGGCTCGACGTGCCAAAAGGTCGAAAGCTATTCTACATAAAATATTCAAGAAGAATAAAAAAAGGAATGTAAAATGGGATAAAATCAGCCTACAATGTTCCCACTGCTGGGATTAGGAGATGCTATGGAATTTCGCCATTTCGGACATTCGATCTGATGACTTCGGGGAATTAGCCATCGGGCGTATTATATTCCAAATCAAGCAGTAAACCCACAACATATATAACACAATGATCTTAATTAATGGAATTTCCATTGTAAGATCATTGTGTTGTACAGACGCCAGCACATCAACCTACTACAATCTGTCAAATTTCTTTAATAGGTTTTCAACTTTATCGCTGAAGCATAAGGTTCAAATTTGATTGAGAAAATTTGACAGTTTCGGGTAGGTTGACCTGCTGGCGTCTGTACCAACCAAAGACATTATTTTACCAAACACTTGCTGTCCCGACGTTGATCTGACGAGACGTCGTCCTGCCTGCCTTTCCAAATTTCAATAATTCAAAATGCACTGTCAGGTTTCCCAAACTTTTAAATTTTGATTTTCCGTTAGAATCAAAATTACTTTTTGTTAAAATTGCCAATGCTTGAAGTGCTGTATCTCGAGTTCTAGTCGACCTACAGAGCTACGGCTGGGCTCAAATTGTAACAAATTTAAAAATGTAGATAATGATTTATTTATTTATTGATTTACACATACAATTATTTTTACAGGCAGAACCCAAGGTAATAAAAGTAGTAATACAAACTGATGACTTTTTCCTTAGGGTGCACCTTTAGAAGTTATAATTAGGTATAAGCCTTTAGAAGTTATCTAAATATAAATTTTTAGGAATTCATAATGAAGACGGTTAATTAACGTGGAAATCGCAAGCTGAAGAAGTGTGTAAAAAGTTAGGCACTGCAGCTTATGTTCTTTTTAACCTGGCAAAAAAGTTGACATAAAGACTGCTTTAGTAGCACACCATGGTTTGGCCGCATCGGTCTTGAGGTTTGGAATAATTTTTTGGGGTAACTGCAGTCTAAGACATAATATATTTTAAAGCCCAAAAACGTTGTTTTAAAGCTATTTGTAGTCTTAAACCCTGAGATAGTTGTGAACCTCTGTTGAAGTCTTAGTCTTAGAAAATATTTACTTTTCCGTCAATTTAAATTTTGGAATTGGCGGTTTTTGTAAAAACAAATAAAAAATTGTTGGCTAAGGTCTCGGACACCAAGAAGGGTCCCATGAGAAGTCAATACAAAAACCTCTTAACTATTGGTGGCTATAGAACAGTACTACTTAGAAAAAGTGTTTTCTGCATGGTCCAGTAATATTTAATAAACTACCCGACAGCATAAAAAGTGACACCCTTCAACAATTTAAAAATAAACTCAAGACTTTTTTGATACAGAAATGTTACTATTCGTTTACGTGATTTTTTGAATGACCCTAAGTGTGACATCTCAACAGTATAATATTATTGACATTATTTGAAACACTTTTGCACAATTTGTTAAAATTATTTATTATTTTACTACTTAACTATTTAATTTTTTTGCTCATGACCATAAAATAATAATAACATAGGTGACATTACCTATTTGCAAAGACTACAATTGTATACTGGCAATAGACAGGCAGCTCTACCTTTTTTTTAATATTAGCAAGTGATAAACGCAGCGCCATCTAGTTTTTCGTTAAGGGAACTAATGAATATAAATATATATATATTTAAAGATTGGTACCGTTAGCTGTGGCATCATTACTTTCCATGAGCAACTTTACCAATGAGAACTGAATTATTAAAATATCTCTCGATAACCAAAAATTTGTTACAATTAGTAGATAATTCTACTTCTGTATCGCTTCGATATTAAATAGCGGCAACAGATTTTTAGTTAAAGAGAGAAATAAGTACAGTTCTCATTGGTAAAGTTGCTCATGGAAAGTAAAGATGAAGTTGATTGTAAGTTGCTGTTATTATAGCTGCTGTACTGTACGCTGCATAGTAGGTACGTACTTTTAAGTCATGTGGCGCTTATGGGAAGAATTTTAAAGGTATTCGAAAAAACAATACATAGTGGTAATAAAATTACATTATTTTCTTTATTTCAATAAATACATATAAATTACACATTTTTAAATATTAGAAAAAATAGTAGCCCATCGGTATCGGAAACAGGGTCCAAGCTATCCAGCGGTCAGGGCTCTAGAGAGGAACCTCCTAACAATGCGAGCCGTGTCCAGGAGTACCGGTTTCTGGATCAAGCCCTTGACCCAGCTGCCCAACGAGAGCTTCCTTAGGTGTTGGTCAAGGCTCTTTGCTATCAAACCCTTGGCTGTTATGACTATCGGTACAATGATCGCTGAGTCCACATCCCACATATCGGCAACCTTGCGAGCCAAGTCAAGATACTTGATTTGGTTATCTTTCTCGGCTTTCACGAGGTTCCCGTCATGCGGGACCGTTATGTCGACGATCATCTCATCTTTCACTTTCCTTATGTTGTGCCAAAGTGACACAAGGACCTGAAAAACAAGTTATTTTCCTTTAAAAAAAAACAATCAAACTTTAAAAAAAGATAAACATATTCAAGATTTTAAAATCGTATTAGTAATTTATTAGTAAGACTTACAACTATACCTACTAGTCTACTACTACTACCTATAACCTAGAGGCCTGGATCTCCATTTGATTTTAATCATGCAATTCAGTAATGAACTGTTTTAATCATGTTAAATGAATTATACCTACGGCAGAGATTGGCTCCTACAGTCAACTTTACCTCTTAATAATATTAGTATATTTATATAGAACTAATACAAACCTGATATCAAATCAAATCGCTTGATGGTGTCCTTAAAACATTTGATGTGGAAGCTAAGGCCAGCTTGCTTATAATGGCTTAATGTTTGTTGAAGCTAGGGCCGGCTTGTTTATTAAAGCTTCAATGAGTTCTTTTCCTGAAATATATTTAAATATCTAGTATAGTTCAGACCCAAAAGCAATCATGCACTAGTTTAGAAAGAAGATAAGAAACCTGAACTAACAGAGTTTTAATGTCTCACATAATTTTTGTTTGAGATCAATGTATTTTACTTATTATCATTACACAATATTTTGAGTTTCAAAGGGTAACCATGGAGTATCTTGCCTATTTGTCTCAATAGGAAATAAACACTTTGGAACGAGGCAACTAGACTCTGACTATTCATAAGTACCTGATAATGCTGTACAATAAAAATATATATGATTGATTGAATTAATTATTTTTTGTAATTACAGACATACCTGATGTGTTGAAATCAGATTCCTGTAATTGATTTCCTTGGGAGATATCAGAGGTTGACATAACCATTGCTTCACCAAATGATTGAGTTTGAAAATCTAGAATAATATTAAAATAAGTATTAAATTATGATTTGTTTCATCAAAATAAATACATTGGTGAATATATTTATAGTTAACAATTAATAGTATTACCTGGCATATGTAGTGTTGGAATTGCCAATTTAGACAGTCTTCCAGTTTATACTTGTGAATTTCTTCAAAATGTCTATGACAAACACGTCTGTTGCTATAGATAGTCTGATGATCCAATAAAGCTATTTCACCACCAATGCTTAAAATCCAAGTTTTAAATTTCTCTGCACTTGTGTCTGGATTCGGGAACCGGTGTAGAGGCAACCCTGAAAACATGAATCAATTTATTAGGTGTGTAACTTAAATCAATCACTGAAGGAACTGTACCTTATTCAGTAGAGCTTCAGACAAAGTACATATATACAAACAGTTCTGTAAACCACTGATTAGCCATGGTAAGATCAAATGAAAGGTTGTACTCTGGCATTGGGCCATTGGTTATAGGTTGGTTTCCTGGGTGAATAAGAACAACAATCAAGGCAATTCATAGCAAACGTATTGACTTCGATATCCTTAGGCTACACGGTATATTTAATGTACCCTGGATCTATTACAATAGGGATAGGGGTATATGAAACATAGTGACGAATAGAGTGTAAGCCGGTTTGGCCAAAAATAAAGGTTAAAAAACTTACCGTCTTTCCTAACCACAGCACATGGCAACCAGGTACACAGCAAGAATTTTGTGACATGGTGGAAGTTCACTGTTCACCATTCGCAATTACAGGTCCAAACTCTAAAGAGTGCCTATGCCCAGAGTCCACAGTAACTTCACAAGTTCAGGATATTGTTTACAATAACGCGGGCTCAACACGAGCGAACGAACGAATTGTAACGGGGCACAGCAACACGGAGTCGGAGGAACAGGAGCTCAACTCAACGTGGATAGCAAATGCACTTGCAAAACAACGAGGACTTTATTGCAAAAGGAAATTAAATGCGCGCAAGCAATTACACTACACTCACATGCACCAAGCCATTTGCAATTTAAGTGTACCCATACAAAAATATAATTTCGCACGTTTTATATGCCAAAATATAATTTCTGCATTAATGTGCTGATAATAAAAACCTCTTTATGCTCAAATTGATATATTCTGTTATTTTTCAAAATTTACTACCTAAATAACATGTGATCATAATTTTATTTCTTGATTTATGTTTTTTCATTAGTAAGGAAACTCCCAGTATAGGAATGGTATATTTAGCCATAGCAACACCGCAATCTTTGAATATTTTGTTCCCCTATTGTTATGATAGATGGCGCTGTTTTCAATAAAAAAACGCAATTTTGACTTTACTCCTAGTTGCCATAGCATGCCTATTTGTTAAAGTTTGCATGCCAAAACTCAGGCAGAATGTACCCGACTCACTATATTTTTTATAACAACTTTATTGTATACAATGCACCTACATTCTATGCAAATAAATAATTTGATTTGATTTGAAGCACAAAGTTTAAAAAATCCGAAATAGGTATTCAAGAATTTTCGAGCACCACGCAGTTAGCACAGGGTCTGTCGAAGCTGCGAACTTGGTTTTATACTATTGTATCCAATCCATTCTATCGTCACAAAATCCCAAAAAAATCAGTAGGTACAGAAGCCAGCACATCAAGCTACCTAAAACTGTTAAAATTTCCCAATTGAACATGAACATCATACTTACGTCATAAAGTTGAAAATCTATGAAAGAAATTTGACAGATTGGGGTAGCTTGATGTGCTGGCGTCTGTATATAACTACAGTGCAATTTTTGCGACCTATGATAAAAGACTATTTTTTTTTTAATGTTGTGTTGTAATAAGGTCCATATTACGAACATTAAAACAAAGATTTGACAAATCGGTCCAGCCGTTCTGAAGTGATGCGATTACCAACAAACAGAAACAGTATTTAGTTTTAATTATACGGATAGATTGAATCTCTTTGCGTTGTACCGTTGTGCGGAGCCGGAGCAGAAATATAGTCAGCAGCTTTTCTTATTTCCAGCAGATGGCGCTACACGTGGCTCCATCACCGAAAAAATTAATTGACAATATTTTTTTGGCGATGGCGCCGCCACTGAGACCACGGTCAACATCCGTCATCGTAAATATTATAATGCCCTGTGGTAAACACTATTATAGATATAGAGATAGAGATCTACGTTTTGGAATGGGCAACCAGGGCAACTAGCTTCAACTTCCCATCTGATCGACTTTTTGACAATTCAAAAGTGCCTGTAAAGAGTTTAATTGAAATAAATGCTTTGAGTTTGAGTTTGACTATTCCTCATTTCATTTATTGTGGCCATAATCCCAAAAACAACCATAACTGAACAACGTGGGGCTCTTGATTACTAAATAGGTAAACATGTATGATAAACCACAGTAACTATTGCTATCTGTAAATTCAATAATAATAATTACTACTGAATTTACAGATCAACAAATTGAGCTGTCGAAATTGTCACCAGCAAGCGATATATCGATGTTTGTCATTAGTAGTCAGTAAATTTGTTTACAAATAAGATGCGAGATTTATTAACAGACAAGTGTTATTATAATATAAATGACTTTTTAAATGGCACTATTTCACATTTTTTACATTAAGTACTTATCTATTTTTTTTCCTTAATTTTTGTACACATTTTATCAATAATTTATTCTACTGACCATTGTGTACTTGAATTGAAGTGCTTTTAGTAATTTAGTTTTTATTTTGTAATTTTTATAAATTTGAACGCCATAAGGATGAAACATGTACCTACGTACGAAACATTAATATTGTGTGCGTGCTTAATTTGCATGTCTAGACTTGTTTCGACAAATAAAATTATCTTTATCTTTAGTAGAATATGAACAACGTTAAACTTAATACTTTCCTGAAAAATTCAACTTGCAACGTTCAACGTGTTTTTTTTCAGATATGGCTTTTATACAGAACGTTGTCCACGCAGCATGACGAGTGGAATCACCCCCTTAATACTGTAAAGGAACAATATTGATTGTAAAACAGTATTAGGGCACAGTGAAGTATTTTGACGGAACTTTCACTGGCAGATAACTGATGTTTTATGGAGTATTAGCTTTTGCCCGCGGCTAGGACCGCGTGGATATCCGTGAAAAAAGTATGTCCTTCTCTACAACGTGTAATGGAAAGGGTATATACATACCAAGGGCGCGGCTTCTTTGGATGATATCAAACGATATTGGAAGGGTTTTTTCATCGTATAAGAATTTTTAATACATTGTTACTAGAAACCGAACTTTTCAAATTAAAATAAACACATCACTCGGACAAAATGAAAATCCAAATCAAAAGTCATTTATTCAAACTAGGCTGAGAGTCAGCACTTTTTGAACGTCTAAATTACATAATACAGTCCACCAAAACGCCCGCCCTTCACCACTTCCTAGTTCTTTAGCTGGGAAGAAGAAGTGGCGCAACAAACTCCCCAGCAGCACAACTGTCTGTTATGTTGGAAGAACTTGATTCTATACAATAATAGCATATAATTAACATTCAACATTAAATGAAAATGTAATTGATAAAAATTAAAAAAAAAATGGTTTATGCAGTCAAGTTAAATAAACAATGATATGAAGTAATTCATATGACCTGTCAGTAGTTAAGCTAATTCTGGTGAAAGAACACAAACGTTGTCTTGAGTTAATCACAGCGACCAACAGTTCTTATCGTTTAAGTAGTCGTTGATAGAATAGTATGCCTTCGAACAAAGATTTGATTTTACTTTCGCTTTAAACGCATTAAAATGTAAATCTAGCAAAGAAGAGGGAAGCTTGTTATAAAGGTTATACCAAGCTCAGCAAATGAGTTATGAACTTTATGAAGCCAGTGAAAGGGAGCACGTAGTTTGTCCTTATTTCTAGTATTAATATTATGAACATGAGTAACTCTGTCATATTCATAATATTATGAATATGACAGAGTTACTTTTGCATTTATAATATTAGTTGGGACAACATAGCTACTTTTTGCCCCGGTAGCACGTTCCCGTGGGATAATTTCCAACATAAACGCGGGCGAAGCCGCGGGCCAATGCTAGGTTAACATAATTGATAACCATTGTAACTTAGATTTATATTGTAAAGCTTGCAACAAAAAAAACAGACAAGTACGAGTCCGACTCGCCCACCGAGGGTTCCGTACAAATTTGATTTTTTTGTTGATGTGAATGGCGGGGGATATTTTTTTTGATTTTATTACAAAATTATAGTTTTCAGATTTTTCCCTGTACTAGTAGTTTAAGACGATATTTCTTGCCAAATTTCATAGTTCTGGGTCAACGGAAAGTACCCTATAAATTTTGATTCCCTTGAGAGTGTCGAAATATACGTTTTTTTGCGGCATAAACGGCCGTATCTTTTTTTTACGTTAACTTAGAAGTTTGATTTTTTCACAGCTTCAAGAGACTGTAGACCTGAGTACATCGTTTTAATTTCAACTCGATACCTCCACGTGTTCCCGAGATAAAGGGTCGTGACAGACAGACAGACGGACGGACAACAAAGTGATCCTATAATTAAGGGTACCGTTTTTTCCTTTTGAGGTACGCAACCCTAAAAATATCAAGTTCACTTTAGATTTGTCACGGAAGAACCTGAGTTCTTCCGTTCTGCTAAGCATCTGAATGCTTGTGGGGGAGCTAGAGCCCCTTAGCCCACCCCTGGATCCCCATTGTTACGGTTCCAATTTGTCGTTTCCTATGAAGAAGAGCTGGCATGAAACTCCACGGTTACCTAGTCTTTTAGAAATGATTATACTTAACAAATTAGAAAATGTTCAACGGACATAATGGACTTTCTTTACAAAAGTCCGGCTTTTGTCAGGACTTTTAAAATTTTTGAAATGGTAACCTTAGTCGCACCTACCTGCACTGGGCCCACGTGGTGGATTAAGGCCCATTCCCTCCACAGAGAGGCGTGTGTATCAGCAGTGGGAACATTACAAGGTGATTATGATGAACCCTAGTCGCGGTGCCGAACCAATATGAATATCTGTTGTGACTTGTGTCATTAAGTCATTAATTAATTTATAACACATTTACTCGTAAAGGGTCTCTTATTACACCAATTTCAATATCGTAATGTATGTTATTACGCACTTGTGCGTTATTATAATGTAAAACGCACAGTTTAACAAGGTGCTCCGTCTAAAACGAACGGTACTTTTTAAAATCTTAGCAAAGAGTTTTTATGTCAGAAAAGTGGTCAACATTTTATGAATAAAATTAACTTTGAGAGATAAAATATAAAAAAATAAAAATTTAATTCATTAATTTAATTCGTTTTGACAATAAATTACAACCATTTATCTGTAACAAAAACAAAAAAATATAAATTTACTTTATTAGCTAAACTAGCTGGTTTTGTGCCTTTGCCTTAAAAAAAATCACGCGCTAATTTGTGAACAAGTAATAATCATGTTTACAAATTGTTCAAATTTCAAGTGATTAAAGATTTACTCGTTTAAGAAAGTCCGACTTTTATTTATTTCCTCGCAAATATGTTATAAAACGTCGTATGAAATACGTGCGCTTTGAAAATATATCATAATGTACTATAATAAATAAGTCCTGTGTTTCTCATCCACCCAGCTGAACATAACCCTCTGCTCCCCATAGTTGTAGGGTTTTTTTGGGTGGAAGTCATCAGATAACTTCTCCCGCTCTGGGTGGAGCGGTAGGGCGTGTCAGACTTTTACTGACTAAAACCAACCCGTGTTCCCTCAGTTGCCTGTGTGCCAGGGGCCACGGTATCTCTTTCGAACAACCCGCACCCCTGGCAGGCATCGGCCCTTGCGGACCCCACCAGTTGGTGCTGACATCTCTTTGAGGCCCGTGGAACACAACGCGCCGTCGATCCGGGCTTGGCCCTTACCGGTCAGCGAGCTACACATTACTCGCCGTCCGCAAGCTTGCGCCTACGGTGACCGGGAATCAGCCTGGGATTCCCGACACCCAGGGCGTCTCCTACGGCGGCTAGGGTCGTGAGGGCGCATATTCTAAGCTTCGCAGAAGGAGGTGATGGCTACCCATGCACTCTCGCTCCGTACCATAGCCTGGACCAGGGCCGGACGCGAGGGATCGCAGCCGCCGATAGTTGTACAAGTAGGGTCAGTTCAGAGTTAGACAGATCGGACAAATCCTCGTGCGGGGTCGTTCTCGAGGCCTTCTCTTGCCGCAATTCAAACCAAGAGCAACCGAGTCACTGTGGCCAAGTCGCGAGCATGCGCGAGCCGAATGTGTCGAAATTCATTCTATTTTCTTCTTTAGATAATAGTAATACGGTCTTATTATCAATGGAGCCAGACAGCCAGTAAATTGTTCGAGCATTTCTCCGTTTTGTGTGATAACCGGTCATCATCACCGATTTTCGGATACACAAGTTAGGTATGCCCAAGAAAACCTGTTGGTAGGTAGGTCTAGGTAGAGTCCACGGGCCATGGTACGGAGCGAGAGTGCATGGGTACCCGTCACCTCCTTCTGCGAAGCAGTAATGCTCGCGAAGAGGGAGGCGGCGAGGCACGTGAGGCAGAGGCAGTACAAGCGCCCTCACGGCCTTAGTCGTCGCAAGAGACGCCCTGGGCGTCGGGAATCCCAGGTTGATTCCCGGCCAACGTAGGCGCGGGCTTGTGGACGGCGAGTAATAGGTAGCTCGCTGTCCGGTAAGGACCAAGCCCGAATCGACGGCGTGTTGTGTTCCAAGCGCGCCTCAAAGAGATGTCAGCACCAACAGAAGGGGCCCGGAAGGGCCGATGCCTGCCAGGTGTGCGGATTGTTCGAAAGAGATACCGCGGCCCTCAGGCATACAGGCAACTGAGGCAACACGGGTGGGTTTTAGTCAGTAAAAGTCTGACACGGCACGCCCGTGTCAGGGAGCCTACTCCCTAAGAGAAATCCGTAGTGTCGGCCATCGTTACGGGCGCTTCGTTCTCCGTCTCACTTACGGACATACCGTAAGTTAGACTGAGAGCAAAGCGCTCGTAGCGACGGCCGATACTACGGATTTCGCTTAGGGAGTAGACCCCCTGACTTTTACTGACTAAAACTTGGAACTTCTCCCGCTCTGAAGAATTTATTTGATGATTTGCCACCCAAAAAAAAGTTTTCTTGTAAACAACGATGCGGCCGAATTGTTTGTCGCCAAGATTCTTTTCTTTTTTTATGCCTGTACTTGCACTTATTGTTATTTTAAGACGGTTAGTTTAAAATTAAGTATGCAAATATTTCAATTCATTCATCATCACAGGAGGCCACTCCCTGTGAGAGGGACCGGGCCGTAATCCACCACGCAGGGCCAGTGCGGGTTGGTGAATTAATTAAAAATCCTAGGAAAAAGGGGTTATGGCGTTTGGTTGGTAACAATGGTGTCGTAATAAAATTTTCCATTCGTCCACAAAAATTGCACAATTCTATAAATATTCAAGTAGGTACAATTTAAAATAATGCTCAACACGAGTCTTGTTTCTTGAAAACAAAACATCTTTTCTGGGTCATGCTTAGTCCAGCAAAATTGTAGTGACGACCAAAATTGTTTGCGAAGCGTCCCTCGTCTTTGTTTTTGCAAATCACTTATTTAATTTCCTGTCGACTTTTCGCTACGATCATCGGTTTGCGTAACGAGTATTTTCACGGCTGTTTAATATGGTGGTATAGGTAGGATTAGCAGATGTAATTACTTCGAAACGAGTTTTGAACTTTTGAGTAGGTTACCTATACGTAGAGTTGCTTTACATAATGCGATATTATCGTATCTCGCTATTCTTCGTACCCACGTAGGTCGCAGCAAGGACAACCTCCACAAATGGGGGATCATGGATGGCTCAGATCTCTGAGGTATATCTGTATGCGTCTCTGCACAGACAATTACTCACCTCTCTTCTTGCACCGCGTGTCCTGTCACCTGAACACGTGAGGACCTAATGGCAGCGTCGGCGAACGGTATTCGCGTTGCTGAATTTTGGGCCAAACAGATGTAGAAAACTCTACACATGTATTACTACGATACGCTAAGAATTTGAAGCTTCAAATGTTTAAGAGGAACTTTGAATTAAGTTAGCAGTCCAAATAGCTTTGTTACAACAATGATTTAATTCCACAACTAAAATCGGTTTAGTATTTTCAGAATGACAAAAGCACTTTCATCAACCTTTTATAAACCAACGCTTTCACATCTTTAGCAAATATAAAATCTACGTGATTGAACTGTTCATACGGTATCTTGTGCATGTCCACCACGTTGCCGAGCCTCTGCCGGAGATGTTCCACATCGCTGGGGTGCGCGAGCCAGTCTGCCTCGCTGTAGAACAAATAAACGGGCGCCACTATCTTATCCAATGCATATCTCGGTGCCACCTTAATACCATATCTTTTCATATTCTCTTCGCTACCGTAGTCGAATTTTCTAAAATCCTCTGTTATCAATCCTTGACCGTAATGGGCAAATTGCTTTATCGAGGCGCCAGACGGCATATGCCCATATATCATGGGCAAATTCGTAACATTGAGCTGACCAAAATCAAAACCAGCAAAAATAAATAAAACATTGCTGCATAGAATCGTCACAATAGGTCCTGTACCACACGTTAACAGCTTCAGCGCGTTAATAACGTTATTATCCGGTAAAAACTCATACAGTCCTAGGTTCTTTGAAACTCCGTGCAAAATTGATGTCCCAGGAGATAGCAGCCTCACTATAGGGGACCTGACTTTAGACATAAAAGCGACAGGGGACAATGCAACCATCACAGATATCTTTGCATTATATTCAGGTTTTTCAGAAGCCATCACAAAGAAAGCGGTCGTGCCTTGGGAATGGCCGATGTATTTCAGAGACTTCATGTTTCTTTTTCTTAGCACATAATCAATCATAGCTGGGAGATCGTATATGCCAATTTCATGCCACGAGAAATCCCAGAACTGTGCTTCAGACGGCTTCAAGCTGACGTGGCGACGGGAATGCTTGCAGCCTCGGGCATTGCCCATCCAGACGTCGTAGCCTTGGCCTACTAGAAGGTAAGCAAGGCCGCTTCCGGGGCCAGCTATAATGTAGTCGTCCGCACTGCCAAGCAATCCGTGCATGAGGAACACAGCTGGTCCGTTACTAGGGATCCTGAACATTGTTAACACATAACCATCTTCTGTTTTCACCTCATGTTTTTCAACTGTATATCCATACTTAACTAGGATAGCATCGATACTCATTCTTGCATCTTCATTTCGCTTGCCTGCATTGAAATCAGCAATGAACTTATCGACTGCATCTATTGTGTTTGTTTTACTGATTTGAGATGTAAGTCGGATGGGTCCTATGGCCCGTGAAATTGCAAACGGCAGCCTGGTTATTAGGTTAACAGCTGCTGCAAAAGTATTAACGGTTACATACGTTGATGAAGTTACTATCGGATGCTTGATAAGCCTTTCTAAATTCTCCGTAGTTTTCGCTAGAGACCTTGAGATTAAATGGTCCGCCGTTTCTACGTTTATGATCAGTGCGAAAAATATGATGAACGTTTTAGCCATCGCGCGAGTTCTCCGAGTTTGAACTGAGAGTTAACTGTCCGGATTCCATGACCGACCTTGTCTGTGTTTAGGTTTTTGCGATTTAATCTTTCCGCTTATTAGTGATGGGTAGGTAAATGAAGTCTGGTCATTGTCAATAGTACGAAAAAGGTAGGCAGGTACCTACTTAACTGTTTGGAAGAATATCATGTCATGTTCTTACTTGTATGTAACTATGTATATTTGCTTTACCATAGTGTAGTCTCATTGAGTGTCACGCAAACAAATTAAAATTGAAAGCTTAAAATTAAGAGCTTATTATTTTCCGAGTGACTAATAACTTAAAAGTCGACTAAATGTTTGCAACAAATAAAATAACTTGCCAGCGATTAAATATTTTCGCGACTATTATATTATGTAAGGTTCAAAATTAAAGGTGTTATAAAAACTAAAAACTAGCAGCTGCGTTTAGGTAGCAAATAAACTATACCAGACAAATAAAATATTAGGCGAGGAGCTATAAATAATGACTTGGCGACTAATAATGTTACTAGGGTGGCAAAAAACTAGGTTCTTCAGGTTGACAGAAACGAATCGCTATAAATCCGACTCCATGCAGTCTTGTCTGCCCTACCCCTAGAGTGTAATTTAGAATCGCGTAGGCACGGAGGGGCGAGGCGGCCCGCGAGCTGAGGAGCGGGTGGTTGTTACACTCGCCGCGGCGGCTGAGGCTGGCCGGCGAAGCCGGCCAGCAAGCCGAAGCCGCGGTGGTGAGTGTTAAACCATCTGCGACGATAAGTTCGCGAGGGACCGCCGTAGCCCCGCAGCGCCGGAGCCGTGACAGAAACTAAGCTAGAATATAAGCTAGTTTATATTTATTCTTCATACAAACAATTTTAAATAGAATCTGATTTATATTATTTATGAATGCCCATTTTCTATTTTTTTTTTGCCATTAAGTTTCCGCTTAGATATTAATTCAGTTCCCAAAAGAAAAACTTGATGCTAGTTTAAATTAAAACGGAGCTTATTACTGATATATTAATATGCTACCTATTACTTATTACGATACTCCTTATTAGCTGCCAACCCATTATATATGGTACCCACTCTATTTTTTTTTAAAACCTATATTCATTTTACTTAGTTGCCGCATTAAATACATGCCAAAATTAAGTAAGTAGGTACCTACAGACATACCTATTTCTGTTTATTATACTAATATTGTTAAAAGATTTTCTGTTTGTGCATAGGTATTGGATCCTGTTTACGATGCAGCCCCCCCCAGACCATCCTATCTTTTTATCTACCTATGTAAATAACGAATAGTATAAGAAACTTACCTACTTTTTGGACAGTATGGTCCTAAAGGTTTGCTCGTGGGGCCCGTGGCTAAATAATAACAGCCGCATAGGTTGTTCGAAGTTTGAGCTACGCTTGCCGCGGCTGGTTATTATTACTTACTAGCTTCCGCCAGCGGCTTCGCCCGCGTGGAGTTCGGAAATTATCCCTCGGGAACGTAGCACCGGGATAAAAAGTATCCTATGTGTTAATCCAGGTTATAAACTACCTGTGTACCAAATTTCATTCAAATCCGTTCAGCCGTTTTTGCGTGAAAGAGTAACAAACATCCATCCATCCATCCATCCATACTCACAAACTTTCACATTTATAATGTTAGTATTATATGTCGAGATCGAGACCCCTCCGTGCATCGGAACCTTGGGGCCTACTCCCTAAGCGAAATCCGTAGTATCGGCCGTCGTTACGAGCGCTTCGCTCTCTGTCTTACTTACGGTATGTCCGTAAGTGAGACGGAGAACGAAGCGCCTGTAACGATGGCCGATACTACGGATTTCGCGACAGTCGGGTCGTCAGAAACCCAAAAGTGTGACAACCAGTCTTATCAAGGCGTGTTTGCCCAGTAACGGGTTTTGGAGGTCAGAAAGAGCCGATCCCAACACAAGTAGTTATGACTATGGTCTGGTAGACTATGGTCCTTAAGACAGGCATTGAGCACATACCTGTCTGTCTTGAGGCGT
The DNA here is from genome assembly GCA_949091785.1 of Polymixis lichenea. NCBI lineage: Eukaryota > Metazoa > Arthropoda > Insecta > Lepidoptera > Noctuidae > Polymixis > Polymixis lichenea. The sequence goes on along the minus strand of OX420948.1, from coordinate 21,386,950 downwards.
TTCCAGCTATAAGGGGATACTCGACAAAAGATAAACGATTTATTTCTGTAAGCAGGTCTCCACAAACACTTTTACACGTCAATCATATTTTATTTGAATGAGATCGGGGTTTCCTATCTGACAACTCCGAGAAGAAAGGCCGAAACAAGCTTGGAGGTCATACCTAGCCTATTTTTTTAAGTCCTGACATAATCTTGGCCATGACCATGTGAAGGTCATGTAGGTACTTAGATGAAAGTGTAGTCAATTATGTTGAATGATTCCTCGTATTTCTATAACAAACTGAGAAAACGTTTGTAGGGATCGAGAACCCATGATGATTTCCTTACGAAAAAAGCATATGGTATGGTTGGTCTACTAAATAGGTATAATGGTTTATGACAGACATAAAGGCACCGGACCACAGCGGATCACGGACAAGCTATACACGTGCAGGTATCGACTTAGCGTGAGTTCAGTTCAGACAGCACAGAAAAATTCTCGCGAAGGCTCGAGCCTTTTCTGGTGGCGATTCAAATCGATAGCAACCGAGTCGACTAGGTCGCTATTCATACAATTTTCTACCTTAGAATAAGGTAATACGGTCCTATTTCCAATGGAGCCAGTAAATTGCTCGGGCATTTTTCCGTTCCGTCTGAAGTTCTGAACCCATGATCTAAACGGACCCTTTTTTTTGAGAGTGGGAAGTCATCAAATAACCCGCTTTGGGTGGAGCAAGAGGGCGTGGTAGACTTTTACTGACTAAAACCCACCCGTGTTCCTTCAGTTGCCTGTGTACCAGGAGATACGGTATCTCTTTCGAACAACCCTCACCCCTGGCAGGCATCGGCCCTTGCGGACTCCACCAGTTGGTGCTGACATCTCTGTCTATACGGAACCTTAGCCTCGCTTTCTGTGAAGCTAGCTAATGTAGCAAACCTCTGTGCAGATCCTGCGTAGTGGACCACGATTTAGAAAAAGATATTCCGTGCAGTGGATGGTTGACAAAAAAAACACATAAACATAATATTTCTACCACTATACAACACCCACATTTCTCCAATTATGTTTAAGTCCTATGAAATTCGGGGCTAGCCTATTGCCACCAACCGGGTACAAATCCAGACTCTTGAATGCTAATGAGAAATTCCTGATGGAAAACCCAATAACACTCAGAACATGAACCTAATGCTTACGTTATAAAGTTGAAAACCTATCAAAGAAATTTGACAGATTGATCTGTACCTTACCCCTCATGGAAAATTATCAGACAGTAAACTATTACAGGGATTGTGAAAAAGACAGACCAGCCTACGTGGCCTACTTTGGAATCGAACCCAGGACTTCATTCCGGCCACTAGACCAACGAGGCAGTCGACTTAATGTAAACAAAATGTAATGTAAATTATATAATATATGCTATTATTATGTCATTTACATTGCGGGTTTATTTACGTAGATGATGTAGATATGAACAATTTGGTGCAGTAATGATACTCACAGACTCAAACTACGAGTAGAGATACCAGCCGATCTATTCTGTAAAATCTCTCCCGTCATAACATAGGTGAAATGAGCTGTCAATATTTATCAAATCCGTGGTGGCTCACAGCTGCTCACGCTCTCTTCGAGCTTACTAAGTATATAATTACCTAAGTATAAACTCAAAACATTTAATTCAATTAAATCATGTTGAAGTTAGTTGCCCATTCCAAAACGTAGATCTCTATGGAGAAGAACGGGCAAGAAACTCTAACTTATATCTGATCTACTAAAAGCACTATAGTACAGTCCTAGACAAAAATCCTCATATACTTAAAACACACTATATTTTATTATAATCAGCAAATGATGTTCCCAATACTGCCCAGTGCGGGTTGGTAGATGTCACATGTCTTCGAATTTTTGGTTGTAGTAGGTCATGCCAGCTTTCTCACGATGTTTTCCTTCACTGTTATGGGAGCAGTGGTAATTAAATAATTTATAATAATAATAATATTGGCAGGTGTTTTGCTTTGTTGAAATTATTCTACAAAGCAAAGCGCCTGTCTGGGCTCGAACCTACGATCTACAATTCGTGAGTCTTGGCCGTTACCACTGGGCCACCACTGTTTTACGATACAATATACAGAGGGGTAATTGCGTAATACACTATCAGTAGGAATCGCTTTCATTTTGACAGTTCCACGACATTCATTGCGTGGTTTACGTCGTTGAGCAGATGAATTATACAAACATATGAAGCAATGGATTAACAATAGGCTTCAAAATGATTCAGATTCTGATTAATAATGTGTTACGCAATTAGGGTGCAGGTTGTAACAAAAACCCTATTGCTATCCTTCAGCAATAAAGATAACAGCTGATATAGAATCACTATCCAAAGTTTCAGCTCAATATAAAATACTCTAAGAATTTGTACCAAATTTTCAGTTTCGTTTCTTAAATTCAAATCATAACAAACGTGTCACCGTTATGCCCGAGATAAGCCAAGCTGTTTTTTCAAAGCTAGGAGGACTAGAACTTCGATACTGCTAATCAATCATATAGACTGTCAAATGTCAAGTAATTAACACAATTACTTTTCTATTGTCACCAGACCCAATGATTCTGCCTAACAAACGATAAGGGGGTCTAAAAAGGCCACTTTGGCAGAGTCATAATATTATCTTATTATGAATCATATTTAAAATCGTGAAAATGTCACAAACTGACAATTCATAATATTATCTGCGTTGACAGCACGCAATTCATCTATTTGACAGTTTTGTATGGAAATTCGTAAAATGGTCACCAAATTATGAATTGCTTTATTAAAGTAACATGTCAAATAGCAGAATCATAGGGGAATTCAGGAAATGAATCACTTTTAGAGGAATTGCTTAATGTGGCCTTTTTAGACCCGAAGATCAATTGCTACATAACATATGATGTTCGAAAAATTGATCTTCTCGACAATATAAATAACGCAATGAATGTTGTCATTCCATCCCATAGCCCATTTCTTCCCTTGGGTGTCGTAGAAGGCGACTAAGGGACTTACTAGAGAATGGGCAGCAGCGTTCTCTATGCATTAGACCACCATACTGCGATCGCCAACCCGCCTGCCAAGCGTGGCGATTATGGCAAATTCTCCCCTTTTGGCGGAGGCTTATGTCCAGCAGTGGACGTCTTTCGGCTGATATGATGATGATGATGAATGAATGTTGTTGAACTGTCAAAATGAAAGCCATTCCTACTGTTACTGTGTTACGAGTTACACCTCTGGTTTGCTGTCCTGGCTAGGTACAAGCTAGTGCTGTTTGCACAATGCTATTCATGATGCTAGTAAATTAATCCGATAGGATACTAGGTTCGCCGGCCACTCGAGGCTTGTGCACTATCATCATCATCGTCATTTCAGCCGAAAAATCCGCTGCTGGATAAAACGTCTCCCAAGCACCACGGTGATATGGTTCTCGCATCCATCGGAATCCTGCGGCCTTCACCAGGCCATCATCGGTCCACCTCCAGAACCTTTCAGTCCCATCGGCCATCTTTTCTGTGAGCAATGTGCCCTGCCCACTGCCACTTAAGTTTGACAATTTAGTTTTAATTTCAGTATCTTACACCACACGATTGTTTGGCAGTCCACAGAGTACCTACTGCGTAGGTACTAGAATTTAACCTTAAACTTAAATCCATATTAAATAAACATAACACAACATCACGCCCTGTTGACCCGAAAGGTTCGGCAGAGGCGTACCTATAGTAGGTACCTACACTCACATTTCGCCAGTACTTAAAATTAAATTAAATTTCCCAATACTGCCACAGAATAAAATAAAATGTCAAAAGTGTGCGTGTTTGTCCTAATTTTCATCGATACAGCGCACATGGTCTCCGAAAAAAAATGATTAAGGATTCCGTTTTTTCCATTAGGTTACAAAACCCTAAAAATACAAAAAATGTAACCGACTTCAAAAAGGAGGAGGTTCTCAATTCGTCGGAACATTTTTTTTATGTATGTTCCTCGATTACTCGAAGATGGCTGGACTGATTCGGATTTTTTTTTTGGTTTGAAAGGGTATACTTCCCAGGTGGTCCCATGATCGTCAAATCAGGATTTGATGATGGGATCCTGGAGAAATACAGAGAACTCTTCAAATTTTTATAGGCACACTTGAAGCGATTTGGATAGTTTTTGGAAGAGTACTTTTTCGGAGTGGTCTCATTTCAATTTGGTGAAGATCTGATGAAGAACTTCGGAGATAGGCAACGGAACTCCTCAATAAATGATACCAAATGGACTGGAATTGCTGAAATCTCATGTCTGTCTATTGTTTACACCAGTTCATAACATAACATCACGCCGGGACGCTGTGAAGTGGTAAGCACATGTGAACCACTAAAAAGTGAAAAATAAAAACATTAAAAAAAAAAATAACCGCCTTCCAAAAAAAAACACTTAAAAGTGAAAATTAACTTTAATTTCGGATACGTATTTTAATTTTTTGTCACCGCCTTCCAAAATTAAAGTTATTTTTCACTTTTAAGTGTTTTTTTTTGGAAGTCGGTTGTTCTTTTTTTTTTTTGAAAAAAGTTTTTTTACAAGATTTAGCTGAGCTGAAAAAATAAATGTTTAAGACAAACGAAGTTAGGGGCAACAGCTTGTATTATCCATTAGGTAGTTGATAATTGCATTATTAACAATTCTTCAATAAGTAGGTATAACTTACTAAGCATTTTATTTATTGGTAGCTAAAAACACTTGAATGTACAAAGTCTGAAATATTTTACTCATTTTACATTTCCTCAGGTCAATGTGCTGACTTGGTAATGAAGCAATGACAATACGTTATTCTCTGAAACTAGTAAATGACTGTGGCTTTGCTTATGCATTTTTAACCGACTTCAAAAAAAGGAGGAGGTTCTCAATTCGACTGTATGTTTTCATTTTTTTTTAATGTTTATTTCCTCTATAACTTTCGACTGGGTGAACCGATTTTAATGATTCTTTTTTTTATTTGAAAGCTCGTGCTTCCCGTGTGGTCCCTTTTTAATTTCAGATACATCGATGATGCGTTTCGGAGACAGACAACGGAACTCTTCAAAAAGTAACAGTAAATAAACCGCGATTGCTGCTATCGCATAAATATGCATTGTTTTGACCCCAAGGATGATGAAATTTCGAATTAGTGGGGTAGGTACTATAACTAAAAAGTGAAAAATAAAAACTTTTTCCAAAAAAAAACCGACTTCCGAAAAAACACTACAAAGTGAAAAATAACTTTAATTTCGAAAGGCGGTGACAAAAAATTTAAATACATATCCAAAGTCACCGTAAAACATGCGTCCATAAAAGCTATAGTAGATCACAGATTCTCACACTTATGTCGCCTACATTGATAAATAAAAGGTCTGAGACACCCCCTCCCATCCTTTAGGGTTCTGTGCCTCAAAAGGTAAAAACGGAACCCTTATCTAGAATCACTTCGTTGTCAATCTGCCTGTCACGACCCTATTTCTCAGGAACGTGTGAACGTATCGAATTGAAATTGATATCAAGGGAAGGTAGGTAACACAATAAAACAATTGGTACGGCTACTATACCACATATTTTGGCACTCGCAAATAATTAAAAACCTATAGGGTACTTTTCCCATTTTGCAAGAAATTTAGCGAGAAGGAATATCGTACAGTAGAAGTAAAGGACAAAAATGAATTTTTTGTACCACAAAAAATATAAGTTTTTGCAAATACAAACTTACATTTGCGGTTCTCGACCGTGATATAAGTACATAAAACGGATGTATGAGAGAATATTTTTTCAACTGCAAATTTAACTTTGTAACATCTGGGAATGGCCATTCGTATTCCGTATCTTGAAGTAACATTTAGTCTGTATTACATTAAAGTTGGTCCCCTCTCCACTTCTGGTATTAAAAGTTATTTTTCAACTACAAAGTTAAGTTTGTCTTATCCGGAAATTCGGACAGCTGAGCACAGCTTCGAGACGGAACCCTCTGGATGCGAGTACTCCTCGCACTTTTCGAACGTCATAATTACATAAAACAGTCCCCTGGCACGCCCGCCCTTCACCACTTCCCAGTGCTTTAGCTGGGAAGAAGAAGTGGCGCAACAAACTCCCCAGCAGCACAGCTGTCTGTTTAGTAAGATAAATAGTAGGTACACCCAAAATTCGCCAGTCAACAACAGTTAACAAAGTGATATTGGGTTCTTCAATTAGCTATTCTATATCTAGTTGAAGAACACAGTAACATTTTATAAGACGTGAAGATCGACCTCAGGTGAGCTATCGAGGACTGCTTGGCAGGCAATGGCAATGTCAGTTAATTACGACGTGGAAAGAGCCCATTGCTATTAAAAATGCGTAACACACTTTCAATTACAATCCGACAGATTTTGAACGAAATTTCTAAACCATTGTTTCGTATGCGTGAAGACCTCGTCTGCTTGACAACGTATATAACGCAATGAGTGTTGATAAACTGTCAAAATGAAAGACATTGCCAATGCAAGTGTTTACACAATTACACGCGGGCACAAAGCCAGCCTCCGTGCTGCTATACCAATACCACAGGGAATTTCCCTAATGGAACCAAAAACAATGCCATGTGCTGGCCCCGTAAATGCTCGTCTTTCCACATCGTTCTTACGTACCTACAGGATGGTCCGTGAAACGATGTCCAAAGAAAACTTTTGGAACCCCTGTCCAAGGGCTTCCCAAAACACCCCATGTACGTGTATCGAAAATTTATAGTTCATGAGCTAGATGGTTTTTACATTTCTTGGGAAATTCTCACTTGACGTCAGACTTTTTCATTTTTCTCTTTCTGTGTCGTATTTTATATTTCTTAAATATTTTTGACGTAGGTAATACCCACAAGAATTATGTAAGTAACCAATATTTTAATTTAAAAGTGTAAGTGAGTGTCAATGGAGTTTCTTACCCGTTTTACTTCATAGGAACTTAATACGCTTTGGGATGAGCAACTCCTTGTTACTTAAAAAGTGCCTGTAATTGGATTTTTTTTGACTTTGAGTTTGAATTAGGTAAAGTGACCGATTGAATCCAGAACCCTACAGGCCTACTCTCAGCGGCAGTCGCCCTTGCAACCACAAAACCAACGAGGCACTCAGGCAGATTATTATCGATAGTTTTAAAGCCGACGATGATGAGTAGGTCATCATTCTGCTGCCATTCCCTTATCCCAATTTATTTGTGGTCGGCACAACATGTGTTTTTCTTCCACACTTCTATGTCAGTCGTCATATCGCGGTATTCACACCATACCATCATTCCCACAGTCCATCCATCGTTTCTTTGATCTCCCCCTACTCTTATACACCGTGACATTTTTGTCGTCTTACAACGGCAGCCCACTTTATGTATCCGATGACTACTAAAGATTAAAAAAAAAATATATATATATTTTTGAACATTTAGCACGTTAAGCCGTTGGTCCCGGCTGTCATTTGTAGATCTTTGACAGTCGTTACGGGTCGTCAGAAGCCCGAAAGTCTGACACCCAGTCTTTCCGAGGGGTATCGTGTTACCCAGTAATGGGTTGTGGAGGTCAGATAGGCAGTCGCTCCATGTAAAATACTGGTATACAGCTGCATCCGGTTAGACTGGAAGCCGACCCCAACATGGTTGGGAAAAAGGCTAGGCAGATGATGATGATGATGATATATTTTTGAACATTTGCAAAATTCAAATATCATTCACTAAGACGCATGACGTAGTTTGAAAGACCCTGTTATGGAGATAGAATTAATGATGGAATGTAATGGTAGGTAGACAGATATCTTCTACCGTTTGATACGTAACCATTATTAACCGGGAGGGTGTTTCATAATTCTAAAGCATTATTTATTTGTCCTTGTACCTATTATCTTAATTAATGGTAACAATGTTTTAATCGCGCCTAGAGGTATTTTATGATGGATACATTAAGTGGACCACCTTTGTAAGACGACTAAAATGTCACGCTGTATAGTCATCGACATACTCAAATCTTTCTTCACGACTTTTTCATCATTCCTCCGTATCACATACCGTAGGTACTCATTTCTTACTCTATCCATTCGTGTAACACCACACATTCCTCTTAGCAGACGACGATGAGTAGGCATGGGAATGGGATAATATTTCGTCTTCGGCGAACTACCGCTCAATTCTCTGCCAACCCCTCTTAAATTAACTGTCGCTATAGTACGTTTGTGTAATGAGTAATGACCTACATAGGTTTGCGAAATAAGCCGTCGCATATTACATGGATTAAAAATAAGTTTTCATGTAATATTGCACTCGCAGCAAAAAGCAGGTAACATTTCATACTTATTTGTTCACATAAAGCAACCTTCCCACTGCCGATGAGGAGCGATTATCTAGCAGCGATTTTCTCGCTCGAGGAACGTACAAATGATTGTAAGATTCAGGGTGGCAGGGACATCGACGCGCAAACTGTAACCGTGAATTTAGCACATGCTGACCCACCAGCGTAGACATTATTCGTCGGTTGTGAAAAAAATCTGCCGTTTCATAGAAAAGTGCAAAATGTATGGGACAGCAATTATTTTTTTAATTTAGAATCATGTACCTACTGCTACCCTGTATATTGATAGTTCATGATCGCTGTCTGTTCAAGCCAGCGTACAGCGCCACGTGCGCCGGCGATCGCCGGCTCACGTCTATCGCAGAGACAAAAGCTGTTCGATTTTCGACGCACTGAGAGCGAGATGCACTCTATTGAATTGTCAGTGTTCGGTTTAACACCGAGAGTTGAAAATCCCACCGCGATTTTATTAGGTCCGTGTGAATGTCGACATAATTGCGATGAAAGCTTGGCGCGATTTTTTTATCGCAGTGCGGTCTAGGCTGTTGGGTACATACCAATAAAGCGAGTATCGCTCGTCACCACGACGCGCTCTCTGCTCGTTGCCCGCCAGCTTTGTTGCTAGCTCTACTTGCTTATCGTTAATCGCCGGCAGTAGGACAGGTGCCTTACATAGTACGTAATATCGCGACTGTATTTCTGAAAAGGGAAGGCAGAGGTGTAGTTATCGTACACCAACATTTTGCCAATTATACGGGGTGGCAGGGACAGGACAGCCTGTTACGATGGATTCAGTACATCATTCTCAACCCCTTACGTTGAATGTTTCGACAAAAGTATTGTTTAGCTTATCTACCTCACTGTTCAAAAGTATTCAAATCAAATCAAATCAATTCATTTCGGATGCAAAATTATATCCATAAGTGTTAGTAACAATAAACTTAGCCTAATGTTAGTACAATTTAGTCTTTTTAATTTAAGCATGCGCCGGGTTGCGCGCCCTTCGCATGAACACTCATCCGTTGCTTCAACAGTGTTGTTTAGCTTATCTACCTCAATGTTCAAACCACACTTCTTCAAAGACCTATTCTTAAATGAATGAGCATCTTATATACTGTTTTTGGGCAATATGTCGCTATGGCTTTCACTTTGACCCTGGCAGTGTATTTGGGTGTTAGGTATTTATTTGATGGTAATGGTCTGTCAAAAGAGTTAAAAAAAACATCGGTTTTCCCATTAACAATACGGTTGACGTCGTTGGTAGGTAACATACAGGGCTGTAGCCTATCCTTTTTATCCGTAGCCTATATCTCAACTTAACTGTTGATGACAAGCAGACACATCCTTTAAAATGTACTTTAAGTAAGTTCCCTGATGATTAGAATATTCAGCCTAAATTGTTACCACTGCTGGAACACAGGCCTTCTCTCTTCAAAAGGGACTGGGCCGTATTCCATTACCACGCGGGCCCAATGCGGGTTTGTAGATGTCACAGTTGTTTTCGAATTTTTGGTTCTAGAACATGCCAATTTCTTCACGATGTTAACTTCACCACAGAGTACCTGCCTGGGTTCGAAGTCACGACCTACAACTCGTAAGTGGCGGGGCCGTTTTACCACTGGGCTACCACTTATACTTACAAGTTCAAAAGTATTATGTTTAAGTTCAAAACCGATTATTTCGAATCCAGACTTCGGGCTGCTACCTGAGAAATCCTAATTGAGACCCCCAATAGATAATTTGACAGTGTGTTGGACGACGAGGGATCGAACTCAACCCTCAACTCAACACTCGATGTTCACTAGACGAGGCACTTTTTCATACATTTAATTACAAAAAACAACCGACTTTCGAAAAAAACATTACAAAGTGAAAAATAATTTTAATTTCGGAAGTCGGTGTCTTTAGATCTGTATTTTTTTTGTTTTTGTTTTTCTCTTTTTAGTTATGGTACCTACCCTACACCCAGCCGGCGTACCACTACTTGGTACTTATGTAATTAACAGTGACCGGAAATAGTAGAATGCCACTAAGGTACACAAAGTGGATTAAAAACGTATTATCGAAGTATATGCAAAAAATACCTACCCAAAGTTAATACATTTAATATGGGACCACCCCTGAGGATACCCTACCCATTAAAAAAAGAATTTTCGAAACCGATCCACTATTGCTGAAATATCGCGAATTTATAAAAATGACATACAGACGAATTGAGAACCTCCTCGTTTTTGAAGTCGGTTAAAAAGCTGCATGCATTTTACTTTCCCATAACCCGTACTATGAGTACTATGTACCCCTTTTCAGGTTTTCAGTTAAGTAAGTATTTCGATTCCACCTTGTACAAATAGAATGTGACGTGAGATAACTTGGAAAAATAACAAATGCATTTAGTTTCAATGCTAGCAATATTTTTCAATAGCAACGCATTGCGCTTACGCAGCACTTACGGCGATGTGCCTGCGCCGGCACCGTCACAGCTCACACACACAGCCACACATGTATTAATAGCAAAATCGGCAAAATATTGCATATAAATACTGCGCATTTCTCCACAATCAACACACATCAAACCGGCAACATGAAGGCAGCTTGTGTATTGGTCTGTCTTACCCTCGCCCACGGCATCACGGGCAGTATCTTCAAGCAGCAAGAACGAGAGGTGGACGGCCTCAACGTTGAGCAGCTGGAGTATATCGATCAATACCAACAGCTATACCGCGACCAGCCGACGGAAGGTCAGAAGCAGCGGGGCCAAACGTACCAGAGCCAGAAACAGCGGGACCAAGCGCTCCAGAGCCAGAAACAGTGGGACCAAACGCTCCAGAACCAGAAGAACACCGGCAAGCAGCAACAGAACCAGAAATACAGGAGCCAACAATTGCAGGACCAGACATACCAGGGAGAAGAGCAGCTGACTCAGGCCTCCCAGTACCAACAGAACCTGCCGTCCTACCATGAACAATACCAGCAGTCTGCTTCTTGGAACTCTCAAGAATGGCCATCTACCCACCAGCACTCGCATCACTCGCACCACCACCATGACAGGAAGCACCGTCCCTCACTCTCCAGCGAAAGCTCCCAGGAGTCCAAGGAGAGTAGATACTATGGAGGGCAGCAGCCAAAACTCCACGGTGATAACCAGAAGTGGAATTCGCCTCTTTTCAACTCAGTTATGAACAAGGACAACCTGAATTCCCAAGTTTATGGCGACGTCATTGAGTGGAATGGCCTGCGAATGGCTGTCGGACCGAACTCTCCAGTTCAAACCCCAGAAGAAATCGAGAAGATCTTCGGCGACGCCCAGAAAGCTATGAGACACATTCAAGAAGAGGAAAAGGTCAAGTTCCACGAAGTTTATGAAGTCGCCAAGTACGAAGTCAACGAAGACGCTCTACTCAATGCTACCCAACTAGCACAAAAGTACCAGTACGTCATCGAGGAGCACACTATCAAGACCGACGATGGCTACATTCTCACTGTTTTCAGAATTCCTGCCAAGAAGCAGATCCGTGATGTTCAGAAGAAGCCTGTTGTGTTCTTGATGCACGGTATCCTCGGAAGCGCTGATGACTGGCTTCTCATGGGCCCCGGCAAATCGCTAGCTTACTTGCTATCTGATGCTGGCTATGACGTATGGCTCGGCAACGCTCGTGGCAACAAGTACTCCAGGCGCCACGTGACCAGGTATCCCGCTATGGCTGACTTCTGGCAATTCGGCACCGATGAAATCGCACTCCACGATTTGCCAGCTATGATCGACTTCGCCTTAGAGACGACCAAACAGGATAAACTCTATTACATCGGACATGCCCTGGGAACCACGGCCTTCTTCGCGCTCACCGCCACCCGCCCCGAGTACAACAACAAGATCATAATGATGTACGCTCTGTCACCCATGGTCTACATGACGAACGTGCGCAGCCCATTGTTCCGCATGATTGCCCCTACAAGCAAGTTCCAAGAACGCCTCAGCCACCAGATTGGAAACGAAGCCTTCACTCCAACCAAGGAGCTGATTCACACTGTTGGCGGAGCTATGTGCGAGAACGAGATCGGCTGCAAGATGGTTTGCTCAAACGTGAACTTCGTCATGGCTGGTGTCAACGTAGATGGCATGGACTCCAACATAATCCCAGTAGTGATGGGACACTTGCCGGCTGGCACATCTGCTAAGGTGATCAAACAATACGGACAAGGTGTTGCTTCTCACGAGTTCCGCAGATACAACTACGGACCCTACATCAATGAGCAGGTGTATGGCACGCTGGTGGCTCCCAAGTTCAACATCGCTGAGGTCCAAGCCCCCGTCACCCTGTACTACAGCGAGGAGGACTGGCTTGCTCACCCTAAAGACGTAGTCAGACTGCAGAATGAGCTTCCCAACGTCAAAGAAACCTACATGGTGCCCGTAGAACACTTCAGCCACACGGACTTCCAGTTCTCGAGCAAGGCCCCCGAGATGGTTTACCAGCGCATCATCGAATCCATGCAGAACCAACAGTAACTAATTAGAACAAATATGTTTACCTAGATAATTTATTCATTGTATAGACGTATCGTTCATTGTAATTGTAATAAGTTATTTTTTTTACTTTACTGACGTATTCAATAAATCCGTCCATATTTTTAAAACTTTGTATAAATTTGCTATCCAAATACCTACTCAAGGCTCTATTTTCACTGCAACTTTCCAACTACACTTAGACGTTATTATATTGAGTCACTCATGCTCATGACATTGGTGCCGATTCTGTTGTACACCGAACTAAACTAACTAAACTATCACTAAAATTCCTTACTTTTGGCTATGAGAATCTTAAAGCTATTCTGCAAAAAAAGATCTCTAAATTTAAAAATAATTTTGACACAACTAAAATCAAATTTGACAAACGCGACTCCACGCTTGCCCTACCCCGTGATCTTTTTTAGAGCCGGAATCGCGCAGGGGGGGGCAGCCTCAACGTGTTTTAAATGGATTTTTTTACTTTTTGTATCGAAAATATGAAAAATTATTACCTACATGTTGAGTTTTAGTGGTGTATGGGGTTTTATAAAGGGGGTCGAAATTTTCATTATTTTTACGATAGGACACACCAATTTCGAGATATAAGCAAAAGAAAAAAAAAAAGAAATAGTACTGTATTTGCGCCCGAAGTCGAGGTGTCAGTGTGAATTTTAGTTCTTGACAACTAATTTTATTCCACACCTTTTTAATCGCGATTAAAAATAGTCAGATTTAGTTAGACAATCAAAATTTTGTATTGAATAGAATAATTAGTTTGACAACAACAGAATAGCAAAATTACCATTTTCACTAAATTAAAAACTCAGTACAATCTTAGTGCTGTCAAACTAAAATATAGATACGTTGTGTCACTTTAGTCAATTTCAGAATAGGAAATCGTCGTTTGACAGGATTAAACTAAATTTTAGTGATTTTTAGTTTAGTTTAGAGAATTTTGTGACAAGAGAATCGGCACCAATAACTTCCAAGTGTTCTGTAAGTATCCCATCCGTCTCATATATCGTTGTAGGTAATGAAAACGTTGCCTTTGCCGGTCAAACTTATACCAAAGCTTTCTCAACCAACATGATTTTTTTATAGCTGCGAAAAGTTCACTTGTACGCCTGTCTGTCCTATAAGACTAGGCTTGAATATATTTCTAACGTAATAAAGCATAGCCAGTCTGGTATACGGATAAAGAGACTACCCATATTTTCATCTCGCGATAATAATCTCGCACACATTTTCCGGTGGACCCGAGGACGTTTTGAAGACCTAGGCGCTTTTACAATTTAAAATTTCAACAAGCGTAAATAAATTATTAATTGAACGCACAGTTCAATTAACAATAACTAGGTAATAGTTATGGTGACTGTGACTAGTGCCCGGTTTCTGAAGTTCCCAGTTAAACTGTCAATATCTATTGATTCAATAAAGTCTAGTGACTGAACCGAGTACACAGTTACACATTCGTAAACAAACAAAACCCCCAAACAAGTACCTACTAGGTACCTAAACAGTTATAAAATAAATGCCTCACGATTAACAGGTTGATAGTGTATTAATCGGGACGGGATCACTCAACGATGTTTATTTTCGTATCCTACGGGTAATCTACAGTATTACTCAATGAGTTCAGAAGGCGGTGAAAACAGTGTTAAAATATCTTTGTGCCCATTTTTCCATCAGTGCACTCAATTTTAGCTAGATGTCGCTACATAAAACGGTTGAATGTTTGACATTTAAACAGCCCACGCTTTGTTTTGACATATACACTTGCATCTGTCATCAAATCGTTGTCGAGCAAGCGGGAAGGCATTATGCTTTTACACAAGGAAGAAAGAGACAGATGCGCGGCGGCGCTGTGGCTTCCCGCCGTCCCCCGTTCGACAGTCGCGCTCTGTTCGGTTTGCTGTGCGTAGTTGAGCTGTGTTATTTTTGTTTTCCACTTATTCAGTGATATCACCGGACTTATTTCTATAACTGGACAAAGTTATTATTGTGTATTAGTGACTGAGTGTAGAAAGAAGTGTTCGCATGGATTGAGTGAGCAACGATGTTACCTCCCACGGCCGGTCTATCACAAGAACACCGCGACCGGCCCGACATGGCGTACCAGCAGCGTCAGGACGTGAGGGAACTCACCAGAGAAATCATCAGAAGCGCCCGAGTAGCAAACAGACAACATTCAACATCCCCTGGAGGTGAGCCGGTCCAAAATCAAAACGACGCCACGTTTCCGCCATGCTTGTCAAATTGACGTGATACGTCAAGGTGACATTTATATGAAAACATAGCATTTTTCGGGGGAAAATTACACTAAAAACAAAGCCTACAGTCATAATTATTGTATAAGAATCATAAGTGGAGTAAATTAGGACTGTTACGTCACCAAGGAGCCCGATCTTGCAAAAGGAAAATGGCGCCAATGCGCCACATTGCTTATCATTCGCTGGGTGCCTATAAAGTTAGGAGACAATTTTGCGATATTTCAGGCCTGATAAAGTTAAAAGTGGGTGTTTTTCGTGTATAATGTTATGTAAGCGAACATTCTCTTATGCTTATTGTTGAATTGGCACGTGCTTGAGTTATTTTTAGCTCGCTCATTTGTGACCTACGTAACGTGGCCGCAACGCGTCACCCCGATCGATATTGTATGTGCATTTTTTATCGATGTACTTAAAAATTTTACATATTGATGGCAGATATTATCATAAGTGGAAACGTTTACATTCTGTTTGTTGTTGTTATTGAATTCCCTTTGACTTTTATAAAATGTCGCGGTGACAGTAAATTGACAGCACTCAGCAGTCATGACACAAGATGGCGGCCGGCCCGCCCGCCATTGGAATTAATCAAGTAAATTTTTAGTTCAATCACGCGCTACACCAGGCGGCGCCACTGTCGCTTTGTTGATATTTTCAATTTGGTTGTATTGTAAGCAGGTTGAAGTTCGGCCCTAAATTGATTACGGCCATACTTCTTTCTTAGAACTGTTGCTCAAATAATTCGTTTATGTGCATTACCAATATCAGTATTGTCGTACAAACTGAAATCCTTTTTTACCCAGGTACCTGCTTACAAAATTATGTTTATATAAAAAAGTTATACTTTCATCCCACAAAATTAAATAATTAAAACTAATCATCTTATTAATTTTAGCTGATCTAATACGTATTTGCAGCCAAAGGTCCATGTGTAGGTAAAATATAAAAAAAAATCTGTAATTTCAATATCTCTGCAAAGAATTCTTGCTGCAATGTAAGATAATATTTTGATAAATAAATGCCCTGTTTGTTTATTGCCTCACATGAATGTAGTAATTTAAATTCAGATAGGTATTCAATATTCATACATAATATAATAATTCAGAATTTATATGAATGACCTAAATTAAACAAAATGTCTAAGTACTATAAATCTTTATCAATCATTGACACTCCTGTAAACAGATGAGAGAATATTGCCCTGTAATTTATTAGTGATTTAAGATGTCTTATCTTGTTCTATGATGCAGTTACATACACATCAGCATTCCAACTACTTCACGTACATAACTTTGTGTTGGGTATGTGTAGGTATCTAAAAATAGTAGTGGGAAACTCTTAATTGATATTTATTGATTAATTACCTGACTATGGTTAAGCCAAGAGGTTTAATAATTAAAATTTTACACATACATAAACTAATGCCCAATAAAAACTAACAAAATATTGACATATAAGAGTGTCCCTTATGAGCCACTTACATAAATAAACATTTAATTTCATGCCTTGCCATAAGGGTTGGCTGAAACTTTTCAAAATATCAATAGGTTAAAATCTTCAACTTCAACTAACGACACTGGTTACTTGTCAGTGGTGGTGACCATACTTTGTCTTGTATGCGGCAACCACCAGGTGGTTTAGGGCCACATGAGCTGCTGTCTTAAAGTATTAAAACTCACATAGTATTTGTTTGGGACTCCGGACTATACTCATGCATGTCACCTTGCGAGACCTGGCATATTTTTCCTATGTCCTAGAACCAAACATTCGAAGATATGTGACATCTATCAACCCTCACTGGGCCCGCATGGTGGATTACGGCCCACTCTCTCTAACAGAGAGGAGGCCTGTGTCCCAGCTGTGGGAACGTTATAGGCTGATTATGACCTATATTTTATATAATATTTTAGTATTCTCTTCGGCCGCGAGAAATTTCGTGGTCCCCTAACCTGTCTCACCGCGTCGCCTCCCCGCGCTATTAATTCGTTTTCACTAAGCGTTTTGTCTTTTTTTGTTTTGCTCGGCTCCTTAGAGTTTTAGCGTGATATTAAGTAGCCTCATGATGTGGCTATCATATACAAATATAATTTTTTAAATCCGACAGGTGTTTCTAGAGATTACCGCGTTTAAAAAAATAAACTAAAATATTTTTCAGCTTGTATAAAGCTGAAGAGTCTATTTGTTTATTTGTGACGGAGTCATGGGCAAACGCTAGTACCAACTAATTAATATAGTTATTAGTGCTAGCTTTTGCCCATGGCTCCGCCCGCGTGGATGTCGGTTATCGCGTAAAAAGTACCCTATGTCCTTCTCCATATCCCAGGCTATATCTTTGCCAAATTTCATGACGATCGGTTCAGCGGTTTAGGCGTGAAAGCGTAACAGACAGAGTTACTTTAGCATTTATAATATTAGTAGGGATAGATTATTTTGAGCTTCTGCACACAGAATGCGTATGAGATGTACTGTGCTTTCCATAATCAGAATCACAGATCCTGCTCTACAGATTTGATCGCATCTGCGTGTCGAAACTCTAAAGCGAAAAGTTACATTTTAGCATAACGCCCGTATTCCCTGAAGGGTTGTGCGAGGTGCATCTATGGCACCTACACCCACATTTCGCCAGTTAGGTATGTTTAAATCCCATAGCCTATTGTGAGAGCGAATATGCTATTAATGAAATTTAAAGTTCAGTTAACATGTAAGCAGGATAATCGTAGAATATTAACGTCGCCCAGTAAATTTACTGATATAGCCTCGTCTCTTATCCCAACATTCTGGGCTTATTATAACGTAGGTAGAACTTTTCCGTCAGCGTCGTATTATGGATCGCTTCACGAATCCTGCTAACCCATTTTATTACGCGAAACATCAATCATTGTGACGGCACGGGCTTGCGAAATATGACAATAGACTCGGATTATCATTTGGCGCTATTCGGGTCAAAAGTTCAGCTATTTTTATAGAGGTGAAATCATAAGCTTTTGCGTTTTAGGTAAAGAGTACGTCAAAGCATACTTTGATAAAGTTTATCTAATATGGAACTACTTTTTCCCGCGGCTTCGCTCACGTGGAGGTCGGAAAACGACAAAAATACGTTAAAATTGTCCTCAGGACCGCACTACCTACATACCGGGATAAAAAGTCCTAATTCAGATCACGATGGTCTAACCAAGTGGCCAATTACATCCAAATCTGTTCAGCAATTAAGGCGTGTTTCATTTAAAAACAACCAAATTCAAAATTTAAATGGGGTCGGGGCAACATGCCATTTTATTACACAGTTCTCTATTAGTCGTTATCTCGGTAGTCGCCCCCTTTCTAACCATATTGTCATTCGCTAAGAAGAAGATCATTCACGCAGTCCATCCATCTTTTCTTTGGTCTCCCCATACTCTATAGACATCCATTCATACTCAAAACTCACCTCACGACATCTTCCTCATTCCACCGTATCAAATGCCCATTCCATAACAACCGATTTCCACACAACTTTTCAGTAACCGGTGCCACTTTCAGACTTCCTCATAAGTACCAACTAATATCTTATTCCATCCATTCGTGTAACATCTCACTCTTAATATCCCCATCTTAGCTGCATGCCTTTCATTCACAAACATCCCGATTAATAATAAGCAGAATTAGCGAAAGGATAGTTAACTCGAAAAAACTCCTAACATCTGACGGGTACCTTTATAGCAGCAGGCGCAGCTAGTATCTATCTGGTTATAATTTAAACAATCATTGCAACACCTCACAACAAGGTAGATATATATTGCATTACCTCGGTGCAGTTTACGCAACGCAACGCCTGTAAAGCGGCTCTGTAATGTCAGTGTCTTATCTTGGCTCCTGTCCCGCGCAGATGCTGAGATTGTGTTCCGTTTTTATGTCGACTCCCGGTCTATTCTTTCAGTCATTTCTAAAGCTATTGTGGTTAAAACTGTATATCTATAGTATTATTGTAAGTAGTGTAGTTACTCTGTAGGTAAACAGGTTTATTTTAAATAGCTAAGGACTGCTGACTTAATATTCGCTTCGTGTCTTCATTTAGTTTATTTGATGGAATTCAATGAGCCTGAAGATAACTGAAGCTTCATATTACAAAATATTGTCAATCAACATTCAATCACAAATTCACAATGCTCAGCAAGAGCACGCTACGCAAACACAGCGTATTTCTGCGTAGCCGTGGCCTTTGTATCGTTCATCGAACTAAAATCGTTTTGCTAACTTAATCAATCTGCCTAGCCTTTCCCAATAACTTGGAGTCGGCTTTCAATTTAACCGGATGAAATTGAATACCAGTGTTTTAAATAGAGCGACTGCCTATCTAACCTACACAACCCATTTACCGGGTAACGAAACCCCTTGGCAAAACTGGCTGTCAGACTTTCGGCCTTCTGACTACCCGTAACGACTGTCAAAGATCTACGTTTGACAGCCAGGACCAACGGCAAAGGCATCGATATGTAATGGATGGTCACCCATCTACGAACCGACCGCCGCAGGGATAGTTCGACCGTCCATCGAGACGCACGGCTATTATAATTTAGCCACAAGCCCCTCCCTTTGTAAACTGCCATTGTGATCGGTTTGTTTAACCTATCAGAATTATAATATCGAATTATAGGTCACGAATCATATTACCCCTTATTTATAAACGCTGTTTAAAGTTAAGTAGTGAATAGCGACTGTTTAACCATACATTTTTGACGTTTAAACATCTCTTTAACTTTAAGGCTTCTTCAAACAGCCGCGACGCGACAGCGTGACGCGACACTTGTAGAACAATTTCTATTAAGTTTTCATAGAAATTGTTCTACGAGTGTCGCGACGCACAGTGGGCCCATACTGAAAATTAGTGGACTTAGGCAACAAAGTTACCATATCGATGCGATTTTTTTTTTTATGACGTGTTATAATATTCCTGACAACTTTTATTCTCATAAAATTTCTTCTAAACTTGATAGTTTGTCTTGAAAAAAATTTATTAGATTTTTTTGTATGGAGCGAATCACGTTTAATTTTTTCTTCAATTGTACTAATATGTTGGGTGTGTGGCGTGAGTATATGATAGCTAGGGTCATTCTCTATCAACGAAAAAAAAATCAGCGCCGGCCATCTGCGGCAGCGCGAGTAATCATTCGGTAAAAAAAAAATAATTTGGAAGAATTTTTTTGTCATTTAAAATAAATTCAAAGCATATTTTTTGTCTCATTTGGCTGTTTTCACCTTCTTTTTAGTTAAATAAATAGTTTTAATAGCGCATACGTACTTAGAACTAGTAATTCTGGTAGATATTTAGTTATTATTGCATGTTATCGGTACAAATGAGTCATCGAAAAATGCTCGTCTCTGATTGGCTGTGTTATTTTTTAACTGCACGTTATCTATTGTTGAATAAATATATCGTGATGTTTCAGGTTATACTAATTTTGTTAATGATAGGTGAAATAATTTAAATTTGTACGGGCAAGTCGTTGATAATTATCTACATAATCAACTGTATGTATATTATTATAGTATAAGTTATCGTACGTATGATCAATATGAAACGGTGAAGTAATTGTAGCCCTGAAAAGGGCTGTTTGTCATATTCCTAACCCTGATGGGCTTTTGTGGGAATCATTTAGAGCCGGATCACATTATTTCTTGTTCCAGAAGTGCTAGTGGGTCCGGCAAATTTTCGGACTCTGCTATGAGGCATTCTTCTTCCTCCATAATTTCACTTATTGTTTCATTATTTTAGGCCTTATGTAGGATATGTGGGGATCAGAGCTTATTAGAAGTCCATGGAGGATGTCTTCGTTTGTTGCTATTCTCCCCGTTTTCCGAGTGTGCCTCTCCCTGACGTTTCTGAAGTCCTTATTACGGGCTTCCGAAGCTTCTTCAAATAAGGTACCTAAAACGAATAAGTACATACGTTTTAATTTCAAAACGCAATCGAGTCAAATAATACATCAAACTATATTTATGTTTTACTTACCGATTGGCAAAACACCAAAGTGGTTACAGATGTCTGCACCGTGCATTAGAAGTTTATGTACACTAACTGGCATGTAGTACCACGAATAGTGTTGCACGTACACATCAGCTGTTTCTCTACAGTATCTTCTAAATTTTTCACAGTCAATGTTTTTGCCTGATGATATGGCTTGTAGAATAACGGAAAATCTGAAAATCAGATTTTCGTCAATTCCCGTTATTCTGGAAGATCTTTTGTAATCTTGGAAAAAGCGCCTCGCTGTATTCCCGTCGTTTGTAGTTCCAAAACCCTAAAATGGGAAAACAATACTGTAATATACAATACATAGAGATATAATTCACAAACAACATAAAGAGAGCGAAAATTAAATACATACCTGTTTGACTATATCAATCAGTATTCCAGTTTGCTCACGAAACTCTTGCTGTGTGGTATTTTTTTTAGCTTGTTTCAAAGCCTTATGTTTGCCGCGAGCAGTCCATCGTTGAAAATCCAGATTATAAGATATATGGAGAAGACATTCCATACACCGAATCTTCATATGCAGTGAAGAAATTCCTTGTTTGTAAATTTCTTCACGAAGTGGTTTAGAAGTCAAAGCGTCTAAATTATTCATCTCACTCGGTTTTGCCAAGCAAATGGGACACGTTGCATATGATGGTACTCCAGCAATAATATTGGCCACTTTTCCATCAATCATGGTCATATGCAATTCATGTGATACAATAATATTTCCACACTGTGTAGATATTCGTTCATCAATTTGTTTTTTCATCTCAGACTCTTCAGACTTTATAAAGTCAGCTGTCTCCGAAGTGAAAGTGAACTTCACTGGTCGACAGTACAGAGTTGAGCAAGGTGTGGGGTTCTCCCAAACTAGATTTTCATTCCCAGATGATGGCCTAGTAGACACTAGCCGAAGAGGGACGATGCTTATCATGACTACTGATGAATCATCGAACTCTGTAGCTGTGTTTGACGTTTTCTGTTTATAGTTACTCTGCGACGAAGAACCATCAAGTCCCCATTTCCAGGTCAACTTGAGTTCTTCATTTTGAGACCTATCAACAGTATTTATATCAAGTAATATCCTCTCCACAGTGTGATCCAATAGCGCTTGCAATTTAATGTGAGCTCCGTTTTCGGTAATCTCCATACTCTCTTGTGGCGGGTAACATCTTTTCTTGGCATTTACAAGCTTTGGATAAGATGGAAAGGCAGCACAGTTTTCTTCTTTCAGAAATTGTCGAAGAGCTAAGTACTTCCATTTCGAGAGCGCAACTGATGTATAAAGAGCTAAACACTTATCTTCAGAGACAGTACTTAAGCTCTGCTTTTTGAATAGTCTCTCTTCTACTTCGGATAGCGCATCTGGATTACTGGAAAGGTATTCGACCACTTTTGCCAGATTCGTTTTGCCGTTGTCTTTCAATTTTGTTATGTACCAGTGCTGCAACTCTTCCTCGGAATTTTCTTCTACTATGGAAGTAGAACGTCTTTTCTTTTGCTTATTACTTAACTCTTCGAACGGTTTTCTGTGCTCCTTCTCTGTAGATGTTCCCGCTTCCGCAGTACATACTGCAAGAGTAGGAACATGGCAATCTATATCCACAAGCTCAGATAAGGCTGCGTCCGAAAAGCCCATCACACTTCTCAGATCAACACTGTCACAAACAGGCCAGTTGATGTTTTTTTCCAACCACTTGCGATTAATTACTCGATTCATAAAAGTTTTTTGATTTCTACTTGACTCTATCCACTTTTTATATAAATTTACACAAAAAAGTCGACAGAACTCCTTGATTCGGTTCTTGTCTTCTTCAGAAACTTCGGTAGTCAAGACAGAAATGATACTTTCATACAGAAACACATGATTTTTCAGATCACCGCCACTTCTTAATTTCACAAAAAGATCTAGGTTGGTACAAAATCCAGCCATAGTTCTAATGTAAATATAAAAATACAAGTATTTCACTGTGTTCACAAACAAGCGACAAGAGCGAAACTAGATGGACTTAATGAATGTCTTTATATTTATAGTTAGTGTTAATTACTCTAGTAGTGGACATAACAGTGAGTGAAAATTATTCAGCCAATCAGAGACGAGCATTTTTCGATGACTCATTAGTTATGCGCTTAGCCGAGTGCACAAACAAATGAGTCATCAATCACAATGCAGGTGCTACCGATAACATGCAATAATAACTAAATCTCTACCAGAATTACTAGTTATAAGTACGTATGCGCTATTAAAACTATTTATTTAACTAAAAAGAAGGTGAAAACAGCCAAATGAGACAAAAAATATGCTTTGAATTTATTTTAAATGACAAAAAAATTCTTCCAAATCATTTTTTTTTTACCGAATGATTACTCGCGCTGCCGCAGATGGCCGGCGCTGATTTTTTTTTCATGGATAGAGAATGACCCTAGCTATCATATACTCAAGCCACACACTCAACATATTAGTACAATTGATGAAAAAAAATTAAACGTTATTCGCTCCATACAAAAAAATCTAATTAATTTTTTTCAAGACAAACTATCAACTTTAGAAGAAATTTTATAGAAATAAAAGTTGTCAGGAATAATATAACACGTCATATAAAAAAAATCGCATCGATATAGGAACTTTGTTGCCTAAGTCCACTAATTTTCAGTATGGGCCCACTGTGCGACGCGACCGTCGCGTCGCGCTAGTCTGCACGAGCCTTTAAGCAGCGTTTATAAATAAGAGGGATTTTGTTTAACTTCGTCTGACACTGTCCTGCAAATTGAAAAAAAAAAAAAACGTTAGAGAACTTGAATTTTGCTGGCTATCCTGGGGCTTCCACCTTAAGATGAGGTTTTGAGGAACGACAGCTGAAAACTAACACAGCACCGCACAGACTATTTTGAGCTGACCAAACTCTTAGAGGGAACATCATAGGATTTATTTTTTCTGAAAAATTTCGCGTTTTTCTTGGATTGGTCATCATGCATCGTTTCTGTGTCCTGTGTGCGCTATTGGTTGCCCGAAGTGTACCTAGCAATTGGCTGGTTTTCAAGGAGGACAAGCCTTTCTCATAAATTTTTCTTCTCCTGGAGTTAAAATCTTGACACCGGGGCTATCTATGCGTTTCGAAGGTTCCTGATTCCTCCATCGGTCTCTCAAGTGGCCGACTTTACACTCGCGTAGTTCTAAGCTTGTGAGGTGTCAGTTAACAAAACAACACCTACGATGCACGACACAAAACAATACCATCTGAACAATGACGGGTTCACGAGAACATTGCTTTGTCCTCAGCTGTGCTAGTTTACTAGGACCATTTTAACGGACCGTTACTTGTGTTGTCTGTAAGGCGGTTTTTCTAGATGTGTCTTCCAGATTATTATTTTCGCCTGTACGCTGAATTTTATGGACCATGTCCTGTCGAACGTGATAAGAATTTGTTATCTCACCGGAGTTTCTTTGCGTGCATTATATGACAGCAAGTTCATTCATACCCATGAGAAGCGTTTGCGGCTAAGTAATGACAGCTGCATGGCTCGATCAATCAGATTCAGCTACACTTGCCACGAGTGGTACGTGGATGGGTGGCCATCTTTACATACCAAGACCCCTCTGTGCCTCGGAAAGCATGTTAAGCCATTGGTCCCGGATGTCATTCGTGTATTTTTGACAGTCGTTACGGGTCGTCAGAAGCACGAAAATCTGACAAACTCCAAAACCCAGAAACTGGGTTGCGGAGGTAACATAGGCTAGGCAGTCGCTTCATGTAAAGTGCTGGTACTCAGCTGCATCGGGTTAGACTGGTAGCCGACCCCAACATGACCCGCATTTTGCCGCAGAGTGAACAGGCATTTTCTAGGCACGCTCGAACCATCATAGACCTCATCAATCGCTTTTCATCAGGCGTGTTCGAGGTCAAGACCAGGCCCATTTAGTAATTAAAAAAAATAGTTGGGAAAAGGCTAGGCAGATGAAGTTCGTACCCATGACTAACACTTTTTTTTTTGTTTTTTTCTGGGTGGGAAATCATCAAATGACTTCTCCCGCTTTGGATGGAGCAGGAGGGCGTGTTAGACTTTTACAGACTGAAACCCACCCGTGTTCCCTCAGTTGCCTGTGTGCCAGGGGCCGCGGTATCTCTTTCGAACAACCCGCACCCGTGGCAGGCATCGGCCCTTGCGGACCCCACCAGTTGTTGCTGACATCTCTGACAGCGCGCGTGGAACACAACGCGCCGTCGACCCAGGCAATTTTTTTTTAACGTGTAGAAATCCCTACTGCGCTCTCACGGGGAGATAGCGCAGTTATGTGGGACTGTAACCCCTAAAACTCCACGGTGCCCTCCAGTGCCGCTTGAGGCAGGAACATGGAAAAGCGCAAGCCATCCGCGAACCCGCCGCGGCTGTCCGTCACCGGGCTCTCCTTGGAAGGGAATAACCCCTATCACCGGCGCACCAGGACACATGGCACGCCGTAACCACCCCAGGAACCAAATAGCATACGGGGCCCCAGACGACCCCGTGTCTGGCTCCCTTGGTCCCTCTGCGACGGGTCAGCACAGTGGCCCCGCCGTCTACCACGTTTCGGCCGCAGGGGATAGGGAGAGCGGCCAACGCTATACCGACACTCCTCCCCTGCGGCCCCACCGCGTCCGCCATCAAACGGTGGCGGTCCCGTCCAGGCCGCGGAAGGGAAAAGCGCTACTCAGAAGTACGCGGCCCGCCTCAGCTGCGATGCACCTCACCGCAACCTAGTTTTTGGCCGCGACGTCGTCGGCTTAGAGGCAAAAGCCCTGGCGAGCGGCCCCACCTCCGGGTTCCTCTTCGCTTCACCGTGGGAATGACCACGGCTACTGAGTCCCCCGCAACGACAATGCGGGAACCCACGGGGGGGGATGACTAACACTTGATGTTATTAATATGCATTTTGCTAACTGCTGTTATCTAGGTAATCCTATCAGTATTCGCGGTTTACGAGAACTCAGTAGTCACGGTCTTGAGAATCGCAGGTGTCAAGAATAGTAGCTACATTAAAACCTGTTTGTTTACAAACACAAACAGTGAGTGTTCATGTCTCTATGGTAAAAGTTTAGTGTAAAGACTAGTTTGTAGGTACATCGCTACAAAGTTTCTGTGGCGCTTTGCCATGATCGGAAGTTACGTCTCCATCTTGTTTTGTTCTTACAATTTCACAAATGTTTACCAACAACTACCCTGTCAAATTCATTCAAGGCGCCAAAATATCCTTGTAGCAATCGATACTATATAATCCATAAATGGTTCAGTAAAGGTACAACCCAACCAAGTCATCTTCATTGATAAATCCTAGCAAATACAAATGCCAAAGTAAAGCAACATTTTTGGGCTTCTATAGTTCCACTTTAAATAATTTTAATTATCGTATCAGGATCTCTTACAACCAAACAAACAAGTTACTATCAAGTCCTGTTGTCGGTAAATACTTATGTCCTTGGACGTGTTGCGTCACCCCCCGCGGACGTTCACCCGCATCGATCGTACCCCTCCTCCCTGGGTCCGCGGCTACTTCCGCCGCGCCTCATACTAACGCAATATACTTTGAGATGACACCCCAAGAAAATTAGCTAGAGTCGAGGGAGGAAAATGTGAGGAAAATATCGTATTGTATCGTAGGTTGAGAGATTAGACGTAACGTAACATGTTTTGAAAACAAGATAGTTTTTATACAAATTCTTATTTGGCGAGTTTAATAGAAGCAGGGAAGGTTCACCCTAAAGTAACCCATTTAGTTTGTTGGTTTTTTTTAACGCGGTTATCTCTGGAACTCCATTTTGAATTTGAAAAGTTCTTTTTGGATTTAATACCCTAATTCTTGAGGAAAGCTATTAAGGCTACTTAACGTCACGCTAGGACCCTAAGGAGACGAGCAAAAAGACAAAAAGTCAGAAAGGAAGCTAAGCGAAGATGAAGCCTAAAAGCAGGCGGGCAATGCGATGCGACGGGGTGGGTCGGGGATCAAGAAATTTCAAGACTCCTGCAGGCAGGCGCGACGCGATCACACTAAGGTGCACCGCGATTCTGGTAGAACAATTTCCATTAAGTTTTCATACAAATTGATCTACTACAGTCGCGTCGCGCCTGTATGCAGGACCCTTCACGCGGACTAATTTGCAGGTAGAAGCTAGTAAAAGATGTAATCATCTGTTTTTAGATAAAACCATTCACCATTCTCCATTCTCTTATTTGCTCCCATCGTAGAAATTCTCAAAACATTATTACCGTTAAAATTATAGATACAAAAGTATGTAAATCATCACGTTATTAAAATTGCCGAGCAAACAGAAACGTATGCGACTCACGTATTCACAAAACAAATGTTGACTATCCGTTACGATCAGGGCTGCCAAACATTCAAATCGTTTTTGTGGCGCATGAATAATTTAACGAAGGGGGGTAAATTAAGTTTTCAAAGCTGTTACAAATGACCTTCTCCCGAAGATAACATAAACACAACATCACACCTGCGTTTCTTAAAGGGTTAAACAGGAAGCCTATTATAGGACACCCACATTTGCTATTGTGATGCGGACAAGCCTTGCGGTATTTATCGAAATCGGGCGCAAATACGGACACCGGGCTGAACCTGAGAAATTCGTATTAAATAAAAACTTTCGGAAGTCGGTGACTTTGGATATGTTTTTTTTTGTAGTGTTTTTTTGGAAGCCGGTTGCTTTTTTTTTAAACGTTTTTTATTTTTCACTTTTTATTTACAGTACCTACCCTACCCACACAATTTGAAATTTCATCATCCTTGCATATTTATGCGATAGCAGCAATCGCGGTTTGTTTGCTGTCATTTCTTGAGGAGTTCCGTTGTCTGTCTCCGAAACGCATCATCAGATCTATATTATTTTTTTATAGGACCATTTCGGAATAAACCCCTTTCGAACAAAGAAATAATAATTTTGCGAATACATTGTATGACGGAGTTATGCCCGAACAAACATAAAAAAAAACATCATGTCGAATTGATAACCTCCTTCTTTTTGAACTCGGTTAAAAGATCCAATAACGCTCCTCATACCTGGGGATCGAACCTTGGGCCCTTCTTAGCGGCCGCGATGGCAGCCATAGACATACCTAGATAAACCGGCCAAGCGCACGTCGCACCATGCGTATAGGGTTCCGTCGTTGGAATGAATATTTACGCATGCACAGAGTATTGATTTTATCGACTGCAAAATTAATGTTTTTCATATTATTTCTTTTTTATCATAGGGCGTAGCGTAACCTGAGTAAATATGTAAATAGCATATGAGCAGTTGACTGTTGATAGAAATTTCACGCGCCCCACGATTTTATTTTTTTGTCTGATCAATGCTCTAGATTGATGAGGAAAATGGTGTGATGACTGGTACCTAGGACTTTTGTTTTTTAGGTTTTATTACATTATCTACATCATTATTTTAATTAAAATCGTTTAACTTTAAAAAAAAACTTGTTTTTTATACGTAAATTACTACGCCGCTGTTAAGCAATGCCCAGAATACACCTGCTCTCAAATTTTCATTGATTTATTGAATAGGGCAAATGGTCTCCGAATGAAATGGCTGTGTAACATTCGGATACACGAACATGACAAAACGATAACGGTTCCGTTGTTACCTACCATTTGGCTACGGAACCCTAAAAGTGAGACTCTAAAGTATCACTACTTGAATAGGGTGTTTTTATTTCCCTTGAAATGCTATGCTTTCTCAAGCACTTCGAAACATCTTTTTTATTTTCGATTCTGACAATGGGCAACCCTAGCTATGACACATGTAAATAATTTACCAAAGTCATGAGTTGACAATAGAATCGGGTCACGCGTGTTTTCAGAACACATACAATATGATTTTTACAGATTTCTTCGAAAGTTGAATAATAATTGAATATTACAGGAAAAGTAATGAAGACGAATATTATAATGACGCTTATAATACTGATGAAGGGAGTAAGCAGTGTAGATCAACAGTCCTTTGAAACAATTGTAGCATTGTATGTAAAATTGTAAACTTGCATTATATTATTATATTACTTTTTTTTGTCTTTCGGAACTGCCATCAGTCCTTTCTGGACTATTATCAGTTTGGTTGCGTGAATATAGTTGGCGTTTCAGGTACAAGGGCCATCTCCACGGGTACCTCTTAAATTTTTATATTTAACCAGGATAAAATTTTAACCAGTGCGCAAAGCGTAACC
The DNA here is from genome assembly GCA_949091785.1 of Polymixis lichenea. Lineage (NCBI taxonomy): Eukaryota > Metazoa > Arthropoda > Insecta > Lepidoptera > Noctuidae > Polymixis > Polymixis lichenea. The sequence goes on along the minus strand of OX420948.1, from coordinate 21,357,652 downwards.
ATGAATTCAGCATATCATTCTAGACCCAGCGTAGATATTTTTCGACGGTTATACAAAAAAAAAAAAGCGATTTCATAGAAAAGTGCTACCTACGCGGTCAAAATGTATGTAACAGCTGATTTTTTTTTTGTATAACCGACGAAAAATTTCTATGGTAGCGGGTCTAGAATGATATGCTGAATTAATTGTTACAGTTTGTAACACTGGTTAAAATTTTACCCTGTATGACCAAACAAATGGGAAACCATACCGCCTACCACATTTAAAGTACATCTAAATAAATTTAAGAAAATCAACATTCTGTTGCCGTTAGCTTATTTGGGGTTGGCGCAATGTCTTTTCTTTCATTCCATCCATTGTTTCTTTGGTCTTCCAATATAGCCAATAACATTTCAGAACAATTAACATATTTTTAAACAGCATTAGGTATTTCTTTGCAGCACGCGACCGTTTCCCATCGACATCTTCTACGGACGACAACGAGAGCGGCACAGATGGCGAAGCGGACCGCTCTCGCCGGGTCAGCCTCGTGCACTCCGGCATGCCCAACCCGCCGCCCGGCATTGTGTCCATACGCAAGCGACGCGGGAACCTGGCCAAACACTCCGTGAAGATACTGAAGAAGTGGTTGTACGACCACCGGTATAACGCGTACCCGAATGATGCTGAGAAGATTGCGCTGAGTCAGGAAGCCAATCTGACTGTTCTACAGGTGCGTTCTGTTTGGAATTTTATAATAGTGTTGTTTCGAATGGAAGTAATATTGTGTGTTTAGAGATAGCTAGGGCAGTGGCCCAGCGAAAACGGTTCTGAACAAGGTGAAGGTCGCAGGTTCGAACCCAGGCAGGCGCTCTTTACTTTGTGTAAATAATTTCATCACCAATGCTCTCAAACCGGCGAAGGAGAAAATCGCGAGGAAACCGGCATGTCAAGAACCAAGAAATCGAAGATATGTATGTGATATCTAACAACCCGCATTGGCCTGCGTGGTGTTTTACGGCCCACTCCCTCTCGAAGATAGGACTGTGTCCCAGCAGTGGGAACATTTTTGGCTGATTTTGATTGTGTTTACTGTGAACGAAATTAATAGATAGTTTAAAAAAATCTGCGAACCCAAGTAGACCGCTGCAAGCGCAATCTAGCGAAATTGGAGATTAAAACACCACACACGCGGTACCCAGTGCGAGCGAGGTGCTTCATCAAGCCATGCCCCATCTTTTGCAGTGTCCAAAGTGGCCACTTCACACCTGTGGGCACTTCTGAGGAGATTCGAAAAGAAGAATGGAGCATACGTACTACTATTAACAAAATCCGTGACAGATAACGCAGTTAAAACAGACCATTTTATTTGTCAAGAGCGAGATTATTTCAATTCTGCAATTAGCATCAATAAACACCTTTTCTTGCCCTTGCTTTAGGTATGCAACTGGTTCATAAACGCGCGCCGGCGCATCCTGCCGGAGATGATTCGTCGCGAGGGTCACGACCCGCTGCACTATACGATCTCGCGGCGTGGGCGCAAGCAGCCGGGCACTTCCGGCGGCAACGCGAATACCGCCGGTGTCGTCGTCGCCTCCTGGGATGGTGTTGAAGTTGAGGTAACTAGAAATACACACTTATACATCATTTTCAGCAGATAGACGTCCACTGCTGGACATAGGCATGCCCCAAAAAAAATGGGGGTGTTTGCCATAATCGCCACGCTTGTTAGGCGGGTTGGCGATCGCAGTATGGTGGTAAACTGCATAGAGAACGCTGCTGCCCATTCTCTAGTAAGTCCCTTAGTCGCCTTCTACGACACCCACGGGAAGAAATGGGATGGTGCTATTCTTTACGTCCGGTACAATACGGAACTTATACATTATGCCAAAGCTTGTATTTTTAGAGAATGTGGGTCTGCTACCTCTTTCCTCTTTTTTTCTTTTTCTTGACCATGCTGACTGTTATTTTAACTTTAGTACCTTAAAAATGAATCCAAATTTATTCCATATAGTCCAGTAGCCAGAAAAATATGCCCTTCGATAATTCAAAAGTTTTTTATTTTCTCTGGGTGGATAAATTTAGTGAATTCAATGCTATGTACAAAAATGCTAACAGTTTAGACTTATGCAATAGGTATGAGGTAGGTATTTCCTATTATTTCGTGTTATAACAAGAATATAAAACTTAAATTAAAATGCTTTACTGATTGTTTATTAATACTATCTAAACTATATATTAGTGAAAATGCTAACAGATAGGTATTGTGGAACAATGGAAAACTGAAAATGTCCCGTAACTCATTCAATAAAAAATTTAAGTTTTTTAAATCATCTCCTTTACGGGCATAGGTATTAGTTACACCTTACAACAAAAGTTCTAACAACTAAGTAATATGCTGCAAAAGTAATCGTTTTTTTACGTTGCGATATGCGCAATATTGAATTTAAATTGATAATTTTGCGCCTACATATTCGTAATAATAAACTCAGCTTCCACACAAAAGTTTCAACAAATATGTGCTATGCCTTTTGTTTAATAAATAAAATACAACTTGGGTATTGCGGGGCGCGGTCAGCGCGGTGTAGGTACGATAATGCGTGCGGCGAGGTACGACGACACTCCACTGCGGAAGTGCAGATGTATTGAATGAGGCACGAAATCATTTCAATATTCTCACTTCTCACAAATCACTATAATCCGTTCGAAATAAGATTAGACATTTAAATAAACCTTTTGTACAGTTTCGTCGCGGCACTCGTGCGAGCGGGTCGTGTCACAGTTGTATTCGTTGTCTGACCAGAGCGCATACTGTTTAGTACATTCGAACTTAGAAAGGTGCGACACGTGGTCGGCGGGCCGGCTACCTGCCGCCTGTCGCAGATGTGACTTGTTTACGAGTAAAATGAGCGATAGTTATGAGACGAGTAATGAAATAAATAATGATTCTTTGAATGAGATTTCTACTTTAAATGAAGTGGTAGACATTGAAGACAGTGAAGATAAGACCAATAAAAGAATGAGAGAAAGCAGCGATGAAGAATGGACGGAAGTTAGGCGGAAAGACAAAGTATTGAAGGAGTCAGAAAAGATAGAAATATATATATCTAGCAAAGATAAACTGCCGAAACAATTTAGTTTGGCTAAGTTATTTAGAGACCAGAATATTAAAGATATTATCAGGGTGAAATTTATCAACCCGTTTCGAGTTCGTATAGAATTGATTAGCGAAATAAGCGCGGAGTATTTGGAGACATGTCAATTCTTTATCGATAAGGGATGGCATATTCAGAGAGCGATGGAAAGGAATTTGTCTTACGGTGTAATACGAGATGTTGACTTGGAAATGTCAGAGGAAAACATTTTGGACAGTATATTCTGCCCCGAACCTGCTAAGCTATTATCTTTAAATCGCTTGAATCGCAAGAACTTTGAGGCAGACGGGTGGGCACCCAGTGAAGCGGTTCGTCTTTGTTTTAAAGGGTCATTCATACCACCTTATATTTATACACATGGTTTGAGGATAAAGGTAGAACCATATGTATTTCCGGTGTCGCAATGTTCGCGCTGCTGGAAATATGGGCATGTACTTAAGAGATGCCCTAGTTCTAAAGTGGTGTGTCCCAAATGCGGAAAAAACCATGACAATTGCGAAACCACTAACATGATGTGTGTTAACTGCAGTGGAAAACATATATCCCTGTCAAAAACATGCCCAATCTTTTTAAAGGAAAAACGATTGAGGGAACTCATGTCGGAGTTCAATTGCACCTACAGAAAGGCCCTAACTATCTATGTCCCTAAAGACGAACCAACACACAAGGAAGTAAACATAGAAAAAAAGGACACTGACCTAAAGTTTTCATCCCGTCAAGTCGTGGACACGGTTCCTTCTCAAACCACTAGTAGTCTGAATTATGCTGAAGCGACAACTAAGGCACAGATTCATAACCAAAAACAAAAGTTAGACTCTAAACAGAAACAGAAGAAAACGGAGAACTTGTCAGATCTGGAGTTTATGGAGTGGAGTAAAACGGAAACAGAAGAATATAATGAAAGTGAAACAAGAAACTGCGATGAAACAGGAGAGAAACACAGAGATATCAATTTCAAGGAATTGTTAAAGAGATTACATGAGATAATATTCATGAAAGGAAGCACTATACAAATGATTTGCAAAGGAGTACTGAAAACTTGCATTGAGTGGGTAATTTTAGTAGTAGTTGATAATGTAGCGGATTGGCCTATTCTTAAACTAATTCTTGATTATTTCTCAAATGGCAGATAACTATGAAACTAAGGTTAAATTAAATATTATCCAATGGAACGCACAAAGCGTTAGGCCAAAGTTAAGTGAGTTTGAGAATTTGTTAATACAAGACAAAATTCACATTGCCGTTTTAAGCGAAACCTGGTTACAACCAGAAATTTATTTTAAAGTTAAAGATTACAATGTATTTCGTAAAGACAGAGACGATTCATACGGAGGTGTAGCAATACTGACACATAAGTCAATTAAATCTCAGATCTGCCATGATCTACAACATATTAACCCGGGTATTGAAAGTATACACGTTAGAGTGTATAATTGTAATCAAATTGAAAATATTATATCGATTTACTGTCCACCTTCTGTAAATACTTGCCAATCAGACTGGGATCAACTTTTTTCACAGGTTAATAATAAAACCCTTCTTTTAGGTGACTTCAATGGACACCATCCCAATTGGTCCAATAAAGTAGATAGGAGAGGTAGTCAAATCTTTGACGCAGTTATTGGTAGTGGCCTTATTTCACTAAACAGTGGCGATCACACGCGTATTAAGTTAGTCAATGATGTACTACAACAGTCGTCCCCCGATGTCTCGTTCGCATCATCTGATATAAGCTTAAGTTTAAACTGGCAAGTGTTAAATGAGACATTGGGAAGTGATCATTGTGTTATAAAAATTTCAACGTATTTTAGGGTTCGTAACATCTATATGTCTCGTCGAAACTATAAAAAGGCTGACTGGGTAGGTTACCAAAAACTTTTAAATGACCTTTTCGACGAATTCGTGTTTCCAAATGATTTACAGAGAGGATATGACCTGTTTATTGACTATTTAGACATGGCTGCAGATTTGTATATACCATATGTTAAAGTTAATACGAACCCAGAAATAAATTTTACACCAAAACCGTATTGGTGTCCCAAGCTCTCTAAAGCTGTAGCGAAGCGCCGATTGGCACTTTCCAAATTTCGACGTAACCCATCACCACATAACCTTACAATTCTGCAAAATAAAATAAGTGAAGCCCAGCGATTTATTCGGTGCTCCAGAAGCAAGTCATGGCAAGACTTATGTTCTTCTCTTGACCAAACTACGACCCATAGTGAGCTCTGGCGAAAGATGAGGTGGATTAAGGGATATAACACAGCAAAATCCCATGTTGACAGCACTATAGCAAACGAATTACTCTGTAGTTTAGCCCCCGATTTCGTATCTTGCGACCACCCTATACTTACATCTAAAAACCCAAAACTGGAAGTACCTATTACAATCCAAGAGCTGACTAATTGCTTAAAAAATAAAGATACTGCGCCTGGTAGTGATAAGATTACGTATTCTATGATAAAATACTTACCTGAGAACGGAAAACAAGTCCTACTCAATTTATTTAATGCTTTTTTCAATTATTCGTTTGTACCTAAACAATGGCGTGATATAGCGGTGGTTCCGATTCCCAAACCAGGACGTGATCCTTGTTTAGCCTCTTCCCTTCGGCCCATTTCTATGATCTCCTGTATATGCAAAACTTTCCATAACATTCTACTCAATAGACTAGAGTGGTTTATAGAAAAGAACTGTATGTTAGACCACAATACCACAGGATTTAGAAAATGTCGGTCTACATTAAATAATCTAACTAGTTTAGTTTCTAGAATTCAAACAGGATTTTCTGAAAAACGAATGACCATATGCTGTTTTATTGATCTGGATAATGCTTATAACAATGTGGATGTACATAGTTTATTACGTATAATGGATGGCTTAGGTGTGGGGCAAAAACTTTGCACCTATTTGTGGAACTTCTTACAAGCAAGAAATTTAAAAATACAACTGGATAATGATTCGATAAGTAGAACTACTTGTCAGGGCTTGGCACAGGGTGATCCATTATCGCCATTGTTGTTTAATGTGGCTACTATCAATATCTGTAGAAAGATAAATAATGTATATATTTCGCAGTTTGCAGATGACTTTGTATTATATTTTATTACCAACAAAATTTTGGAGGCGACACATATATTGCAAAGTGCTGTAGATCTCTTTATGAAGTTAGTTGAAGACATTGGTTTATATGTTTCAAGTAGTAAAAGTAAAATTTGTATATTCAAAAATGGGTTTAGGAAAGATACCATTGATATTATAATAGATAAAAGACCCCTCCAAGTAGTTGACAACTATAAATATTTAGGATTGTGGTTAGACCAATCTCTAAGATGGTCTAAACATATAAATGAGTTAAGAGACAAATCTTCCAAATTTCTGAATGTGTTTAAAATACTAACTGGTCCAGGCTGGGGCATGCACCCCAATCATTTACGACGTTTATACATTGCTATCATACGCAGCAGATTAGATTATGCGAGTTTTTTATTTGATACTAGCTGTCAAACTCATTTAAATAAATTAACAAAAATTCAAAACCAATGTTTGAGGGTTATAGGTGGTTTTATTAAAAGTACACCCATTCATGTGATGGAATGCGAACTCCATCTGCAGCCGCTACATATTCGCAGACATTACTTGGCTGGTAAATTCTTCTTAAAACTCAAATCTTTTATAAATGGGGACACGTGGGATATTGTTACCAACCTTAATATTTGTTGCAAAAGTAGTTATTACAGACGTAAAAAGAAACCACTTATAGCCCATATTTCCGAAACATTGAATAACGTATGCGTCTACTCGAGTGATGAATTGGGGTTATTTTCGCTTAATACGTGGATAAGCGGTGTGAACTTGTCTTGTATGATTAAACCACAAATTAAAGAGGTTACCGAGGCTAAGAAGTCGTACGATCACGATGAACTTCGAAATATATGTAATAGGAATTTTAGCAGGAGCTATCCTGGATATTACAGGATTTATACGGATGGATCTAAAGTTCGAGATAATGTGGGAGCAGCGTTTTTTGACCCTCAAAGTAAAGCCTACTTTAAGTTCAAGCTAAATTCAAACATTTCTGTCATGTATTCCGAGTTAATCGCTATCTTCGAAGCCATTTCATACCTAGAATCGGTGGATTTTCAAGATTCTGTAATTTACTCTGATTGTAAAAGTGCACTTCAACATTTGACGAGGTGTGTAGGAAATTTTCGTGGTTATCCGGTAGCATACAAAATAATAGATTGTATAAGTAGATTAAGCGATAAAAATAAAAATGTTGTTTTACAATGGGTGCCTTCCCATATCGGCATTGCAGAAAACGAAGAAGTTGATCATTTAGCCAAAGATGCGTGCTTAGAGGGTGTTCCGGTGACGTATAAACCTTATTGGGCAGATATTTTAAGTGAAGTTAGATTAAAATGTTACGAACTTTGGAAAGAATACTTCGACGAAAAATCATTGACAAAAGGTATTTGGTACCGGACGATGCAGCCAACTATTCAGAACTATCCTTGGTTTCATGATGCCGATATGAGTAGACAAGAAATCGTGACGTGTATGAGACTTCGTTCCGGACACATCCCATTGAATAGTTTTGCTGCATTGATGGGCAAAGTTACATCTCCAAACTGCACGGAATGCAATGTGGTTGAAGACGTTTTTCATATTATGGTGGAGTGTGCCCGGAACGGAGCGGAAAGATATTTGATTCAAGACCAGTTTAATATGAATATTTGTCAATTAGGAGAATGTAATATTATTTTAGCTTTTCCAGCATCCAAAGCCGCTAGAATATTATATAAATTAGTTAATTTAGGGATTAAGCGTAGATGTTAAGGTTTGCATGTAATAAAGGTTTCCTATGAGGGTGGCATGTTCACTATGTGATCAAACCCTCGTTAATAAAAAAAGATTTAAAAAAAAAAAAAAAACCTTTTGTACAGTCCATTCAACTGATTTTGACTTCTATTGCTTTGGTAGCATGATAAATGGCATCTGCAGTAAGCAGTTGGTATTGTAACCACTTTTAATGTCATCCTATACGAAATAAAAAACGAAATCGGTTGGTCGGACTGTAAAAAGGTTTGTTTAAATGTCTAATTATATTTCAATAGAGAATAGGTACTCTGTTCCGGTCCGTGATTTCGACCGTGTGTAACTAATTATTCATCAACAATTGTCAGAATCCCGTCACTACCGTCTAAAAAAGACTGTTTTGAAAAATACGCTGTTGTTCTGTTCTTTATTTCAAACAACTTAATAGGTACCTACCGACCAAGATCGTAATAATTATGTACACTTTCACTATGTAGCTACTTGTTATAGTGATAGGGGAAGGGCACAGAGACAGAAAGTGGAGATTCCGTTACAATTTTTTTTCGGGATAGTTTTCCCGGGAAAAATACATTTATATGTAATTAATATATAAAAAAATAATTATATTGAAGCGGTAAAATAATTGAATTCAATAAGTAGGTACCTGTTTTTGTTCCATCATTTTAAAAGTACCCTTAAGTGATGTCCCGAAAACCGAAACAAGAAATTCCCAAAAAAAAATGCTACAAATAATTTCTTAATAAACCTCTTTGTTATTGAGAAACAATATATACTTTAATAATAAGTAATACTTTATAAAAAGCTTTCGTCTCTTAGTAGACGTTGTATTTCATGTTGAAGATTCCAGTTCTCCGAGGTTGCAGTTCGCTTCATAATCTGTGCATTCGTTTGGTTTTTATTTTTTCTGGGTGGGAAATCATCAAATAACTTCTCCCGCTCTGCGCGCCGTCGACCCGGGCTTGGTCCTTACCGGACAGCGAGCTACTCGTTACTCGTCGTCCGCAAGCCCGTGCCTACGGTGGCCGGGAATCAGCCTGGGATTCCCGACGCCCAGGGCGTCTCCTGCGAAGGTCATGGCTGTGAGGGCGCATGTGCTGCATCCTCACGTGCGCCGCCTCCCTCTTTGCGAGCATCACTGCTTCGCTGAAGGAAACGGCTGCTAGCCATGCACTCTCGCTCCGTACCATGACCTGGACCAGGGCCGGACGCGAGAGATTGCCACCACCGATCGCCTCCATGAGGACACGGTGGTGCTCCACCCAAACCAGACAGACCTCCACCGTATGCTCCACTGTATCCTCAGGGCGATCTTCGCAATGGGAAACACCCAGGCGTTTCCTCCCGCCTTATTAGAAACAGGAACCTCCCGAAACAGCCGTGTCCGGTGAGGAACTGTGTCAGGCGGAAGGTAAGGACGCCATGCTGCCTCTCAAGCCACTCCTCAAAGAGGGGAATTCTTATGCGTTACGTAATCTCTCAAAGGAGGTAAATCAAAAAGTTCTGGTTACGGCGTGTCATGCATATGTTACGCCTGCATTACGATACGGGATTATATACTGGGGTAACTCCACCAACAAGGAGACAGTATTTAGAGCGCAAAAGAGATGTGTGAGGGCGATATACGGTATTCAAAGCACGGAAAGCTGCAAACCGTTCTTTCTGAATTTCCGTATATTACCCTGCCTATACATATATGAGGTGGCCGAATTTGTCAAAACAAACTTCCACCTTTTTGAAAAACTACACAATTCGCGACGCAGAAATAAAATAAGCAGTAAGCAACACAAAAAAGCAGTATTCCGTAAAAACTTCCTAGAAATGGCACCACATATTTATGATAAGTTACCTAATGCTTTGTTAAGTATTAAAGATACCCATTTATTTAAGAAGCAACTCAATAATCTACTGATAAGTAAGACATACTACACAATTAATGAATACCTCTCTGATAGAAATTTGTGTGTGTAATACTAATAATAATACGTGTAATTAGGGAGAATACCTGAGTTCGTTTTGTTTTTACTTTTATTAAAATTATCATATTTGTAATAGACATTACTTAGTAATTATGACATTATATATTCTGACATTACATACTTATTGATTTGAATTTATGACATTTTCTATGGTATTATTTTGAGTTATTAATGAAATTGTAAAACATATTAAGGTGAATTTATGAAATAGTATAATTTTATTGGTTTAATATAATTTTGCATGCCTGAGTTGGTGCAAAACAGTGGACTGCGTATTGACTTGACATCTAGAAATGTATGATTATGTACTGTGTTGAGCAAAAAATATTTTAATTTTAATTTACCGCCGCAATCATGGCGTGCCCAGTGCATTCATTTGGTTAGATGACTAATTTGGAGAGGTCCAAATTAGTCATCTAATATCATTGATAGGGCGGGAGGAAACGCCGGGTGTATTCATTGCCAAGATCGCTCTGAGGACACGGTAGAGCATACGGTGGAGGTCTGCCCGGCTTCCGCGGAGCACCGCCATGTCCTCATGGAGGGGATCGGCGGCCGCGATCTCTCGCGTCCGACCCTGGTTCAGGCCATGGTACGGAGCGAGAGTGCATGGCTAGCAGTCGCCTCCTTCAGCGAAGCAGTTGTGCTCACAAAGAGGGAGGCGGCGCACGTGAGGGAGATGCAGTACATGCGCCCTCACAGCCGTGGCCTTCGCAGGAGACGCCCTGGGCGTCGGGAATCCCACGCTGATTCCCGGCCACCGTAGGCAAGGGCTTGCGGACGACGAGTAATAGGCAGCTCGCTGTCCGGTAAGGACCAAGCCCGGGTCAACGGTGCGTTGTGTTCCACTCGCGCCTCAAAGAGATGCCAGCAGCAACTGATGGGGCCCGCAAGGGCCGATACATCCCAGGGGTGCGGGTTGTTCGAAAGAGATACCGCAGCCCCTGGCACACAGGCAACTGAGGGAACACGGGTGGGTTTTAGTCAGTAAAAGTCTGACACGCCCTCCCACTCCGCCCAGAGCGGGAGAAGTTATTTGATGATTTCCAAAACAAACAAAAAAAAGTAGCGCTGAGTACGACTGGTCGGGATATCAACCAAGTGCGGATGGTACCCTGCAGTGTGTTTGGTAGTCCGGTAGTAAAAGGGCGATAGTGGGATCATGAAGCCCAGCCACCAACGTTTCGTCACCTATGAGCCTTTTTTGCTCTGCGTTCCACCGAGTCAAGGGCAGCAAGCTGGTATTTTGCTGAGCCATCCCATAAGTGGCTGCTCCACACAAGAACGCACTTGAGATTTATACAGGCTCAAAAGCTGTCCAGGTGTGAAGTATCGCCTCACCTTATGTAGGATGCACCTTATTTAGTTCCCATCAAAACACTCGACCAACCCGCACCTGACGATATACTGAAAGTTATATCTTGCAAGTGCAAGTTAACCTGCAAAGGCACTTGTACGTGTATGAAGGCCGGATTGAAATGTTCTGCTATGTGCGACTACTGCATAGATAAACCATGCAGCACAGCACACATAATTACAAGCGAGCCTGATTTGGACTCGGCAACCGTGGTCCAAATTAGTCATCTAACTAAACGAATGCACAGATTATGAAACCAGGTGCAACCTCGGAGAACAGGAATATTCAACATGAAACACAACGTCTACTAAGAGACGAAAGCTTTTATAAAGTATATATTGTAGCGATAAGGCCGCCCATTGTATATTTTGTAGTGTACTTTGTTTTTTTTTTTTTTTTTTTGTTGTGTATTGTTTCTCAATAACAAAGAGGTTCATTAAGCAATTATTTGTAGCTGATGCTGAACCTTCCATAGCTTCCATGCTAATCCCCCTTATAGTCTTCTTAAATATTTTTCGTTATATTCTGATAGTAAAACTTGTAATTTTTTTAATTTATAATGATTATTTTTTATTAATCGTTTATTTCAGGCTTTAGCACCCATAAAATTATAATTTAAACAAAAGATAAACTAAACAAACGAACATAAAAACAAAGTAAAGAAAAATAACAATACAGCAACCCACCATTTCACACCAAGAAAATCAAAACAAATGTAACAATGGTGAGTACATTTATTTTGTCTCCCTCAGTAAATGCACAGTATGAAAAACAGAACAACGCCCTGAGCTTCCCCATGAGCGCAAAGAAGTCGGTTACTCTACTCTCAGCAAACATCTCAGTCGCACTGCACCGCCAGGGCAGGTTGAACATGACCCGAAAAGCGTTATTATATTGTACACGAGGCGTGTTGTATGCACTCTTCGTGTACTTGTACCAAAGTTGATTGGTGCAGAACGACTGACAGTAAGCCTGGAACAGAGTTATTTTACTTGTTTCGAGCAATGGAAGAAACGTCTATTTAACATGTTACTTCTATATGCGATGCTACGTCTTTGCCTCTCCAGGTCATCGTCATTTTTTAAATTTTCCGTTATGATGTGTCCGAGATACTTAAACTGACTAACTATTTTTAATTTTAAACCACACAAAGTAATTGGCAAGACCTTATTAGGGCCATTGTCGTGTTTGAAAATCATTACTTCTGTCTTTTTAACATTATAGGTTAATTGGTGTAAGGGAAATTAGTTTTCTGAGGCCGTTGACCGAGGGGCTGAGCAGAACCATGTCATCTGCATAACTGAGCTTATTTAAACATTCACCGCCAATATGGCATCCGACTCTTGTGCTGCTCAACTCTTCAATCAGGTCGTTGACATATAGGTTATACATATACTGTCATATTAGTTAAAGTTGGTCTTCTTAATTCGTATACGTAAGTCTATTTATATTCGGGTTTTGTGCATTATGTCTTAGTTATTTTCGCTATTGACAAAATGCAGCTGTATGACTGATTTGGTTCTATAGTTTTGATTATAAAAAAAAATATAATAGCATTATTATTTTATTGCTCCTTTTTCAGGAGCTTGATTCATAATAGCAGCATTGCCGTTATCACACTTTCCTACTACACATAGTAAATTTATCGTCAACTAGTGTTGGGAGTATATCGTAGGAAGGCTGGCAGATGCCACACTATGATACGTAATATTTCAGAGCAGTAGATACTAACGTAACAAAGTGATGGCCGCCATACTAGAAAGTGAAACTATAATTTAGTTACAATTGTACCCAAAGGCACTAGTGTTCTATGAAAATTGCAAAGCACCATGTCTCAAACATCACAATAGGAAGACAGTATTTAGCTAAACTTCGAGTAGCAGAGACAAAAAGTGTAGACTTCCTTACGACAATCTTTTTTTTTGCGGGAATTTCTTGTTTCGGTTTTCGGGAGATCACTTAAGGGTACTTTTAAAATGATGGAACAAAAACAGGTACCTACTTATTGAATTCAATTATTTTACCGCTTCAATATAATTATTTTTTAATATATTAAATACATATAAATGTATTTTTCCCGGGAAAACTATCCCGAAAAAAAAAATTGTAACGAAATCTCCACTTTCTGTGTCTGTGCCCTTCCCCTATCACTATAACAAGTAGCTACATAGTGAAAGTGTACATAATTATTACGATCTTGGTCGGTAGGTACCTATTAAGTTGTTTGAAATAAAGAACAGAACAACAGCGTAATTTTCAAAACAGTCTTTTTTAGACGGGAGTGATGGGATTCTGATAATTGTTGATGATTAATTAGTTACACACGGGCGAAATCACGGACCGGAACAGAGTACCTAGTGATTTCTGAGAAGAGACGATAATGAAATGATTTCGTGCCTCATTCAATACTTCCGCAGTAGAGTGTCGTCGTACCTCGCCGCACGCATTATCGTACCTACACCGCGGTGACCGCGCCCCGCAATACCCAAGTTGTGTTTTATTTATTAAACAAAAGGCATAGCACATATTTGTTGAAACTTTTGTGTGGAAGCTGAGTTTATTATTACGAATATGTAGGCGCAAAATTATCAATTTAAATTCAATATTGCGCATATCGCAACGTAAAAAAACGATTACTTTTGCAGCATATTACTTAGTTGTTAGAACTTTTGTTGTAAGGTGTAACTAATACCTATGCCCGTAAAGGAGATGATTTAAAAAACTTAAATTTTTTATTGAATGAGTTACGGGACATTTTCAGTTTTCCATTGTTCCACAATACCTATCTGTTAGCATTTTCACTAATATATAGTTTAGATAGTATTAATAAACAATCAGTAAAGCATTTTAATTTAAGTTTTATATTCTTGTTATAACACGAAATAATAGGAAATACCTACCTCATACCTATTGCATAACTCTAAACTGTTAGCATTTTTGTACATAGCACTGGATTCACTAAAGTTATCCACCCAGAGAAAATAAAAAACTTTAGAATTATCGAAGGTTATGTGGAAAAAATATTGTATCCTTACTGGACTAATAAAAGAATCAGCCATTTTGTTGTTATCTTATTTTTATGTAAGTAGAGACATAAAAATAAGATAACTATAAAATGGTAAACACATTAAAGTCTAAATAAATCAGTTGTACTTATAAGACTTACTTTTGTTGGATTGGCGTCCATACAATCTCAAAAAATACATTTTTTTTAGGGGGGAATATTTTTTGTGCATGAATCGATTTTAGTTAATTCCGTTTAACATACTGTAAAATCTGTCAATTGTCATCGGCTAATCTAACAACACACGAAGACTAAGAGAAAAAAAAATTACACGTTCAAATCTAATATCACGTCTGTATCCCCCGAAAGGGTAATCATTGATGTAGTAAGTATCTATAAACATGTAAGGCGCTTGTCCCATCGGCCACGAGGAAGCGACTAGCTAATGACAATTTTCTTGCTCAAGAAACATACAAAATATTGTAGGTTTCTTTATCTTTTAATGACACCGTTTTCAGTAAAAGAGAAAGAAACCTAAAATATTAATATAATAGTTGATCGCTGACTGTTCACACCACACCGGCGAGATCTGTGTCAACGTTACTTCACTTTGTTAGTTGCTATCTCTACTCGCTTCTCGCTAATCGCCGGCGGTGGGACAGTTGCAATAAAGTCGTGCAGTACATGAAAGTGAAGACCAACTGGACACTGAGGGTCGAAAGGTTGGAGTCGCGCCACGACATCAACTGTAAGTCATTCGTGGTACGAATTCCAACCCACCATCTACAGTACTGCTTGAAAGAGGACTTTTGGCCGAAAGGTGTCGTGTATCGTCGTTTCCGAGGACGGTTACGTGACACCTCGCAACGAAACACGACGCCGTCAACTTTACGTGTTTAGTTATAGTTTTAAGCTGGTTTTTAATATGTATTAGTATGTCATTATTGTTTAAGATTATTTTGTGTATTTTATGTATGGGCCTTAGTTGCCTGATAATAAAATGATTATTATTATTATTAATAATAATACGGTAAAACTATAAAATCCATATATTTTTTTTACAATTTTCGCCCACAGAACGACGCAGACCGTAGCGCCGAACAAGAATACAGCGACGGGCTCCTTGTCTACAGAAGTGACGGTGACGAAGTCGCCGACGGAGAGGAAGGATACTCATCCAGCGCTGTCTCAGAAGAGGAGGTCAAATATGACCCCTCTGTGTGGCAGTCCGTCATACGGTACGGACCGGAGGACCGGGAACTACACCCCGCTGCTAGAGGGTTGGTTTCTGATAGGCCTTTTGTTACAAGTGAAGCGGCTGCTATGGTTCGGTCTCACGATTGAATGCGGCGTTTTGTAAAATTGTAACGTTTGGAGTGGGGGTTAGCGTGCAGTCTGCGGGGGGTACCGTATTACCCAGTAACTGGGTTGTGGAGCTCAGCTAGGCAGCAGTAAAATAATGGTATTCGGCTGCATCTGGTTATAAGCCGTAACAAACATAGTTGGGAAAAGGTTAACTAGGCAGATGATGGAGTTGGGGTTTACGGGGAATAACGATAAAGATAGTTTTTTTTTTTTTGGGTTGTTTAGTTAATTTTAATATTGCAAGTAGATCCAGTTAGTGCTATTTGAGTAGTTTGTTAATTAGTTAGAATCTGTCAGCATATAAAATGTGGACAATATTAGCGCAAGTTGGCAGGTTATTGATGTCATCGCTGTGTAAACACAACGAGCTAAAGCTCGATTCTCACTTCATCCGACATGATCCTATTTTTTTTCCGCTTTTAATAATCTTCGCTAGTATTTTCATTATGTTAAAATATATACTAAAGTTCAGTTTGTCCTCTCCAGGCGCGGCGCGGGCGTGGTATCGGTGCGCACGTCAGAGTCCGAGGAAGGCTCGGAGGGCGCGGGAGGCAGCGGCGACGCGCCGGGCGGCTGGCACCCGCAGCTGGCGCACCTGCCGCAGCTGCCGCACCCGCTGCGCAGGCGCATACAGGTACGGAGGAGAGCTCAGGGGGCGCGGGAGGCAGCGGCAACGCGCCGGGCGGCTGGCGCCCGTAGATGGCGCAGGCGCTCATCAAATCTTTCAAAAATATTCGCAGCTGCCATCTTGGATTTTCATCTTTACCTAACTATCGGCTACAGCACCCCTAACAACCTGAAAAACGACCTCCTTGACGAAATATGTGAAAATCTTCGCAGCCGCCATCCATTCTGGACTTTCATTTTGACCTCTCTAACGGCTTCAGCACCCCTGAAAATGTGCAAAACGACACCCAAAAAGGAATTATTTGAACATTTTCGTACCCACCATCTTAGATTTTCATTTTGACCTCACTATCGGCTTCAGCACCCCGGAAATCTTAGAAAACGACACCCATGACGAAATATTTGAATTTTTTCGCAGCCGCCTACTTGGACTTTTATTTTGACCTCACTGGCTTGAGCACTCTCGAAAACCATGAAAACTATCTCACTCTTCTTTTTCTACACCAATATTGAAAACAGGAAATATTGTTTGTTTGTAATGGATAAACTCAAAAACTATATAACCGATTAAAAAAAAATCACCTATGGAAAGCTACATTATTCCGGAGTAACATGAGCTATAAATTTCACGCGGACGAAGTCGTGGGCGAAGTGATAATCTAATTTATGATAAAAAGTCGCATACAGCTTTTCCGTTTTTTTTTTTGGGTGGGAAATCATCAAATAACTTCTCCCGCTCTGGGCGGAGCGGGAGGGCGTGTCAGACTTTTACTGACTAAAACCCACCCGTGTTCCCTCGGTTGCCTGTGTGCCAAGGGCGGCGGTATCTCTTTCGAACAACCCGCACCTCTGGCAGGCATCGGCCCTTGCGGGCCCCATCAGTTGCTGCTGACATCTCTTTGAGGCGCGCGTGGAACACAACGCGCCGCGACTCGGGCTTGGTCCTTACCGGACAGCGAGCTACCCATTACTCGCCGTCCGCAAGCCCGTGCCTACGGTGGCCGGGAATCAGCCTGGGATTCCCGACACCCAGGGCGTCTCCTGCGAAGGCCACGGCTGTGAGGGCGCATGTACTGCATCTCCCTCACGTGCGCCGCCTCCCTCTTTGCGAGCATAACTGCTTCACTGAAGGAGGCAACTGCTAGCCATGCACTCTCGCTCCGTACCATGGCCTGGACCAGGGTCGGACGCGAGAGATCGCCGCCGTCGATCACCTCCACGAGGACACGGCGGTGCTCCGCCCAAGCCGGGCAGACCTCCACCGTATGCTCCACGGTGTCCTCAGGGCGATCTTCGCAATGGAAACACCCGGGCGTTTCCTCCCGCCCTATCCGAAACAGGAACAGCTTTTCCGTTGCGTAACGCTTTTGACGTTACGTGACGATTTCTACAATTTTACTCCTATCTAGTTGGGCAAGCGTACAGGCTTACCCAAAATACATCTTGGGTACCATTTTGGAAGGTTTACCATTTTAAAGACATATTCTCGTCATTTTTGACATTATACATCGCTTCAAATATCAACTATTTATTAGTGATTCTCATGAAAATCATGTCACTTTGTTTAAATAGGTTGATCTTACTAATGTAGATTCTTTTACATATTGTGAATGGGAAAACATTGTAGGCCTTACAGACTAGATTTATAGACGAGTTTCTTTTCTTTATTTTCATTCCTCTAGGTACTTATTGACAGGCCTGCACTGTCCTCCCATACCTATTATCACTGTAATTTGAAAACATTGTAAAACCCAATTATTTTTAAAAGAGTAACCGTGGAGTTTCTTGCCGGCTCTTCTCCATAGGAAGCGACAAATTGGAACCGTGCACCTAGCTTCTGACGTTTCATAAGTGCCCTTGCAGGTTTATGTGAAATAAAATATTTTGATTTGATTTGATTTGAAAGCTTCTAGAAACGCTAAGATTCAGAACCTTAGCGAGACCTTGACACCTATGACTAAAAGTCCACCCCAACACCGCCCAAACTTACACTGCACACATGCGGTCGCGCATCAGCAAAGAAATCTCAGATTTAATGCCACCAACTGCATCAGACTGCTTGAAAACTGACCTTGTTTTAGCGTTTAGTTGCGATTATTTTAAATTTCTAATTATAATATTCGTTTCGTTAGGTGGTGCCAGCCAATGTAAGCAGTGAGGGCGAACGCGATAAGTTCAAGTGTCTGTACCTGCTCGTGGAGACAGCAGTCGCAGTACGTCAGAGGGAGAAAGAAGCAGAGGAGGTTCCTGTCTAGTGACCGACAGGTACGTCTCGACTATTGGATGATCCATCACTATAGACCGACCGAAAATGAATTCGATCTGATATTTTTGCGGCCAAAAACGGAAAAATATATATTTTTCGGTAGGTATTTGTTTGGTAAAGAGTAAAAAGAAAAATCGAAGGGTCTTTAAAACATAAAGAACCGTTTAAAATGAAATTACACGAAGTTTCTGCTCGCAATTTCGATGATTTACAAAAATAAACATTTTTCACGTTTGTCGTAAAAAAACACGCAAATCAATACGTACGAGTTATTTTTGTTGTCAATCAATCCTCGTTAGACATTTTTCGTTTTCGGCCCCCTTTTCGGTTGGTTCTAATTTCTATCCACAAACCACTTGACATTCTGTCATTCTATTTACTACTGTGCTGGTGGCGCCATCTATGCATATCGTTTCGAGGGGTCGAAGTAGTGATATATTAATTGCTCAATTAGATAAAGAATCCCCCAAAATAAATAAACAAAAAAATATGAAATTTTCTTATCATTTACTATGGACGAATTTCTTAATGATAATAATATTTATTTATATTAACCATGTTATGGATGTATGTTTGGTGGTATATTTTGTGTGGTTAAAACCCTTTTACAAGGAGAACCACGAAACTCGTTTCCCGCATATCATTTTTAGGTTCTACTGTAAATTGTTCTCGTGTGAAATGAAAGTATTTTGTAATTGTTACAGACAATGCAGTATCGAGTGGACTCGGCAGCGCCGCCAAACGGAATTGTACGTTCAACACGCGGTATATAACGTTACAATCTTCCACTAATCTAGATTTTAATGTCGTTCGTTTGTTTATAATCACTAATCACGCCGCTAGGTGACATTGGGCCGTTAGAGCGCACCTCGACTGCGGTAGTGTATTCTTCACGTGATGTCAAATGCGCTTTTATTTGATTTTAGTACTTCAGTTCCATGTATGAAAGTGGGACTTCGTATAGGCGAGTCTTGGTTTATCAAGACGGTTCGCAAAGACAATAGTTTTGTACATTAATGAGATAAAAAGTCGGTGAGAGTAGAACATTTATGACATATTCAATCGTTGAACTGACACATCCCACAAAACTATAATACATGGTGGTAGCATGGGACATCAACTCTCATCTCTGTATGTGTTATCGAGTACACTGGTTGTCTACGTTCTCGCTAAAGCCGATTAACTTTATTCTGATAGAAGAGGTTTCTTTTAGTTTTAATTTCAGGATAAATGAGTTTTGTTAGTAAAATATCTAGACTGTTGTTACAAAAGTAGATGGTCGATATTTTATATTAATTAGCATCAGCTAAGCCACGTTTGGCAAGATTAGAATGCGTTGTCGCGTCGATAGGACCTTTTCTTCAGTTTATATCAGACATATTGTATAAATGTTTAAGGGTTAAAAAAAACATGTTTTTGTATATGTAGCAACTTGCGAGCTGTCAACGCTTATAAGTTTGTTTAATGTTATTACGAAATACAACGTTTTCTGATATCAACATTACTTACCTCGAAGATAAACGTAAAGGTCATTTCAATAAAATTTCAATTTGACATCCATTTTGGAGGTTCTACCAATGTTATTGTACTCTATTGCTCGAACGTTGCGGCGCAAAGGGATCTCTATCTTTAAAAGCGGCAGTAATAATGGCACATCGAGTTTTAAAAAAACGTTCGGCTTAGTGTGTCGTCCCTGTCACTCTTACCTGGGATGTGCCATATTCGACTGGGTACTGAACATTGCATACTGACAAGCATCTTGCCAATGGAAGAAAAATCGGCGTGCCTTCGCAGAACTGACGCGTAGAGTCAGCAAAAAGTCCCCAAATCTTTTCAAATAAACTGATGAAAGAGATTTGTGTGTTAAATTGACAAATAAAACCTCAAATTGGCATTTTGAGGAAAGTCTACTAGGGATTTTAGAATGACTAGGGGTCATTAGCATTACAGAAAGAACGGAAAAATGCCCGAGTGAGATGAATATCGATAGTCGGTTCGGCACTTTTTTTTCTACTTTAGGCTATAGTAATACGGTCCTATTTTCAATGAAGCCAGTAAAGTGCTCGGGCATTTTTCCGTTGTGTCAACCCTAAGTGTGTGATGACTAGGGTAAGGCTAAGGCCCAGTTTTTACTGACACTAAACGGCATATGCAAAAAATAAAGAAAACTGAAACTTCTATGAAGATGCACATGCTACAAAGTTGTAAATTGATGCATTTTAAAGCTGGTCGATGTACTAGATCATAATATACACTCGGCGTCACAAAAATCGCACCTCTTTAAGAATTCCCTTCAAAGTCATTTTAACCCTATTAATCAATGGTAGACATGACTGTAAGGTATCATTGGAAAGGCAATTCATTTAAATTTCAGAATAAATCAATGGATTTGGTTTTTTGTTTACCAGGGAATAAAAAAAAGCAAGCAAATGCAAATGATTAAAAAGTTAAATTTTATTTTATCAGCAAAAATTACAAAGAAGTCCTTAAAAACAACTTAAAACCTAGTGTTACCCCCTCTAGCCCTGATGACTGCTTCCATGCGTCCTCTCATGGACCGAATTAATGTGACAACAGTCTCTTGAGGAATGTTGTCCCATTCTGCAACGACGGCATCTTGGCGGTCTTGGAGAGTGGTAGGGGCAGGATCACGTGCCCGTACTCGCCGTTTCAGTTCATCCCAAAGATGCTCAATAGGGTTCAGGTCTGGACTTCGCGCCGGCCAGCGCATAACAGGGATTCCAACTTCTTGCAGGTAGTCTCTTACAATTAAAGCGGTGTGACAGCGGGCGTTATCGTGCATTAACGTGAACCCACTGCCAACAAAACCAGCATAAGGGACAACCAGCTCCTCTAAGATCTCTGTTATGTACCGAGCAGCAGTCAGCGACCCTTGCCCGCGAGCACTTCCAGCCCGAGAAACGCACACAAGGTTCGTTTTACCCTCGATTGACATGCCGCCCCAGAACATGCACGAGCCACCCCCGTATTCCACTGTCTCTTGAATACAGGCTTGCACGAATCGTTCCCCTTGCCTCCTATACACTCTTCGACGCCTGTCGTTGCAGAAAAGACACACCCTCGTCTCATCCGAGAAGAGCACAGCCCTCCATTGGTCTATTGTCCAATCCACATGGTCACGGGCAAATTGCAACCGGTCTCTCCTATGCTGTGCAGTTAATTTTGGCCCTGTAGCAGCCCTATGAGCTGCAATTTTCTTCTCCCGCATTCTTCTTCTAATCGTGGAGACGCTTACAGAAGTTCTGCGAGCTGATCGCAGTTGTTGTTGCAGCTCAACAGCATTGGAGAACCGATTACGTAAAGACGTCGAAACAATGAAGCGATCGTCTCTTTCGGATGTGCACCGTTGTCTTCCAGATCCACGTCTTCGGATATAGCCACCAGTCTCTTGGAAGCGTTGGAACACTCGTCGAACGGCAAAACGACTCAAGTTCAGTTGCCGAGCAACATCACATTGCTGCATCCCTGATTGCAGTAGTGCAATGACTTGAGCGGCTTCATCTGCAGTGGTATCCATCTTCTGGGGTATTTTTCTTGCTGTAGCTGTTCACGTGTGTTCACTTTAAAGGTTGAATAGCGAATGACTCACATTTAACCCGGGTCGCCCGTTTTATACCCTTGTAGGGAGGTGCAATTAGTGGCCGTTGTAATGCGTATTTTGACAACATTTTTTTTTAACGTTACGTGCTAATGAGATCTGTTGTGTTTAGGAATTCTAACTGTTGTTAATTTAAAGGTCGTTAAACATACTTTCAATTGATACCAATATTAATAAGGTTTAATGTATTCGTTACTGGCGGGACATGTTTTAAACTTATTTTCGAAGAGGTGCGATTTTTGTGACGCCGAGTGTATATATACTGTAGTGTGCAATCGTATTACCTAAACTTTTGTAGTGCATGTTTTATAATAAGATCGAAAGAATATATATTTGCATACACATACACATACATATCCATATCGTCTGCTTACGGGTAAAAAGTAATAAGTGCAGCCTGTGTCATTTCGAGTAAATGACATTTCAAAGTTTATGTTTTAATTTGATCTATTTTAAACAAATTAATTTAAAAAACTGTTAAAGCAAACTGTTGCACTAATTACCCTTCTTTTAAGATATACTCTTATCTATATAATATTTACAAAATGTGAGAAGATATCATTTTTACAAACTTACTATCTCAGCAGCCATTGGACATTGCATTTTTTGATTTTACCAGTAGATAGCCCGTAAAAAATTACACGTGACTGTATTTTTAACTCGGTTTAGTTAAAAAATGTATTTAACTCGTTTTACCAGTAAGCAGATGATATATGTATAATGATATGTGTGCAGATTTTTCCTTTGCACTTTCTGTTTGTATTTTCATGGTGGACTTGGCTTGTCTAACCTCGTGTCCTATCGTCGCGTGCTACACGTCACTTTTTGTTCGGAAAACTCACTCTGTCGGCGCAACCACGCGTTCTGATTCACCGAGCAAAAAGTGAGAATAAAATCGCGGCAATCGCGAATTCGCGAGACGATCGCTTTTAAATAGGATTCGACCTAATAGTCGCCTTGTCAATTACAGTATTGGTATGAATGGCGCTTTTGAGTATTGGCATTTTGAATCCAAAAATAGTTATATTACCGTTAATTTCTGATTAAACTATCATTGAATTCGTGTACTTATAATAAAACCGTGCACTATTAAAGTAGATTATAATTATTATACACTATTTATAATATTTTTGTAGGATACATAATAAACGAATATATCAGTAGCCTTCCTATATTTATAATTAGAATGACAGACTGGTTAATCCTTATCTATCGAAAGTATTTACTCTGCTTGTATCGTTCCTAACTATCAAATAATATAAATAAAGTCTTTAATTATTGTAAAATGAATACATTTATACATTGAATAGGGGTTCTGTATATTCATCCTTACATTTAATGCAATGTCTTCTCATATAGTCATGCCATTACGGCTACGAAATATATGTAGCAGTAGCACAGAGTAGATACTTACTCTTTTATCATAAATACTGATTCTAATACCAACCAAAAGCGGTTGAAAAATTTTACTCACATTAAAAATAAAACGGAGGACTGGTTTAGCACTGCAGTCAGACTAGCAATAAATCGTTTTACAAAAGTTTTTTTTAAAGATCATAGTTATCCCAGCCATGCGTCGCTGTAGATTAAATTATGTATAGAGTCCAACCGACAGTCCCATTAAAACAGCCTGTAACGACACTAAGCATGTTCATTGTAGATTACCAAGAACAGTTGAACACGAAAATATTATCCAAAATAACACAGGCTATACATATATTTAGAATTTACAACTCACGAGTACGTGGAGTCAAAATTGTGTACGCGTAAGTACACGCACGTTGTGCGTGTCTTACGGAGAGATCCGAGCTCGCAATTTTTTTTGTGCTAAGCCAGCGTAATGGAATTTCAGCACTCTGTTTCGAGCTGGCGTTGAAAATCTAACAGTGTATTTTTCCGACGAGAGTTTAAAATCCAATGCGAGGTATACTCGCCCGTGCGAACCTAACAGTATCCAGTGCCGCTGTCCCACAAACGTTGACATGTACACATATACTCCGTATGGCAAGTGTTGCAAGACTTTAAAATGATTACATTTTTCTACAAGAAATAATCGTTTGAATAATTTATTCAATTTTATTAGTCTGAACTAATATTATAAAGAGAAAAGATTTAATTTTTTGTATGTTTGTTTGTTATGTTATCACGCTAAACGTGTAAAAACTTCTGAACGGATTTCGATAAAAATTTGCACATGGGTAGACTGTACCGGGATTAGGACATGATAGAGTAGTATTTATCTTGATATTCTCACGGGATAGAGCCTAATGCGGGTGAAACCGCGGGGTGCAGCTAGTCTTCTTATAAATTGAATATTCTTCGTCAAAACGAAGTAGTTTTATTGCAACCTCATTTTCAAAACGTACTTGAGGTACACTAGCAAAAAGTATAAATTGCCACCCGAGTAAAATGCGTCCGTCGCAACATTATTATTAACTATAAAACACTATTTTTATACTGTAACTACCAACTCACTCCACATACAGTGGTCCATTGCCTATAAATTGACCAGTCTTCCAATACCTCATCAATAGTTAAGAAATATTCATTCATATTGAATGTCATATCCCAAGCTGTCTAACGGTAGTTTAGGACTTACGCCACTCCCATTTCGTCCCGACAAATTCTTCTGCAATAACCAACTGTATGGAGGTATTTACAGGTAGGCAGTAACTTCTCATACATATAAACTCGTGTCCTTGTATATAGTTTGTACACATACATGGTGTATGTTAGCTCTAAAGTTTTGTAGCTCCTAGTTATGTTAGTGCCAATGAGGCAAGGTAATAGTGGTACATCTCAGGATACGGATAATTCCCATGATAGTTTATTTAAGGGTGATACCTATAGATGAGCAAATATCATAGAAGTTGAATTGTAGCTATTTAGAGAGTTTTCTGCACTGAATTGCGGGATCACTCTTAATTTTTATTAATAAATTGTCAAGATAATTATCACAGTAATTTTGTTAATTTTTCTATTAATTCTTATGAATTATCTATCAACTTAAGCAAAAGCTTTAAATTGAAGTGGAGACACGTTTTTAGCATAAATGTTTCTTTTGTAGATCTATAATAATATACTAGATAGCTAGACTAATAAAACTACAAATGTTTGGGCTAGCTGAGCTATCTAGCATATTGTCTGTCTCGATAAAATATGTCTTATACATTTAGAAAATCATATTCAAAAATAATCAGCGCTATATATATCAACTTGCAATTATGTATTCGAGCCTTAGAACTCCATTACACTATTTTTTTCTCAATTCATGGTGGTTACTTTGCAGTATTTTTTAAATAATATTTTTTTTTAATAATTATAGGTTGTATAGCCTAGTCTATACAGGCAGTATGTATTTATTATCTGTACACTAAACAGAGCACTGCAGTCCATTCATAGCTATTTTAGCCTACTTTGAATCACTGTCACAAAATGATGATAAGGTTGCTATTGGGTTGCTGCCATTGACAAGCCTATCAAATCACAGTGATGTTTATAATGGTTACAATAAGGTTGATATTGGGTTGCTGCTATCCTTTAATAGGAAAATATCTGTGAACGGACTGCATATAACACAAAATCACGACTGTATTCTCCGAAATGGGTAAGCAGAGTTTGTAGGGGGCAAACCTAAGAAAATACGATAATCACAGTGCTCTAAATCAGCGTATTGGAGTTCTATATACAATTTATTTATTGGTTGTGAGTTTGGGGTGTCGCTGTTTGAACAGATATTCTATTTGGTAAGGCCTTTAATGTATAATTTCGTTTGGTAGGCGTATTGAACATATCAGGTAATCCCAAATGTTGAAGAATAACGGCAAGCCTAAAAATCTGTCATTTTACATGCAATTTTGGACGTAACTTTGGATTAACAAATTTGTACGTTATTTGCTTCAAAAGAAGTCCTTTTTTATAATAACAAAAGGACTCGTTTTAGATCAAATAAAATGATAAAGAAAAGTACTTCAATATGTCTACTAAACTTTGAGGTTGGGGGGCTCCACGATTGCAGGCGACGAATCAATAGCCACATGAATATTACGCGAACAGATATATCGAGTCCAAACATTAATTTTAGGATAATCAGTAGTTGATTAAATTATCAGCCAACCTTTCAATACACTGACGAGTGTCGATTGAGATTTCGTAATTTCAGTCGCTCGCTTATTTAATGGTAAATACCTACCTACCATTTTATCTATATAAAAAGCATATTTTTAACGTATTTGTACCGCAATTTTCGTGCACAAATCGTATTCTATGAGAATATGATACATAATTTTACTTTAGTTTTTAATTTTTTCTATGACTTACCTTAATAAGGTACTCCATCGTCGTCTAGCCTCTTGCACTTAACTTAAGCAGTCAAAGTTAATTAGCTCTTAAGCCGTTTGTTTTAAGATGACTTTTCGTTTAAATCTTAATTATAAGTAGGGTGTCATTTTCGTTTCTTAATTTACCTGAGTACAATAACTTAGAACTTAGTATTTTTCGTTCGTGTAAATACTCCTTTGTAAGATGCGTAATCTGTTAGTGAATAAAATAAAAATGATAAAAAAAACTGTGTTTTATTATAAATAAACTTATTTCATATCCTAGTAATGACGCCATACAGACGCAAGCACACAAAATTGATTTGGATGTTTTAGAACCTTTTTTGAACACTCGATTTTTTAATAGAAGTAATCTCAGTTGTGATTTGTAACAACTTATGTAAGTAATATCCAAAGGATTATTTTCTTTTTTTCGTAGCCAGGAACAATACGGAAATGCGACTAGAGATTTAATCTGTTTTTATTTACACATCAAAATCAAACGTACGGTACCTGTATGCCTTTCTTAATATACCTATAATTATTTAGTTACCTACGTGAAACGATAATATAGAATCCATAATATTAATCTGCTTTCACAACATCTAATTTGCTCTTGACGCTGTTCCGTCGCTTGGCTGCGCCGGCGCTGAGGTCGGATCCTGGCGACTTCCTCTTGCCGGCCTCCTCGCCCGTGGCCTCAATCATGACGTCCTGCGTCGGTATCTCTAGCAGTAAGTGGTCGAAACTGCTGCTGTTTCTACCCAGCTCTTGTTTATCATCTGCAGACAATATTACGTTCACGTGTCATAGTTCCACTACAAGGATCTTTAGTGACAAAAATTAGAATTAATGCCGTCATCTTGTTTTTATTTTTAAATACAATTTCACAAATGTTTTGCAACAACAACGCCCCTCTGTCAATGTCATTTAAGCGCCAAAAGATTATTGTAAGTACATACTGTACAAAAATTATATCTTAAGCTGTAGCTTTTGTTAAAGTAACAAATATTACTGTAACAATAGCTGCTATGAGTAACAGCTAACAACTGCTGAGTATGATTTCCTGGGTTCGATTCCCAGGTCAGGCAACGTTAGGTAATGGGTTTTTTCTATTAGAAAGTTCTCGGTAGCATTCCAGAGTGAGGATTTGAGCCGGGTTGATGGTAATAGGCTCACTATTACATGAGGCTTATTGCTTTATTCCGGCACCACACAGACCAGGTAATAACCTGGTCTGTGTGAAAAGTTAATGCTACTGAAACTTATTTTGCCACTACACCAGTTTTTTGACATCTAATTCAATATTCTATAGTAAAAAAAGTGTGCCGTCAGAGGATCCCCGTCAGGAAACGAGTTCCTTTCGTGATATCTCACATACTCACATAGAATATAATAGAAAGGGAGAGAAAATCGCGTGGAGAAGAAATAATGCCATTTCCACACGTGACACTTCTACCAATCAAATCCTACCGCAGATACAAGTATCCTATCGAGTTATGACCACCTGTTACTTCGAACACAAACCATTTTCTAGCTGACACGCCTATGTTAGGTGAGCTTCCTACTAAGTCATGACAACCTGTTACTTCGAAGACATCGGTATAAAATTAATGACACCTGTTCCTTTAATTTGGTCGGGTTTCACGGCCAAGGGTACAGCGGTTAAAATTTATCTTCCACTGGGCTATCAAGGGAACAGCCTTTCCTGTGTACCCTTGTACACAGGAAAAGAAGGGTTCTTGGCCTAGGGCCCTTGGTAGGGTCCAAGTAATACCCAAGATTTTATTTTATTACTTCTAACCGCCTGCCTCTGCCTTAGGTACCGCGTCTATCCAAGCGGAAAAGATCCGGAGTGTCCGTAATTATGTACTAATTACTACTAATTATCTGCATAGTATACATATATAGTGCTGTAGTTAAAACTTTATAAGGTGGAGTAAAAATATGTAAAACCTTACTACCACCATAAAAATAGCATATTTTGGTATTCTAATAAAGATGAGATAAGGAAGTAAATAATTTAGAAATAATAATAATTTTTGGTTGAAAGAAAATTCATTTAATTGGACAAAAAATAAGTAAACTTATTTTAAAAAAAACAGATACAATGCCCATTACGTCTTAGTTGTAAGAAAAATCGAAAACAAGAAATCATAAAAAAAAAAATCTAAAATATAGCATACAATGTTAGATACTTACATATAAAAGAAATATTTTTTTAAAGTTTACTTTACAATTAATGACTCCCATGAACTACTTATCAAAAATATAAAACTACTATTATCACGGGTTATATAAATAACTAAATATGGTTTATTGTTAGATGAAGTAATGCATTTAAAACACCCAACACGTTACCTAGGTAACAGGATCTCAATGTCTCTTATTTATAAACGACTACTAATGACCGTGCCAATATGGAGCTGAGGTGCGGATGTGGGTCTTATGTATGGCTGGTCAACCCGCTCGTCATGTTCGCGGTAACACTTGAACTACGAAAACTGCCTTTACTGCTACGACATAATGGCGTCGATGTCAAATTGTTACCAACGACGTCTGGTGCTGTACATAATCGTAGTATAGGAAGTAGCATTAAAAAATGTTCGTACCTTTCTTAAGGGTCAGTTCAGAAAGAACGAAAAAATCCTCGCGCATTCTCGAGCCTTCTCTGGCTGCAATGCAAACCGCTAGCAACCGATTCGCGAGTCGACTGTATCGATACAAAATTTTCTACTTTAGGCTATGGTACTACGATCCTATTTTCAATGAAGCCAGTAAATCTCTCGGTCATTTTTCCATTCTGTATCAACTGCCCCTTAAACGCACTACGACTTGAATATGCATTATGATCCCAATTATTACTATCATAACGTGTCAAAACTGCATGCAAGGTAAGTCCTAAAACTAGTATGATGTTGGTAACCACAGAGCACGGAGATGCCTCGGCAGCCGCTTCCAGAGGCGACATTGTCAAGTTTTCATACAAGCTAAGCCCAAGGATTTTGCATTGAGAATCTAATAGTGCATCCCAGCGAGTCGAAAAAACAGACTGTTGGACATTCAACTGTCGGTGCAAAGCAGAGCTAAAAAACCTCGCCCTGTCCATGGGAACTTATCACCCTATACTCCCAATACGATATGAATGACTTATAAAAACTAACGGCTTTGAATGGCGTCCGTGACAGTAGTGCACGTTGAGTTAATCTGTGCTCTGTGTTGGTAACAATAATGTGTTTCTAACCGAGTCCTTGTTGCTTCATCAGTTGTTTCTGCCGGAACTCTTCTTGTGCTTGCCGCTGGCGCCGCTTTCGCTCCGCTCTCGCCTCTTCCTCGCTTAGCCCGTCCAGCGCTATCTTTGCTGACTCTTGATCAACAAACACCGGTTCAGTCTCCGGCCGGATTGTTTTTGGCAGCTGTATAGGATCGGAAATGCGTCATATTATAAAATAATAAGGGAAAAGAAAAAAAATGGGAATAAATTAAAAAGACCAGTAATTTATGACGTTTGGCAATAAAGCAAGTGTGTTGTGAAACTTATAAGTGCAAATAAGAGGAAGTTGATAAAGTGAATCAAAAAGAATAACGTTAACGAAACTATCAATCAAACATTACATAAATTCAAACAATTTTATTTCAATAAATACAGTTATTCACCATGCTTAATTATCTACACAGTAAAACTACATACATAAATCTATGTACATTCGCAATTCCATTCGTTTAATACCTAATTATCCAACACGGTCAAAACCCAATTCCTAGTTTCTAATGTGTGTATAAAAGGAAAAATACTAAAATATCCTAATATTAAAATCGCCGAGTAAATGTTGACAGGTGATTCATAACTCCATTTGATAAAATCTAGTAAAACCAGCACACAAGTGTACATCAATAAGACAGGTAGGTGTGCGAATTTGAATGCTATTCTCGGAAAAATACTAGATCAAGATAAAAGCAGACATTCAAAATACTCGTAAAACACCGACTTCTGACAACGAAGTGGTGACGAGGATGCTTGACGGTCGACAACACTTACAACTACATACAACGAGGAAAAATTACATAAAAATAGTTCACCATTTTTGAGATTTCAAACTTACCAATATACCTAACGTACCTATAATACATTTACGTCTATTCTCATAACTACTGCAATACTCGTGTGAGCAGTGTGGCAAAAAACTTCCACAAGTGTATATATAACTCGTTGATAAAATACTAGTGGCTAGGGGGCAAGGTGCGCGGCGG
The DNA here is from genome assembly GCA_949091785.1 of Polymixis lichenea. Lineage (NCBI taxonomy): Eukaryota > Metazoa > Arthropoda > Insecta > Lepidoptera > Noctuidae > Polymixis > Polymixis lichenea. The sequence continues at coordinate 21,326,895 of OX420948.1, read as the reverse complement.
CTAGGCCTTGTCGGGCGACGACGACGAGGTCGCGCCCGCGTCCTCCGGGAACTGCTTCTCCACCTGCTCCGCCACCCACTTCTTGACCTTCTGCTCGGTCCAGAAGCCGTCGTAGAAGATGGTGGGCTTGATCCAGCAGCCCTGCGCCGGCGCCTGCGGGGCGAAGGCCGGGTCGTCGGGCCGGCACGCGCCGCGCCCGTTCACCACGAGGTTCTTGGGCGGCAGGTTGAAGTTCAGGTTCACGTTGCCGGGCGGCCGCTCGTAGCTCTCGTACGCGAAGTGCCAGCCCGGGTACTCGTAGTACGCGTTGGGGAACACGGGCGGCGCCGGCCCCGCCACGCGCGGCGTGTACAGCGGGGCCGGCGAGTAGCCGCCCAGCACCGGCTGCAGCACGAAACTTACGTTGGAGTTGGGGCGCGCGTGCGGGCCCGGCGCGGCGGGGCCCGGCGCCGGCCGCGGGGGGCCTGCCGGGGGCCGGTTGGCGGGCGGCAGGGCGGCGCCCAGGACGCGCGCGTTCTTAACGGCGGGGGGCGGCGCCAGGGGGCCGTTCTGCACGGGCGGGGCCGCCAGGGGCCCGGGGGGCCCGGCCTGCGCCAGCGGGGCTAGCGGAGAGCGCCGCGCGGAGTGCGGAGAGGTGACGCTGTCAGAGTCCTTGCGCGCGGCTCGCTCGAGCTTCATGTTGGTCATGTTCTTGGGCTCAACATGTTTGTTGGCGACATTCTGGTTGTTCTCCACGGCCGGCTCGGGCGCGTTCGCCGGCGCCTCCACACGATGTGCCTCGAGTAACTCTGTGAGCTCGGTAGCCACGCTACCACCGAAGCTCAGCAACGTCTCGCGAAGTGCGTTCGTCACTGCACACTGTACATACACAAACAGTTATACAAGCAAGCAACAATCAAATCTAACTTTTAAAACAACAAAATTCTACATTGTTTTATTCAATTTACTTATTATTTTTGTTCATACCTTTCTAGACTTGTAAATGGCGAATCCCTTAGCGTTGGCAGTTGAGGTGGCATAGCCGATGTTCTCCCGATGTATGTCAAAGCTCTTCACTGTTATGGAGACAAATGCCACTACACCCGCACAGTATCTGCCATTTGTGAAGTCCACAAAATCTGGAACAAAAGTTTTTTGCTCAACTATTAAATGTGATGGGAAGATCTATAAAACTTCAAATTGAAATTGTTAATGTTTTGCTTGTAAATTGTTAATAAAATAATACTTATGTCTATTATAGAGGTCGGAGTAGGTAGATTGATTTTAGGTCGTTGACGTCAAACGTAGAGGATAATATGGATATGCCTCCAAAATACCGGAACTTCATATTTATTGTGATATTTGTTCCGGAATTTTGAAATTAGCACGAATTTGTGTTTAAGGTGAAAAACGTATTAATAATATCAATCTACGCTACCAGTGTTAGCTAATGGTGAAAGAAATCAGTATTTTATTTTATACAAAAATACCTTGGAATAGTTACACCGTATTTTGTCCCTTACTGTTGAAATTATGATTATTTATTTTAATTGTATTAACGTTGAAAGCCAAAATATGGAAATTGTATCTGATGATTATTAAAAATAATTTATTTATGTTTTTGTTTAATTAAAAATAATTGTTCATTGAATTCAATCAATCATTCATATAATAAACGATTTTGTTAGCCTATCTGTATGTTTTTTATTTTATTTTATTCCATAATTCCAATTCCAGAACTTTTTCCGGTACTTCCCGCACATTATGGATAAAATGGCATGTCCATATTATAATATCTTGAGGCAAGTATTTAAAATCAATTCTCCTCCTCTGACCTCTGCTAATACATATGTTTTTTATTTTTATTTAATTTAGTTGAGGTTGGCGTTTTCAAGCCAACTACTCTGAGAAGAAACACCAAAACAAACTCTTTTGAAGTCGTTCAAGTACCTACATTGTAATGTCAGAGGTCTAGCTAGATGATGGTTGGTGACATGAGAGTGTATGGCATCAGGTGGTGTCTTATTAACATGTGAGATCCAAAATCCCTTTAGCTTTAACACAATTTATCTTTAATGAGTAAGTTAACAGCTTACCTAGCTCTTGTTTACTGACTGACCAGCTCCAGTTATTGAAGCCCCACTGTGAGTGACCGAAGTTGATCAGCTGCTGCCGACGTTGCTGCTGATCACTGTCCTCTTCTAAGAGCAGAGGCTCTGGTATTGACGAGCAGTCCGGCTAAGGACAATGACATAATGAAGGTTGGTCATGTTGGGAGTATGAAAAAAAGGCGATTAACAAAAGGTATTTTAAAAGGCAGAAAGTGTGAAACAACAGAATAGGACACCCTAGTGACCTTATTGGTGATGTTCTTCAGAAAGGTCTTATGTATAGTACTAGCAACCGGCTTGCTTGTTGACCAAATGAATGAACATAAACAAAGTAAAAAGGGTGTGTAAGGATCAGGGGCGCACCAATAGAAAATGGTGCCCCTAGCACAAATGCAAGTGTACTAGTGCAAATTTCGTAAATTATCTTACACGCTGAGCAAAGCTAGGTCTCATAACCTATCTTGACCAATTATAGCCTTCAATAACGAAGGCTTTCAACTTCAACGAGGATATCAACTTACTAAAAAATTGCAAATTTGGACCGTATACCGTATTTCCAAATTTGCCTATTTCTATTCAGCCCCATACAATATATTCAAGTAGCTCTCCAGATTTCTTGGATATAGGTAGGTAACATTATGAAATTGTTTATTGATGTTTTTTATTTTATTTAATAATTGGTGACTTTTTGTGCCCCCCTTCGATAGGCGCCCAGGGCTCTTGCCTTGCCTGCGGCACCCTAGTTATGCCACTGGTAAGGATTGTACCAGGTAGGCATTCTGCAGTTTCTGCCTACCATATTGCAGGAAGGCGTGAGTTTGTGTATGTATGTAGAAAAGTTGAAAGAAAAAAGAAAAGAGCAATTTAAAGAGTTTTCTATCTATGATTATAAACGTTTTAGGTTGTTTGAATACAGTCAATTCAGAGACTTCCATAACAGAGTACCTATTATATTATATTACTGCCTGCTAGCGAGCGTGTTACAGACGTATACAACTGCTAAAACGAAGAACAATATGCTACATAATTGGAGGGAAACAGTATAAAAATAACCAAGTCATTTAATCCTATGCTATAAAAATACAGATCAGCGGGTACCTAGAAATAATAATTACATTTAGTATGTTCCATTTTCGTATGCGTTTTAGTTTTTTTAGTATGCGTCATATAATTTCAAGTTTAGTTCTGTTTACAATCAACAGTTGTAACTTTTTTTGTGCCACACGTAACGTAATGTAACGAAAGCGCGCTCAATATTATTATTGAGAGCCCAAACAACAGCTAGTATTGCAATTATTAGAAATATTGCTTATTATGTGGTATTATTGCACTTTCTATCTATTGTGTATATAAAGACCGGGTCAATTACCATTTTAATACTGCAATTAGCGGCGGGGAATCCAGGTTTTCGTTGCATCATGAATTAGGCTGGCGCACTTAGTAATTAAGTTGCCATGTAGTTTATATAATAATAGATCCTTTTATATTTGTGTAAATTATTCTCTTATTGAACAACTTAATGTAAGTTGTTCTCAAATAATCGGCAATTATTTCCCAACAAAACAAGTATTGACATTTTGCGCGGAACTTCCGTTTACGATATTCAATCCAAAGACAATTTCTTTTTAATAGAGGTGCGATAGTTGTTGAATCAATTAAAATTCACATTTTAGTATAATACTATTTTTTAAAACATGTGTCATGAAATCACCCCGGGTAGTCAACGGTAAGGTACGGCTGTAGGTTCCATCTAGCGTCTTCTCTATTCTGTCTGCACACATCAATATTTTTATTATTCTATCATTTCTATCTGAAGGCTTCAATGTTCTATCTGAACTATCTGAAGTTCCTTCCATTGGGGCATATTACATTGTCAATAATATCATGATCCTAATATCGCAAGTATTGAAATGGGCTATTATATTGTCAATAATATCATCATCAGTACTCAGTAGAATATACTGGCGTAAAGTTGTGTTTCGTACTTGTTTAAAATTAAATAAATCCGAAATAAATCATGGATAATAGTAGAAAGGCAGCTATAGCAATAACGCTCGCAAGCGCGTTGAAAACTAAACGTAAAAAGATAAAACGTTGGGTGAAAGACAGGCTTTCAAAACGAAATCAATTTATATTTTTCCATCGTTACCGTTAACGACGAAAGCACCATATAACACGATTCCTACCGGGTTTCCTTCGGGGATTCGCATCCGCAACTCTATCGCTATTAAAAAATTGCACGTCAATAGTGGCTACTATTGTCAAAAAATATAGTTACACTACGGGTATTTAATTCACCTTAGCATTCAAACAACAAAAACGGTTTTAGCTTTGTCATCACAATGGTAATAATATTGATGGTATAATAGTCTGAATCGCGGTATCGTGATAATATCACAAATTATTCGGAAATCTTGAAATCCGCGATAATCAGGGGGCGTGGCCTTAGTATTATTGAAATGCAAGCGCTTCGAAATATTTTTCTGTCAGTATTCGCTTGCAGCCATGACGGAAACACGTCCGAGTAGTGACGATGACGAATAAGGGACTACTCATCAGCGGCGAGGTGTCAATTTTTCAAAGAGAGAAGCCGAAGCGAAGTCGGCTTTATCTTACTGACTTATCAATAAAGGATACTTACTTACTATCATTCTAAAATTAATATAGGAATGTAAAGAATTAAATTTAAAAAAAATGAACAGCTGAAAAACAAATTATTCTGAAATTAATATAGGAATGTAAAGAATTAAATTTAAAAAAAATGAACAGCTGAAAAACAAATTAAATGTGCAATATTCCTCCATCTCGTTGTCACTGACGCATTTTTCTGTCTGTTCCTGTCATAACCCGTTGTAAAGCGGCTTGCTCTCGTCCATATCAAGCGTTGCCACGTGACCTAAAGCAACCTCATTACGAGATCGCTGTTGTATGAATTTTTATTTGCCGATTATGACGTTTTGGCACCGGGTTAATTTAGAACATTTTTTTGTTGTAATACAAAGCTAAAACCGTTTTTGTTGTTTGAATGCTAAGGTGAATTAAATACCCGTAGTGTAACTATATTTTTTGACAATAGTAGCCACTATTGACGTGCAATTTTTTAATAGCGATAGAGTTGCGGATGCGAATCCCCGAAGGAAACCCGGTAGGAATCGTGTTATATGGTGCTTTCGTCGTTAACGGTAACGATGGAAAAATATAAATTGATTTCGTTTTGAAAGCCTGTCTTTCACCCAACGTTTTATCTTTTTACGTTTAGTTTTCAACGCGCTTGCGAGCGTTATTGCTATAGCTGCCTTTCTACTATTATCCATGATTTATTTCGGATTTATTTAATTTTAAACAAGTACGAAACACAACTTTACGCCAGTATATTCTACTGAGTACTGATGATGATATTATTGACAATATAATAGCCCATTTCAATACTTGCGATATTAGGATCATGATATTATTGACCAATGTAATATGCCCCATTCTGGTTCCCTTGTAAACTGTATATGGCTGTTCCGTTTCTTCAGACCGTGCCACACGGGCACGGTCTGTAGAAACGGAACAGCCATATACAGTTTCAAGTCTTCACCTCCACGCAAAACAAAGGGGCGCTGCTGTAGTTGTTCGGTCCCTTCAGTGGTGGATGGTGAACACGGCGGTTGCTCATGACAGATGGCCGAAATACCGCGTCCTCTGTTTACCTCCACTGTCCAGGCTTCAAGGGCCCTGCCTTGTGAACTTGTAACCGGTATGTTGAATACACAACATACTCGCAGAATTTTTGAGCTTCCTGCGGCGTCTTAGCGCACCCGACAAAGTTAAAAGTCTCTTATCTGTGATACATCGACTAGCGACGACTAGCGATATCAACAACTTTTTGTTTTTTTGGGGTTTGGCTTCGCACGGTTTGTGCATTTAGCCAGAGTCAAGTAATTTTCTTTTCTATCAAGTAAATGGCCCGGAACGGGCACGAAGTTACAAAACAGTCGTAGTCGTCTTTAGTCAGTCAAGTCAAAGTTATTGTAAAGCGGTAGTAACTTTACAGCAACCTATTAGGAGTTTTTGGGGGGAACACGAACAGTCCACGTCACTTATTTTCACCTTCACTACACTTGTGCACTCACACGTAACTAAATTGAATAATTCACTACCAAAATTATACAATTTAGTTCACTGTTTCAATTTCGTGAAAATTTTAATTCTTGAGACATGTTCCTACGCGATCCCGCCAAAAACTCCATCAATACGTAGTATCGATATATATAATCTATGCTCCATCAACCACTGTTACGTTGAAAAATAGCGCTGTAAGCGCTCACATCAATAATTTGCGTTCCGAGTTTTTTTTTTTTTTTTTTGGAATTTTATGACCTGGTAACTGGACCTTTAGGTCAAATCTTATTTTATTATCGAACACTACACTATCACTTCTTCACTTTTTTAAATTGTTTTAATAGTATTTTTAATGTATTTATATATCGGTTTGTACGTATTTTTGTCTTTTAATAACTCTTCAAGTGGCGGCGGGCGGGATAAAGAATCGCACTTGTTCACTTCACTAAGTTCACTAGCCAACACTAATCTGTCAAGCAAGAAGTTTTGACAGTCAAAAATAAGATGTTCAATGGTTCCTTCTTGGGATTCACAATGTGGGCATGTATTGCTTGTAATAATGCCTAGTCGAGCAAGGTGTGATGGAGCAGTATTATGGCCAAAGCGCAATCTATTTATCGTAGTGATAAAGTCTCGGCTGGCTTCCTTCAATCTGTTGTACCAGGGTCTAACAGGTAATCTTTCTTGAATACTTCCATACCACTTTCCTTTGATGTCTTGGTCTTTCTTCCACATTTCTAACCATAACTTACATATATTTTCATTAATGCATTGCAGGAAGTCAGTCATAGGAATGTCCATTGCATTTCTAACATCAATAGCATTATTACCTTCATAAGCGGTTTTATCAACTACTTCATTGCCAGAGATGCCTCGGTGAGAAGGTACCCACAGGAATACAATTTTTATGTGCTTAAGGTAATATTGATGAATTATTTCTTTGATGAAATACAGAATATAATTTGACTTAAACGAAACTGTAAGGTTAGTTAGGGCTTTTATAAAACTCAGTGAATCAGAAACAATCAAGAAGTATTTACAATTGTTAATTTGGCGAATATATAATAATGCCTGATAAACTGCATATGCCTCTGCAGTGAATATAGTACATGAATTGTACAGAACAAAGCTTTGGGAGAATTTAGCATGTGGATCATATATAGCAGCACGTACATAATCACTCCCCTTACTGCCATCAGTGTAAATAACGTGATAATTCTTATTATCTGCCAAAAACTGTAACATGTCTGAATTATTATTAATGGGATTTTGTAATTCTTTAACGGGATGCGAAATACACTGATAAGAGAAGGAGTAACATGGCCATGGGCACTGTTTTCTAATACCAATAAAACTGTTTTCTGTTTCCAGCAATATTTTGGACAATGTTGGGGATTTACCATTCAAGAGATCCTCTCCTGTTGTTAGAGGCCCAAGAGTTCTACTTACAGAAGGTACAATTTTGTTTATTACTTTCCTGTTATTTGCAGCAATTAATTTAAGACAGAATCTCTCTGCAAGTAGAATGCGTCTCAAAATTAAAGGCATAGTTTTAGTCTCCACTTCCATGGCCCTTATGGGAGTAGAGCACATTGCACCAGAAATTGTTCTTAAAGCCCTGTTCTGCAATAGATCTAGTTTATTTACATGAGTACTATTTATATACACTAGTGAACTATAATCAAAGTGACTTCTAACTATACTTTTATACAAAATTGATAATATTTTCGGGTCTGCTCCCCATGAGACACCTGCAAGACATTTAATTACATTTAAACCTTTTAGAGCATTCTTTGATATGTATTTAATATGTTCCTCAAAGGTTAATTTCCTATCTATTACTATGCCTAAAAATTTCTTTGAATTTACTGGATTTATAGATTCTCCGTTATAAACTACTTTTGAATTTGTATTCTCATTTCCAAATATCATAACACTGCTTTTGGAGGGATTAATTTTTAAATGTAGCACATCATTGTAATAGTGAAATAGTTGGGACAAGGCTCTGTTAATATTGTCAATTGCAATTTCTACATTATAATTACTACTGTACAAAACAATATCATCAGCAAACTGCAGAATATCTACATTACTATTAACAAATTTACAGATTTCACTTGTGTAAATATTGTATAACAAAGGAGATAGTGTAGCACCCTGCATTGTACCCCTAGATGCACATTTTGGTCCATGCAATGTGTTATTATGTCTTACATAGAGTGTTCTATTAGTCAGAAAATTATATATCCATTTACATAGTTGGCCAGGCACACCTAACCTAGACATAACTTCTACAAGTATAGCTGGATCCAGACTGTCAAAAGCACCTTGAACATCTAGGAATACACAAACAGTGTGTAACTTTTTATCCTTTGCATGTTTCAGGTCTGAAACTAAGGAAGTGAAGCTGTCTGCACAACTTCGCCCTCGACGAAATCCATATTGTACATGTGGAATGAAGCCGTTAGATTCCATATACCAATCCAAACGATTTTTAATCATGTTTTCAAATAATTTACCTAGACATGAAGACAGTGATATTGGTCTATAAGAGCTGGCAAGCTCTGAAGGTTTATCTGGTTTGAGTATCGGAATGACACATTGTGTTTTCCATGATTGTGGAATATATTTACAATGCCAAAGTAAATTGAGAATATTAAGAAACATTTTTTGTGCTGATTCATCTAAATTTTTAATAGTACAATAGGGGAGATCATCTAAACCGGGTGTAGTGTCTTTCCGTGATAACAAACTCATTTTAAATTCAGACCATGTAAAAGGATTTAGCAAAAATTTGGAATTTAGATTATCATTATTTGATTCGAAAATATTGCCTAAACTATTAATATTATTTAGATTGCTGTTGTCTGATAATTTATCTAGAAATTGGGAAATAAACTCATCTTTATATGATTTATTGCCAGCTCTTATACCTTTAAACATTTTTAGAAGATTCCAAATCTTACTTATAGGAGTAGTTCTATTAAATGTGTTACATAAGTTATTCCAACCTATTCCTTTTTGTTCCGATATGGTTCTTTTTTTAAGTGCATCTTTTCTTTTATAATCTAAATAGTTCTCCATACTAGGTTCACTTCTATATAGTTTCAATGCATTGTAGGAGGCAATTACACTTTTTTCACAAATGTCATTCCACCATGGAGCTGGAAGTCTGCTTTTAAAATTATTTGGTTTATTAAGTTTAGGAATTGTCATATCTTTTAAAGTATCCAATCGAGAACAAAAATTATTATAGGTTGAAATAGGGTCATACAGTTTTAGGACTAAATCATTGAATATTGTTTTAGAAATAGTTTTATACTTTTCCCAATCTGCTTTTTTATATATAAACCTATCAACGGGGGGATTAATATGATATTTATCTATATGCAGTGAAATCTCTGTTATTGTTGGGTAGTGATAGCTGCCCATGGCATCATCATGTACAGACCACTCGCATATTGCTGCGAGGTTAGCACTAGTAAAGCTAACATCAATTGCAGACGGATTCCGTCGCGGGTTGTTAACAGTTGTAAAACTACCATCATTTAAAATACATAAATCCAAGTCATCGATGATATTAAATAAATCATGACCTCTGCCTTTAGTGGATAGACAACCAAATGCAATGTGGTGTGCATTGAAGTCACCACTGACAAATATGGGCTTTGGAAGATCATTAATAATATTATGTAATCTATTGATCCGTATATGTCCACTAGTAGGAGGACAGTATACACAAAGAATAGTCAAGCTACCATGTACAGTAGATAAGGACAGAGCAACAGTTTGAATGTCTTCATAAAATCTAGTGTTTAAAACTTTGTACTTTAAATATGGTTTAATCAGTATTGCTACACCATTATGAGTATTTTTGGAATTTTTATTATAAATATTATATCCAGGTATTCTAAAACTATTATCTTTAAACCATGTTTCGTTAAGTAAGCAAATGTCAATATTTTGTTTTTGTAAGAATTGAATCAGTAAGGGTTTTTTACTATTAGCACTTTGAATGTTATATTGAGCAATACGTAGCTTAGACAGTGTGTGACTTGGATCCATTACTTGAGATTTTTAAGTAGGGTTTCTTTAATACTATTTACGGTGGTAGGCGTATTATCTCCCTTATTACCCAGTTCTACCAACGTCTGTACCAGGGCCATAAGTACATCTTTGTTGGCAACTATTTGGGCTTTGATGTCTACTTTCGGGACATCTTTGGATTTATTTACATTATGTACAGTATTATTTACAGATGTAGACTTATTTACAGATGTATGTACAAACTTATTTACAGACTTATTTACAGTGTCAGTTGGTTTCATTTTTGGAGGTAGCAGAGGTGGAAATTCAGTATTATCACTCATGTGTTGTTTCGTCAATGTAGCACTTGCATAGGTAATCTTATTTTTCTTTTCTAAAATTTTATTCAACTTAATTGGACATAATCTAGAAATTGCAAGATGAGGCCCGCTGCAATTGCAACAGCAGATCTCTGTTGGTCTATCACATTCTTTATATAAATGCTCACCTCCACAAATGGAACATCTTTGTTTGCCATTGCATATTCTAGCAGAGTGGTTAAATTTAAAGCAACGGAAACATTGCTGTAATGGAGGTACATATTCAAAAACTCTGTATGAAAACAAATCGTATTGTACATTGTCTGGAAGAATATTCGATAGAAAAGTAATGCTAACTGTTTGTAGTGGTACTCGCTCCTGTCCTACCTTCTTAGTGAATCTTCTTACAGCTATTATTTCATATATTGATGATAGTTTGGTGTATAGTTCTTTGTTCGAAATGTTTGCTGGTACAAATCTAATTATACCTGTTTTTTCTATTTGCGCAGCCGGAATAAATGCTTTCAAACCATATTTGTTAAGAAAAGCGCTGTTATTAATAAAGTTATTGGCCGTATTATACTGTTTAAATATTACTGCTATTTTATTTGCGTTTATTCGTTGTATAGCCGTCACCCCTTTTATTTCGCTGGAGAATATATGGTTGAGATAGATAGGGCTCTTATTGCCTATTCTATCCTTATTATTTGAAGCTTCAATGAACACTTTAAAGTCTACATAAGTGGCATTTTCTGGATATAGTCTTTTATAGTCTGGTTTTAAATAAGGTGAATAGTCAGATAGCTCACCGCCGCCGCCATCACCACAGTCCATCCCAGTCCCTGCGTCTCCGGCCTCAGGCCGAGGACGTTTATGTGAAGTGGGCGGGTTATCCCCGCCCCCTTCATTTCCCACCATATTTTAGGTTTGTACACCTAGCACAATTGTTTTTTATTAACTATTATCAAGAAACTAGAAAATATTTAATAAAAAATGAAAATTGACGAAAATTTTTGACCGCTCTTTTTTAAAGTTCCCGCCAGAATCGCGTTCCGAGTTAGATATCGCGATTATGACAGCTAAGAACTGTCATTTTTGTCATCAATACGGAACGCTCGTGACCGCGCTAACAGTGCTCACTCAATGTTAAAACCTATTTACACCATATAAAACTTGTATAGACCACAAATTTCATCTTCTTATTTGATTAGGTGCTGAAACTAGCCAGAAGCACTATTTATAAGTTAGCTAAAACTATGATACGAATCAGAACATAACACCACAAGTGTCATTTTTGACAGCGCTCACGGTGATATTAGTGTATCGCATGGTCGGCGTTATCGCAAGAGTGCGCATGTCATGACGTCATCTATGACGATTCACGGGACATCGTTATCGCGCTCACGCCAATTCGGAACGGGTGTGAGCACGCTCAAATCGATATTATCGTATCTCGGAACGTAGCCATTATTTCCACACAGTGCTGCCAGTGCAAAGGCTTTTCCTGTACCAAGGGCTAAAATCAATATTTTTGAAATAGAAAATGTAGGCAGTTAATGTAGTGTTAGAAGTGAATAAAACACAAGTTCATGTTATTGTATAGAACGACTATTGGTAAAGATAGTCTGGTAGTGAACTATAAGTGAAAGTTAAAAAAAAGAGGTTATGAAGAAAACATCAGAAGGCAATTATTTCCAGAAAGCTAAGAAGAACAAGTAAATTTCTTCACAGTTACTTAGCCATCATCGCTTGGAAGAGCTGTGTCAATGCATAGAGTCGATAATAAAAAGTAAAAAAGAGAAATACCTTGAAAAATTGTATTAATGTTTATTTGTTTCAAATCAAATCAACAGTAATTTATTCAAATTAGGCAAAGAATCCGCACTTTTCGAATGTCAAAATTACTTAAGACAGTCTTCAAAACGCCCACCCTTCACCACTTCCTAGTGCTTTAGCTGGGAAGAAGAAGTGGCGCAACAAACTCCCTAGCAGCACAGCTGTCTGTCTGTTAGATTTTGATGTTTATCGGCGAAGATTATTATTTACTTACACTGTTGCTGCAGCCAACAAAACAATGTTCTCTCTTTTCCAACAGCGCCAATATCTTCATTTTTTAAGAGTTTGGACCCATATCTAACACAGTGATGCAACTAGTTTGCATTCGATCGTGGTCAAATGTGACACGTAATCGTTGATCGTGTCGTGTGTTGTTGGTCGTGTTGAATTGGAAGTTACACAATTATCAGAAAATATGGGGAGAAAATGACATTTAAGAGGACAACACACACGTTGACATTACACATTGACATTTGACAGTGACATTTTGAATGTTTGGCAACATTCGGCGGAGACTGACTGTGTGTATCTGTATATCCACTTTTCAGGAGTTTCAGCCGTTTCAGGACGAGAGTTGACGCATGCCGTCTGTTTTGTTTCAATCGTGGGGTTTTTACAAATTGCGATATATTGTGATCATAAGAAGGCGTGTGTCCACTACAGATCATTATGGCAATGGCAACAGAATTTATTCAAATAGATGGAAGTGTTTTAGAAGGGGTAAATATCGTATTTAGACTAATATTTTGTGTTGTTTGAAGTTGGATTAAAGTGTGGATAAAAATATTTTCAGGGTGGTCAAATACTTCGGACCACGATTTCTTTGAGCGCTATTCTGGGAATACCCGTGAGGATTATTAACATTCGAGCTAGGCGGAGCAAGCCGGGCCTAGCGGCGCAGCACCTCATAGGTAAACTGATTTATTTGTATTATTATAGAACATCTTGCTGGGTGTTTCCCTATTAAATATGATGACAAAATCCTTCCAATATTTTAGTAAAGTTCAAGCTGTTAGGGTAATAATGAATAAAATAAAATCAGTCTTTTCAACTTCAATACAAAATGTATATTATTGGAAAAACTAGTTCTGTATTTTTCGTATTATAAATAATTGGAAAAATACAGAACTGCCAGGGTCAACAAAGCATCTCGAGAAATTCGAAATATTTAGTTCCTTCAAATATAATTCAAATTTTATTTCATGTTAATACAACATCTAAGGCCAAAGCAATCATCAACATCATCATCATCTGCCTAGCCTTTTCCCAACTATGCTTCCAGTCTAACCGGATGCAGCTGAATACCAGTATTTTGCATGGAGCGACTGCCTATCTGACCTCCACAACCCAGTAACTGGGGTAATACGATACCCCTTGGTAAGACTGGTTGTCAGACTTTCGGGCTTCTGACGACCCATAACGACTGTCGAAGAAAAAGGCAAAAGCAATATCTAAGGTTAAATAAACTATATTTTCAAGAATGAAATAAGAAATTGACAAAAGAGGGTAACACAGAGTCATATTTTGAATTTCTGAGATCATTAAATTCTTTGTTATTGCTACTTTGCTTTGCCTGTTAGCTTAAAAGTATAATATCCTTCATCAAATGTTCCAGTACAATCCAAACAATGTAATCAATCAAGAAAATATTGCAATGTATTACATATTTACATTTTAATGATGGTGTAATTTATAGACATTCCATTCATGATAACTTAATATGACTAATAATTACATTATTTTTCTAAATTATTTCAACATAGGTAAAACATTTAGTTCTTTCACAATAAATACCAAACCAAGAAATGGTTAGGTACCATTTTACATAAATAAAATTAACACTAAAATTGTACTTAGTCTTTTAAAAATTCACATGTGACCTAATATGGCTAATGTTGTTGTATTAACTGCAATAACAGTGTTGAAACATTTTTTTAGTGATGACTGCCTACTCAATGTTGTTGAAACTCAACTGCCATACATAATTAGTTGCATCTAAAATAGAAAGGTTTTAAAATAAAGATAAAGTCTAAAGATATGGCCTGATACAACACCTCTTAAATTGTGGTAATAAAAACTTATCTAGAACATATCAATTGCTCCGACTGATAGCTCCATCCAGGCTCCATCCTTTTTGCCCAACCCATGGTATTAATAAATCCATAATGCGGCCCCTGTACCATTTTTTTATTTGAATATGTTGATAAATGATTTTATTTCTGTAAGTAGGTTTGTAGAAACACTTTTACATGTCAAACATATTTTAAAACTAGATGAGGTTGTCGTTTTCCTATCTGACTACTCTGAGGAGAAAGGCCAAAACAAACTCAGAGGTCATAGTCTCTTAAAGTCCAGATATAATCTTGGTTAGATCATGCGAAAACCATGTGGATAGGTGTCTGAAATGGTCTTTTGAGAAAAGAACCACACAGATTGAGTGGACCTGACCAATCAGTGCACGCATTTATCAGTAATCATGCAGCTCAACTCAGACCTCAACTCAACAAATTGAGGAGCTCAACGACGAACAATACCAAAGAAAGGACATTTGGATAGACTATATAAATTACTAAAACTGCCAGACCATGCATAAATGAAGAAAAAAAAACAATTACCCACACAGTCATCACATTCACAATAATTAAAGCAATATAATACTTTACAAAGTAAATATTCATGTCATTGTTTAAACAAATTCATAATGTCAATGCCTATATAGGGTAAACATACCGGTTAACCGGCCACTACCCCTTTTCGGCCACTTCGCACGTTATTTGTCCTTATAGACAGTGTTATAGGCCGCCCCTTTCAAATTTTGCGCCCTTCGATCCGAACAAAATTCACGGTCCATAATCCAACGGCATGACCGCGAAATTTGCGAACTGAGCCCTCAGTCGCCATTTCAAAATTTGGTGTGTGGACACGTGTCAAATTTAGCGAAAAAAATAGCAGGTGGATTGATTTTCTAAGGTAAGTTTTTAAGTGTTACTGTTGGTTTATTTTTCATTGATTTGGTTTGTGTGTACTTAGCATGTTTAATTTCAATATTCAAGTGCCCAAACTCATCTAACTTTTCAAAATTTGTGATATTTTTGGTGGTCGGACAATACGTTAACGATTAATTTCAAAATCTACTTTCCGACCGGGTGGTCGCATAACCGGTTTATTCATGTCATTTCACTTAGCCTTTATTGGAGAAACCTTAAATTCACCAACATAGATTCCATTATATTTTTGAACAGCTAGAATTTTGTAAATTTACAACTAGATTCCGGCCGCCAGTATACCTCATATTTTCAAAGATATGACCCTCAAAAATACCGAACGTTTAGCGGCCGATAACTGGTAAAAATATAACCTGTCTCCGGCCGTTCAAAATAAAGGACGCCCGAAAATTAGTAAAAATTACACCTGATTCCGACCTTTCGAAAAAAGAACGCCCGATAATTAGTAAAAAATAAATCTATTTCTGGCCGTAATATTTGTTTCTGATTTCATGTTTAGTTACCCCTTTATGCTGAAATGGCTACATGGGTTTGAATGAAATTTGGCGTAGCCTTACTCTGAATTTATACATAGGGTACTTTTTAACCGCGGAGTCGAAGAAGCTTATGTGTTATATGTGATAATGGATAAATTTTTGGTTGATGTGCTTGGTGTTGGAATTGTTTTTTTTTTTCAGATGGCACCTGTCAGTAACGGAAAGAAAAAAAAATTAAGAGCTTTCCCGAAGGATTGCTTATAGTGAAAAAGCACTGACAAGCGGTCTTTCAGATATTCGCGGCATCAGGAAAGCGAGCCGGTAGGACGGAGTTCACTATACAGGACAGGCTTTCCAGTCGTGTTGCTGATTTAAGGAGAAAAATTAGCCCAGATCCTATATTTGGTTTTGATGGAGAAATGAAAATCGTTAATTGGATAATTGAGTTGGCGAATTTTCATGAAATTTCATGTTTTTTTAATTTTATTTTTATATGATTGTGTTAAGAGATTTTTTAATGATACTAAAGCCAAAAGTAGCTATAAGTCGCAGAAAAGAGTAAAAATATACCGCTTTTTGAGAATTTATTCATTGTTTTACTTTCATACTATTATAAACCCTATGAGCTACTGAATAAGAGTCGATTTTCTACCGTGAATTAGGTGGCCGATAACTAGTGCACTAGTGGACGATAACTGAGTGAAAAGGCCGATAGCCGGCTTATTATATTTGCTATTTTTACGAATATATATTTTTTATTAATTATGTATCACTGATACGTCTATGAACGTTAGGTTTTATGAAACTACACTATTGTAGGATAAAATATTTATTTTTTGAAAAATCTTGGAGTACAGCATTATGATAGAAATCAATTCTAAAGTCAACAAGCCGCTTAAACGGCCGATAACCGGTATGTTTACCCTATACAAAAAATACGAAAATAATCGTGGTGAGATCATTTGAGGACCATGTAGATTGGTGTCTGATATGGTCTTTTGAGGAAAGAACCACACAGATTGAGAGGACCTGTCCCGTCAGTGCACGCATTTGTTAGTAATCATGCAGGTCAACTTAAAACATAAGGAGCACAACGATTTGAAAAACAATACCAAAGAAAGGACATGTCGGTAGGCCGCATAAAGTACTCAAACTGCCAGATTATCATTAAAAACGTAACAGAGAGAGAGTAAAAAGAAAACAAAAAAAAAAATCACATGACCCACATAGTCCTCCTAGTCACAATAATTAAATCAATCATAATTATATTAAACTTCTCAAAGTCATTCATGTCAAAGTGTTTCTATTAGGTAACTACCAAATGCCAAAGAGTATGTCAATGAGAAAGTTTGCAAAAAAATTAAAAATAACCTTCAGTAGAAAATTGGAGCAGGTATAATATAATCTTTAACGGGGAATATGCATCGTTTGACATATTTTTAGATCATCGAAGTATCATGTGTCTTAATTATGTATTATTTTACCGAACTATGTTTCGCCGATTTACAAAATAACTTTTTGCTATTGGCCGAAGCCTCTTTTGAACTTTCTTCATTTGCCAAATGATTTATTTGCCATATTTTCACCACACCGAAACAACATTTTACGGAATATTATTTGGTCAAAAATATATAGCCAGTTACTTGGTAGCATTTAAAATATTCAATTAAAATAGTGTCATAAAAAGTCAATACGTTGTGCTACAAAATTTGGTGAGAAACGAATCGCTGCAACACCGACTTCACGCAGTCTTGTCTGCTCTACACCTAGAGTGTAATTTAAGCCCGCGTAGGCGCGGAGGGGGCGAGCGTTAAAATTATCTGCGACGATAAGCTCGCGTGGGGCCGCCCAAACTCCGCAGTGCCGGAGCCGTGACAGAAACAATGCTTGCTGCATGTTGCTTGTCTGCTTGCATGTTGCATGGTTGTTTTCACGCTACATGCTTGCTTGCATACTGCATGCCTGCTTGCGCGCTGCATGCCTGCTTGCATGGTGCATGCTTGAAGCAAGCATCCTTGTTTGCATACTTCTTACTGGGACCACTTTGGTCATAATCAACTGTTTTAAGTGCCACCTACATTTAAATAATTAATTAAACAAAACAGTGGTATAATGAATGTTAGGAAACATAATACTTCGAACAAATGTTATTTCGGCTAAGTGTAACATCGGTAAAAAGTTTTTCGACCAAATGAAACGCCGGAGTAACGAAGAAAATCGAATTGATGATTGGTCAACTGATACAGTGGCAGATGTGACTTCGATGAAGTAAAAAAAAAACGAAACGATAATAGTTGAAAAGTTTTAGGTGAAATTAAATTCGGTCAAATATTTTTCGGACTTATGATACGTAACCTCTTTAACGGTATAAAAAGCTTTCAGGCACAAATTACGCCCAATTGATTAATTATTAATTAATTAATGATTTAAATTTATTGAGACTTAGATCTTGAACAGCTTGGAAGTTTATTATAAAAGCGTATACATTGACATCTGAATGACACACCTATTTTCTTGAGCCTTGTTGATGGTACAACAAATTTGCGTTTGATCCTAGTATTTTTACTATGGATATCACTGTATTTTTCAAACAATTTAATATTTTATGGGCATATAAAAGATTTTCAAAAATATACTGTGAAGGCATTACATTAATCTCCTTAAATTTCTCTCTGAGAGAGTGTCTCGGACTTAATTTATAAATTGATCGTACAGCTATTTTCTGCAGGGCAAAGATAGTCTGAATGTCGGCGGCATTACCCCACAACAGAAAACCATACGACATTACACTATGAAAATAACTAAAGTAGACTAAGCGGGCTGTCTCTATGTCAGTTAAATTACGATTTTTTCTAACAGCGTATGCTGCGGAGCTTAGCTTTTTCGACAATTTATCTATATGTGGGCCCCACTGAAGCTTGGCATCCAACGTTAAGCCCAAAAATACAGTGCTATCTTCAGGATTCAATCCTTCGCCCTTTATTAACACAGTAGTTTTCACCTGCCTAACGTGAGGTAGCGTATACTTAATGCATTTGGTTTTTTTTTTTCATTAAGAGGTAAACTATTAACATTGAACCAGTGTAATACTTTTGAGATTGCGCTATTGATTGCGGTGAATACCGTCTACTGGGATAGGTATTGCAAAGTACTGATAATGTCTCAAATTGGTTCATTTAGTATATATGAGGGTTCTAAGTGCAAATTCGCCTCTATCCAGTTTCTAAAAATGTTCATAGCAGTTGAAAAACGTTCTGTGGCTTAATAAATCTTCCAATTTTAGGAGAAATCTTCTGGGTTTACAAAAATATAGTTTTTACCAGCTCATAATAAATTTAATAGCAATAGCATTCATATCTTATACGTAATATTCAATTGAAAAGTGGATAGTGGCGATTTTGCGCCTCAGCTCTGTATAGAGGCGTTTTTGAACTTCATTCATAGGAACAGAGACGGTTTTGCACGTAACTTTATGATTCGATTTAATAAGCAGGATTGAACCAAGAACCCTAACAATTTTTTTTTAATTACTACATTGTATTATTATAATAAAATAGTGTGATTTGACCTAAAAAGGGATCAAAAATGAAACACTCATGATATGATTTTATTTTATTAGTAGATACATAACTAAAACTTTAAATTCTAATGCCTACTTCTTCAAAATATTCGCAAGGCTCTGTTTGTTCCTCAACCGATTCACCGTAGGTTTTTTCCAAGACATTCTTTGAAATACAAAAGCATATCATCGCTATGGTCACTTTTCCAGTTGTCTCCAAAATGTTGTGTTTTGCAGCATATCTGTAATAATAAAAAAGGATCATAGATTTCATACAAAATTGCCACATACCCACATTTTGCAGTAGTGAGTGTTCCATACCTGACAGGTTGGAACCTGCCCCATCGGTTTCCTAGTACGTACTGCGTTTCGCAATGTAATAAAATGCACACACATTATTCGTCCAAACATCCATTGAACCCATAACCTCAGGATATGGAATCAGCTAGAGATAATACTCAATAAGAAATACTCTTCAAGCTAAAAAATATTATTAAAATCGTTTCAGAATTGGCGACGACATTGCGTAACATAGGCACACACAAAAAATACAATCGAATTGAGAACCTCGTCATTTTTGAAGTTTCTAGAAGTCGATTGAAAAAAATTAAAGCAAAGACTAAAATAATAATTAAAGTAACTATGTAGTAATTTTATAAAACTGAACACCATTAAGAAACCCTGTGAAAGGGGCGCTAATGTCTTTGCATCGGCGTCAGATAACTATGTCTTGCATAAACCTATCCAAATTATAACCGTTTAGGCAGCCCATAAAACTTACCTCTCTTCCTTTTTCTTGTTGCGTTTCCATTGATTTTCGTTGCGAGATCGCTTCCTTGCATTTTTTTTTCCGGCACTGGAGTAACATTTAATTCCATTTTGACAGTAAAACACACAGAAGTCGTATAAAAATTACGCACGTAATTAGTTTAAAAACACTAGGACGGCCATGATGCTTGCTGTTCGGTGATTGGTAGAAACGGGACAGTGGCGGTTTTGCGTTTTAGCAACTGGATAGTGTAGGTTTTGAATCTCACTTGTTACTTTTTCTGTCTTTTTGTACGTGATAGAGGCGGTTTTGACCGTAACTGAATATACAGAACCATAGATAATGTGATTAAGTGTCACCAGATGAAAAAAAAAACTATTTTTTTTTTAATGGACAGTAGCGGATTTGCACTTAGACCCCTCATATATACAAATATCTCTCTTTTTCCCGTTATTTAATTTCTTCTGCCTTTTGTTTTAAATGGTATGGAAAAGCTATAGTGCCACTGATTCTCTTGTATATTGATTTTTATTCCGGTATTCCCTTTTCCAACAATAGTGCACCAAATCCATAACCAAAGCAATATAGTGAATGTCCTTTGATTCACAGGCATAAAGCTAGTAGCAGACATGTGCGGCGCAAAGCTGAGGGGTGACACCATTGGCTCCACCGAGGTACAGTTCATGCCGGGTAAGAGGATCAAGGGCGGGCACTACGTCGCCGACACACGCACTGCTGGGTGAGAACCACGCCTTATTTGTGCTTACAAGGTTATTATTTGCTTTTATTTAGTTGTTTTTTTTTGTGCACTGAAGGAAATTACAGACCGATCTCCTTTGAGAACAATTTCCAATACAATTTCTCCATGTTAGGGCTGGTCATCGCTGAGCTTCATAAGTTCCGAGTTGGGCTGCACGATTAGTGACAAATGCGTGCACTGACCGGACAAGTTCACTCATTCTGTGTGGTTCTCTCCTCAGAAGACCATTTCAGATACCAATCTAAGTGGTCTTCACATGATTTGAGCTGACATGATTAGGCCTTTCTTCTCGAAGTAGTCAAAGAGAAAACACCGACCTCGTCTAGTTTTAAAAAGATGATTGATGTGTGAAGGTGTTTGTAGAAACCTACTTACAGAAATAAAATCATTTAATAAATCGTGTAGGGAATGGAAAGCCAGCACTTAAAACCAACCAGTCCATGTGCGTCTCAAGCCTCTTTCATGGTAAGAGTTGTGGCGAGAGCGGCGCATTTACCAGGTCTGGACACACCCTAACGTGTTACTGCCAAATGTTCCTTGTTAAAACTGGTCACATTGCATAGGGTTTGGAAACCCAGCACGAAAAACAATAAACGGTCTATGTGCGTCTCCAGCTTCGGTGAATGTTGCGTAACGTTGTTGCTGCAACATACTATTGTGTTACTGGCAACATTGCATAAAGTACACAGCATAACATCAAGCAAATATTCCCTGAAGGGTTCGGCAAAGGCGTATAAATGGGTATGAAGCCCACAATGCCTACATTTCGCACGTTACATTTTTGACGAATACGTTCCAGCAAAATCATGCTGCATGCGGAAGCAATGTATTAGAGATATACGCTAAGGTGTCCGCGAAATTCAAAATTTCTTAAGTTTTTTGTAATTTCCAGGTCAGTGTCAGGTAGGGTTGCCAACTTTTTATAGAAGAAGTAGAGTATTTCTGATTTCAGAGAGAGTAAATAAAGAGTACAGATTCATAAAATGGAGTAGGTGCCATTTGTTTATTTCTTTTATGTATTTTCTAGCACTTTTTGCGGTACATAACATTTTTATTGATTTTGCAAGAATTGTAGGACTCCAAACATCCTAATTATATGGTAATATACGATCAGGAGCTTATTTTAATTTTATACGATTTTATTTGCATTTTTACGACATACGCTTGCTCATTTGTTATTCGAATAATACAGATTTTAACCCGTAACAGATTGCAATAAGAACTGCTATCGCTCATAAGGACAATATTTAAAGTTACCAGGGCCTTAATAATGAACTGGCCGTTGCCCGTGACTTCGTCTGCATGTATTTTGTATTGAATATTTTTTAATTCAAATATCAAGGATGAAAGGTAGCCTATATCCTTCTCCAGGTTCCAGGCTATTTGAGGCTACATACCTATCTGTCTAATTTCATAATGATCAGTTCAGTGATCTAGGCGTGAAAAGATAACATATATAGTTAGTGCAATTATTTTATTGATATGGATGGAATTATATATTTTTTTTGTTATTGGGTTTTTCTAACTGGAATTTCTCAGTAGCACCCCGGAGTCTGGTACCCGGTTAATGGCAATAGGCTCGCTATTACATGGGACGTAAACATGACTGGCGAATTGTGGGTGTACTTTAGGCACACCTCTGCCCAACCCTTCCGGGAAAGAAGGCGTGATGTTATGTGTTTGTGGAATTCTTGTTATCCACATCATTAGTGGAGCTGATGTAGGTACTAAACCGGTCGGTAGAGGTCATTCTTCTTCGACCTGGCGGCGTCTTCGAGACTTTCGAGAAAACCATTCAAGTGTTACGAACTTATTTGCCCTTTTATTTATAATACAGCGTAAATTTTGCATTGTTTCACCGGCTTCAGCCGAACCTTTTGTTTTATTGATCACGTTTTGTTTGTCCATGAAGTTTGTGAATCTATAACGTTATATAAATACAATTTTTCGGGTTGGCATTCATCGGCTCAAACCGAATACTTATAGGTGTTAAAAAAATACGTATCATCAAACTCAAAACTCAAAGCATTTATTTCAATTAAACCATTTACAGGCACTTTTGAATCTCGAAGACTCAAAAAGTCGATCAGTTGGAAAGTAGAAGCTAGTTGCCCATTCCAAAACGTAGATCTTTACGGAGAAGAACGGGCAAGAAACTCCACGGACACTCTTTTAAAATCAAGTTGAATATTACAAAATCTTGGGAACATTATTCTTGTTGCTTCTGTATGTGAGAACAATGTAAAAAAATAAATTATAAACGATTCTAAATACAAAATAAAAATAAGCCCTGGAAGTTAGGAGATGACCAGTTCACGAACTTGCCGCGTCGATCAGCACCATCCAGCTCAACCATTTTGTAGGGAACCGAATGATCCAACACACGCGCCACCATCAGTGAGACATTTATGTGAGCATGACATACTCACAACTGCCATGCTTTTTCAAGTCAACGTAAATCATCAACACAATACACGGATGCATGGTACTCACATTTACAAAATTTAAACAAAATGCTTCAAATTATACATCATGATCATCATCTGCCTAGCCATTTCCCAACTATGTTGGGTCTTTCCGGATGCAGCTGAGTATCAGTATTTTACATGGAGCGACTGCCTGTTTGACCTCCACGACCCAGTTACCAGGTAATACGATACCCCTTCGTAAGACTGGTTGTCAGATTTCGGGCTTCGGTGTAACGAATGTCATAGATCCACGAATGACAGCCGGGACTAACAGCTTAACGTGCTTTTCGAGGCACGGAGGAGCTTAGGTATTTAAAGATGGTCACCCATCCACGGAACAACTGCGGCAAGCGTAGCTTAACCTTATCGATCGACCGGTGCGGCTGTCATTACTTATTCACCAGCCTCGTACATAAATACGCATGTATTGTCCCAATGCAAAGGGCAGGGCAACGGCCTCCCATTTCTTTTCCGCTCAACTCGCTCCTGGGCCAATATGGACTAATCCCTCATGTAAACGGCACGGCGGCGGCGGTTTGACGGCACGGTTGGCGCAGTGGTTAAGCGATTGGCTGTTGCGCTGCATGTCGTGGGTTCGATTCCCGCACGGAACAAATATTTGTATGACCTACAAGTAGTTGTTCTGGGTCTGGGTGTTTGTGTATGTGAGTTTAAATGTTTGTAGACGCACCCACAATACAGGAGTAATTCCTAGTGTGGGGCAACGTTTAAAAAAAGAAAAGAAAGAAACGTCAAGGGACCCCCATCCGCCCATCCGACATGCGGCAAACGTGTCCAGCCCAGTCCCATTTGAGCTTGGCTGCTTTTTGGATGACGTCTGCGATTTGTGTTTTAGAGCACAATATCGTGTTCCGTATCCGCTAAGTATATATTCTGTATACGGTTGGGAAAAAAGGGCGCTCCGCTCAGCCTCACGTACACAACATGCACACAGTAAAAACCAACTGCAACATGCCAATGAGGATAGCGAATGGTGTTTGCCGCTCGCCATGAATCGAATGACAGTCATATATACATATGTAGCAGTTGCTTCGGGTCGGCTTTGTTAAAGAAATACTGCTAAATCGAATGTGCTGTCCCGAACAAGTAACATACTTACACATGAAACAACGCCATGAATGTAAAAAAAATCCTAGCAAATTGGATAAAACCATTTACGAAGATACTGAGGCGCACATACACGTTCGCATGCTTGTAATATATTTTAATATAGTTCTGAATAAAAAAAAATGTATTTAATAAAATAAAAAATTCTTGACCATCTGCAACTTAATCATTTTGTCCGGTAGTTCGATCAGTCTGCTCATGCAAGTAGCGCTGCCCTGCGCCCTGCTTGCTGACGGGCCCGTCGTTATGGACCTGAAGGGAGGCACCAACGCCGACATGGCGCCTCAGATCGAGTACATGACTGAGGTCTTCAGGAACACACTCAAACTCTTTGGAGCGACATTTGAATTAAAAATGCATAGACGAGGGTAAATATTATTATATTATTTAGTGATTATAGTAATGCTTTATATGTTATCAGGTCACTTATCAGTTGTAGGAAATTATCAATGCAAAATTCATACAAAAGGTTGCTATCATGGCATAATTACATGTAAGTCTGTAATTATGCCGTAAAAACTGTACTTTGATCAGAAAACTCGTAAACTGTATACAGGATCAAAATAAATTAGCTGGCGACGACTATACTGCTAGCAGCCGTTTGCTCATGTTTCGCATAAGACGGGAGGAAACGTCCGGGTGTATCCATTGCGAAGATCGCCCTGAGGACACGGTGGAGCATACGGTGGAGGTCTGCTCGGCTTGGACGGAGCACCGCCGTGTCCTCGTGGAGGCGATCGGCGGCGGCGATCTCTCGCGTCCGGCCCATGGTACGGAGCGAGAGTGCATGGGTAGCCGTCACCTATTTTAGCGAAGCAGTAAAGCTCGCAAAGAGGGAGGCGGCGCACGTGAGGGAGAGGTAGTACATGCGCCCTCACAGCCATAGCCTTCGCAGGAGACGCCCTGGGCGCCGGGAATCCCAAGCTGATTCCCGGCCACCGTAGGCGCGGGCTTGCGGACGGCGAGTAATGGGTAGCTCGCTGTCCGGTAAGGACCAAGCCCGGGTCGACCGCGCGTTGTGTTCCACGCGCGCCTCAAAGAGATGTCAGCACCAACTGGTGGGGCCTGCAAGGGCCGATGCCTGCCAGAGGTGCGGGTTGTTCGAAAGGGATACCGCGGCCCCTGGCACACAGGCAAATGAGGGAACACGGGTGGGTTTTAGTCAGTAGTAGTTAAAAGTCTGACACGCCCTCCTGTTCCACCCAGAGCGGGATAAGTTATTTGATGATTTCCCACCCAAAAAGAAAAAAAGCCGTTTGCTCATAATCAAACAAAATAATTTTATTTGTAATTTATAATATTTTTTTTTGGAAGTAAATAATTAATTAACCAGCTGTATAGCTAAATAAAATTATAAGTATAGAAAATCTGCTTAATTTTGCTATATCGTTATTAGACACATCCCGTCTGTCTTGCCAGCTAGTTAATTTTATTAGCTTGGTACGAAATCTTTAAACGTGATTTTGACCCACTTTTTTTTTTCTGGGTGGGAAATCATCAAATAACTTCTCCCGCTCTGGGTGGAGCGGGAGGGCGTGTCAGACTTTTACTGACTAAAACCCACCCGTGTTACGCGATATCTCAGCAATTGTGGATTGATTTCGAAAATTCTAAATAGGTTTATGTATCAGTAGTGTTTTTTAAGTTTTTTTTTTTTTTTTTGTAAAGTTTACAGTGTTTGATCAAAATATTGACTTTCAAAGCCTGGTTTTAGATACTACCCAAAGGGCGGCGGCTTCGTCACAGTGGAGTGTACGCCCGTGTATAGGTTCACCGCAGCCAATGTGATGGACCGCGGCTACGTCAGCAAGATCATCGGCTGGAGCTTCGTGGCGGGCACACTGCCTACACGGGTAGGTTCCATGTTCATCATCATCATGATTTTGTCCGAAAGACGTCCACTGCTAGACATAGGCCTCCCATTTTTTTTTTTGGGGGTTTTGCTAAAATCGCCACGCTTGGAAAGTGGGTTGGCGATCGCAGTATGGTGGTAAAATGCATAGAGAACGTTACTGCCCATTTTCTGGTTAGACCCTTAGTCGCCTTTTACGCCGTCCACGAGAAAAAATGGCTCCCATGTTACAACATTTTATTTAATCAACCTAAATCTATTTTACTAGCCTGTATTCTTCCACTGCTGTGCTAAAGGACTCCCTCTCCCTTCTCCACGCATTTTTGTCTTTTGCTAGTGCTGATCAGTCCTTTCGGTAGGAGTCAAGCACGTCCCGCCATCTTCGACCTTGAATATATTAAGAGCCTCGTCTTATTGCTAATAAGCATATAATATTGCCAGTACTAGGACACAGGCCTCCACTGCCACTCTATGAGAAAGAGTGGGCCATAATCGACTACGCGGGCCAAACGCGGTTGTTGGATGTGACATGTCGTCGCATTGTTGGTTCTGACACGGAAATGCCAGTTTCCTCACCACGTTTTCTAACATCGTTTTGAGAGAAATGCTGATGTGGTAAGCGCTTGTCTGGGTTCGGACCTACGACCTACAAATCGGAAGTTAGGGCTGGTACCACTGGGTCTCCACTACTCATATTACACGACAGAAATGCCGCCGGCGTTAAACAAAAGACACAAAAAAAACTTTCCAAAAGTAATAAACGTTTTCTTAAGGTGGTTGTACCTGCTAGTTATGTATAGTCCTCTATGATTTTTATTTTGGTGTGTGCCGTGTTTAGAACTGTTGCAAAATAAATGTGGGAAATCAAATGGAAAACAACTGGTTTTTATTTACATTCAAAACGTCTTGAAACGTTAATTACGCCTTTACGTAACAACTTGCCCTCCGCCATCTCGCTACTTACCCTTTCTCTCCCTCATACACTCTCGCTCTTGCTCACACACTACTATCATCCGCCACATAAATGTTATTCTTTGTTCAGCTGGCTGCCCAGATGTGTGACGGCTTCAAGGAAAGTACAAAAGACCTGCACCATCGCACCGAGATCACGGTGGTGAAAGAAGACTCACACGTAGCGCCCAACAACTGCAGCGGTATCATGTGAGTACTATGTTTAACTATACACGTAACAACAACACGGCTGTCTTCCTCAAATGAGCAGGATGGTATAAAATAAACATAACGTTATCATCCCTTGTTTCATGGGTATGTTCACTCATTTTACGCCAGTTTTTTATGTTTAAGTCCAATGTTATAGGGGGCAAGCCTATAGCCATCATCCGGGCACAAATCCAGACTCCGGGCTGCTATTTCATTTTCTTAGCGTGTCGATGGAATAACAGAAAAAATAACAGAGAAAAACCCTAAAACAGTTTGCCTGTCCTGGGAATCGAACCCAGTCCTCGTTCCCCCATCTTAGACGTCGGGCTGGGCCCTGTATGGGGTCCCGATCAGGGCGGCTGACCTGACGGCCGGCAGTATAGCTATCCTGCGGCAGCCGCAGCGAGCTATGGCCGTCAGAGTCATCAGGGGGTATCGCACGATCTCTTACGAGGCGGCTTGTGTACTGGCCGGATCCCCGCCCTGGGACCTCGAGGCGAAGGTACTCGCGTCACTGTATCGGTGGCGCGAGGACTCAAGGGTGCGGGGCGAGTGGCTGACGCAGAGACACTTGGAGTTGCGTCGGTCATAGCTTCGCGCAGCCCTGGTGGCGGAATGGCGGGAGAGGCTTTCACGCCCTACCGCCGGGCCCGCCACCATACTCAATACTCAATATCTTTAATGCTTTACCATAATGTGTACTTAGGTGGTAACTATATAATTGAGATCATTATGGACCCTGTAGGGCACAGCAAAAGGGTAGGAGAGAGGAAGCCCTGTTTTATTTAATATATTATTATTGCTATTATAATTCGTTGTTATTTTAGTTGTATTATTTAATATAAAATATTATTTATTAAAAATTACCATATTGTTAATACATATTAATATATATTAAAACATGCCTATAGTTAAGTGATTATGATTAATTATTGTTATAAATTATGATTCTTAAATTATTTTTTTATTATATTAGTAATTTCCTTAGCATAAACTATATACAATTCTTCTATTAATTATGTTTATCATTAAAATATTCATCTAGGGAATAATAGCATTTATTTATCAGTAATTTTTTAAGTTTTGTGATAAATAAATTGAACTTTTCTTCTTTCTTTATTATGTCTGGCAGTTTATTGTATATTTTATAGACATTACGTAGGGACTTGTGGAATGCATTTTTAGCTTGGATGTTGGTATGTTTAGTCTAGATCGGTGCCTAAGTGTGTATTGTGATTGGATGTCTTCGCGTTTAGTGTAGAACTCTTGATGCTTACGGACAAATTTACATATTTCTAGAATATAAATACTGGGGAGGGTTAGAATATTATGTTTTAGGAAATAGGGTTTGCAGCTGTCAGTTTGATCAATATTTACCAAGATTCTAACTAATTTCTTTTGTAGGGTAAAGAGTGTCAGTGCATCTGTACTATTTCCCCAGAGGGTTCACTGAGGGCCATCGAGGCGGTCCGGCCAGTACTAGAAAGCTGGCTCGGGAGGAGGCACGGCCCCCTGTCGGTTCGGGTAACACAGGTGCTCTCGGGGCATGGTTGCTTCGGGAAGTACCTGTGTCGCATAAACAGAGAGCCGGACGCTCGGTGTCACCACTGCGTCGACTGTCGGGAGGACACGGCGTGGCACACGCTGGCAGAGTGTGCCGCTTAGGAGGAGCCGCGCCGTGCCCTCATCTCAGGAGTAGGCACTGACCTGTCGCTGCCGGCCGTTGTCGACTCGATGGTCGGCAGCGAGGAGTCCTGGGACGCGGTGGTATCCTTCTGCGAAACAGTCATGTTGCAGAAGGAGGCTGCGGAGAGGGAGCGGGAGATGGCTTCGGCTAACCCTATCCGCAGCAGACGCACCGGGCGCCGGCAGAGGGCGGATAACGCCCCCTTCCAGCCCTCCTAAATGGGTCCAGGGGCGACAGATCTTGGGAAATCTGTCACCCCCTACTTCTTAGGACCCGAGATGGCGGCGCGTAGTGTTCCACGCGCGCGACGTAAGGGGGGAGTTTAACACCTCACTCCCCCCCTGTCGCGAGGTGGCCGACAGAGGCGGGCTGGCACTAGCCGGGGATCGCGGAAGTCACATCAGTTTACGTGATTCCCGGTGCAAGTGAGAGACGGAACACCGGGGTGGTTTTAGTCAGTAAGAGTCTGACAGACCCCTCCGCCCTCCCCGGGTTGAGGACATGCATGAGGATTTCCCCGTAATCAAAAAAAAAAAAAAAATGGTTAACATTAGTTCGTGTTCGGGGCCCGAATTAATGTTATGTCCGAAGGTGATACGGAGTAGGAAACGCTCGTAATTTCGGCCAAAACTACGGCCTCGTACTTAGAGAGAAGCGCCCTAGGATCGCGTGTCCTAACCAGCTAAT
The DNA here is from genome assembly GCA_949091785.1 of Polymixis lichenea. NCBI lineage: Eukaryota > Metazoa > Arthropoda > Insecta > Lepidoptera > Noctuidae > Polymixis > Polymixis lichenea. Next base: position 21,296,964 of record OX420948.1, on the reverse strand, counting down.
GTGTGTGTGTATGTAGTGCGATCTGCGAGACGACGTCGGGCTGCCGCCTGGGCGCGGACGGGCTCGGCAAGCGCGGCGCCGACCCGCTGGAGGTGGGCCGCGCGGCCGGCGCCGCGCTGCGCTGCGACATACTCGCCGGCTGCTGCCTCGACACACATCTGCAGGTACTACACTTCTAGTATATCTGTCTAGGAAGAGCGGAAGGGTCGTACGGTCAGTCCTATATGTAGTTGTAAATAATAACCGTTTTAAACCAAAGAAAAGTGGTTTGAAACCCGTTTTAAATGTGTTTCAAAATCAAAATCAAAATCAAAAGTCATTTATTCAAATTAGGCTGAGAATCAGCACTTTTCGAACGTCAAAGTACATGAGACAGTCCCCCAAAACGCCCACCCTTCACCACTTCCTAGTGCTTTAGCTGGGAAGAAGTGGCGGAACAAACTCCCCAGCAGCACAGCTGTCTGTTTAAAACCACGACCACGTGGGCCGTACATTGATTGCTTATTAGGAACTTTAAAAATTAAATTAAAAAGGCTAATTATATTATTCACAATTTTTATACTTAGTGAAGTCATTTATTACAACTACCTCCGTTTTTAGAATTAGACAGGCTGAAAACAATCTTTATATGCGTATATATTAAAATATACATTTTAAAAATATGTTGTAGCTAAGTATCAATAAAAAATAGTCTAATTAGGTTTATATTCAACCACTGCATATTTTTAGAATGTATATTTTATATTGCCCTTGATTGTTTCTGAATCAAGGAGTAGGTGTGGCCTAGATCACTTCGTAAAGCTTCGGTGCATTGTATTAAAAAAAACATAAACCATTATTTCCATTATGGATTGAAACAAAAAAGACGTTTTAAAACCAAATGGTTTAAAACTCTCAAAAAATTATGGATGGACTGTGAAAGATGATATGGCTAAAAAGGCAGTGATTACCGACACGACAAATAATATGAGAAGTATGAAAGAAAAGACATGTGTCGCCGACCCCAAGTAATTTAAGATAAGGGCAGACAATGATGGTGATGATATTCTTTTAGTGCTTAACATTTTCATTCACCTGCTGTACTGTAGGGAATGCCTTTCAGGTATCTTCTTTATGATGGTATTCCATGCAGCCTCAGTCAGAAAAATTCTGTTGCGGCTTAAAAGATCTCTTTTAAGCCGCAACAGAATTTTTCAATTGAACAAATGTAAAGATCTAGAATTAAAGAATCTTGATAGTCAAACGTGCAAGGAAACTATAGATAAATACTTGAAAATACTAGACTACCACAGCACTGAAAATCTGCTTATAAAATTGGTATAAATAAGGTACAAAAATAATAAGGCACTCATAACTATACACCTACAGACTCACACATAAAACATACACACGTATACCTATACACATATACCTATACCCATACCCAAACACATAACAACACAGACATTTCCAACCTTGTAACTTAATTAATATAACTGTACTATGATTCCTATACAGTATGTAATCAATCTGCTTAACTACATAACTATGTGACTTGTTACTGGGACCTTGTGGGAATCTGTTCTGAGGTTGAGGAAGACTATCCGCTCGTGATACAGTTATATACTAGTACGAGGGGATAGGGCGAATCAGTCCGAAGACAACCAAGCTATCTTTACAATCTAGCATCTCACATTCTCCAACTGTTGTCTAAATTTTATCGTCGAAATAATTTTAAGCGATTCTTGTTTATTTTGTGCTTATTATTAAGTTACTCGGTATGGTTGTCTTTTATTCGTGAATAAAGATTATTATGATGTCCTTTATTACATTAAATACACATATAAATTACATTTTTAAATATAAGAATATAAACTATATAAAAACATTTAAAAATATAAAAAATTGTAACCCACCGGTATCGGGAACAGGGTCCAAGCTACCGGCGGTCAGGGCTCCAGAGAGAGGAACCTCCTAACAATGCGAGCCGTGTCCAGGAGTACCGCTTTCTGGATCAAGCCCTTGACCCAGCTGCCCAACGAGAGCCTCCTCAGGTGTTGGTCGAGGCTCTTGGCTATCAAGCCATTGGCTGCAACGACTATCGGTACAATGATCGCTGAGTCCACATCCCACATGTCGATAACCTCGCGAGCCAAGTCAAGATACTTGATTTGTTTATCTTTCTCGGCTTTCACGAGGTTCTCGTCATGCGGGACCGTTATATCAACGATCATTGCACGCCGCTCTAGTCGATCCACCACCACTATATCAGGCTTATTGGCCACAATAGTCCTGTCAGTGATGATGGATCGATCCCAGTACAGTGTGACATGTCCATTTTCGAGAACTGGGTCGGGCACATACCTGTAGTACGGCACTTCTGATTCCACAAGGCTATATTTCAGAGCAAGTTGCTGGTGGATAATCCTGGCTACAAGGTTGTGTCTATGCAAGAACTCCTCGTTAGCTAGACGAGAACACCCGGAGATAATGTGTCTGATTGATTCACCCGGACGGTAGCATGCCCGACAGATGTCAACCGTGCCGTCTTTCACAATAAATCTCCGGTAGTTGTTCGTCATCATTATTATGATTATTATTAATGATTCTTGAATTTTCATTGTAGCTGTGACTAGGGGCTGGTACTTATTAATAGTCTTGTGCCTGCTCAGTCATTTTTAAGATCGCTCCGTACTAGTTCATTTCGGTCAGTGAACCTGTTCATTCTATTAGTTCTATTGGCTCTATTCGGTCTTCGCTCTCAGTTAGTACTTCCATAGATCACAGAGCAAAAAGTCTCATTGAAATCGTATCAGTCAAATCAGTCGCCGTTCTCGTTCGGACATACGCTAGGGCTTTTTGTAAATGTACGAGGAGCTATTAGACCTGATAGACCGATTACAAGTCAGCATTCGGAAACGTTTCTTTTAGTACAGTGAAACGGTTCCTATTCGTTCATCGTTCACGAGCTACACAAGACTACTTATTAATTTAATTGTTGTAGGATCAAGTGATAATCTACATGGCCCTGGCTGAGGGCAAGTCATCCGTGCGGGTGGGTGACATCACTATGCACACCAGAACTGCCATATACATTGCTGAGCTGATCGCGAAGGTATTTTCCCATATTCGTTGATTGTCAAATTATTTTTAACGTGCTATGGTATTTATTCATTTTAATTCTGAAGGAAAAGTTCAGTTACAAATCGCAACTGATATTGTTTTAACCTTTTGACTACCCCGTCAAAAAAACAAAAACGTGTCCTCGGTGCCAAGCGGCTAAGCGTACTAGCTTTTGCCAGCGGTTTTGCCCGCGTGGGTGTCGAAAATTATACCACGGGAACGTACAACAGGGATAAAAAAATCCTATCTGTTAATCCAGGTTATAAACTATCTGTGAGCCAAATTTCATCCAAATCCGTTCAGCCGTTTTGGCGTGATTGAGTAACAAACATCCAAACATCTTCAGAAACTTAGTCGTGACCGTGGCGTGCCGAGCACATTTTCGTTTGTCATCTATACATTACTGTGGCGGTCAAAAGGTTAAAATAGAAGACAGAAATTAAACGGGGAATTCTTGTCACTATGGGAACTGCCCCTCAGATTGCAGGAGCCTTCGCATTTTGAAATAGCCTATTTTTGCATGTAACGATAGGGTCTCGTTATTTATCTATCAAATACTAATAGAGTTACTTCTGTTCCCAGGTAAAATTCGAGATAGTGGAAGAAGGGGTTCAGAACGTGATCTCGTGCACTGGCTTGCGAGTTACCAATCGTCACCACCCACAGCACCAAGCAGCTGACCACCCACGGAACTAAACGATGCATCCCTGACCTGCCATTTTACGTGACCACCAGCTGTCATACATGGAGAGATCAATTTAAACAGACAAACCCGTTTTTGCGAACAAACATGAAATAATCGCATTACTTTAAACCATACATACGCTTTAGAAATTGTCGGTCGGCTATCATAGACACCTGCGTTCGAGATTTAGTTTCCAAACATATAAACAAATGTGTTTTTGGAAAAATAACCCGTAACCTATAATTCGCATAATAACTGCAAATTTTTTATGACTTTTCAATCAATCTTACTAATAATTCTGAAATCAACTTTATTAACACTAATATAAAGTTGATATTTTGTGGAAATAACATCAATTGTAAATAAGGAGTTGAATATGGAATCGCTCTTAACGCCAACCTACACAATGTAGGGTTTTCGATGATGTCTGAAGGTAGAACTGACATGTATGGTAGCTTAGACTCGCAGACCTTATGTTTTATTAGCGAAATATTCGCCCCCAATGTACCAAAAGAGGTACTTTTTTTTTACTTCGTTACATCGAAACCAAATATCGAATGAATTTGGGTATTTCGAAGCACGGCTACCGTAGCTTCAATTATGGGAAAGAAGGTATAATAGTCTTGTTTACTTTGGGTAAGGAAATTAGAGGTAATGGACTGACTAAGATGATGCTTATTTAAGTCTAAAGTGCAAAGAACTATCTGGAAGCTAAGCGATGGAGAAAAAGGAATTGATGGATGTTTTTATTTGAGATATGTGGTGTGGAGTAATATGGTGAGACTGCCACCGAGAGCAGAACTTGAGCCGCGCCCACACATCACGCGAGCATGTCCGGCCGGCCTGACGTGCGGGCGCGGCTTTACAATCATGTGCAATTTTTCATGTGATAAGCCTAGACGCATTTATATTTAAGAGTAAACCGTTGAGGTAGCCCGCTAAATTCAAATCTTCTTACGTTTTTTTAGGTCAGTTCCGGGTTGTATGTTGAACAGAATAAGAATCGCGACCGTAACAATATGTATGTACAGATTTATAATAACTAAAATCGATCAATACAACCCTTTAAGTTCATTTATCACTATGGGGAAGGCAACTGTCAAAATGGCGCTGTAGTTTCCAACACAAATTAAAAATGCTAGGCGTGCTGGGGTTTTATTTTATTTTTGAGAAAAAAGTTTAATAAGAAAGGAAATTAGAATATCGCGGGCTGCTCCCTTGCGAATCCCCCTTAATATGATGGACCATTACGCTTGTGTGATAGCGGTTATTTATAATAATGAATAATCAAACATAGTCTACTATACAGGGTGTAAGGGAAACGCTCCCGAAAATGAAGACAGGTGGTAGGGCTAATGATTTTCGAAACAGTCTCATCAAAAAATATAGTTTCTTTTATTTTAAATTTTTACCAAATTTTCTTAGCATTTTTTTGTACATACTGCTGTGAGAACAGTTAATGAACCATTATTTGACATTAAACACATTTAAAAACCTTTTTTTTTGCAAGCAATGTATTCAAAAATAAAAGTCAGCTCATAGGCTCACGCATAACCGCGCGCTACCCCAAGTCCAGGCGGCGACTTTAGGTTTAGGCATCCTTTGTAAAGCGCCGCCGAAATAAAATAAGTAGAAACATTACAGAAGCGTCAAACGTTTTAAATTGATGCAAAATAACCAATTTAAGGCATTTATTGGTTTCCGTTTGCATTTAGGTTGTTTCTAACCTACGTAGTCAAATATGAACGCGCAAGACTTGTTAAAAAATATATTTATTTAATCAAATACACGTGTGCTCAGCATGAGCGTTATAATAAGAGGAACACTAGTGAAAAGGTTTCTATGTGTGCGTCTGGGGCTGGACCTCACAGTGGGCCAGCAACAGGAAGCTGCTCGTATGTCAGAACATACACCTAATTGTTTTGGCTACCATTACCTGGTAATTTATTGCAGATAAATATTGCTACCTGGAACTGATGGGTGGCATGGCGTGATCTTAGTTTCTTATCAAAACAGTTCGGGAAAGGGGTTGGCTATGTACCTATAACTATGTTCTGGCTTCGGAAGCGTTCCTCTTACACCCTGTATATACAGACTCCTGTGAATTTATTATATTGTGAAGTTTTAAACTCTATTCGCCTCCCGTTTTACAAACGATACACGGTATGAGTATAATAAGTATGTAAGTGTATCTACTATCTCATTACAGGAATATTAAATGTCTGATTAACGTGTTTCATTATGAATGTCGTAAGCTTTAACGTGTATTGCGTGATAATGATATTCTAAAATATTACAATTCTTTGTGCATTAGACTAGTTCAAACGAAACTTTAATGTGGCCCGGTAACTAGACCTACGGGGTTATGCGTAACACACTAGCAGTGGCTTTAATTTTGACAGTTCAACTAAATTCATTGCGTTATTTGATTAGTTGAGCAAACAAATTTTTCGAACATATAAAGCAATGGATTACCTTCAAAATTATTTGGATTCGGATTATTAGTGTGTTACGCAATTAGGGTGCCGGTCTTAACTCCTCAGACTGATATCTTCACATCCGTGTCGTGCAACTCCCGTACAATATTGTATCAGTACCTAATCCTAAAAATTATAACTTATTCCATAGATATTAATCATTATTAATAAATGTTAATAAAACAATGATGTGCTTTTTATTTGTAGTGCAGAAACCTTTCCTTGTTAATTAACGCATTACTCTGGGTGTAAAGTTGAATGTTTAATTGATCCACTTGCACGTTTAGTCGGGTTAAACCATTGATATACAAAAAACCCAAGATGCACAGTCTCGAACAAAAGTTACACTCAAAATTGTCTCCATTTATACGTCAGTGGTTATAGTTATGATAAAACACATTTTTTTTTTGCAAATTCAACCTTACACGCAGAAAGAAAGTGATTTTTACAAAGCAATGTCCAAAAAGACTGATTGAAAGACACATTACGCCCTTATATGCGGATATTTTTGAGACGCTGATTGTATATCTCGGGTTTCTGGTAAATCAATGGGTTAATCGAATAAATGTAGAGTTTGTTAACTCGGGAGTCAAGTAATTAACTTTCTATAAACTACATTTATTCATTTAACCCTTTATTTCCAGTACGTCCATGTAGCTAGTTCCACCCGACTAAACATGCATGGGGGCCTAACCCAGAATTTTGCGACTTTGCTGGGTTAAATACTAAAAAGGTACCCAAGATGAATTATTTGATTAACCCTCAGTTAACTGTTCTTCAATCTCTTAGTTATTTAGGGTAACCCATGAACGCGCAAGAGGGCCTATAATAAATCTAGTATTTTACCACACCATGTTGTCAACAGCAGGTCTATGGTAACTTGGACATCGCCTTTAACCTTTTGACCGCCAGAGCGTAAACGCATCGGCGGCCCTCTCACACCAAGCCACAAATTCGGTGCAAATACCTACAAAAAAGAATATTCCAAAATTTTATCGACAACACCAACAACAACACCATTCTTTTATTTAATTTGACCCTAAAGTGTTGTTTTCTTGTCGGCATTAGCCGACCGTGGCGTGTTGGGCACGTTTTCATTTGTCGGCTATACCCGACGGTTTTTTTTCGGTATTCGGCAACTTGGCGATCTGTGTTAAACACGATAAGCCATTCAGTTGAAGTTTTACGTTCTGTGTAGATATTATTGGCAGGAGTTATTGAGAGTTCATTTCATATCATGGTATGATCAAATCATGCGGTAAGCGTGGGGACACTATGCCGTTTCAATCGGGAATGTGTGACACTTCCTGTGCCTACTAGTTTTAATGCCAGTTCATTTACGTGAGTTGAGATTCTCGTCTGATAGCGTTCACTATGTCTAGCAGTCTCTTGTCTGACAGTGTTGATATTTAGATTCCCATGTATATACCTACTCTGGTCTAAAATCTTTTGTGCCGGACGGGCGTGATCGCTTGGACGCGAAGGCTGTGTAGGGAGGGGGTATGCCTATCCAGTTTTTATCCCGGTGTGTGTGTAGGTCTCCCAATCCACGCGGCGCGACGTCCTGCACGAGATCCCAGACCTATCTTCAGGACTGTTACTATCTTCCGGTCCTCATGTCGATACCATATGGACCAATGTTTTTAACGACTTCTGACGAAGGGGTACTTTACCTGATTAATAACCCAAGTTTCTTACAAGTCTTCAGGAAGCAATTTCAGAACACTACTTGAACTATATCTATATATTAATTAATTTAAGGTTTAACTATGAACCTTGCCGATGACTACAAATTACTCAAAATTACACGTTTTCTCAGATACTATGAATCTTTACCGTAACGAGAGCTGCAAATTGCTTCCTGTTTTTAAATTTTATGTTACATATCGTTGCATTCCCCATGAAATTCCCCATCTCCTGATGTATCTATATTAACTATATCTTTCCATACTGAAAGAATATTACTAAGATCAATGTACTGGACATTGTTCTGAGTTTCGTACGTATCCAGCTGTTTGCGTTTGGTCCAGATGTGCTTTCTCCAGGTGAGTCTTCGCTTCAGATGCGTACCCAAATATCTAGCATCTTCAGCCTGGGGAATTTCCTCATTATGGAGTTTTATTGTGGGACAGGTCTGCCTTCTCAGGGTGAAGGTCACATGGACAGATTTTCCCTGATTTGCCTTAATACGCCATTTATCTAGCCACTTCGCCACTTCATGAACGTGGACTTGTAGTTTTGCTGATGCTATAGCGGAATCCTCGTGTACCGACAGAAGAGCTGTATCATCCGCATAGATGGCAGATTTAGTATCAGCGTGTGTTGGCAGGTCTGCAGTAAACAGCAAGTACAGTATTGGTCCCAGTATACTTCCTTGTGGCACTCCTGAAAGGATTGCGTTTAAAGAACTAACTTCGTTGTTATGTGAAATAAAATATTTTGATTTTGTTAAATTTCACCTCAAAACATCTCTTGCGTAAGTATGATCGTAAAATCGGAAAGAAAGAGTGTGAGAGAAGCTTTTTTTTTTAAAAGAAGTTCTTCATGTCACACTCTGTCAAATGCCTGGCTAATATCCAGGAAGATAGCAGAGCAGTACTGTTTGCATACTATAAGTGCACAACTTATAGCATCCGTAATACGGTGTAACTGTTCTATAGTTCCATGTTGCTCACGAAAGCCAAACTGATGAAGAGATATAACTTCCGTTATAAAGGTACGTATCCTGTTTAGCAATTTTTTTTCCAGAACTTTACCCAATACTGGGAGTAGGCTTATCGGGTGTGCGTTACCCAGGCCAGATGTTGTCGAAAATGGTCATTTGAATCTTATAGATAATTAGTTTTGCGGCTTCTGTAATTCTTGCGCACATTTTTAAATTTGTTGCGCTTATAGTTTTTTAATTATTTCACAAAAACATTTCCTGCTGGGGTAACGTTACGCCAGCCAGACCTTTTTCTTTCTAATGGGAATATTTAAATAATTACTAGCTATAAAATTAGTTGTCTAGATGAAGTAAATGTTGTGCCTTATTTTGTATTTGTCCTCTCATCGGTTGCGAAGTTATTCGAGATTTTGCTGGGGTAACGTTTTTGGTTTTGCTAGATCTTTGAAATGGTTAAGCGGATTCTTATCATATTTTGTACATGGCTTCTTGGAAATTAGTTTAAATTTGTTCTGCAATAAAAAACCAAAATAATACATAGCTTAAAGGTTATTTCATTTAATAGAAAAACACTTCAATTGGTCCCAGCACTCTCAATAAGAGCTCTAAAGACTTACTTTAAACGTTATTTTAAAGCTTGTAACTGCCTTCAAATGTATGTGAAGTTTCATTAGTATCCTGTAAGTATTTAACAAGTTATGATGATATTGAGTTCTTCACGAGCACGGTCTTGATGCGCGCGGTGTTATTTGGCCACTGGATTGGATATATGAACTGAATGTTATGTCAATTATTAGTTTTTTAGTTCAGTTGTATATCAGTAAAATTTCAGCTCAGTACATTGGATAATTAATTAGATAATACGATTAAAGTCATCAGGAAGTGAATGACCGTGGTAACCCGACCAAGTTTAGGTGGTTACAAAAAAGCGAAAACGCAGAACATTATACTATCTTTTGAAATGTTTAGTATAATACACCTTACAATTTCGGTACAGACGCGTACACTGTTAAATACATTAATAATATAATAATATCTGTACTATGAAAACATTATTATTATCTTCCAGTTGCACAAACTTATCAAAAATCACTGATATAACATGTCGTTCGGTGGGACGCGGAAGGGGTGGGGTGAAGGGGCGCATTGTTTGCATATCGCACTAAACATGCTCCGTAATCACATAATTCATCTTGTAGAGTGCGCATGCGTTTCGGCAGTTAACAAAGTTTTAGAATGTACCTTTACACGTCGACTTTTTGAGATTGTAATTAGTTAAAAGTAATAGTTACATAATTATTTGACTGCAGTTTAATATTACTTAATTTTATTATTTTTGATCTGTGATTTTAAACTTAGGAAAAAAATGTGATATTTGAAATGAGACAACAAAACAGTAGGACTAACTGTGAGCATTTTACTACATTGTGATGTCATTTAATATTACCATTGATCTGTGATTTTAATTGATATAAGTAGGTATTAGTAGACATACGTAAAGGTGCGTACAGACCATGTAACATGTTATATAACACTACAACTCTATGTAAAATGTTATACAACAATGTTAAATAACATGACCACACTATGAAAAATGTTATATAGTTTGTACGCACCGTAAATTTAGTGTTAACTGAAAAAAACCATTGTATATTATTTATTGTCTGTGATCATTACACAGTCCAATATGTGTATATTTAAATAAAAACTGTAACTGTGTACTGTGTATACTGAAATCTATAATTTAATTAAAAAATAATAGAAAATATCAAAAAAGCAAAATTACTATCTGTAATTTTAATCTGTGATTGTTTTTAAGTATAAGTTTAATAATACTTTAAAAGTTCAATTGAAATGATTACATTACCTGTCAATAAAAATTATTTAATAATCACGTAGTTTTTTTTAAACTTTTGTACATGTCTGTACTAAATTTGTAACACTATCCTACATATTTTAGAAGGTACCATAATGTTTTGCGTTTTCGCTTTTTCGTAACCACCTAAACTTGGTCGGGTTACCACGGTCATTCACTTCCTAATGACTTTAATCGTATTATCTCATTAATTATCCAATGTACTGAGCTGAAATTTTACTGATATACAACTGAACTAAAAAACTAATAATTGACATAACATTCAGTTCATATATCCAATCCAGTGGCCAAATAACACCGCGCGCATCAAGACCGTGCTCGTGAAGAACTCAATATCATCATAACTTGTTAAATACTTACAGGATACTAATGAAACTTCACATACATTTGAAGGCAGTTACAAGCTTTAAAATAACGTTTAAAGTAAGTCTTTAGAGCTCTTATTGAGAGTGCTGGGACCAATTGAAGTGTTTTTCGATTTAATGAAATAACCTTTAAGCTATGTATTATTTTGGTTTTTTTATTGCAGAACAAATTTAAACTAATTCCCAAGAAGCCATGTACAAAATATGATAAGAATCCGCTTAACCATTTCAAAGATCTAGCAAAACCAAAAACGTTACCCCAGCAAAATCTCGAATAACTTCGCAACCGATGAAAGAACAAATACAAAATAAGGCACAACATTTACTTCATCTAGACAACTAATTTTATAGCTAGTAATTATTTAAATATTCCCATTAGAAAGAAAAAGGTCTGGCTGGCGTAACGTTACCCCAGCAGGAAATGTTTTTGTGAAATAATTAAAAAACTATAAGCGCAACAAATTTAAAAATGTGCGCAACAATTACAGAAGCCGCAAAACTAATTATCTATAAGATTCAAATGACCATTTTCGACAACATCTGGCCTGGGTAACGCACACGCTTATCGGTCTGTAGGAGCTCACTTCATGGAGGTTTGCCTGGTTTAGGTATAATTTTAACCTGCGCAATTTTCCACTGAGCGGGATAGATTGCTAGTCTTAGGCAGGCATTGTAGATAGCCGTGATGTGAATTAAGCCTTTCCTAGGCAGCTGCTTGTAGTAGTTGTGCATCAATTAAGTCATGCCTGGTGTTTTTCCCTTCTGTAGTTTTACGATTTCTCTCCATACTACTTTGGGGCTCGCAGATTTTACTGGTAGGCTCATTTGCACTGGTGCATCTAAATATTCGTTGACTTCCTTATCGCGATCAGGATGTTTGCTAGGTAAAGGTCTGAAAATAGATTTCTAGGTGTTCCGCGTATACCTGGGCCTTCTCAAGATCTGACTTTGCTCACTTGCCATCAGTGATTTTTATGATACCCGACGGTGGCGGTCAAAAGGTTAATTCTTAGTAGTAAGGGCGGTTTTCGTAGTTCAAATGCTACTAGGTACAGTTGGCCGTACGTACAAAGAAATGTAATATCCCTACCTGTTTGCCTGCGCTGATCAACAAACGATACTCGTTTTTTTCATAGGATATCTATATCATATATACTTTTATGGAGGATGCGGTGAGGTAGGCCGCGAAATTAAAATTTTAGTTTTTTTGCAATTTGCAAGTCTGTTCAGGCTATATGTTGAACAAAATATGATTCACGACCGTAAGACGTATGTATTTACATAATTAAAATCATTAATACAACCCTCGTAAGTTCATTTAATTCCACTGAATGATAGTTTCATGAAATATGTTGTCATCAAAAAAGCATTCATTAGCTTAAATGAATTTAATTAATCAATTACGCGGGATGCGCTTAGCTGTCCGCAAGTTCTTGATTTTCTTGTAATTTGTAGATTCAAATGACTTTTTCACGAAATAGTCATTTAATGTATTAAAAGAACTAATTAAATTGTACCTTATTATCCCTTAAAATATAGGTTTATTTAATATACAATCTACTTTACCCATATACAGGGTAAGTTTTTATCCAGTGCGCAAACTGTAACCACGAATTCAGCATATCATTCTAGACCCCCTAGCGCAGAAATTTTACGTCAGTTTTACAAAAAAAAAATCTGCTGCATAGTATATAGTACGCTGAATTCATGGTTACAGTTTGCGCACTGGTTAAAAACTTATCCTTTATAATTTATTTGTCTTTTAATTTAAAAATAATAGTAACTTATGCAAGATTGATCGAGGGATTTATAGGATATACACCGTGAAGTTTTGATGGTTGTTTTCCCGCGGCAGAACAACTTGCCATAAGGAGTACTTTCGAATCATAGAGTAAAAGTAAAAAAATAAAGATTTTTTTGTTTTATAATTATTAAAAAAATATTCATCAACTCGATAAAACACTACTCAATAGTAACACTAGAAGTAACTTGTAGGTACTACTCGAATCGCACGCACCGCCGACAAAGGGAAAAGCGATGCATAAATGTTCAAAGCAAACAAACTCCCGCACGTGGTGATTTTTCACAATGGTTAATCTGCCATTTTTTGTTTCTAATATTTTATTCTTTTATAAAACGATTATATTACCAAGACAAAACCATTTCGCTGCGGGAAAACAACCATTAAAATTTCACGGTGTATAGATAGTTTTGTATTGACGTAAGAAAATTTGAATTTCACGGGGTACCTTTGTGGATCGTTATTAAAAATAACAGCAGAAAGGTTGGTCGAGAAATAAAACCCAGTCGACTGATCCGATCCTTTTAATTACAGTTCAGCGTTCCACATTACCATCAATTACATAATAAAGTTACATTCAAAATGTCCACTAACTATACACGTCATGAGTTTTAATAAACAAATCACAAATCAATTGATTTTAATCATTAAAGGGGTAGCTCGTACTGTGTCGTCTATTTATATGATTAAAATATTTTGTGTGGTTGTGAAAAAGTGTCTGATAAGTATAGATGATTCTTGTTTAGTGTTTAAAATTTACTTGAAAAATCTCGATAATTATTCTATGGTCCACGAATGGTTTCCGTGGAGTGTAGTATAAACTTATCTAAATGCAAATCTATAACTATGAATATTTCCAAGAATCATAATTATGTTGCACTTCCCGATAAGCGAGACTTAAATGCGGTTGGTTTAACCGAGAAAATTGTTAAAAACGATGTACAACAATGCCACTTGCGGCAAATAATCAGTTTACTCATAATTAATTTGAAAAAAAAAAAAACAAAATTGTCTGAACTACTACCCCTGCCTGAACCCCTTTTGAAGGAATACAAAGTTTTAAGTGATTCTTGCCTTTTAAGCTCTTGTTAAATTGTTGTAATACATTTCGCTAGGGTTTGTGCACTCCCTAAGATAAACGTGGGTGCACAATGCATAGTACATTTGTACTAAGACTTCAGAAATTCATTTAGTATTAACAGATTCTTCTAATAAATGTCATCTTTGTTACAAAGGAACTACCAAATGCAAAAGTAAAATAGCAACACACCACGTTTATATCATATATTTATTGTACTTAACATAACTACCTATGTTTAGAAAAAAATAAATGTTCAGCGAATACTTTGAGTCGGTAACTTTTGAAACAACTAGGCATGGTAGAAACGTTAACAAAATAAAAACTTATTAATAAGTTTGACAGAAAACAAAAACATATAAAATGATTTATTCATAAAAAAATATCTTAACGAAAAATAGTATAAAATTCTTTTATTCAACATAAAAAAATATAGAAATAAATTTTGTCGCAGTGTTGCTATAATTTAAACAATTTATTATTATATTACACATCTATTTGATTATATCTAAAGGTTCGAATACAGAGGGACGATGAGGCCAGGTGGTGGCTAGAATGTTCGCGGTTCTAACATTTACTTATCAAAGCTAGGGTCATGAATGACTACCCACCACAATTACCCAATAGCTCATCACTTCCGAGACATAGACGTTCTTTGCATAATTTTTGTCCAAAACAACTCCTTGTAAATATAAATGCTGTGAAATTGTACACTTGAAGACAGATCAACGATTGTTTTTTATTTACCCCTTGTTGTGGTAAGTTTCAAGATTTGTGACCTAGTCCTAATCATTATCACTAGTTTTAAATCAGTCAACCTGACGTCATCGTCTGCACATTTTACAACGGTAGAATTTTTATTTTCTACCACACGAAACACTGATGGAAGATAACGACGGAAGTCTAATTAAATATACCCTTTTTTTACAATAGCAACATTTACGTACAGTTTTATACAGGACATCACCGATGCAGGACCGTTTACAAACCGTGTCGTGTTTGGAGAAAGATTTTTGATAGCAAGGTAATAAAATTTGACAAGAAATGTTATTATAAATGCATCGTGTATTAATTGAAAGGTAATATAAAAGATACAGAAACGTAGATCCACTTTCGAGACTGAAGTCATGTGATATTTATTGCAAATAAAAAACCAAAATTCCTAAAACAAACAATTCATCCTTAGAAACTGTAAATTTTAGCTCAAACGGAAGAAAATAACAAGAACAGTAGTATGAAGCCACAAGGGAACATCTCACGGTTTGAAAACGGTCCGTGCCAGTCAAACGTGGTCATAGCTGGCCATACTGACAAGTGACGTCACAAGCTAGCCCCGCCACTGCTGTGTGGGCAGCTACACACATGTTCGACTCGGTATGATTCGGTACAATCGGCCCGCAAAATAGACTATATGTTCGGCAAAAAGCCGCTCGGCAGAGCTCGTATTGTGCTGAGCCGACCCGTACATAATTAAGCGAACGTTGTGGATTGGCACGACACGAATGAAAGTCCTCGGCTCGGCTTTGTTGTTTAACAAATATTGCCGAATCGAATGTGTCGGCCCGAACATGTGTGTAATACCCTCTATAAAAGATGAATGTACTTAAACGGTACCGGTGTGCTGTAATTTGTGCTCTGGACGTTGGCATTGTGTGTCTATTCAGTCTTTTTTGACTTGCTCGTGTCTTCTACTGCGGCCTCTACTAGCGCAGGCTGGTCCTCGTATCTGTGGAGACGATATTTATTATGTTAGAATAGAAGAAACGGGTATTTAAGAAAAAAATGAAAGTATTTATTGGGACTCGCGCCGAAAGTTACAAACATGGAGAGAAAGAAAAGATTTTATGAATGTGACATAGTGTTAAGCCCAATATGACCGTCTGTGCGTATTATCAAAATTCACAGAAATACATAATTTGATTTGAAAATCAACAATTTAAATAAGCAGGTCCTTTATGGGGCTAAAAGGAGCCAATCTCAGTATAGTGCAAAAGAATGATGACATGTCGGAAGTGTGTCAACTGTCAAATGTGTAGATTAGATGGCACGTCTTTACGTGCCATTTAATCTACCGAAAAAGTCCGGCGCAGCAAAATTAGACCTATAAGGTCGACCATCGATCTGATGAAGGTTGTAGTAATCCCAGGACCGTTCGTTGAGGCGATACGAACGGGTACCAGGGTCTGCTCCATAATTATTTGTAGGGCAGGTTAATTTGACAGTAATATTTGCTCCACACAAAGTCGCTTGGCACATAACTTTTCGGCCAATATAAGAGCATACTAACTTGAAGAGCGCGTTGATATCTCCGCGCAGCAGCGCCAGCGACAGCGGCGTGGCGAGGCAGGCCGGCACCAGGTACAGCAGCGCGGGCTGCGCGTGCTTGAACACGTGCATCACGAAGATGGTGGCCAGCAGGCCCACTACGTACGCCGTGAATGTCGCCCTGAACACACATTATTGGTTGGTAAAAGGAGTTGTTTTAAAATGTACTGTGTTTGTAATCTATACAGGGTGTAACAGAAACCCTATTGCTATCCTTAAGCATTAAAGATAACAGCTGGTATAGAATCACTATACACAGTTTCAGCTCAAAATTAAATACTCTAAAGAATTGATACCAAATTTTCGGTTTCATATGTTTCTTAAATTCAAATAATAACAAACGTGTCACCGCACTACGTAGGTCAATAAAATTTCCACGTTACTTTCTAATATCACGATAAATCTCTTCCGTGTGATGTGCTTATTTCAATTTTAAAAGTTCGGTTTCTGGTATCAATGTACTAAAAATTCTCATAACTTCCAAACATGTAGAGATAGGATTAAAAAACCCTTCCAATATCATTTGATATCATCTAAGGAAGCCGTGCCCTTGGTATGTATATACCCTTTCCTTTACACGTTGTGTATTAATACGTGAAACAAAAACTTTGTACTCCTTTTTACGAAAATTACGCGGACGGAGGAGTAAGAAAGTTGAAGTTTATAAGGAGAAGGAGCGCAGAAAAATAATATTTTTATATAATATTTTTGCATTAGAAATACTTATGTTTTAAATTAATTATGGTCGAATTTGGACCACCTGGCGACCACTAGTAATAATAATTAAGGAGTTTGTGGTCTCTATAGAAACCTATTGATATTAACCTATATTACGCTTTGGAATTGGCAACTAGCTTCATATTTCTGTTTTACTAACTTTTTGTCAATTCAAAAACACTTCTAATATATTACTGAAATAAATGCTTTGAGATTGAGTACGGAGTCCTAGACAAGTTACAAACAGGAAAACAGATTTGAAATAGATAAAAATTGTGTTTTTTTTCCAAATCGTTTATGTTAGATGATTATCAGCCTAATTTGATTAAATGACTTTTGTTTTTGATCAAAAGCAAGAATGTTTGCATCACGGGGTAGCAAGTTGTCTTGTTCATCAGTCACACGAAAAATAATTGAAGTAATGATGGTTTTTTAACTTCTCCCGCTCTGGGTCGAGCTCCCAGGGCGTGGCAGACTTCTGCTGACTAAAACCCACCTGTGTTTCTTCAGTTGCCTGTGTGCCAGGGGCCACGGTATCGGTATTCGAACAACCCGCACCCCTGGAAGTAATGATGGTTCAATCACTAAAGTTCTTATTTATATTTGTTTTCGTTACTATGTTTTCCAATTACCGCGGATTATCCTACAGCTCACATATCTGACTTCACTCCAGTGAAATTTCATTTTTGTTTCATTCTACGTTAACACGACACTGACAAAATGAACATAGAAATGAGCGTTCATCTGCTTATTTATTTTTACTATCATTCGGAGCGCGAGTGATAGATATCCGGGTGCCGAAAATTTATTAAAACTTTATGCCTAAGTAAAAAAAAAAACATATACAAAGGTGGACTTAATGCTCGAGGTATTTTCTAACAGTCCATTTAGACAAAACATGGTAGATGCCTACCATGTTTTGTCCTGCATCCCCCTAAATACGCGACAGATAGCTCGGAAACAACTATAAAATACAAGAATAAATACTAACACATAGATACCTACATACATACATACACCGTGAAATTTTAATGGTTGTTTTCCCGCAGCGAAATGGTTTTGTCTTCGTAATACAATCGTTTTATAAACGAATAAAATATTAGAAACAAAAAATGGCAGATTAACCATTGTGAAAAATCAACACGTGCGGGAGTTTATTTTGCTTTGAACATTTATGCATCGCTGTTCCCTTTGTCGGTGGTGCGTGCGATTCGAGTAGTACCTACAAGTTACCTCTAGTGTTACTATTGAGTAGTGTTTCATCGAGTTGATGAATATTTTTTTAATAATTATAAAACAAAAAAATCTTTATTTTTTTACTTTTACTCTATGATTCGAGTACTCCTTATACTCCTTATGGCAAGTTGTTCTGCCGCGGGAAAACAACCATCAAAACTTCACGGTGTATATAGAAAATAAACTTTGTCACGACAAATAAGGATCGGCAGAGAAGAAAACGAATCCAGCAAATCAGCGCTGGGATATTTTGGCCAACTTCTGACGCATATGTTCCCGTGCCTCTACTGTAAAAGATAAGCGACTGGTTGCCGTTCTGATGTTGACATCCAACACCGTTGGATCGGTTCACTGATGAATTAATTGTTCAGATGTTTCACTTCGAGTGATGCATGCTGCATGAAAGACAGCAAAAAAGTGAAGCGTCTGATATTAGTTTTCGTAATATACAAGGTGTAACAGAACAACGCAAGGCCTAAAAGTAGTTTGTTCCTAATTTACTACTGAATCGATTTCAGCCACCGATTGGGCCAAAGAAAATTCAATCTTATTTCAAGGCAATAAGACTCAATTTTAAGTGCATAAAGAAATAATGGGGTCAACACGTTTTCTTAAGGTTCCCCACCTAGTCGCGGGCTCGAACTCACTCATGGGCCTGGCTAAAAAGCACGCTGTCTCACCAGGCATCATGTCCGACAGAGATAATATCAGTGATGAGCAGCTAGACGCTAGTCTACACGCACAACATTATTGTGTGATATGCAGGATCATTTATAGTACAACAGGCGCGTAACAAATTAAGAACAGTCCTTCGAAAGATCGGGTTTTATGAAAAAACCACTGCATAAATCAATGACCAATAAAGTTAATTGAACTTTTCGATATTTGAGCTTTATCGGTACCGACTTGGTTTTTCAAATTTTACACTTCTTTTATTACTTAAACACGCTCAAAGTTAGGTTAAATTAGCAAGAAAAACGAATCTTTGTCGGCTCCTAACTTTTTAATGGCTTTTTATTTTAGTATTCTGATTCCGTACAGACAATATTAATAATGAGACAAAACCATACCATGTTTAATTTTTGATGTACGTTGTCCAACAGTGGAGTAATACACTCCCGAAGTTTGTATGGGAAAAATGTGGACTAGGTACACCTTAATAGTTAGCTTTCAAATAAAGTTTTGGTCGTTGTATTATACTTTTAACCAAAAACTCTAATTGGGGTCTATGAAATCTTGCGTTAATTATGATAGGTGGTACACGTTGTATAATTATATATATGAAAACGTGTCATATACATAGCTTTTTCACTTTACAACAATAAATAACAAACATACCTGAAGTAGAACTCGCTGTTACGCTTGAGACTCTTGTCGAAACGCAGCAGCAACGCGATGAAGATGCCGGGAACCACGATGTCGCCGAGACCCAACATGGCGAAGTTGCTCGCGTCCAAACCGTTCACTAGCAGGTCTTGAGGGAATACCACTGTGAAAACGAGTTTTGTTCTGACTTAATTAAGGGCAAATCAATAACAAGCTATGCTGCACCCCAGATAAAATTTGATCAAATAATCAATCACAGAGGACAGCGTGTTAGGTGGTAACGGCAGGGTAGCTCGCGAAATTAAACGGCAGGGTAGCTCGCGAAATTAAACAGCAGGGTAGCTCGCGAAATTAAACGGCAGGGTAGCTCGCGAAATTAAACAGCAGGGTAGCTCGCGAAATTAAACGGCAGGGTAGCTCGCGAAATTAAACAGCAGGGTACCTAGCGAAATTAAACGGCAGGGTAGCTCGCGAAATTAAAGTTTTCTTACATTTTTTTTTTTAATTTGCATGTCAGTTGTCAGGCTGTATGTTCAACGAGACATGATTCGCGACCGTAACACGTATGTATTTATAGAATAATAATGATTAAAATAAAATCGTCAATACAATCCTCAAATTTCATTTGATCTGATTGATTGACCTTTCGCAAATTGCAAAAAAAAAAACGTAAGAAAATTAGAAATTTAACGTGCTTCGACCTTAACACAGGCCAACGAGGGACATACTTTAACAGGCCAACGAGGGCCATACTTTAACTCATGAAAATTAGTTAATGTAAGTGAGTGTGACTTTTATTTTGGGATCAATCCTGAAATACGAAGAAAACTCAGCTGCCCCTGCAACGTACATACAATACCTACGCGATCAAAATGTGAGGAACAGCCGATTTATTTTTTTCATATTTCACCGTTTGTTCAATAGTAAAAGCTGTTTGTTTTATGTCCCTTAAAAGTCTGTCTCACGTTTTAACTAAGACCCTGTTTAAGTATTAATCTAGCATACGGCGTGTGCTATCAGTATATGGCAGGCCGCACAACGGACATACATTTGTACTATAACTGATGACACTTACAGTACATTTAACGCCCCCGTATATCTGCGCAAAGGCACGCACACCAGGGTCACATTTTTAGTGGGTGCAATGCTAACATAAATGTGGTACAGATAATTGTGGCGACGTAAACGTTGCGTGCATGTGACTGAATTCACCGGGCTTCAATTGCTGCGCAAGATTTCACCCTCGACTTCTCCTTGCGACATCAAATCACGTTTTGTTTGTTTTGTGGGTATTTCAGAAGCCTTTTAAATGAAGAATTTTCTTCTTCCCAATGAAGGGCGTAACCAATTTAAATAACTCAAATAACAATAAAATTCTAAAATAATCGCAAACATAAAAGGTCACATTTCTCGGAGAGTAACCAATGACGTGCGTTCTAACTTCCTTTTGTGGAATATTTTACCGGTATTCACAGATTTCCTTTCGTAAGGAAGCCTGTGAAACTCGTCTAGAAAATGTTTGACGTAACCGAACTAAAAAAAAAAGTGCTTTAGTACCCACCAGTGGCAAAAGGTAAACAAAAGTCTTAATAAAGGAAGCCTTTGAAAATGATGTGGAAAATGGTAATTGCCATTTTTACATATAGCTGAAAGACATCGTGTTTCATGAACCCTTCGCCATTGATCCTACTTAACGATAATTTGGATAAATAAATGTGGAAAATGGGTATATATAGGTTAATGGGTGGCTTTATAAGCGTGACGCTCGGCTGATAGTAAGTGCTCGCTGCCTTGGACATCTGCAATCCCAGAAGCCTTGCCAACTGCGTTGCTTTTGGTATTCTAGATTTCCATTGAATCGGACAAGCTCCTTCACAGAGAACGCGAGATGTAAGAATTTAAGCTAATAAAAGATGTTCAGGAAAATAGTGAGTTTTATTTAGAAAAAACAAAAGCGACAGTTGACATAAACAAACAAACATAGACAATAATTGCTACAAAACCCGAGTATGTTCCTTTTTATTATGTTCCTTGCTGGACCTAGATTCCCCATTTTTTCCATGTGGATTTAGCTACAGTACTACACTAGTTTACATTCTTGGCTGTATCGACTGTCTTCCATCGTTGGGTTTTAATTCGTTCCTTAGATCGTGGCACTACGTCTCTACGCACACATTAAAAATACTGTACCATCATCATGTAGCAGTCTTTTCTCAACTCACGTCGTCGTGGTCATCTTCCAGTTTACCCAGATGCAGCTGAATTCCGGTTGCATGGAGGGACTGCCCATCTGACTTCCACACAACACCACCCAGTGACAGGTCAACACGATATATTACGTTATCGTTTACCCATTTAGAAAGCCACAGAATGGTAATAATAGAACTAAACTGAATTCTTTTAAGGCAGATTACGTGGCAATTAATGCAGAACTGGAGCAGATCAATTGTTCATCAGAGCTAGGTCTTAGCATGACTATAGATCAGATGGTAGATTTTTATATAACAAATTGTATGAGTTAATTAAGGGGAACCTAGTCGCGGGCTCGAACTCACTGATGGGCCGGGCTAAAATGCACGCTGTCTCATTAGGCATCGTATCCGACAGAGGTAGTATCAGTGATGAGCAGTTAGACGCTAGTCTACACGCTCCACATTCTTGAGTGAGATGCAGGATCATTTATAGTACAACAGGCGCGTAAAAAATTAAGAACAATCCTTCGGAAGATCGGGTTTTATGAAAAAACCACTGCATAAATCAATGCCCAATAAAGTTAATTGAACTTTTCGGTATTTGAGCTTTGTCGGTACCGACTTGGTTTTTCAGATTTTACACTTCTTTTAATACTTAAACACGCCCAAAGTTAGGTTAAATTAGCAAGAAAAACTAATCTTTGTTGGCTCCTAACTTTTTAATGGCTTTTTATTTTAGTATTCTGTTTCCGTACAGACAATATTAATAATGAGACAAAATCATACCATGTTTAATTTTTTATGTACATTGTCGAACAGTGGAGTAAAACACTCCCGAAGTTTGTATGGGAAAAATGTGGACTAGGTTCACCTTAAGCGCCACGTTCCACAAGTACCAATAAAAGATAATAAATATCCATACTGGTTCTCTAGACAGCTCATTAAAAGATTAAAGGAAAAGAACCGCCTACGACTTAGCGTTAGAAAGTAAAATAATCCTTTAGACATTATTGCATTGGATTCACTAAGGAAAAGATGTGGCCGTTTGGCTACGTCCTGTTATAATGCTCACATTGCTGATATAGAGGCTAAACAAAATCTGGAGTTACTTAAAAATCAAGAGAGGTGGTGCCAGTAACTACCCCAATTTTATGACAGATGGTATAAACACCTCTGATAATATTAATGAAATATGTAATTATTTCGCATCCCATTTCTCAAAGGTGTACAATAGTGATGGGAACGGTGTGCATGCGGGCACAGGTAATATGGATGGCTGCATAAGCAATACCACGTTACGCCAAATAACAATATAGCAAGAACAAATCTGCAAACAATTTAAAAAATTCGACGTTCACAAAGAGGCAGGCCCTGATAATATACCTGCTTTGTTTTAAATAAACTGGCAGATGTTCTTTCGTTTCTATTAAGTATTATTTTTAATAATTCTGTGCATCGGGGTACTTTTCAGACCATTTGGAAGGAAACCAAAATTGTGCCTATTTTCAAAAACGGAGATCATTCCGATGTGAGCAATTACAGGCCCATCGCTATTCTCTCCATACTTGCAAAGGTTTTTGAAGCCCTCATATACCCTGAGCTAGCTAGACATTTATCACAGCTAATAATAGATAGCCAATATGGATTTATGAAGGGAAAATCAACAGCTACCAATTCGGTGACTTATGTTGAAAGCATTGTGGAGGCTGTTGATGCGCGTGTCCAGGTTGATTTAGTCTACACCGACTTTGCCAAGGCTTTTGACACGGTAGACCATGGCATACTCGTCAAGAAACTTGAAAGATATGGCGTCTCGGACCCCCTCATAAGTTGGTTCCATTCATATCTTTCTAGACGGATGCTCAAGGTTGTAGTAGATGACTGCTCTTTAGATTCGTACATTGCAACGTCGGGAATCCCTCAGGGATCTCATTTGGGTCCACATGCATTCATTGTTTAAGTTAATGACATTCACAAATGCTTCCCGAACTCGAAAATATTTTTAATCGCTGATGACCTCAAAGCCATAAAGATTATAAGAAACACTGCGGTTTCGGAAATATTTCAAAGCGACTTAGACCTACTGGCTAAGTGGTGTGAGCATAAGATAATGTCATTAAATATAAAAAAATGTCAACATATCAAATTCACAAAATAAAAATCATACAATCCGCTTACAAATAGAATGATGAGCGGCTCGAGGAAGTCGAAACTGTACGAGACTTAGGCGTTCAGTTCGATAAAAAGCTAAGTTTTGTCGAACATATTGACAAAACTAGATTAAAAACATCAAAGATGCTTGGCTTCGTTATGAGAGAGTGTAAAAATGTCAAAAAACCTAAAATTAAAAAAAAACATTTACAACTCGCTAGTTAGAAGCCATCTGGAATAATGCAGTGTGGTCTGGTCACCAGAGTAGAGTATATCTAGCGCATCGAAGGGCAGCAAAAACGATTCTTATGGCATTTTACGTTTAGTAGTAATATGGGCAATAAGCTCAACTCGTACCAAAAGACTGAAATTTTTTGGGATGGTCTCGCTGGAGAAACGCAGGAAAATGCTAGATTTGGTTTTCCTCAAGAAGCTAGTAACGGGCTCTCCGAACCGTCCCGATTTGCTCAGTAGGGTGTTATTCCATGTGCCACGTAATCTGCCAAAAAGTTCTAACAGGAGGCTGTTCTGCATGCCAAGATGTCATACAAACTTAAGGCAATACTGTCCACTATCTAGAATGTATGCTGCATACAAAGAGCACGAAGTGGACATAGACCTCTTTCACTCATCAGTACCTGCCCTAAAAAAAGCGCTAGCCTTTTAAAGGATGTCTCTAGTCTTATTTAAATATTAACCTAATCATATGAATAAATTGATAAAATAAAATAACAAAAATAATATAACCCAATCTAATTTAAGCATATTATTTGACTTTTAAGCATGTTATTTGACTTTTTTTACTATTTAATTTAATCTTAATATGTTGTTATAAATTAAGCTTTTAATACTATCATTTTTATTTTCTCAATCATGTATTATTTGTTTTAATTAATTAATTGTGTGTTATTAATATTATATCTACGCATAGTGTAGTGCATGCGATGCTTTTCTATAAGTAATGAGGCGCTTAGACTTAAGATTGTAATGTTTAAACTATAAAGTAACAGTGTACTCATTGTTGAGAAGCTTAATAAATAAATAAATATGTCTTGTAAAGACTGATTTGTCCGATTTAGGGCTCTATTACCATGTACAAATTAAGGTTAAAACGCCAGGGTAACCAACGGAATTCAAATTTTTCTCACGTATTTTGCCACTAGCAAGTCTGACTGATACTCAGTATCAGGTTATGTGGTGAACAACATTCGCTTCGCGCTCGTAACAAATATGTATTTACAGAATTATAATTATTTAAATAATCAATATTACTCTGTAAGTTCAAATAAGCGTATTGAAATTTAGGATTTCATAAAATCAGGACATGAAATGATTTTAATAATTAAATTTTTATCTGGATACACATTAATTACGGGTCCGGGGTCGCAAATCATATTTAAACCTGACACTATCCTGAAAATTTACAAAAACCAAACTCGCGGGCTACCTTAATTCAAATAACGAACCTAGTGAAAGGCAACAACTGACATAAACAAACATTGGCATAGACAAACTGACACGGTGCTAGTGTTACAAACTATTTTGCGTTCCATTTATTTCATGACTACTTGCACTCACGTTTGGACCGTTGACACTAATGGCGATGGTTTCCATGACGTTGTCCGTAAAGATCTCGTGTCGTTAGGAATAATTTTGCGTTAGCCCTTCCCTTCGTTGCGAGCATTTTAAGTTAGCTGTTGTCTTACTTAAGCAGCATAACAAGACTGAACAAAATAAACTGTTTTATAAATTGATGACACACATGACGCAAAAGGTGTAAACGTTTGGAATCCTCGTTTCCAATTGGCGCTCTTTCCACTCAACCAAATACCAACTTTAAGGGGATGTAAATTAGGTTGCTTTTAGAATGACATGAAAATAAGATTTTTAAATGGTATTAATCACATAAATTAGAAACTTAACTGTGGACGCAGCACATAAAAATCGTAGCTTGTGTCGTTATTGCACAAATGTTCTTGTTTGGGAATTTAGCCGCAGATCGGATTTTCTTATTCAGCATTTTAAAAAGGGCCTATAACTGACACCGTTCAGTCCAAGATTTATCAGATTAACACAGATTCACATTCAGCTAACTTTAGACACCAACTCCGTGGCGCGATGAAATGTTGCATTACATGAAAGCATTTCAATTTATACTTTATTACAATGACATAAGATTCACATTATTTCAAAAATCAACCTGCCTTGATTTAGTTAGGATAGGCTTCCAGTCTAGCCTGATGCAGTTGTATACCAGTGTTTTACATGGACCGACTGCCTATCAGACCTACACAACCCAGTTACTGGTACCCCTTGGTAAGACTAGTTGTCAGACTTTTAGGCTTCTAACTTCCCTTAACGACTGTCCTCTACGAATGACAGCCAGGACCTCTGGGTTAAAATTCTTTCCGAGGCAAGGAGGGGGGTCTTGATATGAAATAAATGGCCACCCATCCACGAACCGACCGCGGCAAGCGTAGCTTAATATCCAATCGACCCGTGCAGCTGTTATCATTCAAGATTCAAAATGAAAAATGATTAGAGAAACCTAAAAATTTTCAAAGACAATAATAGGTCTTTGAAAAATTTTAGCTTCCTGTAATGATACCTTACTTGACATGGTTCATCGATTTTCTTTTTCACAATATGGCGTCTGGTTGTGGCCATAATAAAGTTTGATTACGTTCTTGTGACCCTCGCAAGATTAAAACAAATCGATGGACGTGAGAATCACCAAAATCAGGGCACGCTTTGGGTCTCTAGAGTGCCACAAATGAACAAACATACATACATTATACACCGTGACATTTTAGTCGTCTTACAACGGCAGCCCACTTCGTGTACCCAATGACTACTAATCATTTATTTAAAAAAGAAATAAATTTTCGAACATTTGCATAATTGAAAAAATGAAAATATCATTCACTAAGACGCATGACCTAGTTTGAAACACCCTGTTATGGAGATGGAATTAATGCTGGAATGTAATGGTAGGTAGACAGATATCTTCTACCGTTTGATACGTAAACATTATTATCAGGGAGGGGGTTTCATAATTCTAAAGCATTATTTATTTTTCTTTGTATCTATTGTCTTAATTAATGGTAACAATGTTTTAATCGCGCCTAGAGGTATTTTATGACAGATACATTAAGTGGACCACCTTTTTAAGACGACTATAATGTCACGATGTATATATATATGTATATAATAGGCTGATAAACACAAAATACATCACTCACGTTTGATGGGAGCTTCAAAAGACTTGGCGACGGTGACCATGACGTTGGTGCCGAAAACCCAGAAGATGTCGTAGATGAAGAGCCCGCACAGCAAGATGCAGCCGGTCACCACGTTGTTGAGGTGCAGCAGTTCCACGCCGTTGACTGCGAACGCGATGCCGAAGAGGTTGTTGGCTATCCAGTGCTGGATGGACATTAGAAATGTGTGGTTAAGTTCAATGTTTTGTTGGTTTTAAAAGTTTAGGGGCGTTATTTACTATACATATATTAGTTACCAGCTGGATGCGAGAAGCACAGAACCGGTCGAAGTGGTGGTGCTTGGGGGAGGCCTATGTTCAACAGTGAACGTTTTCCGACTGAAATGACGATGATGAAGCTAGTTAGGTGCAAGGAGACTTTGTGACACGATCTGCAGGTGATATCCTACTAATATTATAAATGCGAAAGTTTGGCGCACAGATAGTTTATAACCTGGATTAACATTATACGATACTTTTTATCCCGGTACTACGTTCCCGTGGGATAATTTTCGACCTCCACGCGGGCGATGCCGCTGGCAACAGCTGGTTTAATATAGTTTTATGACGTGTCGAAGTACGACTTGTGTCGACTCTTTAAGATGCTGCAGTGTCTGAATGAATATCTCAACATAAGGGCACACGTTATCATGGCAGACTTGGGAATCCCTAAATAGACTAGGAACCCAAGTCAGCCGTAAGAAAGGGAATCTCCATAAATTGGGGGTTTATGGACGACTCGGACATCAAGTGTGTATGTGGCATCTCTCCGCAGACAATGGCCCACCTTCCATCTTGCGCCGTATGCCCCATCACCTATGCACTTGATGATCTTATGGCTGCGAGAGCGAACGGAGTTCGCATGGCCGTATTTTGGGCCACACGTTGTATTGGAAATTTCACAACCTTATATGTCATCGATACGCTGAGAAGAACACGATACGGCGAGCTAGTTAGGAGGAGCCTATCTCGCCTTATGATGGCGAAAAAATAGAGTAGGTATAGTCGATCTCGCTATTATTTTGGCACTTTTGACAATCAATCCCAGGAAATCCAAACTTCACTAAGGTTCAAACTATCTAAGTCTCACATAGACAAATATACCAATTCGTATAATGACATGCAAGCGACAATCAACCTTGGGTGGTTCCGTGGTAAGTGATAATCCAATTACACGGTTGACTATACCTCAGCGCGGATGTAAATGAATTTGCCACACTCTTGCTAACGTTCTGTTCAGCAACACTACTCATCATCATTCTCCTGTCCTTATCTCAATTTATTTGTGGTCGGCGCAACGTGTCTTTTTGTTCCACACTTCTCTATTAGTCGTCGTCTCGGTAGTCAAAAAATCAAAATCAAAAGTCATTTATTCAAACTAGGCTGAGAGTCAGCTCTTTTTGAAAGTCAAAATTACATAAGACAGTCCCCCCAAAACGCCTGCCCTTCGCCACTTCCTAGTGCTTTAGCTTGGAAGAAGAAGCGGCGAAACAAACTCCCCAGCAGCACAGCTGTCTGTTAAGTTAGAAGAACTTGATTCTATACAGTAGTAGGTAATTAACATTACGAAACACAAAAAACATTAAATTTGCCATATGTCAGCTAGCACAGGCCTATATACCAACGAAACATTGAAAACATAGTACTGAAGTAGAAATAAACTGAATTATACAGGCAAATAAAATAAACCATTATATGAACTAACATATTTATATAACCTGTCAGTAGTCAAGTTAATACTGGTGAAAGAACACGAACATTGTCTTGAGTTAATCACAGCTACCAAGAATTATTATCGTTTAGGTAGTCGTTGACAGAATAGTATGCCTTTGAACAGAGGCTGGATTTTACTTTAGCTTTAAACGCATTAAAATGCAAATCTAGCAAAGAAGAGGGAAGCTTGTTATAAAAAGTTATACCAAGACCAACAAAAGAGTTATGAACCTTATGAAGCCGGTGAAAGGGAGCACGTAGTTTGTCCTTATTTCTAGTATTAATATTATGAATATCACTGTTTTTAGTATACAAGTGTATATTTAGCCTAATATATAAGATGTTGGTCAAGATGAATTGCGATGCGACCGTGAGAATCCCAATATCCTTAAAAAATTCTCTCAGAGAAACTCAAGCACCTAGTTGGTAAATTGCTCGAACAGCTCGTTCGTCGTAGTCACACTCTCTCTAAACGTATCATCATTCACACAGTGCATCCATCGTTTCTTTGGTCTCCCCCTACTCTTACAGCCATCGACATTCATACCCAAAACTTTCCTCGCGACATTTTCCTCATTCCTCCGTAACACACGCCTATACCATGACAACCGATTTCCACTAACTTTTCAACTACCGATGCCACTTTCAAACTTCCTCTTATGTACTCATGTCTTATTCTATCCAGCCATTTCAGCGACACCACTATGCAAAGATTTTTCACTGTAATGCGGTCGTCATAGCTGCAAGGTCTTCTAGTAACTATAAGGGTTATCTATTTAGTTCACAAAAAAAATATCGAGTCTCACCTTCTTAAGCAGATACCAGCCTCCCATGGCGAGCGAGATGATGATGCAGATGATGTCGTAGGAGGTAAACTTGTAGTTGACGATGTCGGAGCGCGAGTCGCCCTCGCCGCGCGTGAAGTGGATGTGGTACGGCACGTTCGGGACCGACGCTGGCACCATGAATGAGATTACTGGGCTGGGTGGAGAAAAATAACATTTAAGTATACGTGAAGCAAAAACTTTGTACCCCTTTTTAGGAAAAAAGCGCGGATAGAGTAAGAAATTTGGCAGAGTTAATGTTAAATAAATGAATTAGTTGAAACCTAAAATGTAAATGAATTATGGTCAAATTTTGACCACTAGGCGACCTAGTAAGATTAAAAGCACATTAGAGTAGATCATCTGCCTAGTCTTTGCCCAACTATTACAGTTTGTAGAGCTAACTTTATCAATCAGAAGTAAAACTTGTTCTACGAAAGTCACCCTTACCGCTACGAAATAAAGGCGATGTCAACATGAACGATGCAAACATGAGCTCATCCATCATACACATTTCTGTCACTTAGCAAGGTGGTCGTGGAGTTAGTAGTACAGTGAGCACTAGACATTTAGGTTTAAGTCTACGTTCGCGTAAAAATATCGAGGTGGGATTTTTTCACAATCCTCGATCTTCAATGCAGGGACTGAATTACCCAAAAATTAAGGTATCTTTAAATTTCGGTATGACGTCATACCGTTAAATAAGGGTTACCGAAATATTTCGATACCGTTTTTATTTGCAGTAGCGGAATTTTGAGGTTGGAAATGCATTTCTGTACATTTCGTTAGCAGTACCTTAACCTATAGTAAATGTATCGGTAGCAGTACCTAAACCTTAATAAATAGGGGTTTTCTTTGACGCTCACTTGAGAAGCCCTGATTGGCTAATTGCACTTTATTATGACTCAGTTATGGTTTTTATTTCCGATAGGAAAGACACGGCTGAGAGTGTAAACCGGACTAAGCCGAGTGCCTACCCAAGGTTTTCTTATCTTTCTTCTTTAAGGTTTTTTTTTCGTTCTTTTTATCTGATGATGATGTTTTGGATTTTTTTTTTCTCATAAACGTATAGAGCCGATACGTAAACGTAAGTACCTAGAAGTCTGTGTGGTTTTATTAGGTAGGTACAGTTACATTAGTTACATTTAATATAACTATAATAACATCACATAGGCATGTTAAATTGCACGTTGTTATTAGGTACTATGTCATCTCGTCCCTAACGCCGCCGCTGGGTTGATGGAAAAAATATTAAAAGACCTTCGATACTTATCTATTTTTATATGCCCATGCCCAACAGTGAGATAGTAATAGGCTGATGACGATGAAGGAAATGGTATTTTTCTTCTCAGAGTAGTCAGATAGGAAACGCCGACCTCATCTAGTTTAAAAAAAATATCATTGACTTGTAAAAGTGTTTGTACAAACCTACATAAAGAAATAAAATCATTTATCATTTATCATTTCACCATGCAATTCCACAATAAGTAGGCAGCGAAAATTTTCAACGCGGAACGAAACATCCAGCTCCAGCGACGGCAAGTGTGTGGCTGGACGTGCGATTGAATCGCCCCAAAACTGTAGACTATTAATGCGATTTTGAATGCGTCTAGAGCGGGAGTTTCGTTTCTATGCGATGTATTATCTATTTTTTTATGGTATAATCTACTGTTTACAGAGCACACACCAGTGCTCTGTTTTTCAGGGCACACGCCCTGGATGCGTTGTTACCAAAATATTATTGAAAGCAGCGCAGTCTTTTGTGATACACACTCGTGTATTGCATAGCTGTTGCGGCATCTCGTGTAGTTCGTGTCAAATTTCCTAACTCTGACCGAGCTGCACGACCGAAACCCGCCGCACTAGCCTGGCAATGCAGGATTGACCGTCGTATTAATGAGGCCAGGGTACTCATCGGGAAGCTCATCTGCTTCAGGAAGGGCAATACACGCCCAAGGGTGATGAGTTTTGTGAAGCGGGCGTTCTCGGGAACTACTATTAGTTTTCGAGAATATGCATCCCGCGTCACAGATCGCATCGACTTCCTGAAGCAGAAAGTTTGTACATGGGCACACCGTATCTGTAGGTATAGATAGGCGAAGAGTGGATCGGCACACTCAGACTCAGACCGCATATTTCAGAACGATTAACGGTGGGTATACAGAGCTTGGGAGCAGCCCATATCCGCTCAAGGTGTGACTGACGCGCGTCCACCGTATACTGATGCCACTTATGTCTGAATCTCTGAATGGATGTAAGAATGCGTCCCGCAGTACTAAGGAGCTGCTCCTTATAAACATGGCCATAGTCCAACAGGTTCGTAGATCTCGGAAGGATTTTTCGACATGTTGAATAGATTATAAGAAGGCCTATGACTCAGTGCCTAATACATGGCTCATGAGGGTGTTGGAGTAAAAAATAGACGCAACTCTACGCACCTTCATGAAGTGGTGTATGAGGCAGTGGAGGATGGTCCTTCTCTATCCAGGATGTCCACAGATCCAAACGATTGATGAACCGATCAGCATTGAACGCGGAATATTTCAGGGCGACAGTTTGAGTCCCCTTTGGTTTTGCTTAGCCTTGAATCCTCTAAGCACACTTCGGGAGAATTCAGCTCTAGGCTATCGGTTGAGAAGAGGTGGTCAGGTGATATCACACCCCTCAATTTGCGACTGAAGGAGCTACTGAAGGTAACAGAAACGTTCAGTAGCTCAGTTATCAGGATCATTTTTTTGTGGACAAAGGTGTAGTCATGCATGGAAAGTGAGGGGGCATAACCGGTGGGGTCCGCAAGAGCCAATGCCTGCCAGGGGTGCGGGTTGTTCCAAAGAGATACCGTGGCTCCTGGCACATAGGCAACTGAAGGGACACCGGTGATTTTAGTCAGCAAAAGTCTAACACGCCCCCCGTCTCCACCCAGAGCGGCAGAAGTGATTTGATGATTACCCACCCAAAAAAAAGGCGGGATTATAGAATCCATGGGAACCCAATTAGAGTCCTCTCCTCAACCGAAACCTACAAGTATTTGGGTATGTCGGAAGTATTAGGCATCAATGCTGCCGACATGAAACAATCGTTGAAGGAGCGCTTCTTTGGCCACCTGAATAAAGTGTCAAATAGTATTTTATTAGGCGGAAACAAGGTGCGTGCCTTCAACGGTTGGGTCATGCCGGTTTGATGTATTCTTTCGGCATACTCAAATGGACTCAGATGGAACTTGACGCTCTGGATAGGAAAGTCCGTACATTGCTGACGACATATCGGATGCATCACCCACGGTCATCAGTGATGAAACTGTACATCTCACGGAAGTTTGGAGGCTTTTTAAATGCTAGAACCCTCCACAACCGCAAGATTTGCAGTCTCAGGGAATATTTCTATCAAACTAACGTGGGGATGCATCGAGATGTAGTCGCAGTGGACAAGGTCCTCACCCTGAACCTTTCTCTTTGGCGAACAAGAACTGACGCAAACCTGCAGTACTAGATACTAATGATCATAAGGAAGTATGGCAAGGCAAAGAGCTTCACGGACGCTTTTTCCTGGCTCTCCATGAGCCTGATGTAGACTTTTAGCGTCGCTGCGTTTTGGTCGACCTCTTTGGGGATACCGAAGGTTTTGTCAGTGTGATTATGGATGAATTTATCATGACGAATAATGATCGGAAATACCTTGTCAAGGACGATACGGTTGACATCTGTCGGGCATGCCACTGTCCCGGTGGATCAATCCGACATATTGTTTCCGGTTGTTCTCGTCTTGCTAACGAGTACTTGCACAGACACAATCTAGTAGCTAGGATTATCCACCAGCAACTTGCTTTGCAGTACAACCTTGTGGAGTCTGAAGTATCGTATGGTACTTCAGATTTTCGACCCATTTCTCGAGAATGGTCACGCCACATTGTACTGGGATCGATATAACACTGACAGGACTATTGTAACCAATTTTTTTTATTTTTTAATGTTTTTGTATGAGTTTTGTTAAAATATTTAAAAATATATTTAATATGTAAGGAAAACAATAAATGAAATAATAATGTGTATAAAATTTGTATGGTCTATATCTGAAATAAACTAAATTGAATTGAATATTGGTTAAAATATTATATAAGTATAGTAATATTTTTTCGTAAAATATGACGATTGCATAAAAACATGACATTTGCCCTCAAACAT
Organism: Polymixis lichenea; assembly: GCA_949091785.1. Lineage (NCBI taxonomy): Eukaryota > Metazoa > Arthropoda > Insecta > Lepidoptera > Noctuidae > Polymixis > Polymixis lichenea. The sequence goes on along the minus strand of OX420948.1, from coordinate 21,262,991 downwards.
AACTTACAGATATTACAGAGATAAGTTCACGATTCTTAAGATTACCATAAATCACCAAATCAAAGTAGGTAGCATTATTGTCATTGGTTCTCGTTCATTTATTACGTTGATGAACGATCAGCGGTCGACAAAATAAAAACATAGGTATTACCCGGCGCACAGTCGGCAAGATGCAAAGAAATAAGTAAAACAGCAAAATGTACAAAATACAAGTTTTAACGTGTTCGACAGCCGTCTCGCATGTTTTTCAGTACCGAAATCGTATAAAGGTTAAAACCGTTATTTGGCCCAACCTTTATTTATAAAGGTTTCGGTATGGCTCAACCTTTATTTCAAATCGGTACCGATATATTTTTGAGGTATCTTAACCTCTTACCGTAACCGCTTTCAGTCCCTGCTTCAATGCACTGCTTAGTGCCCGAGTTGAAAATCGAACAGTTTGTTTCTTCGACGCCCTGGGATGCACTATGTGGGATTCTCAATGGTCAGTTGTACACCGAGAATTAAAAATCAAGTGCGCGATAAAACCCTGGCGCGATATTTTTACGTCCGTACGAACGTGGTCTAAACATTGGTGGCAATGCATCATAAAAAATACTGTTTATACAGGATAAGTTTTTATTTCTATCCAGTGCGCAAATTGTAACCATGAATTCAGAAAAAATCAGCTGTTTCATAGAAAAGTGCAATACCTACGCGGTCTAGAATGATATGCTGAATTCATGGTACTAACCATGAATTTGCGTACTGGATAAAAACGTATCTGTATATTACTTTACTGCTAAAAAGGATTAGAAGTCATTTAAATTACAAATAATTTATTAAATTTCTGTACAAAACTTTGAATACGTATTAGGTCCCCTGTATACGTCACGGTTTCTTTACGGTACGGTGCATATACCGCGCCGTAGAAAAAACGTGTCCGTCAACAAGTATCCATAGTGCGTACAAAGTGTAGACAGATAGAAACATAACAATATTCTTGTCCAAACCACATAATTATTAAACGTCTTACCTAAGAAGATGGCTCAAGGCAAGAACTCCAAGGAAGAAGAAGTATCCAGTGAGCAGAAGATTGATGTACTCCTTGGAGAAGAACTGGAAGAAGATGTACAGGCCGAAGAGTGCGGCGGAGGCGATCAGCGGGAACATCAGCGCGTCCTTGTTTGACATTGTCTCGGTGCGCTCGCCCGATTCCTAACGACAAGAAAAAAAAAAGAATAAAATATCGTTTTTTGAACGAAGTTCTTTAATTCGGCTTGCGATAGAAGTTGATTGGTAGAAATCGTCACGCTGAAAAAGCTTTCTCTCTTTCTCTTTTATATTAAACACCGTGAAATTTTAATGGTTGTTTACCCGCAGCGGAATGGGTTTTGTCTTGGTAATACAATCGTTTTATAAACAAATAAAATATTAGAAACAAAAAAATGGCTGATTAACCATGTATGGGTTTTAAACCATCGAGCCTGTTTTTGAAATAGAACTTAACAGTAATCGAAATACAGCTCCTTTACAAAACTGACAACTTAGTCCAGTGCTAAGTTGTAATTTTTGTATTAAGATCACAGTAAGATCTTTACCATAAATAGAAATAAAGTTGGTAATGCAAAAACTGGCTTAGAGCTTTAGGCTTAGAACTAAAGTTAGATCGCGTTTTGTAATAAGACGGTATAGGTTTAATACTAGACCATGATGGTCAGCGAAAAAATCTGATTTAGACGGCCCATCCCGGTCCGTCTATCGTCAACGAAAGCATGATTGGGCGAGCTTATTGGTTCATCCAATGCAATACAAGTGAAATGCAAGCGAGTGAGAACGGGAAAACATCAAACGAGGTTTCTATAACAATGTTTTCTTTACTCTTGGATGGTCAAGGTTCAAATAAAATTTGTACAAAAAATCTGTTAAGCTGATTTTCAGATGTCTTTATGGATCGAATAACCGATTCTCCCACCCGTACGCAAAATACGTGCTTTGACGTGGAGTTGCAGACACAAGGCCATATTACCTGTTAACTAATAGGTAGTAAAAGATAATCTAGTGCCATCATATCTTAGCTAAGCATAATCAGCCTTTAATATTCCCACGGCTGGGTGCTGGGACATAGGCCTCCTCTTTATGAGAGGGAGACAATTTAAAAGAAATGAAATAGTCTTCTAAAAAGAGTGAAATAATATCATTTTCATATGAATATATGTAATGCTTTTGATTTGTGTTGCAATTCAGGCCATAGCTAACAAATATGTGTGAGTCCAGTTTATATTTGGATATGGAATAGTGTGTGAAATGTGAAACATTAAAATAAATACACCATGACATTTTAGTCGTCTTACAAAGGTGGTCCACTCAATGTATCCGTTATAAAATACCTCTAGGCGCGATTAAAACATTGTTACCATTAATTAAGATAATAGGTACAAAGAAAAATGTTTACGTATGAAACGGTAGAAGATATTTACCTACCTACCATTACATTCCATCATTAATTCCATCTCCATAACAGGGTGTTTCGAACTACGTCATGCGGCTTAGTGAATGATATTTTCATTTTTTTTTATGCAAATGTTTAAAAAAAGTTTTTTTTTGTAAATGATTAGTAGTCATTGGATACATGAAGTGGGCTGCCGTTGTAAGACGACTAAAATGTCACGGTGTATAACAAGGCATTACCTGATGCATTAAATATTAAATTCATCTACTGAATAAGACTGATGCAAACAAATAATAAACATCATATTATTATTTTTTTAAACCACTAGTTTGTTCCATAAAAACATTAATTACACTGTTTCCTGATACATACACAGTAATATTTTAATGTCAAATTTATCATTCCACAAAAAATTAATGGCACCTTATCAAAAAGTACAAGGTCCAGGCAGACAAAGCAAATTATTGCTATGATAAGTCAGTCACCATTCTAGCAAGAAAACATGAAATAAATAGACAAAATTACAATTTACTTGAACCAAAACTTGTTACATTCTATCATCAGTTTCAGAATAACATAAATTGATTTGCATAATCTCATGGCCAGTTAAAGTTCAGTAGTTTCTGAGTTACATCTAGCTTTCGCCAGTGACTTCGCCTGCGTGTGGGTAGAAAATAAAAAGTATCCTATGTGTTCGTTCAGGTTATAATCTATCATCAAATTTCAACCAAATCTGTTCAGTTGTTGTTGCAGGATTGAGTAAGAAACATCCAAGAATCTAAATATCCGAACATCCAAATTATTATATTAGTAGTTACTTATTTTATTAGTAGGATAAGTTTCTATTTTTTTCCTGTTCTTAAACATTTTACATGTTTATGTAATAAACTTCAATTAATTTATAAATATTTAGATCTAGCTCTCCGGCTTACCCATATTTAGATTGTGATTAGTAAATATTATTTTTGTATGATTATTAATCTTTTTATTAATAAATAAAAAAATTATAAAAAAAGTTTTGTCGTTGAAAACTTGAATTAAATCTCATATGAAAAACTTAATGTTCATAAGGTACTTAATGAATAGGTACTGAATGATACGATAGTTTGTGTCGGGATTTTCCTCATCATCTCAAGACTCAGTGGATACGTGTAAAATGTTATGATTGTGTTAGAATCTGAACACTGATTATACCTAAAGTTAATTACTACATTATTAGTGACGAGGACGACCACCGACGGGGACAAGCGTTGTTTAGAACCGAGAACGTCACATTATTATTTGAACTTCTTTGCAGAAAGGTTCTTCGCGCTCGTCTGTTAAAGATTTGACAGGCAACATATGCCACGATGTGTAACGTGTTTCTATCTCATTGGGTCCAACCGAATTCAATAAGTATGTGATAAAATTGCATTCTAGCATTTGAAAACTTTGTTTGGACTTACCTTTTGCTCCTTCAGGTATTTCACTGACCGAAAAGCCCCAAAAAATATGGGTAATACAGCCATAATCACTAAACTCAAGTATGCAATCGCGATGCCTTCAATACTCGTCGGAGGTTTTTCTGTAACATTTTTTACAGTTTCCCTGACCGCTTCTTCTATTAATATAGGGATCTCCGTCGCTGATTCTGCCATTTCGGATGAATTATTTGCCAAAATGCGTGGCGAGACGGCTTTCGCACTACGAACCAAGTTTGACAAGAAAATGACAAGTGTACAGTTAGGTATGTAAAGTTGGTCAACCGTAATCAGTGTTGCCAGGCCTGATTTTCATTTTGCCCCAGGCTTAGTCGCAGTTACCCCAGATTCACTATTAATTCAAAAAAATACCCTAAATTAATTCCTTCAGTTTTTTCTTATTTCATCACAAATGTGTCCTCTGCATCGACTGTATAGTTAACGTTGTTTATGTAAAAACTATTGATAAATTTATCTATGATTGTTTTTGTTGATATGAAGTTAGGGTAAGATTACTGTTTAATGACTGCAAATTATCATGGCCCATGGACCTACCAAATAGAGACTGTGTTGATGTGGAGGTTGATATAGGAGATGATTTTGTGTTGGAGGAGGATGTTCGAGAATTGAATTCTGAAATTGTTGGCGAAGAAGAGTCGGTTTTAGTGGAAGACAATCTGCCACAAATTACGCCTCCGGTTTCGTCATTGTCATATGGAGAAGCCTCATTGTACCAATTGCGAACTAACACGGCCAGGAAAAAGAGTGTTGCTTTCTAGAGTGTTGTGTGGCCCAAGATAACCTATTACCTACAGGGCTCGGTCTTGAGGAATGAATACAGAAGAAGACTCTCTCTACGCTTGCACATAATTTAAAGGTGTTGAAAAAAAAAGATATTACTACCTTCGAAATGTTATGGAATCGTTTATTACCACCAGCATCTAAGCACCACTGAACCCCGGCCCAAAACTAAATGCAACGTGACGTATTTCTACTAAGTAGTTTAATATTATAGTAGTCTCGTAATCGAAACAGACCTTGCCTTAAAACTACCCTAAAAAAATGAATACCCTAAAACTTACCCGGTCGTATTAGTTTCACCCTAAATCTAGGGTAAATTACCATAAGTTGGAATCACTGACCGTAATCAGTAATCTAGAGTAGTCACAAAAACCGATAACCAATTATTAACTTGTTTATCTTAGGGTAGCCATCATAGATACGGAACAAACAGCAAGGAAAATATTTGATGGAAGTTTCTTTTTTCATTTCAGTAAACACTATGATTTTAATAATATTTAATAAAACTGCCAAAAACATGTTTGTACCGGTTTTTCATTACATTAGCACTAACAGCACTTACAGCACATTCCATTCCAAAGTATACATTTTTACAGTGATGCCAATTCAGCTTATTTTATGCTAAATTTAGCATATTTTCATGTTGTTGGGCAAACTTTTTGTTGTTTAGCATATATGTAGCATATTTTTTAGCATATAAAATAAATAGACCCATGTCTCAATGGAGAAACATAGTTCACATTAAATGGGAATGTACAAACGGCAGTACATCAAGCTATCCGAATCTGTCAAACTTTTTTGATAGATTTTCAACTTAATCACTTAGGCATAACGTTTCAATTGGGAAAACTTGACAGTTTGGGGTAGCTTGATGTGCTGGCGTCTGTACATCTTCGACCATAGACTTCTAGAATTAAGTAATTGATTTATTTATTTAACCATTTATGCACACACACATAAACAGACAAGAAGAAAGGAAAAAAATTTTTTTTTATTTTTATTTTTTTATTATAAAGATGCAGTTGGTAATAACCCCGTTGCAGGTTTATCTCAATTAGCAATATCGTTATTAACACTACCATATTCAAACGCTGAAATTGAACGGGTTTGCAGTCAAATGAATGAAGTAAAAACTAAGCTACGCAATCGTTTGTCGGTAAAAACTTTAAATTTCATTTTATACATCAGATTCGGCATAAAGAGGGCAGGGAAATGCTACTACTCTTACACAGTTCCAGATAATGTATTGGGCTCTATAGGTATCAAGGAGAGTTACAGCCTGAACAATGAGGCTTCCTAGTCTTCAAGCACGTATTTTATTTGATAACATAGTCGATTAAAACATATATTTTGTTAATTAATAAACATTTTAAAATTATATTACGTTTTATTTGACATTGAAAAATTGTTAGCAGAATTTTTAGCATTTCTCTAAAGCAATTGGCATCATTTTAACACCATTTTAGCAGATTATTTATTAGTCTCGTTTGCAACACTGCATTTTTGTTCCATTCCCTTCCTTCCATATGTCAAAATAAGTCAAACACAGAAGTAGTACACTTTCGTTTTTAATTTTTCGCTCGTATTAAATTATTTATTTAATGATTGTCATGCCTACGTGTTTAAATAATTGCAATTTCCGAAATATATCATAGTTAGTAATATATTACTCATTAAAATGGAAGTTTCTGGTGGCGCAGAAGAAGGTTTCGTCAGGGAATGGGCCCCTTGTTCGCATATTTTAAATTTAATCCCGCCTAGGATACAGACTGGCATATTTTCTAACGAGCTGTGCTTAACATGCGTGGATGCGGTCAGTGAATACATAGCTTTGGGCACGAGCGTAGGGCTGGTGTACTGGTACGATCGGAAGAAGGGAAACATTCAGAGACTGCGATGCGAGGTAAGACTCTCTCTTAGTTCATTATGTCAGGGACGGGGTTTCCCCACGCAACTCATTGATCGTGCCCTTGCGAGCGTCAAGTACTGGACGCAGTTTCTAAGGATGCTAATCATTTAAAATAATAATTCGTGGTAGTTGTAGGTGATAAAACAATAATATGTTTCATTTTATTCTACAGAATATTCCTAGAGCAAAAATACGATTTAAATTAATCCTAAGGCTTTTTATGAGTCACCAGAAAAATTATATCTTTTAAAAATGTTTAATTAGGTACATTTATACTAGTACCATCCCTGAAAATGATGCAGTAATGATGATGATTTTCATTCCTAGGTACTAAGAAAATATAATATTGTGTTGTCCCTTACCACCCCCTACTGGGCCAGCATGGTGGATTATAACCAACTCCCTCTCACAGGGAGAGAAGGCCCGGGTCCCGGCAGTGGAAAAATTATAGGCTCATTCTGTCCTTTAGGCACAATACAATAAAATAATGCCAGCATAGGACCTCAATTTGAGTACTGACAATGGAATTGTTTGGCAACCTATAGTGCTGTCCCAATAAACAGTCATTCCTTTAATGAATATGATAAGTAATGTGGGCTGTTAAGGCAGAATAGTATATTTTTATTTGCATTCAAACATGGTATAGTCATAATTCTACTGCCCTTACCCGGACTTATTCTGGGTCAGTGCAACATGTCTTTTTCTTCCGTACTCCAATTTTAATGGTCATCATGGTAGGCAGCCCGAAACATGGTACAATAATCATCTCAAAAGTAGTCTACATTAATCTACATGTCTTGCCATAGACTGGAATACAAATATTTTAAAGGACATAACACCACTTCTTGTACCTATAGTACACACGGCTACACCTCAAGCTATACATTTCCAGTTTACGCTGATCTCGCACTGTACAGAAATCCTATACAATGGGATATCAGCTTATACTGGAGATGTATAGCTTGATGTGTAGCCGTGTGTACATTTCGCGAGTCATGTGTAAGTCCCATGTAATAGATGGCGAGCCATTACCATAGTGTGGGCACAAATGTAGACTCCGGGCTACAACTGAGAAATACTAGGTATAAAAACCCAGTATCGCTTTGCCTTGGAGTAGTGCTAGCGTCCACTAGACCAATGGGTTTAAGTTTTAATTATGTAGAATCAATAATAACAGTACAGACAAGCAATCATTAAACTATTACGACATGTTCTACATCGCAAAATTGAAACTCCAACATTTTTACTATGTTCATAACCAATTTTCAGGGTAGTTAGTTATTGTTTTTGTTAAGTAAATGTTGAAATAAAATTACAAGCAAAAAACAACTTTTTTAAAACAAGCTTTTAATATTACTTTTTAATAAAACACACTAAAAAGTTTAAAATAATTTAATTTCAATTATTATAAAAGCATGTTACTTATTGAGAATTAGAAATAGGTGTAACATGCTAATAAATGTTCTTTATTTCTCCTGCCATCAAAATGTAATAAACTTCTATTGAAATCATTGAGATTAAATTATTTTTAACTTTCTAGTTCGTTTTATTAACAAGTAATAATAAAAGCTTGTTTTTAAAAAGTTTTTTTTTCTTATAATTTTATTTTAACTTTTTAGTATTGATGCGAGATTTACTACGGCGTAGTTCGTAGCAGCGTTTTTCCGTTATGTAGCTCGTAATCATTCGTAGAACCCAGACATAGGTGTTGTTTTGAGCACTTGAAAGTGTTATGTATCTATGTCCACCTTCCAGCTCCAGCATCAGACCCTGGTTACCATATAGGATCAAAGTACTCATCAATATAAATCAAACGATGATAAATATAGATGATATTTTTCGTTACTTATTTTATTCCTCTAAACTCTGTTCAACACTTGCAATGTAAACATAATGAGTCAACAAGATAATGAGAATGAAAACTAACTAAGAGATAAGATTATTTTGATTTCATTGTGAACATGGTTTAATTGTATAGATAATAATATTGAAATCTAAATTACTTTCCACATTCCGTACGCAAATTATGCGTATTTATGTGGCGTTGCGGACACCAGCCATCTTACCTTTTGCTTACGTTCAACATTGTTATTTGTATTATAATTTTTTTGTAAGTTTCACAACAAATAATTAATGAATTTAGAAAAAAGAATCATTACTTGCTCTCTTTTGTTTTGAACTTTTTCTTTCTTTTATTGTTCATTCTCTTTCTTAAATAAGCTGTTAAAAAATTAATGTTTGGAAATATAAGGAGTTGTTTAAAATGACATTCAAAACGTAGTCACCAAAAACTTATTTATACACAACAATCTGTTTCAAAGAAATGCAATATTTTACCCACGCACTAATTATTAAATGCACATGCGCACAGTACCTACACCGTGTAGGCACAGAGCCGCGCGAGCGAGACGAGCGAGTTGTCAAGTACCTACGTAAGCAGCCGATTCTAATTTTCCCATCACATTTCTCAGACTTTGGATTGGCAATTTGTCGAACTTACCTAAAATTAAAATCGCTCAATTTTTTTTTTTTTGCAGTATGTTAATTTTTGATACCAAGCAAGTACACGAAATTTGGAACATTCATTTTTTAACACCTTATATTGTTAGTCTTATAAAAGCTTAAGTGTAAGCTTGTAGTCACCAAAAGAGAAAACTAACCAGTGTCGCCGTATTTATTTCGTTGAAAATGGGTAAGAAACCGATTGATGTTTTCGGGTGAAATTTAATTTGATTAACAAACTGTTTGTTTTCTATTAATTCAAATTTTATTCGAAAACATCCATTGGTTTCTTACTAAACTTCAACGAAATCAGACAACCCTGGTCGGGTTATTTATCTCTTTTGGTGACCGCTGTGGGGTCCCAGTGACTTGTATGACAGACGTTGCTTGCAATGGGTATTGCAAGCACCAGTCTCTCACAAATGTAAACTTATTGATAAGCTAGTTTTAAGCACAACTACTGTACATTTGTTAGGAGAAGATAAATATACTTATTGATAGAAAATAATGACTGAAAACATTTATCATCTAGAAGAACCATAGGGTGTTTATTTAATGAGATTGTTTATTCTAAAATTATAAAGACAGTGGTTTTTCAATGGCTATTATGGTACTGGGCTCTACATCAACATAATTTATTTTCCACTACAAAAGGTTATTTACATCTCCAATTATATTTCAGGCGTCAACATCTCCAATAACATACGTAAAGATAGTGAGTACAGTTGACTACATGGTGGGCGCTGGCAATGCAGCCGGTCAAGTTACTGTGTTCCAAATACCTAAGGAGCACCCTGAAAATGTGCCAGATACTTTTAAACCTAAAGTGGAGCCCAAGGTTGAAAGGTGAGGATGAAAACTTATTTGAATTGCCGAGTCAAATTAAATTAGCTAGCGAAACTCCACATACACTCCACTCTCGTTTTTTGCCAATCTGTTTTTAGAAGTGAAGGCTTTTAATTGGCTGTCAGTCTCACAATCTAGTATTTATCCTGTTTGTTTTAGCTGTAGGTCCTCCATAGTTAATAAATTAATGCCTGATAAGGTATCGATATGCACAAAGTGTGCAGGCGGCTTATGGCTAAGTAATAAAAGCCGCACGGGTCGATCGATCAGGTTAACACATTCCATGCCCAGCACCCAGCATATGGGTCGAAAAATAGTTGATTCGTGTGCCCATAACTTGCATCCGAGTCGTCGCAATAAGTAGCTATTGATGATTCTGTTCATGCCCAGGACCCGACTAGCGAGACTACTTATAGCGACGACTCGGATGCGAGTTGTGGGCACACGAACTAATTATTTTTATTTTTCTTGCTTGGCATCGAATGTGTTAAGCTACGCTTGCCGCAGTTGGTCAGTGGATGGGGGATTTACATACCCTTCGTGCCTCGGAAAGCACGTTAAGCCGTTGGTCTCGGCTGTCATTTGTGGAGCTTTGACAGTCGTCACGGGTCGTCAGAAGCCCGAAAGTCTGACAACCACTCTTACCAGGGGTTATCGTATTACCCAATAACTGGGTTGTGGAGGTCAGATAGGCAGTCGTTCTATATAAAATACTGGTATTCTGGCTAGCTGCATCCGGTTAGACGGACTTTGGTTTATGCATATTAGTGAACCGAGTCCTCTAATGTCACCCAAAATAAAATGATGACCCTACCAAACTGAACTATAGCTGTTCGGTAAGACCTCACAGAGGATTGTTACCTCTGTGGAATGGAAGGCATACGAAAAGAGATGGATTTCCACCAAAAGAGTCCTATTTTACTAACCGTACAAAACTAACATTGTATGCTAGGCTAGCATTGTTGATATTTTATTCTGTTGTGGTCATATAATCCTGACCTCATTATTACCACAACTTAACAGAGCGAAATAACAATATCATCATAGCAGTGACTTTATTGCCTATCTATAGCGTCAGAGTCTTTATAGATCGATAGATTCAAATCGCAATTATTGTGTATCAGGAGCGTTACAAGCTGGGGGCCTACTCCCTAAGCGAAATCCGTAGTATTGGCCGTCGTTACGAGCGCTTCGCTCTCTGTCTAACTTACGGTATGTTTGTAAGTGAGACGGAGAACGAAGCGCCCGTAACGATGGCCGATACTACGGATTTCGCTTAGGGAGTAGGCCCGCTGGTTCGGGTCGGCATGATTCACCACATCCGGGCGGCAAAATCGAATACCTATATTACCTATGCTTTTTTTTTGTGTATGACATATCGTGGGCTACATTACTCGCAGAACAGATGGCCGATGGGGTCGAAAGGTTCTGGAGTGGCGACCGCGTACCGGAAGATGTAGAGTTGGAAGGCCTCCCACAAGGTGGACCGATGACTTTGTAAAGGCCGTATGCGGGAAGCACAAAACTGGTCGAAGTTGCGTAGTTTGGGTTGGCCTATGTCCAACAGTGGACGTCTTTCGGCTGAAATGATGATATCGTAATTGACCTTGAGATGTCGGTAACTAATTAACCGGACAATCCTGTGGCTGCCTTAATCGGACTCAAAGCTTCAAGCCAGGGGCGAATTTCTTAAAATACTAAGCTTCTGCACGCTAAAGGCAGCTGCACGCCCCTGTGAGGTACGAACGTCGGCTTGGGCCTACGCTGAGGGGAAAACAGTAAGATGGGACAAGCTGGATCAAATCTGGATAATTATTATTAACTTGAGAAATTAAAGCTACAGTCTCAGTTACGGCGCGGGCTATCGAATATGCGTATATATTTATGTTCGGGAAAGAGCCGCTCAGCCTGCCGAGCCGACCCAAATATGACATAGCAAGAGCTGATGCCAACTGAGTTTGCTGATCGTGACGACGCGAATGAAAGCTGAATAATACGGTATTTTACTCTATAAGAGAAAAATCTAAAAAGTATTTCATTGATATAGCTTAGGCAAAATGCAGTCGGAAAATGTTGGTTTTAGTTCATGAAAAAACAAAATAAATTTAAAAAAAAATTCAAAGATTTCAGTTTTTTAAATCTGTTTTTGAACACCATGAAATAGTAGCCGCCATGTTATTACCTACGTCATACGGCGAGTCAATTGAACAACTTTGTACTTTTATTATTTTCGTAACCAAAGTATTTTTTATTTAAATAATACTTTGCATTCAGGAACAGCAAACCAACGATAAGTAGAATAATAACTCATTTTTTTAATTATAAACAATTATTATATAAAATATCAGCGCATTTGTCTATCATATAGCAAACTAACGTCATACCCACAGACCATTAAGGCGTCCACTGCGTTCAGCGTTTTCGTCAAATTACGGGCGAAATTTGAAAATGTAAAATTAAATGCATTTTTAACCGACTTCAAAAAGGAGGAGGTTCTGAATTCGTCGGATCGTCCTTTTTCCCCGATTACTTGAAGATGGCTTGACCGATTTGGATTATTTTTTTTGTTTGAAAGGGTATACTTCCCAGGTGGTCCCATGATCATCAAGTCAGGATCTGATCATGGGATCCTGGAGAAATAGAGAGAACTCTTCAAATTTTATAGGCACACTTGAAGCGATTTGGGTAGTTTTTGGAAGAGTAGTCTCGGCGTGGCACAGTGGAACGAATGTATGGGAGCGGTTGGACGTAGACATGTCCGAAAAAAAAGAGTAAAATTATGCCAAACTAATGATGCCATCTTATTCGATTACTTAATGCCTTCATAACTTGTGGTGATGAATTTCTTCATAACTCCCATATTTCGGGAGTAATTTGAGAAAATGTGAAATTTTACTATGAAAATGAGTGTATCGAGCTCTCTCCCTCCTGATTCCGGGCTTGTTTCAAGTAGCGGTCTCTAATATCATAATGCTAATACTAAGAGCTATATTTAATACTAAGACACATAGTGCGCCAAATGTGCACTTTCTGGGATAAAGAGTGATGTTTATTTTATAACACAATTTTTTTATTTTTTGTTTATTTTGTTGATTAAAACCGTTTTTCTAAAGGTTTACCTTATTACAATAACATTTCTGAGCAGCCAATTAGAGAAGATATAAGCTAATTAGGATATATAATTAGGGACTTAAGGTTTACATATAAAACTGATGCACTAATGATTACTGATAAGAACATTGCTATTATTTAATTACTAAATGGCTCTTAATACACTAATTTAGCATGCATCATTTACTAATTATCACAATAACTAATTACCTTGCAATATTTAACAAAGGATACCTGGGATACCTGGATTTTATATAAATAGGTCACTATTAGTAACTTTAAAATCAGTGTTGATTTACACCTCGTTGTATCCAAGCTAATCTCGCAATGTATTTTCCAAATTTTAATACAAATCTTGATATTCACGTTGCTTTATGCGCACGCGCACATAAAGATTTACGCGACTTTAACTATTTGTTCAGTGTTTTAAAAGATAACAGTTGTGTTCAGTTATGTGAAAGTGCTGAAACAAGTTTAAAAGACTGGTGTCGTCGATTTTGCTACCGCATTTATGCAAAATGGACACAGTCTGGAAGAAGCACAGATAAGTTTCGGAAGAAACATGAGATTTGGCTACAGGCTGCAATTCAATGGCCGGAATTACAGAATGAAAATATGGAACCTTCTACAGAAAATATAAGTGACGTCATCGAGCCCATAATTTCTCCTGCTAAATCTGATGCTTCAACTTGTACACATCCTAGTCCTCGTAAATCTTTTGAGGACCTTAGTAACCGGCAAAAAAGAAGACGCACTGAAGATAGTCTTTCATGCAGCAGTAGCAGCGCTGAAATTATGTTTTCGGCCGAAAGGGCGCTTCAAAAGGCAGGACAAAGCGATACAGCTTATGTTATGAAATACTTGACGGAGAATCCAGAAGAGGCCTCAAAAATCAAAGCCTTCATTGAAGGTAAATCAATTCAGGTACGGGAAATATCCCCTTTGAAGGCATTGGCTCTTTATGTATCGATGAACTTATCGAAATGGCGCTATAACACTCTTCGGGATTTCAACACTCAAGAAGGAGCTCTTCAATACCCGAGTTACTACATGTTGGTTAAAGAAAAAATTAAGTGCTATCCGGCCAAAGAAGATCTCACAGTTACAGAGAGCTCTGCAAAAATCAAATTACAAGCCTTGATGGATTTAACCTCAAGAAGACTTATTAGGTCGTTAGAAACCCCTGTTGATCCCAATCAACAGCTCGTATTGACCAGCAAATGGGGTTTTGACGGATCATCTAGCCAAAGCATTTATCATCAAAGGACGAGTGAAGATGAGCAAATCGATCTTGCTAGTAATTTTATGATTAGTCTTGTACCACTGCGGCTCGTCTCAAAAGGTGTAACAATTTGGGAAAACGAGCGACCATCTTCCACTTCATTTTGCCGGCCAATATTGTTTAAGTTTATAAAGGAAACCAAAGAAAATGTGCAGAGAGAGATGGCTGAAATCGAAGCAGAGATTGAAGCCTTAACTCCATCCACCATCACTGATGGAATTAGTGTCAAACACCAACTGCTGTTGACAATGATTGATGGTAAAATTCATTCCATTATATCCAATACAGCAGCTTCAGTGTGTGACATATGCAAGGCTTGTCCTAAAGAAATGAATAATTTAGAGTTAATCAAAGATAAACACGCAAACGAGGACATGTATAAATATAGCTTAAGCACCCTTCACGCTTGGATTCGCTCAATGGAATGCTTATTACACATTTCCTACAAATTAGACATAAAATCATGGCAAGTAAGGGGTGATATAGCAAAAAGGCAAGTTGATGACAGGAAGAAAAGAGTTCAAGAGGCTGTAAGAAGAGAAACGGGCTTACTTCTCGATGTTGTGAAACAAGGCAGTGGATCCACCAACAATGGCAACTCGGCAAGGAGATTTTTTGAAAACTACACTAAATCTGCTGAACTGACCGGAATAGATGCTATGCTTTTAAGAAAAATCTGTGTGATCTTGCAGTGTATTTCATCAGGAGAGAAGATCAACGTAACTAAATTCCGAGAGTTCTGCTTTGATACTGCTAAGCTTTACGTGGAGTTATACCCATGGTATTATATGCCTTCTTCACTTCATAAAATTTTAATGCATGGGCCAGACATAGTTCAGAACATGTCAATTGTGCCCATTGGTTTTCTATCCGAAGAGGCATCTGAGGCTAGAAATAAAGATTTTAGAAAATATAGAGAGGGGCATTCTCGAAAGCATAGCAGTATCTCATGCAATGAAGATATTATGCACAATCTTTTACTGTCTTCTGATCCACTTGTTACAAGTATCCGTCCAAAAGGAAATAAGTTTGTAAAAAAATCTTCTTTTAAGGAATTTTATGAGCTTACGGATTCTGAGAAAAGTGATATCGAATTTGTTAACATAAATGATTTAGCGGACATCGATTCTGAATTTGAATTAATTGATGATGATGATGATGACGAAGATAATTAAATGATGTTATTGTTTTAAAATGTGTAACTTAGTAAATTAGAGCTTACATCTTAATTATTTATTGTACTTTTAATGAAACTAGGTAATTTATTATCAACTTACTTAAAAGTCATACTCTCATCAGTTCTTGTGAATATTTTTGTTAATATATATTTCTGTATATATATATAATATATTTATAGACCTCTTAATAAGTCTGTCTGCGGTTTAAAGTAAATACAAATGGGGAAAAAACGTTTTTTTTTTTAAATTTTCATTTCCTTTTATCCCAGAAAGTGCACATTTGGCGCACTATGTGTCTTAGTATTAAATATAGCTCTTAGTAATAGCATTACGATATTAGAGACCGCTACTTGAAACAAGCCCGGAATCAGGAGGGAGAGAGCTCGATACACTCATTTTCATAGTAAAATTTCACATTTTCTCAAATTACTCCCGAAATATGGGAGTTATGAAGAAATTCATCACCACAATTTATGAAGGCATTAAGTAATCGAATAAGATGGCATCATTAGTTTGTCATAATTTTACTCTTATTTTTCGGACATGTCTACGTCCAACCGCTCCCATACATTCGTTCCACTGTGCGTGGTCCCATTTCAATTTGGTGAAGATCTGATGAAGAACTTCGGAGATAGGCAACGGAACTCCTCAATAAATGATAGCAAATGGACTGGAATTACTGAAATCTCATGTCTGTCTATTGTTTACACCAGTTCATAACATAACATCACGCCGGGACGCTGTGAAGGGGTTAGCACATGTGAACCACTAAAAAGTGAAAAATAAAAACTTAAAAAAAAAATAAAAACAACCGACTTCCAAAAAAACACTAAAAAGTTAAAAATAACTTTAATTTCGGAAGGCGGTGACAAACAAATAAAATACATATCCAAAGTCGCCATTTCCTAAAGTAGTTATTTTTCAGTTTTTAGTGTTTTTACGGCACTAATCGATTAAATAAAAATGTTTTTTTGTGGTTTATTAGCACTAGAATCTAATTAGGACACTTTAAAAAAATGGGTGTAATACCCTATTGAAGTAATTGTTTCGAATCGGCTTTCTTGTTCAACAACTACAGTTGAATCGAATGCGCCGACCTCGATAAATATGTAGCGACCCTCAGTCATCAACTTGTGGACAATAGCCGACACATGCATCACTATCTGAGATGCTCTTCGTTTTTTCAATTTTCAGAGAATTTATAATGCGATATTGTGCTTTATTTTCAGATATACGATAGGAGAATTACACAAGAGTAAAATCACAGCTATAGAGTGGTCCAAAAACGGCATGAGACTGTTCTCTGGTGACAAGAATGGCGTCATCATTATGACTGAGATCGACTTTTATATGGTAAGTTTAATATGTAAGACAATAAGGCAACTGGGAAGAACCGGCCACTTAAAACATAGGTCGTGCGTTCGTGTTGGTACCATTCAAATCTCTCAAATATTTGCTGATGACGACTTTGACATAGGTAGGTAAGATTTGGTAAGCTTGGATAGATTTCGTAAACTGGTCAAATCGTTACATCACTCGCCGCGTCACACCACTTCATCGCTGTGTTTCGTTTAACTTGTTTTAGAAAGTCGTATTTAAAGACAGATATTTTTTACTAGCAAAGAAATTATGTTCCGTTGTAAAAAAAAAAATGTAGGTGTTCAACAAAGTTTCGGTCGGTCCGTGGATAGGTGACCATCCACTACATAATTGAGACCCATCTAAACCTAAAAAATCTAAAAATCCTTCTAGAATTTGTAGACCTTTGACCGACTTTACGGCTACATTCTGACGATCAGTCAGTTAGGCAGTCACTCCATGATAAATACTGGTATTCAGCTGCATTCGGTTACACTGAAACTTGACCCAGGGGTGCGGGTTATTGCCAGGGGTGCAGGTTGTTCGAAAGAGATACCGCGGTCCCTGGCACACAGGCAACTGAGGGAACACGGGTGGGTTTTAGTCAGTAAAAGTCTGACACACCCTCCTGCTCCACCCAGAGCGGGAGACGTTATTTGATGATTTCCCACCCAAAAAAAAACCCCTATCATAGTTAGGAAAAGAATAGGCAGAAAGAATAGTGACTCAACAAGTGTGCCGTGTTAAGTTTGGTGTTAAAGAGTGAATCCCAAATATTCCCAATATTGATCGATATGTTATCATAAAGTTTAAACAAAGAAGTCTTTACACAACAACGTCTTCCCTGTTTTGCGCGATAATAAAATGGTGTTTACGCTCTTAACTTTCTTCATACTCGCCGGGGAAGATTCTGAGTAATACAATGATTTAATAATATAGGTACATTTTTATCGTTTGCGGTCATTACGTTCGATATTACATTGAACGGAAATAATGATAGTATTGTGGCGAATGCTCTTGCAAGGTTGATTTGTTTAAGGTCTCTTTTATAGTAGGTCACGATAATGAGTTTTATGTCAACTGAAAAGTTTATGGCATAAGGGGTAAAAAAATAGCTGTAAGGGGTAAAAAATTGCGTATATTGTGAACATATTCAGCATGATTATGTCATTTGCGTACAGATGTAAGACAGTACAATTAGGTAAGGTAGGTAATACGGGCTGGTGTCCGCAACTCCATGTCAGAGCGCGTATTTTGCATAGAATATTAGAAAATAAATACTCTAACAGTTATAAAAGAATAGCTTCTGCTCGCGACTTCGTTTGTTTCGTTTGAGACACCACAATATACTAAAATAACAGTCACATTTCCCGTTCGTGCTATTACTACTATTACTTTGTTTTCGCTTAACGTCCTTTCCGACTTTTTTGTTTTTGCCGACTGATAGTTCCAGAGATTAGCGCAAGTTCAAACAAACAAGCTCTTCAGCTTTATTATTAGTATAGATGTGGTGTGTATTAGGGCCTTACAGATGCTCGTCTAAAGCTAAAGTGGTACTTATTTCTGTACTCTTTCTGCAGCACCTCTGCAAATCAATGGAGATAGTGAACGAAGAACACGAGATAGTTCAGATGAGCTACTATCAGAACACTCTGCTGGTGTCCAGTGTGTACCGCAGCATCGTGTGCGAGCGACGTGACGCGCGCTGGCACGTCAACCAGCTGGGCAAGAAGGAGCGCAAGAGGTGAGCACATAGTCTGTGACAGACAAACACATGAAGGTACTCTATAAATATTTTTTTTTCAATAGTCCCATAACTTTTATCTCAAGAATACATATGACAGTTTGACATTTTCGGTACAAAAGTTGTAAACCGCAATATTTATTCTTGAGTTATCCGACTTTTAAAAAGCTTCATTTTGACGGCAATTTGTCGCTAGCGATTTCAAAATCTGTGTGAAGACGCGAGATTTTGACAAATCACTGAAATACCTTGAGCGCTAGTTTGAAGCGGCCCGGGAAAAGAGCTCCTGGGAAGACTTAGGGGAGGCCTTTGCCCAGCAGTGGGACAGTATAGGCTATAAATAAAAAATAGATTAAAAAAAAATTAAAAACACGCTTCAAAAACGCAACTAAAAATACAGAAAATATTTTCACAAAGCGTGGGGTGTTTTTTGAGGTATTTTTTATAATCAATTGATATCAAGTACCTCAAGCTTTTTTGAAATTATTTTCTGCTTTTTTAGTTGCGTTTTTAAAGCGTGTTTTTTTTTGTTTTTATCTATTACTTATTTTCTATTTTTTAGTTCTGCTAACTACAAAAGCGTGATTTCTCAGTTTTTTTTTTAAATTATTGAATTGTCATCGGTCCTCGATAAGTCTACAAAGTTTAAATGAAGTCTGACCATTTGAAGTGGGTCAAAATGAAGTCCAAAGGAGTCGGTAACAAACAAACATACAGGTGAAGCTAATAAAAAGCTTGTAAAAAGTAGCTGCATGTGAACAAAGCATAAAACAGCAATTGTATTGTATTGCGTGCAGCCTGTGCGCGCTGGGGGCAGTGTTCCAGCACTCGTACGCGCGCGGCGGGCCGGCCGCCGCCTACTGCGCGCGCCCCGGCCTGCGTCTGTGGCGCGCCGACGTGCAGGGCAACGTGCTGCAGACGCTACTGTTCAAGGTACATGATAATCTTCGCCACAGTCAACAAGAAAAATCCATTTCATACGTAATTTATTGAAATTATAATAGGTTAATAGACCCAATTATCAGCACCTCAAGAAATCCTCTTCAAATATAAAACTTATGTAAAAAACTATATTCATCATCTGGCCGGCCGATGGGGTCGGCTCCCAGCTGTCTAGCCTTTTCCCAACTACGTTGGGGTCGGCTTCCAGTCTAACCGGATGTAGCTGAATACCAGTATTTTACATGGCGCGACTGCCTATCTGACCTCCACAATCCATGTAAAAAACTATATTATTCCCTAAATTTTTGTATCCACAAGACTTCTGGTTTAACCATTTAACATTTAATTATTTGTTAACGGATTTTGCAGCTTATGAAATTGCATTTAGGCTGCAATTGAAAAATGACCCTACCACCAATTGTTGGCACTATGAGCACCATAAAAATACCAGCACTTAGACTAATTTATGAATAAAATGCTTTATATTGCTATTTGAAAATGCTTTATATTGTTATTTGGTAATGCATGGTATATGATGGTATAAAAGTTTCTGAGAAAAAATATTTACAAATTACCATAATTACCTACCTACACTCAACAAACATAAACTTTTTCAAAAATTGTTTTAAACTGAGCTGCAATTCTGCAACTTTAGTGTTGATCTTGTTTATCTTTGTCTTTACCGTAAATCTGCTCTTATCTTCCCCTTTTTATATCATGAATTTCAACTTCGTGAGAAATTATCAGAGCTTGAAATTGTTCTTGAGCTAGTGTTTAGTAAGGATAGGTTAGTCGAAAATAAGTAGTCAACCAAGACCTAATCCCCCTCTCGTTTTGCGTGTCCATACGCCACAGTCGTTGATGAGCATTGACGTCGGCCCCGACGACGACTTCGCACCCGCATCTCTCGCAATAGGTCACGAGGCGGACGAGGTCGTGAAAAAACTACTTTTAAATGCTTTGTTTTTTTTATTCCAGGAAGCGATATCAAACCCCCTCACAATAGCAGAGCTTCTAAACCCGAGCCAGCACAAGCACTCCCACAGCCAGCACGAGTACAACCTGGGCCCGCTGTACGTGTTCAGGGAGCACTTCCTGGTGGCCCACAACGAGCACGTGCTCTACATACTGGACCCGCGCTCGCTCACTGCTGTGGCCGTCGTCGATGATCTGAGAAGGTATTAAAAAAACGATTGTACCAACAAAAAAAAGATCTCTTGAAAAATCTGTCGAAAAAGTGACTATAAAATCAAAACAATTTTGACTACGGAATCCAGGGCCTAAAATTTAAACAAAACCAAGGCACCTTTTAAATACAAGCAATAGTGCCGTACAAATGTGCAATACAAATAAGATTAAAATGTATGATACAGCTCATTTTTATATTTTTTGTCGAAATCTCTGTGTATTCGATATTAAAAGCTGTTCATATTCACAAATACTGTTCTCATAACCTCTTGCAATTTGTTCTATTATAATTACACTTATTTGAATTCAGAATCTGAGATACTTTTCAAGTTTGGGAACAAAAACCGCCTTTTATTCAAATTATAAACCGCTTCAAATTCATTATTTCATACTTCAATTCACACATTCACGTGCGTTTACGTTCGCGTATACTTGACCTTAAGGTGGATTTTTTGAAAGAAAAGAAACCTGTTTATCCACGTCAAAACATTTCAATGAGAAACATAATAAATTTCAAATACTCGACTATAATCAATAAAATCGACTTATGCTCGGTTCATATAAACAAAAACGGATCGTTTTGTTTACCAATGGTGTTTTGTTAAATTTCTTGTTAATAAATTGATTCCCTAAAGAGTTTAATAAGGGTATAACAGTATGTATGGAAGCATTAAAGCAAGAATGCATTTTTTCCGATGGGAAATAACATTGGCACACAGTTTTTACAATAATAAACGTCCACTAAAACACAATTTTCCTCGCAGGATCCTGTCAGTGTCAGTGAACAAGGACGAGGTGTTCGTGCTGGAGGGCCCGCGCTCGCTGGTGCGCCTGGCGCACGCGCCGGCGCGCGCCGCGCCCGCGGCAGGTGTGTGCGGCAGGCTGCCCTAGTGGCGGCGGGCTGGGCGGGGCATGCCACGCGAGTCATTAAATATTCATACAAAAAATTAAAATGGCGTAATAACAATAAAACTGCTATTATGCCTCGTTCAGTGTCCTTCAATGGATTTAAGTACATTTGCTTGCTCAAAGTATTAAATACACGGCTGATGGCTGCCACAGATAATAAATAAATGGAGTGCTTAAAATCCTGATTGATTATTTTTCAAGTGATACAGTATTACCATCTTAAAAAAGAGAATTAATGTTGAATTCAGCGATTAAGAGACAGTAACTGTGGTAATACGATACCCTTTGGTAACTGGTCTAGTTGTCAGACGCGTAGATGAACCTTATAAATAGATCGACCCGTTTGGCTATTATTACGTAGCCACAAGTCCCTCATAATAAAATCTATATAATGTGTCAATCTAAAACTCGTAATAGAGAAAATTCTCTTGAATAAATCAGTTTAAAGGATTAATGAGCACTCTAATTGTGGTCTAATCTGTGGTATTCATCTTCTTTTTTTAGTGTTCTTCCTCGCGTTAGTTTACCCTGTCGCATGCCCCTTCCAGTTTGAATGCTCTACATGAATGTAATGTCGTATGTATTACAGCACGTTTAAAAACTTTATAGAATTATTCGCTATCAGAATGAATGCAGGTTAATTGTTATTTGTTAGAATATGGACTGTTTTTATTAGTTTATTAGGCTTTTATGCTAGAACGATATTGAAGCACCTAAAGCTTTATTTGAGTAGAGATTGGAAGAAATATTGTAAACAAAATTTATGCTTGAGTATCGTTCTAAAATATGGACTTAGTCATTATTAGATCACAGTAGATATAAGATTATTGACTTATTTAAAATTTTTTTTAGAAATAAGCAAGTTCGTTCGTTGCGTGTGAAAATTAAAAAAATCACTGAAAAGGGCCAAGAATACACTCCAGCCAGATTACATTTGAGATTTATCGTTCAAACTTGCTTAGTTTAGCTACCCATTAGTACGCACAAAGAAATACCTTAAATACAGTTAAAATAAGAATATTATTGACTTCTTGTAACACGTAGACGTGGTTTTAGAACGTGAGAGGGACACAACACGAAAACTACGTATATGAATGTTTTGGAGAACTCGCACGTATATTTACCACGACTATCCTGATTCAACAATTACTCATCCTAATGAAACCAAGGCCAGTTCTATTCTTATTTTATTTTTATCGTATATTCCAGAAATTTCTACAAATCTACACAGCACAGGATTATTATTAGAATACCTTTACAAACATCATATTATAAACTCTACTCAATAGATACAAACCTTGTTTTGTATTCTCATGTCCTTATTCCATCCAGTATTTAGCCAAAGATTACTCAAAAGTGTTGTTCATCGCCTGTCGACTCCTCTATGTAACGTCATTAATAAGTTAAAGTTGAAGATTGCTTATTAAGGAAGAAGCGAATACAAATTTGCCTACGTATACTGTAATTTAGGTCAGTGTCGGGCATCAAATCAACTATATACTTGAACAAAATATGATTCGCGACCGTAATAAGCTATAAGTATATTCAATATAGCCCTCTCAGTTAATAGCATTCGTCCCAAGCGGCCTGGGCTTTTATAGTGGTTTTTCGTGATTAATTCATTAAATACATACAAAAGTAAACATTTTTTTCAGCCATGCACTAGATTATTGGTATTTACTTATAAAAATCGACATACCGTCAATTATTTTCTATTTGCATTACTTAGTACGATTAAATGTTTTTATTAAAGAGTAAATGTTAAAAATAATTATAAATACCAATGATCTAGTGCTTGGCTGAAAAAAAAAAATTACTTTTGTTTGTATTTAATTTAAGTTTTAAGTTGTTTGCATTGTTGCCAGCCCGCTTGGAATTAATGCTCTTAAGTAAAAAACGCAAGTAAATTTGAACTTCGCGGTCTACATTAACGCATCCCCTTTATACACGGTGTAACAGACAGACAAATTTATCAAAGCAAGCATTTTGTCCAAAAGTTCGAGGTTGTCCAAATGTTTGAACCCATTTGTAGGGTTCCGTTAACAAAAACGAACCCCGTATAATATTAATAGTTTTACATCGTCAGGTAGATGGTCGCTGCCATGCAATAATATTAAAAACTCAACTACGACTCAACATGAGGTTAAATTATAATCGAAATAGCGAATTTTATTGTTTTCTATAGTAAACCTCGTAATAGGTTTAGGGTAACTGTAAGAGCTAAATGTCACTTGCAAATCATGAAACCTGAATAGACCTTGTCCAGGTCTATTCTGGTTTTAAGACCGATGTGGCAGGTCGATATTGTCGACCCTAGTGAAGTTTCAATTTACCGGGAATTTTTGTTAACAGTGGTAAAGCATTATAAGGTCAACTGTACATATTCATGGGCTTTTTCAAAGCCACACTTATTTTTGCCGGTCTCTTACACTTTGTATACTGACAACTTTATGATATGATATAGATGACGATGATAGTCGACATGCATAATAGTATTAAATCGGTTGTTATTATGTAATGTGTTCAAGAAAATGTTGTGAACTACAAAAGTATTATGAATATATTTCCGTCCTATATCGAGCATGCATTTATATATAATACTGTATACAGTGGCCCTAGTGTGAGTTTCTTTTAACCATCTCGATCTAACGCATCGAGCGCGATCGGCGCTCCGATTGGTCCTTCACCAATCCAGGGCCAATCAGAGCGCCGAACGCGCTCGATGCGTTAGATCGACATGGTATAAAGAAACTCACGCTAGGGTCACTGTTATACTTCATATATGACTACGCCCAAACATTTGAAAAAGGGCAGGTTTAAACGTGAATATGTCTCACGAAACTTATCATGCATGGTTAAATTAATTTAGCTAGCGAAAGTCCGCCAGAAAGAAGAAAAATAGTTTTTTCTTTTCTTTTCCTTTTTTTTCTGGCTCAGCAATCACTGGTAGTTTTTTCTTTATTTACCATGTTTTTATCTCACTAAGCGACGCGCGCTTTACTTGTGGTAACCAAGTGTAGAAACAAGCTGTGAATGGGTGCGTGAAGAAGAGTAGCGTCAACACATAACACACACTTCTGAGTTTGAGTTTGAGAGATTCAGCACTTACACATTCACAGCGTTTTTCTTCGTGAAATAAAAATGATTGTACTTTGAATATGATTTGAGAAAATCAGTTTTTGTTTTTATTATCGTGTTTAGATATCGATGCCCATTACGTCTGCGAGGTTTGGCTAACTAATTTAAATTTGACGCTGTATTAAGAGACATTGAGTAAACTTTTCGAACAATAATAAAAGTTAGACGATTTCATATTTTACTAAAACTTCTTCGTTATAATGGAAACGACTTATTTTCTATTTAGTCAATTAAAGTGCCTTTAAAATGATTATCTAAAATAAATTAACTCTTGTACTAACATTATCATTATATACGCCGTAAGTAAATATAGTGCCATGATAATAACATTTTAGAATAAACATTTTCAAAATTACATTGATGTTAAAAGGTGCTTAAAGTTTATAATAGTGTCCAAATTACACGGTGTTCGCGACGACGCGTCACTACATAGTTAATTAGTTTGTTTTTGACATTAACGTAGATTCATAGTGATAAGAGTGATAGTGAAACCAATAAACAGTAGTGACTAAGCGGCTAGTATAAGATAACCGTAAGTACCACCCCTGCAAACCTCATTTGAGTGGGCTATATAGCAGTAACTTATAGTTTTAGTTGCGTCCAGGTAACCTAGTACCGAGACCTAGCCCTGGACGTAACTTTCAATAATGTAAACCTAAGATAAAGCCCACTTAATTGAGTTTGTATGTCGTGTTACTTTAGTTAAGTAATTCTTAAGATTTGTGTTTTTGCTAACCCTCTTTCAGGGCGCGTCACGCCCTGAAAGCCATAGTTGTATAGTTTTAAATATCTGATTGTTTTAGGTCTACAGACCAGCCTGAGATATCTATAATTGGATTTGAAATCCGTTCAGTAGTTTTCGAGGAAATCAACTTATAAAATAAATTTATTAACATTTTTCAGATTTTTTTCGGGTTTCCTCGAAACATTCTTTCAGTATGGAAAGATATAGTTGATGTGGATATCTCAGGAGACGGGGAATTTCATGGGGAATGCAACCATATGTAACATGCCTTGTATATTTTAATAAATTGAGATGTTATATGCATAATTCCGTCATAAATGTAATGAAATCTAGAACAAATAAAACTTAAAAACAGGAAGCAATTTGCGGCTCTCGTTACGGTAAAGATTCATAGTACGATAGTAAACGTGTAATTTCTAGCAACTTGTAGTCATCGGCAAGATTTTTATTTAATTCTTAAATTAATTAATAGATATAGTTCAAGTAGTGTTCTGAAATTGCTTCCTGTAAAACATAAAAACGTGTGTTATTAATCAGGTAAGGCACCCCCCTCCTTAGCGGAGTCAAAAAACACCCCCTTGCTAGACGAAAGTCTGGAAACTATTTCTTTGAGACGAGTCGTAACACTGGTACATATGGTAACGTCATGAAGCCCGGAAGATAGTAGCCGCCCTGAAGATATCTGGAATCTATAGGTGCAGGACGTCAGCGCCGCGCGGACCGGGAGCCCTACACACACAGTGGGACAGGCATACACCCTCACCACACACCCCTCGCGTCCAAGCGATCACGCCCGTCCGGCACATCTGCTGGTCCTTGCGAGCCGGATTTCTTCAGGAGAGATACATGAAGACCCGTCCGGGACATGCCTGAAGCCTTATTCCTGAAGGATTATTCCTGAAGACTTATTCGTGAAGCTTTATTCCTGAAGAGTTATCGGATTCCTGAAGACTTAATTTTGAAGTTTTATCACTGAAGAGTTACGTCAGAGCCTGAAGCCTTATTCCTGAAGGATTATTCCTGAAGACTTATTTCTGAAGTTTTATCACTGAAGAGTTACGTCAGAGCCTGAAGCCTTATTCCTGAAGACTTATCCCTGAAGAATACTTTGAAGTACAGAAGACTGATTTGTTTGAAGATCCGTTTGAAGATCCGTTTTTGAAGATCCGTTTTGAAGATCTGTTTTGAAGATTCCGTTGAAGATCCGGTTTTGAAGATCTGTTTTGAAGATTCCGTTGAAGATCCGGTTTTGAAGATCCGTTTTCAAGATCTGGTCTGAAGATTCCGTTGAAGATCCGGTTTAGAAGATCCGTTTTGAAGATCCGTTTTTGAAGATCCGTTTTGAAGATCTGTTTTGAAGATTCCGTTGAAGATCCGGTTTTGAAGATCCGTTTTCAAGATCTGGTCTGAAGATTCCGTTGAAGATCCGGTTTAGAAGATCCGTTTTGAAGATCCGTTTTTGAAGATCCGTTTTGAAGATCTGTTTTGAAGATTCCGTTGAAGATCCGGGTTTGAAGATCTGTTTTGAAGATTCCGTTGAAGATCCGGTTTGAAGATTCCGTTCAAGATCTGGTCTGAAGATTCCGTTGAAGATCCGGTTTAGAAGATCCGTTTTGAAGATCCGTTTTGAAGATCCGTTCTCAAGATCCGGTTTGAAGATTCCGTTCAAGATCTGGTCTGAAGATTCCGTTGAAGATCCGGTTTTGAAGATCCGTTTTGAAGATCCGTTTTGAAGATCCGTTTCGAAGATCCGTTTTGAAGACCCGAATTCAACATGCCGGTAACGAGATCGCAAGGCAAGGCCCCTGAAGCCTGGACAGTGGAGGTGAGCAGAGGCCGCAGCAGGTCGGCCATCTGCCATGAGCGGCCACCGAATTCACCATCCACCACTGAAGGAGCCGAGCCACCGCCGCAGTGCCCCCTAGTTCCGCGGACAAGTAAAGACTTACCTGCACGGGCGCGGTCTGAAGAAGCCGAACGACTATCCACGGTCAGGAAGGGAACCAGAAAGGAAGGAACTTCAGATAGAACATTGAAGCCTGCAGATAGAACATTGCAGTCTTCAGATAGAACATTGCAGTCTTCAGACAGAACACTGAGGCCTGGAGACAGAACACTGAGGCCTGCAGACAGAGCACTGAGGCCTGCAGACAGAGCACTGAGGCCTGCAGACAGAATAGAAAGAACACTAGATGAAACTTACAGCCGAACCTTACCGATGACTACCCGGGGTGACGCCCGTACCGAACATAGCAGGCCGCAGTCGACTACGAATAGAACGACGCGGTCACATAGAAAAATTTCAAGAGCACGTGAAGACTTATTGAAGATTAAGTTGGAACTTGCTCAATTAGCACTTCAGAGAGCCGAGGAAGAAGATTCCGACGGTTACATGGATGATAGAAACTCAAACAATGAGTACGTGCGCTCCTGGCTTGAAGAGGCACCTGAGCCTGAGCCGGAGAAGAGGGACAACGCCGCCGAGGGGGACAATAGTGATATAGGCCATGAGCAACAGCCCCCCCCTGTGGACTTCGAAACTATAGTGGACCTCGATAAGCAAGTACCATTGCCGCATCCTACAGCGAATGAAGTGAAGAATCGAATCCCACCAAGGGAAATAGAAGCCAAGGGGGAAGACTCACTCCGTCCGTTCATAACGGAGTTGACGTCCGCTATAGCGTCGCTAGCCGACAGGAAAACAGAACAGGGGACACCGAACCACCCCTCGGCGTCGAAGGTCATCATGACCTTACCGAACTTCAATGGGGCCCATACAGAATGGCTTTCATTTCGTGCCATCTACGAGACAACTCGAAGATACTTCAACGACGTTGAAAACACAGCAAGACTTAGAAGAAGCCTACGGGGACGAGCGCTAGAGACAGTGAGCTCAGAACTCATCGGACATGCCAAACCAGATGACATCATGAGGGAACTCGAGCTGCAGTTCGGCCGTCCAGATTCGATCGCGCAAGCGGAAACAGACAGACTGCGCGGATTGCCGCGCTGTGGCGAAGCACCTAAAGATATCTGCAACTTCGCAAGTAGAGTCAGAAGCGGTGTGGTCACTCTGCGCGCGCTGAAGAAGGATCACTACCTGATCAACGCTGAGCTGATGCGGTCGCTCACCGAGAAGCTGCCGAACTCCCTACGTGTACAGTGGTATAGGACGTACACCGAAAAGTACCAGTCGCTGCCGGACCTTACGCTATTCAGCGAATTCATCACAGAGCAAGCTCGTTTCTGCAGTGCTTTCGCTCCACCTGAGAACATCGGCCCTGCTGAGGCAACAACGAGCAAGCGTGTCACACAAAGGACCCATACAGCTGTAGACAAGTCGGCCCAAAAATGCCGTATTTGCGAGAAGGAGGGACATCAAGCTCCTGATTGCAAGAGGTTCAAAGAGGGATCCAGTGACAAGAGATGGGAGCTCGCTAAGAAGTTTAGCCTGTGTTTCCGTTGCCTGCGAAGCCGTCGTCCCGATCACAAATGCAAACCGAAGAAGTGTGACGTAAAGGGGTGTACAGCCACGCATCATCAGCTTCTTCATTATAATAAGAAGTCCGCTGCAGAGAGCGAAAAGCCCGTTACTCAGGAGCAGTCTAACAACGTGGAGTCAAAGGAGACAGTGGCCAGCTCACGAACGACTTCAAGCCACGCCTACCTCAAGATGGTTCCGGTTCGAGTAATTGGACCGGCGGGAGAAGTATCCACATTCGCACTTCTCGATGATGGATCAACCGTTTCCTTGATCGACGAGGACATAGCGAAGCAAGTCGGGGCAGAAGGCCAAATAGACCCTCTGAAAATAGGCGCGATCGGCAATACCACGATCGACACTCCATGTTCGCGAAGAATCACAGTCACTCTTGCGAGCCAGCTGAAGAATAGGGTGCCGTTCAGAGCGCGCACCATACCGAAGCTAAACCTCGCCCCGCAAACAGTCAGTGAAGTGGACGTCGCGCACTGCAAACATCTGGATGACCTGAGGCAACAGCTGATATACGACACTGGCGCGCCGAAAATACTCATCGGTCAAGATAACTGGCACCTATTATTGGCCAGTGAGATCCGCAGAGGTCCGAAGAACCAACCCGTTGCATCACTTACGACGATGGGATGGACTCTACACGGCGCACACACCAGAATCCTGGGTCAGCAGGTGCATTACGTCAACCGTCTCACCGCGAGCAATGAAGACATAGATGAACAGCTTCGCAAATTCTTCGCCTTAGAATCACTGGTCATCAACCCGAGACGACCAGACTCCGATCCCGAGAAGAAAGCGGAAGATATTTTGACTCGTCACACTCAACAGTTAGAAGATGGTCACATAGAAACAGCCATGCTGTGGAAAAATGAAAGCATAGAAATGCCCGATAGTTACGGGACAGCCCTCAAGAGGCTCGTCTCAATAGAGAAAAAACTCGATGGCAAACCCGCCCTTCGAGATAGATACACAGAACAGATGGACTCTCTCATCCAGAAGGGTTACGCAGAAAAGGCGCCCAAGACGAGCACACCGGGTAGAACGTGGTATCTACCCCATTTCGACGTATTCAACCCCATGAAACCTGAAAAGCTCCGCATCGTGCATGACGCAGCTGCCAAATCAAGAGGGCTGTCACTCAACGACTTCCTTCTCACTGGACCGGACTTGCTACAGTCCCTGCCCGGCGTCATGATGAGGTTCCGAAGACACTGCATAGCCATTTCTGGTGACATAGAGGAGATGTTTATGCAGGTGAAGGTGCGAAGTCAGGATAGAGACGCGCTCCGATACCTATGGAGAGGCAATAGAAGAGAGGGGGCGCCGGAAGAATACCGTATGACGTCCATCATTTTCGGTGCGGCAAGCTCGCCGTGCACAGCCATTTTCGCGAAGAATTGGAACGCGAAAAGGCATATAGATGAGCATCCAGATGCCGTGGAAGCCATAATTCGGAATCATTATATGGATGATTACCTCGATAGTTACAAGACCGTCGAAGAAGCGACGCGTATTGCAACCACTGTGAAAAATATTCACCTACAGGCGAAGTTTGAACTCAGAAAGTGGGTATCAAACAGCACACAGTTAACGGAAAATATAGATCCGAAACAGATCCGAACTGAAGTCGTCAGCATCGGAAACACTGATGACACAGAGAAGATACTCGGCCTAATATGGAGACCGAATGAAGATACGTTGGGCTTCAACCTCACGCTCGCACGCCTACCAAGAGGCATATTAGATAAAGAGGCGCCCACAAAAAGGGAGGCGCTGAAAATAGTGATGTCTCTATACGACCCGCTCGGACTCGCTTCACCAGTAACCATTCGAGCCAAGCAAATATTGCAAGAGGCATGGAGGCGAGGAGTCGACTGGGATCAGCCGTTAGACCAAGACCTAGCGACTCAATGGAAAAGTTGGGTACAACACCTACTACAGCTCGGAAACGTCAACTTACCAAGATGCTATCCGGGGTACAGCGACGCGGTAGAGACGCAAGTCCACGTGTTTACCGACGCGAGTGAGATGGCATATGCGACAGCGGTGTATTGGCGAACTACAGCAACAGACGGCAAGCAACGAGTCAGCCTCGTCATGGCAAAGGCGAAGGTAGCTCCCTTGAAGCTGCAATCAATACCCCGCCTCGAGCTGCGGGCAGCGGTGATGGGAACCCGCGTGGCCGCAGCTGTCATACGTGAACACGACATCAAGCCCGCATCGGTAACCTACTGGTCAGATAGCAAGACCATTTTGACGTGGATCAGAAGAGGAGCGCGAGTGTACAAGCCGTTCGTAGCTCATCGTATAGCCGCCATAGAGGAGAACAGTAGAGTCGAAGACTGGCGATGGGTACCTACGAAAATGAATATCGCAGACGTAGCTACTCGTGACGTGCCACACCACTTCGACTCGCAACATGAGTGGTATCGTGGCCCCAATTTCCTGTATGAGGAGCCATCATCATGGCCGTCAGAGACTCCTCCGGTCGCAGAAGAGACGGGAGAAGAGAGAGCACTCACCGCCGTCGAAGAAACAGACGATCGAAAGCTAACAGAAGCCATACCAGACCCGACAAGGTTCTCCAGGTGGGAAAGACTTCTCCGTGCGACGGCGAGCGTTCTACGTTTCGTATCTCTGTGCAGAGTATCAAGGGAGAAAACGTTCTATAAAAGAACCAGAAAGAACGCTGATCGAGATCCTGACTGGCGACAACAGAAGAAAGCGGCGCCCCCTCTTCCGAAGCGAACCGAAAAAACATCCAACTCTCGACCAAAAGGGCAAATAATAGAAGCAGAGTTCCTCCACGAAGCGGAGAAACTACTAGTACAGGTCGTGCAGCAGCAATCTTTCGCTCTAGAAATGGCGAGACTGCGAGAGCAGAAGACGTTAGACAAAGATAGTCGACTGCGGCCGCTGCAAATTGAAATCATAGATGGCGTCATACGACTGAGGAGCCGTATAGCCGCTACTGAACAAATAGCAGACGATGTGAAGCGTCCGCCGATACTACACGGCGACCATCACATTACCCAGTTATACATAGACTGGACACACCGTAGCCTGCAGCATAGTGGGACAGAACTCACTATCAACGAGGTACGACAGCATTATTGGGTCGTGAAGATGCGACCAACAACGAAGAGGGTGCTGTCACGATGTCTGCAGTGTCGCATTCGCAAGGCACAACCAACCGTGCCTGCGACCGGCGACCATCCGAGAACGCGCCTGGCACATCACCAGAGGCCGTTCACGTACACCGGGCTAGACTACTTCGGCCCACTGTCCGTCACAGTCGGACGGCAACATCAGAAGAGACAGCGAAGACGACGAGTCGATCACACCGAACCACTTCTTGCTCGGTGGATCGGCGAGACTACCATCACCCGGCGTGTTCACCGAGCGAGACGTGGACAGCAAGAGACTCTGGCGACGATCCCAGATACTCGCCGATATGTTCTGGCGTCGCTGGGTCAGAGAGTACCTGCCGGAGCTTCAAAACCGGCGGGAGCCGCACACCCGCGGGCCCGAACTGCAGGTGGGCGATCCCATCCTCATCGCAGACGGCCAGCTGCCTCGCAACACATGGCCGCGAGGCCGTATAGTTGCCCTGTTTCCCGGGGCCGACGGAGAAGTCCGGACCGCTGAGGTGCGCACTGCCGGCGGCACCTTGAAGCGTCCGGTGAAGAAACTCGTCCCACTACCCAAGTGAGACGGCGAGCGCCCCGAGGCAAGTGCCTTGAGGCGAGCGCCGTGACGGCGAGCGCCTTGGCGCGACGAGCGCCGTGGCGGGCGCCTTGAGGCGAGCGCCTTGAGGCGAGCACCGCGACGGCGAGCGCTGAGGCGGTGAGCGCCTAGGCGCGACGAGCGCCGTGGCGGGCGCCTTGAGGCGAGCGCCGCGACGACGAGCACTCAGGCGGCGAGCGCCGCGAAAGCGTGCGCTGAGACGGCGAGCGTCGCGGCGGCGAGCGTCGTGGCAGCAGGCGTCGCGGCGGCGAGCGCCGCGACTCCAGTCATCGCTCACCGGTGCGATGCAGCGCCGCACCGACATCGCTACGAGTCGTTACTGCACTGCACGGCGGGAGAGATGTTCGCGACGACGCGTCACTACATAGTTAATTAGTTTGTTTTTGACATTAACGTAGATTCATAGTGATAAGAGTGATAGTGAAACCAATAAACAGTAGTGACTAAGCGGCTAGTATAAGATAACCGTAAGTACCACCCCTGCAAACCTCATTTGAGTGGGCTATATAGCAGTAACTTATAGTTTTAGTTGCGTCCAGGTAACCTAGTACCGAGACCTAGCCCTGGACGTAACTTTCAATAATGTAAACCTAAGATAAAGCCCACTTAATTGAGTTTGTATGTCGTGTTACTTTAGTTAAGTAATTCTTAAGATTTGTGTTTTTGCTAACCCTCTTTCAGGGCGCGTCACGCCCTGAAAGCCATAGTTGTATAGTTTTAAATATCTGATTGTTTTAGGTCTACAGACCAGCCTGAGATATCTATAATTGGATTTGAAATCCGTTCAGTAGTTTTCGAGGAAATCAACTTATAAAATAAATTTATTAACATTTTTCAGATTTTTTTCGGGTTTCCTCGAAACATTCTTTCAGTATGGAAAGATATAGTTGATGTGGATATCTCAGGAGACGGGGAATTTCATGGGGAATGCAACCATATGTAACATGCCTTGTATATTTTAATAAATTGAGATGTTATATGCATAATTCCGTCATAAATGTAATGAAATCTAGAACAAATAAAACTTAAAAACAGGAAGCAATTTGCGGCTCTCGTTACGGTAAAGATTCATAGTACGATAGTAAACGTGTAATTTCTAGCAACTTGTAGTCATCGGCAAGATTTTTATTTAATTCTTAAATTAATTAATAGATATAGTTCAAGTAGTGTTCTGAAATTGCTTCCTGTAAAACATAAAAACGTGTGTTATTAATCAGGTAAGGCACCCCCCTCCTTAGCGGAGTCAAAAAACACCCCCTTGCTAGACGAAAGTCTGGAAACTATTTCTTTGAGACGAGTCGTAACACTGGTACATATGGTAACGTCATGAAGCCCGGAAGATAGTAGCCGCCCTGAAGATATCTGGAATCTATAGGTGCAGGACGTCAGCGCCGCGCGGACCGGGAGCCCTACACACACAGTGGGACAGGCATACACCCTCACCACACACCCCTCGCGTCCAAGCGATCACGCCCGTCCGGCACACACGGGTTGCACGCTAAATTAAAATATTATTTTACGTTTTTTGTAATTTGCTGAAGGCTTAGCACGAGAACCGTAGACAAGCGTTTTGTCGTCGGAAGAGTATACAAAAATGACGTTTCCGTCTACACAGTTGAGTTGTTCACCGAGAAATGCAGACAAGCGATTTCTATTTACAGTAGAGTAGAAATAGAAGGCGTCATGCCAAGCCTGCAGGTTCGTGACTGTAACACGTATATATTTACAGAATTATAATAATTAAAACCATCAAATAGCCCTCATTAAATAAAACAAGGTCATTTAATCCCAATGAATGACCATTTCATGAAAAAAAATCATTGAATGGGATTCAATGAACCAAGAGCGTTTTATTAATGAGTTTAAGTAATTCTGTAAAGCTATAATATTTTAGTCAACATACTATCTTATGTCAAATTGCAAAAAAAAAAAAAAACAAGATAATTTGAATTTGGCGCGGGCTACCCTAATGCATCACATTATGGGCAATGACCAACTTCTCAGCACATTAGTTTTTAATTTAAACGTACCTTAATTTAATTTTAATGACATCATAGATGGTTTAAATACCAGAATTTACTGAAATACTGAGTAAATCAAATCATAAACATATGAATCACGACTTTGTACCTTAGGTGGTGGAGATAAGGTTCAATTAAATTTAATTCTAAGTTATTTTCACACAATCCATGCTAACTTAAACAATTCTGAAGAAATTATATTTTAGAAATTCATAGAGAACATTTTCAGTTGGAATGCTTTAATCAGTGAGTAGCTTTAAAAATGGCACATCGTGTTTTGGACAATGTTCGATTTTGAAGCATCGTCTCTTTCACTCGTACCTGTGTGACAGTCTCTCTCTAAAACTTTATCGGTCTTATTACAAAACAGTTTTTCTTTAGGTATGGTTTAAACAGTAGAGCCTATTTTTGAAATAGGAACCTAACAGAAATTGAAATACAGTTCTTTTTACAAAACTTACAACTAAGTCTAGGTTTTTGTATAAATAAAGAATCATTATTATTATTATTAGTCAGTTGTCATTTTTGTATTAAGAACATTACCCAAATCGAAATAACGTTGGAAACGCGAAAACAGGCTTTAGGCTAGAACGAAAGTTTAATCGCGTTTTGTAATGAGACGGGATGTGTCTTCAAAGGTTGGTTCTCACGTGATTACAATTTTGTATAAAATTATAACCAGAACGAAAAGTCAGTTATAAAAAAATGTTTAGTTGTGGTTGTGATTATAAATGATATAGTAATAAGATTAATATGTAATAGTACATAAGTTATAATAGTTACAAGTGCCTTAATCATACCAAATCGCGACCAATGTATTTCATACATCTTTTATAAATATTTAAAATGGACAATAATATATGAATAATTTTAATGTGTGCTAATAGTAGGTAGGATTTAATATTTAGCCGTTCACTGCATTTGAAAAAAGATGTGTTAAAAGTAGGTAGGATTTAATATTTAGCCGTTCACTCCATTTGAAATAAGATAAGACATTTAAATAAACCTTTTATACAGTCCGTTCAAGTGATTTTGACTTCTATTGCGTTGTTAGCATGATAAATGGCATCTGCAGTAAACAGTTGGTATTGTAACCACTTTTTTTTTTGTTTTAATGCCATCCTTATGCCTACAGAATAGAAGTCAAAATCGGTTGAATGTACTGCAAAAAAAGGTTTGTTTATATGTCTAATCTTATTTCAAATGGAGCATAGTAGTTAAACGTGCCGATTCTCTTTTTCGCCAACTAAAATTAAATAAGAGTAACTAATAATGTCTTTTACTTAAAGACAGAAAGAGAAAGGTGCAGTGTTTACTGACAGCTATCCTTCTGGTTCTTGTGTTATCTGTGCGATGAAGATTCTAATAGCTTAAGGGCCGATTTGCTAATCTTAAGATAACTTTTATCTGAGGAAAAAAATGCAGTTTAAAGGCTGATTTTTCTATAGTCAGATAACTTTTATCTGGAGAATAAATCTAACAGTTTCGAATGTTTTCTTTACAAAAAAATGTCAAACCGACACCGACCGACCGGCTGGCTATTTCTGAGAAAAAAGTTATCTGACAAGTGAAAATTCAACCCGAAAGTTTACTTCAGTTGTTGGTGCACAAGAGATTACAGCTATTTTACCATTTAAGATTTAATTAAAATAATATAAGTTTACTTAAATCTTACATTAGAAAGCTAAAAAGTATGGAGCAAAATACTTTTCCTCAAGATTAATTAACACATATCGTCACGTATGTACTTAAACTGACAATATGTACTTATATACCTACATTCCTATTATATACTAAATAATTGTCATGGCGTGGCTTCATTATTGTGACAATGTCATGACACACAGTGTATTAGGGTGTGCACACATCGGTGAAATTGAACTGCTCGTATGTGTACGTACCCTTATGGTGCTTGTTGTAAGTTGGCTTTATGTATCAACTATATTACTTAAAGTTAAGATAGATGCAGAAATAATCTTAGAATTTTGAGTTTTCAAACTAAAATTAAGTATAAAATTGTATTCATGCTATGTAGCACAAAGTTGTATAGACAATAATTAATATAATGATATGCAAAATTATGATACGACTAAACTTATTACAAAATGACTTAACTGGCAAAATGTGGGTGTCGTTTACGAACATTTCTGCCTAACCCTCTGGGTAAACAGGCGAGTTGTTGTGCTATGGGTGTTCTTTGTAAGGTAAAAATATTGGTGTTACATTCTTGAAATGCGTTCTGATATGATTGTTTAAAACCTAAATTCATTTCTGTATCTATCTTATAATTAAAAATATTGTAGATTAGATCAGTCGCTTAGTTACAGCTTCGTATACAGGGTGTACCTTTTGGGCTTCTTAAAAGTAATGTATTTTACAGGGTAGAAATTATAAGTAGAATTAGTCACATCCTGTATCTAGTTACCTGCTGTAGTGTAATGATTGACAACGACTTTTGTTTATTTAAGTATTTTTGGTACACTTGCTTGCAAAAATATAATTAAGCTACATTTAAGTAAATTACAATGTTTATATTGGAATTAATTTATTTCATGTGTGTGCTAGTTATTTTTTTTTTAATGATTCACAAATAATTTTACCGCACTTTTTGAATTCTATGAATGTTTTTATTTAACTCATTTTTATTTTCTGAAAATTATGCATGTATTCTTTTATACCTGTATTTTTGCAAGCAAATGTATCCGTACATGCGTTGTCTCGATGTCAGCATGGCCATTGACTTATATATAAATATACATATGCACAACATACATACGCATTTTTATTTTGTATCCGATCACCTTTCGCTTTTGTATCTGTATATTTATGTATACAAACAATGGTTTTGTTTGTCCGCTTGTCTTGCTGCTCGAGTTTGCTACTAACACTGCTACCTGCATTTATGCTAACTGTGAATGTTTATATTTAATTCAGTAAAAAACAAGTAGTACTATTCTAAAAAAAATGTTAGTCAGTCAGTGATTATTTCCTGCTATCATGAGGGTAGAAAATAATCCATGTTGATGCTTCCTCTTGTTTGTGGGTTCGATTCCCGCTAAATAAGAAATCAATAGCCTTGTGAAGGCGGCAGGAATCCGCTGGATGCGAGATCGATGCTGGATAGACTTCCCCGAAGCATCGCCACTTCGACTGGTTCTGTGCTAGAACCGGTCGAAGTGGCGATGCTTCGGGGAAGTCTATGTCTAGTTATGGATGGCTGTCTACTGAAATTATGATGATGAAGAACCCAATTCTATTACACATCAAACTGTCAACATTTCGCATGAAACCACTTGCGACTGTGCAGTTCATATTTCACATCTTTCAACACACACTTTAGCGACTGTTGCTGGCTTGCAAGCCGTAACACAGCGCTAATAGAGACGAATTAAATTTGTAGTTAACAAAGATTCATATAAAATCAATACTGTAACAGCATGCACATATTTTTGTTTTTTGAAAAAACTTACAAAGCACGATGATTTTTTTAACAAAACAAAATCTTATCAATATAATGAAAGAATTTTATCAAAACAAGTATCTTTTCCCAACAGAAGAACCGATGAACATGATGACGAAGTCGCTTACATCCTCTATACAGCAAGCCGTGAACTCAGTACGCGACTTCACACACATAGACCAGACGGTGCCGTACATCTCCAGCGTCCTAGAACAGCCCATCTCTATGTTCACGAAGAATGAGCTCATAGAGACCGGAACCGTCGCCAGTGCAGAGGAATGCTTCGAACTACCCCCCATCAAACAATTACCACTCGATCTATCCGAGAATGTTCTCGAATCGATTGTGAATGAGTTCCGAGATGTCTCAAGCGATGCGGAAGAGATTAGGAGGGTTAAAACAGAAGAATTGCAGAGGAAATTAAAGTTGTATAACAGTATAATGGAGAAGAAGTACGATGGGGAGCTGATTCATAGTAGCAGACGAAGTCGGAGAAGAGATGGGGGGTCGGGGGGCAGTACTCCTAGGATGGCTACCCCGGTCAGGAAGGCGGCTGATAATGTGAGCTATACCAGCCCTTGTGTCATGAATATCAGCGTTTATGGGTGAGTAAGCAATGATATAACTTTTTATGAGCTGTTTTATAATAGTCAAGCAGTTGAAATATAGCAATAAAAAATTACATGCAGTTGTTATTTTTTCTCTAGTCAAATCAAATCAAAACTTTTACAATAACCAACATGGGCACTTATGAAACGTCAGAAGCTAGGTGCACGGTTCCAATTGGTCGTTTCCTATGGAGAAGAGCCGGCAAGAAACTCCACGGTTACTCTTTTAAAAATTGTTGTTTTACAAAGTCTTGAGGTTATTCAACGACCAAAGACTTTTATCAAATTTATTGAAAACTGCTCAAGGCTAATAAATATGTATGCCCCTAAAGCGGTCTACACACCAAAGCCGCTGACCCGGCGGCACGGATCGCCGGCCCAACCCAACCTTATTTTGTACAATCATGCCGCCGGCTTGCGCCCGCGCGGGCAAGCCGGCGGGGCAGCATGCCGATGCCGACGGCATCCCTCTCCACTCACTCAGTCAGTTGCCCGCCGGCTTTCATAGAGTAGTGACGTATCACTTATTCATTCTCTGTTGTTGTGAAGTGTTATCGTCCTCCTCCATGTCAATTAGGTACTGAAAATACTACTTCTGAATTATTCGAAACACACACGTCCAATCTCTACGACTATTTGGCAATTACTAGAACACCACATGCCGCGGCTGTCGTGCCGCCGGCAAAGTCGTTCGGCTTGGACATTCTGAAGCCGGGTTAACCCGCCGGCACTAAGCCGCCGGGCTGTGCCGCCAGGTCAGCGGCTTTGGTGTGTAGACCGCTTAAGTGCAATAAACATTTTGACTTTGAAGACCTAAACTTTTATCATTTTTAGTGTATCAACCATCTTACATTTCAATTGCAGAGCAATCCCACAACAGAACGACGAACTACTGGAAAAACAAATAGAAGAAAAGGAGAAGATACTCGCCAAGATGTTGAACTTATCGTCGCTCAGCATAGACAGCCCCAAGCTTGACACGCAGACCCCTCCAGAGCCCGCGCCCACCTTCAGACACGTCGACATACTGCCCCTACCTGAGGTAACAACCATCATAACCAGACCTGTTCAGAAATCCACAAAAACACCCTTAAAGGACCCAAATCTCATGGACTTAGTCCCCAAAGTAGTCCAATTACCCAATACATGGAACTTAGAGAATATTGAACTGAAATTGGACACGAAACTGAACGGGTTCAAAGATAGGTCTCTGTTATCTCCCGATGATAATTTAGATAGTGAGTGGGAAATAATCTGATACAAAATGATGAAGAAATCTGGTTTGTTTTACACGTTATGAAGTTAGACGCCAGATTTTGGTTGTACAATCCAGAACAATATTGATTTTCTATAATTATAAAGGCTTATTACAAGTGATCGGAAAATCGGGCGCTTATATACCTAAACTTCTTCCCACGAAAGAATAATATGGGCATTCCTTTCTGAATAAATAAGTAATCCCGGGTTTCCGAGATTGAACAATTTTGTAAAAACAACTATAACAAACTTAATGAAATGATAGCAGTGGTTATTTTGATTAAGTATCTTTATTTTAATCAAAACAAACGGAATATCAATAAAAAATGATAATGTGCACAATGTGGCCAAGTAGCGCAAATTGATTTATCTATCTAACAGATTAGTTAGCGAATCGACGAATTTATTGTATTTTATACGAACGATTCCGGGATCCGGGATTCTGAAAGGCATGTCCGCATTATTCTTTCGTGGCAATAAAAGTGAAGTTTAGGTTTATTTATTAGCGCCCGATTATCCGATCACTGCTTATTACATAAAGGCATGCTTATGGAGAAACTTATGAATAGTCCTTAGTCCAAACAGCAAGTGTATCAAAAAAAATCAGAGCTTAATCATATATTATTTATTTTTTGATGAAGCATGGATTGTGCAACTATACAAGGATCAATTTTGATG
The DNA here is from genome assembly GCA_949091785.1 of Polymixis lichenea. NCBI lineage: Eukaryota > Metazoa > Arthropoda > Insecta > Lepidoptera > Noctuidae > Polymixis > Polymixis lichenea. The sequence continues at coordinate 21,222,182 of OX420948.1, read as the reverse complement.
ACTTATGACTAAGTATTTCTTATTAAGTGTTAAAGCATTGTATTGTATACTTACGCACTGTTTTGACACTAATTTGTAGCTTTCGAGATACCTATCTTGAATAAATTTAATGGAAATTTGTATGGATAGTAAAATGCAACTGGTGTGTTTTTGCACTGCAAACACACCCGCACACACACCCTCACCCACATCTACACACACACACATATACACACACACATCATATTTAAAATTCGCGAGTAATAGAGGTCTTTAAAATCGCTACTGCAAAAATATGTAATGGAAATAGGTAGATCCTAGATGTTTATTGAAAAAATTGCTAATATAAGTCAAAATGCATATTATTGGTAACTTTATCGCCGATAAATAAAATCAGCCTGTGCATGGATTCTGATAGCAATAAAGACATCGCACATACGGGTATTTGATACAAAAAACTGGCCAAAACCTTTTTTTGGTAATTTTGGGTCAATTGTGCCTCCTAATTATTTTTCATATTAATTTTAGTATAACCCAATCATTTCTATACCCTTTTCTCCAAAGGGACTTACGTGTGAAATAAAATCGAAATAAAATAAAACATTATTTTCTATTTCAAGCATTATGGTGATTTATTTGTACAATAACGAATAAAAAAAGCATTTAAAAATACACAATGATTTAAAAATAACGCTTACTATTTACATAACCTTACAAAATACATAAATGAAAAGCTATGTACAAACTGTAATTTACATCGAAATAAAAGTTAAATATACATTTTCTTGTAATATTTACAGAGAAACTTATACAGCTAATATTCGTCAGACTCGCTATCGCTATCTGCTTGATCAGTACTAGTGCCCGGGTCAGCATTATCAGTGTCAGTGTCCGCGGGACACTCGTATTCAACTTTAAGAAATTGTAGAATTTCTTGCGATAGTGGTTTCCTGTTCCTTTTGAATTGCATTCTGCTGCTGCTACTAAGAAAGACATCAGAGGTCAGAAGAAGGCGGTTCATGACATCTTGGAGGCAATCCTTTCGCGAAAACTTTCTTGCAAAGTTTTGCCTGTATAGGCGGAAATGTTTATTCCGCGACTCAGCTGCCTCCTCTGATAATTGTCCAATCGGCAAAAGAGCATGTTTGATTACCAAAGCCCCATGACACAAAACTTTATGCAAAGTTGGCGTCATGGGGTGCCAGTTGTATAACTGCACATATAGTTCGGCTGTTGACTTCAGAAACACCGAAAATTTTTCCGTGTCAATAGAGAACCCACTCGAAATAACTTCTAGAATCAACTTGAGGTTCTTAAGGAAGTTTATATCAATCCCTGTTATTGAGGCAGTTGTTACAGGATCGGCAAAGAACCTCCTAGAAGTATTTCCATCGTTAGTATTTCCAAAGCCAGCTTTCGGCACGTCTACAAGCAAGCCCATTTGCTCTCGAAAGGCCTCTTGAATCTCTTTCTTTTTATCTGCCGAAAGCTGCTTTTCCTCCTTGTTAAGCCTCCATTTTTTGATAGGTAGTTTGTAGGCTATATGGAGACATGTTTCGAGAAATCTAATCCGAGCGTGCAATATTGATAGTCCAAATTTGAGCGAGTTCGAATCTATCAAACTTTCGTCGGTTTTAAGATTGTTGAAATCTTTGCTGGTCTGCTTGCATATGTAGCACTTCATTGTTGACGTGGTATTAGTTGCGGCATTGCACACTTTACCATCTACCATTGTAAGCACAAGTGTGTGCGACACCTTTATGACTTTATTGTCAGCCTCAACTTCAGTGGGGTTTATGTTTTGTGCCTGGTTTTCAATGTGTGCTATTTCGGATCGAGTCACTTCATTATTTTCATGCACAAACTGAATCCTTATAGGACGGCAAAATCGGCAAGATGAAGGAGCTGGATTCTGCCACCAAATCTTCAGTTGGCCATTCATATTACTTGTCAGTCGTAGGGGTACTAATGAGCTTATAAAAACATGGGCATCGGAGCCTGACTCATCTTGGAATTTTTGTTTAAATTCTTGTGCTTTCGAGCCATCACATCCCCATTTGCAAATGAGTTCCATATTCTGCCCTTCAATTTCTGTTGCTGTCATTAACACTTTCTGGAGGTACAGGCAAAGGCGTTGAGTGGTGTGGTCAAGAAGATCTTGTAAAGTAATTTCTGCTATCGATTCGGAGACAATAGATTTAGGATAGCACTCCTTTTTCGCTCTCTGTAGGAGAGAATAACAGGGGTATATATCCTCCTGCCCATCTCTTATCACATTATATTGTTTGCGCGTTAGGTCGGCTTCCACGTATTTAATCAGTGCTTGTGTTATCGTTAACTTGCCGCTTTTTGAACTTTTGTCGGCTGAACTTATGATTTTGCGGAATCTAGTGGCTCGTGTCGGAGTCGCTGAAGCCTGTTTTATTATTTGAGACAAATCATTGTTGCCTGCGGCTCGTTCACTCATCACAGCAGCATACGTCAACTTTTCATGCGATATTTCTGATCTCACGTTCTCTGTTTTGCGCCTTTTGCTTCTTTCACTACATTCTTGGAATTCCTTAAGAGGTCGGCCGGGTTTATTGTGTCGCCAAACAGGTAGAGAAATTTTTTCTTTAAGCCATTGTTCATTCGTTTTTCGGAAACGACATTCTTTGTAGCTTGCTGAGGTCCATTTTAGCTTGTAATGATGTTTAAATGATTTTAAGCAATCGCGGAGTACTTTAGTTTTGTCCTCGGGGCATTTGGTCATTTCAATTAGTTTATGCTCAAGAAAGTCCAGTTTTTTATCTAAATTTTTGTAGTCGCACTGTTTTATTACGTTAAACATATCCTCTCTTGTTATTGTCATCGATGACTCATCATAAGGACCTGCCAACAAGAAAAAATCTATGTTAAAATCAAAGAAACACAAAGTGTTGTTTTTTTTCGAAAAAAACCTATTTTTGTTCAGAGGCTATAATTCATAGGGGCGGAAAGAGGCGGAAGGTTTTTCTCTTGATATGAAATCTAGAAGGTTCAAAGAACACGATTATGTATAAACTTTAGCTTAACTATGTTTATCTGATACTTAATTTGACAAAGGAAACCTATTTTACGTGTTTTTTTTTGCATAAAAATACTCATGACTTTATGGTACAATTAAAGAATGAAAAAGTGATCCTAACAGTAGCACAATAGATTCAAAATAAAGTACATACCTGTGCCTGAAGATTCCATGATGGTTTTTGGGGTTTGCACTAAACACAACAGTATGATTAGTCTTAAACAGCAATTGAAATTTGCGAGCGCCGAGAAAACAAACGTGTCACTAGCACAACAGATGAGTTCCGACTGACGTTGAGGGCGCATGGAGCGCTCTAGCCCCTTCTGGGTACCGGTTTCTTAATGAATAGAGTGTCCCATTGTTAAAACATAACAAAGGATAGCTGCGCGGTTACTATTGTAAAAATGACTTTTGGCCAGTTTTTTGTATCAAATACCCGTATGTGCATCGTTTCCTCAACCTATATATCAAACTAGCTGGACAGTAGTTGTCCTATTTCCTTGAACTTGTTTGCAGTGCCACCTACCGGTCCAATTGTGAATCTAAAATTCTAAACTATCCAGGGACCCCACACAAATAAACACAAAAACTCATCAAAATTGGTCCAGTCGTTTTTTAGGAGTTCCGTGACAGACACGTACAGAACAATTATATATATAAAGATAGGTTAGTTTTATAATCTCATACATGAATAGTCAATAGTTTGTAATGGACAAGAACAAATAGTATTGTTTTGCACGCAAGACGTTGCAATTAGTTTAGAGGCTTTTTTGGTAACATTTTGTAGTATTCGTTTAGTACGCTCCGATTCTGATTTTATTAATTGAGCCACAATCAAGAACAGAGAGACTAGATTTTATAATACGTATCTGTATAATTGTGTGTGAGCTTCGCAATACACAACATTTATAATATAACAGTAATGCCAGAATTATGTTATGATTTTTTTTATTCCCCTACACTTCTTAGGCATTTTTAAAAATATGTAATTACCTACTTACACCTGTTATTATGTCTTTTAATGTAGGTTTTTACATCTTTCTACATGACAGATTAGTGGTGGTTATTAATATAAGGAGAAAGTGTCCTAATACCGCATTTAATTTATTATAATAAGAACAATAGCGAGGTTTCGATTAGGGATTGAATTATCATTATGAATTAATTTTATTTGACGAATTATGGGGTGTATGCACATAGTATAAACGATCAATCTGACTAGTTCTGCCTTCTGAAACCAAAAGGGATGTGTTTACAGCTCTCTTTATTAATTTAAGTTATAAAGGAAGTAAACATGAATTTTGTAAATCATTAGGACTAGTATTTATGTCAAGTATTTTTTAACGTATTTTTTTTTTCTTTTCACGCTGATCTGGCAACTTAAGTAAATCTAAGGGATGTAAGGAATTTGATCAGATATTTTAATTGATTAACTTACCTTCGGCAGAGAACGCATTAATCCTATGTCAAGTGAAAAATTATCATTATTTTTACATATCGCTGTTTAGAAACTTACGTATCTACAATTTAAGTCACAAATCGGACGTTAAATTCGAAAACTTAAACACTATTTGGTTTTATTTATTTACAAAACGAAAGTATTATTATAATAAATTGTAACATTACAAAGAATCTATATTTATTTTAAGCTTACTTCGTTCCAATGTTAGGCAAAAGGTTGACGAAGTAAATATGGAATGAAAATATAAATTATTTTTAAATACATATTAAATGGCCAGTAAAAAGCTATGGCTAGGGTAAAATACGATAGATCTCTACCGCACACAATAACAATTTGTATAATCTAGAATTTGTAGCCATCTATGCACCAGAATGCAGAAACAGCAAAAGAACATTTTTTTTTTTTTCTAGAGAGAAATTTCAACGAAAAAGAAACACGATCAATGTGATCAAAATTATTTAAAAATATCATCGCAATTCAATTATTTCACTTTATACGTAGATAGTCATATTATTAAACGTAAGCATAATGGATACAGTTCCTTGCATCACAATATAATATCTAATTACAAAAATACCACAATGATACGATACGGCCATAGTCATGGCTGGCACGAACTTTGCGCAGATGGCTGCGCAATTATATTTTTAGTCGACATCCACACAGAGTTTTATCGTGTAATGGATTTTCAACTCTCGGTGTTGCTCGGTAGCATTGAGAATCCCACAGGTGCAGCGCGAGCGAGTCTCAGCGTATCCAAAAAATACAGTAAACGATTTTCAACTCTCGGCGCTAAGCCTTGCGTTGAAAATTCAATGCGCGAAAAAATCCCGCCGCGATTTTATTACGTCCGTTGTTACGTGGGCTTTGGAAACACATGATGGCGAGTGTGAGTGAGAGAACACGCGAATGTTCGGATTGCCTACCTATGTTCACAGGGGCCATGATTGATCGGCCGTATTTTACATGAATGCTTTTAAATGCACTGTTACACTAAGTATTGCCACACTCCAGTTAATAAATAGGGTAATTATGTACTTATTCGTTAACATCAATTTATTTTTGTATATATGTCGTGGTGATATTGTAGATTTGCTCACTTCATGAAATGATCGAGATTTTTTTCTCGAGAAGACGGTCGACGTCAGGGGCACCCCGAGGTTTGGTTTGGTTAGGTCTCTTTAAACCCTGCAGACAGAAAAAGGAGTCCCACGCAGTGTGGCTCCGTCAACCTGACGTCGACAGTCTTCTTCTGTAATATAAGAACCAGAAGACTTTCATGAAATGCCACCATATCATGGAATTCTCGAGCATTTCATGAAGTGAGCAATTCTACGATATGGCCAAGACAAATACATATAGGTATTTTCAGTGTTATCCAAATTGGCTTTAATTTATTTATCCATAAAAATAACCTTTTACAGAGTTCTTTTTTACTGTTTGAATAATAAGTTTTGTAATTTTATTATTTCTTTGTATACAAATAATCTCGTATTCAGCGAAAATGGTTGCTGAATAAAATGTACATCAACAATTACGCTAAAAATGTATAAATTGTGATATTATGTATTTTGTTTTTGGCTGAAAAATAAAGTTTTTGATAATTTACCTTTTGTTTTATTCAGTCTTGGATTCTCCTTGAAATATTGGACTTATAAGGTACTTATAAAAACATCCTTTACTTCGACTTCCAAAGGTAACTCCATTACGGAAAATCATGGGTAATGGCTTCTGGTTCAGTTTTCAGTCAGTAAAGTACGAGCCTATCTATCCGCGGAAGCCGGAAGTCAACATTATGTTTTGGCTGACTACCTTTGACTACTTGAGTACCTATGCCGAAGGAGTACATCCAGAATGTGTTTATACAGGGTGTAACAGAAACCCTATTGCTATCCTTAAGCATTAAAGATAACAGCTGGTATAGAATCACTATACACAGTTTCAGCTCAAAATAAAATATTCTAAGAATTGATACCAAATTTTCGGTTTCATATGTTTCTTAAATTCAAATCATAACAAACGTGTCACCGCACAACGAAGTTCAATAACTTTCCACGTTACTTGCCAATATCACGATAAATCTCTTCCGAGTGATGTTTTTATTTCAATTTGGAAAGGTCGGTTTCTGGTATCAATGCATTAAAAATTCTCATAACTTCCGAGCATGTAGAGATGGGATTAAAAAACCCTTCCAATATCATTTGATATCATCTAAGGAAGCCGTACCCTTGGTATGTATATACCCTTTCCGTTACACGTTTATCGAGCTGCCTCCAATAAAACTATAAAGCATCATAGCATTGTCGCTCTTTATTTAACGGTTGAAAGTCCCCCAAAGGGCAATAGAGAGGGCTATGCTGGTAGTTTCCCTACGTGATCGAATCAGGTATAAAGAAATCCGCAGGAGAACCAAAGTAACCGACATAGCCCGAAGAATTGCCAAACTGTAGTGGCAGTGGGCAGGGGCACATTGCTCGCAGAACAGATGGCTTAATGGGCCGAAAGGTTCTGGAGTGGTGACCGCGTACCGGAAGACGTAGCGCAGGAAGGCCTCCCGGAAGGTGCACCGATGGCGAGAAGGCCGCAGGAATCCGGTGGATGCGGGAATCAAAGACCCAGTCAAAGTAGCGGTATTTGGGGAGACCTATTTTCAGCAGTGGACGTCTTTCGGCTGAAATGATGATCTAAGTATGAGATTAACGAAGGTCCCCGCTGGATAGAAACCGAATTAAAATGCTTTTCCTGTCTTTGTGGTGATACATTCAACATGCTAAGCATAGTGCGTGATAGTATGCATCGGTTTCGTTGCTGTGGCTCAGGGGCGCCAGTTAGAAAGAAACACATCTTTAAGACCGATAAAGCCAAATATAGATTGGTGATATTCCTGTCTTGTCGCCTTTGCCGTGTGATAATGTGTACGGTACGTTTGTTGGTATTTAAACTAAGATTATGAAAAATAAAACACAAGTTGCACATACAAACTTTATTTGCATAACACAATGCAATGTTACTTAACGACACTTCGCAGTAAAATAAACACTAAAAAAAAAACAATTTGGTCCATTACCGAATTCCGAACTAGCTGTCTAATATACAAATAAAAAAATACTGTCTTTTCAACAATCAACAATGATTTTATACATTATGTTTAGAGCTCTTGCGTTCGTATTCATTAATCTTGAATAACAGAAGTAACGCCAGATAATCTAGCAAATAGCTGCCGTGGTTGCAAATTAACATCAAATTAGAAATAGGAGCGAAAAAATATCAGCTAAGGTTTTATAAAACTTGTTTCAATTAACGACAGAACTTCCAATAATTACTAATAAAAATAAGTCAATCATAATTCAAACTACAATAGAAGTACAAAATTCTATTCAAAATCAAAAGAGCTCGATGAATCAACCGAAAACAAAAAAAGGGAAAAACACGAAAATCAAGAAAAAGTGTGATCAAGCAAAGCGGAAGAATAAAATATATTCTCATGATAGGTATTTATAATTTGCGAAACAAAACAAAAATAATAATAATAGGTACTTTTTAACATTTATATGTATGTTACTTGTTTAAGTAAACAAACGCGAAAAGGCTTCTTAATTTATTGAAATTAAATCAATTGTTGTGTTTGCAATCATAAGCGCACGACAAACGAGCATAGATCTTAGAGATCGTTAGAAATCAGCAAAAATAACAAACAAGTATATTATATGTAACTAGCTGAATTTTATAATAGGCCATTATTTTAAAGGTAATCAAAATCAAATTAAATATTAAAAAAAAAACAACGAGTAAATTTGAGGAAACTAACAAATCTTTGATTGATTTCTGTTACGATTCAGTCTTACAACTTTTCTGCATTATATTTTGTTCAATCATATCAAAATGTTAATGTTCAATAGCTGGGTCCACACCGGACGATCCAAATTTGGATCGGCGCTCCACAATCCACGATAACGAAACGCCGATCGTGGATCCATTTTAGGAAACCTCTGATTGTGCTGCGCTGTAGTGCTGATTTTAAGGTAGATCTCAGACCACCACGCGACCTACCATGTAAAATCCACCTTAGCTCGATTAAGTTCAGTTGAACAATATCCATATTGCCTGATCCTCCGATTGTCACGCAACCGTCTACACTGAGCGCGCTAAATGATGAGGCGCCTTTGAGCGTTGTCAAAAGCCAACGGAGCTCGGATCGACCGCTGAGCCGAGCCGCGTATGCTCATATCTTGCGCCGGCGCGCCCACACCGAGCGTGTATTTGAATCGCGCTCCTGCTGCGCCAGATTGTAGCGCACTGGATCGCCCGGTGCGGACCTAACTATTCATTTTTGTAAGTGTAATAAGTTTAAGTACAACTACAGCTAGATACAAAATTGGTCGGTGTGTGTGTTGACATGAACGCGACCTACTACACTAAATTAGACTATGGCGGTCACCCACAATTCTGAGTAAATTTTCCTAACTAATCAACTCTCTATCCACCCTGTTGACCTGTTCCCAAAAGACGCTTCGGTCCTGAAAAATCTTCAATCATAGAATGAAAACCTTTTAAATTCAATTAATACTTACTGCTTAATGTAAGTATTAATTTATCTGAACTATGACAGATGGTCGATATTATTTTGCAAAAAGAGGTTTTATATGCGCCGTTGCGCAATTTGATATTCTTAGGCCTAAGTAGTGTATGAAAATTAATTATCAACATAACTTCGCCGCGAGTTGTCGCCACGAAGTCATGTTGGATGAATGTTGCATAGTTATTATTCTTCATTTTCAAAATTACGATTGAACATCTTTTGGTCCCGACATAACACTATAGTAGTGTGTTCTTGACACTTTGTTTTAGGATCTATCGCCTTATGCGAATATATAAAGAGATCTGAGCCTTCTCTATACAATGTGCGAGCTTCTATCACTACATTTTTTAAAACAAATGACAAAATTGATAGTCACAATTTGAGAATTTCACAAAACCAGACGATTTGCCAAATCTGACAAGTATATATTTTTTCATTTCCAAAAACGTAGCAATAATAGCCATAAAACTGTATATTATTACATCCTTAATCTTTTAATACCTAACCTTATCGAACTGTGGATGACGCCAACGAAATAAGCTATACAATTTTAAGCTAAACATTAATAAAGATCAGCTGAATACTGCTTTTTGACTAAACACACAAACATTTGACAAAACATTGGCGCTACGCATCAAACATTTGGCGGCAACGCGTTATATAGAAATAGGTACAAACCAACAAAAGCCTTCAAGCTTATAGAAAATTTTTAACAAGTTATTAGCATTAAATATCACAACATATAGCAAATTAAGCCGTATACACATAAAAGCGAGGCATACGTTACACGACACTGAGGTGACCAAGTTCTTTAAACAGTTTATGGTAGCAGTCTCATAAATTAAATTAAAATAGTTAATTAAACCGAATATTTGACTAATGGTGTAGTTTTTCTCCAAAGCACTGGACGGAATTTGTCAGTTCTATTATGCTTTATAATATTAGGTCCTTGTGATAGGCATTATTTCTAATATTTATCGCTAAGAGGTCTATAACGAAAAGATATTCTTAGTAAATGACTTTAAAAAAGTCAAATTTCAACGAAAGAGCACACAGACACTATTAAAGGCAAGTGCTGATTGTAAAATTGTTTCAATTATTTTATGAACACAATTAAAATCTCAACTATAATGATAGTTCAAAGTTCCGAAATATAAATGACTCCTGCAATAGGCTCGCCCCTAATTGCATGGGAATTAAACTGACGAAATGTGAGTGAACTACCCTTCGTGTTCTTCCTTCGAGGAACACAGGTATTATTTTATTATTACTGAATCTTTTTGATATACCTAATATTAAGAGAATCACTTGGTCAGTATGATGAAATATACAAATAAATAATCGACTTAAAACTATCAAAGAGTCTTTTAAATCAGTTCGTATATTCGATCCCCAAGTGTCGTAAACGGCGCCCTTATAATAATACCGTACAAACGCTGATGTCAACGCGTCATATGCGATAATACTGACCCTATTAAGTAAAATGTCTCCAAAATACGCTAGTCTTGTACCTCAGTCTTTCATTTTAATGACCGAACGACATTATTTACCTACACCTTTGTTCCCGCGGTTTGAGTATTGGAGCCTTACCTCACCGAGACGCCATGGCGATGTTGCCAAGTCGCGCTACCAACTAAATGTATACAGCTTTACAGGGACATCGACACGCAAACTGAAAGCATGAATTCAGCACACGATTGTAGACCCCTAGCGTAGAAATATTCGTCGGTTAAAAAAAAAAATTGCTGTTTGATAGAAAAGTGCAACACCTGCGCGGTCAAAATGTATGGCAGACCTATTTTTTTTTTTAATATATAACCGACGAAATATTTAAACTTGGATGTTAGTTGAAAGTTGATAGTTATTTGGACAATTTGTAATTTAATTGATTTTCTCTGACATTTGTAATTTCATTGATCTTCTTTGCCATTTGTAATTTAATTGATTTTCTTTGACATTTGTAATTTAATTGATTTTCTTTGACATTTGTAATTTGATTTTCTTTGACATTTTTAATTTGATATGTTGACAATAATTATGCTTGATTTAGTACTTTTTTATATGGGCATTTAATTATTTTGTTTAAATTGATTAAATTAGAATTAGAATAATTATTATTGTCAAAAAAAAAAATTGTATGCCGAATTTAGTAGGCGGAATATGAAGAACTATTGTGTATCCTATGTGTTATTATAAAATCTGTAAAATACCATATTTCAGGCAAATAAATGAATCTATCTATCTAACGCAGGCGGTTTCAGAATCATGTACCGAATCCATGGTATCGGGTTGTGTGTCCATATCGCGGCCACCCAGTATAGTGGGTGGCTACGACGCGACCTGGCGCGCAATGGCGTCCCGTTAAGGTATCGCTCTTAATTAAATCGAGTGTTATTACAGTATATGGCAAAAATATGTGCCAGAATCGCGTCACAATTATATTATAAAGGTGGCGCCTTAAAATATTAATACATACAGAATGTTTTTTTTTTTGCAATAGCTGCCTCAAAGTATTTCGATATTTTATACACAACCTCCGGTAAACCCAGTGCTAGGAGGTTGCCATGGTGACCATCCTAAACATGAGCTTTAAAATCTGACCCATCCCCTTAAGAAACACAAAAATTCACAATTATACTGGACATTTTTGGAACACCTTGCCAATCGCTCAGGCAACTCTTACGTATCTTGAAGTCCTCATCAATAATTTAGTTTAATAATAACACACTATGCGAATTTTATTCCTCAAATACTCTACAGTATTTTGCCTAGGACTCTCCCAAACATTGTGACTACAAACTATCGTAAAGAAAGTCTCGTCGCTGTCAAGCCTAACCTACCCATCTTAAATCTACATTTTTGGCAGTGTTCGACGAACCAACATATACAAACAATCATAACTAGTTAATTGCTATATTACCTTCGTAATTGCGATCTGTAAAATAATTACACCGTCTTTACGCCTAGGTTCCGTCTTTATTCCAAAAAGCATTAACTTTTCTCCGAGTCCATGGTACGTACAGTCATCAAAATAAATAAGTAAAGAGGCAGTTAACTACGACTCCTTTTTAGGTGCCTTTGGGTACCTATTACTAAGGCTCCGTTCGTCTGTCGCAGAGTGGGTGCCTATTCACTTGACACTTTTACAGAGTGTACTATGGGCGCTATAACAACAAATAAATAAAGTTAAAATTAAAGGCGGTCTTCATATAAGAAACGTTTTGTTCGACGTTTTTGCTCAGGGTCGATTATGTATTAAATATTGTATGGTGGCACGTAACCCTTCGTGTGCACTGTGCCGCTTTTTAATTAAACGTTTCATGCGTGTGATCAATAGGCAAATTTTTACATTGAGAGTGTTTAGAAAGTTATTAAACACGCAGTTAATATCGCCTATGTTCTAAGAAGCTTAGATTTTTGTTACTTTGTTCATAGATAAATTCTTTAAATACATGTTTTTGAAACTTCAGAATAAAAGATGAACTACTACACTGAAATGAAAAGATATCTCAAACTTTATGCTTTACTAAGACGCTTAAAAAGTGAAAAGCATATTCTTTTGGTTTTACAAGATCATTTTAATCGCGAGTGAGTGCTTTTAATGTAAGATGTGATTAAAAGTTTTAAGTTAATTACCACCGCGAGCCTTTCGCCAACTATATTGGGTCGATTTACAGTCTTACTAGGTGCAGTTAAATACAAGTATTTTACATGGAGCAACTGCCTATCTGACCTGCACAACCCAGTTACTGGGCAACACGATAACTCTTGGTAAGATGGGCTGTCAGACTTTACCCAAAACGACTATCAAAGATCTACGAATAAAGGGATGAAATTATTTACAATGAAGGTCGAGCCATTGAATATTATCATGAGGGCTCGGAGTAAAGACCCATATGCTACATAACTTTCTCACTAATAGCCGACTTTTTAGATTTTTCGTCTGATACAGCTAGAATGTGGCCGTGTTAAAAAAAAAACAAAATATGTAACTGGTCTAGGCTCTCATTCGCCAAGTGATCAAAAGTGAAAGGAACACCTCTCGACTTTTTTTTATAACACGTTATTGAATCAATGAGGCTTTCTGGCTAAGTAATAACAGGCACACGGTTCGATCGATTATGTTAAGCTACGCTCGCCGCGGTTGGTCCATGGATGGGTGACCATCATTACATATCAAGACCCCTCCGGGCTTCGGAAAGCACGTTACGCCGTGGATCTTTGACAGTCGTTACGGATCGTCTGGCCACCAGTCTTACCAAGGGTTATGGTATTATCCAATATCTCGTTGTGGAGGTCAGATAGGCAGTCGTTCCATGTAAAATACTGGTATTCAGCTGCATCAGGTTAGACTGGAACCTGACCCCAAGATAGTTGGGAAAAGGCTAGGCAGATGATGATATGGAATCAATGAAAGTTAATATTAAATACATATATTTTTTTCCAACTAAATGAGACTTTTTACCTGTCATTATCAAAAATACTTGCATTTTCTGTTACGTATTGCATGAAGCCTTATTATTATTAACACGGAAGATTATTTCGAGGTAAAGGATAACAACTATACTATATCAGAAACGTTTTTGTCTTTTCATTGATTGGGTGAAATTGAGAAACATTTTAACCCTCTCATTTATAAACATTCAAGTTAAGAGATGTATAAACGTCAAAAATGTATGGTTAAACAGTCGCTAATCACTAATTAACTTTAAGCAATGTTTATAAATAAGGGGGTTAATGTTTCTGGTTATGGTTTACGTAAAGTCACGGAATGAAAGGGTAAGAAGGAATCCTTACTATTGATCAGCTTGATATAAGTTGACATGGACTAACACAAAATATATATTAACGACCAGATGCGCCCCGCGGTTTCATCCGCATAAGTCTTGATCCCGTGGGAATACAAGGATAAAAAGTATCCTATGTTCTAACCCAGGTCGTGTTCTATCCATGTGGAAAATATCATCCAAATACGTTAAGCCGTTTTAGAGTGAAACTGTAACATACATAAAAAAGTTAATCTTTTCTCTTTAATATATAAGTTTCTATAGGTAAATATTTTTTTGTGTCTGATCTTCATGTTTTCTTTCATATTAGAAAATAGTAAGTTTTCATTCCGTGAGTATGCGTAAGCTGTGAGAAAACTACTCCCGGGAGTAGTTTGTAAAAAAATATAAGCAGCCTTAGAAACCAAAAATCCTAATGAAGTATATTGTATATTGCTTAAAATGTATAAGAAAAATATGCAGGGGTTTCATGATTTCCATTTTCAGAGAGCTTTTACTCAGCAATTAATATAGCAACAGGCCGCTTTTTTAATTTTGCTGCAGTCCTTTGACTCATAGTGACATGAATCACATTTGCTCGTAGAGTATTCTTGTGAGACATGACAATATTCACAACATAACTATTATTTGCTAGTCTTTTTACGTATGTTTTAAAAGTATGAAGGTATTACCTATATTCAGATCTATAAGCAGTCTTTTAAAACACAGTTGTCTTAAGATTTAAAGACAAACTATGGAGTCTTCAAAGTGAGTCGATATGTCTCACGAATCAGTTCGACAAAATGTCTTTTTTATCAGTTATCGATAAATCTATCGATCATCACTACACTATCGGAAAATCACTTACTGTCATGCCTGTTACGGGCAAAGTTAATAATGTAAGCAATATGAGCACTATCCGAGCAATATCAACATTGTGATATATTGTAAAAAAAAATGACAACGCATAAACAATGTCGATAAATTGAATTTTGAACCTGGTCAATAAATATAGTTAAGAAGGTTTTATCGGCATTGTCCTGACGATGTCGATATCCAGCATAACTGACGCAGACCTACTTTTTCACGCATTTGCACATCATTTTACCTACACTGAGTATTAAATTAAAGTTAATTTATTACTGAAGTTAAATACGATATCAAAATTATGCGCAAACCGTGAACAGCAGACTAATATCAAAACACATTCTCTTTGAGAATGGTCTTTGGTCAAACCATACAAAACATATACATATGAAAACTGTCAACATGGCCATACTTACGGCTTAACTAACTTATAGTATAGGCGACTAGTTCAGGCGATATTGGTCCTTGGCGACATGACTATATAGTGGTGTTCCATGGGGGGAGGCGGTATGATGGGCGACATTGGCATGTAGTCGTTTTCGATCTCATCTTTTAGGCGTACTTTGCTCAGCTGTTCGTGACCTAGGAGTAGGTCGACGATCTGTTGTGGGAGCGAGAGAGCTGCTACGTTTTCTTCTGTGAATTCTATTGAGAGGTCCGCTTCGAAGTCAAAGTCATTTTCAAGACACTCTACTGACTTCGAACAGCGGTTTGTCTGCACGTGTTCGGTGTCGTCGAGGAATTCGCAGCTCTTTGTCTCGCCTTTGGACAAGTTCCCTGTAGTGATCTTCAGGTTCTTCATCTTGCGACTGACCTTGAAGCTCTTGAATATGTCCCGTGTGGGCGTGAAGTCGAACTTCTTCTTTTTAGTTTCGACGTCTTTGTTTTCTTTTGATGTTTCGGATTTCTGTGAGCCAGTGATGCGGGAGTCGCTTTTGAGCCGTTTTCTGTAGGAAAACAAAATAATATATTGAAATACTTATACAATTACCAATTGTGTCCGCAAGGAAAATGGAGCACGCAAGAGTGAGTCGGGTACCTAAATACTAAATGGGAAATCCCACCATACTAAAATACTAATAATTTTGTAAAATTATTTATAAATTCCTTGGCAGAATTCTATCCTCCGGTCGTGAAAAGTGAGACTAGAAGGCGAATAAGAACGACATAACAAAAACTTTACACTGAGTCACATGTCGTCTTTCTTCCACGTTTTAAGACCGCACCTACCACGAACGTTGAGGTTATGTTTGGAAAGCTAGTTCTGGGAGACAGGTTTGGTATCTAATATAATATGTGATCGACACAAACTAGACTGGCCTTATACTTAGTAGTGGGAGAAGTCGGGCTGCGGGCGGTGAAGATAAGACTTGCTTTGGCCTATCTTCACGTTGCTAGTTACCTGAACACGCTGAAGGGTTGTCTCTTGGGCAGCGTGTTGGTGTGCGTGTGTGCGAGCGGGAGCGTGTTGCTGCAGCGCGGCAGAGAGCCCAGCGACGAGTGACGTGTCACGTTGCCTTCGCGAGGAGTCTTGGACCGATGGCCCCAAGTATCGCCTGCTTTCAGTGTGCTGTAATGAAAGAGTGGTTCTGTTTTTGTTTTTTCTTTTGAGGTTGGGAAATCATCAAATAACTTCTCCCGCTCTGAGCGGAGCGGGAGGGCCTGTCACTTTTACTGACTAAAATCCACTGGTGTTCCTTGTGTGCCACGGTATCTCCTTCGAACAAGCAGCACGTGGTTTTATGTTACACATCGTGTTCTGTAGTGGTCGACAGTGTAAGCGACTTGGACCATCACCCAAGGTAAGGTCGATATCATGGCACACGCATTTTATATCTTATCTTTCTCCCGGTGATATTCCAAGATTCAACGTGGTGTTTATGAGTCGTGCAGATTAATAAACTGAAAATCTGTATATTATTTGACGTAACGTGACTACCTTTGTAATAAAATTCTTAAATTCAGTTACAGACAAAGCACAGGATAAACCGCTGGCTCTAGAAGATTGAAATTATGCACGAGTTCTTTGAACATCGAAAGTGAGTATCAAAGAGGGTTTTTGTTTTTATTAATCCCCTAAAGACCCCTTTCCCTAAATTTTCCATCCCATTCCCCCTCGCTGGGAAATTTACTGGGCACACGGCTTATAGCTTAATAAGTTATGAGTAGCTAGGTACCTGAAGGGATGTCTCGGCGGCAGTGGCGGCGGGCGGCGGCGCCGCATGGTGGCGTACACGCAGTCGCCCACGCACTCGTACGTGGGCTCCTCGCGCAGCGCCTGCGCACCACACACGGGTTAGCTATACATGCCATACAACTATTGCTTTTCGTGTCTATCTATGGCACCGCTTAGTTTATCTAAAATGGCTTATATCAGTCGCGTCACTTAAAGTCAAAGCATTTATTTCAAATAGGCACATTAAAGGCAGTTTTGAACATCAACATTTACAATAAAATAGAATTGATTCTAGTTGCCCCTTCCAAAATGTAGTTTCGTATGGAGAAGAATGGGCAAGAAACTCCACCGTTACTCTTTTAAAATGTTTTAAGCACAAATTTAACATACATTCATTATATAATTATGTGTGAAAACGATACACCCAGAATAAAATTACCATACCAAAGTAAAAAGGTAAAAAGAATTAAAATGAGGCAATTACAGATAAATTAATTTTATCATAGTTACATGTGGTGCTCACATATTTACAAACGATGTAAAATAAGTATACGATTTTAGTAGAATATTAACAAGTAATAAGTAAGTGTGAGTTAGTAATCACTCAGTGTAAATCACTGTCATAAATATAATTAATTATACAATATTTAATTAGCAACAAGTTTGATTTCGTCTAGACTAGATTGTCCTATGGAGCAGGACTAGCATGTTTCCAAGCTAAAATGGGCCCGACCTGGGAATAGAACCCAAGACCCCACGCTCAGCAGTTGCACCTGCGACACCGAGACCAAGTACCTAGGTATCAAAATAGGCATGGACACAAAAATATTTTTATTGAATTTGTCCATGATAATATGTAGTTCAAGATTTCTTGAAAACTGCTCTACATAAATAAAATCAAAAGTCATTTATTCAAATTAGGCTGAGAATTACATAAGACAGTCCCCCAAAACGCCTGCCCTTCACCACTTCCTAGTGCTTTAGCTGGGAAGAAGAAGTGGCGCAACAAACTGTACAGCAGCACAGCTGTCTGTTTAGTTAGATAGACTTGATTCTATACATAGGTAGGCAAAGTAATCAACATTACGAGGCACAGAACTTAAATAATTTGTAATATGTCAGCTAGCCATGCCAATATACCAACAAATAAAATGAAAACTTAACTCAAGCACAAAAAATAAAAAAGTAAACAAAGCATACTACCAAAATAAAAGCATCCTGGTATAAATGGCGTGATAGCTTACATATGCAATGCTGGATTATGTTCACAAATGATAACCTAGGACCATAGGTGGGCACAACGACTACTTCAAAATGACTAATTTAAAATACCTACGACAAAAAACAACAACAATACCACACAAAAAAAGTAAAAAGTACAATTAGAAACGATCGACGACGACGGTTCGATTATTTTTGTTCAGTTTAAATAATAAGTACAATTTTTTAATTGTACTTATTATTTTTTTATATTTTAGTTTTTAATTTTTTGCTTGTGTTTTTTTTTATGGATCATGTGGTCTGCAATAAAGATTTTTATTATTTATTTTTATTTTATTAAAAAAAAACTCAGTAAGTAATTTAATTATATATTTTTAATATAATTCTATTATAAATACATCATCAAGGAATGCGGCAGGAGCAGCTACATTTTGTTCATGTCTGTCCCATCCAAGATACCAAACTATGGTCATGACATGAGCACAACATCCTAGTGTGCGTCGATCAACAGGACAATTACAGCAGTATTCTCTAATGCCCGCTAACCCAGATGTGTAATTATTAATTATTTTTTTTACATAATACAGTTTCCTCCAAATATATCTATCTATATTACACACAGAATGGAAGACATTTTGCCACTTCCGATAGAACATCCAAAACGTGATGCAATTCCCAGTCCAATATACGAAATCCAAGTCATCCAGTTTAGCAGATCCAATCGGTGTCCGAAAGCAATGCAAAATATCAAAATAACTAATTCACGAAAATAACGCAAAAAAACTGTTAACCCCATTTTTTGAAGTAGTTTAAAAAGCAGCGCAAGGGAGCAGTGGTGGCCAAGTGGTAACGGCCGCCACTTACGAGTTATAGGGGTCGTAGGTTCCAACCATGTAAATTATTTCATCACCGCTGCTCTCAAACGGTGAAGGAAAACATCGTGAGGAAACCGACATGTCCTAGAACCAAACATTCGAAGACACATGTGACATTTACCAACCCGCACTGGGCTCGCGTGGTGGATTGCGTAGGCCTGTATCCCAGCAGTAGGAACGTTATAGGCTAATTATGCTAACACAAAATCGCACAGAACACAGAGTCGTCGCCAAAACTACAACACGGTCTGAGCTGAAAACTTAAAACTGTAATTGACTGATTGTCCATCTTTTGTTTCCCTTGTCAAAAATAGGGGGAGAGGCCACGTTATCGGTCAATTTATGTTGCGCGGGTTTTCTATGGTCATGGTAGGTACGGTGTTGTTTCTACGCAGTACCACGCCGCGGGCAGCTCGCCGCTAGCGCAGGTGGAGTGGCGGAAGAAATTGGAGGGAAACCTACAATCGCTAGCAATAATGGACATGATACAGCGACTCTCAGTCGCGATGCCCTTTTTCTATAGTAAAATTATGATTTAAATGTTGTGTTTTGTTCAGCCACACATTTGTTGTGCAGACCAATAAATGATTATATTTAAAGTAGTGACTTTAAAGATGTAAAATAATTACTTCTAAACAGTTTACATTTCCTGGGATTTCATTGCGATTCAAAAATACAATCGATTTAGATCTGAAAAAATAAAAATATGGACTTCTCTACCAGTAAAGTTAATAATTACAGATGCGTTCAAAATCAACATTTTATACTGCGTTCTGCTGTAGTAAAGTTATATTTTTAAAGATGATTATATCTATACTTCCCCAGCTTTTAAAAATAAACTGATGATAACTAATAATCAATCAATCAAATAGAAAATAACATTAACAATGCACTACATTTTGGTGACAGTCTCATCTTGGGACGAATTTGTTTTTTCTTAGTCCAATATGGCCATGGCCATTCTTTTAGAGACATTTAGAAAACCTGGTAAACAACATACAAAATGTTTATTTTTAATAAATAATACAAATTGTACCCAAAATATTGATTCGAAATGTATCTATTTAAAATAATTGCATGATTTTTTTTTACGATAAAACAAAAAAAAGATTAAAACGTACTATGTAAATTCGACATTAAGTTTAGGAACACACCTATAAAATGTCAATGTTCAGTCAGTTTACAATATCGCGAGATAGATTATGAACGGTGTCCACGATCTTACAGTGACATATACATAAAGAATAATTTATGGAATAGTGTACCTTTAAAACCCCGTCGGGCACATCACAGGACGTGCGGCTGGCGCCGGCGCCGGCGGGCAGCTCGGGGATCTCCTCGTAGATGCCCGACGACACCGACAGTAGCGAGCGGCGGTCTGACACGCTACACAAACAAAGTTCCTATGGTTGCAGTGATATTTTTCCTATTTTTTTTAGATAAACAATTAATTAGGGGAAGCGCTGGTTCGAGGAGGCTCAGAAAAGGGATGCATGAGAATTTGATGGGGCCCAGCCGAGGGATAGAGTGCGATAACAAAAAAAAAACAATTTAGAGGTGTTATGAATGAAGTGGGCGTGTATGACCAGAGTGGGACCACTCTCGTCATACACGCACAGCGTATTTTCCAATTTATTAAAAACTATTTTAATTTGAAGATTCCGACGAAATAGGTAACAGAAAAATTAAAATAAATTGATTTGTATCCAGTCTCACAATTAAAAACGTTTCAAATCAAAATTACTTTTCGTTGTTTTAATTTACCGCTAAAACGCTCCTTAAGATGACTTTTTATCACGTGACCACACGTGACGTCAGCTTTGTGTAAACGTCACCGGTACAAATACTTTGTGTGGCGCAGTTTTAGAAGTATTTGTGTACCGCACACCAATAATACCATTTTCTATTCATTATAAATCTTGTTAATTATAAAGGCTACATTCACATGATAACAACTATTTTAGTTTACACAAAGTTGACGTGACGTGTAGTCACGTGATAAAAATCATCGTAAGGACCGTTTTAGCGGTAAATTCAAAACAACGAAAAGTAAATTTGGTTTAAAACGTTTTCAATTGAGAAAAAATAAACAACCGAATTCCAAAAAAACACTAAAAAGCGAAAAATAACTTTAATTTCGGAAGTCGGTGACTTTGGATATGTATTTTAATTTTTTGTCACCGCCTTCCGAAATTAAAGTTATTTTTCGCTTTTTAGTGTTTTTTTGGAAGTCGGTTGTTTATTTTTTTGAAAAAAGTTTTTTATTTTGCACTTTTTAGTGGTTCACATGTGCTTACCCCTTCACAGCGTACCGGCGTGATGTTATGTTATTAACTGGTGTAAACAATAGACAGACATGAGATTTCAGCAATCCCTGTCCATTTGCTATCATTTATTGAGGAGTTCCGTTGCCTATCTCCGAAGTTCTTCATCAGATCTTCACCAAATTGAAATGGAACCACTCCGAGAAAGTACTCTTCCAAAAACTACACAAATTGCTTCAAGTGTGCCTATAAAATTTGAAGAGTTCTCTCTATTTCTCCAGGATCCCATCATCAGATCCTGACTTGATGATCATGGGACCACCTGGGAAGTATACCCTTTCAAACAAAAAAAAATTATCCAAATCGGTCCAGCCATCTTCGAGTAATCGGGGAACATACATAAAGAACCTCCTCCTTTTGGAAGTCGGTTAAAAATGGATATAAATCAATTTATTATTATTTTTCTGTTACATATTTCGTCCCAATTTTCAAATTAAAGTAGTTTTTAATAAATTGGAAAATAACCTGTTCATCTTCATTTCTTCATCCAGGGTCAATCGGAGCGCTGAACGCGCCCGATGCGTTTAATCGAGATGGTTAAATGAAACTCACACTAGGGCCACAGATGTATGAACGAAAACGAGGCACAAGGAGTTTATAAGGATCGTAGAAGGTTCTGTAGTTTCTGCACTTTCTGCCTACCCCCATAGGAAAAAGGCGTGAGTTTATATGTGTACGTATGAACGAAGTCTCGACTTTTATGATTGAGTTTTGTCAGAATGTCAAAATTTGTACTCAAAATGAAACCAGTACCAATAAAAACACACAGACACACGATGGTTACCATATTATACTTAACAAACCACCCGACAATGTTTCTAGTGAATGAACAGTCATTCACTAGAAACACTGTGGAGTGGTAAGTTTTCCATAATAATTTGAAACATGAATTTGGATTCAAGTTATCTGCCCTGGGCTTCGACCGAACTGAGTTTAAAACTCTAAATAGACGTAAACATAGTTTTATAACCTGTATTTTCACTTACCACCCTAAGGGTCCATAATGTAGTACAAACCTGTCATCTGATGACAGAGTGGTACATACCTGTCATCGAAGGATGTTACAGACTGCGTGTTAAAGGGTTGCGCGAGCGCAGCCGTGGACATGAGCTGTCCCGCGCCGCTGTAGCGAGACAGCTGGCCCGTCGGGATGTGCTTGGACTCCTGATGATAAACAGTTGATAATTCACTTTTGAACGTCAACATCCTTACATAGTATAAAACAAAGTCGCTTTTCGTGTTTGTACGTTTAGATCTTTTAAACAACGCAAAGGATTTCAATGCGGTTTTCATTTATACAGGGTGTAAGGGACAGCCCTCCACAAACTGATAGGGTGCATTCAGCTCCTTATTTTGAATCATATTCCACCGAAATTTTTCTCAGGATTTTTTTTTTATTTTTTTACGTTTTTTCAGCTTTTTCAGTTTTATTTCAATGTAAAATTACATTAACTGAAAGCAGCACTCCATTTATGTAATCAATACGGCTAAAATCAAAAAAGCAGCAATGGATGTTGAAATACTCTAACGAACGACGCGTAAAATCAGCTGTTCACTTCGTGTGTAATTACAGAGTTCACCGACCTTGTCGTCGGCGCTTGCACAAAGGTGGCATTCCGAATTGGTCCGAGTTAAATTTAAAGGATGCAACTCAAAACAAAACACGCACTGACACATCCTCACACACACACTGTAATTTTTGACAGCGTTCACGGCGATATTATTATAAGGCATGGTCGCTGTTATTACAAGATGGCGCATGTCATGACGTCATCCATGACGATTCACGGGACGTCGTTATCGCGCTCACGCTAATTCGGTACGGGTTTAAGCACGCTCAAATCGATTACATCTTAACTCGGAACGCACCCAAAATTACATTGTGTTTTGTGCAAATCGCCGACGACGAGTTTGCAAGTATTGCCAACTTATTAAACTCAATTTAAATTGTGCAATGTAAATTGTTACTGAATAAATAAATTGAATTGGATTTCCGAACAAAAATGTTAGAACTTACTTGAACTGTACACACCATCCTGATTTTTGTATTTCCCGACAATGCGTCAGGTTCCACTGAGACAACGTCAGCCTGGCCGTCCGCCGCCAATTTATTTGCGGTAAATTATGCTGCAGTTTACGGCTTAGATCTAAGAACTCCTTTATGATACAATCAAATGCGAATCTTTTTGTGCAATTAATTTCTGTAAGAAAATCATTTCTCCACAAAAAATAACATAACTTTTAGTCCATTTAGTAAAGCTTAAAAATGTAGTGGTAAATAATAATTATTATGTTGAACACTTGAACAACATTATTGCACGAAATTTCGTGTAATTGGCAACACAATTTCGTGCAACTGTGCAAAGCGCGAGACACGTTCCGCTGGCCCGGCGTCGGGCTGTCTGTTACTCTGTTCTGTTCTGTGCCGTAAGCGCTTGTCGGTACGAATCGCACGCGCAGTCACGTTGTCACGTTACGACACGTCTTTGTTACGTACGCTTTTGGACTTATTTTTGTTGTGATGTTATTGTTATTGTTTATTGTATTGTATTGTGATAGTGTTTGTGAGCAATGGCTACATTTAGTGCTCGTGAGTATGGAGGAATAATGATGTGTTATGGGGAAGCTCGGGGAAATGCTAGGGCAGCGCTGAGAATTTACGTTGAGGTATCCTAACCGGCGGCATCCATCAGACTGCCGGATAATAAGCAATGCCTATCAACGCGTGCTGGAAAACCAGCCCATAGTTCCCCACCAGGAAGGCGCCTGAAGACCACTTCGTGGCGAAACTGAAGTCAGAATTTTGGACTTGTTCCGTCAAAATCCACGCCTAGGCACACGCACTAATTTTTCACGCACAAATAATTTAATGGTTTGTAAAAGTATTTATTTGTAAACGCGATTTTGCTCCTTATTTATAGGCGCTCAAAGATCAATTTCCTATGCAAGTATTTTTGGTTCCAATACGGCTTTTGAAAACGCGAATGTGCTTCTTATTTCTATGACATCAGGGATTAATTTTCGATGCAGATAGAAAATACTTGAAAGTACCTCGAGCCCTGGTTTCTTAAGGTGGACGTACTTGGAAGCCCTGGTACTCGATTTTGCAAGTACGACCCATGTCAGCTATCTGCTCAAATTTTCGCTCTTGCTCGCTTCAATGTGACGCAATAAAACACGTGGCGCTAGCGCCCTTGACTTAGCGGGGCGGCGCCGGCGCGCGGCCGAAGGCTCGCTGCGTGCGTTTTGCCACGGTAGCGATACATTGCGTGTGAGGAAATGAAACAAATCAGGTTTATTGGATTCCCATAACGTTCCTGAAATAATTTCTTGTACCGGTCATCTTAGTATGATATACTGAATTCACCCCATCAGTCTGCGGAGGGCTGTCCCTTACACCCTGTATACGTGATTCAAGAGGAAGGTTTATATGTATAATACACCGACCAATCAGTTCAATTATATTGAATATAATTGAACTGATTCTAGTCGCCCCTTCCAAAAGGGTAGTTTCGTCTGGAGAAGAGACGGTAACATAACATCGTGCCCGTATTAGCAGAAGGTCTAGGCAAAGGTAATATTACACCTCTGCTTAACCAATCGACCCGAGACGTTCATTACTAATACATAACTAAATCAAAGTTCTCTCACCTTAGACATGACGAGGTCTATATCATCCAGAGACACTTCCGAGGGGCCGCTGTACCAGCTACTGCGACGAACATCACCTGTAACAAACACAAGTTTAAATATCTTCCTAAATCTCAATGTTGTGCTCTGTGCAAGGATGATGATAAATTGTTGTATCACAAAGTAGTATTTAAGAACATAGGAGCCGAAAATTCTCCTAGACACAGATTTTAAAGAAATTATTTCCGGATGAATAATGGACGGCGATACTTCCAGAATGTTATTATGTGCAGCAGTACCCTAATTTATTCATGTGTTTACGTAAAAAACCAACACATATTATAAACTAACATTGTTTGTCGTGTCGGTTTGTTTGTTTGCTTAGTTCTTTTAAACTACACAACGGAATTCGATGCGGTTTTCAACATATTTAATTACATAATTGATCCCGGAAGGTTTATCGGTATAAAATATTAATATTAAAACTTTGTTTAAGCACAGAGAACTCGATGTTTTGATGTGTCGGCGACATAAGAAGGTTGCAACCCCGTGTGAAGGGGTGGGTGGTTATTCATTACAAAAAACGTTAAATACCCATATCAGTGTCGCTACACTTAGGAGATCGCAGGTCGCCCTCGCTCTTGCTGAGCTTGTGCCCGGCGCGCACGCCGCCCCCGCCCAGCGCGGCCCGCAGCGCGCGCGCCAGCGAGCCGGCCAGCGGGGACGAGAACCTCAGCTCGCCGGCGCCGTTGCTGAACTCACTGGAAAGGAAAGAACCGTGAATACTATGTCAACATAGTAGTTTCTTGTCATCATCCTCTTTACACGCTCAAGCGATACGCTTAGTGCGACAGCGACGTCGGAGAAAACAAATGAAAGAGGTGGTGTAGTTTTTGTGTGCCACGAGGCACGGAGGCTTTTGCGGAGTGACGGACGAAAACAAGGAGGTATTTGCGTATCACACATACAATTACAATTGATAGCCATGGGTTTCATTTTGACAGTTCACCCTCATTCATTGCGTTATTTTCGTAGGTGAAGTAGACGATTTTTCAAACCCATGAAGGAATGGAATAACCTGCAAACCTCTCAGATTGTGATTAAAAGTGTGTTACGCAAGGAGGATACAAGAACGCTCGCGACTCTTGACGCAAGTTTGCTTCTCTCGGTGCCGTGGTCGGGGCCTATGCTTGGAGCCTGAAGAACTTCTCATATCTCGTAAATTTGGCCCCAGCCTGATTTTTTCAAACCGGTTACGGGCAACGAATTAATGAAAGATACATGATTAGACCATGAACATTGATGTTAGTTATTTTTTTAATCACGCAATGAAAGCTTTTTCATGAATAAGGTTTAAGATTTTATTAAAAGCATGACCAATGTGTTGTAAAGCGATTGAAATGTTTATGAAGTATGAAATGCTATGCATCATCTGCTTAAATTTTTCCGAACTATGTTGGGGTCAACTTCCAGTCTAACCGGATACAGCTGAATACCAGTATTTTGCATGGAGCGACTGCCTATCTGACCTCCACAACCCAGTTACTGAGTAATAGGATACACCTTGGTAAGACTATGAAATGCTATTGACAATTTAAAATAATATAGAAGATAGACGTAGCTAAATTCAAATTTAATCTACCTAGCCTGTTATCCAACTGCGGAGCAAAGTCCTTCCTTTCCCTTTCCCGAACTTAAATAAAAAATGTCTTTTTACTTTCTGAAGTTTACCAAGGACTACACAAGGATACACCTATAGAGATATGAGGAACAGGGTGTAAAGTTCACTCTTACTCTATCGAAAAGGGAGGATCCGCCGACCAGACGGGTGTTGTGTCTGGTGGGCTATTGCCCGACGGTTGATGTCGGGTTGTTGTATACACCGTGACTTTTTAGTCGTCTTACAACGGTAGCCCACTTCATGTATCCAATGACTAGTAATCATTTATTAAAAAAAAAAATATTTTTGAACATTTGAATAATTAGAAAAACAAAAATATCATTCACTAAGACGCATGACGTAGCTTGAAACACCCTGTTATGGAGATGGAATTAATTATGGAATGTAATGGTAGGTTAGCTAGATATCTTCTACCGTTTGATACGTAAACATTATTAACAGGAAGGGTGTTTCATAATTCTAAAGCTTATTTATTTTTCTTTGTACCTATTATCTTAATTAATGGTAACAATGTTTTAATCGCGCCTAGATGTATTTTATGACGGATGCATTGAGTGGACCACCTTTGTAAGACGACTAAAATGTCACGATGTATATGTGAGTCTCGTGGTAAACTCTGACTGCGTGATGTAGGATTTATGTGACGTCCAGATTTGCGTAGTTCGCATGTGGCCTTGTAGATGGCGCCACCTCACTTTTTGTGTTTCAAGATATTTGTTGCAAAGTATCTTTTCTGTAGTGCCGCTACACACCCGACTTGATACAATAACATTACTGAACTTGTTTACTTGCAAACAGTGTAAAAACCTAGAGAAACAAAAACATTGTATTTTCCACAACAGATCTGGCTTAGTCAATTGAATGGATTTGACGTCAATGTGTTGACAGACAGTTATAACTAGGTGTTTAAAACTTATTCATTTTAAATTGAAAGGCCTAAACTGTCTTCCCATACTTATTAACACTGTAATTTGAAACCATTGTAAAAACAGATTATTTTTAAAAGAGTAACCGTGGAGTTTCTTGCCGGCGCTTCTCCATAGGAAACAACCAATTGGAACCGTGCACCTAGCTTCTGACGTTTAATAAGTGCCCATGTATGTTTGAGGTACACAGATAGATAGAGACTCTTTATTATTTACACGATAAAAATTGCAGATACAATACATACATACTTATATGTATAAAAAGGCATGTGGCGAGTTAATATGGACCGCTTTTCATCAGGCGTGATCGAGGTCAAGAGCAGTATCATTTAGTAATCTATACTTAATATTATAAAGCTTGAAGAGTTTGTTTGGTTGAACGCGCTAATCTCAGGAACTACTGGTTCAAATTGCAATATTCTTTTAGTGTTGGATAGCCCATTTATCGAGGAAGGCTATAGGCATAGGTATATAAAATCACGCTAAGACCCTTAGGAGCCGAGCAAAGAGAAAAGTCACGAATACAAGCACTCGCACGGGCAGGCGATTCGAAACGACGGGTTGGGTCGGGCGGGGTAGCAAGAAAGTTGACGCGAACGAAGTCGCGAGCAGAAACTAGTAAAAAAAAATGTGTCATTAGGCAGAAATTACAGAACACAACCTGCTACAATCCTTAAATAGTCCGATCGCGATCTTTTAAAGACCATCTTTGAGTGGATTAACGGAGACGAGGAGACCATGCTGAAGGTAATCTGAAGTGTACTTAGCTTGTCTTTTGACAGCGTCTAAGCTACGACGCTGGCAGGAATTAGGGGTACATGGATCGTGGGGCGCTGGGCACTTGTGCTGAGTGACCAAAGGAAAGATGGCCTTGGCTACAGTGGCTATATGTAAACTACGCCCGACTTACGTATTCACTCAGAAATATTAAACTCTCAGAAATTATATTTGATAAATTTCTAATAAAAAACTAATACTAAATTGTATTCTAACATGCAAATCAAATAAAAGGCTCTCGATGGCCATTTAATGAACGAATTCAATTTGAAAGTGTCAATGCCTTTCTAAATTTCAACATCACGGCTCTGGGAATCAGTTCATTGTGCATTGTGCGACTTTTATAGACTGTTGTACGTTATGAAATTTTATTTATACCAACTTAGTACTTAAATGTTTATATACTACGCATGGAGTGTTTTTTCCCGGTATTTCGGCAGTAGACTCATCCCTTATTATATTGGACTTGAACATAAAGGCCCTAACAGGCAGGCGCGTCGCGACTTTATTAGAACTATTTATACGAAAAAGAAAATACTAGAAATATACTTCATGGAAATTGGTCTACTAGTGTCGCATCGCGCCGGTCTGCCGGAGCCTTAACTGGCAAAATGTGTATTTACGACATAACACAGCTCTGCCTACCATTGAAGAGTACCTACATATTGTAACGAATCTTTCATATCCGGGTAAACAAAACGTTTTTTCGTCATATTATGTACTTTTCCTAATTTGTACCTATGTCTTCATTCGCCAGTCTTTCGCCATTTGCAAATTCACGTTTGACACTTTTGCTTTTTGTTAAGTGGCTGTATCTACGTCCTGTAAGATTATGTTTGTTATATAACTGTTCGTGAGAAAATAAAGTTTTATAGCACGATGTTTCAACCATTTATCGTTTGAATTTTGTACTGTATTCTGTTTCCGTGTTATTGTGCTGTTTGTTATTCTAATAAACTTGTTTAATTGAATTTCTGTAATTTCAAGAAACAATCTTCAAGTTTGATAGGCATTAGCTCTACATAATATTTGTATGTAAAATCTACCATTTATTTAACAAAACAAAGATAGGCGAAAAGGTTTTTCGATAACTTCCCTAACAAAAAGAATAGAAAGGCTTTTCGATTATTCGCATTTAACGACTACAGTATGAGCACATGAGTAGATATGAGCTGAAAACGGAAGCCACTGCTACATAGGAAGACAGTGCAGCAAACATAACCGCGCCGTTTATTATGAATTCAGTCGCATAACAAAAAGGTTAAGTAAATTAAAGAAGCTTAGCGTATGCTGTACATTTCGCCCTTCGAAGCATATCCAATCACAGTATCTATATACATTAGTACGTGAACTACGAATAATAAAAGTCCGTAAAGCAAAAAGCTTGTACCCCTTTTTAACCGACTTCCAAAAGGAGGAGGTTCACAATTCGTCGGAACCTTTTTTAACCGACTTCCAAAAGGAGGAGGTTCTCAATTCGTCGGAACCTTTTTTTTTTTTATGTATGTTCCCCGATTACTCGAAGATGGCTGGACCGATTTGGATAAAAGCAATTTGTGTAGTTTTTGGAAGAGTACTTTCTCGGAGTGGTTCCATTTCAATTTGGTGAAGATCTGATGAAGAACTTCGGAGATAGGCAACAGAACTCCTCAATAAATGATAGCAAATGGACAGGGATTGCTGAAATATCATGTCTGTCACTGTCACAAAAACACTAAAAAGTGAAAAATAACTTTAATTTCGGAAGGCGGTGACAAAAAATTAAAATACATATCCAAAGTCACCGACTTGCGAAATTAAAGTAATTTTTCACTTTTTAGTGTTTTTTTGGAAGTCGGTGGTTTTTACGAAAATACTTGGACAGTCATAAGTCCAGGTTTCTTTATGATGTTTTCCTCCAACGATGTACTGACATCGATGGAGACGGTAGACGGAAAAGTTAAGGCGGGTTTTTGATTGGTACTGCGATCATTATCACTGGATAATAATGGCAGTAATAGCAGTACCAAACAAAAGCCCACCTTATCTTTTCCGTCCTGAGGAGTATATCAATTGGGACAATTACAGTTTATATGGATAAGGAGGGCAGAAAGCTAATATTTAATAATGCATTCGAAATACATTAAATTAATTTAAAAAAAAGGTCGAATTTCGGCCACTGGGCGACCACTAGTATTACAAAAAACACCAACCTATCAACAATAAGAACACAAGTTCTGTTCTTATCATCATCGGCGAGGCGCACATCCGTGATATGTTTCCACTCTAGGAAGGTGGCGAGCTGCGCACGCGCCACTATCACGCCACCCGAAGAAAGCGTGACTACGGTGTCGGCGCTCAGCCCGCACTTGCGTGACAACTCGGTCGCCACCACGCTCACCGAGTATGAGTCTTTGAGCAATGGTTCCGTGTCTGAAAGATGAGCAAGCATGAAGAAGATGAGGGGCTTTTTGCACTGAAAATTTAAGCAAGATAAAAACACTTGTGTGGTGTGTTTGAACTTTGGAAAAGTCAATTCAAAACTGCATTAATAAAAAAACTACACCGACACAATTATTATTTTTTATAAATAAAACTGACTGCATACATTAGTTCAAGATCTTATTAAGAAGGTAATGTAATGGTTCGGTTTTTGTCTTGTACTTGTGTGCAAATTACAAAATTATAGTGAATATACATTATAAATGTATAATTCTTATAAGAGTTAAGATTCCCGCAGACCAATTTCCATGAAGATTTCATAGAAGCTGTTCTATTAGAGCCGCGTCGCGCTGTTGCGTCACACCTGTCTGGCAGCCTTGAATTGGACAGTTCAATTTACTCCCATTGAAAAATCTCATAATTTAACTTACAAAACATTGTAAGTTCTCTTTTTTTATATAATGCAAAAATACCCTCAGAAACATTAAACAAACAGACAAATGAAATGTAATTAGTATGACAATGCTCTGATGTTATGTTATCCCAATGAGTTTACAACATTGAGGCAGACGGAGAATGTAACTAGTCTAACATAACTATCATACTATACCAGGTCTACCAGAATAAACAATAAACGCAAGACCAGAAAGTAGTTTGTTCATAATTGACTACTGAATCAATATCAATAACTTTTAATAAAGATTTTTTTTAACTTATGTATTTTGCCATACATTGAGTCAAAAAAAAAACTTATTTCAAGGCTATAAGACTCAATTTCAAATACATAGACTAATGATATGGTCAACTCGTATACTCTAATTGGGGTGTATGAGGTCTAGCGTCAATTATGTTACATGTTGTATACATACAACACATTACCTGGACAATATCAGCAGTATAATGTTATGGTTAATGTCTATAATACCCAGTGAATGTTGACATTGAACCTGCAGTCAATGACTCATTTAGCAACAGTAGGTAAAATAATGTTTACTCAATAATAACATTGAAATCTTTGAAAATAACACAGTTACTTTATTTTGTTTACTTCTTAGTCATAAATGTTGGATCATTTTAGTTGAAAAGTTCTGTGTTCATCATTTAATTGTTATTTTATAAATGCGAAAGAAACTGTGATTCTTTCAATTGCGATGCATAATTAATGCCCAATGGAAGAAGCATAAGAAATTAACAAAATAATAATCAACATCACGCCTTGTTTCCCGGAAGGGTGGCCAGAGGTGTACACCCACATTTAGGCAGTTATGTTTAAGTCTCATGTAATAAGGGGTGAGCCTATTGCCATCAATCGGCACAAATCCAGACTCCGAGCTGCTACTGAGAAATTCCAGATAGAAAAACCCAATACTACTGGTCGACCTGGAATTCGAACCCTGGAGCTCACGCTCAACAGTGACGTTTCCGACCACTAGGCCAACGAGGCAGTCGTAAGAAATTCCATTTCTAATTTCTGCCTGCTTTGTTAGCTAGTCGTCGCAAGCTCTACCACAGAGCATGAGGTCGTATGTTGTGTTCCCTGGTAGGGCCAGGCGCGGTCGCAGCCAAAGACTTTGGGGGGTCACTGACAAAGACTATACATATATTGATAAGAATTCATATTATATTTTTGAAAAATTACTATTTTGAGAAGGTTTACGCTTACGGCTTTAGGGGGGTCATGACCCCTAGAATCCCCTTTCGGACCGCGCCTGGGTAGGGCAAGCCCAACAACACACAACAATAATTGGGAATAATTTTTCGGCCCGAAATCTTGTTTGTCCTCTATTACATTGGACTAAACATAAGTGGTAAAATGTGAGTGTACTGTAGGTACAACTCTGCCCAACCGTTCAGGGAGACACGTGATCTTATATTCAAATATCTTTACAAAAGTTACATTGAGAAAGCTTCAGGTAATCTGTCGAAAACATGACGCTTCAGCTGAGTTTTTTTTTTTTTTTTATTTAAAATATGGTTACTCACTCATACAAGTAATGTTAGATCGTTTTAGTCAAGGCGAGTCCTATTATAAAGTTGATTACACAGTATTTAGAAATCTACAAGCTGTAATGGGTTAGCCACAGCCTTGGCCCGTTTCAATTGTACTGAAATGTTACGAATGATGTCTTCTTTACATTCAATGTAAATGTGTGTGTGTGTGTGTGTGTACACAATAGAAGCAAAGTTAAAGCTGGACTTACATTGAGGCGTTTCGAGATCGAATAATACAACTACTATGAGCCAAAGAATGGATACAGGCGAATTCGGCGTTGGATTCGCATCAGTGTGTTTGTACCTTAATAGATCATTGTGTAGGTATAACAATTTTAAATGGGTTGTGTGCATATTTGCATTGAATGTTGTGACGTCAATGGCGTACAAACACAAATTTCAGGCCATGGATGGGACGAAAGTTTGCGCATGTCATATGAATTTGGATGTATGTAAATGTCCTTATTTTATTTTTATGAAGTAAACATTCAGAATTTATGGTGTTAAGTTTCGCAATTAACAATGTGGTGACTGCCTTCACTACTTTTTACTTATTTTTTCATTCTATTAGCTCAAGCAGTAGATTTAAGTTATTGCAAGTTTCAATAAAAACATAACATATACACAGCCTATAATGTGCTCACTGCTTCCCAGCAGTGTGAACATCATTTATTATTTACAGACCACCCTGTGAGAGGGAGTGGGCCATAATCAACCACGCGTGCCCAGGGTGGGATCTTAGATGTCTTCAAATTTTCAGTTCTAGGGTATGCCGGTTTCCTCGCGACATTTTCCTTTACCGTTTTGAGAGCATTGGTGATGAAATTAAATACACGGAGTAAATTGGCTATCTGGGTTCGAGCTCACGACTAATAATAACTCGTAATTCGAGACCAATACCACTGGGCTAAAACTGTTAATAAAGACACTCACTATATTTTGGGCTGAAAATGAAATTGAAAAAGTACTTTCTTCTAAATTTCTTGTTCATCTGATTCAGTCACAAATCAACAGCTGACTATTCCCAGAAATAAATTAAATTGGTACCTTGCTTAATTCTACCAGGGTGTTTGGCCTTGCCTTCATCTGCATACAATACAGATATACACATACAGCCATCCATATACTAATATAACACAATTCAAAGGTTCCATTGTGTGTGAGTCCATGTGACTAAGGGTTTGTTGACTTAAGTTAAAAATAATTACATGTGCAAATGATGTTTCAGGCTCTCAAATGTATTTTTAGTGCTCTTTAAATAAGATGTTCTCAAAAGGCAGTTTTTATTATTATTAACAGAAGTTTAAGCTAAAGAGGAGATGTGATGTCTCTCCAACATTTCTGCTATTTAATGTACAAGATCATTATCTTAACATATTTGAAATGTAATTTAGTTTTGGCTTCTGTGAAACATCTGTTTCCGACAGTGAAATGTACAAATGTATAATCTCCTGGAATTTTGATGCATGACTATCAATTATTCAGTTTTCCTCAAAAACTTTAACCAAAAGTAAAAAAAAGTTGTTTTGTTCTCTGATTTAAAATTGCAGGGAAAACTTATAATGCTCATTCATAAGGATTAGGAACTAATAATATTTAAAATAGGAAAGTAACTTTGTTTTGCTTTCATGTTAAAATGGCAGAAAGGATTTGAAGGAAATTGGGCACGAAGATAGACCATGGCCTGGGTAAGGATAAAAGCTACTTTGATCCTGGATTGCAGACTAAGTCGCAGCCAACAACTAATATTATTATAAATGATAACTGATATTTTTATAACAACACTATCAACACCTTAAATCTATCTTTCCAGGTTGCAGTAATATGATAGTTAGATCATAAAGATCGTACATATAAATTTATTTTATTTATTTATTTTTATTTATTTATATAAGGTACTCCAACGACTTATTCACTAATAACATATTACATAACAGAACTTATATATCTTTTAGTATGGTGAATTTGTCACTTAAAGAAGTACACAGCTTAAACATAAATTAAAAAGTGCATACAAATTATGACACTTATTTCAATACAATTTCCATACAAATATTGTTATTGTATACTTTTCCATGGGAGAGTTTATGTTTTCTGTTAAACAAATGATAACTATTATCTAGTACTAATAGTAATTATGGAGTTAGACTAGTCACTGTTGTGCTTACAAAAGCAAGGGGTTGGTTACATAAGAATAATTTGAAGGTTACCGATGTACAATGTATCTAAGGCACACACATTCATACTATAGTATTGAGGCCTAGGTGTTTCTAATAACTCCTGAAAAATGTTATTATATTTGGAGAAATTTTCATGTGCATTATGAGTAGTTAGTTACCCACTATGCACTGAATTTTTGCTACGTCTCACAAAGGGAGGTACTAAAAATTCTGACTGGAATGATTTGTCACTGTAACAGAAAATATATTTTTTATAAGAAGACTATTCAAGTTATTTATAGATTCCTTAAAGTCCTATTCATAATACCAAAGTATGGATTCAGAACCATGAGTCATCATAACTTTACTAAGAAGAAAATATTGTCATCATTATACTGCACATTTGGGGCAATAATTAGAGTACCTAATTTAATTATATATTTTGTTCCATTCAATTAATTGATTAAGTAGGTAGGTATTTAGGTATTCATGCTTACATTTAAATAAACAAAAAAATTATGTCAACACAACATAGACAGAATCAATGACAATAAATAAAATTAAATCCTACAAACAGTAAGTAGTTCTGTTTGTACTTTGACCACATGGAAAAATTGAACACTAATGAAGGTAGACTCACCTAATAATTTGCTCCCATTTAACAAAGCTCGGATTTTTTCCATCCAAACTTGTGTGTCATGAAGTGAGTGAGCTGCTAGCAACACACGGGGCTTTCGCGGCTCGTCTACAGAGAAAACGGCGAAGGCATGCGGCCGCGTGCGAGATTTCGCTCTCTTCACCACGCAGCCCAACGGCAGCTCCACCGAACCCGCTGCAGCACCCGCCTCGCTGCAGTACACCGCCAGTGAAGCCCCCGAACAAGTCGGACTCGGTCTCAAAATACACCATTGTCTTTTCCACGACTGACAATAACAAAAATAATCAATGCCACAATGTTGTGATACATCCCAGTGAATAAATTACACTTTACGAAACTTACCTTGAAAGGATTTAAGCCCAAATTAGATTTGAACGGATACTTTATCTCCAAGTATCCGGACATCGTAAGTTTTCCGTTTTTACAGTGTAAAAACCATGTTAAATTAAATAAAGTTGACTAATAAACACGAGATGCACATGTTCAATCAAACAATATTGTTTACAAAAAATCATAGACAAACAACAAAAATAGTGATTGGTCGTTTATTTTAAAATCGATAACTTAAAACCGGTTTTTCCCGGCGACGGCATATGTCTATGGTTCCGAAGAAATGTGAAAAATGTTGAATATTTTGTCCAAAATGTGAACCAATCCATAAAAAATTTACAAGGTAGTGGAAGAGCAATAAAATTCCATATTTAGAGACTTAACAAAAAAGAAACTTCCTGAAGTATTACCATAGAGGAGAGTAAATATATTTGTATTTTACTCTACAATCGTACACAAGGCTACACATCAAGCCATAATTTTCCAGTATAAAGTGATCTCGCATTGTATAGGATTTTCGTACAGTGCGAGATCAGCATAAACTGGAAATTTCTAGCTTGATGTGTAGCCGTGTGTACTATGTAAAAGTAACAAAAGTCAACGATATGACAATGACATATCAACTTTTGTCGACTGTCAAGGTACTTTGTGCTGTCAAGTCTTCTTCTTCCATCACCTGACGGACCTAATCGCAGTTTTTGTAAAATTGAAATCGATTGTGACTACTCAATTAATGCGAAATTAAAATCTAAACGAACATTAGTTAAAGATAAAACGAAAACTCCACACCAAACTTGAAAATGAAGCAAATCCTTTCAATCCTCCTCACAGTCTGCACATTTTCTTATGGACTGTCTGCAATTAATATCCCTGAGGAAGAAGTTGGAAACGGCAGATATTCTATCGAGGGTAAAGTGTTTCCACCTGATGAGCAAGACCTAGGACCATGGCAAGTTGAAACACGAATTCATGTAAATGGCGGTGAATACATCGGTTTCATCAGAGGAGACGGAACATTTGTAATTCATAATGTGCCCTCGGGTTCATACGTTGTTGAAATTATAAACCCTGACTACATGTATGAGCCAGTCAGAGTAGAGATCAACTCTAAGGGCAAGTTCAGAGCCAGGAAAGTGAACTATATTCAGACGTCGCAAGTTATCCAGGTGCCTTACCCATTGAGACTCAAGGCTCTGTCAAAATTCAGATACTTCCAGCTCAGGGAGCAATGGCGATTGACAGATTTCCTGTTCAATCCGATGGTTATCATGATGATTCTGCCGCTCCTGTTCATCATGATCTTACCTAAAATGATGAATGACCCTGAGACAAAGGAGGATTTGAAGCAGATAAGCAACTTGGCAAAGATGTCAGAAATGCCTGAAATGTCAGAGATGTTTACTTCATTGTTCAGTGGTGGTGCAGCCAAAGCCTCTGCTTCTAAAGCTAAACAAGTTAAAAAAAGGCAGTAGCTTTGTACTAGTCCAGTTATTGATAAGTATTTATGATCAATAAGTTTATTGGTATATAATGTATAGTGATGTAAAAATTAAATGAATTGTTAAATGACCTGTGTTTGTAAATATTTCCTTATTGTATTGTATTGTATGACTAGGTATAATGGAATGGTGATGTGTCACTGTTGAAATTGTTTCAGTGGCACCATGAAGGAGATTGATTGACATCCATGTTGGCATCAAGAATCATTGGATTCACAGTTTTTTACTTTCATTCGCTTAGCTCCATAATAAATGGAGCCAATGGTATAAACTAAAAGCAATTTCTTAACTAGCTCCATAATAAATGGAGCCAGTTAAGAAATTGCTTTTAGTTTATACCAAATTCAATATTATTGGTATGGTATCCAAGATACTTCTTACTGCTACATGATAACAACATATATTTTTGAGGCAGTTTTAAAAATATCGCTGTCTCTTAAATGTGCAATCTATACCAGAACACGAATAAAACATGCAGATATTTTCACAGGGTTTTATTTGGAAATAAATCTATGACAATAAACCACTCTCCTACTCTACAGAGAAGCTTTGTAACAACTTAAGAAGATATTACACACAAATACATAAAGTAAAAAAATCAGTCATTGTTAATTTGGACGGAAACTACATAAGTAACATGCTCACATTGACTTACAGACATGAGATTCATTTTAATTTATTTTTATATCATTATAATTTTTATTTTTCTTTGTTGGCAATTTTGGACGGGACATTCTTGTACATGATGTCATAAAATCTAAATGCTATCGAATATATTTGATGAATGTGGCACTATAATACATAAACGTAAGAAATATAAAGGTACTCTCAGTTACCACAATACAAAACTTATACTACTAATTAATTATTTAATTACAAATCAATGTATATTTTTCATTAAAATATTTCCAATAATTATTCATTCCTCATATTGTCTTTTGTTAATAAGGCATTATGATTGATATTTTTTATCATTATTGCTTGGATATTTCACTGTAAATAGTGCATTTGGAATTATACTATCAGATAAACTAATCCACACAAAGCGTCAAAGACCAATCTAGTCAACATTACTAGAATTTATAAATATATTCATCAGATGGTCCGTGCCCCGTTAAGCATGTTAAGCCATTGGTCCTGGCTGTCATTTGTAGATATTTAACCATTGTTATGGGTAGTCATAAACCCGCAAGTGTGACAACCAGTTTTACCAAGGGTTATCATATTACCCATTAACTGGGTTGTGAAGGTCAGATAGGTAGTCGCTCCATGTATAATACTGGTACTTAGCTGCATTCGCTTAGACTGGAAGCCGACCCCAACAACACGATTATGATTCATCAGATAGTATAACTTTCTCCCCTGCCATCTGCACATATTTCTTTTTCAAATACTATACAGACTTACAACTATGTATAATATTTACATACAATTGCTGCACATTGCCTTCATATAAAAATATTCGAATCAAGGCAAGGACGCATTTTATGCTATTATTTCATCACAAAATTTTCTCTCTTTCCAAATTGACCCAAATATGTTGTAGATTTCGATATGTATGGTATATTCGATTAACAGATTATGGATTAATTTGTACAAGACATAGAACAAAAATCAGGTAAAATAGAAGTAATAAAAGTAAAATAAAATGCTGCCAGCACCCAGCAGAATAGAAACCAGGCATAGTATTGAGATTCGTAAAAAAAAATACACCAAAAAAATCTAAAGAGATTCTAAATTAAAAATTGATGAAAATATAAACAGATTACCTATAAAATGATTAAAATAAATCATAACATTATTTTTTTAATACAAATAGTACAAAAAGTGGATTTGTCGAATGTAGACGTCTCGCGTTTCAAAACCAGGTAATTAACTGAATTTTCACTTTTAGACGGACGCAAAACCACGAGATACGTCATTTTAACACTTAAACTACGATGAACACTTCTTAACTAATACTACTTAGATCATGGAATGGAGAAAGGAATCATGGTTGGTAAGGGTCCCTTTTACTTCGTCATGGAATGGGGAGGGTTTCCCAAGTTTATAAATGGCGTTTTATGAAAGGTGGTACAATAAGTAATCAGGTCAAGACCTTGGATTGTGGCATTTGTTGCCCAGGCGTCGGCCATAGGTCGAATAGGTGTGTATTAACTTCTGTAGGTTTTATAAAAGGAATGAGAATAGGCCTTACTGGCAACTACCACTACACATATTTTCATTGACATAATTTGAAACAAACGAGAAATTAACTGTGTACATATGATACGAATTGATCCTGTTGTTGTTTTCTTATATTCTTACAAGGCAGTAGACAAGATTTACAAAGCGTTATCCTTAAACATAAATCGGTTGTGTATACAAACTTTTCTGTAACATTTTGCTTACGCACAATAAAGGTCTGTCTTTTCATTATAATATACATACTTATAAACTAATTTCTAAACGGTGGTTAGTATGGAACATAATAACATAGCAGATTATAGCTGCATAAAGTAATAGTCACGATTGCATAAGTTAATATTTATTTTATAGCTGCCAGTTGTACCCAATAGAATTTTATTTGGACCATTATGGAAATATAAAGATTTCTCAACTTTATGACTAAATACAAATGGTGTATAAAATAGCTGCAGATTCTTAACACGACTAATAATGTATGTATTTATTTAAAATAATTATATATTTCCATTTCTGATAGCAACCGTGCCTCTCTTTTAGATTATTTAAAAGTTTGATACATGTTGTTAATAAAGCCAATACTGGTTTTAAACTTTCATATAAAACTGGTACAGTTATTCTATTCTTTTATTACGTACAAATAATATTAAATATGATAAACTAATGTCATTTTCTGTGATTTTAGTCGGTCATGAGAATTTGTTATTCAATACATACTATCTACATTCCTATGGATGCTAGTTTCTTGCAATCGTAAAATGGCTGTTTTTCAGAATGACTCAAAATTTAAAAAATAATCTGTTATACTAGAATACATTTGCCGTAATAATTTGAGATAATGTACCTAGGATTGACGAATGACATTGTCCTAGACACCAACATTAGCGTAAAGCTCGGTCATAAAACATGAGAGCGAAACGACACGCGACTCAGTGTAGAGTTTAGAAATCCGGTACTAAATAATCATCGTCATACTTGTATTTTTTATGACTGCAACTACGGAATTAGCATAAAGCTGAGGGGCTTGCTGTCTAATATGTAACAGATATTTTCTTCTCACTGGGAATCAATTGATACCAATTCAATTATTGATAAACATTTAAAATTAGTCATTCTATAAACAAACCACAAAGTTTTGGTATTCTATTTTCAATAAATCTTTTACAAGATGGATTGCTTGTAACAAACATACCTATGAGATTCCGTAGAGATTCATTTGCGGTCGTAAGTAACGTGTGATCGTAAAAACGATGGCTACGAGTAGGAGTGGGGTCGCGATAGTAGTTCGTAAGGCGTTGTTGTATATCGCGCAGTACGGGCATTGTGACGAGCCGCACACTTCGCAAATGTTCAGGAGATACGTCGGTAGCGCGTCGAATATGCTCTCGTTGAAGCGTTCTGTTGGAAAAATTGTTTGTAGGTTTAGTTCACGTAAAATCATAGACAATTTTCTTCTCCTCTCCTATCAGTATTATATGAGAATAGCTGATACAAATATTAGAGAAATAACAGCTTTTTCAGTAAAGTTAATCCAAAGACTACACAAGTAAAAAACTCGTGTGTGTACTTTTTTTAGTTTTAGCTTTTACTCAGCAAGATCGTAACGAGCGTGAGTCTATTTAAATATTTTGTGGAGGTTTTTTTAATACACCCTTTTTACTGTTTATACCCAAGTAGTGTATTAACATTCCGAACCTAAAAAAATACATTTAATTTTTATTAACAAAAAAATTGTTGTGGAGGGTTCAGAAGACCCTCTAGAACTTCTAGCGAGGCAGCAAAATTATAAACTTTAACCCGTGTTTGTAAAGTACGAATCGCTTCGATTTTTTTTCTTAGTACTAATGCTTTATTTATTTTAACTTTATTCACAAGTCAAATATAACTGTACAAACGCATCTTATTTTTTTTATTATTTAGAACTGGCAGGAAACTAATGAATAGTGTACTCACCGGGTGCATAGTAGTCATAAACACGCATGGGCAGGTATCGGGACATGTTAGCCACCGGGAACCAACGCTCGATCGTGAAGTTCACACACGTCGGCTCTTCAGACAGCTGTGTGAACATGTTAGATATTAATAAGTATAGTCACTGCAGTTTTTGCCCGACTACGGCGAACCAAAAAGGAAGGTTATAATTTTGAACGGTATGTATGTTAATGATTCCTCATAACTTTTAAACTCCTCATCATAATTTAACAAATGAGGTATCGTTGGAAGCGAATAGTTTAATAAGTAAATCATATAAGCCTGAGAATTTGAAGCAAGAAAACTAGTTAGTTAAGAGTCAACTAAGGCCTCAATTAACCCTGCAAACCTCGGAGGTGGACCGCACCAGTCACTGCTTCGGCTACGGTCAGCCCGGTCACAAGGCCGGCTCGTGCAATGCCACGCGGGCTGAACATCGGGCTGGGACCAAGGCCTGCGCTCTACCCGCCAAAACCAGGAGCCGGGGCAGGGGTAAGCCCTCCGCCACCGCCGCAGCCGCCGTCGTTGCTACCGCGACAGGGCCTTCACACGGGCCCCGGAGGGGGCTGATATAAAGTACCAGTGACGGCCCCATTACGCCTCCTCCAGGCGAACATAAGCCACTGCGCTACCGCTCAGGATCTATTGTTCCAGAGCATGGCGCAGTGTTCGACTAACATCGCCGTGGTCGCTGAGCCGTACTTTTTCCCGCCCAGGGATGACTGGGTGGAGGACCTGAGCGGCTCAGTGACCCTAATTTCGTTGGCCGCCGCCGGTACCCCGGCCCTCGAGGCTGTCAAGAGGGGGAGGGGTTGTGTGGCAGCACGGTTCGGGGAGATTGTAGTGGTAGGGGTGTACTTATCCCCAAGCCGAACTCTCTCCGAGTTCTACAACTCCCTTGCGGAGTTGAGGGACGACGTCGTCGGGTTCCGTTCCCTCCCCGTGCTCGTCCTCGGGGGCTTCAATGCCAAGAACTTGGCTTAGGGTTCCCGGTTGACGGACGTGCGGGGTAGGATGGTGAAGGACTGGGCTCTGGAGGTAGGCCTGGTCGTCCTAAACTGGCGTTCTGTCGCCACGCGTGAGCGGATGCGGGGTGACTCGGTGGTGGGCATTTCGTTCGCCAGCCGCGCTCTGTCGCCGCGGGTTGGAGACGTATTCCGACCACCGGTACATCCGGTTTGACGTCTCCGCCCAGACCTCGAGTGCGCCGGTCCGACAGGCCCCGTGTGGTCCACGGTGTGCGCTGAAGCAGCTGGACCGGGAGCTCCTCCTGGAAGCTTCGACCGTGTAGGCCACCATCGGACAGGTCTGCTGACATCAACGATGCGGAGTGGTTCCGGGAGGCCATGTCCGAGGTGTGCGACGTGGCAATGCCCCGGGCCAGCCGGGACGCGCTTCAAGCCAGGTGTACTGGTAGTCGCCGGAGCTCACAACACTGCGCGAGGCGTGCGTTGCTGCGCGGCACCGGTACACCAGGCACCGCAGGCTCCGTATCCGCGCTCGGTACGTACGGAAGCCATTCAGGTGGAGCTGTACGGGGGTACAGAGCGGCGAAGACCGCCCTCCGAGCGGAGATCCTGCGGGCCAGAAGACTGGTCCGCGAGGAGTCGCTGGAGACTCTGAACAGACACGTGGGGACGTCCCTACAAAACGGCGCGAGACAAAATCCGCCCGTGGGCTCCCTCGCTGACGCCGAGTCTCCGGCCCCAGCTCGTGCAGGACGTGGTGAGCGCTCTGTTCCCTTCACGAGGGGAGCATGCTCCCCCACCCATGGCTCCGGCTCATGCGGTGCCCGATGCGCACCACACCGACGACGACGACGATGCTCCAGAGGTGACCGAGGTAGAGTTGAGACAGGCGGTACGTGGGCTGAATGCCAAGTATACCGCCCCAGAAATGTCGATAGGATTTGGCAACTGGGACTCGAGGTGGCCTTGCACAAGTCCATGTGGCCCTGGTCCAGGTCATGGTACGGAGCGAGTGTATGGGTAGCCGTCACCTCCTTTTACGAAGCAGTAATACTCGCGAAGAGGGAGGCGGCGCACGTGAGGCTGAGGCAGTATATGCGCCCACACGGCCCTAGTTGCCGCAGGAGACGCCCTGGGCGTCGGGAACTGATGCCCGGCCACCGTAGGCGCGGGCATGCGGACGGCGAGTAATGGGTAGCTCGCTCTCCGGTAAGGACTAAGGCCGGATCGACGGCGCGTTGTGTTCCACGCGCGCCTCAAAGAGATGTCAGCATCAACTGATGGGACCGCAAGTGCCCTTCGAAAGAGATACCGTGGCCCCTGGCACACAAGCAACTGAGGGGTGGATTTTAGTCAGTAAAAAAACAGTGGCACTCCGGGAGTGCCGACAGAAGTGAAAACTTGAACAATTACGTGTAAAAGACATCAACGCGCAATTCACCCGTGTGCTCGCTGGAAAGCGTTCGGTGT
Organism: Polymixis lichenea; assembly: GCA_949091785.1. Lineage (NCBI taxonomy): Eukaryota > Metazoa > Arthropoda > Insecta > Lepidoptera > Noctuidae > Polymixis > Polymixis lichenea. The sequence continues at coordinate 21,178,221 of OX420948.1, read as the reverse complement.
CGATGACGCGAGTTGATTGTTTTTTGTTCACCCAAAAAGTGCACAACGCGCCTAAAGAAGTTTTCACTTTAAAAAAACCTCTGCTATTGTGATCATTATACTTAGAATGAAATAAACTTACGTTGTATCTGATTTCATACAATACTGTGGTTCGGCGCAAAATGAGATTCATGTTGAGTAACACTTTGGAAATGATTTTCGGCCTTGTAATAAGCTGCAGGGCAATGGTCAATTTTTATTGTCACTCTTGATTTTGTGCTTCCGTCAGACCAATTCTTTCAAAGGCCTCTTTTTATCCACTATCTTTACGTCTTCTGGGCCTACTTAAAATCTACAATATACGTACATAGTCGAAGTAGAAGAGTATCTTGGTGGGCAGATACTTGGCGCGCTGCAGCGTGGGCACGCGGCGACTCAGCACGTAGGCGTCCAGCTTCTGCTGCTGGATCATGTAGCCTGTGGGCACGCCCACCTGCAGCACGGCCATGCCGGAGCGCGGGGACTCCGACGCCAGGGTCCAGCTGGACAGATACAGCTCAAACTTATACACTTAACAAAAAAAAAATGTTAATAGAGTTTCATTCCCGTTCTTCTCCATAGCAACCTACTACACTTTGGAATGGGTAACTAGCTTAATTTTTTGAACTGTCCAAATTCTTAACTATTCAAACGTGCCAGTATTCATAGGTTTAATTGAAGTACAAACGGACCTGGCACATCCTTGGAACTCGATGTGCGACTGATTCCTGCCGTAGAAGTGATGCGACGATAGCAGCGAGAAGCAGTTGAGGGGCGGCGGCGTCTGGAAGCGTTCGATGTCCACGTTGTACTGCACCGACATCTGCAGGATGGCGTAGCCGGCGCCGCGGGCCGTCACCTTCACTGTGCCCCAGGCCTCGGGGATCTGGGCGACAACACATATATTCATTAAAAAGGAAGAGGTTCGATGTTGAGCAGGCCCCAAATATATTGGGATATGTGTAGGAGAATGATGATGTATGTTCCGCTATATCTCCGGGAATTGTGGATCGATGTCTAAAATTCTTCTATTTCCATGTAATTTTATTAACTTTGCTTGGGTAGTTTTTGTAGCATCAAAAATAATATTAATCCACATCGACTATCTTGACAATGTTCCTATACTCAACTGCCTATCACTGTTGTTTACATGGCAAGTATCATAACTAAAAAGTGAATAATAACTAATTTCGAAAGTCGGGGACAAAAACTCAAATGCAAATTAAAAAAAGACACATATGAAAGAGTAAATAAAAAAGTAAGTTAACAACATACAGTTAACAATATCCAGAGCATTCACATGTTACTACTTTACCAGCAGAAAGAGACAGTCTCACAGGGTATGAATGACCAAAAGCTGTACAGAGCCGATTTTTCTAAAACTTGAGGTGTTCTTAGCCAGCGAGAGAATTCGTTTGTTCCTTTTTAGAAAGACTTTCTAAAATGAATATTCATTCATGCCGTGACATGCTCGCCCGCGCTTCCCCTTAAGTTCCCGGGTGTAGACTCACGTCAATGAACTGCATGATGGCGATGTTGTCGTTCTGCACGTGCAGCGTGCGCGTCTGCCCCGCCAGCGCCACGGCGTCCACGCTCACCGTCAGCGACGACACGTCACGCAGACGCTTGCGGTTCGTGTACTCGATGAGTGCGCGCAGGGCGATGTACGTGTCCTGGGAGAGGGAAAGGTATAGTCAATTTTAATATGATAGCCTGACAGCTTTGACCAACACCTAAAAAAGTCGGTAGGCAGTCAGGCTTGATCCAAAAAGATTTCCAAATATTTTAAAACGTTTTGAAAGAGTAATTATGGATTTTCTAGAGTCTAGGAACTCCTTAATTAATCTAGTCTAGAATGTAGATCATTCTTCTCTGTACGAAAATACCTACGGAAGGCGAAACTAGAGTCAATTTTATTTGCTTGTAAATATTCATGTGTTTTCTAATGGCCGACTTGAAATAAATTATTTGAACACACACCTTTACTGTAATCTCACTTAGTCCTCTTGGGAACACATCATCTGTATATGAATGTCTGCCATAAAATTCTTTAGGTTTAAAATGAATACAACATAGTCTCGACGAAATATTGAGTTTCCATTTTTTTTGAGAGCATTTTGCCACAGTTTTCGTCTTTTAACATCTTCGGCAATTGCATGGATCCGCTTATTTTGTAGTCAATTATATCCCCATTTCACAAAACTGCCCCCTGTCTTTTTCCAGCGAAACCAAAAGATTCTTCTAGCACCCGCATGCGTAAACGTAGTCATTTATTGGGGATGTTGCCGTTTTGCCAAAATGATTCTGACAAAATTTCATTATCCAAACAAATTTTAGCAACTTTTTTTTTTATACCAATGCAATATTTGGAATGATTTTAGTATGCACATTTTCATTTGGTCAAATTTTTACTCGGCAGAATATTACCAAGCATAATGTCATTAAAGTATTTGGTTTTAAATCAAATGCTTTATTGTTATGAAAAAAATATAAAGACAAAAAAAAATAATTTAAAATGCACTTTTATTTTAATATTATCATTTACTTGATATAAAATATTTGTAACTTACAATTTTACTTTTTTTTGTAATGGATATTTTTTTTAAAAACGTTGTCCCACACTAGGAATTACTCCTGTATTGTGGGTGCGTTTACAAACATTTAAAGTCACATACACAAACAGCCTGACCCGGAACAACTATTTGTAGGTCATACCAATATTTGTTCCGTGCGGGAATCGAATCCGCGACACGCAGCGCAGCAGTCAATCGGTTAACCGCTGCGCCAACCGTGCCGTCAAAATGTTGCAGAATTCGCTTAATTCTGCCGACTTTATCCAAATTTTTTCACCCGATATTATAATGCCAATGTCAGCTGGTCAATGGTCAGTGGTTACGAACGACGAACGAAAATCGAACTGCTACCAGAACTGTAGGTTAGGTTAGGTTAGAACTGTGACCACACAATGCCAGAAACAATTTTTTGAATGTACAACCAGAAGCTAGTCCCAGAATCTTAATATTAATATTATTTTTAGCTGTATAGAATTTTTCCCAAGTGGAAAAACACCCTTGTAATAAAACGTCGTCGTTGACTGAATAAAATATTTGGCTTATTTTATATTGCGTAAAATATGTTATACCAACTGAAATATTAGCCTACATTAAAATTGGTAAAAGTACTAGTTGGTAAGCATTTATGCAAGTTATTGTTGAAACGTTCACTTGCCAAACATTAGGTTTGCGTTACAATTATTTGTGAAGAATTTATTTGCTAAGTAATAATTTGGCAAATGAAATTATGCAGAAAATTGTTTGGGAAGTGATAATACAATTTGTCAATGTTTTTTTTGATGAAAAAAGGGAGACCCCATTTATTGCGTTTCATTGCGAAATAATACTAAACAAACATTTATTTGCTTAAAAAGTTTTGGTTTTCGTCTAAAACCGTAAACATTTAACATTCATTGTTTCTACTGGGTATTCGGTAGCGTTCTTGTTCAGTTGCCTTCTCTCTTCGTCTCTCATTTATCTCTATGTGGGAAAAGAATAACAGAGAAAGTTTGATAACTAGTAATTAATGTCCACAAACCTGTGTTGAAGCCCATCCACCATCTTGCAACCTCTGTGAGTTAAGCCACATGACGATAGCCTCGTTGTTGTCCTGTCAAAGAGAAATTATTTATACCAATCAAAATATTAAGGAATCAGCCATCGATTCCCTTCAAATAATTTCAGACAACCCTTCAATCAACACCCTTACATTCCCACACACACACACACACACACACACATACACATAAAATACAATATAGAACAGCAGCACATTATAGAAATTATATCAAGTTTGATCTTTCATAAATTTTTTTTTTTTAATATAAGTAATAGTTTGTATTTTTGTCATTTTAGTTTTGCAGTCTTGAAGAGGCTTACTACTAGTTTAACTGTCGCCAATTTCAACTTTTATTTACGAATAACCAAAATGTTTTAAATGTATAATGGTGCCTAAGATACAGACTGTACCTAGTTTGGGACCAACGATATCTCAATACTGTAAAAAAAAAATATGACGATTTTACGAATTGAGGGGTTTGTGGCTAAGTAATAACAGTCACACGGGGGGATCGATCAGGTTAAGCTGCGCTTGCCGCGGTTGGACCGTGGATGGGTGACCATTTTTGCATAAGGCAGGTTTTTGGTGTAGGCTATGATAAACTGGAAGTACGAAGAGAAGTAGCTCTCGCCACCTACTTATTTAAGATAATGCGTGGTAAAATACACAACCCAGGCGTGTTACGGACGGTTGGTTTGTGTGTACCTGATGGGTACGTGGGGCGACGGAGGCGGCCGCCCCTGCTATGGGTGCCGCCCGCTCGCACCAACCTCCTGCTGCACGCGCCGCTGACGCGCGCCCTGCGCACACTCAATATGATGTCACAACAGATTGACTGCTTCAGTTGTACTCTGAGTGAATTCACACGGGCCGCATTTTTTAAAATTGCTCTTGATTGTTTTTAAATATAATAATTGTGTCTACATTTATAAGCTTTTATTACTATAACTACACTATTGTATTAGGTGAGCCTGTGATGATAGTTGTATGTGTTTGGGGAATAAATAAATAAATAAAATAAATAAATAACAAGACCTCTGTGCCTAGGAAACCACGTTAAGCCGTTGGTCCCGACTGTCACTCTTCGATCTTTGAAAGTCGTTAGGGGTCGTCAGAAGCCCGAATGTCTGACAACCAGTCTTAACAAAGGGTATTGTTTCTCAGTAACTGGGTTGTGGATGTCAGATAGGCAGTCGCTCCATCTAAAATACAGGTATTCAGCTGGATCCGGTTAGGCAGAAAGTCGACCCCAACATATTTGAGAAAAGGCTACGTAGATAATGTTGAGATTATTCATCAATTACAATATGAGATGCTAATGATTCATCAATTAGATTTTAATTGGCAATGTTTTTAAGGTTATAAATTGAAAAGCTTGTTTTAGTGTACGTAATTTACCATTGACAGACTCTGTTAAAAAATTAACGCAATTTAATAGGGTATAACACTGATTTGTGAAGTGTCTTAATTCGATTCTAGAGTGCTAAATAAACCACAAAAAAAAATTAATCGATTAGTGCCATTTAAATTATACACTGTCAAATTTCGCGCGCAATTTGACGAAAACGCTGGACGCAGTGGACGCCATATTGATCTGTGGGTATGATGTCAGTTTGTTATATAAACAAATGCGCTGATATTTTATAAGACAATTGTTTATAATTTAAAAAAAATAGTTGTTTTTCCACTTTTCGTTCGTTTGCTGTTTCTAAATGCAAAATATTATTTAAATAAAAATTACTTTGGTTACGCAAAAAAATAAAAGTACAAAGTTGCTCAGTTGATATGCCGTATGACGTAAGATCGCCACTATTTCATGGTGTTCAAAAACAGATTAAAAAACTGAAATCTTTTAATTGTATTTTAAAATTTATTTTGTTGGTTCATGAGCTAAAACTAACATTTTTCGACTGCATGTTGCCTAAGCTATCTATATAGTATATTTTTCGATTTTTCTCATTTAGAGTATAATACCCTATTCTGTAATAATTATTTCATATGACCAACCCATCTTGAGCACGCGTGGTAATCAATACTCGTGCCATCTCTGTATTAGAAGCGGCCTTTGCCCAGCAATGAGTGTACTCTGGTATTATTAAAGTGTGTGAGTGAAACAGAAGACCTACCTGATGGTCCATACAGGCGAGTAGCGCATAGGCTGTGGCCGCGATGTTGTTGGAGTCGTACTTGTAAGGCAGGCGCGGGAGGAGGAACGGCTTCTGATTCTCCATCTTGTATGGGGGCTGGGGGACTGGCTCTTTGCCCCAGTAGCTTAGGCCGCCTGTGGGTGAAAAGTGGTAGAAAATAGATTTTTGTACGCTGTTTACTTGAAAGATTTGATGAGAACTTAATATTTTATAAAATTAGATGAAAATGTTAGTTAATTTTAAAAAATAAACTTTATTTTTGTGTGTTGATATTTGACACAATAGGGTATTACACCCATTTTTGAAAAACGTCCTAATTAAATTGTAAGGTGTTAATAAAACACCTAAAAACGCAACATTTTTATTTAATCCATCAGTGACGTAAAAATGCATTTAAATTTTACATTTTCAAATTTCGCGCGTAATTTGATGAAAACGCTGGACGCAATGGACGCCATATTGCACTGTGGGTATGACGTCAGTTTGCTGTGTAGCCAAATGCGCTGATATTTTTTATCATAATTGTTTATAATTTAAAAAATTATTTATTATTCTACATATCGTTGGTTTGCTGTTCCTGAATGCAAAATATTATTAAAAAAAAAATACTTTGGTTACAAAAATAATAAAAGTACAAAGTTGTTCAATTGACACGCTGTATGACGTAATAACATGGCGCCTACTATTTCATGGTGTTCAAACCAGATTAAAAAAACTGAAATCTTTGAATTGAATTTTAAAATTTATTTTGTTATTTCATGAACTAAAACTAAAATTTTCCGACTGCATTTTGCCTAAGCTATCTCAATAATATATTTTTAGACATTTTCTCATATAGAGTAAAATATCCTATTGTGTATAGGTAGTATGCGGCTGTAGAGATGGAAAATAATACAGCACTGACTGGACTGGCCCACTAAGATATGTATGGTTCTTCCATCAAAAGACGATTTCAGATACCAATCTATATTACGTCTGGACTTTAAATGAGAATGTGACCTCTGAGTTTGTTTCGGCCTTTCTTCTCAGAGTAGTCAGATAGGAAACACCGGCCTGATCTAGTTTTAAAAATATGATTGACGTGTTTAAGTATTTCTACAAGCTACAGAAATAAAAACATTTATCATTTAACAAGATATTGAAAAAACAAATACATACGAGTATGTGTCGAACGTCATCACTGTAAATGTGTGACAGTCTCTTTCTAAAGTTCGAAGTCACAAATCAACGAACGTGTAAAGAAGTAAGAAAAAATCGTGGGAAAATGTCCTAGAATCAACAATTCGAAGACATGTGACATCTACCAACCCGCACTGCGCTCGCATGGTGGATTACGAGCCAGTCTATCTCACTGAGAAGAAGCCTGTGTCCCAGCAGTGGGAACATTATTAGCTTACCCTCGTATCTCTGCCTGCGCTTCAGCAGCCTGTAGGCGTGCTCGGAGCTGGGCGCCTTGGCGTGCGTGAGCGCGTGCGCGACCAGCGCCAGCGCGTAGGGCTCGCCGCACTCGTCCAGCACGCGCAGGTGGCGCTCCAGCCAGCCCACGCCGCGCTGCTGCGCCGACGACACGCGCGCGCTCAGGCCCTGGGGAGAGTGTTCTGTTAGCGTACTCTAACTATGGATTGGCCTTTACACTTGGTGTGTGAAAGCGATTTCGCAGAGCTACAGACGAACAAGGAGGAGCCTCATTCATAAACATAGGTAAAAAATATATAAAATAAAATTGAAACGTGTTTTATTGGAACGACGTTCTTTAACGCGGTTTGAGGTAGGAGTCAACTAAACTCAAAGCATTTATTTCATTTAAACCAATTACAGGCACTTTTGAATTGTCAAGGTCGGTGAGTTAGAAAGAAGAAGCTAGTTGCCCATTTCAAAGCGTAGTAGGTACCTATGGATAAGAACGGGCAAGAAACTCCATGGAAACTCTTTTAAAATCATGGTGTTGTTACAAAAAGTTGGTTACATCATTATGTTGAAATTTTCAATGTGAGAACGATGTAAAAAGACGTGCACATTAAAGCGTCCGTAATTCAAACAAAATTAAAATAACAATTCAGAAATTAAAATAAGCCGTGGGAGCCAGGAGATGACCAGTCCCCACTGGCGGCGCCCGTTCACGAACATGACGTATGGATCAGCACGATTCAGCTCAACCATTTTGAAGGGAACTTAATGATCCAACACACACGCCACCACCAGCGAGACATTTGAGTGAGCATGACATACTCTCAGCTGCCAGAGCACATTCAAGTCAATGAAAGACATACCTGTAAATGTTAGCTTTATAGTAGGAACATAGTGCTCACACATATGCTATGCACTTATACAATACTAAAAGTTTGAATTTTTACAATGCAAAGATCTAAGCTTTTACAATCTTCAGCAGCTCCAACAATGTTTTCAAATGCTATTCAATTTAGTTTGAGCTACCTTGTGGAGCAGGACAAGCAGCGTTTAGCCAAACATAGGCAGAAACAATAGCAATAATCGGCCACTGGCCATTGAGTTAATAAGTAAGAGGATGACAAAGTATGTTATAGAAAACGGTCATTGTCTCCAGGGTACACGTTTGTTTATCTCTGAATATTTAGATGATAACGCACGTAAAGAAAGACATTTGATGCGACAAGAAATGCTTAAGGCACGCAGAAACGGCTTATTTGCGATAATCCGAAATAACCAACTATTTGTTGAGGGACAAAGAATTAACATAAAACATGAAATTAGCACCGACAAACAAAACAACAACACAAACGTATTAGAGCAAATCCCACAAGACAACTGCAACTACAGCCAGTTAAACCAGAATAACTACCAATTAAACACAAATGAAGCTACTGGAAATTATTCCTTTCGAAAGCACCGACCTACAATTTAAAATACTTTTTCAGAACATCCAAAGCATGTACAATAAGCAACATATTATAGAAACATTCATAACGGAAAACCCAACATATAAAGCAATATGCATATCCGAGTCTTGGTTATCCCAAGACAAATTAGCCCTCATGCAATTCAGTGGATTCAAAATCGCTGCATCGTATTGCCGAACAAATAGAGGAGGCGGAGGTGTCTGCATCCTCTTACAAGAACATATAAATTACATAGAGATAGGGGACATCACAGATATGTCAATCGAATATGTGCTGGAAGTGTGTGCAATTAAATTATCTAAAGAAAACCTAATATTAGTAGTTATGTATTGGAATAGAAGGGAGGAAGACATCTTCAATAGTCAGCTGAATCAAATTTTAACTTATTTAAATAATAAATATAATAAATTCAATATAATTATAGGAGGAGATTTTAATATCAATATTTTCGATAAAAACTTAAAAACGAATTCATTCCTTGATCTAATGTCGGAATTCAAATTCTCACAACATATAAAATCACCAACAAGAATTACAAAAACCACCTCAACCTGCTTAGACCTAATATTTACTAATTTTACAAATAAAAACATGCTTACCACCGTGGAGGATTTAGGTTTTTCGGATCATAGCGCAACCATTGTACACTTACATATACCGCTACAATTAAAGCAAATTATCTGGAACTCTGAAAAACGAATCTTCAATACTAAAAATATACAAAAGTTTAAATCTACATTAAGTAAACAAAACTGGAATGATCTGCTACTACCAGACAAGGATATAAATGAAAACTATAAAACATTCAACGATACAATAATATCTATATTAAACCAGGCTATTCCTTCGCGTAAAATAAAACTTAAAACCAAATTTAAAAAATACTGGCTGACTACAGGCATCAAAATCTCTAGTAATAACAAAAGACTCTTAAAAATACTAACACTAAAAACGAAAAATCCAATAATTAGACAATATTACAAAAAATATGAAAAAATATTAAAAAAATTAGTTACGACAGCAAAAAAGACTGAATACATAAACAAAATTAAAAAATCAAATAATAAGGTCAAAACAATGTGGAGCATCATAAATGAGAGAACGAACAAAAAATCAAAAAACGAAAAAAACAACATACAATTGCAAATAAATGAGAGCACAACATTCGAACCTACACAAGTAGCCGACATTTTTAATAACTTTTTTGCATCAATAGGGGAGAGCGGCTCCAAACTACCTGTCAGCCGGGAGTCTGACGGCGTATCCGTGCTAAACCCGACAGAAAATAGCATGTTTCTTTGCCCTATAGACCCTTGGGAAGTAAACCGATTAATAAAACAATTAAAGAATAAAAGTAGCCATGGGATAGATGAAATCCCACCTATCTTGTTAAGACAATGCGCAGACGAACTAACGCTACCGTTCTACCTTCTTCTGAACCAATCATTTGAAGAAGGTGCCTTCCCCGATTTATTAAAAAAGTCACTAATTAAACCGATCCACAAGAAAAATTCTAAATCAGATCCCAATAATTACCGCCCAATAGCTCTCTTACCTGCAGCGTCAAAGATTTTTGAAAAAGCCATGTGTGACCGAATATATAAATATTGCGAAAAATATAAAATATTTGACGAATGCCAAAATGGTTTTCGTAAAAACCGCTCAACTACTTTGGCGGTTTACAAATTTGTTCAAGAAGCGCTTAATATAATTAATAATAAAAAATTTGCAGTAGGTATATTACTGGATATGACCAAAGCCTACGACAAAGTCCAATTTAATATATTACTTCACAAATTGTACGGAATAGGTATTCGCGGAAAAGCTCATGATTGGCTTGTATCCTACTTAAAGAACAGAGAACAAACAGTAGAAGTTGAATTTTTTAATCATCAGACAAAAGAAATTAAAAAAGTCCGATCAAATAGCAAATTAATTAAAGGCTCAATACCTCAAGGAAGTGTAATAGGATGCCTCTTATTTCTAAATTACATCAATGACTTACCTAAAATCATAGAGGGACCATGTGTATTATTCGCGGATGACATTTCTCTACTAATCTCATGTCAAAACAACTTAAATCTAAACGAAGAACTAAACTCAATTTTCGCCAACATCATCACTTGGATGAACGCACATAACCTCGAAATAAATTTCGCTAAAACCAAACTAATGACTTTCCATCCCCATCAAAAAACACCCTTAAATATAGAATTTACTTTTAATAACTTAGAAATAGAAACTGTTAAGGAATTTACCCTACTTGGACTAAATTTGGATACGCATATAAATTGGAAATTCCACATACAAAAACTTAGATCAAAGATTTCTAGTTTTTCATATGCTCTCCGTGAAATAAAAAAAACCACCAATCTTCAAACAGCGCTCACCACCTACTATGCGTATGCTTATGCATGGCTAAGCTACGGCGTTACCCTTTGGGGAAGTAGCACGGATGCACCAACATTATTTACCCTCCAAAAGAAATTAGTGAGAATCCTAGTAAACATCGATCAAACTGACAGCTGTAAACCTCAATTCCAAAATTATAATATTTTGACACTCCCCAGTATATATATATTAGAAACCTGCAAATTTGTTCGTAAGTATCAGGAATTTTATACAAAGCGTGAGGACATACAATCACGTTACACACTCCGACACAAATCGAGATTAAATATTCCACATTCTCGGCTAAAAATACATTCTACAAGCCCCTATGTAATGTCCATAAAAATCTATAACAAGATACCTGAAATAATAAAAAAAGAAGATAAAATAAACGTATTTATAAAAAAACTAAAGCAATTTTTAATAAAAAAATGCTATTATAGTATAAACGAATTTTTAAGCGATAAATTATAAACTTAAAATTATATAATAACAGTATAAACTATAAAATAATTACAATTGAATTTTTATAAATGACATGCAATAATATAAAAAAAACTACATGTAAGTTACATTGCCCTCAATAGCATTTCGACAAATAACTTAAACTAACAATATAGTCATGGATAATACCTTAAAACTAAAAATAAAAACAATATAAAAATAAAATTAGCTTTAGATTGATATAATTATTTAAAAATAATAGTTATAATGTATAATGTATAATTAGATCGATAAATTAGAATTAACAAAATAAAATAAAATAATAATAATTTAAATCATTTAACATGTAAATTCAAAATTAAGAGCTCATGATTTTCTCAGTAAAATTACGGTGCTTCTACAGCATATAGCTTGTAGGTATACAGAACCCCAAATTGTAGTATTATTGGATTTAGTTTAGATGTAAGTTTAGCTACTTATTTAAAGCTTCCTCTCTCCTACTATTTTTTGCTGTGCCCGACAGGGTCCATAATGATCACTATTTTTAATTTACCACCTAAGTACACATTGTGGAATGCAAATAAAATTTGAGTATTGAGTATTGAGTATTTTTGTCAGCGATGTAATCCCCCAACTTATAATAAGCATGGCTGCATAGTGTGCGTTTTATACAAAATTTAAATTTCGTTTCATTCAGTTGGGAGTGTGTGGGGAGGTAATTTATTGTAACATTTTAAACAGTACCCCATGGAGGATGAGTCTACTTCAGCCAGTCTGAAGCCTGGTTGAACTAATTGGTCCCTATTTCTAGTCCCAAAGGTGTGTCATTCACCTCTTTTACTGAAAAGATTTAAATTTTTCCTGACGCACATGATGTTCTCATAGATATATTAACAAGGTACCCCCTCATGATATAAATATTTTTAACAGGTCCCTTGGAAAATCTCGCCTACGGAGGCCATATGTTGCTCTGAGGCTCTTTTCTGCAGAATAAAAATAGACTTGATATCTGCAGCCCGTCCCCATAGTAAAATACCGTAAGACATGATACTATGAAAGTAACTGAAATAATCTAGCCTCGCGGTTTCTACATTAGTGAATAGGCGGATTTTTCTTACAGTATATGCTGGTGAATTTAGCCGTCCTGCAAAAGTTGTTAAATGAGGACTCCACTGTAGCCTGAGTCGAGCGTGATCCCTAGGAAAACAGTTTTATCGTCGAATTCTAGTTTCTCTAATACTATGTCACAATCAGTACTTTAACATTTGGTAAAACAAATCTTATGCATTTCGTTTTTTTCCCATTTAATACTAAATTATTAGCAGTGAACCAATTTTGTACCAGCAGTAGGGCGTTATTTACGTCGTCAAGATTTAATGCACGTCTATTTGTTTTAAAAATTAAGGAGGTATCGTCAAATAACGTCGTCGGCAAATAACAACATTAATTTGTGGTTGTATTTTTAATAAATGGGGTAGGATCATTAATATTTACTAAAAAGAGGAAAGGAGCTAATATTGAGACTTGTGGAACACCCACTTTTATTTTTAACCCAAGTGAATTGACACCATGTATATGAGCTTTTTGCTGTCTATCATTTAAATAAGTTTGTACCAGACAGCGCAAGTTTACCTAGTCCGTAATGCTCCAGTTTTAAGAGCAAGGTTTCGTGATTTGACTAGTAATAAAAATCGTAACGCGAAAAAGCGTGTATACATGTTATGCGCCATGCGACTTGTCTATGGTCAAAATGTAAATTCAATATGGTGGCTGCGCGTCTGTGTGTGTGCCGTTCCGAACGTTTGTTCGTAGTTCCGGTACTGTTCATATTTATATTGTGGCTAAAGTCAGCAACTTCAGCTTTCTGACTATTAATGACTCTAGAATAAAAAACGTCTGGTCCTATTATAATTCGAAACATGTACCCAAACCATTACACTACAGTTTATTATGACAATTTTAAAAGGCTTAGGTTTTATAATCTCGAGTCTTACCTCTCTCACTCCGATATCCTTGAGATTCTTGACAGTTTCCAACGTGATGACAACTTGCGCAGTCAATGTGATGTTACGCTGCATTATTATCGAGTTATTTACCTGGCAATAACAAGCATTATAAGAAACTGAAGGACAAAGCAAAACATAGATAGAGATAGAGATTTTTGAAGGAATAGTGATAATTATTTAAACAATAAAAGTAAGAGGTGCTTTTTTTAAACACAATCTTAGTGGATTATGATCTTATTATGGGTAAGAATGTTGGGTCACAAAAGTTTGAAAGGCAATTGCATGCAGCTGAGATGAGAATGTTAAGAGGGATGTGGAGTTACACGAAAGGATAGAATAAGAAATTAGTACATATGAGGAAGTCTGGAATTGGCACCGGTAACTGAAACGTTGTGTGGAAAACAGTTGTCATAGTATGGGCATGTGATACGGAAGAATAAGGAAAATTTTGTGAGGGAAGTTTTGAGTATGAATGTCGATGGCTATATGAGTAGGGGGAGACCAAAGAAACGATGGATGAACTGTGTGAATGATGATGTAGTTAGAAAGGGGGTGACAACCGAGATGACGACTAAAAAGACATGTTGCGCCGACCCCAAATACATTGGGATTAGGGCAGGAGAATGATGAGTGTATTATGACCTGATTACAAGATGTTAAAAAAACAATAAATAGTATCTTACTTCGACAGCACTGGGGTCGTGCCAGCCCGCGTGCCCGAAGGCCTCTTTGTACAAGGAGCTGTTCTTGGGCACTACTATGGTCGAGTTATCGTTCCTGTTGGGCAGCCATGTCACTTCGTAGAACGCACCCTCTGGCGTCTGATGGTCCAGCACCCACGATACGGCCATTGAAATCACCTGGGAAGGGAAGTTAGGTTTAGGATGTTCATTAAATATCTATGTGATACTACCTATGTGGTAGTACCTAGATTAAATTTCAATATTACATATAGATCGCGGTACGTTAGCTGAACCAAAATCAGAACAAACCACCTAAGGAATCAGCGCGTTCACTCCTTGCCTAGCACGGCAAAAGTATGAGGTCACCTTGTAGTATAGTCATTGATGTAACGTGTACTGAAGTTTGGAAATAAATTACAGATCGCAGCACGTAAGTTGAAACAAAATCCGATATTTTGTTTCAACTTACGTGCCGCGATCTGTCATAACATACATACATAACATCAGGCCTTGTCTTCATCTAAATTTCGCCACTTATGTTTGACTCCCATGTCTTAGGGAGAGAGCCTATTCCCGTGAAACGGGCACAAATCCCGGGAATTTCCGGATGGAAAAGTCAAATAGCACTTTGCCCAACCCGGTAATCGAAACCAGATCCTCATGGTCAGCAGTAGCGCTTGCGACCACTACTTCTACGTACTAGTAATGTGCAAACTAAAAAAGTAAATTTGACGGACTGAAAGATTATCGACGATTTTACGATTTTAGTGGAACGTAAATTCATCATCATCATCATCATTTCAGCCGATAGACGTCCACTGCTGGACATAGGCCTAACCCAAAAAAAAAATGGGGGCGTTGCCACAATCGCCACGCTTGGTAGGCGGGTTGACGATCGCAGTATGGTGATTAAATGCATAGAGAACGCTACTGCCAATTCTCTAGTAAGTTCCTTTCGCCTTCTACGACACCCACAGGACGAAATGGGATGGTGCTACTCTTTACGTCCGGCACCACACGGAACTTAAATTAAATTGATACAAAGGTTGAACTTTGTTAAAAATCCCACCAAATCAAGCCATTTTAAAAACACAAACTGAAATAATGAACTTGGGATATATACCTCTGAATATTGTCTGTTTGATAAGTATGCTAGTTATTTTACAGTCGGTATTACCTCAGGATCGATGTATATGAAGTTCTCCCACTCGTTGAACGACGCGTCTTGGAATATCTTAGCGCAGAATGACGTCAACCAGACACTTGATGCCGATTGGTTCCTGATATGACAATAACAAGAAGAATTTAATAGTCTCTACATTTTATAATACATATTTTAAGATTCTAAGAAAATTATGTATTTTCTAGTACTTAAAATCAGTTGCATTACTTTATGCGTTTAAAATTGAGCCTTTATTGCCTTGAATAAGATTGAATTTTCTTTGGCTCAGTCAGCGGTAGGTGTGGCAAAATACATACCTTTATTAAAAGTTATTGAAATCGATTAAGTAGTAAATTACACAAATTACTTTCAGGACCTGCGTTGATTCTGTTACACCTTGTTTACAATGTCCCTACATCAATTGTCGGGCAGTAGCCCACCAGCCACAACACCCGCCAGGTCGGAGAAACCTCCCTTTTCAATAGAGGATGAGTGAACTGTATAGCCTGTTCCATAGACCTGTGTATACTCACCAATCACTTCGGAACAAGCTGAATGACCCGTCCGGCTTCATGAAGGACAGCTGTCGCTGGTACAGTATGTTCATGTGGTAGAAGGCGTCTGTCTCCAGCGTCCGGTTGCGTTGGTTGATCAGACGCATGTATAGCGTCAGGTACATGTTCGCCGCGAAACTGAACATGTTCTGTTCTGCTGAGTCCTGTGAGGTAATACAATATAACATCAGCTATCTGCCAGTGAAAGTCCCGTCAAAATTAGTCCAGCCTTTTCGAAGATAAACCGTAACAGACAGACAGACAAACATTTTACATTTTTTTTTGTTACAAATACGTATATACTTCTACACGCATTTAGTAAATCGCTGTTATTTTGATAGTACAAACGGACGCTTCCATTTTATTTATTTGTATGAATGTATAGATAATGGAGTTTTACCAGTATATCAGAGACGGTAAAAAGCGTCCAAGTATTTCATGAATTTACAGACACAATCAGGGCTATTAAAATTCAGCCATTGCATGTGTTGGAACTGAGTGCTAGTTATTACGAAAATGAGAATTCGGTTATTGCGAAATTATTCTAGTTTTCCACTTACATAAATTACAATGTTGAAGCGATTACAATACTATATTTTGACATATTAAATAAGGAACCGCTACACTTTTAAAGCGCCTTAAAAAACAAAACGTACTTTTGATTATTCAGAAAAGTCAATTAATCTGCCTGCCTTTTATTTATTTTTATTATTTGTCCTTTCATTAGGGCAACTAAGCCCCATAAAACACAATATATATATATATATATAAGACAATAACTATAAATTAATACATATTTTATAAAACAAATTTTAAAACTACTGCACACGAAGTGACGGCGTCGTGTTACAATGCGAGGTGTCGCGTAACTGACGCGGAAACACCGATACAGGACACCTTTCGGACAAAATTATTCCTTGAGCTTGCTTGGGCTTGTGTCCAGCTATATTGGGTTCGGCTCCCTGGCTAACCGGATGCATCTGAATAACCAGTATTATACGTGGAGACTGCCTATCTGACCCCCATATCCCAGTAACTGGGTAATACGATACCCCGTGGTAAGACTGGTTTTCAGAATTTTGGGCTTATGTCGACCAGTAACGGCTGTCAAAGATGTACAAATAACAGCCGGGACCAACTTCTTAACGTGTTTTTCGAGGCATATTATGTATGGACACCCATTCACGAACCGACCGCGGCAAGCGAAGCTTAACCATCGATCGACCCGTACGGCTGCTATAATGTAACCACGAGCTCCTCCATTATTCATAAACATGTGGTCCAATAAATTCTTCACAATTTATAAAGTGGTTATTTATCATATCACAAGTCCCACGTCGCGTCTGCCTGTTTGTCTGTATGTTCGCGATAAATTCAAAAGTACTAAATGGATTTCATGGGGTTTTCACCAACAGACAGAGTGATTCATGAGGAAGATTTATGTGTATAATATGTTAAGGTTTGTGTAAATTGATTAACGCGGGCGAAGCTGCAGGCAAAAGCTAGCGATGAGTAAAAGACAGACTCACCATCGGCAGGTGCAGCAGGCTGGTGGCGTTGACCGGCATGGTCGGGAACAGCGGGCCCACCACGTCGCCCACCACGGAGATGCGCGCCTTGTTGGACCCGAACACGTAGTAGCGGTCCACTTCGTACGGGATGATGGGCGTCTCCGTCACGTTCACGTGCATGTATTGGAACACGTAGGCGCGGTTGGACAGGTCCAGCAGGACGGACTGGTGACGGTATTGCGGAATGCCGTCTGGCTGTGGGGAGAATTGGTTGATTAGTTTGTGTTTGTATAAAGTGGGAATTATGTCAGACATGTGAAAAAATCGAGGAACTAGACCGATAAATAGAATATGCTTTGCTGCACAAAAAAGTAACAAAGCTCATTTAGGGCTAATTTTTCAATAGTCAGATAACTTCTATCTGAAGAATTAATGGCAGATTTATTTATCAGATTAATGATATCTGAGTATTTAAAAATCAGCCCTTACATAATTATAACCTAACTAGCTGACCCGACAGACGTTGTCCCGTTTTAACTATGAATATTGAATTTGCATTGATATACATTTACGACATTAGAAAACTTAATATGGTCGTTAAGTTTTCTTAAATTTTCTTAAATATTACACGGAACTTTCTTAATCTTTTCTTTCATAAGAACCTTCTCCTGACAATAACAAATACAACAGAAAAAGAATTAGCAAAATTGGTGCAGCCGTTCACGTGTAATGCCGTGACCAAGGGAAATAGGGATTCATTTTTAAATATTTAGATATTAAGGACACAACAAAGTATTACTAAACAGACTATGCAGTGTCGACTGTATACTCTGTTTTATAAGTTGAACTATATTCATGATTATCCTCAAAAACACAATTATCGATTGCACTTTAAACAAGTTGTAAGACTAGTTGTGTACAAAACTTGTCCAAAATGTCAAAAATACTAAGAATACATGCAAAATAGTTATAACTAAATGTCTGTAACAACATCAGTCCATCTATGATAGTTGTTTTAAACACGTACTTGTGTCGCAGTTGCGTATGTATGACTCCTACCTCTACAGAGATCTTCTTGACGTAGTGGTGTTGTCCCATGAGCGTGGACGCGTGCAGACGCACGTGGATGTCTCCCAGGCGCGTGGGCACGACGGGCACGTACACGGTGGCTGCGTCGCCTGAACTTATGTACACGAAGAACTGGTGCTCGCCGAATGAAGTCCGCGGGTTGTAGGATCGAACCTGTGAAGGAAAGTGATAGGTTACTAAAATGCACAAGGTGCGCAAATCTCCGCGGTAATGAATGTCAACAACTTGCCAAAAATGTAGATCAATTACAGGTATTTTTGACAGTCTGAGATTAGAATGCCACCGAATTACGATAAACGGATTATGTGTGAAATGAAATGCTTTATTCTGTAAATAGGATATCAGAATCACTGTTACACGTCATATTAACAAAATAAGCTAGATGGAATCGACATTTCCTATCTGACTGTCCTTGCAAAAAAAATGGCAAAACAAATTCAGGGTTCAAAATCTCTTTTAAAGTAGACAGACAGATGAGGATCATGTAGATTAGTATCTGAAATGGTCTTTTGAGGAAAGAACCATAGATATTTGAGTAGACAAGTTTGCACTGATTGGACTTGTCTACTCAAGCATTTGTCAGTAATCGTATCGCTCAGGAGTTCAATGACTCAACCAAAGAAAGGGCGTTTAGGTATGCCAAATAAAGCACTCAAATTGCCAGACCATCATTTTTACTAAAGAGGGAGCTTACCTCGGAACGTATAGGGGCGTTTATTTTTAGAATGGTTTATCTCTACCCTCTACAAAATTCCGCATGCACACACACTCGTATAAAATAGAAAGAGACTGGGGTGAAAGAATTGCGCATGGAGGAACGCTTTTTCCTTACGTGACGATTTCTACCAGTCTGCAGTACTGCAAGTTGCGGTAAGCAGCTTTGTTCCAACACAATACACTTTGCCATGTTTTATTTTCGTATACTCACGATGCCGTTCTCCTCGACGTGCACGAACTTGTAGTCGGGCGAGGCGGACAGCACGACCACGGCCTCGATGTCCTGCGGC
Organism: Polymixis lichenea; assembly: GCA_949091785.1. Taxonomy (NCBI): domain Eukaryota; kingdom Metazoa; phylum Arthropoda; class Insecta; order Lepidoptera; family Noctuidae; genus Polymixis; species Polymixis lichenea. The sequence continues at coordinate 21,158,721 of OX420948.1, read as the reverse complement.
TGGTAGTTGAACACCACCACGCGCAGCCCCACCTGCTCGCCCTGCCGGCACTGCTCCGGGCCCTCCACTTTGATGAAGAACGGCAGCACGCCTATGTACTGCGGAAGATAAAATTATTTTAAAAGAGTATGCTTAGATGGTTTGTTTATGTTGTTTATGTAAAAGCCAGGCACTTGTGAGTGGAAACGCCGGGAAGACATATAGTGACCTTACCAGTGATGTTCTTCAGATAGGTCAGCAGCGTAGTACTCGACCGGCGTGCGTGTATAACCAGAACCCTGACTGTGAGTTTCTTTTAACCATTTCGATCTAACGCATCGACTGCGTTTGGGGCTTCGATTGGCCCTGGATTGGTGAAGGACTCAGATTTGTGAACGTAAACGGGGCAAAAGGAATATTTAGGATGAATCTAGTCCACATTTTTCCCATACAAACTTCGGAAGTGTATTACTCCACTGTTCGACAATGTACATCAAAAATTTAAGATGGTATGGTTTTGTCTCATTACTAATATTGTCTTTAAGGAAACAGAATACCAAAATGAAAAGCCATAAATAAGTTAAGAGCCAACAAAGATTCGTTTTTCTTGCTAATTTAACCTAACTTTGGGCGTGTTTATGTAATAAAAGAATTGTAAAATCTAAAAAACCAAGTCGGTACCGACAAAGCTCAAATATCTAAAATTACAATAAACTTTATTGGTAATTTATTTATGCAGTGGTTTTTTCATAAAACCAGATCTTCCGAAGGACTTTTCTTAATTTTTTACGCGCCTGTTGTACTATAAATGATCCTGCATCTCGCTCAATAATGTTGTGCGTGTAGACTGGTTTCTAACTGCTCATTACTGATATTACCTCTGTCGGGCACGAAGCCTGGTGAGACAGCGTGCTTTTTAGCCAGGCCTATCATTGAGTTCGAGCCCGCGACTAGGTTCCCCTTAAGTGTTGTGGCAGGTGGCATCTGCCTACCCCATAAGAAGAAGGCGTGAGTTTATGTCATGCAAATTACAACATTTATGAAAATTTCAGAAGCTAGGTGCACGGTTCGAATTGGTCGTTTCTAATGGAGAAAAACCGGTAAGAACCTCCGCTATTACTCGGTTATTAAGAAAGGTACAGTTCTTATTTCTGATAATGCAGGTTAACCTGCAAATGGCAACTGTAAGTCGGAGGCTATTGTTACCTGTATAACTTAAGATATATGTCTTATTTTTATTTAGGATCTCTAACAAACGATACACATATAAATGATTAATCACAGTAATGAAAAGTTTATTTTACGTGTGCTCCTTCAATTACAGGAGACCACAGCATATAACTAAGTACAATATTAGATACAGCTATTGTTGTACCTTTACAAATAAATAAGAAGTATTTGAATTTGGAAATAAGATTTTCACATATATTATGTGAAATAAAATTTTCACATAACATATTCTAAAAATCAAAATGAAAACTCGTTTATTCATGGCTGAGAATCAGCATTTTTTAACGTCAAAACTTACTACTTAAGTTACTTAAGACAGCCCAAACGAAATGCTTGTCCTAATGTTTATGATCGTAAGTACTTACTCGTTTAGGTTCCGTCAACATGCCTAGACCGAGGCTGGGAGACATGCTGAATGCTGACACTATCCAGTGAGCCGGTATCTGTAACATTTAGAGCATTTTAACAAAATTCAAACAACATAGGTGCGTTACGTTGTCAGCCCGCGCAGGATGAACGCTGTTAATTAATAAGTAATACGGTGAGTGTACAATGTCCATACCTGCGGCACGTCCACAGTGAACACGTACCGGCCGTGCGGGCCGATGTTGACGTCCCGCCACAGCCACACGTTGTCGTACTGTCGCTGCACGCGGTTGAACCGGAACTTGCGGAAGTGGGTCAGCTCGAACGACTTGTTGATGTCGTTCTCACCTGTGTAACAATTACACCGTTAAATTACAACATAGCACAACGTCAGGCTTGTACTGCGGAGGGGAATAGTACGACCACAACTCGTCAGTACATAACTGGCGTGTTGTGGTCCTATAATTATAGAATAGGGAGACCCACGGAGGGGAGACCTATCTCCAATGTATAATAACAATCCGTCTACCAGGCACAAACCCAGACCTGTTAACATAACACACGACTTCCACGATACCTTTACCACATAAATAAAACTTTTGATCTGACTGCGCGACGCAACGGAGGATGTGTTTTAAGTGTTAAAAATCACGGGCATCGCAACACAAAGTGTCAGTAAAACAAATAAAAAAATCAAATTAACAGGACCAATATGGTTAATTACATGGAAGATTAAATATCAACGCTCATATTTTATTTTTCATGTGTCCTTTTACTAACAAACTCACACTATGTATAGGGACATTTTTTATTATTTATTTGATGGATTAGATGTCTTGCTTGGTATGCGTCCTTTGACATATCCTAGTACAAAATATGCATCTAAGTTTTGCCTGTGGAATTTTGTTTTAGCCTGTGTATTCCTTCTTTATCCATTAGTTGGTTTGCCAGGTTATTTGGGTGACGAGTTATTCTTTCTTTATATGGCTTGATATAGCCTTTTATTGCCACTTAGACTGTCGGTATGTTCAGACCATGGTGTAGAGCTGCATTTGGTACAAAATAAAATATCAACGCACAGTTAGACTCGTCCGTGTGGTCGGGACAGTCGTAGGAGCCGTCGCATCGCTTGGTCAACGGGAAGCACCCTCCCTCCAGACACTCGCCGAAGCCCTGCGACACGTTGCACGTCGTGTAGCGGCGCGCCACTGGCACGTCACTGAACACTATGAGGCCTGCGTACCTGTGGGACAAATATTATTCAATATAACACGACTGCATGTTTCCCATGTTTTAGGCTGAGAATAAGGGACATCTATTTTAATATTATATAAGATGTAAAATTTGTTTGTTTGTATTTAGGGGGGTAATCTCTGGAACTACCCAATCGGATTTGAAAAGAATGCATTTGATTGCCCAATTCTTAATTACATCACGCTACTCTTAGGATCCGAGCAAAAAGAAAAGAGTCGGAAATAACGCCAAAACGAACTATTAGCGCAGGCGGGTCGGGGCCAAAATTTCACGCGGACGAAGTGCGCAAATGAACGCAATTCTTCATAGCAATGTATAAATAGCATTCTGTGAGCACACATACTTTTATTTTAAAAGGACTAAAATGATTAGTTCTTCATAGTAACCAAAAATTATTTATAGCCTGTGTTGTCCCACTGCAGGCTTCTTTCTCCTTTCCCCTCCTCTTTGTCTTAAACTAGTGTGGAAGACCCGCATGGTGGTAGTAAAGATAACGTCGAATTAAAAAATACGAAGAAAATCCTGCTTTTAAATTTTAGTTTAAATTCGTTTAAAAAGTAATATCCGAGCATTAGCTGCAATAGAAATATCAGTAACTGAATGCTAAACTTACTCGAAGGTCCTGTTAGCATCAATGCCGAAGGTGGACGAAGGGAAGTACACGAGGTCGTCCGCGTCACCGAAGTGGGAGCGCCACGTGTAAGCGAACGTGCCGTTCGTGGACTCGTCAAAATGAGACATCTTTGATATTACCTACACAAAGATGGGGCATTAGAAAATATATTATAATTATTAGTGTGTTAATAGCAATAAATAGCAGTGTCGATAGCAATCGAATCGGACGGAGTCGGCGGAAAATATCAAATAAGTACATGAAAGGTTCCAGGTTAAAACGACTCGCCGCTGGCTCAATTTCTGAAATCCTGCAGGCTTAGCATGACGCTTTCTATTTTTACTCTACTGTAGAATATAAATCTACATTTCTCGGTGAAAAACTGTGTATACGGAAACGTCATGTTTGTCTGCTCTTTCGACGACAAAACGCTTGTCTACGGTTCTCCTGCTAGGCCTGCAGATCCGTCCTTTCCAAAAATCTACCGAGCCTTTTCCCAACTATGTTGGGGTCGGCTTCCAGTTTAACCGGATGCAGCCAGTACCAGTATTTTACATGAGCGACTCCCTAACCTCCACAACTCAGTTACTGTGTAAAACGATACTCCTTGGAGCACTGGGGAGATATTTAATGAGTATATAGTAAATGTTACCTTAGCGTACGTGAGCTCGTTCCCGGCCTGCATGGTGTAGAAGGTGTTGTCAATGCCGGACAGCCCCACGTAGGCGCCGGGCTCGCCGTAGATGGCCACCTCCACGCGCGCGCCGGTGCGGTGCTTGCGGTTGTTGATGAACACCGTGAACTGCATATAAAGCGTACGCATAATCAGTCGATATCGTTCCCACTGCTGGGACAGATAATGGGACTGCTGCCTCCTCTCGGTGAGGGAGAATGGGCTGTAATCCACCACGCGGGCCCAGTGCGGATTGGTAGATGTCACATGTCTTCGAATTTTTTGGTTCTAGGACGTGCCGGTTTCTTCACGATGTTTTCCTGCACCATTTTCAGAGCAGTAGTGATGAAATAATTTACACAAAGTAAAGTAGTCATGCCTGGGTTCGAACCTATGACCACTGGGCTACCACTGGTAGTGGGTAGTGATGCAAAAACTTCTAAACTCAAGAATTCAGACAAACGCGTTTATAAATGTCATTTATTTGGGTCTCATTATTGTCGATCGGTCGATTGATTCTCGGCTGAGAAAAGCAAAACTGTTACAATGCCTATGAGTACTTATAGGGAAACATTATTTTATTTTCAAATTAGTTATATTGAGTAAAATGATCTAGAAAACCATCATCTGATCAGAGATCAGATTCTAGATCGTTAAGTTGAGAGGTTTTCCGACTGGAATATTGTGTTTTTCTATGTAATTTAGTATTCTAAATTACATTTAAAAAATCAAAATATTTCAGTCTTATGATAATTTCATATTCAAATAAAGAATATCAGAGAAAAATAAGGGAATAACCGCCCTTTTTTTTAAGAATGCTTGCATTCTAATCCCAATAAGGTATTTTACTGTGTATGAGAAAAAATCTGAAAATGTATTGAGATAGCTCAGGCAAAAAGCAGCCGGAAAATGTTAGTTTTAGTTCACGAAAAATCAAAATAAATTTTAAAATTCAGTTTTTTATCGTCTTTGAATACCACGAAATGGTAGCCGCCATATTATTACGTCATACCGCTGAATAAACCAATCAACTGAACGACTTTTATTGAAAAGATATCTTACATTCAGGAACAGCAAACCAACGATAAGTAGAATAATAAGTCAGTTTTTTAATCATAAACAATTATTATACAAAATATCAGCGCATTTGTTTACACAGCAAACTGACGTCATGCCCTCAGAGCAATATGGCGTCCACTGCGTCCAGCGTTTTCGTCAAATCACGCGCGAAATAAGAAAATTTAAAATTTAAATGCATTTTTATGGCACTAATCATATAGGTAAATAAAATGTTGTGTTTTTTTAGTGATTTATTAGCATTTTAGAATCTAATTAACACATTTTGGGGTGGAATACCCTATTAGTCAAAATGACCTCTAATTTATCCTATTTATCAAAAAAATTACATTGATCGCTGAGATGAGATTGCGACCATGAATATTTTTTATGGTGGATACATTAAATTATTAAATGTACAGAGCGCCAGGGTAGCCCGCGAAATGCGGTCGCGGACCATATTTTAATCAACATACAACCTGACACAGACCTGCAAATTGAAAAAAAAAAACGGAAGAAAATATGAATTACTGAGGCAACCTTATCGCTTCCACCTTAAATGTGGGAATTGTCTGTCTGGTGCTTCCCAAGCCCACCCCGTGTATACTCACATTGTTCCTGGAGATCCCGTTGACGGGGAAGGTGAGCGAGTCTGCCAGCACGTGCGCGCGCCGCTCCGCGCTCCACACCAGCACCGTGGCCACGGGGGACATCTCGGCCGACACCGTCACCGCGAACGTGCGCACGCCCTCCTGTGTATACATCACATACCAGAACCATAAACCACCAGACTGAGACAATGAATACACCATACAACTGGATTGTATGGTGTATTAATTGTAATAAATTAAAAAAAAAGAGCAAAATTAAACTCAATTGACGCACCGTCGTCAACAAATGCAACATAAATGCTTCTCTTTTATATGCCTTCCTAATTCCACTTGTCATCTATGTATAGTATGACATAACTAAGGGTGCGGTAGTGTGGCGTTTTTAAAGATCGAATGTTGCTTGTGTAGCCTGTCTACCTTATTTTACTTGTAAATATCATTGCTACGCATACGCAAAGCTTTTATCGCGTTATAGCGAGAACGTGTTTGCACAGGTTTTTAAAATCCTTGCGTAAACTTACCTGCGAGCTATACTGCGACTGCGAGCATTTATATAAAGACATTTTTTGTTAACTGAACATCTGAACTTTAAAGCAAGTAAAATGAAACAAAATGTCCAGTAGCGAAATTAGGTTGTGCATTTCAGCACAAGGATGGTTGGTTTGGAGTTAGGTTGTGCATCCAATATGTATAACAATGCTTTCAGGATGTTGTTGAGGCTGCCTCGTTACTGCAGCGCGTCGGAAATGTTTGCGCAAGCCCGCACCGACGGCTTTTATGCAATTGTACGCAAAAAATGCGTCGCAACTGAGGAGAATGAGGGGTAGTCTTTCGACTGCATGCTGCTTTGGGGCATTGCGATTTTTTTGCGTGCATCCTGAAAATTGTACCCGAGACCTTCGCTTCTCCGATTGTACAGCAGTTTGTGCGGAGGTTAATTTTTTCTAACACTAGGCAATAAGTTATTTTCTTGTAAGTTACTAACACTATATGGATATTTGTGTCCGAAATAAAGTTATTCAATTCTATTTCAAAAATTACACAACTGCATCTAAGAAAATCACCTTATTAACGACTGTTGCGTAAAAAAATTCTTGATTTTGTAAGAAAATATACACCAAAAACAAATGATTATTATTTAGCATAACCATCAAGAAAATATAGGAGGTATAAAAGTTTACCTGCATGATCTCCTGTCCGCTCGTGAGAATGATTCCTTTGGACATGACGACATAGTTGAACGACTCCATGTAGAAGTTGCTCTGCACGTGGAAGATTATGTACTCGCCCACCTGTGTGACCACGGCTTAATATTAGGGTCATTTTTATAACATCGACGCCTGGCCACGGTATGAACAGACAAGCATGAATGGTCGCAAAGATAATAACATGAAAATGAACAAAGAAAAATAAGGTTATATTTTGTTGGCTTTTCTATATTGGCAACGACAAATGGAAATTGTGGCTTCTGAATCTATAACAACTGTTTGTGTTACTTCTTCTTCTTAGAGCGTTGATGGCAAAAATAACACGAAAAAATATATAACTGTAGTTTTCTAGCGAAAACTTTAAGCCGCTTCCCATCCGTTATCTACTGTCGCCACTGATAGGTTAAGTTCAGACACGCACACGTGTAGTACTCGCTCCACATGTTCGTCCCAAAACAGCCAACGTTGGCCAGTGGTATTCTCAATGTGAGAATAATAATGAATATCGCGTTAAGTTGAACAAGTAGCGTTGGTGCCAAGTTATGGCCTGCCAGCATGTCGCCACTCACCCGCGCGTCGGTGGTGCTGGTGGCGATGCGGATGTGCTGGTTGTTGGCGCTGTAGTGCGCGATGAAGTGCACGTCGGCCGCGGCGTGCGAGCCCAGCGCGTCCACCAGCTGCGCGCTCAGGCGCACGCCCGTGATGCCGTTGAGCACGTCGCGGTAGTTGGGGTCGTTTTGTAGACCTGGGGCAAAGATGAACTAAGTAGAAGCAGCGCAGGTTGAACTAGACAGTGGTGGGCCACGCACCAAGCCGTAAATATAATCAGCCTATAATGTTCCCACCGCTGGGACACAAACCTCCTCTCTGTGAGAGGAGGTTGGTAAATGTCACATCTCTGTTTCGTCACGATGTTTTCCTTCACCGTTTTCAACGCACGGGCTTGCGGACGGCGAGTAATGGGTAGCTCGCTGTCCGGTAAGGACCAAGCCCGGGTCGACGGCGCGTTGTGTTTCACGCGCGCCTCAAATAGATGTCAGCAGCAACTGATGGGGCCCACAAGGGCCGATGCCTGCCAGGGGTGCGGGTTGTTCGAAAGAGATACCGCAGCCCCTGGCACACAGGCAACTGAGGGAACACGGGTGGGTTTTAGTCAGTAAAAGTCTGACACGCCTCCTGCTCCACCGCGCGAGAAGTCATTTGATGATTTCCCACCCAAAAAAAAACCGTTTTCAACGCAGTGGTGATGAAATAATTTTCACTGAGTAAAGCGCCAGTCTGGGTTCAAACCTCATAAGTCGCGCAGTTACCACTGGGCTACCACTGTTCCCTCCGCTTCGATTTCTCTCACGATTTCCCCATCTTTACGATATGTTGTATTACATAGCTGGTTAATTTCTACCATCCTCTACACTACACTATACTAGAACATGGGTAGCTCGTGAGCAAGTGATAGCTCTTTTCGATTGACGTCGCTTGCTAAATAGCTCACTAACTAAGTTAGCTTACTCAGACTCACTAGCTCAGTACTTCAGCGAGACACCGACGACCGACCGAATTCACCGGCCGAACGGCTCATTGGGCTCCCTTCGGAATACTTCACTCAGATCACATCATTTATTCTTCCAACAATAGATCTCCGGCACAAATACGTCAATGTAAACTTATCATATGACAAAAATATTTTTTTTTTCAATTTATCTTTGTAGTTGTTAACTTTAAGTACAAAATACTTTGGCACATTATAAAAAGGAACCGCAATTTTTAACAAAAAAAAAAAGAACTAACAGTCGGCGTCTGAGTCACTGAGCTATAGAAGAGGTAGTGAGCTACGGGAATGATATAGCTCTTTAGAGTGGAAGAGCTAATCGCTCATTTTCTTTTCAGTGAGCTTTTTCGCCCATGTGTACACTATACTCACGCAACAACTTGTACAGGTCCAGCTTGAGATGCCACACGGCGTCGCTGCCCGGCACCAGCGCAGGCTGTTGAGGGTCCACGCCAGTCCCTCTGCCCTCCACTTGTACGTGAACCTGTAGTGATACTCCTCGTGCCTGCCAGCTTGGTAGCGGGGAGCCGTCGTGGTATGATACTACCATCTGGAAGAATATTTTCATCAGTTGTAATGCCCTGGGCCATTGAAAAAGATAGGATCATTTAGAAACGTCTCGCTTCGAACGTGTTTAAAGCCCTGCTGCTTTCTAGACATGCCTAGTAAAAACAGCAGCAAAACTTCGATCCCTATCTTATCAGCTACTTATTGGATTTAGTTGGACTCTGGATCTTGGTTAGAATTCAATTTCAAACGAACACTCTACTTTTTGTTGGTGCCCAAAATTGAGTCAAGAAAAAACTGAAAATACAGGTACCTGATTTATGCAGGACATGAGCTTATCTATACAAATCTATAATATTGAAGTGTTTGTTTGTAATGTCAAAACAACAGCATTTTACTAAATGAGAAAGCACATTCGGTACTTATAAAAAAACCTGTCTGTTTGCTCCAGTTCAGTTAATCTCTGAAACGGCTGGACCAATTTTGACGGGACTTTCACTGGCGGATAACTGATGTTGTGAGGAGTAACATAGGCTAGGCTTTTCTTTATGTCCCGGTAGCACGTTCCCGTGGGATAATTTCTGGCATTCACCTGGGCGAATCCGCGGGCAATGCTTGTCCTAAAAATAAATGAACCTTACTCAAGCGAAACCTTTAAAATCTACTCACATAAACATCAAACGGCATCGAAGGCTTGAACACCTGCGGCGTGCCTCCCAAGAAGGTGACTTGTAACGAGGAGTTGAAGATCCTGGCGATGCTGTAGCCTTCGATGACCTCATCTAGGAACGGGTCGCCCACTGAGGCTGTGATGATGACTTCCACGCCATCCAGGGTCGGTACCAGCTGGGCTAGCTCCGACATCGGGTATTTGAAGTCGTATGTGCCGTTGAACTGCGAATTTAGAGGTTGGTTGTAGCTGTTCAGATATGGTGTTAGATATAGGTGAGGATCACCTCACCTCACTGCATCAGCAGAAGGGGCGAAAATGCAATATAATATTCCCAAGGCTGGGACACAGGCCTCCTCTCTTCGAGAGGGAGTGGGCCACTACTCTACCACGCTGGCCCTGTGCGGGTTGGTAGATGACACATCTCTTCGAATCACGGTTCTAGAACATGCCGGTTTCCTTCACCTTTGCAGGGCAGTGGTAATGAAATCTACACTATCTACATCTACTAATAATATAAAGAGGAAAGATTTGTATTTTTGTATGTAACGAATAAACTTAAAAACTAGTGGACCAATTTCAAAAAATATTTTGCCTTTAAAAAGCTACATTATCACTGAGTAACATAGGCTATATTTTATCCCCGTATTCCTACGGGAACGGGTACTACGCGGGTGAAACTGCGGAGCGCTGCTAGTTATTTACAAAGTAAAGCGCGTGTCAGGTTTCAAACCCAGGACCTACGCCTATTGAGTCGCGGCCATTACTGTTAGTGTTCGCCTATAAAGAAAAGTAGATTCACGGGAAAGTCGTGAATACTTAGAGCAAAATGATTATTTGAAGACTACCAAGCTTACCACCATCCTTCTATTGGACGAAGGGAAAAACACGGCACATAGATTCTCCAAAAGATTGCTGCTAGAAATTAAGTCCAAAAATTACTCACATATCTCAAGTAAGGCAGTTGATCGTAGTACGGATTGTTGTAATAATTGTTGTACGTCGAAGTCGTTGTGTAGGTGTTGTAGTTGGGATTGTTGTTGTTATTATTGTTGTTATTATTGTTGTTGTTATTGTTGCTATTGTGTTCGATCGCGTACTGTGTCGGGTCCGGTTTCAGCATCCAGAAAGGATACTTTTCATCCTGGTAGACAGAAAAAGTTTTGAGTAGATAAAAAGGCAATCAATTTTACAGCATCGCTAAGCATAAATTAGCCTATAATGATCCCACAGCTGGGACACAGGCCTTCTCGCTGTGAGAGGTATTTCAATATTAACATGATTTTTCCGTGATGCGAGAAAAGCTACAGTGTGATGGAATAATAGAAAATATAGGGGGCGCCAGTATCGCTAGTCTTACAATTCAAAGTACAGGAAAACATAAAAACAATTCTTTGGTTGAACTCTCGCCAGACCAATCAATGAGGGTTTTCAAGAAAATTCACGCCACCAGGTGGCACCACTATGACCAGAGGTCTTTCATTTCGACAATGAATATAAAATACATGATGACGTTCATCATTCGTTTCGTTCATTCTTTCGGCATTCAGTCACGGTTTAATGAAAATATAGGTGCTTTGACACTTTTGACAGGTGCCCGGACCTGACGTCTCAGTGCTGCCACCTAATGAACGTCATTTAAAAAAACCCTTATTGTCGGGATTCCACGTAAATTATTATTTGACAATTTATCATACAAAATCACTGATCAAGACTTGAATGAGATAATGAAACGTGTTAAGGTGGATACTAATATATACGCGCGATATTCAAATATTCTTACGTTTATTGCAATTTACAGGTCAGTGTCCGGTTGTATATTGATTAAAATATGACTCGCAACCGTAAAAAAAATGGCTTTCTAATAATTAAAATCATCAATACAACCATTGAAGTTAATTTAGCATAATTAGCTTATAATCTTCCGACCGCTGGGACACACCTCTCCGTGAGAGGGAGCGGGCCCAGTGCGGGTTGGAATTTTTGGTTCTAGGACATGCCGATCTCCTCACGATGTTTTCCTTCACCGTTTGAAGAGCAGTGGTGATGAAATAATTTACACAAAGTGTCTGTCTGTGTTCGAACCTACGACCTACAACTCGTAAGTCGCGGCCGTTACCACTGAGCCACCACTGCTCTTCGAAGTTCATTTAATCCCATCGAATGACTTTTCCATGCAATAGTCATGGTGATATTTGTTATGCTCGCGAATAATATTTAAATCATCTTACAACCTGACGTTGACCTGCAAAATGGCAAAAAACGTATTTGAATTTCTCGGGCTGCCTTAGAAAGAAGGAATAATATTTTATTTGTGACACGCACAGGAAATACAAACAGTAAGGAAGAACATAATAAAGAGAAAGACCTGTTTGAGGTATTTTTAAAAGAGTAACCGTGGAGTTTCTTGCCGGCTCTTCTCCATAGGAAGCGACAAATAGGAACCGTGCACCTAGCTTCTGACGTTTCATAAGTGCTCTTGCAGGTTTATGTGAAATTAAATATTTTGATTTTGAGGGCAAAAAGGTTCATATCTCAGCATAATGCTACGATATTTGTAAAAAAAAAATAACTACCGCAGCGCTAATTTAACGTGCGCTTAGCGCATAATTAAAGAAAGAAAAAGTTAAGTAGTTCATACTTACAAAGTTAAACATCCTAGTGACCACCTTCTGCGGATCATACCACCAGTCCGGCTGTTCCAATTGGTTCGGCTGACCAGGGATGTACCGATTCTCCTTAGTAACTACCCTCCCGAATTCATCGACCATTGTTTGCCCATAGTTGTCGTATTGTTGTTGCTGATAGTTGCCGTCGTACTGTTGCTGGTAGTTGCTGTCGTTGTTGTTGTTGTTGTTGTAATTGTTGTTGTAGTTATTGTTGTAGCCAGGGTTGTATGGGTAGTTTTGGCGGACTGTGGATGAAATGGTGAGTTTACACGGTTGTGTGGAGACTACTATATTTAAGATGTTACTAATACCCAGATAAATAAACTACTTTATATAATTACTTTGTATTGTATCTCTTCTGTATCTAGCTACTGTGTTTCAGGGAATAGAGATGTATGGCTCTTGTGATCCAGGAAATCATAGTTAACAGCCAAGGCTATGATAATATGTACTGTCTTAAAACCTCAATAAAAACTGAAAGTTGGCTATGAAATTGGCGGCTCATAGCCAAATTCTAGACTGACTGTATTTAGATTTCTATCATATTTAAGTGAACCATGTACATTCTTTTGAGAAATAACTTTCTTTAAACCGATACATAGTTACATTTTTAAACATACATGTATAGATCAGCTGTTTTTTTTTTCATAGTTTTCAGGTTTGGTCCCATAGTCAAAATTGTTAATAATGAGTGAGTAACCCCTTTTTGAGTAAGCTTGAAAACGATCTACTTAAATATAACGGCGCAGACTTAATTTCTTTTAAACACACAACTTACCTCTGGTATACTGGTTCCCCCCTCCATACCCTGTAGGTACTCCAAACTGTCCTCTATTATTGAACTGTCCCTGCGTGTAGTACCTCGGTCGGTACTGCGGTATCGGTCTGATGGTAGCCTTTAGGGTCAGATTGCCCCGAACTGGCGCGCCTGATGTGTAATTCGCCATTATGCGGCCGTGGATAAACGGTTCAGTATTGAAGAAGAACGCCGGCATTGTTACGTTTACCTGGTGGACGAGATGGTAGAATTTGAGATTCGATTAAAATATGTTTGTATTGAAGTTATGCTGGGCATCATGGCGCGAAATTACTATGGCGTTCCTGTGTTGTGACGTCAGATGATAGTAGCGCTGTCTCCGTCTAGCATTAACTTTAAAACGCATAGAACTTCGCCATTTTTATGATATTTAAACATGTTTAATGTTTAGTGTCCCTTTATATTTTAGTTGGTTTCGAAAAATCTAATAAAAAAAAACCAGTCAAATACCCTATTACGCCCCTATACCTACGCGGAACGCCCATAAAGATGGAATCGTGAGAATGGTATGGTGGTGGTTACAATAAAAGAATTGCTAGAATGGTACATACCTCATATCGTGTCTGGTAATACTCCTCAACGAGGAACTGCGACTCCTCGATCTGTCCTAGCGCCTCCACGCGGATGTACCATTCGCCGTACAATGGCTGGTCCGACATCTGGTACTGCAGACTTACTGTACCAAAGTTACTCTGAAAAGAATAGAATACTCTTTATTATGTTCACCATACGTATTAGCCTAAGTTCTTTTTAAGCATTTTTTTTTTCAAGTACCGGATTTTGAACTCTCAGTATTGAGTCGAGCACTGAGAATCCAATAGAGCGCATCTCAGCGTGTCAAGAAAACAGTATTTTTAATTTTCATCTCTCGGCGTTAAGCAGAGCGTTGAAAATCCAGTACGCGGAAAAAAATCGCCTGTGCGTAATGCGCCTGGGTTTGCAGATATAAATGTAGGAATTTTACATAAGGTGACACAACAGACGGCCTTATTGCAATAAGCGATTTTCTGTATAAACATAGATAGGATGGTATGTATCCCGGAAGACAATCATGCTAGGAATAGTAGCGCCCGCTACTATTCCTAGTTTTACTTAAGTAACATGTGTGTAAAGAGGGCTTTTACATTTCGAAGTGCTCAGTTTTAGGTAAATTTAACGGCGCGTGGTAGCCGATCGCGCGGTTTGTCTAGTGAAGTACGCTACGCACACATGCTAACCGCTATGCGTCGGACGCCCAGAAGCTAGATTTATAGCGCTGCATTCAACGATCGTTAAAAATTTTACTTGACTTTTAAATACTTTATTTCAAGGAAGCTGACTTGGTATCCTTAGTTATAAAATACTTTTTTAAAATTTCGATTAAACATACATAGATAAAAAATTAATTTCAGAATTATATTTGGTGTTACTGTTTGAAACATATTTTTTTTTATTTAACATTCCAAAGAACAAGGTACAGTCCTACCATGGACATTTTTACAAATTACTAAACTATTCATGTAACAAAGCATCAAAAGATGCCCGAAAGTAATTAAAAAAACTAAAAAACACGCTTTAAAAACCAAACTATAAAAGTAGAAAATAATTTAATTCTATTAAAAAGCGTGGGGTACTTTTTGAGGTATTTTTAAAATCAATTAATATCAAGCACCCCACCCACGGTTTTTAATAGAATTTAACTATTTTCTACTGTTTTGGTTTGGTTTTTAAAACGTGTTTTTTAAACTATTATTTTATTTTCATTTTTTAGTTCTGCTAACTACAAAAGTGTGATTTTTAAGTTTTTTTTGTTCTTTTTTTTTAAATGACATCGGTCCTCGATAAGTCTACAAAGTTTAAATGAAATCTGACCGTTTGAAGTGGGTCAAAATCGCGCCCTAAGAAGCCGGTTACAAACAAACATAGAAACATACATACAATACAAGTGAAGCTAATGTAAAGCGTGTAAAAATTTATGAAATCCTTTGCCGACACAAAGTTTTTGCTGACATTATGTAAACAAATATATTTTTTTTAATGAAATTTTCTCGGCCATATACTTTTTTTTAAATTTTGTGGCTATATCTAAACCATAATCACTCATCATATCTCGAGTCAAAAGT
Source organism: Polymixis lichenea (assembly GCA_949091785.1). Taxonomy (NCBI): domain Eukaryota; kingdom Metazoa; phylum Arthropoda; class Insecta; order Lepidoptera; family Noctuidae; genus Polymixis; species Polymixis lichenea. Next base: position 21,143,417 of record OX420948.1, on the reverse strand, counting down.
TCGAATCCAAAGAAAAGTTGTGAAAGCGCCCTTAACACAACATAACATCACGCCTGTTATCCTCGAAGGGTACGGCAGAGGTGTACCTATAAGTGCGCCCACATTTCGCCAGTTATGTTTGTAACTCATCAATTGCAAATAACTAGAATTTCGTGGGCTACCTTAATCCAATGCCAAATAACTATTGCCATTTTATTTACATGCAAAATCGTAACACATACTCAAAGTACAAACTACATCAATTATACGAAACACTCTAATTATGTATGCAAGTAGAATAACGCCTAGTAAATGTGTGTGAACTCTTGAACCTGTTGTATAACAGTTTATGCTATAGTTCCGGCCGATTCAGAATTTAGTTACATCAACCAACTCAGGGGGACTACTCTCTAAGTCCCTCAACGAAAAAACGGGCCCGTCCAAAAGTAGTTCGATTCTTCGGAATGAACCCTAGTCGGACTTTACGGACGGCCAAAACACATCGGAAGTACGGACAGCTATCAAATCGTGTAGTCGTTCATTCAAAATCAAAATAAATTTATTCAAAATCAAAAGTTATTTATCAAAATCAAAAGAAATTTATTCAAAATCAAAGTTTATTCCAATTAGACTAAGAATCAGCGTCAAAGTTACATAAGACAGTCGCCCAATATGCCCGCCCTTCACGACCTAATGCTGAAGAAGAAGTGGCGCAACAAACTCTCCAGCAGCACAGCTGTCTGTTCAGTTAGATACACTTGATTCTTTACAATAGTAATTAACATTAAGAGATACATAAAATTGAATTAAATCGTTTGCCATTTCTTATAGTTCGGGTCCCGAACTAATATCCGAACGTGATACGGAGTAGACAATGCCCAAAACTTCGAACAAATCAACTGATTTCTTGCTTAGAGAGTTTTTACCCATTGGTCAAATGCAATTTTGCTTTAAAACATTCACCTTTCTTCAGTTGTAGTCGCTCGAGTATATAGTCGGCTACAAAAATATTATAGTTTATCTTTAGGTCGAAACATAAACACCGTTTCAAGTTAAAATTTTCGAACTAGGGTCATACGGATCGGAGATCGATCATCATTATCCTGCCCATCCAATAGGGTATTTTACTCTTTACGAGAAAAATCTAAAAATATATTATTGAGATAGCTTAGGCAAAATGCAGTCGGAAAATGTTAGTTTTAGTTTATGAGACAACAAAATAAATTTTAATATACAATTTAAAGATTTCAGTTTTTTTAATCTGTTTTTGAACACTTATGCATGAAATAGTAGCCGCCATGTTATTACGTCATCCGGCATGTCAACTGACCGACTTTGTACTTTTATTATTTTCGTAACCAAAGTAATTTTTATTTAAATAATATTTTGCATTCAGGAACAACAAACCAACGATAAGTAGAAAATTATCTATTTTTTTTATTATTATAAACAATTGTCTTATGTTATATTAACGCATTTGTTTAAATAGCAAACTGACGTCAAACCCACAGAATAATATGGCGTCCACTGCGTCCAGCGTTTTCGTCAAATTACGCGCGAAATTTGAAAATGTAACATTTAAATGCATTTTTATGGCAGTAATCGATTAAATAAAAATGTGTTTTTTTAAGTGGTTTATAGCACTCTAGAATCTAACTAAGACACTTTTCAAAAATAAGTGTAATACCCTATTTGTTTGGGGTCGGCACAACATGTCTTTTATCTTCTTTCTTCCGCACTACATAATATTAGTCGTAGTCACTCCCTTTCTAGCCATATCATCTTACACACAGTCCATCCATCGTTTCTTTGGTTTGGCTATACGACTAGCGGACACACTTGACGACATTTTCCTCATTCTTCCGCATCACATGGGCATACCATGACAACCAATTTCCAAACAGTTTCTTATTATGTCTAGGTTTCTCGGTTAACACCAGACATCCGCCTCTTAGCTGCATGCAACCTTTTATTTATACATTTTGTGGCCCAACATTCTAATCCATACAAGACAGCAGGTCTAACCATTGTTTTATAAACCTTCCATAAGTTTAAGGGGAAGGCAGGAGTCGCAGATACATCCCAGTGTTCATTTTGTCTTAACGATCTACTACGCCATCGCTTTGCACGAGTGTACAGAGATACCGAAAGTCGGGGCAGACTGGGAGGTCGGATTGGATCGGAGCTCGATTTTGTTATTTAATGCTTATACATAGAGATGGAGACTTAGTTGGTCAGATGATTGAATGAAGGTTTATATTGAAGTATCCAAGATAGTCTACGACTATGTTAGTAGGCGTTAAGTCGTAAGATATCATGTATCATTTGACTACAGTTCGAGTGAACAATGGTCTTGAAGAGACCTGACACTACTAGCCTATCTGATCGAGTGGCAAGGTGGCACAATAGAACATTATTCACACATTGTGATCCTATCAGACTTGTTATGAAGTGTGAAAGATGAAGTGGTAACAAAATAGCTTGGTTATGATTTATGAATACCGCATATTGGTTTCGATTTTCATTTTTACCCCACTTCAAAGAAACGTTATGTTTTCTCATGTGGGATTATCATGAGCATTTATTTTGTCACCTTTTAAACTAACTACTAATATTTTTGAAATATTTTCTAAGTGCATTCAAGGCTGCCATTACAGAAAGGCCTAAAAAACAAGATATATTTTAGCTGCACTTTAAAAATATATTTTGGCCTTAAATTTTTTTGTCATTTAATCCGTAAGGTGAAATCTGCAGATAAATTGTAGCAGTCGGGACCCATTCTAGAAAGTCAGCCGTCTAGTCAGTAGATTGGAATAATCTGCAATGTAATATAGGTATGTGCTCTCAATTCACTAAGCCTCCATTTCTAGAATGGGTCCCGACTGCTACAATTTATCTGCTTATAAGCATCGCCTTAGCAACTGGCGATTCTTAAGTTAAGTGCAATCGGGTACAACGACTTTCTTGTTTTAGGGATTTTCCATGAATACTCAGAAAAGCAGTCGGGTTTTTTTTATTATTTTTTATTACGATATCACTTTCACAGTAATTACGAATATAACGACACCTCGCAAACTAAAATCCATCGATCCTTTCAGGCCGCAGAGCGGGCCAAACATTTGAATTTGGCGCCAAAAATCCGCCATTTTGTTTTTTTTTATTTTGTTATACTCAGTGTCACTCTCACAGTAAATACGAATCTAACGACACCTCTCAAGCTAAAAGCCATCGAGCCGTTCAGGCCACAGAGCGTGCCAAACATTTGAATTTGGCGCCAAAAATCCGCCATTTTGTTTTTTTATTTTGTTATACTCAGTGTCACTCTCACAGTAAATACGAATCTAACGACACCTCTCAAGCTAAAATCCATCGAGCCGTTCAGGCCACAGAGCGTGCCAAACATTTGAATTTAGCGCCAAAAATCCACCATTTTGTTTTTTTTATTTTGATATACCCGGTGTCACTCTCACGGTAAATACGAATCTAACGACACCTCTCAAGCTAAAATCCATCGAGCCGTTCGGGCTGCAGAGCTTGCCAAACAATTTTACATACATACATACATACATACTCTCGAAAAATATAAACCTCCTTCTGGCGCAGTCGGGTAAAAATTAAACATGGTATGGTTTTGTCCCATTATTAATATTGTCTGTACGGAAACAGAATACTAAAATAAAAACCATTAAAAAGTTAGGAGCCAACAATTATTAGTTTTTCTTGCTAATTTATCCTAACTTTGGGCGTGTCTAAGTAATAAAAGAAGTGTAAAATCTGAAAAACCAAGTCGGTACCGACAAAGCTCAAATATCGAAAAGTATAATAAACTTTATTGGTCATTGATTTATGCAATGGTTTTTTCATAAAACCCGATCTTCTGAAGGACTGTTGTTAATTTTGTATGCGCCTGTTGTACTATAAATGGTCCTACATCTCACTCAATAATGTTGTACGTGTAGACCAGCTTCTAAGTGCTCATCACTGATACTACCTCTGTCGGACACGAAGCTTGGTGAGACAGTATGTTTTTTAGCCAGGCCCATCATTGAGTTCGAGCCCGCGACTAGGTTCCCCTTAAACAAATTCGCTTATACTCCTCCCAAACTCCCAAACAAAAGTCCTTACTTCTACCAAAATTAATTCCAGAAAAATTACATAGTTTATAGCTACATTACCTGTCTAGACAGCCATCTCTTCATGATGCGTCGGTTGGGGTCCAAGATGAACACGTCGATAGCTCGCCCGAAAGCCTTCAGCTCTGTGTTGATCGGTATCACGCGGAAGCGAACTGAAAAATACGGATTTATTGCAGATGTTGTAACCTATGAAAATTGAGGTAGTTTTGATGGCCACACAAGACAACTCTCTCTGCCTAACAAAGGTATATCTATAGTTCTGGCTCTTGTGATAAAGGAACTCCTAGTACAAGAACCAGGGCTAAACTGATGTTTGTGACTTGAAGTGAAAATAAAAAAATTATAAATAAATAAATAATTATGATGGACGGTTTGATTTATATTCATAGTAACACTTGTGTGACAAATTATTTACGATTACCGTTGAGCGCACCTCGATTTACAAGGTCCATGTTCACACGTATGTCACACACAAAGATATCGAGGCAGGATATTTTTGCGCACTTTCGCGCAATCAGTACGTTGTTCTTATTATCTCTTTCATAAGTTCTATAATGCTGTTACATTTGTCAGGTGTTTTCACATCTTAGTACTTACCAGTTTGTCCCTGCATGTAGACAGGTTTGTCCATCTGTATGAATATAGTCATGAATCGTCTGGAGAAAGAAAGCTGCGATTCGTTGACGAAGGCCCGGCCTCCGAACGGAGTGTCTAGGTATAGGCCTTCCACGCGGAGCTTGTAGTCACCCGGCACTGTTGTTGGGGGCACCTGAAGGATATAAATTAGTTAAACTATAAATAAGGTTTTAAATGTCAGGCAAAGTTTTAAGACAATAATTATAAAGAAGTGAAGAGCCTATATAAGTGTTCAAAATTGTGCTTTTTACAGTTTCGGGGCATATAATACACCCCATTTCGTTTTTAATTGCAAATACTAGATTCCTTAGTGAAAGGTCTTGGCAGACAGAGACATAAGGATATGACAGATTTAAAGTTATTTGGTCACAGATTTTTTCAAATCATTTATTAAGACAGCTTACCCTCATATTCAATATTTCAGGAACTCCTTCTTTCACTCTCTGGTTTACATCAGTAATTTCGACTCCATTGCAAGAGATAGAGGCCCTGATGGTCATCTGCATGCGGGCTTGAAGAATATTCGCTGATATCTTGTAGATCTGGCCTGGTCTCACCATTCTAGATGCCACTATGAAGTATGTTCTGTGAAAATAAAGCTTTATTGTGATTCTAAGGAATTGGAAAAATAAGTTTGTAGAATTATTGTAGCAGCACTTACAAAGAGTTGTAAGATAAAAAAAAAAAAATGGTTAAGAATTTTTTAGAATTCCCAAATTAGGAGCATTATTACCAAGATCTTTTATAAATATGTATATGTTGAGGCTTAGATATTGTCATATCAAAAGAGCAAACACTTATGGTGAACGGAAATTTTGTTTTGTCACTAGTCACAGCAATAGTCACTTCTTAGAAAGGAAAGATGAAACTTACGCTTCATTAATTATGACACTCTCATGTTCCAAAGGGGCACCTTTGAACGCAGTACTGTAGCTCCTGCTGCTATCCCAGGCAGGTCTTGGAGTATTTTCAGTAAACTGGTTTAGATTGTAGTTCACATCTTGATTCCGGTTCTCAAACGGATTCAACCTCTGCTCTGGGCTACGATTTGAATCATATTGATTCCGGTTTGGGTCATATTGATTCCGGTTTGGGTCATATTGACTCCGATTTGGGTCATATGGACGACTAGGATCATATGGACGACTGGGATCATATTGTTGTGTTGGATTGTTTTGTTTACGATTCTGGTTCTTCCTGTTTGGATCATATGGGTTATCATACTTTGGGTCTGAGTTGAGATAATCACTTGTGGGGTTTGTTTGTTGAACATCCGGATTGTATGTTGGTGACGCGTTATCTTGTGATGTGCATAGTTGTAATACTGTTGTTGATAGTATGTATGTTAATATTAAGAGATTCATAATTCAGTCTTTGATTTTATCTGCCTGTAACAAAAATTCAGATTGTAAAGTCATCAGAAATCCAATACAATTAAAAAAAATTAGGTATAATATTAAAAGTAAGTTAAAATATTCAGCCATTTCTGAGTTTCAATTCAACATGTTTCATGCAGAAAGTACACAGTATTTTCATAATCCTGGTGTACTCCTTGATTTGGAAACTATTTTCTATAGGCTACACTCTACCTGTAATGAGATATTGTAACACGAAAACAAACAATACTCGTTTAATTTGATCACAATATTCACAATGAAGGGTCATGCATGACAGGTGTGAGACAGCAGAGTTACAGATTTAGTATTTTTAGTCAAATCTGCTGGTTTATTTTACATAGAAGACATAAGGAAACCAATTATACGAAAAATATTGAAAAGCTGCTTCATAATATTAAGTAAATTATAGTGTATTAGCAGTTGTTGAAGTTAATTTAAATTCAAGATTCGAATTAGCAACAATCGTTAGCCAACATAAACACCGACTATTGTCAGTTAAAAGTTTAGTAAATTACATAACACCGGTCACACAAACAAAATTGTAGTCTACTAAGTAAAGATAGAACGAGTTTAATACTCGATTAACCTTATTTTTAATTTAATAATAAAGTTAACTATTCTCATAACCTGAAGTTAACGCCCATGGATACTCTCCGCTTTTATATTTTAAGCAAAGAACACCACCACATTTGCACTAAAACTTCACTTTCCTACCTTTAAACACATAAACTCACTTAATTTGAAAGAAATTCATTTAAAATAAGTTTAATTCAAATATATAAACAAGAACGTTAGCAACGTCCCATTACTCACTTCATTCAAGAAAATGCGATTGTCGCGCAGCCGCACTTCACCACGCCCGGCTAGTGCGAAAACCGGTATATTCCGTTGACTTTTTAACGTTATCGTAAATTCGACTTTCTTGCATTCAAACAATAAAATGTTAATTATTGCATGATGGGTATTGCTTTCATTTTTACTCCAATGGTTTGTATATATTATATAATGGTTTATAGATATTCGGATTTATTGGTGATATATCCCATAGCCATAGGGTGCTTTCTCTTGTCTGTGGTAAAAGTGTATGTGGGTGTGGAAAAGGCGTAGACTAGACAGAGAATGCGGAAAAGGCGATAAGTTTAAAAATGTAGCTACTTCCTCAACTTTTTTTGAAGATGAGATTATATTTTTAAGATAAAGTTTGCAGAGGTGGTGAAATAGTAACTGGCAGCTGCAGATACCTACCGAATAGTAGTATGTGTTCTTTGTAAGCATTAACGCAAACACCATCATCCGGCCGCCGAGGCTGGTACAGCATCGAGAATTGGCACACAAACGCACACAACAACAGTAACGGTAATTTACTAAGTATTCTATGTGATTCGTATGCAGGTACGTAATTAAAGTTATTTTTTTAATAAGATAAAGATATTTTCTGCTAAAAAGTTTTCCACCTTCTGTAGGTTTTAACGTAGGTAGGTAGGTAGTTTTTATATGGCGAAATTTTTATAGTTCTTACGTACTTATTAATAATAAGTGTGAAGTTAATAGGGTTTCTGGCGTGTTTGTAGGCTAGCTTTTATCTCTAATGCATCCATTGAGTTAATACTAGCGTTGCAAAACCTCGGAAGTAATCGCAATAATTCGGAAATATTCAAAATAATACTTCGATTGGAAGGAATACTACCGCACCAAGAATGCGGAGTAAAATAAATATTGTAAGAATAAAATCGGTAACCTTTGTTTTATTACATATTAAGAATTTAATTATTTCCAGTAACTACGAATTTATGCGTAGGTAGCTTGAAGAGACTCACCGTATATCAGATATTTTGGCGTGCCGTTACTTGAATTAACGCCATTTAGCAGGCAATGGAGAACTTCGTGAACCGCCGAGCTCCGCAGCCGTTCATTTAAATAATCAACGAAGTATTAATCGATGCCTACAATTGGGAAAATTTGACATTTTGGGGTAGTCTAATGTGCTGGCGTCTGTACCTACTTTGGGGAAATATTTCCCTGTAAGTAGTTATCTACACACATCATTAATCTTTTGAACGATTTTTACTATTGTAATATTTATATTTCTTTTTTATAAAATAACTATGCATTTTTTTCATGCATTCGTGACTAAAGCAACAAAATCCTTCATTCAATTTTTCATTTAATCACAATAATAACATTATGTGAACCGTATCAAAATAAAATTAAAACGAAATTAAACTTTTCATGTTTTAGAAAATTAAATAACGACGTTTTGTCGGCACTTGTCGGCAACGATTTTTCATTGAATTTATAAGCTCCCAATGGAAATTTAACAAGTCTTTCAGTTGTAGGGTTGTCGACACTCCGTCCATGTTCTCTAGAACACGTCTCTGGAGCATGTCGCATGCGATGGGATTGAGGTTTGGCAATTGTGCAGGCCACGGCAATACCCGGATGTTTTCCATTGCCAAGTACTCTCTGGTCCTCCAAGCTGTGTGCGAACGCGCATCGTCATGCATCAGCGTCAAATCTGAGCTAAGACTTTGTACAAATGGGTGAACATAAGGCCCGAGGACATCTTCAACGTAACTTTCAGCGTTCATATTGCGATCTACAAAAACGAGCTCTGTTCGTCTGTTCTTCATAATACCCGCCCATACCATCACTGTGGAGCCACTGTAAGGGTGCACTTCCTGGACGCATCTCAGCCTTTCAGCATTTCTGGGACGACGATACACTCTTACCAATCTCGTAGTGGGCACGCCACGATTGCGGTGGTAAATGCCCTCTTTGAGGAGTGGCTTGAGAGGCGGCATGGCGTCCTCACCTTCCGCCTGACACAGGTCCTCACCGGACACGGCTGTTTCGGGAGGTTCCTGTTTCGAATAAGGCGGGAGGAAACGCCCGGGTGTTTCCATTGCGTTGATCGCCCTGAGGACACGGTGGAGCATACGCTGGAGGTCTGCCCAGACGCAGAGCACCGTCGTGTCCTTGTGGAGGCGATCGGCGGCGGCGATCTCTCGCGTCCGGCCCTGGTCCAGGCCATGGTACGGAGCGAGAGTGCATGGTTAGCCGTCACCTCCTTCAGCGAAGCAGTGATGCTCGCAAAGATGGAGGTGGCGCACGTGAGGGAGAGGCAGTACATGCGCCCTCACGGCCGCAGCCTTCGCAGGAGACGCCCTGGGCGTCGGGAATCCCAGGCTGATTCCCGGCCATCGTAGGCGCGGGCTTGCGGACGGCGAGTAATGGGTAGCTCGCTGTCCGGTAAGGACCAAGCCCGGGTCGACGGCGCGTTGTGTGCCACGCGCGCCTCGAAGAGATGTCAGCACCAAGTGATGGGGCCCGCAAGGGCCGATGCCTGCCAGGGGTGCGGGTTGTTCAAAAGAGATACCGCGGCCCCTGGCACACAGGCAACTGAGGGAACGCGGGTGGGTTTTAGTCAACAAAAAGTCTGACATGCCCTCCCGCTCCACCCAGAGCGGGAGAAGTCATGTGATATGATTCCCACCCAAAAAAAAAACCCTTCTAGTATCAGGCCTAAATCCAAACCGGGACACATAGCAAAATTAAATTTTATCCCATTGCTCCTGGGTCCATGTCACGTATTCCCTACACCATTCGTTTCGACGGGCGCGATTCCCATGGCGTATAGGTAGACACCTAATTGGGTGTCGTGCTCGTAGGCCGTATTCATACAGCCTATTTCTCACGGTTTGGTGGCTAACAACAACACCACTTGAGAATTGTACCTTTAAACCTATCTTACGGGCGGTTAACATCGGCTGACGTCTTGCAGTCAGTTGTATGTATCGGTTCTGTCGAGCAGTTGTACTCCTTCCACGTCCTGGGTGCTGCCCAGCAGGATCCCCTGTATTAACGTAACGCTGCCAAAGACGACAAATCACGCTTCTATTGACACCAAAATGCCAATATTCCTGGGACTGATTTCTTCTTGCCTGTAGTATTCCTACAGCTCTGCATTTCATCAGCAGTCAAATGGCGTCACTCCATGACGTAAAAAATGACTCGCCACACAATTTTTGAAAAAACTGTAGGTATAACTCAATGATAAAAGTGAGATAAATACCAAATTTATCAAGCAACGAAAACATATGAAATCGGAAAAAAATAATTAGCTTATAATTTTATGAAAACAAAACACAATCGAAAAGTTTCTATTAAATAGTAGTTAGATATTTAGTTAGTTTCTTTTAAATATTTGTACGCCACTAAGGCCAAACATGACTGATCTAAACTATAATGTAATTTAATAACTTGCATGCTCTGTATGTGTACTCATGTTTCCACAAATAAAGAATCTTGAATCTTGAAAAAAATTAGCCGGTAAGTATATTTTTCCGAGAACATGAAGTATACCAATCTAATTTGTTAAGAAAAAAATAAAGTATGAATTAATAAAACATGCAGTTTCCGTAAATGATGCGCCTTAGACTTTTTGATGTGTGTACATATGAATAATTATTATTTTATTTTTGTATTGTTAAGTTTGAAATGGGCCCGATTTTGTGCTGATGTTATGTACAGACGCCAGCACATCAAACTACTCCAAACTGTCAAATTTTCCCATTTGGTTAAGAACCTTATGCTTATTGTTTAAAGTTGAAAATCTATCAAAGAAATTTGACAGATTGGGGTAGCATGATGTGCTGGCGGCTGTACAAGTTTAGTTTACTTCGTAAAAATGTTTTTGCTTTATGATGTCCACACGGCTACACATCAAGCTATACATTTCCAGTTTACGCTGATCTCGCACTGTATGGAAATCCTATGCAATGCGAGATCAGCTTATACTGGAAATGTATAGTTTGATGTGTAGCTGTGTGTATCTACCTAATTGTTTTTTTTTTTATATATAATTATGTAGGTTTATGAAGAGTTTATTTACTTTGAAGAATATCAACTGAAATAAGTACTTACAGAAACAATTGAAGTAATACAGGATAAGTTTTTATCCAATGCGCAAACTGTAAACATAAATACAGCATGTCATTCTAGACCCCCTAGAGTAGAAATTATTTTTCGTCGGTTTACAAAAACACGCTTTTATAAATGCACGTAAAAACAAAAAATAAATTATGGATCATTCAAGTTGTCTCTATTTCTGGGCTGAAGTGTAAACTATGTGCTTTTAATTATAATATTTGATTGTAAAAGCGTGGGGCGTTGGAACAGGAAAGACTTTTTGTGTAACTTGCTGAGAAATCAAGTTAAGCGATGTTACGAGAAGCAAGTTACACAGATTGCCGCTCTAACTGGAGTTGCAGCACGACTAGTAGGTGGCTCTACATTAAACAGTCTGTTCAAAGTACCAGTTTGTCGAACTCAGACAAAACATGCGCCAGCAGCGAGGAGAGACGACATTCATCGACATTTTTAACGCCTCTTCTTTCAGGAAATTAGGTACTTATGGGTAATGCGTCAACAGAGGCAAAATGTAGAGTTCTTGTTCGTGGACGAGATATCTTTGGTTCCCTTTGGTAACCCTTTGGCGGCATAAACGTTATGCTCTTGTGCGACCTCATGCAGCTTCCGCCAGGAAGTTAGTATTAGTATTCGTTAACAAGAAAGTCTTTCCTTTTCCAGCGCCCCACGCTTTTACCATCAAATATTATAAAAGCACAAAGTTTACACTTCAGCCCAGAAATAGAGACAACTTGAACGATCCATAATTATTTTTTTGTTTTTACGTGCATAAAAGCGTGTTTTTCTAGTGTTTTTTAAACTATTAATTTATTTTATACTTTTTGGTCTTTGATATCGAAATATTTTTAACATTTCGCACCGTCGGTGCAACAAAGTCACCAACAGCTCATTTTTTAATTTTACAGGAGAGGCCTTTTAATTTTGTTTCGCATTTATTTCCTCTTTTCTGGATTACTATTTTATATGATCCTAAAACTACTAAAACTACTTTAAATAGTAATCCAGAAAAGAGGAAATAAATGCGAAAAAAAATTAAAAGTCCTCTCCTGTAAAATTAAAAAATGAGCTGCTGTTGTGACTTTGTTGCACCGAAGGTGCGATTTATACATTTATTTTAAGTAGGCGAATGAGCCCGCATCCTCTCCATCTACGCCAATGCGTCTGTATTGCATGGTGTTTTATCTGTCAGCTTAGAAGCATCTAGCTCTTCAATTTGGAGACCACTAAGTGATTTTACTCTACTTAGGGCCACATACGCCTGTCCAGCCGCAAAAGTACGGGACCCTAAGTACACCACTGCGTGGTCTATCGTACAGCCTTGCATCTTGTGCACGGTAGATGCCCAACTTAAAAGCACCTATGTCAATATTTACACTATTCAATATATAATAGGTTTGTTATAACCTTGAAACCTGGTTCAAAGTTCATTACGTGGCCTTTCTCACAAGTGCAAACTCGACTATGGTACGATATTCCATCATGGAATGCCAGTGCCTATCTTCCGGCTTCATCATCAGACCTTGAAACCTAATCGTGGTCAAAGTTCATTACAAGATTTTTCTAAGAAATCCAAAACAGCTATGATACGATTTTCCATCATGAAGTTCCAGTTCATATCTTCCGGCTCCATCATCCGATCAGTTCGACAGTACCATATTATTTTATTGTCATCAGAACTACATACAGCTGCCAATTTTCATTACGCTACGACCCTTGGAAGATGGTTAAATTAGTTACATTAGATTCCATTACATAGTTAGTTACATACAGGACCTAATAAAAGCGTGTTAATAAAAAATCAGCTGTGCCATATATTTGACCGCGTAGGTATTGCACTTTTCTACGATTTTTTTTGTATAGCCGACGAAAAATTTCTACGCTAGGGGGCCTAGAATTATATGCTGAATTCATGGTTACAGTTTGCGCAATGGATAAAAAAAATATCCTATATAAAGGATGACTGGTAATTAGTGACCGATATTTAAACACATGATTATAATAACTTTTCCAAAGAAACGATTTTTTTATGTGTGCCAGGGGTGACGGTATCTCTTTCGAACAACCCGCACCCCTGGCAGGCATCGGCCCTTGCGGACCCCACCAGTTGGTGCTGACATCTCTTTGAGGCGCGCGTGGAACACAACGCGCCGTCGACCCGGGCTTGGTCCTTATCGGACAGCAAGCTACCCTTTAATCGCCGATCGCAAGCCCACGCCTACGGTGGCCGGGAATTAGCCTGGGATTCCCGACGCCCAAGACGTCTCCTGCGGCTACCAGGGCCGTGAGGGTACATATGCTGCCTCTCCCTAACGTGCGCCGCCTCTCTCTTCGCGAGCATTACCGCTTCGCAGAAGAAGGTGACCGCTGCCCATGCACTCTCGCTCCGTACCATGGCCGGACGCGAGGGATCACGCCGCCCATCGCATCACAAGGACACGGCGGTGCTCCGCCCAAGCCGGGCAGACCTCCACCGTGTCCTCAGGGCAGGGACTGCATACCGATATAATTTTGGTATCGGTATCAAAGTCATCATCTGCCTAGCCTTTTCCCAACTATGTTGGGGTCGGCTTCCAGTCTAACCGGATGCAGCTGAATACCAGTATTTTACATGGAGCGACTGCCTATCTGACCTCCATAATATTATAATGTAAAGTATGTGTTGTTCACCCTTCCCCTCGATCCTGTAAACTAATTCACATCATTGAATCCGTTAGTCACCAGATACTTTCATTGCAACCTACCCATTTTAATGTCTCAGGTGATGAAACTTGGCTTGATGTAATCCTAACATCCGCACCCTCCCTTGTTTCCTCTCACGGCCAGTGTCCCGCGCCTGGATTTTCCCATCATGACCTCAATTTCTTCTCATATGTTCTAAAACCACCTAAACCCTAAAGTTCCGCACATGCGGCGTTTTGCGCGCATGGACGTTGAGAAGCTGCGTCAACATGCGTCAGACCTCAGTTGGGAACTCCTGGCAGTAGCGACAGATGTAGACCAAAAACTGTGCATTTTCGAACGGTTTGTCCTTGCTCTCTACGACAGTCACGAGCTCCTGTTAAGAAGGTTAAACTTCGGCGTCCTCCTGCTCCTTGGAATCGTGCTTTTCGTAAATTTAAAAAGGATCGCAGTCAAGAAAATCGAAAGTTGCTAGAAATCGGTGTAATCAGATGATACACAACGCTAAACGCTGCTAGAATATAGCTACATTCTAGAAACCATACCTTCTTTTTCAACTGCTGATATCTGAGAGTTCCTTGGTACTCTTGGCTTGGTGTCGGCAGACCACGTCATGTAGATTTTCCCAATACAATTGGCCTTGATGATACCAACCGTCATTTCACAACCACTTGTCATTTGGATTCCCAAATGTTGTCCCAGATGGTCGATTTCATTACTGGCCTAGCTAGTTCCATCATAGAACCATTTCACTTCTCTCCGGTCACCTCGGACGAAATTAAAAAGATCATCCTTTCCATAAAACCCAAGGCTGTGGGCTATGACAGCATCAGTCGTAGTATGGTCGTTTGGATCCTTGATAGCCTTCTCCCTCCTATTACCCACATTATCAACTTTTGATTCCAGACAATTCCCATCCTTGTAGCGTATGGCCTATGTCCGCCCGCTCCCGAAAATTTCAAATCCCTCCCTACCTAGTTACGTTCGACCCATTTCCATTCTCCCATTCCTGTCTAAAGTGCTTGAAGCCTGCGTACACAATCAGTTTACGTGGTTTGTTCACTGGAACAACCTTGTTAGCTCGTTTCAGTCTGGCTTCAGGCCTGGGCACAGTACCGCCTCCGCTCTCCTTAAAGTGAGTGGTGACATTAGAGAAGCAATGGAGGATACCAAGGTTACCGTTTTGATATTAATAGATTTCCCTAATGCCTTTAATGCCGCCAGCCACGATATTCTCCTCTCTATCCTCTCTAATCTTATGGTTTCGTCCGAGGCTCTGGAATGGTTCGCTTCTTATTTTCGGGGACGTCAACAGTCGGTTCGCATTGATTAGAGCTCGTCGAGTTGGCGTGACCTGGATGCTGGCGTTCCACAAGGCGGTATTCTTTCTCCATTGTTATTCTCTATCTTCATTAATTTTATAACTTATTGTCTTCGGTGTTCGTATCATCTTTATGCTGATGATTTACAACTGTATTCAGCTGAGCGGGTGGAAGATTTATCGGGCTGTAGCAGATGTGAACCGAGAGATTCAATCAAAAAGTAGTCTGACAGTTTTGGGGTGTCAGTCAACCCCTGTGTCGACGTGGAAAGTGCGATTGTCGCAATCCAGTGCTGGGCACGCCACGATTGCGGCGGTAAGTCCCCTCTTTGAGGCGTGGCTTGAGAGGCGGCATGGCGTCCTCACCTTCCACCTGACACAGGTCCTCACCGGACATGGCTGTTTCGGGAGGTTCCTGTTTCGGATAGGGCGGGAGGAAACGCCCGGGTGTTTCCATTGCGAAGATCGCCCAGAGGACACGGTGGAGCATACGGTGGAGGTATGCCCAGTTTGGGCGGAGCAACGCCGTGTCCTCGTGGAGGTGATCGGCAGCGGCGATCTCTCGCGTCCGACCCTGGTCCAGGCCATGGTACGGAGCGAGAGGGCATGGCTGGCAGTCGCCTCCTTCAGCGAAGCAGTTATGCTCGCAAAGAGGGAGGCGGCGCACGTGAGGGAGATGCAGTACATGTGCCCTCACAGCCGTGGCCTTCGCAGGAGACGCCCTGGGCGTCGGGAATCCCAGGCTGATTCCCGGCCACCGTAGGCACGGGCTTGCGGACGGCGAGTAATGGGTAGCTCGCTGTCCGGTAAGGACCAAGCCCGGGTCGACGGCGCGTTGTGTTCCGCGCGCGCCTCAAAGAGATGTCAGCAGCAACAGATGGGGCCCGCAAGGGCCGATGCCTGCCAGGGGTGCGGGTTGTTCGAAAGAGATACCGCCGCCTCTGGCACACAGGCAACTGAGGGAACACGGGTGGGTTTTAGTCAGAAAAAGTCTGACACGCCCTCCCGCTCCACCCAGAGCGGGAGAAGTTATTTGATGATTTCCCACCCAGAAAAAAAAAAAAAAAAAAACCCCTCTAAGTGTCAGGCCATTGTAATTGGAAGCTCGCGTATGATGGGTAGGGTGACATGACGCTTGGTTCTCTTCCTCCACTTATTTTCGATTGTATAGAGATTTTCTACTTTATTGTTAAACCTTCAGAAAATTTTACAGTTTGGGGTAGCTTGATGTTTTGGCGTCTGTACCGTCATACCCATTACCCCTACTGTTTAATATCACGGTTTGCATCTTGACACGGCACTTAGCTGGCAACGCCAGGTCTCTAGTCTTAGTCAAAGGGTCAACGGTACTCTGCGATCCCTGTATCGTCTGAGGAACTTTTTGGCCGCTAAGACGAAAACCATGCTTGTGCAGACTTTGATTTTCCCTATGATCGACTATTGTGACGTGTGCTACTTTGACTTGATTGCGGTTTTGCTGGATAAGCTCGACAGACTGCTCAACAAATGTATACGGTTCATATTCAATTTAAAAAAATATGATCATGTGTCGAGCTATAGGTCTGAGCTCAAATGGATGTCCATTCGCCAAAGAAGTTTGCGCGCTTTGACCACGCCTTTCTCCATTCTCAACTCTCTCACTCCTCCTTCTTATCTTGTGTCTCACTTCCAACTTCTATGTTATTCTCACGCTAAAAATTGCGTTTTTCTAAAAATCTTCTGCTACTCTGTTTTTCTCATACTTCTGACTTTTCTTCATTCGTCCTTTCACACTCAGTCCATTCTTCTTTGGAATGCGCTTCTTCTAGATAACAGGACGGCCACCAGTCGGTATGCATTTAAGCGGAAATTGCAGAGTTACTTTCGAAACAATAAGCGTAGAGTCATCTCATCACCTCTCCCTTTAATCAATATACAGGGTTATTTGTAAAACACCGGTAACCTCTCAGGACTACGTTACTAACATCATAATCAACAACTTTTGTTCTATGACTTTTAAAAATTCATCATATTTTAATTCATCAGATTTACATACAAAAATAAAAATATTTAAATTCAACGCTCTAAATGTTACGAAGTCTATGCGAAGCAAAAGAAAGCGATAGGTAGTACCGACAATAGCGAGGGGAGCGGGCGGCGGGGGCGGTTGAACTTGACCTATTTACGGGCGGCCTTCAGTCATTCGTTTGCTTTGATGCGCTTGCGTCGCGTCATTACGGGTCCTTGTAGTGAAATTCGGCAGTGCAGACGTATACGTAATTATCTTTACATGATGGCGTATCAATATTCCAATGTCGAGTACACGGAAATGGTGCGAATGCTAGCTAGGTGTGATGCCAATGTTTCGGAAGCGTGTCGCCAATACGCCATACGATTCCCAAACGTACGTATACAAAATACTTTTATCAAGTGCTATACCGTTGTAACTTTACAGAAAATGTGAGATGTCATTGTTAGTTTGTTTTCATTACGGTGTTTAGTGCATAGGTACCGTGAAATATCAAGGTTATTTCCATGTCAAATGTTCGATTGTAGGTATAATTTGGCTTTTGCGTAAAAAGGCGGGAACCGTAGCGTAGCGAGTTACTAACCCAAAAGTATTACTACGAGGACAGTGCGCGGCAATGTATGTAGGTACAGCAAAATACAGAGTTGAAATGTGTTACATAGGACAACGAAATATTTAAAAGGTTTGTTTTTGGTAAATGTATTATGTTTTGTAAAAAGTCGTAGAACAAAAGTTGTTGTTTATGATGTTAGTAATATAGTCCTGAGAGGTTACCGGTGTTTTACAAATAACCCTGTATATATGTATTTAATATTTATATATATTATAGTACTACTCTGTCAAGAAAGTACCGGGAAAGGATCAATAATACACAAAATGTTAGTAATAACTACTAGTAACTGTTAGTA
The DNA here is from genome assembly GCA_949091785.1 of Polymixis lichenea. Lineage (NCBI taxonomy): Eukaryota > Metazoa > Arthropoda > Insecta > Lepidoptera > Noctuidae > Polymixis > Polymixis lichenea. Next base: position 21,125,424 of record OX420948.1, on the reverse strand, counting down.
TACTTTGAAGGCGATCAAAGTAGCACACGTCACCATAGTCGATCATAGGGAAAATCAAAGTCTGCACAAGCATGGTTTTCGTCTTAGCGGCCAAAAAGTTCCTCAGACGATACAGGGATCGCAGAGTACCGTTGACCCTTTGACTAAGACTAGAGACCTGGCGTTGCCAGCTAAGTGCCGTGTCAAGATGCAAACCGTGATATTAAACAGTAGGGGTAATGGGTATGACGGTACAGACGCCAAAACATCAAGCTACCCCAAACTGTAAAATTTTCTGAAGGTTTAACAATAAAGTAGAAAATCTCTATACAATCGAAAATAAGTGGAGGAAGAGAACCAAGCGTCATGTCACCCTACCCATCATACGCGAGCTTCCAATTACAATGGCCTGACACTTAGAGGGTTTTTTTTTAATAAAAAAAAAACCATGAATACATCCAAATTTATTTTATCGCCTTCAAAGTATGCTCCTGCAGAAACGAAAGAAACAGTTCTCGCCTCCTTTATGTCTTCTACCGAATGAAAACGGGTGCCACGAAGTGGTAATTTGAGTTTAGAAAAAAGAAAGAAATCGGCTGGAGCCATATCTGGTGAATAAGGTGGTTGCTCGATGGTATTTGTTGAGTTTTTGTTGGAATTTACTCGTTCTAGCATGTCCTCAGCGACTCCTATGCGATGGAGTTTTTGGAGAAAATTCAGGTCTTTTGGGAGTACCCGGGCGGTAACATGTTTCATACCCAATTGATCTACCTAACTAAAAACAGCACTGTATTTAATATAAATAACAGAAGTAACTGAACTCCGCGCCAAAATGGAAAACAGTTGCACCAATCTAACAAAAGAAAAAAAAATCGAACTATAAACTAATCATCCATTCCCGATAGTTTTTTGACTGAATGTAAATATATATGTAAATTCTAAGTTTATAGTCTATTTATGTCTTAGTGTAGGTATCCTGTTATGTATAATTCATTATGATGATTGTACTTTGAATAATATTTTGTATAATTATTCCTCTTAACTAAAGCACCTGCCATCTAATCCCTTCACCACCCTTGGTTAACTGGTAGAAAATGCCCAGAAAACCTTGTTTAAATAAATAAATAAATTAAAATTTATGTGGTTAATGTAGTTTTAAAATGGTTTGTTGGTACTTATGTGAGGTTGGTACCCACCTACAAAATACAACTATTTGTCAGTAAAGACAAATTAAACATAGAAACATATGTACATAATTTATCAGTGGTTAGAAATGTACAAAACAATAAACTAGAGGTGAGACAAAAATCACGTCACGACCAAAAAAACGTTGCTATCTCTCTTCTCAAATGATCACTGCGACTTGTCATGAAACAATATCGTGACAAAATCACTTAGGTCTGTCACATAGGTCTGTATGAGTGGAAATAAGCACTCAGCTCTTTGTCACTATAGTCACCCCGTTCACTCATTTAACAAAAGTCACAACACGAATAGTAGTCACGACTCACGACGCGAAACAAAATTTGCCGAGAAAGAGCGGGATGCGAATGCGCTCTTTGACTGCGACAGCGACAGCGATTGATTCCTAGGTTCTGTTGCTTTCACACACGCATGGCTTCGGCATAGCTATGTTTATAGACCTATTTACTGTCAGTTATAAAAGGCGTTTAAACAATTTGTTCATTTGAAAATAGCCAAGTTAAATTATACGAGTAATTAATAAGTTTTTTGTCGATATGCTGATATTATTACGCAAACGAAACATTTCTTTTGTATAATGTTACGTAAACTTATTTTTACTGTAATTTTAAGGAAATTTTAGTTGTTACTCTAACTTATAATGAAATACCTATTATAATTTGAAAAAAAAATATTGATTAAATAAACCGAAACATGCCACACAATCCTTGGGTGACAGTCCTAAGCCTGTAAAAACTGTGAACGTTGTTTGGGATCAGCTATCGAATCTATATTCTGCAACAACAGTAGCGGTTACACGTGAGTGATTTTAGTAAAATCACACATGTGACAAAGTCACAGTGATATTTCACTGTGATTTTTTTGTAACTGGAACGACAATCACAGTGACAGGAAAATCACGCTTTTGACCATCTCTACAATAAACACGGCGCGCGGCCCAAGAACCGCTATTGATCAAGGGCTCGCCGCTGACTGCACTGTTGCCGTTCCGTTTCGAGCCGAGGTCACGCGCCGGTGGCGCGATGTGCGACCTCGCAACGTTGTGTTGCACCCTGATATCAATACTGAGTATCGATAAAATTACCGATAACTTTATACCGATACTCAAATAAGTGATACTAAATATCGATATTTATCCCAGTTATCGATTCCATCATCGGTATTTTCTTTAAAATATCGATATATTTTGGGTATCGATATCAGTCCCTGCCTCAGGGTGATCTACGCAGTGGAAACACCCGGGCGTTTCCTCCCGCCTTATCCGAAATAGCAGCCTCCCGAAACATTTAACCCTATCGAAACATTTAAAACGTATTGCGATACCGTACTACAGCACCTGAAATATAAACCTAGGATTTTTTGTAGTATTTTTACAAATTTTGACAAATTCAAATCTGGGTTTTACAAAAAGCTTCATACGTCTGCGATGGTTTTTCAGCGAGATATCGGCAATATCGTGTTTTTCACCGTTTCAATGGCGCTGCCATGGGGTTATAGTCTTAGAGCTCCTAAAAGATAATCTATAATTTACCTAAATTTCAGGTCTCTGCAATGCTTAAGGCTCCTACACACATGCCGGCGGCACAGTTGGTGGGTTTTTGCCTTGCGGCCGTAACGGCCACAGAGTAAGTACATCAAGACCGGCATGAGCCAACCGTTGAAGTCGCACCTTGTTTCCGCCTGATAAAAGACTATTAAATACTTTTTTCTGGCGGCCAATGAAGCGTTCCTTCAACGATTGCTTCATGTCAGTAACATTGATGCCCAACGCTTCCGACGTACCCAAATACTTATAGGTTTCGGCTGCGGAGAGGGCTCGAAGGTTTATGGGATCCGAGAGTTGGGTTCCCACGGATTCCACAATCTCCCCTCGCTTTATATGTATGGCCGCACGTTTGTCCACACCAAAATCCATCCTGATGGCGCTACTGAAGGTTTCAGTTACTTTCAGTAGCTCCATCAGTTGTAAATTGTTGGGGGCAAAGAGTTTTTAGTCATCCATGTAAAGGAGGTGAGATATAACCTGACCAACTCACCTCAACCGATAGCCTATACCTGAATCCACCAGCAGTGTACTTAGAGGATTCAGAGCTAGGCAGAACTAAAGCGGACTCAGGCTGTCGCCCTGAAATATGCCTCGATCGATCCTTATTGGCTCGCTATTCCTCTGGATATTGCGACATCCTGGATATCGAAGGACCGTCCTGCATTGCCCCATACATGACATCAGGAAGGTGCGCAGAGTTGTATCTACTTTAAACAACTCCAGCACGGGAACGACGAACCTGTTGGCTAATGGCCATATCAATGAGGAGCAACTCCTTAGTGCCGCGGGATCCATTCCGACATTAGAGATACAGACATGATGGAATTAGTTTCTATATGATTGTAAATTTTAGCTCTCAAAATGGATGTAAGAACCTCATAGACCGTCGGTAAATACGTGATCGGCCTATAGTTTTTGGGTTCCGCGGTACTATCTGATTTATGGAGCACGTGGGTAGCTCCTTTCGTTAGGAACTGGAGTAGCGAACTAGACTCCAAAGCAGTCTGGTACTGAGCCGCCAAGTCGCGCGCGACGCGCAGCGGACGGACTGCATGAGCTACAGCTTAAGGGCAGATGGTAATAGCTCCTATTTCTGGTATTGGATCGCAGGCTCGCTCGACTTCTCACGCCCAAACACCTTCTGTGCGACTGACAGGCACCGACCAGATATTGCGCCATAAAGAGCACATGGCATCATCATCCGGTAGGCGCTTATCAGCCACACCTTAGTCCGGTCGTTCCAAGTCGGGTCGACGGCGCGTTGTGTTCCACGTGCGCCTCAAAGAGATCTCAACACCAACTGATGGGGCCCGGAAGGGCCGATGCCTGCCAGGGGTACGGGTTGTTCGAAAGACATACCGCGGCCCCTGCACGAGTGGGTTTTAGTCAGTTTAAGTCTGACACGCCCTCCTGCTCCACCCAGAGCGGGTGAAGGTATTTGACGATTTCCCACCCAAAAAAAAAAACCAAATATCCTTTGGTGTTGTTCGTCAAATCGTTGAGTTCCTTTCATTTCTAGTTGAACTGCATGACAATTACAGACAAATGTGTGCACCGACTGGACTGGTCTACTCAATGTGTGATTGTTTGATCAAAAGACCATTTCAGTCGCCAATATTCAGGTCAGGTAATATCAGTCATCAGTCTCATTCCGTCTAAAGTATCCCAAATTTCGCCAGTTATGTTTTTGTGCCATGTATTAGGGGAAAGGGGAAGAACGGAACACAATTAATTTCAAAATGCAGGTTAAATGGGGTGGCGTGTTGGTAGTAAAATATAGGTGTGCTAGGGCGGTGTGTACAGGTTACATGGAATAGGTAGTGAGCACGTTATAAAATGTTTTAGAACATTATACCTGTGTGGTAAGCAATGTTCATCTTCCGACCATTTATGATGGGCGATTTCGAGTTCCCAAGTTTGCTATTGTACTTTAGTGAACTAATGATCTACATAAGCTCGTTTACAGTATTTCGAGGACGGCAGATACTTACACTTGTTATAAAAATAAAGATGTCCGTTCCTATGTTGCGGCCACGGCAATATTTAAAAAAAAAAAGATTTTGTAAAAAAAAAAATTAAAGTTGATTCCCGAAACTATAAATTTGTCAAAGTTAAGGTTATTAATTTATGGGTTTGAACGTGGCCGCGCCATTGAAACGCGGAGAACCGCGCGGCCACGGAGATCTTTAAAACTAAGCGTTGCAGAGACCTGAAATATAGGCAATTATTTATTAGATGGATTTTTAAGAAAAAATTAAAAATATAGAAAAATATCCTAGGTTTATATTTTAGGAGTTGTAAGACTAAACCCCATGGCCGCGCCATTGAAACGGTGAAAAACACGATATCGTCGAGATCTCATTGAAAAAGCATCGCGTCTGCGGTCTGAAGTTTTTTGTAAATCGCAGATTTGATTTTGTCAAAATTAGTAAAAATACAACAAAAAATCCTATGTTTTTCACGGTTTTAATGGCGCGGCCAAGTGGTTTTAGTCTTACAGCTCCTCAACTATAAAGTTTAAACGGTGAAAAACACATTATCGCCGATATATTGCTGAAAAAGCATCGCAGAGGTCTGAAGTTTTTTGTAAAACCTAGATTTGAATATGTCAAAACTTTTAAAAATAAACAAAAAAATCGTAGCGTTACATTTAAGAAGCTGTAGTACGGTATCACATGAGTTACCAAACGGTTTGGTTCCTCATGTGACGGTATTGCTTTGAAATAAGTAATGATTACACATAGGTAGTTACAAAATTTTACTTATTAAAATTTCCGGATTTTTTTTTCACTTTTCATGAAGGAAAAGTGAAAAAAAACTTTTGATAAAGTAAATTTAAATCTACCAGCCGTTTCTATCTATCGGCTTTTATTTTTCGTACACAGCTTTTTGGTATTTTATGTGAGGGTAGGCGCACATTTACGAATTTAACACAGTGTTGACATCAGTTAAAATAAAACTTTAGCGATGTCTACATCAAGGAGACGTTGTTTAAACTATCCGCAGTGTTTTTGCTTTATTTGTGGTGAATATGTTTTTAAAAATTATAGAAAATCTGATTTCGTAAAAATCGCGTATACTGACTATTTTAAAGTACAAGTGTGTAATTTGGACAAGCCGTGAGTGCCTAAAACTGTTTGGCAAAATTGTGTTGTTAGTTTGGGACAATAGTCAAGTGGAAAAAGAAGTTCCCTGAAGTTCACAACCCCCATGATCTGGCGAGAACCTAAAAATCACCATGATAATTGCTATTTTTGCGTCGTTATTGTAAACGGCATTCATTCAAATAACCGCATTAAATGGATTTATCCTGATTTAGCGTCTGCTAAACGACCAACTTTGGTACCTATTCTAGCTCAAGAGCCTATACCACCAGTTTTATCTTCGACATCTGCAGCAGCTTCTTGTCAAATGGAAACAGACGACATAATAGACGATGATAAGTCAAATGATCCTGATTTTATCCCCAATGTCCCGACTACAGAACTTTTTAACCAAAACGAGTTGAATGACCTAATAAGAGATCTTAATTTCTACAAAAGAACAGTCCGAGTTACTCGCCTCAAGATTGAAAGAAAAAAAGTACTTGCACCCAATACTAAAGTCACGATATATTGTACGCGCGAATAGGATTTGTTAAAATATTTTTCGCAAGAAAATGACTTAGTATTTTGCCAAGATATCAAAGCTTTAATGAATAACATGGGTTTACAACAGTATAATCCACATGATTGGCGTCTTTTTATAGACAGCAGCGCCAAAGAAGTTTGAAATGTGTTTTGTTACACAACGGCAATAAATTCGCTTCTATCCCTATTGCATATTCCAGGACATTAAAAGAAGCTTATGGAAATATTTCTTCTGTTATAGAGAAAATCAAATACCATGAACATAACTGGCAAATATGTGTGGATTATAAAATGGTAAATTTTCTTCTAGGACAGCAAAGTGGGTTTACAAAGTATCCGTGTTTTATTTGTCTTTGGGACAGTAGAGATCGAGAACATCATTGGACTCGGAAAGAGTGGCCTCTAAGAGAAAAAATAGTGCCTGGAAAGCAGAATATAATACATTCTCCGCTCGTTAATAAAGATCGCATTATTGTGCCACCACTGCACATAAAACTTGATAAAATAAAGCAGTTTGTCAAGGCGCTTGATACAAATGGTGTCTGTTTTGAGTATGTTGCACAGAAATTCCCTGGCCTAACTACATAAAAACTTAAAAGCTGGAATATTTGATGTACCAAAAATACGTCTGGTAGTTAATGATGAAAACTTTGTTAAAACAATGAATGAAAAAGAATCCAAAGCATGGAAATCATGTGTGTCAGTAATAAAAAACTTTCTTGGTAATACTAAAGCACTAAACTACCAAGACTTGGTCCAACATATGTTATTATGTCTGAAGGATCTTGGTTGCAACATAAGCGTAAAAATTCATTATTTACACTCCCATCTGGAACACTTTCGTGAAAATCTTGGCCACTTTAGTGATGAACAAGGAGAAAGATTCCATCAAGAAATTCGCACCACGGAGGAACGATATAAGGGCAGATGGGATGTGCATATGATGGCAGATTATTGCTGGAGTGTGAAACGAGACCTACAAGTATCACATGCAAGAAAATCATTTTTGGCGGCTTCCAAAAATTAAACATCTTTTTTTGGTGTTCATTTTTTGTTTTTCTAAAAAATCACACATGCCATGCCATATCTCAAAAACTAAAGCTGATCGATGAAAACGATTTTTATTTTCAGAGTCAGGATCCCATGTCTACATAAAAGCTAATTAACCGCCTGGGAAAAAATCTTTGTAACTATGTGTTATCTATCAAATAAAGTATATATTAGCGTGATTTTTTTTGTAAACAACAACTATTAATATGTATAACTACCGACAATAAGTGACAATATATAAAGGCTTAAAGTACGTTTTGAATTTTAGGGGGACGTACGTTTTGAATACGATAGGGGGTTTTTTTGAGGGTTGGAAATCATCAAATAACTTTTCTCGCTCTGGGTGGAGCAGGATGGCGTGTCAGACTTTTACTGACTAAAACCCACCCGCGTTCCTTCAGTCAGCGTGCCAGGGGCGACGGTACCTCTTTCGAACAAACCGCACCCCTGGCAGGCATCGGCCCATGCGGACCCCACCAGTTGGTGCTGACATCTCTTAGGTGCGCGTGGAATACAACGCGCCGTCGACCCGGGCTTAGTCCTTACCGGACAGCGAGCTACCCATTACTCGCCGTCCGTAAGCCCGCGCCTACGGTGGCCGGGAATCAGCCGTGGATACCCGACGCCCAGGGTGTCTCCTGCGGCGACTAGGGCCGTGAGGGCGCATGTACTGCCCCTCCTTCACCTGTGCCCCACCGCTTCGCAGGAGGTGACGGCCCCTCATGTATTTTCGCTCCTTACCATGGACTGGACCAGGGCCGGACGCGAGAGATCGCCATCACTGATCGCCTCCATGAGGACACGCGATGCTCTGCCTGCTCGCGATGCTCCGCCCAAGCCTGGCAGACCTCCACAGTGCCCTCAGGGCGATCTTCGCACTGGAAACACCTGGGCGTTTCCTCCCGCCTTATGCGAAACATTCGATACGGGTGATCATGGATTATTGCTTACAGAAACCTTCCACCTATTTGTGTGAGAAATTATATCTCAAAGATTCTAAATTAAATTGAAAGGACAAGATATGAAAACATAATAAGCATGTTATTTCTTTAAAATCACATAAATCACAGATTTATGAAATTTTTAAGAAATAAACAAGAATTTCTAAAACAATAAGTGGAAAGTTTTCTGTAAACAATAAGCCTCGGTCGGAAACATTTAAAACGTATTGCGATACCGTACTATACGTCCAGAAATATAAGCCTAGGACTTTTTTGTTTATTTTTCAAGTTTTGACAAATTCGAATCTAGGTTTTTCAAAAAACTTCAAGACTTCTGCGATGCTTTTTCAACGAGATATCGTGTTTTTCACCGTTTTAATGGCGCGGCCGTCGGGTTATCTTGTAGTCTTGCAGCTCCTAAAATTTAATAAACCTAGGATTTTTGCAAATTTTTTTTTTACATATTCAATCTATTATTTACCAAAATTTCAGGTCTCTACAATGCTTAGCCGTGGCCGCGCCGCGCGGTTCTCCGCGTTTCAACGGCGCGGCCACATTCATCAAACCTTTAGTAACTTTATAACCATAACTTTGAAAAAATGATGGTTTTGGGAATCAACTCTTTAGTTTTTTACAAAATCTTGGTAGATTTTTTTTTTTTTTAAATATCGCCGTGGCCGCGCCATTGAAACGGACACAAATAAAGGCAAGCTGCTGATGGCCAAATTGTTTTCTAAAAAATATTTTTTTTAACTTGTGTCATCTCATCATCTGGTATCAGACCGATACACGTCCTTTAGGTAATAAGTATACTTATCGAATGTATGTATTCTAGGTATGGTTGAAGGATAGGTATTGCCCTCTTGTTCAGTCAATTGATATGAGCTCGGTAATGTCATCTAAACTAAATCCAAATGATTACACTTGGGAGATTTAAAGCTATTAATGTGTTCCTGTTGTGAGCACAAGTTAACAGTCAAAATAAATATCTATGATACTAATTAAATAGGGCAAGATGAAAACTTTTAAAATAATAAGGCAAGATTTTATTAATTAATCATCTCCCACTGTTATTTGAGTAATCATTATACATTTCAGTGTATTACAGAGAGGCACATTGACAGGGATAACAAAATAAAAAATGTTTTGATTGATGAAATTCTAATTAACCACTGAATTCTCCACAAGTTAGCAGGATCTCATAAACAAAGGAATTGATCAATAAAAATAAATCACGCGAAGTGATAGGGTGTAAGACTGAGACTCGTCGGATCGCATACGATCGCGTAAGAACAACTGTATAACAAGACGAACAAGAGAGTCCAGTAGGGGTTCGGGTCGCTCCGGGGCCTCCACTCTTCATATTGAAAACTCATTATGTACGCCAGCATCCAATTTATCTTTTGTCAAAAAAATCTGTACAAAATATATTAAATATATACTCTGTAATGCTAAAAACTGTAACGCTACCTCCTCAATAGTTCAATCACGATTATTAAATGATTTAAAACACAATAACTCGTTCACGTCGTGCAAGAACAAACATTAACGTATCGACGAGCGCCGCCGGCGCTCGCGCGGCGGGCAGACCTATTTACAAGTCAACATTTTAAAAATCATACACCTCAGTCTGTCACGTGAATACCGCTGCTGCATCTGATTTATAATTCCGTTGCATTAATTTCATACAGTCGTGTGGTCTTACGATCTAGTGTCGCGTATCGCGTCCTTTGCTTATCGTCCGTGCGTGGCATCATAATATACATAGTTTATTTTATATATAGGCAGTCGCGACGAGGCGTGTGTTAGTTCCGCTCCTCATCGCAGTCGCGGGAGATGTGTCCGGGCTTTCCGCAGACGTAGCAAGTCTTGGTGCCGTCGGGGCAGTTGCGGGAGATGTGGCCGGACTTGTTGCAGTTGTAGCAGGTCTGGTTGGAGCTGTCGCGGCCGCCCTCGGGGCAGTTCCGTGCGATGTGCCCAGTCTTGTTGCAGTTGTAACACGACGGCTCGTCCGGGCTCTGCGCGCACTCGCGCGCTATGTGTCCCGTGCCGTTACATCTGTACCACACAAATAAACACGAGCATTACATATAACCGCGTAAAAACCAGTAAACTTGAATAAAAAAACTTCATTTTATTCGATATTTAAATAAGACAGAAAAGTCGATGGCAAGTTAATTGGAAGAGTCAAGAGGCCAAGGTCAATGCCAACAGTTCAACGTGATATTAGAGCATTAGTGGACACACTACACTTTCTCTGTGACCTCGATACTCAGGCCAATGTCTACACATCAATCAGTTATTGATTGCGCCAGAAACACCCTATGCTTTTTTACAGGTTGAACAAGAACTCCTACCAACTAGGTATTTAAAATACTTATACGAGTAGTAGTGGTACGAGGCTTAAGCTCTTCAAGTGGTGATTTCCGGAGACTCGAGCTAAAAACGAACAGTAAAGAGACATCAAAGACGATTCTCGTTATCGAAACTGGTTTTAGATATTATGATCCAATGATAAAACGACGTGACTCGGATAAGAATCGCGGTTAGCAAACGTGCACCCAACGTTACTTAAACACGCCCGGCATGGAATAGCCGATAAGTTGGTAGGCGTAACTGGCGGAGCGACTAGTCTCGAGCAAAACTAGTTTAAGGGACAGTTCACACCGAGACGCGAAACGACGCGACGCTGCGCGCACTTTTTAAGATCACGATACAAAATAGATCTTATTTACTTCAGAATAAGATACGGGCTGCAAAACACGGTGCATCTCTGCGTTCTTCGATACGCTATCGCGCTCGTAGTGAAATTAGACCTTTTCGTGTTGTAAATAAGATAGATATTCTGTTGCTATCTTAAAAAGTGCGCGCACCGTCGCGTCTTAGTGTAAACTGACCCTAACTTAACATAATTTCATTTGATCGAGTTGCTGTACAGAGATAGTGTGAATAGAAAAGTCGAACTATGAAAAGTAGCCTATTAAATTTTAGAAGTGTTTAAATTTCCACACCATATCAGTTTTATAATAGGACATGTTGAACTGCTCAGATATTCCTTCCACGCGGATGCGAATGGCGCGTGGCACTTGTTTCCTCGTCGGCGCACGTTACGCCGGCTCGGCGATGCACGCGTGAGAGTCGAGCCGCTCAAACGTGACCACTCATGCGTAACGAGCCAATGGAGATACTTCATGTCTACACGAAACACGTATCGTTTGAAGTGTCGTTAACCTATAGCAACGCTACAACTAAGAAGCTTGATTGATTCACGCTACTGCTTCAAACAACCACTCTGGGCGGTTGAGCAATGGGTCACCGATCTTACGTTTCCCCATCGACTCGCCGTGCAGACTCCACAATTGATTGACTAAGAAAAATGTAGGGATCCGCAGGCATGTTGAGAAGGCGGAAAGTGTGACATATTTTTTAACTGTTGGACCAGTGGTCTTCAATAAATATGCGGCCTCGCCTGGTTGTACTGGAAGCTGATCTGATCCTATAAACTTAGGAGAAAATATTAACCTGTAGCAACGGTCGGCCTCCTCCTTGCAATCACGCGCGAAGTGTCCGGCGCGGTTGCACTTGAAGCACTTTTCGCGCTGGCGGTTAAAGCCAGAGTCGCGAGCGCCCTGCACGCCTCCTCCTTGGGTGCACTCGCGGGCGAAGTGCCCCGTCCGGTTGCACTTGTAGCATACGCTCGAACTCATTGTCTGGAACAATAGGATGCACTTCGTTGATTACACTCTTATCACTAACGTAACGGCACCTCTACAAGAACACAAAACTAACTTTAACTTCAAGAATGCGCCGCAGGCTGTTAATTTCCCAATAATTTGGAATTACTCAAATAAAGATAAGCTTAATGTATGATGTGACAAAAAAAAACACGCTTTGGGGCGAAAAACATTTTGACCTTGTAATAATGCCCTTTATAAAATACGGTCATTCGCCTTGTCTATCTCTTTCTCACCCCTTTTTCGAGCGATAAGTGTAACAGAGATATCAAGTTTAATTATTTGCACAGAAGTTCCGCTGACGTGATGACCCTGAGGTTGATAACGCGCTTCATGTGCCAAGATCACGGCAAATTACATACGATTGCTCGATTGTCACCAATTGACTCGCGGCAAACATTTTGATCGAGACGTTAAAGGGAGGCCCGATACGATGCAAAACAATTGAGAACGTTTACGTCGCGCATTCCGCAAGGTCTGTTGACTTGGGTATTTTAGCACCAGCTCGTGCCGACTTTTAGTGATGGGACAAAGCCGTATGCCTAATATTACAATGATGAAACACCACAACAGAAAACAAAACTTAAGTCATTTTAGCAATCCTTTCTTCCGAATTTTTTATCTTAACGTATAGCGTTATCATAACATGGGTTCCGAAACATTGTTTGGACTATAACCGAGCTGGTTTGAATTGGATCAGAACTAAAATAGTATAAGGTGCATTATGTAATTCTTAGAGGGCAAACAAGGCTTTTATAAGACACAACATGTACTTACACTGATTCAAGTACCTACTATACAACTATAATTATATCGACAATACAATTATATTTATTAATATTATTTTTCTTTGAACAGATGGTAACAGAGTTGTGTATATTTCAGCTAAAACAATCAATTATAAAAACCATAGTGTTAGAAGCACAAGAATTATGGCCGACCTCGACATGGCGACACCTTTCTTTGGCCTCAAATTATTGATCAACACTAGGTATAACAAGACATTATTGAGTACACAGTTTTATTTGCATAATCAATAAGTTTTACTTAATCCCGATGGGCGACATTTTCGCTTGAAGATACCAACTACATTTTAATAAGAGATTAGGTATAACGCGAAAAATATCTTGGTTGAAGATTATAATTTTTACTGCCAAAACTGAGTTTGAATGCTCTTGGAACATGTTCTAATGAACGTTCTTGTTAACTAGAACAATACAAAACCTCCAGGTCAACCACATTACACGGCGATAAAGTGTGAGCAGATGGTAGTGGGGATAGAGAGAAAGCTGCAAGTGGGAAAGTCATTAACTTGTATCAATTATGATAACTAGTGTATGTATAGTCACATGTAAATAGCTGGCCCACACTTGTGTACCTAACATGTAATAGTAGCTCCCAGGAGAAACAAGACTTGTTTGGTTAAGTGTCCATTAGGTAAATTGACCATTTTTTGTGGGGAAATAATTGTATGTCTATTTCCTAAGAGCTTTAGATCAAGAAAATGAAGCATCTTTGTAAGATTATGACCCCAATCAGATACTAAGTTAAAGATAAACAATAAAAAAACAACTTTCAGCAAATTATTGTTGCTTCTAGTGTAAGTGTTAGCACAGTTAAAAATCTTACCAAGTCTGTACAGTAAAGATTTCAAAACTTATCTCAAACCAAATAAAAGTCAATTTAAAACAAATAATTACTTTGGAAAAGGCTGAATAACAAAAATACAAAGTCCTACATGAATTTTAGCGTGAAGTCTAGTTGGTTGTGGTGCAATTACATCAAATGAATGACTTTCTAAATGCAAGTAAAGGGTCAATGGAGCAATAATTTGAAAGTTGTAACTGTTCTCTTGTAAAAGTGTAACAAACCTTTTTGGACTTATTTGTGTTTGTTTCTAACAGTTTTTTTTTAAATACTTTCTGTTCTTTTGCATTGTTACCATAACCATTGTTGGTGTTACAATCCAATTTTACTAAAATAAATACTACAAGATGGTTTTCAGTATTTTTAAACTGATTTTAACTGCTATAATTCAGATAATTACTGGTTTATCATATGCTTAGCCTGTTACTTAGAAACTATGATTTATGCACTTAGCATAAATCTAAGTTGCTAAGTGCAATTTATGTAGAGAATTGCTGTGCTTTTGCAACAATTTTGAAATACAAATATTTATAATATTTAGATTGTAATGTTCAGAAAAAAACTGGTATTTTATGCTTCTGCTGCCAGTGATATGTGAAACTAATATTTTGAAGAATTTACAATCTTAGAAAGTGTATAATTGGAAATGTTCGCTGACTACATAGACTTTCATACTGAGAAATTCTGTGAAAGGCAATTAAAATAGAACAACAAAAATATGGTAAGCATTGTCGAGGAATTTGAAAAACAAGCTCTTGGCAGAATTAATTATGTCCTTGAATATTATTAGAACAAGGGTATTTGTTGAAATATATACTAATACGGTGTGGAACAATAAATTATCGTTAACCTATTAACATTATTATTGTATGTACTGAAATGATGTCAATGAATTCATAAGTACAATAGCAGATAATACAGATGTACCATTTCAATGTACATTAATGAGTCCTTTGTGTGAGCATGTAACAGGTAGATAGCATAACACATGCTCAGAACTAGACTTGTAAGGTTCCTATAGGCATTATACGTATTAGTACTTTCCACATGCTGTTCATAGTGCAGCGATGCGTCATTGTCTTATACCAACAGTGAAAAAAAAGAAAGCTACAAGAGAAGGCATGATGACTATGTTGAAGCAGACAGAGAGCGCAGTGATGACGGAGCAATTTCAGGAATTGCTTCAGCTGCAATTTAACGCATCCAAAAGAATCCCGATAGCGTATTTCCGATATAAAATTACCTCAACAGCAGCTATATGTGTCAGCAACGAGTCACCGTTTGTCAAACTAACCACGTTCAATAAACAACCTAAATAAGATGCGTTGACATAAATATAATAGAATTTCACTTGGAAACACTTGGAAAAATTGCGTCGTTGCTTTATTCGCTGATAATTATATGAAAACACATCTCTAATGTACGTACGCCATATAGCAGCCTAACCACGTGTAGAGGTACCGGTAGCGCGCGGTTTCACAATCAATGTTGCACTTTTCACTTACCGATTAGTTGTGAAACTTCTTGAGCACTTAAATCACTATTGATTCGATCGTTTCACGATCAAATTTTTAATAAGATTTACAAATAAGATGTAATTTACGATGCTTCGTTTGCAAGGAAGCCAGCCACCATCACTACGAATTCGTAAAAGACATTTTGAGCATAGACAATGTAGCTAAAAAGTTTTCAACGCTCCTCCAACGTGACTAGCGAATGATTAAAAAAAAATATTTTTAAATACAATTTTAACGTCAAATGGATCGAAAATGCTGAAAATAGACACCAAAAAGGTTTTTTCAATTGATTTTCTGTAAAATTATTTAGAAATACATAAATATTTTTTTCATGGAAGCGTTCGCTATTGTCTATGAAATCAAGTTACTGACCAATGGGATGTACGGAAATATTGACTTCCAACCAATCAAAAATTCCGTCAATAAATTACCGATGCTCTCTTCGTAATTTGTTTATTACCAAAAACTCATTTTATGCATCATATTCTCTATAAAGTGAACGATTTCAGAAGTCCTAAATTATCGAGAAGTTAGTTGAAATCACGATGTTTTAATTTGTTAGGTTATTCATTTAAGAACTGTCAAGCGAGTTGCACGGTGTTTACAAAACTGCGAAAACTATTTTAAAATTCGATATTTTTGAGATAAAAGAGAAACCTAATTGGTTTTAGGGGTACCAATAATGTCCATGGAGAAGAGACGCAGCAGCGTTGATAATAATGAAGAAGCTGAAGAGACCGATGGCTGGATAGGGCCTATGCCCGCCGAGGCGTCGAAACCTAAAGCTAAAAAAAGACGAGGTAATTATGATAAAAAATCCTTGATTTACAACAGCAGTTGCTGATAATAATCAATATCTTCTACCTTCCAGTGTTAGAGTTTGAATCTCTGTACATCGAGAACCTGCCTACATCTGAAACGTACGAGTTCAGTTACATGCATCGTGATGTGGTCACTCATGTAGTGGTTACTAAGACGGACTTCGTGATCACCGCTAGTCAGGATGGTCACTTGAAGTTTTGGAAGAAACAGGTACACAACGTCATTCTGGAACATCTATGAGACTAAGGGCCAGTTTCATTTTGGCGCCACAAAGGATAATTTAAATTTTTAATTGATGTCTAAGTTCTGAAAAACAAGGATCTATTGTTAAAGTTACTCCTGTTAATATAAGTTAAGTATCAATTTGCGTTTGGAACTTTGGAGTACTTATTTTGCTGCTAAAATGGGACAACAAAAAGAACTAACAAAACCATCAAACACTACAGACAGATTGGTAATTGTAGTTGGTTTTTATCATGACTGTTTATAATTTTAAGAATGCTATCTTTTCAATAAAATAACTATATCATTGGCCACAAGCTAAAAAAAAAGCTTACAAGAGTTTTTGTGCTTTTTTCCCCCTATAAAATGTTTTTTCTGGACCTAAAAGGTTTGATACTGGTTTTCCAGGAAGAGGGCATAGA
Source organism: Polymixis lichenea (assembly GCA_949091785.1). NCBI lineage: Eukaryota > Metazoa > Arthropoda > Insecta > Lepidoptera > Noctuidae > Polymixis > Polymixis lichenea. The sequence continues at coordinate 21,108,712 of OX420948.1, read as the reverse complement.
ATTTGTGAAGCATTTCCGTTGCCACCTGGCTCCAATCAGCCATGTAGCTACCAACACAACGGGTACGCTGCTCTGCACCGCCTCTCTGGAGAAGACTATCAAGGTGTTTGATGTTGTTAATTTTGGTAAGCTAATATCTATAACTGGATTTCTGATCATCATCATTGGCTTAGCCATTTAATGTATGAACATAATTATCGTCATCCTTCTTTCTGCCCTTGGCCAAATTTATTTGAGTCTACACATCATGTTTTCTTCCATAACACCTCTGAACTCCTTGGTATCAGCATAATCTAGATTCTAGAGGATTTAACCTCTATAAATAACCTGATAAATTGGTCTTGTCCCAGGAAGATCATTATGAACATCATCAGCTACAGCCCAAAGAAAAAGGAAAAAGTGTTTATGCACAGACAAGAATTTTTGCAATACAAAATTTCCTCTGCAAGTAGTTTATTTGCAGACGTAGCTTATTAGTACTTAGTAGCCACCCTTATTAGTACTAGTTTCTTAACTCTTCGCATGTCAAGTGCACACCATCCCCGTTATTCATAAACAATTATTTAAGTTAAATGATGTTTAAACATAAAAATTGTACTGTTAAACAGATGCTAATCATTACTTATCTTTAAGTATATTTTATAAATAAGGGGGTATGAGTTCCGATAACAACAGAATTTCTATAGTGTCTGCTAATTAGACGCGCCTATGTGTTAATCCAATCCAGCCTGTCCCTTTTTGCCCTCCCCCAGCAACATCCTAATCTGAGGTCCGTACCCGACAGGGGGTGCCCTTAGTGTGCTATTGCTAAGCTTTGAATTTTTTCAAGCCCAGGCTGAAAGCCTTAAATTATTGAGCCACCCACATACAAGCCCAGCTTATCAGCCGAAAACCTTCTAGGATGACCTGCCAAATGCCATAAAAAAGAAATAAAGATTAATTTATTTGTAACAAGATTTATTAAATAGAAGACATCTCTTTGGGCAGTAATCATGACAAATAATTAATGATTACTAAATTCCGCAAACAGATCAAACAGAGACTATGTGCTTCATAAAAAATGACCTCAGACAAATCATTACAATTCTGTACTGTTCTCTTATCATAATATTATTGTATGCAATGTTGACTGTAATTTTTTTTCTTCTAGATATGATCAACATGATAACCATAGAGTTTGAGCCCTATGTAGCTGAATGGGTGCACTCAGCAGGGGATCCTATATCTGCACTTGCAATGTATGTATTAGTTTTCATCTATGCCAAACTTAGTAGATGTAATACAAGGAGGCAGGACATTGCTGCGCAAATTACAACCATGATTTCAACAAATGATTCTAGATCCTCTAGCGTAGATTTTTTTCGTCATGTATTAAAAATAAACTGCTGTTTCATAGAAAACAGGGTATTACACTCATTTTTTTAAAATTGTCTTAATTAGATTCTAGAGTGCTAATAAACCACAAAAAAACATAATTTCTATGTAATCGATTAGTGCCATAAAAATGCATTTAAATTTTCATCATTATGATATCAGCCGAAAGATGTCCACTGCTGGACATAAGCCTCCCCTAAAAGGGGGGATTTGTCATAATCGCCACGCTTGGCAGGCGGGTTGGTGATCGCAGTATGGTGGTCAAATGCATAGAGAACGCTGCTGCCCATTCTCTAGTAAGTCCCTTAGTCGCCTTCTACGACACCCACGGGAAGAAATGGGATGTTGCTATTCTTTTACGTCCGGCACCACACGGAACTTAAATTTTACATTTTCAAATTTCGCGCGTAATTTGACGAAAATGCTGGACGCAGTGGACGCCATATTGCTCTGTGGGTATGACGTCAGTTTGCTATGTAAACAAATGCGCTGATACTTTATAAGACAATTGTTAAAAAATATAAAATTGAGTTATTTTTCTACTTATCATTGGTTTGCTGTTCCTGAACGCAAAATATTATTTAAATAAAAATTACTTTGGTTCGGAAAATAATAAAAGTACAAAGTTGGTCAGTTGACATGCCGTATGACGTAATAACATGGCGGCTACTATTTCATGGTGCTCAAAAACAGATAAAAAAACTGAAATCTTTAAATTGTATTTTCAAATTTATTTTGTTGTTTCATGAACTAAAACTAACATTTTCTCACTGCATTTTGCCTAAGCTATCTCAATAATATATTTTTAGATTTTTTCTCATATAGAGTAAAATAACCTATTGTAATGCCCACGAGTACGCTTTCAAATGTATGGACCAAGTTTAAAAAAAAAAATCTATGTTAAATTTCAGTTGAAATTTGCTTGCCACCCTGTAAACTAACATTCTAATGTAATAGATGGAAAACCAACTTTTAGTGTTCATAGACTTCATCACTTCCTATGTTTAATAAAATATGTAACTGAAACTACTGAAAACCTGTAAAGGGGATTTTCTATTGCTACAAGTGCCCTAAAAGTAGTAGTGGATTTAGGCTTAGGCCCGTGAGGCCCGGGCTGGCCTGGGCCGGCAAATTTTGAGGGGCGCCAAAATCTTTAATTAAAAATCTACTAAAATTAACAATCGATTCTGTTTTCTGTAAACTGTAAGACCAAATTTTAAAGATTATTTTCTTGCGCTCTAAACATAGTACAATTTCAAGAGTAGAATTTCTTTGTTAAAATGATTAATCAGGAAAGTACTCAGATCCGAAATATCTAACAAAAAGATTTTAAAAAGTATTTTTAGTCTTAAAGTTACGAAAGAAAAATGTCGCCATATCGTCTTGGGCCTAGGGCGCCATCAAACCTAAATCCGCTACTGCCTAAAAGTTGTTGATAATGATGGAACTAAATACCAGAGAGCAGTGATGGTGATAACGGCCGCTACTTACGAATTGCAGGTCAACCCAGATAGTTACTTTACTTTGAGTTAATTATTTAATCACCACTGCGCTCCAAACTGTGAAGGCAAATGACGTCAGGAAAGCCGCAAGGGGCCCGCTTGAGGCATTACGGCCCACCGAAAGTATATCTGTGTTCCAGCAGTCCGAACATTATAGGCTGATTATTTATATTAATGATGGATACAATTAAACCTTTTTAGTTTTTTGGTTATTTCATAACACCTTGTATAGCTGAAAAATAAAACTTAACATCCATTAAAAAAATAATTCTTTTAATCAATCCACAATTGATGAAAATATCGCGTAACAAACAGAAAAAAATAAAAAACAGACGAATTGAGAACCTCCTCCTTTTTGAAGTCGGTTAAAAAGGATTCCAAGACATAACTCACAAAAAAAAAATGTATTATGCTTTGAATTCCCATAGCTCTCTTCTACCTCAGTTATGAGAAAAGGTGGCTTTTCTACATTGTTTGTTTATACTTTTGTCCATCAGCTCGGAGAAAGCCAGCAACAAGATCCACATATTTGACGGCACGCAGACGGCGAGCAAGCCACTGCACACCTTTGAAACCCTTCACCAAGCCACCGTCACCACCATTGCTTACAACCCAGTCTACGAAACAGCTGTGTCGGTTGACAAGCAAGGTAACTTTTGAAAAAAATTATTTCAATTAGTTAGACCATTCCTAGAAAGGAAGAAAACTTGGCGCTCGCTAAAAATGGATAGACAAAAGATGACCTGTACGAGGACAAAAAGCTCCGCTCAGCACATATAAAGAAAAAAATACAAAGAAAAGAGTCTATTCCAAAATGTAGATTCCTTTGAGGCCTGAGAGGCGGCACGGGGTCCTCAACTTCCGCCTGACGCAGGTCCTCACCGGAGATGGTTGTTTCGGGAGGTTTCTGTTTCGGATAAGGCGGGTGGAAACGCCCGGGTGTTTCCATTGCGAAGATCGCCCTGAGGTAACGGTGGAGCTTACGGTGGAGGTCTGCCCGGCTTGGGCGGAGCACCGCCGTGTCCTCGTGGAGGCGATCGGCGGCGGCGATCTCTCGCGTCCGGCCCTGGTCCAGGCCATGGTACGGAGCGAGAGTGCATGGGTAGCCGTCGCTTCTTTCAGCGAAGCAGTGATGCTCGCGAAGAGGGAGGCGGCGCACATGAGGGAGAGCCCTAGCCTCCGCAGGAGATGCCCTGGGCGTCGGGAATCCCAGGCTGATTCCCGGCCACCGGCGGACGATGAGTAATGGGTAGCTCGCTGTCCGGTAAGAACCAAGCCCGGGTCGACGGCGCGTTGTGTTCCACGCGCGCCTCAAAGAGATGTCAGCACGGAAGGGCCCGGAAGGGCCGATGCCTGCCAGGGGTGCGGGTTGTTCGAAAGAGATACCGCGGCCCCTGGCACACAGGCAACTGAGGGAACACGGATGGGTTTTAGTCAGTAAAAGTCTGACACGCCCTCCTGCTCCATCTACAGCGGGAGAAGTTATTTGACGATTTCCCACCCAAAAAAAAGGTATTGTATCGATGATACTAATGATACGATCGACGCTCGACAGGTGGAGCTGATTCATGAATTAAGATTTTTTGTTTATCGTTCAAATAATATTAGTTTTAAATATTTACGTTATTTAGGTAGGGTAGGCAATGTCTATCTGTCTTTATGGACTGCATGCCACTGACTTGGTGTACTGTTGTTAGGCATAGGCCTCCCCCTATTCGTTTCTTTCAAACCTCTTTATTTTGAAGGATCACTGACCATGTTGGCCCCGCAACCATGATTAGAGCGTCACACACCTCTACAGTTATCCTACTATTATTATAAATGCGAAGGTTTGTATGTCCATGTTTGGATGTTTGTTACTCAATGAGCCGTAACGGCTGCGGAGGTTACGGATTTAGCTAAAATTTGGCACACGTTGTATAACTTGGATGAACACATGTGGCCCATTTTATCACGGTACTACGTTCCCTTGGGATAATTTCTTAAACCCACGCAGGTGACGTCGCTGGCAAAAGCTAGTAATCCATTAAAAATAAGCTATAGCAGAAAATTCGCTACATGGTTCTCAATAATTTTAGGTATCATCGAATACTGGACGGGCCCAAAACACGAGTACAAGTTCCCTAAAACGGTCAACTTTGGCTCGAAGCTGGACACAGATTTGTACGACTTCGTGAAGAACAAGACGTATCCTACAGCGCTTGCGTTCTCGCCCGACGGAAAGAAGATGGCGTCCATCAGCCTGGATAGAAAGGTAAGATGATATAGGGCTGATGTGTTTAAAATATTGTAGTTTTAAAACTGTCACGGATTTGTTTTTGGTTTTCATTCCTCAAAAAACTAGATTCAGGCTTGGATGCAGAATGCAGCACTGCCCTCCCGGCCCCCTGCTTCAGAAGGTGCGATAATTATAACGCATCCCATGCAATCCAAACCTATAATTGACCATGTTCTGCCCTCTACGGGACATCCTTAGGAGATGTTGACTCGTGGAAATTAAATATTTTTGCTCAACATTTGACTGTCCTTGATTTCCGCAAAGCTATGCCTGATTACATAACTTGCAACATTTGTGTTTCATGACTAAAATTAGGTCTATTTCTTGGAGTTCTTTGCAATTTTCCACTCATATTTCGTTTTATAGGTTAAATAAAATAAAATCTATATTCGCCGAAGGAGAAGCGTATAGTTGTCCCACATTTTGCCAGTTATGTCCCATATAAAAGGGAGCAAGCCTTATTGCCATCGACCAGGCAAAGAGTCAGACTCCAGGCTGTTATTAAGAAATCTTATAATACTTAGCCCGCCCTTAGTATCGAATCCAGGGTCCAAAGCAGTCGCCCTTGCGACCACTAGGCCAACCAGCTAGATTATAATCGTTAGAGGACTGTCTCATTGGTTCAATGAGACAGTCCTCTAACGATTATAATCTGCCTAGCTTTTTTTCCAATTATATGTATTGGGGTCGGTTTCCAGTCTAACTATCCGGTTAGACTGGCAGCTGAATACCAGTATTTTTCATGTAGCGATTGCCTATCTGACCTCCGCAACCCAGTTACTCGGTAATACGATCCCCCTTGATAAGACTTGTTGTCAGACGTTCGGGCTTCTGACGACCCGTAACGACTATCGAGTTCCACGAATGACAGCTGGGATCAACAGCTTAACGTGCTTTCCGAGGCACGGAGGGGTCTTGGTATGTTAAGATGGTCACTCACCCACGGACCAACCGCGCTAAGCGTACCTTAATCTGAACGATCGACCCGTGTGGGCTGATATTACTTAGCCACAAGCCTCTTTCGGCCAGTCTTGTAAGATTAACGACTTTATGGCAGCAGCGGATTTAGGCTTAGGCCCATGAGGCCCGGGCCTAGGGCGGCAAATTTTGAGGGACTCCAAAATTTTTAAGACTACCAAAATTAAAAATCGATTGGATTTTCTGTAAACTGCAGGCTTAGCATGGCGCTTTCTATTTCTGCGAAGAATAGACAGTGCTTTTTCTATACAAAGTGACATTTCGTTTCTCCATTTTTGACATAGCACTGTAGATATCCTTCTACAATCTGTCATTTTGTCTTTCGTTTGTAACGATCTTTGTCTAGGTCCTTATAAATGTAGACTATTTCAGAAGAATATTTCTTCCCAAACTGTCAAAACATAGCTATCTTCTCTTATTGTACATCATTTAGTTAATAGTCATGTTTATTCTTCCGTCGACAAATAAATAGGTGCTCGTGTAGCTCGTAAGCCTGCTGTAAGATCAAATTTTAAAGTTTATTTTCTTGCGCTCTTACAATCTAAACATAGTACCATTTCAAAGGTAGAATTTCTTTGTTAAAATAATTAATCCGGAAATTATTAAAATCCGAAATATCTAACAAAAAGATTTGAAAAAGTATATTTATTTTTAGCCTTAAAGTTACGAAAGAAAAAGGGCGCCATACCGTCTTGTGCCTAGGGCGCCATCAAACCTAAATCCGCTACTGATTTATGGTGCATGCTGTGGTCTCCTATAAGTGAAGGTGCACACCGACTTAATACCAGAGTGGCAATTCTCGTAATTTTAAGAACGTTAACAGTCTGATCTTAGTCTCAATCTGTCAAAAATCCCTCGAGTTTCCCTACATTTTTGACAATTCCTTAGCGTTTGATTGTCGCTGAGATGAGACTGCGACTAGATTGTGAACATTTTTAATTGCGAGAATTGGCCTTCAGATGTGGCCTATTATTAATATGTCATGTATATCTTTAGTTGGAGATCCTAAACAAATAACTTTGTACCCCGTTTGAGCCCAGTACATAACAAGTAGGATGTTTGTCTGTTGATGTAATAGGTGCGTGTGTTCCATTTCCTGTCAGGCAAACTGCACAAGGTGCTGGACGAGAGCCTGCAGCGCTTCCAGGAGTTGCAGCATCAGACGCAGCAGCTGCCCAACATGGAGTTTGGTAGACGGTAATGTTGCATCTAGTTATTTTGTGCGGTCCATCTCGGACATAATTTCCTCAAAGGTCGTCTCTACTAAGAATGTGGCATCATTACGAGCTCTCTAGTTAAGGTGAAAGCGACGGCAGTCCGGGAAATTCATTGTTTTCTTACGGTTTGTGCCATTTACAGGTCAGTGTCAGGCTGAATGTTGATTAACCTTTTAACCGCCCGACTTCATATCAGTTGTCGTGCTCCCAGCGCCCGGCACAGTGAATCGAAAAATAAATACCTACAACAAAGAGGGATGTGCAATACTTAACTTTTTACAACAGAATAAACGAGCAGTGGTATTTTGGTCGTAAATATTACGACCCTGGCGAAATGGATCCGAAAATATTTGTCGGATTAATCCGACGTAAGCGGTTAAAAGGTTAAAATATAATTCGCGACCGTAACAAATATGGCTTTACAGAATTATACAACGTGTAACGGAAAGGATATATACATACCAAGGGCACAGCTTCTTTGGATGAAATCAAACGATATTGGAGGGGTTTTTTAATCCTAAGTCTACATGTTCGGAAGCTATGAGAATTTTTAATACATTGTTACCAGGAACCGAACTTTTCAAACTGAAATAAAAACATTACACGGAAGAAATTGATCGTGATATTGGCAAGTAACCTGGAAAGTTATTGACCTGCTTAGTGCGGTGATACGTTTGTTATGATTTGAATTTAAGAATCATATGAAACCGAAAATTTGGTATCAATTCTTAGAGTATTTTATTTTGAGCTGAAACTATGTATAGTGATTCTATACCAGCTGTTATCTTTAGTGCTTAAGGATAGCAATAGGGTTTCTGTAACACCCTGTATAATTAAAATCATCAATGGGATTAAGTGAACTTAGAGGGCTGCAAAGAATGGAAGAAAATTTGAATTTCGCGGGCTCATACATTAGCGCATCCATCTTAATTTCTGAGCTGTATGTTATTTAAATTAGCCCCACACTATGAATTTCTCGCGTATCGTAATTCAGGTGTTCTTTTACAACCTCTAGATCTGGAACAAGTATTTGGAGTAGTAATAGATATTTGTATTCCAGATACTTGTACCATGTAATCCTACCATGTGTCCGTATCGTATCTTATATCATGTGTTGTGTAGTACTAGTACCATGGATCACTATTATTAGTGATTGATGACAGCAACCAATCTTTAATACATGGTACTTTTATGTATAACATAATTGCCAAAATGATGGTGTACGTAAGTCCAATACATACAATTCTGCTTATTGGTTCGGGGACTACAAGCGTTATGTTATCTATACAAAGTGGCAGCTACATCGATGCACAACCAACACATATTCGTTATAAACTACAACAGTGAACGCAAAATGTTTGGAAAACCATTTTTTTTTATAACCGACGAAGAATAGGGTATTTTACTCCATACGAGAAAAATCTAAAAATATATTATTGAGATAGCTTAGGCAAAATGCAGTCGGAAAATGTTAGTTTAGTTCATGAAACAAAATAAATTTTAATATGCAATTTAAAGATTTCAGTTTTTTTATCTGTTTTTGAACACCTTGAAATAGTAGCCGCCATGTTATTACGTCATACGGCTTGTCAACTGACCAACTTTGTACTTTTATTATTTTCGTAACCAAAGTAATTTTTATTTAAATAATATTTTGCATTCAGGAACAGCAAACCAACGATAAAAAGAAAAATAACTCAATTTTTCAATTATAAACAATTGTCTTATGATATATTAGCGCATTTGTCTATAAAGCAAACTGACGTCATATCCACAGAACAATATGGCGTCCACTGCGTCCAGCGTTTTCGTCAAATTACGCGCGAAATTTGAAAATGTAAAATTTTAAATGCATTTTTATGGCACTAATCGATTAAATAAAAACGTTGTTTTTTTTAGTGGTTTATTAGCACTCTAGAATCTAATTAAGGCACTTTTCAAAAATGAATGTATTACCCTATTTTAACGCAGGGGAGTCAAGAATCATGTACCTACCGAATCCATGGTAACACATTGTGCGTCGACGTAATTGTGCTGCCCAAACTGACAGTTTTCTTCCTCTCCCAGAATGGCAGCCGAACGCGACCTAGAGAAGTCAGACTCGGTCCACCTGGCCAACGTACTGTTCGACACGAGCGGCCACTTCGTGATATATGCGACCATGCTGGGAGTGAAGGTCGTCAACTTGGTCACCAACCGCTGTGTTGCCATGCTCGGGAAACCAGAGAACTTGAGGCCTTTACATCTTGCGCTGTTCCAGGTAAGATAGTCATTATGTGTGTACTGTCTACCGAAAGGACTCAATTAAACAACAGTTTGTCGTATAAGTTCAGTAGAAAAACCCTTCCTAGAAATTGTTCTTTTGTATTTCATTTTTAAATTATTCTCTTGTGTCTTGGCTTGTCAGCCCAATCAGACGTCTATTGTTTTTTTCTTTTATTCTTTATTGAAATTAATGTTTATCAAGTATTTGTGCCATCTATTTCTAACGGACTCGCGGAGGTTGTATGTAAGAACCGAATAGGCTATAGTCTCTACAGTGCCATGTTAAATGGATCCCAGTGCGCAATCTGAGGATATCAGCAAAATGTGTAGTAGGAATATTAGCTTTAAGTAACGTCACTTTATGTAGAAGTACCAGGGTAGACCGCGAAATATAAATTTTACCCTCATGTAGAGTAGGCGTGTCTGGTTGTTAGGCTTCTAACTAACTGTAGTAGCTGTCAAACATCTACCAACGGCTTAACGTGGTTTCCGTGTCACAGAGCGGTCTCGATATGTAATGGACGGTCACCCATCCACGAACTGACCGCGGGAAGAGTAGCTGAACCTTGTATTGACCCGTGTGGAGATCGATCCCCTCTATATCCAATCCTTCAAAATCTTCACAGGGCCGTACAAACCAATCAAAGGTAGCAACAACTCTCGAGATGGAAGGCTCCGAGAACCCCACACTCCTGAACATCAAGACCGACCCCACGCTGTTCTGCACCGCGTACAAGAAGAACCGCTTCTACATGTTCTCGAGGCGGAGCCCTGATGACATCAAGAGCCCTGACGCAGACCGCGACATCTTTAACGAGAAGCCGTCCAAAGAAGATATTATTTCTGCAACAGAGGGACAAGGTATGACTGTTGTTTTAGGTTCATTCACTTCATCGGGTTTAGGCCTTTAGTTTCTGAAACAGTTTTTTTTTGTCTGTACATCTGTTAACAAGTCTCATATTTATTTATTTTTTGGGTTTTGGCTTCGTACGGTTTGTGCATTTAGCCAGTGTTAAGTAATTTTTTAAGTTACAAAACAGTCATTGTCGTCTTTAGTCTGTCAAGTCAAAGTTATTGTAAAGCGGCAGTAACTTTACAACAACCTATTAGGAGTCCATGTTAGTCACTTATTTTCACCTTCACTACACTTGTGCACTCACACGTAACTAAATTGAGTAATTCACTACCAAAATTAAACAATTTAATTCGCTATTTCACTTAATTTCATGAAAATGAAAATTCGTGCGACTTGTTCCAACGCGATTCCGCCAAAAAACGTCTCATATTATTTTTAAGCATTTCATTCCTATCATAAAGACTGCCGCAGACAGGCGCGATGCGATTCTAGAGAAACAATTTCTTTGAAAACTTCATGGACATTGTTCTAAAGGAGTCGCTTCGCGCGCCTTTCTTGGGAGTCCCATATCGATTCTGTACCAAGTTACCTGACATTCCCTATTGGACATAAACGAAAAAAAAAACAACAATTTTCTAGGTGTCTTTTAAAGTTCAACGCCGCAACTTTTTCGCGACAATGCAAGAAATAATTAAATCGGCTATCAAATACATAAAAAACAAAAAAAATATATAAACATGTCGATATGATAACCTTCTTCTTTTTGGAGTCAGTTAAAAAGTGGATTTCAAACACCCTTTTGAATTGATTTCGTCGAATCCACTTTACTGACAAGCCAATATCTGTACCACGGTAAGAAAAATATCCCCCAATTAGTATTGCATAACTTCTTCTTTGCTATCGATAGCAAAAAGTTATATTATGAAAGTTTGAATAAGGCTGGTCTTGCCAATCCAGACTTTAAATGCGAAAGTAACATCCATATCCATTATATTACATCCGTTCATCATTTCAGCCGAAAGACGTCCACTGCTGGACATAAGCCTCCCCCAAAATGAGGGTTTTGCCATAATCGCCACGCTTGGTAGGCAGGTTGGCGATCGCAGTATGGTGGTCAAATGCATAGAGAACGCTGCTGCCCATTCTGTAGTAAATCCCTTAGTGGCCTTTTACGTCCGGCACCACACGTTACATCCGTTACGTTTCATAAATTATCCTTCTAAACCGTCCGTCCGTTTGTCCGTCCTGTCTGGTGTTTCACGCCTTAACGGCTGAACGGATATGGATGAAATTTGGCACACAGGTAGACCATGACGTAGGTTGGGGCATATGATACTTCTGTCTCGGTAGTATTTTCCTGTGGGATTTTTTGGGACGCAGGTGCGGTTTAAAGCTAGTCTAAACCAATATTATAAAGGGAAAACATTTTGGTGTTTTGTATTTTGTAATTGATCAATTAAAAAAACACGAAACCGATTGAAAAAATTATTTCACCTATAGGAAACTATATTTACTAGCGAGTAACAAGGGCTGTATTTCTTTTGCATATTGTGGTGTATTACGATTTCAACGCGGACGAAGTTGCGGGTAGAATAGCTAGTATGAAATAAAAAGACGTAAAATAACATTATAAAGAAAGAAAGAAAATACATTTATTTAGCACAGACTTTAAAGCACACAATATACATTAAACAGCGGTAAAGAGTAAAATAAAAATCAATTTAAAGTGTAAGGTGAGAAGTTAGTAACTAGCATTATAGTGTACCTCACGGCTGCGCTAAAAAGGCCCAGTTCAGCATAAAGGCCAGACAACTAGTGCCTGATGCTGGTTTTCAACTGGACCTGACGTGTGAGGTGACGGATGCAAATCAGTTTTATACTAATACTGCAACGTGTGTATGCAAACTTACCTAAATGAAATGAATGATTATATTATTTTGTGTTCCTTCCTAGGTGTCCAACGCCTGTACGAGCAGGCGATCCTCCACACGTCCCTTGGCGACGTGCACATCCGTATCTTCGGCAAAGACGTGCCGCGTACGGCCGAGAACTTCTGCGTGCACTCACGTAACGGCTACTACAACGGACATGTGTTCCATCGCGTTATCAAGGGCTTCATGGTGCAGACTGGAGATCCTACAGGTAACATACAACTTGATCTGAGACTGATAAAAGTTTAGGGTCCATTGCGTTGTGATAGCTTGTATTGACAAAAATGACATAATCAAAGATTAAATACCGTCCGCATCCTCTTTCAATCTTTTTTTTTTGTTAAATAATGCCGTTGAAAGAAAGAAGGAAGGAGTGGAGAGGAGGCCTTTGACCTTGAGTTCCCACTTATAGACAAAAGCAGTTTTGGTTCGTAAAAAAATCTATTTACGTTATTAATGTCTAAAGACAGTCTCAGCGTATGTTTGAAAGGGAAAATATAGCTGATTACAGCAGTTGCTTTTCGTGAAACAATCACAAAGTTTCGAGGTTCGAAATATGTAATATTTTTACAAAAATATTTTATTATCATCACGTTTACGCGACACGTTTCACATCCACGTGCCACTTATCATGACGTGATAAGAGAAATTTACCGAATTATTGGTAATTTGTGGGACCCTTATCAAAAGAGATAATAATAGTCAAGTACGTCATCGGTATCACGCTCGTTCGAAAGCTACACTCCATCAGCATGAAATGCATGATGATCGAACAATTATAATAATGTTTATTGTACTAATCGCAGCTTACATTTAATTTTGTACGCAATAATTTAACCCCAATGATTTATTTATATAAAGTTACATGGAACTGAAACAACATAAATTCACTAATCAATCTGTCGAGCCTTTTCCTAACCATGTTAACCTTTTGACCGCCAGAGCGTAAACGCATCGGGGTCCCTCCCACGCCAGGCCACAAATTCTGCGCTATTCTTATTTGTAGGTATTTCCTGCAAAAAAGAATAGGGATTCCAAAATTTTATTGAAAATCAATTAATCATTGCTTTTCGTCCCCTATTTTTAAGTAAAATATTACTCGTAACATCATTCCTTCTTTTATTTAATTTGACCCTAAAATGTTGTTTTCTTGTTGGCATTAGCCAACGGTGACGCGTTGGGCACGTTTTCATTTGTCGGCTATACACGACGGTGACGGGTTATTGTAGGCTAGGCTATTGTAGGTTGATTATTTATGTATTTTGTTTCATCTCACTCGCTCATTCCTTTGTTGGAGCTCGTGGCTAAGTAGTAACAGTCGCACGATCGGCGGGTCGTTCTATTACGTTAAGCTACGCTTTTCGGGGTTGGTCCATAGATGGGTGACCATCTTTACATATCGATACCCCTAAATACCCTGGAAGGCATGTTAAGCTGTTGGTCCCGGCTGTCATTCGTGGATCTCCTTGACAGTCGTTACGGGTCGTCAGAAGCCCGAAAGTTTGACAACCAGTCTTACCAAGGGGGATCGTATTACCGAGTAGCTGGGTTGTGGAGGTCAGATAGGCAGTCTTTCCATGTAAAATACTGCCGACCTCAACATAGTTGGAAAAAAGCTAGGAGATTGATTGGCAAATGTTATTTAAAAATTATCAAAGGGACTCTTGGCGTATAAATTATAATAGTGAAACTATAGTGCCACCTACTTAAGGGGAACCTAGTCGCGGGCTCGAACTCACTGATGGGCCTGGCTAAAAAGCACACTGCCTCACCAGGCATCGTGTCCGACAGAGGTAGTATCAGTGATGAGCAGTTAGAAGCTAGTCTACACGCACAATCCGCCGCGATGATTGCAGAATTTTGTTACTAGAACTACAAGGAAAGTTTTAGCTGCCAACACAGACCGGGCCTCATCATCGCGATTCCATAAATGGGAAATTTGTTTCCTTCCTTATAGATAAAATACTGGCCCCTAAACTAATCCTTGTTTATAATCGCGCCTACAACTGCCTCACTACGATCTAAGCCTTTGTTATACTTATTAGTATTCAATATCTGATTAATTAGTCCTCCATCTTATCTGTTCAGTTGACAGCGTCGCTAGTGGAGATTGAAAGAGTTGAGTTGTTGAGTTAGTTTTCAGGGATTAGTTGTAGTGCCAATTTTACTCACCTGAACAGTTAAGGTGAATCTAGTCCACATTTTTCCCATACACACTTCGGGAGTGAATTACTCCACTGTTAGACAATGTACATCAAAAATAAAACATGGTATGGTTTTGTCTCAATATTAATATTGTCTGTACGGAAACAGAATACTAAAATAAAAAGCCATTAAAAAGTTAGGAGCCAATAAAGATTAGTTTTTCTTGCTAATTTAATCCAACTTTGGGCGTGTTTAAGCAATAAAAGAAGTGTAAAATCTGAAAAACAAAGTCGGTACCGACAAAACTCAAATATCGAAAAGTACAATAAACTTCATTGGTCATTGATTTATGCAGTGGTTTTTTCATAAAACCAGGGGCCCAAGTCTGCCATTTTTATAAATTCGTCATTCCAACACGATCCCATTGTCATTTTGCTAAAACGTTCGTAATCTGCTAAATTCATAATGGTCGATCATTGGTCGGTCAATGGTGTCGTAATAGAATTGTGTCATAATGGCATTGTCGTATTGCCATTATTATAAAACCCGTTAGTAGAAATGATTTTCCAAAAACGACTACTAAATTTGAACATTTATTCATGCCCGATTTCATTTAAATATATATTTTTACATATTACTTATTATTATATATTAGTTTATTAGTGTTAAATTTTAGCAGATTACCGCCTAAGTCAGTCATTCATTTGTCATTATGTATGAGATTACCAATAAATGCCATTTCTTTCAATGGAGTGTCGGTGGCTGATCATTGGAAAGTCATAATGACGCCATTATGTTAGTAGATTACCAAACTTGTCAAAATCAACAATTATGAAATCAATGATAGACCATTCTGACACTATTGTAATAGCAGACTTGAGGCCCTGATCTTCCGAAGGACTGTTCTTAATTTTTTACGCGCCTGTTGTACAATAAATGATCCTGCATCTCACTCAATAATGTTGTAAGTGTAGACTAGCTTTTATCTGCTCATCACTGATACTACCTCTGTCGGACACGATGCCTGGTGAGACAGCGTGGTTTTTAGCCCGGCCCATCATTGAGTTCGAGCCCGCGACTAGGTTCCCCTTAACGGGTGAAATTCAACGGTTGTAACTTTCGCGTCACATTACTGGCCGACTATATGTTAAGTCCTTGGCGTTCTGGGGACATTAAAAATATTCGGAGTTTTTGTTTTTGCCAATTTGAAGACAAATAAAAAAATTTCTTTTGTGTGGAAAAATATAAAACAGGGTATTAGACAGTGCTATATTAATTAATAAAATGAAATAAAGCTTTTAAATACAGTAAATTTATTATTATAAGATAGTTAAAATGAAGAGCTTCTAATGAAGTCGTGGCGCTGGTGGCACGAAAATCTGGAACTTCTATTGAAGTCCAGAGCGTTGAAAAGGTTAATACCTAATAAACAATAACACTAAAACAATGGAGTATTATTAGTTATCTGTTACAGTATCGATTTCCGCTAAATCGATCTAATTCTTAGGGTACGCTCTATTGTTAAAATGGCAGCGTTTGTGGAAGTTAGTGATGTTTATTGAAATAAGTGATAAAACGATTTACAAAGGTTGATTTGATTAGCGCTTAAAAAATAGGAATCAACATTTATTCTACACTTGGCCATTGCTAATGAGGCTAAGATTTAAATGGGTTAATTAAGAAAAATAGACGAATTTTTTGGTACTTATCTGATTCGTGTAATAACACAGACAGTGTACTATAAATATAAATAAAAATTAACAAAAATCCTTTTACATTTTCCAGGCACGGGTACCGGTGGTGAGAGTATATGGGGCGGCGAGTTCGCGGACGAGTTCAAGGCGCACCTGAAGCACGACCGGCCCTACACCGTCAGCATGGCCAACGCTGGCCCCAACAGCAATGGCAGCCAGTTCTTCATCACGCTAGCGCCTACGGTAAGTGTCATAATAGTAACTTTTTCTTTTTAAAGCGCTTTTGCCCGTGCCTTCCTCCGCGTGAATGTTTTGTTATTATTGTTTATTATTGAAAAAAATAAGTGGTTTGGTATAACGAAAACGTTTATTTTTGTTTTATTTTTTTGCGTATTATATAATTTTTATGGTTAAGTTTTCTTCGCCGGTCACATAGTCAGTCAATATGAAAATAATTTATATAGTTACATTATAACATATAAACTAAAGAACACTGCTAAGGATTCTCTTGACTTTGGTTGAGGGGGTCACTAGAGGAGGGCAACTACTAAGGGCTAGCTAGATTTAGTTGGTAATGCGTATTACAAGCATTGACGGTGGAAATAATTTTATTGTAAAGTAACAATATTGTAGTGCCTTAGAAGATCGACATAGATAAATCATTCCATTTCTAAATTAGAAACAGATCCAGTATATGTTTAGTTTTTATAGTTAATGCCTGGGGTTGGAGAATTCGTGTTTATTTGTGGATCTCAAAACCAGTACCTATTAATTACCATAAGGATTCCACCGAGCGCCGTTGAAGTGGTAAAATGTATGTCCCCGGTGTCAACAAGATAAACTTGGTATGATACTTGTGCAAACCAGTGTTAGTTTCAATACTAGTATAAGCTTTAAAGAAAGAAAAAAAACAGAAAGAAAATAAGCCTATTTGCGCCTCTTATGACGGCTTTAAGCGGGTTAAGTTGCTAAACTAAATAAAAGTCACTGAATGCAGTGACAACAGCGGACGTATAAATTGGAAACGCTTCTTTACATCCTGTATGCAACAATAGGTATACAATTAATCTGCAGTAAAAAGAAACTTGTTTAATAGAAAAGAACAATACCTATGCGGTTAAAATGTATGAACAGCAATAAAAAAATTACAACCGATTAAAAAAAATATCACTAGGGGTCTGAAATCATGTACTGAATTGATGGTCACTGTATGCGCGTCGATATGCCTGCCACTCTTTATACCTTAGCTCTTTGAGAATCAAAAAACAACAAGAAGCCAGAGCACACAAGTGCATTGTAAGATCATGACGTCTTTGGCATGCTTACCCACGACGTCACGATCTTACAAAGCAAATAGATTACACGGTCCGTGCGTGTGCTCAGCTTTTATCATAGATTCATGAATAAGATTTGAAAAATGTTTTGTCACCTTACTAGAAAAAAGTGTCACTTTAAAAAATAAATTAAGGAATGGTTCCAATGTGTCATTTTTTACCGGGATAAAACTACTTGATTTTTTTTTTACTAGCTTTCGCCCGCGGCTCTGCCTGCTTGATATGACTATAAAAAGTCCCCAGGGTTCAAAGTATACGGATATCAAATTTCATCAAAATCGGGTTTAGCCGTTCCGGAGATTATCCCCTACATTCAAACAAATTATACCTTTATAATATTTGTATAGGATGAAGACTATGGATTTTTTTTTTCAAATATATACCGCACAGCCAAAGTGTGGGACTTTCTGCCTGCGTCTGTGTTGTGACAAAACGCCACCTGTATACTCCTATTTCTTCGTTTACGTCCATTTATTAGTAGCCTAGTCTTTAAAAACAAGAGTCAACAGTATCTAAGCAGAAAACTACTCGGTAAATAGCTCTAGTACATTTATCATTTTTTTTTGTATTTAGTTATGTAGTTACGTACCTACATGTCGTGTATGAATAGTAGTTTATTGTTTCCAGTAGAAAGTAGCAAGTAGTAAATGATATACAAGAAATTCAAAGGATAAGCGCATTACGTTGTGATAAAAAAAAATGCATAATTAAGGGGAAAATATCACAGAATTGCGTTGTCAATTGCTTGTAATTTCGGCATAACGCAGTGCGCGGGCAAATATAAGATATACAAGAATATTTATATATTTCATCATCAGCCTAGCCTATCCATCTATGTTGGGGTCGGCTTCCAGTCTAACCGAATGAATAATATTTCTATATTTATAGGTTGGTAATTTTTTTCAAAACGATTCTTTTTCGTAGTGCCTGCTTACACTTATACCCACTAAACGCGAAGGCTCGTGGGGAATTGTGGTCATGAAGCCTGCGAGCAGGACAGTTCATATTTAGTTTAATATTTTTATCTCACGAAACCACGTGCGCTTTACTTGTGTTTACCTAGTGTACAGATGCGCTGTGAATGTGTGTGTAACCGCAGGAGCTTTAGTAGCGAAGTCGGAAGTGTGTGAGTGTGTTAGTATTACGTGCTGACGTTACTTGTCTTCACGTACCCATTCACAGCGTGTTTAAGCAAAGCGTTTTGCAGTAAGCCCACGTTCCCACGGACGTAATAAAAATCGCGGCGGATTTTTGTTCCGCGCACTGGATGTTTAACTGTCCGTTCCGTGTGGTGCCGGACGTAAAATAATAGCATCATCCCACTTCTTCCTATGGGTGACGTAGAGGGCGACTAAGGGATTTACTAGAGAATGGGCAGCAGCGGCTTCTACGCATTTTACCACCGTACTGCGATCGCCAACCCGCCTGCCAAGCGTGGCGATTATGGCAAAACCCCCCTTTTGGGGGAGACCTATGTCCAGCTGTGGACGTCTTTCGGCTGAAATGATGATGATGATGTTTAACTTTCTGTGTTGAATCGGGGATAGAGAATCCAACAGAGTGCATCCCAGCTCATCGCAAGTACAGTATGTACTTGCGATGAGCTTTTTTTAAAAATTTGTAGTTCGATGTTCAACTCTCGGCGCTAAGCAGTGCATTAAAGATCCAGTGCGCGAAGAAATTTTAATGCGATTTTTTAAGTCCGTGGGAACATGGGCAAAAGCAATAGCTGTATTTCGAAATATACTTCATGAGTCCGCCTCGCTCCCTCGTTTTTTTGACCGCGTCTGACGCGAACCTTGGCGTAAACTATATTACTATTACAGGCCCATAATTTTGTGAAATAATCCTCTTCTTTCCCCAGCCCTGGTTGGACAACAAACACACAGTGTTCGGTCGCGTGGTCCGCGGCATGGAGGTGGTACAGAACATCGGCAGCGTCAAGACCAACCCCAAGACAGACAAGCCGTACGAAGACGTCAGAATCATATCAGTTACTGTGA
Source organism: Polymixis lichenea (assembly GCA_949091785.1). Lineage (NCBI taxonomy): Eukaryota > Metazoa > Arthropoda > Insecta > Lepidoptera > Noctuidae > Polymixis > Polymixis lichenea. Next base: position 21,089,135 of record OX420948.1, on the reverse strand, counting down.
AATAAATAAATTAAGAAGCAATAATATGTTGAATAAGTTATGAGTTTATCTTGGACATTACTGACATCGGTGAAGGAAAAACATCGTGAGGAAACCTGGACTTATAGTTAATAAAGTCTGAAATCGCCCATCGGTCTTGGCCAAGCGTGCTGTTCACTGCTCATGCCTTCTCGATATGAGAAGAAGCCTGTGGACAGTTATAGGCTGGTGTTATTATTACTCAATCGCATTAGGGCGACCTGTAAGGATAGATTTAGGGCTCTCGAACGAAAATTTTCGCAAGATATGTGTTTCGAATTGTCAACTGTACTTTGCTGCGATTGGCTGTTGATCAACTCAACGAATCACAGTTGACGCGCGCTAGACAATTTGCAACATTCATTTTTGCGCTAATTTTCTTTAAGTGTCCCCTAAGACGTTAATAATAAATAAATATTATTGTTTTAAGCTAATGTACGATGTGATGTACAAATGAACCGTTGCAATAAATTTGATCGATGTTGTATAAAGTGAGTTCTGCGTTTGATTTATGTATTAACTTCCGCCCGCGGCTTTGCCCGTGTTGATTTCGGAAATTATCCCATGGGAACGTGCTACAGGGACAAATCTATAAAGCCTATGTACCTACTTCCCGGGATGCCATCTATATCCTTGCCAAATTTTATTGAAAAGCATTCAGTGGCTTAGGCGTGCAAAAATAACATACACAGAGTTATTTTCAATTGTTTTATTATAGTATGGATTTCTCAATTATCATACTCCTCTGCTGTAGGAGAGCACCTTTCAAGTTACTTTCAAAATATTCCGTCCGCCAAGCTTAGTTCTGTATTTATTGTCCTACTAATTCAGTCTCTACTAAACAAATGTGGTGTTGGACAGAAAATACAGTATTTAAATTATGGAAGGGCGTTTTCCTTTATCCATGCTTTTACGGCAACACTGTAGCGTCCCATACCGTGGTCCGTACTTGTACTAAAAATAATCACAAATAATTTTTCTTTTTGTGTAATTACGTATGCTACCGCATTTACCGGTTTAGCGTACAAACGGTTTGTATTGTGTTTTGAAATCTCAACTTTATTGTTTACTGTAAAGAGCAGTGTTTAGTACAAATAAACCCATCAAAGTGAAAGGACGTTTTTTTTCTTTCGCTAATCACCTGCATTCAATAGTGAACCATATTCACAAGAACATATGGTCCTTCGAGCGGATTAGTATAGCCGTGACCTATTTTAATTACGTGAATATTTGCAACAAAGGTGTAATATTGGAATTGAAGAAATACGGACGAGTTGTAAACAACAGTGATTAGTTGTGAAATAACTTTAAAATATTGCGCGGAGTGTTACGAACAATTCATAGTGATTCTGCGGACTAATAGTGTTTTAACGCGAACATTTAACGTTTGGGTGCACAAATCTCAATCTACCTACGTGATAAAGTTAATAAAAAGTTTTGTCGTAGTTTTGCGATTTACGTTTTTTACACATACTTTTCTTGGAAAATCACAAAGTGTAAAAGATGAAGAACATTGAAAAGCGAATTTTGCTTCAAGCTGATGTGTTTGAAAAAGTGCAGAAAGCCTACTCAAATTACAAAAAGTCGCCCAAGGACAGAATAACCGAGGGTTATTTACAAACTAGGATGGATACTTTAGAAACGTATTGGAAGGAATATAAGAGCGTTCACGAGAAATTGGTAACGGAGGTTTCTAAGAAAGACAGAAAGCAATTAGCGTATTTTGCAGAAGATAGGTGCGATAGTTTTGAAGAGTTGTATTTTACATATAAAGGGGAAATGAAAACTGCATTAAACGAGTTGATGTCTGACATGAAAAAAACGGATAAACTGGAAAAATTAGACGAGACTAGACTAACTGCTTCCAGTAGGGATATTAAATTACCACGAATTTCGATTCCTTTTTTCGAAGGAAATTATACGGAATGGAGATCGTTTCACGACCTGTTTATGGCATTGATACACAGAAATGAGTCATTGGAAGATGTACAAAAACTTCATTACCTTAAGAGCAGCTTGAAAGGAGACGCAGAGGTTCTTCTACGCCAGTTTGCCATCACGGGTGAAAATTATGCCGACGCGTGGTCAATTTTGAAGAAACGTTATGATAACAAAAGGTACATTGCTAATTGTATATTTAAAAAGTTTTTTGGTCAAAAAACCATATCTCAAGAGTCAGCTTTCTCCTTGAAAAATTTGTTAGATACGTCAGTCGAGTGTATGAATTCTATGAAAAACCTTGGCTTACCGACAGCGCAGTGGGATGCAATTGTGAACTATGTGGTTGTTTCAAAGCTGGATCCTGTAACCCATAAACAATGGGAGATTATTATTAGTGAAGAAAATTCTGATGACTTACCTGGTTTTGAAAGGCTGAAATCCTTCCTGGAGACTCGGTTTCGTAAGTTGGAAATGGTAGAACCTGAAAATAAAATTAACAAACCAATTAAGCCCAAGACATATCACGCTACTACCACTAGTGGAGAGAAGCACTGCCCCGTCTGCAAAGAAAACCATTATATTTTTAACTGTAAAGAATTCGCTAAACAACCGATAGAAGAAAGATACAGCTTCGTACAGAAAAACAACTTATGTTTCAACTGTCTCATTCCAAATCATTCCGTATTTAAATGTAAACAATCAAACACATGTAAAATATGCAAAAGGCGGCATCATTCCTTATTACATCGAGATTTTACGAAACAAGCAGGTGATATAACAGCAACTAAAGAAGAAGCTACAACAAATAATGAAGAGGTTAGCAAGGTAACAGCACATGTTTCAAGAGGAGAACAACCTGGTCAACACATCTTGTTAGCAACAGCATTGGTAGACGTGACATCGAGGACTGGACAATCACACGTCTTCCGTGCTCTGATTGATCAGGGCTCAGAGGCTTCGTTCGTGACTGCGAGAGTAGTCGAGTTATTGGGGCTGAAGAAGACTCAAATCAGCGGTGAGGTCTCTGGTGTTGGTGAAGGTAACAAACTTTGTATTAATCATTTAGTAGGGTTACACATTAAGTCGAGGTATGAAAGAAATTTCTTTATTGATGTTAAGGCGTATGTATTAAAGTCATTGACACGTAGGCTACCTTCTAGAGAAGTAAGAGGTTACGACTGGCCTCAACTTAAAGATATGAAATTAGCTGATCCTACTTTTAATGTTCCGGGTAGAATTGATATCCTTCTCGGAGCTGATGTTTTTGGTACAATCATAGTATCTGGTTTGTTAAGAGGACCGGGCAGTATAATTGCTCAGCATACACACCTAGGTTGGATATTGTCAGGGGATATGTACTCAAATTCCACTAGTGCACAAAACATTATTAGTTTACATGTTACCAGGCTTGTAGGAGAAGACAACAACCTTTTGAAGAAATTCTGGGAAATAGAAACAGAAGACTACACAACCAAGAAAGTATGGATAAAGGAAGAAGAAAAATGTGAAGAACACTACGTACAGACAACAACAAGAGATGCATCAGGAAGGTATGTAGTACACTTACCTTTGAAACAAAGTATTGTAGAGACCGTGCAGGCGTGCGGTGAGACTAAACAACAAGCTACAATAAGATTTAAGCAGTTGGAAAGGAAATTTGCAAAACATGAAGATTTGAGAAGAGAATACACGAAGGTCATACATGAGTATTTGAAGATGGGTCATATGAAGAAGGTTGAAGTCGAGGATGGAACGGAAGCAATTTATTTAGCACATCATGCTGTCATAAGGGAGGATAAGGATACAACAAAGGTAAGAGTTGTTTTCGATGCTTCAGCCAAGGGAGCTAATGGGCAATCCTTAAATGGTAGCATGATGATCGGCCCTACACTGCAACCTGATCTTCGTGTTCTTATCATTCGTTGGAGATCTCACAAAATCTGTGTTGTCGGCGATATTATAAAAATGTATCGTCAAGTAAGAATGACAAACAAACACACAGATTTACAACGTATAGTTTGGCGAGATAATACATGTGAAAACATTGAAAGTTATCAACTACTTACCGTGACGTTTGGGACAGCATCGGCGCCTTATCTTGCAGTACGATCTTTGAACCAACTAGCTGTTGATGAAGTAGAAAGATACCCTCGTGGAGCGGCCGTTGTTAAGAGTTCATTCTACATGGACGATCTGATGACTGGGCATGAAGATCTATCTGAAATAAAGCAAGTTTGTGAGGAAGTAAACAATCTGTTAAAAGCGGGTGGTTTTGAAATGCAGAAGTGGTCCAGTAACTCTGATGAAGTCTTGACGTTTTTACAGGGAGACCAGGAAACTCCGAAATCTGTGAACAAAATAGAAATTAAATTAGATAAATTCATAAAAATACTTGGACTTACCTGGGACAGGAAAAATGACACTTTCCAAGTTACGGTAAATCTACAGGAAACCAGGATTCCTGTAACAAAGAGGTTAATACTATCTGATGTGGCAAGTCTTTTTGACCACGGTTGGCTCTCTCCAGTAGTTATCACAGCCAAGATTATGATACAGAGATTGTGGCTTAACAACCTCGGCTGGGATGATGAATTGCCCTCAGATCTAGTAGCCGACTGGCTTAACTACAGAGAGGAACTTAAAGAGTTACAGACCATTGAAATCCCACGCTGGATAAAGGTGACATCGCACTGTAAAGAAGTTCAGTTACACGGGTTTGCCGATGCTTCGTCTGTTGCATATGCAGCAGTAGTTTATATAAAGGTGTTAGATGAAAATGATATGGTTCATGTCACAATAGTAGCGTCTAAGACCAAGGTGGCCCCACTGAAACAGCTGACAATCCCAAGATTAGAGCTTTGCGCTGCGGTGTTGTTAGCAAAGCTATTACACGAGGTATCTAGCTTATGGGATATAAGTATGCAGCAAGTATATGCCTGGACAGATTCCATGGTGGTTCTGTCCTGGTTACAGGCTCAACCAAGTCGATGGCAAGTGTTTGTTGGCAACCGAGTGTCTGATATAATTCAATTAATAGACAATGACAGATGGAACCATGTTCAATCAGCTGACAACCCCGCTGATCTAGCGTCAAGAGGTGTAGCGCCAATTGAGTTGGCAAACCATGAGATGTGGTGGGCTGGACCCAAGTGGCTGAAAAATAAACAAATAGACTTTACAAAAAGGTTTATTCCTAAAACAGATTTAGAGGTAAAGAAATCATTTAATGTTACGCTAGATGAAAAACCTGTTTGGGAAAGATTTTCATCCATGTCCAGAATGAAAAGAGTTTTAGCACAATGTTTAAGATTTTTAAAACCTAAGGAACAAAAAGACAAATATTTAACAGTTAAAGAAATTAATGAAGTTGAAGAAAGATGTGTAAAATATTACCAATACTTAATATATGAAAACGAAATAAATGATCTGAAGATGAACGGAAAAGTTAAGAGTAGAAGTTCTATAATTAGTCTTACACCTTTCTTGGATAAGAAAGAGTTGCTGAGAGTTGGCGGGCGACTGGGCAAAGCCCTTATACCAGAAGATGCGAAACATCCGATTATTATACCTTGTAAACAACATATTACTCGACTTATAATAAATGAAGCTCACACAAGAACTTTGCATGGAGGTTCCCTTCAGATGTTGACATACATACGTACCAAGTATTGGGTAATTGGTCTCAAATCAGCTGTTAGAGAATTTATTCGTAATTGTAAAGTATGCATCATACATAGAGCGAAAACCAGACAACAGCTGATGGGCGAGCTACCCGCGTCTAGAGTGACTCCTAATCGTCCCTTTTTCAATAGCGGTGTGGATTATGCCGGACCCGTACAGCTGCGAACAGCTAAAGGGCGTGGGCATAAGTCTACAAAGGGCTACATATGTGTCTTCGTCTGCATGTCTACGCGAGCCATACACTTAGAAGCAGTTACAGATTTAACGTCACAGGCCTTCATTGCAGCATTCAGACGATTCGTTGCAAGAAGAGGTCACTGTTGTCACTTGTGGAGTGACAACGGCACGAACTTTGTGGGAGCCGACAAAGAGTTAAGGAATATGTTTGAACGGGGCAAGGCTAATCTGGCGGCAGAGGTGGCTGAACTTCTTGCAAATGATGGCACAACCTGGCACTTTATACCGCCGAAAGCACCAAATTTCGGTGGCATATGGGAGGCCGGCGTCCGGTCAGTTAAGAAACATTTAATGAGAGTAAATGGCTCCACAAAGCTGACTTATGAAGAGATGGCTACGCTGTTAGCACAGATTGAAGCTTGCCTTAATTCGAGACCTATCTGTCACTCAGATAACACAAAGGAAACATTGGACCCGCTTACCCCGGGCCATTTTTTAATTGGTGAGCCATTAATCAATGTGCCTGATGTAAACTATGAACACAAGAATCTAAGTATATTATCTAGATGGCAATTCCTACAAAACAGGATACAAGATTTTTGGCAAAGATGGAAATCGGAATATCTCAACACCTTGCAGCAACGTCATAAGTGGCAAAACAGCGTGCCATCTCCTCGTGTTGGAGATATAGTTATAATTAAAGAAGAGGATCTCCCACCTGCAAAGTGGTTGTTAGGAAAAATCATTAAGTTACATCCCGGTACTGATCAACTAGTTCGAGTAGTAACAGTACAATGCAAAGGAGATAACATTCTTAAGAGACCATTATCTAAGATAATATTACTGCCCCAGGCACCAGATGGTAACTAAATAGTAACGTGGTGGTCAGTTAATTTCATTTTTTTTTTAAATATGTTTTGAATGTTTAGTTTAGGTAGACTGACGACATTCACTTTAATTCATAGCACAAAAGCATACTTAACTCATTACCGTCACAATAAATGTGTTATGCTAAAAAGGTCTTTGAATATGTGTAATCTAAGTTCATTTTAATTTACTTGTGTTATGGTACTTCTTTAGGTATAAGTTATTAAGATAACGATAATTACTATCGTCAACTTTTGTATTAAATTTTGAACCCTAATCCTTTACCTTTTATATTAATTTTTACTTATTACTTCGGATAAAATGTTTAATAATATACATACAGTCCACTTAGCTATTACCTAAATGAATATTAGTTTATGGTGTTATGATTTCGGTTTGTCGTAGATATTACCTGACAAAGATTATTGATAGGTACCCGATGTTTGTTCATTAACAGTAATCTAAGGTGACGCGTATTTCTTTTATGAATGTATGTAAGGTGTGTCTATAATATTGCACTGTTATTGTTCTGTTTTTTTTTGTAGACTTTCGGTTTTGCAATATGCTATTATGTAATTTACTAGTAGGTACCTAGTTATAATGAGTTAAGCTCAGAGGTTTCCTTAGACGATACAATGTAACGGAACGATTATTTAATGATAATAGTTTCCTACGCTCATTGAGCAATTAGTGTAAGTTATTTTGCGCTGTATTTCCATTTGTTAGTTTGAACAAGTTATGTATGATTAGAATAATTTCATTTAACAAATTAGTAAAAAACTGTTGTTTTTGGAGGGCGGTATGTTTAGTACAAATAAACCCATCAAAGTGAAAGGACGTTTTTTTTCTTTCGCTAATCACCTGCATTCAATAGTGAACCATATTCACAAGAACAAGCAGTTTATAGCATATTATTTCTGTGCTTTCCTTCCTAGGTTTCCATGCTAAAATGGATTTAAATGCGCCATTTATATTCTACCGGTCTTTACTTTTTAAATAACAGCCTATTAAATAGAAAATAGGCGCGGCTCTATCCAACTAGCTTATGGAGGTCAATGACTCGGCCAGCGCATAGAATCACAATGAAAGATTTCTTCCTTTGCTCATCTTACAACATAGTAATGGTACCTACAGAACAAAATTAATGTGTGTCAAACGAATTAATCTGTTATTTATGAAAAATTACGATTAACATTGTCAAGTGTCGAAACACTAAAAATTGTGACTCACAATAGTGGTTAACCGTAAATATGAAAGCACGCCCTCTGTTATCGAATAGATGGAAGCTAAGAAAAGCTGGTTTACATCGCCATCTAGTGTGGAGTAGACTGACGTAAATAGAATTGAAACGTGTTCAAATAGGTGGCAGCACTAACCCTCTTTTCTGAGATGTGGTAATGTTGTTTGAATACAACTTTCAGGTTTGCCGGCAAATCACACTTGCTAATTATTGTACGATAATAATAACGCTTTCAAATTGCTTACGGATTTAATGTTTGTAAAGGATGACTTTGCATGTGTACTAGTGTCTAGTTTTTTTAGTAATAAACGCTATAGTATCGGAAATGTTGCATGTGTCTAGTTTTTTAATAATAAACGCTATAGTATCGGAAATGGGGGAAATGCTATCAGCATCCGATATTTTCTTACTTTGCTCTTCTCGGTAGTCCTCATTTACAGCACCCACGGGAATTGACCTACAATATTCTCCAAGTTATCCTCATTTATTTAGGTGTCCTTGAGTGTATCTGCATAGTTTACATAAAAAATACATTTTAGTGCTGATTCCGTATTATTAAATAAATAAATACATAAAATTAAGTGTCCCACGTGGTTACCTTCAACTTGCCATTAATTTATATGTCAGTTAATACCTAGCACATACGGAACCTTCAGATGTTGTACGCAGATGTGCACTTGACCCTAAATAATTTAATGATGCGTAGGTTAGGTTGGTATAGGTACGTATCGTAATATTATTTTACACTAAAGATTCTCAAAAGTAGTCACAATTAGTTGATTGGACAGCAAAGCAACTTAGACTAGAATGCATAACCTCTCTCCTTTTTTGAAGTCGGTGCACGGGTCGATCGATCAGGTTAAGCTACGCTTGCCGCGGTTGGTCCGTGGATGGGTGACCATCTTTACATACCAAGACCCCTCCGTGCCTCGGAAAGCACGTTAAGCCGTTGGTCCCGGCTGTCATTTGTGGATCTTTGACAGTCGTTACGGGTCGTCAGAAGCCCGAAAGTCTGACAACCAGTCTTACCAAGGGGTATCGTATTACCCCAGTTACTGGGTTGTGGAGGTCAGATAGGCAGTCGCTCCATGTAAAATACTGGTATTCAGCTGCATCCGGTTAGACTGGAAGCCAACCCCAACATAGTTGGGAAAAGGCTAGGCAGATGATGCAGATGATGATATTCATTTTCTGGCTGGATTGGTCTGTATTTTCGGGCTTTGTGGCTCGAGGATTTATAATACACCATTTCATAGTATTTACTAGATGAGGAAAATATAATACGTAGGTATGGGTAATAATAACTTCAGCTACACGTTAATTATTACATTTTTATGTGGCCATAAAAACATACTTATAGTTATTAGTTTAATGATGCTTAATATCCATAAAGAGTTCTCACAGCAGTTTGCTGCCATAATGCCTTAATACCTACCTATATGTATCTAGACTTCTAGAGGATTCTCTGGCTGGTGTTGTGGTATGACCATAAAAAATGAAGGTCAACTTTACAATAATATCAAAATGTGAGTCCACAATAATGAAGGAATTTTAGATGCATTTTATTTTCCTTTTGCTCAGTTGTTGGACTTATCTTTCGTGGGAGCGGGGCGGGAGTGCGCCGTCTCGCTCTTTCCCGTATGGTTCCCCCTCCCCGTCGCCCGCACGATATTTTCTTGCACCGCTCGCTAGCGGCTACCCCGCCTCCGTGCCTCACCCAAACTTGTGCGTTTCCATTGTTGCACTTTGACTCTCGTTCCACGATTTTTTTATTCTTTTTTGATTTTATTGATTTTTTTTGTTCGAGAAAATCATTGCTGCTGATGCTAATATCTGTAAGCAGAACAATTATACGTTAATATTCTAAAGCTAGATGGCGCAGGCATTTGCTAGCTAATCCCTGAGTAGAAATGCTGAAAGGATTTTATGTGAGTCTCAACAATGCAGGGCCATGTCTACAAGGGCTTTTTGCAGAAAGATCCATTTCAGCAGTGATTTGACCTGTCCAGACGGCATGCATGTATCCTCAGTCATCGTGTAACTCAATCCTATTTGAACGTTCTGTCACACGACGCTACCATCTGCAGGTCATTCGCGTAGGCCATAACAAAATACTCAAACCGCCAGGCAGTTATAAAGCCATGTATTCAATCAAGCCTGCATGGTCATCCATCACATTCATTATATTACTGAACTAGACCACAGACTACACTCCCATTAAATGTATTAAGATAACCTAGACTCCACTTAAAAATATTATTAAATTATGTGTGTGTCGTTTTTAACCCCATTTAGAATAAACAATAATGTTTTCACTTCTCATGCTTTAAAAGTACGCCAATATAGATAGCCCTACGAAGCGGGACTAAAGTGACCACTTTAGTGTCTAGGGAGTGAAAAGTAATTAGATTAGATTTTTAATTTCCTTCATGTGACATCTATAGACAAACTCAAACAGCCAGTAAATATACTATTATCTGTAGAGTGTGGACCATCTTCATTGCGAAAATGTTGAGTTTTAGTTCCATGAATTTTCCGCAAAGAAGGGGGCGCCATGTGTTTTAAATTGTTAATCTGTGACTGGTTTAGAAGAAAAAACTGACCGCGAAAATTTCAGAATTTTTGTCAAATATTTTGTTCGGTTTGAAATAAATTTATTAAGAATGTCCAGTGACAGGGAAGAGTGACTTCGAGCAAAGAGCAAAAGACATAATAGATAATATTTTGTCGCCAAAATCGCGGAAGATTTACCTAAAAACTTACGAAAGTTTTATGGAGGAATAAGAAACATGTAAATTCTTTCACAGAAAGCGTCTTTTTGGCATATTTTGATGAATTGTCTAAAAAATATCAACCATCGTCGTTGTGGAGTACTGATTCTATGCTAAAATCGACAATGAATATGAAGCATGAAGTGCACATGAAGAATTTGACTTCATTCCTGAAACCCTTATCCATTGGTCATAAAGCTAAAAAGTCCAAAGTATTTATGGCTCAGGAGATAGAAACTTTTTTTTGTGATTTTTATTTATTAAATAATATTTATTAAATGTTTTTGTACGAAATTGTAAATTTTTCTCGCACTCAAAGAGTAAAGTACAGTTTGCGCCTCGAGACTAAACGCCAACTTAATATACCCTCGGTTTCATTGACTCCTTCGCACGCTCGGGAGTCAAACCACCTCTGGTATATTATGGCTTCGTTTAGTCCCTCGATATAAAATATACTATATTGATAACAAATGTAGAAATTGGGGAATAAGTTACAGTTACAACTGGCAGAGAGCGTCCATCTTACAGAAATGAGCCATACTTAAAAAAAAATTGGGAATATTAACAGTACCTAGCCTATACATATTGGTGTGTCTTCTTAAGGTATCTCTTAAGTTATTTTGCTAAGTATCAACATGAGTTTGAATCACAAGAAGAACGTGAGATTAGAGAGAGCTCGCGAAGAAAAATTTTTAAACAACAAATATCACCAAAATTTAATATAATGTATTAAGCTGTAGAGATATTTAATAAGTTGCCTTCTGATCTGAAGATCCTGATTTATTACACCTACCTGTTTAAAACAAAATTAAAGGCCTTTTTATTAGAAAAATGTCTGTATAATATATCGGAACTAATGTCACACAATAATATTATACCTAACATCTAGTTTTTATTTTGACAATAAACAAATTAGAATCTTTGACATTATTATCGAAACTGTTTGACATTATATTGAAAACTGGTTAACATTATATTTTAAACCTTTTTGACATTATATTTAAAACTGTTTCATAAGTTTTTACTTGAATTTCATTTGGAGGTTAATTAATATTTCATAGCTGTTCTCTGTATTTGTAGGTAAATTGCATGTGTATATATTATGTTCAACACAATGTAAATTGTTTTATGAATAAATGAAATGAAATGAAATGTCAAAATAATGAACATTATTGAATGTATAGATTCTCGAAAAAAATGCCATGTGACCATCATTTTACGTAAAAATCGGGACTACTCCCGATACGGTTTCAGTCATAAACATTATTCCTAAATGGAACATACGAATACGTGAGACCGTAATTTCCTGATTTTCAAGCTTAAATAAATAGGCTAACTCCATATATCCAAGTACAGATATACGGATGTACCACGGACATTTACATTATTAACTATAACAACCAACAAAAGCTAATTATTGCTAAACAATGTAGGATCGGAGAATAAAACACAAACACCAAGAAAGCCTTTAAAATCTAATTTTGAAAGGTGCCACGTGTGTGTATAAACGAGTTGCTTTTTAATTATTATGTATTTCCTCTCCTGAACTGTTTGTGGGGCTGATGATTTTCATCCGTCACAATAATATAAAATTATGATTTATTCCCTCAATCTGTGTTTATGTGGTATATGTATTTTTACAGTACAAACCCCACAAGATCAACATTAAGCCCAACTGTATCATCGACGATTAATATCGTTCTTCTTTACTTTATTTTTTAAATAACACACATGCTTTTCCAATTTACTTTAGAAATTGGCAGAATAGTCGACATTGACTTTGCTTGCCATAATAAAAAATTGAATAGAATAGAATTATTAAGATAAAGTATTTTGTTCAAGTGCTAAAAATAAATTTGGTAAACAAGCATTCATTTGGGTGCACGTTTAATGGTATGACAAAATTGTTATAATGGACATGCGCCTGCTGATTCTCGGTAATCGTACGAAGTCGTAAACAGCCCGACGCGGCCTCGCGCTACGCTACGATGCCAATCACCAATCACACGCAAGCATTACTTGGTATCGCGCGATATCCGACCAATGAGCGCTCGACTTTATCACGCTACTTCTAAAAATAGCTTATCTGAGTCACTCAATAAAAGCGGTGGTTGTTTCTTAACAATGTTTAGAAACAAGTGGAACGTTGAGGCACTCGGACGTGCGTTGCCGCATGAAAAAGTTTTGATATTCGCGCAGTGAGTTCAGTGATACCGAGTTATTCGGTGCAAACACATGGTTCGACGCTACCAACACGGCATGGAGACCACTTTCTATGACGAGCAGTATCCGCTCAGTGGACCTGTGGAGAACCTGAAGAGGCCCCTCACCTTGGACGTGGGGCGGGGCATCAAGCGGGCTCGGATCGGCGGGGCGCCGGTCCTGTCCTCACCAGACCTGCAGATGCTGAAGCTCGGCTCTCCGGAGCTCGAGAAGCTGATCATACAGAACGGTATGATAACGACGGCGACTCCTACACCCGGTGCGCCAGTGTTATTCCCGGCCAGTCTCGCGCCGACGGAGGAACAAGAAATGTACGCGCGGCCGTTCGTTGAGGCGCTGGACAAGTTACACCACTCGGACCCAACGCCGCAGATCGGACGCATCGTCGACAGGCGAGTATACGCCGACCTGGACAGGCCGCTTGACCGCTACCCCACACCGGTGGTCAAGGACGAACCGCAAACAGTTCCCAGTGCTGCAAGTTCGCCGCCCCTGTCTCCCATAGACATGGATACACAAGAAAGAATCAAATTAGAACGCAAAAGGCAAAGAAATCGAGTGGCTGCATCCAAGTGCAGACGGCGCAAGCTGGAGCGCATCTCCAAGCTGGAGGATAAGGTGAAGATCCTGAAGGGCGAGAACGTGGAGTTGGCGCAGATGGTGGTGAAGCTAAAGGAGCACGTGCACCGGCTCAAGGAGCAGGTGCTGGAGCACGCCAACGGCGGCTGCCACATCGACTCGCACTTCTAATCGTGCAGTCGCCGCCGCTCCACCACATTCCATGCTAGTCGCGCCCGGTAGGACGCAGCATACAAAGCGATTTGTGATCTTAATTTTACTGTGTAATATATAGTTAATGAACACTAGTGTATAAGGTGTTGACGCTACGTTAAGGATGCTGTGGATGTATCGTTAAGTTTGAGAGATTAGGTTGCCAGTGATGTGTGCAGGCAGAACCTCCGCTCGGCTGAGCTGATTCCAGGACGTTTGTTGTTTGTGAAACAGTTTTGTTATGGATGGTCCACTTAGCGAGGGATGTACTTAGTGCGAGTCACAACTGCAAGAGCGTTAGCTTCCATTGTAAGTTGCAGAACTAGTTTTGCTTAAATCAGTATTGCGTTGTCTCATTTAGAATAGTGTAGAAACTAGAAAGGATAATCGTGCGACGTCATTCGTTTGCAGACTGACTGAACGAGGTTGAGGCGGCGTTGCCAGTTTTACGGCGAATTTCCCGTTTCAGCGATGTTGCCGCACTTGCCTCGCTGAATCGGGGATTTCCATTGTTCATTGTGTCCCGGCCATTGTGTGTATTTTTTCTGTCCAGTAGAATCTTATTATAATAATTAGTTTACATTTCGGACGTAATTTATTGCGATTTAGACGGAGACGCACGTCGCCTCTGTGTTGTGACAGGTACGAAACGCAGCCGGTGTGAAAGAGATAGTGTAGCGTAGAGTGGCAACGGCGCATCAGGCCGAGTCACGAGCGGATGTTCTGCTAATTAAAATTCCGCCTGCGCCGCCCTCGCGGAATGGCGGCCATGTGTTCAACACTCGGACGTTCCGAATCACGTTTTGTTGCACAAGGTTAACTTTTTAAACGCGACAATAGCGTTTTAACGCCGCCGTGGACTGGAACGTCTTTGTTCGCTTCGCTTGATTGTTTCGAGACAAATTAAGTGCTTGTGTGTGTGGGAGACTGATCGAATGCAAGTAAGGAGTTTAGGAGTGCCTTTTGTACGTCTGAGCGAGAGCGTGGATCGCGCAAATAATTTTCTCCTTTTTGAAAGATGATTCTCGGAACTGACCCGGTGCTCTGTAGAGGACGTGACTTTTGTAATGCGAAGCCGTCCGATTTAAAATATTAGTTGTGGACGTATAGAAGTGATTCGTAATGAACAGATGTTTGACATGTGAAATTGTGAACGATGCGAGTGAATGTGTGACGGAAGTATTTATTAGTGAGAATGATTATCTTTTAGGATGAAGTAGCAATCTCGAGTGCCTACGCTTTGTAAACTAAAGCCTATACCTATGTTTTTAATTGTTTTTGTTACCATTAATGTGCTACAGTAAATTATTCTGTACCATTGTCTTCTATAGGTTATTGTAAGTAATTATAATACCAATTAACAAGTTGAATTGTTATATAGACTATATGGCGAGCGGGTGGCGTGGTAATGAGAATTCAAAGAAAGTTGTTCTGTAAACTGTCAAGAACGCACCCGACGCCTATTTGTATTATTTTTATACAAAAGAATTCGTCAGAATGTTAACAGTAATTTGTAAGTTTATAAAAGATATGGAAACAGTTATACTAAAATAATATATTTCTATGAATTTAACAAAGAATATTGTTTTATACGAAGTATCATATTGTATGATAAAATTGAAAGAGAATAAATTATGAAGATTATTATACCATTTACTCCTTGATTTCATTTCTATGCCCCAGTAAACCAGCAAGAACTGACCCGAAATCTAAACACCCATACGTTAGAGGCAGTTCTATGTAGGGTCAATGATACAAAGTTCAAAGCAAAGTAGCTTGAAACAAAATCCTGCAGTATACATTAACAAAAATGCAAAACAAAACAATGATATAGCACATTCAAATTATGTAAATAAATAATGACAAAGAAGCAAGCAACAAATGCCATTACATAATGTAGTAACGATACAATGTAATGAGCAAGCGAAGCAGGAAAAGACAACATTGCAAGTACCTATACAGTAATTTGACATTGAAGAACAAGATTAACAGCAGCTGTAGCTGTTACGTGATGATGGAGTAGGTAGGTTTTGTTACTCCATAGCAAATCTACTGTCATAATTGTTATGAACTATATTTATCTAATATCTGTGAACGCATTTCTTCGAGACACCACCTGTTAACCGCATTAAAAGTAACCGGAAAAAGGTGTCAAGATCATGCGCTCAGTTGACCTATCAAGTTTCTCCTTTTCCCAAATGAATATTGGGATTTAGGGAACAATATTTTTAATTTTGTTTCGAAGAACAGTCTTTCAAAAATCAAAATACTCATTCTGCGAATTTCGAAAAAATGTTCATGTAAATATTGTTAAAAAACAAGCAGCAATAAATTACTGTCTAAACATTTTGTCACCAAAATACATTCTGTGAAGATCAACAGTAATTTTCCTAAATGTAAACAACCGATAAACTCGACGGGAGTGCATTTTTATGTCAAAATATACATACACTGATAACTATGTGTATGCCTGTTACTAACCTATACCGGTGAATGAATGAATTAAGACTTTATTTATTAGTCAATGAGTCGATATTCGTGTTATAATACAAGCGAAGGTCAAACGAATCGATGCCAACGATATTTCGCCGGCCGGATGTCCGATTTTTGTGGCAAAAACACCAGATGACTTGGAAGTCTTGGGACGAACTCGGTTGGCCAAAACGAAAAATAATGAATTCAAACAAATGTAACATGCTACTGCGTCACTATCTCGTTGGGATTTTCAGTGGGTGGCTATAGCTATAATAAATTACATTTGTGATGTATTTTCCATACATTTTGGAATGGAGGCAGCAAGAGTGGAAAAGATTACTCGATGACAGCTCTGGTAATTAATACTATAGATCGATTACTTTCCCAGGCATGCATGTGGCTGTGGATCGAATGTTCCTAACTTCCCGACTAGGCGGTAAAAACATTGCGTCCAGTTCCGGGGGCGGCAAATCACGGTCACTTATTATATGGGTCAGTATGCTGTTAACATGACCATTAGCCACTGAAGCCTACGCATTGTTCTCGTTAAAACATCGCAATATTTACTAACATCACCGTGTTTATACTGGCTGTTGTTAAAACACTTATATATATTTATGATTCGATGTTTTTCATACGACGAGCATGTTGACTGATTGCGTTGTGTTTGCCTATTCATTTCGTTCACCGAAAATAACATGCGAGCGTGTTGAAACATCAATATTATATGTTGAGCTTATATCAACAAAATGCTTATGTCGCAAACGCATTTATTATTAATTGCAAATTTTCAGTACTGCATTTGCAGTCTTTGAATTTGCGTCTGCGAACACAACGCACGCTCCCAAAATCTATAATAAATAAGAGATCACAACTTTTCTTGCTGATCTTTATCCGTTACCTGTCTATCTAGTATACATTCTGGTCTAACTAGTCAATGATTCAAGAATTTAATGGTACCTATAAGCAGTACCTAACACAGAATTGGCAGACCTCGCAGTTGCAAGTTGGGCATCTTATGACATTTTATTAAAATTTATATCTTCTTGTAAGACGTTTATGATGATAGTAAAATAACATAATATTCATACACTGGATCGAGAATTGGAGACCTTTAAAATATGAATAATTCGGTATGTAAATCTTCGACAGGAATACAATACATGTCAGTAAGCAAGCTCTTCATGATAATCGAAAAAGCATTTTTATGTCTATGAACTAAATAAATATCGATTTTCGTTGCAAAGCTTTTTAATATTGGAAAAGTTCCAAAGAAAACACCGTGTGCGGTCGTTTGCCCTCGGCAACGCTTTTGACTCACGTAAAAGAAAAGAAAAATAGTCGAAAACTATTGTTTGTTCGCTACAAGGATATTATAATGTTACAAAGAGGACAATGTCAACGTGGAGAATACAGTTCATTGGATTCCGAGAAGTGTTTCGTTAAATGGTTTCCAGCGGCACCGAGCTTTTGTGTGGTTCACTAAAACTATTAGCTAAAATATTTAAACGAGTTGGGAAATGTACTGAAATAATTTATCGGTACGCGAGCTACGTGTTTCTTAGAAATTATGTATTGAATTTTATGTGACAACAAAAAGCTAAATGACTGCCAATTTGTGCGACCTTTTATTTATCAAGAAGCTGATTGTATTTCTAGTGGCATTTAAAGGAAATTCGGCATTTGGCTGGTGGTGGAGGTAATTTCTGCGAAAGACCCCGTTGGCTTTTAATTTTAACCTGCGGGTCACCTTCAACTCGGTGACATGTTGCGCGCGCAGGTGCGCCCTCTACTGGGCTAATATTCGATACAGTTCGGAAATCGGTTGGCGAGCCTCCAACCACCGCACGTGTCGTGCTGCGTGTAGCTACCATGCGTGATCATTTTGTAGACTGATCCTGTTGTTTATTGGAGAAAGCCTGTTAAACATCAGAAGCAATTGGTTATAAAACTAGTTATAACTTATAATTCGATTGGGAGCGTGCCAGAAAAACAATTCAATATCACATCATATCTTTCTCATACTGGAAAACATTTTCAACGTTTATCAGATAGTATCTAGCTCATACGGATATAGAGCAGTGGATCTCTCTGGCAGCCCTTTCTGAATCACAGCCGTGACGGTCGTTATCTGACCTTGTCCAACTGACATCGTGTCAAGCAACAAGTTGATAAAATTATACACTAGGCTTCCACATAAAATGTAACGTACAAAACAATATTTTTTGTAATCAGTATTTCTATATGGTTAATAAAATTAAATAAATCGCATTTTGGTATACATGTACTTAAAAATAGTTTATTTCAAAGGAAAACAAATATATTACTCCACAAAAATAATGTCAACATCTGTCACCCTGTATTAACGACAGAACAAGAAATGTCCTGTAAAGTCTAAAATGATGGTGACTCTATGCTCGGCCCACAGACTATAAATCAGGTAGATTCATTGCACCATTGTGTAGCGTCTCCAAACTGTCTAATAATAAATAGATTATGCAATTTAATAGATTTACTGCCTACGCCTTTTATTTTTGTAACAGAAAGATACATAGGTATAGCTACTTACTAGTGAAAAATTGTCAATGACGCAAGGTTTTCATCTGGATTATCGTTTTGAATTCATTCTCAATTCAACTTCAATAATTATCTACGGTGGGAGTTTCCAATTGAAAGCTATTTTCTATTTTACACTTACACGTAAGTAGGTAAAGAAATTACCTATGTGCTTAAAAATCTCTCAAATTAACAATCTTAACAGAAGTTATCTGGCAATTGAAAATTCGGCAGAAAAATTGCTTTTTTCTGCACAGAATCTTGATCCATCTTTTAATAAAAACACAATACACAATAATTTATTATTTAACCATTTATGCACACATAAAATAAACAGACAAGAAGAAAGGAACAGAAAAATACGTACAAAGGTAATGCATAAGCGTTACCTTTGTACGTATTTTTCTGTTCCACAGAAATCTCTTCCAGCACACCTGCGATAAGAGAGAAGATAAAAAAGAGGTTAAGACAACATGTGTAATAGAAGGGAAACCTTGGTATTATTGTCTTTTTGCACTGGATAATTATACGGTAACGTTACGCGGAAGGGCGATAAGACTGAATGGCAGAAGTGACTTGAAGATTAAAAAGCTACCTAATTACCGGGCTTTTGTTCCTAAACCAGGATAAGAAGAAGGAAAATACGTAATGATTAACATTCTTTACTTAGATTCCTGTCAGCTTAGAGCCATTGTTAAACGGTGAAATCAATATCTACAATTTCTCTGAAGTTAATAATTTAATTCACCACTTAAACATAAAATAACAATAGCTTCGCCCGCGTTATCCAATTTACACGAAACCTTAACAAATTATACACCTAAACCTTCCTCATGAATCACTCGTGTCTGTTGGTGAAAATCCGTTCAGTAGTTTTTGAGTTTATCGCGAAAAGACAGACAGACAGACGAGGCGGAAGACTTTGTTTTACAATATGTAGTGATCACGCCTGTATTCTCCGAAGGGGAAGATAGAAGTGTACCGTTGTACTCCAATTTTCGCCAGTTATGTTCTAATTCTAAGTCCCATAATGTAGCAGTCTATTACTGTACACAAATCATGACTCCGGGCTGAGAAATTCCGTCCTCGGAGCTGTCAAATTCTATTCTGAAAACCCAATAACACTGCCCGACCTGGGGATCGAACCCAGGAGCTTATACAAACAGGACGAGGCAGAGACATTTCAAAATGGATTACAAAATGGATTAGGAAGTAGGATATGTCCTACTTCCTAATCCTTACTAATATATATTTTATATAATAATATATATTTTATATAATAATATATATATTTAATATTATAAATGCGAAAGTAACTCTGTCTGTCTGTCGCGCTTCACGCCAAGACTGCTGAACCGATCGTCATAAAATTTGACAGAGATATAGCCTGGGATATAGAGAAGGACATAGGCTACTTTTTACGCGATAACCGACATCCACGCGGGCGGAGGCGCGGACAAAATCTAGTAATATTATAAATGTGAATGTTTGGATGTTTGTTAGTCCATCGCGCAAAAACGGCCGAACGGATTTGGATGAAATTTGGCAAACAGATAGTTTATAACCTGGATTAACACATAGGATACTTATTTATCCGGGTATTGCGTTCCCAGGGGATAATTTCCGACCTCCACGTGGGCTGGTAAAAGCTAGTTCAAAATAAATAATCCTTAATACGGTCAACTTGCCACTAACTAACACGTCGCCGCTATTAAGAATGAAGTCCATTTTTAACTGCACCTCATTAATTAATTGAAAGCTATTGCTGTCGTTAATTTGGTAATTTGAAAACACTGTCAATTTGAGCACTTTAACGCCATTTTGGAACTTATTATTTTATTTATCGAATCTAATTTGGTCGTAGTTTATTGTGTGGGAGCCTGGGAGGACATTAGCACATCTAGATAATACAATGGAAACTTGACATGAAGTAAAACCTATTCTTTGAACACAATAGAAAAATAATGGTTTACTTTGTTCTTAACACGTCGGTCGCCGCTGCGCTGTTAAGAATTAAGCCCATTTTTAACTGAACTTCATTAATTAATTGAAAGCTATTGCTGCCGTTAATTAGGTCATTTAAACACTGTCAATTTGAGCAATTTAACGCTATTTTGGAACTTGTTAATTTATTTATCGAGACTAATTTGGTCGTAGGTTATTGTGTGGGAGGACAATAGCAGATCAGCACCCTAATTGCGTAACTCACGATCAATCATAATCTCTTTCATTTTGACAGTTCAACAATATTCATTGCGTTATTTACGTTGCTGAGCAGACATTTTTTTCGAACATATGAAGCAATGTATCAGCAATCTGTTTCAAAATGATTCATATTATGATTGAACCTGCGTTACGCAATTAGGGTGCAGGTTAATATAATGGAAACTAGACACTATTAAAACCTGTGATTAAAACCTATTTGTTGAATGTTATTATTAGAGTTGTTTAACACAATGGCAAGAAAATAGGTATATTTTGTTGTCCACTACTTCATCATAATCAGCCTATACTATTCCCAGTGCTGGGACTCAGGCCTCCTCTTGGTGAGAGAGGGAATGGAGGGAGTGAGTGCGAATTGGTAGATCAGATGCAAATCTTCGAATTTTTGGTTCTAGGTCATGGCGGTTTCCTTACAATTTTCCATCACCGTTTTTAGAGCAGTGGTGATAAAATTAAATACATATAGTAAAGCGCCTGCCTGGGTTCGAACCTACGGCCAACAACTCGCAAGTCGCGGCCGTAACCACTGGGCCACCAGTGCAGTCCCTTGCCCTGCCTCTACGTAGTCGTTCAAAACTATTTGATCCACGGACGTAGGATTTTTACAATTGTAACAAGTGGTTTAATGGGTCCTTTAATTCGGGTTCATTCATATTGTTACAAATTTTATCTAAACTATCCTATGTGTTAATCAAGGATAAACTATCTGTTTGCCAAATTTTATCCAAATCCGTTCAGCCGTTTTTGCGTGATTTAGTAACAGACATTCAAACTTTCACATTTATAATATTACTAGCTTTTGCCAGCGGCTTCGCCCGCGTGGAGGTCGGTGTATTATACACATAAACCTTCCTCTTGAATCACTCTATCTATTTAAAAAACCCGCATCAAAATCCGTTGCGTAGTTTTAAAGATTTAAGCATACATATATAAATATAGGGACAGAGAAAGCGACTTTGTTTTATACTATGTAGTGTTATGAGTAGGATTAAGTAGGATTTATTTGCCTAGTTAGAAATTTCCAGATACTTAACATTGCAGTGTAAACTTCTTCCACGTTTGTTTTTCTTCTCTAAGCATAATTTTATCATAGTTTTTTTTTGGAAGGGACGCCAGAGCACCAGGATACCACCCGCCAGAGGACCAGGCGCAGGCGTTTCCATAAGTTTTTTGCAATTTTCAGGCCAGTGTAAGGCTGTATGTGACTGTAACACGTATGTATTTAGAGGTTTATATTCATCAAAATCTTTAATACAATCCTCTAAATTATCTAATCCCATTCAATTACTTTTTCATGTAATCATTTTAATGAGATTAACTGAAAAGCCATATTTGTTTTTTTTTTGTATTATGATATCTCGCAGGTCAACCTATGAAGTGGTCAGCTGCTTAAGCGGCCTTGCCTGTGGTTACCATAATAAATTTAGGTCTTCAGCTAGGGCTTAAAAACTTGAAATTAGAGCGACTACTCGCTAAGGGCACCCCTTGTGGGGTACGGCCTCGGCTTAAGGCATCGCTGGTAGAGGGCAGCAAGGTACACACGGCTACACATCAAGCTATACATTTCCAGTTTACGCTGATCTCGCATTGTACGGAAATCCTATGTAATGCGAGATCAGCTTATACTGGAAACAAGCTGGATTAGTCTGAACCATATTTGTTACGGTCGTGAATCATATTTGGACCAAGATTCAACAAATTACGATAACCAAAAAAACGGAAGAAAATTTGAAGTTCGCGAGCTACCTTAGAGAAGGATGCTGCGCCCTTCTCAAAACAAACTTGTGTACAGGAATGGACACAGTGCAACAAAGTAGTTCGATATAAAAGTCGTTGTGTACAGTTGCGGCCACTTTCTATAGATTTCACAAGTTGTGCAAACGCGGAAGCTCCCCGTTATAGTCCTGGCACACTTTCCGCTGTTGTTCGCAACTGTACCCGCACCCACTGCTGTGCGGTGTCATTGTGGCCACATTTATTTATACCTACCAAGCTTCCTTTAAGGAGTTTATAATTTAATGGCTGCTATTTATTGTGGACCCGCTGTGGACCGCGGTTTCACTCAACAAATGTAGTTAAAACAACAGGATAATTAATCTTCTATACAAATCCATACATCTACATAAAATTTAAGTGTCAGTTTATAATGTCTATATAATAGATTTTTACTAAATCTATGAAAGTATAACTTACGGTACTTATTATAAAAAAATTAAAGTAATATTGCTGTCTGTTTGTCCGGATAATCTCCAAACGGGTGGACCTATTTTGCTACCTAATATTGTGTGGGGATACTTTGAACGACGGCCCATAGGGTACTTTTTTATCGTCATATAGTAAAATAAAAATGCATCTTAAAAGTTCAAGATAAACTCACTTTTCAAGCAGTCCGATGCAGGTGCTAGCCGTTATTTTAGTTCAATTTCAGATATCATGTCACCGATTTATCGGACGGTTCGCGAAGTGACCTTGTTTTGAACTCTTGTCTTTCCTGTCGTCTCAAAAGTTTAAAACCCTGCCTACACCTTTCAGGAAGTGCAGCCGTGATAAGCATGTTGTTATTGCTATGTAGGTTTGTACGTGGTATGCAAATAATTCAGTTGGTATGCTTATATTAATTAATCGACTGTTGCGATCAATAATAAATAATGTTTATCGATTGAAGCTTAAGTATACATAAATGTTTTAAAACTATAATTATTATGAATTCCTCGCTGGTCAATTGGTCGTTGCTCGACTGTTGAGCATAAGGTCTAACCATTAAAAACCTAGTAGCAACCCGGTGTATGGATTTGTGCCCAATTTTAGATCTTTCCATTTAAAACTTCCTAGGAGCAGCCCGGTGTCTGGATTTCTGCCCAATTAGATTTTTCCATTTAAAAAATCCCAGTAGCAGTCTGGTGTCTGAATTTCTGCCCAATTTTAGATCTTTCCATTAAAAAAATCCCAGTAGGAGTCTGGTGTCTGGATTTGTGCCCAGTTAGGTCTTTCCATTTAAAACTTCCCAGGAGCAGCCCGGTGTCTGGATTTCTGCCCAATTAGATTGTTCCATTTAAAAAATCCCAGTAGCAGTCTCGTGTCTGATTTTCTGCCCAATTTTAGATCTTTCCATTAAAAAAATCCCAGTAGGAGTCTGGTGTCTGAATTTGTGCCTAGTTAGCTCTTTCCATTTAAAAGTTCTCAGTATCCCCCGATTATATGGAACTTAATAAACATAACTGTCGGAATGTGGGTGTAACAAACAGCTCTGCCCAACCCGACAGGGAGTGCAGGCGTAATGTTATGGAGTGTTATGTGAATTCAACATTTATTGTTATAGTATTGACCACCTGACAGGAAGTTTG
Organism: Polymixis lichenea; assembly: GCA_949091785.1. Classification (NCBI taxonomy): domain Eukaryota; kingdom Metazoa; phylum Arthropoda; class Insecta; order Lepidoptera; family Noctuidae; genus Polymixis; species Polymixis lichenea. The sequence goes on along the minus strand of OX420948.1, from coordinate 21,064,848 downwards.
ATAGGGATAACATAAACTTATGCACCATTTTACCATTTGTATTTATTATCCATAGATATTTCTATGGTTTTACCTGTGTTATTGCAAACGAACTTTTGCTTTTCACAGAAATCCTTTTAGTCATTACTGCAGGTACACACGGGCAGACGACGGTTAACGCGACGGATTTTTGTCGCGCACTGCCCTTTTTAACTCTGTTGTTGAGCAGAGCATGAGCGCATCCCAGCGCGTCATAAAAACGCACTGTTGGAATTTCACCTCTCGGCGCTAAGCAGTGGGTTGAAAATCAATAAAATCAATTGGGGTACGAAGACTTAGGCCCTTGGTCCACCGCCTTTGTCAACGGTACTCCAACGAGAAACGAGATTATTCGATGTGAACGTGACGTCCCCGGCGGGCGCACAGTGGAACGAATGTATGGGAGCGGTTGGACGTAGACATGTCCGAAAAATAAGAGTAAAATTATGACAAACTAATGATGCCATCTTATTCGATTACTTAATGCCTTCATAAATTGTGGTGATGAATTTCTTCATAACTCCCATATTTCGGGAGTAATTTGAGAAAATGTGAAATTTTACTATGAAAATGAGTGTATCGAGCTCTCTCCCTCCTGATTCCGGGCTTGTTTCAAGTAGCGGTCTCTAATATCGTAATGCTATTACTAAGAGCTATATTTAATACTAAGACACATAGTGCGCCAAATGTGCACTTTCTGGGATAAAAGGAAATGAAAATTTAAAAAAAAAAACGTTTTTTCCCCATTTGTATTTACTTTAAACCGCAGACAGACTTATTAAGAGGTCTATAAATATATTATATATATATACAGAAATATATATTAACAAAAATATTCACAAGAACTGATGAGAGTATGACTTTTAAGTAAGTTGATAATAAATTACCTAGTTTCATTAAAAGTACAATAAATAATTAAGATGTAAGCTCTAATTTACTAAGTTACACATTTTAAAACAATAACATCATTTAATTATCTTCGTCATCATCATCATCATCAATTAATTCAAATTCAGAATCGATGTCCGCTAAATCATTTATGTTAACAAATTCGATATCACTTTTCTCAGAATCCGTAAGCTCATAAAATTCCTTAAAAGAAGATTTTTTTACAAACTTATTTCCTTTTGGACGGATACTTGTAACAAGTGGATCAGAAGACAGTAAAAGATTGTGCATAATATCTTCATTGCATGAGATACTGCTATGCTTTCGAGAATGCCCCTCTCTATATTTTCTAAAATCTTTATTTCTAGCCTCAGATGCCTCTTCGGATAGAAAACCAATGGGCACAATTGACATGTTCTGAACTATGTCTGGCCCATGCATTAAAATTTTATGAAGTGAAGAAGGCATATAATACCATGGGTATAACTCCACGTAAAGCTTAGCAGTATCAAAGCAGAACTCTCGGAATTTAGTTACGTTGATCTTCTCTCCTGATGAAATACACTGCAAGATCACACAGATTTTTCTTAAAAGCATAGCATCTATTCCGGTCAGTTCAGCAGATTTAGTGTAGTTTTCAAAAAATTTCCTTGCCGAGTTGCCATTGTTGGTGGATCCACTGCCTTGTTTCACAACATCGAGAAGTAAGCCCGTTTCTCTTCTTACAGCCTCTTGAACTCTTTTCTTCCTGTCATCAACTTGCCTTTTTGCTATATCACCCCTTACTTGCCATGATTTTATGTCTAATTTGTAGGAAATGTGTAATAAGCATTCCATTGAGCGAATCCAAGCGTGAAGGGTGCTTAAGCTATATTTATACATGTCCTCGTTTGCGTGTTTATCTTTGATTAACTCTAAATTATTCATTTCTTTAGGACAAGCCTTGCATATGTCACACACTGAAGCTGCTGTATTGGATATAATGGAATGAATTTTACCATCAATCATTGTCAACAGCAGTTGGTGTTTGACACTAATTCCATCAGTGATGGTGGATGGAGTTAAGGCTTCAATCTCTGCTTCGATTTCAGCCATCTCTCTCTGCACATTTTCTTTGGTTTCCTTTATAAACTTAAACAATATTGGCCGGCAAAATGAAGTGGAAGATGGTCGCTCGTTTTCCCAAATTGTTACACCTTTTGAGACGAGCCGCAGTGGTACAAGACTAATCATAAAATTACTAGCAAGATCGATTTGCTCATCTTCACTCGTCCTTTGATGATAAATGCTTTGGCTAGATGATCCGTCAAAACCCCATTTGCTGGTCAATACGAGCTGTTGATTGGGATCAACAGGGGTTTCTAACGACCTAATAAGTCTTCTTGAGGTTAAATCCATCAAGGCTTGTAATTTGATTTTTGCAGAGCTCTCTGTAACTGTGAGATCTTCTTTGGCCGGATAGCACTTAATTTTTTCTTTAACCAACATGTAGTAACTCGGGTATTGAAGAGCTCCTTCTTGAGTGTTGAAATCCCGAAGAGTGTTATAGCGCCATTTCGATAAGTTCATCGATACATAAAGAGCCAATGCCTTCAAAGGGGATATTTCCCGTACCTGAATTGATTTACCTTCAATGAAGGCTTTGATTTTTGAGGCCTCTTCTGGATTCTCCGTCAAGTATTTCATAACATAAGCTGTATCGCTTTGTCCTGCCTTTTGAAGCGCCCTTTCGGCCGAAAACATAATTTCAGCGCTGCTACTGCTGCATGAAAGACTATCTTCAGTGCGTCTTCTTTTTTGCCGGTTACTAAGGTCCTCAAAAGATTTACGAGGACTAGGATGTGTACAAGTTGAAGCATCAGATTTAGCAGGAGAAATTATGGGCTCGATGACGTCACTTATATTTTCTGTAGAAGGTTCCATATTTTCATTCTGTAATTCCGGCCATTGAATTGCAGCCTGTAGCCAAATCTCATGTTTCTTCCGAAACTTATCTGTGCTTCTTCCAGACTGTGTCCATTTTGCATAAATGCGGTAGCAAAATCGACGACACCAGTCTTTTAAACTTGTTTCAGCACTTTCACATAACTGAACACAACTGTTATCTTTTAAAACACTGAACAAATAGTTAAAGTCGCGTAAATCTTTATGTGCGCGTGCGCATAAAGCAACGTGAATATCAAGATTTGTATTAAAATTTGGAAAATACATTGCGAGATTAGCTTGGATACAACGAGGTGTAAATCAACACTGATTTTAAAGTTACTAATAGTGACCTATTTATATAAAATCCAGGTATCCCAGGTATCCTTTGTTAAATATTGCAAGGTAATTAGTTATTGTGATAATTAGTAAATGATGCATGCTAAATTAGTGTATTAAGAGCCATTTAGTAATTAAATAATAGCAATGTTCTTATCAGTAATCATTAGTGCATCAGTTTTATATGTAAACCTTAAGTCCCTAATTATATATCCTAATTAGCTTATATCTTCTCTAATTGGCTGCTCAGAAATGTTATTGTAATAAGGTAAACCTTTAGAAAAACGGTTTTAATCAACAAAATAAACAAAAAATAAAAAAATTGTGTTATAAAATAAACATCACTCTTTATCCCAGAAAGTGCACATTTGGCGCACTATGTGTCTTAGTATTAAATATAGCTCTTAGTATTAGCATTATGATATTAGAGACCGCTACTTGAAACAAGCCCGGAATCAGGAGGGAGAGAGCTCGATACACTCATTTTCATAGTAAAATTTCACATTTTCTCAAATTACTCCCGAAATATGGGAGTTATGAAGAAATTCATCACCACAAGTTATGAAGGCATTAAGTAATCGAATAAGATGGCATCATTAGTTTGGCATAATTTTACTCTTTTTTTTCGGACATGTCTACGTCCAACCGCTCCCATACATTCGTTCCACTGTGGGGCGGTGCGGTGGTGTGCAGTGGATACGCGGCCATACGACGGTCACTACCAAGACCTCCTGTTTAACTCATACTGACACATTTTGACCAGCTCTTTGTTTCTCCTCTTAAACATTCTGTCCATCTATAACATAACAGAAAAATCCCATCAGCAGCTATTTCGCAACAAATAATTATATTTATAATCTAAATCACATCAAAACTAAAAGGTTTAATTTGCCTGCTGCAAACTTTTCATATAAGTTGAGTAAGTGAAGTAAATGTATATCGCAACTTCGGTGCCGCTATCTGGTTCTCGTTGACGTTCCGTTGACGGTGGCGGTGGAAAAACGGCCTTAGGGCATGAAAAGGTGACAAATAGATAGATAGGCAGACAGAGTTATTTTCGCATTCATAATATTAGTATGGTATAGGTACGTCCGTAGTTTAGGTTGTGTTGTGCCTCTTTCCGTCACCTTATCCTAGTAAGTAATATTAAAAATGTAAAAGTTTGTATGTTTAGATGTTTGGATGTACGTATCTTAGTCAATCACACAAAATCGGCTGAACGGGTTTGAAGAAAATTTGGCACACAGTTTATAACTTGGATTAAAACATAGGGTAATTTCTATCCCGGAAGGGCGTTTCGGTGGGATACCACCGAGGCTCCACGCTTCACCCGATGCCGCTGTCAAAAACTAGTTAAATTAAATCACACATTTTATTTGTCGGTATATTGGTATGGCTAGCTGACATTTTGACTAATTATTTAATTAATATTTTGTGTCTCGTATTGTTTATTACTTTGCCTAAGTATGTATAGAATCAAGTCTATCCGACTAAACAGACAGCTGTGCTGGTGGGGAGTTTGTTCCGCTACTTCTTCTTCCCAGCTAAAGCACTAGGAAGTGGTGAAGGGTGGGCGTTTTGGGGGACTGTCTCATGTACTTTGACGTTCGAAAAGTGCTGATTCTCAGCCTAATTTGAATAAATGACTTTTGATTTGATTTGATTTGAAATCAATCAATAAAACGAACGAATCTATACAACTTAACTTTTCAAAATAGTTTGTCATAAGTTAATAACTAATTTCCTACTTCAACTCCGTATCCGTTACAAGTATCATACTTCTAACTCATACGGAGTTGTAAAATAGTTCAAGTATAATACTATTAATTGCTAATCTTATCATAATCATAACGATTGCTCAGTGCAGGTGTTAGAGTAGCTACGCGGTAGGTACGCTAGGTACTCGAGTGGAGCACAGCGCAATACCTTGTTTGTACTTTAAACTACCTACATGGGCCGCGGGAAACACCACAGGAAATGCTTTGTTCAACTAACTATGTAGGTACTTATTGCACCATTTTATTAGTTCTTTATTATAAAAAAGCATTTGGCAATGAAAATGCGTACACACCATGGTCGACATCAGCTCAAAACAGAGAGGAGTGAGGACGATAACGGAGGCGCGTCTATTGGGATTACCGTCAACTGGAAACAAAACGTGGGAATGGCTTTCTTTTGGACAGTTCTGCAATATTCATTGCGTTATTTACATTGTAGAATTTTTCGAACATATGATGCAATGGATTAGCGGTTTCCTTCAAAAGGGTGCAGGCTGAGACTGAGGAGTAAGTTGGTTACTTCAAACAAAAAGTCGATCCAAAACTAAATAGATTTGCTTTGTTTCGAGGTTTTGGTGACAGGTGTCTTCTGAGTACATGAATGTAAGTAGATAACGGTCTAGCTAGCTAGTGTATTTCGTTTGTAGGAAATTGAAGGATGATTTGGGGTTTCCAATATGGTTAAGTTTTCTAAAATTATAAGAGGAAGTAAATACTTAAAGGCTTTCAATATCCTGTTACCGTAAACATTGTTTTCTTCAATGTAACATTTTGTTTGTCAGGATACAATACTTTTCAGTTTTCAGCTCCAAGCAGGGCTACTGCCGCATAGGACTATTAAATAAGGTCCTAATTCATACTAACATAATAAAAAGCGAAATTTATTCTGCTGTCTGTCCCTCTGCCTGTTAGGTGCCCCTTACCTAACAGCTGAACTCATTTCAATGGGCACACACATACACCACGACCAGGATTAGTAATTGATTAGATAGGATACCTATTTTTACACGCTTTATATTAGCTTCACTTGTATGTTTGTTTGTTTGTATGTTCGTATGTAACCGACTCTTTTGGACGCTATTTTGGCCCACTTTAAACGGTCAGATTTCATTTAAACTTTGTAGACTTATCGAGGACCTATGACAATTCAATAATTAAAAAAATAGAAAAAACACGCTTTTGTAGTTAGCAAAACTAAAAAATAGAAAATAAATAATAGTAAAAAAAAACTAAAAAACACGCTTTAAAAACCAAACTAAAAAGTAGAAAATAATTTAATTCTATTAAAAAGCGTGGGGTGCTTAATATTAATTGATTATAAAAATACTTGAGGTATTTTTAAAAAGCACCCCACGCTTTTTAATAGAATTAAATTATTTTCTACTTTTTAGTTTGGTTTTTGAAGCCTGTTTTTTAGTTTTTTTAAACTATTATTTATTTTTTTTATCCCGGAAGTACGCTTCCGTGGTTATTCCTATCAGTCCTATTACCCCATGGGTGAAGTAACGAGCAAAGGCTTTTTAGCTATATTTTCTCAGCCTTACATCCAGAAACTCGCCAAAATATTAAATAAAGATAAAAACACATCGTCTTCCTAAATGAATTACTTACACGCAGTCTGAATCGTCTATTACCGACAAATGAGCCGCCAGACGTTCTGGTTCTTAGCTACAAACTAACAAACCGTAACGAAACAAAGCGTACAACGAATTGTGCTTCCTAACTACATACGTTATTATTATTATGTACGTAGGTATCTTATTATATTAGAACGTAAAATGTATACAAAGAGGTTTTGCACTTTGATATGACCGACAAACCTTTGTTGGTGGAAATGAGGTACCTACCTAGGTAATTTTAATTGTGATAAGAATTACTGCGTCGTTGGTCTAGTGGTCGAAAGCGTTACTCCTGAGCGTGAGGTCCCGGGTTCGATTCCCAGTTCAGACAAAGTGTTATTGGGTTTTTCTATCAAGAATATTTAAGTAGCAGCCTGGGGGCTGGATTTGAGCAACTAGACATTTTTTAACTAAATTTTTTTAAATTAAACGAAGCAGAACAGAGCTACTTCTGAAAACGTTGACCAAAACAGTTCCATTAATGTAACGTTGCATTAATGGAACTGTTAACTGAATAATCACAATTTTTTTATTTTTTTTAAACACAAAAGACATATGGATTACAGTTGCTCACAAAATACTCACAAACAAAAACTCAATAAAAGAAAAAAGAAACAAAAGCCGTTTAAAAAATCGAATGTTTCAAGTTTAATCAAAATGATCGAGGCCCTTTGTTCGCACGGCCGCACGGACAAAGAGTCAAACGTGCGAGCTAGCACGTACGTATGTGTGCAAATGTACACGTGGACACGCCCACAAGCAAACGACATTGAATTATGATGAAATCGTAGTACCTACTAATAAAGAAACTAATTGTTACATGGAAGATTTTACAATCCATGAATGGGTTGAGGAAAAACGTGTGTAAATCAGATTTTGTTATCGAATGGATAGAAATGATTAGTGCATTTTTTTCTATGTAGGTCTAGAAAAAAATATACGTTTAATTTTAGTTGAAAATAAACAGAAATTTTTCAATTCATTTGCACTTTCTGAGATTATCTGGGACATTACTGACATCGGTGAAGAAAAATATCGTGAGGAAAGCTGAAATCATTTCCTTACTAATCCCTACTAATATTATAAATGCGAAAATAACTCGTGTCTTTCTGTTACGCTTTCACGCCTAAACCGCTGAACCAATCGTCATGAAATTTTGCAGAGATATAGCCTGGGATATGCAAAAAGACATGGCTACTTTTTTACCCGATATAACCGACATTCACGCGGGCGTGGCTGCGGGCAAAAGCTAGTTAAAATATATGTCTAAAATCGCCAATCCATCTTGAACAAGCGTGGTGATCAATGCTAACGTCTTCTCTGAATGAGAAGAATTATTTTGCCCTGCAGTGGGACTGTAACAGGCTGGTATCATTAATGACAATAAAATGGCTGCCTCTTTAATTAAGTGTAGGTCTTACGTGACACTAAAACAAAATAATGTATTCGGTTCAAAGGTTAATAACACCGATTGCTCTTATTTACAACTCGTGTAAGTAGAGGTAGGCACTGTAGCTAAAAATAAAAGGAATAGCTATGCGATTCATTTCTTCATCAGTTTATTCTCGCTTGTTTTTTGCAGGCTTAGCATGACGCTTTTTATTTCTACGAAGAATAGACAGTGCTTTTTCAATACAAACTTACATTTCGTTTCTCCATTTTTGACATCGCACCGTAGATATCCTTCTACAATCTGTCATTTAGTCATTTTCTACTTTTTAGTTTGATTTTTAAAGCGTGTTTTTTTAGTTTTTTTTTAACTATTATTTATTTTCTATTTTTTAGTTTTGCTAACTACAAAAGCGTGTTCTTTTATATATTTTTTTTAAATTATTGAATTGTCATAGATCCTCGATAAGTCTACAAAGTTTAAATGAAATCTGACCGTTTAAAGTGGGTCAAAATAGCGTCCAAAGGAGTACCGACTCCTTTGGACGCTATTTTGACATACATACATACAAACAAACAAACATACAAGCGAAGCTAATATAAAGCGTGTAAAAAGGAAACGTGCAAATCAAAAATATCAGCGTGGTCACAGCAATAAAAAAAACACTTTATAATAGAATGTCAAACAGAAAATAAAAACCAGGATCAAAATAATAACCTCAATCAGAGTAACCGTATGTCAGTCAGTTAGTGAATCATCATTAAGAAAATCGTTAATCGTGTAATAGGTTTTCTTAATTAAAATTTCTTTTAGCGTCCTTTTAAATTTTACTGTAGTCATATTTTTTATAACTTCTTCTTTTTTTTTCTTTTTTTTTTCTTTCGTTTCTAACGATCTTTGTCTAGGTCCTTATGAATGTAGACTATTTTAGAAAATCATAGCTATCTTCTCTTATTGTACATCATTTGGTTAATAGTCATGTCTATTCTTCCGTCGATAAATCGGTGCTCGTGCTAAGCCTGCTGGTTCGCCTATGACTCTTCATCAGGAAATATTTCATATTCATCGTCATTCTCCTGTCCTTATCTCATTTTTGTTGGGGTCGACAATTACTTCTCTATTAGTCGTCATCTCCGTAGTCACACCCTTTCTAACCATATCATCATTCACACAGTCCATCTATCGTTTCTTTAGTCTTCGACTATCATACTCAAAACTGTTCTCACATTATCAAGATAAATAAATATTCACAACTTCTTCGTTTTATACTGTAATCCACTTCCGTGGTCTTTGTGGTGATAAGGGCCGAAGGGCATTCTTCGCCACGTAGGTGCCTACCTACTGTTCTGGTGATTCTATTTTATTATTCTCGGATATTTTTTATGGAAATAGGTGACCCATTCTTAATAGGTGTTCTAGCACTTACTGGTCCTTTGTCTCATAGGTAGGCTGCTCAGAATGCTGGCATCATGGCAGCATTATGTATGTTAATGTGTATATAGACAATGTAAATTCTCTGGCAGGGGTTCAACCTGCATTCCGATCTACAGAAGCCTTCACAAGGTTCTGCAGCGGAAGTACCTAGTAAAGGCATTGGTTTCAAAAAGCTAAAGCCTACAATTATGACAAACTCGGTCGGAGAAGTTCATGAAAGGAAGGAGGTTGAGGTTTCTTAATATATATATATACTAGCTGACCCAGCAAACGTTGTTTTGCCTTATAAATTATTTAGGGTGAACAACCCTTATCACTTAGGGTATGGAAAATAGATAGTAGCCGATTCTCAGACCTACTGAATACGCATATAAAATTTGGTAAAAATCGGTAAAGCCGTTTCGGAGGAGTACGGTAACTAACATTGTGACATGGAAATTTTATATATAAGATATATTTTTTTTCATTTTGTCAATTCAGCAGCTCATGATTTCCGAGTCGTTCCTACATATTTTTATTTCATTCGGCCTTAAAGATGTCAGGGCTATCTATCTACAATAGTTTTTAAATCAAAACTACATAAAAGAACGTCCAGTATTTAAGTATCAACAGTTGTTCTGGAAAAGTTGCTAAACCCTTTTACGAATTTCATGTCAATGCGGGGGAATTTAAGCGATACCCGTTTCCTGCCCAGATAAGGTAAGGTCCTATAGATAACAGTAAGGTAGGTATAGGTTTAATATTCTTTTAGTTTTTTCAACTCAATAAAACAATTTAGAACAATACACAATTTAGAAGATATTCGAGTCATGTGACATCCACCAAACCGCACCGCAAACCGCGGGTCCACGTGGTGGATTATAAATGGTGTCCCACTTTCTCTCACCGAGAGGAGGCCTGAGTCCCAGCAGTGGGAACGTTATACGCTTGTAGGCTGATTATGGTGTTTTTTTCTGTAAAGGAAATTTTAGCTTCCTGACGGTCAAATTATTTACTAAAAAAAGACGGTGTCCTTCACGATAGCTTCCTATTATTTCTAGCGTCGACCAAAACAAGTCTGTGTTAATTATATTCTGTGTGTGTATGTAAACACATCGTATTGATGTTACCTGTCTCATTATAAGTTAGGCCATGCATTACGCACGTGATTCAAAGGCTTTATTTTTATTTTTTTGGCGGCGTGTCAGACTTTTACTGACTAAAACCCACCCGTGTTCATTAGTTGGCTGTGCCAGGCCCACGGTAACTCTTTCGAACAAATCGGAGACCCTGGCAGGGCGTTTCAAAGACTTACAATTCATCAAAGTGTCGTGGAGACTAGATCTCTCGGTATCAAGCAATAAGGTATTACATACTCAGCTAGTCTATACATACATTAATGTAACGTTTTGTTTTTCGTAATGTTAATTACTTACGTCCCGCGTGGTGGCAGGCGCGATCGCAGACAGATAGAGAGGGGTAACAGCCAAAGACTACCTACATATTAATAAGAAAATTTCTTATATTTTCGAAAATTTTCTATTGTTTACGGCTTTGGTCGTGGATACCGCCCCCTGTCCCCTCGGACCGCGCCTGCGTGGTGGTCGAAAATTGTCCCACGGGAACATACTAACAGGATAAAAAGTATCCTATGTGTTATTCCAGGTTACATACTATCTGTGTGCCAAATTTAATCCAAATCCGTTCAGCCGTTTTTGCGTGATTTAGTAACAAACATCTAAACATACAAACTTACACATTTGTAGAATATAGCATAGTCGGATTATAGAGAGATAAAATTTGTAAGATTGTACGTAGCGTAGGTAATCTTCGGAATTACTGATCCGATTCCGAATTTTTTTCACTAATCCTCGGGTTCTATGTTCTATGTTATTGGGTTTGGTTTCCGCACTTAGTCCTTTAAGTGGACCATTGTGCGTGAAAAATCCTCGGGTTATAACCCGGTAAAAATAATATAAATATTATTTTTACCGGTAGCGGTAGGTTCTTAGTACAAAGTTTACCCACTGTTTCATGTCTGGAAGCGAAGTAAATATTTTGCACATTTTCCAATGCCGTCGTCTCCGAATTAACCTTGGTGATATTTGTGAAGTGAGATCTATCAAAATATTGATTTTTCGATAAGATAGAGATCGATCGTCGCGCGTCGGTCGGTGTTGGAATCACTTGAGTTGGAACCTATGAGAATTATTCTGTTTACTTACTTCCAGCCAATAATCATGGCGATTGTCTCCATCACGAATAATCATGATGTAGCTTATTGTATTTTCGTTTGCAGTTTTAGGTATTTGATCGGATTCTCCAACGCGTTTGTAAAGTTTAGTATAGTAATACTAACCACACGACTACATAGGTTAATCGCTGGAATAATTACAAAAGTCTATAAGTACATTTATAAATTAAAGGCGCTTTTCGTGTTTCTTAGTATGACCGCCTTGTTCTTCTAAACTACGCAACGAATTTTGATGCACCACCATTCATCACCATTTAGAGTGTGAACATAATCCAGTATTGCATAATGTAAGCTATCACGCCCTTTATACCAGGAGGCATTTATTTTGATATTATGCTTTATTTACATTTTTTTTTAATTTTTATTCGTTGTGCTTGAGTTAAATTTTCATTTTATTTGTTGGTATATTGGCATGACTAGCTGACATATGACTAATTATTTAGTAGGTTTGTACAAATACTTTTACACGTCAATCATATTTTTTAAATTAGATGAGATCGGCTTTTCTTATCTGACTACTCTGAGAAGAAAGGCCGAAACAAACTCTAGAGGTCACAGTCTCTTTTAAAGTCCAGACATAATCTTGGTCTGATCACGATGGTCGTGATCAGACCAAGATTATGATTATGTAGACACTTGTCTGAAATGGTATTTTGAGTAAAGTACCACACAAATTGAGTAGACCCGTCCAGTCAGTGCACGCATTGGTCACTAATCGTGCAGCTCAACTCAAAACCTCAGCAACTCAACGATTCGACGAACAATACAATACCAAAGAAAGAACATTAGGGTAGGCCGCATAATTTGCTCAAACTGGCGATCATGATTAGAACTGAGAAAGAAAGAAACCAAAAAACAAAATGACCCACGTAGTCTTCACATTCAAAATAATTAAAACAATATAATACTTTACAAAGTAAATATTCATGTAATTGATTAGTAGTTAATTGAAATACTAGCATTTTCCATAGAAAAAGATAGTGAAGGTATGAATGGCAACCTACGTACTGCACGCTAACTTGTAATTGTAGCAAATAGGTCTACGTGACCGGAGCAACGAAGCGGTTTTTCCAACTGCGTCGTTTGATTTGTCTACATATTGCCTGCCTAGCTATAATCTAGAGGAAATAGATGGTTGGTGTTTCATCACTCGATATTTTTTTTTGTTATTTTGGCTTTCTTGGAACTTATTTTGGTTTCTGGGTAGTGAATGAATAAATTCTCTAATAGCAGTTGTCCGCCTCGAAACCTATCCTCTTACAGCGAGGGGAGACGTAATCTCTCCGAAACTGTTCACCGCTTTACTGGATGTCTTCAAGGTTCTGAATTGGAGAGGGGTTGGCATCAACATCAATGGCGACTACATCACTCACCTTCGGTTTGCCAACGATATAGTAGTCATAGCTGAGACTATGAAGGACCTCAGTACAATGCTCGATGACCTCCGTAGAGCTTACGAAAGAGTGGGACTTAAAATGAACATGAACAAAACAAAGGTAATGGCGAATGACCATGTAACACCCACTCTCATGAAGATCGGAGACTCTACACTCGAAGTTGTAGACGATTATGTTTACCTAGGGCAAACTGTTCAGTTAGGTAGGTCCAACTTCGAGAAAGAGGTCAATCGTCGAATCCGACTCGGCTGGGTGGGCAGCGTTCGGGAAGCTACGCAATATCTTCTCGTCCCACATCCCGCAGTGTCTTAAAACGAAAGTATTTGACCAGTGCATGTTGCCAGTGATGACATATGGTACTGAAACTTGGTCGCTCACAATGGGCCTTATCATAAGGCTAAAAGTCACAAAGCACAATGGAGAGGGCTATGCTCGGAGTTTCCCTACGTGATCAAATCCGGAATGAAAAGATCCGCAGGAGAACCAAGATAACCGACATAGCCTGAAGAATTGCCAAACTTAAGTGGCAGTTGGCAGGGCATTGCTCGCAGAACAGATGGCCGATGGGGCCGAAAGGTTCTGGAGTGGCAACCTTTTACCTACCGGAAGATGTAGCGTAGGGAGGCCTCAAGATGGACTAATGACCTGGTGAAGGCAGCAGGATTCCACTGGAAGCACAGAACCGGTCGAAGTGGCGGAGCTTGGGGTAGGCCTATGTCCAGCAGTGGACGTCTTTCGGCTGAAATGATGATGATGAGATGTCTGCCGCGACTTCGTTTCCTTACAAACTTCCATCTTCCGCTTGGATTTAATTAAATTTCGTTCGTTTTGGCGTTACTCGTATTTTTCTTTTCTATTATTCTTCTTTTTGTTTAGATTTCTTCTTCATCTCGCTCTTAAAACGGTGAAGGAAAACATAGTGAGTAAATCGGCATGTCCAAGAACCCAAAATTCGAAGACTTGTGACGCCTGCCAACTTGTACTGGGCCCTCGTGTTGGGTTACGGCGCAGTCCCTCTCACCAAGAGGCCTGTGTCGCAACAGTGGGAACATTAAATGCTGATTATGATGTCGCTTGTAGGCAGGAAGTGAAAACTTCGAAGCCTCGTTATATACCTATTGCTAAATTCATTACTGTAGTAGTTTAGACTTTGAATTATTTATTTTCAGTTACGGAACCAACTGTTTTTGTCTAGAAAATACTTTTTTCTCTTTGAGTAATTAAGTAATTACCTTTTTTCATTAACGTCTTGTGTATAGAGCAGGCAAAACTGGCCTGCCTCGTTGGTCTAGTGGTCGCTAGCGCTACTGCTGAGCATGAGGTCCCAGGGTTTGATTCCCAGGTCGGGTAAAGTGTTGGGTTTTTCCATATGGATTTTCTCAGTAGAAGCCCGGAGTTTGGATCTGTGCTCGGTTGGTGGCAATAGGCTCGCCTTATATTACATGGGACTTCAACATACTGGCGAACTGTGGGTTCACTATAGGTCCACCGCTGCCAATCCTTCGGAGAAACAAAGCGTGATGTTATGTAGAGCAGGCAAAACAAGTATAAATTCGTGTATTTGTTTTGATTACAATCGATCAGGAAGATTTTGTGAATAAAACAAGGAAAAAATAAGTTTTCGTGAAATTGATAACAACTGAATCATAAATACTAGCTAAATGTAGTGTAACTGATAACCTACTTATTTGAGTGCATTCTGCATAGTACGATGATTTGAATAAAATATACTGCTTACATAAACCAATATTATGTTTGTAAACCACATAGTATCCTCGCTAAATGTTAGTTGTTATCTAAATAGGGCAATTTGTCATATTTATCTACTAGTACTTACTACTTCCATACCCTACATGTGTTGCATTTTTAAGTAGGAATGTTTAATTTGGATAACTTTCAGTCAGCTCTGGCTCTGATTTCTAGAATGATCTTTTGTTTTTAATTTCATCGTTGGGCCTTTCGCAGTCTCCTCATCTGCATCCGGTTAGACATGAAGTCAACATAATGTAGTTGGCAAACGCTAGGCAGATTGATTGAGTTTCTAAGTATGATTGGCTGCCCAAAGTACCCAATGTAACAACAATTGCAAAGGCCTTGAGTACCAGCTACTAGTTTACTGAATGTTTTCTCAGTATTTCCTACCAATTTGGGTCTTACACAAAACATTTGGCAGCTTCTCACTCACTATAAGACGAGAATACAAAACAATTATACAAGGATCAGCAATTAAACAAAAACAATACCAAACATGGAAAACGACTTCACATAATTTGTTTCGTTTTCCGACAAAAGAAAGATGGCGGCAAGTCAACGACTTCGCGCCAAAAATAAAAATACAAGTTGAAAAGAATGGGTCTCATCACTCTTTGTGTCACTCTGATGGGGGAACGTGATATGAACAGACGTACAACTAATTATCTGACTACATCTAGTGTCGTATTTCATTATTATATTCCCCCAAATGACATGTAGGTAAATGTTTGTTTTGGATTGAAATTCGGACGGATGCGTTTCAGCTGTTGTAGATATTGTTTGGATATCGCAGGAAGTAGGTAGAATATGTTATCTGTTTCCCTCTTTTATTGAAATACGTTCATTCAATTTGACATTTTTTTTAAAGCGTTGTGGATTAATAAGTGTTCCTACCTAACATTTTCACGATAGAAGAATTTTCATCATCTTCTATATATATAAAAATCAATTGCTGTTCGTTAGTCTCGCTAAAACTCGAGAACGGCTGGACGGATTTGGCTAATTTTGGTTTTGAAATATTTGTGGCAGTCCAGGGAAGGTTTAAAAGGTGAGATAATATAAATTTAGTAGCGGTAAGAAGTTAGCCGGGTCAGCTAGTAATTAATAAAGTTTGTTGTCCTTTACATGTATTTCATGACAATAACATGCCCAGATTCTTTCAGAAAGGTTGTTGATCATGATAGTTAGGTATGCTACGAGTTTTTATTGTATCAGGTTCACAATGGATCAATCAGTATTGGCATCCAGACCATTCTTCCATACACATGCCACAGATGTAGAATAAAGGTGCTCAATTCTATTATCTACTATCTGCTACCCGCAGCTTCGCCCGCGCGGTTTTCGGAAACTATTCTATGGGAACGTGCAACCGGGACAGAAGGAATGATGTTACTTTTTATAACATCAGCGGGCTTGCCATGACGTTTTCTATTTCTACGAACAATAGACAGTGCTTTTTCAATACAAAGTGACATTTCGTTTCTCCATTTTTGACATCGCACCGTAGATATCCTTCTACAATCTGTCATTTTGTCTTTCGTTTCTAACGATCTTTGTCTAGGTCCTTATAAATGTGGACTATTTCAGAAGAATATTCCTTCCCAAACTGTCAAAATCACACTGACAACAAACTTTCTACTCGACGGCCACAAAGTATATACGATTATCTACAAAATTATGATTCGTTTAGAACGCCTAACTGTGATAATTAATAGAAGAACATAACTATCTTCTCCTATTGTACATTATTTAGTTAATAATCATGTCTATTCTTCCGTCGACAAATAGGTGCTCGTGCTAAGCCTACTGCTATCTGCCAGTGAAAGTCCCATCAAAAACGCTCCGTTCATTTCGAAGTTAGACGGAAGAAACAAATAGACGGACAAAAAATAATTGTATTGTGTTGTATACTTTCATAGGATTTTGACATTACAAACAGACACTTAAAATAAATTAATTTGTATGGATAATTGAGTTCTGCCATTAGACCACAGAGATCTATAAGATAAGTTTTTATCCAGTGCGCAAAATGTAACCACGAATTCAGCATATCATTCTAGACTCCCCCTAGCGCAGAAATTCTGCGTAGGTTTTACAAAAAAAATCAACTGTTTCATAGAAAAGTGCAATACCTACGCGGTCAAAATGTATGGAACAGCTGATTTTTATTTTTTATTACCGACAACTTTCTGCGCTGGGGGGTCTAGAATGATATGCTGAATTCATGGTTACAGTTTGCGCACTGGATAAAAACTTACCCTATGTAGTATACACAGTCCCAGAGGTTACATAATATTTTACTTAATTAGCGTGTCTAACTACTCTACTACTTTAATTAGTAGGTACCTACCTAAATATGAAAACACCGTATTTTGTCACAGTCTAGCAATCATATCAATTGACGTAATAATTGAATTGACCTTTGTTAGTTTCGTGTATGTGCTTGCACGTGTGTCAATTCAATTAATTTAAAAGTCAATTTTAGTACAAGTACAATTTTTTTTTTGATTGGTCAGCCAAGCCTTTTAATTGCTTGATAAATATAAGAATGGAAGATCCATTCTTTGTCAAGAGTATTCAAGATACTCATCCAATAAACTATGGTGCTCGGTTCTCATACTTTTTCGTTCCCAGCCTTTTTCGGATTGTCCAGATTATAATGATTAAAATTAAAAGTGGAAAGAAGCAAAGACATCTTTCAAAAAACAAATATGTTTGTAATTCCTTTACAAGGGCAAGCTCCAGGATAGCCCGCGAAATTCAAGTTTTCTTACGTTTCTTGAAATTCGCAGGTCAGTGTCAGGCTGTAGGTATATTGAATAAAATATGATACGAGACCATAACAATTAAATATATTTTACGCAATGAATGTCATTCAATGGGATTATTTATATGTTTTTTTTTTTTTTTTTTGTTTTGGCTTCGCACGGTTTGTGCATTTAGCCAATGTCACGTTTGGTTATATGAACTTAGAAGGTTGTATTGATGATTCAAAATTTGAATTTCGCGGGCTACCTTAATCATTGTAATCCTTGACACGACTCTAGTGGTGGCGGTGGAATAGCGCATTTACTACACAACAAAAATTTCTTACTAAAAAAATCGAAGATATATTATTATAAATCGATCCGCCTACTGAAACCTGACATACCTATCATAGATAATAACATAACAGTATCATATGATCGTTTATTTTATAATCCGTAGACTATAGAGTGGCGACAATGGAGTGTGTTGACCCCTCGTTCATTCCACCCGCATACGTGTGCCGAAACTGAAGCTTATAATGGCCGTTCACTTTGACAATAAACTGCTTATTGGAGCCATGTGCCGTGTAACGCCCTTTGTTAGGTATTTAAGAGAGGAATTAAAGTTTTTTTATTTGTTGATTTGTTCTGGCCATTTACTGATAGGATTTGTTCCTTTTCGTTTTTTTATTGCTGAATGGGGCTGCACTTGACCTCGATCACTCCTGATGCAAAGTGATGGGTGAGGTCTATGATGATTTTTTTTTCGATTCCACTTTAAAGCCTCTTTCCATGCCTTGTAATCTGGCTTTATTAGGTATCTAGGACTTAGACATGCGGCAATCGCTTCACAGCGTTTATCTCTTCAACGAAATTCAGCAGGGTGGACATAAGCTTTCCGGGAGCTTTTGGGTCTTGTTGTAAGTCGTTGAAGAAAAAAGTCCACTAAAAATGATCACGGCGGGATATTTTCGCCTACTGTATCATCACCACAATGCTTAGCGCAAAGAGTTGACAATCGAACAGTGTGTATTTTCGACGCGCTGAGATGCACTCTGTTGAATTCTCAACGCTCGTTTACGTCCGTGCATACGGTCAGAAACGATGTGAAAGCGATTGCCAAAAAAATAAACTTGTCTTTTGAGTTTTATTTTACTTGGTTTTTTTTCTTTCTTCTTGTCTATGCCCGCTGGCTTTGCCCTGGGTCTACGATCCTGCTCACTCTGCTCCACCTTTGCAAACCTTTTAACATCCTCTTAGCTCTCATGGTCATGTCATCCTTTATGACATCCAGCCAACCCCTTTTAGGGTGCCCCGAGGTCATTCTTTATGGACATTTAGGTCAAGGCAAAACTTACCGACATTCTACAATTTTACGGTGTAAGTACTCTTAACACGCTCAGCACGAATTAGGTCAATTTTATTCCATTTTATGTCCCCCTTATTTCTTATTACATTTATGTATTGTTCCTTGATTCATTCGCCCCACAGTCCCAAATCTCTCACAAGCGTACCTACCTGTAGGTAATGTATTTTGATCTATCTTTACCGTATCATATACCTTCGTAAAGGCTTCTTCAGACATACGCGACGCGACACTTGTAGAGCAATTTCAATGAAGTTTTCAAAGAAATTGTTCCACGATAGTCCCGTCGCGCCTGTTTGAAGAAGCATTTACGATTACAAATATATAAAACTCAATATAAATTGGGCTGTAGCTAATTAGTTCAGTTCAAATAAAGCTTAGTCCAAGTAATTTGTCAGTGAGTTACGATCGTAAACGAGTGAGTTGGTGCCAACTGTTGGCGCCCCTGCTATTGCCAAATAGTTATGCATTCTTGGAATAAGTTTAAAATAATAAAGCAGTTGACATTTTCTACATAGCCGTACGAACCATTTTGTTATTGTTTACTTTGTAATGCTCTGTTGGGAACATCGGTTTTTGGGATTCCCGATTGCTATTGGCATAGTCATTACGATGACATTAGGAGCTTATCTATGGTTCTGGTAGTTTTGTTGGTTATCTGACAATTAGCTTGGTTTACCAGCACCTGAATTGCGTAACATTTTTTCAATTCATCTGCTCAACTACGTATACAGGGTGTACCCTGTATACGTAGTTGAGCAGATTATATTTTCAAATCTATGAAGCAATGGATTCGGAATTTCTTTCAAAACTCTATCTGTTACAACAGAAACCCTATTCCCATCCTTAAACACTAAAGATAACAGCTGGTAAAGAATCACTATACATAGTTTCAGCTCAAAATAAAATACTCTAAGAATTGATACCAAATCGGTTTCATGTTTCTTAAATTCAAATCATAACAAACGTGTCACCGCACTACGTAGGTCAATAAGTTTGCACGTTATCATTATCACGATAAATCTTTTCCGAGTGATGTTTTTATTTCAATTTAAAAAGGTTGGTTTCTGGTATCAATGTATTAAACATTCTCATAACTTCCGAAACCGTAGAGATAGGATTAAAAAACCCTTCCAATATCATTTGATATCATCCAAAGAAACCGTGCCCTTGGTATGAATATACCCTTTCCGTTACACGTTGTATAACTCAATGAATGTTGATGAACTGTCAAAATGAAAGATATTACGTTAATTGTCATTTTGTGCGCAATTTCTCCATGGTAGGTTCAAAACGAGGTACATTTTTTTACATTGTTCTCACATACAGAAGCAACAAGAATAATGTTCCCAAGATTTTGTAATATTTCAACTTGATTTTAAAAGAGTGTCCGTGGAGTTTCTTGCCCGTTCTTCTCCATAGAGATCTACGTTTTGGAATGGGCAACTAGCTTCAACTTTCCAACTGATCGACTTTTTGACAATTCAAAAGTGCCTGTAAATGGTTTAATTGAAATAAATGCTTTGAGTTTGAGTTTGAGTTTGAGTAAGTAAGAGAACAGCAGTGATGGCCCCGTGGTGTCGGCCCAAGTTGAGAGTTGTAGCTCGTGGGGTCAAGCCCAGGTAGGCACATTACTTTGCGTAATTTATTTCATCACCACTGCTCACAAAACGGTGAAGGAAAACATCGTGAGGAAACTGGCATGTCCTAAAATCAAAAAACTCGAAGACATGTGACATCTACCAACCCGCAAGTCAACGTTTTGAATGTCAAGATTTACAAAGAAATAGAATTGATTCTAGTTGCCCCTTCAAAAAGGTAGTTTTGTATGGAGAAGAATGGGCAAGAAACTCCACCGTTACTCCTCTCATAGAGAGGAGGCCTGTGTCTCAACAGTGGGATTATTAGACTGATTAAGTAAGGTTCAATATACCTGCACAGGAGTCAATCAAAGCCTGCATCGGAAAAAACTAGGGTTGCCAACTTTTTCTAAAAGAAGTAGAGTATTTCTGATTTCAGAGAGAGTAAATAAAGAGACTTCCATTAATTCATTTCTATTTATGTATTTTCTACGACTTTTTGCGGTACATAACATTTTTTACTGATTCTACAAGCATTTTAGGATTCCAAACATCCTAATTCTACGTTAATATAAGATCAGGAGCTCATTTTAATCAATATTTATAAAGCCCTGTTCCTCTCTGCTCGCCACTTCACATTCATGACCGACAAATAGTCAAGTGCAAAATATAGAAAAACCGCAGCATAACGAAATCATTTGTTTCCAAAAAGTCAGTTTATGAAAAAGATTATTTTGGCGTACTCTATTAGTGTTATAGTTTATAGAGGACACCCATTCTAAAAAGAGTACAATACTCTATTTTAAATTAGGGTTGGCAACCCCAGGAAAAACACATGTTGCACAACGGTCCCGATACTCATTGCGACTCAGCGAATTTCTACGTATGATCGAGATACCAATTACTTACATAAGTTATCCGGACACAAGATTATATCGATGCAGATTACCACAACGCCACTTCAGCTTAAAGTCATGATTCCCTTTAATCACCAGATAACCAGATAAGTGACGTCACAAACATAATCTTTGAAGAGGGCATCATATCTTTTCACAAAACAGAGATAAGGTCCAGGAAAATGGACGCTTGTTGTTTGAAGATACTTAGCTAATGTCTAATCTTATGATAAGATATGACCAGGTAAACAGCTACGGTAAACAGTCGCTTGTTTGTAGATTTGAGAGAAGATTGCAGCTTTTTGCGTGTTTTTACAAAACTGAAACTCAAAACCGTCAATGTGTCTTAGAACCAAAAATGCGAGGACATGTCAATCTACGAACCCGCACTGGGCTCGCCTGATGAATTACAACCCACTCCTACTTAAAGAGAGGAGGTTTGCGTCCCAGCAGTGGGGATATTAAAGGCTGATTATGATCTATGCGTTTATTTCAACTAAACCATTTACAGGCACTTTTGCTTGTCGGCTAGTTAGTCAGACAGTGGAAGCTCATTCGTGCATAACAAAACGAAGATCTCTATGGAGAAGAACCAGAGCGAACAAACATTTTAAAATCAAGATATTACAAAATCCTGGATACATTATCCGTATTGATGAGAACAGGCGCAGTGGTTAAGCGATTGACTGTTGCGTCGCGTGTCGCGGTTTCGAATACAACAAATATTGGTATGACGTACAAGTAATTGTTCCGGGTCTGGCTGTTTTGTGTAAGTTTAAATGTTTTTCCTAGTGTGGGGCACCGTTTTTATTTAAAAAAAACATTTGTTACACATAAGTAGCGTTTAAACTTTGCTAACGTATGCATTTAGTAAAAAGCTGTTATTTTGACATTACAAAGAGACACTTCAATTTTGTTTATATCGCACACTTAGATCTAAAGGGAGCTAAGTCAAAAATTGGGAGTTTTGACTTATGCTTACCATTGAATTCCTTAACTCACTACCTATCAGTATTCTCTGTCTACATAGATCGAAAACAGCATTAATGCACAAGAGTGTTTTCTGTCTGGCCCCTAAAATTTTCAATAAACTGCCAAATAGTTGGAAGGAACTTAATGTCCGTCAATTAAAAAATAAATTAAAGATACTGCTAGAAGGGAAAGCATACTACAAGTATTCTAGAATTTCTTAATGACAACATCTAATACAGTGTAGTAACCAATATCATCAATACATCTTTGACATAATCTGTACATACAGCAACATATTATTGATATGATCATAATTTTAATTGTCTGACTACCTGATTGATCGTTACGTAATTATGATGACGAAATTTAAATATTTGTACGCCACTAAGGCCAAACATGACTGATCTAAACTATAATGTAATTTAATAACTTGCATGCTCTGTATGTGTACTCATGTTCCCACAAATAAAGAATCTTGAATCTTGAATCTTGAATCTTATCGACCAACAAAACAGATTTAAAAAAAAATTCTAGTAGAACTTGCAAAGCAATTATGTATACAGATAACTTCTCTAGTGCACAGGAAACCGGTAAACAGCTTTTGACCTTTTCTACAAAAAGTGCTTTTTTTGAGTTAACTCTGTTTAAATCTAGGTGTGCGATATGTAAAGTCGAACTATCATTCCTATAACTTAAGGGGAATCTAGTCGCGGGCTCGAACTCACTGGTGCGCCTGGCCAAAAAGCACGCTGTCTCACCAGGCTTCGTGTCCGAGAGGTAGTAACCGTGATGAGTAGTTAAACGCTAGTCTACATGCACAATATTATTGAGTGAGATGCAGGATCAGTTATAGTAAATCAGGCGCGTAAAAAATTGAGAAAAGTCCTTCGGAAGATCGGGTTTTATGAAAAAACCACTGCATAAATCAATAACCAATAAAGTTTATTGAATTTTTCGATATTTGAGCTTTGTCGGTACCGACTTGGGTTTGGAGATTTCACACTTGTTTTATTAGGTACTTAAACACGCCCAAACTTAGGTCAAATTAGCAAGAAAAACGAATCTTTGTTGGCTCATAACTTTTTAATGGCCTTTTATTTTAGTATTCTGTTTCCGTATTGACAATATTAATAATGAGACAAAACCATAAGTACTATGTTTAATTTTTGATGTACATTGTCTAACAGTGGAGTAATACACTCCCGAAGTTGGAATGGAAAAAGTGTCGACAAGATCCACCTTAACAACGGTTATCGGTTAATCCCAACTACACAAATGCCGGCTGCGAGGCTGCGACAATTAAGGAAAACAATACGATTCTGGTTACAGAAACTATTTAGGTACAATTTGTCGGAAAAGTATTAAATTTTGTATGGGCGACGTGCGGGTAACTTCTTTTTTACCTGCGGGGTAATTGCGAAACACACTAAATGATAAATGATTTTATTTCTGTAAGTAGGTTCGTACAAACACTTTTACACGTCAATCATATTTTTTATGCTAGATGAGGTCGGCTTTTCCTATCTGACTACTCTGCGAAGAAAGGCTGAAACAAACTCTGAGGTCACAGTCTCTTTTAAAGTCTAGAGATAATCTTGGTCAGATCATGTGAAGACCATGTGGGTTGGTGTCGGAAATGGTCTTTCGAGGAAAGAACCACACAGATTGAGTTGGCCTGTCCAATCCGTGCACGCATTTATCGGATATAATAATAATAAAAATTGTGTTACACAATTAGGGTGCTGTTTTACCCCACTGCTGAGTAAAGGTGACCCCAACAAACCACTCTTCCCTGTGTGTTGCCTTCTCCGGCCAATCTCCCATAAACGCCCCAAAAACGAAGTCATCACGCCAGCGTTTGTTCGGGCTGGGCACGCCGCGATTGCGGCGGTAAGTCCCCTCTTTGAGGAGTGGCTTGAGAGGCGGCATGGCGTCCTCACCTTCCGCCTGACACAGGTCCTCACCGGACATGGCTGTTTCGGGAGGTTCCTGTTTCGGATAGGGCGGGAGGAAACGCCCGGGTGTTTCCATTGCGAAGATCGCCCAGAGGACACGGTGGAGCATACGGTGGAGGTCTGCCCAGCTTGGGCGGAGCAACGCCGTGTCCTCGTGGAGGTGATCGGCGGCGGCGATCTCTCGCGTCCGACCCTGGTCCAGGCCATGGTACGGAGCGAGAGGGCATGGCTGGCAGTCGCCTCCTTCAGCGAAGCAGTTATGCTCGCAAAGAGGGAGGCGGCGCACGTGAGGGAGATGCAGTACATGCGCCCTCACAGCCGTGGCCTTCGCAGGAGACGCCCTGGGCGTCGGGAATCCCAGGCTGATTCCCGGCCACCGTAGGCACGGGCTTGCGGACGGCGAGTAATGGGTAGCTCGCTGTCCGGTAAGGACCAAGCCCGGGTCGACGGCGCGTTGTGTTCCACGCGCGCCTCAAAGAGATGTCAGCAGCAACAGAGGGGCCCGCAAGGGCCGATGCCTGCCGGGGGTGCGGGTTGTTCGAAAGAGATACCGCCGCCCCTGGCACACAGGCAAGTGAGGGAACACGGGTGGGTTTTAGTCAGTAAAAGTCTGACACGCCCTCCCGCTCCACCCAGAGCGGGAGAAGTTATTTGATGATTTCCCACCCAGAAAAAAAAAAAAAAAAGCGTTTGTTCGGGCGACAATTCGTGTCTTCTGGTTGATTCGTCACGTACTTTTCCCCTGTCCCGATGCATCCTGCTTATATGGTCCGCCCAATCTCACTTCAGCCTAGCAGATTTCGGCGTAACTGTCAAACAATTGCATTAAAAGTTTTTAGATATTGCAGGGAATTCCCAAAAAATGGTAGACCATGGAGAGGATGTAAAGTGTTGACAAAAAAAATATCAATAATCAAAAGTCATTTATTCAAATTAGGCTGAGAATCAGCACTTTTCGAATGTCAAGATTACATAAGACAGTCCCCCAAAACGCTCGCCCTTCACCACTTCCTAGTGTTTTAACTGTGAAGAAGAAGTGGCGCAACAAACTCCCCAGCAGCACAGCTGTCTGTTTAGTTATATAGACTTGGTTCTATACATAGACAGTCTCTGTGGTCCCTTCTATATTTAACCTGTCTGCCATTAAAGCAAGAGGCAACAGGCATCTTTTGGGTCCACCATATACCTCATCCATCGCTTTCCATAAGGCGTGAACGAGGTCAAGAAAAAAGAAAAAAAAAACCATTTTCAAATTCAGTTTTTGATTAAGCAGTGGCTTTTATAGCTTTTATCTAGCAGTTCTGCCATCAGTCAGCATTGATCCCCACCACCCTCCTGCCCTTACTGATAGTCTTCATCATCCCATTGAAGGGGCCACAGCCCTTTCGATCCAGGCCTGGTATGGACCTACAGCCCTAAATACTATTTTATATGGGGTCTTTCCCGTACGCACAATACGCGCTTTGACATGTAGTTGTGCCCGCCAGACCGTATTACCTATGGAGTCGGCTTCGTATGTATCTACGTAAACTCCCATATATAGCTGGAACTTCAGCGTTCACTGGTTCCCCTTCTAGCATCATCTTTCACTCAATTCTTCCATGTTTTCTTCGGTTACTTCATATTAGTTAGACAAAATATATATCTTATACATATACAACGTTTAACGGAAAGAGTATATACATACCAAGGGCACGGCTTCTTTGGATGATTAGAAATGATATTGGAAGGGTTTTTTAATCCTATCTCTACATGTTCGGAAGTTATGAGAATTTTAATTACATTGATACCAGAAACCGAACTTTTCAAATTGAAATAAACACATCACTCGGAAGACATTTATCGTGATATTGGCAAGTAAAGAAGAAAGTTATTGACCTATGTAGTGCGGTGACACGTTTATAATGATTTGAATTTAAGAAACATATTAAATCGAAAATTTGGTATCAATTCTTAGAGTATTTTATTTTGAGCTGAAACTATGTATTTATATACATAGTTTCAGCTCAAAATAAAATACTCTAAGAATTGATAGTGATTCTATACCAGCTGTTATCTTTCTATTACACCCTGTATATGGTATAGTGAAATTCTCTTTTCATGTCTGTCTGTGTGTCCGCGTTGTTCTTCTAAACTAGCATGATGTAAATGATAAAAATCTAAATTACTTTTAGAATATTGTTGCTAATCCACCTGAGGTTGTGTCTTCTCTCCAATCAAAGTCGGTTAGTCATGTCGGTCATTGTATTGCACTAATCTATCAGGTGTTTTTCAGACTGATTTCTTGTCTGTTTTTAATTTGGTAAGTAATCAAAATAATAGCTATTGCCATTTGTAATCAATTTACTTATCGATTAGAAGCTATTTAAGGAAGATATAATATTTTTAAAATCATTACCACAAAACAGCGTTTGGGGAATACCCAATACGTACCCAATACGCACTTGTAAATATTATAAAGAACTAGCTTTAGCCAATGGCTTCGCCCGCGTGGAGGTCGAAAATTATCCCACAGGAATGTACTACCGGGATAAAAAGTATTATTTATGTTAATCCAGGTTATAAACTATCCGTGTGCTAAATTTTATCTAAATCCGTTCAGACGTTTTTGCGTGATTAAGAAACAAACATGTAAATATCCAAACATACCTAAAAACTTTCAGATTTTGGCACACATATAGTCATGTTGACCATGACCTATATAAGGACACAGGCTATTTTTCATCCTGGATCGCAGACGAAGTCCTGTTTATCAGCTAGTCTATACTATATATTATTATTATGTATATAATATTGTAAAGCTGAACAGTTTGTTTGTTTGAACGCGCTAATCTCAGGAACTACTGGTCCGATTTGAAAAATTCTTTCATTGTTAGATAGCTCATTTATTGAGGAAGATATATTATCACGCTAAGACCAATAGGAGCGGAGCACCAATGAAGAAGGTTTCAAAATTGGGGGTTTTTTTCCTTTGGAGAGCTTCCGCTGCGTGCGCTGCGTAAACAGTTAATGTTTCGCAGAAATCATGTATGACAGAATTGTTCCCCTATAAAAGTTCTAAAAAAAGTCCGCGATAGCATATGTCTATCTTTTAAGGTTGGCTCACTATAACCTTTTTTATGCTAACCAAATTTATTCTAAATTAATGCATCATTTGCGAAAGGGTTGAACGCGCTAATCTTAGCTACTGCTGGTTCGAAACGGAATATTCTTTTAGTGTTGGATAGCCCATTTATCGAGGAAGGCTAACATCACGCTAAGTCCCTTAGGAGCCGAGCAAAGAGAACAAAGTCACGAATACGAAGTGAGCACGGGCAGGCGAGGCGAGCGACGGGGTGGGTCGGGGAGCAAGAAATTTGACGCGAACGAAGTCGCGGGCAGAGCTTGTATATAAAGTATATAAAGAGAACAGAATTGATTGATTTGTATGTTATTTTGTTACTCTCTCGCGTTAAAACGGCTGAAAGAATTTAGATGAAATAGCACATGGGTAGACCATGACCTGGATTAGGACATATGGTACTTTTTATGCCTATATTCTCATGGGATCGAGACTTATGCGGGTGAAACCGCGGGGCGCAGCAATTTTTTTATACCCGGCGAAAATTTTCTTCGCCAGGATCATGACCATTATAGGCAGATTATGTAACGGGGATGGTCTAATAGTCAAGAGAACCACTCATAGCTCGTCTAAGGCCCGGAGGAAAGCCTCAACGCTTCAAATTAACCTGTCTTCGTTTTAATTAATTCTAATAAATAGTAATTAGGTTCCATCTAATTTTCCTGTTTACCATAAAGTCAGTTAGAGGGAAAAACAGAAATCATAAAATATCGCAGATTTGTGGTCTGGTTGTTTTAGTTCATACCTGTTTGTTTGCTTAATTAATTCTCAGTAACAGCCGGTTTCCGGAGCCCGGAAAGCACGTTAAGGTGTTGGTCTTGCGCATGATCTAACTCTGGTCGTGTCGGATTGCCGTCCCGTCGGACTATGGGAGTGAGGGAAGAGAGAGTGCACCTGTGCCTGCGCACTCACTTGTGCACTATAAAGTCTCCCGCGCCGATGGCTAGTCGCCTCTTTCACTCGAATCCAGCCCCTCCCTTGCTCTCCCCTTCCAGCGACACCCTAAGCCCAGTATCATACCCCACAGTGGTTGCCCTTAGCGAGTAGCCGCTTAGTTTTAAGTTTTTAAGCCCTGGCTTAATTTATTGAGGCACCGCACATGCAAGTCCGGTTAAGGCCCTGGTAACTTTAAATATTGTCGTTATGAGCGATAACAGTTCTTATAGCAATCTGTTACGGGTTAAAATCTGTTGTATTAAAATCGTATAAAATTAGATATTAACTATTTAATAATAAATAATCCATCAATTAATGCAGTTTGGCATTTGGAATTTATGGTATATTTTTCACTATGTTTATTACTGTCGTTGAAGGGAAAAACCGATTTTAAAGATAACTAAGAGGTGATTTTTATGATTTTTTTGTTGCATTAAAATTTGTTTAATTATGTTTTGAATTCGATCACTGTATGCAAGAAAGAATTGAATATATCATATATTTTTGTGCTTTCAAAATTATTTACGGTTAAAGAGATACACAGCTTTAAAAAACCACCTTCTTGAGCGTTTTCCAGAAATCTCCGCCTCAAGCACCCGACAACTTCCTAAGTTGACCTGCGAGATGTCAGTCCCAAAACAAAAAAAAGTCTAGTCGCTTCAGAGCTTGACCACCATGGCCGAAAAGGGGGCTGAAGAACATTATATTTCTATTAAACACTATATTTGCTTGCTCCTTAATTCCTCCACCTCTCTATAACAATTGACCGCATCCTTCCATTCTAGTCACATTTGGACTGGAACGGATTTTGTTGAGTCGAATTTTAGGGTTCTGTACCCAAGGGTTACCAACGGTACCCTACTAAGCCTCCGTAGTTCGTCCGTCTGTGAGCGGGCTGTACCTGGTAAACCGTAATGGGTAGACAGTTGAAATTTTCACGGAGTGTGTATTTCTGTCAGAAGGCTAAAAGTCACCCAAAGGGCAATGGAGAGGGCTATGCTCGGAGTTTCCCTTACGTGATCGAATCCGGAATGAAGAGGTCCGCAGGAGAACCATGGCAACCAACATAGCCCGAAGAATTGCCAAACTTAAGTGGCAGTGGGCAGGGCCCATTGCTCGTAGAACAGATGGCCGATGGAGCCGAAAGATTCGGGAACTGCGAACCGGAAGACGTAGAGTTGGAGGGCCTCCCACAAGGTGGACCGGTGACCTTGTGAAGGCTTAAAACTCGTAAGTCGCGGCCGTTATCACTGGGCCACCACTGCTCCAGTAAAAGTGTGTGTAAGATTAATCTAAACTCGATGGAGTTTATTTATACAAGTACATTGAAGTTAAGACTATTTAAACGTCAAAAATGTATGGTTAAAAAGTCGCTAATCATTACTTAATATTAAACAGCGATTATAATGAAGGCGTAAGAGATCAACGAACTTATTAACTACCTAATCAAACAAACAATTTATTTATTTATCGTCACTGAATCGCAAGAAAGTGATTGTCGTATAGTTATAATTATCATTTAAAAAAATACCTACCTGAAACTAAAGTCAAAACCATTTACATTTAGCAAAGTTAAATGAACAATAAACTCTGTGTCCGTTTCAATGGCGCGGCCACGGCGATATTGAAAAAATAAATGTGCCAAGATTTTGTAAAATTTGTAAAAAAGTTGATTCCCAAAACTATAAATTTGTCAAAGTTAATGGTTAAAAATTAAAAACTTATAAGGGTTTGAACGTGGCCGCGCCATTGAAACGCGGGGAACCGCGCAGCCACGGAGATCGAATTTGTATTTTTATATAAAAAAAATCCTAGGTTTATATTTTAGGACTGTAAGACTATAACCCCATGGCCGCGCCACTGAAACGGTGAAAAACACGTTATCGTTGATATCTCGCTGAAAAAGTATCGCAGAGGTCTGAGGTTTTTTGTAAAACCTATTTGAATTTGTCAAAAATTCTAAAAATACAAAAAAAAAATCCTAGCTTTGTAATCCTATCCTAGTTGACAAGTTTATGAATTGGGAATCAAACTTTTACAGTTTAAAAAAAATCTTGGTAGCATATTTTTTTAAATATCGCCGTGGCCGCGTGGAACAGACACTAAACTCTTGTTCAATGGTCTGATCCTCGCTATAAGGAAAATGTACACACAAAATTTCAAATGCAAACAATAACGTGTACCTACTATAGTCTGCTATAAATAAAAGTCAGTGATCATTTCGGAAATTTAATTTTAAATCAATCATGTGAGCCATGAGAATAAGAGAATAGCACATAATGATTTAATTACATTATAGTTCTTAAAACTTATTATAAACAAAGTGGCATGAGACATCGACGAGCAAACTTTTACCATGAATTTAGCACAAGACCCCTAGCGTAGAATTTTAAGTCGGTTATCAAATAAAAAAAATATTCAAAAAATCAAAAAAACGTAACTGCGTAAAAAGTTGACTTTAAAAAAAGAAGGATACAATAAAATTTTGTTTTAAGACGTTGACTATTAAACTGAATATTTTATACAATCTCATGCAGTCGGAGGCATCTTCGTAAAATTAACAATAAATACATTTATTTACCTGTGAAAAATGTTGATTATAGTTAAGAGATGTTTAAACACAAACATGTATGGTTAAACAGTCGCTGACTTAGCTTGCCAAGTTACAATAACTTGGCAAGTTCTCTTCCCATTCATAAAATGCACCCTAATTGCGTAACTCACGATAAATCATAATCTGTTTCGTTTGGAAACAGATGGCTAATCCATTGCTTCATATGTTCGTAAAGTGTGTCTGTTCAACAACGTAAATAACGCAATGAATATTGTTGAACAGTCAAAATGAAACAGATTATGATTAATCGTGTGTTACGCAATTAGGATGCTGATCTCCTAACTTT
The DNA here is from genome assembly GCA_949091785.1 of Polymixis lichenea. NCBI lineage: Eukaryota > Metazoa > Arthropoda > Insecta > Lepidoptera > Noctuidae > Polymixis > Polymixis lichenea. Next base: position 21,033,604 of record OX420948.1, on the reverse strand, counting down.
TTATTTTCATCTTATCTTCCTTTCTGCGTCCTATTTTCAATTTATATTGTGTACATTCATCAAGAGATAACAGGTTACTAGATTTGTCGGATATCATTCAAATTTACTAAGAAACCGATAGACGTTTTCGAAGGAATTTATTATATTGATAAGTACTGGTTGTTTTCTATTAATTAAATTAAATTTTATTTGAAAACGTCCATCGGTTTGTTACTAAAGTTTAGCTATATCGGACGACCCTGGTTACTTATCTCTTTTGGGAACCGTACATACACTGAAGATTATTCTGTCTATCTCTTCTGAATCTTCGGGTGATGCAAACTGGATTGTCACTGACTGTTCTGCCGGTGTTGGCGAGGACCTGTGGGCGACGGCACCGGTATGGACACTTGCAGCCTGCGGGCACGGCTACTTTCACTCAGGCGGTCTCAGGGAGGCTGTGGTCACGTAAACGTCTGTAAAAGGCGAAGAAAGGTCCTGTTATATTAATATGGTATTATTATAAATTGAGCAGTTTCTAATTTGGAAGAATTATAAGATTTAATTAAGTTAGATATTATGTTTGACTTTTGCCACAACATATGGCGGTTACTTTGCTCTTGAATTCTGATTATAATTGAACAAGCATGCCATTTTATTCATGCACGCATAAAAAAAATAAGTAGTTCAAAAAAGTAAAAAAAGAAACCAAACGGCATGAAAACTGAACTAAAATAAAAAGTTAGAAATAAGATCAAATAAATAAATCACGGTCTTAAATCATAACATGCAGGTGGAGGCGATGTTACTATGCTCAAAAAAAACCTTGCCCATAGATTTTCTTGTCAATGACCATCACACAACCTAGATGGATCGAAAGACACCTCGTGTACTCCTCGTACTGTCGCCCAAACAGGTACAAAACTTTGTTAACTGAAACATTCTTTTAGACCTCTTCTTAGCGTTTAGAAGGTTGGTTCTGCCTCTCCTTTCTTTCACCTTTTACAAATGCCACGGTATATAAGGGGATGTCCTTTCTTTTCCGAATCTATTTGATCAAATTCACTTATAATATCGATATTGTTGTTCGGCACTTCCGAAGATATCGATTACCGATATAAAATTCTGGAAAGCGGAATATTATCTGATTATAGTGAAGTTTGCGATTCATAGGAAACAAAATTGTGAAATGTTGGAGTCAACTAGTCTACTAGGTTCTCAGTAACGGTTGAGGAAAACCAATAAAGAATGTTCTGGAAAATGTTATTTTCACCTACGTATTATTTCACAGAAACTGTCTGTTGCTTGCCTCCCGCGACTTAGGTTTTTGTTACAAAATACACGCAGTATCCAGACATGATGAAAAGTTGCATTTGTCTTTCTCCAGATCACACATTACCCATAAAAAATATTTATTTGGAGAAAATGTGGGTGTTACCAGTTGAAAGACGTTGTTGCCATCGCGAGCAAAATCTGCTAGACATAGCCGATACCGGTCGAAGTGGCGGTGCTTGGGGTTCTGTGCTTCTTGTATCAATCTGATTCCTGCGGCCTTCACCAGGTCATCGATACACCTTGTGAGAGGATTCTAACGCTATGTCTTCCAGACGCGGTCGCTTTTCCAGAACCTTTCGGCCCCATTGACCATCTTTCTGCGAGCAATTTGCCTTGCCCACTGCTACTTAAGTTTGGCAATTCTTTGGGCTATGTTGGTTACCTTCGTACTCCTACAGATCTCTTCATTCGATCACGTAGAGAACCTCCAAGCATGACCCTCTCTATTGCCATGGTGACCATCAGTCTTCTAATAAGTTTTAACAATGTAAAAAGTTTTTTGTCCACAATTCCACTCTTATCTCCGAAAACTTTCCAAAATCAGTCTGCAACGATCGTACGATCGGTTGCTAGAGGTGATATCAGATTAACTGTGTTATCAGTCTGTAGGCTTAGGCAGCGAAACTCATGTTTACTGATAATAGCATGCTGCGATTGTAATCAGGGCTTGATGATTATCGAATTATCCTCTTACGATACTTAGTTTTTGTACCTACTGAGTAGCAGTGGTGGCCCATTGGTATCAGCCCCTAGTTACACATTGTAGCCGTGTTTAATTTATTCACCACTGCTCTCAAATCGGTGAAGGAAGGAGGAAACCAACATGTTCTAGAAGCAAGTATTCGAAGACATGTGACATCTACCAGCTCACGCGGGGTGGATTACGGCCCACCCCCTCTCAACGAGAGGAGGCCTGTGTCCCAGCAGTAAGAACAATATAGGCTGATTATGATGACGTCATTAGGTACCGAAAGTCTTGTATATATAGTTATTACTGATATGACAAACGGAGGTGGCATAAACAAACAAATATGAATGAATATCCCTTTACACTATTCTTAACGACTGTAACATCTGTTTCTATGTCAGAAAATACATAGGTGACTCGCGAGCAAAAACCCCGAGACTCCGGAAGTTCTAGTGCAATTATTAAAATGTCTTTGAACCCGCTACAAAATTGATTACAGATATTAAAAAAAACAAGACCGAGAGGCAGCAGAGCCAGAAGAGGAACAAAGATGCTAGAGACATTGAAGTAGTTAAAACGCAAGGACGGAACCTAATACCGTGGTTTTATTTTAGTGCATGATTTTGAACAGCAACAAAAAAATTCAATACATTGAAATTTTTTGTCAGCTATTTAAAAAAAAAAATGCTTTTTGATACATTTTGACCGCGTCGGTGTTGCAGTTTTGTATGAATCAGTAGATTTTTTTTTTTAATCCGCAGAAAAATTTCTACGCTAGGCGTCTAGAGTCATGTGCTGAATTCACGCTAGTAGGTTGCGCGCAGGTGTTCGTGCGATTTCGATGGCCAATGAGCTTGACTGAAACCGTGTCTTCTCATTTCATTCAAATTTTATCGGAGAACGCTAGTAAGCATGACGATAGGTTTTAAAGTTCTCAATGCTACATCCGTGTTGAGATTATTTGAGATAAGTGACTGTTGCGTTTTCTTCTAAGAAGGGAAGGCACACTTGGAAAACCCACCCTCTTGCGACCGAAATACCTACGAAAGTGGTTTTTCCACGAGAAAAACTTTTATCCCTTTTGTGGTTTAGTTTTCGATAGCAGCCGTAGCCGATCTATTCTAAATTAACTACATTCTGAACTCGATTCTTTTAATTATAAGACACAACTACTCTATAACAATACTTCCCTATATTAAATCAATAATATAGGTCTTTACCTATGTTATTGGAGATTGTATAACCAGCATTTTCAGATTTAATTATCTCTGGATAGGCGCGCAATTCGAAATTCAATTAAATTTTATTCGAAAGCCATATTATTTTAATTTCAAATTCAGTCATTTCTTTTAAGATAGTGTTTTGTTTTTATGTAGTTATTGGCGCCATGGCTAAACTGAAAATTCGTACAATTTTCGAATATGAGTTCCTACGTGGAAATACCGCTGCGCAATCAACACGAAACATTAAGGTGAATCTTGTCGAATTTTTTTCATACACACTTCGGGAGTGTATTACTCCACTGTTCGATAATGTACATCAAAAATTAAACATGGTATGGTTTGGTCTCATCATTAATATTTTCTGTACGGAAACAGAATACTAAAATAAAAAGCCATTAAAAAGTTATAAGCCAACAAAGATTCGTTTTTCTTGCTAATATAACCTAACTTTGGGCGTGTTTAAGTAATAAAAGAAGTGTAAAATCTCCAGAACCAAGTCGTTACCGACAAAGCTCAAATATCAAAAAGTTCAATCAGCTATATTGGTCATTAATTTATCCAGTGGTTTTTCATTAAACCCGATTTTCCAAAGGACTTTTCTTAATTTCTTACGCGCCTGTTTTACTTAAACTGATCCTGCATCTCACTCAATAATGTTATGCGTGTAGACTAGCGTCTAACTGGTCATCACTGATACCTACTACCTGTGTCGGACACGATGCTTGGTGAGATATAGCGTTCTTTTTAGCCAGGCCCACTAGTGAGTTCGAGCCTGCGACTAGATACCCCTTAACGACGTGTACGGGCTAACTGCTGCATAAACACGGTCCACTATTGATTCAATCGTTTTAAATCTGGAAATTTTGAGTTGAAGTACGAGCCTCGCGGCCGGTAACCATTGTCGACAGCGACGAATTAAAGGCGATAATGGAAGCGGATTCAACTCAATCTACGGCTGAGCTTGCTGCAGGCCTTGGAGTAAGTGTCATAACAGAATTGAGCACTTGCGTCAAATCGGAAAGCTAAAAAAGCTAGATAAGTGGGTGCCACACGAACGACCAACAGTGAGACTTATGCGTGGAAGCTTGCACAGCACTACCGCATCGGCATAGAAACGAGGGAATTCTAAATCGAATTGTTACATGTGATGAAAAGTGGATCGAATACGACAACCGTAAGCGTTCGTCTCAGTGGGTGGACCCGTGTACAGCACCTAATCAGTGCACTAAAAAAAAGATTACTCATAGGAAGATGATGTTGACTGTCTGGTGGACCAGTGCCGGACTCGTACATCACACTGTCAACTTCTTCCCGAATGGCACAACAGTGACGGCGGATGTCTATTGCTAAGAATTGCAAACAATGATGGAGAAGTTCGTAATTCAACAATCAAGACTGGTCAATCGCTCTTCCTCATTGCTTCTCCACGACAACGCGCGAGCTCCCACTTCACGACAAACGATCCCAAAGCTACAACCGTCCGTCGTCGGTCCGTCACCCACCGTACTCACCGGACCTTGCCCAAACAGACTACTACTTTTATTTAATTTTGAAAAAATGTTTAGTGGGAAAAATTCAACACCCGAAAGGCAGTACAAACGGTTTCGCGGAGTTCATCGCCCCCCGTCCGGCAGACTGCTACAGTAAAGGGATAAAAAACTGCCATCAAAACGGAAAAATTGTATAGAAAATTTGGGCCAGTACTTTGATTAGCTAAAATAAAAAATTACGAAAATGTTTATATTTTAAAATTTTCATACAAATCTCCAATTTCATTGGTAAAGACCTAATATATTATCCAGTATTTCTCTTTATTACAATATCTCACCATAAAAATTTAAGTGAAGTTACCTTGAAGTGAGCTGTCAGAATAGAGGACCAAGAATTGTAGTGATTGTTTTCGATTTGTTTTTTCCCATAGATTGTTTTCTACAATTTACCCATCGCGGAATTCGTAGATCACGATTTACGTGGTGGTTAGGTACAGAATTGCTTCTTACTTATATTTCTTCCGCTTCTTGGAGTAAAACTATAAATCTGAATGAAACACTTATCGTGCACTTGCTACGAACGTTTTGACATTAACGTTACTTATAATTTATAATCTGTGAGTCAGGTCTTAGCTCAGGCTTAGCTTATAGTCGATGATCTAACCAACAACTTGCGAGCAAAATTTAAGAGTATACCTCATCGATTTTAATTAGTGGTCGCAACATTAGACAGGATTTCCCACTCCTTTTTCGTGAAGTTCCGTAAGTAAGGGCATATGAAAATGTTTCTTTTATGTACGATAGCGTGACCTCGTAATCATTATCAGCTGAAAGATGTTCACTGCTGGACTTAAGCCACGAATTGAAGAGTAGCCGGTTTCTTTATTTAAAAAACACTTCGAAGCTTTTTAGTGGTGAAATGTAACTATAATTTAAGTGAATTCCTTAACGAAAAAGCTTTTGCAATTTAGTATGTATTGTTTTGTGTATATTTTGTATGCCTACATGTTAAAATATAGCTGATCTTGTAATCATTTTTGTTATCTGTTATATCCATATTTGCAAAATCAAAATTGTCATTTATCTTTATTTTATCAAGTACGCGGCACTCCAGAACATTTTGGGTCTATCGGCCGAGCAGTGTGCCCTGCACATTAGGAGCCAGTAACACACCCATTTTCATAATTTTGCTATCTAATCGTTCGTATGTATGTTCCAAACAAACAACATCGCGCCTTGTTTCCCCGAAGGGTTGTGCTGAGGTGTACCTGTTGTACACCCCTGCTTGCATGAGCATGAGGTACTGGGTTCGATTTTCAGGTCAGGCAAAGTGTTATTGGGTTTTTCTATCTGGAATTTCTCAGTTGCAGCCTGTAGTCTGGCGGAATAAGTATACCAACAGTGGACGAATTGAAATACCTAGGCCCATACACAACATCCGCACTAAGAGAAAAATGACTATTAGGAAACGATGCCAACAAGCCACGAAAAACGCCAAATCATTACCACTATACTACCATTCATACTAAACTCAAAAATGGACTGGAAGTTAGCTAGACTTATGTATCGAAGGGTTATCGTACCTTGTATGATATATGACTTATAAGTATCTACCCAAGGCGAACAGATCAAGACTCACAAGATATGAACGAGTTATCATGAGAGACTTGATTAACCACGCCAGGAATTAAGAATATGTACCAAATCTTAGACGGAAAAACCGTAACAAAATGCATCAAGAACCACAGGATGTGCTACTTAGCACAGGTCTTCAGATGGGATACACCACACCTATCGCAGGCAGCAATGCAGTACAAGACTAAATCTAAGAAGGTCAGACGACCTTTTTACACATGAAATGACATGGGAATTAAGTTTTGGAAGGACATGGCTGGAGACAGAAATAAGATCAAGAAAGCGGCTAGCAATATCTACAAAAAACCAGAAACTGATAGCAGCGACACCTCAGAAGACGACTATGAAAACAACAACACAGAACATAGCGAAGCAACGGCATAGAAAAGAGCTAAGAAAACTGAAGCTACCCAAGAAACTCGACCTGAATCAACATACCGGCGACGTCGTGAAAAGATGCCATCCTATAAATAAATACCACCCGTCGCTCCACTAGTCTAATGCTTACTCAAGGATGGATATCCGGTAGGCTCGCAATCCTTTCCTATCCTAAGGGCACGTCTACCTGACCATTACCGCGGCCCCTGGTCTACTTTTTGATATGCAATGGCCTCTGTAGCAACGTGAAGCATGATGCTCCAGGGGCTAGTGCAAATCTTGAGGTTCATTCGATTAATCGAGTCTGGTAAAGCCACGCTGGGATAGGTGCATTTTATTAATTTCATTCATTCATTACAGCCCGCTGCCTGGATTTGTGCCCGGTTGATGGCAATAGGCACGCCCCCTATTACATGGTACTTAACATAACTGGCGAAATGCGGGTGGCTGGGATGTCCAAATATCAGCAAAATATGTATCTTGAGTACTAAGGTAGTTATTATCTATGTGTGTGTAATAATGAAGCATGCCGTTTGGTGCCGGCCGTACAAGAATAGCATCATCCCATTTCTTCCCGTGGGTGTCGTAGAAGGCGACTAAAGAGAATGGGCAGCAGCGTTCTCTATGCATTCGACCACCATACTGCGATCGCCAACCCGCCTGCCAAGCGTGGCGATTATTTCAAATCCCCCCTTTTGGAGGAGGCTTATGTCCAGCTTTGGACGTCTTTCGGCTGATATGATGATGATGATGATGATGATGTGTAATAATGGTGTAAGTGGCTAATGATGTTGTTAGATTATGAAGACATCAACTACTACAGCTCTGCCCACCCCTTCAGCGAAAATTGTCGTAACATCTATTAGTGTAGATTACTACAAACTTATTTTCACTGTATTATTCACATTTTCGTAAATATCCGTGCGCCATAGCGACGGTGTTTTGGCACTCGGCAGCGATAAGTCACATCCGCGCTACAATCGGTCAATCGGAACTAAAAACATACGATTTTTTTATCTACTTCAAAGGAAACCTATTTTATATATGCCTAGCTGTGCCCGTGGCTTCGACCGTGTGGATGTCGGAATTTATCCCACGGGAAAGTGCTACTAAGAAATATGTTACTTATTATGACATCAGCTATCTGCCAGTAAAAGTCCCGTTAAAATTGGTATATCTGTTTTAGAAATCACTGGAACAATCAGATAGAAGGACAAACGATTTTTTTTTTGTTATTGCTTCCGTAATACACTTTCAATAAGCATTTAGTAAAAAGCTGTTATTTTGACATTACAAACAGACACTTCAATTTTATTTATTTGTAGTATGCATTTTATATGTTTACATGTGTGTTTGTATTAATGGTTTATCATACATATGCATGGTATCTATTATTTTTGATACTTTGAATGATTCACAAGAAAATCTACTGACTATAACTATTCACGATGCTTGAGCATCGTTTCCCACGAATCATAACGACCGCGACAGGCATGATTTTATTGATTAAAACCGATGACGCCAGTGATGGTGCAGTCCATTCACTAGCGTCATCGGTTACTATTGGGTGATATATTGGTCAATTAGGTATATACCTATAAAATACCCATTTAGTTTTCTATAAGTCATATCGATCTGAGTCGGTAAATACCTATAAAAACTAGATTTAAATAAGATTAGCATAAACAATCTATCAGTTACATGTACAATTTCATGCTTACACTGAACATGAAATCTTGAAAAAGATGATCAAAAGGTTCATCGTCGAAGCTCGACCTACATCAACCTGGATGGGACGTGGTTAAAAGATGTCAATACTATACATATCTGCCCTAGTGCAACGCCTACTCTAGAATGCATATCCGGTACGGGTCGCAATCCTTCCCTATCCTAAGAGCACATCTTCCCTACCATTACCTCGCCCCCGGTCTACTCCTTGATAAGCAATGGTCTCTGCAGCACCATGAGACATGAGGCTTCAAAGGCTAGTGCAAATCGTGGGGTTCATTCGATTAATCGAGTCTTGTCAAACCACGCTGGGGTCGGTGCATTGCATTTATTAATTCAAATCTTTAAAAAGACGATCATATAATTGTAATGACTTTGAATTTGACCTCGTGTGTCGGTCGACATAAATCGATTCGTTTATGAGCCGTCTGCTTTCAAAATTCATCGTGCCGTGCATGTTTAAATGTTTATGCAAACCAACCTCTACCCTTTCCAATAACATTATGAACCAACCTTCGGACTGAGATGTTGACTAAAATTATTGATTAGCAGGAACATAAAGGGGCTCGTGGCTAAGTAATGGCAGCCGCACGGGTCGATCCATCAAGATAAGCTACGCTTGCTGGGGTTGGTACCATCTTTACGTACCAAGATTCCTCCGCTCGGCTGTCATTCGTGGATCTTTGACAGTCATTATTAAGGACATGTCTGTTTCCTCACGATGTTTTCTTGCACTGTTTTTGAGAGCAGCAGGCTTAGCACGAGCACCTGTTTGTCAACGGAAGAATAGACATGACTATTAACTAAATGATGTACAATAAGAGAAGATAGTTATGTTCTTCTATTAATTATCACAGTTATGCGTACTAAACGAATCATGATTTTGTAGATAATCGTATATACTTTGTGGCCGTCGAGTAGAAAGTTTGTTGTCAGTGTGATTTTGACAGTTTGGGAAGAAGTATTCTTCTGAAATAGTCTACATTTATAAGGACCTAGGCAAAGATCGTTAGATTAGAAACGAAAGACAAAATGACAGATTGTGGAAGGTTATCTATGGTGCGATGTCAAAAATAGAGGAACGAAATGTGACTTTGTGTAGAAAAAGCACTGTCTATTCTTCGTAGAAATAGAAAGTGTCATGCTAAGCCTGCTGTGGTGGTGAATTAATTTACACAAAGTAATGCGCCTGCCTGGGTTCGAACCGATTACAACTCGATTGAAATCGATTAAAATCGATTACAACTCGCAAGTCGCGGCTGTCACTGGGTAACCACTGCTCTTATGAAGAGGTTGATTGTTGTAAGTGAATTAGAAGAGTACATAGAGTTGAACATCTTATTTTTTCTTAGCAATCTATTGTGCGCTTTTATAATTTCTAACGTGACGATATTATTGTGGACGCAAAGGAGATTGGCCGTATTGGACCCAGAATCCAATGTGCCATCGACAAAAAATGTGTTACCCTGGACCTCCTTGTAATTTGTTACTATTGCGCCGAATCTCTACGACCATTCATTCATTTGAACAAGTATTACCTATTATGAGTACAAACCTCTGTTAGTGTGTGTCCTATAATTTTTTTGCATATTATCTAAATGTCGTAGTTATATCCTTAAATAGTATAAAACAAAGTCGCTTTTCGTGTTTTTATGCTCAGATCTTACAAAAAACGCAACGGATATTAAACTTTTGACCGCCAGCTCGTAAACGCATCGGCGTCCCTCCCACGCCAGGCCACAAATTCGGCGCTATTCTTTTTTGTAGGTAAGGATTCCAAAATTTTATCGAAATTAATCATTGGTTTTCGTCCCCTATTTTTTAAATAAAATATTACTTGTAACATAATTATTTTATTTTATTTGACCCTAAAATGTTTGTTTTCTTATTGGCATTAGCGGACGGTGGCGTGTTGGGTACGTTTTCATTTGTCGGCCGACGGTGGCGGTCAAAAGGTTAATGCGGTTTTCATCAATAGACAGAGTGATTCAAGAGGAAGGTAGGTTTGCAGCGTCTTCGCCCACGTGGAGGTCGATGTATTATACATTTGTATAATATTACTAGTACCAACTACCACGCGGGCGAAGCCACAGGCAAAACCTAGTATTTAATTAAAATAGATAAAGAACAGCCGCAAGAACGGTCGTAGATGTCGTAGAGATTCGGCGCAATAGTCAAAAATAATAAGAGGAACTTCGACCAAGTAACACATTTTTTTCTTTGGCTTTGTGTTTTGTACCCAACTTTCTATGATACGGGAGTGGTCTCCTTTAAAAGCGTCTTCATTGAACTTCAACATTTCCATACATTTTCCGTCCCTGTGGTATCGTGATGCCGTGGACATCCACGGTAAATCGTCACGTTAGAAATGATGAAAACGCCTATTGAGTGCATTGATTCTGCTCATGTAAGTACCGGGTATGTAACACGATAGACACGTGTCGCTTGTGAGCCCTACATGTGTCTCAAGCTACTGCAATTCTTACATAATATAAATAGATCACTATGCAATAGAAGACTAGTTATATGCAAACCAAACTTGTATGTAATTAGTATGAAAACGCTACTTACAAACCGCTTTTATCCTATAATGTCTGGTCAAACTTTTGCAAACCGGTTTTTAAACTAGAGACTCGCACTACTGACATTCAAAATTGAACCTTATAACTTGTGCCTAAGTTTGACAGTTCCTTAACTTTTCTGACTTCGGAAATGACCCCATTCCGGGTAGTCGGTCCGCATTGCACAATCTCTTGTTATTATGACAGCCTTGATTTGAGAGAAATTACACTCATATGGTTCTTAAGTTGTGTTCCATAAGGTTCACAACCGCATAGCTGGTTAGATATGGCGAATTAATTGGTTAATCGAAGAATTATGGCCATTTATCAAACGTTTTGCTTCCTATTAGAATCTGAGGGTTATGTAATTTAACTTAATATTTGTGCAATTTTTAGGAAACTATTTTGAATACAGGATGTACAATGTCGCCATTTAAAATTAAAGCACTTAAATAATTCAGTTCAGTGAAATCGGGTTTTAAATACATATGTACAAATCTTGCACCACTATTATGCAATAGATCTTTCTCGATCTTCCTGATTCAGGGCTCAGCTGAAGGTATAATCAAAATTCCCTAGAACCATATCTGTCACAAAAACCAACAGCTTTTAAATTAAGAACGGAACTCTATGGCATAAACTATAGAAATAATTTAAAACGTCTCTCAAAGTTTTACGATGCTTTTATTTATATTTTCACATCACCGAAATGATTAGGTATTTTTTCGCGACTTTTATAATTTAATTTGTAAAATGATTGATGGGTTAAATAAATAACATTATGGTTATTTTAATTTAGAAGACATTTAATTAATTCCTAATGTATAATTTAATTAGGTTCGTTTTTATGGAGAAATTCTAGGGTGTGTATTAAATTAACATGAGACAGTAACCTGGGAGTGTCACCTGCCATGTACAAAGTTCATTGACACGTAACCTAGTAACTATGTAAAGTATAAAAGGGCTCAGCTCTTAGGTAGGACCTTAATTGGACCACTGTGCAGCTATTCCATATTTAGCATTGTCATAGAACTCTGTTAATGATCAGAAAATATCTCGAGGCATTCCTGAAGTTACTTCATAGCAGACATGATTAAGTAGAATGGTTGATGGACTTTTGCATTCATTATTGGTATCACTGAAAGAAGAACCAGAACCAATTAAGTAAATAGTATTGAGGCATATCTAATGGAAACTTTTTCTCGATAGCTTCTTCTTGGAATATTTCAATTCAAGCTACATTATTCAAATTCATAAAAGGGGTTAGCGTGTCGTTGTGTGAGCAGTGGTGGCCCAGTGGTATATCGGCCCTGACTTGCGAATGGTCGTGAGTTCGATCCCAGGCAGGAACTTTATTTTGTGTTTTTAATTTCATCACCACTGCTCACAAAACGGTGAACAAAAATATCGTGAGTAAACCTGAGTCTAAGAAACAAGAATTCGAGGACATGTGACATCCAGGTACTCCCATTGGACTCGCGTGGTGGACTGTAGCCCAATCTCTCTCAGAGAGGAGGCTTGTGTCCCAGTACTCAGTGGGAACATTTAAGGCAGATTGCATGAGTGTGGATCAACGAAAAAAAGAAGCACTTTTATTAGAGTGGTCATTAATATTTTAGCAAAATGGAGGATTAACCATTGACATGCCATTTAAAACAACAGGGAAGAAAAACACAGCTTTTCCAACCGACTATACTAAAAATTAAACGCAATACTTATTGACAGTTTATCGAAGGCGTCGTTTGTCCTGCTGTATCTGGGCCAAGGCGCAACGGCCATCGGCACACGGTCAGGCCAAGCCTACGAAATTATCTGCCAGACGCTGGGAAAATACCAGCGGCCATGTTGTCTGCTACGTAAAAGAATTTCATGATTATGATTACAGTTTTCAACTTTTTATTGGGGTTTAAATATTGTTTTTTAAGACAGACATATTTTATAATGTTTTATTGGTAGTGATGAAGCCGACTTTGGCCCACCTTCCAGTTCTTATATTGGAGTAAAAACAACTTATGGAATAAATATAACAGAAAGATGGACAACATCATCCCTCTATGGGCAAATAAAGTTGCAGAAGAAAGCAATTGTCAACTAAATCGTGTTGAAAACTGCAATATTCCCTAAAACACGTTTATTAGAAAACATCTTCGTTTTATCTCGTGATCATTTATTTTGTAGCTACCAGTAAATATTAGTCTCGCCGAATACTGATTTGTGTTAAACGAGGTAAACATTTACTTAATGTCTGAAAAAACATGCGGTTCTATATCAAACGTAAACAAAACAAATGCGTATTATTTTTTACATAATATCTCTTTGAACTTCATTGGCATTGTGTATTTTTCTGGAAATCTATGTTTTAAGTTGAAAAATAAAAATAAATTCTCTGTTAGTCTATGGAAACATGTTCGGAAATAGAACGCGTATCATTTCACGTATAGATTCCTGAAATAATATTCGAAAGCCGATTATCACATTCATCACGATTAGATATCGGACCTTATACTATTACAATAATACTATTAGTGCTCTTATTAGACATAAATAATTATTATGTTCAGATAATTTAATAACAGATAGTGTTCTGAATTCGAATACCAATGAGTCACGCTATACCTGGGCAAACTTTACTACGACAGTTGTGAAACTTGATTTCGTGCCTCTGTCAGTTAATTTTCTAAAGAAATAAAGTTGAGTATTGCGTGGCATGGTGAGATATAAACGGTAAATGCTCATTAGGTGTCGTGTAAATTAAAATTTGTAACGTTTGACCTCATTGTAGGGGCTCCCTCGCGTATTTAGTTGATTTATAATATCCGTCGACGAGCATTTGCTAATTCATAATATTGTTATCAAGATCTACATAGGTGTCATGTTGTACGAGAACTATTCATCTATGTAATAATGGAACATTGTTCTACAATATGTAAATTTTTTCCCATTTCTTCCCGTGGGTGTCGTAGAAGGCGACTAAGGGACTTACTAGAGAATGGGCAGCAGCGTTCTCTATGCATTTGACCTCCATACTGCGATCGCCAACCCGGCTGCCAAGCGTGGCGATTATGGCAAATCGCCCCTTTTGGGGGAGGCTTATGTCCAGCAGTGGACGTCTTTCGGCTGATATGATGATGATGATGTAATTTTTAAGTTATAACATTAACATTAACGTCACGGCTTGTTTTCCCGTATGGTTGGGCAGAGGTGTACCAATAGGTAGACCCACATTTCGACAGTTATGTTTTTTAGGTCCCATGGGTCCCATTTTAATAGGGAGCGAGCCTATTGCCATCAACCCAGCACTAATCCGGACTCCGGGCTGCTACTGTGAAATTCCAGATAGAAAAATCCAATACCACTTTGCCCGATCTAGGAATCAAAACCAGGGCCTCATGCTCGGCTGTAGCGCTTGCGGGCACTAGATCAACAAGGCAGTAACGTATATTATTGAAAAAAAAAGAAGAAGAGAGTTATACCGGCGATAACGACCCTTTTTAAATGTCACAGCATCATCCTGAGATAGTGGCCGTTTACTTTTTTTGTTTATATCTAATTTTAGTTTTATTAAGTAGCGTAGCAGTGTTTTTGTTTTTTAGTGTGTGTTAATGTATTGTGTTGCAGTTAAGTTTGTAATTTTCCTGTGCGAGACTAATAAATACTTTTCCTTCTTTTTTTCTATAACCTTAAAATGGTGGCTGGGACAGACTGGATGCGGAAAGAGGAGGTCAAGGTGTTGTGGCGTAGCCTGGGATAGGAACTCTGCCTATCGCGGTTTATTGCTAGTATGTCAAGCGGTGGACTGCGGTAGACTGAGTTGTGGGTATCCTTTGTGAGTGACCTATATTTCAAGAAAAAAAGCTCCATCAAATCAATTAAATACCATTAAATCTTGTAACCGAATTTTCTACCATAATAAAAAAAAAGAACACAAAATCTTTTAAACGAAGCGACATAAAATAATTAAATAGAGGAAATAAAATCATTTAACATTTCATGATTATGACAATAGGTAAAAAGTCGATCGGAAATTATATCCGAAGCTGAACTTAACTGAGCTAGTTAGATCAAAATAATATTTTATAATTATAAAAGTAGGTCGTGTTTCAAGGTGAATCAGCCCAAAATATCAGCAAGTTCACACTGTACTAAACATATCAGACATCCATTACGTTACATAATCTCAGCGTCCGTCTTAGTGCACTCAGAAACACATTAAACATCCAATTAGCTATATCGTTGAGTTGGCTCGCAAACAGACTTTCTTTGTCTAGAGGCCTATCACTGTTCTTTAATTAACCAGCCAGAATCAAGAACATAACAGTCGCACGCTTGCAGTGGATGGCTGACCATTTATAACATATCGAGACTCCTCCGTGCCTTGGAAAGCACGCCGAACCATGGTTAAAATTTGTTTATCTTTGACAACCGTTACGGGTCATAAAAAGCCCGAAAGTATAACAACCAGTCTTACCAAGTCGACGGCGCGTTATGTTCCACGCGCGCCTCAAAGAGATGTCAGCAACAACTGATGGGGCCCGCAAGGGCCGATGCCTGCCAGGGGTGCGGGTTGTTCGAAAGAGTTACCGCGGCCCCTGGCACACAGGCAACTGATGGAACACAGGTGGGTTTTAGTCAGTAAAAGTCTGACACGCCATCCTGCTCCACCCAGAGCGGAAGAAGTCATTTGATGATTTCCAACCCAGAAAAAAAACCAGTCTTACCAACGGGAATCGTGTTAGCAAGTTACTGGATGCCAGATAGGCAGTCGCTCCATATAAAATACTGCCATTCACCTGAATCTAGTTAGATTGGAAGCCGACCTCAACATAGTTGTGAAAAAAAGGCTTCTGGATTGATTGAATCCAGAATCGATCACAGTTAAACATCATGAACCTTTGCAGAAATACAACATACAGAGAATTCAACGTACTCTTATGCCAATATATTTGGGGTCGGCACAAGATGTATCTTTTTTCCTTACTTCTCTATTAATCGTAATCGGTCACAGCTTTTCTAGCCATTTATCATCTTTGATGTGTCAAAGATGATGTCCATCCATAGTTTATTTGATATTCCCGTACTCTTATAGCCACCCACATTCATTCTCAAAACTTACCTTACGACAATTTCATTTTTCCGTATCACATGCCCATACCATGTCAACCGATTTCCACACAACTTTTTAGTCACCCGTGCCACTTTCAGACTTCGTCTTATGTCCTCATTTATTATTCTATCCATTCGCGTCTCAGCTGCATGCAATTGCCTTCCGTTCATCACTTTTGTGGCCCAACATTCTGATTAATAACCATGGAAAAATAACTTACTAATTTTAATTTTATTAAGTACTTAGTGTAGCGTAGTAGTGTTTTAGTTTTTTAGTGTGTTTTATTGTATTGTGTTGTAGTTGTTTGTGATATTCCTGTGCGAGTCTAATAAATACTTTGTCTTTCTTTCTTTCTTACAGAGAATTGCGTAAACAAAATACATACTCTCCAATCATCGGACTGAATGGGTTGATGAAAGATAAACCCAGTTTGTTAGATTATTTAACAATATCCAACACTTTTCATGGCCACGAAAATGCTCAGAGGTGAAATACTTAATCTGCCAATAATGTTCCCAATGCTGGGACACAGGCATCGTCTCTTTTTGTGACGGTGTGTGCGGGATGGTAGATTTCACTTGTCTTTGAATTTTTGGTTCTAGCACATGCCGGTTCCCTCACGATGTTTTTGTTCACCGTTTTGAGAGCAGTGGTAATGAAATAAATTACGCAAAGTAACCCACGTAAAGGCGAAATGATCTCCATTATTAAAGTAAAAAATGAGACCACTGCCCAACCCTTCGGCGAATATAGGCGTGATGTTATGTTGTGTAAAACAATGTATGAGACCACAATTTATGTTAGGATGGTCCTAATCAGTGGTTACGACATATCATTACAATTTTTTTTTTTTCAAAAGTTCGTAGCCAGGAGTCTATACAAATTCCCAGTGGGCCTTGCTACGCTGCTACGAGCAAAACTTCGTGCTACGGAATCAGCAGAATCTTCTTATTCGACGGTCTACGGACAAAGAGTCGTAAAATATTTTTTATGTTTCAGTGTTTGTGTGCAGTAAAATGTTTTATTACTTAACTCTGAATAACAAGCTTTTGTCTTGTTTTAATTCTTATACTTAACCTTCGAAAGATATCCATCTCATAACATCACGCCTGTGTATCTCCGAAAGGCTAACCCTTAAAATATTAAATTAAACTATTCTATTCCATTCTTTTCTAATTAGCTAACCTAACAACATCTTATAGTGACCATATCGATATTAAAAATCTTTTATGTTTTAAATAAATAGATTGACTTGGCCATCGCATGAAAACACAATGTATCTCACAAGTAATAAATAGGTACATAATATTATATTAAATTAGATTGTTGAGTGCGATTGCGAAGTCAATCTATTTATTTAAAACATAAAAGATTTTTAATAATGATATTATCACTAAAATATGTTGTTAGGTTAGCTAATTAGAATAGAATATGTATTTATTTTGAAAAAAAAAACATAAATATAATTACGTAATAACTTAAGACAGAAGAGGACCCTTAAGTAGGGCTGAATAAATTAACCGACAACTTTTTACGAAGAAGAATATTTTAGAAGAACTGAGTTGCGAGACTTTGTTTATTTTTACAAGTGATGTTTTTGATGGCATCTCATTTCTTTTTGTAGATTATACATATACAGGTACACTGATTCATTCACTGCAAATGTAACTTTGTACTCCTATATATTTATATGGGATTGCAAAGTTATTTATGCAGTTGGTATATCTAGGAAACTGGACCGAAATTGCAAAATATTTTACTAAACACTAATTGTATTCTAAATTTGAAGCTTCTAGGTGTGCTAGAAGTGCCTTAGAGTTTTGATGATCGATCAGTGAGTGACAAAATTAAGAAACTTTGACTAGTTATAATTCTTAAATACACTACTGGTTCAAATTGAATGAAATTTGAAATATACCGTGTTTATACAATGCCTGCTTGGTTACTGAAAATTCAGACTTCTAGTTTTATCCACAACGAAGTTATAGGGGGTCGAAAATGGCCTGAACTGCTTCGAGAAAAGGATGGTACGGCTGTGCCGCTTTTTTGCTCGACTTGGCAGGGGCACTGCCGTGCCCCCAGATAAAATACATTGTAGAGACCTCGAGTTTTATAACTCAATCGGCTTAAATATCCATTCGTTCAGGCGTTGAAGACTTTTAGTAGGTACTTTAAGCAAGATCTTAAAAAACATACAGCGAGCGGTTAATTAATCATCATCTGCCTAGCCTTCTTCAACTATGTCGGCTTCCGGTCACGATCTAACCGGATGCCGTTGAATAGTAGTATTTTACATGTTAGTTACTGGGTGACACGATACTGCTTAGAAAGATTATGTAGTTGTCAGACTTTCGGGGCTTGTGAATACCTACTTCCTCGTCACGATTTAAAAAAACTGATGATAGTTGGGCGTTTTCTATGGGAAATACCTATGTGTATATTCCACCTCGACACCGGGCTGCAGCACTGGCTGGAAAAACCCAATTACACTTTAAATAATGAGCCTTTATTGTTCCCGTTGGACCCGAGCCCATCGTGTCCATTCCGTTCAATCAGCTACGCAGGTGGCTTCAGGACTACACCCACACCGCCTGCAGGGCAGTTCTCGACACCAGGCTGCAGCCAGTCCAAGGAAGCTATGCCATTTTTACACGCTTTATATGTATGTTCACTTGTATGTTTTTGTATGTTTGTTTGTATGTAACCGACTCCTGTGGACGCTATTTTGACCCACTTTAAACAGTCAGATTTCATTTAAACTTTGTAGACTTATCGAGGACCTATTACAATTCAATAATTTTAAAAAAATAAAAAAACACGCTTTTGTAGTTAGCAAAACTAAAAAAATAGAAAATAAATGTAAAGAAAATAGGTTTTCTTTAATATTTCTTTTTTTTAATTTGGCGCGCTTCGCGCGACTGTTGATAAATGTCAAACTTTTTAGTCTGTAGTTTTTATTTAGAGGTTAGGATTACTAGAATGTTGTGTTAAGAAAAAGGCCTAAACGTAAACTTTTGTTGGGATATATTTCGTGTACAAAGATTACAATTGGTGGAAAAATAAACTTTAAATGTCGTTTCTTTGTTTTCAGGTAAGGTTGTTACAATAGTGTACTAATTAAGATGTTTTCTTTGATAAGAAATTAACAAATTATAACTTTGTTTTCAGAAGCAACACATTCGTTTATTTTATCCTAAACCATAAGATATAGTCTTATAAAACGACATTTTGTTTATTAAAATACGTAAATGAAGCAAACTATGGAACAGCTACGTTTTGAATTTGCAATATTGCCGGCGAGTGATGGGAAATCAAATATCTATTGTGTAACCTCAATAACAACAAAACATGAAAAAGTGTTCGCTATACCAGAAGAACTACAGTCTGCTGGTCTCCATAAAGAGTTGATAAAGACAGCTGCGTATAATAAAGTGAAAAATAGTCTAAAAAAAAGACATCAGACACGAAAAGTTTGGATAACAATGACAGAAGAACTAAGTAAAATCTACATAGATGAAGATGGTAATTTACAATTTGGAGACCAATATCTAGAAGAAATTGAACAAAAGCAAGCATCTGGAGGATTAGAAAAAGACAAAGATTCATTGGAAAAAGTATTTGCAAAATTAATTGAGACAACACAAGATTTCACAAAACAGAATTTAAAATACATTGCAGAGAAGTTTGTAATTGAAAAATTTACGAGTAAAAATTCAAATCCAAGCCAATGGATTGATATTTTTGAAAGGGAATGTTCACGCTTTGATATTATGGAAGATGAGAAGAAAATTGAAATACTCAGACTGTTCATGGATAAAAGTTGCGTTGATTGGTACGGTTCTATGATTATAAAACTTACTCTAAACTCAGACTGGACAATATGGAAAAATAATTTCTGTGAATCATTTGCAAATCAAGGTTGGAACCAAGTGACTTACGCTCTGTTATTCAAATACAAGGATGGTTCGTTGGTGGACTATGCCATAAAAAAGGAAAAACTTGTACTGGATATGAGGAGATCAATAGATACAGGTACACTTGTGGATGTTATTGCGGCAGGTTTACCAAGGATTGTACTGGAGAAGATAAATAGAGAAGCATTGAAGGATACAGTAGATTTATTCAATGAAGTGAGAAAGTATGAACATTTGGTAAATAAAAATAGAACTGGGGCCTACAGAAAATATGAAAATCAAAAGATAAATAGCAAAAATGAAGAACGTACTCCATGCAAAACATGTGAAAAGTTAAATAAAGGTACTCGTTACCATCCTGAGGCTGCATGCTGGTTTAAGGTTAAAGATGATGATAGAAGACCTATAAGACATGTAAACAACTCAGTAATTGAAGCAGAGTTAAATGAAACAGAACAAAAAAACTAATAGTGACACCATTAATAAAAGTCAAACTACTATTAAATGATAAATTGGAAATATATGGAGTATATGATTCAGGTTCGAATGTTTCTCTCATTAATTCAAAATTATTAAAATTAAAAACCAAGAAAAATAGTTTAAATGAAGAAAATTTAGTTACAATTAATGGTGTTAAAAAGACAAGTGGTTTGACAAATATTAAGATAAAAATTTTCGATAAAGAAGAAAATGTAGATGTTTACATAATTGATGAACCAAATTTCAGATATGAATTTTTAATAGGATTAGACATAATAAAGAAATACAAGCTTATACAAAATGAGGAGTTAAAAATAACACAAAAGCAAGACTTACATGAAGAGAAAAAAAAAAAAGAGGAAGAGATAAGTAAAGAAAAAAGCGAGGGTAACAGATATGAAAAAAAATACGAAATAAATTTCAATGAGCATATAAAGGAATTTGAAATAAAAGTTAATCATTTAGATGAAAAGAAAAGGGAAGAAATTAATAAACTAATACAAAAATATAAATCAGTATTTGGCAAAGACAAGTATGATGTAGGAAGAGTTAAAGAATATGAAGCAAGAATAGATTTATTAGTGGATAAATACTGCAGCAAAAGGCCATACAGATGCACTATAGAAGACAAAGAAGAGATAGAGGAGCAGATAGCAAAATTATTAGATAATAAACTTATAGAAGAGTCCTACAGTCCATTTGCAGCGCCAGTAACTTTGGCATTTAAGAAAGAAGAAAATAAAAGGTCAAGACTAAGTATAGACTTCAGGGATTTAAATAAGATAGTAGTGCCACAGGCTCAACCGTTTCCATTAATTGAAGACCTTATGATAAAGACAAGAAATTGCAATTATTTTACAAGCCTAGACATAAACTCAGCTTTTTGGTCAATACCTCTAAGAGTAGAAGACAGGAAGAAGACAGGATTTGTAACACAAGAAGGACACTTTCAATGGACTTGTCTACCATTCGGTTTGAAGACATCACCAGCCATATTTCAGAGAATATTAAGTAATATACTTCGAAAATATAAACTTACCGATTTTACTGTGAATTACATAGATGATATCCTGATATTTTCAAAATCATTTGAAGAACACATAAATCACTTGAAACAGTTGCTAGAAGCAATTCTAACAGAAGGATTTCGATTAAAATTTACAAAATGTACATTTGCATCGGATTCAGTCAAGTACCTAGGACATATTATTCAAAATAATTCGATAAAACCAGTGAAGGATAACCTAGTTTCGATACGGAATTTCCCAGTACCAAAAACTCAGAAGAATGTTAGACAATTTTTAGGAAAAATAAATTTTTACCACGAATACATACCAAGAGGCGCAATAATATTAGACCCACTACATAACTTACTTAGGAAAAATCAGCAATTTATTTGGTCTGAGGAATGTCAAAAAGCATTTGAAAAAATTAAGAGCCTCTTATGTTCACAACCAATACTAGAAGTATATGATCAAGATCTACCAATAAACATTTATACCGATGGATCGCTAGAGGGCGTCGGAGCAGTATTGAAACAGATACAAACAGATGGTAAAGAAAAACCAGTGGCTTACTTTTCAAAAAAACTAAATGGAGCACAAAAGAAGAAAAAAGCTATATATTTAGAATGTTTGGCCATCAAAGAAGCACTGAGATATTGGCAGTACTGGTTAATAGGTAAATCATTTACTGTTTACTCAGACCACAAACCACTAGAGAACATGAACTTAAAAGCAAGAACAGATGAAGAGCTGGGTGATCTGACTTATTACTTTTCACAGTACGACTTTAAAATTAAATATTCCCCGGGAAAAGAAAATTTAGAAGCAGACTGTTTAAGTCGAAATCCTGTATTGGAACCAGAAGAAAATATAGAAGAACAATTAAAAATAGTGAACTTAATTAATTTGGAAGATATTATAACTGATCAGAATAAAAATGAAGAAATACAGAGAAACAAAAACAAAATAATTAAAAAACATAATGTATACTACAAAAAAATAAGAAACAAAGAGAAAATAATAATAACGGAAGAATTTAGTATTAGACTTATAAAACAAATACATGAGGACCTGTGCCACATTGGAGTTGGTCAAATGCTAAGGACTATTAGTTCACTGTTTTTAACAAAGAATTTAACAAAAAATATAAAAAACGTCTGTAGAAGTTGTGAAATTTGCATAAAAAAACAAAACAAGAGGACAGGACAAATACGGAATGATGTCACATTTAGGCCCGGCGACAAGACCTTTTGAAATAGTATCAATAGACACAATTGGCGGTTTTGGTGGTTCGAGATCAACAAAGAAATACCTACATCTTTTAGTAGATCACTTCACTAGGTACGCATTTATTATAACATCAAAGACCCAGAGTGCACATGATTTTATAAAGCTAATAAATGAAGTCACCAAAACGGAAGAGATAGGAATGCTTCTCACCGACCAGTATCCAGGAATAAATTCAAAAGAATTCAAGAAATTTCTTAGTAACAAGCAAATAACAATGATATTTACAGCAGTGAACGCACCTTTTTCAAATGGCCTAAATGAAAGGTTAAACCAAACACTAGTAAACAAGATTAGGTGCAGAATAAATGGATGTGGAGGAAAAAAGGATGGACTACAATAGCACATGAATGTGTAGAAAAATACAATCAGACTAATCACTCGGTAACCGGTTATGCACCATGCTATTTGTTATATGGGACAGACATTACAATCTTACCAAATGAGCTGCGCCAAGAATGTATACTCAGTGACTGGATCAGAGATAAAGAAAGAGCACTTAATAATACTTTGAAATCACATAATTATAACAAAATGCGCTATGACAGAAAAAGACAAAATACAGAATTTAAAGTTGGAGATATAGTATATGTAGAAAATGGGAATAAACTAAATAGAAGAAAACTGGATGAACTGAGAATTGGACCATATAAAATAGTAGAAAAAAGATCTAATACAATTTATGAGGTAGACACAGGACACAGGAAAACAGAGTCAAACCTATTTCATATTTCAAAACTAA
Source organism: Polymixis lichenea (assembly GCA_949091785.1). Lineage (NCBI taxonomy): Eukaryota > Metazoa > Arthropoda > Insecta > Lepidoptera > Noctuidae > Polymixis > Polymixis lichenea. The sequence goes on along the minus strand of OX420948.1, from coordinate 21,010,056 downwards.
TTCCAGTACAAATAACAGAAGATGAAGAAGAGGAGGGAACAAGTGAAAAAGAGATGGAAGAAAAAGTTAACGAACTCTGAAGAGAAAATTCACGGGTGAATTTTCTTCCCCTGAAGGGGAGATGTAAAGAAAATAGGTTTTCTTTAATATTTCTTTTTTTTAATTTGGCGCGCTTCGCGCGACTGTTGATAAATGTCAAACTTTTTAGTCTGTAGTTTTTATTTAGAGGTTAGGATTACTAGAATGTTGTGTTAAGAAAAAGGCCTAAACGTAAACTTTTGTTGGGATATATTTCGTGTACAAAGATTACAATTGGTGGAAAAATAAACTTTAAATGTCGTTTCTTTGTTTTCAGGTAAGGTTGTTACAATAGTGTACTAATTAAGATGTTTTCTTTGATAAGAAATTAACAAATTATAACTTTGTTTTCAGAAGCAACACATTCGTTTATTTTATCCTAAACCATAAGATATAGTGAGTAATTCCACTTTGCCCCACCAAGCCCGCCACCCTGGTGTGGCAAAGTCTTATATAAATAATAGTTTTCTATTAAAAAGCGTGGGGTGCTTGATATTAATTGATTATAAAAATACCTCAAAAAGCACCCCACGCTTTTTAATAGAATTAAATTATTTTCTACTTTTTAGTTTGGTTTTTAAAGCGTGTTTTTTTAGTTTTTTTTTAACTATTATTTTTTAGATGGTACGCTGACCAGACGTATACTACGCCTGAACAGAAACGGGCTGCGTCCGGTGACGTGGATTATCACGGGACACTGCCTGCTAAACAAACACTATCAAACGATAGGCATAACGGACAGTCCTCTATGCATGGTTTGCATGGAGGCTGAGGAAACCGTTGCGCATGTACTCTTTGAATACACAGTCGTCCCCCAGATTAGGACAGAAACCCTCGGAGCACCCAGATCTTACACGGATGTATTTAACTGACCAGGAGATATGATCAACCTCTGAAGGGAGGTGGGCTGGCTGGAATAAGCAGCGACGGCCGCCATGGCTCACGCACAATGGTCCACCTGAAAGACTAAGTGCGGAAACCAATTCCTTAACATATAACATGCATATTCCACCTACTGTCTTTAGAGGTAAGTTTTTTAATAGGACACTACTTGACACTAGCTTTTGCCCGCTTACTTCGGGCAGCATTTTTAATTTTTTTAGGAAATTTATTTTGCAAATGATACCTTTCATCACCTATTTCATTCCCATGTAGGTCGAAATTTCAAAAACGCTGAAATAAATATTTATTTATTTCTTATCTAGTGTCTAAATACAAAGTTTCATGGTTTTATCTTCGGCAATGAGGAACTTCCATACAACCTTTCATCCCCTGTTTCAACCCCTTCAAGCCTTTTTTCGCGATAAAAGGTAGCCTGTGTCCTTTCCCAAAGTCTAGTCTGTCTCTGTACCAAATTTTATCAAAATCGGTTTAGGTGTGAAAGTGTAAAGGTGCGCTTACACGAGCAACTACAATTTCTCCGTCTTAGGCAATTCTCGTTAAATATGACGTCACGACTACATCCAGCAATTTAGGGCAATGGCAACATGTAGCCATTGCCAGGGATACGACCACACAATATGGAGCAACTTAAAAAACTAGGCAATGCGCCTCCCCCTCCGCCTCAGCCGCCGGCCGGTTTTCTCTCGCAAAACGAGACGCAGTTATACGTACAAACGACGTAGAAAGAAAATTGACTAAAAATTTTTTTTTTTTTTTTCAAATCAAATCGTTTATTGCAATCCATAATGTACACTTACAGGTGGTAAATACAAAAAATAGAAACAATTATGGACCCTGTCGGGCACAGCAAATTTTTAAATAACTAAAATAACTAGAGCGAGGAAGAGCGCTTTATTAATTTTCGTTTGAAATTATTTTATATCCTATTAAATATTTTATATTTCTATTCATTTACTTATTATATTAATATTATATGTGCAAGTCTATCTATTAATTTATTATTTATTTGATTATATTGAAATAATGCTTACTTGTTTACTCCCTTAAAATTTGGTAATTATTATTTTTATTATTTATAATAACTAGCATAAGTATTAAGTATTATAGTTTATTTATTTGTTGTTATTTTACTTAATAAATATCTTTTATTCATAATTATATATTATTATTTAATTTATCGGTTAGATATTCATTTACTGTGTAATAGCTTTTTTTAATTAAATATTGCTTTAATTTATTTAAAAATATACTGGTTTTGGTTTGTTGTTTAATGTATTCTGGTAATTTATTATATATTTTTATTGACATTGAATATGGACTAGATGAGTGTAATTGAAGGCGGGACGGGGGCAAATTTAGCCTGTTTTTATGGCGCAACAAGTAATTAGTTTGTATGTCTCCCCGTGTATTGTAGAAATCTGGATATTTGCGGACTAGTTTGCATAATTCCAATATATAAATACTAACCAATGTGAGAATCTTGTGCTTCTGGAAGTAAGGCTTGCAACTATCTGTTGGTTCTATGTTGGTAATTATACGTACAAGCTTTTTTTGGAGGGTAAATAAGGTGGGAGCGTCTGTGCTATTTCCCCATAAGATAATGCCATAATTAAACCAAGCGTGGGCATACGCGTAGTATGTGACTAGTGCGGTTTGTAGGTTTGTAGTCTTTTTAATTTCGCGGAGAGCATACGAAAACTTTGAAATTTTAGATTTAACTGTCTGTATATGTGTTTTCCAGTTAATATGTGTGTCTATTGTTAAACCTAGGAGAGTGAAATGGTTAACTGTTTCTAATTTTTGTTGATTAAAGGTAAAATTTATATTTATTTGTTTTTTCTGCCGGGGATGGAACGCTATTAATTTGGTTTTGGTAAAATTGATTTCGAGATTATGGTCGCTCATCCAGTTTATAATTTTTCCAAGAATAGTCTCAAGTTTTTCATTTATTTCCAAACCGATTGGACATTCGGTAACTCATGAAATATATGGAGCAATCAGAAGCAATATTGCCGAAACACATCGGCAATTTATTGTTGTTGCTCCAGATTGCTCCACTTAATTGATCCAGATTGATCCATTAGTGTTGCCGAGCAATAATTGCTCAAAAAATGCCCATGTAAGAGCAGATACACTTAACAGATAGACTTTCGTATTTATAATACTAATAAAGTAGGGATTCCTACACCACTCTATGACGTCAGGCCACCTCAAGCTATCAAATAACTTCACCAGGAAAAAGCCAACTTAAAGAACTCCTCTTATTGTTTATACAGCGTCATCTTCAATGCAATCAACTTGATTCCACTCCCATCAATAAATGCGCACATTTTTAAGTATTTTTACATCTGAATGCGGTTTCATTAGCATAGACTCGCGTGCCTGACTAGATTTTATCCAGCGATGATGTTTTATACTCGCCTATTATGTATGTAAGCGTGTATGTATGTATGTATGTATGTAAGCCTCGTACCGTAAATAGTTTCCTACATTGAGCACACGATTGGGTGCGTTTTCATACAATTTTTGTTATTTTTATCTGATTTAAGTTTTAATTAACGGGAGATAAGTTAATTTGATGTTCATTTATAGTACCTAATTTATTTGGACTAAGCAAGTACGTAAGTTCCTGGTGTTGATTCGTCCATCTGACATTATTCTGAGGCACTTTCTGTACTGACTTTTCATTATATGCAGTGTTATATTTCTGTTTTCATAGTTTTATGGTGTTTTTTGTTCTTAGCCAATAAACGCAATGTTTTTTTCGTTCTTTCTTTCAATTCATTAGGAGAAAAAAATACACGGCAGCCAAAAAAACAAAAACAAAACAAATAACAACAACAACAATTTCGTCTAAAACAAAAGTAACACCCGATTTTCAATTCGTCAGCTATGCTACTTCTGCATAAGCTATTCTCGCACAGATACAAGAAAAGAACAATAGAATACACGTGTCAAAACTGTGTAAATAATGCTTAACAAAATAAAACACACATTTTGTATGAAACGGCGCCAAAGCCCGCCGCCGTTCATTAATCAGTTGCAAAGATATAAATAGACGCGTCGGTACTAGTAGGTACAGTCAGCTTCAAAAATATGTACATACCTACCTACCAGCATGCATGTATCAGGAAGGTGAAGGTGTGGTCATAGTTAAGGGTGTGGTACAGACCATCAAACTAGACCACTTTCTCCATAGGCCCAACATCGTAATGGCAAAAGTTATCAGTTGTATTCAAAATTTCAGTAGCAATACCTTCTCGACCCAAATGTATAGGATATTTGGATCGAGTAGGTAAATTATTAATATTGAATTTTTGTATGGAACAGTTGATATTTTTTTATAATTTTTGTAAGTAGGTAAGTATATCGAAAAGAATTCATTTGGTTGTCCACTTTGTTTCCCGTAATACTGTATCTATGTGTGGTTACACTTAAGAACCTCACTAACGTGTTGTAGAGAGGCTACACATTGATATGTTTAACCTCTATTGCCCCACTGCTGGGCAAAAGTCTCCCCCACAGCTTTTCACTCTTCCCTGTGAATTGCCTGCTCCAGCCAATCTCCCATAAACGCTTCCAAGTCATCACGCCAGCGTTTTCTCAGCGGATACAATATTATGGAACAAATACTATCGACATTTAAATGAATTCTTGTCGATGCGAAGACTGTAGACAATTAAACGTATTCTTGTCGATGTATTATAGGCATGTTTTTGAGGCTGATTGTACAAAACGTTAGCAGTCAAGGCGGGAGGCTGCGTTGCATCACCGCTTGTTTCCACAGACAACCTCGTACAACTCGGGCGGAGTACTTCCGGATTTGTAATGATGAGTTAGATGCTATACAACAGTGACGAAAGAACCATATAACACGATTCCTACCGACTTCCCTTCGAGGATTCGCATCGGCAACTCTATCGCTATTAAAAAATGGCACGTCAATAGTGGCTACTATTGTCATAAAATATAGTTACACTACGGGTATTTATTTCACCATAACATTCAAACAACAAAAACGGTTATTTTTAGCTTTGTATTACAACAAAAAAAAAATGTATTAAATTAACCCGGCGCCAAAACTTCATAATCTGCTACTATAAATTCGTATAACAGCGTTCCCGTAATGATGTCACTTTAGGTCACGTGGCACCGCTTGATATGGACGAGAGCAAGCCGCTGTACAACGGGTTGTGACAAAGACAGAAATAGAAAAATGCGTCAGCGAGAACGAGATGAAAGAATATGGCACATTTTATTTCGTTTTCACCTGTTCAATTTTATTGTATTTTATTCTTTACATTCCTATATTAATTTTAGAATGATAGGAAGTATTCTTCATTGATAAGTCAGTAAGATAAAGCAGACTTCGCTTCGGCTTCTCTCTTAGAAAAATGGACACCTCGCCGCTGCTATACAATATGGTTTACCTAAAGATGGGGGCTAGAAGTATACGTACTGACAGATATCTGTTGCTCAGCAATCCTCTTCATGTATCTCAGGTAATTAGCCAATTTTAAGGGCATCGGGTTTTTTTCAAATACTTCCTACACTCTTATTGTACAACACACTATGAATAATTTTGAAGTCATTTTGAAGTAATAAGTTCAAGCAAGGTTTCATGATAAGTGTACATTCTCATTTTTCCTTTACGTGGAACTACTGGGAATAAAGACTAAAAAGTTTGTAATACTCCCACTAGTTCCATGCACGGAACTAGTGAGTTGCAGTAGTTCCAAGTGGAACTAGCTACATGGAACTACTGGGAATAAAGGATCATCATCATCTGCTTAGCTCTTTCGCAACTATGTTGGGGTCGGCTTCCAGTCTAACCGGATGCAGCTGAATACCAGTATTTTACATGGACCGACTACCTATCTGACCTCCACAACCCAGTAACTGGGTAAAACGATACCCCTTGGTAAGACTGGTTGTCAAACTTTCGGGCTTCTGACGACCCGTAACGACTGTCAAAGATCCACAAATGACAGCCGGGACCAACGGCTTAACGTGCTTTCCGAGGCACGGAGGAGTCTTGGTATGTAAAGATGTTCACCCATCCACGGACCAACTGTGGCAACCGTAGCTTAACCTAATCGATCGACCCGTGCAGCTATTATTGTTACTTAGCCTCTGTGTTTAAAGGATATTATTGCTAATCCATTGCTTCATATGTTCGAAAAATGTGTGCGCTCAACAACGTAAATAACGCAATGTATGTTGTTAAACTGTCAAAAAGAAAGCCATTGCTACTGTTAGTGTGTTACGCAATTACCGCGCAAGTCCCTCAAACCCTAACAAAAGTGGAAACTACCGCTGGAAAATTGCGGTTCCTAAGAAATATGGTATTTTAGGCTCGGTAGAACTTACCAATTCAATGTTTCTCCAAAATCTTGGGTGTTACTCGGACTAAGCACGTGATTCGAAGCAAAAAAAAATAGATATCATAACTAGGGATGCATTCGATACCGATACCGATGCCGACATATCGGCGATATACAGTTTGCCGATATATCGGTATCGGCGATATTGTTATGGTCGATTCAACGATACTTTTCAAATTTCGCGCTTTAAAAATGTAAAGTAAACGCGGGTGTTGTCTCGTCTATTTGGCTGCAAACGAGACACGAACTAACTATGCTAAATATACTATTAACTAATCACAACCTGTCTATAGTTATAAACGGTTTTATTTAGTTTGTCCTGCTATTTGTTATTTTTATATTAATTAAATAAAATTACCTGACTTGTTTTGTTTATTTTACCTTCATTTTTGAAATTAATAAGCGTATCGGTATCGGTATCGCCGATATTTTTACAAGAGCATCGGCATCGGTATTGTATCGAAAAAAAGGCGTATCGAGGCATCCCTAATCATAACATCACGTCTAGATTCCGTTAATCTCATGATCAGCAGCAGTAACGCTTGCGACCACTACACCGAGGAAGCAGTATTACTTAGTTAATTATATTAGGTACGCGTTTCCTTGCACCACCTTACATTTTTAACCGACTTCAGAAAGAAGGCAGTTTATCAATTCGACATGTTTATATATATATTTTTTTTCTTCGTAATGTATGTTCGGGCATAACTCCGTCATATGTAGACGGATTTGCAAAAATCATGTCGGGTTTGTTCCGAAATGGGCCCGTAAAAATTTCATATAGTTCTGATGATGCGTTTCAGAAACAGACAACGGAACTCCTCAAAATATGACAGCAAACAAACCGCGATTGCTGCTATCGCTTAAATATGTATTGTTTTGACCTCAAGGATGGCAATTTCGAATTGTGTGGGGTACGTACTGTAGATAAAAAGTGAAAAATAAAAAACAAAATTTCGGAAGGCGGTGACAAAAAATAAAATAAATTACATATCCAAACTTCCAAAGTCACCGAATTCCGAAATTAAGTTTTTTTTTTTCACGTTGTAGTGTTTTTTGGAATACGGTTGTTTGTTTTTTTAAGTTTTTTTACTAAACTATATCTACATATACACAATGGCCCACGCTGGCTAGCCTTCGGTAACCATAGTCAAGGCAAGGATCCTCTGTTGCATCACCACGTTGTTTTCAAAGCGTCAGTATAATTATGTTACTTATTTCCTGATTCAAATGGGTGTGTTACTGTGTTAGATACATTGTTTGTTGTGTTTGTACAATGAAGGCCTTGGGCGTACTTGGTCTAAGATAACTTGAGTTGTTTCGCTTTTAACTTGTTTTTCAATAATTAAGTTGTTATTGTATGGTTTTTTGCCTGTTTTTCTCCATAGTAGCCTAGTGCGCTTTGGAATGGGCAACTAACTTCATCTTTGTCTTTGACCAACTTCTTTGACAATTCAAAACCTGTAAGTTTTTTTTTTTTAAATGCCGTTAGTTTCAGTGTGGAAGCACAACATAAGATAATTTTAAGTACGAAAGCTAAACTGTAAATCAAGCCAACCTATCTTTAATCTGAAGAATATAAAATACGACAATTTGACATATTTTCTATACAAAAGCTGTCACACCGCAATATTTATTCCTCATAAGTATTTTTTGGGCAATTTTTTCAATAGTTAGCTAACCTTTGTTAAAAAAAAGTTTGTCGAAAAATTTGCTTACGTTTAGGTACCTAAAGTAGTCAACCTAGGTTATTTATAGATAATATCGGAAATTATGCCATGGGAACATGCTACCGGGAGACAGAGCTTATGTTACTAACATCAGCTATCTAGCAATGAAAATCCCGTCAAAATTGGTTCAGTCGTTCTGGAGATGAGCCGGTACAAACAAAAAGAGAAATAAAATAAAAAATATAAAAAAAATTTTTTTTAGAATTTTCGTTTATACTCTCACTCTCATATGCATTTAGTAGAAAGCTGTTATTTTGATCAATTTTATTTATTTGTTTAAATTAGCATAGATGCAACTACATGGTGTGTGTGACTGTGAGAGGTGCGTTGTTTCTTTTTTCACACAACGCCAGTCTTGTCGATCAACCAGCCAGCCACATTCAAATTTCGAAACGCACGCTAATTTGTTCAACCCCGTTCTACCTAGACTGGTAAACAGACGATGTCTAGAATATAGATGAGCCCGACCTGCTTTGTATACAACCTTCTTTACCGATGAATCATCCTTACAAAATCGGTATATTCCGAAAAATGAAATACGGTTTTTCAAAAGTTGAATGGACTCGTTTGTTAATGTTAAAAGGTTTTTTGGACTTAAAAAAATAAAAAGGCGTAAGCGTGAAATGTGACTTGAATGTCTTTATGTTTGAACTTAAACTGCACTGGTCCCTTTTACGGGTCTTTCAAAGTTAAATTATCAATTTGCATATCTTGTTTAAATAATGGAAAACTGACTACCCGGTTTGGAACTCACTTCCAGTAATCTAATATCCTTAATTTTAGGTCTGTATTTTCAATGGACCATGCAAACAAGAAACTGCTAAGTCTGATAGCGATGCGTATAAGCAATTACCATCTTTTGAACCTTGATTAGAGTGTTTATAATAGCTTGAATATTTTGTGTGTGTTTACTTAAAACTTAGAGCATGAGCGTGCTAATCAATAGATTCCAATGGACTGTAGTTGGCTTGTTCAGCGCATCAAAGTAAACGCAATCTCTGTTACGATTCGTAAGTTATAGTTCTAATATTTTATTTTCATGAGTTAACTTTAAACTATTTCATAAGTAGGTAAATGTCGCTATACTTACACCTAACACACTATTAGATTATCAGAATTATTTTTTAATGTTTATTGCTAATCCATTGTTTCATAACTTTGAAAAATTTGTCCGCTCAGCAAGGTAAATAACGCAATGAATTTTGATTACCTGTCAAAAAGAAAGCCATTCATATTGTTAGTGTGTTACGTAATTCCCTCGCTGGTTCCACTGGATCCACGGTTGGTAGATGTCACATGTCTTCGAATGTTTGGTTCTAAGACATGCCGGTTTCCTCACGATGTTTTCCTTCACCGTTTTGAGAGCAGTGGTCAAAAAATTTACACAAAGAAAAGCCGCAACAAAAAACCGGTAAAGTAAACCCCCTATTGGGGGAGGTCTATGTCCAGTAGTGGACGTCTTGCGGCTGAAATGATGATGATTATGAAAGCCGGTCTAGGGTTCGAACTTACGACCTACAACTCGCAATCGTTACTGGGCCACGAGTCACGACTGCTCTCTGCAGGCCTAGACAAAACACATTTCTGTTAGCGTTCACGCCAAACGCCACGCCAAAATGTACGGGATAATGTCATTCCCATACATTTTGGCGTAGCGTTTGGCGTGAACGCTAACAGAAATGTGTTTTGTCTCAGGGCTGTGGTCTGTCTACAGGTCGACGAAACTTTTTCAATTGCGTTAGGATAACATGAACGAAGCTAAATGTTGTACACAGTAGGTACGTAAGGCACAACGTACGTACGCATGTTTTAATGTCCATTATATTCTAAAAATAATGACGATGACTCAAACACAACAATATTGATATACTGCTTAGATAGATATCGCTATTTTTACACAAAAACACCAAACGGGTTATCTATTAAATTAGCAAACAAATTAAAAGTGTCCATGAATTTATCAATATTCAAACGTAGAACATTCCACGCGGAAGTCTATTGCACAACTGGGTTTTTTTTTTGTGATAAAGTTGGCAAATAGTTTTGATGTCTATTTTCTATTGTCGGTTTTACTTAAAAATTGGTTTCGGGGTTGCCCAATCAAGTTCCCGTAGTTCATTAAACCGTTTATGTAAATAATCATGAATATGTCACAGGAAAATCATAAAAAATACAAAAAATATATCGCAATTCATAAAAATATAAAATTCTTAGAACAAAACACATGTGTTCCGTCATTAACTTCATATTTACTATGTTCATTGTACTACAGTATGTCTTCACGTTTGCCTACGCCGATGAATCACCGAACTTCTAAGAACGGTTAACTCGACGAGAATTCACTCTCGATCCACATCCGGTCACGTGTTTGTTCAGAATATGGCCTTCGTAGAAAAAAAGGTTTTATTGAAAAAAGAAGTGACCTCTTGTAGGAGTTGTAGGGCATTCAAGTGTTTTGTACAACTTTTTGTGAAGATTATATATGTAGTGAGTTGTGGGTTGTAAGGGGTATCGTTGTAAGGTCAGATAGGTGTCGCTCCTCGTAAAATATTGGCATTCCGCTGCATTCGGTTAGACTACATCCCGCTACTCTAAAGGGTCGAAACAATAAATTGCTATTGATAAATTGCCATCAATTGTAATTGTAGTAATATATTCAATTTTATTATAGGTACGAACAATTTGCGCATCACAGTATATCGATTACTTAAAAATGTAGGTACAATTGCAATTGATCGTTTCGGGGACCCTTAACATAGTTCGGAAAATGCTCGGCAGATGATAAGGAATAAGATTGTGGGAAATTATTTACCTATCATTTGAATTTTGGAGTAGAACCACAAAGATTAGTTTTGAGAAATTCGACAGCGCCGGCGGGCGCGGTTGCGGCGCGCGGCGTTTGGTTAAAAACTTCACGCTTACGGAAATATCGCAGTAATGGGGAAACCCACAGCTAAATTGTGTGTGGTTACTGGTTTGGTAAGTTTCCTAGTCATCACGTGCTTTCTAAGATTTCAACGAACACGTGAGGAGCATTAAAGCGCGATAATCTCGATTTTACCAAGGGATATCGTATTAGCCAGTAAATTCTGGATTTTGGATGTCAAATAGGTAGTCATTCCATGTAAAATACTGGTATTCAACTGCATCCAGGTAGACTGGACTGGACTGGAGCTGACCCCAACATAGTTGGGATACGGCAGCTGCTTATGAATCTCGATCCTATGCATGGCATTTGATAATGCATAAGGTTATCATCATAGATAAGTAAAAACCAAGAATGTTTAAGCAAGCTACGTTTTTCTAGCCAACTTTATCAACACTTCTGCATAGCTATTCACAACCATTCGCTACGCTTCTGTACTGAATCGAACATCAATCAATGCTATCGTAAGAGTCCTCTAAACGCTGTTCACAAATCCAAAACTCGAATGCTTGTCAGTTTATATTAAATAGACGACCGCTATTCTTCCGACAGCTGTTTAGGTACTATCGGGGGTTTTTTTTTTTTGAGGATGCGAAATCATTAAATATCTTCTCCCGCTCTGGGCGGAGCGGGAGGGCGTGTTAGAATTTTGCTGACTAAAACCCACCTGTGTTCCTTCAGTTGCCTGTGTGCCAGGGGGCACGGTATTTCTTTCAAACAACCCGCACCTCTGGCAGGCATCGGCCCTTGCGGACCCCACCAGTTGGTGCTGACATCTCTTTAAATCGCGCGTGGAACACAACGAGCCGTCGACCCGGGTTTGGTCCTCAAAAAAAAAACCGGTTGGCGAGCTACCCATTACTCGCCTCGTCCTCAAGTCTGCGTCTACGGTGGCCGGGAATCGGCATGGGATTCCCGACGTCCAGGGCGTCTCCTGCGGCGACTAGGGCCGTGAAGGCGCATAGATTGCCTCTCCCTCACGTGCGCCGCCTCCCTCTTTGCGAGCATCACTGCTTCGCAGAAGGAAGTGACGGCTTCCCATGCACTCTCGCTCCGTACCATGGTCTGGACCAGGGCCGGACGCAAGAGATCGCCGCCGCCGATCGCCTCCGCGAGGACAAGCTGGTGCTCAGCCCAAGCCGGGCAGACCTCCACCGTATGCTCCACCATGTCCTCTAGGCAATCTACAAAGTGAAAACACCCGGGAGTTTCCTCCCGCGTTTTCTGAAACAGGAACCTCCCGGAACAACCTTGTCCGGTGGGACCTGCGTCAGGCGGAAGGTAAGGACGCGGTGGCGCCTCTCAATCTACTCCTCAAAGAGAGGACTTACCGCCGCAGTTGTGGCGTGCCCAGCACTGGGTTACGACAATCGCACTCACCATATTGCCATGAGATCCCGCCGGAGGTCTGTCCACTGAGCCGCGATTTCTCGCGGTAGCGGAGTTACGCTCCTGTATTGCCTCTTCGCGGCATTCCCATGTGTGCGCGAAGACCTTTGTCTCCAGATCCCATGACGGCAATCCGGCAAGGAGGCTTGCCACCTCACCGGAGATCGTGCGGTATCCCTGGATCAGCCGGATGGCACTGACCATATGGGACGCGTTCAGCCGTCGGGCTGGTCGGCGCCTCAATGAAGGTGCCCACTCTGGTGCCCCGTAAAGGGCCATGGACCACACGACCCCCGCGTAGAGCCTCCGGCAGAAGGCGTTTGGACCGCCTAGATTGGGCAGGGGCCGCTTCGCGGCAGACGGCGAGCCAAACGTCGGAAATGTTCCGCGAAGTTCCACCGGCTATCGAGCGAGGAAGAGTCGCAGGTACGTCATCGTCGACTCGACGCTGATGTGAACCCCTGCTAGCGTTATTTGGGAACCTGTCGGTCAAGCGTTTCGAGGACCATGAAAATACATGGCCTCGGACTTGTGCAAGGCCACCTCGAGTCCCAATTGCCGGATCCTTTCGACGAATGTCGCAACCCTATGTGTCACTAGTTCGGCCGCCACCTGGTACGACCTCCCTTGCGCCAGGACCAGCGTGTCGTCAGCGTAGCAAACTACACTGACGCCGCTAGGGAGGTCGGCGCGCTGCACCCAGTAGTACCCGATGGCCCACAGATGGCCGCCCCAGGACCTACAGGGACTACTATCGGGGGTAAGGCAAAGTTCTAACTTAACAGACAGCTGTACTGCTGCGCAGTTTATTTCGCCACTTCTTCTTCCCAGCTAAAGCACTAGGAAATGGTGAACGGCGGCGGGCGTTATGGGGGACTGTCCATAATTTTGAGGTCCAAAAAGTGCTGACTCTCAGCCTAGTTTGAATAAAAATACTTTTAATTGTTTTGGATTTGATTGATTAATTAAATCAGATTATCGAAATGTCTCAATTTCGATACGATAGCCTGTCGAATGGTTGTGAATAACTATGCTGTTCGAGTAAATTCCACAAAACAAGTGTAACATGACTAATCAACGATAACGATAAATGATCCGTAAATTTATTTACGTTTTTATTAATTACACTTTATCACACCACCTGGACGGACCTATGTACTTACACTATGGCGCCTACTGCATGAAAAAAAAAATAAGTAGGTATTAAAAATAAATCGCTTATCGCGACGGGTTTAATGATTTAATCTTCATGAGGAATTAACATTACAGTCTGATAACATAGTGATAAGTAAATTACTTTAATAAAAAAATAACAGGAAAAAATTTAGCTGATTATTTCAGGCTTGAGTTCCGGTTTTGATTCTATCTTTACAATTTATACAGGATAAATTTTTATCTAGTGCGCAAACTGTAACCATGGATTCAGCATATTAATTTCACTCTAGACCCCCTAGCGTAGAAATTTTTCGTCGGTTATCCAAAAAAAATCAGCTGTTTCATAGAAAAATGCAATACCTACGCGGTCAAAATGTATGGAACAGCTGATTTTTGCTGCAGCTGGTTACAGTTTGCGCGCTGGATAAAAACTTATCCTATATACAGGGTCAAATTAAATTAGCTGGCAATACTTTACCCACGTGTTATCGATTTATCGATATCGAAAAATAATGGAACAAAAAAATATACATTTTCTTTAGTTTAGAGTGGTTAGTGGAGAGAAGGAGGCTGCTTCCAACGATTCAGTTCGGCTTCAGGAAAGTTCTGGGCACAGCTGATAGTGTAAGTATCCTGACATCAGCGGTCCGGCTGGCCCTCAGCAGGAATGAGTCTGTGGTGGCCGTTTTGTCTGGACATATCAGCTGCTTATGATTCGGGTCTCCTCCCGGTTTTCAGGCAAAAGCTTTACGAGCTGAGAATCCCGGCTAGGATTTGTCGTATCATTGGTAGCATCTTTGCCAATCGCGTCATTCAATTAAGTATCCCTTGGGCCGACTCTGAACAAAGAACAGTATGGAGAGGTTTAATTCAAGGATCTGTTCTGAGTCCCCCATTATATAGCATATAATACAGAGAATTTGTCCTCATCTCTAAATGTCTCTCTGTTTACATTAAACCAATGGGTCCTTGATCTCGGGTTATCCTTAAGTGCTCTAAAGTGTCCAGCGGTCATTTTTACCCGCAAGCGTTCTATTCCCCAAGTTATATTAGTATTGATGGACAAATCATTCCAATCAAGGATAAGGCTAGATTCCTGGGAGTAACGTTGGACTCGAGATTGTCTAGGATTGATCATATTAATAACACTGCTCACCCCTACACCCTGAAACTGGTATACAATGCGTTGACCAGGAGCGCTTTGGACTATTGTTGCTTCTTTATTGAGCCTTGCAACAAAAAAGCGCTCAAGAAATTGGACAGTATCCAGGCTAAATGCCTGAGCATAATTATTGGAGCTATGAGATCCTCCCCCATAAATGCGCTTCAAGTCAAATGTGCAGAACCGTCCTTGTACCCAAGAAGCTTATTTGGCAGATCGCTTCTTGTCTAAAGTATTCTCTCTTTCATCCCATCCCGTACTCTCAATTTTAGAGCAAATCGACCTCTCCTTCAATTACTCTCGTTATTTAAACAATAAAGTAGTTCCCCTATTGATAAATAGGTACAGAGAGCTTAAACATCTATCTTCGCCTGTCTATCAATATCCAATTCTACCCGTCTTTTCCTTTCTTATGAAACAATTCACTTTGGACCAAAAGCCGTTTTGGGACTAGGTATTTCAAAGAATTCCCAAAACGCAATACGAGATTTCGAGTTTGCCGTCAAACGATACTGGGAAGGTTGGAACTTTTTCTTCACTGATGCATCAAAACTCTCAGAAACCGGAGGAACGGGAGTAGCAGTATATTTCCAAAATTCCAATATTGCCCTAATTTTTCAATGTCTACCAGAAGCATCAGTTTTTACAGGAGAGTAAATTGGCATTTTAGAAGCTATATACAATATAAAATCACATAAAATAGCAAAAGCAGTATTTTTTAACCGACTTCAAAAACAGGTGGAGTTTATCAATTCGACTGTATGTTTTTTTTTATGTTTGTTACCTCATAACTTTCGACTGGGTGAACCGATTTTGATGATTCTTTTTTTTTATTTGAAAGCTCGTGCTTTCTGTGTCGTCCCATTTCAATTTCATATAGATCTGATGATGCTTTTCGGAGACAGACAACGGAACTCTTCAAAAAATAACAGTAAATAAACCGCGATTGCTGCTATCGCATAAATATGCATTGTTTTGACCCCAAGGATGATGAAATTTCGAATTAGTGGGGTAGGTACGATAACTAAAAAGTGAGAAATAAAAATGAAGGCGGTGACAAAAATGTTAATACATATCCAAAGTCACCGCCTTCCGAAATTAAAGTTATTTTTGACTTTCTAGTGTTTTTTAGGAAGTCGGTTGTTTTTTTTGGAAGAAGTTTTTTTTGGAAAAAGTTTTTTTCAAAATCAAAAGTCATTTATTCAAATTAGGCTGAGAATCAGCACTTTTCGAACGTCAAAGTACCTACATGAGACAGTCCCCCAAAACGCCCACCCTTCACCACTTCCTAGTGCTTTAGCTGGGAAGAAGAAGTAGTGGAACAAACTCCCCAGCAGCACAGCTGTCTGTTTAGTCGGATAGACTTGATTCTATACATACTTAGGCAAAGTAATAAACATTACGAGACACAAAATATTAATTAAATAATTAGTCAAAATTTCAGCTAGCCATACCAATATACCGACAAATAAAATGAAAACTGTCGATCGCGATTTCAGATTCGCGTAGTAGTATTCAGGCCATAAAACAAAATCAACTTCATAGTAAAATTCACGTATCGTTGTAGAAATTAAGAGCCTGTTATTTGACTGTTCCCAAAACGGCTTGTACATCGAGATAGCCTGGATTCCTGGTCACTCGGGTATTGTTGGCAATGAGTGCGCTGATTCGTTAGCAAAGTATGCCACGTCAAACCCGGTTGATCGAAAGCACTACGTAGCTCATAAGTACGATTTGCGAAATGTTGTCAAACCCAAATTGTTCGTCTCGTGGAAGTAGTGGACAAAAAAGTGAAATGAGTGAGACTTCAAAAACCAAGACCTAAAATTGGCCAAAATAACTGTTTCTTCGCTTTGCAGACTGAGACTTGGACACTGTTATAGCCCAGTGTTTCTGAATAAGATCCATCTTTGGGACCGTTCCCTTTGTGAATGCGGTCTAGTGGACGGTACTTTGGACCATATATTTTTCTCCTGCTCCTTGAACAGACAATCCTTCGGCCTCTATAGTAAAATTTCTAAATGTAACATTCCTCTCCCAACTTCCATTCCCTCTTATGCCACTTCACTCCCAAAATTTTAATATTTTAACAACTTAAAAAATAATTATAGAAAATTGTAATTGGTGCGTAATAATTATGTAAATAGTATGTATTATCATAATATGTCTTTGTGCTGTACCCTTCTTTACTTAGGATAGTAATTTAGAATATTTATGTTCTACTAACCCTTGTCCTCGTCTTTACAGCGACTAACAGAACCTGTAAGACCTACGACAAAGTGCAAAGTCAACGGCCCACCGCCCGCTGCACTGCCGTCTAAACGCGACACTGGCAGAATAGTCGACACCGGCTCAATTGCCAAAAAGGAAAAAAAAAAGATTTTTATATTTATATCCTTAGTTTTCGATATCGATGCCCTACACGTGGGTAAAGTATTGCCAGCTAATTTAATTTGACCCTGTATAACTACTAGCTGTACCCGCAGCTTCGATCGCGTGAATGTCGGAAATTATCCCGCGGGAACATGCCTTACCAGCACCCTAATTGCGTAACTCACGATTAATCATAATGTTTCATTTTGACAGTTCAACAATATTCCTTGCGTTATTTACGTTGTGGAGCAGACACATTTTACGAACATATGAAGCAATGGATTAGCAATCTTTTTCAAAACGGAACAGATTATGATTAATCGTGAGTTACGCAATTAGGGAGCTGGACATAAAGTAACCTCTGATACTCCTTATAACATCAGCCACTTTTGTCTGAAATGTTGATGGTGTACCTACATAATGAAGAGTATTTTGAACACCGTGAAATTTAAATGGTTGTTTTCCTGCGGCAGAACAACTTGCCATAAGGAGTACTTTCGAAGCCAGAGTAAAAGTTAAAAAAAAAGATCTTTTTGTTTTAAAATAATCAAAAAAATATTCATCAACTCGATAAAACTCTACTCAATAGTAACACTAGAGGTAACTGGTGGATACTACTCGGATCGCACGCACCGGCGACAGTGGGAATAGTGATGCATAAATGTTCAAAGCAAAATAAACTCTCGCACGTAGTGATTTTTCACAATGGTTAATCTGCCATTTTTTGTTTCTAATATTTTATCTGTTTATAAAACGATTGTATTACCAAGACAAAACCATTTCGCTGCGGGAAAACAACCATTAAAATTTCACGGTGTATATCAATAGAATCTATTCCACCTGATTTGATCTCAGAAGATGCTTCATATAGAATAGAATGGAAAACTCTGAAAAAAATTAATCATCATGTCTTTGTGGGCAACTAATGATTTTCCTTACATTCCCACACTATTGTGCTATTAAGGACATAATTATAAGGACCTAACAACATAAGTACTGGCATTTAAAGTACTACAGCTTATTAAAACCGTACACACACCTGCGTATTCCATTCATGCGGAGTAGGATACAAGTTGCCTTGTGTGGAGAACAACACTGATTGCTTACCTACTTGGTCAGTTGGTATTTACTAAAGGCTCCCGCAAACAGGCGCGATTCGACTTTAGTAGAACAATTATTTTTTAAACTTTATAGAAGTTCTTCTACCAAAATCGCGTTGGACAGTCGCGTCGCGCCTGTCTGTGGAAGCCTTTAATTGTTTCGCAATCTGTATTGTTTGTGGTGATGGGCTTCATTATACAAGTCCATAATGGACTACTGCTGAACATATTATGGGTCTCTTAATAGATTGCTAAAGACAATGTCACAGAGACTGATGATTACAGCAAATAAAAAGTTGTTTTAATTGGTCTCACTAGTTATGTTTTATTGGCGCTAAGGGAGATGCTATGGCTGATTCTTTAGGTAAATATCTTCTTATCATCCTTTAAAATATCTAAGGAATAACACCGCACTGGTTTTTTTTTTGAGGTTGGGAAATCATCAAATAACATCTCCCGCTCTGGGTGGAGCAGGAGACTTCAGACTTTTACTGACTAAAACCCACCCGTGTCCCCTCAGCTGCCTGTGTGCCAGGGGCCGTGGTATCTCTTTCGAACAACCCGCAGCCCTGGCAGGCATCGGTCCATGCGCGCCCCATCAGATGGTGCTGCCATCTCTTTGAGGCGCGCGTGGAACACAACGCGCCGTCGACCCGGGCTTGGTCCTTACCGGACAACTTGCTACTCACACCGCACGGGTCAATCAGTATGTTAGTAAAATGTATCCCAAGTAGCATTGCAAGCTGTATACAAGCTGTATTTAAGTTCGATTTTATACTAGAAGCTGTATATTCAGGCTGTATAGAGGCTGTATAAGCGCTTATACAGCCCTTATAAGTAAAAAATGGGCACATTTTATACAGCGTTTTGCTCTAGTATAGCTGTATAATAGCTGTAGAAGCCATAGAGGCGCTGTATAATAGCTGTATTAGAGCTGTTATTCGGTGTACAAAGAAACCATTATACTACAGATATTATCTTATAAATACTTTATAGAGAAAATAGTTTTAAATAGGTTTTTGAAGAGAATCACAAAATGAATGTAATTCTTTCCAATGAATGGCGACATTGTTATTTATAATATTTATTAGTAAGTAAACGTAATCTTGGACTTAGATATCTGAAGGTGTTAATTGGTGAATTGAAATTGCGGATTCAAATTTATTGTGAACCTGTCTATGTTTTCCGTCAAAATATTCAAGCGCCAGCAAAATAATCGATCTGATATAAAAGAAAAATACTATTTATATGGTAAGTCAATATTGGTTTTAAGGTTAGAATAAAAAACAATGTTATAATAACAGAAGTGAGGGTAGTGTGATCATTGTGCCCTCATATCAAGCCGAAAATCATTATATATTCCTTAAATTATGTTTCATATTTTGTTTTATACCTACATTCGAAATTACGAAAATGGCGACTATTTGCTAAACAGCCTAAACGATAATCGGAGTGTATTATAGTCTGAGTAGCTGTACTAAGTAAGTTATGGATTATATTGTACAGCTTTTGGCTGCTAATCAGCTTTATAATAGAATATTTTTATTACTTAGGCTGTATATCAGTGCTCTATACATAACTTATAATGCTCATAAGGGTTACCTAAAAGAAATAAAAAACGCAGACTCAATATGATACGTACCTACATATAGTAAAACAAAAAAAAGGAAGAGATTCTCAATTTGACCTTGTATTTTATACCTAAGTAAACTTATTGTAAAGCATTATTAGTTTGTTGTATGTATTATATCAGTTTTACTTTATTTTCAGGAAAATATGCCGACTAAAATTTAAGCAACCACTGGTGCCGATTCTGTTGTACACCGAACTAAACTAACTAAACTATCACTAAAATTCCTTACTTTTGGCTATGAGAATCTTGAAGCTATTCTGCAAAAAAAGATCTCTAAATTTAAAAATAATTTTGACACAACTAAAATCGAATTTGACAAACGTGACTCCACGTTTGCCCTACCCCGTGATTTTTATTAGAGCCGGAATCGCGCAGGGGGGCCTCAACGTGATTTAAATGGATTTTTTTACTTTTTGTATCGAAAATATGAAAAATTATTACCTACATGTTGAGTTTTAGAGGTGTATGGGGTTTTATAAAGGGGGTCGAAATTTTCATTATTTTTACGATAGGACACACCAATTTCGAGATATATGCAAAAGAAAAGAAAAAAAAGATACAGTACTGTATTTGCGCCCGAAGTCGAGTTGTCAGTGTGAATTTTAGTTCTTGACAACTAATTTTATTCCACACCTTTTTAATCGCGATTAAAAATAGTCAGATTTAGTTCGAAAATCAAAATTTTATATTGAATAGAATAATGAATTTGACAACAACAGAATAGCAAAATTACCATTTTCACTAAATTAAAAACTCAGTACAATCTTAGTGCTGTCAAACTAAAATATAGATAAGTTGTGTCACTTTAGTCAATTTCCGAATGGGAAATCGTCGTTTGACAGGAATAAACTAAATTTTAGTGATTTTTAGTTTAGTTTAGAGAATTTTGTGACAAGAGAATCGGCACCACTGAGAAAGGGCAAAACAAGCTTTGCATTGTACCAAGTTTGTGGGAATCAAAAGGCAAGTTAAGATGGCCAAGAAAGCGATTAGATGTTAACAAATTAGTAAAGGCTGAAACATCTCGGCCTTTATATAATTGGTCCACCTCAAAATGCTGTGTGAAAAGACTATCATTATCGTCATATGACGAAGCAGTAAGAGAACTAGATCTCATGGTTCAAATCAATCATCATTTGAACTACTTGCGCTGCTTTATGAAGAAACGTCATAATCATGTTCCAAAGGTTGAATTAAATTTACACATTTAACATAACTGTTATGATCATTAATAACCCTGTTTAATGTTTTTGCTACGGAACCCTCTTCGTTGACCGTAAAGTCTTTCCGATTGACTGTCATTAATACAAAATAAAGCTGTACTGTAGCTGTCATTTATTTTTTTAGTTTTAAAACACCCTCAAAAACAGAAGTCATAAAACCACTGTATTTACAAGAGTGTACAATTACGCCATAAAAATAAGTTTTAGAACGGAGTTCGCATACACCATTGTACAGAAACAAGTCTTAAGTGATACTATAATAACACTAAGAGCTGTAATAAGTAAGTGTTCACATGCAAAATACAGCTTGTATACAGCTTTAACGATAAAACCAGATTAAAGTGTCACAAAATACTTAAGCTGTATAGTGGAGTTTTCATATTCTGTTTAAATACCCTAAGCTTTCGCGGATCCCTTAATACAGATTGAATAATTTTTTGACACTCTTGTAAGTCTCTAAAGGAACTCTAAGTTCTAAATAGGCTGTTATATGTATGTTGAAAACGCTTGCGTGCTGCTTGGGATGTACAAATTAACCTAACAACAACTAATACCTACGTGGCTCAATACAAATGTTGGCACGTACCTCCGCACACAGTGCCTAAAGGTGCTGTTACACGGGCAATTTTTTTAGCAATTATTGCTCGGCAACAATAATTAATCAACCTGGATCAATTAAGTGGAGCAATCTGGAGCAACAACAATAAATTGCCGATGTGTTTCGTCAATATTGCTTCTGATTGCTCCATATATTTCATGAGCCTTCGAGTATCCAATCGGTTTGGAAATTTTTAGTCAATTTTCTTTCTGTCACGGTTGTACGTATAGCTACGTCTCATTTTTGCGAGAGGAACCGGCCGTCGGCGGAGGTGGAGGGGGAGGCGCAAAGCGTAGTTTTTTAAATTGCTTTATATTGTGTAGCCGTATCTCTGGTTGCCATTGCCCTAAATTGCTGGATGTAGTCGTGACGTCATAGTTGACGAGAATTGGCCAAGATGGATCAATTTTAGTTGCTCGTGTAAGCGCACCTTAATAAAGTGATGTCCACCTTGTAGAATTCTGTTTTTTTAAGGTGCTTTCGCACAACCTACCCATTGTTGACGACGCCCTCTTTCTCATTATGGCATGAAAATCGTGAACAGTTAAAGATCACTGAAAGGATTTTTCACAACTCAACTGGTGAAGGGCGGGCGTTTTGGGGGACTGTCTTATGTCATTTTGACATTGGAAAGTGCTGATTCTCAGCCTAATTTGAATAAATGACTTTTGATTTTGATTTTTGATTTCAACATTTCACTCCTATTTACATTTTTTTATTCACCACAAATATGCAGTGAACTGAACAGCGCGTTCCGCCTTATGACTCCGCTCACGTTTACCTTCACTGAACAGTTGTCCTTACTCATATCCTAGAACAATCGTGAGAAATGATTGTAAAACAGGTAAAAACGTAACTGCAGCAAATATTACTTAGAAGTTCTTTGATTTTTCTTTTTCTCTTTTCATGTATTTAATTAATACAAAATATTATTTTTTCTAAGTCACATAATCTAATGACACCTAATGGGTAAAACTTATTGAATGTCTTTATCTTAATTATGACAAAAGATAGCGCACCCACTATTAATGTAAACGCCTATGTAAACACCTATGTTTCACAAATAAACTGATTGATTGATTGATTGATTGATTGATTTATTGATTGATTGATTGATTGATTGATTGATTGATTGATTGATTGATTGATTGATTGAAGTGCGTATGTCACTGGGCCCGCGTGGTGGATTCGCACCAGTGGGTACATTATAGACCTATAATTAGGAGTATGTAGTTTACCTACACAGGGTGGCACTGACAGGGACATCGACGCGCATTCTCCTTAGAGCGGATTTCACCAAACTTTTATACCAAAAATAAGTTTTATCCTGAGAATAAATTATGCATTTTTGACAGATTTTCTATTGCAGAATTGTCAGACGAAATTTTTTTTCTACGGATAAAAGATATCTGACTTTGGTAAAATCAGCCTTTAATAAGATAAAACAGTGAAATCTAACGCACATTTTCAAATATCCACTTCTATCGAAGTTATGTATGGCCGTATCTAAGACAAATAGCAGAAAATTAAGTATTTTGAAATTCTCAATGCATTTAGAAACGACAAATGTATGCATTTTATCGTTCGCCTTCACTGATCAACCTTATATTATGTCCTTATTCGTGATTTATCGCAGAACAATCGCGAGGACAGTTACTTTGTGATCAGTTTACAAATTATACGAAATATATTTATTTACGCTACTATAATTGATATTTTTTTATTGCTTCGTTTGTCTAGTGGTCGCAAGTGCTACACCTGAGCGCTAATGCTGAGGTCCTGGGTTCTGGGGCATAGTGTTATTGGGTTCTGCTATCTGGAATTACTCAGTAGCCGCCCGGACTCAAGATTAGTGCTCGATTGATGACAATAGGCTCGCCCCCTATTCCATGTGATTTAAACATAACTGGCGAAATGTGGGTGTACTATGATAGGCACACCTCTGCCCAACTCTTCGGGGAAAGAAGGCGTGATGTTACCTTATGTTGTATTTATTTAATTGTGCTAGATTTACACTCAAATTTACAGACACAAGCAAGCATTTACATACAGTTTCGTGTGGTGCCGGACGTAAAGAATAGCACCATCCCATCTCTTCCCGTGGGTGTTACGACACCCACGGGAATTTTTAGTCGCCTTCTACGGAAGGCGACTAAGGGACTTACTAGAGAATGGGAGAATGCATTTTACCACCATACAGCGATCGTCAACCCGTCTGCCAAGCGTGGCGATTATGGCAAATCCCCCCAAAAAATGGCAAGCACCAAAGTTTTGGGGGAGGCCTATGTCCAGCAAAGGACTTCTTTCGGCTGAAATGATAATGAGAATGATGATTACAGACACAAAGGGCTGTGAAACGAGCCATGCTCGGTGTAACCTTATACTAGATCGAGTGCGTAACACCGAAATCCGTCGACTCGGTCGAACGTTTACATCTTCAGAGACAGGGCTTCAGGCTCAAGTATTTTTGGGCAGGACATCTACTTAGACGAGGAGATAACCGATTTCGTCAAAATCGCGGGAAACCTGGTTGATGAAGAAGGGGGAGGTCTTTACCCAACAAGGGGCCGTTTCGAGCTGAAATGAAGATGATGATGATATTTACAGTCACAAGATAAACAGATGACAGAGACAGAATTATTGTTACGCACCGTTCTCTTTAAGATAGGTATTACCTACCGCATTTAATCTTAGGAATTTTGGATAGTTTTCACCCCCACAACTGGTACGCTAGCATTTGTATGTAGGAGAAAGGGTTTGATTTGATTAGGTTGCCAGCTTGCTTCTCGTCCATTCGCTGAAGCAATCCATTGGTCAACGGCGACAGTGGCGCCGCACGTCCGCGTGTTTTTTCACCTAAAACTGATCGTTCTGGAACTAAACAATGTGCTCCCCGTGTTAAAACCTTTTTTCTCATACGAGATGGTCTTTCTGAGATTTTGTGCTACACCCTCTTCAAGACACGAGAAAGAACATAGCCAGCGCCTGTGGAAATAAATGTGTAGTAAAATATTAGCTGGAGTTAGGACTACTGTTTATGTCGCCGAGCCCCTGGAGCGCAAAGCAGTGAGCAGAAGTACGCAGGTAAGCTTAATTCAAATCCACACCCTTAATCTCCTACCGAAATGATATTCAACATACTTTTAAGCGCTAAACGCATTAAGTGGTTTGTGTAACAGTCGGGCCTGAATCTATCGATCTTCTATCTTGGAGGCAACCAATACCTAAACACATGCCCCAAACACTGCTGTGCTTGATTTATTAAACTTTTCACTGCCTACGATGCGAAAATAAGTCATGCCTTAACAGCTAAACGGATTTCGATGAAATTTAGCACACATGTAGTCAGGTAGACTATAACCTGTGTAGTAAGTTTCGGTTGGATAATTTCCGACCTCCAAGAGGGGCGAAGCCGCGGGCAAAAGCTGGTATTGTTAGGTATATGTAAAACATTATTTAAGCCTTATTGCGAGGTCCGACGGTTGTGAGTGTGACTAAATAAAAATAAAAAAACAAAAAAAAGGTTCCGACGAATTGAGAACCTCCTCCTTTTTTTAGTTGGTTAAAAAAGATAGCTGGAACCCCCTAAACCTAGACTTAGTAATTCAACGAAGACTTAAATTCCGAGCCAGTTATTCCAGTAATTTGTAACAGTTAATATTGACTTGACTTATAAAGTTAACGTTTGCGCCGGAGCAGGCCAACCAGGCCGCTTTCTCGGAATTCGCGAGATTTGATAAGATTACACGTTTCGCTTGAAGCATGTCTGTTTGTTCGTCTGAGATAATGTTCTTTGTTCTTCGTGCCGGCGAGTAGTTCAATGATAACTGCTGATAACGGATATCTTTGGAATTCTTGAGTTGAAAACATAACATAATCTGCCTACAATGTTGCCCCTGCTGGGACACAAGTCACACAAGCCTCCTCTTTTTTGCGTGGGCCGTAATACACTACGCGGGCCCAATGTAGGTTGGTTCTGTTGATAGATGTCACATGTCTTCGATTTTTTATTCGAGGACATGAAGGTTTCCTTTCGATGTTTACACAAAGTAAAGCGCTTGTCGCCTGGGCTCGTATCTTCTTTCATTACTTCGTGGTTCGTATCCAGAATTCTAGACAGGCGGAATTCAACCCGCAAGTTGCGGCCGGCGGTTACCACTGCTCTCGTTGAAAAAATAACAAACGACTGCACGGTTGGCGCAGCGGTTAACCGATTGACTGCTGCGCTGCGTGTCGCGGGTTCGATTCCCGCACGGAACAAATATTTGTATGACCTACAAATAGTTGTTCCTGGTCTGGCTGTTTGCGAATGTGAGTTTAAATGTTTGTAAACGCTCCCACAATACAGGAGTAATTCCTAATGTGGGGCAACGTTTAAAAAAATAAAAAAAACATAATCTGCCCAACATGGCCCATACCTGCAAATTGTAAAAAATGTAAGAACATTGTAATTTCGCGGGCTACCCGCTTACGCAGTTCGATTTCGAATAGTCTTTTAGTCGGTGTGAAAATTAAAAAAGAAATAAGTACAATATAATTAGTATGTACAGAGGCCTGCACATCAAGCTACCCCAATATGTCAAATTTCTTTGTTACTTTTTCAACTTTATTACAAACTAGCTTTTGCCAGCGGCTTCGCCCGCGTGGAGGTCGGTGTATTATACATATAAACCTTCCTCTTGAACCACTCTATCTTTTGAAAAAACCCGCATCAAAATCCGTTGCGTAGTTTTAAAGATTTAAGCATATATAGGGATATAGGGACAGAGAAAGCGACTTTGTTTTATACTATTATGTAGTGAAGAATAAGGTTCATGTTCAATTAGCAAAATTTGACAATTTGGGATAGCTTTATGTGCTGGCGTCTGTACTATATTTTATGTGCACCATGATCAAATTTGAAGGCGTAGTACGTGAGTAATAAATACACTACCGAATGTTCTATTTTCAAACACGCAAAAATGGGCTTATATTTGCCGCGTAAATAGGAAGCACAGTTGCTTTTGTTTGCGTATTTCCAATGTGCTCAAGGATTTTCGCAAGATCATGACAATTTTCGTAATGTTATGATTAAATTATCATTTTCCCGTATAAAAACACTACGTACAGTTCATTTCTGGACGACAGGCTGTCTGTTTAATCATACTTATTCTTCTTTGTACCTGGTCTTCTTGATGGATTCCTTGTGATGGACTGAGTTTAACATCACGCCTGTATTTCCCGAAGGGTTGGGAAGAGGTGTACCTATAGTAACAACACCCACATTACGCCAGTTATCTTAAATCCCTAACATACTAATATAATGGTGCCGATTCTGTTGTACACCGAACTAAACTAACTAAACTATCACTAAAATTCCTTACTTTTGGCTATGAGAATCTTAAAGCTATTCTGCAAAAATCGAATTTGACAAATGCGACTCCACGTTTGCCCTAACCCCGTGATCTTTTTTAGAGCCGGAACCGCGCAGGGGGTGCAGCCTCAACGTGTTTTAAATGGATTTTTTTACTTTTTGTATCGAAAATATGAAAAATTATTACCAACATGTTGAGTTATGGGGTTTTATAAAGGGGGTCGAAATTTTCATTATTTTTACGATAGGACACACCAATTTCGGGATATAAGCAAAAGAAAAGAAAAAAAAGATACAGTACTGTATTTGCGCCCGAAGTCGAGGTGTCAGTGTGAATTTTAGTTCTTGACAACTAATTTTATTCCACACCTTTTTAATCGCGATTAAAAATAGTCAGATTTAGTTGGACAATCGAAATTTTATATTGAATAGAATAATGAATTTGACAACAACAGAATAGCAAAATTACCATTTTCACTAAATTAAAAACTCAGTACAATCTTAGTGCTGTCAAACTAAAATATAGTTAAGTTGTGTCACTTTAGTCAATTTCAGAATGGGAAATCGTCGTTTGACAGGAATAAACTAAATTTTAGTGATTTTTAGTTTAGTTTAGAGAATTTTGTGACAAGCGAATCGGCACCAATACCTAATTTAATAACATAGTCATAAGATTTCGCTTACCAACCCACTATGGATGTTGCTTGTCCGAAATAAAGGTTACTTAATTTTTTTATTTTTTTTTATTAACCGGCCACGAATCCAGACTCCGGTATGGTCCTGAGAAAACACTGATGGAAAAACCAAAAACACTTAATCCAACTAGGGAATCGCACACAGGACCTCATGCTCTGTAGGGTCAGCAGTAGGTAGCGATTGCGAAGGAAGATAGAAAAATATTGTCATCATTTCATCATTCTCCTGTCCTTATCCCAATTTATTTGTGGTCAGCGCAACGTGTCTTTTCTCCCACACTTCTATATCAGTCGTCATCTACGTAGACACACCCTTTCTAACCATATCATCATTCACACAGTCAATCCATCAATTCTTTGGTCTCCCCTACTCTTACAGCCTCGACATTTAGTCTTTTTTTTTATTTTGGGCGGGAAATCATCAAATAACTTATCCCGCTGGGTGGAGCAGGAGGGTCTGCAGACTTTTACTGACTAAAACCCACTCGTGTTCCCTCAGTTGCCTGTGTGTCAGGGGCCGTGGTATCTCTTTCGAACAACCCGCACTCCTGGCAGGCATCGGCCCTTGCGGACCCCACCAGTTGGTGCTGACATCTCTATGAGGCGCGCGTGGAATACAACGCGCTGTCGACCCGGGCTTGGTCCTTACCGCATAGCGAGCTACCCATTACTCGATGTCCGCAAGCCCGCGCCTACGGTGGCCAGGAATCAGCCTGGGATTCCCGACGCCCAGGGCGTCTCCTGCGGCGACTAAGGCAGTGAGGGCGCATATACTGCCTCTCCCTCACGTGCGCCGCCTCCCTCTTCGCGAGCATTACTGCTTCGCAGCAGGAGGTGACCCATGCACTCTCGCTCCGTACCATGGCCTGGACCAGAGCCGGACGTGAGAGATCGCCGCCACCGATCGCCTCCACGAGGACACGGCGGTGCTCCACCCAAGCCGGGCAGACCTCCACCGTATGCTCCACCGTGTCCTCAGGGCGATCTTCACAATAGAAACACCCGGGCGTTTCCTCCCGCCTTATCTGAAACAGGAACCTCCCGAAACAACCGTGTCCGGTGAGGACCTGCGTCAGGCGGAAGGTGAGGACGCCATGCCGCCTCTCAAGCCACACCTCAAAGAGGGGACTTACCGCCGCAACGCCTTAACAGCTGAACGGATTCATGCTCAAAACTTTCTTCACGACGTTTTCCTCATTCCTCCGTATCACATGCTTATACCATGACAACCGATTTCCACACAACTTTTCAGTTATCGATGCCACTTTCAGGCATCTTATTTTAAGTCGGAAGGTTTCCATTACTTACGTTCTGTTAGGATAACTTTCATACTTCGTAAGTAATTATGTGGTGTGGTATAGTCATTCTGGTCATCAATTACACGTGTCAAACAGGATATTATGAAACTAGTAAATTCCCAAGTTTTATAAAAAATACTTATAAATACAGATATAACAGTTTCATTCAAAGAAAAGTACGTCATTTACTTGGAAAAGCCATTCATAGTAGTAATATGATAGCGTTTTAATTAATAAATGACATAATAATAACCTGTTTTTTTTACAACATAGTTTATCCAATACGTTTGATGATTCAGACTTACATTGTGTAAGTATAAATATTAACATAACTTGTAAGAGCAAATATAATAATTATAGTTACAAAATGCCCATATCATCAAGAGTACTGGGTAACGCTATAAAAAAATCGTCAACTTTTTTTACAACCACGTACAGAAAGCCCAATATATATTCTGGCATGTGGCAGGAACTAAACTTATCGGACATTTTTGTCTATGGTAGCAGCGCCGCCATGACCTCTCAAGATATAGTGTTCACTCTAAATTCAAAAAGTAAGCTAAAGTTACACCCACTAGTAATATTAGCCAAATCAATGTTTCTGTTATAAAAGCCTTATTGTCATGGTGATAAGGTCAATAAAGCGACATTTGTGGTTTTGTTAACTTTGCCATTCGTTCCCCAATTACGTTAAACGATTTTGAGTCTTATGACTATAAGTTAAAGGCGAAACATACTTAAAAACGAAAGATCTTTAATCGTATAATTTGCCACGGTAGATTCAATTCTAGCTTCGGTGGTTTAAAGTTAATTTTGCTGAAAATATGAAATGTTTATCATATAATTTTGCTTGGATTTGTCTGGCATTGGTGTCGAGGTCGATGGAGTACCTATCTACTTCAAGGAGCTCTTACACGGGCAATTTTTTTGGGCAATTATTGCTCGGCCACACTAATGGATCAATCGAGATCAATTAAGTGGAGCAATCTGGAGCAACAACAATGAATTGCGGATATGTTTCGGCAATATTGCTTCTGATTGGTCCATATATTTCATAAGTTGCCGAATATCCAATCGGCTTGGAAATTTTTAGTCAATTTTCTTTCTATCTCGTTTGTACGTACATACGTGACGTGTTAAACGTCTCGTTTTGCAAGAGGAACCGGCCGGCGGCGGTGGCGGCGGGGGAGGCTCATTGGCAATTTTTTTTAAGTTGCTCCATATTGTGTGGCCGTATCTCTGGCAACAGGTTGCTTCATGTTGCCATTGCCCTAAATTGCTGGATGTAGTCGTGACGTCATAGTTGACGAGAATTGCCCAAGATGGAGCAATTTTAGTTGCTCGTGTAAGCGCACCTTTACTAGATAAAATTATTAACTTTAAGTCAATGTCAAGTTTGGGATTAGCTTGCTTTGTGTTGGTATCGGCACTAACACATTTGTGTTCAAACGATTTTTGTCTGTTTCTTTGTTTTCAGAAGTATTTTCAGACTTGAATCAAACCGAAATTCAAACCATTTTATACGTTTTTGTTGTCTAAAAATGTTGGCAACCCTACTAGAGGTATCAATTTGAACAGTGGTGGCCCAGTGGTGACGGCCGTGACTTACCTACGGGTTGCAGGTCGTAGGTTCGAACCTATTGATTTATGTTTTAACTTTTTCGGGCGGCCGAAAACACATCGAGAGTAACGACAACTGTCAAATCGTGTTGGCATACATTTTAACTTCGGGCCCCAAACTAATCTTATGGCTGATTATGATGTGTACAGACGCCAGCACATCAGGTTACCCCAATCTGTAAATTTTTCCCAATTGAACATGAACCTTACATTTATGTAATAGAGTTGAAAATCTAACAAAGAAATTTGACAGATTTGGGGTAGCTTGATGTGCTAGGCCTCTGTACTCACGGCTACACATCAAGCTATACATTTCCAGTATAAGCTGATCCCGCATTGTATAGGATTTCCGTAAATTGCGAGATCAGCGTAAACTGGAAATGTATAGCTATTTTTTTGGGTGGGAAATCATCAAATAACTTCTCCCGCTCTGGGTGGAGCGGGAGGGCGTGTCAGGCTATTACTGACTAAAACCCACCCGTGTTCCCTCAGTTGTCTGTGTGCCAGGGGCCGCGGTATCTTTTTCGAACAACCCGCACCCCTGACAGGCATCGGCCCTTGCGGGCCACATCAGTTGGTGCTGACATCTACCTATTTGAGGCGCGCGTGGAACACAACACGCCGTCAACCCGGGCTTGGTGATTAGCGGACAGCGAGCTACCCATCACTCGCCGTCCGCAAGCCCGCGCCTACGGTGGCCGGGAATCAGCCTGGAATTCCCGGCGCCCATGCAGGGCGTCTCCTGCGAAGGCTACGGCCGCGAGGGCGCATGTACTGCATCTCCCTCACGTCCGCCGCCTCCCTCTTTGCGCGCATCACTGCTTCGCTGAAGGAAGCGACTGCTAGCCAAGCACTCTCGCTCCATACCATGGCCTGGACCAGGGCCGGACATGAGAGATCGCCACCGCCGATCGCCTCCACGAGGACACGGCGGTGCTCCGCCCAAGCCGGGCAGACCTCCACCGTATGATCCACCGTGTCCTCAGGGCGATCTTCGCTAAATGTATAGCTTGATGTATAGACGTGTGTACCTAAGTACCTACCTTTTTTATTTTTTTTATGTTCATATAATGTAATTTGTGTTATATTGTACCGTTTTAAATAAACTATAGTTAATACATAAAATACAGAGGTGTCAGTAACGGTGTCACGAGTGCAATTGTATTTTCCCTTCTCAAAAATTGCCTAAAAAAAAAACGCGCCAAAAGAAGTTTTCACTTTAAAAAAAAAACTAACTTCTATTTACTAATTATAATCTTTCGTTACTGCGATAGAGAACAGGGGACAGACGAACCAGCATAGAAGTAGATTTCCATTGGCTCGTCATAGATACGGAGCCTTCACACTCCAATCTTTAAATTGAACCCACGCTCTCACGCTTAAAATTCATCTAACCACTAGACTGTGACACTGATCTAAAAATACTTATGAATAACAAAACAACATTTGCTGCTTCTGATAATAATTATATTATGCTAGTGAATAAATTAAGTAAACATGTCTGTTATAGTGAACACGATATCAGGCAGTGAGTCAACGTTAGCTTTGACAATAAGACTACTTCCTACCTCGGTTTAAGCCTATGTGCGCACGGGTGTAGAAACGTTGGTCCCAGTACTCTCAGTTAAAGAAAGAAAAGCAAAGTATTTATTGTGACTCGCGCAGGAAGATCCACATATTACTTAAACTAAACACACAATCGTAGAAAGACTATAATAAATCAAAATTCAAAAGGGGAATGCCCATCAGCCAAGGACAAAAACGCCTGGAACGAACAACAATGAAATATACGCCAAATTACACTACAAATCGCAGGGAACCCATTACAATTTCAATCATTATCAAAAACCTAGGTAGATGCCAGTTCCAACCATGTTTTCTAAAATATGGGTTAAGTCAAGGTAAAGCAACAAAACATCATTTAAATGTTTTATTCGATGCAATATCGAGATAGCAGCTAACACAATGTACGTTTCTATGTATGAAGTGAAAACAAAATTCTTAAAAAATGGCCACAGTGTTCGATAAATCCTACTACTACTGGATGGATGGATGGATGGATGTTTGTTACTCTTTCACGCAAAAACGGCTAAACGGATTTGGATGAAATTTGGCACACAGATGGTTTATAACCTGGATTAACATATAGGATACTTTTTATCCCGGTAGTACGTTCCCGTGGGATAATTTACGACTCCACGCGGGCGGAGCCGCTGGCAATAGCTAGTATCCTGTAAAGCAATATGTATGTAACATATATTATGTCGTAAACGCAAAAAAATGAATCAATTGTTTCAAGTAAACAATTGAAAGAATTACATGCAGTTATGTCAAACTGTCAGTAAGGCAAAGGACACGTGACGCATATAGCCTACGATTCGTTTTCTATTTTAAACATAACTTGATTTTAATGAAATATTGACATACATATATTATTTTAATTATTATTTAGTATATAAATAGGTCCAATTATGTTAAATTAATGCGTTAATTGTGCGATAATTCTATAAAATAGTTCATTAAGAATGATTTGAGAATTCCTGTTTGGCTGAATGTCGATTACTCGTGTCAAATAATCACTGACCTCCAGTAAAATTATGAATTAATTAGACGGATATCAAGTTAAATATTTTAATGATCCTTATATTTTCACCCTAGGTATACAAACTTGAGAATTATTTCATTAAACATATTTTATTCTAAATAGAATTAAGTACTATCAGTAGTTTCTGTCCTTTCATTTGTTGGTCGTGGATTTTTGACGGTCGTTACCGGTCATCAGAAGCCCGAAAGTCTGACAACCAGTCTTACTAAGGGGTATCGTATTACTCAGCAACTGGGTTGTGGAGGTCAGATTGACAGTAGCCTCACATAAAGTACTGGTATTCAGCTGCATCTGGTTAGACTGGAAGCCGACCCCAACATAGTTGGGAAAAGGCTAGGAAGAGCTGATGATTTTATCGCGCACTGGAGTTTCAACTCTGTGGAGCTGAGCATTAAGAATCCAGAGTGCATTCCAGCACGTTAAAAAAATACACTGTTGGATTCTCAACTCTCTGCGCTTAGCAGTGTGTTGAAAATCCCGTGTTCGAAAAATTGTCGTTGCCGGAAATATTCGCCCGCTTGTACGGTTGTACCTGGGCTAAAACCTTAGCCTCGTTTCTTCCTCGGTAATTCTCGGAATTATTCTGATAAGCTAGCCTTTGTGCACGTAGCTTTTGTGGGTGGTTGAGAACTGGACATTACGGCAGTCACCTGCTGTACCAGTAGAAGGAACTAGACGTAACCGACTGTTTTTTTGTTTTTGTTTTTACATGCTTTTATTGTCAGTGGTATCGGCCCAGGTTGGAACCCAGGAAGGCATTATACTTTGTGTCTTAGGTTTATCACCACTTCTCTCAAAACGATGAAGAAAAACATCGTTAGGAAACCGGCATGTTTTAGAACCAATAACTGCAAGATATGTGGTGACATCAACCAACCCGCACTTGGCCCACGTGGTGGATTATGGCCCAGGCCCTCTTACGGAAGAGGCCTGTGTCCCGGCAGTGCAGCATTATAGGCTGATCTTGCTAAGCTTTTATTTAACTTGCAATGTTACCACCAATAAGTTTAGTTTGCTCACGAATTCGCTTTCAGGGCTTAGGCCACAATGTGTACCGGTAACTTATGTATTTTCGTTTAAAATTAATTATCGACAGCTTATGCTTATTCTATTAATTCTAAAAACAAATCGGAACGATTAAGGGGCTTTTAAATAATTCACATAATTATTACATAATTTTAAAAATATTACTTTTAGAAATTAATAAAATAATATTTTTAAATAATGCATTTAATTAAATTATTTAATTTTATTTATTAATTATTTCTGTATCGACCTACCAAGTCTGTGATTAGGGGAAGGAAGGTCCATATTCCTCCGTTTATCCTACTATCAAATTGACCAAATTTCAACTTTCTGATATTTAAAATGCTTTCAGCTCCCAATTCCTACGTTGTAGGCGTTACCTCTTGTAGCTAAAGGGACAAATAAATCCATCATCAAAATTAAACCCACAGTAAGTCGTAAATGACAGACATGTTTGTTTTGGTATAGCGTGCCGTAAATTCTTTTACAATAATAAGCACCCCTTACTATGGTTTTCAATTAAAAAAAGAAACACTATCAGCACAAAGGATTTTCAGTTGTAACCCACAATGTTAAGGTTTAAATTATGTTAAGGTATTCAGAATTTTTAAGTAGCGCGCGAGCTGATGCATTCCAAAGAGACGTGATGCATTCCTTTCCTTTGCTCATATATCACTGTGAACAAAAAAAAAAGTTGCATTCCTTTACAAGTAGAGTGAACGTAAGAGTTACATATTTCACGGTTGTGAGGTCGTGATGTTTTTAGTGAATGAGTTTCGTAAAAAACTTCATTGTTAATTTCACACTCGAGTTCGGACGATACCGAGAAATGATGAGGACTTCGTAAAAACAGCTTTGTGGTTCTTTATTTACATTTCTTGTGAAATACAAATTACATTGGCGTAAAAACATATTTAAGTAGGGACTGTTTGTACCTACTTGCTACTGGTTTGGTAAAGCTCTTGTCCGCGAAAACAGGAGTAAACTAAGCCATGTTTTTAACCGACTTCCAAAAGGAGGGGGTTCTCAATTCGTTGGAACCTTTTGTTTTTTATTGTTTTATGTATGTTTCCCGATTACTCGAAGATGGCTGGACCTATTTGGATTTTTTTTTTTTTTTGAAAGGGTATACTTCCCAGGTGGTCCCATGATCATCAAGTCAGGATCTGATGATGGGATCCTGGAGAAATAGAGAGAACTCTTCAAATTTTATAGGCACACTTGAAGCGATTTGGATAGTTTTTGGAAGAGTACTTTCTAGGAGTGGTCCTATTTCAATTTGGTGAAGATCTGATGAAGAACTTCGGAGACAGGCAACGGAACTCCTCAATAAATGTTAGCAAATGGACTGGGATTGCAGAAATCGCATGTCTGTCTATTGTTTACACCACTTCGTAACATAATATCACGCCGGGACGCTGTGAAGGGGTAAGCACATGTGAACCACTAAAAAATGAAAAACATACAAAAAAAAAACAACTGACTTCCAAAAAAAAGACTAAAAAGTGAAAAATAACTTTAATTTCGAAAGGCGGTGACAAAAAATTAAAATACATATCCAGAGTCACCGCCTTCCGAAATTAATATTTTTCACTTTTTAGTCTTTTTTTTGGAAGTCGATTGTTTTTTTTTTTTTTGAAAAACGTTTTTTTAGTTTAATCCTGTCCTTTATTTTGTTATTCTAAAGGAAAACACAACATTATTTTAAAGATCTAGATCTGCACGTCCACATTTTAACGTCTACTGCTCTATGCGTTTCGAATACCTCAATCAGGGCGATACTATTAGGAGATAAGCATCGTAAATTACATTGCAGGCACTACACGGAGAGTCCGTCCATCACCTTTACTTGCCAATTTGCAAAATGAACATTAAACCAAAAAGGTTACATTACCCGCAACCAACGTTCCAGTGATCAAGGGAACATGTTTTAAAGTTGCCTCGGGTCAAGGCGAGTAGGCACTTCACACATGCGAGTGCGTGTAAACAGTGCTTAGCATTGAGCTTTGACGGCTTTTGACGGTTTTAAATTAGGAAACAATTTGAAAAACGAACATCCTTGACATTCATTTTGTTTTCGTATGGACTAACAACAATTTATTAATTTCTGTTTGTATTGACGGTTCCTCGGATTCGTAGTTTCTAGAATTCTTGGCTGGCTCCATTACAAATTGACTCAAAAAACAGGTGTTTATTTCATTGGTTTCCATTATTATGTCTCGTCCTTGACAGATTGGAATGGTTTACTTTACTTTTCCCAGAATATTATGTTGTTAATTTTTCGCTTCTGACCTTTTCGAAAAGCTTACTACTTGCAGTAGAAAGGCTCTATTTTAGCCAGCCCCAAGTAAAAGTAGCTGCACAATGCTTTAATTGTCTCCTAATGATCATGTAAATCGTGTCAGTCAGCCATATTTTTCCTTATAGCTTTTTATTCAGGTTCAGTGGCCATTCTACAGGAACTTCTGTAACTACCCCAAGTAGATAGTTCACTGAAAAATCCCAATATATTCTCAGAACTACCCTGCGAAGAGATCATTGACCCTGGACAAATATCCTTTTCAATATTCACAATTGACAACTAAATGCAAATAATACATCCGTAACTTTCTCCGACCACGCAACACTATTGGGTAAACTTCACACGTCCAACATACGGTGACCTCTAAAGTGCTACTGAATGTTTGACAGTTCGTCTCAATCCTTCCAACAGGCGGGTCAAGGAATACTGGCCACCAACAAACATGGCGTCGGCAATGGGTTTTTCCGTTCGCTGCAATAAAATGTATTTGTTATTGACGACGTTAATCTTTGTGGTTAGTTATTGTGTGGAATACCTACTAAAATGTTTGAGCTGATAATTTTGTGGTGACTTGCGTATGTCTCTAAGTATATTTGTAACTGCCTTATTTGTATTCTTCTTTGTGCATATTTGTTTTATATTAGTTCAAACTTACAACGGAAAACTCGATATTGGATTTTATATTGAAAGACGAAGGATTTATTACAAACCAAACCCTAACTACTTTTTGGAATTATAGTCATGTACCTTTTATATTTTAGAACTTCAAGCAAGTTTTATACGATTCTCTACAGATGGCACACACAATTTCAAATCAAAACCTTAATATTATTTTGTGATTTTTGATGATAGATGTAGTTTAAAAAATTTTAAGTGGTCAAAAATCTACCCATTGACTGATCAAGTTATCATCTACACTATTTCACATGCATTAAATGATAACTGGGTTAGATGCCCATGACACGCAGTGTTATCGGGTTTTTCTTTCTGCAATTTCTCAGTAGCAGCCCGTTGTCTAGATTTGTGCCCGATTGATGGCAATAGGCTTGCCCTCAATCATGGGACTTAAACCTAACTGGCGAAATTAACTATAGTTGCCCAACCCTCCAGGGAAACAAAGGGTGATGTTATATTATGTAAATAATAATCAACGGTGTTATTCTTTGGGCACACCACGATTGCGGCGGTAAGTCCCCTCTTTGAGGAGTGGCTTGAGAGGCGGCATGGCGTCCTCACCTTCCGCCTGGCACATGTCCTCACCGCATACGGCTGTTTCGGGAGGTTCCTGTTTCGAATAGGGCGGGAGGAAACGCCCGGGTGTTTCCATTGCGAAGATCGCCCTGAGAACACGGTGGAGCATACGGTGGAGGTCTGCCCGGTTTGGGCGGAGCACCGCCTTGTCCTCATGGAGGCGATCGGCGGCGGCGATCTCTCGCGTCTGGCCCTGGTCCAGGCCATGGTACGGAGCGAGAGTGCTTGGCTAGCAGTCGCTTCCTTCAGCGAAGCAGTGATGCTCGCAAAAAGGGAGGCGGCGCACGTGAGGGAGAGGCAGTACATGTCCCCTCACGGCCGTAGCCTTCGCAGGAGACACCCTGGGCGTCGGGAATCCCAGGCTGATTCCCGGCCACCGTAGGCGCGGGCTTGCGGACGGCGAGTGATGGGTAGCTCGCTGTCCGGTAATCACCAAGCCCGGGTTGACGGCGCGTTGTATTCCACGCGCGCCTCAAAGAGATGTCAGCAACAACTGATGGGGTCCACAAAGGCCGAGGCCTACCAGGGGTGCGGGTTGTTCGAAAGAGATACCGCGGTCCCTGGCACACAGGCAACTGAAGGAACACGGGTGGGTTTTAGTCAGTAAAAGTCTGACACGCCCTCCTGCTCCACCCAGAGCGGGAGAAGTCATTTGATGATTTCCCACCCGGAAAAAAAAAGGTGTTATTCTTGTAACGATTTTGCTAACTGAGACTGAAAATGCAAGGGACAGTTGGAGACCAGCACCCTAATTGTGTAACACGCTACATATCAATCACAATGTGAATCATTTTGAAGGATAATGCCAACCCATCGCTTCATATGTTCGAAAAATTGATCTACTCAGCGACGTAATTAACGCAATGAACGTTGTTGAACTGTCAAAACGAGAGCCGTTGCTACTGTTAGTAAGTTTACCCCGCAATGGGGTATTTTACTCTATATTTTAAGATTTTTTCGGAAAACGTTGGTTTTAGTTCATGAATTTACAAAATAAATTTTAAAATTCAATTCAAAGATTTCAGTTTTTTTAATCGGTTGTTTTGAACACCACAAAATAGCAGCCGCCATGTTATTACGTCATACGGCGAGTCAATTGAACAACTTTGTACTTTTATTATTTTCGTAAACAAAGTAATTTTTATTTAAATAATATTTTGCATTCAGGAACAGAAAACCAACAATAAGTAGAATAATAACTCATTTTTAAATTATAAACAATTAACATATAAAATATCAGCGCATTTGTCTTTAAAGAAAACAAACATACGTCTAGCGTTTTCGAAAATTACGCGCGAAATCTGAAAATGTAATTTTTTTTTTATGGCTCTAATCGATTAAATAAAAATGTTGTGTTTTTTTTTGTTGTTTATTATCACTTTAGAATCTAATTAGGACACTTTTCAAAAATGGGTGTAATACCTACCCTATTACTCCGCAGCGCAGTTCTAAAACAGAAGGCAAATTTTAGGTAACTAGTTACTGATAGTGATAACATTTAAATATGAAGGAAAACGCTAAGGTAAATGAACGAAAAATCTTTATAGTCTGTCAAAACAATTCATTTGACATGAAAATTTCCACTCGATAGCAGCGACTTACTATTGAATGATTCCGATCTGTCATGCTTTGTCCTGCTATGTCCCTTTAGGGTTACAGATCGGGAAAAAAAGTTTTATCTGTCCACAAAATTTGTCTGTTGGCAACGAGGGGACAGGTCGAACTTAATTCACTCCTATCTGTCCCCCTATCAGTGCTAGGGGGACATATGAAAATATAGCGGCGGGATTTTTTCACCTCGCGGTGTTGAAACGAGCATTAGGAATCCAAGAGAGTGCATCTAAGCGAGAGCGCGTCGAAACAAGAGAATGATCTTATAAGGGTTTATTAGTGATTTTCATGAAAATCACGTCACTTGGTTTAAATAGGTTGATCTTACTAAAGTAGATTCTTTTACATATTGTGAATGGGAGAACGTTGTAGGCCTTACAGACTAGATTTATAGACGATTTTCTATTCTTTGTTTTCATCCCTCTAAGTACCTGGTACTTATTGACAGGCCTGCACTGTCCTCACATACCTATTGTCACTGTAATTTGAAAACATTGTAAAACCCAATTATTTTTAAAAGAGTAACCGTGGAGTTCCTTGCCGGCTCTTCTCCATAGGAAGCGACAAATTGGAACCGTGCACCTAGCTTCTGACGTTTCATAAGTGCCCTTGCAGGTTTATGTGAAATAAAATATTTTTATTTTGATTTTGTTCCTTTTTTACCTTTTCAGGTACGGAACCCTAAAAACACGCAGTTCGATTTTCAACTCTCGGCGCTAATAACCAATGTGTAGCAGCTTCAGAGCGTGAATAAATCCCGCCACGATATTATTCCGTCCATGTAAACGTCGACTTACGCTGTAATATTTCAGTTCTAATCACCTAACGTTGGTACGTACACTTAAGTATATTGTGGTTAGGTACATACCTATGACACGCCAAAAATAATTAGGATAAATGTCAAACGATTCCATAGGGGAAATATTGTTAATTAATCATTGTTTTCAGGGACTTGTGGAGTTCGTACTAATGGCAACTTACCACACTATGTTTTGACGGTGACCTGTCAACAGTAGATTAATTCAAATTCAAATCTTTATTGCATATCTCATGTGTGTACAAGATCTTAATATTATTTACAAAGTTCACATGGACCCTGTCGAGCAATTGGGGACATTTTATATAGTAGCATGCTATAAAATTAATAAGTTATTAGTAGATAAGTGATAAGAGAACCGTCATAATTTACAAAACGAGATAGGTATATGTCCATTCAGTGCACGCATTTATCAGTAATCAAAATCATACAGCGCAACTCAGAACTTGAGGAGCTCAATGATTTGACGAACAATACCAAAGACAGGACACTTAAAAACTGATCAATTTAATTAAAATAAATAATATAACATTTTAGGGTACCATTAAAATTCAATTAAGTAATTTGAAGTAAATACATAACATAACAATAATTCGGTATAGGTATTTGTAAAATACAAATTCATTGAAATAAATTAAATAAGACGGGATGGATATTATAATTATGTTACAGATTAAAATAATGTAAAAAATTATAAAATAAGCCAAATAATAAAACGTGCTAAAAATGAAACAAACACAAAAGTCAAATAAAAATAATTAAAAATTATGTCTAAATATTAATAAAATAGTGGCGAAAGGCATCCCATTTTTATGTCATCATTAAAAAAATCGTTCAGTGCATAATAGCATTTATCGATCAGTAGTTTTCTAAGCCGATTAATAAATATTTTATAATTTTGTTCCATTTTTAGATCAATAAGTATTTTATTCTATATTTTAATTGCTGTTACATGAGGACTTGTGCTGTGTAATTTTAGCCTTGATTGTGGGTGCATATCGACGAGTTTGGTCTATAATTTTTAAAAATCCTGCTTAATAATTGTCCTTTCTTTGGTATTGTTCGTCAAATCGTTGAGCTCTTCAAGTTCTAAGTTGAGCTGCATTATTGTTTACTGATAAATGCGTGCACTGATTGGAGAAGTCCACTCAATCTGTTCTTTCCTCAAAAGACCATTTCAGAAACCAATCCACATGA
Organism: Polymixis lichenea; assembly: GCA_949091785.1. NCBI lineage: Eukaryota > Metazoa > Arthropoda > Insecta > Lepidoptera > Noctuidae > Polymixis > Polymixis lichenea. The sequence continues at coordinate 20,968,627 of OX420948.1, read as the reverse complement.
TCTTCACATAATCTGACCAACATTATGTCTGGACTTAAGACACTGTGACCTCTAAGTTTGTTCAGCCTTTCTTCTCAGAGTAGTCAGATAGGAAACGCCGACCTCATGTAGTTTTAAAAATATGATTGACGTGTAAAGTGTTTGTACAAGCCTACTTACAGAAAATAAAATCATTTATCATTTACCTATTTGTAGTTAGGAATTATTACTGGTTCCTATAGTCTGGGACATAGTCGATGATCATTTCGTTTTGAATATGGTAGAATTCAATTATTATATTCAACATTAATAATGCATGCATAATCAGCCTATAGGACGACTCACACTTATTTAGCTCTGTTCAGCGTTTGTCTATAGAAAACAACGATTTTGTATAGAGTCCGTTCAGCTATCCGCGGCTGAACGCAGTGGCGTGCACAGAGTTTTTAGATAGGGTAGGCAGAAATTAAAAAAGGTAAAAATAAAACAGAACAACCGATTGCTGTACCACAGCATGCAACCTGTGAGGCAATTAAATCAATCATATATTGTTTTGTTTTGTAATGAATTTACGATTGACTTTACCTGTAGTTTATACCTATTAATTGCAAATCCCGTGTATATCTACTATTCACGATACTTGTTTTTTTTTTGTTCACCGCTAGATAGTTTTGAAAATGCATCATTTTTCTTTTCTCTTTACACACACTACCTGAACAACTTTCACAGTGAATAATATTATCTATTTTTCATACTATTTATCGATGTTAAAATCTTAAATACATACCATCATAGCTCACAACCACAACAAATAAATCAAAACAAACAATGGCGTCGGAAATACTCGGCATATGAAAATAATACGACAAAGAAATTATGGTTGTTTATGTAGTCACAATTCAATGAAACAATGCTACTTTTTAAAATAGTCGCAGAACCAACTTTATTCGGAAAATTTCGGTAAGTTTCGTAATTCGACTCGTTGTTAAAAATCGTAAAAAGACAGTGACTAAGCTGTACGATTGTGTGCGTTATTTGTTACATTGTGTGCCACGTATGTATAGGAACGCACACTGAATAAATCTGTATGACCACGAGAGCACACATACAAACATTGAGACACGAATACTTCGTGTCTCTCCCGAGGCACTAAGCGGCTTTAGTGCATCGCAATGAGAAGTTGCGTCAAATTGTACGAACGAACGGGATATTGTATCGATGATACTAATGGTACGACCGACGCGCGACAGGTGGCGCTGATTTATGAAGAAAGATTTTTTGTCTATTGATAAAATAATATTAGTTTTACATATTTATCTGATTTAGGTAGGGTAGGCAGTGTCTTTCTGTCTTTATGGACTGCACGCCATGCCACTGGCTGAACGTATGCGTAAGTAAGCCTCTCATACAAAATCGTTGTTTTCTATGGACAAAAGCCGAGCAGAGCTAAATAAGTGTGAGTAGTTCCTATAAAGTTCCCACTGCTGGGACACAGGCTTCCTCTCTGTTAGAGGGAGTGATCTTCAAATTTTTGGTTCTAGAGCATGTCGGTTTCCTCACGATGTTTTATTCACTGTTTTGAGAGCAGTGGTGATGAGATAATTTACACAAAGTAAAGCGCCTGTCTGGGTTCGACCCTACGACCTACCAGTGGCGAAAGCACCATATAACACGATTCCTACCGGCTTCCCTTCGGGGGGGGGAAGTATTTATTATTGATAAGCCAGTAAGTTAAAGCCGACTACGCTTCGGCTTCTTTCTTAGAAAAATTGACACCTCGCCGCTGCGACCTACTCGTAAGTCGCGGTCGTTCCCACTGGACCAGCACTGCTGATACAAGATTTACAAAAATTGTATCATCGAAGATTTTTGTCGTTCTACTCATTTATTTATTTCATTTTCAACAATACACATTTGCTTTTCCAAATCACCTTAGACATTAGCAGAATGGCCAACTTCGGCTTTGCTTGCCATTACAAAAATTAGAATAGAATAGAGATTTTCTTACAGAGTAGCTGTACAGGTATCCTTGACGACCTAGGTTCAGACCTGGCATCAGATTCAGCGTGACACAAATCGTATGCATCGCACTCAACTATGCTTTTACAACCTCGCCGAGGACGTTTCTATACTAAAATGTTTATGATTATGTTGTGACCATGGAACTGATGGACTTCTCGGTATACATACTGTGCAGTTTTTACAGGTCAAGGTAATCTCAATGTCTAAGTATTTATTTCAATTGTAATTTGCAGGTACAGTTAGTGGATAGAATATAGTTATGATTGCTAAATGATTCTATGGACGACAAAAACTAAAAATCATTCTACCTGGCCTTTCCACAACTATGCTGTAGCCGGCTTCCAGTTTTAACCAGATACAGCTGAATACTCGTAATTTATATTTATTTATTTAAGAACATGGAGGACTTACAGCTAATAAAAACAGACAAAAAAGGAAACTATAGTCACCAGAAAACCAATAAAAAATCCTCACGTACGAAGGATTATAATAACAGTTTAAGGTGTGAGCACAAAAACAAAGAAAAGAAAAAACACATCGCCTTAATAAATAGAGAAGTATAATATAAATACTAAGTATGCAATTATATGACTAAAACAATAGACAAAATAATAAAAACAAATAATCTATGCTACCGCTACTTGAAAAAATTAAGGCTTAAGGATCTTCTAGCCGAATTCACACTAATTGTGAATGGATCAAAATTATATTCCTTGCATATATCTTTGAAATTCCTAAAAAAATATGGAGCCTAGCTGACCTCCACAACCCGAGCGTACATAATATCTACTGCCAAATCTGACTGCCCCTGACGTTTTCCAGATTCCAATAATATTTTTTTGTAAATGCATCAATTGGTGAGATTTTTTTTAAAGCTGGGTGTTCACAATCATGTACTGAATCCATGGTATCAGGTTGCGGGTCGATGTCCCCCAACCTGATGAAAAGTGATTACGTAAGAATGTGGATATGAACCTGGACGATGCTGGCGCAGGAGCGTGAGGATTACTACAAGTGAGGCCTATGATCAACAGTGGGTGAAGTTGGGTTGTATTTGATGATGATAAAAGATGTCGACTTTGGAAGGATCGTAGAATGTAGCTGTAGTTTCTGTTCAACCTCATGGGAAGAAGACGTAAGTATATCGGTGTTTGTAATAATGGTTACAAACTTTTTGCAGCGAATTTATTAAATTACTTGTGGCGGCCATCTACGATGCCCCACATACGAAACTTCAAATCAACAAATGTGGAAAACACAAAAAGTAAAGTGGCGCCATCTACAATGTGCGAACTACTCAAGACTTGACGTCACACCCCAGCTACATCACGCAAGCAGAGTTTACCACGCAATCTACATATTTACAATATCCCGACATCAATCGTCGGGCAGTAGCCCACCAGACACAACACCCGTCTGGTCGGAGGATCCTCCTTTACTATAGAGTAAGAGTAAACTTTACACCCTGTTCCTCATACCTCTATATACTTTTTCAGTCTTTAAGGGTCGTCAGAAGCCCGAAACTCTGACAACCAGTCTTACCAAAGGGTATAGTGTTACCCAGTAACTGGGTTTATAAAATACTGGTATACAGCTGCATCCGATTAGGTTGGAAGGTGACCCCCAATAATAGTTTGGTACCGGGACAGATAATGCATTTACTTATTTAAAAAAAAAACAGTATTCCTTTGGTCACCCTACCGCCATGAAATCTATTTGTCTCTAATATACGTGTTGTCTGTAACCAAGAGGTTACACGTGGACACGCAGTAATAAACGGGCGTCTATTATCTAAGTACCAGTACATAAAATTATGATTCTGAACGATCAAAAGTGATCGTAGTTTTATTACCAGACACATGTCGCTATTGGTCGAGAAGCTCTTGGCGAATGGTAGTTAGCTTCTCTGTTCTCATCGCTTTGAACAATCAACGCTAGGTATTATAATCAGCTCGTTAAATACGCTGAAGATGGGCACCTAACAAAACGCTTCCATGGACGACCTTCTGAAGATACAGACTGCGAATCTTCTAGCTGTGTTAACCAATAAAGTAATACATTCAAAGAGCGTCGTAGCCAGGTGAATACTTCGGGGGGTGTCGGGCTCTGAATCTATGAATATAAGTCACAACTTGATTTCAAAACTAGCTTCCGCCCACGGCTTTGCCCACGTGGTATGTCGATAAAAAGTCTATGTTCTTCCCCAGGTTTCATAGTATTCCCATACGAAATTTCATCAAAATTGGTCCAGCCGTTTCGGAGAATCCGCAACAAACATACATAGATAAAATAAATTTTGTTAGTACCGTTTATACTTTCATATGTATTTAGTAAAAAGCTGTGATTTTGAAGTGAAAAACAGACACTTCAATTTTATTTATTTGTACAGATGCACCAATTACAACAATTCTAATCCCCAACAACTGTGTTAGTTCAACTAATGATGCCTCGCACGAGACGTGTTGAACCATTCACACTTTCTATAATTAGCTAGTGACATGTGGAATAATGAATGGCTTGAGCATCAGGTACGTGACGACTGGCACCAGCAGCGCAATACGTCAACTTCATTATGTTACCAGTTCCTACTGTCACCTCTCATGTCTAGGAGATAAATAATCAACGTCCAACGTCACGCCTTTTCATGCTTCCTCTGAAGATAAAGAACTTACACATACTATCACGCCTATAATACCTGAAGGGAAGGCAAAGGTGCACCTATAGATAATACACCCACTTTTCGCCAGTTAGGTATGTTTAAGTCACGTGTAACAGGCGGCGAGCCTATTGCAATCCACCTAGGGATCTATCCCAGGACCCTGAAGGTTTAAAGTAGTAGTGTAAAGGACATCATAACACCACTTGACTTAGGAATCCAAATGACGTTCTGCTTTGCGCGCTCACGTTTTCAACCGCCACAGTAGACGCAAAAACAGCAGCATTTAGGACTTGCCAGCATGAGTGTATAAAATTAGTCGTTACGGGTCGTCAGAAACCCGAAAGTTTGACAAGACTGCCAAGGGGTATCGTATTGCCCAGTAACTGGGTTGTGGAGGTAAGATAGGAAGTCGCTCCATGTAAAATACTGTTATTCAGCAGCATCTGGTTAGACTGGAAGCTGACCCCAAAATCGTTGGGAAAAGGCTAGGCAGATGATGATGAGTGTATAAAATTCTAAATATGTCTATGAAGGATGGAGCATATATACAACCTGTAACTTAGTAGTAGATTTGCTCACTTCATGAAATGCTCGAGAATTTTTTCTCGAGAAGACTGTCGACGTCAGGGGCACCCCGAGGTTCGGTTTGGTTAGGTTCCTTTAAACCCTGCACACAGAAATAGGAGCCCCACGCAGTGGGGTTCCATCAACCTGACGTCGACCGTCTTCTTCTGTAATATAAGAACCAGAGGAAGACGAGAATTTCATGAAATTGCGACCATTTGAGTGAGCAAATTACGATATGACCATCTCATGAAGTGAGCAGATCTACGATATTGCCACGACATATACATACCAAGGGCACGGTTTCTTTGGATGATGTCAAACGATATTGGAAGGATTTTGTAATCCTATCTCCACATGTTCGGAAATTATGAGAATTTTTAGTACATTGATGACAGAAATTGAACTTTTCAAATTGAAATAAGCACATCACTCGGACGGAAGAGATTTATCGTGATATTGGTAACGTGTAAAGTAACATGGAAAGTTACTGACCTACCAGTGACACGTTTGTTATGATTTTAATTTAAGACATATGAAACCGAAAATTTGGTATTTTATTATTATATATTTTACTTTGAGCTGAAACTATGTATGGTGATTTTATACCAGCTGATATCTTGACAATAGGGTTTGTTGCATGCTGCAATACTGTTACACCCTGTATAAGGAACAGTGGTTGGATGTTACAAAAAAGAAAATGAAAACACATTAAAAATACCACATTACAATCGTATAAAAGCAATCACACGTTTTGTCCCGACTAATACAATCTAAATGTATCTCACGTTCTTATTTATCGTCAGTACTTCCATATGTATTAGCTGCTCCCATAACAGCTGGATTTATGGGTGTGTTAAGTGCTGTTCAGCATTTATTTATAGATTCATGTGCTACTGATATCTGAAGGCTGATCAAATGCGTGCATAATGAAACGTTTGATTTATTGTATTACTGCGAAAATGTAATTGTTCGGTACTTTACGGCTTTGTTCGTTGTTTGATTACGTGTAATGATAAGTTTTAGTATCTGTTAGTCAGTGGGTAGGTATAAATTGAATCTCGTAAAGTAAACAGCAGCAGGGTGTCTGTGTCATAATGTCACAAACTATGCTCAAAAACATGCAGTTAAAGGGAATTTAGTCGCGGGCTCGAACTCACTGGTGGACCTGGCTAAAAGCACGCTGTCTCACCAAGCATCGTATCCGACAGAGGTAGTATCAGTGACGAGCAGTTCAACGCTAGTCTACGCACAACGTTATTGAGTGAGATGCAGGATCATTTGTAGTAAAACGGGCGTGTACAAAATTAAGAAAAGTGCTTCGGAAGATCGGGTTTCTCTGATCGGTAATCAGTGACCAATAAAGTTTATTAAACTTTTTGATAATTAAGCTTTGTCGGTACCGACTTGGTTTTGGTGATTTTACACTTCTTTTATTACTTCAACACGCCCTAAGTTAGGCTAAATTGGCAAAAAAAAACGAATCTTTGTTTGCTCCTAACTTTTTAATGGCTTTCTATTTTAGTATTCTGTTTCCGTACAGACAATATTAATAATAAGACAAAACCATACCATGTTTTATTTTTGATGTACATTGTCGAACAGTGGAGTAATACACTCCCGAACTTGGTATGGCAAAAATGTCAACTAGATTCACCTTAAGGTGACCTCTTTGCTGCCATCGATAACGCCGTGGAAGTGGCGAAGTTTTGGGCCAGCAAAATTTGAATAACTGTCGTGCTAGCTACACGACGAAGAAGAAGTCAGTGGGTTACGATAGATATGCAAATTGCTAATGGGAAATCTTCGGAATGCTATGCTGGCCCCCAGGTTTGCCCGCTGCTTAGGAGAGGTAAAGATTATGTTATTAAATCGTATTGACAGACGTTTTACTCCAGCCGCCTGTAAACAGCATATACGCAAAGGGCTGTCAGTGCTCTGGGGGTCCAATACAATAACGCATTCAGGATGCTGTTGAGACTCCTTCCGTTCTGCAGCGCGTCCGCCATGTTCATGGAGGCACGCCGCACGCACAGATGGTTTCGCGGCAATTCTACGCAAGAAGGCGGCGTCTCTGCTGCAGCAGGCTTAGCATGACGTTTTCGAAAGTATTTTTACGAAGAATAGACAGTGCTTTTTCAATACAAAGTGACATTTACTTTCTCCATTTTTAACATAGCACCGTAGATATCCTTCTACAATCTGTCATTTTGTCTTTCGTTTATAAAGATCTTTGTCTAGGTCCTTATAAATATAGACTATTCCAGAAGAATATTTCTTCCCAAACTGTCAAAATCACACTGACAACAAACTTTCTACTCGACGGCCACAAAGTATATACGATTATCTACAAAAACATGATTCGTTTAGAACGCATAACTGTGATAATTAATAGAAAAACATAGCTATCTTCTCCTATTGTACATCATTTAGTTAATAGTCATGTCTATTCTTCCGTCGACAAAGCGGTCCTCGAGCTAAACCTGCTGGCTTACTATTCTACTCTACTTTAGAATAGAAATCGCTTGTCTACATTTCTGTCTACACAGAAACGTCATTTTTGTCTACTCTTCTGTCGACAAATCGCTTGTCTACAGTTCTCGTGCTAAGCCTGCAGCACAGAATGCGTTAGCAACAGCATCCTGAGTGTGATTGGCGACAGGTATGACTGTCCGTTGTTTAAAAATTGTATGCGTTTATTTATATGTGAACTAACATAGTTTTAAGTACAATTGATTACTAACAAAATGGATCATGTTGCCTGAATAAATAAATGAATTTAATTTAATCCCGCTGGTATCTCCTTTCTTGCTTTTTACGGCCTGCAAAAATCATGTTAAAGTGGAAATGATATTTAATTTTTAATTTAAAATAACGACGATAGGCAATAATACCGACAAAAATACAAACAGCTGCAGGCTTAGCACGAGACCCGTAGAGAAGCGTTTTATCGACGGAAGAGTAGACAGTTGACGGTTTTGTACCGAGAAATGTAGACATGCGATTTATATTCTACGGTAGAGTAGAAATAAAGCGTCATGCTAAGCCTGCAGTTTTTTTTTTCTTTTGGGTGGGAAATCATCAAATAACTTCTCCCGCTCTGGGTGGAGCAGGAGGGCGTGTCAGACTTTTACTGACTAAAACCCACCCGTGTTCCCTCAGTTGCCTGTGCCAGGCGCTGCGGTATCTCTTTCGAACAACCCGCACCCCTGGCAGGCATTAGCCCTTGCGGGCCCCATCAGTTGCTCCTGACATCTCTTTAAGTACGAAAAAGGGCCATATCGTTCTCATACTTACTGTTTGTTTGTGGCATTGTTAACGAGATTAAAACGATAAGTTAACTTGTACTCTCCATTCTTCATGATAACTAAATCTAATCTGCAGAAAACATGCCATTTCAAGCATTGTTCAACCCTCAATAACCATAAAAATACCACTACAACACTCAATTGTTTAAAATAATGGCCAAGAACAATACAAGCTACGGGATCTTTTTTTTAAGAAAGAGAAACTCATTTTTTTTTTTAACTCAAAAATGTACTTTCCCTGAACCTCAGTACTAAGAACTGTTCCTCAAATAACGTTCAAAAACCGTTGAATAAATAACTAACAAAGAGTAGGGAAGGTTTTGAAGTGGCACAGACTATAATATACGTCGTTTATTTGGCGGGGCGGCGCCCCGGCGGCGGGAGCGTCGCGCCGTCGTGGCGCCCTACGCCTTCGCCCCTGACGCGACAGGAATTACTATTGCTTCTCGACTTCTTTCTGGAATTGTGAGTTTAATGACCGTATTGTTGGAGGGAATAGTCCTCTTGAATATTGCACATGTTGGTCTTAAAATAACATGACACTTATTGCTTAACCACATTCAGTCGCCATTATATTTATAGTATTATATGCCATTATATGGGAGAAAATGAGTCAGAGAGTGACTGACTGACTGAGTGAGTGAGTGAAATGGGTTTATGAGGTCGTGGGTTCGATTCCCGGGTCGGACAAAGTGTTATTTATTGTGTTTTTTTTAACCGACTTCAAAAAGGAGGAGGTTATCAATTCGAAATGTTTAAATTTTTTTTAATGTATTTTCCAGCATAACTGTCATATATAGACGGATTTGCAAAATTATTTTTTAGTTCGAAAGGGGTTTATTCCAAAAAGGCCTCTATTCTTCGATCAACAATATGGGACTTAGACATAACTGGCTACAATTGATTTTCATTTTTTCATTTGATTTGATTTTTTTTCACATTTTTATTTTTGTATGTGTGTGTGGGTGTGAGTGTCCCTCTGCCTAACTTTTTGAGAAATACAGCCATGATGTTACGTTATTTAAAAAAAAAACGGAAAAGGTGTAGATACCTACTTACTGCATCGATTCCAAAAATAGGACTGTTCTGTTTACCAGCACGTGGGAACAAGGTTTAAAACAAGAATATTTAAAGAAAAACAAAGATTCAAATCAAGAAAGATCCATGGCCATTGAAACCTGAATGCATTGATATTTTTAGGGTCAAGGTAGCTCGAATGGACTAAGCCGCAGGTGGGGAGGGGAACATATGGATATACACCGTGAAATTTTAATGGTTGTTTTCCCGCAGCGAAATGGTTTTGTCTTGGTAATACAATCGTTTTATAAACGAATAAAATATTAGAAACAAAAAAATGGCAGATTAACCATTGTGAAAAATCACCACGTGCGAGAGTTTATTTTGCTTTAATCATTTATGCATCGCTGTTCCCTTTGTCGGCGGCGCGTGCGATTCGAGTAGTATCTACAAGTTACCTCTAGTGTTACTATTGAGTAGTGTTTTTATCGAGTTGATGAATATTTTTTTAATTATTTTAAAACAAAAAAATCTTATTTTTTTTAACTTTTACTCTATGCTTCGAAAGTACTCCTTATGGCAAGTTTTTCTACCGCGGGAAAACAACCATTTCAATTTCAAAGTGTATACCATGTGAGTGAAAAGGTGCCACGTGGCAGCTTACAGAGGAGGATGGAAGAGACAATCATTTCACTTCGATCCGAAGTAACGAGGCTATGTAAAAGACGGAGACAGAATTAGCTGTTGGTCATTGACTACCTTAACTGTGGGTTAAAGCAGACAACACTCCACAGAAATCTTAATATTAAGATTTCTGTGTGAATACTCAGAGCACAACAAAATAATCTTAGAGTCATTAGAAGTAAAATGGATGTGTTAATGGATGTGTGTGTGTGTGTGTGTGTGTTGTGTTTGTGTGTGTGTGTAAAATGGGTGTGTGTGTGTGTGTGTGTGTGTGTTGTGTTGTGTGTGTGTGTTGTGTGTTGTTTATCTTCTAATTAATCTAAGCCTTAGAAGTTTTGAGTAAAATAAATCCATTATATGTATTATAATATAATACCGTAGTATAAAAGTATAAAATTCAAAACGTACACTTACGATAATACCTATTCACAACCATTAGATACGGTTCCATATTGAATCGAGCATCAATTAATGTTATCGTGGCAGTTCTCTAACCGCTGTTCTCAAATCCAAAACCCGACAATTTTGTCAGTCAAAATACACGACCGCTATTCTTCCGACAGCTGTTTGCTGGCAAATTTGGTTATTGAAATGTGTCGGTTTCGATACGATAGCCTGTCGGATGGTTGTGAAAAGCTATACTGAAAGTGAGATTTTCACTTCAATAAATCTGTACCATACAAATGGTAGGGGAAAGTAACCCTATACAGACGTGGCACGTATGTTATATTGCTAGTGCGGGGGTCGCTCGCTACGCAATGGATTTTAGCTTAGCGTTTCATTAGAAGTGACAGGGTTAGCCGGAGAACGGACAGCTAGTAATTTATGTACATAATGAAGAAGAGCTTTTTTTATATTTAAGACTTTCAGTTGGTAAATATAGGTCTTGAAATAAAACTGTTTGAAATAGGTCCATAGCTCTATATCTATAGAGAGTCTTGTGGCTCAGTAATAATAGCGACACGGGTCAATCGAACAGGTTAAGCTACACTTGCTGCGGTCGGTCCGTGGTTGGTTGACCATCTCTACATACCGAGACCCCGTGCCTAGGAAGGTATGTTAAGCCGCTGGTCCCGGCTGTCATTCGTGGATCAGGCAGTGGTTACGGGTCGTGAGTCGTGAGACGCCCGAAAGTCTGTCAACCATGCAAACTCAAACTCAACTCAAAGCATTTATTTCAAATAAACCAATTACAGGCACTTCTGAATTGTCAAGGTCGGTAAGTTAGAAAGATGAAGCTAGTTGCCCATTCCAAAGCGTAGGTACCTATGGAGAAGAACGGGCAAGAAACTCCATGGACACTCTTTTAAAATCATGATATTTTTACAAAAAGTTTTACATCATTATGTTGAAATTATCAATGTGAGATCGATGTAAAAAGACGTGCACATTAAAGCGTCCGTAATTAAAACAAAAATCAAATTACAATTCGGAAATTAAAATAAGCCGTGGGAGCTAAGAGATGACCAGTCCCTACTGGCGGCGCCCGTTCACGAACATGACGTATGGATCATCTCAGCTGCCAGGGCACATTCAAGTCAATGAAAGACGTACCTGTAAATGCAGTCTTACCAAGAGGTATCTGTTACCCAGTAAATAGGTTGTGGAGGTCAGATAAGCTGCTAAGATATACATATAAGAGATATAACATAAGTCGCAGTCGCTCCACGTAAAATGCTGAAATTCAGCTGTATCCGGTTAGACTGGAAGCTGAACCCTTAAAAAATGTTGGGGAAACGCTAGGCAGGTGATAAGTTCCGTAGGTACCTAGGCTACCAGGTAGCTTTAAATAAAGCGATATTTTCACCATTTGACAGAAAACCTGGCCTACCTTTGAAATCTAATCTTTTTCTTCTACTTAGTGACTGATCTTCTAATTACTTGATTCTTGGATTTTAGTCTATTCTGCATGATATGCTTCGCTCTAGTTGATTCGGAATCTCCCAAGACATAGCAACTTAGAGCCAATTTGAAATATTTGTTTAATACGAAATAGTGGGTACACACTACTGAATTTATAAAACTCGATGTAAACCTCCAATATTTGCATTTATTTTGCAATTTCAATAACGTGGATTCATGGCCCAGATATCGGAACGTGGGCGGAGCTAGTCGTTAAAGGTTATAACCCTCGATAGTAATAAAGTGCACTGTTCTTTCAGAGGGTCAGAGCTATATCATACTGATGGTAGGATCTGGATACACAGGGCATCTAGTGAAATCATTGTATGTACCTATATTGATAAAAACACATACGCATACATACCTCCGCAGCCGCACGACAGCGCATCTATAATAATTAATGATTGCTTTGTCTTATATTTCTTTATCTTTTTTTATTTATGTCACTTTTTTTTCTAATACCTACTAAAATGGAATGTCTGTTCAATAGCTTATACTGCTAGTCGTAACTAGTGGAAGAGCGGAATCTCCTAACACAAGTATATCGACGGTCCCTACGTACATAAAGACATGTCAAAAATTGTTTTTTTTTATTGCACAATTGGGTTTTGATTTTCCTTAAGCACACACCTGTATATTTATATTTTTTTAATATTACGTATTTAACGTCATTTACAAATCGTTTATGAGAACAAGTATTATATTTACAACGACTAAGTATCGTAGATGCGAACCTCGGTTTTTGACATGTCTCTATGTACGTAGGGACCGTCGATATTTCTAACTTATATAGCAATTCCCTAATGACCTAAATGTATTTTTAAGTTATTGAAATAAACATTTTGATTTGATTTGATTTGACATTGATAGATTTCACTATACCTAGCTTGTTTTCAATCACTACATATTATAAAACAAAGTCCACCGCCGCCGCCGCTTCTGTCTGTCTGTATGTCTGCCTGTTCGCGATAAACTCAACAACTACTGAACAGATTTTCATGCGGTTTTCACCAATAGACAGAGTGATTCATGAGGAATCATTTTATAGGGAATTAATTCCCTACAAAACGGTTGAGCTGGATGGTGCTGATCCACGCGTCAAGTTCGTGAACGGGCGCTGTCGGTTGAGACTGGTCATCTCCTAAATTCCAGGGCTTATTTTTAATACTATATCTATTTAGAATTGTTTATTCTTTTTTTTACATTGTTCTCACATACAAAAGCCATAATAATAACGTTCCCAAGATTTTGTAACATCCAACCTGATTTAAAAGAGTGTCCGTGGAGTTTCTTGCCCGTTCTTCTCCATGGAGATCTACGTTTTGGAATGGGTAACTAGCTTCAACCTTCCAACTGATCGACTTTTTGACAATTCAATAGTGCATGAATGTTTGTGCGTGAATGGTTTAAATGAAATAAATGCTTTGAGTTTGAGTTTTGATGGTTTACGTGTATGATTTGTTAAAGTTTCGTGCAAATTGACTAACGCGGGGAAAGCCACTGGAAAAAATTAAGCTTGACATAAATAATACCAGACCAGCCTTTTCCTAAGTATATTGGGGTCCGCCTCCAGTCTAACCGGATGCAGCTAGCTAGAATACCAGTATTTTACATGGAGTGACTGCCTATCTGACCTCCACAACCCAGTAACTGGGTAATACGATATCCCTTCGTAAGACCGGTTGTCAGACTTTCGGGCTTCTGAGGACCCGTAACGACTGTTAAAGATCCACGAATGACAGCCGGTACCAACGGCTTAACGTTCTTTCCGAAGCACGGAGGGGTCCACCAATCCACGCCGACCAACTGCGGCAAGCGTAGCACAACCCATGCGGCTGTTACTACTTAGACGTAAATAGTATTCTTCTTAATGATGGGTATAAAATGCAACAAATATGTATAACTGAATATACCTACTTATGTACCAAATATTAATCACTACATAGTATAAAACAAAGTCGCTTTCTCTGTCCCTATATCCCTATGTATGCTTAAATCTTTAAAACTACGCAACGGATTTTGATGCGGGTATTTTAAATAGATACAGTGATTCAAGAGGAAGGTTTATATGTATAATACATCGACCTCCACGCGGGCGAAGCCGCTGGCAAAAGCTAGTACCTACTATTATAATTTACTAGCACCCGAGCCTCCTTCTCTCTGGGCGGGAGGAGCGAACCACAGCGGGAGAAAACCAGAGTAGATTTTTTTTTAAAACCATAATAATATGACGAATCAAATACTTATAATTTCACCACCTGAAAATGAGTTCAGAGGACCATAGATACAGGGACAGCGAACAGGGTCCAGATCCAGTAATCCAGTTTAGAATCGCCAATATTATTTTGGTCACTATGTACGATCACACAATACAATTGTCACTAGCCGAACTAAGTGAGCAATTAATATTGTGTCTGAAAATAGAATTAGCTGAAAAATAGTAGGTACAAAGCTGCGCCCGCGCCGACGCCGACGTCGATCCGTGACTCACGGCCCACTGGCGCCACTTGATTTATTGCGGACACTTGCAGAACTAAGGGATTTAGAAGATCATTAACTTAAATAATAATTACTTATTTGTCACTTGGCGGCGCCTGGTTTAGTGATTGCTTACTTTAATAATAAGGTAGTAGTCGAGGATGGACAGAAGTCGAAATTATCTAAGTATAGAAAAACGTTTTGTTTTAACCGACTTCCAGAAAAGGAGGAGGTTCTCAATTCGACTGTATGTTTTTTTTTATTTTTATGTTTGTTACCTCATAACTTTCGACTGGGTGAACCGATTTTGATGATTCTTGTTTTATTTGAAAGCTCGTGCTTCCCGTGTGGTCCAATTTCATATAGATCTGATAATGAGTTTCGGAGACAGACAACGGAACTCTTCAATAAATAACAGTAAATAAACCGCGATTGCTGCTATCGCATAAATATGCATTGTTTTGACCCCAAGGATGATGAAATTTCGAATTAGTGGGGTAGGTACTGTAACTAAAAAGTGAAAAATAAAAACTTTTCCAAAAAAAACAACCGACTTCCGAAAAAACACTACAAAGTGAAAAATACCTTTAATTTCGGAAGGCGGTGGCAAAAAATTTAAATACTTATCAGTCACCGCCTTCCGAAATTAAAGTTATTTTTCACTTTGTAGTGTTTTTTTCGGAAATCGGTTGTTGCTTAAACTTTTAGTCATAGTTATAATATAATTATGTCTCTTTCCCCTCTGGTTTGTTTTAGATTTTATAGAAGCCTAACCGATTTCATCCTTGAATTACATAAAATGACGCCCGTAATCCCCGAATTATTAGGCAGAAGTTTACCTATACAGGATAATTTTTAACCAGTGCGCAAACTGTAACCATGAATTCAGCATATCATTCTAGACCCCCCCAGCGCAAAAATTCTATGAAAAGCTGATTTTTTTTTTGTATAACCGAGAAAAAATTTCTGCGCTGGAGGGTTTAGGATGATATGCTAAATTCATCGTTACAGTTTGAGCACTGGTTAAAAAAATATCCTGTAAATGTAAATAAATATAGCTACAATTCGCACCATGTAATAGAGGGCGAGCTTTGGTGAGGCGAGGATTAGCTGGGCACATTTCGTAACTTCGGGCTACCACTGAGAAATCCTGATCGTAAAACCCAATAACACTTTACCTAGCCTGAGAATCGAACCCAGGACCTCATGACCACTAACACAACGAGGCAGTCTCCTCTATGAATTTTACATGTTAATAAGTCGACTTTATTAGTGAACCAGCTAAAATCCTGAATGTGACTCATTGATGGCAGCTGCTAGCTGCTTGACTGTCTACTGTCATCAATTTATTGGAGCGATTTAAGGAAGAACATATTACATTGTCGAGGAAAATGTCGTGAGGAAAGTTTTGAGCATGAATGTCGATGGCTATAAGAGTAGGGAAAGACCAAAGAAACGATGGATGGACTGTGTGAATGATGATATGGTTAGAAAAGGGGTTACTACCGATATGACGATTAACAGAGAAGGTAGCTCGCTGTCCGGTAAGGACTAAGCCCGAGTCGACGGCGCGTTGTGTTCCACGCGCGCCTCATAGAGATGTCAGCACCAACTGGTGGGGTCCACAAGGGCCGATGCCTGCCAGAGGTGCGGGTTGTTCGAAAGAGATACCGCGGCCCCTGGCACACGGGCAACTGTAGGAACACGGGTGGATTTTAGTCAGTAAAAGTCTGACACGCCCTCCTGCTCCTCCCAGAGCGGGAGAAGTTATTTGATGATTTCCCAACCTCAAATTTTTTTATGAAATGATGAAAAAGAATGATCATGATATTACATTGTCAATGCTGTCTGCCTCCCTATTGTTCGATTGACAAACAAAAATGATCACTAGTCTCAATTGGATCGTGGTTTTCCTCCAGGAAAACGTAAAATAAGGAAACAACAGAATATTAATGTGTTATTACTTGAGAGCCGGCGAGCCGTAGATAGTCGGGTCACGTTCTACAAAATACCAATAACGTGATTCGTTGTAGGTACATATAGTGACGCTACAATTCCTCGCTTCATTTGATGAGTATGCTTGTGGCCAAATTCAGCCGCACTGGGCCGCAATTCTGTATCGTTAAAATGATTCCCCGCGGAAACGTTCAAAACTTCAACCTACGTCAATATCGTTTTTTTTAGAAACGAATGTAACGGTTACGAATCGAAATTTCATATTCTGCATGTTCCAAGACAATTTGTCGATATTATTAATACGATATTAGCAGAATTTGTGTCTGATTGACGTGGCTACGAGTAAGGAATCGTTAAGTGGTCATAGTGAATTCAGGTCCTGGTCGATCGATCAAGTTAAGCTACGGTTGAAGCGGTTGGCCCGTGAATCCCACCATCTTTACATACCAAGACACCTCTGTGCGTCGGAGAGCACGTTAATCCGCTGGCCCCGGCTGGCATTCGTGGATCTTTGACAGTCGTTACGTGTCGTCAAAAGCCTGAAAGTCTGACAAACCAGTCTTACCAAAGAATCCAGTAACTGGGTTGTGGAGGTCAAATAGGCAGCCGCTCCATGTAAAATACTGGTATTTAGCTGCATCCGGTTACGCTGGAAGCCGACCCTGACATAGGAGGATTTTAGGCAGATTGATTGATTTGATGAGTTGGTTAAAGAGTTTCGTTTCGATTGAAAAGAGTAGCATACCGCAGGTTTCCGTGAAAAGGATATACCTATAGTAATTACACCAGTAAGGCCAACCTCCACAAATGTCTGACCTGCTTGTCATTGCCATTGACTAATTGGTTATTTGTTTGACAGCTGACAAATTGCACACTATTCACTGAACTGAGTACCTCATTCTTTTTAAATGGCCTGTGGTGAATAGCAGCAGCTTTTAGACATAGCTGGCAGTCTACACCCAAACACGATTTCCGTAGTTTCGGCCGAATTTACAGGCGCTTCCTACGCCGTGTCACTTACGGACACAAGATTAGGGAGGGGCCCGAACTATGAATGAATGACATAACGATTTGACAGCTATCCATACTCCCGATGTGTTTGGCCGTCCGAAAAAATGAATTTGATACCTACTTGTTTTGACGGATCAACTACCTTAGGACGGGCACGTATCTTCGTTGACGGACTTAGAAACTAGACGCCTTGGCTCGTAGTCTTCTGCTCACCTAGTCCCACCCTTATTTTCTTGAACATCTCCAACAAATGCCCTTGTCTTTCAGTCATCGTCTTTATAATCAACGATATTTCCGCATAATTTATAATCATCAATTCAATCAACTGCTTGACGTGAATTGATGAACAGAATTTGTCTCTCGATCTCGGTGGCTATCCGGGTAAATAAATCCACTCCACCTACACAGCACTTCCTCTATATGTTAAAACAAATATATTATGCTGTCGGAGTTTGCTAATATATTTACTAGACTTTTTTTCTCGCTGACAGTTTAATAGTAAGCTTTTAAAGTCTACATTCTTGAGAAAATACTGACCAATTATTATTGGGGACGAGACAAACTACTTATCGATCTCTGGCGTATTTACATGCAGATGTATAGGCTCATAGTCATAAAATAATATTAATCATGAAGTTGCTTACTAAAAAAGAGAAAAGAATCACAGGGCATCATAAAAATTCGTCCGCATCGCTGCCAATAAGAAAAGTGCCCAAAAGGCTGGCAGCATTGCTACGTTGTATAGCGATTGCTGATTCTTTGGCCAAAAAAAGGCCAGCCCTCTGGTGACGTGAAGAGTCGACCAACCGCTTGACGATGTTTCGAAAAATCAAGTGGGCGCTCGGACCTCTATCTAGATTATTTGAGTTTAGGGGGTTGGCTTTTGTCCATAGTATGGTTATTGTTATTAACTTTTGAGTTGAAACAGCAACTTCTGACAAAATCCACTTTCTATTGACCAAGATTTTAAATGTACCCTATTTTCGCAGGACTCGAAAATCTAAATCAAAATGGAGGGAACAGACAAGGAAAGGTGCCTACACCGCCATATGAGATTAAAGCAGGATAGGATACGGTCAAAAAAAGTATGAGCCAGGTAGGTATTGATGAATTAAAAAAAAATATTTACGTAAGTTTTTAAAGTAATGCATCTCTTATTTAGGACTTGACTATCGATTTGTTTAGCAATCTTCAGCCTTTGTTTTTTCTTAATTCTTCGGAGTTGAATTCAGTATGACTTGATACACCTGCTGCATCATCAATGCCCTAATGATATCTTTGTAACGATCAGGAGCAATTAAATTAAATTATTTATTTCCTCAGTCAACAGTGATCCATTTTTATGTTAGTAAGTTAGGTACAAAAATAAAACTTAAAAGCTATGTTAGTTTGTTATTTTAACTAAATACTAATCTTACAGAAAAACAATATTTACAATGGTAACCAAGACTTGCATGAAGTGATTCATCATCGATGGATTAAATTTGTCCACCAACATCTTCAGAATGCCATTAGGGCTTGACCGCGTTCTCTCTAAAAGCGACGCAGTTTTTCTCCTCACCATAGCGTGGAAGTCGTGAACGCGTACCTGAGCGAACATGCCAGAGGCACTACAGAAACGCAAAGTCTTACAATAATTTGCTGCCAAACGAATCCTTATTCGACCTTCATTGTCATTCGACCTTCATTGTCATTCATTTATTTTCCATAACATTAGCATTTAATCACGTCGCATTTGACTTTATTTTCTATTCAGACTCATAAGCAACGGGCACCTTGTGTTAATGTCACACTGCACATGCCATTTCCATCGGGACTTGTTCTTGGTTCGCTCCACTGGAATCCTTGACCTAATGACCGTCATTGTATCCTATGCAGTTTTAGGACGCTTGTAACAACAGCAGCACGGGTCCATCAATTCTTGCGCTGTTGGCCCGTAGATGGGTGATCAATCACCTTTAAATCCCTCCATGCCTCGGAAAGCGCGATTAGCCATTGGTCCCGGCTGTCATTCGTAGATCCTTAACGGTTGCAACAGGCCGGCAGAATCCCGAAAGTCTGACAACCAGTCTTGCTAAGGGGAATCGTATTACCCAGTAACTGGGTTGTGGAGGTCAGATAGGCAGTCGCTCCATGTAAAATACTGGTATTCAGCTGCATCCTGTGAGACGCCATATGATGGTAATGCACTTTTAGGATTCATCTTAGACATGGACTTACTGTTATATAAAAAGTCAATTGAAGTACAAGTAGGTACCCCTGAATGAAAGCATTTAGAGGACAGCCGACCGCATCAATAGCGCAAGAGATGGGTTTATACCGATTCTGTTATCACAGACGTACGGCCTACTGTAACTACTTCAATCAAGCAACTTTTCCAAGTATTGAGGCTTTAGGCGTGGGCTGGGAAAACATTCTCTCATCCTTACTCCTCTCGTTTTAAAACGCGCTGTGCACGAAACTGACGCCTTCTCGGTGAAAACCACTCAGTAAGGTCGGTAAGGAACGGAGGAAGCTGCCTAGCATGCGCCGGGTATTACGAGGGCGGGCCAATAAGTCCGTGACTTTTTGAATTTCTGACCTCTTTACTGAAAAAGCAACACTACTCCTGTCAACAGGCATCTATCGTTGACTCCCATAGAATAATAACTAAAGCAGACTCCTATCAAAATTTGAACTTGCTGCGTCAGTTAGTTTGTGTTTGACAGCTATCTTTATCAGACTACCCAGTAATTTGAGGAAAAAATGGAAAAAAGTGAATTTCGTGTGCTTAAGCATTATTTTTTGCGAAAAAAAAACCATTACCGAGACCAAGGCTAAGCTTGATAAATACTATGGGGACTCTGCACCATCGATTTCAATGGTAAAAAAGTGGTTTACTGAATTTCGTTGTGGCCGTACAAGCACTGAAGATGCCGAACGTCCTGGACGCCCAGTTGAGGTCTCTACACCCGAAACCATAGAAAAAATTCACGATATGGTGTTGGCCGACCGAAGATTGAAAATGCAAGAGATTGTGGAAGCCGCAGGGATCTCGCATGGCTCAGTGGTTTCAATTTTGAATGATCACTTGGGCATGAGAAAGCTTTCCGCAAGATGGGTGCCGCGTTTGCTCACAGTCGACCACAAACGCAATCGTATACAACTTCACAGGAAGGTTTGGCGTTGTTTAATCGCAATGTGGAGGAGTTTTTGCGCCGTTTTGTAACCGTGGACGAAACATGGATCCATCATAACACACCAGAGACCAAACAACAGTCAAAACAGTGGGTTTTTAAGGGTGAATCGGCGCCAAAGAAGGCCAAGGTGGGTTTGTCAGCCAATAAAGTTATGGCGACTGTTTTTTGGGATGCACGTGGGATAATCCACATTGACTACCTTCAAAAGGGAAGAACAAACAATGGGGAATATTATGCCAACTTATTGGACCGCTTCAATGACGATTTGAAAAAAAAACCGACCTCATTTGGTCAAGAAAAAAGTTATTTTCCACCAAGACAATGCAAGGGTACACACATGTGCAGTTGCCATGGCAAAAATCCATGAATTGGGCTATGAATTGCTCCCTCATCCGCCCTATTCTCCAGATTTGGCTCCGAGTGACTACTTCTTGTTTCCAAACCTGAAGAAATGGCTTGATGGAAAAAGATTTGACTCCAATGATGAAGTCATCTCGCAAACAAAGGCCTATTTTGAGGACCTCGACAAATCATATTTTTTGGAAGGAATAAAAAAATTGGAGAAGCGTTGGACAAAGTGTATAGAGCTCAAGGGAGACTACGTTGAAAAATAAAATGATTTATTTATCAAAAAATCTGTGTTTTATTCCAAAAGTCACGGACTTATTGACCCGCCCTCGTAGCTACACCAGTAGGTTTCATCATTGGTCTTCATACAGGATACAATTTTAATCAGTGCGTATATTGTAACCATGAATTCAGCATATTATTTTGTTTCTAGACCCCATAACGTAGAAATTTTTCACATTGTTTCATACAATTTGACCGCACAGGTATAGCACTTTTTACAAACTGCTAATTTTGATAACCAACAAAAAAAAAATTGCCTTAGCTTGTATACGCACCTCAACACCGATCGAGTTTCGAAGTGATGTTGAAAGAATAACTTCTGAGATAGCAAATTCTCAAACAAACAATAGAAAATTGGCAGCTAGAAGACTGAAGCCCCATAATTGATGCCATGAGTAACGAAACAGCATGATTCAGAGTCCTGTTTTTAGTTTTAAGGTCGCTCCGCCAATTCTAGCTCGTCTTAGCTCTTCGACGAATCGCGCGTATCCGAAAATAAATTGGGCCAATAAGAAGTATGGTGACAGTTGATGCCAGATGGGCACCACCGGTTTTAGACTGGTAATTTGGGCTTGAATGATGCCTGCTTGGTTTTGGCCGGTGGCTATTGGTTTTAATAGAGCTCTGTCAAAAGCTAGCTAGCCGTTAACAGAAGCTAATATGTTTGGTGTTATTTCAAATACTACCGAATTTATTTTGTAAGTAGTTAGTGGTCAATAAAAAAACAGGTCAAATATCTTCATACAAATGCCATGACATTCTCATTTACGGCACAAATTCAGACTCTAGACCAGCTTAGAGTCTGAATTTGCAGTACTTACCAGTACTGAGAAATTAATTAGTTTAGAACTCGTCCTCTATTACATATTATGACTCTGGTCTCTCATACGAATGTGGATTTGTGCACGATGGATGGCAATAGGCCTACCCTCAATTACATGGGACTTAAACATTACTGGCGAAGTGTGGGTGTTCTTTAGGTACACCTCTGCTTATGTTAAAACCTCTCCATTATTTTAAAGTTCCACACCCTTGCACTTCCTATCCGTAAATAAAGTGTCGATGTGCGTAGCCAACGTCTTGTAACGTCGCAGATATGTATGAGATTCATACAATTTCTGTTCAACAATAATCTATCATGTATTGGGTATGTTAATTTTACATTTGATTGACGTTTCTATTCTTAGTTGTCACATTTTGGTCTCAATGGGTTCCAAGATGGTTCCAAGTACAAACTTTTACTTTTCAATATGGCGTCGATCGCTGGCTTCGTTTCATGTATTGTGAGCCCTCGTACACAAGGCCGATTTTTTGATCGTGCTCTGGATTATCAACGCACTATATACTTACCGCTGTGCTGAAAACCCGGCAGTTTATTTTTTGATGCGCTTGATTGTGTTCTGTTTGATTCTTTGTGTTCGGCTGAACCCCGAGAGTTGAGTCTAGGCTAACTAGGCTTAAGGCATCTGTTTGACAAAGTGTAATTTTAACCACCGTTAACCCAGTT
The DNA here is from genome assembly GCA_949091785.1 of Polymixis lichenea. NCBI lineage: Eukaryota > Metazoa > Arthropoda > Insecta > Lepidoptera > Noctuidae > Polymixis > Polymixis lichenea. Next base: position 20,945,731 of record OX420948.1, on the reverse strand, counting down.
AGGGGTCATTGTACTCATCATTATGAACAATTTTTACTATGGACCCAAACCTGAAATCGTGAAAATAAAATCAGCTGTTCCTTACATTTATGTTCGCATAACTCGTCAAAATGTAAGGAACAGCTGATTTTATTTTCGCGATTTCAGGTTTGGGCCCATAGTAAAAGTTGTTCATAATGATAAGTACAATGACCCCTTATGAGGTTAACGGTGTTAAAAATTACATCTTGTATTAGAACTTCCTCATAATTCCTTACCTACCTTTTTGCCTGTGCCGTTAGTTTAGTTTTTAAGAGGTAAAGTGGTATTGGGATTTTCCAAAAAAGTTTCTTAGAATCAGCCCAGAATCGGAATTTGTGCCTACAGTTCGTTTTTAGAGTTCCGTACCCAAAGGGTAAAATGGGACCCTATTACTAAGACACCGCTGTCCGTCCGTCTGTATGTTCGTCCGTCTGTCACCAGGCTGTATCTCATGAACCGTGATAGTTAGACTGTTGATTTTTTCACAGATGATGTATTTCTGTTGCCGCTATAACAACAAATACTAAAAAGCAGAATAAAATAAGTATTTAAGTGGGGCTATACAACATACATGATTTTTTTGCCGTTTTTCTAGATAATAGTATGGAACCCTTGGTGCACGAGTCCGATTCGCACTTTGGCAGTTTTTAAACCCGCATTTTTACCTCATTTTTAAACCCGCGTTTTTACCTCATTTTTAAACCCGCGTTTTTACCTCATTTTTAAACCCGCGTTTTTACCTCATTTTAAACCCGCGTTTTTACCTCATTTTTAAACCCGCGTTTTTACCTCATTTTTAAACCCGCGTTTTTACCTCATTTTCGCTTAGCGTTCTGTCTGATTTTATTTCTGTTTACTCAGCTTCTTTGGGTCTTAGCGTGATTTTAAGTAGCCTATAGAATTTCTCAAGAATCGGGCTATAAATTGCAATATTTTTTTTTCTAATCCGAGGTGTAGTTCCAGAGATGAGCGCGTTCAAAAAAACAAACTCTTCACTTTTATTATTAGTGAGTAAGTATAGATAGATATTTTGAATGTGAATTTGTTATGCTATAACATAATCTTTTAGTTAGCCATTTCATCATCTGCCTAGCCTTTTCCCAACTATGTTGGGGTCGGCTTCCAGTCTAACCGGATGCAGCTGAATACCAGTATTTTACATGGAGCGACTGCCTATCTGACCTCCACAACCCAGTTACTGGGGTAATACGATACCCCTTGGTAAGACTGGTTGTCAGACTTTCGGGCTTCTGACGACCCATAACGACTGTCAAAGATCCACGGATGACAGCCGAGAGGACCAACGGCTTAACGTGCTTTCCGAGGCACGGAGAGGTCTTGGTATGTTAAGATGGTCACCCATCCACGGACGAACCGCGGCAAGCTTAGCTTAACCTGATCGATCGATCCGTACGGCTAATATTACTTAGCCACAAGCCCCTCATTTTAGTTAGCCATTTATAGATGATTTATAATTAGCACATTACTCACAGATCAATATGGAGATAAAGTAATGGATTATTTTATAAAAGAGATAATTCTTAGTATGTTGTGTTGTAGGTAAGTACTGTCAGCGAGTGAGGTCGTTTAGTATCTAAACAAGGCCAAGGCAACTGGCATTTATATCCATATAAGATGTTATTTATTTATTAGGAACAGGTAATCGTAATCATTTGTTTTTATTCCCATGTCTGGTGGGTCTGTACACAATGGCCCATGCTTGGAGGCAAAAAGCTGTAAAAAGATTCTGAAGTTTTAATTTAAATTTTAAGTAAGTCTACGCTTTCATATCACAGAACGAGAGCAGTGGTGGCCCAGTAGCTACGGCCCCTACTTACCAGGTGGGTCCTGGGTTCGAACCCAGGCCGGGGCTTTACTTTGAGTAAATTATGAATTATTTCATCACCACAGCACTGCTTTCAAAACGGTGAAGAAAAACATTGTGAGGGGGAACACAAATGTCCTAGAACCAAAAATTAAAAGACATGAGTAATATAACCACACACCGTAACGATACACTCCTCACTCTACTCCACATCCTACACTACATCACATCACACCACACTACACCACACCGCAACCACACACTGCAGCCACACCACACCAAACTAAATCATATAAGTACACCACGCTTCTTACCAAATAATACATACTCTAAATTTTGGTATTAACAATAAAAATATGTTACATTTAAATTACAATCTAAGATAAATGGAAGAGCGGAGTCCCATAACATAGGCATTGTTTGCCTAAAAGGAGGCTCCCAACACAATTCATTGTTTATGAAGGTTTTTGTGAAAATAAAGTGTAAAGGCTCGTGCAGACTAGCGCGACGCGACGATCGCGTCGCGACACTCGTAGAACAATTTCTATGAAAACTTCATGGAAATTGTTCTACCAGTGTCGCGTCGCGCTGTCGCGTCGCGCCTGTTTGAAGAAGCCTTAAAGTATAAGTGCCTATAATATTAAAGATTTCTTTTTTTAATGTTATATCTCCCAACCCGCACTGGGCCCGCGTGGTAGACTACCAGCCCACTCCCTCTTGAAAAGTGGGAACTTTATAGGCTGATTAAGCTACACTGTCACCAGGCTGGGTCACAAAGACTACGTACATAATTAATAAGAAATTTTATTATAATTTCGAAAAATTACTATTTTAAGCTTTACGTTTACGGCTTTTTGGGGATCATGACCCCTTGTACAACCAACCCCCCCTCCCCCTCCACCCCTCGGGCCGCGCTTGACTGTCACACTGCTGAGCAAAGGCATCCTCCAAATTCTTCCTTTTCCCGAGCCACTTCGAACCAACCCTTGGTAGGCATGGCCTTCTCTTGCTGACACGATGACTACCGTGAGTAATTTGGTCTTATTTCTAGCATAATTAGCCATAATGTTCCCACTGCTAGGACACAAGCCTCCTCTCTGTGAGAAGTGGGCCGTAATCCACCACGCTGGCCAAGTTTGGGTTTGTAGATCTCACATGTCTTCGAAATTATTGGGCTTTTACGAGGATTTTTGACTAATTTATAATTAAGTATCTAAGCACTGGTCAACACTTATTTTATAATGCCGGTTTCCTCACGAGGTTTCCCTCACCATTTTGAGAGCAATGGTCTTAAATAATTTACATGAAATAAAGTGCATGCCTGGGTCCGAACCTACGACCTACAACTCGTAGGTCACGGCCAAATTACAAAAAAAAACACATTTGTTTTTAGACAAAACATTGGAAAATTCTGTACCTCCTCGTGTCCCGCCAAGATACGAATTTCTCAAAATAAAAAATGACGTCTCTTTTAAATATAAGTAATATCTATTTTTCTTGTGAAATACAAAATACAATGATAACACGAAATATATTTAAAATACATTTTCTAGTTGTTTCCATGCATTGGTGCGTTGCGTCACATTTATATATTCTGTGTTTTCATCCGTTTTAACGAACTTCTGGCACTAGGCCCATTACAGTGCAGACCAAATAAATCGACACGAGATAATATTTTCATTTTGATATTCCTCTAAGATTTCCTTTGAGATTTCAATTTATAAGAATCAAACGCTATAGACTAATTACCTTATAATTTATTTTCAGAAATTCATTCATGGAGTGGAAGTTCAATAGATACTTAATGGATGGTCCCCTTTCCAGAAACTTGCCACGGTCAGTTCGTGTGTACCATCGACCACCAGTGACCATCTACATATTGACTCCTGGCTTGTAAACTACGTTTTAAGCCGCTGGTCCTAATAGTCATTCAGTGAGTCAGTATATAAGTATTTGGCAGTTGTTACGGGTAGCCAGAAGCCCATTTTTAAAGTCTGACAACCCATCCTACCAAGGGGTATTGTGTTACCCAGTAACTGGGTTGTGGAGGTCAAATAAGCAGGCGCTCCAGGTAAAATACTGGTATTCAGCGGAGCGGCTTCGTGTGGTGCCGGACGTAAAAGAATAGCACCATCACATTTCTTCCCGTGGGTGTTGTAGAAGGCGACTAAGGGACTTACTAGAGAATGGGCAGCAGCGTTCTCTATGCATTTGACCACCATACTACGATCGCCAACCCGCCTGCCAAGCGTGGCGATTATGGCAAATCCCCCCTTTTGGGGGAGGCTTATGTCCAGCAGTGGACGTCTTTCGGCTGATATGATGGTGATGATGATGATTTTGCGGAATCCGGTTAGACAAGAAGCTGACCTAACATAGTTTGGAAAAGATAAACTATGTTTAGGTACTTCAAAACTTTCAGAACGAATTAAAGATAATTTCGGTAAGAAAAACAAAACAAAAAAAAAAGCATACACCGACAAAAAAATGTGGACTTGCATTTTTGTTAACGTTCAATTTTACTATAACACCACTTGTCCACGTATTTGCATAATCATCAAAAATAAACACCTGACTCATTATTTTTATACTACAGTGTGCCAACAATTCTGCACGTTGTGTACTACCGAAACGGATCTGACGCAACATTTTCCCGGGAACTGTATTCAGGAACACTTCATTCATCACTCGTTTGGCTCCATTCAGATAAATTCGTCGCGCTCTGTGATAAGAGATGTTGCTGATTATTAATAGCTTCGGTAGATACAGGACGATTTAAATTAATTTACATTCTTTACGAGGGGTAATCAGCCTGTAATTATCCCAATGCACACAGGCATCCTCTTTGAGAGGGAGTGGGCCGTAATTCACTCACAACGCGGGCCCTCTCCGGAGGGGTAATTGCGTACCGCAGTAGAATAGACTAGAATAATATTTATTTGCTGTAAAACATGGTATATAAAGATGGTAAAAACAAAATAACAAGAGCATACATGTTTTTGCTTAACAGTTATAATAAACGTATAAATCTGCCCTGCTAATTGCAAATTGAGTACTTGCAAAAACGCGGTTTCGAGAAAAACCCGAAAATCTATAATTAAAATTTTTAATGCAAGTATTATGAATCTCGTTATCAAAAAAACGTACTTCCAGTTCCCAAACATTTTTGTTTTTCCCATATAAGTTTGCCCCCAAAGGTGCCATTTCTGCAAAAATGCGAAGACCCATAAGTGTCGATTACTGCAGATACAATTAGCAGGGTAGAAATATACACAAGCATATTTAACATATAACATTTATAGTCAAAGAGTTCTTTGACACTATAAAAACTATGACTACACAACCATTCATGCAATTTATTTTTGAATAATCTCATATTTTAAGTCTGGACTATACTTGGTATCTTAATATATATACGTACACACACGGTTATACAACTTTTATTACATTTAGCTAGTCTCGGAAGGATATCCAGTACAAGCATGTGGGGGTCTCGTCGGTTACGAGAATATAAATCATCTGCCTTACTGAACAATTCCTTATGCTTCCTCACATTCATCTATACTTGTTTGAAGATAAAGATAAAGATAAAGATAAAAGATCATTTATTTGTCAAACATGCGTTTACATAAACTGACTAATCAGACATGCAGGGTATTAAATTAATATGTTGTGAGCGTCCATGTTTTGCCAATAACGGCGTACAAATTTTTTAGTTAGGGTAAGTGCTCCAGTGAATGAACACTTAAGCGATCTTCGAACTTCAAAAAATTATTACAGTATTTTGCCTCTAAGGGATACGGTCCAAAGCTATGTCATGGTAATAAGATTATATTTAAAAATATTTTTTAAGTTGATTTTACGACATAGCCTGTATACTTACTTAGATATTTAGCAATAAATTGAAAAATACCCTAAAACCCCAGTGAATGAACGAAATTTTCTAGTAAATGAACTAAATAAAACTAGTAAATGAACACAATCTTTGTTTAATTAGTAATACAGAAAAATCCTTATTATTTAATAAATGCAGTCCAAAAAATCAGCTTAACAAAACGAGCATAAATTCTGTGCTTCTAAATCTGTTACAATCATTAACAATTTTTTTTTTGTTTAATAAAAGCCTTTAAACTCTTACCTAATCAATATAAACCTTTATACTCCTAGAAGGCACCATTCATATCTTTTAATTCAAAGATAATATAAAATATATTTAGAAGTATCAAAACATTTAAAAAAACAGTCACTAGTTAATTAGGTAACATAATTGTAAAATGAAACAAACTTTACTTATACTTTAATCAATAAGTAACTACCTAGAATCACAATAATCAGTCTGAATACAGTCTTTATATTTATTCGGCGTTATTATTGTTTATTCTACATCTCTAAATGTCACACTGTGAAAAGAGATCAAGCAACGTCTGGATTATTCAGGGTCACATACCTTAAAATCAACTTCTGTTACATCCGGTACGTGTGGTTTTACAAAGCTGACAATGTTATCACATACAGATTTTTTTCTAAGAAAATCTATCTTATATTTCTGTTCTTCATCGTTTACCATAAGAACTTTACCTACATAGTGACGTACTCTTTTTCTGTCTTGAAACTTACCATAACATACTTCCCGTATAAATCGTTTGATGCTGGTACAGACTCATCGATTTCAATTTCATCGTTCAGCTTAGCTTTTTTTACTTGACTTTTATTTTTTAGATTGTTTTGAGAGCTTTCTTCGTACTCCTTATTGTTACGCTTTTGCGAAAGCTTTTCTTCTTCTTTCTTTTTCTTTTCTTTGTCTTCCTGTTTTCTTCTTTTTTCATTTTCTTTCGCCTCTGCTTTCCTTTTCTTTTCATTTTTTTTCTTCTTCTTTAATTCTCTTTTCCTCTTCTCTCATTTCAATATGTTCTTTATATATTAGTGTTCTGATTCTAGTGCAAAGAGCCTCTACATGAGGGTGCCAGTTAAGTTTTTCGTCAATAATCACTCCCAGTTACTTAATATTGGGGACTGTGCTGAGAGCAAGACAGTTACAACCTACTGATAGATGAGGGGAACAAGTGTGAGCTTTTATTATATGAGGGAGAGAGAATGGGGTTGTTGATCGTGGGCGGTAAAACGTGATTAGTTTCATCTTATCTAAATTCAACGTCAGCAAGTTAGTTGACAGCCGTTCTATTACTAACCGAAGCGAGTATTCTGCTCTATCTCTGGCTTGCTCCCAGCTTTTGTAAAACACTAAGAGAGCCGTGTCATCTGCATGTGAAAAAAATTCGTAATTAGGGATGGAGAGCTTGCATAGATCATTGATGTATATAAGGAAAAGTGTCGGTCCTAATATACTACCTTGAGGAATGCCATAGGTGAGCTTTTCATATGAACTGATGACTGAATCAAACAGAACACACTGGGATCTATCATAGAGGTAGTCTTTAAATAATTTGAGAGGTACTCCGCGGACTCCTAAGCTTTCCATCTTTGAAATAAGTTGAGGGACAGAGACAGAGTCAAAAGCTTTGGTTAAGTCTAGGAAGACGCCATAGCAGTTCAGTTTATTGTCTAGTTGGCTTACCACACTGTTAGTGAAGGCAGCAACGGCATCCTCCGTACAAATTCCAGAATATATATATATAGGTATATAGAAACCTTTCGTGTTTATTTTTATTGGAATCCATGGTAATCTAAAGCGACAATAACAGAAAAAAATAAAAAAAATAAAATCTAGGTCTTAAAAGGATGAAATCAAGCCAAAATGTTGTGTTCATTTATTGGTTACATCTTCATGACAAAAGCTCACATTTGAACATGATGAAAAATGTTAGTTCATTCACTAGATTTTATGAACCAATGAATGAACATACCTGTCCCAATACCGGCCTAAAGATCAGAAATCTATTTTTAAAACTACTCCCAAAACATGAATCCGCATAAAAATAAATTACACATCTATTTTAATAAAAATATGAAATCGATGTTTGTCCAGTGAATGAACGACCGTTCATTCACCGGATCTCAAACAATTTTTAGTTCCAATGCTGGGACACCTAATAATTTACTCAAAACTGGCTAAAATGGCAATGAAATCGATTTGAGATACATAGTATAACTATCCTTTATTAGAATTAATAAATAACTTATAATACATACTTCAGTAACGGCTACAATGTGATATCAAAAATGTTGCGTCTTACCCGAGTCCTAAATTTTTGCCCGAACAAATACACAGTTACACCACACTGCCAACTTTAAATGCTCGCCATTTCAAAACAAACGGTGACATAAGAAATGACTGTTGCCGCTATAATAGAAAAAAGAGTAGCAATTACTAAAAAAAATACTGCGTTGGGTAGAAATATTCTAATTTCTTAGTTTTTGCAAAAAACTCCGTTTTATTCATTCACTGGGGTGTGTTCATTCACTGGAGCACCTACCCTATAAAAATTACATTTAATTGCGTTTACTTAAAAGTCATTTTAAATTTAATTACAAAATACACAAGAAATAAATAATAATTGAAGTCAAGATATTAAAGTATAAGTATATTATAGTCAAAAATAAATTAAATGATGTCCAGTATATTCATTATAATGCAGTCAAATAGTATCATTTAAAAGTCAATTGATTTAATATTCACATTATTAAATTATTATTTTTAACCATTTAAATTAGAAGTCGGAATTGAAAAGTCCTTTTCATTCAAAAAATCTAAAACATTGTAATACACTTTATTAACTAAAAAAAATTCTTAGCTTATTTTTGAAAAGTGACAAGGGCAGTTCTCTCCAACTTTTAGGCAATTTATTAAATATCGTAGGAGCCATACAGAAAACACTTTTGCGCATAAGGGATGTTCTCGCAGTATGAGAGCATATCCTACTGTTGTCGCGCCTGTTACGTGGGACTACTTCATCTAATCGTTTAAATCGATGTGGATTTGTTTTGACAAATACGGCTACCTCTAAAATGTACAGACATGGCAAAGTAAGCATTTTATATTTTTTAAAGAAAGGCACGCAACTATCAGTAGGTTTAATTTTAAATATTGAACGAAAGCATCTCTTTTGAGCCTTGAACACCATGTCTTTTTCTGTTGAGTTGCCCCAAAAAAATGACACCATAGCGTAGATGGGATTCTGTTAAACCATAGTAAGCTGTAAGCAATGCCTCCACACCTATTATAGACGACAATGTGTGCAGGGCATAGACAGATTTACTGATTTTCTTGCATAAGGTTTCGATATGGGTTTTCCAATTCAGTTTTTTATCAATGTGGAGCCCTAAAAATTTTGTTGTATCTACCTCTTTTATAGGCTGGTCATCGTAGTGTATATTTAAATTACTCTTACTATTGATCCGTCCGTCCGTTGTTTGCTTGAACGTGCTAATCTCAGGAACTACTGGTCCGGTTTGAAAAATTCTTTCAGTGTTAGATAGCCCATTTATTGTTGAAGTCTATAAGCTATATAACATCACGCTAAGATCCTTAGGAGCCGAGCAAAGAGAAAAAATCGCGAATACGAAGTACTCGCACGGGGAGGCGAGGCAACGAGGTGGGTCGGGGAGCAAGAAATTTGACGCGAACGAAGTCGCGGGCAGAAGCTAGTGTTTCATAAATGTAGGAACAGGTTTCAGTAACAGTAAGAATAGCTTTTATTTTGACAGCTCAACAACATCCATTGCGTTGATTACGTAGCTGAGCAGATATTTTTTTTCGAACACAAGCCCATGTATTACTACATCCTTCAAAATGATTCAATTTCCCATTGTTCCCAGAGTTACGCAATTAGGGTGCAGATTGGGGGATGTCACTGGTCTTCATTTTGTTTTTGGTTTTTCGACTAATTATTATCGAAGAATTTATGCACTGCTCAATTCATAATTGACAAACAGGGAAATGGCGTGCGGAGTAGCAAGTTACAATGCAACTAAGTAAATAGCCTGTCACTGACTTGATTTTATAAGATAGTTGGGAAATCTGGCGTTTCTGGATAAAACACTTATTTCGCAGGCTAGCTTAGCGCAATACAATATTCCACTGCCAAAGATAGCTAGTACTGGCAAAGTAAATAGAAAAAAACACGGATTTTTTACCTAGAAACATAAAAATCGTGGAAAATCGGGTGGAATTCGAAAAGGCAAACCAATTCATCTTAATAAAATTCCAAGTTATTAAAAAAAAAAAAAATATTAGTGTCAAACAATCTTAGATCAAGTATCTAAGATTGTTTGACAATAATATTTTTTACAGCAGTGACGGAAAACATTTTCAAATGTAATGTAATATTTGCATGCAAAACATGACCTAGCATAAAAAATACATTATCGGCTCCATAATGTATTTTTAAATCAACTTTTAAATAAATATGATTTATATTTGAATGTCTTATTGCTGTCCACTGTTAGATAAAAAGTAGCGCTTTCAAACAACACCCCGGTCTCCGGCTCCCCCCCGCATGCAGATTGCCCCTCATTTTACAGATGGTCGTCCCACGCTGCCACGCTATAATTGCGGAGATGCATACCTATTTTTAAATTGTCTTGTTGGATTAGTCATGTCATCAGATGCATATATGCACTTGCTAGCATACAGACAAGTTCCGACACGAACTTTTGTATGTCACAGTGACTATTGCACCATTAGGATATTTATTGCGTTCATGCTTTAAAATATTCCATAATTAATAATTATTTTTCCGAAGACTTGATAACAAAGTGTGACTCACGAATAAACATTAACGAAATAATGGAGGTATTAAATTATTAGTTAACTTTAACCACAAATTACGCGGGTTTGTCAACGTTATTACAAAGGTACGTACCTCAATCTGCCCTTTAACAACTATGTTGTGGTCGGCTTCCACTCTATTTTACATGGACTGACTGCCTATCTGACTACAACCCAGTTACTGGGTAATACATACCCCTTGGTGAGACTGGTTTTCAGACTTTCGGGCTTCTGACGACCCGTAACGACAGTCAAAATCCACGTGTGACAGCAGGGACCAACGGCTCAACGTGCTTTCTTAGGTACCGGGGTCTTAGTACGTAAAGGTGGCCCCATCCACGGACCAACCGCGCTAAGCGTAGCTTGACCTGATCGATCGACCTGTGCAGCTGTTATTACGTAGCCAGAACCCCTTCCTTTACCAACCTTTCCTTTCCTTCCATTACTATAAAGGTACCACCAAAAGTAGGTATGAGCGTCAACTACGTTGATAAAACAACTGAAATTTATCACCCTGTTCCTTCCTAATCAAAATCAAATCAAATCAAAATATTTTATTTCACATAAACCTGCAAGGGCACTTATGAAACGTCAGAAGCTAGGTGCACGGTTCCAATTTGTCGCTTCCTATGGAGAAGAGCCGGCAAGAAACTCCACGGTTACTCTTTTAAAAATAATTGGGTTTTACAATGTTTTCAAATTACAGTGATAATAGGTATGTGAGGACAGTGCAGGCCTGTCAATAAGTACCAAGTACTCAGAGGAATGAAAATAAAGAATAGAAAATCGTCTATAAATCTAGTCTGGAACCTAGCCTAGTAGCTACTTGTGATATTTATCTTCCCAAGAATGTCTACACAGGAAACTAGGAACACTCACTTCACTGGTATGTTTACGCCATTTCCATAAAACCGTAGGAAATAAAATTGTAAACGACTTCTCAGATTAGTTTGATTTATAACTACATTTATTATGACAATCGGAAGAAGGTCATTGGCACACTTTATTAAAGTTCCGAGATTTCGGAAAAGTACTTTACGACCATAGGTAGGTACCTACCTACGCCACGTCCTTCCGATGTTGGAATAAACAATCATAAATTGCCATAAACTGGTTTCCATGAAAATGCGACCCATAAAATTTTCAAGGCTGGCAATTGTGTACATTTGCCAAAATCGACCGGGAATAACGCCTCTGAAATCTTTAATTTACTGTTTCCACGTTTTTCTAAGAAATACAGTTTTCTTTTCAGAGACTAAATATAAAGATAGTTGAAACAGAAGGGAAAGATTTTTTTTGGGTGTGGGAAATCATCAAATAAATTCTCCCACTCTAGGTGGAGTGGGAGGGCGCGTCAGACTTTTACTGACTAAAACCCACCGGTGTTCTTCCAGTTGCTTGTGCTCCAGAGGCCACGGTATCTCTGTCGAACAGTCCGCACCCCTGGCAGGCATCGGCCCTTGCGCACCCCACCAGTTGGTGCTGACATCTCTTTGAAGCGCGCGGGAAACAACGCGCCGTCGACCCGAGGAAGGGAAACATCAGGCGCGCTTTAGTAAGATCTTGGCGTGGATCACACAGAAACGGCGTAAGGTGAAGGCGCGGCGCAGGCGCAGCGTATGCAGTACATTTTGTGTGAAAACGTTAAACGTTTTTATATACAATATCGTCCCTTTATTGGTAAAACCGATTATCTACCGAAAACTAAACTTGTGGCAATCATGATTTAAAAGTTTTACAGTCCATGTGCTGAAGATGTCGATGCTGAATTTATATTAATCTTATTTTGTGTGTCTGAAGCAGTTACATCAATTGCCATAAATGAATTTGACATGTCATAGTTATAGTATATTTTTTTGTCTCCTTTTATGTACTTCATCCGTTTTATTTTCAACCATTTCACTTGCTGTCCATCTGTGTTTTTGGTTCTATTCAAAATTATTGTATTGGCCAATTTTTTCAAGTCTTTAAACTCATTGTATTTAAATTCCTTGACTTGATAACAATTTTTTGTTATAGTCTTTGTGTTTTTCCTGTATTTTTTTTTGATCTAGCACGTTTGAAAATGTTAATCCAGTCAGTCATACAAAAAAGATCAACATTTTTCTTGGCAGACTCAATCGCACTTGATTGAGTCAGGTTCCATGTAACTGTGACCTGACTCTAAGAACTTGTGTTCTATGATTTGTAAATGGTTGCTGTTTTGAATTACCCACAATAGGATAGCAGCCACGAATTGATTCCTATTTTGTCCTCCACATGTGTCAGAGAACAAACTGACTTCCGTGACTTCCTCTGGTACACATTTCATTAACTAGTGACACAAAATAGTTCCGATTTCTGAACTTCCCTTTTTACCATTTATCTCGGACCATACAAAACAATAAGCTTCGTTAGGAGGCGCACTTTCGTAAAGCGTTAAATTGTATAAAGTTAATTTTCTTGTACAGTAAAGGAGACCAACATCAGTGCATGGCAATTGTAGAATTGCCTGCAAATCGAAAGTAGCAGACAGAAAATTTGTTTCTTCTTCAGCTCTCTTTTTATCTTTATCTTTTTCCTGATTACAAGTTTGCTTCCTAACAATGTGTGTCTGATATTCTCCTTGTATTTTATTTTGTTCTTCTGGATTAGCGCGATTGTACCTGGTGCATTAAAGACATTGGTCTTTTTTCGGCATGAAAAATCCCAAATTAAATTCTGTAGAAAAAATTCTACGATATGTCATCTCCGACACAGGTTCCATATTTTCGTCTTCGCATTTTTTGACGTACAAAGAATACAATTTGCATAATGTAAGGTTTCTGTCTAAATACTTGCGTTTTGATTTCTTCCGTATGTAATGGCTTTCCATAGTAGGGAAAGATGCAATACGTTTTTTTATGTATTCAATTTTTTCAGGTGCAGTTTTATTCGGAGGCTCATGACGTCCGCGAGGGTCTTCTTGCTTGGCAAAAACTCCTAAGTTATCACGGTGCTTTATAGCATCAGCTACGACACATGGAGCAATGCATAATGTTTGGCAGAAAAACTTTTGGCAAACATATATTTCGTTCCCTTCTATTGTAAAAAAGCATTGCTTAGCATAAGAACGTCTTCACTGACTTAACCCTTACGTGAGCCAAAATAAATGACTTTTTTGAGGCATAGTCTAGACTCCAATATTTTCTGCATATTATTTGGCGCTCTTCATCTGTAACTTTATCATTGCACTTAAATTTGCATTTAGAACAATCAACAGGCTTAGGATTTTTTGAGCTTCTAAATTTCTTTTTTGTAACATATGGCAAGCCTTCAGCTCGCTGTCTTTTTACCACATTAACTTTCCAGGTTTCAGGATTTCTTTGGTGCCAACGAGCTCGTGGTTTTAAGACCTTCCAACAACGTTGAAAAAGCTCGACGGTTATTGATTGTGCTACTAATAAAGACTCATTATTATTGTTATCTTTGGGAGGTTTTTGCTTATTACCAAACAACCGAGCTATAGCGTTGCGACGGCTAATTTTTTTTCTTTCTTCAGCAGCATGAACAGAATCTGGATTTAAGAGTTCTTCTAGTGTTATTAATTCCGAATCATCCGAATCCGCTTCAGAGGGCATTTGATAATTGGTTTTAGCTGAAAATATTTATGTAGAAATATCACCATACGCTTCGGTGGAAAACAACTATTTAAGCATAGTTGCTTTTACTTGTATTTAAATCTAAACGATACGATCTCTGATGTTGTGGAAAAACAAATAAAGCTGCTTAATCTCTTTTAATTGAATTAAAATCTGCACAAGTGCGAAGGATTATGTTCTGTTAAAAGCAAGTAGAACTACTTACTTTCTTTTTAATGTGTAAGATTCAAGTACTTTCCAATAATTCAGCAAAACCAGAACCATCTAAAGTATTTTAATTTGTATTAGTACAATGCTACAGTATGTTCAGAGTGTAAGCAAATTGCAACTAAAATAAGATATGAAACTGAATGTGTTTTTGATTGCAAGGCTTCAAAAAAATCGTACAAATTTAAGACTTTAGCTGTTATTGAATGCAGATGTTACCTAAAAACTTGTATTATAATTGTTTTTTTGCGTATCTATCTCGGAAACTATGCATCGTATCGAAAAATCGGTTTTACCTGTAGATAGAGCTCAAAAAGTTGAGTAGCTTGGTGTCAATAACTCATTTTTGAAAAAAAGTGTAGATAATCGGTTTTACCAATAAAGGGACGATATGTAACAAAAACCCTGTTGTTCCTTTTAGGGACGTATACACTTACCTACAAGCACAACATTTACGAAGTTATAATTTAAAAAATAAGCATTGGCTAGTCGAGAGTTCAAAATCAAATAACTATTAAAATCGACATTTTCAAAAAAAATGTTAACAGTATCTGATTTTACAAGTATCCTTATTTCGCACAATAGCCTACGAGCTGCCCGGCTTTCTTTGATCTAATCAAAATCAGTTAAACATTATAAATATTCATAATTACATATTTATTTTAATTATTTTTGTTAAACAGTTTTTATAAATAACTTGCTTTATTACGTATGTATACCGATTCTGAAAACGTGGGTAGAAGGAACAACAGGGTTTTTGTTACATATTGTATATAATAGGCCGAAATCTTGAACCGTTACTTAGCACGCTTTGATATATTCCCGTCTCTATCAATTGCACTTTAGTTCGACAGCGTAAAGAATATCATCATTCTCTTGCCCTGATCCCAATTTATTTGGGGTCCGCGCAATGTCTTTTTCTTTCGCACTTATAACCTACATTTTTAACGAACCTATTTCAAAACGGATGACGTTCCCAATTTGTCTGTATTTTTTTTTTTTGTATGAATGTTGAAAATTTTGTAACGATTTCGAAAATTCTTTTTTTAATAAATAGAGTGGCAAAATATTAAAATACAGATCCAACCAAAGACACAATTGTTTTTTTTTTTTGTATAAAAGTTTTTTTTGTGGAATCTACTACCTAAATGCAGTTAAGCAGAAAAGATCCAACCCACAATTTTGTAAAATCGAGTTATCTACGTATCCATAATGTACTCATCAAGTTTCATATATGCACAAAAGATCCAGGCAGTTTGATCACATTAACCTAACAAAAGTTATATTGTGTCAAAGATACCATCCCCTAATCACCAATTTTGAAAAATGCAAAAAGTACCATGTTGCTTGGACACAGATATTAATAAGATTTAATTTTTTTTAAGATTCATGTTGCATGGATCTATTTAAAACTTTTAAAAGTCTCAATAATTGTTGTATACTTTTCATACCACGCAGTTTGGATCTTTTTGCATAATAGATACCTCACTTTATTTCAAAAACTTAAGGAGCCAATTTAATCTTCGCACCAAACCCCTAAATAAAGATACTTGTAACAAATGCGACTTTTACAAAAATAAAAAGATTTTGATTGCGGATGAAGAAGCTAAGAGAAAGATTATAGAGGAACATAATGCCCATCTTAAAACCGCAGAAGATCTTAAAAACGACTGAAAAGTGACATGGCTCTCGCAAAAACTGATCCTTACACAGAAACGATTACATATGATTTAGAGAAAACGTTGCCACTTCCACGCATTCCCACGAATATTGTATTTTATAAAAGGCAGGTATGGGTGTACAATATGGGGATACATACGGGATCAGATGATCAAGGGCACTGTAACATCTGGGTAGAAGGTGAAGCTGGGAGAGGCTCCCAGGAAGTAGGTTCTTGTCTTATTAAGCACCTATCTGAAAGATTGAAAGAAGGAGTGACCAATCTTATTTTGTGGAGCGATTCCTGCGGCGGCCAAAATAGGAACATTAAGCTCACCCTTATGCTTAAAGCTTTTTTAAATGATCACCCAACATTACAACAAATTTGTATTAGATTTTTAGAGTCTGGACACAGCTTCTTGCCTAACGACACCGATTTCGGAAAAATAGAATGTGCTTTGAAACACCAACAAAGAGTTTACCTACCTGAAGATTATATGAACACAATGAGAACCTGCACAAAAAATAAACCTCTTCAAGTGCACAGAATGGAAGCCAAAGATTTTCTTGGATCAGCAAATCTCGAGAATACAATCACTAATAGAAAATATCTATTACTGGTGAGAAAATATCCTGGCTTAAAACTAAAGACATTTTATTGAAAAAGGAAGCAATGTTTTCCTTGTTTATGCGACAAAGTTTAGAGGATGATTATGAAGAGGTGGATCTGAAAAAACGTCAACGTGGAAGACAACGCTTAATTTCCAGAGATATGATGAATATGCTTTGGCCAAATGGTAAACCTATAGCAGCTGCGAAATTGAGCGATATCAAAAGCCTTATGCATTTAATTCCACGAGATGCTCACACCTACAAAAATCTAACGGGCGACAATAACGTAGAAGACGACATTGATGGATTTGGTGTCGAACCTGATTTTGAAGTAAAGTTTGAAGCTGAGGAAAGCGATATTGCTTAAATAAATTGGAAAACCAACCAGTGATTGCCGATTCATTTTTTATATATTTTTTTTTCATCTCAAAGCAACAATTTGAATTAGTTTTTCTCATTAAACTGTTTTTATATAAGTACAGATTTTAATTTCCTTCCTTCTAAAATGAACCACACATTAAACCAATGTTTATTATTGTAATATTGTATTTTGCATAAAAGATCCACGCATAGTTTTTCAGGAATTACAGATATTCTTCATATGAAAATGTACAATATACTACTTTCAAAATATGTATATGTAATGGCCTACTACACTACTAACTTTCAAATAGGTACAGTATCATACGATTTTTTAATTCTCTGCCTAACTTTAAACTGCATTTACTCAAAAGTAATGAAACGTTGGCTGGATCTTTTCTGCTTAACTGGGTCCTAATGATGTTTTTTTTTGTCACTTGACCCAATGCATGTGCCATTTGACATTTAATTAATTTACCTATTATTTTTTTTACTGACGACATCGAAAATGAAAATATCTTTCTCGTTGACTTGGAATGTCAAGAGAAGTAACTTTTCTGGCAGAAAAAGCTTCATCAGACTGAGAGAGACAATAGAGGAAATTGTGTAACACACTACCAGTAGGATGGTCTTCATTTTGACAGTTCATCAACGTTCATTGCGGTATCTAAGTTGTTGAGCAGATTTTGTTTCGTACATATGAAGCAATGGATTAGCAATATCTTTCAAAATTATTCAGATTGTTATTCAGCTAAAATCGGGACTTCGGTCTGAAGATGATTTCATCCAACTCTTGCTTTCACATAATCTATGTTTATACCTGCTTCCAATCTCCTGAGCATCAACATCTAGCGACAGGGAGTCTGTATCTGGCTGGCACGGCTCCAAGGAGCGTTCAGTACGACCAGCCACTGTTGCTATCTGCCCGTGCGCTGAGTCGTTGACTCACTGGAACGGTTGCTTTAGTGAAGGTCGTACTGTTTTATACTGCTTTTGCTTGTTCGTTATTATCGCCCATGTTTCGGGGTTGGCAGTATGCTTGAAATTATTTATTTCTTTACTTACTTAAGCATGAAATAAAATAAAATAAAACATTTACTTACCTAATTCAGGCAAAACCTCTGTAAACTAATAATAAAAAAGAGAAAAGATATTTTTTTGTATGTTTGTTTGTTACGCTGTCACGCTAAAATGGCTGAACAGATTTGGCATATGGGTAAACCATTACCTGGATTAAAACATAGTGTATATTTTTATCTCCATATAATCACCGGATCAAGAGCTATGCGGATGAACGCCGGAGGGCAGCTATTATTACATAAAATGAAATAAAATGAATGAATGAATTGTGAATTTTACGTACAACTCTTGCTTATGTGCTTTAGTTCTTTAAATGCTTTTACGAAGAGTGCCATAGCTGCTTTCCGAGTTTTTGAGTCCTTTGCTTGAATTTACCATTAAAATGACACAAAAAATGTTAACAAAATGAAACAAAAGGAGTACCTACATGTATGATCCTCGTAGCAGATGGCGTTTTGTGGTTTCTGCGTACCCTCACCGGAAGAAGAGTTCATGAATATATAAGTCTTGTTACACACATAAACTTTTCAGTATGTAAAATAATGCTTAACATGCCCGAATTCGTGCGAATCGTATAATAAGGGCATATTTCAACGTCCGTGTGAAGGTGGAATTACAAGTGTCACTACAAGAAAACGAATGTATTAAAAATCTAACAATTGCTCCGTGTGGCAGCCCTGAATGTCATGGCATGACTTATTGTTTGTATATTACTATCGTGGGGTCTCACTCCTGACCTTGCCGAATTGATAATGAATTTAAAAGTACAACGAAACATTGTAGCCTTAGGCACTAGGCACCGACTTGATAACACTAATTAATGCTCTACATTAATTATATCTGTCTGAGTTATCATTAACGACTTGTTTAATGTTTTACTTTCTTTGTTTGAAAAAAAAAAACACATTACACAGGATGGCATGGGACATCGGTGCACAACGTAGAAATTTTTCCCAAAGAAAAAATTGCTGTTTCATAGTAAAGTACCTCGTAAATAAAACCTATGCGGTTATTAAAAAAATAATCAACAAAGGAGTTTGTATGTATTACCAGCAAAATAAATGTGTAGGTATTCTCTATTCACAGTTGGGGCAATTTGCTGCCGGGTCGCCTCATAAATACACACACACGGGGCATAACTGGCAAAAATTCGCGCCTCAAACACCTGCCAATCCTTTCAGGGAATACTGAAACCGTGATTTATATGAATACTGACATGTCAGGCATTTTAGGAATAAACTGAGTCATTTATTCAAATTACGCTGAGAATCAGCACTTTTTGAACGTTAAAATTATAGACAGTCCCCCGAAACGCTCGCCCTTTACCACTTCATAGTGCTTTAGAAGAGAAGAAGTGGCGCAACAAACTCCCCAGCTGCACAGCTGTCTGTTCAGTTAGAAGTAGATTGTATAATCCCCAACAGGGACAGGAGTTGATTGAAGAAAATTGTCTGATCGTAATAAATGGATTAATGACTACAGAACACAATGACCGCTGATTGGACAAAACTGTAGTTTGTTCGCTGTAGCGAACAATGCTTCAGGGTACAGTCAACGTAAAAAATAAGTCACACATTGTACGAATTTAAAAAAGTTTTATGCACCTGTGAGTAGGGTTGCCACCATACTTTATAATAACGTATCCTACTTTATTTTTGGTATTTATACTTTATACTTATGCATAAAAATAAAGTATATGAAAATACTTTATATCCAACCTTTACTGTGATGCGTTAAACAAAACACTAATTATGGGTACTTAACTATTAAATGTATGACGGAAACGATTTTTATAATTACTGAATAAAATGTTAGATGTCAGATGTGACGTCAATATAACAGGACAGGACTTGGCTGCAGTGCTGTCTGAACGCGCGTAGAGTTTTATATTTAAATTTTGATTGTCAAACAAGCTTTGATTTTTTTAAACATACCAAAAAATTGTTAGCATTTGCTAAAAGCATACAAAAATGCGTTTTTAAGGCGATAAAAACATGAAATTTTAAAAATACTTTTTTTTCTTCCAAATACTTTAATTTTTCCTATTCAAACCATTTTATACGTTTTTTTGTCAAAAAAAGTTGGCAACCTTACCTGTATGTGACTTCACATTTCAGTGCGGACAGTCAGACAAAACTCCTGGAGTAGGCAGGTAGGAAGTTATATAAAAAAAATAGTATACATGAGTTGAATCTGCCAACCCGTCTAGAGCAAGCATGGTCATCAATGCTCATGCCTTCTCTGTATCATCTGTATGAGATGAATGAAGCCTTTGCCGTGCAGTGGGGCAGTAAGGCAGCCATTATATGTTTTTCCATTGGTTTTATCCATAAGTTTACTTTGTTTTCGTTATGTTTACATGGTTTAAATCGGATGGTGTGTACATATCTGATATCGATTACAATCAAATTGTCAAGACATATTTTTTTATTGTTTAATTAACGATTGATCAGAAAGTTACCTACAAAACTAATTACAACACTAATTTATTGGTCTGTCCATCCTGGTTAGTTAATTAAATAAAAGAATAACAATAGAAGTTTTATATGTAGGCAATGTGCCAGAATCATTTTATTCTGGACTGATTTCGACGTGTATGTACATATACATACTTCATACATTAATATTACCTATATACTGTTTTTGGTAAGTATTTTTTAAAGTAAGTACACTTTTTTGAGACATCGCCAAGCGGTTAGTCGACTCTTCACTCCACTGTCTAGAGGGCTGGCCTATTTTTCGGCCAAAAAATCAGCAGTGCCATACGACGTGGCAATGCTGCCAGACTTTTGGGCACTTTTCCCATTGACAACGATGCGGACGAATTTTTTGATTCCCTGTTTTATTTCTCTCTGTTGTTATTATATACATGTAGTATGTAACATACTATTAATTTTACCTATTAATATACAAATATGTGCATTGAACATACATATACAGGGCCGATGCCTGCCAGGGGTGCGGGTTGTTCTAAAGAGATACCGCCGCCCCTGGCACACAGGCAACTGAGGGAACACGGGTGGGTTTTAGTCAGTAAAAGTCTGACACACCCTCCCGCTCCACCCAGAGCGGGAGAAGTTATTTGATGATTACCCACCCAAAAAAAAAAAAAAAAAACGTACAAATACAGTTAGCAACAGATACCTATTTATCTTGTCGAGAATGAAATTTAACTTTTTACTGTTATACCCACTTCATTGTTACAAAAACATTTTAATTTCGTTGTTTTCTTTCAGCAACTACTGAAAATATAAAAAGAGGCCGTAGTTACTAAGTTTTGGTTTTTCTTTTTCCTTATAAAAACTTAAAAGACGTCGCGGACTAAAGGCTTGATAGTTGATAATCATAAACATAAGTTGTGCTAAGTAATTACGGCCGCATCATTCAGGTTAAGCTACGCTTACCAAGGTTGGTCTGTGGATGGGTGAACATATTTGCATACCATGACCCTCCGTTACTTGGAAAGCACGTTAAGCCGTTGGACCCGGCTGTCATTTGTGGATCTTTGGCAGTCGTTACGGGTCGTCAGAAGCCCGAAAGTCTGACAACCAGTCTTACCAAGTGGTATCGTGTTACCCAATAAGTGGGTTGTGGAGGTTAAATAGGCAGTCGCTTCATGTAAAATATTGGTATTCAGGTGTATCCGGTTAGACTGGAAGCTGACCCCAACATAGTTGGGAATAGGCTAGTCAGATGATGATGCGTTGATGACCATTAAGCATAGCCTCTATCTCTAAGTATCACCTTAGAATTACATATCGTTGTGAACATTACGTCGTGCCTATTCGTGTACCTCATCTGGTCGTGTACATTCAGTGGTCCGAAATAGCCGCCTTATATTTAACATCGGTCTATTATTGTGCCCCTGCCGAGCTAATTGAAAGCCGTAGTAACGGATTTACAACATCTAGTAAGTGCTAAAGGTGGTAAGGAAAACGATTAAAGGTTCAGAATTTTCTAATATACCTACTATGACTAATTAACGATGTATATATTATAAAAAAACATACTCGTCTACATACACTATATAAATATACCTAGGTACATACCTACAAATAAATTAAAATTGAATTGTTTGTTGTAATGTCTTAATAACAGCTTTTTACTAAATGCATTTGGAAGTATATACAGTACTTACCTACTTAAACGAAAAAGAAAAACAATGAATAAAAAAAATGTATGTCTGTTTTATTTGCCTGTTAATCTCCGAAACGAATGGACTGATTTTGACGCGACTTTCAGTGGCAGAGTGGCAAATAGCTGATGTTATAAGGAGTAGCATAGGCTATCCACACAGAAAGCCGCGGTTAGTTATAACAATACAGCATTAGTAGGATTTTTTTCTCACAATATATTTTTTTCAAAAGGAAGTCTTAAAAGTTTGAGTCCTTTATTAAGTGCCATTTTTTGTTCTAGGTACTGTACGTACGTACTGGACTGTACTTACAAAGATTACATACCCTATTAATTCAAGACGTTCGTATAAATTTGGCCAATGATTTACCTACAACTTAGGTTGTAATTTTGATGAAATATCTATAAAGGTGCACTTACACGGGCAATTTTTTGAGCAATTATTCCTCGGCTACCCTAATGGATCAATCTGGATTAATTAAGTGGAGCAATCTGGAGCAACAACATTAAATTGCGGATATGTTTCGGGAATATTTAGTCAATTTTCTTTCCATATCGTTTGTACGTTTAACCACGTCTTGTTTTTGCGAGAGTAACTGGCCCGCGGGGGGGTGGCGTATTGCCTAGTTTTTTTAAGTTGCTCCATATTGCATGATATTGTGTAGCCGTATCTGGCAACAGGTTGCTACATGTTGCCATTGCCCTAAATTGCTGGATGTAGTCGTGACGTCATAGTTGACGAGAATTGACCAAGATGGAACAATTTTTGGTGGCCCGTTTAAGCGCTCCATATGGGTTTTGTCCAAGTTTGCAAGAAGCAGATGTAATTCCTAATGTTAGCTGTAAGTATTTCACTTTAGGTTTTGCAATTATAGTCTTCGTCCGCGTAAACCACCCCGTCGCGTCGCGTCGTCGTTTGCCTGCATGCGCTATATGACTGCGTTTTCGCGTTCATTCCGACTTGTTTCTTTATGCTCGGCCCCTGAGTGTCCTAGCGTGATATTTACATGCCATAACCTTCTTAAAGAATGGGCCACCAAATGCAAAAATATTTTTGCAATTCGTCGGAATTGAAAAAGATGAAGATTTTTTCAATACGTCGGTATTGAAAATGATCAAGATTTTTCATTTCGTCAGAACTGAAAAAGATCAAGATTTTTTCTATTCCGTCCTGCACCCTAATTGCGTAACTCACGATTAATCATAATCTGATTAGTTTTGAAACAGATTGCTAAACCATTGCTTAATATGTTCGTGAAATGTGTCTGCTCAGCAACGTAATTAACGCAATGAATATTGTTGAACTGTCAAAATTAAACAGATTATGATTGATCGTGAGTTACGCGTTAGTTCCAGCGATTAGCGTGTTCAATCCAACAAAGTCTGCAGCTTTATTATATATAATAAAGCTGATATAGCCGATACACCTGGTAAATGGATAACTTTCTCACCGATCTGAGATCTTAGAATAATGTAGAAAATTAAATTATTCATGAGCTTATGCTCAAGTTACCTTATGAACTGTGATTATTTGTGATAGTTCCGCACCGCCTCCGCGCATTAAGGCTCGTGCAGACTAGCGCGACGCGACGGTCGCGTCGCGACACTCGTAGAACAATTTCTATGAAAACTTCATGTAAATTGTTCTACAAGTGTCGCGTCGCGCTGTCGCGTCGCGCCTGTTTGAAGGAGCCTTTATACTTAGCAATATGCTTTCCTCTCTACAACAATTTGCTAAGAGTAATAATCGACTGTAGATACATAGCATTATAAGAGTGTAAATTATTTGATCATGAAAAGAAAAAAATCTAAAATAAAATTAATATAACGACACGACTGCAACCAGCTTTTAGAAATAGAAATCATTTCATAATTCTCGTGCCCTTATCAGGCGCGGTCACAGCCAAACACTTTGGGGGGGTCATAGACAAAGACTACCAACATATTAATAAGAAAATGTATTATATTTTCGAAAAATTATCATGACCTCTAGGATCCCTCCCCTCGGACCGCGCCTGGCCCTTATCCCAATTTATTTGGCGTCTTTTCTTCCACACTTCGTCTCTTAGTCGTCATCACGGTAGCACCCATTCTGACCATAGAAATATAAATAGTTGATTTGCTGCTATACTGCAGGCTTAGCACAAGCACCGAGTTGTCGACGGAAGAATAGACATGACTAATAACTAAATAATGTACAATAGGCGAAGATTTATCACTGTTATGCGCTCTTAACGAATCATGATTTTTAAGATAATCGTTTATAATTTGTGGCCGTTGAGTATAAAATTTGTGGTCAGTCTGATTTTGACAGTTTGGGAAGAAATATTCTTCTGAAATAGTCTACATTTATAAGAACCTAGACAAAGATCATTAGAAACGAAAGACAAAATGACAGATTGTAGAAGGATATCTACGGTGCGATGTCAGAAATGGAGAGACTAAATGTCAATTTGTATTGAAAAAGCACTGTCTATTCTTCGTAGAAATAGAAAACGTCATGCTGAGCCCGCTGATAAGATGTGATTTTTATTAATACTCCCGATACATTAAAGTCAATGCCTTCAATTCAATATAGAGATATACCTAGGTAGGTACATATAGATCAGTGATAAATATTGAAAATTAGCTAACCCGACAGCAAATATCAATAATTCATACAAAAAGTTCCGTCTTTCCCGGATTTTCCAATTTTCCGGGTTACTTTTCAATTTAAAAAATTAAGAAAAATAGCCAAATCGGACCAGCCGTTGTCAAGTGATGCGCTTAATTATCGTCGAACAGCATTCATTCATTTTTATTATTTTTATGTAAGTAAGTAGTTGAATTTAGAACCTCCGACCGTTTCTGTAAGACAGTCACAAAATTGAATGGTTTTAAAATGATTCGCTGCCACAAAAATATCGATTTGTGGAACTTTAATCTATATAAAATGCAACAACAAAGGTATGATTTATTCGGACACGCACCCACCGTATCAGACGAGCAATTTTATTCAAATTTATGTAATCTCGCGACCTTGGCGTCTCCCCTACGAACCGGCGGAACAGGGTTGCCCGATGTAAATAATCGCCATAATATTTATGGCTTTAAAAACAAAATTTTTTTGGTAAGTAAATCCTTTTTAAAATATGATGATATGTGTAGCTGGCTTGGTAAGTAGGTACATAAATATGGATTACTTGGATAACATGCGCCCTCATGGCCGTAGCCTCCGCAGGAGACGCCCTGGGCGTCGGGAATCCCAGGCTGATTCCCGGCCACCGTAGGCGCGGGCTTGCGGACGGCGAGTAATGGGTAGCTCGCTGTCCGGTAAGGACCAAGCCTGGGTCGACGGCGCGTTGTGTTCCACGCGCGACTCAAAGAGATGTCAGCACCAACTGGTAGGGCCCGCAAGGGCCGATGCCTGCCAGGGGTGCGGGTTGTTCGAAAGAGATACCGCGGCCCCTGGCATACAGGCAACTGAGGGAACACGGGTGGGTTTTAGTCAGTAAAACTCTGACACGCCGTCCTGCTCCACCCAGAGCGGGAGAAGTTATTTGATGATTTCCCACCCAACAAAAAAAAAGCATAAGGTTCATGTTCAATTGACAAAAAATTGACAGTTTGGGGTAGCTTGATGTGCTGGCGTCTGTACAATTGTACATAGAAGAATTATGTGAATCAGTAATCACGGTAGAAATCAGTGTAGCTACATAGGTACTTCTCCTCTTTTTTTAAGTCGAATATAAAGGATGAGAAATGAATCAAAAAATCAAATCAAATCAAATAATTTATTTGCATAATACACGTTAACAAGGTGAACAAGGTGAAAATTTAAATCTCCCTCCATAGATAAAACTTCACCTACTAAAGTCTTTTTACTAAATAAACATGGCAGTTATAAAAACAAACATAAAAAACCGTGAAATGCTTAGCTAGGCAACTGTTTTGTTTTATCTTTAGATAAACTACGTGACTTTGCCGTTCCGAAGCATTTAAAAACCTTTTAAAGCAATTTGTAAGTAGGTAAGGTCATGGTAAAATGACCATACGTAAGTATTCGAGATTAAAAAACACACATTTGGAAGGAAACCATGTACCTAAAGTAAGTTTATGCTAGGTAGGTACTGGCTCACACATACTCACTGCAAGTTACTCATGTGCTGTACTTGCAGTGGGTCAAAACAAGTGGCCAGGACGCTATTGATGTCATTTGTTTTTTTTTTAGAGTTCTATCAATGTCAATAGTAGGTAAGGTACATTTCAACAGCTTGTCTATGTTTTGACAGTGACTGCGCAGTAGCAGTAAGGGCCAGCCCACAACACTACGGTGCGACAACGCAACGCACCGTAGAAATTTCTAATGCGCTCCCGCACGGCACAAATCTGCGTTCAGCGTTGCGAACTGAACAAATCGGCAGCACCTTTTTTTTTTTAAACGTTCGCGACGTCGCAACTCAGTGTTTTGTAGCCTAGCCCTAACTAGTACCTACTTGAAATAGATCATTATTTCAGAAGGTATTTACTTAGGTAGGTACCTACATATTTGGCTCCTACATGTCAAGGTCTGGTTCTGCATCAGTTCTGTCCATCCAATCAATTTTTTGCGTCTTGGAATCTTCTCGTTATCAAAAAGTTACTCAAGTAACGACGCTTTTTAATTTTTGTGTAAGTATCAAACCACTGTGCTGTAAAAGTTGGCTTTATTTCTTAGCTAAAAGGAGAGGCTCTTATTTGTAATACGAACAGTAAAACCTCATTATTATAAACCATAAACCGAACCCAGGAGTTCCCATTAGACTGCCGCGCTTGTGATCAATGCACTCGAAATATACGATAACGCTTTATTTTTAAATATTTGACTGTTTATGTACGTACTGCCAGCCCTATTTCCACCCTCGCAATAATGCAATGTCCACCCTAACAGTACTGCCCTTGCCCCGGTATCACAACCTGAACTTATATCTATAGAATCTGTAATATTTATTTTAATTGTGATAGATAAACAGCTGTGTTTTTTTGTTATCATTTGATATCTGAAAAAAGAAAATAATAAGGTTCGAAAGAGATGTACAGAAAGCAAAAAGAGATCTTCAAGGAAAGGAGGTGAATTTTTAAAACAGAACAAAGGTTTTACAACATAGATACAAAATCATATCGGTGCTGGTAGCTGCGGCGGTGTTCGATTCACAAAATCTAAATTTAATGACTAAGTATAAAAATATTTGTTTATAAAAATTTATAGTATTGCCACCTAGTGTCGAGTAGAAAAGCTAGTTTTTTGTCCGCTGAGAGTACTAATAGCGCCATCTGTTGGCTAAAAGATATGAAAATAACCTCAAGATAAGTCATTCAATATAGGAACAAAATTACTGACTGCAGTTGATAACAATGTTAGCATTTAGTTACAACAAATAGATAGATTTAATCGAATTGCAATTAAAGAATATTCTGGTGAAGCATAAGCATTATCAGCCTATAATGTTCCCACTGCTGGAACTCAGGTTTCATTTAGAGAGGGGCTAGGCGTTAGTTTCGATTTTGACAATTCACAACTTCCAGGTCTTAAAGTTTTATGCGTTTTATTTCATAACTTTTGCTGTTTTTTTTACTTTAGGTACATTGTTACACGCTTAAAATGTTCATATTAACATAATGCCTAAAAAGCCTTAAGCTTTCTGAAGAATATATGAATGTCAAAGTAATAGTTTGAAAATATTGTAACGATTCACAGGAATCATCGACATTGGATCTGCACCAAAATAAAACTACCTAAAATCCACGCTGAGCCAACGTGTTGTTCAAGAATATTGTATGTTGTTCATGTATCTATTGGTGCATGTTGTGCAATCAAGGTATTATATTATCTGTGCTAACAGTACCATAAGCAAAAAATCTGTGAGAGCGCCAGTGCCACTAGTGCCCTGCACTATGAATGATTATAAAGATCAAAACCGCATTTAAAATTTTCATTACCTTCACCACTAGCACAGTGAGAAAACGTAAAATATCGAAAAATATTTAAATAAACATTTAACTTGTTTTTTAAGTCTGAACCAGAACGTGTAAAAATAAATACTTTTTCATATTTTTTTACATTATTTGTTAATGGTAATATAAGTTGTCTATGGACTGACTTTCATTTGACGGCTGCCTGCCACATCCGGCCCTCCTCGGACGAAAGGGTCCTTTTTCAAGCGTACGCCATTGCTGGCGTATGGTAGTTTATTTTATTGAACGAAAAATCTAAAACCATCCAATATGGTGAGTATTAAACATCATAATTATGTGCCGAAAAGTGTTCCTGTGTATCCGTGCTAACGTTTCGCGTTCATATTTTACGGCTTTCGAGTTTAAAATAGAAATAAAGTTTAACATTCACGACGGCCTTCTTTGTGATCGGGTGACGTTTCAAAGTGTTGCGCTGATGGATCGGTGTCGGTGTAGAATCGCGGAAAATCAGCTAGAATAGTACAAATCGTTATAGGATACGAAACTGAAGTTTATTAAACCGTCTGAAAATGAAACGTGCGTGTATCAAGTGTTCCATCTGTGTTGTGTTGTTGGATATGTTGACGAACTGTTTTCTGGTTTGCGCAGGTGAATTTCACCGTAGACGAGATCCGGCAGATGATGGACAAAAAGCGGAATATCCGCAACATGTCCGTCATCGCTCACGTCGACCACGGAAAGTCCACACTGACGGACTCCCTGGTCTCAAAAGCCGGTATCATCGCTGGCGCCCGCGCTGGCGAGACCCGGTTCACGGACACGCGCAAGGACGAGCAGGACAGATGCATCACCATCAAGTCGACGTGAGTACTTGCGTCACCACATGGTGCAACTGACAGCCTTTTGTTTGCTTGACATGGATGCCACTGAGCCGGCAATTATGTACCCTTGAACTTGTCAGTTGAAATTATTGTCCTTTTCGCAATTTAAGGTTATGCTCGCAGTGTAAAGTCATGGTAGATAATTTGTCATTTTACAAACTTGCAAGTTAGCAAAAAGTATTCAAACATAAATAGCACTTTAGCTTCTGTTCTAATCATATTCTGAAGTTTCCTAAGCCACAAAAACTGTTTTGAGTTTGTGACAACTTGGCATTTACATGACATTAGCAAATAAAAACAGCTGTTCCTAAAATTTCTAACGACAGAAAAGCTTACTGTTCAGTCTGTAGTGTTAGTGCATTACAGATTCGACAGTAAGCTTTTCTGTCAGCAATGCTGGCAAAAAATGTTTTATCAGTATTTCACAACATGACCAAACCAGTGTTGTGCAATATTTGAAAAGATCAGATCCTATCTTTCAATGCAAATTAAATCCACATGATGAATGTTCTTACCATTTAAAACTGAAAATCACTGAAGATCTTTCAGAACGGCCATCTGACTCACCCTTAACGCATTATTACACAATGTAGGCAACAATGACTATGCTAAACAATGAAAGTTCTTTCTCAGTGCTATCTCTATGTACTTCGAGCTCGAAGAGAAAGATTTGGCCTTCATCACCAACATTGACCAGCGTGAGAAGACCGAGAAGGGTTTCTTGATAAACCTGATCGACTCACCTGGACACGTTGACTTCTCGTCTGAAGTGACTGCTGCGCTCCGTGTAACTGATGGTGCCCTCGTCGTCGTGGATTGTGTTTCTGGTAAGTTATCTTTTTAGACATGAATGCCATTTTTTTTTTTCTCTTGTGGGAACTACCGACATTGTTCTGGTCCTGCTTTGTAAATTTTGGTCATAATAGTCTTTCATATAGATTTGTACACTGCACAAAAAAGTGTAATATAATGAAATTATTGCAAAATTGCAATTGCAAAGTGAAAAATGCGATTCAGGATTACATGCAACATTGCATAACTTGTGTCAACAAGGGTGCTTGATGGTGCAAGCCGAAATAACTTGCATACCAGAATGCTAAAAGATTACAATAATTCCAAATTATTAGCAATTTCTAGGATCTGTACATGATAACTACTAAGTAATGCATTTTGTCATTGAATGACATGAACTTTTGCCAACACCAGATAAGACACTAAATAGACGTTTTACTGATAGTTTCCAAAAACAATTTACATGTCGTGAAATTTTTGAAAATATCAAATTAAAGATCACAAAAGAAACAGAAATGATGTACCACTATTTATTTACTTGAAACATGATGTTTGTAGATCGAGCGGATAAGCCTATGTATGGGTTGATTAATAAGAAAAGTATTTTTCACAAAAAAACATAATCTTGAAAAAAGTTCCACGTGATGAATGTTCTTACCATTTAAAACTGAAAATCAATGAAGATCTTTCAGAACGGCCATCTGACATACCCTTAACACATTATTACACAATGAACCCAACAATGACTGCCACATTAAACATGTTCCCTTTCCTCAGGTGTGTGTGTACAAACCGAGACCGTACTGCGTCAGGCTATTGCCGAGCGCATCAAGCCCATTCTGTTCATGAACAAGATGGACCGTGCTCTTCTGGAGCTGCAATTAGAAGCTGAGGAGCTTTACCAGACCTTTCAGCGTATTGTTGAGAACGTCAACGTCATCATCGCCACCTACAACGATGATGGTGGTCCCATGGGTGAGTTTAGCTGATAATAATAATATTATTGTGACTTGAAACCTTTTTACAGATTAGATTAGTTGTACCAATCTTGCTGACTTGCTGTTTCTGTCTATGAATGATTCACAAGCTGTTTGCATAATGACAGGAGGTAAAAAAAAATGTTGGTCATGTTTAGAGTTAATATCTAGCATGTTTTGTAGCAAACACTATGATGTCTTGTGTGTATGTATGACACTGTAATATTAATTTCCATGTAATGTTGGAAGGGTTGCTGTGACAGTGTTTTTTATTACTATTAATGTAATTATTGCCTGATCTGAGTCCTTTTGATAATACTTTCAAGATCTGTTACAAAAAGATGTAAAAGATTCTTGAAAGTAGTAATCAAGTAGTTGCAGTTAAAAAAAAGCTGCCATTTTGTAGTTCACGTATTAACGAATGTTGTTTATCTGACACATCTTTGTACTTTATACACGTGGCCTCGATGCGTAGTATGAAAGAGTAGGTACCTACTGATAAAGGTTTGCAGGAAAAACAATATAAACAAATAAATTCCACCAGTTTGTTTTTCGTATTTGTGAAATTTAGATTTTTACGAAGACTGGTTATGGTGCTTAAATTTTTTATTACCATTTTAATCCAGAACTCTGAAACCCCTACGTACCTGTAATTTCTGTGCCCCCTCGCTTACGTGTGTGGGATTGAATCAATAATGTATTTCAGTAGTCTGACGTGATTCGCCTGGCACCTACCTGCCCACGCAATGTTCCCCTTCGCCTGTGACGTCATAGCACTTTGTCCAATTTGCGAGCGCCGAGAACCTTCGTCTTGGAAAATAAGGGTGGGCGAGGAAACACTTTCAGAGCGAGTTGTTAATGTCATTTATACGTCAACGAGTTACATAAAGCGCCCTCGGTCTGAGTGAAGAAATTAAATAAACTTAGGCATGCTAAAATATGGGTTCATTTAGTATTTGCCAAAGTTATTCAGGGTGTGGCATCCCACATCGACGCGCAATCTGTGACCATAAATTCAACTTATGTTTCTAGGGCCCTAGAGAAAAGTACAATGCATACGCGGTCAAAATGTAGGTACGGTAGAGCTTTTTTTTTATATATAACCGACGACTGTTTTTAACGCAGGTAGTTTCAAAATTACGTACTGAATCCATGGTATGGTAACAGGTTGTGCGTCGATGTTCCTGCCACCATGTTAGTGAAGGTGGTTAAAATCCTACTAAAAGTCCATTGTATTTCCTGGGGACTGCTAAAATAATAAAGAATCACGAAAATCAGTCCAAAAATCTTTGAGAATTTGGCGGACATGTCGAATTCATAACATAAAGACGGTTAAAAATCACTGTAATCGTTCGTCGGTTTGAATACCGTCGTAATAGTCGGAAGTACGTAAGGACTGGTTTTAGGCACTGATGAAGCATCGGCCCCACTCCATTACCGACCGCGCGACGTTGCGTTCATTGGCCACTTTTCACGCGATGAGAAAATTAATCCCGTATACAATCACGTGGCACAATCCGGTGTTGCAAGCTTATTTCCGACTTGATTTTAACAGGCCTGAGAAAAAAAGCTATTTATGAATTGGACACGTATTTAAAAAAAATATTTTATACATATAAAGGCACTCCCTTACCGGGAGCATTCAATCCAAAATCCTACTAATAGCTCGGGCTTGTAGAGAGATAATTGAAACCAGCAAGATATGTAAATACAAATAATTAAATAGGTAGAAGTAACACGACTATAGCGCAGGTAAAGGTTTGTCGAAATTCACACAGACGGAATACAATCTTGGTGAGATTTTTTCGCGTACTGAATTTTCAACTCTCGATGTTGAACCGAGCGTTGGGGATCCAGCAGAGTGCAGCACGAGTCTAAGCGTGTCAAAAACAGTGTTCGATTTTCAACTCTCGGCGCTAAACAGTGCGTTGGAAGATCCAGTGCGCGGAAAAATCCCGCCGCGATTTTATTACGTCCGTGGGAACGTGGGCTTACATTACAGGCGAATGCCTACGGTAGTAATGCTCCATCACCTGGCCTTTAGACAATTTTATTGTTTTATCGCTATGCAAAAAGTAGTAGTGGATTAAATTTTGTTAGTTCCGAAGCCCTGAGCCCCCTAATAAACCAAACTGCGGTATCATTATTGAACAATAGAAACAAACCTACATAATTTGAATACACGCTCTAGCGTCACGTTATCATGATGCCGCGGCCGGCGTGTTTGGTACATGTGAATCGCGCGATCCGCACTGATAAAGCGCAAATCCGCATCAAGGTCGCCACAATGTGTTCTCTTACAATAATATTGTGTCATAAGGAACATTTTTGAACATCCGTTATGCTTGATAACGATTTCATGAATTTCGTTTCGATAGGCGATTGATTTGGATTTCGAATGTATCGAATTCTAGAAATTAAAATAATATGACTTTCTAAAATATTGCGCTCATGAACCGTCGCCTTCGGGTACTGCCTCTTTAAACTTTTGACCTTCCAAAAGTGCTGACTCAGTGTTAAAAAAAGTAATTGAACACCTTAAATATTTTCTTCATGTATGTATTGTTTTTTAAATTCTGTAATTGTTAATCCATTTTACTGCCATAAAAGGTCACGTTCCATAGGTCAATGATCCTAAGGTTACGACATTGTCTTCGCCAAAATCGATATTATTTGATTAATTGTCATCGTCAATTTCGTCTGAATACCCCATAAAGGATGAATTGTTTATTTTGTGTAAGAAATAATAACGTTATCATAGAAAGTAGTTCAATACTTCAATAAAGAGTTTTTAGCAGTACTGCAGTAATGTATTTCTTACCCCTAGACTCTGTGATATAACTTGTAGGTTTATTGAAAAACGGTATAATAAAGATTATCATCTCAATAAATATTCTTTCAAGATGAGATCCTGAGTCTTTTGGTATCAGAGCTGAAAAGCGACCTGGCAGTTAAGGGCCGGTACTATGGCGAGCAAACTTGCAGGTTGTGACGATATTGCGGCGCAATTTTGAGTGTCAGTAAAAGCTCTTGTTATACGTAGGTTTTCTTTAAAACATTCGTCCCATTGATACTGGGTTAAGCATTTAATGCTATACACCAGCGGCAGACCGGGACGAACATTAAATCTCAACTTGGATTGGTGGATTGATCACTGTTGACTCTTCACAACGGTTGTTGAGATACATTTCAATATTATAGGAAGAATAAATTATCAATTTATGTAAGCACCAAAAACTACAGATTTTGGCGGTTATAGATAAATTAAGGATAACTTCAAAAACGTCACAGCAACTATGTTTCAGCATTTTATATTCAATCCGAAAAATCTTTGAAATCCCGCGTTCTATTCTTCAACACACAACGACCAGACCAGGCTTAGCACGAACACAGATTTGTCAACGGAAGAATAGATGACTATTAACTAAATGATGTACAATAGAAGAAGATAGCTATGTTTTTCTATTAACTATCACAGGTATGCGTTTTAAACGATTCATGTTTTTGTAGATAATCGTATATACTTTGTAGCCGCCGAGTAGAAAGTTTGTTGTCAGTGTGATTTTGACAGTTTGGGAAGAAATATTCTTCTTAAATAGTCTACATTTATTAAGGACCTAGGCAAAGATCTTTAGAAACGAAAGACAAAATGACAGATTGTAGAAGGATATCTACGGTGCGATGTCAGAAATGGAGAGACTAAATGTCAGTTTGTATTGAAAAAGCACTGTCTATTCTTCGTAGAAATAGAAAATGTCATGCTAAGCCTGCAGCTGAATACAGGCGTTCCAAAAGATCGCTACACGAACAGTCTCAGACAAAATAATGCCACTCTCAGCAGGATTGGTAAATTGATCAATGTTTAAATCTCTACCAGTTCCTTCTTCAAAGCTTCGATATACCCAACGCTTGTTTCTTTTAACCAGGTGAGGTCCGTGTGGACCCCAGCAAGGGTTCTGTGGGTTTCGGATCCGGTCTCCACGGCTGGGCCTTCACCCTCAAGCAGTTCGCCGAGATGTACGCTGATAAGTTCAAGATCGACCTTGTCAAGCTTATGAACAGGTACGTCATGTTTTACTCTTTCAGGGGTGCTGGATTTTCAAACAGATTTTAACTTAGTAATCACGATTTGTCAATGGCCATCTGTGTGTCAACATTTTGAGGTTATGTTTGAACACGTGTTCATGTTGAACGAATGTTTTGTTGGTAGTAGAAAGGTTAATCCAGAAATAGCTTACGGAAATTGAATTTCTCAAGAAATTACCGAGGTAGAAAACCTTTCTCATTTTCAAAACGGTCGACTAATACTTGCTAAAAAAAAAATGACTTCGTCCTTTGCGAACTTTCTGTCCTATTAACCGCAAGTAAGGTCCCAAATGCAGCATTGCAGATGCACGGAATGACGTGTTGCGCGCATTGATTCGTACACGCGACCTCGTCTACAGCATAGCCTCACTAAAACGAACTTTATGATGTTCACATAGGACTTCTTTTGTATTGTAGATGATCATATATACGTTAGCTTCGAAAGCCTCACTACGTTGGTGGTTTTAACGGGCGGCGTTTTAATCATCCCTCAAGGCCAAACTCGTAGCCGAATTCTGGGTAGACTCGATTTAGATTACCATCGACAAGTACCTATAAGAACAAGAGATCTACACGGGATTCGCGATGATCATCTGTTTATAGAGCCATCAGAAAAAAATCACAGTTATTCACTAAGATTGTTCTACAATTCGAACCGTTGCCCCGTATTACAAAACAAGTTTTTATTTAGATCAGGTTTAAATCACCAAGCCAGTTTTTGAATTAAGGACCCAAAGTGTAGTTCTTATAAACCTACTAAACTGACAACTTCGTAAATCGAAACAAAAATGGAAATTCAAAAACTGGCTCACAGCTTTAGGTTAGAACTACAGTTCGATCACGTTTTGTAATAAGACAGCCTAGGGTTTATAAGATTTCGTCCCATTGATACTGGGTTAAGCATTTAATGCTATACACCAGCGGCAGACCGGGACGGACATTAAAATCTCGACTGGAAGTGGTGAATTACTTACTGTGGGTAACTTACTACGGTTGTTGAGATACATCTTGTTACTAAACAATTAAAGCGGTGACGTAATCGTACTTGTTGGAACTCTTAAAAAAACTTTAGCGAGGTTTCGAGATGGATTTGTAGTTTTAAAAACACTATTTACTTATATAAAAACGTTAGCGAGCCGAAATGTATGTAGCCGTGGTTCTATTTATAGAATGCTATTTATCATGTATGAAGCTTTTTTTGTACTATGTATAATAAAGATCACTGGGTAGGGCCTACGCGCTCACTGACGGCACGGCAAGGGATTTTTATGCAACGACAAGGAATATAACTTAGTAGTATGACAATAAAATTGAAATTTGAACGATGACGAACGATGCCTAAGGACTGCGGCATCGTTACCGTCAGTATGCACTTGCATGATGTGATGCCGAAGAATTCCCTACACTGCCGTGCCGACAGTGGGCGCGCAGGTCCTTAGCGAATACGCAAAACGTACTGAATTTGAAATGTCCAAAGATATTAATTCAGCACAACATAATAACACTTAACTTTGGCCAATTTATTGGCCGTCCTTTTCACTTGATGGCCATAGTTATTTACCCCCTACCTTTCTTCCTTCAGGCTTTGGGGAGAGAACTTCTTCAATGCCAAGACAAAGAAGTGGGCTAAACAGAAAGACAATGAGAATAAGCGTTCCTTCTGCATGTACGTGTTGGACCCCATCTACAAGGTTTTCGACGCCATCATGAACTTCAAGAAAGAGGAGATCGACGGTCTGCTCACCAAGATCGGAGTCACCCTCAAGCACGAAGATAGTGACAAAGACGGCAAGGCCCTGCTTAAGGTGAGAAACTTCTTGCTTCCTCATTGTCACTTACTCAAATATTACTTTCGCGTTACATAGGCTTCGATTTATGTCTCGGTAATAAAAAGGCATGCATTAACTTCTAAGAATGTACATTACACTGTAATTACCATAAAAACCATGTAATTTCAATTGAGTCCCAAGTGTTGCCAGTTACTTCACAATAAGCATCTGGGTGTCAAAGAGGACTAACAGTGTACTTCATACCGGAATTGGTTGTAAGTCTCCATAGCCTGCGACCCCATAAATGTATGAGACAGTTACCACACGAAATAGATGTTTTTATAGCAAGCAGTAGGACACATGGTGTGGGTTTTGAGACCCTCTGAAACTGACCTTTCTATTTAGTTTAATTTTCTAATTTTAGTTGAATTAAATATGTGTAAGTACATCAGATATTTGTTTTATGCTGGATTATATTCATTCGCATAAATAAATTTAATTGAAAATTGACCACTAAACTTTTCTTTTTTGTCCAGGTGGTGATGCGTAGCTGGCTGCCAGCCGGCGAGGCTCTCCTGCAGATGATTGCCATCCATCTGCCTTCCCCCGTGGTCGCGCAGAAGTACCGTATGGAGATGTTGTACGAGGGACCTCATGATGACGAGGCCGCTCTCGGCATCAAGGTAATTCACCTACTACGTTGTACTGTATTTACATGGTCAATAAAAAATACCGAAAAGATCTTAGCTGTAAATTTTTTTACAGACTTCAAAAAGGAGGAGGTTATCAATTCGATGATTTTTTATAATAATAATAATAATAATCATTTTATTATCAGGCAACTAAGGCCCATACATAAAATACACAAAATAATCTTAAACAATAATGACATACTAATACATATTAAGAACCAGCTTAAAACTATAACTAAACACGTAAAGTATGTATGTACGTATGTATGTTCGGGCGGGATAACTCAGTTATATTATGTATAGACGACGGATTTGCAAAATTATTTTTTAGTTCGAAAGGGGTTTATTCCTAAATGGTCCCATTTAAATTTCATAAAGATCTGATGAGGAGTTGTAGAAACAGGCAACGGAACTCTTCAATAAAAGACCGCAAATCAATCGCTATTGCTGCTATCGCGTAGATGTGCATCGTTCTGATTTGGTTGACTTTGAGAATACCCCAAGAATGATAAAATTTCGAAAAACACTATAAAGTGAAAAATCACTTTAATTTCGGAAACGGTGACAAAAAGTTAAAATACATATCCAAAGACACTGACTCCCGAAATTAGTTATTTTTCACTTTGTTGTGTTTTTCGGAAGTCGGTTTTTTTTAAGAGTTTTTAACAACATTAAAAGTTATAAAATAGAAACAAGTCATTTAAATTGTTAAAACTAGATAAATATTTCAAATAAAACTTAATAAAAATAATAATAATATAAAAATAGATGTCGGTATAAATGAGAACAACATTCGACCAATCACAAAAACAGAAAGTGCGCATAATACGTATTTTTTTCATGGAGAAGGATTACACATAAACATCTACTCCTTTATTTAGCATGACACTAACCATTCCTTCCTGTTGTCCAGACCTGCGACCCCGAGGCACCCCTCATGATGTACGTGAGCAAGATGGTGCCGACCTCCGACAAGGGTCGTTTTTACGCCTTCGGACGTGTGTTCTCCGGCAAGGTTATCACTGGACAGAAAGCCCGCATCATGGGACCCAACTTCACGCCCGGCAAGAAAGAGGTAAGGCAGTATTCAGAGATGGAAAATTTAACTTGAGCCGCGTCTTAAAATCTTCTACATTTTAAGACTCTGCTCAAGTAAATTTTTTCTTCTTTAACTTGTTTGCCTTAAAGATAGTCTTCACAGTCATAAAAAAAAGTCTTGATTCTATCATTTTATTTTTAGTTCAAAATATTGAAGGACAAATATTAGTGGCTAGTGCTCTGATCCTTGGTAAATCCATACTAACCCGAAAATTGTTTCCATAGGACGTGTACGAGAAGACCATCCAGCGTACCATCCTCATGATGGGTCGTTACGTAGAGGCCATCGAGGATGTGCCCTGCGGCAACATTTGCGGTCTGGTCGGCGTTGACCAGTTCCTTGTCAAGACTGGAACCATCACCACCTTCAAGAACGCACACAACATGAAGGTAAACAATAATTATTTACAAGTTGTGTCCACAAAATTTCGTCATCTATGTTTAAAGATTTTTGCATAAGAGAAGATTTAAAATTCTCTTATGCAAAATTTCGTGCTTCTAGACTCCTCGTTTTAGGCTGTGTGCGTCAGTGAATGATTTTAAGTAGTTGCTGACACAGCTGTGTTTTGGCCTCTAGACTCCTCGTCTTAGGCTGTGTGCGTCAGTGAATGATTTTAAGTAGTTGCTGACACAGCTGTGTTTTGGCCTCTACACTCCTCGTCTTAGGCTGTGTGCGTCAGTGAATGATTTTAAGTAGTTGCTGACACAGCTGTGTTTTGGCCTCTAGACTCCTCGTCTTAGGCTGTGTGCGTCAGTGAATGATTTTAAGTAGTTGCTGACACAGCTGTGTTTTGGCCTCTAGACTCCTCGTCTTAGGCTGTGTGCGTCAGTGAATGATTTTAAGTAGTTGCTGACACAGCTGTGTTTTGGCCTCTAGACTCCTCGTCTTAGGCTGTGTGCGTCAGTGAATGATTTTAAGTAGTTGCTGACACAGCTGTGTTTTGGCCTCTAGACTCCTCGTCTTAGGCTGTGTGCGTCAGTGAATGATTTTAAGTAGTTGCTGACACAGCTGTGTTTTGGCCTCTAGACTCCTCGTCTTAGGCTGTGTGCGTCAGTGAATGATTTTAAGTAGTTGCTGACACAGCTGTGTTTTGGCCTCTAGACTCCTCGTCTTAGGCTGTGTGCGTCAGTGAATGATTTTAAGTAGTTGCTGACACAGCTGTGTTTTGGCCTCTGGTATTGCGAATATCAATTGGCTGCTGTTGCCAGTAAACAGTTTATTGTCTAAAGAAGCCTGAAATTAACTTACTGTAAATAAAAACCATGTCTGTAATATCAATTGAGTCCCAAGTGTTGCCAGTTACTTAACAATAAGCATCTGGGTGTCAAAGAGGACTAACAGTGTACTTCATACCGGAATTGGTTGTAAGTCTCCATAGCCTGCGACCCCATAAATGTATGAGACAGGTTACCACATGAAATAGATTATCTTCCAAGATCCTTTTGTAGTAAGCAGGTAGGATATATGGTGTGATTTTGGTGATCTATAAAACTGACCTTATTTTTTATTAATTTTTTCGTTGTATCTTGCTATTCTATAGATATTATATTTAGTGCTCATTGAATATAAGACAAACCAATATCATTACAAATCCCTATTTTTCCCATTAGTAAATAAGCTGATAGATATTATACCAAAGTATTTCTTTAAATGCTCCCTAATACTATAATTCCTCACTTCCTCCAGGTCATGAAGTTCAGTGTATCCCCCGTCGTGCGTGTCGCCGTCGAGCCCAAGAACCCCGCTGACCTGCCCAAGCTGGTGGAGGGTCTGAAGCGTCTGGCCAAGTCCGACCCTATGGTGCAGTGCATCAATGAGGAGTCTGGAGAACACATTGTTGCTGGTGCCGGAGAGCTGCATCTTGAGATCTGTCTTAAGGTTTGTAAAGATTGCTTATTTTAGTCACAAATATTTAAAGCCAAGTAAAAGTGGCGAAGTGTTCTTACAGAAAGATGTATGAACGTATTGCGTTCATGTTTCGAGCAACAGAAAATTATGCTGTGCAAGTTTTTGTTAACAATAAATACACTGCTTTTAAAGATGCGTACATCGTATATGTACGCTCCTTTAAATAAAAGAAAATAAAAATATGAGTCCCAAGTGTTGCCAGTTACTTACAATAAGAATCTGGGTGTCAAAGAGGACTAACAGTATACTTCATACCGGAATTGGTTGTAGGACTCCATAGCCTGCGACCCCATAAATGTATGACACATTAGTAGCATATCAGCCTATAATGGTCGCAAATAGCCTTCCTCTCAGTGACAAAGAGAGAGTTGGCCGTAATCCACCACGTGAACCCAGTGCGAGTCAGTGACATATTTTACGAATATTTGTTATTTGTGAACATGATGATGATAAATTGTGTACAAATTTTTTTCTTTATTTGCGCAGGACTTAGAAGAGGACCACGCTTGCATTCCAATCAAGAAATCCGACCCCGTGGTGTCGTACCGTGAGACCGTCGCGGAGGAGTCGGACCAGATGTGTCTTTCCAAGTCGCCCAACAAGCACAACCGTCTGTTCATGAGGGCGCAACCCATGCCCGAAGGTCTGCCTGAGGACATCGATGATGTAAGGAAACTACATCATTATTTATCTAGATTTTCTTTTAATATTTCTGCATTTGCCTTTGTTTCAACAAGTACGTAATTACAGCTTACCTGATGCAGTTTCTAAGTAACCATCTCAACTCTTTTTAATATATAATTAATATGCGTACCTTCCGGCACACCGTGCCGCGCCGTAGCGAATCGGTCGCTCGTCGGCCACTTCGCGCAGACGGCTGCGGCGTGCAAACGAAGCATAGTGACGTGAGCCCGTGTCTAAACGCTGCACAGGACCTCTATCCTTACGTCCCGGGACTGCATGCTACGGCGCAGGCACTACATTATTAGTATTTAATCAATTACAAATTTTAAGTAGATAGACACAATAGAAGTCTTATTTAGCGTCCCAGTGTCAATAATGGTATTTCTGTTTCTCAGGGAAAAGTGAACCCCCGCGACGACTTCAAGACCCGTGCGCGTTACTTGACCGACAAGTACGAATACGACGTGACCGAGGCGCGTAAGATCTGGTGCTTCGGCCCCGAGGGAACCGGCCCCAACCTCATGGTGGACTGCTCCAAGGGAGTGCAGTACCTCAACGAGATCAAGGACTCCGTGGTCGCCGGCTTCCAGTGGGCCGCCAAAGAGGGAGTCATGGCTGAGGAGAACTTGCGTGGTGTGAGGTTCAACATCTACGATGTCACGCTACACACTGATGCTATCCACAGGTTTGTGATTACTAAATCTACAACCCAACAAAGATCTTTTGACGCGTGGCCAAAGTCGGAACAAACGCCGCCATCTTGCTTTGTCAATACAATTTCACAAATGTTTACCAACAATGCATCTAAAGATCCTTGTAGCAGTCTATGATAACTAGTTGTTTGAAAAAAAAAGTAGTATACTCTGTCTTTGTGGTGTACAGGTAGTAGACTTGTCATCATTAATATTGAAAGAATTTGCCATCAACGGCGTGTAACGAAAATCTAATCTTTGTCTGTTGTACAGGGGTGGCGGTCAAATCATTCCAACGACGAGAAGATGTCTGTACGCGTGTCTGCTGACCGCGCAGCCCAGACTTATGGAGCCGGTGTACCTGTGCGAGATCCAGGTACGTGCCTTCGCCAACCTGCATGGACTGTCTGTCTGTAGAACCGCTAATCCAGTTGTAGTACTATTAGTCGTTGATTGCACACTCCAATGAGTTCAATCAACGGATTAGGAGTAAGCATAAGGAGTGATTTTCCTAAGAGTAAGATTTTAGAAAGTTGTTTCGCGTCTAGAATACCTACCGAAAAAGTTAGAAAGTTGAGTTTTGCGGTTTAGTAATAGTAGAAAATATATTGCAGTGGCTTAACTTACAAAACTGGATTGCGAGACTACGATTAATATGTATTCTATTATATCTATATAAATTTGATAGCAACAGCTATCAAGTTGATATGTGTTATCGGCTGCAAATGTTCCCACGTTTTTCCTGAGCGGGCTAGCATGCTACAATAGTTCCGCCTTTCCGAGACGTGGCAGATTAATAGTTCTGTTCTTTATTTAGGCACTGTCACCTATACATGCCTTGCCTGAATAGAGGAACTAACACTCCTACAAAATTTTGACAACCCTTGATTATTGGAATATCCTGAAATTCAGAAAATTTACCATAGTGAGCAATGTTTGCTGCTTACAGCTTTATGCTTAAGTATAAATACTGCTTGCTCCAGAAGCATCTACATTTTCCGTGAAATAATGGTGGCTTGAAACTTTGAAGTCGAATAATTCCATTACTTAATAAATGAAATATGAAAATAAGATCTTTGTTGTATCTGACATTTGTGAAGCCTTTTGCTTCACAAATGTCAGATCTTACAATTACATTATAATAACATCCATACGTGTAATCACAGTGCCCTGAGGTAGCAGTCGGAGGCATCTACGGCGTGTTGAACAGGCGTCGTGGTCACGTGTTCGAGGAGTCGCAAGTGATGGGCACGCCCATGTTCGTGGTGAAGGCCTACCTGCCCGTCAACGAGTCGTTCGGCTTCACCGCCGACCTGCGCTCCAACACCGGTGGCCAGGCCTTCCCGCAGTGCGTGTTCGATCACTGGCAGGTCCTGCCAGGAGACCCGTGCGAGGCCGGCACCAAGCCCTACGCTGTTGTACAGGTTTGTACTTGATATGTCTCGTCTTAAGTGGCTATTATCTTCTTAGTGACTACTCTACGACATTCTAAAGAGAGCCTGCCCAGAATTTGGCCACGAGTTTGGCAAGGTGGTGTTCCTCAGTTACTAAAACGTTCAAACAACAGGACGCGCTAATGCCTGTTTTCTGACTCTTCAATTAACGTTAAAAAGTGAGACATAATGGCAACTACGGATAATTCTTTTCGATTAGCTAAGTTCTGGGCTGACACGATATCGACACGCTCAGCAGGAAGTAATTTACTAAACACCCAACTATTTGTTCAGAGAAACGTGCTACTAGTGCCAAATTTTTATAGATTCATAGATTATCTGTTTAACTAGCAAGTTACATACTTGCTAGCTAAAAGGTTCCTAATATTTAGTAACAACATTTCTTAAATAAACCTTCCGGCACACCGTGCCGCGCCGTAGCGAGTCGGTCGCTCGTCGGCCGCTTCGCGCAGACGGCTGCGGCGTGCAAACGAAGCATAGTGACGTGGCCCGCGTCTAAACGCTGCACAGGACCTCTATCCTTATGTCCCGGGACTGCATGCTACGGCGCGGGCACTACATTTATATTGTTGAAGCTGCAACAAATTATATTCAATAATATTTTGTTTTGAAATATAATTCGTTTTCTTTTATCTTTGCAGGAGACACGGAAAAGGAAAGGACTTAAGGAGGGTCTGCCCGACTTAGCTCAATATCTGGACAAATTGTAAACGTCGTAGCTAATGCAATCCATACTGTAATATATGTAACATTATTGAGAGCGCTTCACGCAATATACAAGTTTACGTTTTAACATTATGAATAATTTTATTTTGAACATAAAACGGAATGTATCGCCTCAATTAAGTTAAGTGTTAAGCACGACGACGCTGGTCGGACCGTTTGTTACTGAGTGGCAGAATGTTGCTACCACCACGAGATACTAAATAAACTATTGAAAATACCACAGTCTGTTTGATATGAATCGCTATGATGTCGGGAACCATGATTCATTACTTGTACTGTAATTAATTTTTAAATTATAATTTTTCTATTGTAAACAACCCCAGTGTTTTTATTTGGCTGAAACAGTCATTTTGGAAAAGGTGAGTTGATAAAAAATCCATCATTAAAAGCTTGATTTTGGCTTGCATTTTATTTGAAATGTACCAGAATGTATCTTTTATTTTGTAACATACATAAGTGCGGTAGATAACGTCACATTTGAGACATATCTTATCGTTAATTAATAAGGAATGTTGGCACTTCACTAATGTATGTTTCGTTTTAGATATTGATCGTAAAATAACCATACACTTTGATTCACAGGGCAACGGTTCCTGTGAACACTGCATTTCGTGACAAAAATGGTAAGAACGTTTTTCAGCGTCTAATTTATTGTCTAACAATTCAGTACAATTGT
Organism: Polymixis lichenea; assembly: GCA_949091785.1. NCBI lineage: Eukaryota > Metazoa > Arthropoda > Insecta > Lepidoptera > Noctuidae > Polymixis > Polymixis lichenea. The sequence continues at coordinate 20,901,115 of OX420948.1, read as the reverse complement.
CTTGACGATATTCCGATATTCATGTTAGATAAGTGTGGTAGGGATAGCGACACGTAATTTTTAACCATGAAAATTCAGCAAATCATTCTAGAAATGTTTCATCAGTTGTCAAAATAAAATAAGCTGTTTCATAGAAATGTGCTATACTTAAGCGGTCAAAATGTATGGAAGTAATTTTTTTTTTTATCAAGAAAAATTTCCACACCAGGGGGGATTCAGAATCATGAGCTGAATTCATGGTTACAGGTTGCGCGTCGATGTCCCTGCCAGCCTGAATTATTCTAAAAAGAAACTGCTCTAAAATATTCAAAGCGACATGTTCATGACTCCAAAGCAAATAAATTAATTTTAATGATGAATATCACAGACCTGTACTGAGTAATGAGGAAAAAAATGTTATCACACTGAAAATATAAACAGAAACGAATTATAAATGCATAAATAAATTGGTTGCTTATTTGTTATTATTTATTGCAGGTGTTGGGTAGGCGAGGAGAGAAGACAATGCAATTCAACAAAAGGTAAATATTGAAATCTCTAATACATTAAGTAGACAATCGATTATAATAAAACGTATACACACGTCGTGTTCCATTAGATCTGATCATCCAATTTTGGGATAATGTTGCAACAAGTCATGCAATTTATAGCATGTCATTTGATGATAAGCAACTTGAGTTTTTAGCACTTTTTGTAAAACAACCCAGTCACCTTTAGTAGTTTTTTTTTACAATTATCAGTACTTGAATTGAATGACTTACATACAGTTTGTTCATCAAAAACATCATTCGTTGTTTTGTTAATCTCGTTGATTCATTTAAAAACATGAGTTTACATTTTAGAATTTAAAAAAATAATAAGATGTAACTCTAGCTTTTTAGATAACAATTATTAATAGCAACCATTGTGAATGCTTTTAATTACTTGAAATAATAACATTATTTTAAATCTTGGAACAATTTTTAGTTCTTAATTATCAATTCGTTGATTGGTATTTACAATGATGACAACACTGTTCTAGATGCCCCGTGATGGTTTAACAAGCTCAACAGGCCTGAAAACATAAAATTCCCTCAAAATATAAAAGCATATTTTAGAAACGAAGTAACAAGCTATTTTTGTTATAGATGTGTGCATACATCGGTATAATACGCGTCTACCGAAGGACGCTGATTAGTCTCTTATCAGGTAATTAGCAACATTTAATCAACTGATTACATAGTTACACTAGCTTGTTTAGATATTAATCTTATAACAGTAATGCTTTTATTGAATTAACAATTATTTGCAATTCTATGATAGAATACTTCCTTAGTTAAATATTATCAATTATTTGAATTGTATTTTATTATGATGACAACACTGTTCTAGATGCCCGGTGATGGTTTAACAAGCTCAACAGGCCTGATAACAAAATTCCCTCAAAATATAAAAGCATATTTTAGAAACAAAGTAACAAGCTATTTTTGTTATAGATGGGTGCATGCATCGGTATGATACGCGTGTACCGAAGGACGCTGATTAGTCCCTTATCAGGTAATTAGCAACATTTAATGAACTGATTACATACACTAGCTTGTTTAGATATTAATCTTATAACAGTAAGAGTAATGCTTTTATTTAGTTACAACTATTTGCATTTCTATGATAGAATACTTCCTTAGTTAAAATATTATCAATTATTTGAACTGTATTTTATAATGATGACAACACTGTTCTAGATGCCCCGTGATGGTTTAACAAGCTCAACAGGCCTGAGATTTTATTAATTTCCTTGAAATTCGACTAACCGTTCTGATTAAGGATTTTAACCGATTTTTATTACTATTACAGGTCCCTCATATCCAGTATGGCTAAAAACGGAAGAGACAAGCTAATTCCAATAGGTGAGAAAAATAGCAAAAAATCTGATTGAGCAAGTTTTAATTTAGCATACGATTTTCTTAAAATGATGAACCTTCACAGACCTGTTCTGAATTCTTTTGAGGTTAACCTATTATTACTTCTGATTAAATCAAACTTCGATTCAATAGTAATAGTATATTTCGGTGACTGATTTTAACTGTTTTATTTATTCATTGCAGCTCCCTGTTAACGAATGCAGCTAGAAAAGGAATATTCAAGCTAAATCCAATAGGTGAGAACAATGGCTAAAATCATGTTACTTTAGGATTTTTTTTTCTTTAATGATGAATCTTCACAGACCTGTTCTGAATTAATTTGAGGTCAAACTATTAAACTTCTGATTATTAATCTCATGCTTAAAATTATATTGTGATTGAATCTGTTCACTAATTTAAGTATATCTCTGTTTCAGGTACTCTGCTAGTTCTGGTGAAAACAACTTCTATTGATTAATGTGCGAAAATAATTGAACCAATAAAATGATTATTAAAAATTCCAATCTTTCCGTTTCATCATAGAACCTATATATCCCGTTTCCCGAGCGCTCAAATCGGTAGTGCTGCGCCGCTGTTATGTCCAGGATGCACGATCCTAGCTTTAAAAAAAAAAAAAACAATTTATCCCGCGCATTACAGATATGAATTCACGAGTAAGGTGGACGCGCCGCATTTCAATTATTGTATGAAGTTCTCGCAGCCTTCACAACCCATTCGAGCCGCAATAGGGATTAAGCAAATAATTCGAAACTATAACATTCTGAGTAAGGAACAGGTTTTTTTAATGCTTAGGTTTTTTATTTTACAATTCATTATTTTATGGAATGTGGAACCGTTAGAACGGGACGCAAACCCCAGACGCATAGTCGTGACCATAGATAATCTTTATTAATATTATAAACGCGAAAGTTTGTATGTATGGATGATTGGTACTCTTTCACGCAAAAACTACTGAATGGATTTGGATGAAATTTGGCTCAAAGATTATAACCTGGATTAACACATAGGATAGGATAGTGTCCGTTACCCAGGCCAGATGTTGTCGAAAATGGTCATTTGAATCTTATAGATAATTAGTTTTGCGGCTTCTGTAATTGTTGCGCACATTTTTAAATTTGTTGCGCTTATAGTTTTTTAATTATTTCACAAAAACATTTCCTGCTGGGGTAACGTTACGCCAGCCAGACCTTTTTCTTTCTAATGGGAATATTTAAATAATTACTAGCTATAAAATTAGTTGTCTAGATGAAGTAAATGTTGTGCCTTATTTTGTATTTGTTCTTTCATCGGTTGCGAAGTTATTCGAGATTTTGCTGGGGTAACGTTTTTGGTTTTGCTAGATCTTTGAAATGGTTAAGCGGATTCTTATCATATTTTGTACATGGCTTCTTAGGAATTAGTTTAAATTTGTTCTGCAATAAAAAAAACAAAATAATACATAGCTTAAAGGTTATTTCATTAAATAGAAAAACACTTCAATTGGTCCCAGCACTCTCAATAAGAGCTCTAAAGACTTAGACTTACTTTAAACGTTATTTTAAAGCTTGTAACTGCCTTCAAATGTACGTGAAGTTTCATTAGTATCCTGTAAGTATTTAACAAGTTATGATGATATTGAGTTCTTCACGAGCACGGTCTTGATGCGCGCGGTGTTATTTGGCCTATGGATTGGATATATGAACTGAATGTTATGTCAATTATTAGTTTTTTAGTTCAGTTGTATATCAGTAAAATTTCAGCTCAGTACATTGGATAATTAATGAGATAATACGATTAAAGTCATCAGGAAGTGAATGACCGTGGTAACCCGACCAAGTTTAGGTGGTTACGAAAAAGCGAAAACGCAGAACATTATACTATCTTTTGAAATGATGAGTATAATACACCTTACAATTTCGGTACAGACGCGTACACTGTTAAATACATTAATAATATAATAATATCTGTACTATGAAAACATTATTATTATCTTCCAGTTGCACAAACTTATCAAAAATCACTGATATAACATGTCGTTCGGTGGGACGCGGAAGGGGTGGGGTGAAGGATATTTGAAATGAGACAACAAAACAGTAGGACTAACTGTGAGCATTTTACTACATTATGATGTCATTTAATATTACCATTGATCTGTGATTTTAATTGATATAAGTAGGTATTAGTAGACATACGTAAAGGTGCGTACAGACCATGTAACATGTTATATAACACTACAACTCTATGTAAAATGTTATACAACAATGTTAAATAACATGACCACACTATGAAAAATGTTATATAACATGCTATGTTATATAACATGTTATGTTATATAGTTTGTACGCACCGTAAGTTGAGTGTTAACTGAAAAAAAACCATTGTATATTATTTATTGTCTGTGATCATTACACAGTCCAATATGTGTATATTTAAATAAAAACTGTAACTGTGTACTGTGTATACTGAAATCTATAATTTAATTAAAAAATAATAGAAAATTTCAAAAAAGCAAAATTACTATCTGTAATTTTAATCTGTGATTGTTTTTAAGTATAAGTTTAATAATACTTTAAAAGTTCAATTGAAATGATTATATTACCTGTCAATAAAAATTATTTAATAATCACGTAGTTTTTTTTAAACTTGTGTACATGTCTGTACTAAATTTGTAACACTATCCTACATATTTTAGAAGGTACCATAATGTTTTGCGTTTTCGCTTTTTCGTAACCACCTAAACTTGGTCGGGTTACCACGGTCATTCACTTCCTAATGACTTTAATCGTATTATCTCATTAATTATCCAATGTACTGAGCTGAAATTTTACTGATATACAACTGAACTAAAAAACTAATAATTGACATAACATTCAGTTCATATATCCAATCCATAGGCCAAATAACACCGCGCGCATCAAGACCGTGCTCGTGAAGAACTCAATATCATCATAACTTGTTAAATACTTACAGGATACTAATGAAACTTCACGTACATTTGAAGGCAGTTACAAGCTTTAAAATAACGTTTAAAGTAAGTCTAAGTCTTTAGAGCTCTTATTGAGAGTGCTGGGACCAATTGAAGTGTTTTTCTATTTAATGAAATAACCTTTAAGCTATGTATTATTTTGGTTTTTTTATTGCAGAACAAATTTAAACTAATTCCTAAGAAGCCATGTACAAAATATGATAAGAATCCGCTTAACCATTTCAAAGATCTAGCAAAACCAAAAACGTTACCCCAGCAAAATCTCGAATAACTTCGCAACCGATGAAAGAACAAATACAAAATAAGGCACAACATTTACTTCATCTAGACAACTAATTTTATAGCTAGTAATTATTTAAATATTCCCATTAGAAAGAAAAAGGTCTGGCTGGCGTAACGTTACCCCAGCAGGAAATGTTTTTGTGAAATAATTAAAAAACTATAAGCGCAACAAATTTAAAAATGTGCGCAACAATTACAGAAGCCGCAAAACTAATTATCTATAAGATTCAAATGACCATTTTCGACAACATCTGGCCTGGGTAACGCACACGATAGGATATTAGAACATTTTTGTCCTGGTAATACGTTCCCGTGGGATAATTTTCGACCTCCACACGGGCGAAGCTGCTGGCAACAGCTAGTTTACTAATTATAAATGTGAAAGTTTGTGAAGATGGTTGTTTCTCAATCACGCAACAACGGCTAAACGGATTTGGATGAAATTTGGCACACAGATTATAACCTGGATTATAACACAGGATACTTTTTATCCCGGTATAATAATACGATACTAATTAACGATAATTACGACTTCCCCGCGGGCGAAGCCGCTGGTAAAAGCTAGTATTATTATAAAATAATGAAGTGATGTAAATAGCCATGTGAATAAACAACATACCTACCGGTATTATCTGTGGTCTATCTACACTAAATCACGTACGTTCCCAAGCGAGTATGGAAATATCGTCACGTCACTGAGTAAAGGACTATTACTACCTATCTCGACGGTTCCTACGTATACCTACTCCCCTAACTACAAATGACAAATTTTACAGGAGAGCGTTTCAAACACGTGAATGTCATGTTCTGGTTAATGTAATCTCATGATGGATCTAAAGTGCATCGCCATTGCCATCTTAGACTTTTTTTTTGTTAAACTAAACTATAGTATAGGCTGGCCTGAAGGTCACGAAAACAAAACAAGCAAATCACGTATCTAGAACTAAGGGGATTATACGTACGGATAGGGACCGTCGATCTTGTCTTGCTATGACAATAAAATGACAAGATCCCTCACTACGCATTCTCGGACGTATGTAGGAAAGGTAGTATAATGCGTTGTTCAGACAAGCGGTGTCGGTCAATTTACTGTGTTTAAATCTCAGACTAAATAAATCAAAATACATCTTTAAAACAGAATGAATCCATATATTAGAACCAACTGTTCGCCACTATCTCAGACCGTAGAAAATTCTGTAGCCACTGCACCCATTAACTCACGGTAGGCTGCCTCACCAGCAACATCGCGCGTGGCACGGCAAACGAATGTAGTTTGATTTTATGGAGCAACGGATTTACTTTGTTCAGGACAAAGTAAATAAGAAAGGTTAGTAGATACCTCCGCTAGGTTTTGTGGTAGATACAAAACAGATTTTCAGAGCGATACGTTTTACCTTTTAATAAAATAAGACACAACCTAAAAAAAAAACTGTCACTCCGGGAATTCCGACAGAAGAGAAGACATAAACGAACTAATTGTAAACTTATATACCTACAGAGGTGTCGGTAACGGTAAAGCCTCGTATCCACTAGGAAACATTTGACATGTTTCACAACTTGTTGCTCATCATGTTGTAAGGCAACGAGGATAGTTTGTTTAGTAAAGGTGCGCGCGCAACAGACAACTTTGCGCAACTTGTGCGCCAGCTGGCAATGTCGCGCATTAATGTGCAACGTTGTCGAACATGTTGGGCGTCAAATGTTGCCTAGTGGATACGAGGCTTAACGGTAACAGAGGCGCGAGTTCAATTGTTTTTTGCCATCTCAAAAAATGCCCAACGCGCCTAAAGTTTTCGCTTCAAAAATCTTTTCCACTATCTTTTCAAACACTGGGCAGGTGCATCAGTCAATTTTAGTGATGCAGCATCACAGAGTACATTAGATTAAACTGAAATGCAGCATCACTAAAATTGACGTTTATTCGTTCAGTTCAGCTTCAGGCATTTCATTCATTCAAACAATTGATTCTTGTTATTTCATTCGTTCAATTCGTACGTCATACATCTGTTACGTCAAAACTCAAGGCTGCAGCTGTGCGCATGTTTTATAAAACTAATTGGAATCTAGCGAAATAAATTAGTCTCGCTTATTTAATGCTGAGTAGCGCGTTGCGACAGTGTTCGCAGTATCTCAACAAAATGGTGCCTGAAGTTGTGTTTGTATTGGGTGCGCCTGGCGCCGGCAAAGGAACACAATGTTCTTTTATTTCTAAAGAATATGGTTTCGTACATCTGTCCGCTGGCGATTTGTTACGCGAAGAGCGACAAAGGCCTGGGTCCGAGTATGGAGAGATGATCGAGGAGAAAATCCGGAACGGTGAGATTGTACCTGTGGAGGTTACGTGCTCTCTCATTCACAAGGCCATGCAGAACTCCGGTAAGACGCGCTTCCTTGTTGACGGCTTCCCGCGTAACAAGGACAATTTAGACGGCTGGGAACGCGTCATGTCTGACAAAACGAAGCTGCTCTTCGTGTTATTCTTCGAGTGCTCACGGGACATTTGCACCGAGCGGTGCTTAGGACGCGGCGCCGCAGGCAGCGGCCGGTCGGACGATAATCTGGAGAGCCTCCAGAAGAGATTCAGCACTTATCTAAACGACACCATGCCCATCATCAACCACTACGATGGAATGGGTCGCGTGCGCAGGATTAATGCAGAGGTGTCTCCAGTTGAAGTGTTTGAAGATGTAAAAACTGCATTCAACAACATTGGATTGCAAAGAATAGCAAACTAATTAATTTAGTAGTATAAGTAGGTGGTCAATCTTGAGCAGTGTACATTGCAGAGTATAGTCGTCTTGTCCTAGGAATATTGAAGTTATATAATAAACCAGTGATCTTTAAAATTAAAATAAGCAAATTACTACCCATAAATACATATAACCAATGCGCTAAAATAAAAATATTGCATGTGATTCTTTTGCAGAATTGCATGTGTAATACAAGGATTCAGCGGGTCTAAAAAGGCCACATTAAGCAATTCCTCTGAAAGTGATTCATTTCCTGAATTGCCTTATGATTCTGCTATTTGACATTTTACTTTAATAAAGCAATTCATAATTTGGTGACCATTTTACGAATTTCTATACAAAACTGTCAAATAGATGAATTGCGTGCTGTCAACGCAGTTAATATTATGAATTGTCAGTTTGTGACAATTTCACGATTTTAAATATGATTCATAATATGATCATATTATGATTCTGCCAAAGTGGCCTTTTTAGACACGCAGGTCTTGAGTATGCATAATTAAATTAATTTTGACCTTTACAATATAATTGTAGTTTGGATCAGTACTCAGTAGGTTTGGTAAATAGCTGAAAACACAATATTTGGATATATTTTCATTGTCAGTAACTTTATCTCTAAATTTCCAACTCAATAAGTAATAAGTAGAGATTTTTTTAAACAAATAAAAATTGAACTGAACCTATGTATTTTTAAATTTGTGCTTAAGTATTAGTTTTAAACAGTGGGTCTACATGCACATACTTTGGACTAAATGAAATATAAGTTATTAAAATGAAACACTATTTCAAATAATTTATTTTTAATCCATTTGAGTATTTTCAATGTGTCAAATCAGATCTATAATGGCTTGGTAAAATGTTTGATAATGTAAATTGTTATCTTTACTAAAGTACTTTATAATCTCTTATCAACAAGAGGTCTAGCTAGAGTTAACATTGATGTATTAAATTAAAGTATTCTTCATAACAAGCTAATACAAACAAAATTGTAAAGTGTTTTTTTCTTACCGTTTGAATCTTGGAAATATTTTAATATCAATGTATGTAATAAAGCAATATTGATAAAGTTATTTATATACATCTAACTTGTATTTACTGAAGATATATTAAAAGTTTAGGGGTAATCGCGTAACACACTACCAGTAGCAATGGCTTTAATTTTGACTGTTTAACAACATTGTGGTATTAATGTTGTTGAGCAGAATAGTTGTTGGAAAGAATTTCCAACATGAATCAATGTATTTAACTAGAATCATATCTTAAAATTATTCAGATTTTTATTCATAGTGTGGTCCGCATTTAGGGTGTTGTACTGTACATGTTTAGTTTTGATGCCTTAGCTTAGCAGTTTACTAGTAGTACAAAAATCTATTTAATAAAATTCAAAGCTGATTTGACAAAATAATAGCATTTTTGTCTTATTTAGTTTAATAATGCCGTATAGCTGGATATCCCAGTCTGTTCAAAATGTGCATTGTCAAAGACACATTCCTAGATTTTCGTATTTATAGGCTAGCCCAATGTGAAAGTATGTGTAACACATAGATTGTTGACTACGTAGATAATGTGGAAGTGAATACAATATTTATTGTTGTAATTTGGTTTATTATTTATTTCCCTAACACAACCACCCTACTTCTTGCAGCTCATGTTTTGAACCTGGGTAGGAAGCAAACAAAAAAACCTCTCGAGCTGAGAACCGCCTTTGGACACCCTTTGCTAACAGGCTCCTATTACTGAGGCTCTGCTGTCCATCCATCTGTCGCACGCCATGGACACGACTATATGACAGATGACGACGCTGGAACCAGAGTGATCTAGGGCACAATAGTATGTTTCTGAGAAAATAAAGGAAATGCGTTATGCGTTATTATTGGAAAATCTATGAGCTTTTTATTATTATTTTTTAGTTATATGTACTTCTAATGAGTTTTAAATAAAAAAATAACAATTTTTATCAGTATGAGTTATTTATTAAAACTAACATTCTTAGTTTTACAAAAAAAAAATCACTTAGATCACTATGGCAGTTCACAAATTTAAAAAAATGTGAGAATAGTGTAAGTTTTCACTTTGATATTGTAAGAAAAAATCACATTAATCATCACCAAATACAGCAGGCAAAAAATTATCATCTTGTGCTTCCTGATTGCCGCCTCTTCTAGGAACATGTGGTATGGTCAAGTAAAACTGATGATGGATAGGAGGTACAAATTTTAGAGTTTTTCTTATATCTTGCATTTTTTGATACGATATTAGTAGTAGTTTTTTATTTTAGTTTCAGGGGCTTTTTCTGGTATATAATTCTTTAGGTTACAAAAGAAAGTTTCAGAATCCATATCATTTGGTTTCAAATCAACCGTTTCATGTTTCCGTGTAGTCATCATTGTAACTAAGTATACCTTTACATAACTTTATCTTCGGCATGTTAGAAATTTTTGCGCCTTAGATCAGTCTGGCATGTCTCCATTTTGCAAATCGCACCGATTCTATAGTGAGATGTTGTGATTTCTCAAGGAAAAAAATACTGGGAAGCACATAGATCAGTATGGCCTGAAAGAATTATGATTTTTTCCTTGCAATTGTGTAAAAGAACCATTTTTGCCAAAAATGTCACTTAGATCACTCTGGTTCTAGCATCCTCAGATTTATAATACGTAAATAAAGCCGCTTGGCCCCGTGGGCACGGTTTTGTTTTTTTGACGTGGCGGTCAAAAGGTTAAAGGCATGGTCAAGGGGTAAAAGTTCGCCTTTTGACCGCTGTAGTCGTGACCATGGCGTGCTGGGCATACATTTTGTTTTGTCATCTATACATGACTGGTAGTCGAAAGGTCAAATTTTCTTTTTCATCATTCATTAGAATTTTCACTGAATGTGTGTACTACTATAGCCGCTGTACACAATCAGCCTATAATCGGTCACAGGCACGTCCTCTCGGTGACACGTAATCCACCACGTGGCCCCAGTGTGGGTGGTAGATGGCCCGTCTTCGAATTTTTGGTTTTCGGACATGCCGGTTTCCTCACGATGTCTCTTTCATCGTTTTTTAATAATAATAATAATAATAACGTTTATTGTTCATTTAGGACTAGATTACATGGCAAGGTAATATAATATGAAGCACAATCATACGTTTCTTAATCTAGTTAGTGGGTGCCGTACTGTTCTACTAGATAGGTTACAAAGTAACCTGTGTTTAGGAGAAACAGTTCCGATCCCCGTCATAAATGGTTGACTTATAGATAGCACGTGTAGGTATGGATATCAATATGTATATAGTAATCATTGCAGCAAGCTACAAGATAAGAGACAATTTAGGGCTGTTAAACAACAAACAAATAAAAAATAAAAAACTTCAATTACACAATTTAAAAATAAGGAAAATAAAAACAAATCGGATTTATAAAATTAAAATATTAAAGTAAAAACTTATAAAATTATAAAAAAAGAATGTTTAGTATGTTTGTGTGGTGAGTATATTGTTAGTGTGGTGAGTGTTTCGCTAATGTATGAATTGTGTGATGCATGTGTGTGTTTGAGTGATCACTTCCTTAGAAATTCTTCGGTTTCGTCGTAGTTAAGGTTTAGAAAGAAGGAGCGAACAGTCTTTTTGCAATTATTTTTAGTTAAGCCGTAAATCGGAATTTTTGCATTAATTTTATTGTAAAGTGATGGGCCAAGGTAGAGAGCAAACTTTTTTATAAACGCTGTGCGTGTAGGTGGGATTGTGCAGATTAGGTCTTTTCGGCGTTTGGAGATTTTTTTGAAAGGTGTGCGACGGTGTTGGAGAAGGACTATATGTAAAATGTATTGCTGCCTTACATTAAGTACGCTACATGATTGATATAGTTCCAAAGTTGGAGTGAGTATCGGTCGGAACGTAGCCACCTTTAGAATAGCTCTGTGTGCGACCTCCAGAGGCTTAAGTATTGTCTTTGCAGCACCACCCCAGCATGAGATACAATAGATTAGAATCGACTGACAAACAGCAAAATAAACTTTTCGGATAATTAATGGGTTTGCTACATGACGCAGAGTTTTAAAAATATAAATTAATTTTCGTATGCGACCAGAAAGAGTGTTAATGTGGGATCTAAAATTAAGGTTTTTGTCCACAATTACACCAAGATATTTAACCTGATCTACTGAGGTTAACGTAGGACATTGACAATTAGGTTGAGATTGTGTGGGGCAAGAATGAGCTTTAATAGAGATTGAGGTTTTTGGCTGGGAAGCATTGCTCATTGAAAAAGTGATTAAGTTTGATTTGTTGGCATTGAGAGTGAGGCTATGAGAAGAAAGCCACTTCAAGGCAGAATTAAAGCCGTCTTGTGCAGCAACTTGTAGTTCCGACCATGAGTTTGCGGTGAAAGTGATGGCAGTATCGTCTGCAAATGAAACTATTGTAGCATTTGGAATTTGGAGATTGCAGAGGTCGTTTATGAACACAAGAAAGAGAGTGGGCCCCAAAATGCTACCCTGGGGTACGCCATACTGTATGGGTAGATCATCACTCTTGTAATTCTCTATAGTTACAAACTGTGAACGATCAGTAAGGTAACTCCTGAAGAGATCAAGTGAAGACCCCCTAACACCTAAACTTTCAAGCTTGAGTAGGAGAGTGGAGACGGGAACGGTGTCAAAAGCTTTCGCGAGATCTAAAAATATTGTGAGAACCTTCTTTTTGGTATTTAGGTTCTGGACTATATTGTCAACTAACATATGGACAGCTTCAGATGTGGATTTATTCCTCCGAAAGCCAAACTGCTGGGGTGATAAAAGTTTGAAATGTTCGAGGTATTGGACTAATCGTTTGTTTAACAGTCGTTCAAGTACCTTAGATAGTGCGCTAAGGACAGCTATTGGGCGATAGTTGTTTGGCAAGGTTCCGTCTCCACCCTTGAATATAGGATGAATAATTGCCTTTTTAAAAGAAGAGGGGAAGATAGCTAATTGAAAGCAAAGGTTGAAAATGTAGCATAGTATAGGTGCGAGGGTCCGTGCGTATCTTTTTAAGAAAGTTTGTGATATACCATCCCAACCAGTAGCAGCATCAACCCTAAGCTGGTTAATAGTACTTAGAATCTCATCAGGATCCGTCTGTTCTAACACGAAAGATTTACTGAAATTTGTAGTATGAGCGGGAGTTGAGTGGAATTGTGCGCTCTTTATATTTTCTGCAAGCCTTTTCCCGATGTTAGCAAAGAATTCGTTTACATCATTGCAAGACTGTCTGGGCGAGTGAGAGTGAGCTAATAGCTGGTTTGAGGAGTGCTTCTTTTTCTGTGAATTAGTGATTGTTTTTATAGTGTCCCATAGTTTTTTAGGGTTGTGGTTTGAGAGCAATAGTAATGAAATAATTTATACAAAGTAAGGCGGCTGTCTGAGTTCGAACCTACAACTCGTAGTCACGTTCGTTGCCACTGGGCCACCACTGCTCCCAGGCTGCTTTAACAAGAACGTAATAAAAATAAAAATTCAAAGTCCCTTTAACTTTGTTTTTACTTTTCGAATAACATGTCAGTACTAGCGTACCCTTGTACGATTACGACTCGCACTTCATGAACTCTCCTAAAAAATACCCGTAAAAATTGGATTAAAAAAACGTGTTATCCTGGCTAACGCAAAAACTTATCAAGCAAAGTTAATAAAATTTATAAGGGACCACCTATAAAGTATATCCTTTCGAAAAAAAAAGTTCCAAATCGGTTCAGGCGTCTTCGAGTAATCGGGGAACATACATAATCATAAAAAAAAAAGTTTGACGAATTGTGAACCTCATTCTTTTGAAGTCGGTTATAAATAGAAGAGCCCATTATTTTAAAGCGAGAAGCCCTAGAACAGTGTAGCATTTGGCGAACCGCTAATCTACCGTGCTTACGTATGTGTGAAGCATTATAACTGCAACTTTTCCTTCGATTATCGCGAGACCGTTTTAAAAACTCATGTAGCGGTATTAAAAACTCATGTTCGTACGAAGTTTCTAAGCTGATTACGATGATATCATAGAACACTGATCTAATTGTTGATTTAATTAAACTTTAACTCTAACATCAGTTTTCAAATATAACTGCTAGGTGTGCTCATTATGGAAAAATACTTTATTTGATTTCTTACTATTAAATTACCACTTTTTAACAAATTTCCGTGTGCTATGAAACGAACGAACTATACAAATATTATTGATCCATAGACATGAGGAAGTAGGTATCTACCAACATTTTATTTTTGTCATGTACCACTTACACATGTTATATAGTTGTGGCACAGTTGTGGCCTATAGCCGCATTTGTGTGCTGGGTTGGCGGGGAATGAAACCACTGGCGACTTCTTGCTTCTATATTTGGAGTACTTTATTCTAGGTAGCTCGCCGCTGAATGTGTCGAATGACAAAAATGTTCCTATTTTTATAAAATTTTGATAAGGAGTCAAAATATCGATTTGACCAATCATAATTATAAAAAAAGCGCGGGTAAAGGCGTCAGCTAATTAGAGCGAGGCACAATATCATAAAAAAAAACGCACATAAAGCGTCAGCCAATCAGAGCGAGGCACACCGCATAATATTGAACATTTTTTCGTTAGACACCTCGAACCTTTACCGGAACGAGGACCGCGCTACATTATTTGCGTTTTTCGCTAACTTTATTATATTTACATAGGTAAAACTATATATAATCGGATTCCATGTTATAAAAACTATCTAAAAAAAAAATATAATCAATTAAACATACAATAACACACATATAAAATATAACATAAACACTTCCACTACTGTTTACCCCTAATACTCAATTACACAACTTATACGAATTATTAAATTATAGTAAAGTATTCACTGTTGTACTGTCTTATGAGTGTCTATGTACCACTTTATATACACTATTCTATTATGTACACTGTTCTATCACTTGTCCCGCACAATAGTGCTATATTACCTAAACTAAACAATTATCTATGCTAACACATTGTGATATTTTTTTTGATAACCGGCGAAAAATTCATAGTTTGCGCGTCGATGTCTCTGCCACCCCGTATAGGAGCCAGAGGTATGTTAAAAAAAATAAAAATCCGACTGCCTAAAAAGTGAACGTTAATTAAAAAAGATGGAAACAAGAAACTTGTTTTAAAAGGATGACTATTAGACGTAATAGGTACTATAAGCAATCTCATGCAGTGGTGTAAAAACTTAAAGGTACAATGAAAAGAAAAGAAATGAGAAGAGAATTTCTATTTATTTTTAAATAAACTGGGATACTTAACATCGACGGTCCCTACGTACAATCCCGTAAGTGGTAGATACGTGATTTGTTTGTTTTGTTTTCGTGACCTTCTAGGCCTCCCCCAAAAGGGGGGGATTTGCCATAATCGCCACGCTTGGCAGGCGGGTTGGCGATCGCAGTATGGTGGTAAAATGCATAGCGAACGCTGCTGCCCATTCTTTGGTAGGTCCCTTAGTCGCCTTCTACGACATTCACGGAAAGAAACGGGATGAATGGGCAGCCTATACTAGCGTTTAATTTAACAAAAATAAGTCTAAGATGGCAAAATGCACTTTAAATCCATCATGACATTACATTAACTAGAACATGATATACCTACAGGTGTTTGAAACTTTGAAGCGCTCTCCTGTAAAATTTGTCATTTGCAGTTAGGGGATTATACGTAGGGAGCGTCGATATTATAAATGCAAAAGTAACTCCGTCTTTTTGTTACGCTTTCACGCCTAAACCGCTGAACACCGACATCCAGGCAGGCGGAGCCGCGGGCAACAGCTAGTCCTATTATATTTTATTTGCTAGCCTATAATGTGTCCACCATGTGCTAAAAGAAGGCCTCCTAATTATTATAGTCTTATAATTCAAAACAAGCTAACTTTTCGAAAAGTCTGGTGCAGTTGGTGAAAGTTATCTTTGTCCAATCTCAGATTTGATCCCTCGGTTCGGGTAGTTGGGTAATGAAAGAAGGTATTACATGTAAAAAAATATTTATTGATAGTGGGAATAAGTTTAAAAAATATAAACATACGAATTAAAAAATAAGATTGTATAGATAGATACATTAATTACAAAAACGAATACAATTAATGAATAAAATAATTATAAATCATTCCAATTTTAGTTACGAGTTGGTAAACTGACAACATCACGTATCACTGCATTCCCCGATGGGGCTAGGCAGAGACTTACAGTACGCCCACATTTTGCCAGTATGTATTAGTTAACTATTGGTTAATAAGTTATTGTGCATAAATAAGTATTAACAAGGTCAAATTAAATTAGCTAGCAAAACCGCAGACGTGATGGCTATCGATATGTTAAAAGTTTTATTTTTTTGGGTTCTTCTTCCTGTGGTATTGTTAAGGAAATCTGTTTTACATAACATCACGCCTCATTTCCCCGAATGGTTGGGCAGAGCTGTACCTTCATTACTCCTACATTTCTTTAGTTATGTTTAAGTCAACTAGAATCTCAGTAGCAGCCCGGAGTCTCAGTAGAAACCCATAACACTTTGCCCGACCTGTAACCCAGCTGTAGCGCTTGCGACCACTTGTAGACCAACGAATCGGTTCAGTAAAATCTGTTTTCTGGTGTTTTATGATCTCCACGCCACAGACGTGTGGATGTCTGTGAACGTGAAGTTAACACAAAAAAATAGTGACACTCCGGGAGTGACGACAGAAGTGAAAGTGAAAACTTGAACAATTACGTGTGTATTTTTTATTTCGTCATATTAAAAAACGTTCAACGTTGTTCGTTCGTACGTTCGTGTTGTCAATGGTGTCGGTAACGATGTCGCGAGTTCAATTGTTTTTTTCCCCATTTAAAAAAATTCCCAACGCGCCTAAATAAGTTTTCACTTCAAAAAACTGCTGCAGCTGATATTTCAACTGAATCCATTAACTGCGATCAGCGACTCTACAAGTTTTTTTGTCATATTAGTTAATCATGTATAGACATCGACACTCATCATTATCACGTGTGTGGATTCCCGCTAGCTAATTTAGTTTGACCCTGTATTATCAGATTTTTGTTCCGTTTAGAGTAAGTACTAACACATCAGTCAATTTCTTGTCATTTTTCATTCATAAATAGTTGCCCATGATAAATCAATGAAGCTTGTAAGACTATTATACAATTTATTACACACTTTACTACGACGCAACATTATATTACATTAATAAATTAATTTAATTACTAATAATTGATTTACTTAAGCCATTTGTGTATTTAATGTTTAAGCGTTTCTGCTGTGAGACACCGAATCAATACAATAATAATACGTTTAATAAACCATTCATTTAATTTTCTTCTTAGATTATACACCGTGACATTTTATTCGTCTTACAACGGCAGCCCACTTCATGTATCCTGTGACTACTAATCATTTATATAGAAGATTTTTTTTTCTTTGAACATTTGCATAATTCAAAAAAATGAAAATATCATTCACTAAGACGCACGACGTAGTTTGAATCACCCTGTTATGGAGATGGAATTAATTTAAAAAAGTTGTTTGTTACGTAAATATTATTAACAGGGAGGGTGTTTCATAATTCTAAAGCATTTTTTACCTATTATATTAATTAATGGTAACAATGTTTTAATCGCGCCTTTTATGGCCGATACATTGAGTAGACCACCTTTGTAAGACGACTAAAATGTCACGGTGTATAATAATAATATCGCGATAATTAAGAACGACACACTGCAATAATTCTAGAATATCACTCCGTCTCACGGGCCCCTATCACTTGTCAGTTGAGTGAGGCCAAACGAGAGTAATCACTGGCGATTTTTTGTCGCGCAATGTTTAGCGCCGATAGTTGAAAATCTAACAGTGTTTTTTTGTATTCTGTTGGAGTCTCGATGCTCAGCCTTACACCGAGAATTGAAAATCGAGTGGGCGATTTTAAAAAATCGCGTCCATGCGTACATGGGGTAACTTCGGTCGCGCAAATGAGTCGCATATTTTATGTTAAAGTGGAATTCAACATTCAGACGACTCATTTTGCAACATCGTGTGGCACCGCAAGTCGTGACGTTTATGTAAATGAAACCGAATACAGCTTAATTTACGCGACTCACAATTAAGAAAATTACGCTCGTTTGGACTCAGTCTTAAGGGTAGTGACCTCAAACATTACAAGTTATTTAGATAAAAATCTACAGTTAAGGCCTCTGACTATACACTTTTACACCATACAAGCTAGATATATATTTAATGAAATGTTTGTAGCTATTAGCGTTAATTAATGAATGACGTGATTTTCGGACGGAGTTTTATTAGGTGGGTATTCACTATTGAGCCAAAAATTTGGTTCTCTGGGTTGGTTCCATTTGACATTATTTTAAATTCATCATTTTGAAAGCATAACATAAAATCACGCCTTGTTTGCCCGAAGGGTGGGCAGATGTGTGTGTAGTTACGTTTAAGTCCTATGAAATAGGAGGCGAACCGGGCACAAATCTAGACTCCGGGTTGCTACTGCGAAATAGGCTATTACACCCATTTTTGAAAAGTGTCCTAATTAGATTCTTAAGTGCTAATAAACCGCGAAAAACACCACATTTTTATTTAATCGATTAGTGCCGTAAAAATGCATTAGTTATATTTTAAAATTTCGCGTGTAATTTGACGAAACCGCTAGACGCAGTGGAGGCCATATTGGTCTGTGGGTATGACGTCAGTTTGCTATATAGACAAATGCGCTGATATTTTATATGATAATTGTTTATAATTTAATAAATAAGTTATTATTCTACTTATTGTTGGTTTGCTGTTCCTGAAAGCAAAATATTATTTAAATAAATATTACTTTGGTTACGAAAATAATAAAAGTACAAAGTTGTTCAATTGACACGCCGTATGACGTAATAACATGGCGGCTACTATTTCATGGTGTTATGAGCGTCGAACTATGCTGATTTTGTTTTATGCTTTCCGTTCGCGTTTCTTCCTAGAGAGCTTTCATATTGTTGCGTTGTTTGTACATATACATAAATGCCTTTTTCACATGAAGGTACGATACTCACGTACTCCTTTTGCCTCGTTTACGTTCATACATCTGTGGCCCTAATGTGAGTTTCATTTAACCATCTCGATCAAACGCATCGAGCGCGGTTGGCGCTCCGATTGGCCCTAGATTGGTGACGGACCAATCGGAGCGCCGAACGCGCTCGATGCGTTTGATCGAGATGGTTAAACGAAACTCACACTAAGGCTTCTGGTCACGCACGCAGGTTGCGAGTATTCCGGACCTGGCCTTTCTAATGAACATCCCCAATATGGTCACTATATGTCCTCTTAGAGCTACTACTCCCGGCGTTTCCACTCAAACCTTTTGTTAGTCGCCCTTAATTCATAGGTAAAGTATTTGATAAATATTTGGGTTAAAAATAAGCATACTGCTACAAAAATCTTTTGACTCCAGAATAGTGTTGACAGAGGGCGCTGTTGGTAAACATTAGAACAATTCTTCTGTGAAATGTCACTTGGAATGTGTTAGAAAAACAAGATGGCGGCCTAAGTTCCGATTTCCGTCATGCGCCTAAATGTCCTTATAGCGCTGTATAAATGCCCTTATAGTCGTCCCCGTTACCATCTTGCTGACTGGATTATTTTTGTTTCGGACAATTTCATATAGTGCCAGTATGAAAAGAATATAACCATTTTAACAATTTGGATTTATAAAGAAAACTACCGAGCTATAACCATTAAAGACGAAAGCGTTAGAATAGCCCGCAAAATTAAAATTCGCAGGTCAGTCGGAGGTTGTCCGTTGAAAATTAAATCGGAAGTAAATCTTACAAAAATAATCTTTCATGACTAGAAAACTATTTTGGGAATGTACAAGTTCAGAATTGGGTAAATCAGAGTTTCTACAGTCTTTAACTATTTATTTAGTAATTTTAATAGAATACTCGCCAAAATAAACGAAGTTGACACCTCGTTCGCTTATTCGTTTTCCTCAAAAAACAGCTTGCTTTAACTTGTTTGTGTTATTATTGTAGTTCGATAATATAACATCACGTGTCGCCTAAAGCCTTAAAAAATACTACAGCGGACATTCCTAGTCCTTGAATACTAGATCGATAACGAAGCCTCTTAAGCTTTCGGACCATCTTTTTAATAACCTGTGGTCGGAAATTGCACCGGTCAGACTGGAAGCCGACCCCAACATAGTTGGAAAACGGCTAGGCAGATGACCCAGACCCAGCGCGAAAGTGGTATGCATTAAAACCTTGCATGTTCTGTAATAATTGTTGGGCTAATATCATTTTTAATGGATTGTTAAGCGACCATTTTTTTTTTAAATCTAGAGTATCACAAACTACTCGGTTAAAAGCAGGTTGATAACAGCAATAAGCATGATCGAGGATGATATAAGTTTGACTTATAACGCCTCGACTGAGACACACATGTAACACCCGACGCCACGCCGAGACGTGAAAAATGTGGCCTATCAACAAACTACATGCGGACGAGTCTGTTCCTGCCCTTGTAATTGTTCGTAGTTAAACACTCTGCGGCCCGGTCTGCTGATCTTTTGCGAAGGACAGGAACACCTCCTCGAGGGTAGTCTCCGTGACGGAGTAGTCTTCGATGAGGGAGGGGAAGGCGGCGCGAAGGGACTCCAGCGCAGTGAAGAGGTCGCTGTAGCGCATTGTCTCGTTTATGTGGTAGTGTAGCATAGTCTGTGGACAAATTAGTCGTGGTAAGTTAAGCCAGGCCCAATTAAATGACTACGCAAACGTGATACGTATGGAGACACGATTCCGATACCCGGCGTTTAAATTTTTCGTCGGTTATTAAAAAAGAGTCACTCTCACACTCTGTGCCATTGGAAAAGGAAATTTATTTGTGGTAGTTTTATTTGCTATTTGAAGTAAAGTACATGATTATGAAGTATCGTCTTAAATGCTTATTTGAAGCTGGTAACTAACTGTCAAGTTTATCATTTATTTTATAACACATTTGCTCGTAAAGGGTCTCTTATTACACCAATTTCAATATCGTAATGTATGTCATTACACACTTGTGCGTTATTGTAATGTAAAACGCAAGGTTTATCAAGATGCTCCGTCTAAAACGAACGGTACTTTTTTAAATCTTAGCAAAGAGTTTTTATGTCAGAAAAGTGGTCAACATTTTATGAATAAAATTAACTTTGAGAGATAAAATAAAAAAAAATTACATTTAATTCTTTAATTTAATTCGTTTTGACAGTAAATTACAACCATTTAACTGTAACAAAAACAAAAAGTATTAATTTACTTTATTAGTTATACTGGCTGTTTTTGTGCCTTTGCCTTAAAAAAAAAGCGCTGATGCGCGCACATCGCTAATTTGTGAACAAGTAATAATCAATTTTACAAATTGTTCAAATTTTTGTAACTGCTTTAACAAGTGATTAAAGATTTACTCGTTTAAGAAAGTCCGACTTTTATTTCCTCGCAAACATGTTATAAAACGTCGTATGATACACTTGCGCTTTGAAAATTACAATTACAAAAGTAATTTTCAACTTACCGCACTTATATCATAATGTACTATTATATTATGTTTCGTGTGTCGTAATGTTAATTACTAAGAATCAAGTCCTTCTAACTTAACAGACAGCTGTGCTGCTGGGGAGTTTGTTCCGCCACTTCTTCCCAGCTAAAGCACTAGGAAGTGGTGAAGGGCGGGCGTGCCAGGGGACTGTCTTATGTAATTTTGATGTTCAAAAAGTGACGATACCAGCCTAGTTTGAATAAATGACTTATGATTTTAAAGTTATCGGCTTTATGTAAGGTTATAAAATTAAACTTACTTTATGTTCATCCTTTAGTGTGCAGTCGAAGGTCGTTTGTAGTTTCCCCTTTAATTCGTTCATCTGTGTCTTAGCGCCGTCCACCTCTGGAATATTATACGAGTTTTATTAGTCTGACTGCAATATATTTACAGGTTATAAAGTGCGTTTGTGTTCAATCATCGCAGCGTACAGCAGTAATTACTTTACATACTATAAGTAAAATGAAAACCTGACAACCAGTCTTACCAAGGAGTATCGTATTACCCAGTGACTGGGTTGTGGAGGTCAGATAGGCAGTCGCACAATGTAAAATACTGGTATTCAGTTGCATCCGGTTAGACTGGAAGCCGACCCTCACGTAGTTGGGAAAAGGCTAGGCAGATTTATATTAGAAGTAATATGATATCTCTGATTCATAACAACTAAGTAGTTTAATACGTTATATTACACTAGCTGCCGCCTGATGTTTCGCCCGCGTGGTATGTTAATAAAAGAAGCCTATGTCCTTTTCCCTTTCCATACCAAATTTCATCAAAATTGGACCGGCCGTTTGGGAGATTAGCCGAAACAAACAGCCAGTCAAAAATATATATTTCTTTTGTTTTAAGTGCGTATACAGTATGGAAAACACTACATGCAATATATTAATTACATGACACAAAAATTTAATATTATGTGGTGGGTGTAAGTTGAATGTTATTATTATGTGGAGGGTGTAAGTTGAATGTTACTGTTATGCGGAGGGTGTAAGTTGAATGTTGTTATTATGTGGAGGGTGTAAGTTGAATGTTATTATTATGTGGAGGGTGTAAGTTGAATGTTACTGTTATGCGGAGGGTGTAAGTTGAATGTTGTTATTATGTGGAGGGTGTAAGTTGAATGTTATTATTATGTGGAGGGTGTAAGTTGAATGTTACTGTTATGCGGAGGGTGTAAGTTGAATGTTGTTATTATGTGGAGGGTGTAAGTTGAATGTTATTATTATGTGGAGGGTGTAAGTTGAATGTTACTGTTATGCGGAGGGTGTAAGTTGAATGTTGTTATTATGTGGAGGGTGTAAGTTGAATGTTATTATTATGTGGAGGGTGTAAGTTGAATGTTACTGTTATGCGGAGGGTGTAAGTTGAATGTTATTATTATGTGGAGGGTGTAAGTTGAATGTTATTATTATGTGGAGGGTGTAAGTTGAATGTTACTGTTATGCGGAGGGTGTAAGTTGAATGTTATTATTATGTGGAGGGTGTAAGTTGAATGTTATTATTATGCGGAGGGTGTAAGTTGAATGTTATTATTATGCGGAGGGTGTAAGTTGAATGTTACTGTTATGCGGAGGGTGTAAGTTGAATGTTATTATTATGCGGAGGGTGTAAGTTGAATGTTATTATTATGCGGAGGGTGTAAGTTGAATGTTATTATTATGTGGAGGGTGTAAGTTGAATATTACTGTTATGCGGAGGGTGTAAGTTGAATGTTATTATTATGTGGAGGGTGTAAGTTGAATGTTATTATTATGCGGAGGGTGTAAGTTGAATGTTATTATTATGTGGAGGGTGTAAGTTGAATGTTACTGTTATGCGGAGGGTGTAAGTTGAATGTTATTATTATGTGGAGGGTGTAAGTTGAATGTTATTATTATGCGGAGGGTGTAAGTTGAATGTTATTATTATGCGGAGGGTGTAAGTTGAATGTTACTGTTATGCGGAGGGTGTAAGTTGAATTTTATTATTATGTGGAGGGTGTAAGTTGAATGTTACTGTTATGCGGAGGGTGTAAGTTGAATGTTATTATTATGCGGAGGGTGTAAGTTGAATGTTATTATTATGCGGAGGGTGTAAGTTGAATGTTATTATTATGCGGAGGGTGTAAGTTGAATGTTATTATTATGTGGAGGGTGTATGTATGTGTGTATGAGCAGGGTGTAAGCCCAGCGCTATGACCCCACGCAGTGCGCACGTACCGTCGGCGCCCGCGCGCAGCGTGCTGGCCAGCTTGAGCACGACGGCGTGCCCGCGCGCGTGCTGGGCGCGCAGGCTGGCCGCCGTGCCCAGCGCGCACACGCGCCCGCCCGACATGATCGCGATGCGCGAGCACAGCGCTTCCATCTCGTCCATGCTGCGAAACACATATTATAATAAATAGCTATGCCCATCAGCTATCTACCAGTAAAAGTGCCGTCTAGCCGTTTCGAAGGTAAGCCGGAACAAATAGACATAGAGACAGACAACAATGAAAAAAGAAAAGGTTATACCTACGTACCGTATATACTTTCATATCTATTAATTGATATTCTAATAATTGTATGCTTCTTTTAAACTGTTTTTACTTCTTTATATATAATCTGCCTTCTTAAAGAGATCCGCTAATAATTGCCAAATGGTCCTGTAGGTTATAAATTATCTAGACACTGCAATGTCTTGTTTCAACCGTCATTAATTAAAATCTAAGATGGCGACTGCGACCATTTTTGGAGGTGGATTTTCGTCATGATTGCTGTTTTCATAGTTTTCGAGGGTGTTCAAGACGATAGTGAAGTCAAAATAAAATCCAAGATAACGTCATGTCATTTTTATTGTTGACTTTTAAATGGATAAAAAAAATCTAAATGGATTTAAAAGCGTGACATGCACATTTAATATTTCCAATAGACCAAAAAAGGAGATTATCAAATTCGATATAATTGGAGATCGCATCTGATTGTACAAAGTTTCGCCTGTGGACAACCAGTTTTTTTTTCCGACACACTAGTCAATTCCAGTTAATGACTTACAGAAATAAAATCAATCGATCAACAGTTGATTGAAGTGATTCAAATAAAGATGATTTTGGATTTTTTTGTCATTCAAAAAATCTAGCACAAATATTACATTAGAGTGTTCAATAATATTTTTAGGAGCGCAAAATGGGAATTGTTAGATGTCCTTAATTTTTTGGTCTAGTATTGCTCCATAAAAAAGACTAACCAATTCTTTTTTAAAGGCGTTTGTCTCTTTTTCATGTAAGAATTATTCTTAATTTTTTGGATAATTGAGGGTTGTCCATAAAAATTACTAAAATTGTTAATATTTTTTGAATGCCGTACGTTCGTCTGTTACGTTTACGATCATTTCACTGTATCGGAAGAAAAAATCTAGACAACAGGACAATGCAAAACAATGATCACAGTGACGGGGAGAACCAGTGAGTTTGGGATACGCTGAGCGTCTTTTTACACACGTTATGTTTGGTCAACAAGTGTACCTGTGGGAGGTGATGATGATAGCTCGCTGTTGCCGCAAGGCCTTGCGCAGCGCGGTCCACAGCCGTCTGCGCGCGGCCACGTCCACGCCCGCGCTGGGCTCGTCCAGCAGAGCCAGCTCTGGGAAAGGGAAAACTCACTTTTGGACGTCAACATTTACAAGAAAATAGACTTGTTTCTAGGTGCCAAAATGTGAAGAATGGCCAAGAAACTACATAGAATCTTTTAAAACGTTTTTTGTGTACATTACTTAGGATAGGCAGAAACTACAAGAGCGACGTGCTACGATTCTCACATACTCTTGTTGCTTCGTTTTTGTTCATACATCAGTGGCCCTAGTGCAGTGATGGGCAAAGTATGGCCCGCGGGCCAGGTCCGGCCCGCGAAACCATGTAATCCGGCCCGCCGACGGTCCTTCGACATGAATAGTATATTACCCGCGATAATTATATTTTGACGGTCCAGAAGTATAAAGCAGATTCTACTTGGTAGAATAATAGACGCATAGGTAAAGGAGCCAGCTAGACTAGCCTTTTCGCGCTACTGAAAGTTACTTCGTCACAGCTCGAACCTGCATTCGAAAATATTATGGCAAATCAAAAGCAATTTCATGTCTCACTCGCCTATGGTAGGCAGGGCCTTCGAATAAAAGTTAAATTGTAATTTTTTACATTTGTGCAAGTGTACAATGCTGTAATGTTTTTATATGATTAAAAGTTTTAACACAAAATGCATTTTTCCTATAATTCTGGCCCTCCTTTGAAATGTCTTAA
The DNA here is from genome assembly GCA_949091785.1 of Polymixis lichenea. Lineage (NCBI taxonomy): Eukaryota > Metazoa > Arthropoda > Insecta > Lepidoptera > Noctuidae > Polymixis > Polymixis lichenea. The sequence goes on along the minus strand of OX420948.1, from coordinate 20,875,411 downwards.
ACTTTCTGGCCCCCCCATAAAGAAAGTTTGCCCACCACTGCCCTAGTGTGAGTTTTTTTAATCTTATCGATTTAACGCATCGAGCGCGTTCGGCGCTCCGATTGGTCCTTCACTAGTCCAGGACCAATCGGAGCGCTGGATGCGCGATGCGTTTGATTGAGGTGGTTAAAAGAAACTCATACTAGGGCCACAGAATCTAGTGATACGTGCACGCCGATTGCGAGTACTATGCGCACCTGGCCTTTCTGAAGAACATCACCATTAAGGAATTATACCTTCTAGGGCGTGTCGTCCCGGGATTTCCACTCACGTTTGCCTCGTAAATACCTTTGTTAGTCGCCTTTCTTTCATCCTCTTAACATTAGTAAACCATTAAAGCATCCTGTTATGTTCTGTGTGGTGCCGGACGTAAAAGAATAGCACCATCCCATTTCTTCCCGTGGGTGTCGTAGAAGGCGACTAAGGGACTTACTAGAGAATGGGCAGCAGCGTTCTCTATGCATTCGACCATCAAACTGCCATCGCCAATCCGCCTGCCAAGCGTGGCGATTATGGCAAATCCCCCCCCTTTTGGGGGAGGCTTATGGCCCAGCAGTGGACGTCTTTCGGCTGATGTGATCCTGTTATAGCAAGGCTATGCCCAGTACCTGCCCCGCCGCACAGCGCCGCGGCCGCGCCCAGTCGCCGCACACACCCGCCGCTGTAGCCCTCCACCCTGCGCCGCGCGTACTTCTCCAGACCTGGTGGAGAATTCACACACATGTACTAAACGAACACTTGTTAAACTGTAGTAGTAATTTATTTAGTTACTTGTTAACATAGGTAAAAAAATACCGATCTTATGTTCGATGAACAGATCGCTATCTTATGCCAGGAGGCGTAGAAATATGGTATCTATGGCAATCTAGATAATGATAACATTAAATAAAAAATTACTCAAAATATTTGAAAATCATGCATAATAATTATAGTGAGAGTACTAAATTAGAAAATAAATTGAACAATTACATATTGATCAATACCATAATTTATGTCAGACCTAAATGAGGAATTATTAAAATGTCAGAAATCTATGTCAAAATAATTAAAGTGTCATAATTATGGTGTAATTCTAAATTAATTCGTCATTTAAGTATTCGTCAATAGTATAATAACATTTATCAATTGAAGGGCACACGGGAAAAACATGCAAAGTCACATTTTTATGTTTTTTGTACTGGTAATACCATTCTATAGTACAAATGTGGTAGAACGAAACACCAAAACTTTGCAATAACTTCAATTAATAATAATTTTTGTTTTATTTTAAGCTTTAATCTACATTGTTTTAGTGACATTGCATGTTTTTCCCCTGTGCCCTTCAATGAACAACAACAAAAGTAAATAAAGATAGCGTTGAAAATTCTCATTCTACAAGGAAAATAATGGAAGATGAAGGGCGCATCAGTATAACTGTCAACTTTGGACTATCACCCATGTTGGGAACCGTAACAATAATTCCTCAAGTATTGCTAAAAATGTAAACATTGTATAAAATGAGACGGCACATAACAATAGTAAAACACGCGCGATTGTGACATTAAAGATCGATGTGTGTGCGCAAACGCTGTTTCTGGCCGAATGTTGAGTGGGCGCGGGCCATTCGGGTGCGTTCATATTCAGCGCATTTAGGCGCGTTCAACCCATATCATGATAGAGATGGTCATGGCAAGATGTTAGCCAGCCAAAAAACAGCCAAACCTTTTTAGCGCGGCTATCACGTTTCTCAGCCATGACGCCACTCATGAGGAGATAGCTTCTGCCGGCAACAGATATCTTATGGCACGATCTTGTGAAAAATAGGACTCTCCACGCGCTGCGTTACGGGATATTTGTCCGATCTGCTGCCAACGCCAAAGTCTACCTTGCTCGTCTGCCCCAATCGAAAAGACTGCAGCCCAACATTCCTACAAAACCTAGCACCAGGTGCAGCAGTGTTTGAAACTTGTGGGTAGAGGTAGAGCCCACCAACTGGGGTTAGAAAAGGAATCAGCAAGAACTGTCACCAAGGACCTCAACCAAGGAACCAGAGCCACTAAACCTGTTAAAATCTTGTCATGTAGTAGCCAGAAAAGGAGCGGAGGAAGGAGATGCTCCTGCAACATTGCAGTGAGCAAAGCATTTTCGCCCTAGTCTCTGCAATGTTTGTGAGGGGAAGACTAGCCTGAATACTCCTCACTTAGCCTTGGCCGAGTCAGATAAAGAAGACGATTTCGACGACCCTTAACTACTAGATCAGACAATAGTGTTTCTTCGGAGCCCCAAGAAGAGCTGTCTGACGAACCTGGGCCTTCAAAATAACACGTCTGTCTCGCTAAGTGCGTATAGGTAACCCGAATATAACGCATCTTTCGCAATATTTTATTTTAATGAATATTAATTTACATTGTATTGTGTTTCTGTCACAGCAATCAGCTGCAGTCCCGCCATGACTTGACGTTTAACGATCCTAGTGACTTTCCCAGTGCGATGAGTATTTTATTAGCCTGGGCTCTGCTGGGAGGACAGCTAACTATAAATATTACTTATTGGAAAAATTGCCTTTCTCCGGTTTTATTGGACAGCTGCGCTCAAATAGGAGTCTTTTCTGTAGGATGCACCTTATAGAAACTATACGTCAAAAACTGAAAGAAGTTCGAATGTTTCGAAGTTTCTGGAGCACCACGCAGTTAGCACAGGTCTTTCGAAGCTGCAAACTTGGTTTTCCACTTTTGGTATTTATCCTAACAACATCCCAAAAAAAATCAGTGCGGAGCAATATTTTGCTACCTTTATCGATTTCTGTGTCTACGGTGACTAGCCTATATTGTCATCAGAACATCAATAGTGCGCAAAGTTACAAAGTGATTGAGCAACAGGAAGTTTCCCAAATTGAGCTTTCTAAATTGCATCAAAAGCGAAAAAAATATCATTCGATACCGTAACAAACATGTATTTACAATATTATAATCTTTAAAATCATCAATAGAACTCTCTCTGATCGACATATAACCTAACATTGACCTGAAAATTTGTATTTCGCGGGTACCTTAACAGCAACAAAGTAAATACACGTTGTAAAAATAAACTGTTCACTCACCAACAATATGTATCCAATTCGTCACTTCCTCTTCCACCCGTTTCTTGTCAAACCCTCGCAGAGTGAGGATCAGCGCCAAGTTCTCTTCGCCAGTCAAGAACATATCCAGCCCGAAGAACTGCGGGCAGTAGCCCAGGGTCTGGAGGTACTGCGGGGAAAAGAACATGGCATTGTAGAAATAAAACAGGTCAAGTGCGCGTCGGACCACGCGCAGTAAATTCCGGAGTCGGGATGAGTAATAACGCGTTTACAGCATTGATTTTACCAACCGCAACAATAAGTTGGTATTTCATAGTATTTCCGAAAAAAGTACTTCACGGAACCGCACGATACTTTATCGACTTAAGCGTGCATTCTGCACTTAAGGCAAATGCCGTACCTATTATTGCAAATAATGTGTAAAAATATATTTCAATAAATCAGTGTTTAACGAACATTCTCGACGTTCAGTTTTATTTCATCATTCCAATAGGATAACCCCGTTTTCATGTCACAAAATGATCGGATCGACGGATCCCCTACATTTATTTTGGTCCTTCGAGCCGGATGAAACAAAGTAACAAAGGCTATAATAACAAGTCCCTTAGAAACATCATAATCTTTTTAATTATGGGATCTAACGATACCCTGACAGTGCAATGTGATCATTATATCAACGTCTTAGGGACTACAGTAGGTTACCTGCGAGTTGCCTCTCTTGAGGTGGTGTCCGTTCCCGAAGATATTTCCTCTGGTGGCGCTTTCTTCGGCAGTCAGCATCTTGAAGGTGGATGACTTGCCCGCGCCGTTGACGCCCAAGAGGCCGAAACACTCGCCTAAACAAAGATAAGATTATTAAAAGAGTAGTAGATGTCGCCATGTTGGATTAGTGGCCGAAAGCGCAACCGTTAAGCCTGGAGTTAGAGATTCGATCCTCATGTCCAGCAAAGTATTATTATTAGATTTTCCATAAAGAGATTCCTAGTAGCAGTTGATATTTATCTCCAGGCCCATCACAACATTGGAAACCAACACTTATTTTTGGCTAATCTTAAAATAAGAGAATTCACAAAATGCCTGTGGTTATTGTCTCGACAATGTCTATTTACCAGATAAATGAATGTGTTTGAAATTATTATCCGGAAAACGGTACTTATCTGGATAGACAAGTATAACCAGATGCAGCTGATTTTACATGGAACGACTATCTGACCTCCACAACCCGGTCACTGGGTAACACGATACCCCTTGGTAAGACTGGTTGAATGACTAAAAAATGCCATGGAGCGTGCCAAGTGCGTGCCAAGTGCCTGAGCCTTGGTTTTTTTAAATAAGATTTTGTATGTTCAGTTTTTTATTCTTGTATTCAATATGAAATGTGAATTTAGTTTAAGATTGAATGTCATACTGTATTTTTTTTTCTGTTCCTTTTCCGTGGCTGTGTTGTGCTGTTCACACTCTTTTTTTACAATCTGTTTTTAGAAGTGAAGACTTTTAATTGGCTATCAGTCTCACATACTATTTTTAATCTGTTTGTTTTAGCTGTAAGTCATCCATAGTAAATAAATAAATAAATAAATAAATAAATAAATAAATAAATAAATAAATAAATAAATAATATCTCATAAACATTTTTTTTTTAATCAAATTTCGCATCTAAAACCTAATTCAAATGATAAAAAGGTTTATCTGGAAGGAATTTAATAACTTTGTTTAAACGCTAAGTCACTTAACTGTATGTAGTTTATTACACATTTTTGGAGCCATGCAAAAGACAGTTTTTTGCATAAGTGCCACTCAAGGTGGTGAAACGCCTTAAGAGAAGATGTTACCTTTCTTGACAGAGAAGCTGATGCCCCTGACGGCGTTGACACTCTTCTTGTAGAACGGCCTGTAGTTCTTGTGCAGGTCGTGCACTAACATCGCGTCCGGGATCTGTTTCGTTGCTGCAAGTAATAAAAAACAACTTAAAAATCTTAAATTTATTTATATTATTATTTATATATACTTTATTGTACACCACAAAAAATACACAACAAAAAAACAAAGTACACTACAAAATATACAATGGGCGGCCTTATCGCTTTCCGCGATCTCTTCCAGGCAACCTTGTTATTCATTCAGATACACAACGAAGAGCCTCCATCATCATCATCATATCAGCCGAAAGACGTCCACTGCTGGACATAAGCCTCCCCCAAAAAGGGGGGATTTGCCATAATCGCCACGCTTGGCAAGCGGGTTGGCGATCGCAGAATGGTCGTCAAATGCATAGAGAACGCTGCTGCCCATTCTCTAGTAAGTCCCTTAGTCGCCTTCTACGACACCCACGGGAAGAAATGGGATGGTGCTATTCTTTTACGTCCGGCACCACACGGAACGAAGAGCTTAAACCGCTGGAACTAGAAAAATATACACGGGATTTTTGAAAATGTGTATGATCGGTAAATCCGATGGGTTTTTTTTTTTCGCTGGGTATCTGTGCCCGATACGAGCCTATCGGGTTCATTAAGGAAGACGAACTTCTTCAACCGACGGCTTGTAGACACGGCTACACATTAAGCATAATTTCCAGTTTACGCTGACCTCACACTGTACGGAAATCCTATACAATCCGAGATGAGCTTATACTGGAAATTTTTAGCTTGCTGTATAGCCGTGTGTACATAATAATAATAGTTCTATGTTTGTTACTGTGAATGAGGTAATTCATGCGGCCTACAAAAATGTCCTTTCTTTCGAAGAAAGACCGAAACTAACTCACAGGTCAAAGTCTCTTTTAAAGTCCAGAAATCACCTTGATCAGGTCATGTGAAAACCATGTAGATTGGGATACCTGAAATGGTATTTTGAGGAAAGAACCACACAGATTGAGTGGATATGTCCAGTCAGTGCACACATTTGTCACTAATCATGCAGCTCAACTCTTCTGAGTTGAGCGTTTGTATAAACCTACTAACAGAAACAAAATAATTTATCATTTACCTAAATTACTCATTTGTCATTCATACCGTTCCCATTTCTTCCCGTGGGTGTCGTAGAAGGCGACTAAGGGAATTACTACAGAATGGGCAGCAGCGTTCTCTATGCATTTGACGACCATACTGCGATCGCCAACTCGCTTGCCAAGCGTGGCGATTATGGCAAATCCCCACCTTTTGGGGAAGGCCTATGTCCAGCAGTGGACGCCTTTCGGCTGATATGATGATGATGATGACCGTTCTTATTGATTATTATTTTGTCATTTGTTCGCCATACATATTCTGTGATTTTGGAGCAATTTCCTTTGCACATTTCCCCTATTACCCATATAAATTTAGTATCCTGAGTATGTATGTACTTACGTAGAGTGATAGCCTTGGAGACGTAAGCGCTTTCCGCGCGCACCATCGTGTCTTGTTCTACAGGCTGCTCGGGCTGGTAGCGCAGGTTCATCAGTTTGTCGAAGAGTCCGTTGAAGATGCCGCGCTCCGTTAGGAATACCATTGCCTGAGGAACAACAAAGAATAAGCTTAATCAGTCACAACTGATGGGGTCCGCAATGGCCGATGCCTGCCAGGTTTATGATGATGAACAAGACCCCAATATAAACTATAGCACATTTTTTTCTACAGTATGCCAAGAATTCAATAAAGCATGTCCTGTAAAAAAAGTTACAATCACTCCTAAACCAAAATTTAGCGAATGGGCCACAGCTGGCATTAGAAAAAGCAGAGATGTCTTATATAATTTGTACCACGAAAAATCACTGACTTCTGATCAGGCCCTTCATAATTATGTAAGAAACTATTCTAAGATATTCAAAAGAGTCTGCGCTCAAGCTAAATCTAAATTAATAAGTAACAAAATTAATATTTCTAAAAATAAAATAAAAGCTGTGTGGCAGGTAATTAACAAAGAAACTGGAAACACACAACAGCGAGATCAGAATGAATTAGCTCTAAAAATTGATAATGAAACCATTTCAGATAAGTTAAAAGTTGCTGAGACTCTAGAAAATTTCTTTACCAACATCCCAATAGAGGTTACGAAGTCTCTACCCTCATCATCTGTATTAGCTGAATCTCTTCTTAAAGAAAACATCAGTAAGGACATTCCAAATTTTGAATTCAAGCCCATTTCTATTGCCACAATTAAAACAGCATTCAAAAGTCTTAATTTAAAAAACACTGAAGACTTATGGGGGATTTCCGTTAAGGTTCTTGAAGGTATCATTGACACAATTGCCCCTGTCCTAACAGGCATATTTAATCAATGTTTAGACAGCGGTACGTTTCCTGACTTAATGAAACATAGTAAAGTAGTACCAGTTTTTAAATCGGGTAGTAAGTGTGATCCCTCAAATTATAGACCTATATCTGTGCTTCCAGCAATGAGCAAAATTTATGAAAAAGTCATGCTAGACCAGATGTTGTCACATTTTAACTCAAATGGGATTTTACATAGTCGACAGTTTGGTTTCACGAAAGGTAGGTCGACGACTGACGCGGGAGTAAAACTCGTCAGTCACATTTTGGAATCCTGGGAGAAGTCCCAGGATGCAATTGGCATTTTCTGTGACCTCTCAAAAGCGTTTGACTGCGTTGACCACAACACACTCATCTGTAAATTACACCACTACGGAATTCGTGGACGAGCTGCTGATCTTGTACTTTCCTATTTATCAAACAGGCAGCAAAAAGTAAATGTTAACGGGGCAACGTCCTCGGGGTCTCTAGTTAAGATGGGCGTGCCTCAAGGTTCAATTCTTGGCCCTTTTTTATTTCTAGTTTATATTAATGACCTTCCTTACCTAATGGCAAACTTCTCGGATATAATTTTATTCGCTGATGACACCTCTCTTATTTTTAGAATAGATAGAAAAGATACGGATGTCTTACATGTCAACGATAGTCTAGCTGTTCTCTCGAAATGGTTTGCGGCTAATAATCTTTTACTCAATGCGAACAAAACTAAATGTCTTAAGTTCTCATTACCAAATGTACCCCAAGTAGGGCTAAATTTAAAACTTGATGGCAAGAAACTAGATGCTATTTCGGAAACTGTATTTCTAGGAATTACTTTAGATTCAAAATTGCAATGGGGTGCCCACATTAGAGCTCTCTCAAGTAGATTAAGTTCAGCTGCTTACGCAGTAAGAAAAATAAGGCAGTTGACTGATGTAGCCACAGCTAGGTTAGTATACTTTGCTTATTTTCACAGTATTATGTCTTATGGCGTTCTGCTGTGGGGATCGGCAGCTGACGTAGATTCAGTTTTCATTTTACAAAAGAGGGCAATCCGCGCTATCTATAAAATGGGGCCTCGCGAGTCTCTTAGAAACAAATTCAATGAAATTGATATACTAACTCTGCCTTCTCTTTATATCCTAGAAAATATCTTGTATGTTCGCAAAAACTTAGGTCTTTTCAAAAAAAGATGCGACTTCCATAATCTAAATACACGTAGTAAAGATGAAATCGTGATTCCAAAATTTAGATTAACTAAAACTAGCAAGTCATTTCTAATAAACAGTATCCGCTTCTATAACAAGTTGCCAAAGTCGGTTACAGAACTTAGCGATGGAAAGTTTAAAACTCATATCAAACGTGTCCTTATCAAAAAAGCATATTATAAGATAAAAGACTACGTTGAAGACAGGGAAGTTTGGCATTAATTCCTTCTGCACATGTGGCTTCCCTGGTACCTCATTAACAGCATAACTTTGTGAGAGTCTATTAACTGCTTCCAAATTACAATGTTAATTTTTAATATTTTTATTTTTTACACTTTCTGACATATTCTCGTCATTTTTGACATTATACATCGCTTCAAATAGCACCTATTTATTAGTGATTCTCATGGAAATCATGTCACTTTGTTTAAATAGGTTGATCTTACTAATGTAGATTCTTTTACATATTGTGAATGGGAAAACATTGTAGGCCTTACAGATTAGATTTATAGACGATTTTCTATTCTTTATTTTCATTCCTCTAAGTACTTGGTACTTATTGACAGGCCTGCACTGTCCTCCCATACCTATTATCACTGTAATTTGAAAACATTGTAAAACCCAATTATTTTTTAAAAGAGTAACCGTGGAGTTTCTTGCCGGCTCTTCTCCATAGGAAGCGACAAATTGGAACCGTGCACCTAGCTTCTGACGTTTCATAAGTGCCCTTGCAGGTTTATGTGAAATAAAATATTTTGATTTTGATTTGATTTGATTTTGATGTTGTCTTCTAATCTCTTCAGTACGATATTGGAGGTGTTCTTTGTGTTGGTCTTCGTTTCCTGATGCCAATAACAAATCGTCGATAAATGGGAAGACAAAATCTAATCCTCGTAGGACTTCATGGATGTAACGTTGAAACGTTTGTCTCGCGTTCTTCAAACCAGGGCACATACGTGGGAATTCAAATAATCCCATCGGGGTGATGATTGCTGTCTTCTCAATATCTTCTTCTCTCACGCTCAGTTGTTGATACGCACGGTTGAGATCTATTGTTGAGAAGATAGCTTTTCCGGATAGGTGACGAGTGAAGTCTTTGACACGTGGGACGGGATAGCGATCTGGTATGGTGAGGGCATTAAGTCGGCGATAGTCACCACAAACTCTTATATCGTCATTCTTCTTAGGAACTGTGTGTAGAGGTGATGACCATGGGCTTTTGCTAGGTCTACATAATCCTTGTTCGATCATGTTCTCGAATTCTTTTTTCACTGTTTCGAAGCGATGCGGTGGAATTGGTCGGGCTCGGCTGTGTATCGGTGGTCCAGTTGTTTCGATATAATGTTGCACTAGATTATCGGAGTTTAATCGCATCGATGTCAATCTTGTAATGCCGGCATACTGCGATAATATGTCGTGGTATGATTGCGACATGTCTTTGCTGCGTATGGTAGGCACGTTTGATAGTCGCATTGGGAAACCCTGGTGTTCCTGAAGAACAAGATGAAGGCGTGTGCGCTCTGCAGTCCGGATACTCCTGTTTCTTTATCGGCTGCCAAAAACGTGGTGTCAGTTCTTCTCAGAACTGCTTGCTTCGTGTTTCTTTATTGGATGTCAAAACGTGGTTGTGTGCTGGGATGAATGTGGGCTACACATCTCTTGGCGTGTTTGGGGAGTAATACTGACTCGTATGCCGTGACGATATGATGCTCTCTTATGCCGGGCATGTCCCCCTCTCTTTTCAATGTTTTGCATTTATTTGGCGTCCCGAGACGGCCATAAATTTTGACGAGGAAGATTTATTTATTTAAATACACCCTAATAGAGTTATCCAAGGTGATGTTCGAAGTCACAATGTATTTATATAACGTGTAACGGAAAGGGTATATACATACCAAGGGCACGGCTTCTTTGGATGATATCAAACGATATTGGAAGGGGTTTTTAATCCTATCTCTACATGTTCGGAAGTTGTGAGAATTTTTAACACACTGATACAGAAACCGAACTTTTCAAACTGAAATAAACACATCACTCGGAAGTGATTTATCGTGATATTGGCAAGTAACGTGGAAAGTTATTGACCTACGTGGTGCGGTGACACGTTTGTTATGATTTGAATTTAAGAAACATGTGAAACCGAAAATTTGATATCAATGCTTAGAGTATTTTATTTTGAGCTGAAACTATGTATAGTGATTCTATACCAGCTGTTATTTTTAGGGCTTAAGGATAGCAAACACACAAATTTATAATAAAAAAATATAACTTATGAAAAAAGATTGTTTATTTCACCATTGTGTACTTACCATCATGACTACAAACTGCACAAAAAGTATGACGATGCTTTTTCCGGGAGAGAAATCGTCTATACATAAATAGCACCGCGGGTTTTCGCCAGCTGAAACAATAATAAAGAAATAATAATACCAGCCTTTTATTGTTGCATTGTGGGGCAAAGGATTCTTCTCATACAGAGAAGCAGAGGAGCGCTGATCACTACACTTGCTGAAAATAGGTTGGCGATTTTAGACTTACATAAACTATAAGTCGAAACAAAACAAAAACGAATAATAATATAATTTTATTAAGTTTTCACCTTAACGCCAGAGTTGGTCTTTAATTAAAAAAAAAAACCCAAGAAAGTAGGGTAGTTTTCTAGTTATAATCAATATTTCAGCGTTCGACTTTATCGACCGCTAAAATGTCATAGTCATCATCATCAATTCAGCCGAAAGACGTCCACTGCTGGACATAGGCCTCCCCCAAGCACCGCCACTTGGACCGGTTCTGTGCTTCTCGCACCCAGCGGATTCCTGCGGCCTACTTATTTAGTAGTTAAGTAAGCCTATAACCTTTATGATGTCAAAATAACTGTAAAGTATTTACTGAACTCATTTTTCACGTAAATATTTTGTCTATAGTATTATTTAGGTTCATGTCGCCTTCTTTTCAGCTTGATTGCAATATAAATATTAGAAGAGCAAATTGCAAATGTAAGGCATAACTATCTGAAAAATGTAGGCACATCTGTGCTTTAATTTACTTTAAAAATTCTCCAGATATTGATATAACGAAAACTAACAAAAAATATTTGAGGTTATGTTTACTTAGATTTGTTTTTATTGAATAGTACTACCTACTATATACAAAACTCAGGTATTTTTACAAATAACATTATTGAGTAAGTTCTAAATGTTTTGATACTCATACTTACACATTTTGTTTACTGTATTTATCGACTTTTATCGTTTATCACGTAACTAAGGAAAGTAAGTAATATCCGTGGGAAAGTAATAGAATTTCACACCATTTGATTTGAGTTTTCTTTGAAGTGTTCGAGCTTCCAGAAACACAGCAATACGTTTTTACTTAGTAATTATGTTTGTTTTTTTTCACTTCTTTTATGAGATTATTTTATTACGTGAAGTGTCAATTTCAAGTAGGTAATGATTTCGAGAAAACTTCGGATTTGCACCACTAGATGGCAGACCCTTCGTCGTGCACGTTCCCTATAGGGGGCGAGTCTATTTTAATCAACCGGGCTCAAATTGAGATTCCCAGATGGTACTGAGAAATTTCGAATGGAAAAACTCAAAAACACTTTGCCCGACCCGAGAACTCTCTCTCTCTAATTAAAACTTCACATAATATTACCCTAAATGGCTTGTGCATAAATCGTGTCTCGAAATTTAAATACCTGGGGCATTTAATTACCGAAGGTCTTGAAGACGATCTTGACATTGAGAGGAAGCGCAGGGCTTTAGCGGTCAGAGGTAATATGCTGGCCCGCAGATTCTCCCGCTGCTCTGAACAAGTTAAGATAACGTTGTTCAAGGCGTATTGTCAAAGCCTTTATACGGGGAATCTGTGGGTTAGTCATACCAGAAGATCGCTGGATGTCCTGCGCGTCCAGTACAACAACATCTTCAGGATGATGTTGGGGCTGCCTCGGTTCTGTAGTGCATCGGGGATGTTTGCGATGTATCACACTGATGGCTTTCATGCCATCATCCGTAAGAAAACTTTGTCCCTGATTTGCAGAATGCGTGGCAGCTGCAACGGAATTCTGAAGACTGTGGCAGATAGGATCTCTTCTCCGCTATGGAGATCCTTTATTAAGCGGGTAATTTGAGTATATTTTAATTCTGATTTTAATTTGAATTCTGATTTTAATTATAATTTTGATTTTGTATTTTAATTTTGATTTTAATTTTAGGTTTGGTTTTAATTGTAATTGTAATTTTTAATTTTTGAATTGATGTAAATTTTAATTTTTGATCTTAATTCTTGAAGTTGGTTTTAGTTTTGAATTGATTCAATTTTGATGTTATTTTAATTTTATATTCAATGTGTATTTTAAAATTGATTCAGACTGTATGGATTAAGTTATCTGAAATAAATGAATTTAATTTAATTTTATTTTATTTATTTATAGAAAAGCTGAACTCACCGCAACACTTTGCCACATCGAAGCCGGGTTCGTTGACGAATATCCCGGGACAGCGCGGCCGGGCCAGCCGGCACATGGCGTTGAGCCTGGCCACCCTCAGGCAGCGCAGCACTGCCTCCACGGTGGTGTGCGGCGGCGCGATGTAGCTGAACACGCTCAGCAGGTGGTACACGACGCCGGCGGAATCGTCCTGGGAATAGTCTTGAGCTGCCTTCGTGAAGGGCGTGAAGATAGCTGCAGACATAAAGGTTAAAACATATATGACGTTTATGGACTTAGCGGGAGCAGAGGTGGCCCAGTGGTAACGACCGCGACTTACAAGTTGTAGGTCGTAGGTTTGAACCCAGAGAGGCGTAATTATGTGTAAATTATTTCATCACCCCTGCTTTCAAAACGGTGAAGGAAAACGTCGTGAGGAAACCAGTATGTCTTAGAACCAAACATTCGAAGACATGTGACATCTACCAATCCGCACTGGACCCGCGTGGTGGATTACGGCCCACTCCCTCTCCCAGACAGGTGGCCTGTATCCCAGCAGTGGGAAAATTATGGACTGATCATGTATAGCCTTAACGCAGTGTCATTAAGACTAGCACAAAGTTGGTCCAAGCGTTCTAAGTCTGGGAATATTGATATGAAATATGCAAGTCGGTCTGGTCGCCCTGTTACGAAGAAAGTTGATGATTTTTTTTTAAGTAGAGCAAGAACAGCATATTAGTAGTTACGACATAGTTGAAGAGTCAGGAGTTGTCCACAAAACCGTTTTGACACATTTGAAAAAGTCTGGATGTACAAAAAAGGTCGATATTTGGATGCCACACGAACTCACTGAAAGAAGCCTAATGAATCGTGCACTCATTTGTGATTCACTATTGAAACCGAACCATTTTTGAAAAGATTGATCACTGATTATGATTAAAAATAGGATGATCTATGAAAAGAACGTGCGAAAAAATCCTGGTCAAAGAGCCGTCAAGTTCCACAAACTAAAGCGAAACCCGGATTATCTCGCAATAAGGTGATGCTGTGCCGTTCCAATCCCACTAGTGATTGGTATTGGAAGGGCATTGTTTATTATGAACTTTTACCGCCGGGCCAAAGCATCGACTTGGATCTCTAGTGCCAGCAACTGATGAGACTCAAGCAAATCTGTGAATATTTTGAATCTATATTAATAAAACTAGCTTCTGCCCGCGACTTTGTTCGGTATCGCAACACAACCGCATAGTCACACTCGTAATCACATTTTCGGAAAATCCAGGCGTCTCTTTCGCACCTCACTATTTAGAATGTTCTGTCGCGCTTTCGCAAGACGGATAGAGTGAGTCGTTTGACAATTTAAACTGATATACATTGGCACTGACAGGTAAACTAATAACTCTATAGCTGGTGCGTAGGGAGTAAAATCGTTAAGCGGAACGTGAACATTTAAGTACTATACTGGTTTTAACTGTACGTGTACTTTTCCTTTAAAAGTTTTAGTAAACTATGCAAACTAATTTCTGTCATAAAGACATCGTTTTTAGGATCAGGATAGGAAAAAAGTAGATTTGCGATTTCAAATTAAACAAAATATCAGTTTGCGTCATTAGTTCAACCTTGACTTTCGTTCGCTACCGTTCGGGATCAAAGCGCTGCGTGTCGTGCGCGCGAGCGTGATCTACTGATACATAAGGATATAAAGATACAAAAGAGTGATACATATCCCAGTGATCGAAAGATACATGTAGGATGGAAGAATTATAAATGGTTAACAGAAATAAACACCTTTAGATATCTTTTTGATAATTTTATTCCGCCTTTTATTTTTGCACACCTGTCACCTTTTTCTTTTTTTTCGTTACCCTTTTGTTTTTCCCGCTTCCCCTCGTCTATTCCCATACCTACTGGTCGAAAACTTTAAAAGTAAAATTAGAAAAAAAAAAAGAAATAACATATAATTGACTAACAATACTAAATAGCCCACATACATTTCAATCTTTTATTTTTAGTGATACATTTTGCCTATGTCTAGTATATATAGATATAAAGTATAGATGAATTGACGTTTGTTAGTTTCACAAAAAGTTCAGAGAACTTTTATTAACGCGGTACGAAGTTCGCCGAGCCAGCTAGTTTGTATGCTAATATGTCGGATTTGTATAGAAACTTTCAACCCCTTTAGGGGTAGGATTCCAAAAATATGTAAGTTTAATATTAATGTATTACAATAATAGTGTGATTATAAAAACCATTTCAGAATCCGTTGCGTGTTGTAGAAGAACAACGCAGTGACACAGATAGACAAGAAAAGCAACTTTAATTTATAATGTGTTTAGATGACCCAAAAAATTACTGACCAAATACGAAGATGCAAGCAACGAGGATCGTGCTGGTGCCTCTCTCTCCGAAGTTAAAACTGATGAGGTAACTGAACGCGAAGAACGACAGGCTGCCCAGCAGCATGATCAGCGTGAATGTGGCTGCAGATAGAAAAATAAATTAAATAATAGTTTAAGAAAAAAAAAAAATGTTTACAATAAAATAGGCCTTAAGGTAATCAAAGTTGCCTGTTAGAGTTGCAGCCAAAGTTAGTAATATAATATCTTTGAATAATTATAGGTTATCAGCCCCAACCTTCATTATCAAAGAAAGAGACGGAGATATACAAGATGTACAGTTCTATCTCGTTTCCACATTGACTGGTCGATGTGGCGACGCTTGCAAATTTCCTTTCAACTGAAGGATGAATACGCTCTAACGCGCGCTATATATGCGTTTTGAGCCTTTTGTCGTTTATTTCAATATAAAGATACACAAAATGTAACACAATCAACTATTTACATTGAATACTGAATTAAATGAATAGCTATACAAATAACTACAAAAACAAAAGGACAGTCGGGTGTCGAAGTACTCGTCGGCATCGTTCTCATCCGGAAACGTGCCCGCACTGGCAGCATTGCCACGTTGAATGGCAATGCTAATTCTTTGGCTAAATAACAACCAATGAAGTGTCCTATAGTCGGCAAGAAATTTCCTTAAAAGGGAAACAGACACGTCTTTAAAAAAATAATAATATTCGAGTTAACTTTTTTTTTGTGTCTTAGTGTTTCTGTGACAAATACAGCTATTTTTACACGCTTTATATTAGCTTCACTTGTATGTTTGTTTGTAACCGACTCCTTAGGGCGCGATTTTGACCCACTTCAAACGGTCAGATTTCATTTAAACTTTGTAGACTTATTGAGGACTGATGACAATTCAAAAATTTTAAAAAATAAATAGAAAGAAAAAAATTAAAATCACACTTTTGTAGTTGGCAGAACTAAAATATAGTAAATAAATAATAGTTTAAAAAACTAAAAAACACGCTTTAAAAACCAAATGCTTGATAAAATACCTCAAAAAGCACCCCACGCTTTTTAATAGAATTAAATTATTTTCTACTTTTTTAGTTTGGTTTTTAAAGCGTGTTTTGCCCTCCTTGCTCTCACCGATCATGTCGGGCTGGTTGGTGGTGGCGTCCTTCTCCAGCAGCAGCACGGCCAGCGCGGCCGGCAGCAGCAGCGCCAGCGCGCACAGCGCCGCGTGGAAGCTCAGCGTGGCCAGCCAGTGCAGCTCAGCCGGGCAGCCCGACATCACGTGGATGTGGCGCGAGTTGGTCTGCCGCTCCTTGCACGGCAGCGACACGCAGTTGATGTTTGTTGATAAGATTACTACACACAAAAAAAAAACCTGATTAAATTCAGGGGTTTTACGGTATAAAAATCTGTCGATACTGTGTGTGTTATGCTCTCAATGAAGGAAAACATCGTGAGGAAAGCGGTATGTCCTAGAACCAAACATTCGAAGATATGTGACATCCCCAACCTGCACTGGGCTCGCGTGGTGGATTACGGCCCACTCCCTTTCACAGAAAGGAGGCCTGTGTCCCAGAATTGGGAACTTTATAGGCTGATTATTATATTATTTTTACTGTGTGTGTATGTGTGTCTGTGTGTGCATGTTTAAGGGTGTGTACATGTGGTGATGATGATGATCTCGCCCTCTATTACATAGGACTTAAACGTAACTGGCGAAATGTGTAATTTTATTTTATTTTTGCGAAAACGGAGTGTGTGTGCGTAGGTACCTATGGAGAAGAACGGGCAAGAAACTCCATGGACACTCTTTTAAAATCATGGTATTGTTACAAAAAGTTGGTTACATCATTATGTTGAAATTACCAATGTGAGAACGATGTAAAAAGACGTGCACATTAAAGCGTTCGTAATTAAAACAAAAATAAAATAACAATTCAGAAATTAAAATAAGCCGTGGGAGCTAGGAGATGACCAGTCCCTACTGGCGGCGCCCATTCACGAACATGACGTGTGGATCAGCACCATTCAGCTCAACCATTTTGAAGGGAACTTAATGATTCAACACACACGCCACCACCAGCGAGACATTTGAGTGAGCATGACATACTCTCAGCTGCCAAGGCACATTCAAGTCAATGAAAGACGTACCCTGTAAATGTTAGCTTTATAGTAGGAACATAGTGCTCACACATATGCTATGCAATTATACAATACTA
The DNA here is from genome assembly GCA_949091785.1 of Polymixis lichenea. Lineage (NCBI taxonomy): Eukaryota > Metazoa > Arthropoda > Insecta > Lepidoptera > Noctuidae > Polymixis > Polymixis lichenea. The sequence goes on along the minus strand of OX420948.1, from coordinate 20,857,866 downwards.
GAAGTTTGAATTTATACAATGCAAAGATATCTAGTCTTTTACAGTCTTCAGCAGCTCCAACAACGTTTTCAAATGCTAATCAATTTGGTTTAAGCTACCTTGCGGAGCAGGACAAGCAGCGTTTAGCCAAGCATTTTTGTCAGCGATGTAATCTCCCAACTTATAATAAGCATGGCTGCATAGTGTGCGTTTTATACAAGATTTAAATTTAATTTCATTCAGTTGGAGAATGTGGGGAGGTATTTTATTGTAACATTTTAAACAGTACCCCATGAAGGATGAGTCTACTTTAGCCAGTCTGAAGCCTGGTTGAACTAATTGGTTCCTATTTCTAGTCCCAACGGTGTGTCTTTCACCTCTTTTACTGAAAAGATTTATAACCTTATATAACCTTCTAGCGCTATAACATCATTAGAACATACTACGTGTGTACACACACAACGTGTGTGCTTGTTTAGGTGTTGTGCGATTGTTCTGTTCCTGAACTAGTGATTAGATAGTTTATGTGAATGCTAAAAAAAATTAATATTTTTTTGGACATAAATGATTATGGAGCCATGGAGCGTAAAATACTAAGCGATAAAGGAACGGGTTCTAGCTCATTAGGTTACCCAATTTAAATGGGACTAGATGGGACATGTCTGCGGCATACTGGACACACTTTCGGCCTAATAGCACAGAACTGGTGCCCTGAGACAGGGAGGAGGGTTTCCGCCAAAACTGGAAGGATGACGTTGGGCTCACGAAAAATGGAAGGGGTGGGAGGGGGGCTTTTGCCCAGGACTGGTAGAAAAAAGAAAGAAATGATTATTGTAACTTACTGACTGCAATAAAGATGCCCCACATGACGGCCACGACAGCATCCTTGGGGTGCGTGCTCGGGGTGTAGTGCTGCGGCTCCAGCTCGCGGCTGAGCGGGTCGTTGACGGCCATGAGCGTGCGGCCGTCGGCCCACGGCATGTGCTGCGCCGCCAGCACGTTGCTCAGCAGGTTCAGCGCCACCGGCGCCGCGTGGCGGACCAGCGTGGTGTACAGGATCTGGGCGAATTGGGGCCTTAGTAGTATTGGCTTAAAAACTACTCTAGTAAGTTTTCCCAGAAAGGGTTGGTTAAAATAAATCTTGAAAATGTTCCTTTGTGGGTGTGATAAATATGTATAACCATGTTAAAAAACAGATTTTTAAACCCAAGAGTCTCTGACTTAAACCGCGAAACTAGCAGGGTTATTGGTTTTGCTGTGGAACCCTAAAATTTTTATCCAAATAATTTGTAGTTAATCAATTAAAATTGAATTTCGCGGGCTAACAGACAGACAGAGTTACTTTCGAATTTATATGGATTGGATGCCTCATGAGGAGCTTAGGTGCGGCCTATATCCAGCAGTAAACGTCTTTCAGCTGAAATGATGATGCTTTCAATTGACGGGTTCAGTGACAAGAATATCATTTCTCTTTTAACAAGTTCACTGAGAGGGCTTATGCTCGGAGTTTCCCTACGCAACCGAATCAGGAATGAAGAGATCCGCAGGAGAACCAAGGTTACCGACATAGCCCGAAGAATTGCCAAACTTAACTGGCAGCGGGCAGGGCACATTGCTCGCAGAACAGATGGCCGATGGGGCCGAAAGATTCTGGAGTGGCGACCGCGTACCGGAAGACGTAGAGTGGGAAGGCCACCCACAAGGTGGACCGATGACCTTGTCAAGGCCGAGGTAATCTGCTGGATGTGAGAAACATAAGACCGGTCGAAATAGAGGATGGGGCAGACCTATGTCCAGCAGTGGGCGTCTTTCGGGTGAAATGATGATAATGAAGTTCACTGACTGCGAAGCAGACACAATAGCTAAACAATGACCATGGCCCATATGTGGGTTACAGTAATGCTGGTTGGTATAGCTGACCTAGTAATGTTGGTTGATATAGCTAGCCTAGTAATGCTGGTTGATATAGCTGGCCTAGTAAAGCTGGTTGATATAGCTGGCCTAGTAATGCTGGTTGATATAGCTGGCCTAGTAATGCTGGTTGATATAGCTGGCCTAGTAAAGCTGGTTGATATAGCTGGCCTAGTAATGCTGGTTGATATAGCTGGCCTAGTAAAGCTGGTTGATATAGCTGGCCTAGTAATGCTGGTTGATATAGCTGGCCTAGTAAAGCTGGTTGATATAGCTGGCCTAGTAATGCTGGTTGATATAGCTGGCCTAGTAATGCTGGTTGATATAGCTGGCCTAGTAAAGCTGGTTGATATAGCTGGCCTAGTAATGCTGGTTGATATAGCTGGCCTAGTAAAGCTGGTTGATATAGCTGGCCTAGTAATGTTGGTTGATATAGCTGGCCTAGTAATGCTGGTTGATATAGCTGGCCTAGTAAAGCTGGTTGATATAGCTGGCCTAGTAATGCTGGTTGATATAGCTGGCCTAGTAATGCTGGTTGATATAGCTGGCCTAGTAAAGCTGGTTGATATAGCTGGCCTAGTAATGCTGGTTGATATAGCTGGCCTAGTAAAGCTGGTTGATATAGCTGGCCTAGTAATGCTGGTTGATATAGCTGGCCTAGTAAAGCTGGTTGATATAGCTGGCCTAGTAATGCTGGTTGATATAGCTGGCCTAGTAATGCTGGTTGATATAGCTGGCCTAGTAAAGCTGGTTGATATAGCTGGCCTAGTAATGCTGGTTGATATAGCTGGCCTAGTAAAGCTGGTTGATATAGCTGGCCTAGTAATGTTGGTTGATATAGCTGGCCTAGTAATGCTGGTTGATATAGCTGGCCTAGTAAAGCTGGTTGATATAGCTGGCCTAGTAATGCTGGTTGATATAGCTGGCCTAGTAATGCTGGTTGATATAGCTGGCCTAGGAATGCTGGTTGATATAGCTGGCCTAGTAATGTTGGTTGATACAGCTGGCCTAGTAATGCTGGTTGATATAGCTGGCCTAGTAATGCTGGTTGATATAGCTGGCCTAGTAATGTTGGTTGATATAGCTAGCCTAGTAATGCTGGTTGGTATAGCTGGCCTAGTAATGTTGGTTGATATAGCTGGCCTAGTAATGCTGGTTGATATAGCTGGCCTAGTAGAGCTGGTTGATATAGCTGGCCTAGTAATGTTGGTTGATATAGCTAGCCTAGTAATGCTGGTTGGTATAGCTGGCCTAGTAATGTTGGTTGATATAGCTGGCCTAGTAATGCTGGTTGATATAGCTGGCCTAGTAGAGCTGGTTGATATAGCTGACCTAGTAATGTTGGTTGATATAGCTAGCCTAGTAATGCTGGTTGGTATAGCTGGCCTAGTAATGTTGGTTGATATAGCTGGCCTAGTAATGCTGGTTGATATAGCTGGCCTAGTAGAGCTGGTTGATATAGCTGGCCTAGTAATGTTGGTTGATATAGCTGGCCTAGTAATGCTGGTTGATATAGCTGGCCTAGTAGAGCTGGTTGATATAGCTGGCCTAGTAAAGCTGGTTGATATAGCTGGCCTAGTAATGCTGGTTGATATAGCTGGCCTAGTAGAGCTGGTTGATATAGCTGGCCTAGTAATGTTGGTTGATATAGCTGGCCTAGTAATGCTGGTTGATATAGCTGGCCTAGTAAAGCTGGTTGATATAGCTGGCCTAGTAATGCTGGTTGATATAGCTGGCCTAGTAATGCTGGTTGATATAGCTGGCCTAGGAATGCTGGTTGATATAGCTGGCCTAGTAATGTTGGTTGATACAGCTGGCCTAGTAATGCTGGTTGATATAGCTGGCCTAGTAATGCTGGTTGATATAGCTGGCCTAGTAATGTTGGTTGATATAGCTAGCCTAGTAATGCTGGTTGGTATAGCTGGCCTAGTAATGTTGGTTGATATAGCTGGCCTAGTAATGCTGGTTGATATAGCTGGCCTAGTAGAGCTGGTTGATATAGCTGGCCTAGTAATGTTGGTTGATATAGCTAGCCTAGTAATGCTGGTTGGTATAGCTGGCCTAGTAATGTTGGTTGATATAGCTGGCCTAGTAATGCTGGTTGATATAGCTGGCCTAGTAGAGCTGGTTGATATAGCTGACCTAGTAATGTTGGTTGATATAGCTAGCCTAGTAATGCTGGTTGGTATAGCTGGCCTAGTAATGTTGGTTGATATAGCTGGCCTAGTAATGCTGGTTGATATAGCTGGCCTAGTAGAGCTGGTTGATATAGCTGGCCTAGTAATGTTGGTTGATATAGCTGGCCTAGTAATGCTGGTTGATATAGCTGGCCTAGTAGAGCTGGTTGATATAGCTGGCCTAGTAAAGCTGGTTGATATAGCTGGCCTAGTAATGCTGGTTGATATAGCTGGCCTAGTAGAGCTGGTTGATATAGCTGGCCTAGTAATGTTGGTTGATATAGCTGGCCTAGTAATGCTGGTTGATATAGCTGGCCTAGTAAAGCTGGTTGATATAGCTGGCCTAGTAATGCTGGTTGATATAGCTGGCCTAGTAATGCTGGTTGATATAGCTGGCCTAGGAATGCTGGTTGATATAGCTGGCCTAGTAATGTTGGTTGATACAGCTGGCCTAGTAATGCTGGTTGATATAGCTGGCCTAGTAATGCTGGTTGATATAGCTGGCCTAGTAATGTTGGTTGATATAGCTAGCCTAGTAATGCTGGTTGGTATAGCTGGCCTAGTAATGTTGGTTGATATAGCTGGCCTAGTAATGCTGGTTGATATAGCTGGCCTAGTAGAGCTGGTTGATATAGCTGGCCTAGTAATGTTGGTTGATATAGCTAGCCTAGTAATGCTGGTTGGTATAGCTGGCCTAGTAATGTTGGTTGATATAGCTGGCCTAGTAATGCTGGTTGATATAGCTGGCCTAGTAGAGCTGGTTGATATAGCTGACCTAGTAATGTTGGTTGATATAGCTAGCCTAGTAATGCTGGTTGGTATAGCTGGCCTAGTAATGTTGGTTGATATAGCTGGCCTAGTAATGCTGGTTGATATAGCTGGCCTAGTAGAGCTGGTTGATATAGCTGGCCTAGTAATGTTGGTTGATATAGCTGGCCTAGTAATGCTGGTTGATATAGCTGGCCTAGTAGAGCTGGTTGATATAGCTGGCCTAGTAAAGCTGGTTGATATAGCTGGCCTAGTAATGCTGGTTGGTATAGCTGGCCTAGTAATGCTGGTTGATATAGCTGGCCTAGTAAAGCTGGTTGATATAGCTGGCCTAGTAATGCTGGTTGGTATAGCTGGCTTGTAATACTGGTTGCTTACCTTGGCATCAGTTTCGTTGATCTCCACTCCCACTAAGTACTTATTGTACTCCAAAATGTCCTTCTGGCCGGTTCGGAGTACCGCTGTAAAGAAAATATACCGATAAAAACAAAGAAGAAATATTGGATAAAAATTGATGGGCGATTACCACCTACGATACCACCTAAGTGTAACTTACATAAGTGTAAGCGTATGTACAGTCTCGAGCATAAATGGGCAAGAAGATAGCTGACCACAGTATTTTTATCTCACTTAGCGATGCGCATGTGGTTACCAAGTGTACAAACACGCTCTGAAAGTGTGCGCAAGAACTCTCGATACCGTCTGAGACAATGGGGAAGTCCTTTTTGGAGTCACAGCTACTTGAAGTATGACGGGAGATTTTTTTTGATTTAACCCGTTTGTTTATACGTCAGTATCCATTCGTCTGAGAATTTGCACAAAAAAAAAAACTTTTTCCAAAAAAATCAACCGACTTCCGAAAAAACGCTACAAAGTGAAAAATTACTTTAAAGTTCGGAAGTCACCGCCTTCCGAAGTTAAAGTTATTTTTCACTTTTCTGTTTTTTCGGAAGTCGGTTGTTTTTTTTTTGGTAAAATGTTTTATTTTTCACTTTTTAGTTATAGTACCTACCCCACTAATTCGAAATTTCATCATCCTTAGGGGCAAACAATGCATATTTATGCGATAGCAGCAAACGCGGTTTATTTACTGTTCTTTTTTGAAGAGTTCCGTTGTCTGTCTCCGAAACGCATTATCAGATCGATATGAAATTGAAATGGGACCTCACGAGCACGGGCACGAGCTTTCAAACAAAAAAAGAATCATCAAAATCGGTTCACCCAGTCGAAAGTTATGAGGTAACCAAACATAAAAAAAAACATACAGTCAAATTGAGAACCTCCTCCTTTTTTGAAGTCGGTTAAAAAACAGATTTGAACACTGATATTTTAAGTAACTTACCACTTTATAAAAAGACCATCTCAACAATTTTGTGTGTGTGTAATGTTTAGATATGGATGGATACCCAACACTCTGTCTGCTGGCTTCCACTACCAAATTTAATTTGACCCTGTGCACTAACCAGCGGCTACATCATCAGTATCCTCAAAGGCGACCTTGGGGTACCGTTTGCGGACCGTATCTAGGTCGTGCGCGCGCACGGCCAGCCCGTCCACATGGTACATGACGCGCCGGTCCCCCCGGTCCCCGTACAGGTCCAGGTTCATGGCCACCGCCTCCGGTGGCTTGTCGTTCACCGAGTTGTTCAATGAATACGTCATAAAACTTATCATTATTACGGGTAGAACGACTTGCTGTGGACAAAAGTTGAGATGTAAGCTTTAGAATCAATTTGTTAAAATTAATATGGAGGAGTGGGAAAGCTAATATTTTAAACAATAATGCATTAAAAATACATTAAATTATTAACAAAAATATGGTCGAATTTCGACCACGTTCAAAAATATACACTAATTAATTAATAAAAATAATAATAAAAAAATAAGTTATGATCCTAACTTAACTGAAACTATTCAATAAAATACGTAATAAAAATATATTTGAATATTGTATATATGTACTTGTGTACTACACAAAAAACTTACCAATATGAGGAAGACCCATTTCTTATGGATAGCGTATTTGACTTGCCTCTGCAACAGCACAGAGAACTGTCGCAAGTACAAGGGAGCGCCAGTTAGTTTGATCGGTGGTACCTCTGCAACAAGCGGGAGCCACAAAATGGTATTGTTGTATTTAATTCTAATTACATAAACAATTTATCTTATTAACCCTGATGCAAACGTGGCGTTATTTAGTTATTAACAGTATTTTATCTCTTTAAGCGACGCGCGCTTTACTTGTGGTAATCAAATGTACAAACACTCTGCCGCATCTAGAAGGCGAAGCTACAGGCTGACTCACGTCACCTAATGCACACGGGTATGTGGATCCAGCTAGTCTAGCCAATAATAACGCCTCCACAGCAAGATGTAATCTATCGCGGCAGCTGTATAAATCCCCTAACAATAGGGTATTATTATTATATACACTCATAATTATTTGAAAAGTGTAATAATTCGATTCTAGAGTGCTAATAAACCACTAAAAAAAAACACATTTTCATTTAATCGATTGGTGTTATAAAAAATCATTAAAATGTTATATTTTAAAATTTCGCGCGTAATTTGACGAAAACGCTGGACGCCATATTGCTCTGTGGGTATGACGTCAGTTTGCTATATAAACAAATGCGCTGATCACTACTTATTATAAAACAAAGTCGCTTTCTCTGTCCCTATATCCCTATGTATGCTTAAATCTTTAAAACTACGCAACGGATTTTGATGCGGGTTTTTTTAATAGATAGAGTGATTCAAGAGGAAGGTTTATATGTATAATACACCGACCTCCACGCGGGCGAAGCCGCTGGCAAAAGCTAGTATTTTATAAGACAATTGTTTATAATTTAAAAAATGAGTTATTTTTCTATTTATCGTTGGTTTGCTGTTCCTGAATGCAAAATATTATTTAAATAAAAATTACTTTGGTTACGAAAATAATAAAAGTACAAAGTTGCTCAGTTGACATGCCGTATAACGTAAAATATTAGAATCAAAAAATGGCAGATTAACCATTGTGAATAATCACCACGTCTGAGAGTTTATTTTGATTTGAACATTTATACATCGCTGTTCTCTTTGTTGGCGGCGCGTGTAATTCGAGATGCAGGTGCAGATTCGAGTAGTACCTACAAGTTACCTCTAGTGTTACTATTGAGTAGTGTTTTCTCGAGTTGATGAAAATTTTTATAATTATTTTAAAACTAAAAAAAAACTACTTTTACTCTATGCTTCGAAAGTACTCTTTGTGGCAAGTTGTTCTGCCCCGGGAAAACAGCCATTAAAATTTCACGGTTAATATTTTTAGATTTTTTCTCATGTAGAGTGAAATGGGCTATTTGTTTTGTTGGTATGTGGGGAGGGGAGGGATACAAGTGAAAGTTCTGATAGCTAAAAGCACATTGTTTAATTCTTAGGTTAGAGCAGAGCAGGGACGAAGCCCACGCACACATACACAATGTTGTCACAGACATTTCCTCCCCTTATCTGCCCAAAATACAAGATGATTAAATAGATACCAAAGTTACAGAAAAGGTTTGTAATCTACCCTGGAAATCTTTCTCAGCAGTCTGTCTTTCTGGATTCCTTGAAACCGGATCCGACACTATCTGCGTCTGCAGACAGTGCAGATTTGCCTCATCAGTTTCCTCCCCAGCGATAGTTGCCCAGTTGTTGAAGTCGTCAAAGTTATAATGGTGTTGCGCCTATTGTGAAGCAGTACCCTTGTCGCCTTTTTATAATACTAGCTTCCCGTCCCGGCTTCTCACGGGTGGGCTTCCTATATTTTTTCCTTCGTTCTTTTACCCACATTGGTAAAAGAATTTTCCAATGTGGGTCAATAGATCCAGAGATTACCCCTACAATCTCACAAACTTTACCTCTTTATAATATTAGCATAGATAATTTGGTTCTTATGCCTTTTAGCGTAACACGACGAACTCAAATCCTGAATAAGGTAAAGCACTTTATCCAGTCTCTTTTTCATAATACCTCTGCACTAATGGAACTCTTAACTTTATTAGATTATTTCACTCATCTGAGTGTCTTTCGCGAGGGCGCGCGCTCCCGTGGCCGACTTGAGAATCTCTAAACAGACTTCGAACCCAAGTCAGTCGGACCAAAGACAATCTCCACAGATGAGGGTTTTTAAACGACGTTTTGTTTGATTTCTGCCGCTGGATTGTTGCTTCTATCTTTACAAATGCGATAACCAGCTCATTTGGCGGTAAACTGTATGTATGCTATTATATTTAAAAATAGTGATCTAATATGAAAGTATACTGTGATAAATAAGATAGGTACTCACCCGGCTCTCCTGTATTATCTACTTCATCTTCTGATAAACTTGTGTCAATGTCACTGCATAGCCTTGGGACAAAAGACAACGTTGTTTAGCCATCGTTAAATAACCTAGATTTCTCGAATGATTAATTATTTTAGTATTTCTGTAGGAGGTGTTTGCCCAGCAGTGGGCGTATTTCAGCGGAATGATGATACTCAGAGGTCTCTTTTTAAGTCCAGCTATAATCTTGGTCAGAGTACCATGTTGATAAAAGGGACTTTTGAACGTCAACATTACATTAAAATGGAATTGATTGTAGTCGCCCTTTCCATAATGTAGTTTGGGGCCATTCAAGTATTACGTAAGCACTACAGGGGGGCGGGGGGGTCTTTAACTGAATACCATCTCAATAAAATTTGCTTAAATAAATATTAAGTATATGCGTTAAAGTCCTCTATTCCAAGCCTATCTGGGGGCACGGCAGTGGCCCCGCCAAGACGAGCCAAGCGGAACGCAGGGGCACTACATACCTTTTTTCGAAGCGCTTCGTCGTTTTTTTAACCCTTATAACTTGGGTTTGGATTATACCAGATGAACAAAATTCTCGGGATATGTTGTCAATAGCGGATTTATTAAACATATATAATTATAATTGCATAGCTCTTATACTTTAGATTTCATTGATATCTAAAAAAACCCGATTTCGTCACTGACTCACTGATGATCATCAAAATTCTTAGGGTTCCTCCGAATGTCCTAGAAAGCTGAAATTTGGTATGTATTTCGACTAAGGTGTAGAGTTTATGTAGTTAAGCTTTGTAGATTTAGGGCGCGTAGAGTTAGAAGCTTGGCTTTACATGAGATCTAATAACTTTTTGACAGTGCAAGTCATATGGTCTCGCCTTGGAAACATTTTACATGTAAATGTTTTTGGTGGGATTCCTTATTTCTAGACTTATAACTGCTGCTCATGAATCAATAAATTAACCAGAACACATTGAAAAATGCATGTACCAATGTTTACGTCCCCCCCAGTGGGGTTCCCGCATTGTCGTTGCGGGGGGGCTCAGTAACCGTGGTCACCCTCCCACGGTGAAGCGAAGAGGAACCCCAAGGTGGGGCCGCTTGTCAGGGCTTGTGCCTCCGACCGGGGGGGGGGCCGCAGGGGAAGAGGAGTGTCGGTATAGCGTTAGCCGCTCTCCCTATCCCTTGCGGCCGAAAAGTGGTAGGCGGCGGGGCCACTGCTGACCCGTTGCAGGGAGACGTCAGCAGCAGCTGGTGGGGCTCGCAAGGGCCGATGCCTGCCAGGGGTGCGGGTTGTTCGAAAGAGATACCGCGGCCCCTGGCACACGGGCAGCTGAGAGAACATGGGTGGGTTTTAGTCAGTAAAAGTCTGACACGCCCTCCTGCTCCACCCAGAGCGGGAGAAGTCATTTGATGATTTCCCACCCACAAAAAAAAAAAAAAAAAAAACAATGTTTACGTGAGCATGGGAAGGGGGGCTTTGCTTACTTTTGCTGATGATGGGAAGGGGGGGGGGTATTAATTGCAAAAAATCTGCTTACATAATATTTGAATGGCCCCCTTTCGTATGGAAAAGAATGAGCAAGATACTCCACCGTTACTTTTTTTAAATGTTTCAAGTACAATCTTTAATATACATTCATCTAATATATAAAATTCTTGTGTCACAGTTTTCTTTGCCATACTCCTCCGAAACGGCTTGACCGATTTTGATGAAATTTTTTGTGCTTATCCGGTATCTATGAGAATCAGCCAACATCTATTTTTATCCCCCTAAATGTTAGGGGTAGTCCACCCCTAAATAATTTATAAGGCAAAACAACGTTTGCTGGGTCAGCTAGTTATATATATAATTATGTGTGCAAACGATGCACCCACAATAAAATTACCATACCAACATAGGTAAAAAGAATGAAATTGAAGCAATTACAGATAAGTAAATTAATTTTATGATAGATACATGATGATGACTTACTTCAAGAACACCTCCTCAAGCGTGGACACGCCAACTCCTATAGAATCTATCCCCAGCGCGGATCTCTTGGCCTCCAAGGCAGAGAACAGCCCCGGGAACTTGCCGCACTGCGTGGCCGGCAGGCTGTACAGGACCGAGTTGATCGTCTGCTCCTTCAGCGTCGCGTCGGGCACTTGTGACGTCACTACTTTCGTGATTGCTTGCTCTTTGTCTTTCGGGGTTCCGATCGTGGTTAATGCTAGGCGGTAACCGGAACCTGAAATGAAGGGAAAGTTATATTTTTTGCTTATACACATACATGTAACGATCGTGGATGGCGTTCTGCAGTTTCTCCCCATGGGAAAAAGGCGTGAGTTTATGCATGTGTTTTGTTAAAAGAAAGAAAAGAAAGAAAAATGCGTTTAAGCTGTGTAATGCCTGAGACCTGACATGTTGCGTGATTGATGGAACATAATACTACAACATGGCTTTTTTTTGCGATGAAAAAAAATCATCAAATCGATTTTCCCGCTCTGGGCGGAGCGGGGGCGTGTCATTTTTACTGACGAAACCCCACCCGTATTCCTTCAGTTGCCGGTGCCAGGGCCACGCTAACTCTTTTAAACAAATCCGCGACCCTGGCAGGCATCGGCCACAGCGGACCCCTTCCATTGTTGCTGACATCTCTTTAAGGCGCGCGTGGAACATAACGCGCTGTCGACCAGCATCATACCTTGTCTCCCCGTAGGGTTGGGCAGAGGTAGTATCTATAGTACACCCACATTTCGCCAATTATGTTTAAGTCCAAGATAATAGGGGTGAGCCTATTGCCATCATCCGGACACAAATCCAGACTCGGCTGTTACTGAGAATTTCCAGATAGAAAAACCTATTAACACCCTACTGGACCTAGATATCGAACCAGTTACTTCATGCTCAGCACTAGCGCGACCACTAGACATAAGGGTCAGTTTGCACGCACTTATTAAAAGATCACGATACAAAATAGATCTTATTTACTTCACAATAAGGTATACGGGCTGCACAACACGGTGCATCTCAGCGTTCTTCGACACGCTTTCGCGCTCGTAGTGAAATTATACCTTTACGTGCTGTAAATAAGTTAGATATTCTGTTGCTATCTTAAAAAGTGCGCGCGGCGTAGCGTCTCGGTGTTAACTGACCCTAACGAGGATACAACTGAACTTATCATTATGAGCAACCTTTACCATGGGGCCAACCCCGAATTCGTCAAAAATTTACTTATACTCAAACTTACAAGTATGTTGGGAAAAAGTGTATTTTTTTTATCGTGTTTGTTTTTTCATGGGAAATCATCAAATAACTTCTCCCGCTCTGGGTGGAGCAGGAGGGCGTGTCAGACTTTTACTGACTAAAGCCCACCCGTGTTCCCTCAGTTGCCGGTTGTTTATTTCAAATAAACCAATTACAGGCACTTTTGAATTGTCAAGGTCGGCGAGTTAGAAAAATGAAGCTAGTTGCCCATTCCAAAGCGTAGGTACCTATGGAGAAGAACGGGCAAGAAACTCCATGGACACTCTTTTAAAATCATGGTGTTGTTACAAAAAGTTGGTTACATCATTATGTTGAAATTTTCAATGTGAGAACGATGTAAAAAGACGTGCACATTAAAGCGTCCGTAATTCAAACAAAATTAAAATAACAATGCAGAAATTAAAATAAGCCGTGGGAGCCAGGAGATGACCAGTCCCCACTGGCGGCGCCCGTTCACGAACATGACGTGTGGATCAGCACCATTCAGCTCAACCATTTTGAAGGGAACTTAATGATCCAACACACACGCCACCACCAGCGAGACATTTGAGTGAGCATGACATACTCTCAGCTGCCAAGGCACATTCAAGTCAATGAAAGACGTACCTTGTAAATGGTAGCTTTATAGTAGGAACATAGTGCTCACACATATGCTATGCAATTATACAATACTAGAAGTTTGAATTTATACAATGCAAAGATATCTAGTCTTTTACAGTATTCAGCAGCTCCAACAACGTTTTCAAATGCTAATCAATTTGGTTTAAGCTACCTTGCGGAGCAGGACAAGCAGCGTTTAGCCATAGCCATAGTAAAAGTTGTTCATAATGATGAGTACAATGACTCCTTATCAAGTTAACGGTGATTAAATTACACCCTCTATATACATATATCCAAGAATTGCTCGTTTAAAGGTATTAGATTTATTCGTATTTCCGTAAATTATAACATAACTAGCTTATGCCAGCGGCTTCGCCCGCGTCCAGGTCGAAAATTATCCCACGGGAACGATACCGGGATAAAAAGTATTCTATGTGTTAATCCAGGTTATTATCTATATGTGTGCCAAAATTCATCTAAATCCATTCAGCCGTTGTTGTGTGATTGGGTAACAAACCCCCCAACATATAAACTTCACATTTATAATATTAGTTGATTCAAATTCTGATTATTTATTTGTAAGGTAAGTAAGGTAACAGATACACAAGTGTGTGAAATGTTACAGGTTTGTCAGTTCTCTATGCTTTGCCATTAGGCGTACAAATGTTAGTATCAATGACAATTATTCATTTTACAACATCAAATAAAAATTATAGAAAGGGCTAGTGTTGCATAAATTCATATAAAATATTCCCCTGACAATTAGTAAAATTTTAAACAAAAACTAAAATGTCGGAAAAAGTACGAAATTAATTAAATATAATAGGAATATATAATTATAGGATAAATTAAACTACTATTTTTAAAACTTGTTGTGTTTGTTACTCATTTACGCAATAACGGCCGAACAGATTTGGATGAAATTGGCACATAGATAGTTTATAACCTGGATTAACACATAGGGTACTTTTTATCCTGGTAGTACGTTCCCGTGGGATAATTTTCGATCTCCGCCCGGGCGACGCCGCTGGCGAAAGCTAGTGTTAATATTGTTAAAAATAAGTTGTCCTAATAGTAATTGTAAGATCAGCGGCTTAAGCGGCCTCTGATCAGGCGCGGTCGCAGCCAAAGACTTGGGGGGCGGGGGGTCACAGACAAAGACTACCTACATATTAATAAGAAAAATTATTATATTTTCGAAAAATTACTATTTTCAGCTTTTCATGACCCCTAGGTTAGGCGGTCCGAGGGGCGCCTGCCTCTGATATAGGTTTATCCTAGTACAGGCATCATAACCTTATTGTAAAAATGTAAAACTACATTATTTCTATGATTTATTATGTATTTGAGCTCGTCAAGTTCTGAGTTGAGCTGTATGATTACTGATAAATGCGTGCACTGAATGGACAGGTCCACTCAATCTGTGTGGTTCTTTCCTCAAAAGATCATTTCAGACACCGATCCACATGGTCTTCACATGATCTGACCAAGATTATGTCTGGACTTTAAAAGAGACTGTGACCTCTGAGTTTGTTTCGGCCTTTCTTCTCAAAGTAGTCAGATAGGAAACGCCGACCTCATCTAGTTTAAAAAAAATATGATTGACGTGTAAAAGTGTTTGTACAAACCTACTTACAGAAATAAAATTATTTATTATTTATTTCACAAATTGTTATTTTTGTATTACTAGGTATTTATACTGTAAATTTCAGTATGAAATTAACAGTATACATTAACTTGCATTTAAGTCTCGTAATGCTGTGCATAGGGTTAACAGCATGTACTCACCCACAGCCTTCTTGAGATGCATGGTGGTAGCGAAGCAGCGCAGTACGCCGGCGTGCAGTGCGGCCACGCGGTCGCCCAGAGCGTCCGCCTCCTCCATGAAGTGCGTCGTGAGCAGCACCGTGCGCTCGCCTCGAAGGGACTGCAACCGAAGGGACGACAATATTAGCTGTCGGTCTCGTAAGTGGTAACTGGTGGCATCACCATGGGGTATCGTATGACGTTCCATAGAAAATACTGGTATTCAGCTCCGGTTACACTGGAAGCCAACCCCAACATACTTGAAAAAGTCTAGGCTGAAATGATGGTCTAGCAGTTTAATCCTTTATGCGGTCTACCTAAGTGTCCTTTTTTGTGTATGTTCGTCCCAACTGGGAGAAGGCTAAGATGATGGCCTCGTTACCAGTTGGTAACCGCTGGTCTTGTAGTTACGGTGATATAAATTAGCATTGTGTGGCTGAGATGCCTAAACTGATCAGAAAAGCCCTATTATCTTCAAAAATAACATCTTTTCATGAAACATAGCTAAGAACCACCCCGAAAAACTAGCCTTCTAATAAAAACCGCATCGAAATCGGATCAACGTATAACGGTTTGGGAGCTACGATGCTGACGAGGGTATGTCAAGCACGCGCCAATCTATTCTGTAAAAATGTGACGTGTGCTCGACGTGAGCTGTCATTCCACCCGATGGATTCACGCTATTAATAGTTCTCGTTGCTTGCGTTTTTGTGATAATGATTTATTTGTTTATTTATTTAAGTACTTCTCGTCACTTGCCACCTATGGTACATTAGAAAACCAGCGTCAGACATCTGTCTGGCATTAATGCTTAAGTGAAACCTTTGTGGCGCGGCCGTGAGGCACACACTATTGTTGTTAAAACACTATTTACACCTTTTTTACTTTTTATTTTAAGCGTGTTGATTGCAAAAATACCACGAACAAATGTACACAATTATGTATAGTTATTTTAATTAGTTTGGCCCAAAACGCATCAATTTTTTTAAATTTTTTATCAATTAAATTTTGTTTTATTGTTGAATGTTAATTATATGCTATTATTGTATAGAATCAAGTTCTTCTAACATAGCAGACAGTTGTGCTGCTGGGGAGTTTGTTGCGCCACTTCTTCTTCCCAGCTAAATCACTAGGAAGTGGTGAAGGGCGGGCGTTTTGGGGGACTGTCTTATGTAATTTTGTCGTTCAAAAAGTGCTGACTCTCAGCCTAGTTTGAATAAATGACTTTTGATTTTGATTTTGACTCAGAAATGCGAATACCGTTCGCTGACACAGACATTAGGTCCTTACGTGTGCAGGCGACAGGTCATGCGGTGCAAGATGAAAGGTGAGCCACTGTCTGTGGAGAGACGCCGCAGACACACCGGAGATCTGAGCCGTATACATTTCTATCAAGTCACATTTCAAAAAAACAATTGCACAACAGCGCCCCTTGTCAATGTCATTCAGGCGCCAAAATATCCCTGTAGCACTCTAGTTGAGATGACTTACCAGCAGCAAGTCCCACAGTTCCCTGCGAGTTTCCACGTCCAGTCCTGACGTGGGTTCGTCCAGCACCAGGACATTAGCTCCGCCCGTTAAGGCACAAGCTAGTTGAACCCGTCTCTTCATCCCTCCTGATAGTTGGCTTGGCAATGAATTGAGTTTGTTATTGAGAGTCAGTCGCTCGGCAAGGATTTGGGCTGAAGTTCGCGCTTCTGCGAATGAGCCTTGTTTGAGCTGAGGAAAACGATTGAAAGTATGAAAAATTAAGAAAAACAAACGTTCGAACATAAATCAATGTTATCGTAGGAGTCCCGTCCCAACACTGATCATGAATCCAAAACCCGAAAATGTTGTTAGTTTAAATCAAATAGACGATCGTTAGTCTACCGACAGCTGTTTGTTGTCGGGGGCACGGCAAATCAGGTTACCGAAATGTGTCATTTTCGATACGATAGCCTGTTGAATGATTGTGAATAGCTATGCTAGTACGCAACTACGACAGGAAACAATAAAAATAGTACAAAATCAAAGAAAATACATATATGCTATTTTAAGAACTGAAATTACAAACATAACTAAAATTTTTAATGTATTAGTCATAAATGATAAATGATTTTATTTCTGTAAGTAGGTTTGTACAAACACTTTTACACGTCAATCATATTTTTTTAAACTAGATGAGGTCGGCGTTTCCTATCTGACTACTCTGAGAAGAAAGGCCGAAACAAACTCCGAGGTCACAGTCTCTTAGTCCAGACATAATCTTGGTCAGATCATGTGAAGACCATGTGGATCGGTGTCTGAAATGGTCTTTTGAGGAAAGAACCACACATATTGAGTGGACCTGTCCATTATAAAATTTAAACATAAGGTGGACGCGCTAAGGTATCCCGCGAAATTAAGTTTTCATCCTTAAACAATATTGTTACAGCAGTTCCATTCTACAAAATCAAGATCATCACGTCTATGAAGATTCTTCACTTGCAAGCAACAATGTATTTACTTAGCACACTTACGAGCGTAAAGAACATGATATGCTCCTGTACAGTCAAATCTTCAAAAAACAGGTTGTGTTGGGGACACAGGCCGAGGTGCTTGCGTACTTCTTTCTGCTGCGTCACCGTGTCCTTGCCGTTGACAAACACCGTCCCCTCTGTGGCGCTTGTCATTCCTGTGGACATAGCATAGGTGTGGAACATCGATATATATTATACCAAGCGAGGGGTCATGTAAGCCGAGATCATTATTTTGCCCTCATCATCATCATCATCATATCAGCCGAAAGACGTCCACTGCTGGACACGAGCCTCCCCCAAAACGGGGGGATTTGCCATAATCGCCACGCTTGGCAAGCGGGTTGGCGATCGCAGTATGGTCGTCAAATGCATAGACAACGCTGCTGCCCATTCTCTAGTAAGTCCCTTAGTCGCCTTTTACAACACCCACGGGAAGAAATGGTATGGTGCTATTCTTTTACGTCCGGGACCACACGGAATTTTGTCCGGGCCTTACCCCAACTTATTTCAGATCGGCGTAACTTGTCTTTTTCATCCATACTTCTCTATTAGTTGTTGCAACATGAGATGCTACCATTTAATTTAATATTGAAAATAAGTGTAGCACTGTAGTATAAGTATAGACATGTCTATGAATAGAAAAGAAAAGTTTTTATCCAGTGCGCAAACTGTAACCATGAATTCAGTATATCATTCTAGCCCCCCATAGCGGGCTGCTATTTTTCGTCGGTTATACAAAAAAAATCAGCTGTTGCATAGAAAAGTGCAATACTTACGTAGACAAAATGTATGGAACATCTGTTTTTTTTTGTATAACCGACAAAAAATTTCTTTGCTGGGGGTCTAGAATGATATGCTGAATTCATGGTTACAGTTTGCGCGCTGGTTAAAAACTTATCCTGTATATGCTACACTTATTTAATTATAATATTGAAAATAAGTTTAGATTTAACCAAAACTAACGGGATTGAAAACCATAAGTGCATTTTTATTTTAATCTTGATCGTGTTATTTCCTGTGGATGTTTTTTGATAATTATCGTCCAATCTTTCTCTTGTTTTAAAACGACACAATACAAATCTCGTATCTTGTAATGTTGCAAACAATTTGCTCGCCTTTTATTCTTACCTGTGATGATAGACATGAGTGTAGTCTTGCCCGCACCGTTGTGGCCCAGCAAAACTGTGATCTCTCCCTTATACACCTCCAGAGACACATTCCTCAGCGCTCGGTGTTTCGGGTAAACCTGATACAAATATTTTAATTTCAAAGACCATTTACTTTTTAAACGTCAGTGTTTTTTAAAATTATAATGAAAAAAAAAAAAACTTAAGGCAGTGCATTCTTAAAGTTGACAATGTCGCAAATAGCTGAAATGATGAAAGATGTCTTTATTTACACTTAAATATTGGTTATGAATTTATTAAATAACGATTAATTATTTTCATTATGATTAATATTTTTGTGTAAAAATAACACTAGGTGTAGTACTTAATTCACACTTTGTAATAAAGTGTGGCGGCATCTATAACGCGGAACGCCACATGCGATCAAAAAGACTAGAAACACAAAAAGTGATGTGGCGCCATCTACAATGCCACATGCAAACTACGCAAGACTTGACTTCACAGTATTCCTACATCGCGCAATCAGAGTTTGCCGCGCGACTCGCATATATACTACATCCCGACATCAACCGTCGAGCAGTAGCCCACCAGACACAACACCCGTCTGGTCGGCGGATCCTCCCTTTTCAATAGAGTATGAGTGAACTTTACACCCTGTTCCTCATATCTCTATAAAAGCATTTGGGTTTCTAAGTGATTTTTTACACCAATAACTAAATATTCAGTATCAAGATATTAGTAATTGCAATTTATAATAAATATTTCAATTCAACACTGATAGACATTCAAAACTCACACACACACACGACTTCGCCCTTGCGCCGGACGGCACAGAGCATCCTGCTACCACACGCTCCTAACCACAAGTAAAGCTCTATCTAGTTTCTTTCAGTTTATTAAAACCTTCAAGATTGTTACCTTGGAAACGTTGACGACCTTGATCCCGGGCTCGGCATCCGCCGGCGCAGATTCAAAGAACCGCTGGTCGGAGGTTATAGGCTCTTCTTCATCGCCTTCCGATTGCGGTTTCACCTCATTCTTGTTCCAATAGGAGGCCTATAATATACAAATATATGTTAACAGAAATGTACAAGTTATGGTACATGTTTTCAACAAGTCTTGTGTAATACATGTCGGGTATAAAACATGTATCATACAGGTAGTGAGGTTGTCCCCAACATGTATTGTTGTTGTCAACTATTTTCTTCTCTTTTTAGACGACTTTTGAATACAGCTAGTCTTTACATCTTCTTTTAAGGTGGATGCGCGATGCGCTAAGAAAGACCGCGAAATGCAATTTTTCTTAATTTTTTTGCAATTTTCAGGGCAGGTTCAGGTTGTATGTTGAACAAAATATGTTTCACGATCGTAATACGTACGTATTTATAGAATTATAATCATTAAAATCCTCAATACCACCTTTGTTTTTTTTAAGGTGGTAAAAAGTCAGTGGTCAAAATCAAAATCAACTCATTTATTTGAAGTACAGACGCCAGTACATCAAGCTACCCCAATCTGTTAAATTTTTCCAACTGAACATGAACCTTACACTTATATGATAGAATTTATTTGTTTTTTTTTTTGAGGTTGGGAAATCATCAAATAACTTCTCCCGCTCTGGGTGGAACAGGAGGGCGTGTCAGACTTTAACTGACTAAAACCCACCCGTGTTCCCTCAGTTGCCTGTGTATCAGGGGCGGCGGTATCTCTTTCGAACAACCCGCACCCCTGGCAGAATATGACCCTTTTAGTTCATGTAAGACTTGTAAATTGCAAAAAACGGAAGACAAATTGAATTTCGTGGGCTACCCTGGCGGTGCCCCCGTAAGTCTAAACGATAAACGACCATAGACTCAACATATACAAATACATGTTTTATACTTTGATAACTCGGTGGTAAGTATGCTATACTAATGTGCCATGTAAAATAGTTTAGAAGTAAAGAGAGAGATGCACAATACGTGGCAGCCGTGATGGTTTGTTTTGCTTAAAACTTATGCTGAAAAGTCACACAAGACAAATCAAATTGCGATTTTATTCAACACGTTTTTAGTGTTCCCCTGTATTTGTTTTAAATGTGTCCTCTAAAACTATATTTTCTAGACTGCCACGCACTGAGCTATAAGTACAGTCAACCAAATAGATACGTACACAGGCAACTTAGTTTAACTACGTTTTACCGCATTATGCGTGTAAAGAAAAATATCGACCGTTAGTTTGATGTTTCAAAATTATACTCCAACACTATTACTTGCCCGTAACCACGTAACCCAAAATTCTAATTTGAAATTACTACTAACCGCCACTACGACCACCACCGCCGCCACCACCACTACTACTTTTAAACCTGAACGCCGACGATTTTTCAATTACAATTTGATAATGTTATTGAAGCAATAATTGTTGAAAACTGGTGAGATATAAAGTTGAAACCTTCTAAATACAGATGAATGTATTATTCCCTTTAGTGAGTGAACAGGGTTTGTTTACAGTTTCATCACACACTTCTGGAACAGACATTATATTGTGCACAGATGTTTATTTCTTGCCTGTATACCCAATACTTTGGATGACTGTACCTGGCATGGAAGACTAATATGGGATAGGGCAACATTTCAGCCCAAAGACGATCACTGCATAGCTATTCACAAGCATTCGACAGGCTATCGTTTACATAACATAATCAGCCTATAATGTTTCCACTGCTGGGACACCGGGCTCCTCTCTGGGAGAGGGAGTGGGCCGTAATCTACCACGTGGGCCCAGTGCAGGTTGGTAAACGTATCATGTCTTCGAATTTTTGGTTTTAGGAGATGCCGGTGTCCTCACGATGTTTTCCTTTACCGTTTTGAGAGCAGGGGTGATGAAATAATTTACACACATAAAGCGCCTGCCTGGGTTCGAACCTACGACCTACAACTTCGTAAGTTGCGGCCTTTACCACTGGGCCACCACGGCTATCGTTTAGAAAATTACATATTTCGATAACCTAATTTGCCTTGCCTCGGTTCCTAATTTTCGGGTTTTGCTTTTGTGAACAGCGTTTATAGGACTCCTAAGAAGTGTGGTATGAAAACATATCGAATGACTGTGAATAGCTATGCTGGTGGACATTAGCGCCCAAAGTATTTTCAATACTCGGCTAACCGCCGAGAGTTAAAGATCCAGTAGGGCTATAATATTATATTATTATTTTACTATTATTATTTTATTAGCTATTCATTATTTATTTACTAAAAACCATTTTTAATTCTAGCAACATGTTTTGAAAAGTAGAATGTCATATACTTCCACAATGTAACGCAAGATTATAGACGATACAAGAGCTACAGTGCTAAAGGAATCTTTTGGCGCAAGAATGAAGTTGATAGGGCGGATCTGTTATGGTGGCAGCGCCAGGGTATCCGAATATTCAAATTACGACGCCTTTTACAATTTCCAGGTTAGTCAGGCTTTATGTTTTACAAAATATGATTCGCGATTCACGACCGTAATACGTATATATTTACAGAATTATAATAATTAAAATCATCACTACAAGCCGTTTAATTCCAATAACCCATTGAATGATTAAATGCAGTTAGGGCCGGTTTCTTTATTTATTTATCCATAGGAGAACCAACAGCTAAAATAGATGGATAACAATTTCGACTAAGAAACATTAAGACAATGACAGGTTCTCACGGATAAAAACAGAAAAAGTAGTAGAAATGTTGTGATCAGTAACAAGCACGATAGAATGGAGTATAATATACACCGTGAAATTTTAATGGTTGTTTTCCCGCAACGAAATGGTTTCGTCTTGGTAATACAGCCGTTTTATAAACAAATAAAATATTAGAAACAAAAAATGGCAGATTAACCATTGTGAAAAATCACCACGTGCGAGTTTATTTTGCTTTGAACATTTATGCATCGCTGTTACCTTTGTCGGAGGTGCGTACGATTCGAGTAGTACCTACAGGTTACCTCTACTATTACTATTGAATAGTGTTTTATCGAGTTGATGAATATTTTTAATTATTTTAAAACAAAACAATCTTATTTTTTTACTTTTACTCTATGCTTCGAAAGTACTCCTTATGGCAAGTTGTTCTGCCGCGGGAAAACAACCATTTAAATTTCACGGTGTATAAGGTAGACTGAGCACTATGCACTCAAAAAAGTCAGTAGTTAACTTGATCAGTAGTTAACTTTACCAGTGGTTAAAAATTGTAACTAATGGTTAAATTTCGGCAAGATGTGTTTTTTTATTAATTGTTAGTTGAACCAATGGTCAAATAACTAAATATTAGTTAAAATAATTAACCATCCAATGTTGGAGGGTTAAACAATATGGCGGATGGTTAACTCAAGTATAACAGCTGTTTCGTACTTGAAAGATTTCAACGTCGTAATTTTGTAATATTCTCCGTATTGTCTATCATGGATTTAAACATAGTTATATATCGTCCTCGCGCTCACTTGGGAGTGGCGCGAGGAGGCCAAACGCCGGGGCGTAACTCCGCTGCCGCGGGAAATCGCGGCACGGCGGACAGAGCTCCGGCAGGATCTCATGGCGACGTGGAAAGTGCGATTGTCGAGACCCAGTGCTGGGCACGCCACGATTGCGGCGGTAAGTCCCCTCTTTGAGGAGTGGTTTGAGAGGCGGCATGGCTTCCTCACCTTCCGCCTGACACAGGTCCTCACCGGACATGGCTGTTTCGGGAGGTTCCTGTTTCGGATAGGGCGGGAGGAAACGCCCGGGTGTTTCCATTGCGAAGATCGCCCAGAGGACACGGTGGAGCATACGGTGGAGGTCTGCCCGGCTTGGGCGGAGCACCGCCGTGTCCTCGTGGAGGTGATCGGCGGCGGCGATCTCTCGCGTCCGACCCTGGTCCAGGCCATGGTACGGAGCGAGAGGGCATGGCTAGCAGTCGCCTCCTTCAGCGAAGCAGTTATGCTCGCAAAGAGGGTGGCGGCGCACGTGAGGGAGATGCAGTACATGCGCCCTCACAGCCGTGGCCTTCGCAGGAGACGCCCTGGGCGTCGGGAATCCCAGGCTGATTCCCGGCCACCGTAGGCGCGGGCTTGCGGACGGCGAGTAATGGGTAGCTCGCTGTTCGGTAAGAACCAAGCCCGGGTCGACGGCGCGTTGTGTTCCATGCGCGCCTCAAAGAGATGTCATCAGCAACTGATGGGGCCCGCAAGGGCCGATGCCTGCCAGGGGTGCGGGTTGTTCGAAAGAGATACCGCTGCCCCTGGCACACAGGCAAGTGAGGGAACACGGGTGGGTTTTAGTCAGTAAAAGTCTGACACGCCCTCCTGCTCCACCCAGAGCGGGAGAAGTTATTTGATGATTTCCCACCCAGAAAAAAAAAACATAGTTATATATTATGATATTATGTCGGAAAGTTCATCAGGCGACGATATTTTTGCGGAGCACGGAAGGCCGAAAATTTTAAGACCATGCAGCTGACCCTTGGACACCTGAGATAGTGTAGAGTTTTGCCAAGGGTATCGGTTATCAAAGGAAACAGTTACGTGGTTAGTCGGTGAAATTGGAACCTATCTAAAAACTCACACCACAAGGTAAGTAATGTACCTATAGTCTATTCGCATTAAGAAAATAGTGACTCATCGTTGTCACTCAGCTTAGCCACGCCCCTTGACCAATTAGATCATCGTAAATTATTGTGTATGAC
This sequence comes from Polymixis lichenea, assembly GCA_949091785.1. Lineage (NCBI taxonomy): Eukaryota > Metazoa > Arthropoda > Insecta > Lepidoptera > Noctuidae > Polymixis > Polymixis lichenea. Next base: position 20,833,754 of record OX420948.1, on the reverse strand, counting down.
TGAAGGACTTACTTCAACTGGTTAATTTGAACATGGCTTTCTAATTTAACGATGAGTCACTGTTTTTAACGCGAATAGACTATAGGACCCTGTTTAAGTTTCAATGATTGCATTTGTACCTACTGGAAAATTGTGCAAGATGTGTTTAGTGGTTTTTTTTGGGTGGGAAATCATCAAATAACTTCTCCCGCTCTGGGTGGAGCAGGAGGGCGAGTCAGACTTTTACTGACTAAAACCCACCCGTGTTCCGTCAGTTGCCTGTGTAACACCCCTGGCAGGCATCGGCGCTTGCGGGGCTCCATCAGTTGGTGGTGACATCTCTTTGAGGCGCCCGTGGAACACAACGCGCCGTCGACCCGGGCTTGGTCCTTACCGGACAGCGAGCTACCCATTACTCGCCGTCCGCAAGTCCGCGCCTACGGTGGCCGGGAATTAGCCTGGGATTCCCGACGCCCAGGGCGTCTCCTGCGGAGGCTAGGGCAGTGAGGGCGCATATACTGCCACTCTCTCACGTGCGCCACCTCCCTCTTCGCGAGCATCACTGCTTCGCAGAAGGAAACGACGGCTACCCATGCACTCTCGTTCCGTACCATGGCTTGGACCAGGGCCGGACGCTAGAGATCGCCTCCAAACCGGGCAGACCTCCATCGTATGCTCCACCGTGTCCTCACTACTTAGAGGGTTATGTGGATGATTTTAATTATTATAATTCTGTAAATACATACGTATTACGGTCGTGAATCTGTTTTAAGCAAAATAAAACCTGACACTAACCTGTCAATCACAAAATATCGTAAGAAAATTTGAATTTCGCGGGCATCCCTGGCACATCCACCTTAATGGCTGCTGTTGTATGTAAAAACTTATGAAAAGTAATAAAAAAAAAAGATTATTTTTAAATAGCGAAATTATTTCTGATTTTGGTCACACGCCAGAAGATCCTATACAGAATCAGAACTTTATTTGCTATGAATGTAGGTACAGGTATAAGATGTTGTACAGCCATACTAACATCATTAGCTTCACTACTATAGAACCGAGTGCGGTAGTCCCTCAGTCTGCCGACTCCCCGAGTCACTCTTCTCAGTTCGTAGGTGACCGATCTGACTGTGGACAGTACCGAGCTCCCGTACTCGGACATTTCATAGTCCCCACTTTGTTCTTTGTCGAAGGTTTTCTTTACATTTGAATTGGGTTTCCACTGAAAGCAGGAACGGATAGTACCCCAGCTTTAATATGGCACATCCCGCCTTATTACAAAACGCGATCTCACTTTAAATCTAGCCTAATGCTCTGAGCCAGTTTTTGCATTTCGAACTATATTTAGTTTAGGGTAAAGTTCTTATGAATGAAATGACCAGACTCGATTAATCGAATGGACCCCGAGATTTGCACTAGCCTCGGAGGCCTCATGTATCATGGTGCTACTGAGGCTATTGCATATCAAGGAGTAGACCGAGGGTCGGGGAGCGCTATAATAGTAGGTTAGACGTACCGTTAGGATACGGAAGGATTGCGAGCCGTTCATTTTGGGTAAAGTTGTAATACAAAAATGACAACTTAGCACCGGACTAAGTTGTTAGTGTTGTAATAGGAATAGAATGTTTGGTTTATATTTCAAAAACAGGCTCGGTGGTTTAAAAAATACCTAAAGACAAAACATGTTTTATTACAAAACGCGCGGCGCGGGTCTTACAATTTTGCTACATATAAGCTATTCTCATTTAATTTCAAAACGAAAAAGATCTCTCTCTTCACTTCTCCTTCGTATACCCCACATACCTTGAAAAGGAAGTTCCAGGGTAAGGCCTGACCATACTGGCCTGGCCTTACGTGGGAGAGGTACCACGTCAGGAAATAAAAGATGGTGGATTGTAGCAACATGAAGAAGAAACTGAGGAGGACGGAGCCGTTGTTGTAGGCATGTGTCGTCGCTATGTTGCTGAGGGATGACCCGCTACCTGTAAGGAAAAGTATGTATTTATTTATATATGTCACCGTATGATTGTGAACACCGTTAGTTTATAATCTATCTCGCGAGATTATAAACTGTCGATAAATTGTGAACTGCACCATACTGCTAACCGACCGAACAGGTTAGGTTAGAATTGCGACCAACCACGCGGTAATATTAGCTTACGAAACTATTTATTTACCCAGTTTCGGAATAAAAAATGCTACCATTGGTAAGCAAAACGATCCGTTTTCCTCACGACATCTCTCCCTAAAAACGTTAATCTGTGCTTATTTGTGTTGGATTTATGCGTTGCATTTGGCTGGCTTGGCTAGCCAGTGTCGGTTTAACCATCCAGGAGCTACTGTGCTACTTTGTGGTGTTCGATAACTGCGATAAATACTATTTTGTAGGATTTAGCTATATTGGCAAAAAACCTCCCTCCCGCACGTGAGATTGGGTGAGATTCGACTCGACCCCCTCGCCCCCCGAAATGCCTCACGTAATTAATGCACGCCTCTTATAGGACGCAGCGGATTGGCGGCATCCGTTGACGCGTCGACAGCTCTGCCCTGCACGTGTTGGCGGCAGCAGTTGCCTCTCCGGCGACGCATGCCGCTCATGTATACAAGCAACTTAAAAAAAACTCACCATAAGTCTCAAGCGTGGACACCTCGAGCCAAAACCAGTACATGGGCGTATGTGGCAAGAAGCCAGTCGCAAGCGTCACTATGTACGGCAGCATGGTATAGCCCGAGACTACCCGCGTTGGTATCCAGAGGAAGACATACGCCAGGACGGACAGGCTGGCCGCGTATGATGCTGTGGAAGTGAAACGGTCAATAAGATAAGATAGGGTTATATTTTGAAATGAAACTTAATTTTAAACCGAAAAAAATGTCAACGCCTTCACTGTGATTTTCTATAATACTGTAGCTACGGACAGACTTTTGTGAACATCTCATGGAATAGTTTAGTGACGTTAAATTTGGGGGTAAGGTTTAAAAAAAAACCGCATTAATCGTTTTTTTTTTTTACTATTTTTTTATTGCTGAATGGGTCTGCTATTGGCCTCGATCACGTTTAAGCGGGAAGGGCCAGGTTATCCTGCGATTTTTTTTTTCACGATTTTTGCATTTTGCAGGTCAGGTTATAAGGCTCTAAGGTCATAAAGCTGTTTGTTGAACAAAATATGATTCGCGACTATAACATGAAACATAAAAGATAATTTATTTGTCAAACATGCGTTTACATAAACTGATTAATCAGACATGCAGGGTATTAAATTAATATGTTGTGAGCGTCCATGTTTTGCCAATAACGGCGTACAAATTTTGTAGGTTTTACAGAATTATTTCATTGAAAACATCAAAACGATCCTCTAAGTTCATTTAATCACAATGAAATACTTTTTAATAAAATGCTTAACTCAATCCGTATTGATGAGTTTGATGCTTATAATTCTGGTAAAGTCATATTTGTTTCGTCGCGTCATCAGAGAGTGCGGGTTGTTTGAAAGACATACCGTGGGCCCTGGCACACAGGCAACTGAAGGAACACGGGTGGGTTTTAGTCAGTAAAAGTCTGACACGCCCTCCCGCTCCACCCAGAGCGGGAGAAGTTATTTGATAATTCCCACCCTCAAAAAAAAAATCAACATATAACCTGACCCTGATTTGCAAATTCCAAAAAACGTAAGAAATTTTGATTTTCGCTGGCTACCTTACTGCATCTACCTTAAACTTAAAAACTAAATAACATTGCTGTCACACAGTCGCATAAAAATACTCACTCCCTGACGAAATGTAACTGGAGAGGAAAGCCAAGGCGACGACCGTATTGAAGTACAGGAGCAGCATCAGGAATAAGACGATCCCTGAGGTGTACGGTATCAGAGGTTTGGAGGTCGCCTTGAGGAGTATGGTGCCTCCGATGGAAAAGATCAGCGCGCATGGCAACACGTTCAGAAAATGAGACAATGCTAGTAGATTTGGGGACACCCCTACCATTTTCATCAGCTCCTGTGAAAAGAATAGGTAAAATTAAGTCGACGTCCACACAGACGTAAAAAAATCGCGGCTGGATTTTATCGCGCACTGAATTTTCAACTCTCGGTGTTCAACCGAGCATTAAAAATCCAACAGAGTGCAGCGCGAGTGAGTCTCAGTGCGTCAAAAAAACGCAGTGTTCGATTTTCAATTCTCGGCGCTAAGCATTGCGTTCAAGATTCAGTGCGCGAAAAGATCCCGCCTCGATTTTATTACATTCATGGGAACTTGGGCTAATTGTGAGTAAAACTACCCCAGCGTTGTCAAATTACGACACCATTTCTCAATCAAACATTCAGAGTTTAACGTAGTATTTATCATTAAAATAGAGTTTATACAGGTAAGGGAAGGTTGGAACATCGACGCGCAAAAAAAAAAAAGAAAGAAGATCACAGCACACGATTCTGAACTCTGAGCTGTACTTATTCGTCACTTATTAAAAAAAAGCATTACTTTTTGACCGCATAGGTATTGCAATTTTCTATGAAACAGATGATTGTTTTTTTTTTCATTTTTATCGACGATACGTTTCTACGCAATGAAGTCTAGAATCACGTGCTGTATTCAGGTTTCAGTCTGCGCGTCGATGTCTCCTTGCTGCCCTGAAGCTAAAAGCGTATCAGTATAATTACACAAATTAACTTGCCTGTATGCACTCTAACCTAGAGGTATCATTTCACCCAGAAACTGGGTTTTAAAGGTCAGATTCGAGTCACTCCATAGATAAATCGACTGTGAAGAAAAGTTAGACTGGAAGCCAACCTTACAATCGGGATAAGGGTAGCCAAATGCAGACACTCACTTGAATGCCAGAGGCTCGTTCCTGGAGCAGACGACCCATGAGGAACACAAAGGTTAGCAGCAAGGAGAGCCAGCACAGCACCGTGAGGCTCTTGCAGATGATGACCGTGACCTCGTCCATACGGTTGTAGTAGTACGGGAACTCTTGGATGGACAGGGCCTGCGCGAAGCAAACGATTGTTTCAATAAATAAATAATGACACTAACAACATACACAGCTTGATATAAAAAAAGTAATTTTTAAAGTGTTTATGATATTAAATAACAAGTTTATTAATTTCTATTTAATTTACAAACATTATTATTATTGGAACGAAGATCTTTTTCGCGGCTTGCGGTAGAAAACTGGTAGAAATCGTCACGTAACGAAAAAGCGTTATGCGGCTTCATGCGACTTTTTCTATCTCACAGAGAGAGATAGTTTTCATGGTTTTTGAGGGTGCTTAAGCCAATCATGAGGTCAAAATGAAAATCAAAGATGGCGACTGCGAAAATATTAAGATTTTTCATCATCGGTTGCGTTTTCATGGTTTTCGAGGGTGCTGAAGCCAATAGTGAGGTCAAAATGAATACACAAAATGGCGGCACCTTTATGAGGGCTTCTATAAACTTATAGAATAGGGATAATAGGTGGGTTTTTATTAAAAACACTTATTATGATAAGATATGTCTTTATTTGCCTTAAACATGGTAGAAAGTTGTTACAGTATGGTTTTGATAAAATGTCGTACAGCTACAGAATATTGCATACTTTCCCTTGACCCTAGCATTACTTTATCCATTTAAAATTGAATCTTATTGCCTTTTAGCGTCGGTAAGTATGGCAAAAAACATAATATGCGAAAAAAAATATACCTATATCAAAAGTTACTGAAATCAATTCAGGAGTCAATTATGAACAAAGTACTTTCAGGGCATCTATTCTGTTACACCGTCGTGTAAGGAATTTCTTTTTAGGATTTTCTTTGTGCGGTCAGGCCGCACACGGATTATTTTTAACCCCCGAATTATTTATAACGTGGGTGTTATAAGTTTGACCGCTATGTGTGTCTGTCTGTGGCACCGTAGCTCTTAAACGGATGAACCGATTTGGGTGCGGTTTTTTATATTTAAAAGTAGGTTTTCTAGCGGTGATTCTTAGACATGTTTAATCAAAATCGGTTCAGCCGTTTGAAAATTAACAGCTTTTTTCTCATTGATGAAGGGATATGAGCATCTTTCACGGGTCTGATCGAGTCGAAATTTGGTATTATTTTACTTCAATGATATTAGACGAACAAAGTAACCTTGAGCTGATCAAAGCATTGTCATGTCGGAGGACGGCCAATGAAAACGCCAATCAAACGATGCCCAACAATAATGAATGTTACTATGCTAAATGTAGAAAGGATAACATTTTCATTAGCCGTCCCCCGACGTGACAATGCTTTCATCAAAATATTACCTACAACCTAAAAGGCCAATAAATATTGTTTTTTACTTTTTAAAGGTTTTTGTTTGGGTCGGGGGTTTTTTAAATTTTCAATTATTTTATTATTTGGACCCAGAGTCCTTGTCAAGATAAATAAAACGACCCCAAACTAGATGAGGTTGCGACGGTTTATTTTCCAGAGTTCCCATGGCCGCCTCACGGAGTGCCACCTTCTGTGTTCCTCATCAGATCCTGGATATCATCTAAGTATGACCAGAGCCCGAAATTAGTGGGGTTGCGTTGTTTTTTTAAAGAGGTCCCATGGCCACTTTCCGGCTCCATCATCAGATGAGCTTCATGTCATAATAATATTCCATGGTCATCCGATTAAGCATGCAAGTGTTCATTCCGTTTATCATTATTTTATCAATGTAGGATGTAGTGTTCGCCATCCGCAAAAAATGCACATAATATAATGTATTATACGAGTGACTAACATATTTTTTTTTATATCCAAGCCTATTTTCGACACGTGTTTACAAAAAGTGATCGTAACTCCATTGTTTGTCTATGGAAAATGGACGAAGGAAGCCCGCGAAATTAAAATTTTCTTACGTTTTTTGCAATTAGCATATCAGTGTCAGGTTATATGTTGAACAAAATATGATTCGCGACCAAAACACATATGGGTTTACAGAATTATAATCATCAATACAAGCCTCTAAGTCTATACAGGATAAGTTTTTTATCCAGTGCGCAAACTGTAACCATGAATTCAGTATATCATTCTAGACCCCGCGAGCGTAGAATTTTTTGTCGGTTATAAAATAATCAGCTGTTCCATACATTTGACCGCGTAAGTATTGCACTTTTCTATGAAACAGCTGATTTGTTTTCTGTATAACCGACAAACATTTCTACGCTCGCGGAGTCTAGAATGATATGCTGAATTCATGGTTACAGTTTGCGCATTGGATAAAAATTTATCCTGTTTTATCATTGAATGACTATAAAATAGTCATTGCGTAGCTTCCGCAACTTCTTGCACATGTTACGGGCTATCTTAGCGATCCCTTCTCAACCGGTTTCTCTACATTTTAAGAGGCCGTATACGAAATTTTTAAAACTTATGGAAATGTATTTTTTTTACTGTAAAAGTACGTCTCAAGTAAATAAGGGAAATCGACAAAATTTCGTATTCGGCCTCTTAAGTGACTGCACCGTCCCAAATCTTAGTCAATGTCGTAATTTTGTACTGGCAAAATACTATTGCAAAATCACTCCGAGTTTCTAGTCGCGAGAGCTAAATACCATTATGGGATTTTGGAAGCAATTGTTGATAATTGGCGAAATGTGGGTGTATTATAGTTGCGCCTCTGCCTCTCTGCCAAACCCTTCGAGGTACATAGGTGTGATGTTATGTTATGTGTTGTTCATAAAAAAAAACTGCCTCGATGGGACTTAGTGAGAACAAGAAAACCTGGCCTCGATTATTTTGTCGGGCAAAGGGGGTGTTTTCCATAACGAGGTAAATGTGAAATTATGTTCCACATGAATAAGTTTTTCTCTTCATTTCCTTCTTCATATGGGACCAAACCTCGGTCATTCTCCGGAAATGTCAAATAAATTGGCACATGAAAGGTATTTTTGAATGTTAAAACTTACTACGCGTAACGACTGTCAAAGATCTACAAATGACAGCAGGGACCACCTAGTAATAGGGTCCCATTGGCATCCCTTGTGTACGGAACCCTAATTGGGACGTTCATATAGATACTACTAGCTTTTGCCCGGGGATCCGCCCGCGTGGATGTCGGTTATCGTGTAAAAAAGTAGCCTATGTCTATCTCGATATCCCAAGCTCTATCTCTGTCAAATTTGATGACGACCGGTTCAGCGGTTTAGGCAGGTTTAGGCGTAAACGCGTAACAAACAGACAAAGTTACTTTCGCATTTATAATATTAAGTAGGGATCTGGCATTCATCTGCCGGTGATAAGATAATTGCATGGTCATTTGTCATGGCTATGGGCTTACCTAGTGACCGTATCCTGTTGAATACAATAGACATTGTTATTTGCCATGATTAAACATTGAAAGGCCTTTGTTCTGGGGGCATTTGTCATTGCAAAATGCCCCGTATTTCGCTACACTACATTTAGTGTAGCTAAATACTTCACAAATAGTAATGTATCTCGGATGGATTTAAGTTTGAACATTTAAATAGGCTGCACATTGGCGTCGGTGTGATGCCGGCACTAAACGTACTACCGGTACTATTGGTACCGGTACCAGACGTAGTACCTCGAGGTACTATTGGTATTTCTACTCAAAATCGATTTGTACCGTACCTTTGACCTATATACAGTCGAACGAACCTATTCGGTATACTTGCAGTTAACTTGCAATACATTTTAAACAATATTATGTACCTGATTATGTTAATGTCTCATACATAAGTCATAATCATAACATAAAAGTAATTGCCACTTGTGCCAAAGAAGCGACTACTCGGCATACTTATAACCTATGAGTTTGCCAAGTCGTCAATTATTTTACATAACTGTCTCAAGTATGCCAAAACTTAAAAGTTATTACTCACACAATAAAAATGAATTTTGGCAGTGTATTTATTTATTTACTTAAAGGTTCACCCACAGCACATACATATACATACAAATATTAAATAATACGGTTATATTCTAATAAAGAGGCCAACAGAAGATGCCAGATTACTGTTCAATTGCTTAAGCAAATAAGTAAAAAAAAAGTTAAAAACCAGAAAGTATAACCAGTTAGGACCATCCCAATCCAATTCTATACAAATCCAAATTCGCATTATTAATCAGCAATTTCGACTACGTTTCTTTGGTGTGTAGACTGTGGAGACTAGAGAGGCCAATAGTCTTGTGTAATTCGTGAACGATGAACGAATAGGAACCGTTTCTTAGCACTTTACTGAAAGAAACGTTTGCGAATGCTGAATTGTAATCGGTCTATTAGTTCTAATAGCTCCTCATATATTTACAAAGAGCCTTAACGTATGTCGGAACGAGAACAAGAATGACAGAGATGGATTTGACTGATACGATTTGACTGAAACTGTTTTGCTCTGTGATGTATGGAAGTACTGACTGAGAGCGAAGACCGAATAGAGCTAATAGAACTAATAGAATGAACTGGTTCACTGACCGAAATGAACTGGTACGGAGCGATCTTAAAAATGACCGAGCAGGTATACAACTAGAGGCCAAGTTTTTTGATTTTTGTAGCAGAAAGATGAATATTTCTGCCTGTATAGATACAGTTTTATTCATTTGTACGTTTTTTTTTTCAACAAACAAACGAAGTCAAGTAAGTTGTTAGTAAGTATAGATAATAACTAATAATAAAGCTAAAGAGTTTGTTTGTTAGTTTAAACACGCTAATCTCCGGAACTACCAGTCGGATTTGAAAAATATTTTTGCGTTTAATAGCCCAATTCTTGAGGAAGGTTTTAGGCTGTTTAACATCACGCTACAACCTATAGGAGACGAGAATAAAAATAAAAAATAAAACTGTTTTTTGACGCGTTGGGTTTAACACCAAGAGTACAAAAACTAGTGTGAGATTATCTTACCGCGATATTTTTACGACCGTGTGAACGTCGTCTAACGGTAACTTTACTGAAATTATTTAATTACCCTTTTGAATAGCTTAATTCACCTGTACGAATTAAAAAAAGAACTTAATTCATACAGATGACATCTTTGTGCAGCCCCGGATTTACGCCTAGTCACACAGGGCACGTGCCGAGGGGCCCAGCCAGCGTGGGGCCCCATAGCTACCCCAACCAGGTTTCACTTGCCGAGCTCATACCATAATACGTAGGCATAGCACTCGTAGGAAAGAAAAAGAAAACTGACCTCTGCGAGGCGTGATGCAAAAAAATGTCGAGCTCGCAGCTCTCGCTCCTTCATCATAGTTTCTTTTATTTCTTCAGCTTTTCTGCGAAAGTCTACAAGCAATTCCTATTTCGACATTGATTTGTCTAAAGAAATCTAATATCTCCTGAGGTTTTTTTTTTTGGGTGGGAAATCATCAAATAACTTCTCCCGCTCTGGGTGGAGTAGGAGGGTGTGTCAGACTTTTACTGATTAAAACCCACCCGTGATCCTTCAGTTGCCTGTGTGCCAGGGGCCACGGTATCTCTATCGAACAACCCGCACCCCTGGCAGACATCGGCCTTTGCGGGCCCCATCAGTTGCTGCTGACATCTCTTTGAGGCGCGCGTGGAATACAACGCGCCTTCGACACGGGCTTGGTCCTTACCGGACAGCGAGCTACCCATTACTCGCCGTCCGCAAGCCCGTGCCTACGGTGGCCGGGAATCAGCCTGGGATTCCCGACGCCCAGGGCGTCTCCTGCGGAGGCTAGGGCCGTGAGGGCGCATATACTGCCTCTCCCTCACGTGCGGCGCCTCGCTCTTTGCGAGCATTACTGATTCGCCGAAGGAGGCGACGGCTACCCATGCACTCTCGCTCCGTACCATGGCCAGGATGGGCCGGACGCGAGAGATTGCCGCCGCCGATCGCCTCCAAGAGGACACGGCGGTGCTCCGCCCAAGCCGGGCAGACCTCCACCGTATACTCCACCGTGTCCTCAGGGCGATCTTCGCAGTGGAAAGACCCGGGCGTTTCCTCCCGCCTTATGCCAAACAGGAACTTCCCGAAACAGCCATGTCCGGTGAGGACTTGCGTCAGGCGGAAGGTGAGGACGCCATGCCGCCTCTCAAGCCACTCCTCAAAGAGAGGACTTACCGCCGCAATCGTGGCCTGCCCAGCACTTAGATGCGACAATCGCACTCTCCATGTCGCCATAAGATCCCGCCGGAGCTCTGTCCGCTGTGCTGCGATTTCTCGCGGCAGCGAGGTTACGCCCCGGCGTTTGGGCTCTTCGCGCCACTCCCAAGTGGGCGCGAGGTCATTTGCCTCCAGATCCCATGGCGGTAGTGCGGCAAGGAGGCCCGCCGCGATCATCGGAGATTGTGCGGTATCCCCGGAGCATCCGGGTGGCCATGACGATATGGGACGCCTTCTCACCGGCGGGCTGGTTGACGCCTCAATGAAGGCGCCCCGTGCCCCGTATAGGACCATGGACCGCACGATCCCCGCTTATAGCCTCCGGCAGGAGGCGTTTGGCCCTCCTAGATTGGGCAGGAGCCGCTTCAAGGCAGCCCCGGCGCGCTCCAGTCTGGAAGCCAAACGTCGGAAGTGCTCTGCGAATTTCTTCCGAGGTGGGGTGCTAAAAATGCCAATTACTATTTATTTTTTAACTTTAACTTCTATTACTGTATGAGTATGACAGTAATAGTAAAAAAAAACCATTACTATCGAAATTGCAAAAAAAGTCGACCTCGCTACACTCGCTCTTGCATCAAAAGTTCTCTTAGAAAGATTACCGTTCTATCACTATGCGAAAAATCAATTATGTGGATTTTTACTAAGTATTATAAATAGCGCATTAGTTTATAAACGTCGATTTATGACGACCGTTGAAGTAAATAAGGTGACCATTGTCTGCATACTTTCTGGTGTTTATTTATAGTCAGTAATTTTAATTAAATATATGTTCTGTACTAGTGGATTTTATTCGTTCAATTTCCTTGCTTTAGGGCTAAAATGACTAGTGCCTGGGGGCCCCTGGGCCTCTAAGTCCGGCCCTGTCTGTGTGTAGGTCATTGTATAAACATTTTTATAATTCGTCAACAGTAGGTATCGTTTATAAATGACATAACATCACGTCTGTATTCTCAAAGGGTCTGGCAGAGGCGTAGCTAAAGTTGGTTGCATTTCGCCACTTATGTTTAAGTCCCAAGTAACAGGGTGCGAGCCTATTGCCATCCACGGTTACATGTCCAGACCCCGGGACTCCTGACGGAAAAACCCAATAACACTTTGCCCGACCCGGGAACCGAACCCAGGACCTCATGCTTAGCAGTAGCGCTTGTGACGACTAGACCAACGAGGCAGTCATTAATTAATTACTTACTCGAACAGAACTTCAGCGAACGCAGTTTTTATAAAATCAATTTATAAAACTCTACATAGAAACCGTATGTTTATGTATTATGTAGTCAATAGCAACGAAGTAATAAACAAACTATAAACATGACGTATCAATTTTAATTACGTTTCAGACTAAAATGTCCTTGCCCTTTTGAGAATAGGTTATGTGGGTTTGATAGAAATTACTATTTGTTAGCGTGCATTAACTTCCTGTTAAAATAACGTTTTGAATATTATCTTAAATAAATATTGAACTACTGACTTCCGGTTGTCAGAATGACACCTTATGCAGAAATAGCCGGAGGAGCGCACAATCGGCTCGACCGTCGACTTGTGAGGTCGATCATTACTATTGTTTACGTGTACAACATGCAACTGAAGTTGATTAAAATTCAGTATTAAAAAAGTGAGTTGTGTTTCTATTTGTAATCTACAAGTATTTTACACCTGGAGGAAATAAGAACGCATACGTTCTTATATATTGGATATTCAACTTTCGGCGCTGAGCCGAGCGCTAATAATCCAACAGCGCGCAGTTTGTGTTTTTTTTAATTAAAATTATCTCACCTGAAGCACTTCAGTCCCCGTCAGTAACTTGATGTAGCTTGTGTCGACCGCCCATTGGATGCGCATGAATGTTCCATATTTGAAACCTGTAGAAAACACAACGTAAATAAACAGATTTGAATTTTGTTCTTCGACACAAATTCACACAAATTCACAAATTCGATTGACATTCGATAGACCACCTTATTTTGTATGCCTTTTGGCGGGACATAGTATGGACAAACATAGTTCTATATAACATCTATTTATTTTTGTACTCTATGTTTACAAAATTAATAAATGAATTTGAATTTGAATTTTTACAATGATATGAATAAATTTACTTTGGAAATTATTTTAATGTTTTATTTATTGTGAATGTGTAGACTATGTGGGTGTTTTTTTTTGTTTGGTTTCTTTTTTTGTCATTTTTGACAGTTTTAGTCATGGTCTGGCAGTTTGAGTAATTTATGAGACCTACCCAAATATCGTTTCTTTAGTAGGTATTGTTCGTCGAATCGTTGAGCTCTTTAAGTTCTGAGTTGATTTGCATGGTTAGTGATAAATGCGTGCACTGACTGGACGGGTTCACTCTATCTGCGTGGTTCTTTCCTTAAAAGACCATTTCTGACACCAATCTACATAGTCTTCACATGATCTGACTAAACCTTATGTCTGGACATTATAAGAAACTGTGACCTTTGAGTTTGATTCGGTCTTTCTTCTCAGAGTAGTCAGAATGGAAACGCCGACCTCATCTAGTTTTTAAAATATGATTGACGTGTAAAAGTGTTTGTAAAAACCTACTTACAGAAATAAAATCATTTAGCATTTAATTTAAAGTCGTTCGAGAGACTGCATTCTTCACACCTGTCAATAGCGACAATTCTAGTAACTAATAGAGATCAAATTAGCAAAACAAGTGTTCGTTTGCATGGAACTGACGGGTGTCAAGAACGCATTTTATCGACGGCCGGACTGTAATAAGAGTCCTAAATTCACTGACAGACAACGCATCAAACTGCTGGGGCTATAAGCATGACAAATTGCGCAAGAGTTCCTTTTATAATGAAAGTCAGCACTAACGAAGGATTTCTCAAAATAAAACTCCTAATGGAGTTAAATAGGGGATAACAGTTCGGAATATTTGCCGTTGGGAAATCTAATCATGCTGCGAAAGTGTTCCTAGTACCCTGATTATTTATGTTTTATTGGAAATCCGAACTCTCACGCCTGATTTTTAACCCCCGACCTTTAACACCGAAACTTATAACACCCCTATTTTTGATAGGGGTGTTATAAGTTTGACCGCTATGTGTGTCTGTCTGTCTGTGGTACCGTAGCTCTTAAACGGGTGAACGAATTTGGGTGTAGTCATTTTTTTGAGTTACTTTGTAAACTCTCAAAATTTATTAACTTATGCCCTGCAGCGGTTAATAATAGGCTGGTGTTATTTTTTATTTAAAGAAATTATACTAGAGGTGTTACTTAATTTTAATCTCGCCAAACTTTTACGTTTGATAGGGAGGTATTAGTATTCAGGATAAGCGCATACCTACCTGGCGTACGGGGCACAGCGCAGCGAGATTTTCACTGCCTTTTTGGCAAACCTTGCTTTTCTTGGAATAAATGAACTTCTATTTTATCCGAGAGCGCATCATAGCGGACAGAGATGACTGGCGATCAAAATGGCGGATTTGAGGCTTTAATTTAGGCAAGAACCATATTACATACGATAAAGTTTCACAATACTTGAATAAAAAAGGACTATGTGATGTGGGCTATCAAAATGGGGCTTGAGAAGAAGATTCCAAAAATACAGCACAAAACAGTGTTTTTTTTCGGCTGTATTAAGACGAGCAATAGTAGATATTTGTTTGGCAGTGAAAACCACGCTACGTTGCGACTCACCCGATGTGTGTGCCAACCCTAACCTGTAATTACGCCAGCTAATGGTATCGTCTGCAAAAGGATTACGTTGCAGTTTTAAATTGACTTTGCCTACCCGAGTGGTACAATACACATAAGTGGAATAGTCACCAAAAGAGATAAGTAACCACTAATAACCAAGGTCGCCGGATATAGTATAGAGGTATGTGAAGCAGGGTGCAAAGTTCACTCATCCTCTTTAGAAAAAGGAGGATCCTGAAATCAGACGGGTGTTGTGTCTGGTGGACGATTGATATCGGGACGTTGTATATAGGGTGACTGGTAATTAGTGACCGATATTTGAACACATGATTGTACTCATCATAACAAACAACTTTCCCAAAGAAACGATTTTTTTTTATTTATCCACCTTATTGACCCCAATTTTATTACCCCAATAGAATATTGAGTACCTAACAAGAATAATACACCATTAGCTGTCATTTAATACAGTTACCTACAAACAAACAAAAAACACTTTTACCGTGCATTATTCTTGTGTCATTAATTTAACCACCGCGCGCGCGCTATCAGCTGTGAGTCGTTTGACCCCGGGGTGAAGCGAGCGCTAGTTAAGTAAAAAAAATTGTTTCTTTGGGAAAGTTGTTTGTTATGATGAGTACAATCATTTGTTTAAATACCGGTCACTAATTACCAGTAACACTATATTATGCTAGTTGCGCGCCAAACTCTGCTTGCGCGAAGCAGACTTTTGCGTGACGTCAGTGTGTTGCGTAGTTCGCATGTGGCGATGTAAATGTCACCGCTACTGTTGAATTTTAGTAAGAAACCGATGGATGTATTCGAATGAAATTTAATTTGTTAAATGAACTGTTTGTTTTCTATGAATTAAATTAAATTTAATTCGAAATCATCCATCGGTTTCTTTCTAAACTAACCGACGACCCTGGTTACTTGCCTATCTCTTTTGGTGATCGTACATGTTTCGTCATGGTCAACGAGAATTATATTTTAAGTTATTAGTTGTTAAGTTGGAGATGTTGTTACTTCTGAAAGTTTTGAGTATGAATGTGGATGGCTGTAAGAATAGGCGAAGACCAAAGAAACGGTGTATGGACTGTGTGAATGATGATATGGTTAGAAAGGGTGTAACTACTGAGATGACGACTAAGGGCCTACTTACACTTATTCAGCTCTGTTCAGCTTTTGTCCATAGAAAACAACGATTTTGTATAGAGTCGCATGCGTACGTATCTCAAACAAAATCGTAGTTTTCTATGGACAAAACTTGAACAGAGCTGAATAAGTGTGAGTAGTCCCTAATAGAGAATTATGGAGGAGAAAAACATGTTGAGCAGACCCCGAATAAATTGGAAAAAGGACGCCGATGTTATTATTCCTGATTTCTCAATCGGTGACGACCTTTTTACGTTATTCTCTGTTGACTTGTTTAATTTGTAACGAATGCAATGCAGTAGCCTACTAACTAAAAGCTAAGACTTGTGGCAGTCGTGGTCATAATGCGAGCCAGTGGGACAGAAAACCATACAATTTTAAAAAGAAAGAATCCTGGGTCGTCTCGCGTCATCTCGCTCCCTCATTTTGCAAGCTTTTTGTTTTGGTACTTGCTGTGTTCGTACGTGTAATAAAATAATATGCATTAAATTTTTCATGATTGTTTTCCTGGCCATATCCCCATTTATTTGGCATCGGCGCGACAGCCTTTTTTTTGGGTGGGAAATCATAAAATAACTTCTCCCGCTCTGGGTGGAGCAGAAGGGCGTGTCAGACTTTTACTGACTAAAACCCACCCGTGTTCCGTTGCCTGTATGCCAGGGGTGCGGGTATCTCATTCGAACAACCCGCACCCTTGGCAGGCATCGGGCCTTGCGAACCCACCATCAGTTGGTGCTGACATCTCTTTGAGGCGCGCGTGGAACACAACGCGCCGTCGACCCGGGCTTGGTCCTTACCGGACAGCGAGCCACCCATTACTCGCCGTCCGCAAGCCCGCGCCTACGGTGGCCGGGAATCAGCCTGGGATTCCCGACGCCCAGGGCGTCTCCTGCGATGACCAAGGTCGTGAGGGCGCATGTACTGCCTCTCCCTCACGTGCGCCGTCTCCCTTTTCGCGAGCATTACTGCTTCGCAGTAAGAGGTGACGGCTACCCATGCGCTCTTGCTCCGTACCATGGCCTGGACCAGGGCCGAACACGAGAAATCGCCGCCGCTGATCGCCTCCACGGGGACACGGCGGTGCTCGGCCCAAGGAGGGTAGACCTCCACCGTATGCTCCACCGTGTCCTCAGTGCGATCTTCGCAATGGAAACGCCTAGGCGTTTCCTCTCGCCTTATGCGAAACCGGAACCTCCCAAACCAGCCGTTTCCGGTGAGGACCTGTGTCAGGCGGAAGGTGAGGACGCCGTGCCGCCTCAAGCCACTCAGCAAAGAGGGGACTTACCGCCGCAATTGTGGCGTGCCCAGCACTGGGTTGCGACAATCGCACTCTCCACGTCGCCATGAGATCCCGCCGGAGCTCTATCCGCTGGGCCGCGATTTCCCGCGGCAGCGGAGTTACGCCCGTTTGGCCTCCTGGCGCCACTCCCAAGTGTGCGCGAGGACCTTTGCCTCCAGATCCCTTGGCGGCAATCCGGCAAGGAGGCCCACCTCACCGGAGATCGTGCGGTATCCCCGGACCATCCGGATGGCCATGACCCTATGGGACACCTTCAACCGGTGGGCTCGTTGACGCCTTAATGTAGCCGCCCACACCGGTGCTCCGTATAGGGCCATGGACCGCACAGCCTTTTTTTTGTCAAGTATCAAATTAGTGAAATTAGTTTCAGGACTTGTGCTTATTCCGTTACACCTTGTATAATTATTTTTATGGCCACGATTGCCGCTAACGTTTAGTTTTACCTATTAGTAAAAGTGTTTACTGCTTGTGATACTTAGATATCTAGATCTCAGAAAAGCGTATGTCTTACCATACATCCTGTGAGGTCCTGGTGAATCATCCAAAGACTGGTACGTCCCCGTTTTGAAGTCGTTTTTCATACGAATGGTGTAGTTCAGGTGGGCGGGCCACGTCTCTCCCGACATATCCTGTCAAAACAACATTAAATAAAAAAATAAAACTTTGTAATAAAAAAACACGGTTCTTGTACGACCCCCTTTCATTTTTTATTTTTGTTTTATTAAATGTTAATATAACGGTCGCGGTAGTAGTACACACTGAATTTTTTTAATGTTTTGTTTATAATTAAAAAATCAATGATTTTTCTACTTATCGTTGGTTTGGTGTTCCTGAATGCAAAATATTATTTAAATAAAAGTTACTTTGGTTACGAAAATAATAGAAGTACAAAGTTGCTCAGTTGACATGCCGTATGACGTAATAATATGGCGGCTACTATTTTATGGTGTTCAAAAACAGATCAAAAAACTGAAATGTTTAAATTGTATTAAATTTATTTATTTATTTCATGAACCAAAACTAACATTTCCCGACTGCATTTTTCCTAAACTATCTCAATTTTACGATTTTTTCTCTTATAGAGCAAAATACCCTCAGATTATAAAATAAAGGCAGATAGAACGCGCGGAGCACCAAGAGTGAGGCAAAAAAACCAATACTAAAGCGTCGCATTGTATGAAACATACAATGCGACGCTTTACTATTTGTTTTTTTTTTTTGATCTCTTGGTGTTCCGCGCGGTCTTTCTTCCTTTGTTTTATAATCCAAACCAAAAAACAACCAAATACTAAAGCGTAGCATTGTATGTAACATACAATGCTACGCAGCGCGCGCGCGCGCTATGCGACGCGTAGGTTTTTTGGCTTCACTCTTGGTGTTCCGCGCGGTCTATCTGCCTTTGTTTTATAATCCAAACCAAAAAACAACCAAATACTAAAGCGTAGCATTGTATGTAACATACAATGCTACGCAGCGCGCGCGCGCGCTATGCGACGCGTAGGTTTTTTGGCTTCACTCTTGGTGTTCCGCGCGGTCTATCTGCCTTTGTTTTATAATCCAAACCAAAAAACAACCAAATACTAAAGCGTAGCATTGTATGTAACATACAATGCTATGCAGCGCGCGCGCGCGCTATGCGGCGCGTAGGTTTTTTGGCTTCACTCTTGGTGTTCCGCGCGGTCTATCTGCCTTTGTTTTATAACCTGAGAAAAAACCCTATTCTAAAGGTGCGATATTTTTCTTCACCGTATTGAGAGCAGCGGTAATGAAATTATTTCCACAACGTAAAGTACATGCCTGGTTTTGAACGCACGACCTACGACGCGGTAAGTCGGGCCTGGTACAACTGGCCCACTACTGCTCACCTGCTGTACTTACTTGGAAAATGATGATAGCTTCCATGATTTTCATTTTAGCCGCCAATTCAGACACCGAAGATAGATTCGCTAACGGAGCGTAGCCTCTTTCTGAGTGACCTGTGAGCAATACAATTAAATTAAGTAAACTATCAAATAAAACACGCCAAGGTGACTGACCAAACCTATATTTCTTAGGGTTCCGTACCCCAGTTTTTTTTCATTAGAGGTACGGAACCCTTATACGATCACTTTGTTGTCCGTCTGTCTGTCAATACCCTTTATCTCGGGAACGCGTGCAGGTATCGAGTTGAAATTAAAATCATATGCTCAGGTATACAGTCCCTTGTTTTATTGCTGAATAGCCTGCTCTTGACCTCTAACACACATGAGAGGTATTTGTGTAACATAACTACCAGTAGGAATTAGGCTTTAATTTTGACAGTTCACATTCATTGCGTTGGGAACGTTGTTGAGCAGACGAATTTGTCGAATATAAGAACCAAAGGATTAGCAATACAGCGTGTAAAGGAAACGCTTCCGAAAATGAAGACAGGTGACAGGGCTAGTGATTCTCGATACAGTTCCATAAAAAAATATAGATTTTTTTAAAACAATTTTTACCTATTTTTTTTTTTCGTATTTTGTTAGATTAAACACATTTAAAAACGACCCCAAGTCCAGGCGGCGACTTTTGGTTTAGACATCCTTTGTAAAGCGCCGCCGAAATAAATTAAGTAGAAACATTACAGAAGCGTCAAACGTTTTAAATTGATGCAAAATAACCAATTTGAGGAGAAAGGTTATTGGTACCCGTTTGCATTTAGGTTGTATATAACCTATGTTCTGGCTTTGGAAGCGTTCCCCTTACACCCTGTATACTTCACAATTATTCAGACTATGATTGATAGTTATACAATATGTAACAAAAACCCTGTTGTTCCTTTTAGGGACGTATACACTTACCCACAAGCACAACATTTACGAAGTTATAATTTAAAAAATAAGCGTTGGCTAGTCGAGAGTTCAACACCAAATAACTATTAAAATTGACATATTCAAAAAAAATGTTGACAGTATCTGATTTTACAAGTATCCTTATTTCGCATAATAGACTACGAGCTTGGCGGCTTTCTTTGATTTAATCAAAATCAGTTAAACATTACAAATATTCATAATTAAATAATTATTTTAATTATTTTTGTTAAACAGTTTTTATAAATGACATGCTTTATTACGTATGTATACTGATTCTGAAAACGTGGGTAGAAGGAACAACAGGGTTTTTGTTACATATTGTATACGTGCGTCGGTAGCGAGTACCAATGCACCTGACTATTTTTAAGGACATCACCAATAAGGTCACTCATACAGCGTCACCGACCGGCGTTTCCACCTACATCCGTACACGCAACGTACGTTCGAAACATTTAATTATACTAGTTAATAATAGTTACATTTACGTTTAAAAATGGGCTAGTAGGGGCTCGTGGCTAAGTAATAATAATAACAGCCGCACGGGTCGAGCAATCAGGTTAAGCTACAGTTGGTGCAGTTGGTCCGTGAATGGGTGACCATCTTTACATACCAAGACTCCTACATGCCTCGGAAAACAGATGCCACGTTAAGCCGTTGGTCCCGTCTGTCATTCGTCGATATTTGAAAGTCGTTACGGGTCGTCAGCAACCCGAAAATCTGACAGTCCAAACGTTCACCACGTTTGGACACCAACAGTTTTGTTGATAAGTTAAAATCGACAAGGAATACAGTGTATCTGCCAATTAGGTTTAGACTTAAAATAGCAAGGCTATTAGCTTATTTAAACCCAGACATAGGTAGTATGTCGAAGTCATGTTTGGTTACTGTTAGTAGTGGTACTAACACTACTTTTGATTCGCCTAGTAGTTTAAACTATTAGGTGCGACAACGGGTGAGCCGCATATGTTGAATGTTGTTCATCAAAATATGCAGGGTCTGTCCGGCAAAGAGCTTGAGTTAAGCTTATTTATGGAGAACTATGATGTTCAGGTGTTATGTTTGACTGAACACTGGTTGAAAGAACATGAAGTAGTGTTTATCAATGATGATAATTTTACGGTTCAAAGTGCATTTGTAAGAAAAACTGCTATTCGCGGTGGATCTTTAGTTCTTGTTTCAAACAAGTTTAAATGTAAACAACGTTTAGATTTAGTTAACCTTTCCATTGAGCGCACTATTGAGTTGTCTTGTGTTGAACTCGAGCGATACGTTATAATTTGCGTTTATCGACCGCCCTCTGGGGACTTCATTAGTTTCGAATCGGTAATGGAGGATTTACTCAATAAGTTAAAATCAAGTAATAAAAGTATAATTTTGTGCGGAGATTTTAATATTAACATTTTAGATGTTACTCCATTAAGTATTAGACTTCTCAACCTGTTTAGGTCTTTTAATTTAATTAACTTGTTTTTTGAACCTACTAGGATCACGGCATCTTCGTCAACATGTCTTGATAATATATTTAGTGATTGTGATGCCAAAAGTAAATTAGTGTTAACTGACTTAACGTCCGACCACTGTGGTTTATTAGCTAGATTTGGGGAATCTCAATTAAAAATTCTAATAATAAAATTAAAACCACTTGGAAAATAATTAACAATGAAACGGGTAAGTCGGTTAAACAAGACAAACAACTAGAGATTATGGTAGACGATAAATTAATTAGTAAAGAAGCTGAGGTAGCACAGGCATTTAATGAGTTTTTTGCCAACATACCTGTAGCTACGACTCACTCCTTAAATTCGTCCCCCTCTAAAGCTGAAAACCTCTTGCATAGTAGTGTGCCTAAGTGTAGTGACCTATTCAGTTTCGAACATGTAACGCCTCGTGATGTAGTTAATGTTTTTAACACACTTAAGTCTAAAAACACTGGTGATTTCTGGGGCATTTCCATTAAACTTTTGAATAATATAATAGATATCGTAGCCCCCTATCTAGCTGTCACTTTTAATAAATGTGTTGATTCAGGAACTTTTCCTGACCTCATGAAGAGTAGTAAAGTCATACCATTATTTAAATCAGGTAATAAAAATGACGTTCGTAATTTCAGGCCTATTTCTATCTTACCTGCATTTAGCAAAATATTTGAAAAGTTAATACTCAAGCAGTTGCTAAGACATTTTAATTCAAATAGCCTCCTTCATAAAGAGCAATATGGCTTTACAAAAGGTCGTTCGACTACAGATGCGGGTGTTGCTCTGTTGAAACACATATTTAAAGCATGGGAGAACTCGCAAAATGCTATTGGAGTTTTCTGTGATCTCTCCAAAGCCTTTGATTGCGTGCACCATGAAACGCTTTTGCGAAAATTGAGTTATTACGGTGTCCATAACGAAGCTTTAAAAGTAATAAATTCTTATTTACAAAATAGGTTCCAATGTGAAGAAATTAATGGTGAAAAATCTTCCAGGCTACCAGTTCAGTTAGGTGTGCCTCAAGGCTCAATACTCGGCCCATTCTTGTTTTTAGTGTATATCAATGACTTACCATTCTATTTAAAGGGTATTTGTGATGTTGTACTGTTTGCAGATGATACTTCTCTTATTTTTAAAGTAGACCGGAATAGACAAGATTTTGACGACGTAAACAGTGCTCTCTCAATGGTTACGGATTGGTTTACGGCAAATAACCTAGTTCTCAATGCCAAGAAAACAAAATGTGTAAAATTTGCCTTACCGAATGTTAGAAGTCTAGGTCCCAACATCGTCTTAGATAAAGAGGTGCTTGAAACCGTAGACTCGGCAGTTTTTCTGGGCATAACAGTAGATGCCAAACTTCAGTGGGGATCACACATATCAAGCCTAGCCGGGAGGCTCAGTTCAGCCGCCTACGCCGTCAGAAAAGTAAGACAATACACTGACGTCGATACAGCTCGGTTAGTCTACTTTAGTTATTTTCACAGCGTTATGTCCTACGGTATTCTGCTGTGGGGCAAAGCTGCTGATATTCAAAATATTTTTGTCCTTCAAAAACGTGCTGTTCGTGCAATTTACCAGCTCGGTGCCAGAGTTTCCTTGAGGGACTTTTTTAAAGATGTTGGTATTCTCACGGTGGCATCACAATTCATATTCGCTAACATCTTATATATTAGGCAAAATATACACTTGTACACTAAAAACAGTGATATTCACACCGTTAACACAAGAAATAAGGACAAACTACGTGCTCCCTTTCACCGGCTTCATAAGGTTCATAACTCATTTGTTGGGCTTGGTATAACTTTTTATAACAAGCTTCCCTCTTCTTTGCTAGATTTGCCTTTTAATGCGTTTAAAGCTCAAGTAAAATCCGTCCTTTATTTAAAGGCTTACTATTCCATCAACGACTATTTAAATGACAAGAATAGTTGGTCGCTGTGATTAACTCAAGACAATGTTTGTGTTCTTTCTCCAGAATCGGCGTATCTAGTGACAGGTTATATGCGTTCATATAATTATTATTTTATTTTTTATTGCCTGTCTAACAATTTTTTTTATATAACTATCTATTAAGTCATTAGTTATTGACATGATCTACTCATAACAATATTTTCTATGATGAGTTCTTTTAGGCTTTATTTGGCCTCGACAGTTTTCATTTTATTTGTCGGTATATTGGTATGGCTAGCTGACATTTTGACTAATTATTTAATTAATATTTTATGTCTCGTAATGTTTATTACTTTGCCTAAGTATGTATAGAATCAAGTCTATCCGACTAAACAGACAGCTGTGCTGCTGGGGAGTTTGTTCCACTACTTCTTCTTCCCAGCTAAAGCACTAGGAAGTGGTGAAGGGTGGGCGTTTTGGGGGACTGTCTCATGTACTTTGACGTTCGAAAAGTGCTGATTCTCAGTCTAATTTGAATAAATGACTTTTGATTTTGATTTTGATTTTGTTCGATGTCCGTTCCCAAAATCGCGCCAAAACACACTCATTTCGACAGATCGGAACGTAAGTTTACGCTAAGTTCCTCTCTGTATCTTACACTTATTTCACAGAATTTCTTCAATTAGTGTCATTTCTTGGGACTGTATTAAATCTGCCAAAAAAACTCATGTCATCACTGTTTTGTCGACATTCATACGGGCGTAATAATACCGCGGCTTTCCTTTCGATTCTCAACGCTCGCTTCAACACCGAGTGTTCAAATTCCAGTGCGCGATAAAATCCAGCCGAGGTCTGTGTGAACATCGACTTAAAGGCGTGACCCTAAATCCGGCTCTCCTCCGTCCATGAAAATGAGTTGAATAGGAACTACTTATCGCATTTAATTACTTTGTGTATTCGAATGCTATCAGTTACGATGAATCATTCTATAGTAACGTCGGTATGTATTGCAATAACAATGCTGTTTTAATACATAACATTATAAATTGTTATTTCTGCAGTATAAACTACTATCAACTCTGCTGACTGGCTACGGCTACTGCAGGCTTAGCATAACGCTTTCTATTTCTACTCTACCGTAGAATATAAATCGCTTGTCTACATTTCTCGGTAAAAAACTGTCAATTGTCTACACGGAAACGTCATTTTTGTCTACTCTTCCGTCGACAGAACCCTTCTCTACGGTTCTCGTGCTAAGCCTACTGGCTACTACTACACCGGCTTACTAGTCCATTCGCACGAATTTACACGCCCGAAACGGGCGAAGCGAGATTAAAAAATATATATTTATAATATTGTTGTTAGTCTCGTTAGTCTAGTCTACACCTGGCTAGCTAAGCCCCCGTTCTCACGGACGTAATAAAGTCGCGGCCGGATTTTTTTGCGCACTGGATGTACAACGCAGTGCTTAGTACCAAGAGTTGAAAACCGAACACTTGTGTTTTTTAGACGCGCTGAGACTCACTCGCGCTGCACTATGTTGGATTTACAATGCTCGTTTCAACACAGAGAGTAGAAACTCCAGTGCGCAAAATAATCCCGCAGCAATTTTATTACGTCCGTGTGAATGTCGACTTATACGTACGCGCTCTTTTACGGCGGTAGATGTTGAGGCCCCGGCTTAAAATTCTGAGACCTGTTAAGAATAAGAGTTATTCGGGGTTTCTCTCAAGAATCTATACTCAGTAGCGAGGAGTTAGGTAGTTCTGCCAGAGATGCGAGTTGTTCGAAAGAGATACCGCGGCTCCTGGCACACAGGTAACTGAGGGAACACGGGTGGGTTTTAGTCAGTAAAAGTCTGACACGCCCTCCTGCTCCACCCAGAGCGGGTGAAGTCATTTGATGATTTCCCCCCCAGAAAAAAAAGGTAGGAAGTTGGCGATATGAATGTGAAACCTAGAAGCCTCGATGGGAAATGTCAAGCCGTCGGGTTTGCACCTGACCTCTTCTACCGAGGCTATGAGGATGAGGGAAGAGTGCACTTTGTGTTCTTCTTAGCGTAAGTATCGTTGTAGTAATTCAAATTGTTTGTTTAGCCTAAAATCCTACCACGCGAACTCCGTTCACTAACCCAGTCATCATAAGATCCTCAAGTGCACAGAGGACTGGGCATGCACCTTGTGTTCGCGCACACGCTTGTGCACTTTAATATTGTGACGCTACCCGCACTTTTTACCGGAACCCACACGGCGTAGATGCTACATAAGAAAATATGAAGCTATACTGAATTTTAATGATTGATTTCGAGAGGCCTATTACATTTATGAGGTCATAAGTGTAAGTTACTTTAAGCCATCTCGACTTTACGCATCGACCGCGTTCGGTGTTCCGATTGACCCTGGATTAGTAAGGAGCCAAAGGGTCTAAATTCGCTTGTGTGGCCGAATGTAACCAGTCTTTTTTTGTTAGCGTATAATGACGTAAGGTTCCCTTTTACCGACAATAATTACAATATATTTCTTGGCTAGGACACTTCCGACTGACGGAAATTCGGTTCACCAGTCAAAGCGGAATAGAATAGAATAGAATAGAATAGAATAAGAGATCTCCCTATACTTACTTAAGGTAGAATTCAGCCGTTTCAGGTTCAGCTTAGCGCCCACGTCAGCCATGAGCGCGTTGGTGAGTATTGTTTCGGGGTAGTACATGATGCAATATGGCGGAGGTATGACATCCGCCACTAGCGGTATTATATCCTGCGGAAGAAAGAGTTATTTTTGAGATTATTCACATCAATGGGTTTTTTGTAAGGGGGTGGGGTGCATTCGATACCGATATATCGGCGATATTTTGATACATAAGTATCGACGATATTTATTTGACTATACACCGAAATATTTCTATATTCACAAATAAAAAAAAAACCTAAGTAAACGTGCGGTGAACGGTGATGCGAAGCAACGAATTTTTTTGCGCAATGGAGTTTCAACGACTGCTTAGCGCCGCGAGTTGAAAATCGAACAGTTATTGACACTGTTCGATTTTCGACGCGCTGAGATGCATTTTGTTGAATTCTAAATTCTCGAATTAACACCGAGTGTGGAAAATTCAGCGCGCGAAAATATCCTGCCATGATTTTATTAAGTCCGTGTGAATGTCGACTTCGTCAAGCGCTGACAGTGTTGCCAACTCAGTTTTTTAAAGAGAGCTAGAGTACCTTCGAAAAAGAGCTAAAATAGAGCTAAATTTTTGGAAAAAAAAGAGCTAAAATAAAAGAAAGTTTAAAAATCAACATTTTAATTATTAATATAGAAAAACATAACATGATATTATTTTTTGTTAGATTAATGAGAGTTTTTTTTTATTCGTCGTCAGAACTATCGAAATTGTGGTTTACTAATTGTAATCCACTTGTGCTTGGTCCTGAGTTTTCCACATCATATGTTGCCATGGTACCAATTTTATTTATGACTTCTTTTGGCACTTTATAGTCGTGGCAGCATTTTTTTGTCCGTCGTAATCCAGATCTGACAGTTAAAATCGCATTGGTGGTGTCATTTTTAAGTCGATTTCTAGATTTGTTTTTGACAATATTTAGTTGGCTAAATACTCTTTCTACTTCTCCGTTTGACCATGGCAATGAAATCATTGCAAGAGCAAAAGAACAAAGTTCTTTGAAGGGATTTATGTCAGCCGCATTTTTGTACTCGAAAACTTCAGTCCAGAATGCAATTGTGTTCTCCTTCTTTTGCCATGGCACCAGGGTTATGCTGTTCCATTGCATTTCTACTTTACTGATAAATTCTGCATCGTGGCCCATTTCCTGCACCAGTGGTGCAATATTCTCTTTGACTTGTTTTAAAGTGTTTGAAACTGATAATTGGTTCACTTTTTTTAAAATATGGTAGTTGTCTGGCAACCTTTGTTTGAGCTGTTTAATTAACGCTATCGTAAAATTTATGCACTTCTCTCGGAATTGTTTTTCATCTTCTGCTGAAAATCGATTAGTGTTTCTGATCTCTTGGAGTTGGCTCTCTATTCTGTATCCTAAATAAGGATGTGGAATCAAAAAATCTTCTAAATTTTGAACTTCGAATATATCAATTCGTCTGTTGGGGTTAAGCTCAAACTCAAACTCAAACTCAAACTCAAAGCATTTATTTCAATTAAACCATTTACAGGCACTTTTGAATTGTCAAAAAGTCGATCAGTTGGAAAGTTGAAGCTAGTTGCCCATTCCAAATCGTAGATCTCTATGGAGAAGAACGGGCAAGAAACTCCACGGACACTCTTTTAAAATCAAGTTGAAATATTACAAAATCTTGGGAACATTATTCTTGTTGCTTCTGTATGTGAGAACAATGTAAAAAAATGTAATTATAAACTAAATAAGCCCTGGAAGTTAGGAGATGACCAGTCTCAACCGACAGCGCCCGTTCACGAACTTGACACGTGGATCAGCACCATCCAGCTCAACCATTTTGTAGGGAACCGAATGATCCAACACACGCGCCACCATCAGTGAGACATTTATGTGAGCATGACATACTCTCAACTGCCATGCTTTTTCAAGTCAACGTACATTATAACAACACAATAAACGGATGCATGGTACTCACATTTACAAAATTCAAACAAAATGCTTCTAAATTATACAAAACTATAGTTTGCAATCTATTTGAAATATTAATAAAATTTGATTTCCTAAAAGAAACACCACTTGAAAGAACTAACACTTGGTTCAGCAAAAATAAAACATTCGTAATGTCACAAAAATTATAATATTATGAACAAAAATGTTCGTAATGTCAGAAAAAATAAAAAAGGGAAGCTTCTCTTTCAAATATTAAAATTTTAACTAGTATGCCCAGGTGGCTGTGGAGCAGGACCAGCATTAAGCCAAGCATTTTTATCGACGATATAATCATCTAACTTATAATAAGCTTGTCTACATAGTGTGCGTTTAATGCATGATTTAAATTTCTTTTCATTTAGTTCAAGAATATCGACTGGTATTTTATTATAACATTTCACACAGTACCCCATAAAAGAAGTGTGTACTTTAGACAATCTGAAACGTGGTTGATCTAATTTGTTCCTATTTCTAGTGTTAAAATTGTGCCTATCACTTATCTTACTAAAAAGATGTCGATTTTTCCGAACATACATAATGTTTTCATAGATATATTGACAAGGTACCGTCATGATGTTAATTGTTTTGAACAGTTCCCTTAGAGATTCGCGTCTGCGGAGGTTATAGATGGCTCTGACGGCCCTCTTTTGCAGAATAAAGATCGACTCAATATCCGCAGCCCGTCCCCATAGCAAGATACCGTAAGACATGATGCTATGAAAGTAACTAAAATAGACCAGTCTCGCGGTATCCACGTCTGTTAATTGGCGGATCTTCCAAACAGCGTAAGCGGCAGAACTTAGCCGCCCTGCAAGTGATGTTAAATGAGGACCCCACTGTAGCTTTGAGTCAAGCGTGATCCCCAGGAAAACCGTCTGTTCGACGAATTCTAGTATCTCCTTATTCAATACAACATGACATTCACTACTTCTAACATTCGGTAACGCAAATCTTATGCATTTCGTTTTCTTTCCATTTAATACCAAATTATTTACAGTAAACCAATTATGGACCTTAACTATAGCATTATTTACGTCGTCAAGCTCCTGTGCACGTCTTTTAACTTTAAAAATCAGTGATGTATCATCAGCAAATAACACCATTTGAGGTCGGTTTTTTAGTAAAAAAGGTAAATCATTTATATATACTAAAAAGAGGAACGGACCCAATATTGAGCCCTGCGGTACACCCATTTTGACTTTTAAGCCCAAGGAATTCACACCGTTTATTTGAACTTGCTGCAGTCTATCATTCAAATACGATTTTACTAAGTTAAGCGCAAGTTCACCCAGTCCGTAATGCCGAAGTTTCAAGAGAAGTGTTTCATGATTCACGCAATCAAACGCCTTGGATAGGTCGCAAAAGATACCTATTGCATCTTGCGCCTCTTCCCATGCGGTAAAGATGTGTTTCAATAAGGTGACACCAGCGTCGGTTGTGCAACGTCCTTTGGTGAAACCATACTGTTGATCGTGTAGGATGTTATTACGATTAAAATGATTGAGCATTTGGTTTAACATAACTTTTTCAAACACCTTGCTGAAAACCGGCAAAATCGATACGGGTCTATAATTATTAGTATCTTTGCTGTCTCCAGATTTGAAGAGTGGAATAACTTTACTGTACTTCATTAAATCCGGGAAAACCCCTTGATCAACACACAAATTAAATATTAATGCCAAATAGGGTGCAACTGTCTCAATAATGGATTGACAAACTTTAGTAGACATGCCCCACAAATCTTCGGTAATTTTGATCTTAAGTTGCTTAAATGCCTTTAAAACGACCACCGGGCTTATATGATTAAATTTGAATTCCACGGGACAGGCTGAGACATTCGCTCTTAATAAATCAATAGCAAGTGCGGGCGAAGAATTTAAAGTTTCTGTAGTTTTAATAGGAATATTGGTAAAGAAAGTTGCAAATTCCTGAGCAACATCGATGTTATCACTAATGAGACCGCGGGAAGTGTCCAGTGTGTAATCATTATTATGCCTTTTGCTTCTGTTCGTTTCATTGTTAATAATTTTCCAAACTGCCTTAATTTTATTATCTGCTGATTTAACCTTGTGGCTAAGGAATGAAGCTTTAGCTACTTTGCAGATATTTTTAAAAGTTTTAGAGTAAGTAGCAACATACTTAGTAAAAGTTTCTGTGTTAATAAACGGCTTAAGGCCATACAGTTCAAATAATCTTTCTCTACTTTTCCTGATTCCTTTAGTTGCCCAGTCACTGAATAAGAATTTAGGGCAAATAGTTTTAGATTTCTGCTTAAAAAAATGACTGAACTCAGTTTGGACTAATGAAAATAATTCTTTGTACATAATATTACCATTATTCAAATTTAGGCCCTCAACACTTAACTTGCTGATTAAAGTGCTATTAAACTTATTTAACTTACCCGATGTTATAGGTCTAGTTTGTATCTGTACTTTTTGAATTGGTGTGTTGGACTCAAAACTAACGGTTTGACCGCTGTGATCAGAAGGGAGATAATTTACAATGGCTTTATCTAAATAGTCGCAGTCGCAAAAAACATTATCAATACATGTAGCAGTAGCCGTAGTTATTCGCGTTGGTTCCAAAAACACATTTGAAAGATTGAATGATTTAAAGAGGCTTAACAATCTCCTACTATTTGAATTATTTTCCAAAATATTAATATTAAAGTCCCCACAAATAATTACTGATTTATTACCAGTTGCAAGTTTTGCCAAAACATCTTCCATTACTGACTCAAATATAGAGTAGTCTTGATAGTTAGGAGGTCTGTAAACGCACACTATACAATGCTTATCTAGCTCAACACAGGACAGTTCAATGCTATGTTCCACTGATAGTTTAACTATGTCTGTGCGAGTCTTAGATTTTATACAATTTTTAATTAATATAAGTGAACCTCCACGAAGCATGGATTTCCGGTTAAAACAACTGCCCACACTATAATTCTCATAATTAATTAACATTTCATAATCTTTCAACCAGTGTTCAGTTATACAAATAATATCAAACATTGTTTTTTCTAAAAACAATTCAATTTCCAATTGTTTGGAAGAAAACCCTTGAATGTTTTGATGAAACAATTTCAAGGAACTCTGCTTAGCCCCTTTTTTACAATTAAATAATTGAAAGCTAGATGATACCTTGGGGACAGTGCAATTAAAAACATTTTTATTGGTACCATCTGTTGTCTTACCTACTAGTTTAAATTAGTATCACTAACTACCTTAATATTAGTATTATTACTAATGTTTGTAATTACAGTAGACTTCGACATACTACTTATGTCTGAGTTTATATTAAAAGCTAATAGCCATGCTATTTGACGTCTAAAACTAATGGGCAGATACGCAGTATCCCTAGTCGATTTTAATTTCTCAACAAAAGTGTTGGTGTCAAAAAATAAAAGTTTGTCACTATAGCAATTAGCTAATAAATGCATATGGTTATTTAGCATATGTATATTATGATTTTGCCTACTTGACAAGTGCTCAAAGTAAGGAAAAGCACACAATATTATTTTCTGACAATTACTCTTCAAGATTTCAGTGACGCTATCAGTGATGTCATCTTGTTTTACATTAGTACTATTACCTACTAACACAGAAATAATGGCATTTTGATCATATTTATTCCCAATTAACGATGCCATTATCTCTTTGTAGGATTTCCCTGGCATACAATTATTAACAGCAGGTAGACTAAGGTTGTTATTCAATAATTTACCTAACCCTCTCCCTAAACTATCTGAGAACATAATAGAATTATAACAAACTTTATTAGAACAAGTGAGGCCACAAGCCTCTGTCTGTGCTACTTGAGATGAACCTTGTATGATCTGTGGTGTATCCTGAGCGGTAAAACAATCTCGAGCCTCCCCAGACCAGGACGGATCCTCCGTTGCCACAGGTTGGAGATTCTCAAGGTTGGATTCCCCCTGACAAGAACACTGAGTAGAGCCCAGAGTCATCAGGTCCACTCTAGCTGGGTCATCCTTACACATTTGCACTAACTCATTTGCAGCAAGGATGTGTTCATTTATTTGTTTTTGAGAGCTCACATATTTAATATAAAGTGAATGGAGTGACTCTTCAAGTACCTCAATTTCAGACTGTAATCTTTGAGTGTCAAATTGATAAATGTTTTTACTATCTTCTAATTTCATTTCATAATTTTTCAGTTTATTTACTAGAAAAACACGTTCTTTCCTTAGTTTAATATTATTGGAACTGTGTTTTTGTTGTTTCCTGAATTTATTGCATCTATTTATGATTTTATTTAGTTTTGCATATTTCTTTATTTTATTTTGACTTACTTTATAGCAACTGTTATTATGTTTCAATATAGAATCTTCAGTTAGGTCTATTGTTACTAAGGAGTGAGGGTTACAGTTAGTTTTAAATAGTTCATGATATAAGTTATTGGATTCCTTAGCCTGAGTACATTCTTTTTGCTGCTGTAACTTGTTAATTCGAACATTTGCATGAATTATTTCTTCCTCTAGTAAGGACCTTTTTACCAAGAGATTCAATGGTAATTAAGAAATCATTTAATAATTTACTAGGGTCAATATTGTTCGATTGGAATATTTTCACGAGACTTTGCAAATGTTCCAAAACAGAATGAATATAAAGCAAATACGCTTCATTTGTAGGATTTTGGTATAGGTTGTATAGAGTTTCTGCGGCGTAACAATTTTCACTACGTCTCGTGAGGTTAAAATGTAATTTTAATTCTGTCCACTGGTCCAATATTTTTTTTACTGCTGGTTCTATTGAAAGCCATCTCGTGGCACAGGCTTGAGTTATTTTTAAAGGTGCTTCGTCATTTATTGTCAAATAAAGATTTTTGTACTCGTTTTGCCTGTTTGAGGACTGTGAAAACCAATTATAAGTCTCCTGAACTAGATATTCTAAATGTCTGGGTAAGTGTTCGGCAGAAGCATGAGAAACAGCGAGTTGTATAGAATGACAAGAGCACTTGATCATAATAAGATGAGGTACATCCAATTTCAGTCTTTGGTATACTCCATTGTGTATTCCTGTCATAACATTTGCATTGTCAACTCCGATACCACAAAGTTTTTTGATCTCAAGTCCATATGACAGCAAAGTACTTTTTACAGCTTCTGTAATAGATTCAGAGTCCCCTTTGTTTAACTCTGCTAACGTAAGAAAGGAAGTGACAATTTCGAATGATGTTTTGCTAAAATATTGCACTACTATTCCTAGTAACTTGGTTACACTTATATCGGTGCTCTCGTCAAGCAATAAGCTATATGGTACATCTCCAATATCATTTCTTAGGACAGAAATAAAATGTGGTGCAAGTACAGACGCCAGCACATCAAGCTACCCCAAACTGACAAATTTTCCCAATTGAACATGAACCTTATTGTTATGTAATAAAGTCGAAAATCTATCAAATAAATTTGACAGATTGGGGTAGCTTGATGTGCTGGCGTCTGTACATTCTTTATTACTGCGGTGCACTTAGTTCGGTGGATTTTAATTTCGCTTTTGAATTCTTTTTTGCAAAAAACTCCAAGATGATCTACCGACAATATAGAAGTATGAGCAGCTATGAATAATGATAAACAAGCCTCAGCTGAACTTTTTGCATCGTCAAATTTAGGTTTGGGTTGGAAGACCAATTTCTGTTGTCGTGATGTAAATGGCTCTGCAGCTTTGATATGTTTTTTGCGTGTAACGTGGTTCAATAAATCATTTTTTTTCGCATTTAATTCACATCGACAATAGCAGCAATACGCTTTGGTTTTGTCATTACTAACTTCTTTCAACCAACCTTCAAAAGCAGTCTCGGAGAGCCATTCTTTACGGAACTTTAGTGTGTATGGCCTACTCGATGACATTTTGCTTGTTGCACTTTCCTATACTAATTTATTGTAATTCGCACTACAACTACACAAATAATCAACACAGTACTCCACCACGATCGTACACCAATTATCAAAATCAAAGAATGAATTATCGAACGAAACGTAGTAAGTACATAAATGAAACGAACGAAATAAAACTATACGGTAATTCCCCGCCCGTAGTTCAAATCACAGACTAAATATGGCTCGATGTATTATTTTACTCGTTGGTCTGCATGAAATTCGGATACACACCTAACATTTTGAAGAACAGAAGTTTGTTTTTCATGCATTGGAATGGAGCTGAAATTTTAAAATTAAAGAGCTAAAGAGCTAACATCGTTTTTATGGAGCTGATTAATTGAAAATAGAGCTAAATTTAGCTCTAAAAGAGCTAAATTGGCAACACTGAGCGCTGACGAGAGGCCTGAGTGTGAGTTTCATTTTACTATCTCGATCAAACGCGTTGAGCGCGTTTGGCGCTCCGATTGGCCCTAAATTGGTGACGGACCAATCGGAGAGCCGAAAGTGCTCAGAGCGTTTGATCGAGAAGGTTAAATAAAACTCACACTAGGGCCAGAGGTCACGAAGCACGATTTATGCTCGGGGAATCCCCGTATTTTATTTCGTTACTTTGTAGATTTGCCCGCGTTACACACTTTAGCTCATGAATTCATTTTTGTTGCTTTCGTAACTAAATACTGACAAGCTCTTTAAACCATTACTATCAGTTTGACTTGAAAAACTGATGGTAGACGTGGGTAGACGTTGATAATGTTGATATGTTAGACTTTTGGCTGAAGCCTTTGAAAATGGTAAAAGTGAAAATAAACAAATTGTAGGATGAAACCCATTGGAAAAGTAAGAAAATATAACAAAAAAGAAAGGAAAAATAATTTACGGACGACCTGAGGTCGGGAAGTGGAAGGGGGTGAGTTTTTAAGGGTAAAAAACGGTTTAACTCGATTTCTGGCAAAACTACAAGTCCTATGGAAAAAAGTTAAATGGTTTACCATTTAACTTTTTAGGTAATAAAATGATCTACAACTTTTGGGTTTACAATTTTTTACATAACCTCAAAATTCGCCCGTAAATGATTTTTCCTTTCATTTTTGTTATATTCTCTTCCTTTTCCAATGGGTTTCATCCTACAATATTTTTTTTTGGTTTCAAAAATTATCGACCCTGGTCTATACATATATATCAACGTCTTCTATCAAAGTCATCGATCTCCCAATATCTCAAAGCAGAACTTCTCGGTTTCTGGTGCCATGTTTTGTATCCCAACTTGAAAACATTGGTGCAAAAGTACTTTCGTTTCTAAATTAATGAGTTCTGTCGCATCCGAGGGACTATTTTCTACAGCAAGCCTAATTCAAACGGACTTTTGCAGCTTATCTTTAGAATTATTTGATTTGTCCATAATAATATTGACATTGTTATTTTAATTACTAACTGGTTTTTATTTTTCTGATTGTAAGTTCATTAAATATTATTTAATCATTAAGTTTGGTTTTTTGATAGTCAGTCCGTATCGATCGGCTAATGGGCGTATATCGATACGTACATTGGCCGATACGATACAGATGATTCACAAGTTTTTTGAATTGAAACAACGTTCTGCACACTTGGCAAATGAGAGCTAGACCAAAAAGTGTAACATTTAGACCGTAACAACAGGTTTGCTAAACCGAAAAGAACTTCGTTCCAACCCGGTGTTTTCCGAAACCTCTCGACTGTTATTGTAGTCTTCAGGCTAAGAGCTAGATTTCCTGGCACCTGAATTCTCAATCAAATAAATGGAAAACTTAAAGAAAACTTCAACTTTGCTGGTACCTATTTAGTGCTATGTCCAAATACAGGGTGATACCATGAATTTAGTACATGATTGTAGACTCAACAGCAGTGTTGAATTTTTTATGGTTGTATAAAAATCAACGCTAAGGACTTAAAATTTCAAACGCTGGTATATAATCTTGTACTACCCCCTAGCACTCTTTCCAGAATACAATACAGTGACGATAAGAAAATACCAGGAAACATGAACGCACATACTGAGTATCACAACCTAAGTATAATTATGAGCTGTGATAAACAAGCTCCTTGGTAATTACAAATTGCCGACATTACGAGAAGTGTATGTTTAGCCTGTGTCTCATGCTTGAGTTATAAGAATCAAGCAATTGAGAAGTTAACAAGATATTACAACCGTCTGGATACTTCTCTTTCGTCGACTGTTAACGAGCTAACTTGTAACCTATATCTAAAACTCTTAATAAAGCTGAAGAGCTTGTTTGTTTGAACACGGTAATCTCCAGAACCACCAGTCGGATTTAAACAATTTCTTTTAGCATTTGCTAGCCCAATTCTTGAGGAAAGTTAAAGGCTATTGTAACATTATGCTACGACCCTTCAATCATAATCAGCCTATAACGTTCCCACTGCTGGGAGACAGGCCTCCTCTCAGTGAGAGGGGCTGGGCCGTAATCTACTACGCGGGCCCAGGGCGGGTTGGTAGATGCCACATGTCTTAGATTTTTTGGTTCTAGAACATGCCGGTTTCCTAACGACGTTTTCCTTCACCGTTTTGAGAGCAGTGGCGATTAAATAATTTACACAAAGTAAAGCGCTTGTCTGGGTTCGAACCTACGACCTACAACTTGTAAGTCGCGGTCGTTACCACTCGGCCACCACTGCTACGACCCTTAGGACCCGAGAAAAACAAAAAGAAAGCGAAAACGAAGTTAGTAATAGCACGGCCGGCCGATGTGATGCGACAGGGTCGGTCGGGAACACAAAATTTGATGCTGACGAAGACCCGGGCTAAGCTAGTTTAAAATAAATGCTGGTGTGCTGAAAAACCACTGTTCGGCTTATCTTTGACACGGTAAGAATAAATGCAGTTACACAGAACCCTTCTTTTTTTGCCGATTCTGAGCAAAGGCCTCACTCAACTCCTTCCAACTTTCGGGAGCCCGCGCGTCCTTCTTCCAGTTTTGACGGAACCTATCCAGCTCGTCCCGCCATCTCCTACGTGGTCTGCCGCGACCCTGCCTTACAGGATCGTGTTCGAAACACAATACTGCGTTCCAAAACAAAGATAGCTGACGCGGCTCTTAGGCTGCCAAATTTAAATGGTACTGGGCAGGACACGTCTGCCGACAACATCTGGGCCAAAATCGCACAGAACCCTAATTATAGTCAGATAAGTCTTATCTGAGGAATATGTCGGTTTGACAGCTTTTGTATAGAAAATATTCCAAACTGTCAAATT
This sequence comes from Polymixis lichenea, assembly GCA_949091785.1. Lineage (NCBI taxonomy): Eukaryota > Metazoa > Arthropoda > Insecta > Lepidoptera > Noctuidae > Polymixis > Polymixis lichenea. Next base: position 20,796,595 of record OX420948.1, on the reverse strand, counting down.
TATTCGTCAGATAAAAGTTATACATGACTATTGAAAAATCAGCCCCAAAAAATCAGACATTCATACGTATGCTAAAATTTGGAGATTTCGCGCACTGGATATGTAACTCTCGGTGTTAAAACGAGCATTCAGAATCCAAGAGAATGCAGCGCGAGTCAGCTTTAGTGCGTCCAAAAGACACAATATTCGATTTTAAACTCTCAGCGTTAGGCAGTACGTTGAATATCCTGTGTGCGAAGAAATGTCGCCTCGATATATATTTAATAATTAGGTAGGTACTTTTTTGTTTTTTCAGATCTCGGGATACTTCCCGAGATCTGAAAAAACAAAAAAGGACAACGCTTCCATGGCTTTATGCCAAAAACTTCTCTACCCAGGACGACTGGCGCCAGGCTAGGGGGATGATATTGATCGGCTGGATACAAATAAACTCGTTATGTGTTGAAGGTTGCCAATAGAATGTGTTCGTTGCCGCGCAATCTATAAAATGGGACCTCGCGAATCTCTTAGAAACAAATTCAACGAAATTTATATACTAACTCTGCCTTCTCTTTATATCCTAGAAAATATCTTGTATGTTCGCAAAAACTTAGGTCTTTTCAAAAAAAGATGCGACTTCCATAATCTAAACACACGTAGTAAAGATGAAATTGTGATTCCAAAATTTAGATTAACCAAAACTAGTAAAGTTGCCAAAGTCGGTAAGTTCTGTAAACTTAGCGATGGAAAGTTTAAAACTCACATCAAACGTGTCCTTATCAAGAAAGCATATTATAAGATAAAAGACTACGTTGAAGTCAGGGAAGTTTGGCATTTATTCCTTCTGCACATGTGGCTTCCCTGGTACCTCATTAACAGCATAACTATGTTGAGAGTCTATTAACTGCTCCCAAATTACAATGTTAATTTTATTATTTTTATTTTCACACTTTCTGACATATTCTCGTTATTTTTTGACATTTTACATCACTTCTAATATCAACTATTTATTAGTGATTCTCATGGAAATCATGTCACTTGGTTTAAATAGGTTGATCTTACTAATGTAGATTCTTTTACATATTGTGAATCGGAGAACGTTGTAGGCCTTACAGACTAGATTTATAGACGATTTTCTATTCTTTATTTTCATTCCTCTAAGTACCTGGTACTTATTGACAGGCCTGCACTGTCCTCCCATACCTATTATCACTGTAATTTGAAAACATTATAAAAGCCAATTATTTTTAAAAGAGTAACCGTGGAGTTTCTTGCCGGCTCTTCGCCATAGGAAGCGACAAATTGGAACTGTGCACTTAGCTTCTGATGCTTCATAAGTGCCCTTGCAGGTTTATGTGAAATAAAATATTTTGATTCGATTTATTTTTCTTCAGATAGGTGAGATTTTTCATTGAGTTTTTAGGAAAGGAGATACGAGTAGGTATAGTTATTCTGAAAAGTTTTTAGAACTACATTTTCATCTTACCCGGAATGTGGTACCTATTTTGATTTGTACCAAGTCAATTTGCCATAACATTCTAAATAATTTGAAAATTAAATCAGGCAGTGTTCAGGGAGGACAGTTCTTTCTTTTGCATTGTTCGTCGGTTCGTTGAGCTCCATAGATTTGTGTTGAGGTGCAAGATTACAGATACTAACAAGTGGGTGCATTGACTGGATAGGTCCATTCAATCAAATGCATGAAGAGTAAAGAACTTTGCTTAAAATACCATTTCAGACACCAATCTACATGGTCTTCACATGATCTCACCAAGATTATGCCTGGACTTTAAGAGACTGTGACCTCTGAGCAGGCGCGGTCCAAGGAGGGGGCGGTCCTAGGGTCATGACCCCAAAGCCGTAAACGTAAAGGTTGAAATAGTAATCTTTCGAAAATAAAATACATTTTCTTATTAATATTATAGGTAGTCTTTGTCTGTGACCCCCCCAAAGGCTTTGGCTGCGACCGCGCCTGTCTCTGAGTTTGTTTCGGCTTTTCTTCTCAGAGTAGTCAAATAGGAAACGACAACCTCACAGTTCTTTAAAAAAAATATGGTTGACGTGTGTTTGTACGAACCTATTTAGAGAAATAAAATCCGTTACTGATTTTGTTGTAGAAAAGGTACAGCAATGTAGTGAATGATATTCCATTGATTTTTTTTTGCTCGGTGCCAAGTACACTTGTGTGCAATGTAATTTAAGTATGTATTTTTTGACGTGAATATGTCATTATACCTATCGAGCTTTATGCATACGTGGCTAAGTAATAACAACTGCACGGTTCGATCCATCGGGTTCAACTACACTTGCCGCGGTTGGTCCGTGGATGGGTGACCATCTTTACATAACAAGACCCCTCCGTGCCTAGAAACGCACGTTAAGTCGTTGGTCCGGGCTGTCATATGTGCATATTTAAGTCGTTATGGGTGGTCAGAAGCCCCCAAAGTCTGACAGCCAGACTTACCAAAGGGTATCGTATCTCCTAGTAACTAAATACTGGTATTCAGCTGCACCTGGTTAGACTGGAAGCCAACCCTAACATAGTTGGGAAAAGGCAAGGTATATGGTGATGACCTATCGAGCTGTGGGCGAAGACCTTCACACAGGTACCTGTGAGACGAGGACGCGAAGTTATATGGTTCCTTAGGGGGTTTTGGGGCAATAAATCGATCTACTAGCTAGATCGATTTATTGCCCTGATTTCATTTTTTGAAAACGTCAAACAAAAAACAAACCGAGCGAAACTAGGTCATCCAGGTACTTTATTATTATATCACATACCTATATCTCTTTTGGTGACTGTACATGTCCCTCACAAAAAACTAAAGATTTTTAAGTACTTAACTGAATTGGGGAGCGTCAAAATAAATGTGTGTCAGCAAAACTTTGCTTGCTGTTCAAATGTGAAAGTAGTATAAAACTGCTTTCACATCCATTGCAAGGATAAAACTCTCGGTCGGATAGTAGTGGCGGTTAGCTGGATTATCAACGCACTGCCTGCTTAACGCCGAGAGCCCGAGTTGAAAATTGAACACTGTTTTTTCGACGTTTTGAGACTCACTCACGCTGCACTCAGATTTTCAATTCTCGGGTTTAACATCGAGACTTGAAAATCCAGTGCCTGAAAATCCCACCGCGATTTTACAACGTCCGTGTGAATGTCGACTAAGATTAACTGGTGATTCATCTTGCCACTCGCAATTAAACGGTCATCCTTATATGACTGACCGCGATATTTATAAACAGTTTTGGCATGACATACAATATTAATGAATTAAACATCTACGTGAACAGTGGTGGGTCAGTCGTAACGGTCGTGACTTACGAGCTGTATTGTAGGTCGTAGGTTCTAACAGACAGGCGGTTCACTTTTTGTAAATTATTTCATGACCGCTGCTCTCAAAACGGTGAAGGAAAATATCGTGAGGATACCGGCATGTCCTAGAACCGAAAATTCTAAGACATGTGACATCTACCAACTCGCACTGGGCTCGCGTGGTGGATTACGGCCCAGTCTTGAGCTGGCCTGTGCCCCAGCAGTGGTAACATTCTAAGCTGATTATGCTATGCCTATGCTTATTATTGACACCTACTAAGTAATATTGCAAAGTAACTAAAGATGTTAAAATGTGGGGACAAAGTATTGCAAATAGTAAACTGTACTTACTCAAATTAACATTCTTAAAAAAAAAATGCGTTTAAATAAAAAGACCTGTATTCAAAGATTTATAAAAAAGCGTTGTTCAGCCATTTCGCGTGTGCCCCGATTGTCTCGTGATCGAAGTGCGTCTGCTGAGTGTGGGGTTCAGGTTTTGATTTCAAGGTCGGGCAAACTGTTATTAGACATTTCTAAGTAGCCCGAAGTTTGGTAGTTGGTGATGTGGTGTGACATCTCCGTCCTTAGGAAACAACGTAAAGCCGTTGATCCTGCGCCTGATCTCTCCCCGGTTGTGTCGGATTACCCTCCCATCGGTCTACGAGAGTGAGGGAAGAGGGAGGCACCTGTGTTTGCGCACACAATTGTGGATTATTATACTATCTTCCGCGTACTTGGCTAATCTTCGTAGGGAAGGGCCGCCGTGACCAAAATTCGGTCGGGAATTTTATTATTATTGATCTTTACTACACTGCGGGGTAATTGCGGAACACAATAACAGTAGGAATCGGTTTCATTTTGACAGTTCAACAACATTCATTGCGTTTTTTACGTTGTTGAACAGACAAATTTTTCGAACATATGAAGCAATGGATTAGTTGTGGTGTTGTATATGTATACATATATTGTAAAAAAATATAAGTTTGTTTACTAACAAAAATTGTCTTGTCGTTTCAGCTACTAACATAATACTAAATAACTACCACGAAGTACAAAGTTCGACGGCTTTTTTTTTGGGTGGGAAATCATCACCCGTGTTCCTTCAGTTGCCTGTGTGCCAAGGGCCACAATATCTCTTTCGAACAACCTGCACCCCTGGCAGGACATAGAAGGGTTGTATTAATGATTTCAATGATTATAATTCTGTAAATATAGATTTGTTACTGCCGCTTATCATATTTTAATGAACATACAACCTAAGAAAATTTGAATTTTTGCAGCTACCAGGTGCTTCCACCTGAAGCGGGTATTCTTTACTAAGAGGTATTCTCCACTCTCTCAAGATACCAAATTTTATTCACAGGGCCTAGATAAATGATAGTGAAACATCACAGAAATAGTAAATTATAAATTAACAAATTTGTTGCGGAAATGACCGAATACTTAATTAGTATAATTAAGGAAAATGTAAATTGCTCTAATTACTTAATTGACGTTGGTCATAATATTTAAGACTACATTTATAATCAAAAAATATGGTCAGCCTTTTTTTTTAAGATTAAATATTTATCCCGTTATTTATAATGTTGCTGTACAGTTATGTAATGATTAGTGACTGTTTAACCATACATTTTTGACAATTAAACATCTCTTGGCATTTATAAATAACGGTTAGTATCTAAGTAAGTATTAAATGCTATTCTTTCTTTTAGGAGATCAAATTTTATTAATATTTCAAATAGATTGCAAACCATAGTTTTGTAAATTTAGAAGCATTTTGTTTAAATTTTGTAAATGTGAGTACCATGCATCCGTTTATTGTGTTGTTTTGATGTGGGTTGAGTTGAAAAAGCATGGCAGTTGAGAGTATGTCATGCTCACTTAAATGCCTCCCTGATCGTTGCGCATGTGTTGGGTTATTCGGTTCCCTACAAAATGGTTGATCTGGATCGTGCTGAGCCACGTGTCAAGTTCGTGAACGGATGCTGTCGGTTGAGACAGGTCATCTTCTAACTTCCAGGGCTTATTTTTAATTTTGTATTAAGAATTGTTTTTAATTTTTTTTTACATTGTAATCACATATAGTACCAAAAAGAACAATGTTCTCAAGATTTTGTAATATCCAACTTGATTTTACAAGAGTGTCCGTGGAGTTTCTTGCCCGTTCTTCTCCATAGAGATCTACGTTTTGGAATGGGCAACTAGCTTTAACTTTCCAACTGATCAACTTTTTGACAATTCAAAAGTGCCTGTAAATGGTTTAATTGAAATAAATGCTTTGAGTTTTGAGTTTGAGTATGTCAAAAAAACCATCTGTCCATATTTTTTTTTTACAAGTGAACCATATAAACATGTTAACAACTCAAGATTAAAACCAGTTTTTTATTCTAGAGTAAATTCAACTGCATAGCTTTGTAAAAGACATGTTTGAACCCTGGTAATTTTATTTAACTTTTTAACAAGTACTTACTTAAATAGTGACTTTGTTCTAAGAAAAAATCTGAATTTATTTTTCAAAGTTACACTCACCGTGTTGGCCACTGGGTTTCTATGCTCCGTGCTCGTCGTTGGTGGTCGCATCTTGTCTTTCAAGGCAAATAATAATATGAAAAACATTAGAGGAGACACACAATCCACAGATGTGTGGATAAACCTTCGTATCCTAACCACTGCATGTTTCCACATCAAAACTGACAATACTCTTAGATTCATTATCACTAATATCACCAAATATCTATTTTACAACTATTTAATTCGACTGCACCACATATAAACACTAATTTTCATCTCTATGAGACATCACAATGGATTGTATACACACGAAGTTTAAACATAAGTTATTATTATTCGCACGCATAATTGTTTTAAATTGATAATATAAACACAGACCGGGTTTAGTTTTGTGTAAAGTGTACGAACAATTTAGGGAACATTAGAGGATAATTCCTCAAAATAAAGTGTTCATTTTCCAAAAACATTCAAGTGAAATAATGTGTGACGTTGACATGACAGGGGACAGTCTGGGACAGTCAGGCTACATCCGCTCGAGGTATATAAATTGGCTACGTTCCGAGTTACGATAATATCGATTAGAACGTGTTTCGAATTGGCGTGAGCGCTATAACGATTAGCGATGGGCGTTGAAACAACCGTTGATCTCCTGTCAACGTATTAATATTAATATAACTCGTTTAATAATCAGCTAAACTAAATTTGCAAACGTTTGAAATATTTATTTTAAGAAAAGTATACCAATTTAAGAATCGTTGAACGTCGCAGCGTTGAATAAAAACCGTTCAATGAATGAACGATTTACGTTGCAAGTCGACATTAGTTGCACGTTAACTCGGGTTACGTTGCAAGTCGACATTATTTGCACGTTGGCGAATTTAAATAGTTGATCAACTAGTTGACGAACGTAAATCAACGTTGACGTTACGTTAACGGAAAACACGTCAACGACCCATCACTAATAACGATGTCCCGTGAATCATCTTGCGATAACGCCGACGATGCCCTAAATTAATATCACATCGACCGCTGTCAATGAACTTAGATTTATTTAGAAATAGTGATTTTGGCTAGACTGGCCACCTAACCAAATAAGAAGAAGAAATTTGTGGTGTATACAAGTTTTATAAGGTGTATACGTTGAGTGAGCACCGTTAGCGCGTTCACGAGCGTTCCGTATTGTTGCAGGGATGTGAAAAAAATAATAGAATTTTATAAACTCGATTACTTTTTTCTTATAATCGATTTTTAATCGATTCTCTAAATATTAAAATTCTATTTTTAATAAATTCGATTATATTACTTCCTCTCTTTTTGTTATTAAGTAAAAAAGATAAGATATGCGTTGTTGGATTATACCAATGTAGCCAAACTACACATTTAAAAAAGGAATGTAACGTGTCAGTTGAAAATTTTATTAGTTAATTAATCGATTTTTTACAAATTGATTGATTTGAAAGAGAGAAAAGTTGATTTTTTCCCCTCAAAGTCACACCCCTTTATTAATGCAGCAAGTGACTGGCCTAGCAGTCGTAATCGTGAAATCTTAATCGGAACGTAAATTATTGATGTGTGCGCCGTGAGCGATATCATTCTAATTCGGAAAGCGGCCATTATGTGGGCTACATTCAACATTATGCCATAGTCGCTCACAGTACAGCGCGAGCGCTAGTGCGCTCACATCGATAAATCTGCGTTCCGATTTAGTTTTTTATTTCAAAACCTTTGGTTATTTATGTTTTACATACTTAACAGCTCCGTTATGTAAAAGAACTAAACGACGTTTAGCGGTAATATATAATAAAACACAGCATTGCTACGTTTTGCATTTATCGATGCAGCAGGTGAACGAATAGACGATTAGACGTTATGTAAAACAAAATGCAATGACGTGAAATGAAACGACAGATTGTAGATTTTAGTTCAATAATTTGACGCTCGTGGCTTTGTACGTTATAACAAGGTGTCCGAAACAGAAATAAATAAAACGAGTAATATGACTGATGCAACTGATTCGGTATTAGAAGCCACACCAAACGCTTATTGTGACTGTAGATACCAGTTTTTTTGGCCAAAATCCGCGTGAGGGACTCTTCTTTGTGTGAATGCGGTCTGGATGAGGGTACTCTGGAACACTTGTTTTTTTCCTGTCCTCGTTTAACCACTCCCCTTTACGACATACTCCCTCCTGATGTTCCTCGCCCAATTAACATTCCTTTCCTATTATCTTTAGCCCATACCCCTGCAGTTAAAATCCTTTATAAATTCATTAGCATTAATAAAATCCAGTTATAGTTGATATTTCTATCTACTTATTATATATATACTCACTGAATGTTCTAACATTTATTTTGTGACGTTTTACATGTACTAACCAAAAATGTTTTGTCCTTTTTTAGCATGGGGATCCATGGATGCCACCGCTACAAACACTGATCAATCGTTGTGTAACAGTTTACGACAATTATTTACTCATACCTTGACATTGGCAAAATCATCGAACGTTATCGATGGAGCCAGAACCTTTAAAAAAATAGAATAGACTGTAGATAAGCTATCCTGTAGAACGTGTAAACGTAGGTAATCGTTTTGTTAAACGCAACTGTTTTACATAACGGAGCTGTTTTGTAAAACGGCGGATTCACCAATCCGTCTGCGACACATACACCACGTGTAAGGGGAGCATACAACAAACAAATCTCACATGCGCGCGGTACACCCTGCCACTGACAGACGAGGCGCTGGCGACCGACCGATGGCGGTATAACCATCCAACAAGCCAATCTAAATGCAGCGTTATCGCTGCGAAAAGATTAGCTCTGCGGTCACCAACCCGCACGCCCCGCGTGGTGACTATGGGCATCAAACCTTCCATGGATAAAGTGCCAAAACTACGGCTCCCAGTTCCCGGTGGTCCCGCTATTCCTGGCCAAGGTAGCGGTCACGGTAATGGCGGGACGGGGGGTGCGAAGAATACCCGGGTTACGACAGGCTATCAACGACGCAGCGTTGCTAGCGACGGCTGCGGTGTCACAGGTCGTGACCTGCATACGGCGCCTAGGCATGGAGATGGCCCTCAACAAGTCGAAGGCCATGGTCTTTCATGGCCTCCGGTGGGCGCCGCCGTTGGGATCACATATCGTGGTCGGGGGGTACCGAATGGCTGTCGAGTCCACCATGAAATATCTTGGATTAGTGCTCGACAGACGGTGGGATTTCGGCCCCCACTTCTAGCGGTTCGCGCCCAAGTTGTTGGGCGCGGCTGGGGCACTATCAACGCTGCTTCCCAATCTGGGGGGCCCGAGCGCCACCTGTAGGCAGCTCTACGTAGGGATCGTGCGATCGATGGCCCTGTATGGGGTTCCGATCTGGGCGGCTGACCTGACGGCCGGCAGCATCGCTGTCCTGCGAAGGCCACAGAGAGCGATGGCCGTCAGAGTCATTAGGGGGTATCGCACGATCTCCTATGAACTGGTGCTTAGAGTCAAGCGCCTTTAGTGGGTATCTATGCAACACATCAATCATTTTAAATGGACCTTTGAATTTAGGATCTAATTTTGTCTGAAAAATGCCAATTACGATAGTTTGTTTTTAAAAAAACAAACTCAGACTTGAACTAGGCTTTGGTCAAATCGATTCTTATCGTAATTGGCATTTTTCACAATATTCTGTCAAAATAAAAATTAACTGGGTACGAACTTTGTCGCAACGTTAGTATTCACTTTATCGAAATTAACTTGAAACAAGCATTTTAAACTTTACATAATCGAACAAACAAAACTGTTATGGTAAAGCAAACCACGCTATTAAATGTCATAATAACGATAAATCTGTTCTATAATCTTACGGCCGATTAAAATATCATTTTTAAAACAACTGTCCGGTACAATTTGAGAGTAATTCCACTTTGCCCCACCAAGCCCGCCACCCTGGTGTGGCAAAGTGGACTGCCTAAAATTTTGCAGTGGAATATGCCCCACTATTCTGATTTGATGGGGCGGATAACACTAGCATAAACACTTTGTGGATTCTGCCCCACTAGGGTTGGCACCTCAGGATTTGTGTATGAAGGAAAAATGGAAAGAAGAAAGAAGAAGAAGAAGAAAATGGAATGGATGAATGGAATGGGATGGATGGAGAAGAAGATGGATGGAAGGTGAAATGTAACCACTGACGTTAGGATTTGACAAGTCTGAGACAAGCAAACGTAAATCTAAATACATCAAAATGGTTATTTAAACAGTGTATTAAGGTTCTACTTTTGTAAAAAACTGTCACATATTAAATCTTCCTGTATTTAATTAAATACATTATATAGTTTTGCTCACAGAGTACTTTGTATTATACTGAAATAGAGACCAATCTCGTTCCGTGAAACGAGTCATTTACGTTCGTGAAGAAACTAGCGCCATCTGATATTCATAGTTGGAACAACCTTTGGATATGACACCGATATGGCTATAGCTATGTATAGGTATAGAGGGATTTTTAACTTTACTAAGTAGTATGCTCATTTCAAGGATTGATAAATGAAATACAATTTGGCGAATCATGTTTTTATTAGTATGAAACTAAGTAATTATCCTATGGCACAACTTAAGTAAAGATTTACATAAACATAGTATGGTAGAATTTTGCAATATTACCTGTTTGGATTACTGGCTAGTGACTATTTCAAAAATTACAATTTTAGTTGCAGTTTTAGTAGACAGGATACGAAACTCCTTTTGCTAGTATGTATTAATTGTTTGGCCAAATTCATATACAAGATTAGTATAATTGATGTTCCATAGAAAGGTAATATTACTCGAAACAATGTATTTAGATGTCATAAATGCTACACAATAAATAAATTGTATAGTCAAACATAGACCAGACCATACAATTTATTTATTTCAGCTAGTCTCATCCGTCACATGGCCATACGTTTCATTGTGTGGCACAAATCCTTTTTTTAAATTATGCTAATATGTGCTAGTCTATCTGCAGCGCGTACAGAAGCTGAGGACGATAATTACACCTTTCGGAAAATTGCTTATTAAAAAGGATTTGTGCAATATATCGGAAGGAAGGAACATCCGCTAACGTAGCCCGCGAGATTCAAATGTTCTTAAGCTTTTTGCAATTTGCAGGTCAGTGTCGGGTTGTATCTTGATCAAAATACGACTCGCGACCACAACAAATATGTATTTACAGAATTAAAATTATTAATAGGTAAATCTTTCAGTTAGATTCGTTTCATTGAATGACTTTTTCATGACATGAAGACATTTGAGAACAAATCTAACTTAGATAGATGTATTAATGATTCTAATGATTATAATTCTATAAATATATATTTGTTATGGTCGCGAATCACATTTTGATCAAGATACAATCTGGCATTGACCTGCAAATTGAAAAAAACCTTAAAAAAAATTAAATTACGCAGGCTACCTTTGCGAATCCACCTTCTTAAACTTATACTAGATTCTAGACTCCCCCTAAAGCGTTGAAATTCTACATTTGCTATATAGGTAACAATAAAAAATAATTCTTACAAACTGCAATAATAAATACATATTAGGAGGCCGTACACATTTTTTTTTACGGATTTTGCTGATTTGCGTGATTTTATAGACGTGTTTTTACAGTTAAAATACTGTATTTCTATAAGTTTGAATTCACCACATGAAAGATCGTTTCAGTTATTATCTAATGTCTATAACTAATTTATATTGTAATGTCTTACTTGAATTTGAAATAAATAAATAAAAAATGAAAACAACATTAAAACTTGTGGGAATTATTTTAACTGTAAAAGCACCTCTGTAAAATCAAGTAAATCAGCGAAACCGACGTGAAATTTCAACGCCGAGGTTCTAGAGCTAAAAATCTATATGCATGGTATAAATTAAGGTAATGTTTACATTTTCCTTTTAAAACATTTACTGTGATATTTTTTAGCTCTCATTTGTACTTTATCTCCTTCATCATCAACTTGTCTTCTCCCAGATAAAATTTTATTTATTACTTTGCAATAATTAAAATTCATAAATCTAATTACAATAATAATTAAATAATCTATCATTTTTTTTTTATGTGTTTTACATTTTATGAAATCGAAATTTACTAATGTTAATATAGACATTTTAATAATATCTTTTAAATAATAAGCTTCTAAGTTTTCTTTCAAAATATTATTAATTATATCTTGAAAATTGGATATAAGTTTTATTAAATTTTTACTGGGAGTACAAAGCCATCGTCGACCTGCATACTCTCTGTATCTTATGTATTCAATTTCATCTTCGCTTGTGAAATCATTCCTGCAAACAGAGCAATTTTGAAAAATTTTTGATTTTGTTTTTTTCAAAAAATATCCGCTGACGTACTGTAGAGGTGCCAGTATTCTAGGGTCTTTTTCTTTATTTTCTATATTTTCGAAATTAGTTTCTAAAATATTTTCAAGAGCAACTGTGCAGGTCGAAGTGGCTTCAGTATTTTCGTTGAGTACGAAGGAGCATAAAGCATCACAAAAGTCATTTTCACAATTTTTTCCTTGGCTGTGGACACTGTTTAAATTGTTAATAAGCAGTGTGGCAAAAGCAGACTCAAATTGGTCGCATGTTGGGTTAACGTTACGGCACCCGTGACTTCTAACCGCCCCAAAGAAGTTCTCTAGGGGATCTTGGTTAAGGTGCCGTAACCACACTGATGTTACCCCGTATTCATCGCGTATTTTTTTTAGTAATACTTGTATTCCCTCCAGTGTCCACACCCAATTTTTTAAGGTAGGAACAGTTTCGACCCTGCCAGCAGAAGTCACAAACTCCATCGAGTTAAAAACCCTTATTGCTTCTGCCCATGTCTTTTTATGGGCAGACGATGGCGTAGCTGGGCCAAGTAGTGGCTTAGCATTTTTATTTTTGTTATGACTTCCATTGACAGAGTCGAAGACGTTGTCCATAAATAGCAGCAGATCTGCGGTTTCCTTGCATTCTGCGGCTAGAATTCCTTTATCTGAAAAAAAAAGAAAAGAAAAATGTTATTCAATTTTACACACATATATTTGTCTTAGTAGAACTTTAAAACTTATAGGGCAGCAAATTGGATGTTCCGGTAATTTTGTGTTATGTTTGGGGTACCTAGTAAACATTTCCTGATAACAAACTTCATGGAAACTGGTCTCTACTATAAATAAATGTCAATTAAATTATTATTTTTTAAATGGCTAAATGTAAATTACCTGCTAGGTATCCCATATTGGATGCCACAGTGCGACTAAACACCTGAGATGCAAATTTAACTTTCATTTTGTTTAATTTTTCAGGCTTTATGTGGTATTCTGTTAGCTTTGGTATCAGCCTTATGCCTTTATAGCCTGGGTTTTCTTTTAAAAGTTCTAATAAATGAGACCATTTGGCAGTTTTGGTCATGCCATCTTTTTTAAAAGTTAATATTTTTGTCACCAAGTTATTCCTCATACCCTTGAGAAGGTGTGGTGGGTCATAAAGGGGAATGATTTCTTTATCATTTATTAATATGACATTTTCTTTTGGAGATTCCCCTCTTCGTAAGTAGACCCCCCTGGTCTCATTTATTAACAAACGTATCGCCTGACGATTGTTTGTCCCTTGGTCACTGACTGATGCTATTACTATAAACCCTGCTTGTTGCAACTCAGTAATTACATTTTTAATCTGTTTAGCCAATTCTGGCCCTTTTGTGGCACTTGCAGAAAATGTGTAAAAAATGGCTTGTTTAAAATTTTTAATTAGACCACGCACCATGAAGACTTGGGCGTGGTCAGCAAATTCTGGTTGCCTTTGCTGGCCATTATCTACTACCCCTGTTATTTTATCTTTTCTTTCGTTATATGTAATTTGTGCTTTTAATGATACTTCATCAAATAGCAATATGCACAATCTTTCTGAGATTTTCAATTTTTCAGCCTTCTTTTTTAATTGAACAAATATATTTTTATTTAGCCCAGGTCGAAGATTACATTTTTGTATCACTTTTGCGAGTGTCTGATTTGCGGGCAATATAAATATTTTTCTTAAAAATCTATATGCCTTTGGACTCTGTTTGAATATGGATAATGCTGCAATTTTTTCTTGTAGCGTGAATCGTCGTCCTTTATCCTTTTTTTTGTCTTCTCGCCACTGTACCCGCATTAATAGCTTCGCAGTGCTTGTGCAATTCTGAAGTACATCTAGTACTGCAGGATTGGCAACAAATTTTTTTGCTGCCTTTATTTCTGCTGTCTGCTTTTTAACTTTATTTTTTAATTTATTTATTTTTCTTTTGGCAGCCATAATTTTCAATTGTAGATTTATTTCTGTCCTGGAGAGCTTAATCGTCCTAGCAGACATTTTCCTGCCTGAAAAGTAAAAAATGAAATGATTTTGTATGAGTACAAAAGTAAATCTATTTAAAGTAAGTTTTGCTTAAGAATTGACACACAGTGTACACAGTACATAGATATGTGTACCAAATTTCAACTTAATTGGACTATTAGATTCGGAGCAAATTGGCTATGAGAGACGGATGGACAGACACACAAGTGATCCGTATGGGTTCCGTTTTTTATTCGAACGTACGGAACCCTAAAAAGAAACAGTAAGTGTTTTCAAATCTTTTCTCATATTCTTCTGAATTTTTTTTTTATCCCATCGTTGTTTATTTGTTTATCAATACTTTCTATTTTCTAAAAAGGTAAAAGGATAAAAAGCTCACCTAAATCCTTCAAAGCACTCTTTTTGATTACAGGAGTAGTTAGCAGTACTTGCTGGCATGTCATGTCCGTTACTGAAATATTTATGTGCACGCTTTTAGCAATGGAATCAGAAACAATGTACATACAATATTATGTAAGCAGCAGTGCAGCAGAGCAGAGCAGCCAACAATACAATAAAACTTATAGTTTAAGTGTGCACTGCGCTATGATCTGTCATAGAATAGTGCACACTCAAACAATAAGTTTGAAGGTGAAAAATAAATGGCGATTATCAGCACTTCAGACAAGAGACAAGAGTATGGGACTTAAAATCCTCCTTTTTTCCAATTACCTACAATTTACAATCACCAACCTTTATGCCAAGCATGTAACTTTAGCAATAGTCATTTATAATCAAAGATACATATTTAATAATAGGTTCTGATTGTGACTTCGTCTGGGTGAAAGTCACAAGTACCATAAAACATATCCTTCCTATGGCACACAACGAGAAGTAGTTTCGGAAATCACCCATTGCATTCAAACTTACAAATTTTACCTCTTTATAATAAGTAAGTATAGATAAAGACATTATAAAGAGTTGAAGTGGTTTGTATGTTTGTTTATACAAGTAATCTCCGGAAATACTCCAATTATGAAAATTCTGTCACTGTCAGAAGGCTGCACTACTATGGAGTGACAATACTTTTTATGAGAGCGAAATGAAGTTTCTGGGAATCTCAGCTGTCTCAGAATCGCAGCTAATCAAAGATAATTGTGAAGATGATGTAACATGAAACTAATTTTGTTTATACACTATCTTTTGCCCGCAGCTTCGCCCGCGTGGAGGTCCGAAATTTTCCCACGGGAACGTACTATCGGGATAAAAGTATCCTATGTGTTAATCAATCATTCCATAATACATTGTTTTCACATAACTCTATTGGTTTACGCGGCCCACGCCACTAAAGACTCTAGCCGGCAGGATTTTAACCGACATATTCTACAATTATCGTCGTATTTCAACCAATTTACACAAAACCTTAATAAATTATATACTAAAACCTTCCTCGAGAACCACTCTATCCATTGATGAAAACAGCATGAAAATCCGTGCAGTAGTTTTTGAGTTTATCGCGAACAGACAGACAGACAGAGGCGGAGGACTTTGTTTTATAATATGTAGTGATGATAACAAAACTTACCTAAATTTTGTTCAGTACTTTGAGAAGTAGAAGGTGGCACTTGCTCACATACCACTGTTTCGGGATCTGAAATATGAATAAATCATTATCACTCAAGTCTGGTCAAGTGTGTGTAGATTATGCAATACCTAACATTTAGTATAACTTTTCATAGTATAATGTATTTAAATTACTGACTATCAGCTTCAATTGAATTCGCTTTTAGTGATAGTGCCAGCTATGAAACCCGAAAAATAAAGACAGAAACACAAAGTAGTTATTATATTTAATGCCAAATAATACTTACCAATATTTTCTTTTTGCCTTGTATTTTCTACAATGCTTGTAGAAATGTTGATCAACTGCTGATGTGATTCAGGAGCTAAAATAAAATGTATACAAACATAAGTAATGCCTCATGGTAAGAAAATTCAATATGTAATCAGTAGGATTATTACACTTATTCAAATATTCAATTGCAAACCTGCAAAGTGCATTGCACCAAAACTTTTACACTTTACCTTCATTTCATGTGCTATGATAGAGGCGATATGATAGTGACATATTCTGGTATAATCCTAGAAGAATAATTTAAAAATTATAAGACAATAAATACCTGTAGAAGTTGATGGAATTGGCTGGTTTGCAAGTCCTTGCAATGGTTTTCTTCCAACACATGATAAATTTGGTTGTGATACTAGATTGAAACCTGAAAAATTATAATGGAGTAACTGCATTAATAATTTTGCTAAGACGCTTTATAGTTTTTTTTATTAGTAAAAGCAACAATGGCCACTCATATAACTATGATATGAAATTTATTTCATATCATTTTATTTTATTAGGTCTACGCGAAATATCGGTAGTGATTAGTAATTGTAATTTTATTCTCACTTAATATATAAAATTACATTATGTAATGAACAAACCTGGTAAATATAACGTTGGAACAGCAATATTGCTTATTCTGTTATTGCGACACACATATTTCTCTTGAAAGTGTTTGTGACACACACGGCAGTACTTAAATATGTGAGCATTTTCTAGTCCCAAAATATCACTTCCAATCGAATATAGCCAGGTATTGAATCGTGATCTGTCTTTAACAGGGTTCGGAAATCCATGAAGAACTGCATGCATGCCTGAAACAAATTGCATAAAATAATTAATTTATGTCTCTATCAGTTTCCATTGATAATAGGTTATTCAATTAAAAATATACTGTAATAATGATAGACAGATTGACCAAGAAAAATTGAGATACTAATAACGTAATTGTAGTAACGAAACAAATTGAATTTAATATTGAAGAGAAAACCAAAACAGTACCTAAAATGACAAAAACTAATTTCGAATTGCGTGCAAGGCAATGTTAGCTATGAAAACATGTCATACCTCCACTGGCCTTGCAACCAGGAATACAGCAGTGCTTGTCCGATGGCATGATGCACTAAAAGAATCCTATTTCAAACTTAACACTACACTGGAGTCCTATCTCAGTTTTGACACAACCACTCACAAAATTACTTTCTGGTCACAAATATGGATTAGTCGGAGGAACTTTCGCTCAACTCAACGACAAACGCACAATTTATCAGAAAGATCACAAAAATAAACAAAATATCGCAAAACACCGGCGCAAGCGTCAGACATTAGCAGACATTTGTATTGGGGTTACCAGTTTATTGTCAATAAAACCACTAAGGCAATTCTACCATCACCCCAATGAATGTTTGCAAAATGTCTGTGCAAATTAAAATACTGTGTGTAATAATTGATCAAAAAATAATAAATTGTTATACTGTGCGATCAATGTAATTAAAACCTTTAGCAATGATCCTTTTTTTTGTAAAAAAAAGAACAGAAGACCGTTAAAAATATACTATTTTAGTAGTAATGAGCTATCGGAGCTTCGCAATGTTGACAAATTGCGATTTTGTTTAGCGCCATCTATTCGAATTAAAATGAACATTGCTACAGAGCTGCCATCTCAATTCTTTAGTTGGAATACAGCTCATCGATTATAATCCAACTAAATTAAAAAACACATTTTAACTTATTTTGTACAGGGACTACATATACTCCGTGATTTTGTATCATTATATCCGTTGCTGTCCCCAGTTTTTTGTACTAAGATTGAGCACCCTGGTTTTGCTGTATTTATTCAATTTAGTCTGACATAGCTGTGACATTTGCTATTTGTATTCCATTTACGTTCCGATCCATCCGTTGCAAACATTAAATGATTTAAAAATATATTTAGATGTTTGCCCAGAAATTGATACATTATCACTGTTGATAACTATTAAATAACAAAAAACGAAGAATAATGTACGAGAACACTATTACTAAAGGGATAATTTAAATAATAATTATTAAAAGAAATCGTAAATACTATATTACTAGTATCGAAACGTAACGTAACCACAGATTGTGAAAGAATGCGTTCAGAAACGCTTTATGAGAGTTATAGTTTTATGTTAATTTATTAAGTCTAGTTATTAAGTCTTGTGATATGTACTTGTATTATTGTCATATTATTATTTTTTATCTTTAAATAAATCAAATACTTATTAAATAATAAAAAAATGCGTTGAAATGCATTCGAAAGTAATAAAAATATCGGAAGGATTTAAGTTTAAAAAAAAATCTATATCATTTTATCCCGGCTTCGAAAAAGTAAATAAATACTTGTAATTGTTGTGTGTTGTTGTTCTATTTTTTGTAACAAGTAATTTAGTGGCTGTTTGTATGTATATAGTTTAAATTTTTTTTTTTATTTATAACGTAATCAGTAAGAAAATACCTATATCTACACAAACCATACAAAATGATGACGAATCTGTGATTTTGAATAGTTATGTAGTAAATATGTTTCGTTTTAAGAACATATCATAAGGACAAATCATTGTTTAATTTGTGATTATCAAGATTTATCTTAGTTAGTAAGATTTTATTTGTAAAAGGTATACCAAATGATGAAGAATCTGTGATTTTGAATAGTTATGTAGTAAATATGTTTCGTTTTAAGAACATATCATAAGAACAAATCATTGTTTAATTTGTGATTATCAAGATTTATCTTAGTTAGTAAAATTTTATTTGTAAAAGGTAATTAATCTGTGATTTATAAACCGATTCCTTCCAGAAATAAATAGTACATTAAAATTATTTATTTATTTTTTACTTTTATTTAAACCACTTCGCTACGTATTAAATCTAAGCTTCCAGCACTAATAACGTTTTACTTACAGATATAGGTATACATTTTTTTTTTTTACAAACAAATGTAAAAATACATGTTAACCTTCATACACAAATCCTGAGGTGCCAACCCTAGTGGGGCAGAATCCACAAAGTGTTTATGCTAGTGTTATCCGCCCCATCAAATCAGAATAGTGGGGCATATTCCACTGCAAAATTTTAGGCAGTCCACTTTGCCACACCAGGGTGGCGGGCTTGGTGGGGCAAAGTGGAATTACTCCAATTTGAAAGGAAATCTCTAAACGTAGTAGATTTTTAAACTACCTACGATAAAAACTTGTAGGGCACTTTGCGCACTACTATAACTGATCCCAGTTAAGTTTACATTGTTTTTTGCACGTTGATGTAACTCAGTCTGTGACTAGAGCATTTGACGCCAGAATCGTAATAAAATGGATATGACTCACCCAGTATTCATAAGTACACTGCTCGGATTGCTGACATAGCAAACTTAAACACATCGCTCTTTTCTCGCCGCTACTGCAGGCGCTGGTCCTGAACTACCTGGTACCCCACCTTGCTGCCGCCTACATCATTGCTTCGTAGACATCTCGAAGCAAAATATCCGGTGTTGCCGCATTGAAACAGGTGATGTCCAAACGCTGTTTTGGTCCCGCAGAACTTGGCTTTGAATTGGTAGCATTGGGTGCCTTATTCCAGGTTATCAGTGCACTGTATTGATGTGAAACTTCCGAGAAGCACCGGCCCGCCATTCTATACCTCGAACGTGCACGTGCTTATCGCTCAATTCCTGACGTCATCGCTCAATTCGCCAAAATAGTTTCAGCTCGAGTGTATCCCAGTTCTGGATGTTGTGTCACTGGTGGCCAAGATGCGAAACATGGGGTCTTCTTTACGATCCAACATAGTTTTTTTTGAGGGTGGGAAATCTTCATAATAACTTCTCCCGCTCTGGGTGGAGCAGACGGCGTGTCAGACTTTAACTGACTAGAACCTCTGTCTGTGTGCCAGGGGCGACGGTATCTCTTTCGAACAACCCGCAACCCTGGCAGGCATCGGCCCTTACGGATGTCACCAGTTGGTGCTGATATCTTTTTGAAGCGCGCTTGGAACACAACGCGCCTTCGACCCGGGCTTGGTCCTTACCGGACAGCGAGCTACCCATTACCCGCAAGCCCGCGCTGACGGTGGCCGGGAATCAGCCTGGGATTCCCGACGCCCAGAGCGTCTACTGCGGTGATTAAGGCCGTAAAGGCGCATTTACTGCCTCTCCTTCACGTGCGCCGCCTCTCTCTTCTCGAGCATTGCTGACGGCTACCCATGCACTCTCGCTCCTTACCATGGCCTGGACCAAGGCCGGATGCGAGAGATCGCCGCCGCCGATCGCTTCCACGAGAACACGGCGGTGCTCCGCGCAAGCCGGGCAGACCTCGACCGTGTCCTTAGGTGGTCCTCGATCTTCGCAGTGGAAACACCTGGGCGTTTCCTCCCGCCTTATACAAAACAGGAACCTCTCGAAACACCCTTGTCCGGTGAGGACCTGCGTTAGGTGGAAGGTGAGGACGCCGTGTAGCCTCTCAAACCACTCCTCAAAGAGGGGACTCACGCCGCAATCGTGGCGTGCCCAGATCCGACATAGTTTTGGTAGGTGTGGGCACTGTAGTGGGTACTCGAACGAATAGATAATTTGATTTGAATTTAAAATAACTTTTATAAACTGGCGAGTAACAAATTAAATAAACATGTTCATCAGAATCAAAGACGAGCGTTGCTACTGAGAGTTTGCCTAGACTGGCCGAGCTCGACCGTCAACTGTAGACTGTCACCGCATTCGGTCGTCTCCTCGCAGTCCTCGCTGCATCCCCTCCATCGACGATCATGTCCAAGTGGTAGGGCTCGCTTGCGTTGTCGGTTAAATGATTATTCGTTTACGAATCAAAATGTTAGAAGGCGCTGTCCACTGTACTTTGGCACAATCAATCCACGACAAATATTGTAAAGTATTTTATTGTAAATATGAAAAATCATAAATCAATTTAAGAATATCCGTTCTAGGTAACAAAATATTTACTTAGCAATGTTAATCGATTGGATTGAACAATTGTGTAACGTTTTGTGAATTAGTACTTCTCATTATTTTTCGTCTATAAAACTTCTGGAATGTATTGCCCTATCGCCATTTCCATGAGCCAAGATTTCGTGGAGGGGATGACTTTGAAACCAGCTTTTGGAGGCTACAGCAGACCGGGTGCTACCTGGAGTGGCTGCAATGCTAGCTTCCCCAAACAGGGTCTTTATCCACCCTGCAATCACTGTACGTGAAACAGGTTTAGCGACACCTCTTACCGTAATAAATAAATTCGTTGATTTTGCCGCATTACGTCTGTCGTTAACTAGTTAAGTCCGGCAGGGCACCTATAGGTGCCCACACAATAGAAAACCAATTGTGTCTCATTAGCCGGACTTGATAGTAATACTATAGTTCTTTCTATCCAGAATATAGGGTCAAGATTAGAACTTTCGGTATTCAAAAGCAATTTCCAGCCGGATTGCCTATAATTACTGCTGTCAGTTTTGGAGCCAAACCGAGGCCATAATATTATACCGTTATCAGATCTTATGCAATGATTAGGATCAATATCAAGAGTTAGATCGTGTATTCGTCTACCAGAGCAAAGCAACAGTAAAATTGCAGTATGACGCGACGTTTGAAATAGGTTATTTGAATCAATTGTCTAAAATGAAATTAATTTACCAACATCCCAAACTGGAGGCTTAGTGACCTTTGAATTTTTTAGGGCGATTGGTTTTAAAACATGTCTTATTAGAACGTGTGAACTTAACTGACCTGAATGTTCAGCGTTACTTAGTGTTGATATTACTGATTTATGTAAAAGTATTGAATTATACGACAACTTAACAATTAAATATAAATCACATAAACACTGCGCTAATTGTGAACCAGGGGGTTTCTTAATTATGCTAAGGTTTTTTATTACGAAACCACGACGCCCAGCGCTTCCAGGCTACCTCATAGGTTTTTAGAGTCGATTTTCGCCAAGAATTTTCAAGCAGTGATAGTTGTTGAGCGTTCCATGTCTTAATTGTGTCGGGCCACCCCCACATTTCCAAACTTCGAGGACGATGTTCTTAACCTTCGGTGGTGGGAGGCCCGTCGACGTGTCTATTAAGTATCTCTGTAGTTTTCTCAGAGTTAATGGAGCCGCGAGCGGTTCGGCTTTGAGATCCGCACGCCAGAATACGCTTTCCCATCGAGGTACTAACTATTAGGAATAGTCTTGTCGACCGGTTTAAGTGAGACAGAACTTTGGGGACTAGGAATGGTGGTGGCAACATCCATGCGAGCTGGTAATTCCATGTGACATTGAAGGCATCGTGGAACAGAACACGAGGACGGAACTTGAGGATCTTTTAGATCTAGAGACACATAATTGTACACTACGTGAGCAGTCGCCGACGCAAATAGATCTATTATTGGGGTTCCCGATTTTGCAAACACTATTTCTACACAAGTTGGTAGTAAGTGCCATTTTGGAGGTTGGCGAAGGCGCGATAAGTGATCCGCATGATTGTTGGTTTGTATTTGCCCGGAATGTAGTGTATGCTGAAGTGTATCTGAAGTTGGTCTAACAAATTCAGAATTCGATATGTTATTTCCAACAGAGATCATTTCCTCGTACCTCCTTCCTTTCGTAGGTATGTGACCGCAGTTCTTTTGTTGCTTTGAACGTAGTTCTATTGAGCGAACTTTGATGGAGCCAATGAACTTGGTTCTGGAACTGAAGAGCGTATAATATTGCTAGAATTTCTTTTTGATTGCAATGCGGCACCCAACTAGCAAAAAGATCGTAAGTATAAGCAATTACTCTCATGATTGAAAAAGACTCGTATGAAAGATCCTATTATTTCAAAAAGCCGTATAAAAGCAGCTTTCTTGATTATTTACGCTAATCGCTTTTTGGCTCAATAAACATGTCGAGTAAACGCGGACTCGACGAATTCACATCGCATTTACACGATAATTAAATAAATATATCTCTTGATCGCCTTCATGTAACCGTGAGTTTTATAAAAGCTCTTTGAAAGCGTCTGAATTGCTAATTTGTCGTAAGACTAGCTTTTATAGCACGATATTTCGACATTTAAATATACGCCACATTGCAAGTACAAATCGTAGGGAACCCATTACAATTTCAATAATTATCAAAAACCTAGGTAGAAGCCAGTTCCAAACATTTTTGTAAGATATAGGTTAAGTCAAGGTTAGGTTAGGTATGGGTCCAGGGGCGACAGATCTGGGGAAATCTGTTACCCCCTACTTTTTAGGAGCCGAGATGGCGGCGCGTAGTGTTACACCACATCCATGAGGATTTCCCCCCATAACAAAGGTTAGAAGTGCGACCAACCGCGCGCGAGCCGAGCGAGCGAAGCGAGCGAAGCCACAGCAGCGGCCGGTGAGTGTTACTTCCAAGTTAGTGGCAGTTACTTGACTATTTAGTAATAACGCAACGTACTATCCGTCTTGATACCAGCACCCTAATTGCGTAACACACGATCAGAAATAATCTGTTTCATTTTGACAGTTCAACAATATTCATTGCGTTATTTACGTTGTTGAGCAGACACATTTTTGGAACATATGAAGCAATGGATAAGCAATCTGTTTCAAAATGATTCAGATTATTAGGGAGCAGTTCACAATTTGACGGACAGATCTTATAATCTCGCGAGATAGATTATAAACTAACGGTGTTCACAACCATACGGTGACTTAAACATGTCAATATTCATTAAAATCAAATTATGTTTAAAATAGATCTATTGTAAAATTTGTGCGTTAAATTGGTTGGTTAAATGGTTTTTGCAGTTCACAATTTATCAACAGTTTATAATCTCTCGAGATAGATTTTGAACTAACGGTGTTTACAATCTTACGGTGACATATACATCTAACGTTGTAGATAACTTGAGGGTAGGGATTAATTTTATAAAGATAACGTAAGTAAGTAAGTTCCAGAGCTGCGGGTTGTTCGAAAGAGATACTGCGGCCCCTGGCACACAGGCAACTGAGGGAACACGGGTGGGTTTTAGTCAGTAAAAGTCTGACACGCACTCCCTCTCCACCCAGTGCGGGAGAAGTTATTTGATGATTTCCCACCCAAAAAAAAAAGGATGTACTCAAATAACATAGTTTATCGATTAGTCAGAGACCTAAAGTTTAAAGTGACTCGGACGATAGTAGATAACAATTTTATCGCAATTAATATGGGCTCGCTGGCTAGTTGGTCAAATTGCCGGTATGATTATGACGACATTCGGTGATACGATGCCAATAGTTCGAATCCAAGTCGAAACAATGATCTGTCTTTGAAGTATTCTTTAGATTATTCGTAACGAATTCAATTTTGTAGCCGTGTAACATTTTAAAACTTGAGGGGTTAGCACATTCTGACGCTGCGTGTATTACTACTATTCAATACAAACAAATCTGTGAGCTGTCTGTGAGTAAACCTAACCTCAAATAATTTTAATTCGTTTTCGATATAGGATATCTGGAGAATGTATAAAATAAATTAAAGCACAGACATGCTTACATTTTTGCCAGTTATTACTGCATTTTCATGATTCCTAACTGTTTCTTCTACATCTAAGATATGCTCGGATTCGAAGAGTTTTTGGCCTTTTGACATATTCTGACCACGCTGACGAACATTATTAATCGGCTGGAACCTCCGTGGCTGGAACCCATATTTTATCATTTTAATTATTAAAACTATTTAAATTTAATGTAAACATTAACTTAAGCATTGACGGCAGCACGATGACAGATCTGAAAAGTATCTTTTTTGACGACACCGTGGCTCTCGTGTCGATTTGGGTAGTGATATGAAGTTTCGAATGACGTTAATTCGATGCACGCTATTTCGAAAAACTTTACGAGTGGTACGCCAGTTCG
Organism: Polymixis lichenea; assembly: GCA_949091785.1. NCBI lineage: Eukaryota > Metazoa > Arthropoda > Insecta > Lepidoptera > Noctuidae > Polymixis > Polymixis lichenea. Next base: position 20,771,702 of record OX420948.1, on the reverse strand, counting down.
AAAACACATTGAGTCGAAAACTGCTATATCGAATGACGTTGCCACGAATACGCTCATTCGAAAAACTGTTTGAATGGTACGCTAATAGTAGTAGTACCTAGTCTTGGTATCGAAATGCACTGTGGCGAATAGCATATTACTATCTGAATTTGTCTGGCGATCGAACTCGCGACCTAGTGACTACCAAGAACTACCTACGCTACGATGACAAAAACGAAACGGAACCAGTTGTTTATACCACTAAGTATAATTAATGATTAATATTAGTACTCATTTATTATGATTTAGCTGTGTATCCCTAGGATGCTTCCCGTTTCGATAAACTAATAATAATACAAATTTGATTTGTTGATTTCTTTGTTTGATTACTATACTTGAGGAAATTAAAAAGTTAACTTAAATTAATCCTTCTCAACACTCTTGTTTCCCAAACCCAATACAAATAAGGCTTTATCGGAGTCGCGATTTTGATCGCCAAATTCATATTGGAATACCTATATGCTATTCGCCACAGTGGATTTCGATACCAAGACTTTTGTACTAGCGTACCATTAAAACAGTTTTTCGAATGAGTTTTTTCGCGATAACGTCATTCGATATAGCAGTTTTCGGCTCAACGTGTTTTCGAACTGGCGTACCACTCATAAAGTTTTTCGAAATAGCGTGCGTCGAAATAACGTCATTCGAAACTTCATATTATTCCCGTCGATTTGTGCTGCCATCTATAGTTCATGCACGTTCCCTATTGTAGGTATTATGGTGGATATTTTAAACATCGAAAACCTTTGAGGGAATCAGGAAAAGTACAAAAGCAATAAAACTTAACAATAACAACCATAATCGATTTAATTACTAGCGTCGTTTAGGTAGGAGCCCTGTCCTTGAAACCGGAATCAGTGGAACAGCTCATGGGTGGAAGGTGCTCACAATGATTTTGACATTGCTTTTTTTCAAAAAAATTGTTGCGGGTACCACCACATCCACTATATTCGTATGTCCAGCATCTGTCCGTGTGAGGATTGTAGCCCCATCTGTGAAATGTTAGGTGTGACGTTAACGTTGTTATAAATCATGAGAGGCTGTCGGACTTCACGATTTACCTTGACGGATCCTCCTTAAGAAAATTCTACACAGTTTTTTTTTGCATTTGATATTGGTGACCTTTAGATGGTCTGGCTACTGGACAAGTAAAATAAAAACTGGGAGTTAATGCTTTAATAACATTCGTTTGGTTTCGTTTGTGCATGTTTCCTATGACAATCCGCACTGCCGAGCGATCTTTCTCCACCTTACGCCGGTTGAATCTTTGCGATATTGCTCTGGATATCTTCAGCAGCAGTGGCGTACCTACTAAGATACAAAGTGGTGTGGCCAGTTGGTAGTCGGGCCCAGAGCTCTGCTAAGCCAACAATGCGCCGCCGGCCTTGATCCACAGTCGGTGAGAGGATTTCAGGATAACGTATAAATTGTTGCGATAAGAGAATCGAATGCTTCACCTTGTGAATTTCTCCCACTTTTTACAAAAACTCGCAGTAAATGAAAACATCACTAAGTACTTGTAACATTTAACCTCGGTTGAAAATTTGTAACTTTTTAAGCCTTGACGTTAACGTGCAAGTGAACCAGTGTAAAAAAAACCCCGTCGTTGATGGTGAATTGTAATAGTAATAAAATGATTGAAACACCAATAATAGTCATGAACTCTTCGAAATTGAGCGGGTCCATGGCGTGCGCTCTAGAGACTACCAGGAACAGACGTTCGCTGTTGAAGCGCGCAGCCTGCGCGGAGGCCGTCTACATTATACTCGTGTTGCATTGCACGTTGCGTTGCAAATAATCTGTACCCAGCTTTACAGCGTAACGTATTTTCCCCTTTAAAGTTAATACATAAGATACCTAGTTTAACTAAGTTAATAATATAATTAATTCTGACCTAGTTACTGGTGTCTTAGTTATGTTCACGAATCTTTCGCAACTTCCTTTTAATGGTGGCAGATAGCAGAGATAAGGCTTGTTGATGTTTCTGGGAGCCCATGCCCAAGGTGGAACAGGAGTTCCGCCAATACCCACGCCTAGATCTGTTTTTATCAAAAAAAAGGTACTTATTACATATTTTATAAAGATTCTGAATAACTAGGTACTGTAATTTGCATTACAGCATCTAGATATTTGGTAACTTATATAACTTGTGGTTAAACAATATGTGGATGTGATACATTCATGTAGCAATTGTATATTGTATATAGTCATAACTCATAACCCAATGCTGTATAATATAATAAATGGATATGAGGAACAGAGTGTAAAGTTAACTAATACTCTATGGAAAAGGGAGGATCCTCCAACCAGACTTATGTGTTGTGTCTGATGGGCAATTGCCCGACGGTTAATTGATGTCAGTATGTTGTATTTATACCAGTCGTGCGGTAACCTTTGATTGCGCGATGCAGTAGTTCGCATGTGGCGTTGTAGATGCCGCCACATTAACAATTAACATCCTTACTGTAAAAAAACATGGTGTCTAATGTCGTGTGTTATGTGGTAGGATTATATGTGCCTTTTTTTTGTTTTTAGGGATATTAAAGGTGAATATGTTCTGCTGGCAATTTTCTTTCTGTTATCATCTCGGCAGAAAGAGCATTGATTACCTCATTCATTTTCTGGTAAACATGGCTGATCCCACTCCCTATAATTATCATCTTGTACTGTACCCAAATATCTTTATAATCCAAGCGGATTTAATGAACCTAGATCCATTATGGAAGAGCCAAAATCAACAAACAGAAGATATGGTAATTCAGAAACCGCAAACTTTCTTTTAATTTGTGTCAACCCTTAGTTTTGTATAGGCCATTTGCATCAGAAACGATACCTTAGTAACTGAGTATCTATACTAATATTAAAAATGCGAAAGTAACTTTGTTTGTCGGTTACCTTTTCGCGACTTATCGTCTGGGCAGATTCAGATAATTTCCAAACCCCGTGCGGGTGTAGCCGCGGACAAAAGAAAATTAAGAATAAAGCAGGCAAAGCTTTGTATATATAAATAACTAGCTTTTGCCAGCGGCTTCGCCCGCATGGAGGTCGGTGTATTATACATATAAACCTTCCTCTTGAATCACTGTATCTATTAAAAAACCCGCATCAAAATCCGTTGTGTAGTTTTAAAGATTTAAGCATACATAGGGATATAGGGACAGAGAAAGCGACTTTGTTTTATACTATGTAGTGATACCTGCCCATCCGGGTAAATCGGGCCAGCCGTTTTTTGGTCCACGTTCAGCACTAAAGTCCGGCTTGACAAATTCAGGCTTGATCCCGTTCCCTTTCTTAGCTTTTTCCTTTTCCCTTTTCTTTGCCTGTTGCCAGGTTAGCTCTCCATTCTTTGCATTTTCTTCTAGATATTTGTTATACCATTCGTTCATATACTTGTACGTTACATCGGCAGGTTCCCAACCAAGCCACCCACTTTTTACGTTTCGATTTATGGGGCCTTTGACACCGGTCAGGTTTACGAAAAGTTCATCATCTAATTCGGCAACTTGCATGGTGTCGGCCGCAAGACCATTCAGATATGCTTGCCATTTGTTGTTGTTTTCGTTGTCGTCGCCGCCGGCGCCGCCGACCCAGCTACCGCGACCGCCACCGCATGCCAGTGAGGTCGTAGCAGTCAGAACGATGAACACTATGCAAACTTTCAATGTCAACCCAAAGCATGGGAATTGGAATTGCTGTTTCATGAGCAATCCTAAAAGTTTCCACATTTGTTTTTACTTGCTGCTGACTCTAAAGCAATGTCTCAGAATTTTACTCTACATACAGTTTGAATGCGTTTTAATATGGCGCACTGATTTCCAATTATTTTTTTAATTAGTATTTGTTATTGAACATGTTAGTTAATTAGCATGATTAGCTGATTTTCGTTTTAGTTAACCGTTAGGCATTGTAGATTTTTAACGCTTTGGCTGAAGGTACCTACAGTCCACCTGGTGTAGCTTTAAAACGCTAAGGTTGATGGATATGATGATGATGGATGGATGGAGGAATGATACATTATCATTTCAGACGAAAGGTGTCCTCCCTCCACCAAGCACCACCACTTCGACCGGTTCTGTGGTTCTCGCATCCAGCAAATTCCTGCGGTCTTCACCAGGTTATCGGTCCACCTTGTGGGAGGCTTTCCAATGCTAAGTCTTCTGGTACGCGGTCGCCATTCCTAAACCCTTCGGACCCTTAAGTTTGGCAATTCTTTGGGCTAAATTATAAATGATATTTGTTATTACGGTATTATTATATCGCATAATATGTACACGTTGTGAGGGTATATCGAAATACTTTAAAAATAAATGCCAGTCTGCATTGAATCTCGGTGTTTCATTATCACGAACATAACATTGGCGACGAGAAAATTAGGTATTAACTATCCATTTTTTTTTTTTGGGTGGGAAATCATAGCAACACTACGTAAGTGAAGATAACTCGGGAGACGAGGATTTGTTAAGCATTGAACTGACGTCTAAAGGTAATAAAGACTAGACTAGACTAGACTTCTCTATTGTTTTTAACTACTAACACTAGTGATAAGTTATAATATTATTTACTAACACGCTGGATCATTGTTGTCCGAAAATAAAGAATACATACATACATACATTGACAATTACGAAATTAAATGTGAAGTCGACACTGGAAGTCGCATTTCGGCGATTAGTGAAGACTTTTATAAACAGAGTTTTCCAAATAAAACAATTCAATCGGATAATCTAATGTTAAGGTGTTATGCAGGCACGCGGATTGAGTCATTTGGGTCAGTTACACTTGGTAAGGTTACGGCAAACAATTTGTCTTGTTATGTTATTAAAAATGGTGGACGCCCATTATTGGGTAGGGATTGGTTACAGTCCCTCGATGTTAAACAAATAAATATAAATGATTGCTGATCCATGTTTTAGTAAGTTAGCTACAGAATTTCCGGAGGTTTTTACTGATAAATTAGGCAAATGTAAAAAATTGCTCCAATTGCAACTGACTAATAAAGAGCCTGTATACGTGCGGGCGCGCCCCGTGCCGCTGGCACTCCGCGCGCGCGTGGAGCGCGAGCTCGAGCGGCTTGAGGCCGAGGGCACCATCTATCGGGTCGAGCACTCTGACTACGGCTCACCCATCGTGCCGGTTATCAAGACGAACGGCGATATACGAATATGTGGCGATTATAAAGTTACCATCAATCCTAAACTTAAACGAGAATTTTACCCACTCCCACGCATCGAAGAGTTGTTTGCCACTCTAAGTGGGGGAAGGGACTTTACCAAAATTGATTTAACCCATGCATATCAGCAAACGATGTTGACAGATGATTCCCAACTGTGTACAGCTATTACCACACACATCGGTACATTTGTTTATCGCCGGACGCCATTCAGATTATCTTGCATTCCGGAAAAATTTCAAAAGTTAATGGAGGAAACATTGCGCGGCGTGCGTGGCACGGTGGTGTTTCTTGACGATATCTGCGTGACGGGGGCTTCGAGAACAGAACATTTGGTTAATTTAAGACAAGTACTGGTTAGATTAAGAGATATGGGTTTGACCGTTAAATTAAGCAAATGTTGTTTTCTACAAGCAAGCGTTAAATATCTCGGGTTTATTATTGACCAAAGTGGTCTGCGCCCGGATCCCCAGAAGGTGGAGGCTATTGTGAAGGCACCAACCCCTAGGGATATCACACAGTTACGAAGCTTCCTAGGTTTACTTAATTATTATGGAAAATTTATTCCCAAATTAAGTATGTTATTACATCCCTTGCATGAACTGTTAAAAAAGGGAGTCAGTTGGAATTGGAGTAATGAGTGCGATGAGGCTTTTTTGGAAGCGAAGCGAGTCTTATTAGGAGAGAGAGTACTTGCACATTATGAGGAGGGACGGCCCTTAGTGATATCGGTGGACAGCAGCGCGTACGGGTTAGGACGGCAGTGAGCGGCCGGTTAGCTGTGTGTCGCGCACGCTCAATGACGCGGAGCGCAATTACAGCCAGATTGATAAGGAGGCTCTGGCAATATTTTATGGCGTCACTCGACACCATCAATACCTGTATGGTAGAAAGTTTGAATTACGTACAGATCATCAGCCATTAAGTTATATCTTCGGGGCAAAAGTGGGTATACCACAAACTGCTGCCAGTCGTTTACAACGCTGGGCTGCCCGATTAGCCGCATATGATTTTACAGTAAAATTTATAACCTCAAAGCAAAATCGACCAGCGGACGCGCTGTCACTTTTACCGTTAGCACAGGAACGTCGTCCCACCGAATCGAAGAGTTATGTTAACTTAGTACATCAATGTATGCCAGTTAATTTCCACGATGTAGGTAAAGAAACCAATAAGGATGCAATATTATCGCGAATAGTGGGATTTGTAAAATTTGGATGGCCATCCGTACCTAGTTGCGAAGAAGAAAAACCATATTTTGCACGAAGAAGCGATAGTACAATGGATTTTGGTTGTTTAATTTATAAATATCGTATTATAATTCCAAAATCACTACAAACGAAAATTCTCAAGGAAATTCATAAAGGTAATTTAGGAGTTAGAAAAATGAAAAGCTTATCACGCAATTATGTTTACTGGCCTACCTTAGATGGTGACCTTGAGCTAATGTGTCGTACTTGTGAGCCGTGTCGTATGCTGCGGGATGCAGCGCCGCGTGCTGACATGCATCCGTGGGAATTCCCTTTGTATCCATGGCAACGCTTACATGCAGATTTTGCGGAGTATTCGGGAAGAAAATACCTCATTATTGTAGACGCGCATTCGAAGTGGATTGAGGCACTTCCTATGGGTCGTACAGATGCACAGTCAACCATTACAGCTTTAATAACAGTTTTTAGTAGGTTTGGACTACCTTCGCAACTCGTTACGGATAATGGACCACCATTCCAATCGACAGAATTTAAAAAATATTGCAACCAAAATTGTATTGCACATGTGACAACGGCGCCTTATAGGCCACAGGGTAATGGCGCCGCTGAAAATGCGGTAAAGACTGTAAAAAAAGCCATTAAGAGAGCAGTTCTTAGTGGCGAAAATGTAAAACAAGCAGTACACACTTTTATTCAATTAACGCAATTGTGAACATGCAACTACGGGCGTGCCACCGGCAGTATTGCTAACCGGGCGTCGGATGCGGACGCGAATGGATGCGTTACGGCCAGACGTCGCGCAAGTGGCGCGCGCGGCGCAGCAAAATCAGGTAGCTCATGCAGGAGGCACGCCCCAGCTCCCTATCCGTGTAGGAGAACCGGTACTCGCACGCGATTACACCTCGAGTCCAAATAAATGGGCCACGGGCACCATTTCTAAAAGTACGGGACCGGTGTCGTACCGCATTGACATGGGAAACGGTGTCGAGTGGCGAAGACATCGCGACCAAATACTTCCAGTAGGGAACAAGTCGCGGTATTCACTTTCGCGAGCGAGCATCAGTACTCACAAGGGGGAGAGTAATGATAATGACGATGATGCTTTTGAGGATGCATCAGAAGTATCCAGTGAGTTGGAGACAGAGGCGGGTAGCGCGGGCCCGACAAGCCCGGCCCCACCGGCAGCGCCCCGCTCCCCGCCGCCGCCGGGGGGTTCAGCCGTGCGCACGTGCGGAGTCGAAATAGTTGTAGAAGTATTTAAGAGTTTTATTTCGTGTTTGTTTTTAATATACATTGTTATTGTATTTTCTGTTTGTTATTAGTACTGATAAGTTAACATTTAATCTTAAGGGGGAAAAGTGTAAGGTATTGTGTCTACTTTTGTTATTCTGTATGTGGGTATGCGCAAATATGGATAAAGCAGTCAGCTATCCATCTCCGTGTTTAATTGACGTCCCAAGTTCGATCGATCAGGTTAAGCTACGCTTGCCGCGGTTGGTCCTTGGATGGGTGACCATCTTTACATACAATGACCACTCCGTGCCTCGGAAAGCACGTTAAGCCGTTGGTCTCGGCTGTCATTCGTGGATCTTTGACAGTCGTCAGAAGCCCGAAAGTCTGACAAGCAGTCTTACCAAGGGGTATCGTGTTACCCAGTAACTGGGTTGTGGAGGTCAGATAGGCAGTCACTCCATGTAAAATACTGGTATTCAGCTGCATCCGATTAGACTGGAAGCCGACCCCAACATAATTGGGAAAAGGCTATGCAGATGATGATGACCTACTTTTATCAAAAACTGCTGCGGCCAATTTTCTACCTTATAAGTCTTCAGGTTAAATATAATATCATATATTCTCGACATATATCGGGTTTTGCATTTTTTTCTTCGGCAAGCTTTTGTCCACCCATCATTCTCCTGCCCTTATCAAGATTTATTTGTGGTCAGCGCAACATGTCCTTTTCTCCCAAATCAAAATCAAATCAAATCAAATCATTTTTATTTGTGTAACATAGGTAGTGAATGCAGTTCTTAAATTACAGTCATAGGTCGCTATGTTATGCCAAGAGGCGTACAAATATGTACACACACACTTCACCCACACTTCTGTATCAATCGTCATCTTCGTACTCACCCGCTTTCTAACCATATCATCATTCACACAGTCCATCCATCGTTTCTTTGGTCTCCCCCTACTCTTACAGCCATCGACATTTATGCTCAAAACTTTCTTCACGACGTTTTCCTCATTCCTCCGTATCACATGCCCATACCATGACAACCGATTTCCACACAACTTTTCAGCTTTTGTCCCACAATCTGCGTCTTTTAACATCTTTTGCAAAGACATGGGTACCCAGATTTTGCAGTCAACATCTGCGCAATGGGGAGTCATTAATTAAGCATAAAATACACTTGTTTAAAAAAAAATTGTGATTAGTGTCAGCTAGCTGTCAAATTCTTAGACATTGTTAGAAGCGATATCTGAAGCGAGCAAATGGCAGGTTTTATCCCCATTAGCGACTCTCTCTTTTGCGACACTGGCGTCCCTGCTCCCCTGTGAGCCTGTATTAATTTTACAAAAGTCAGGGAGGCCCAGTAAAAAGGAATGTCCTACTTTGATATCTATGGTTTCATGGCGAACATTTGAAATATTAAGAAACTTCGAGGGAATCAGGAAAAGGACAAAAGCAATAAAACTTGACAATATTAACCATGATTGATTTAATAACTACCCTCGTTTAGGATTCCTGTCCAGGATATCGGAATTGACGGAACAGCTCGGTGGTGGAAGTTCCGCACACTGCTTCCTACATGCGTCCTTTGTAACAAATCTGTTTCGACTGCCATCACATCCACTATATACGTATTGCTGGCAGTCGTCAACGTAAGGGTTGTAGCCCCATCTGTGAAACGGAGGGTGTAACGTAAAGTTGCTTAAGTTAAATAATGAGTTTTTGCCGTTTATAAAAAACTTAAGATAATTGCAGTTTCGCGGGTTACCTTGACGGATCATCCTTAAGAAAATACCATACAGATTATTTATTGCATTCGATTTTGTTGCCCGACTGGATGGCCTGGCATTTTGGCTCTCACGCAACTGCTATAGTAATGGTCATATCATATAATTTTTCCTTGCTATTGTATGGCTAGCAAGCTGACGACTACTGTGATGGTAAAATAAGGGTGAATCCATGGGGACCATGGGGGCACGTTAGGCACATACGCTCTTCAAATAATTTCGCGATTTGTGATAAATATTGTGAAGTTGTGGCCTAAAACATTATAAAAGTGTAGTTGAAGTGTCTCGGAACCTGTGTTATTGTTATCTAGCGTTTGCCTATCCTAAAAACGAGAAAAATCTTATCTCAACAATAGTAAATCCAATCTGTCGAAAAAAACGACCTTAGGATTAGTATATTCTGCCCCGAAGGCTAAGGCTTGCGATCTTCTAACCACTGTAACCACGATGAAATCTAAATTACCCCAAAAATTCCGGACCATGTTACCGAAAAAAGCTTTTTAAAGATATTGGTATTCTAATTATGGCAGCACAATTCATTTTCGCCAACATCTTATAATATATATTAGGCAAAATATACATAGTATACACTAAAACCTGTGATATTCGCAACGTCCAAAAAGGACAAACACACAGGACAAACTACTTCCCTTTCACCAACTTCATACGTTTCATAACTCATTTGTTGGGTTTGGTATAACCTTTTATATCAAGCTACCCTCTTTGCTTGATATGCCTATTTAATGTGTTTAAGCTCCAGTAAAATCGAACCTTTTTTTAAAAGCATACTATTCCATCAACGAACGAGAAAAAATATTATTTCTACAGAATTCGCATACCTACTGACACATGTCAATATAAAAGTGTTTAAGTATTTTTTTTTAAATATTTCTTTAGTTATTAACACTCATTACAATGTTTTTTATTATGAGTTGGGTTGCAATATGTAGTTAGCTAGCGACCTCAACAATTAATCATACTATTCTTGCCTGAGCGACTGGTAGCAAGTTCGTCATGCTCCCTTAGATGTCACTGCTTGCGGTAGCATCGGGGGTTGGGTGGCCTCCTTCCCTTAAGTACGGCGAAGCAGGTAATGGCTGATCTTTACGCTATGAACGTGAACGGGTGCTGCTTGTAGTGACTGGTCGTCTTGCTGACCATGGTTTTGATATTGTTATAATAATGTTCGTTTCACTCGCTCATGAAGTGCAGGTTCTCTTAGTTCTTAAACTTTACTAGGACCTATGGCAACAAAGTAACTCTGATTTCTGCATGTATGGTCAAAAGATAATGTATCCTATTCGTCTGGGTCACGCGGTAAAATCCTGTGGTATATGTGGTGAGGCGAATGTGACAACAGTCGCGTCGTCTTTGGATAAAGTCTCGTCAAGTCCGACGCCGGTACGGCTCCTGCGTCACGTACATGAAGCGTAACTGTCACAGCAAAAATAAACCTTGACGTTTTTTCACGTGCAAGTGACATTAAACCTTAGGGTCGTAAACGATGAGTCGTAAAGCAATAACGAAGTTGACTACTTTAACAAATTAATGTCATTACTCATTATTGATCCTAGATAAATCTAAAGGGGAAGAAACATTACTTGATTACAGCGCTCGGTTCTACTTAACTAAGTCCAATGGACGCACTGACACTCAGTCACGCGCGGACCATCATCGTCATAACAGCGCATGTCATACAATTCAATTATTGCAGTTTTTGTATATAAATAGTTACGCATCAAAATGCAGAGGTGGCTCAGTGGTAACAACCGCGACTTACGAAATGTAGGTCGTAGGCTCTAACCCAGACAGGTGATTTACTTTGTGTAAATTATTTAATCACCACTACTCACAAAACGGTGAATGAAAACATCGTGGGGAAACCATGTTCTAGAACCAAAAATTCGAAGACATGTGACATCTACCCGCACTGGGCCCGCGTGGTGGCCGGCCCGTACGGGCCGCTCCCTCTCATCGAGAGGAGGTCTGTGGCCCAGCAGTGGGAACATTATGGGCTGATTATGGTATTAAATGCCTTCGTTTGTATTTAATAAGTTTCCTTATTACTCAAGAAAGGAAAATAAGACACACGGAATTACTTATCACACGTAAGTACAACCAAAAATTTTAATTTGTTGAAAATTATAATTTTATTTAGGTATTGTTGACTTCGCTATTTTGTGAGAGAGAAAGAGATATAGATAATACAAAACAGTGACGTGATAGACAAGATGCGACGCATCGCATATGACTCTCGCTGTCGTTACCTCAACGACATTTATAATCTGCGAATTCGGAGTTTGTTTCGGCATTTCTTTTCAGCGTAGTCGGATAGGAAACGCCGCTCTCATCTAGTTTTAAAATATAATTGACGTCTAAAAGTGTTTGTACAAACCTACATACAAAAATCAAATGATTTAATCGTAAAAATTCGGCGGCTAATACGATTGCGGTCGCACGACTGTGACTGTGTATCTTTAATATGTCCTTGTCTATCGGTATCTATAAGTATGCAACTGTGATCACAATAGGGTATTTGTATGAGAAAAAAAGCTAAAAATATATTATTGAGATAGCTTAGGCAAAACGAAGTCGCAAAATGTCAGTTTCATGAAATAACAAAATGAATTTTAAAATTCAATTCAAACATTGCAGTTTTTTAATCTGTTTTTGAATACCGTGAAGTAGTAGCCGCCATGTTATTATGTCGAAAATAATAAAACTACAAGGTTGTTCAGTTGATTAGTCTATTTACTAAACTAATAAACTGAACTACTTTGTAGTTTTATTATTTTCGTAACCAAAGTAATTCGTATTGAAATAATCTCATACATTCAGGAACAGCAAAACAACGATAAGAGACAAAGAATAGAATAATAACTCATTTTTTAAATTATAAACAAATATCATTCAAAATATCAGCGCATTTGTTTACACAGCAAACTGACTTCATATCCACAGACCAATATGGCGTCCACTGCGTCCAGCGTTTTCGTCAAATTACGCGCGAAGTATAAAAATGTAAAATTTAAATGGCAATGGCAATTTTTATGGCACTAATCGATTAAATATTTTTTTTTAGTGGTTTATTAGTATTTTAGAATCGAATTAAGGGACTTTTCAAAAATGGGTGTAATACCCTATTGTGTGAATTTCGTTAGTAGTTAGGCACCTAGGTTTAGTGAATGCGATGTAAGAGCGAAACGTATCATCCCCTTTGAAGTTTTTCATAATTCAATATAATTAATTCTAACCTCATTTCTGATTCCTTGGCTGCGTCATCGCCCGTGCAAACTCCTTTTATTGGTGGCACATAGCAGAGGGAACGCTTTCCAACGTTTCTGGGAGAAAATCCCCAAGGCGGAACAGGAGCTCCATCACTGCCGAAGCCTAGAGCTGTTTTATCATAAAACACAGGTAAGGTTATATTTTTACAAATATTTTAAAGTTTATGAAAACTTAGGTACGGTCAAACTCCATGATCGAATTGCGATAGAAGCTTCTTACATAAGCCGGGCCAATTTGTCGAGTGTCATTATTTTTTTCGAATTCAAAATAATATATTTGCAAATGTGGCTAAACAATAAGTACCTAGATGTGATACATTCATGTGACAATTGTGTAATCATATGCCATATTCTTTTTTGGTTTTTGAGGGTGCTAAGGGCGATGGTGAGGTCAAAATAAAAATCCAAGATGGCAGCTGCGAAAATTATCGAATTATCCATTGCGGGTGTTGTTCGGTGGTGAGTTTGGTGGTATTAACGTGTCATTGTGATCACAATTTTAACACTCATGTCACATTCTCTATTTTCATTCTTGCCCAACTTGCTTTAGACAAATTATGATTAAAGAGCTATTAAGATATTATTCATAATTTAAGTACGAAAGCACCAAATGGAAAAGTTTACATGAGGCTGAATACAGATTATCATCTTATTTTTAAAGAGAGTTCTAAGCTATGTGTTCACTGCACTGTTTTATGACCGCAAGCGAAGTAAATATTACATTAAGAAAATTATACTCAGCCCCTTTTTTTGTAGCGACCATTCTTATCAGAAACGATGCTTTAAAAGTATCCATACTAAAATAATATAGATGCGAAAGTAACTGTTCTATTTTCGCGACTTATCGTCTGATCAGATTCTGTTCTCGCGGGATAATTTCCAAACCCCGCGCGGGTGTAGCCGCGAGCAAAAGCTAGTAAAGAATAAAGCGGATAAAGCTTTGTATATATAAACTAGCTCCTGCCCACGACTTCGTTCGCGTCAAATTTCTTGCTTCCCGACCCACCCCGTCGCTCGCCTCGCCTGCCCATGCGAGTACTTCGTATTCGTCACTTTTTTCTCTTTTCTCGGCTCCTAAGGGCCTTAGCGTGATGTTATATAGCCTTCCTCGATAAATGAGCTATCTAACACTAAAATAATTTTTCAAATCGAACCAGTAGTTCCTGAGATTAGCGCGTTCATATTGAACAGTAAAGATAATACCTGCCCAGGTGGGTAAATCGGGCCAGCTACTTCCTGGTCCACGTTCAGGATATTCCGGGATATCCTCAGGCTGGTCAGGGTCGTCATCCTCATCCTCTCCCTTTTTCTTCTTTCCCTCTCCATTCTTTTCATTTTCTTCTAGCCACTTTTCATGCCATTCCTTCCACTCCTGTTGCGTGTCCTTATTAGGTACCCAACCCCGCCAGGCACTCTGTATGTTTCGGTCCGCGGTGTCGCTAACACCGGTCAGGTTCACGGCAGGAGTTGGATCCAAGGGGACAACAAAGAAGGTTCTGTTCACAGTGAAATTCAGATATTCTTCCCAGTACTCGTCGATGTTCTCCTCCTCCTCGCTCCCGCGTTTGGCGCCGCCGCCCCAGCATGCCAGTGAGGTCGCATACGTCATAAAGATGAACACTATGCAAACTTTTAATGTCGACCCAAAGTAAGGGAATTGGAATTGCCGTTTTTTGAGCATTTGAGCAATCCTAAAAGTTTCCTCATGTGTCTTTACTAGCTGCTGTCTCTAAAGCCAAAATCTATATCTAAGAATTTTAGTTCACATACAGTATGCTTGTTTTAATAAGGCAAACTGAATTCCAATTATTTTTCTAATTCGTTTTCGTTAATGAACATGTTCGTTAATTAGGATGATTGACTGATTTTCGTTTCAGTTAACCTTTACGCATTGTAGATTTGCAACCCTTTCCTCCTCCACCAGAGGGGTAAATACGTAACACATTAGCAGTAGGAATGTCATTCATTTTGACAGTTCGACAATTTTCATTGCGTTAATTACGTTGTTGTGGAAACAATTCGAACTTATGAAGCAATGGATAAGCGATTTCCTTGAAAATGATTCAGATTCAGATTAATAGTGTGATATTCAATAGGGTGCTGATTTTGGACTTGAAGAACGAACAACGTGTGTATGTGAAATAATGGCGTGTTGTTTGTCTTTTGAATGGGAAAATGTGATATTCACGCGGTCGCAGTTAAATTGCGTCTGATGTCTATTAACGTAATACTGTGCTTCACGTTTCACGACATGAATAGGACAACAAACTAATTTTATTAAATTTGCACACAATTTATTTTCTCGGCAGATATTTCATATTACAACTGTACTTAGAAAAGGCACAATTCATAGTAAATAGTAAAACAAATTAAGGCCGCCATATAAATAGTTATGATCACGTCATCTTCAATTAGCTTTGCCCGACCTTCCCCAATGTTTTGTGAAACGTCACTTGCAATTCATTCAAAAAACAAGATGGCGGCGCCAGTCCAAGAGCTTCAGTAAATGCAAATAAAAAGATAACAGCCCGGCCACGCCTCAGTCACGTCCCGGTGACGTCCCTGATGTGACTTTATCGCGCCAAACTGACTCAGGTTTACAGGCGTCGGAGCCACAGGGTCAGGCCAAGTTATTCAGGTAAGGGCCACAGGGACGGGTGGAGTGATTCAGGACAGGTTCACAGGGTTGCATCTTGACCTTCCTCTTCGTCATCTTCTTCGTCTGTGGCCTTCTCTTCGGCAACTTGTACGACCTGTAGTTAAAATTAAGTGGTTTTTCAGTTGATCGGTAGCTGTAACTTTCACAATAATGCAACAACCGTTACAACACCACAATAACAATTATTTTTGGTAAATGCCTCGTTCGTCTAGTGGTCGCAAGCGCTACTAGTGAGCATGACTTCCTGGGTTCAATTGAATGAAGTTTTAACAGTTCGACAACTTTTTATAATGGGCATTGTATTAAAACTAGGGATTCCAATCCCGCAGCTCATTCAATCCCGCGGGATTGATATGCGGGATTACTCAAACCCGCGCGGGATCACGCGGGATCCCGCGCGGGATTGAGTATAGATATATAATAATCGAAAATAAATATTTTTTTCTTTGTTAATGATTAATTCTCTAATAATTATTTCTTTTCTATTACTTAAATATAAGTAATTAGTAATTTACGAATTACTTATACTTAATTAATAGAAAATAAGTAATTTCTGTTGTAAATTACTAATTACTTATAGGTACTAAATTAATAGAAAATTAATAATTTCTGTTGCTTAATGTAAGAAATGTTCAATAAAAGTTGATTTTACACAAACATCTGTAGTTTCAATTTGATTTTTTAACATAATTTCAAAGATGTGGGATCCGCGGATCCGCGCTTTGAAGGTGCGGGATCCAGCAGATTAATAAAAGCAGCGGGATCCCGCGGGAATGCGTGATCCCGTTTTGCGGGATTGCAATCCCTAATTAAAACAACATACAGCTTTACCTTACCCAGTCCTGAATATAATAATAAAGATATCGTCCGTCCACAAAACACTACTAAACATGCTTATATATCCAAATTTTACCTGTACCTCGGTCCTCTCGTCTGTAATAAACTAAACTCGAAAACAAACACTTATTCCCTGAACTACTCAAATTGTAAGAGAACTCTCAGTGATGCTCTGCAAAGTATGTCTTACGAAGAAACAAAGAACTTACTGTGTTAAAGTGAATATTTACGTTAAGTACCTATTTATCAAATTATAAGACTATTTTAGCTCTTTTTGCCTGAAATACAGGATTACCTAGTTCAGGCACGTAACTCTTAGAAATAATATTTTTTATATTTAGTTTTTTTAAGCAATATATATACAACGTGTCGTTTTGCATCCTCGTCAAATTCAAGGAGGTAACTATGCTAATGATTCTCGACACGAATCAATAATAAAATAAGTAGGTATTTTTTTTTGTTTCTTTTTATTATTTTAAAACGCGGCCCGTGTGATACCTCACTGTAACTGGGTAACCTGGGTTCAAACAGTCTTCGTCGCACAAACCAGTCCTCGAATTACTTGTTGCGATTTTTTATTTTACAGCTATGAAAATAAAAAATCTACTTATTTTATTATTGATTCGTGTCGAGAATCATTAGCATAGTTACCTCCTTGGATTTGACGAGGATGCAAAACAACACGTTGTATATATTTTAATAAATATATTATTATTAATTCCTAGGTCGGGAAAAGTGTTATTGGGTTTTTTCCATCAGGAATTTTGCAGTCTCAGCCCGGAGCCTGGAGTTTTGCTTGGTTCATGGCAATAGGCTGGCCCCCTATTAAATGGGACTTAAACACAACTGGCGAAGTGTTGTGTGTACTATAGGTACACTTCTGCTGAACCCTTCGGGCAAACAAGGTGTGATGTTATGTTATACTCGGTAACTAATTCACAGATTATTAGTTGCTTCTCTTTTCTAAGTGGACAATGGTAGTAAGCTGGCCCGCTGGGAGCTCAATAAAATTAATAAATAACTTATAAATGTTAATGACCTCTTCAACTGTTTCCTTGGGCGCCTCAAGTTCCTGTAATAAAAAAATGTTTATGTACAGTCAAGTATTTTATAACTATGTCAGTTTTGACATTCTTTCCCTTATCAAGTCGTGACACAAAATACCGTTGAAGGTACGGCACTGAGCAGACTATTTATTGCATAGAAAATATAATTTAATTGCTTGGTAAAAAAGATCAAAACAGCGTACACCTATGGACCAATGTCAAGTTGACATTGACCTAACCTAACTCGCAACCGGTGTTCGTGTATGACCTGATGTATACACGTCGGCGGAGAGGGAGAGAGAGCATACCTCTCATTCCACCCGCACCAGAAGAGCAGCCGGGCATCGAAGGGCGCTAAACGATCTCCGGCCACCATAAGGAGGAGCCTGCTGGTGGCCAATTTGGGGCTGTGTCGTCGCTCGAAGAGTCAGTCAGTCATAGAGGTGGTACGCAGTATATGCGACTTAATAGGAGGATGTGCGGTCATGGGATCGGCTGCACTTGGTGATGGGGTTCGCTAGGCATGGCGAGCTGATATCGGTCGGGGGTGCGGCGAATGTACAAGTATCTCTCGGGCCCCGACACATGGTAGTAGAAGAACTATGGGGGTTTTAGTCGGTAGGAGTCTGACATAACCCCTTTCTTCCTTGACGGAGAGTATCCATGAGGATTTCCTCACGGAAAAAAGGGACGCCAGGTGGCGTTTTATAATTTCTGCCTACACATGGGAAAAAGGCATGAGTTTATGTGTGTGTCGCAGTACAATAGCCAATATTTTTTTTTTAATCGGACCTCCCTTACAAAATCAATAGTCAGCTGATCGATTTTGTATGGGAGGTCGGATTTTTTTTTTAATATTTAGTCCCATGTTCCTTGGAGAAAGTTGTTCAATTTCACGGTTGCTATCATCCTGAAAAATTTGGACGGTGACTAAAAAATAACCTTGTATAACAGATTTTAAAGAAAAAGTAGCGAAAATTCAATTAATATGCACGAACGCAACGCAACCGTGCACGCCGAACAACTGATGCCGACCAACTGACTGGGGCAGCGAGCGACGTGCAGTGTACGACTAAACGCCGACAGACACTACGCCGACAGACTGAACACCGACAAGACTTTACTTCGACGGGACTCTTCGCCAACAGGGCTCATCAGGTAGGTAATAGGTTAGGTTGGGTTAGAAAAGTGACCAAACGCACGTGAGCCGTGCGAGCGAAGCCAGCGTCGCCGCGGCAGCGACCGGCGAGCGCTACTTCCAAGTTAGTGGCAGTTACTTGGCTATTTAGTAATAGCGCAAAGATGAGCCTTGTCGGCGAAGAGTCCTGTCGGAGAAGTGTTCTGTCGGCGAAGAGTCCCGTCGAAGTAAAGTCTTGTCGGTTTCAGTCTGTCGGCGTTTAGTCGTACACTCCGGGGTTCACAAACAGAACGAACTACACTCCTACAATTATTTCACTACACTTAATCTAGTAATATAATTATATCACTAAACTTGAACCATTTTATAATTATATTCCTAGTCTAGTAATGAATCGCTTTCGTATAACTATGTTCTGGTATATAATTATATCCCCAGGGATATAACCATATCACGGCTTTATCTATCATATTGCGACATATGTATGCTATAAAACAAAAGCAGGCACTCACTAGATCCTCTTCTTCCTTAATGCTCTCTTCTTCAACGTAGTCATCGCCGTATCCCACTGGGAACATGGCCAGGCATTCCCTCTCGCCGGCGACGATGTCCGAGCTGATGTACACGGGGTTGCAGCCGGCTAATTGTAGGAGAGGCAAGCTTCGTTTGCGGGACACCATGAGAGCTAGGCGATCGTAACTGGGAACAAGAAGGTTTAAGTACGGTATTTTCGATCGAGGGAAAACCATTATTAGTAAGTCATTGGCTCAGTCGTAAAATGACCACTCCTCAAAATGTCTACTGAACGCAAAATGTCCATTTCTCAGAATGTCTTTTGCAAAATGACAACTGCGCAAAATGTCTCTTTCGTAAAGTCTTAATTTCTCAGAATATCTCTTTCGCAAAATGTCTCTTTTTTCCAATGCAAATTCAATCCTTCATATCAATACTAAATTGGGCAAGTGCGAGTCGGATGCACACGCAGAGGGTTACCTAATAATATTATAGTCAGACAGGGAGTTAGGTACACAAAAGTAGTTTTTTAAATAAAGTACAGAAAAATCGTTTGCGAGATTTATTTTAATGGTGGTACTGGGATAGAAGAGTAAGAGATTCAGATAACCTACCTATATAAATAAAAGATTATTATGTGACCCTCTGTCCGATTTCGACTCGCACTTACCGATATTGGCCTTTATTACATGAGACTTCAACTTAACTGTTAAAATGTAAGTGTGGGAAACACTTTACCTCAGCGCACCCTTCCAGGTATACAGTTGTGAGCTTGGGATGTTATCTATCAGCGGCGAGGTGTCAATTTTTCTAAGAGAGAAGCCGAAGCGAAGATGGCTTTAACTTACTTATCAATTAAGAATACTTACTATCATTCTAAAATTAGTATGGGAATGTAAAGAATTAAATACAAAAAACAAACTGAACAGCTGAAAACAAAATAAAATGTGCAATATTCCTCCATCTCGCTCTTGCTCACGCATTTTTCTATATCTGTCTCTGTCATAAGCCGTTGTACAGCGGCTTGCTCTCGTCCATATCAAGCGGTGCCACGTGACCTACAGTGACATCATCATTGTTTTATGATTTTTTAGATCCCGATTATGACGTTTTGGCACCGGATTAATTTAGAACATTTTTGTTGTAATACAAAGCTAAAAACAACCGCTTTTGTTGTTTGAATGTTATGGTGAATTAAATACCCGTAGTGTAACTATATTTTTGACAATAGTAGCCACTATTGACGTGCCAACGTTTTTAATAGCGATAGAGGTGCCGATGTGAACCTCCGAAGGGAAGACGGTAAGAATCGTGTTAAATGGTGCTTTCGCCACTGTTATCTATTTAGCCTCTGTTGCCACTGCTGGGCAAATGAACTAACCTTTTTCCATTGTGGGCACGTCCTTTCTGTGGGAGTCAAGTTCGTCCCTAAATTTTCGACTTAAGTTACTTAGGAATAAATGTTTGGTGGATAAGGGACTACTCACACTTATTCAGCTCTGTTCAGCTTTTGTCCATAGAAAACAACGATTTTGTATGAGATGCGTACGAATCCGTTCAGCCGCGGAAAGCTGAACGGACTCAATACAAAATCGGTGTTTTGTATAGACAAAAGCTGAACAGAGCTGAATAAGTGTGAGTAGTCCCTTAAGAACATACTATCTCCTTGGCCGTATAATTTTGTCGTATTGCTTGATGGTGTACGCGACGTGCTCTGCCTTGTACGGGTCTTCGCCCACGAAGACACCCAACTGCAAAACAGAGGGTTTTTTGGTGTAATTGCATTCGACTAGTCAACATCATCATTTGCCTAGCCTTTTATCCTTGTGACGACCGGATGGTTATAACGACCTAGATGCTTAACTTCTGATGGATTGCTTAAAGGTAAGCAAGTAGTAGGATGGCATAAACCAGTTACCTAATCAATTCCATTATGGAAACAATGATGGAAAAGCTAGCCATTAAAAAACTTAGACTGGTCAATTGTTCTAGCCCATTGCTGCTTGAGGACAACGCTTAAACACACAGTGCCCAACAGACGGTTGCTAAATTCCAGGAGTTGCGATTGGAATGTCTCCGACACCCACCATACTCCCCGGGCCTTGCTCCAACAGATTACTATTTTTTCCGAAATTTGAACAATTTCTTGCAGGAAAAAAAAAACGGTTCCTTTGAGGCAGACAAACCGCCGCGCCGTCTCATATTTGATTGATTCTCGCTCCCACAGTTTTCCAGCGAAGGAATCAACGTACTACCTTTATAATGGCAAAAGTGCATAGATCAGAGAACAATGGTCCACACTTTAAAAAATAATAATTTTAAAACCTAATTAGGAAAAATTAAAAGTAACATAAAAAATCAATGGGGCTTAATAAAAGCTATGTTCAATTTGGACAAAACAGATAAGTCAGCAGTGGACCTTTTAAGTAAAGCGTAGGACAGTCAGAACTCATTGAACCACATAAATAACTATTTTGCTAAAGTTGGTGCCGATTTGGCATTTAATAATATATTATCGAGAACTAAAACAAATGAAAAGGATCTTAGCACAAATTTGAAAATAAATAATACCAATCCACCCCTGAATTCGTTTATGTTCCTCTCAACAGATGAGAGTGAAGTCAAATGCATTGTCTCCAATCTTAAAAATACAGGTTCGTCAGGGTGGGACGGTATGACTACAAAGTTTAAAAAAAAGCAATGAATGCTATTGTAAAACCAGTTACTAGTATTTGTGACATCTGTTTTACCAAAGAGATCTTTCCGCTGGCTCTGATAAAGTCTGTCACTGTTCCAATTTTTAAGTCTGGGGACAGAGATAATGTGTCGAATTATAGACCTATTTCCTTGCTGCCTAGTTCATCGAAAATATTAGAAAAACTAATCAACTGTATACTAAAGATATATTTATAGTCAAAGGGATATTTCTCTTGCAACCAATTTAAATTCAGGGAAGGCAGATCTACCAGTGATGCGCTGCATAAGTTAACTTCCTTTATTGTTGATGGATTGAATGGTGGAGATAAAGTCCTGGGTTTATTTTAGATCTCGCTCAGGCTTTCGACACAGTTTCCGTCCATATTTGCCTCGCTAAGCTGGAATACATGGGTATTTAAGGTATACCTCTGAGTTTGTTCAAGGATTCTAAGCAACCGCAAAACAGAGTGTCAAGATCAATGATGAGTATAGCAAACAGGTTGATATGCTATACGGAGTCCCACAGGAAAGCGTACTAGGCCCAACGCTCTTTTTGATCTATATAAATGATCTATGTGACCTCCTGTTGGACAGGGGATAGATTGTCACATTTGCTGATGACACGGTTTTATTATTTAGGGCAAAAACATGGGTGGATACAAACAATATAGCAAATAAAGGAATGCGCTCACAATTTGTTAATTTTGAATGCCCGAAAAACGATGTACATCTCCTTCAGCAAGACAATTAAAACTCAGCCTCCAGATAACACCATGAATATAAAAATACATAAATGTCACAACGCACTAACATGTAACTGCGACGGTATTGTCAATACCACCTCCACTAAATACCTCGGTGCTGCGGTTGATCAGTATCTTAACTGGAAAGAACAAGTTACAAAACTAAGTGCCCGTGTACGAAAACTGATATACATCTTTAAAATACTCAGAAATGCTTGCTCAATCCAATTACGCACTACTGTATATTACTCACTTTGTCAGTCCATTAAAAGCTATTGTCTAACAATCTGGGGTGGGACATCAAAAACTACTTTGTTGATGTTAGAAAGAGCTCAACGAGCGCTACTTAAGATAATGTGTTTTAAAAACTACAGGTAGCCCACTGATCTCTTGTATATAGAAAGTAATGTTCTTTCTGTACGGAAACTATTCATCCGCCTTTTAATTATTGCACAACATAGAATGAAACTTAATTCGGGACTAGGCGAAGGCTGGATACAGTTTACAATACTCCCAAATGTAAGACTAGGTTTGCTCAGACCTTTCCAAATTATCTTGGCCCCAGCATATATAATAAAATAAGCAAAAAACTAAAAATAAGAGACCTTGGCTGTCAAGTAAAAAAACAAGTAAACAATTATTAGAATATGTGATACAGTTTAGCCACATAGGTTAGCTTTGCATTATTATAAAAGTAGGAATATCGAATTATTCTCTCACAAATCGACTTATTACAATAATGTTAACTGAGAACGACGAAAACTGTCCCACCGTAATACAGTTTATAACTAGTACGGGGGTCAGAGTGAATCGGCTTCGTAATAACCTGAATGTTTGTGCACTGAGATACTAATTGGTTACATATATCTTTTTAGATTCGTAGCATGTAAGCAATAGTGTAATGTTTTTTGTAAGGTTATTATTCTTTTGGCAAAAAATAAAGATTTATTTATTTATCTTGTTTGAATAAATATCTAATTTCATTGAAAAAGATCGTTTAGCTTTTTCCATATAAAACGTCAAATGTACCTACCTAAGGACCTTTTTTAATCAGTACTTGTTGGTGTAGACAAATAAATACGTGCAAAAACTAACGTTCAAGATCTCAGAGGGATAGCTTCTGACAACTTCCAGGACGTCATATCGTTTGTCTATGGGGAATATGACGAGTACGTGAGGCGGCAGGAACTCAGTCTCTATGGTTTGTGCTAAATCTGTCACTTGCTGCAAATTAAATTAGAAAGTTACTTACTTACTACGTTAAAAATACCCAAGCATAGTTAATATAATTTATATGGGACCACCCCTAAGACCCATCCATTAAAAAAATAATTTCCGAAATCAATCCACAATTGCCGGCGATTTAATATAAATATAACCAGATAAAATCCACCAATAAATAAAAAATTGGGTGGCAATTTTTTTTTTCTTAAAATTGCCACATGAGTCGCCTCATATAACGATACGCAGCACGTTGAAGAAGATTGTCATTTTTGCTAGATAGGACATCCGATAGGGATTTGTATTAGGATAAAAATGTACCTTGCGGAAGAAGAAAGCGAGTCCACAGGCCTTGGCTAGCTCATTGGCTGGTGTGTACAACCCGGGCACGAACAGGCCTCCAGCAGGGATGAAGTCTTCGCCCTCCACCTCGACGTCAGAATCAAACACCGCCTCTTTTTCTTCAACCGCTTCCGCTACAATTTCTTCCGTTGGAACCACTTCTCCAACCTCGCCCGCCTTAATATTTTTGTTGGTTTAAATACAAATCTGCTGTTCCATACAAACGTGCCGTAACTACACGATGGAACTGGATACAACAACTCTGATGACCCTCTGCTCAATGTATTATATCACTAGCACTTCGTCTGCGACATCGTCCGCGTCAATTTCGTCTTCTCCCCTCCAAAATTAAACACCCCCATAAAATGTAATTTTTGAATAGATACTATAATTATTACAATATTTATTATTTAATCAGGTAATTTGTCAGGTTTGTTGCTGAAAAGAAATCTTTTTTCTATATTAATATAAACTGTATCCCATTTAATCCTACCTAACGGATTATGGAATAATAAAAGGTGTCGTTTTATTGTTTTTTTTTTAAATATAGGTATGTATTTTTAATATAGGTAACTTTTACATGCAAGTATTGGTCAGCTTTGTACAGTAGAAGATAGATCTTAAAAACGTGGCTGGGATAGGCTGGATGCAGGGAGAGTCTAATGTCCAGCTGTGGACTGTGATTGCAATGAACTCAGCCTGAGTTGATTGACCACAGACGTTGTCTCTGTTCTTTGTCTGTGCTGTGGGAGTCTCTTTTTAAAACTCGGTGTGTAATTTTTTATTATATTATTGAAATTATCTGGATATTTCGACATCCTGGATCGAAGGAACGTCCTCCATTGCCCCATACATGACATCAGGAAGGTGCGCAGAGTTGTATCTACTTTATACCTACAACTCCAGCACCCTCATGAGCAATGTATGTGGCACCGAG
The DNA here is from genome assembly GCA_949091785.1 of Polymixis lichenea. Taxonomy (NCBI): domain Eukaryota; kingdom Metazoa; phylum Arthropoda; class Insecta; order Lepidoptera; family Noctuidae; genus Polymixis; species Polymixis lichenea. The sequence continues at coordinate 20,746,841 of OX420948.1, read as the reverse complement.
TCATAGGCCTTCTTGTAGTTTGTCCAACATGTCGAAACATCCTTTCGGGAACCACGAACCTGTTGGCTAATGGCCATATCAAAGGAGCAACTCCTTAGTGCCGCGGGATCCGTTCGCGCATCCATTTTGAGAGACAGACATGATGGAATTAGTGTCTATATGATTGTAAATTTTAGCTCTCAAAATAGATGTAAGAACCTTATAGACAGTCGGTAAACACGTGATCGATCGGCCTATAATTTTTGGGTTCCGCGGTACTACCTGATTTATGGAGCAGGTGGGTTACTCCTGTCGTTAGGAACTGGGGCAGCCAACCAGACTTCAAAGCAGTCTGGTACTGAGCCGCCAAGCGAGCGTGCGATCTCATGAACCATTTGGTCCAGAAGTTGTGCAGCCCGTCCGGCCCTGGAGACTTCCAGTTGGGCAGCGGACGGACTGCACGAGATACATCTTGGAGGCAGATGGTAATAGCCCCCATTTCTGGTATTGAATCGCAGGCTCGCTCGACTTCTCGAGTCCAATCACCTTCGGTATGACAGGCACCGACCAGATATTTCGCCTAAAAGAGCACATGGCATCGAATCATCATCCGGTAGCGGCGTATCAGCCACATCTTGGTCTGATTGCTTCCAAGCCTTATAAACCCACCTTTCATCACTCTGGAAGGTGCGGTTCTGAGTGTATCGGTCTACTCGCCGCTTATACCTACGAATACGGTTTGCCCATGCATACACTTTCTAATGCGCGCTGTGACACGGGACATATAATCCTGAGGGCTGGTATCAGACCCTGAGAATGCCCGCTTCACAAAGCGCATCACTCTAGGGCGAGTGTTGCCCTCCCTGAAGCAGTTAGTTTGCCAATGAGGGCTCTGGCTCCAACAATACCACGTTCAATTCTGCACTGTCCAGCTGATACGGCTGGTTTCGGTCGTGTAGCTCTAGAGTCATTAGCGAATTTGACGTGAGCTACACGACATACCGCTACAGACGCGCAGTACAGAATCGGGTGAGTATCGGTGAAGTCTTCGCAGTCATCAAAATAGTTTGACAACTGGGAATCCAGAGCTGTCACTAGTGCCCTATTTTTGTTATGCATGGGTAAACGAGGTAAGCGTGGCCTAAGTTCAGGCGATATGAACTGATATTATTTTTCTTATGTATTTCTCTGTTCTTTTCTTCTTATCTGTTTATGGATGTGTACAAAAACTGTTAAATAATTAAATTAACAACTATGAATTACGTATTTAAACAATACTAATAGGTACCTCTCCTGGCACGGGCGTTGGTGTGGGCGTTGGTGTGGGAGTTTCCGAGACCTCGGTCCCACCTTCTGTCACGTCTCCTTCTTCGCCTACCTTCGGTTCTCCTTCTTCCGTTTCCGGTATCGGTTCCGGTTCCGGTACTGATACCGGGACTGGTACGGGATCTGCTGGTAACTGGAACGTTTACAATATCATTTAACTTTGTTTTTAACACTAAGAACGAAGACCGGACAAACGAATACGATCGATGGACTCTGTTAAAGATGAAATGGCTAGAAAGGGGGTGACTACCGAGATGACGACTAATAGAGAAGCATGGAAAAAAAATACAGTTGGGCCGACCCCAACTAAATTGGTACAAAGTCAGAAGAATGATGATGAATACGGCTCCTGTTATTGGCTGGGACAAAGAGGTTAATAAAGAAGAATGTCTTACTCCAGCAGCTATCCTGGCCATCCTCTCCTCCTCCTGGCGAATCTTATCGAGCCTCGCCTCCTCCTCTTCGGCCTCCTTTTGTAAGCGTGCTTGCTCAGATGCTAAACGCTCTGCCTCTTCTTTTTCATCTTGCTGTGTGAGAAGCAGACTTTTGTGTAGATATGTCATGAGGGATTACATCAATCATTTCGAAATGTCATGACTAGCTGTAAATTGACGTCCGACCGTGGTTTGTCTCAATAGTGTAAAAAAATGCTCTTTGGAATATTTTGCTTGGGTTTCCATATTTATCAGTTTTCAAAGGCAATAAAGCTTAACTTAAAAAATAAAGCTTCTTTGTTCTAGCGTTCGTGAGCGCTGCTGCGAGCATTAGGGTCTATTCCCAGGTCGGGCAGTGTTATTGGGCTTTTCTATCTGGAATTTCTTAGTAGCAGTCCGGAGACTGGATTTGTGAGCGTATGATCGTTTAAAAAAAGTTCGATGGTAATAGGCTGGCCCCCTTTTACATGGGACTTAAAAATAACTAAGAAAATGTGGGCTCTGCCCAACCCTTCTGGGAAACAAGGCGTGATGTTAATCTCAAAAAATCGGTGAAAATGGCGGTGTCTGGCGGTCTACGTCCAGTAGTGGACGTCTTTCGGCTGAAGTGATGATGATGAACCTAATAAATCTTTTCCAATTGCAAATTAGGGGTTTTTGCAATAGCTCAAGACCTTCAAATTCAAACAATTTGCATAAACTTCTTTGGTCGCCACTAGTCGGCCATAACCGACTAATAAAGCAGTGTCCTGAACACCGAAGTACTTAAGTAATATTAACTCGGTGGAAAGGTGCTCAGGCCACACGCACGGAACACTTCGCTGCGTTTATTTACCATGGTGGTTAGAGCTATCTTAACGGGACACCATCATGGCAGAGCAGCCAGATTACGTCGAAATGTATGGCTGGCTGCGTAACTGAGCGGACGCCAGGTGAGCTAACCACCGTTTACATCGAGTTAGTGACATCACCATAGCGTCCCAGTGTAGTATGACTCTTAAGGGGATTGAGCTAAGGAAACCCGCAAAATAAAAAATCGCAAGCTACCCTGGCGATTTCGCCATAATAGGTTTTCCTCACCATTTTCTGCAGCTTAGCATTGTACCGGTCCCGGCGTATTTCCCTTGCAGTCTTGCTGATGCTGGCGTATCGCTCATAGGCGGGTATTGGAGGCAACTGCTTCTCAGGAAGTACATCCTCCTTGGGTATCGGGATGTCCTCATATAAACTGTAGCGCATCAGTTCTGTTTGGGAGGAGATGGACGAAAGCATGGTTTGTAGACTGACAGGAAATTTATGTAAATAGAGTCTTTGGGTTAAGCCTTATTTGAAGCCATAATAAATCCGACAATTGTTTCAAAGGATATATTAAATTTGATCAGAGGTTAAAATAATTTTGAAAAAAAAAGAGGCTAAGGCAATCTACTGAGTGTTTGGAGCAACAATTAGGAACAGTAGGGAGCAGTCAGTTGCTACGGTTTCGTGCTGCATTAGAGTCCTATATACTTAGTTAAATGTTCGTCCGGTTTACCGAGGATAGTCACCTCTGTTATTTATTATTTGACTGACTAGTATTATAATTATAATATGTAGGTATTTTCATAATAAAATTTCAGCTTGTACTCCATATTAACATTTAAAAAAAGTCTTACATAGAGACAATTTGGATTAAATAAAAAAAAAGTTGACACAGGAGGCGCTAAATATTATACTCTCATAAATGATGTTTTCAGTATAATTAATAGTAAAAAAATGAGAATAGCTGGTATATTTTTAGATGTGCGATTTGTGCAAATCATTTGACACTGTAGATCACGATCTACTTTTAGCTAAACTATAAAAATCACCACGGAGTGAGATAGATAGATAAATCGTTTATTTGGTGTACTTATGCAAAAGACATAACACAACAATTAACAACATACAAAGCACGATGAGATAAAAATTAATTACATGAAAAGTACAAGGTGCCAATACACTAAGAAAAAACAAAGAAAATAGGAATACATAAGTATAGTGATGGAGTTTTTGGCGGGATTGCGTTGGAACATGTCGCACGAATTTTCATTTTCATGGAATTTAGTGAAATAGCGAATTAAATTGTATAATTTTGGTAGTGAATTAATCAATTTAGTTACGTGTGAGTGCACAAGTGTAGTGAAAGTGAAAATAAGTGACTAACTTGGACTTTTCGTGTTCCCCCCAAAAACTCCTATTAGGTTGTTGTAAAGTTACTACCGCTTTACAATAACTTTGACTTGACTGACTAAAGACGACTATGAATGTTTTGTAACTTCGTGCCCGATATCGGGCCATTTACTTGTTCTAAAAGAAAAATTACTTGACACTGGCTAAATGCACAAACCGTGTGAAGCCAAAATTATAAAAAAAAAAAAAAAAAAAAGTATAGTGATGACACTTAAGCTATGACACAATTTGACATTCGAATGAAATAACTTGCGATGGAGTACAAAACTGTGGTATGCGTCTCAAAGTTGCACAAAATGGGAAACCAGCTCAGCATGTGTCAGGCAACCATACCTGACGCTGATATTCTGCTGGATCCCCGCAGTGACCTACGGACGTCGAGCAGATGATATTAATACGCGATGATAGGCAAAGTCTCTTTTGCTTTTTTTGTTTTCCTACACAAAAAAAGGAAAATAGTTGTAGAAATCAGTGCGACACAATTGGATATAGACAAATTATAAATGACCTTTTTAAATGGAATTAGTGTCCTGCAAGGATCGATATTAGGGCCTATATAATTAATTTTGTTTTAATAAATTATATAAACAAAATCTGAATCATTTTGAAGAATATTGCTAATCCCATGCTTCACATGTTCTTCTGCTTAACAAAATAAATAACGCAATGAATGTTGTACTGTCTAAATGAGATCCATTCCTACAATTAGTGTGTTACAAAATTACCCCGCCGTTTACTCACTAACAAAATTCCGGGTATCCGTTTCGAACATCTTGAACAGCACGATCAGCGCTTCGCCGTCGAGCAGCGCGTGAATACACGCTTCATTAGGATCCACGTCGCTCATGTAGAGAGCCTCCCGTGCACCGGCCTCGTCCAATTGCATAGTTTCTTTAGCAGCTACGGTTATATCTAAAAGAAGTGAATAGTAGCGATGAGAGGCACGAAGACACGTAATATCTGATGCCGTGTGATTATCCCCCCCCCTTTTATAAAATCTACATATCCATATTATTATTATTATTTTAAGCCTGTGAGCTTTTAAATTATGTAAATAATTAGGTTATGCCAGCAGCTTCGCAAGCGTGGAGGTCGTAAATTATCACACGAGAACGTACTACCGGGATAAAAGTATCCTATGTGTTAATCCTGGTTATAAGCTATCTGTTCCCAAATTTCGTAAAAAGCCGTACAGCCTTTTTTGTGTGATTGAGTTACAAATGTCTAAACATGTAAACATAAGTACAAACTTTCACATTATACTAGGAAGAAGGATCAAAACAAACCTAAGGAAATTTGTAGGAAAAGTCCCTAGCGCATCAAATTCAAAATTCGTCTATTCAAACTAGCCTGACAGTCAGCACTTTTTGACCGTAAAATTACATAAGACAAAAATACTATCAGTTCCCCAAAAACCTCCGCCCTTCACCACTTCCTAGTGCTTTAGCTGGGAAGAAAAAGTCGCGCAACAAACTCCCCAGCAGTGCAGTTGTCTCTTAAGTTAGAAGAACTTGATTCTATACAATAGTAGGTAAGTAATTAACATTACGAAACACAAAAACTTTAAATTTGCCATATCTCAGCTAGCCCACGCCAATATACCAACAAAACATTGAAAGCTATAGGTACTCAAGCGGAAATAAATAACGAGTGGGTATGTCAACCTCCATGTTACGTTGCTGTAAGCTGACAAGTTACAGTGTTTGTGTGGCGTGATGACTCACTGAGGTTGTCCCACTTCTCGTATAGGTCGTAGTGCGCCTGGTGGCAGTGCGGCCAGAACATGATGAAGTTGAGGTGCCTGGTCTTCATCGACAGACGCTCGTTCACTCTCTTCTTGCGAGCGGCGAGGGTCAGCACTCGCAGCCTCTCTGCTGCTTCCTTGTATTCTTCCTCTAGCTTTAAGTTTTCTTCCAGTTTTTCCTAAGAAAAAGTTAAGAAAACTCTTAGCATTTGCCTTCAATTGCCTTTCAATTTTCATTTGATCGATTGTTTTTTCGACGTTTGTAATTTTAAATTTACGAATCCAAATTAGGAGACTTAATTGTCACAAATATCCATGATGTATAATTTTATACACACTTTTTTGCGTTCATCTAAATTAGTCCATAAGTATGTGTGTGTACAAGAGTATGTGCGTAGAGGGTGGGTGTACACACACCCACCCTCTACGCACATACTCTTGCGTTCTCTTGTGCTAGAATCCACGAAAATTTCTCAGTAGCAGCCCGAAGTCTGGATTTCTGCCCGATTGATGTCAAAAGATGACTGAAGAAATGTGGGTTTACTTTAATTATAATCCTTTCGATCGTATTTTGGACATGGCGGCCAATCTCAACGGAGCCTTCAACGCGAGAGATAGTATAGTGCACAAGTATGTTCGCAAACACAGGTGTGCTCTCTCTTTCCTCACTCTCACCTATACGTGAACTTACTATAGCTACTCTGCCTTACCCTTCGATGATTACAGGCGTGATATTATGTAAAATAAAAAATCGTACCGCTTCTTCAGGCAGCATCTGATCGACGTCATACTCTGTGCGTTCAACCGAGATGCCCTGGGCTTCTAGCGCAGATTTCTTTAGTTCTTCTTCCATGATCCGACACAAGTCTATCCCGTTCGGGCCGAAATTTGCACGAACCAGTTTCTTTCTCTGCCGTAAAATGGATGATTGACATACGATGTTAATCTAAAAGTTCCATTTTGGAGGCGATTGGCGGCGGCGATCTCTCGCGTCCGGCTCTGGTCCAGGCCATGGTACGGAGCGAGATTGCGTGGGTAACGGTCGCTTCCTTCTACAAAGCAGTGATGCTCGCGAAGAGGGAGGCGGCGCACATGAGGGAAGTATATGCAGCACCTAGCCGCCGTAGGAGACGCCCTGGGCGTCGGGAATCCCAGGCTGATTCATGGCCACCGTAGGCGCGGGCTTGCGGACGGCGAGTAATGGGTAGCTCGCTGTCCGGTAATAATCAGGCCCGGGACAACGGCGCGCTGTGTTCCACGCGCGCCTCAAAGAGATGTCAGCTCCAACTGGTGGGGTCCGCAAAGACCGATGCCTACCAGGGGTGCGGATGGATTGAAAGAGTACCGTGGCCCTTGGCACACAGGCAACTGAAGGAACACGGGTGGGTTTTAGTCAGTAAAAGTCAATTTTGTTCTTTGCAAAGGACATCAATCAGGTTTCAAACATTTTGTACTCAAAAATTTTAAGATGTCATTTCTCATAAGAAAACAGCCATTTTTTATGGCTAGTAATAAAATTTTTGGGTACGGAATCAATGATGTCCTTTTTAATTAAATTCATAAATCCCTATGAGAAGCATGTGTCCTGATAAATCTGTATTTGTAAGAATATTGTAAAATATCTGAAAATATCTAAAAAGTAAATCTAAAGTAAATCTAAAAATATCTGCTGAGCTAAAATATCTAAATGGGTCCATTTTTTTATAACATAATTATTCATTTTATATGTCACAAAAAACTTTATTTTAAAATGATATTTTCTATTCTATTTCTACGTTGTGGGTCTCGCAAAAGTTATAAACATGTGGCGAACCAAACTAATATTTGTGGTTCCTAATCTTAGTTTGGTGGCACCACTATTTTTGTTTCCAGACGAGATGTCTATGGTAGAGAATTTTTGAACCGGTGGGACTAGGATATTGAATCGGAATGTAAAGATCAGCAACGTAATTAAGTAATACCGTGTAATTACTTTAAGTTTCACATTCCATATTTCCCAACTGTGTGTTCTATGTATTTCCTCCGTTGTAGTATGTATACTATGTGGTAAAAGAAATACACACCTACTGTACTAGTGAACATGGTTATACAACGGTTATACAAACCGGCGCATAACGCGCATAAAAATTAAACCACTGTTTGGGGAAGAGTTTGATCTAAAGCTGGGTACAGATTGATAAGACGTACCTTCCATGAAATATAACACAAATAAGCCAAAATGATTTGTACATTGCACTGTACAAACATAAAATGTAACACAACAACTTGGTGAATTCGTTTCAATGTGTGTAACATTTCATATACATTACCATCAGCCATAGGTCGTCACTGGCAACACGGACTGGTCAAAGACATTTGTCTTGTGACACTGCGGTACCTATTTCATGTTACATTTCACTAATCTGTACCCTTGTACAGTTACTAACTACTGCATTAATAAACACAAAATAAATACCACAATGAATAAGAACGCAGGTTCACTATGGTGCCTGAATCTTTGCAACGCTGTTATATTGTCGGCGGGACACTGGAACATGAACAAGCAATGAATGATGTAAGTGATTTTTACCCCTTGAAAGTCTTAAGACCTTACGTTGGTCCATAAGGACGCATGTAAAGCTACGGTTTTCGAGAAGAGTGCTGGCCGGTACATTGAGGCCTGCATATTGATAGTTCTCTGAAATGGCATACTCAAGTCGCTAGGGTAAGCCAGAAGGTTACTGGAACGCTGCGGGCTCTGTACCGATTGAAAAATTTACTACCATCGAGTACGAAGACAATGCTTGTGCAGTCCTTAATTTTCCCCATCATCGACTATGGTGATGTGTGCTACTATGACCTGAATGCAGATCTCCTCGATAAACTTGACCGTCTTCTCAATAACTGCATTCGATTTGTTTTCAATCTGCGTAAATACGATCATGTCTCTGCGCATCGGTCCCTTCTTAAGTGGTTACCCATACGGCAGCGCAGAGAGCAAAGGGCACTGACCACCTTGTTCTCATTTCTTGATTCTCCCTCTTCCCCTATTTATCTAGCTCCCCACTTTCAGTACATTTGCGCTAACCACAATAAAAATCTACGCTCATCGCATAATCGTCTTCTTCAATGCCCCACTCACCACACAGACTTCATTCACTCTTCTTTTTTCGTCCAATCTATCTCTCTGTGGAATGCGCTCCCCCAAGAAATCAGAATGGCAACCAACCGATTGACCTTCAAAATCAAAGTTCGCGAGCATATTCGCAAGAAGTTGGCAGTATCATTACAACGATAATGTTCTCTCATTGTTTGTTTCATTTGTTTTAAAGTAAATTCGTTTATTTATGTATATTTATTTATGCTTATATTTATATATGAATAGGCATATAATTATGTATATATATTTTATTGCACCTACCACTGTTTGTCTCTGCATCACCCAAAGGTCGGCTGGTAGAAAATGCCTATGGCATTAAGTCCGCCTCTGTACATGTTTGTGCTTAAAGTATAAATAAATAAAAATAAATAAATAAATAGTACATACAGGCCGCAGTGAAGGTGGTCATTAAAATGACCCGGATTTTACGGTGTCAAAAACGCTCTCTAGGAAGCAAATGTCAACTTAAATTCAAATCAAAAGTCATTTATTCAAGCTTCAGCACTTTTCGCACGTCAAAATTACATAAGACAGTTCCCCAAAACGCCTGCCCTTCTGTCTGACTCCTCTTTCTATGTTTATTTCGTCACCTCTGATTTCCAGTTTTATTTTGCTTGTAATATGTGTATAAATACTTTATTAATTTTTTTAGATGTTACTTCATTAAGGTTCCGTGTGGTGCCGGATGTAAAAAGAATAGCACCGTCCCAATTCTTACCATGGGTGTCGCAGAAGGCGACTAAGGGACTTATCAGAGAATGGGCAGCAGCGTTGTCGATGCACTTTACCAGCATACTGCGATCGCTAACCCGCCTGCCAAGCGTGGCGAAAATGGCTAAACCCCCCGAAAATGACAAGCAGCCCTGCTAAATGGTCCCTAGTACCCTGTGGTTCGTCTACTTTAGGCTACGGTAGCGGCCAAGGTTACTGTGAGGCAAGGGGTGCTATGAATCTCCGGAAGAGATCTGGCTACCACGATAAACGAAAACTGCTCCTGGCTACTTACAACACGCGTACACTCCGGATCGACGAGAACATTACCGAACACGAGGAAGAATTAAGCAGGTTACGGTGGAGTATTATAGGATTATCTGAAGTTTGAAGAGAGGGGGAGGACTTGATAAGCCTCAAATCCGGTAACGTGATCTATTTCCGAGAGGGCAACCAGCAGTTCCAAGGGTGTCGGGTTAATTGTCCTATGTGCCTTGTGAGCGATCGTCGTGAAGATCGAGAGTGCGTAGACCAGGGTGGCGTACCTTATACTCAGAATATCCGCAAGATATTCGCTGAAGGTCATACAGGTCTACGCCCCAACCACGTCACACCCTGACCATGAGGTGGAGACCATGTGTTACGTACCATTCTCCTTTAAGGGTAGGTAGATTTAACCTTACGAGTTTTGGATAGTTTTTCACCCCCACAACTAGTACGCAAGCATTTGTGTGCAGTAGAAAGGGTTTGATTTGATTAAGTCGCCAGCTTTCTTCTCGCCTATTCGTCATGAAATCCCATTAGTCAACCACGGGAGACGGTGTCGCCGCACGTCCGCGTGTTTTTTCACTTCAACTGATCGTACACGAACAAAACAATGTACTCCGCGTGCTAAAACCTTTTTGTCTAAAACGAAACGGTCCTTCTGTGATTTAGCGGTACACCCCCTTCAAGACACGAACAATAACATTAACCAGCACCTGTGGAAATAAGTGTGCAGTGAAGTTTTGCTGGATTTAGGAGGACTGCTCACAACTCCGAGTCGACCTGGTGCGCGAGGCAGTAAGCAGGCCGGAGTTAGCTGGTGAGATTTTTCATTTCAAATCTACCAACTCCATGTATGAGGATATATCCAAACCCATGCATTGCTCTAAAACTCATTTCACCGTGGTCATGGGGGACTTCAACGCGAAACTGGGCAACTGGGACGATGATAAGCTGAGAGTAGGGCAATTTGGTGTTAGACGTCGGGACCACTGGGCCGCTCACTGGCCAGTTTTATGCAGAAGAAAGGCCTCTTTATGATAAACTCCTTCAGAAAACGGACCTGGTAGAGCCCTGATGGTTCAACTAAAAAGTTGAACCATTAGGGCTCTGCCACCCACACGAACACACAACGAATTACAAATTACGAATTACGAATTTCCATAATGAAGTCAATTGCGTTTTTACGCAATTGACTTCATTCTATTCCGGCCATCTATTTTGTTTTTAATGGCATTTGTTTTATTTTAATTTAATTATTTATTTTTAAACTGAATATAGGTATAACTAAATAATCTGTGAATATTTCAAGCGTCTACCTGTTGCCGTTATCAAAATCGAGCAAAAAAATCACGTTTGTTGTATGGGAGCTCCCTTAAATATTTATTTTATTCTATTTTTTAGTATTCGCTGTTATAACAGCAACAGAAATACATCAAAAAACTCAAACTCAAACTCAAAGCATTTATTTCAATTAAACCATTTACAGGCACTTTTGAATTGTCAAAAAGTCGATCAGTTGGAAAGTTGAAGCTAGTTGCCCATTCCAAAACGTAGATCTCTATGGAGAAGAACGGGCAAGAAACTCCACGGACACTCTTTCAAAATCAAGTTGAAATGTTACAAAATCTTGGGAACATTATTCTTGTTGCTTCTGTATGTGAGAACAATGTAAAAAAATGTAATTATAAACAATTCTAAATACAAGATAAAAATAAGCCCTGGAAGTTAGGAGATGACCAGTCTCAACCGACAGCGCCCGTTCACGAACTTGACGCGTGGATCAGCACCATCCAGCTCAACCATTTTGTAGGGAACCGAATGATCCAACACACGCGCCACCATCAGTGAGACATTTATGTGAGCATGACATACTCTCAACTGCCATGCATTTTCAAGTCAACGTACATCATAACAACACAATAAACGGATGCATGGTACTCACATTTACAAAATTTAAACAAAATGCTTCTAAATTATACAAAACTATAGTTTGCAATCTATTTGAAATATTAATAAAATTTGATTTCCTAAAAGAAAGAAAAAACATTTTATATATATTGACGTATATAAAGTAACTAACACTTAGTTCAGCAAAAATAAAACATTCGTAATGTCACAAAAATTATAATATTATGAACAAAAATGTTCGTAATGTCAGAAAAAATAAAAAAGGGAAGCTTCTCTTTCAAATATTAAAATTTTAACTAGTATGCCCAGGTGGCTGTGGAGCAGGACCAGCATTAAGCCAAGCATTTTTATCGACGATATAATCATCTAACTTATAATATGCTTGTCTACATAGTGTGCGTTTAATGCATGATTTAAATTTCTTTTCATTTAGTTCAAGAATATCGACTGGTATTTTATTATAACATTTCACACAGTACCCCATAAAAGAAGTGTGTACTTTAGACAATCTGAAACGTGGTTGATCTAATTTGTTCCTATTTCTAGTGTTAAAATTGTGCCTATCACTTATCTTACTAAAAAGATGTAGATTTTTCCGAACATACATAATGTTTTCATAGATATATTGACAAGGTACCGTCATGATGTTAATTGTTTTGAACAGTTCCCTTAGAGATTCGCGTCTGCGAAGGTTATAGATGGCTCTGACGGCCCTCTTTTGCAGAATAAAGATCGACTCAATATCCGCAGCCCGTCCCCATAGCAAGATACCGTAAGACATGATGCTATGAAAGTAACTAAAATAGACCAGTCTCGCGGTATCCACGTCTGTTAATTGGCGGATCTTCCAAACAGCGTAAGCGGCAGAACTTAGCCGCCCTGCAAGTGATGTTAAATGAGGACCCCACTGTAGCTTTGAGTCAAGCGTAATCCCCAGGAAAACCGTCTGTTCGACGAATTCTAGTATCTCCTTATTCAATACAACATGACATTCACTACTTCTAACATTCGGTAACGCAAATCTTATGCATTTCGTTTTATTTCCATAAAATCCAAAATTTCAACCGTCTAACTTTCACGGTTCATGAGATACAGCCTGGTGACAGACGGACAGACAGACGGACAGACGGTCTCGTTTTACCCTTTGGGTACGGAACCTTAAAAATATACTGTACGAGGGAGCAAAACTGTATAATGAACTACCTGATGATGTACCAATAGTGACGCTGTATAAATGTCACCGTAAAATTGTAAATACCATTAGATTATAATCTATCTCGCGTGATTGTAAACTGTCGATAAATGGTGAATTGCATACTGCTTACCGACCGAATAGGTTGGGTTAGGTTAGAATTGCGAACAACCCCGCGCGAGCCGAGCGAGCGAAGCGAGCGGTGCCGCGGTAGCGGCTGGCGAACGCTAATTCCAAGTTAATAAATAAATAAAAATAAAAATAAAATAAAATAAAAACTTTTTATTTCGGACTGACAATAATCCATAGATGTTAGTAGAGTAAAACTTATGAAAACTAGTGTTAGTATATTATAATTACTTATATCCTAATGTGGGTATTAACCCAGTGCTGGACGTATCGCGTGTCCAGCCTGTCCGCAATAACATCCAGGATGCTGTTGGTGCTGGCGCGCAACCTGCCGAGCGCCGCGGCGCATCGCTTGCGAAGCACAGCGTGGAAGCCGTCAACGTGTGCGTCCGCGAACATGCCCGACGCACTGCACCAGCGCGGCAGACCCAACAACGCCCTGAACGCATTATTATATTGGACCCGCAGGGCGCTGAATGATCTTTGACCCCAACCATGATATTCCTGATGTTGTGCAAGTACCATCTCAAGATCAGTCAGTAGCCAGTAGTGTTACCCCTTGTAGTATTCAAGTTTGTTATCAGTCAGTTATGTTTTCTGATAGTATGGGAAGAGGTTTAGGGAAATTACTTAGCAACAACTTGAGTATTTCTACTCAAAACAATTGTTTACCTGGGAAATCCTTCAAAGAAATAATGACATCAATTACAGGAAATCAATATGATTGTAATACCAACATAACTGTATTTGTAGGTAATAGTTCACAGGTCAAAAAAGAAGATATCACTGATAGTGTTACTGAGATTTTAAGGATTAATTGTAACAAAATTATTTTGTGTGCTTTCCCATATTTTGAGAGATTATCTAATAGAAAAAATAATTATATACATATGTTAAATAATCATATGCAGTTCTTAGTAAGTCACTACAGTGAAAAACTTATATTTTTTGACACCAACAGTTTTGTTGATAAGTTAAAATCGACAAGGAATACAGTGTATCTGCCAATTAGGTTTAGACTTAAAATAGCAAGGCTATTAGCTTATATAAACCCAGACATAAGTAGTATGTCGAAGTCATATTTGACTACTGTTAGTAGTGGTACTAACACTACTTTTGATTCGCCTAGTAGTTTAAACTATTAGGTGCGACAACGGGTGAGCCGCATATGTTGAATGTTGTTCATCAAAATATGCAGGGTCTGTCCGGCAAAGAGCTTGAGTTAAGCTTATTTATGGAGAACTATGATGTTCAGGTGTTATGTTTGACTGAACACTGGTTGAAAGAACATGAAGTAGTGTTTATCAATGATGATAATTTTACTGTACAAAGTGCATTTGTAAGAAAAACTGCTATTCGCGGTGGATCTTTAGTTCTTGTTTCAAACAAGTTGAAATGTAAACAACGTTTAGATTTAGTTAATCTTTCTATTGAGCGCACTATTGAGTTGTCTTGTGTTGAACTCGAGCGATACGTTATAATTTGCGTTTATCGACCCCCCTCTGGGGATTTCATTCGTTTTGAATCGGTAATGGAGGATTCACTCAATAAGTTAAAATCAAGTAAAAAAAGTATAATTTTATGTGGAGATTTTAATATAAATATTTTAGATGTTACTCCATTAAGTATTAGACTTCTCAATCTGTTCAGATCTTTTAATTTAATTAACTTGTTTTTTGAACCTACTCGGATCACGGCATCTTCGTCAACATGTCTTGATAATATATTTAGTGATTGTGATGCCAAACATAAATTAGTGTTAACGGACTTAACATCTGACCACTGTGGTTTATTAGCTAGCTTCCCAATGCCATTATATAAAAAGTCGCATACGTTTGAATGCAGGCCATATACAGCTAGTCGTTGCAACAAGTTTAAAAATAATATAGCTCGTAGAATTACACCCTCCATAGCACAACACGAGAATCCTAATGAAATTTATGGAGCCCTTTTTGATGTTGTGCAAAAAGAGTACCAATCTGCTTTCAAGACCAAAACCATTAACATTAATGGCACCTCTGTTGGCTTTAACCAATGGGCTACTCCAGGTATTTACAAAAGTAGATCGAGACTATACGAGTTATATGGTTTGAAAAAATACAGGTTTGATACTCCTTTCCTAGAGTATGTCAAAAACTATTCAAAATTATTTAAAAAGATTAGTGCTTTTGCAAAATCGAAATTTTTAATCAGTACAATTAAAAATTCTAATAACAAAGTAAAAACCACTTGGAAAATCATTAACAATGAAACGGGTAAATCAGTTAAACAAGAAAAACAACTTGAGATTATGGTCGACAGCCAATTAGTTCATAAGGAAGCTGACGTAGCACAGGCATTTAATGAGTTTTTTACCAACATACCTGTAACTACGACTTGCTCCCTAAATTCGTCCCCGTCTAAAGCTGAAAACCTTTTGCATAGTAGTGTGACTAAATGTAGCGACCTATTCAGATTCGAACATGTAACGTCTCGTGATGTAGTTAATGTTTTTAACACACTTAAGTCTAAAAACACTGGTGATTTCTGGGGTATTTCCATTAAGCTTTTAAGTAATATAATAGACACCGTAGCCCCCTATCTAGCTGTCACTTTCAATAAATGTGTTGATTCAGGGACTTTTCCTGACCTCATGAAGTGTAGTAAAGTCATACCATTATTTAAATCAGGTAATAAAAATGACATTCGTAATTTCAGGCCTATTTCTATCTTACCTGCATTTAGCAAAATATTCGAAAAGTTGATACTCAAGCAGTTGCTAAGGCATTTTAATTTAAATAGCCTCCTTCATAATGAGCAATATGGTTTTACAAAAGGTCGTTCGACTACAGATGCGGGTGTTGCTCTGATGAAACACATATTTAACGCATGGGAGAAATCGCAGAATGCTATTGGAGTCTTCTGTGATCTCTCCAAAGCCTTTGATTGCGTGCACCATGAGACGCTCTTGCGCAAGCTGCTTTATTACGGTGTCCATAACGAAGCTTTAAACGTAATAAATTCTTATTTACATAATAGGTTGCAATGTGTAGAAGTTAATGGAGTAAAATCGTCCGGGCTACCAGTTCAATTAGGTGTGCCTCAAGGCTCAATACTCGGCCCATTCTTGTTTTTAGTGTATATCAATGACTTACCATTTTATTTAAAGGATATTTGTGATGTTGTACTGTTTGCAGATGATACTTCTCTTATTTTTAAAGTAGACAGGAATAGACAAGATTTTGACGACGTAAACAGTGCACTCTCAATGGTTACGGATTGGTTTACGGCAAATAACCTAGTTCTCAATGCCAAGAAAACTAAATGTGTAAAGTTTGCCTTACCGAATGTTAGAAATCTGGGTCCCAACATTGTCTTAAATAAAGAGGTGCTTGAGACTGTAGACTCGGCCGTTTTTCTGGGCATAACTGTAGATGCCAAACTTCAGTGGGGATTACACATATCAAGCCTAGCAGGAAGGCTCAGTTCAGCTGCCTACGCCGTCAGAAAAATAAGACAATACACTGACGTCGATACAGCTCGGTTAGTCTACTTTAGTTATTTTCACAGCGTTATGTCCTACGGTATTTTGCTATGGGGCAAAGCTGCTGATATTCAAAATATATTTGTGCTTCAAAAACGTGCTGTTCGAGCAATTTACCAGCTAGGTGCCAGAGTTTCGTTGAGGGACTTTTTTAAAGAAATTGGTATTCTCACGGTAGCATCACAATTCATTTTTGCCAATATCTTATATATTAGACAAAGTATACACTTGTACACTAAAAACAGTGATATTCACACCGTAAACACTAGAAATAAGGACAAACTACGTGCTCCTTTTCACCGGCTTCATAAGGTTCATAATTCATTTGTTGGGCTTGGTATAAACTTTTATAACAAGCTTCCCTCTGCTTTGCTAGATTTGCCTTTTGATGCGTTTAAAGCTCAAATAAAGTCCAACCTGTGTTTAAAGGCTTACTATTCCATCAACGACTATTTAAATGACAAAAATAGTTGGTCGCTGTGATTAACTCAAGACAATGTTTATGTTCTTTCTCCAGAATTGTACCTAGAGACAGGTTATATGGGTTCATATAATTATTGATATATATATTTTTATTGACTAAGTAATAGTTATTGACATGTTCTACTCATAACAATTTTTTTTTTTTTATGAGGAGTTGTATGGCATTATGGTTAGCTAGCGACCTCGACAATTGATAATTCTATTCTTGCCTGAGTAACCGGCAGCAAGTTCGTCATGCTCCCGTAGATGTCACTGCTTGCGGTAGCGTTGGGGATCGGGTTACCTCTTTCCCTCAAATATGGCGAGGGGGGTAATGGCTGATCTTTGCGTTATGCTCGTGAACGGGTGCTGCTTGTGGTGACTGGTCGTCTTGCTGACCATGATTTTGTTATTGTTGCTAATAATTACCTACTTGTTTATTTATTTTACGTCGATGGTCCTAGGTTATCATTTGTAAACATAATCCAGCATTGCTTATGTAAGCTATCACGCCATTTATACCAGGAGACTTTTATTTTGGTATATGCTTTGTTTACTTTTTATTTTTTGTGCTTGAGTTAATTTTTCACTTTATTTGTTGGTATATTGGCATGGCTAGCTGACATAAATGACAATTTTTTAAGTTCTGTGTCTCGTAATGTTGATTACTTTGCCTGTGTATGTATAGAATCAAGTCTATCCGACTAAACAGACAGCTGTGCTGCTGGGGAGTTTGTTCCGCTACTTCTTCTTCCCAGCTAAAGCACTAGGAAGTGGTGAAGGGTGGGCGTTTTGGGGGACTGTCTCATGTACTTTGACGTTCGAAAAGTGCTGATTCTCAGCCTAATTTGAATAAATGACTTTTGATTTTGATTTTGATTTTGAGTATAATGAGCCCACAAGCAGCACGTGTATAATGATGTACAATGTGCTCTAAACAGTGTAATTTTAACTTGAGCTTTACAACGATTAAACCTGTGGGCTATCATGTTTGCTCTGATCGACAGCGCCCTACGCTCCCTGTCCATGTCCTCGTCGTCACGTAAGAGATCGGTGACTATGTGCCCAAGATATTTAAAACAGGTGACCACTTTCATGGGTGTTCCATTCAAAGTCACGGGAGGAACCTGATCAGGCGACTTGGTACCTGCTTTAAATACCATGAGCTCACTTTTTCTGACATTATATTTGAGGCCATGACTAGCCGCGTACGTCTCACACACATTAACTAGTTTCCTAAGTCCGCCGATCGTTGGGCTCAACAGCACCATGTCATCTGCATAACTCAGATTATTTATACAAATGTTATCTATGTGACAGCCGACATGCATGCTGCTGAGCTCAACGATTAGCGCGTTTATATACAGATTAAACAAAACTGGGGATGACAATCCACCCTGTCTTACTCCACATTGTAGTCCATATGGATCCGATAAGATGCCAGCCCACTTTACATAATTGACCTGACTCTGATACCAAAACTTTAAGATACCAATTACCTCACCAGGTAAATCGGTTTCTTCAAGCTTATCCCAGAGTGTATCATAAGTAACAAGGTCAAAAGCTTTAGAAAGGTCTAAATAACAAGCATAAATGGGCGTTAATGGCAGTTACTTGGCTATTTAGTAATAGCGCAAGGTACTATCCGTCTTGATACTATTTCATAATTTGACGGTTTTACTTCGATAAAGCTAAGCTACCGAAAAATAATGGGTTAAATTATAAGCAGTATGTTACGGTTCACAATCTTTCTACAGTTTACAATCTCGCGAGATAGATTATAATCTAACGGTATTTACAATTTTACGGTGATATATACTTTTAAAAAGCCCTAGAAGAGCACGTTACAAAACAACACTAACAATACCACAGATATAGATAGAACTATGTATAACTCAAGAGCACCCAGTTCGCGGGCTTAAGCATAAAATGCTTAACGTGGATGCGTAATGTAATGTAATGTAATGTAATGCGTGCCGCGCTCCAAAACCGATTCCTTCGCCAAGCCACCGGCTTCCCATGGTTCGTTAGAATCGAGATCCTCCATTTCGATCTAAAAGTTCCCACTGTCGCCCAATTTCTGAAGCGCAATTCGAAGCATTTTTTCGATACAGCTCCGAAACATCGCAATCCTCTGATTGTGAAGGCCGCTAGTTATGTCCCCAGTAGAATCAGTAGAATCCGCCGGCCGAGATATATCCTTTCCGACCCAGGTGACCTCATTACTCTCCTTCAAAAAAGCAGTAGGGCCACCAGTACAGCACACAAAAACAAACCGTCCTTCCGACCTCGCCGCCGAGGTCCTGAGAAATAAATATTTCTCAAAAAAAAAAAAAGAACTTTAAACCGAATAGATCTCGTTATTGGGCTTTAAAGACTATTCTCTTGGTATTTTTCTATATGATTTGTTCTAGTGTCTGTACATGATATCATGGTATGTTGTGCTAAATCCTCATCGGAAGCCTGCTTGTTCTTGCGGTAGCTACTTTTAATTCTTTGGTTTTCTTTGGCTCAAAACAGTTTTTGTATATACTTGCGAGTAGGCATATGGGTCTGTAGTCTAAAATCCTAAATATACGACTGCTATTCTTACAACAGCTGTTTGCCGTCGGGGGCAAGGCAAACCAGGAAATTGAAATGTGTCATTTTCTATACGATAGCCTGTCGAATGGTTGTGCATAGCTATGCTGAAGTGCGCTACTCGCTGCGCAGTACCCGAACCCAGTCCCGTGGTCACATTAATTTGTCACTGCACAACTACTCGCCTGATGTCCAGACCATCTATAAAGTTTTAGTCGGGGTGTAACTTTAAGCTGTGATTTACTAAACAGCTAATCAAATTACTTGACATGAGTAAGACATCCTGTTAAAAATACCGATGCAAGTATCAATGACTTACCTTGACCATGGCGATGTTATCTTGACCGATCTCCATTTTGCCCCTTCTAATAGCGTGGGCAGTTGCTAGACAAGGACCACAGAATTCGGAGTACACCTCCATACCTACAGAAAGGCGAGTTCTTAAAAAAACGTGTGCATGTCCGGAACGGTTGGTTCCTTACACGATACTCTCATGCACACACTCACACTTGTTATAATAGAAAGAGACAGAGAGAGAAAGAGAGAGAGATGCATTTGTCTGCATGAGATTATTGAGGATTTTGGAGGTAGTGAGGCTTATGAATATGTAGGTAATCAGTTTATACGAATACAAGATGGCGGATGAATTTCCTTTTTTATTGTGATAATGATAATGTCGCATGTGTCATCCATTTTTGAAACGAAATTCTTTAACGCAGCTTGCGGTAGAGGGAAACGAGGGTGCCGAAAACAATAGTGAGGTAAAAATAAAAATCCAACATGGCGGCTGCGGAAATTTGTAAGTTTTTCACTATGGGTGTCGTTTTCATGGTTTTCGAGGGTGCTAAAAACAATAGTGAGGTCAAAATGAAAATCCAAGATGGAGGCTGCGGAAATTGGTCACCATGAGTGTCGTTTTCATGGTTTTCGAATATGCTGATGCTGATAGTGAGCTCAAAAAAGAAATACAAGATGGCTGCTGATGAATTTTTCATCGTTGAAGAAGAAGGAACTTCGGTCCTGACGGAGGTACCCCGACCCTACACGTATTTGTCATTCAAGATGACAGATGTTTTTTTGTTAGTAAAATTGTGGACATGTCTATCAATTGTAGGGATTTTTAGGATTGTGATTACGAATGTTTAATCCATATTTTATTCAAAAATAACGGGTGTAATTTTTTATGAAAAGTTCCATAACCATACTGGTTATCGATTTTCGATATTTTGGGGGTATTGATTACGAATGAATCATTCATTTTTAATTTAAGATGGCGGATGTAATCTTTAGATGAAAAGTCGACATGGGTATCAATTTTGGGGGTTGGAAGTATGAGCAATAATATTTTAATTAAATTAACTTTTGTGTTGTACTCGTGTGTTTAAATTCTGAACACGCGCTCCAATCTATAAGGTGGGATTCGGGCACCACACATTTTTCGCTTAGTTTTATTTAGGGAATTAATATCCTGTTTATTTTCAACCATTACAACGATAGGTAGTCTACGATTACCGATCGGCATATTTGTTTAATAGCCAAAAATATAATTAACGTATTTTATTATTAGACCTCAGAGCGCGAGTCCGAAAATTCGTAAGAAAAATGTTGTTTTGTTTTATACTTACGTTTTTTTACGTTATTCCAAAAATAATGATGATCATGCAAACAAAACTTAGTTACTGTTACTAAATGCATAAAGTAACTTTACTACTGACTTTGCTCAACAATGCTAGTAAAATAAAAAATACGTTCAAGTACCAAGATTAGTTAAGTACTGTATAAAAATCGAGCGGACAATGGTTTCAATGTGTGCGTGCGCGCAATGTTGTTGTGTTGCGACTCAGTTACCTAAACTTGACTGATTCAAAAATGTGACAGCGTCCTTATGAACTTCGTCAAATATCCGTGGCCATTTTGCTACAGTCACATGGGCGTAAGGTGAAAAATTGATTCATTGTTTATTACTTTCCTGATACAATAGTTCTTGTAGTAACAAAAGGCAAAGCCTCATATTTTGACTAAGGTGTAGAGTTAGGGCGTGTAGAATTAGATATCTGATAACATTTTGACAGTGCGAGCCATATGGTCTCGTGTTGGCAACATTTTACGTGAAAATGTTTTTGTTGGGATTACGTAGTCCGAATAACTCGAACACACCGTCCACACATCGTCATGGAAGTATATCGTCGTATATTCGCAATCCTTTGACTAAAACCGATCACCCGGGATACGAGTGTTCGTGTATTGGCGTAATCGTCTTTTTCGTGAAAAATAGGCAAATGTAGGCGAATAGAGGGACTTCACATCGTCGTGTTTGGGCAAATGAGACGAATACGCGAACAGGAATAGCTATGTGAAGGGCTACCATCAGGGATGCACGCACCGATGTCCCAAGTGGGAGTGGCCGCTAACCATCAGGTAAAATGGCTACTTGATAACCACACACACACACAACATCATCATATCAGCCGAAAGACATCCACTGTTGGCATAAGCCTCCCCCAAAAGGGGGGGATTTGGCATAATCGCCATGCTTGGCAGGCGGGTTGGCGATCGCAGTATGGTGACCAAATGTATAGAGAACGCTGCTGCCCATTCTCTAGTAAGTCCCTTAGTCGCCTTCTACGACACAGGCGCGGTCGCAACCAAAGATTTTGGGGTGGGGTCACAAACAAAGACTACCTACATATTAATACGAAAATTTATTACATTTTCAAAAAAATACTATTTGAAGCGTTACGATTACGGCTTTGGGGGGGGGGGTCATGACCCCTAGGACCCCCCCTCGGACCGCGACTGCTACGACACCCACGGGAAGAAATGGGATATTGCTATTCTTTTACACACAACGTAATCAGCCTATAATGTTCCCACTTTTGTGACACAGGCCTCCTCTCTGGGAGAGGGAGTGGGCCGTAATCCACCACGCGGCCCCAGTGCGGGTTGGTAGATGTCACATGTGTCTTCGAATTTTTGGTTCTAGGACACGCCGGTTTCCTCACGATGTTTTCCTTCACCGTTTTGAGAGAAGTGGTGATAAAATTATTTACACAACGTAAACCGACTGTCTGGGTTCGAACCTACGAACTCTTACATCTCGTAAGTCGCTGCTCACCATACACACATAACAGATAGCAAACCCAATCAATACAAGAAGTAAGGGCACCTACTACGTTACTCACAAATCAGCTTATCCGCATGAGTCTCGAGGTAATTTTCAAAGTCCTCGTCAGTCTCTATCGTCTCTTGAATTGCAATTGCCGGTTTACGCGCCATTCTATAGTTTTTCAATACGTTCAAACAATTATATAATGAACTACTAACAAGTATTTATGAACTGAAAATTCTTGGAAACTTTTTGACATAAGTTTTTGAAATTGTCGTGATTGTCATACTTGATCGTTTTTTTTTTTCAAACTTTTAAAGTAGGTACTGACCTTCTGGAAGCCATAGAAGAGGTCGATTCATCATTGCAAAGATTCAACTGAACAGAATAGAGAATATGCATGTCTTTCTAATTAGGGTCAAAGATGTTTTTAATAAACTGTATTACTTACGTCAGAATTATCCGCCATCAATATTTGTGATTATAATTTATTTTGAGTAAGAAAGTAATGTTCAAAAAGCAATACAATTATGGGAAATTCAAGTATTGAAAAGCGATGCCATTGGTCGTAGCGAATGTGACGTCGCTGTCAATGTCATATACTTTGACGTCACACGAAGCGCGCCAAAATGGAGGGCGTTTATGGTACGGGCACCTTAAACGCCCTCCATTTTAGCGCCATTGGTGTCGGTTGTATATTTTTTTAAGTTTTTGCAAGTAATTTCAATTGCTCTGTTGGCGTTGACTATGTTTTTACTATAGGTAATATGTGGTGACAAACTATCGAATCAAAATATATGAAATATACATACATATTCCCTATTAGAAACAGGTTTTAAAATCACCTATTATCAAGCCAAAATCTACGATTTGTCGTAACTTTGGGCATAATTATTTATTGGCAGGCGAAAAAAGAAGTCACGCTTACGAGAAGGTAGGGAGGAAGGTAGTTCCTTTTACTCGACTGCAATAGAAAGAGGGTGACGCGTGTTACCATTTTGTTCGGATGGGCACCCGAACATGTACGTAGCACCACTAATGTTTATCACAGTATAAGGAGTTAGATGCAGTAATCAAGTAAATAAAACGTAAGTATAATAAAATAGACATCTTTAATTAATAATAACTTAACATTTATATAAAACACATGATCAACATTGTATAAATAATATCAACAATATTTATAGTTCGACTTTTAATTGTAGAGTTCAAAGAAAAATAATGTTACCATACTAAAACGAATAGTTTTGAGGCAGTGAATGATTTTGCGTACAGAACGAATGATAAAAATGGTTTCATTTTAAATAAAACCATTTTTATCATTCGTTATAAAACTTTTAAAATTCATTTTATGATGTGGAATATAAGAATAATTAATAATAAAAGCGATTTCCTTTTTTTATTTCTTCTAATAGAACGAAACGAAATAAATGACCTTACTACTAAAAAACAAAATATATTACAAATTCTACAATTAGTGCATATCATGTTTATAAGGCAAGTCATTAAATTTAAAATTAAAAAAAAAAATTGGTTGCCTGTAAAGTCGGTATACGGGCGAAAGTTTTACGTGACAACGACTTTGAGTGGTAAAATAATTTTAATGTGAATATTCATTCGTATAGTAGGAAGAAGGATGAAATAATAGTAACAATTTAAAACATTTATTTATACAAAGAATTATATTTAAAACATTAATTTATACAAAGAATCTCGCACTGAATTTCATATTAACAAAATTTTATTTTTACCTTTACACATACATACGTATTTATATACAAATATACATACAATAACTTGCACTTTTTATGTCTGTCTCTCTCGCTCTTAGGCGGGCTAACCATGCCCGAGTGGAAGGGACGCGTGCCTCTCACTCGCTCTCATTGTGAGCGGAGCGTAACGCAGTTTCTTGAAGTGTCACCCGGCAAACCAATTTATAAGACGTTGTCACGTCAAAAAATCACGTAAGTACATAATTTCAAGTTCATTCAATTTCGTTCTTTATTATACCACATCACTATCTTTTTTTTGTCAAAATCTGGTAACCCTTCAACTGTCAATTTACTGAATACAATTAAAAGTCGAACTATAGGTCCATGAATCGATCAGTCTTAATTATTGTAGGTATATTAATAACATTTATGAGTATTTGTATAAAAAATTAAAGACAACTTTTGAGTTGCCTCGTCTGTGTATAAAATCGATCATCTACCTCTATTATTGAAGAACCCAAAACCATTAAAGTGGGGGGTTAATTTAAGGTAAAAACATAGCCCGATTGAAATGAATAACATTTCAGTATTGCAAAAAACCTAAGTATGTTTATAATTTACAAGGTGTTACAGAATAAACGGAAGTCCTGAAAGAAGTTTGTTTACAATTGACTACTGAATCAATTTCAGTAACTTCTAATATAGATTTTTTTAATTATGTATTTTGCCATACGTATACGAATGAGCCAAACAAAATTCAATCTTATCACAAGGGAATAAGACTCAATTTTAAATGCATAAGTGAGGCTAGGGTCAACACGATTTCTTAAAAATAACAGTCGGCTTAAAAGAAATGTTTTGGTCATTGTTTTATGCTTTGAACTCAATACTCTAATTGGTTTGTATGAGGTCATGCGTTAATTATGTTCACAACCACAATACCACAATTTGCGCCTTCACCACTTGAAAATAGAGTTTTAAATTAGGTTTGACCGATAAATTATAAGTTGACTAAATGGATCAGATTTTTGATCGATAAGGCAGCAGCCTCCACTGTGACTGAATCATTTCCTTGTTGTTTTCAATCATCGCCAGTTTTCTTTCGTCTGAAAATAAAAGTGATATTATTTATTAAAGATACTTCACAAAAAAACGCGTTACTTAGGTACTACAAAATATACCTTATTTTCATAGAAAATAACATTGATTTTGTGCATCTACTTTAAAGGAAACACACAAATACGCCAAGCGAAGTGCTGCTATACAACGTTGCTATACAAGGATTTGTGGGCGCCTAAATGACATTGCCAGGGGACCATAGCTAGATAGCATAATCAGCCGCAGCAGTGTGGTTCTTTCCTCAAAAGACCATATCAGACACCAATCTACATGGTCCTCAAATGATCTCACCACGATTATTTTCGTATTTTTTGTAAATAAAGACATTGACATAAAAAAAAAGAAAACCACGCGCGCCTCAAAGAGATGTCAGCAGCAACTGATGTGGCCCGCAAGGGCCGAGGCCTGCCAGGGGTGCGGGTTGTTCGAAAGAGATACCGCGGCCCCTGGCACACAAGCAACTGAAGGAACACGGGTGGGTTTTAGTCTGTAAAAGTCTGACACGCCCTCCTGCTCCACCCAGAGCGGGAGAAGTTATTTGATGATTTCCCACCCAAAAAAAAAAGACATTGACATTATGAATTTTGTTTAAACAAAGACATGAATATTTACTTTGTAAAGTATTATATTGCTTTAAATTATTGTGAATGTGATGACTGTGTGGGTGATTGTTTTTTTCTTCATTTAGTCATGGTCTGGCAGTTTGAGTAATTTATGCAGCCTACCCAAATGTCATGTCTTTGGTACTGTTCGTCAAATCGCTGAGCTCCTCAAGTTCTGAGTTGAGCTGTATGATTACTGACAAATGCGTGCACTGAATGGACAGGTCCACTCAATCTGTGTGGTTCTTTTCTCAAAAGACCATTTCAGACACCAATCCACATGGTCTTCACATGATCTGAAGATTATGACTGGACTTTAAAAGAGACTGTGACCTCTGAGTTTGTTTCGGCCTTTCTTCTCAGAGTGGTCAGATAGGAAACGCCGACCTCATCTAGTTTAAAAAAATATGATTGACGTGTAAAAGTGTTTGTACAAACCTACTTACAGAAATAAAATCATTTATCATTCAGCCAATTCCCGCTGCTGGGATACAAGCCTCATCTCTGTGACAGGGAGTGGACCGTCATTCATCTCGCGGGCCCAGCGCGGGTTGGTAGATGTCACATGTCTTCGAATATTTGGTTCTAAGACATGCCGTTTCTTCACCGTTTTGAGAGCAGTTTTGGTACAATAATTTACACTAAGTATAGCGCATGTCTAGGTTCAAACCTACGTAAGTCTATTTATAAAATTATCACAGATTTTATAGTGACAAAAAAAGAAAACAAGATTCGTTTCCGCTATCGGCCACGCGCCAAAAGATCCTCGTGCTATAGTAGTGTTGTTTCGTATAGGGATGATCGATATTCATCGATGGTAAATAAACATCGATGTTTAGCTGGAAAATATCGATGTTTTGACTTCGATAACATCGACACATCGATGTTAAAAGAATAAAATATCGAAACGTCAGTTATTTTTCAGGGCACCATCTAATGTGCATTGGATGTACTAGGTTCAAATATCACGTTTTAGAGTCATTAGCTATGACTATCAAGTTCAACTATTTTCCACTAGATGACACTGATCAACGAAACCCGAGGAAACCGTACGAAATAGTTATTTCTTTGCATTTCTCAATGGTTAAAAAAATACTGTCAACTTCAATTCAACATTCGCTTCGCGTCATTCTTGAGGAGAGAGTGAGGTGTTGAATCATAACTTTTGTACTTTTAATAACAATAAACACATTTCATAAATCTAATAGACAGTTTTATTTGTTACCGAAACCATCGATGTTTCTAGACATCGATGTTTTTCAATCGATATTTATCGTACATCGATACTTTTGATTCGATGTCAACATCGATGTTTTTCTAATATCGATCATCCCTAGTTTCGTAGCGTTTCCCCGAAACGAACCATAACAATCAAATTTGATAACGAACTGGGCCTCAAGTCTGCTATTACAATAGTGTCAGAATGGTCTATCATTGATTTTATAATTGTTGATTTTGACAAGTTTGGTAATCTACTAATATAATGGCGTCATTATAACTTCCCAATGGTCAGCCACTGACACTGCATTGAAAGAAATGGCATTTATTGGTTATCTCGTACATAATGACCAGTGATCGGAATAGGCTGACTATATTTGCCTAAACTTCGGAGAACAGAGACAAAAAGTGGAGACTTCCTTACGACTATATTTGTTTTTCCCGGGATTCGAGAAAAATGTTCAGTAAGTTGGAAATAAGCTTTATTTAAGATGTGTAAAGGCTATTTTTAACTAAACTTGCAATTGCAACTATAAAATTTTCGGGATTTTTACGTAAAATCCCAAAAATATGGTAATTGCAAGTAAAATACATATAAATGAAATCGGACATGAATAAATGGTAAAAGGAGATGGGAAACGGTGGGCCCAAATGTAATGAGTTGAGATATGATCTAAAAAAATTGTCATATTTTTTTATCTTAGAATATGAAAAATCACCTCGATTCTCAATCTGGAAGCGGAGAAATATGAGAAAGATAGTTTTCGTGAGATTTCCGATTGAGTAATCGATTACACAATTACAAAAATAAAACCTTTGCACTAAATAATTAACTCAAAGTAATTAAATGCACTATATATATTTATATGCAATATAGTGCTTATTATTACAGTCATATTAATAAATGAAATATCAATTAATTACTGAAAAACGAATGTTAATGATTATCGATTTCATATCGATTAAAATCGGTCTTCTATTTTTAGTCTATGGTCACTGGCATGACAGCTGACTGACATTGACACTAGACGGCTGCCGACTGCTCGTGTTTGATTACTCGTTTTGTGTTTTTCGATGCGTTTTGAGTGTTTTCCGATTATTCTTCATTTTTCACGACCACTGCTTTGTATTTGACGGATTCCGACCCTGCCTACCTTGTTCGACCCTTGCAAAAGAACATATTTTGCATTTCAGGAATAAGCTGTTAAAGATTGTATCATAACCTCACTTTTACTTAATCTCTTATATCGCTGTTCTCAGATTGACAAAATCCGCAGAATTTTCAGTGAAAGGTTGATAATATTTATGCTATTAATTGACACCACTTTCATCTTTTTACATCCAGGCCCAAGACTGTATGGAATCGTTTCAGTCTCCTTTAGTAGTAGTTTTTGGAAAATAATTTCTACTAACGGGTTTCATAATAATGGCAATACGATGATGCCATTATAACACAATTCTATTACGAGACCATTGACCGACCAATGATCGACCATTATGAATTTACCAGATTACCAACTTTTAGCAAAATGACAATGGGATCGTGTTGGAATAACGAATTTATAAAAATAGCTGACTTGGGCACCTGAACGGTTGTGAATACAGCTGTCGGTCGGATGAAATATAAGTTATCGATACGAAAAGAAAAAAATTAAGTGGGTAGTCCTCACCTTTATCCAGTATGTAGAGCGCAAGCGCATCGCTGAACACGGTGACGGGCACGGCCATGTTGACATACGGGAAGCACGCGCCGCCGTCTGACGTCACGTTGATAGCTATGATTCCCAGCACTTCCACACGGTTCTTTGGGCTGTAAGGCAAAAAGTTATAAGGCTTTTAAAAGAGTTGCGTTTTTCCATTAAAAGAAGAAGTCTACACAAAATATATTTATATTTATTTTATTTATTTATTATCTTCTTACATCTACCATTACAGGGTAACCCAATGCGATAAATGTGCTTATCCTAACTTAATTATCTTAAGTACTAACAGTCATGTACCTACACATTATAACAAATTACAAACAATGCATTCCTTGTGAATTCACTCAGAGAACAACAGAATAAGTCCGTCTCAACTGCTATGAGGTTGAGCGTGCGGAATGAATATAAAATCTCTCTATCTCTTTTATTTTTTCCATTAACCAAATGGCAGAAACGGACCCGTATAATTTTGCGTGCATTCGTAAATATTTATCATAACTATACTTAAACAAAATAAAAACGGTGTTTTCTTTCGCCTACAATCTGGATCTTTGCCCGGTCGCTCTTTCTTCTATGGGCTGCATAAAGAACGTGCATGCAGCGAGCGTGCTACTTTTTAAATTCCGATCTAGCTCGCCCACTGCTGCCTAAGTTTTTTAAGCCCTAACTGGAGGCCTCAATTTCTTGAGGTACCCACAGGTAAGCCCGGTCATATTGTACCTGGTAACCCTGAATATTGGTCCCTCACTGAAGCCCGACTGTAAATAGCAAGACGGCTGTATCATAGATGGCGACACTGTGTTAACGTGGCCCGATGTTATAGCAGTTATATTATACTTTACCTGGTAACCCTGAATATTGGGGCGCCACTGAAGCCCGACTGTACGCAGCAAGACGTCTGTATCATAGATGGCGACACTGTGTTGACGTGGCCCGATGTTGTAGCAGTTATATAATATTTTACCTGGTAACCCTGAATATTGGGCCGCCATTGAAGCCCGACTGTACGCAGCGAGACGTCTGTATCATAGATGGCGACACTGTGTTAACGTGGCCCGATGTTATGGCAGTTATATTATACTTTACCTGGTAACCCTGAATATTGGTCCCCCACTGAAGCCCGACTGTACGCAGCAAGACGTCTGTATCATAGATGGCGACACTGTGTTGACGTGGCCCGATGTTATGGCAGTTATATTATACTTTACCTGGTAACCCTGAATATTGGTCCCCCACTGAAGCCCGACTGTACGCAGCAAGACGTCTGTATCATAGATGGCGACACTGTGTTGACGTGGCCCGATGTTATCGTTGGTATCAGGTTAGTTAAGTCATACTCGTTGTAGTAAGGGAAGCCAGCTGCGAGTACTGATTCACCTGGAACAGAACAATAACGTTGCAAGTATAATTTTTATTAGAAATTAACTGTGCCTTCGTTTCCGTCTACTAAAGTTGGAAAACGTCATTAAAATCGTACATGCACGATTAAATTTACATGATGTAAAACCATTAGTAAGTCATTGTAATGAAACTTATGATTATCTCATTGTTAAAAACTATAAATTCGAATAATTACCGCAAGTTTGATTAATCTCTCGAAAGGACATCAACTCGCAAGACAAGATCATAGGTCAAAGCAAATGTTTCAGTTAAATATATAATAATAAATATATGTATAGTCGTTGGTTCTTTTTTAAATAAACATCCTACTAATATTATAAATGTGAAAGTTTGTGGGTTTGGATGGATGGATGGATGGATGTTTGTTACTCTTTCACGCAAAAACGGCTGAACGGATTTGAATGAAATTTGGTACACAGGTAGTGTGTAACCTGGAATAAGACTTTTTATCCCGGTACTACGTTCCCGTGGGATAGTTTTCGACTTTCACGCGGTCGAAGCCGCTGGCGGAAGCTAGTTTAAAATGAAGACAGAAATTATTTTGAAAGAATTTGACAGTGTTGCCAGTTGCCAAAAAAACATACCTTTATCAGCCGGTATATTAGACAGTACTGCAGATTTCATATGGCTCAATCTGTCAGGGTTCGTGAACAGTAGAGCTAAGTCATACGCCTTCTTGTCTGGCGTCTTGTATCGCACTATTGCTGTCTCGTTCACTCCTCGGCAGTAAACTGATAGTTTGTGTGTTTGGTACTGGAAAAAAGGTAATTCATCATTATCTTCTTTCTCCTGCTGTTAACCAAATTTACTTCGGGTCAGCGCAACTTGCGTTTTGCTGTGCAATGCTTGCCACGCTTACTAGTCGTTGCAACAAATTTAAAAATAATATAGCTCATAGAATTACACCATCTATAGCAGAGCACGAGAATCCTAATAAAATATTTGGATCCCTTTTTGATGTTGTGCAAAAAGAATAGCAATCTACTTTCAACACCAAAATCATTGACATTAATGGCACCTTCGTTGGCTTCAACCAATGGGCCACTGACTGAAAAAAAAAAATGCTGCCAGCCTTTTGAAAGAAAGAAAGAAAGAAAGAATACTGTTTTGGGCACTTTTCCAGTTGACAACGATGCGGACGTATTATTGGATGACTTATGATTATTTACTTTTTTATATACCTGTACATATTATTAATTTAAGCCCGGTAGTTTTTAACTGAAGTCTTAAATAAAACTTGACAACAGAGACACACGCGGGCGTCATCTTTTTCCGTGGCTTGCTCCGCGAATCGCGTCGTGATGTCACATGGTATGCTCTAACTAAACAATATCTTTCATTTCTTTTCTCCAGTCACTGTTTCAAGATTTGTGTTGAAGTAAATAAAAAGAAAATCCCGGTAACGAAACCAGCTAAGGTTTCGTTTTCGGTTACACTCACACTTTTGACG
Organism: Polymixis lichenea; assembly: GCA_949091785.1. Classification (NCBI taxonomy): domain Eukaryota; kingdom Metazoa; phylum Arthropoda; class Insecta; order Lepidoptera; family Noctuidae; genus Polymixis; species Polymixis lichenea. The sequence continues at coordinate 20,714,928 of OX420948.1, read as the reverse complement.
ACGTGTGCGCAGGTAACGACGTACCCGCCGCCCAGATACACGCCCGCGCCCCACGCGTGCCCACAACGCACTAGTATCGTGCACTCGTCTATCTGGTCTGCAAGGGTTAGAAGGTATTGTTGGTAGATTAAAGAGCCTACTATCTCGGGCCAAATAAAAAATAAATAAATAGAAAGTTATGGCAAAGGATGTGGCATTAAATCCGCCTTTATTGGGCGCAAAGTTGAATATTTTTTTTTTTTAATGTGGTGGATGGTTATGAAGCTTGCCGTTAGTGAGGATGCCATTCGTGGATCATTGACAGTCATTACGGGTCGTCAGAAGCCCGAAATTGTGACACCCAGTCTTACCAGGGGGTAAACGTATTACCCAGTAACTGGGTTCTGGAGTTCAGAAAGGCAGTCGCTCCATTTAGAATACTGGTATTCTGCTGCATCTGGTTAGACTGGAAGCCGACTCTTACATAGTTAGGAAAAGGCTAGGCATATGACGATGACTCGATTTACAACTCTCGGCGCTAAGCACTGCGTTGAATGTCCAGTGCACGATAAAATGCCGGCGCGATATTTTTACGTCCGTGCGAAAATCCAGCAGTGGCTGTCTATAGACTGAATGAAGAGTATGATGTTAGTATGACGGACTCACTGAGCACGTCGTGCAGCGGATGCCTGTGCAGCGGCCGCGCGGGCTGCTGCGGCTGCACGCGCAGCTTGGCGGCCAGCACCGACGTGAGCGGCGCCACCAGCGTCAGCCCCACCCACTCGCCGCGGCACCACGACACCGCGCACACCACGCAGCCGACCAGCTCCTTGCTGGGGAGACAGTCACCTCTATACAGCGATACAAGGTTATATAGGCGCGTGACTAAAATCGTCTCTAACTAAAATTGGAATTAGCAGTAAATCACACCCCGTCGGCAGTAACTACTCTTTTATCTCAGCGAGAAGAACTATCAAAGGCGGGCAGATCCTCGCTGAGATTTTTTAATTTGTGTGTGGCATTTCGTAGTTGAAGTTGAGAGGTCGTGACTAATTAACCGGGCTATCCTGCGGGTGCCTTTAAGCGAACTCAATGCCTCCAGCTAGGGGCTAATTTCTTACAAAACCAAGCACTGCACGATAGCCTATCATCGATAAGGGCAACTCCTGTGGGGTACCTACGAATCTCCACTTAGGGCGTCGCTGTGGGTAGGACAGCAAGATGGGACAGGATGGATCTGATCTGGATTATTATTATTATTATCAGGGGAATTTAAAGCTACAGGCTCAGGTACGATGCACCACTTCGTCGAGTAAGAGTCGAGGGGGACCCTCGCTGAGAGACTCACGCTTGGTATATACGAGTTTACACCAGGGCGTAATCGCTCGTCACCGACGCGCACTCGGTGATCGTTGCTCGCCAATTCGTGTTTAGTTGCTCGTTCTACTCGCTTCTCTTTTATCGACGGCGGTGGGAACAGGTGCCCAAAGGGCTATATATGTACAGTATACCACCAAGATGGCGAGATGGGATAGGAGATGGCGGGACGAGCTGGATAGGTTCCGTCAAAAATGGAACGAGGAAGAGTCGGAGGAAGAGATGGAGACGGAGTGGAGAAAAGCCTTTGCCCAGGAGTAAAAATATACGCTAATAAAAAAGTAAAATAAAAAAAATATAGGCTAGTAAAAAAGTTAATATAAAATACCCACCAAGTACTCCACGCTATGCAATTACGCTTGCAACCAATATGCGGCAGAGAGTGGCGGTACGTAGGCTGAATGCCAAGAATACCGCCCCAGGACCCGACGGCTTGCCTGGAAAAGCCTGGGTCCTGGCCTTGGAGGCTCTCGGGCCTCGACTAAGAGGGCTCCTAAGCGCATGCTTGGAGGAGGGCCGGTTCCCACGTCACTGGAAGACGGGGAAACTGGTCCTCATCAAGAAGCAGGGGCGCCCCGCGGACTCTCCGTCCGCTTACCGGCCCATCGTGCTGCTCGACGAGGTGGGCAAGCTCTTTGAAAGAGTCATTGCAGACCGCCTCGTCGGGCGGCTGGTGCGGGTGGGGCCGGATTTGGCGGAGAGCCAGTTCGGTTTCCGCAGGGGGCGCTCCACGGTGGACGCCATCATGCGCGTGCGAGCCCTCACGACGGGGGATGCTGTGGCCCGGGGTGGGGTCGTCTTGGCGGTGTCTCTGGACATCGCCAATGCCTTCAACACCCTGCCCTGGAGTTGCATAAGGGAGGCACTCCGGTATCACCGGATGCCGACCTACCTCTGTCGTGTGGTCGAGGCCTACTTGACGGACAGGGCCGTCATCTACCCCGGTCACCTAGGAGAGTGGAACCGGCGAGAGATGTCGTGCGGTGTCCCACAGGGATCGGTCCTGGGGCCGCATCTGTGGGACATCGGATACGACTGGGTGCTGCGCGCCGACCTCCCTAGTGGCGTCAGCGTAGTTTGCTACGCTGACGACACGCTGGTCCTGGCGCAAGGGAGGTCGTATCAGGCGGCGGCCGACTTAGCGACACACGGAGTTGCGACAATCGTCGATAGGATCCGGCAACTGGGACTCGAGGTGGCCTTGCACAAATCCGAGGCCATGTGGTTTCATGGTCTTCGGAATGCGCCACTGACGGGTTCCCAGATAACGGTGGGAGGGGTTCACATCGGCGTCGAGTCGACGATGAAGTACCTAGGACTCGTCCTCGACAGCCGGTGGAACTTCGCGGAGCACTTCCGACGTTTGGCTCCCAGACTGGAGCGGGCCGGGGCTGCCTTGAAGCGGCTCCTGCCCAATCTAGGGGGGCCAAACGCCTCCTGCCGGAGGCTCTACGCGGGGGTCGTGCGGGCCATGGCCCTATACGGGGCGCCGGTGTGGGCGCCTACATTGAGGCGCCAACCAGCACGCCGGTTGAAGGCGGCCCATAGGGTCATGGCCATCCGGATGATCCGGGGATACCGCACGATCTCCGGTGAGGCGGCGGGCCTCCTTGCCGGATTACCGCCATGGGATCTGGAGGCAAACGTCCTCGCGCTCACTTGGGAGTGGCGCGAGGAGGCCAAACGCCGGGGCGTAACTCCGCTGCCGCGGGAAATCGCGGCACGGCGGACAGAGCTCCGGCAGGATCTCATGGCGACGTGGAAAGTGCGATTGTCGCAACCCAGTGCTGGGCACGCCGCGATTGCGGCGGTAAGTCCCCTCTTTGAGGAGTGGCTTGAGAGGCGGCATGGCGTCCTCACCTTCCGCCTGACACAGGTCCTCACCGGACATGGCTGTTTCGGGAGGTTCCTGTTTCGGATAGGGCGGGAGGAAACGCCCGGGTGTTTCCATTGCGAAGATCGCCCAGAGGACACGGTGGAGCATACGGTGGAGGTCTGCCCAGGTTGGGCGGAGCAACGCCGTGTCCTCGTGGAGGTGATCGGCGGCGGCGATCTCTCGCGTCCGACCCTGGTCCAGGCCATGGTACGGAGCGAGAGGGCATGGCTGGCAGTCGCCTCCTTCAGCGAAGCAGTTATGCTCGCAAAGAGGGAGGCGGCGCACGTGAGGGAGATGCAGTACATGCGCCCTCACAGCCGTGGCCTTCGCAGGAGACGCCCTGGGCGTCGGGAATCCCAGGCTGATTCCCGGCCACCGTAGGCACGGGCTTGCGGACGGCGAGTAATGGGTACCTCGCTGTCCGGTAAGGACCAAGCCCGGGTCGACGGCGCGTTGTGTTCCACGCGCGCCTCAAAGAGATGTCAGCAGCAACAGAGGGGCCCGCAAGGGCCGATGCCTGCCGGGGGTGCGGGTTGTTCGAAAGAGATACCGCCGCCCCTGGCACACAGGCAACTGAGGGAACACGGGTGGGTTTTAGTCAGTAAAAGTCTGACACGCCCTCCCGCTCCACCCAGAGCGGGAGAAGTTATTTGATGATTTCCCACCCAGAAAAAAAAAAAAAAAAAAACCAATATGCGGCAACCAAATGAGGAAATTAAAAAGTATGAATTTTATGTATGAATATTAAAAATTAAAGTAAACGTTAAGAAATTTACAGTAAAATAATACGCTACTGACTCTTATGACACGAACTGTTAAAAATAGCAGCCACTTCGATATCAAAGTAATTTACAGAGTAGGCTAGATACACTATAGATTTTTCGCAGAGCAAAGTTTCGTACAGCAGCATAGCCCAACTTACAAGTTTGTAGATCGTGGGTTCGGACTCAAGCAGGTACTAAACTTTGTATAAATTATTTCATCCCCACTGATCTCAAAATGGTAAAGGAAAACATTGTGAGGAAACCAATAAAAACTTTAAAAAAAACAAGTTCCAAAAAAACACTACAAAGTGAAAAATTAGTTTTTGGCGGGATCGCGTTGGAACATGTCGCACGACTTTTTATTTTCATGAAATTTAGTGAAGTAGCGAATAAAATTGTATAATTTTGGTAGTGAATTATGCAATTTAATTACGTGTGAGTGCACAAGTGTAGTGAAGGTGAAAATAAGTGACTAACGTGGACTTTTCGTGTTCCCCCCAAAAACTCCTAATACGTTGTTGTAAAGTTACTACCGCTTTACAATAACTTTCACTTAACTTTGACTTGACTGACTAAAGACGACTATGACTGTTTTGTAAATTCGTGCCCGATATCGGGCCATTTACTTGATCAAAAAGAAAAATTACTTGACACTGGCTAAATGCACAAACCGTGCGAAGCCAAAACCCAAAAAAAAAAAAAAAAAGTGAAAAATAACTAATTTCGGAAATCGGCTACTTTGGATATGTATTTAATTTTTTTGTCACCGCCTTCCGAAATTAAAGTTAGTTAAGGCGGTTGTTTTTTTTTTTTTTTTTAAGTTTTTATTTTTCACTCTTTAGTGGTTCACATGTGCTTACCCCTTCACAGCGTACCGGCGTGATGTTATGTTATGAACTGGTGCAAACAATAGGAATAGACAGACATGACATGAGATTTCAGCAATCCCAGTCCATTTGCTATCATTTATTGAGGAGTTCCGTTGCCTATCTCCGAAGTTCTTCATCAGATCTTCACCAAATTGAAATGACACTACTCCGAGAAAGTACTCTTCCAAAAACTACTCAAATCGCTTCAAGTGTGCCTATAAAATTTGAAGATTTCTCTCTATTTCTCCAGGATCCCATTATCATATCCTGAATTGATGATCATGGGACCACCTGGGAAGTATTCAACTTCCCTTTCAAACAAAAAAAAAATCTAAATCGGTTCAGCCATCTTCGAGTAATCGGTGTACATACATAAAAAAAACCAATCGAATTGAGAACCTCCTCCTTTTTGAACTCGGTAAAAAATTTGAAGACATGTGACATCCGCCAACCCGCACTGGGGCCGCGAGGTGGATTATGGCCCACTCATAGAGAGGAGGCCTGTGCTTAAATGCTTAAATGCTTATGCTACTCACGTAGGTCCTTCAGTAAAGACTGGTCCCCCTTCAGACCCTAACGCAGTGGCCGCGTCGGTCAGCAGTAGGGATGGTCTCTTACCCACCACTCCGCATATTGAACCTCGCGTCACTGCGTTTAGGAACACCTGCAATGTGATTATTGCATAATTAGGTATGGGCATCTCAGTTGACATAAGAAGTGCCTTTGTAAACCACACGCAATGAAGGGTTCCGTGCTTGGGATGAATGAATCCCAAGAACAAACTTAACATTGTAGTGGAATAACATTTTCTCCCATACATTCCAACTGCTAATGTAAGTTGGGCCACTATTACTCGTAATCTTGTAAAGCCTACTTAGCTGTGATAGTCTTCTTAAGGCGGAGATTAGGCGTTCAAAAAGGTGGTTTTTTAAAGCTGTGTATCTCTTTAAACGTAAATAATTTTGAAACCAAAAAAATATATGATATATTCAAGTCTTTTTTATATACAGTGATGGATTTCAAAACACAATTGAATATACTTAAATGCATCAAAAAAATCATCAAAGTCACCTTTTAATTATCTTTAAAATCAGTTAACCCCTTCAATAACAGTTATAAACATAATTAAACTGCATCCAGTGATGGATTATTTATTATTAAATAGTTAATATCCAATTTTATACGATTTTATTTGCATTTTTACGAAATAAGCTTGCTCATTTGTTATTAGAATTTATTACAACAGATTTTAACCCGTAACAGATTACAATAAGAACTATTATCGCTCATAACGACAGTATTTAAAGTTACCAGGGCCTTAAACTACCGTGAACATTTTCATATATCCAAAAAGAATTAGCAATTTAAATCTCCGTAATAGATACGTAGTTCTAAATATCTGAACCACCAAGGTAACCTGATGTTCTCCATACTTCTTCTCATAATGATGATTATGTGTGATTATTTGTTATGATATGTGTGAGTAATATCTTAATTTTTCTTGAAGTCAATCTGAATCTGAGTTATACAGTAAGGTAAAGATGAACGGTACATTACCTCACACCCGAAAGGCGTCGAGTGGACTTCAAGAGTGGAACCTCTCTCTGTCGGTGGTCGCACCATATCTAACAAATAAGACAGTGGCCGCAAACTTTCAACACCTGAAATTATAAAGAGTTTGTGGTCAGTATTTATTCTCTTTTCAACTGGTGCTTTGGGATACTTAAAAGCCTACTTTAGCGATTGCTTTGTTGAATCAGAGCCAAAGGTGGCAGGTACATATATTCAGCCCATAATATGTCCCTTTGCTGAGACGCAGGCCTGCTCTCTGTAAGAGGGAGTGGCCGCAATCCAACACGCGGGCACAGTGCGGGTTGGTAGATGTCGCATGTCTTCGAGTTTTTGGTCCTAGGATATGGCGGTGTCCTCGCGATGTTTTCCTTCACCGTTTTGAGAGCCGTGGTGATGAATTAATTTACACAAAGTAAAGCGGCTGTCTGGGTTGGAACCTACGACCTACAACTTGTAAGTCACGGTCGTTACCGTGGCTCCCCTGCACCCTGATCCCCAGGTTAGGCAGTGTAATTGGGTTTTTACGTTGGAAAATTCTCAGTCAATACCGGAGCAAAAGTTCCTTCACAAGAAGATATCGACGCTTGAAAGGCAATATTTACCAAGCGACATTTTGGCAACTTTACAGTAGAGCATATTAAAGTTTATTTTAAAGATATTTTTGGTAAAAAAATACGTTAAAAATCACCTATTTGTACCATAACTACTTAATTCCCACGAATTAAAAATACATTTTCCAGGCTTAATAAATTTTCTCAGTATGAAACTCAACATCGCCCAACACGTCGCTTGGTAATTCTTGCCTTTCAAGCGTCTATATATTTTATAGAGTACTGAAAATCCTAACCTCTTTTCGTTTTTTGCCTATATAAACTTTTTGTCGGTCAAAAAATATGACAACCTATGACAACACGATAGTTTTTTGATAGTTTTCGTGTGTCGACCTACACACTCGACATTTTGGCTTTGGCTTTTTATCAGTCATGTCAAAAGTACCAGACAAAAAAGACAAGAAAGACACGAAAGATAAAGACAAGACACCAGAGCAACCACCATGTGATACTCGGAATTATGCTAGATATTACGATAGCCCTGATGGGTGCGACTTACCCACGAAGGTAAATGCAACACCTTACTGTACTTACGGTAGGTGTAACTAAACAGACAGCTGTGCTGCTGGAGAGTTTGTTGCGCCACATCTTCCCAGCTAAAGCAATAGGAAGTGGTGAAGGGCGGGTATTTTGGGGTACTGTCCTGAGTAATTTTGACGTTCGAAAAATGCTGATTCTCGGCCTCATTTTAATAAATGACTTGATGAGCCTCTGTTATAATTTTACTGCAACCCGTGATATTTTGGCAAGCATTTTGTTCTACAACACAAAGTTATTCGCAGTTCGCTGTGATGCTTTGCATGCCTGGTTGCACACAACGAGGTGCATGCCCAAACAATTTGTACAAACGTTTGCACATACTTGGGCGCCCACACGATATTCCACGATAAACCGTTTGCCGTCCTAACGTTACATGCTTTCTTGTGCAAATCAGATTGAGCGTGTGTATAGCCCGGTTACGTTAAATGACAACATCACTCTCGAAATACAATGAGTTATCATGATCCGAGTAGACAACAATAATACAGCTTAACCTTTTCTTAAAGAACTTACTTCGAAGTCCATTTTTTATATTATGAAAGTTAACATTATGGCGTCGATGCGAAGGGTTTTTTCAAATTCATGGCCCACGTCTTGTGAAAGTACAATTGTTTAGGATACGATGGGTATGCGTGAAAGCTCCTAAAAAAAAATTGTGTCCTAAGCTTGTGTTCCAGTTCTGCAAATAGGAATTAAAACTTAGGACACGCAGTTATTATGTGATGATTAGAGATCGGATAATCGGATGCATATTTACCTAAAGTTAATTTTTAGTTATGAAAGTATGGAAAGAGCTGCTTAAGAAATATTTTTTGATAAAAACATCCCGGGATACCAGGAACACCGGGAATGCATAACTAGTCAGGTGTATAATATGGAAGCGACTTCTAAATTATTAGCATTGCATAGCTATTCAGACACATATTTATTTAAAATTAATCGCGACGCAAATATGTGTAAGTAGCCCGTATAAAGTCTGTAAGAGTGGCGGAGGTGTGTGTTAGTTTTTTTTTTTAAACATTAAATGAAGATTTTATCGATACAAAAGCGTTCCATATTAGCCAACACCGCAACTTTAGGTGAATATGCATCTGAATATCTGATCTCTGGTGATGAGTTAAGACTTATTTTCTAGTTAGTAGTCTCAGAACTCTAATGTTATATTCTAATAAAGGAAGAAGGTAAAAGCAATTGCGTTGCGTTACTTATTAACAGTAGGAATGGTTTTAATTTTGACATATTAAGGTGGAGATTTCTGAAAAACGCTCAAAAAGGTGTTTTTTTAAAGCTGTGTATCTCTTTAACCGTAAATAATTTTGAAAGCAAAAAAATATATGATATATTCAAGTCTTTTTTGCATACAGTGATGGAACTCAAAACATAATTAAGCATACTTTAATGCATCAAAAAAATCATCAAAGACACCTCTTAATTATCTTTATAATCGGTTTATCCCTTCAATAACAGTTATAAACATAATTAAAAATATACCGTAAAATTCCAAATGCCAAACTGCATCCAGTGATGGATTATTTATTATTAAATGGTTAATATCTAAATTTATACGATTTTATTTGCATTTTTACGACATACGCTTGTTCATTTGTTATTTCCCTCTTCTTCGCTAGATTTGCATTTTAATGCGTTTAAAGCTAAAGTTAAATCCACCCTCTGTTCATAGGCTTACTATTCTGTCAACGACTACTTAAACGATAATAATTGTTGGTCGCTGTGATTAACTCAAGACAATGTTCGTGTTCTTTCACCAGTATAAGCTTGACTACTAATATATTATACTAGTTATATAATTATATTAGTTCATGTATTGGTTTATTTTATTTGCCTGTACTATGTTTTCAATGTTTTGTTGGTATATAAGCCTGTGCTAGCTGACATATGGCAAATTTAATGTTTTTTGTGTTTCGTAATGTTAATTACCTACTACTGTATAGAATCAAGTTCTTCTAACTTAACAGACAGCTGTGCTGCTGGGGAGTTTGTTTCGCCACTTCTTCTTCCCAGCTAAAGCACTAGGAAGTGGTGAAGGGCAGGCGTTTTAGGGGACTGTCTTATGTAATTTTGACGTTCAAAAAGAGCTGACTCTCAGCCTAGTTTGAATAAACGACTTTGGATTTTTTTGATTTTTGATTTGAATTTAATACAGCAGATTTTAACCCGTGACAGATTGCAATAAGAACTGTTATCGCTCATAACGACAATATTTAAAGTTACCAGGGCCTTAACAAAATTCATGGCGTTATGTACATTGTTCAGCAGACAAATTAATCGAACCTATGAAGCAATGGATTAGCAATAACTTTTCAGTGATTCAGATTAGTAGTGTTACTCAATTAGGGTGCTGATTTAAATAATTATCTATGATTTTCCTTCAGATCAAGGTTGCCACCCGCTATGGCGTTGTCGCTGGTCTCATCGCGGGCACGTACGATGTTCTGATGTACTCTCATGTCGTGGGAACGGGACCTATACTTAGGCGGTAAGTTTTAATGTACTATATACAATACAGGGTCAAATTAAATATGCTTGCCGAACTTCCGAGAAATGGTGAAATTTTTTTTTATGCTATCCCTGCTCGGAAAGTACCTTTTTACTTCAAAAATGAGGCAGAATCTATGTCATTATCATTACCGTTGTACAAAATGTACATTGGCGACATCGATCACTATTAGTGATCGATGATTGGCAATGACATTGTCGAGAATCTTCGTTGTTGTTGTATCACATTTTATTTCTTTACAAATTTGCCCCCTTTTATCAAAGTATGGCAGTTTGTTATAATTGTATCAATGCAAGTAACTTTAAGCTAAAAATGGCTTTAATATCAAAATCAAAATCAAAATCAAAATATTTTATTGCACATAAACCTGCAAGGGCACTTATGAAACGTCAGAATCTAGGTGCATGGTCCCAATTTGTCGCTTTCTATGGAGAAGAGCCAGCAAGAAACTCCACGGTTACTCTTTAAAAATAATTGGGTTTTACAGTGTTTTCAAATTACAGTGATAATAGGTATGGGAGGACAGTGCAGGCCTGTCAATAAGTACCAGGTACTTAGAGGAATGAAAATAAAGAATAGAATATCGTCTATAAATCTAGTCTGTAAGGCCTACAACGTTCTCCCATTCACAATATGTATGAATCTACATCAGTAAGATCAACCTATTGCCAAGTAACATGATTTTCATGAGAATCACTAATAAATAGTTGATACTAGAAGTGATGTATAATGTCAAAAAATGACCAGAATATGTCAGAAAGTGTAAATAATAAAAGTAATAAAAATTAACATTGTAATTTGGGAGCAGATAATAGACTCTCACACAGTTATGCTGTTAATGAGGTACCAGGGAAGCCACATGTGCAGAAGGAATTAATGCCAAACTTCCCTGTCTTTAACGTAGTTTTTTATCTTATAATATGCTTTTTTGATAAGGACACGTTTGATGTGAGTTTTAAACTTTCCATCGCTAAGTTCTGTAACCGACTTTGGCAACTTGTTATAGAAGCGGATACTGTTTATTAGAAATGACTTGCTAGTTTTAGTTAATCTAATATGGCGAACCTATACGGTAAAGTAAGCGATGCCTACGATATTATGAAAAAAAATAGGGGATACGTTTTCAAACGAAACTATAACTTTTGTAACAGGCAGTTTCTAACATAGAAGAGTCAGTTTTATAGCTCACGTATTTTTATCCGACTGTGCCAGAAGAAAGGTTATGTTTTTTCTTTGTCGCGCTCTGTAGGCTATACGGCTGGATCAATTTCAGCTTGAGAGGTGCCGTTAGATTTGTCTTAATTGTGAGAAAATAGAAAAATGGCGATTTTTGGTGCCATATTGTGTCTTCAAATTTTTTTTTCTCAAACCTTTTGTGTGGGGTATCAAAATAAAGAGTTTCATAAATAGGTCTCATTAACGTCAAAATTAATTATATTAAACAAAAACTGTGTAATAAAAAAATTACAATAAAGACCTTTATTGCGTCCAACTGCATGCGATTGCTTATAGTATTCAGTCTAATTAGTAGTCATCCTTTAAAAACAAGTGTTTCCATCTTTTTTAATTAAAGTTCACTTTTTAGACAGTCGGGTTTTTGGTTTTGTAAATTGTTTTTTTTTACTATGTACATACACCACGTGAATTCTGTAATTCAGTTGGTAAACAAGCATGGATGCATGGTTTGAATAAGGTTAATTCAAAGGTTAATTTTCTTTAAAACATCGCTTTCAGCGATAAGACCCATTGTGTCACCCTATTTAAAATTTGTGCATTTATCTCTGTATATAAATGTAGAAAGTTTACATAAGGTGACACACACCTCACACTTCAGGTCCAGTTGAAAACCAGCGTCAGGCGCTAGTTGTCTTGCATTTTTGCTGAACTGGGCCTTTTTGGCGCAACCGTGAACCACAATTTTCTGTTAATTCCTTACAACGCATTTTACTCTTTTTTGTTGATTTTTATTTTTTATCTGCGGTTTTGTGCGCCTCTTAGTCTATGTTAAATAAATGTTTTTTCTTGCTTTCTTTATTCTTACTATCTATGCGTTTTTTTTTTATTTCCCAGTTACGCCCGCCACGCCGTGCCTCTTGGTCTTATGGGGGCGACATTCGCCACAGTGTCTACCTTAACCCTTCGCGCTAGGTGTATTGACGACAAACTGAATTATTTTCTTGGTAAGTTTCATCTGCCTTATAGACTTTATTTAAGGCACTTATGTACATTTTCATCGTCATCCTTTTCCGTTGTTCATTTTTTTTGTTGTCAGTGCAGTATAGCTCTTTTATCCATATATCTTAGTATTCCATCTCCGTTTTAGGGGTATCGATTTTCACACAATTCAAAATCAAAAGTCATTTATTCAAACTAGGCTGAGAGTCAGCACTTTTTGAACGTCAAAATTAACGTCAAATTAAATTAAGACAGTAGACAGTCACATAAGACAGTCCCCCAAAACTCCCGACTTTCCCCACTTCCTAGTGCTTTAGCTGGGAAGAAGTGGCATAAGAAACTCCCCTGCAGCGTCATCCATCGTTTTTTTAGTTTTGATCTGATCGTACAAGATCAGGAAGCCTACGTGAAGCTGTGGACGTTAAAGACCATAAGGGGTTTATTTAAAAAGTTAAGATACGCTTAAACGTCAAAAATGTATGATTAAACAGTCGCTAATCATTATGTAACTTTAAGCAACGTTTATAAATAAAGGGGTAGATGTTTAACATGATGTACAATGGCTAAGGTTCAATTACCTCATGTAATCCTGCGTTTAACCATGGTCTACCGGCTCATCAAGAACTTATCAAATACAGTACCTATCCGGATGACAATTTATAATACATCGAGTTCTAGATGAATACAAGGAAGTAATATACAGGGTGTAACAGAAACCCTATTGCTATCCTTAAGCATTAAAGATAACAGCTGGTATACAATCACTATACATAGTTTCAGCTCAAAATGAAATACTCTTAGAATTGAAACCATATTTTCGGTTTCATATGTTTCTTAAATTCAAATCATAACAAATGTGTCACTGTACTACGTAGGTCAATAACTTTCCACGTTACTTGCCAATATCACGATAAATCTCTTCCGAGTGATGTGTTTATTTTAATTTGAAAAGTTTGGTTTCCGGTATCAATGTGTTAAAAATTCTCATAACTTCCGAACATGTAGAGATATGATTAAAAAGCCCCTCCCCATATTGTTTGATATCATCCAAAGAAGCCGTGCCTTTGGTATGTATATACCCTTTCCGTTACACGTTGTATAGTTGTGTAAGTAGCAGTATATGTAGTGTAATATATAGGTACACAAATCTGAACTCTACAAAGCTCTCTCTGGCTCTACAGAGCTGAACAGAACTTTCCTTTTTACTAGATTTTTTTGCTGACGTTCTGAATGACATTGCCTGGGCGGCAATTCTGGTAAATATTTGTGAAAATTTCACAGAAATAGTTGTGAAAAAAAAAAACAAGATGGCAACTTTAGTTCCGATTTTCGTCACGCGCCAAAAAATCTCTGTATCGTTGTTTTGAATACTCGGAATTCAATTCTAAAGTACTATAACTATATTTTTACTACTATTATTATATAACTTTTTTTTTTGTACAGGTGGTTTAGCTTGTGGACCGATTCTTGCACTGTACCTTCGTTCCGGCCACGGGGTTGTCGCTGGTGGAATGTTGCTCGGTGTCATAGGAATAGTAAAGAAGGAAGCAATCGATGCAAACTACGAGATCCTGCAAAAGGTTCCTGACCACATGAACACGATTACCGGCTGGAAGACTGATTATTCATTGATTGCTGACCCTCGCGATAGTAATTATATCTATACCTATAGTGTTAGGATTCAGAGAGTTAATGGTAACGGAAAACGATCACCCGGATGTACGAGTAACGATGGGGTCTCTCAGGGCTCAATTCTTGGCCCATTATTAATATTAATAACTTATCTATTCCATAAATTATAATCATGCACAGATTTTGAGCAAAAAAAATGTCAGCAAAAAATGGGCACCTTTTACACTCCTAACGATATTGAGGACAAAAGGCTTGGGATTGAGCTGCTCCATTATGCGTACATAGTAAATCTGTATATATTATTTCATGAATATTTACTTTGTTGTATAATATTATTTTAATTATTATTGGGAATTTGATGGTGATGTGAGTGTTAGGTTTTTTTTTTCTATCAGTTAATGGTATTCCGGCAGTTTGAGTACTTTATGTGGCATTCATTGTGGCCTACCCAAAAGTCCCAACCATTCCGGCAACCAATTTAAATGGTCTTCACGTGATCTGACCAAGACTATGATTGGACTTCAAACGAGACTGTGACCTCGGCTTCTGAGTTTGTTTCGGTCTATCTTCTCAGTGTAGGTGGATAGGAAACACCGAATCCTCTTGTTTTAAAACAAAATCCACGCGTGCGTCTTGTTCGCGAGTGGACGTGTGTTTCGTTTTTAAATCATTTAAATTTAATGTGTGTAAGCGATCCTAACCCATAACAACAAAGTAATAGTGGACCATATCGCATCTAAATCCCGCTTATCGCTACACGCGGCCACGCGGAGTGCCTGTGGGAAAAGGACATAGGCAATAATTTGAGACCAAGGTCAAGTGACGTGCCGTAGCTGCGGTTGATACACTCAACTTGAAAGCTACCGGTAGTGCAATACGACCGACTTTTAATTTTAAACACCCAAGCCTCGTGATGTCGGTAACACGATGACCACTAAAAACTCCGGCGTGCCCGACACCAACGTGCTTAATGCAAGTGAAGTCCGATTCAGACATTCCGCAGTTATCGTTATCGAGTAGCGCATATGACAATGATAATATAACTTCGCGTAGCAAACACCCACGTTCGGAAGCGTCACCTAAAAACAGCGAACACCAGGACTTCAAACAAGAGATACGCCAGCTTCTTACTACTTGGAAAAAGGAACAACAAGAATACTTCTCTCTTCTTTGTGGCGAGGGAATTCTCAAAACGAATGGAGTACAAATTTAGCTGGATAGCGAACGGAAACATCTTTCTACATAAGGAGGAAGGAGCCAAACATCACCTTATTAAATCCGAACATTGCCTAACCAAACTACAATAATACCGTACTAATGGTACCACCACACTAATTAAGCATAACAATATAATAAAAACACCTATCACTCACCAGACTACTTCGTCATTATGTATTCGATATAACGATACAATCTACTTCCGTTCACATAACCGGAATGGCTGCACAATAATCTATACGACCGACTCATTAATATCAAAACCTATACTCAAATTAATATCGAACCCCTATACACATCCCCCCCAGTGGGGTTCCCGCATTGTCGTTGTGGGGGGGCTCAGTAACCGTGGTCACCCTCCCACGGTGAAGCGAAGAGGAACCCCAAGGTGGGGCCGCTCGTCAGGGCTTGTGCCTCCAAGCCGACGACGTAGCGGCCAAAAAGTAGGTTGCGGTGAGGTGCATCGCAGCTGAGGCGGGCCGCGATGTCGAATGGGAGGCATCGCGGCTGAGGGTTACAGGCTGCGGCGGAGGAGGAGTGCCGGTACTTGTGAGTAGCGCTCTTCCCTTCCGTGGCCTGGACGGGGCCGCCACCGTTTGATGGCGGACGCGGTGGGGCCGCAGGGGAAGAGGAGTGTCGGTATAGCGTTGGCCGCTCTCCCTATCCCCTGCGGCCGAAAAGTGGTAGGGGGCGGGGCCACTGCTGACCCGTCGCAGGGAGACGTCAGCAGCAGCTGGTGGGGCTCGCAAGGGCCGATGCCTGCCAGGGGTGCGGGTTGTTCGAATGAGATACCGCGGCCCCTGGCACACGGGCAGCTGAGAGAACATGGGTGGGTTTTAGTCAGTAAAAGTCTGACACGCCCTCCTGCTCCACCCAGAGCGTAAGAAGTCATTTGATGATTTCTCACCCACCAAAAAAAAAACCCCTATACACATAATGCCTTCAACACCCTGCCCTGGAGTTGCATCAGGGAGGCACTCCGGTATCACCGGATGCCGACCTACCTCTGTCGTGTGGTCGAGGCCTACTTGATGAACAGGGCCGTCATTTACCCCGGTCACCTAGGAGAATGGAACCGGCGAGAGATGTCGTGCGGTGTCCCACAGGGATCGGTCCTAGGGCCGCATCCGTGGGACAGCCGCGACTGGGTGCTGCGCGCCGACATCCCTAGCGGCGTCAGCGTAGTTTGCTACGCTGACGACACGCTGGTCCTGGCGCAAGGGGGGCCGTACCAGACGGCGGCCGATTTAGTGACACACGGGGTTGCGACAATCGTGGATAGGATCCGGCAACTGGAACTCGAAGTGACCTTGCACAATAGATGGATGATCCGGGGATACCACACGATCTCCGGTGAGGCGGCGGACCTCCTTGCCGGATTGCCGCCATGGGATCTGGAGGCATAGGCGCCACTCATAAGTGTGCGCGAGGAGGCCAAACGCCGCGGCGTAACTCTGCTGCTGCGAGAAATCGCGGCACAGCGGACAGAGCTTCGGCGGGATTTCATGGCGACGTGGAGAGTGCGATTGTCGCAACCCAGTGCTGGGCACGCTACGATTGCGGCGGTAAGTCCCCTCTTTGAGGAGTAGCTTGAGAGGCGGCATGGCGTCCTCACCTTCCGCCTGACAAAGGTCCTCATCGGACACGGCTGTTTCGGGAGGTTCCTGTCTCGCATAAGGCGGGAGGAAACGCCCGGGTGTTTCCTTTGCGAAGATCGCGATCGATAGAAGGAGGCGATCTCTCGCGTCCGGCCCTGGCCCAGGCCATGGTACGGAGCGAGAGTGCATGGCTAGCAGTAGCTTCCTTCACCCAAGCAGTGATACTCGCAAAGAGGGAGGCGGCGCACGTGAGGGACATGCAGTACATGCGCCCTCACAGCCGTGGACTTCGCAGGTGACGCCCTGGGCGTCGGGAATCCCAGGCTGATTCCCGGCCACCGTAGGCACGGGCTTGCGGACGGCGAGTAATGGGTAGCTCGCTGTCCGGTAAGGACCAAGCCCGGGTCGACGGCGCGTTGTGTTCCACGCGCGCCTCTAAGAGATCAGCAACAACTGATGGGGCCCACAAGGGCCGATGCCTGCCAGGGGTGCGGGTTGTTCGAAAGAGATACTGCGGCCCCTGGCACACAGGCAACTGAGGGAACACGGGTGGGTTTTAGTCAGTAAAAGTCTGACACGTCCTCCCGCTCCACCCAGTGCGGGAGAAGTTATTTGATGATTTCCCACCCTAAAAAAACCCTATACACATTTTGTTGCTCTTCGTTTAATAAATGGTTACATTAAATAACATATCTATCGACTTAGATCGTATCGAAGTATCTACGTCATTCAGATGTCAACCAGACCGTTGCAAAGATTATTTACACACATCAAACGCACTAACTGTTTTACACCTAAATATCAGAAGTATCGCTAAAAATTTTGACGAACTTAGATGTCTCCTAGTCACAATGAACGTAACATGCGACATAATTGTGCTATCTGAATGCTGGCTTAAAAAAGCAGGAAACATCCCGATTTCGGATGGATACTCATCGTACTAAACCCAAAGTTTAATTAACCAAAATCATGGGTTAGTCTTATACATTAGGAAAAACTTACGTCACACTACAACTGAACCGATTTTCCCTGACGCCAGTTGCCTGACCCTGCTCCATAGAAAATAACCTAACTATCATTGCTGTATATAGACCACCATGACAAAGAAACATTTACCCATTCCTAGACCAACTAAATAATGTTATTCTTGACCTTAAAAATCACAATCACACCCACGGAGTAAATACAAAGAGGAGACGGCCTAAACAACTGTGCACTGTGATTCTCGACTAGGTCCTGACGTCATCAAGTAGGCGTGGCCTTAGTCAGTGTATCGTTGGCGTTCGTCCTGACAAGTAACAAAAACACAGGGCCGTAATGGAATCCAATTATTGTACTGAATATCCCGCAGCTGTCTCCATAAATGGAAATACTCATAAAAAATACAATCCAGCTGTCTCATAAATGGAAATACTCATAAAAAATACAATCTCCTATAAATTAAATATTCTATCTAAAATAATTTATTTAAAGTACTTTCCCTCCGTGAGACAACTATTATGGTGCATACTAGTTGTCTCACGGAGGGGGTACGGAGGAAGTAAAGAACAACTACCATACTGTATGGTAGTTGTTGTTTACTTAATTAAAAGTACTTAAAGCCTATCTAGTTTATTTAGTTAAATTTTAAATGATGTATGTTCTTGATTTCTTTCCGAAGATAATCTAA
Organism: Polymixis lichenea; assembly: GCA_949091785.1. Lineage (NCBI taxonomy): Eukaryota > Metazoa > Arthropoda > Insecta > Lepidoptera > Noctuidae > Polymixis > Polymixis lichenea. The sequence goes on along the minus strand of OX420948.1, from coordinate 20,696,530 downwards.
GACAGCAATGTATTACAAAAATTAATATCACTATTTCAATTTAAAAATACGTACCTAGTTGGTCCGCAAAATTAATATAAAAAACGGAGTTAGTAACTTACTCCCTGGTACGAAAATTCTGAGTACGACCCTGTTGCATCCTGCACTTAGTGACATCTAGTGTGAGATACTTACGTCACTACAAAGTAAAATCTACAGAACGAGCGAGTAGTTTTGCTATTGACCGGTAGATGGAAAATAAAGAAGTGGGCGGGATCTAACACCCCCTCACCCCGCAAATTGTCACGCGTTGTTCCTTAGGGAAATCTAATTACACCATCTCCTCTTTGTATTTGCTCCGTGATCACACCACAATTATCGGAGATGTAAACATCAATATCAGCCCTGATAGCAATAACCCACGCTCTCTACAGTACCTAAACATGACTGCGCCTCACGGATTTCTCCCAGCCTACCTTCTTCCTACTCACCTGCATAATTGCATAGATCATATTGTATTCAAAACCAACAACAAAGCGACTAATTTTAAAAACACACTACTTTCATTTTTTAAAAATCGATAACTGACCACTTTTCAGTTTTGCTAAATTTGGAAAATAACCAAAACCTGCCAAAAATAAAGTTCATACATCTTTTCTCAATCTTTTAGGCGCTATCTCGGATATCGAAAACTAACTTTTTCTGTATTAGATACAATGAATGAGCCCAACCAAGCCACCAATTAATTACTAAATATAATCTCCCCCATATTAATAAAAATACTATTTATACAACAATTCCATGCAAACAAAGAATTATAAAGCTTTGGATAACTACAGGTCTTTTGAGATATAGAGCATACGTAATAGGGACATAATGCACTATAACACAAGTAAAGAGCCGAATAACCAGATCTTAAAATTAACCTACTTACGATATAACTTCTGCAATGATTTATTAAAAAGGATCGAAGCGGACTATGAAGAAAAGGAATTTTAAAAATCTAAAAAATACCCTAAAAAAATGTGGGAAACTATCAGTAGTGTAACTGGCACCAACAGAACTTCTATCAATTGAAAACTACCCCACTAAATCCGTCAACAAATTTAACACGTTCTTTGCAAACGTTGGTATAAATCTTGCAAACAATATACCTAATTTAAATTGCCCTCAATCGGTCGAAACTCACCAACAAAATATAGCTAACTCAATGGTTTTTCTAGAAACAGACGAGGAAGAGCTTAATTCAATTATAAACAGCCTCCAGATTGACAGTGCTACGGGCTGGGATGGCATCCCACCAAAATTGCTAAAACACGCTAGCCACATTTTGGTTCCACCTATAACACGCATATGCAACCTTGCAATTTCCACAGGTATATTTCCCAGCGCTCAAAAAAAAAGCCATCGTACATCCAATATACAAGTCGGGTAACAGAAACAGGGTCACAAAATATCGCCCAATTTCAGTCCTTCCAGCAATCTCCAAAATTCTGGTAAGAATAATGTACAAACGCCTCAATAACTACCTAAACAAACAGAAAGTTATCTCCCAAAACCAGTTCGGTTTCAGACGCGGATTTTTTACTGGATCTTGTAGTTGATAAAATCGACAATAAGTTCAAACAATGGAATCTTCCTAAACCTTTCGAAAGCGTTCGATACAATGTCTGTTCCTCTACTTCTTTCTAAACTTCATCAATCCATCGGAGTGCGAGGCATCGCTCACGACTTATTTAAAAACTTTCTTACTGATAGGATGCAATGCGTTAAGATAGGGGAGTACGTTCGCGAAGCAAACCCTGTGATTGTCGAAGTCCCACAAGGAAGTTTGCTCATCCTCTCCTTTTTCTAATCTATGTCAATGAACTCTGTCAGCTATCCTTTCCATCCACAAAAAAATAGCCTACGCTGAGCACTATCACGAGCACTTACACACCCACAGACACCCCAAATCACTTTCTCTCTCTACACACACACGACACACATCACACAATCATACACACATCACACATCAGTCACATCACACCATACACTTTCCCCATTACACCACATCATACGCGCTTGCTCACACACTATTGCTGCTGTTACACATCTTAGCTTCCATAATCTTGTAAAATAAACTTAGCGGACGTATGGATGGCCCTTATAACACAGGATTTTCATAATAACATAACATGCATTGTATTTCTTCTTTTTCCAAAATTTTTTCAGTAAAAATAAATTATTAAGCACAATTTAATAGAACATTCTGTGGTCATCGCCTTGTCCGAATATTATCTCGTAAATGTGCATGTGTAACATAAACAACAGCAACGCACAAGGGTATTCACCTACTGGCGAACTAGTACCTGGCAACAGTCACATCCTAAGTACAACGTTAAAACACGACAACATACCAAACCTTTTAACCGGTAAAACACATGATAAAAGCAAGAAAAACCCACAAAACCCCGGCCTCAAATGAACAACCCCCAATAAGTTAACTCATTAACACCGTGTGAAGAACAAGAAGCAAGACTACTCACACGGTCACGCCGTTATCAGACGTAATCACAATCGACACTGGATACACAACACTCAGAAACCCAACCTCTACCACAATTAAACGCACTTACACAGACCTGTGTTTCGGCACCTCGGCACCAGCCAAAGAAAGAAAATCAAATAGACGTTGAAATAAGAAACAGGGTTGAACTCAGGAACATTCATCTCGACACAGTGATTGGCACCCCTCAAGAAAAGCGGGTAACACACACTGGGGTCATATCAAGCATAAATAAAGCAACTATGCCGCTCTCAATAGAAATTCTACATAAACAAAATACGAAGACTGGATAACAAAAAAACTAGCAAATAAAGGAATCATCCCAATGAGTGAAAATATCGAATTACCCTGGAACGCAATAACGGAGTCACTAAAACTGACCGCTGCTCAGGAAACTGATTCTTCTGCCAATTTGGAAAACAAAAATGGGACTGAGGGCCTTCAGGTACCAACTGTTAAAATAACAAAGCCGAAGTTGTAATGGTAATCATCAATAAAATGTGAAATGAGACAGCCCCCGGAACGGACCATCTGGTAATCAAACTTTACAAAGCGATGCCCCAAATATAACAGGAAGCCGCAACTATGCACTCGATTAAAGCCCGGACACAGAATACAGTGCCAGACACGTGGCTTGAAACCGCGCAGGTACCAATCCCAAAAAAAAAACTAGATGACGCGAACGAATATCGCCGCATAACGTTTTGCAACCCGTACTACAGAATTTACGCTATATGTATAGTAAAAAACAATAGACGATACAATAACGGAACTAGGCAATTACCAAGCGGCCTTCTTAAACAATAGATCAACAGTTAACCACATTTTTTGCTCGAAAGGGTCCTAGACGAGGAAGGACTTGCAAGTAAACGAATTTGCATACTCACCCTTGTCATAGAAAATACCATTACAATGTCGACTTAAAGGGAGTATGGCATTAGGATGATTATTGCAATGAACCAACAAATCGAAAACCAACAGGATAATCAAGGGGTGCATGAATGTAACGACATGCATCAACCCAGCAAAGCAGTCGGATTATAGTAATCAAAGGAAAGGGAGGTAAACAGGGTTGCCCTCTCTTCCCTCGCTTTTTACATCGGTCATCGACGAAGTCCTTACAATCCTGGAAGATGCAACCCATTTAATCAAACTAGATCAGGCGCCCTACTCTCTAACACCGTCAACGAAGATACGGGCTGGTCCGAAAGTAGTTCGAAACTTCTTAGTGAATCCTACAGCCAGTTAACTGTTTTTTTTTTGGACGAGCAAAAACATATTGGGAGTAGGGGCAGCTGTCAAATCGTGTTGTCATTCATTCTTAGTTCGGGCTCCAAACTAATCTTCTATCTGAAAGTGATACGGAGTTGGAAACGCCCGTTACTTCGACCGAAACGACGGACTTCGTGCTTAGGGAGTAGGCCCCCTGGACCGCGAAATTTCACTCCCCCTGGTATTGTCATTTGCGGATTATCTTATCCTCATTACGGACGATCAAGAAGGTCTAGAGCGCATCTTATACCACATAAAACCCTTACTAAATAGCGCAGGCCTCCAAATAAACGAAACAAAAACAAAAATTCTAGCTAGGGACCCCATAACATCACAACAAACGATCAACGTGACCCTCAACGGAATAAGTATACCAACACTGGACGAAATGAAATACCTACGCACATACACAATATCCGCACTAAGGCGAAAAAGCACAATTAGAAAACGATGCCAACAGGCCACGAGAAACACCAAATCATTACTACCATTCATACTAAACTCAAAGATGGACTGGAAGCTAGCTAGACTTATGGATTGAAGGGTTTTCGTACCTTGTAGGATATATGACTTAAACGTATCGACCCAAGGCGAACTGATTAAGACTCAGAAGATATGAACGAGTTATCATGACTTAGATTAGACTTGATTAACCACGTTTGGAATACACCAAGAATTAAGAAAATGCACCAAATCTTAGACGGAAAAACCGTAACAAAACGCATCAAGAACTACAAGATGTGCTACTTAGCACACGTCTTCAGACGGGATCAACCACACCTATTGCAGGCAGCAATGCAGTACAAGCCAAATCTAAGAAGGTCAGACGACCTATTTACACATGGAATGACAATCTAAAACAGGACATGAAATACTTCGATATGGGAATCAAGTTTTGGAAGGACATGTCTGGAGACAGAAATAAGATCAAGAAAGCGGCTAGCGATATCTACCAAAAACCAGAAACTGATAGCAGCCAGAACTCAGAAGACGACTATGAAAACAAAAATACAGAACATAGCGAAGCAACGGTATAGAAAAGAGCTAAGAAAACAGTTGAACGTACCCAAGAAGCCCGACCTGAATCTACATGCCGGCGACGCACTATGGAAAATGGTAGAACAAGCGCATATCAAAAATGCTTTTTACGAATATCATAGTTTGGCTAATATGGCTATTCTTTTAGGTTTTCTAATAGTCAAATTATAATATTCATTACGATTTTTTTTCTTAATACGCGAAATTATTTTTTTTTTTCTTAGATAGAAATACATAGAAAACAGAAGTGCCAAACTCAAGTCTTTGCGTATACATGTTTCAATACCATATTGTGAAAAAAATACTTGGTACAGATATGCAGTATTATACATTTTTAGAAAGGTTATTTTATGCTTTTTGCGATACAGCTTAATGATTTTAAAAGTAAAGAAAAATATTTCAGTAATTACTTAAAAAGTGACATACCTTTTTTTTCACTTGTATGTTTTTTCGTTGAAGGTTTTCAGTATTACCCACGTTTGCCCAAGCGCTACTTTTTGCGTCGACTAGTAGTCTAACTATTCATAAATAGAATGCAAAAAAAATCAGCTGCGGATATTTGCGGTTTTAGAAGATATGAGAAAAAAACTGATAAAAGTCAGAACCCGAAAATTAGTATCTTTTGCGGTTTACCACTGACACCATTCACATGAACAATATAGAACTTTTTGGATATTTTCTTCATTATTTCGTGATAACAAAGGGACCTTATCAAATTTGCACTCGGTTTGCGTGGGAAATTACAAGATAATAATGATGTAGGTACCAATTCGATATTGTAAAATGAGTATTTAAAGGGAAGCAAAAACTATTCGAACCATCTACATCAGTGTAACTTCAAGTGAAGCAAATCTCATCTACGCCTATTATTTCTGCAGATTGTGAAGTGTTAAAATGTCTTCCTTCAGCTGTACCAAACGAGACTTCATAATCCCCTATATAGAGGGCGGCAAGACCATGGAATCATTATCCAAAGTTTTAGTGGAAAAGCTGAATGTTTCTGAAAACAACTTGTGTTTTATAATTAGTGACATACAAAGGCACATTCTTCCTATTTTCAACAAACGCTGGGCCCTGGCATCTCGGAAAAAAGAAACATTTTTACAGAAGTATTGTACTTGGTTGGACTCAAGGTATTCGTTAAATTTACCGGATTCTGAACAATATTCTACGCCATCAACATCTGGCCAACGAGGACGAGCATGCGTGGCTTATGGAGACTCCTCAGAATCTACCAAGAAGAGGAAAAACACTCTTCTACTCCAAGACTATGGCTTCGAGCATATAAAAAACGCCTATCTGCAGGGACTACGGGCTTTACGTGAGTACACAGAAGCTCATCTTGTCGAAGAATTAAGAACCGCTGACACTCAAAAGAAATTAGATATCTCAAGTAAGTGGAACGACTCAGACCAGATGAAGATTCTTTCCGATACGGAAGCATTGAGTGCTTTTATAGATTTAGATCTAACAAAAGCACAATATATGTAGGAGGGAAGAATTATAAATGGTTAACAGAAATAAACACCTTTAGATAACTTTTTGATAATTTTTATTCCGCCTTTTAATTTTGCACACCTGTCACACTTTTTTTTCTTTTCGTTCCCCTTTTGTTTTTCCCGCTTCCCCTCGTCTATTCCCATACCTACTGGTCGAAAACTTTAAAAGTAAATTAGAAAAAAAAAGAAATAACATATAATCGACTAACAATACTAAATAGCCCACAACTCGGCCTTCCTGCCATAGTCTGACCTCAGACTATGAACTTACTTCGCTGCGTACCTATTTTAAGACCACAACTTAAATATTAGCTAGCAACATAAAAACCTTAGAAATAAACCAATTTACCTTTAACAAACATCTTACTACCTAACATCTTAAAATTAAATATCATGGAACACCAGAGATCCAATGCCTTATCTTACTCTTTAACAACTGTTATTTTAAATTAAATAACCAAATCTAGAACATCTAAAAGAACAAATAGAAAGCTTAGTAGCTTACCCCTGGCCATCTTTTCATGTAGTCGGCTGCAGTTGATGTTCTTATAGGGCCCTCAGCAGTAACTTCAGCTTTTTCCACCTCATACCGGTCTTTTCCAAGTACCTTCACCACCTTGTAAGGTCCCAAATACTTTGCTTTTATCTTCAAAGTCTTTCCGAATTGTGTTCGTCTAATAGCTACAAAGTCTCCAACAGCATACCTTAAACTTTCCTTCCTATTTTTGTTAAAATTCTTTCTATTCTCTTCTTGTATTTTCAGAATCTGTATTTTAGCATGTTCTCTCAGCTTTTCTCTTTCCTGTACATACTCTTGTCGTTCTTCTTCCTGTAACATGTTAATTATCTCCATATTTTCTTTAAGTTTCATTTTAGTACCAATCAATAACTCAAAAGGAGTTGTACCTATACTGCGCTGAAAGGTACTATTTAGTGATCTTTGCACCTGGCTTACATGACGGTACCATTGCTTCTCATCTCCTAGACATAGCTTGGCAAGTATGGAGATTAAAACTCTGTGTACTCTCTCCACCTGGCCGTTACCACGGGGAACACCGGTGGTAACTGTAACGTGTTGTATGCCTTCAGCCTGACAATATTCTGAAAAATCATTGCTAGTGAATGCAGCTCCTGTTATCATTCTGCTTGGGTTCCCAAATGCTTGCTGATGAATCCTTAGTTTATTAATTAGCTCTGCAGAATTTGTAGTTTTTGTTGGGAACAACCACACAAACTTAGTGAAGGCATCTACAATAGTCAAAATATAATTATATTGTTTCTTAGTTTCTGATAGAGGACCAATATGATCACAATGCAGAGTACTAAGAGGTATACTTTCCTTCTCGATACTGTTCAAGAATCCTTCCTGCTTTCCTTCTTTTTTCAATGCTAGTAAACATGGTATACAGCTGACAATTACTTCTTCTATTTTCCTTGTGAAATCTTTAATATAATAATCCTTTTCAATGAGCTCTATCATTTTCTTTTTACCAAAATGACCGTTTTCATGTGCTTTTTTAATTATTTGCATTTCCATTCCTTTCGGCACTACTATTTTGCCTTCTTCGCCTTTATACAATAGTCCATTATGTTCGTAATAATCCATATACGGCTTCTGTTTTACAATATCTAAAATAGCGTTTGTTCCTTCATCACACTGTTGAGCCTTTCTTAATTGGTCATGGATTCCTCTTGTAACAATATTCACATAGGCACTACGACTTAGAGCATCTACATGTCTCATTTTGCTTCCAGATCGATGTTCAACTGTATAATCATAATCCTGTAATAAGAGAACCCACCTAGCCACCCTGGTTGTTAAATCTTTTTTTTTTAAGGTCATCTCAAATGCTGAACAATCTGTAACAATCTTGAATGGGATTCCACATAGATATTTTCTAAACTTTTTCACACCTTCTATCACAGCTAAAGCCTCTAACTCGTAGCTGGTATATTTTTTCTCTGCATCTGTAGTTTTCTTGCTCATGTAGTACACTGGATTTAAACAATTGTCATTCGGATCTTGTTGCATGAGCACTGCTGCATACGCTTGTTGGGAGGCATCAGTGTGCAGTTCTGTCTTCAAAGATGGATTAAAAATTTTGAGCACTGGACCCTGTGTCAACTTGTTTTTCAACTGATTGAAAGCAATTTGCTGCTCCTCACCAAAATAATAAATACTGGTCTTCTTTAACAGATCTGTCAGTGGTCTTGCAATCCATGAGTAACCTTCAATAAATTTTCTAAAGTAAGAAGTCAGACCTATAAAGCTTTGGAGTTGTTTAATAGTTCGTGGCTCTGGAAACTTCATGACAGCTTCTACCTTCTCACTTGAGGGTGTTACTGTTCCATTTTCAATTATATGACCAAGGTACTCGACCCTAGTTGTTAATAAATTACATTTCTTCCAATTGATTTGGAGTCCATGTATAGCGGCCACTTTCAACACTTGTCTAAGTCTGTCAAGTGCCTCTTGATAAGTCTCAGCCATTAACATGATATCATCGATGAAAATTAATAAATAACCCTTGGCAATTATATCCCTGAAAACAATAGTTATAAAGCGAGTAAAATAGTTTGGGCATATAGAAAGACCAAAAGGTGCCCTATTAAACTCATACTGCCCCGTTTGTGTCACAAATGAGGTATATTTTTTACTGCTTTCCCACACTTTTAAATGGAAAAATGCATCTTTGAGATCCAACTTACTAAATATCTTACAACCTGAAAGCCTATCCATGTGATCATCAATAATTGGTAAAGGAAATTCATCTTTAACCATCTTTGCATTAATCTTTCGATAGTCAACACAAACACGTGTTGATCCATCTTTCTTTTTAACCAATACAAGAGGGCTTGAATACTCTGAATAACTGGGCCTGATAATACCTTTCTGCATCCAGTCCTTGATCTGTTGATCCACGATATGCTGCTCATACAGAGATAAGCGTCTAGGTCTTTGTGCAACTGGTATGTCATCCTTCAGAATTATTTTCATTTCGATTGGCGCTTCCTCCACCTGCATAGGCTTATAGCCTTCCACCATTTGCCTAACAGCTGTGCGTATGTTATCATCCGGAATATAACTCACTAGTTGCTCCTGTGCATCTGAAAGTAAACACCTCAACATTTCACCTTCCCCTTTCGATATTAAAGTGACACCCCCATTATAAAACAACACAGTCGTACTCATTAAAAAAGGTTGACCTAGTAAGATCTTGTAAGGCATTGCAGCTACTGGTATTACATAAAATAATACATCCAAATTTTGTCCGTCCATGTTTATGTTGACATTAAACTTTCCTAACGTATTTACTTTTGACGATCCAAGTCCAGTTAGTAACAACTTTTCACTGCTATATGACAAAATTTTTAACTCGAAGAATAGATCTACTGTTATTAAATTTAAATCACTTCCACTATCAATTAAAGTTTCAACTTTTTGGCCACAAATTTCGATCATTTTCACCGACTTTTGAAGTTTGTTTTGATTTTCATTGCATAGATTCAGCACCAACTGAAGTTGCGAACCACTGTCACTGTCACCGTCACCTTCAATGTTGACGTTTGACACTTCAATTTGATTTTCGCTATCTTGAGTTTTGTCCATGCCACCGTTCGCCGCAAACTTCACGCACATCGACTGGTGCCGCTGTCGATTTTGCGGCTGCGTACTGCTTGACTTACAATCCGGTGCAATGTGGCCAAACTTATCACACTTAAAACATTTTACACCATTCGGACATGAATTGGACAAATGAGATGAATCACCACATTTGTAGCAATTTCTTTTAGGTTCAGCAGCTTGCGTCTTTTAAGCGCGACCACCAGCACTGGTACCTTCTTGATGTTGTTTGGAAAAGTTCGCACGGATTCTAGACTTATTTTTGATGTTTTCATAAATGGCCAACTTTTCCTTCAGGGCTGCGTAGGTGGTGACGCCGTAGAGTATTGCCTTGTTCATCTCCAAATCCTGTATTCCATCCACAATGTATTGAATGGCCACATAATCCGGGAATTTCGCCCGTTTTCCCAATTCTTTCATGACTAACATGTATTGGTAATAAGTCTCCTCGCGCCTCATTAGCTCATGCATTTCTTTGATATTCAATTGTTCGGGAAACTCCTTTTGAAGTGCAACTTTCAACTCTTCAAACGTCTTGTAGCATTTTTCTGTTCGCAACCAGAGCTCAGCCGTGCCTGTTAGAGATCTTCGGGCGATAATCAGCTTCTGTTGAGGCGTCCAGCTGAAGATCTCTGAGTTGTCCTCTATGTCTTGAACCCATTTTGAAGACGAATACGTCTTGTCATCGCCACTAAATTTTGCAATACCATCTGTGATGGAATTGTTCGCGACACCGAACATAGCCTTGTCATCTTGCATCTTTAAATAAATACACCTTTTACAGTTTTGCCACAGCGACCGCCAATGGGTAAGCCACATACGTGAACCAATTCCTGAACCAATTCTTTTGTTTCTTCCGATCCCGGACGAGCCCCCAAAGTTGTAGGAGGGAAGAATTATAAATGGTTAACAGAAATAAACACCTTTAGATAACTTTTTGATAATTTTTATTCCGCCTTTTAATTTTGCACACCTGTCACACTTTTTTTTCTTTTCGTTCCCCTTTTGTTTTTCCCGCTTCCCCTCGTCTATTCCCATACCTACTGGTCGAAAACTTTAAAAGTAAATTAGAAAAAAAAAGAAATAACATATAATCGACTAACAATACTAAATAGCCCACATATATGTACCTGAAAAACTTAACCAACGAACGAAAGTGTTGTATATTCCCGCCTTACTACAAAATACAAGAAATAAAAAGATCCTGTTATCCACCATCTTCTACAATCGAAATCACGAATACTTATGCTAAAGTGATTAATATACAAGATTTATTGGATCATACTGCTGCTAGAATTTTAAAAATCGATTCTGTTTTCCAAAAACAACATAGAACATTGATCCTTTATTCTAAATGGGGATGTGATGGTTCATCTGGTCAAAGCCAATACAAGCAAATACTTGCAGAAGAGTCAGAAACAATTTCAGATGCCAATTTGTTCATCACTTCATTAGTCCCCATCAGATTAGTTGATGTGCAATCGGGATCCGTTGTTTGGCAAAATCCGGTACCTTCATCTGTCCATTTTTGCAGACCCATTTCTATTGAGTTTTGTAAGGAAACTCCAGAAAAAACCAAGGCAGTTGTTGATGATATTAAAAAACAAATTAGGGCTGCACAAGCATCACTTATAAACAAAGATGGTGTTGTAGTAAATGTGAAGCATGAACTATTTCTAACGATGATCGATGGAAAGGTGGCTCAGGTCCTTACAGATACTCCATCTGGTTCCACATGCACGATATGTGGGGCTACTCCACGGCTAATGAATGACCTATCGAAAGTAACTGCCAGACCCGAAAACGAAAACGCCTACCAATACGGATTGTCCACCTTACACGCCTGGATTCGCTGCATGGAAATGATATTGCATATTTCCTATAATCTTTCGTTTAAGACTTGGTCTGCTTCAACTGAGGAAAATAAGAGATTAAAAAAAGAAAAGAAAGAAGTTGTTCAAAAACGTTTCAGGGAGGAGTTGGGATTAATCGTCGACAAACCTCGGCAAGTTAGCGGGAATACGAACGATGGCAATACCGCACGAAGATTCTTCTATAATAGCACTTGCTCATCGGAAATAACAGGTGTAGATGAGGCATTGATTAAACGCCTATACATTATCTTGCAAGTTCTTTCTTCTGGAATGATGATCGACCCTGAAAAATTTCGGGAATATGCAATAGAAACTGCAAGAATCTATGTAAGTAATTACGATTGGTATTATATGCCATCCTCCGTTCATAAAATACTCATACACGGGCAAAACGTTATCAAACATTTTGCGGTGCTTCCTATTGGACAGCTATCGGAAGACGCACAAGAGTCTCGCAACAAAGACTACAGAAACATACGACTTCATCATGCCAGAAAATGTTCCCGATCTGCTACAAATGAAGATGTCTTTAAAACGCTTTTATACACGTCAGATCCATATATAACAAGTTTGAGAAAACCGTACGTAAGAAATGTGAAAGAACTTGAAGAAGAGGCACTAATTGGTAAACAAACATAGCATCGTTGGTCTAGCGGTCGCAAACACGATTGGTGGGCGTGGGAGCCTGTAAGTCTTTTAAACGTGGCACCTGAAAGTGAACCCACATTTACTGACCCTGATCCTGAAGTGGTATAAGTTAAAAATAATATTTATATTTAGTTATTACTTATATTTGTACCTAGCTACATCATTTCCTGAAGCCAGAGTATAGGATGTACCTATTAGTAATATGATTTTAATTTAGTATTTTTTTTTCATATATATATATTTTGTTTACTTTGCTTGTTGTAATTAACCATGGTTTAATCTTTTTAGTCATTATAAACTTGTATTCCACTTGAAATAAATTTTTAACTATTTTTTTCGTGATTTTTTCCCATTTTTTTCATTCTATGCAAAAAAACATACATAGATATACAAGAAAACCCTATAAACTACATCGTTCGAATCTCCGAACCTTGCTGCATATTTGTGCCAAATTTCATCACGATACAACAAAAATTCATGAAGTTACAGATTTTTGATCCGATACCGACCTATATTTTCCATAGTGCGACGTCGTGAAAAGATGCCTGCCCTCCTATAAATAAATACCACCCGTTTTTCCACTAGTCTATCCCGTAGGCTCGCAATCCTTTCCTATCCTAAGGGCACGTCTACCTGACCATTACAGCGCCCCCCAGTCTACTTCTTGATATGAGATGGCCTCTGTAGCACCATGAAGCATGAGGCTTCAGGGGCTAGTGCAAATCTTGGGGCTCATTCGGTTAATCGAGTCTGGTCAAGCCACGCTGGGATCGGTGCAATTCATTCATTCAATTTACGGAAACAATAATTAATACTCGTAAATCGACGCTGGCGATCGGCAGTGCTGTTTTGTAAAACAGCTAGCGGTTACGTAAAACAAGTGGATTCAACAATCCATCTGCGACATTTGTATACTAATCAAATAGACGTTATGGGTTTGAAAGAAAACATTTTTATTTTATTATTATCATTCATTATTTATTTTGCAGCAATGATTCACACATGCGATGATGACTTCGACGATGAAGCGACGAAAAAGAAAAAGAAAGCAGCCCAACGGAAGAAGGAGATGATGGAGAAGCTGAAGTCGGGTGAATGCAAATAGTTATGTACAGTGTCCGGTCATTAATGGCTAGCCTTGCAATGGATTAAAAAAGAATTAAAGCTAAAAACAACCGTTAATTTTTTACTGTCTCCAAAGGGATTTTTGCAGGTGTTTTAAATACCAGTACCTACGCGGTAAAAATCTGTGGAACAGCTGATTTTTTTTTTGGATAACCGACGAAAATTTCTGCGCTATGAGGTCTAGAATGATATGCTGAATTCATGGTTACAGTTTGCGCACAAAATGTATCCAGTATAAAAAAATAATATCACATAACGTCATAACATTACGCCTGTATTCCCCGAATGGAGGGATGGGCAGAGTGTACACAATTTGTTATCTTTATTTTAAACTAGGTCTTCCTCCACGACTTAGTCCGCGTGAAATTTATAGCTCATGTTACTCCGAAATAATGTAGCTTTAAGTGGGTGCAAGATTTTTTTAAATCGGTTAAGCAGTTTCTGAGTTTATCCATTACAAACAATTTTACAACATTCAAATCTTTCCTCTTTCTGATTATTAGGGTACATTTTTGTACGCCGAAGAATTACTAATCATTACGTTCACATTAAAGAAATATGTAGTTTTTTTAACGGCGTTTCGTTCGTATAAGCTATTTCAAGGTTATCCATTTATTACCAAAACCCGTATATATTCTGTGGTCCAGACATGCGCCTGACAGTACCAGGCAGCTTCCATTGACACTTCAAATAACCTCATACTTAGTTATTTTGAGAATAAAAGATTTTTTGATCAATTGTGGGTTATTATTTACCGTTATCAGAATAGTTCATAATCATGGAGTTAAAAAGACAACGCTGCGAATAATCGGTGCGAGGCTATGGTTCGGTGACTGTATGTTTGAACTGACAAGGCGCAGTGATGACAGGTGGGGTAAGAATGTGACAGAGTGACGTTCAAGGACTGGAAGACTGTCGGTCGGCGGCGAGATGGGCGGCCGACATTGTTGCCATTGCGGGCAAAACCTGGTTGAGGCTGGCACAGGAGCGTGGAAATTATTAGCACGAGAAAAGAAGGACTTTTCTAAATCCAATAGTGGGTGATGACGGGCTATCGATGATATAGATGTTTGAACGTTATTCGTTTGTCCTTCCGTGCCTCGGGAAGCACATTAAGCTGTTGGTCCCGGCTGTTATTCGTCGATCTTTGACAGACGTTACGAATCATCAGAAGCCCGAAAGCCTGACAACCGGTCTTACCAAAGGGCATCGTGCTACCCAGTAACTGATATCAAACGTTAACTTCTGCTGTTGTGTGTATTTACTTTAATATTACTTCGTGGTTCATTCGGTTTAGAACAAATGCAATATGACTGACTTATGATCTGCGCGGGATTGTAAGTCGTGAGTTGAAACTCACGCAGGTACTTTTTGTATTTCATTTTATCATCAATGCTCTCAAAACGGTGAAGGAAAATATCGAGGGGAAGCCGCCATGTCCTAGTAGCAAAAAATCGAAGACATGTGACATCCGCCAACCCGCACTGGGCCGGCGTGGTGGATTATGGCCCACTCCCTCTCACAGAGGGGAGGCCAGTCTCAGCAGTGGGAGTGATATAGGCTGATTATGCATGCTGTAAAATTTCGTAAAGATCGGTTTTAAAGCTAACTAATAAAGCTAAAATTAAGAAGATCGTGTCGACCGTAGCATTACTTTATGCATACAAAATTGAGTCTTATTGCCTTGAAATAAAATTTCTTTGGCTTTCTTTGGCGGTAGGTATCACAAATTTTTTTTTTTTCAATTCAAAATTACTGAAATAGATTCAGTAGTCAATTCTGAACAAATCACTTTCAGGACTTGCGTTTATTCTATTACACCTGGTATAATATAAGTATGGAAGTAAGGAAACTGACCCCTTTTATCGCTCTCCAAGTCGATGAGCACGAAGACGGAAAACAGCGCATTGCCAAGCTTCATCTGGCTGTCGATGTCGCCGTCCCTGTGGCCGATGGTCCAGCTGTAGAGGATGTCGTCTGCACACCGGTCCAGGATCGGACACTGCCACACGTGGCAAATCCTGGATATTAAAACAGTTGATTGTAGAAGGGGACCTCTTGGGAACATTTTCGCGGGTTGGTCCAGTGGTCGCGAGTGTTAATGCTTGAGGTCCTGCGCCCTAATTGCATTGAAACACATTATTAATCAAAATCTGAATCATTTTATAGGTTATTTATTGCCTAATCCTTTGCTTATTTTTTTCGAAAAAATTGTCAGTTCAACTACGTCATCATCATCATCTGCCTGCCTTTTTCCAACTATGTTAGGGTCGGCTTCCAGTCTAACCGAATGCAGCTGAATACCAGTATATTACATGGAGCGACTGCCTATCTGACCTACACAACCCAGTTACTGGGCAACACGATACTCCTTGCTAAGACTGGTTGTCAGACTTTCGGGCTTCTGACAACCCGTAGCGACTGTCAAAGATCCATAAATGACAGTCCGTCAGTCGGGACCAACGGCTTAACGTGCTTTCCGAGGCACGGAGGGGTCTCGGTATGTAAATATCGTCACCCATCCACAGACCAACCCTGGCAAGCGTAGCTTAACCTGAAGGATCGATCTGTGCGATTGTTATTACTTAGCCACGAGCCCCTCACAACTTGCTAACCAGACAAATTTTTCGAACATGCGAAGCAATGGAATGAGCCTTCAAAATTATTCAGATTCTGATTAACAGTGTGTTTCATCATTAGGGTACAAGTTAAGGCTTGCTTGAAAAGCTCAAGATACTCTTAAGTACAAAAAAAAAAATCATTTTTTGATAACGGTCGGCAAATATCTACGCTATGGGGTCTAGAATCATCTTCCTGTATTTGACGAGTGATTCGTATAATTTAATTATTAAAAAAAGTGGTACAGTCTGTTACAATAAATCTGGGGGTCACGGTGTATAGGTGCAAACCAGTGCAAACGTATGTAACTTATACTAAGTGTTAGCAGGCGCGGTCCGAGGGGTGGGGGGCGTCCTAGGGGTCACGAACCCCCCCCCCCAAAGCCGTAAACGGAAATCATAAAATAGTAATTTTTCGAAAATATAATACATTTTCTTATTAATATGTAGGTAGTCTTTCGTCTGTGACCCCCCCCTAAAGTCTTTGGCTGCGACCGCGCCTGAGTGTTAGTACGTGTCTGTGTTTTGTGTATACCGTCACATACCTTCCAGTGAGCACTCTTATCAAATAACTGCTATGATCCAAATCTCCTTGATGCAAATTCCGTTCCCTGCTCAATTTTTCAACACTCTCATACAGATTCGGAGTCTTCGATTGTTTCTTTTCGCAAGTGACATGGATTTCTGGTAAATTAGCGTAGAATTCGTCACTAAGAATAGGTTTCCCTTTAGCTTTCTTGATTATCTTGGCCTCTTTGAGGGGAGACAGTATGGAACCGTGTGTGAGGACCCATCGTTTGGAGAATCTGATGCCGGATGCAGATACTGTGAGGATGTTCGCGTATTCACCGTCTTCTGAGTAATTGTACGTCACCATTACGCCTTCGACTGCCATGGTTCTGGAAGAAGAGGAATTTGAAGATGAGGACTTGGAATTAAGAGGAGCTGCGATAAAAAAGGCAAACAAGTAGTAGGTTCATGAAAAGAAAAGTTTATTTATGTAAGCAGATCTTCTAAGACACTTTTACACGTCAATATTTTAAAACTAGATGGCGCCGGCATGAAAAGCCGAAACAAAATCGGAGATCATGGTCTCTTTTAAAGTCCAAACATTTTATTATAAGAATTTTATGTGAGTCTAAAAATGCAGGGCAATGTCTGAAAGGGCCTTTTGAAGATTGCAGCTTTGAGCAGACATGTCCCAACAGACGGCATGTAGGTACTATCAGTCACCGTGTAGCTCAACGAATAAGATTGATTGATTTAGAGGAAGTATCTATTCAAATAAATAAAATTGAAGTAACTGTTTGTAATGTCATAATAACAGCTTTTTTACTAAATCAGAAAAAAATAAAATTCTGTTTGGCTATTTTCAAAACGGCTGGACAGATTTTGTCGGGACTTTCACTAGCATATAGCTGATGTTTTAAGGTTTAACTTAGGCTACTTTTATTTTAGAAAAAGTAGTTAGTGATCAACGCAAAAAAAACGCATGAAATCCGGCTATCCGACACACGAATCGTAATCTACTATTATTGCATTTCACTATAGTTTATTTTATGCAATAAAATTAGTGACTCTTAAATAATTAAACGTGTAAAACCACTTTGTATATTTAAGAACCTTGTGTAAGCTAAATAAATGAATTTGAATTTGAATTACATAAGTTCTATTACCGCATTTGTCAGTCAAATATTATTTATAAATTTTATCGACGTCCACACCTACAATCCTAGTCTAAGCTATCTAATATGAAGATCGTAATGCTCTATAAATAGAATAATCTGGAGGAAACTGGAATCGTCTGTGTGCCGGCAATGATAGGACGACAGCAAGATAACGTGCGCGTGATTCCTTTTACGAATGACATAGAAGAATAAATACATAACAGATGTTAAACGTTTTACGGTTTTAAAACCAAATCCTACTAATATAATAAATGTAAAAGTTTGTGAGTATGGATGTATGTATGGATGTTTGTTACTCTTTCACGCAAAAACGGCTGAACGGATTTGAATGAAATTTGGTACACAGGTAGTTTGTAACCTGGAATAAGACATAGGATACTTTTTATCCTGGTACTACGTTCCCGTGAGAAAGTTTTCGACCTCCACGCGGGCGGAGCCTACAAAAACTAGTAGTATAAATTTTGCTTTAAACCGTAAACGTAACGGAAGTAACGCAATGAATGTTGTCAAGCTATCAAAATGACAGTCGCCCACTGGGTATGATAGAGGGCGCTAGTAGTTCTTATAATTGATAGTATTGACTTCTAATGATGGAAATATGAAGTACTAATTGCAGCAAATTTATTGATGACACATAATATGTAACCTGTATGACATTATTACATAAATAATAAATATTAAATAAATAATAATTTATGCTATTGGAATAGAAACAGAGATTGGGATGCAATTTCCGAAGTTAAAATTTGTCGGACAAACTGTATTATTACGTCACGTTAATTATTATCTTACCTAGTACCAAGGTGCTACCTACTATCCATGTAAATAAAGTAGGTACTAAAACTTTCAATTTCATTAACTCCATCACACATCAGATTGTGAATAAAAATAGATGAAAAAAGTAATTTTCTCACATTTTCTTTTAGCAACAAGAATAATCATAGCGTGACGTGGGAGGTGTCGTGCAAAATTCACGATCCAAAAACACAACCGCGTTTTACAATACATTACTTACTCACACACTATGCCAAGATCATACGTTCGTTTTTACCCGTCGATGTATAATGAACAAAGCGATAGTATTGCAGATATGCGAGACCATAATAATACGGTGGTACAAGTACAAGATGAGCTGAACACAGGGTGCGAACACAATTACAAATTAGACATAAACACACCCATGGAATGGAAGTAATGAACCATATTCATGCGGGTGGTCAATAAAGCCATGCAATTTGCGATGGTATAAAAACGATACGCCAGCTAGTTCCCGCCAACTTGTGTCGAAGCGTCTTCCAGAAGGCGCTTGTGACTTGTGTTTGAATTTCGAATTCAGTTTTTTTTTCTGTGCAACCTGTGTTTTTTGCATTCTTAGAGGTAAGTTTACGTTTTCTTTTTTCTTAAAGTGACAAACATTCCGTTAGGTTTGTTACAGGCCGGTAACATAATGTATTTAACAATTTTCAATAGCATTTTGTGTTTCCGAAACAAGAGGGATAAAATATTTATCCAAAAATATTTCAAGTAATTATAAAAGAGGGTTGAATTACTCTCTAGTAGAACTGCAATTTAAAAAACTTATTCAGCGTTTCCGTAGTGTAGCGGTTATCACGTGTGCTTCACACGCACAAGGTCCCCGGTTCGATCCCGGGCGGAAACAGTATGTTTTTGCATTTTATCATGAAATTTACTACTTATTAGTAACTTTAATTTTCCTAATATTTCCTATTCTTAGATAAGTTGTACTGGAGGCGGAAAGCCACGTTTTGTTTTAAACAAACCAACCAATTTAAATAATTTTGTACTGTAAGAGAACATAGCGGAACAGTTTCCTATTTGTTCTGTATTGAAATTATTATTTTATCACAATAAGTTATTTTTCTTCGTTTTATTTAAGAGATTCGCGCGTAACTCTTCTTTGAGGAAAACCATAATAGTGATTATGACCACCTGTTAATAGCATATTAAATAATAGAAAAAAATGTCAACCCTTGCTAAAAAGATTCCTTCGAGCCGGATTTGAACCAGCGACCTATGGATAACAATTTCGAAACATCTACAGTCCACCGCTCTACCAACTGAGCTATCGAAGGTTGAGAAACACTGGCGAAATTATAAGTCAGTTACCAAACGTTTTCTGTTTGAGATAATTCGTAACTTTTTTAAACAATGGTAACACAAATCATACTGCTTCTATGACTCTGACAAGTTATAGACCACAGTTATAGACATAGGAACTTGCATACTATATTTTTCATCTACAAATGCCAATCCACAGATAATCCTACAGTAACAAACACTAAAGTCGGTCATTATATTAATTGCAGATAAAAACAGTGTCCAGTATTTAGACCTTTATCAACTTCAAATAGTTCTTGTAAATATAATAAATAGAGCTCTAGGTTAGTCACTCAAGTACTCGGTTTAAGTAAACTAATTATCTTGTCGTAAAGCTTGGGTTTTAAATAATGTTCTATAAGAACGTCCCAACACTAGATTTGAATAAAAAAGAATCTTTCCGCTCGATACAATTTGGCGGCAAAAGTGAAAAAGATGGTGGCCGACAGCTGCTGTCATCAATCCAGTTTTGTCTTACGCAGAATTGTCCCGTTATCAGATTAGATTAGCCTATCTTATGACCTAGTTTTAATGAACTTGGTTTTATCTATCACATTACAAGTTAAGCAAGCTTGCTACGAGCTGACACAATAACACAGTGAACACGTGCGGTTAAGAATAACCGGAAATTACTAGTAATGATGTCAGGAAAATGTGAAACAATGTTAACAATAGATAATTTTCTTCATTCCTCGATATGTCCAATGATTGTTCAACTTTGTATGTTCAGAACAATCAGAGTATCTACTATAGGGTGCCTGCAGTGTATAGGTAGGTAACATGGATCGAAATTAAAATCAAATGATCATCTTCGTAACACTCTTGTCAGAGCGGTCCTAGTCCTCATGACATTTTTTGTTTAGCGGCTGATTTGATTCGCTTCACGGTTTCGCGCCACCTACTCTGATTTTTGGAATCGTTTAAGAATGTGCACATAAACAAGGTATCAAGTATTAAGTCACCCATTTTGCTGTTTTTCGAATTTAGATCAAGCGCATTGCGCATTTAAAATGATATTCAGATGTTCAGTTTCTACTTTCGTTCTACAGTCTATGAAATATGACTAATTAAAAGTGTAGTGCTAAACTCTACACTTTAAAATAGTTAGTGTAGACATGAGCTAAATCAAGCCATGTTTGTCGGGAAACCAAAGTCGATTAAACTTAGACTATCTCTATCAGTGACCTAATCGAAGTTCGTAACTAGTTTATAATCTAACTGACTGCAGTTTCCTACTTAGGTTGGCTAGACACTATATGTCGATAACCTTTCACAACGTTAAAAAAATGCAATATTTGCACGTTGATATGTAACTCTTGTATTCAGAATAACAGAAAAACTGCACTTTCTTATTTCAAACAATCTTTGATTAACAGTAATTGCACTGAACTTTTTTAACGTTTAATTTTTTTTTTGTGTCACATCCTGGGCTTAAACTCAGGCTAAACACAGGCTCTTTTGAATGGTCAAGGAGTCGGTCAATTCGAAAGATGACACTAGTTGCCCATTCCAAAACGAAGTAGGTTCCTATGGAAAAGAACAACAAGAAACTCTATGGACACTCATAAATTTAAATCCAAATATTTTTATATTGTCTATGCTTCAAACAAATGATAAATGAAAGATCAGTCAACGTAAAATAAGTTCAGTAACTAATATTTTAAGTACGTTTCTAATGTCCTTGGCTGACCTAGAAAATTTTATATAAGTTAATATTTTCCTATCGACATTTACACAAGTCGGGGTTCCTTTAGTTTTATTAATTACCTATTAGTTCCCTACGTAACTCGAGGAGGTGAAGCACACCGCTTCCTACGGCTTCCAATACCCCTTCCAAATGATGTACCCTGGTAAAAGGTTACGTTATAAAATTTCCTTAGTTTTGTTTCAATTTATTTGCTGGCTGACTTGAAATGTGAATGGTGGCACGTTGGCTGGTGTGTGATTAGTTGGATTTCTACGAAGAAACCAATAAATTGGCGAACTGCCATTTATTTGTTACAATTTATTGCCAGCGGCCTCGCCCGCGTGGGCATTACCCACGGGAACGTACTAGGTACCGCGGGATAGAAAGTATTATATGTGTTAACCCAGGCTCAATAAGGTAATCTATGATCTGTGTGCCAAATTTTCTCTAACTCCGTTCGGCCGTTTTTGCTTGTTTGAGTAACACACATCCAAACCGCACACACATTTATTAGTGGTCGCCCAGTAGTCGTAATTCGACCATGATTCATTTAAATTTTAAGTTTTAATTACTTAAGTATGTAAAAATATTAGCTTTCTGCACTCCATCTCCATATACTTTTTATTTTTTTGGGTTGGAAATCATCAAATAACTTCTCCCGCTCTGGGTGGAGCAGGAGGGCGTGTCAGACTTTTACTGACTAAAACCTACCCGTGTTCCCCCAGTTGCCTGTGCGCCAGGGGCCACGGTATCTCTTTCAAACAACCCGCACCTCTGGCAGGCATCGGCCCTTGCGGACCCCACCAGTTGGTGCTGACATCTCTTTGAAGCGCGTGTGGAACATATTCTCTATAAACTTTAACTGCGTCAAATTTCAAACTCCTCCGTCAGCGTAATTTTCGTAAAAAGGAGTACCTGTGTACAAAGTTTTTGTTTCACATACCTATAGGTATATATAATAATAGGTATTAGTAGGAAGTGGAATAGCAGGATAACGATTAGTATTTTCATGTAAAATATGTTCAGATATTCAGATACATTCCGATAGACTGGAAACCATCTTGGAGTTGTATACATACGTGTAGTTCGGAAAATGCTTGTTTTCTTTCAATGAAAGATAAAAAGAAAATTAAAAAAATTATGCATCCTCTTGCTTATCTCAAAAACATTAATCAGTGAAGCTAACTTCACTACATAGTATAAAACAAAGTCGATTTCTCTGTCCCTATATCCCTATGTATGCTTAAATCTTTAAAACTACGCAACGGATTTTGATGCGAGTTTTTTTAATAGATAGAGTGATTCAAGAGGAAGGTTTATATGTATAATACACCGACCTCCACGCGGGCGAAAGCTATTCATTAATCAAATTAAGATACATAATAATATTATATGGGGCAAAGACACGCTACATTAGAAGCTGATAACAGTGTTACCTACATAAACAAGTTTTGATCTGAAAAACTTCCAATGACGCAGAAACACTATTGTGAATAATAATAATTTCAATTTGAACTTTAATCGACTATTGCAGTGTTATCGGTTTGTTTAAATACATTGCCCTTAGATGTACATAAATGAAAAACAGTAAGTTAAAACAAACTATTAAAATACCTTTTATGAGTCTGATGAAAACATGATAAATAAGGACATTAAACTTTGGCAGTGGTAATGGCCGCGACTTACGAGTTGTGGGTCGTAGGTTCGAAGCCAGACAGATGTTTTCCTTTGTGTAAATTATTTCATCACCACTACTCACGAAACGGTTAAGGCAAACATCGTGACGAAACCTGACTGGTCCTAAAACCAAAAAATTCGAAGACATGTGACATCTACCATCCCGCACTGGGCCTACGTAGTGGATTCCGGCCATAGAAATCTATACTATCTATATACTAATAATAAAGCTGAAGAGTTTGTTTGTTTGTTTGCTTGAACGCGCTAATCTCAGGAACTACTGGTTCGAATTGGAATATTCTTTTAGTGTAGGATAGCCCATTTATCGAGGAAGGCTATAGGATATATAACATCACGCTGAGAGCCTTAGGAGACGAGCAAGAAGAAAAAAGTCACGGATATGTAGTACTCGCACGGGCAGGCGAGGCGAGCGACGGGGTGGGTCGGGGAGCAAGAAATTTGACGCGAACGAAGTCGCGGGCAGAAGCTAGTACCTACTTATAAAAGATAAATTTCCTACTCCACTTCCACTGCTTCCTTCTTTCCTAAGTCCTCATAAGTATTGAAAATAAAAAATTACAAAATATTCCATAATTTCCGAACAACTTTGAAAGACAAACCAAGTTAATAATTACACAAGTACACGCCCAAGAATATCAACACCATCTTCTTTCTTATATCTATGATTCCAATCCACTCCCTCTCACAAAGAGTGGGCCTGTATCCCAGCAGTGGGAAAATTATAGGCTGACTATGTGTATGTACTTACCTTGAAAAGTCATTTAGTCAATCGAGTCAGTTCAAAAGTCCACCAAAGAAAATGATCGCAAAGGTATTTATTAGAAATCCTATACCAGTATAAATGTTGATCCACCATTGGTTGAAATCAACGGTGTGACCGGCGCACGCGCACTTCGCGACAAGTACCTAGCCGTTGAACACCTGCACATCCGTAATAGGAAACCTATTCATAAATACTATTGATTTAATCGATTCCTTTCGAAATGTTTTAGTGCCAATCGTTGGGAATATTGAAATCGATATCTTGTAATGGCGTTTAACATTTCTTGGTGGCCATTTTGAATTTCACATAATAAAGAATATGTTTAGGAATATCATATTTTTGTATTCCGTGGTGATACCTAGATTTCTTACCAGCCAGTGTTTATTATTTAACTCAAGGACAAAAGACGACGTCATGCATTTTATTTACCTAATTAATGACATCCTTGCGAACATCTTTGTATTAGGACTAGGCACTCTTTGCCCACCGGTTTGTGTGACTTACTGAAGATACAATTATTATGTTATGGTCATTATGTTCCCTGTATATTTATGGCGTTTGTACTAAAGTTAAAACAATTCTCATTCTCATTTTTCAATCTTTCTTTGTATAAATTTCTTGCTATCATTAAGGAAATAAATATTGAAATGATATACTTATAGTAGAAAAAACTAAAATCATTATCGCTTAAAGACACTCAAAATGTCCGGATCCGCCATATTTCGCAGAAAAATTAAACGATAGAACAACTGATGTACCTACATGTACATTCCGTGAACTTAGGCGAAAACAGCTGTCATTCCATCTGACGCTAGGGAATGACAGCTCACTTCAAACTCACTTCAAGTTCACCTACGTTTTCACGGTGACATTTCTACATTATAGATAGAATTTGAAAGAAAAGTGAACCGATTGGATTGGTTCCTCCAATCAGAAGATCGCGAGACCGTCACAAAAATACATTATAAAAGAAACTGAGAATTTTATTAGGACAATTATTTTATTATTCACTTTGGATTGGTTAGTGATGTGGTATTTACCAGACCCCTACCCTTAGCTGTGTTCCACCACAAATGGCAGCCCATAGGCTCTATGACCTACAAATACTGCTGACCTACCAAAACGTAAGAGCTGTCAGTATGAAAAATCAGCATCAAATAAATGTTTACAATAAACCACAAATAGCAGTTGAGTCGTTCGACCTTATAAACTCATTGTGCACATCCTTGATCGAATTCGTTGGAGCCGGGAGCGGCTTGCCCTCACAGAGGCGTCCGAGTGCCAACGACACCGATATAAAAACATTTACACTGACAAACATCTCTGTGCACTTATTCACAGCGCTGCTTGTATAAGAAACACGTCAGAAAGCTGTCACATCCAATACATTTTATGTCAGTTCTTTATTTCTCCACACGCATTGCTGTGTCGGTCTGTCTATATTCTCATAGCGTGGTTTGAACCGGAGTATGGCAAATAGGTTCTTGAAGTCTTACGAGGAGCAGACTAGACTACAGTTATATTTTTTGCTAATAAAAGCTAAAAATAGCCGGGGATTTGTCATTGTGGCGTGGCTTTTTAACCTGTTTGAACTGGGGACAATTTTCAGACGTGTCTTCGCATTAATTGCTGGTTTGTAATATGAGTAACAGGGATATGGTTACATAACATGGATCTGGTGTAATTACAAGATGTTGTGGTCATTCTGTTAGTATGACGAGATCTGCAAATACACGACCTACATATCTCTATGAAAGGGTCCTCAAGTTACGCCACGTCCGCGCTTCCCTCTGCAGGTTCCTGTGTGAAATATCAACGGAAACGGCCGGCTTCAGAGCTTCGCCGGTACTTAAGCGTCCAATTGAACAAACGAGCGTGATAACCCTGGATCCGGTCCCGTGACTTGATTCGTTGTGGCCTCTTAATGTACCTAAATGCAGTCATTACTGATGATGACTGATCTACGTCACGATAGGATCATGAAATGATGTTTCTTTCGTTTCTGACATGCTATCTGGCCGTACCGGTACCGCTATTATATTAGTAAATTATTAGAAAAAAATATTCTTGCGTACCTACCTTCTAGGTGATTTCTAACATTCTCAGAGTCAAAAAATGCATTTACATGTTCCAAAAGCTAATGGCAACGCTCCCAAATATTTGAGTAACACACACGTTCACTCGGTCCGGGTCGGCAATTTAAGGAGACACTAGCACTACGATAAGCCCACGACAATACAATAATGGACGCTCTTTTGCCTAATGGGTCGCATCCTGCACGGCCCAAGCGCAGTCCAGTCAATGCTAAGAGTTCGCTCCTCCACGGCACTTGTTCGTTTCCAGAAACTAAATTTCATTGTTCATGTTTCCCTAATCGTGTGTGTGATCACGTTTCGTGTCATTCTAGACATCCTCGTGTGGGTTTCAAGTGTCGTAGCTCTGGTGAGGCATCGCTGCGCCAATCGACGGACGTCGGCGACGACGGACGATGTGCCTGTTGCGATCTCGAAAACGATAACGAATTTCGACAACTTAAGCCACAGTTATCTGTTTATCTCTATCTTTATTGTGTTATGGATGCAGTGTTGAGGATGGGAAAGTGCATTTTATGACAGAATTTTACCTGTGCAGTGTATAGTGACGGACATGCCTGAGTTTCGACGCCTGGCAGCTAGTGTGAAAAAAAAGAAGCCACTTTCGCCGACTCAGCGGTTGAGTCACTCAAACAGTTCTATTTACTTGATGCGATAACGTTTTAGGTGAGTCTGTCATTAGTGTAAAGTGGTGTATCCCTTACATTAATGACCACTTAGCTAACGTGGACAGGTGTGTGCTTCAAAGGCATTATCTTTGTCCCTAAAATGTTCACTATTTTTACCATTTTTAGTTATCAGTGTTTCTTACAAGGCGGGATGTAGATTTTTTTTCCGTTCATCTAACGAGGGATAAATACCTATTGTAAGTATCATGGGTTATTCACTTATATTTCCATAATAGTAGTAGGCTCCATGCATGATTTCTTTCGATACGCTCATAATTTATGAGGCGATTATATTTGACAGTTGACTTGACAGATGAAAAAAAAAACAAACCTTCCAATTAACTTTGTAAATAAGCACATAAGTAGGTATCTATTTACCTGCTTAACCCAGGTAATTATTAACACTTAAGTTTGCAATCATACCTTGTTCGCACAATAATACAATTGATAGATCACCAGCACAAATTATAAAGTTAACAACATTCCTTCACATTAACAAAAATATTGAACTACTAACTCACACAGCTTAACCAAATTCTAACTCATTGAAAGGTTTCCAACCACTAAAACATCATAAAAATGTCGTCAAAACAAAGAAACAGTATATTTACCTTTGACCTTAGTGCGTTTGTTTACTTTTTTGAGGTTATGTTTAACATTGGCCACCAAACAAACTTCAGTATTCTTTTTTCAAAGTAAACTTTTCTTAGCACATCACAGACACACAAAACGAACTGTTCCCATTACAATCTTCATGAACAATGATTGTTTTCTCGTATTATGTTTACATTAAATACTATTACTCTATTACTTATCAGCTGATGAGCTGAGCTGTTTTGTATATAATTTGTTGCAATATAACATCTCTACGCATTCTTATTGGTTGTAGTGTCACGATCTCTTGCGGAGTCATTCATTACTACATTCATTCATGATTTACGTGTCTACTTCGTGGTTCTCTGTGATAACGCGAGATGGCGGTATTATAAAAAAACTGAATTCCTCATATTTTTCATTTGTACATTTGTCATAAACTGCATTGATGTAAGGACGGATATCTTAGCAGGGTTTCCTAGGTTTGACCCCGGTAGAGAAAAGGTTCCAATTTACCATTACCTTACAAGACCTGTTCTATCTCTAGTAGGTACCAAACTCAATTTATTACACATCCCTCAGGTAAGATCTGGGATATTTTCTCTCAAACTCAAAAACTCAAAGCATTTATTTCAATTAAACCATTTACAGGCACTTTTGAATTGTCAAAAAGTCGATCAGTTGGAAAGTTGAAGCTAGTTGCCCATTCCAAAACGTAGATCTCTATGGAGAAGAACGGGCAAGAAACTCCACGGACACTCTTTTAAAATCAAGTTGAAATATTACAAAATCTTGGGAACATTATTCTTGTTGCTTCTGTATGTGAGAACAATGTAAAAAAATTGTTATAAACAGTTCTAAATACAAGATAAAAATAAACCCTGGAAGTTAGGAGATGACCAGTCTCAACCGACAGCGCCTGTTCACGAACTTGACGCGTGGATCAGAACCATCCAGCTCAACCATTTTGTAGGGAACCGAATGATCCAACACTCGCGCCACCATCAGTGAGACATTTAAGTGAGTATGACATACTCTCAACTGCCATGCTTTTTTCTCTAATTACTATGTTTACAACAACCTATGAATTTTCCTGGAAAAGTTTTTCGTAATTAAGTCAGAAAATACGTTGTTATTCTACAACCTAATTGCTTTTTAAATGCCGAGTAGAAGTTTCCAGTGAAATGTTTATACCACCTACCTAATGCCGTAAAGAAAATTGAAAATCTTAATTGGTACTTCCAATTATTATTAATCAGAATTCTATTGTCGGCGAAGCCTTCTGAAGTGGTCGCGTGGATATTTGATTACTTTTTCAATGGCGAAAAATAAAATAAATTAAATATGTAAAAAAGAAAAGTGTAAATTGGAGAGAAGAGAGCTTATAGACCTCTCAATCAGTTAAGTAAGACGTAGACATATAAAATAACATCACGGATTTATTCGAGGGGTTAGGCAAAGATCTTCTCATAGTAGTTACCTACACTCACATTTCGCCAGTTACGTTAGATCCCGTGTGTGTGTGTTAACAGGGGGCGAGCCGATTGCCATCAACCGACCACAAACTATTTCCAAAATAAAACAACCGTCTTCCGGAAAAACACAACAAAGTGAAAAATAACTTCAATTTCGGAAGTCGTTTACTTTGGAATATGTATTTTGTCACCGCCTTCCGAAATTAAAGTTATATCACTTAGTAGTGGTTTTCCGGAAGTCGGTTAAGTACTTTTTAGTAATAGTACATACCTACCCCACACCAATTCCAAATTTCATCATCCTTGGGGTCAAAACAATGCATATTTATGCGATAGCAGCAATTGCGGTTGATTTCCTGTCATAATTTTTTGAAGAGTTCCGTTGTCTGTCTCCGAAACGCATAATCAGATCTATATGAAATTTAAATGGGACCATTTCGGAATGAACCCCTTTCGAACTATAAATAATTTTGCAAATCCGTCTATATATGACGGAGTTATGCCCGAACATCCATTAAAAAAAAACATGTCGAATTGATAACCTTCTTTTTGAACTCGTTTAAAAACAAAGTCCCCCGCCGCATCTGTCTGTCTGTTCGCGATAAACTCAAAACTACTGAACGGATTTACATGCGGTTTTCACCACCAGATAGAGTGATGCATGAGGAAAGTTTATATGTATAATTTGTTAAGATTTTATGTAAATAGGTCAACGCGGACGAAAACGGCGGCAAAAGCTAGTAATGTAATAACTCAACTCAAAGCATTTATTTCAAATAAACCAATTACAGGCACTGTTGAATTGTCAAGGTCGGTGAGTTAGAAAGATGAAGCTAGTTGCCCATTCCAAAGCGTAGGTACCTATGGAGAAGTACAGGCAAGAAACTCCATGGACACTCTTTTAAAATCATGGTATTGTTACAAAAGGTTGGGTACATCATTATGTTGAAATTATCAATGTGAGAACGATGTAAAAAGACGTGCACATTAAAGCGTCCGTAATTAAAACAAAAATAAAATAACAATTCAGAAATTAAAATAAGTCGTGGGAGCTAAGAGATGACCAGTCCCTACTGGCGGCGCCCGTTCACGAACATGACGTATGGATCAGCACCATTCAGCTTAACCATTTTGAAGGGGACTTAATGATCCAACAATAACAATAAAATGCAAAGAAATTTCACAAATATTACATCCTCTGCAATCATGTACAAAAACTACAGTTTACCTGTTACGGCTGTTACACAATGTATCTAATTATAGCCTATGTACACATTCTCTCACATAACATTGTATTTTTACAATTACATAGGGAAGCAAATCAGGTTTTCCAAGTCGCGATTTATCTATAGTTTTTCTACCTTTCTCACTCTTGTAACAAGTGGTCGCGCAGTAGTCGAAATTTGACCATATTCTTTTATTAACTTAATGTATTTCTAATGCATTATTATATGAAAATCTTAATAACAGTACTCTGCCTTCTCCTTCGGGAACACTAAGCGTAATATTTATTGAAAGGGAGAAACTTGAAACTGAACAATTACATTCATATTATATGGAAAATTGCGTGTTTCTTGTAACTCCACCAGTTTGTAGAACATTCCACAAATGCCACTTCTTATAATCCACACTTGGGGTTATTTTAGCGATTTATAGTCTTCAGAAAATTAATACCTAGGTATTTCAATTACAAACTGGCTAGAGATTAGGCGCATTAGTTTTATACCCTACCCATGCAAGTTTATTTTTAGGGAGGAGCATTTTCAGCTCCACGAAGCGGTCTCGATAAATTTTGCGTTTCACTTCGGATACGTTAGGTTATCGTTTGTTCATTCATACAAGGAGTTACGTTGTCCACTTGAACAGAAAATCTTTACGATTAAGAGAATGTGGGATGCAAGAGCGAGCAAAGCGAGCTCGAAAATTTTAAGAACTCTTCTCGAATAGGCGACGCAACCTCGTCCGCTTGAAATTTCAGTCCCCAAAGCTCGTTCTTTCTATTTTTGTTTCTGCTCGACTCCTAAGGGTCGTAGCATGGTGCTATCAAAGTCAAAAAGAATTTTTCCAATCCAAAAAGGTAGTTCCAGAAATTAGCGCGTTCAAACAAACAAGCAAACAAACTTTTCAGCTTAATATAATTAATATATAGATAGATAAGTTTGTGTATTTCTTGTTACTTAAATTTTATATTGTTGCTGTTAGATGGTCCTTTTGAATACAACAAAATAAACGGGTGTGCTTATAATACAAAACTAATTAAGTACAGTTGTTCCAAACGTAGTTAAATCGGTTTATACCCACAAGTATTCGGAAGTTAATATTCGCTGCAGCACGACATCATGTGACCTTATCAAACTTTTAACAGACTTATGATAAGTTCTCTTGCGTGGAAAAGTAACGCTTCAAACAGATGCTGCGTCTCGGGACAAAACTTGAGATATTCGTAGAAACATAATTTGCTGTAGAAAAACAACGTCATTGATATCGTCGGTCCCGGCTGTCATTTCGGGATCTTTGACAGTCGTTACAGGTACTCACAAGTCTCACGGTCTGACAGCCAGACTTACTAAAGTGTATCGTGTTACTCAGAGCTGGGTTGTGGAGTTCAGTTAGGCAGTCGATTAATGTAAAATACTGGTATTCAGCTGCATCCGGTTAGGCTGGAAGCTGACTCCAACAAAAAGCTAAGCAGATCTAAGGGACATAAATATCCATATTTCATCAAAAATCAAACGAAACAAAACATCTAAATCAATTGAAATTTGATAAAACGAGCGCCATAACAGTTCCTGCAGTTCGTACCCCTTCACTTTTCACCGGCTTCCAATTATTACTTGAACTCTGAGTCATCAAGATAAGTTAGTTAGAATGAAATCACTTGTATTTGTCAAACCACTTCACTTAACGGATGTCGCCAATACCGAAGACTAAGTTACCTACCAAGTTCATATTATTTTCTACTAGCTAATGCTCCCGTCTTCAGCTGTGTTTATTTTTTTAACACGAGTATCCAGGATCCAAATTTACCTATATCCTTCTCCAGGTCCCAGGCTACCAATCTGTTAAATAGATAGCGACGAGCTATTAACGATTTTTACGCTCAAGAAACGTACAAAAGATTGTAGGCTGTAGTAGGTAACACAGAGGCCCTAGTGTGAGTTTCATTTAACCATCTCGATCAAGCGCAGTGAGCGCGTTTGGTGCTCCGATTGGCCCTGGATTGGTGACGGACCAATCGGAGCGCCGAACGCGCTCACTGCGTTTGATGGAGATGGTTTAATGAAACTCACACTAGGGCCTCAGATCACTGACTTTTCGCACCGAGTACCTTCTCGTTTTCGCCAGCGAGAGCTATCAAAGACAGTAATTACTCAAGCAACGCTCGCTTGGCGGGCACAACACTCGCTGTGAGACTTACGCGTGGTACATAAGCATGCTTTCGAGTAATCGCTCGTCGCCGTCGCACACTCGCTGCTCTTTGCTCGCCAACTCGTTTCTAGTTTCTAGCTCGAATCACTTCTCGGCGGTGGATCAGGTGTCCAATCAAAAGCTTTGTAAACTGTTACAATTACCCCGAAACAAAAGACAGTTCAGCACATTTTTACACCTGAACATTTTCCTATGAGGCAAGTCAGGAAAGTTCCAACAAAGTGCATAGTCACCAAACAACCATGAGGTTTCAAAAAAAAAAATGAAATGTTTATTTATGTAAGTAGATCTAAAAAAGACACTTTTACACATCAATATTTTGTTGGTCAATATTTTAAAAACTAGATGGCGCTGGCATTTCCTAGCTGACTGTTCCCTGTGAAGAAAAGCCGAAACAAACTCGGAAATCATGGTCTCTTTTTAAGTCCAAACATTATATTATTTGAATTTTATGTGCCTTTTGAAGAAAGAGCCATTGCAGCTTTGAATGACTCAAGATCTAATTGAGCCTAGTTCCAGTAAAGCTATTAGAACAAAAACTGCACAATGGAAACTGCAAATGCTTGGGGCAGTACTCATAATAGTTTTAATACTAAATACTACCGCCATCATTAATCATTGGGTGCAAAATGATAGTGTGAATCGGAAAGCCACTTGAAATAGGTACTATTACGGTAATTGCTTGGTTGTATTATGGGAAAAACGATGGGGTGATGTAGAATTTGTTGGCTTTTAGGATCAATTAATCCTTTTCTGCTAGAGTTTGTGAAAAGCGACATATGCAGTGCTTCGAGACAAGTTTGTTCCTGTATTTTAATGCTCGTCGAAACAACAAAAGATGGTTCTAAGGGTGATCTTCGCATTGGAAACACCCGGGCGTTTCCTCCCGCCTTATGCGAAACAGGAACCTCCCGAAACAGTCGTGTCCGGTGAGGACCTGTGTCAGGCGGAAGGTAAGGACGCCAAGCCCAGGGGTCTTCAAGCCACTCCTCAAAGAGGGGACTTACCGCCGCAATCGTGGCGTGCCCGATGTAAAGATGGCCACACATCCATGGACCCACCTTGGCAAATGTAGCTAAACCTGATCGACCGGTGCGGCTGTTCGTCTTACCCACAAGCCCATTCTTAATTTTTTACAAAAAGATCAAATATATTTGAGTTAGTCGAGTTACCCAAACTCTTTAGTTAGGTACATACACTGAATGGAAGTATATGAAAGAAAACCTAGAACTTCATGTTTTCAATGTGTTTTACCATCGATTTTATTAGTATTACATATAGTATTCGTCTCATATATTTCTAAGAAAATTAAATGCTGTTTGTGCGTTCGGAAGCGCATTACTTCGGAACGGCTAAGCTGGACCGATTTGGTAAATTTTGTTTTATAATTTTCGTGATAGTCCGAACAGGGTCTTACGAAAAGAAAAAGTAAATAAAGTTGGCAGAATACTTGGAAAATTCGGGAAAATTTAAAGTGCATTTTCTATGGGAACTTTGTATGAATGATAAAATTTTGGATAGGTTAGAACGTCTGTCGGGTAAGCTAGAACATAATATAAATCAAAGTTATCTAGATTATTCAAAAGGCATGAAGAAACTTAATATTAATATAATTCTAACTAGATAATTCCGGTTATATCGGCGCCCAATAAACCTGACTCACTATAACAAATGACTTCGCAACGTAGCACAAAAAAAGCAAACAAAAAATGGGTATACTGACACCTCATGTTCTAATCATTAAAGCATATAGGTGAGATGTGTCATCTTGTCGTATTGAATATATTGTTGCAATTGACATGGTAGAAAAAAAGATGGCTGACCAGTATTTGCGGATGAATTTAAAGTAGGACATCCTGTGGCTAAGCAACGGAACTGAGAGTTAACTTTGAGACATTATTACAAAACAAGGCTTATCTTTTGGTATGGTTTAAACCTTTTTTTTTTGTTTTTTGGGTGGGAAATCATCAAATAACTTCTCCCGCTCTGGGTGGAGCGGGAGGGCGTGTCAGACTTTTACTGACTAAAACCCACCCGTGTTCCCTCAGTTGCCTGTATGCCAGGGGCTGCGGTATCTCTTTCGAACAACCCGCACCCCTGGCAGGCATCGGCGCTTGCGGGCCCCATCTGTTGCTGCTGACATCTCTTTGAGGCGCGCGTGGAACACAACACGCCGTCGACCCGGGCTGGGTCCTTACCGGACAGCGAGCTACCCATTACTCGCCGTCCGCAAGCCCGTGCCTACAGTGGCCGGGAATCAGCCTGGGATTCTCGACGCCCAGGGCGTCTCCTGCGAAGGGCGGGAGGGCGGATGTACTGCATCTCCCTCACGTGCGCCGCCTCCCTCTTTGCGAGCATAACTGCTTCGCTGAAGGAGGCGACTGCTAGCCATGCACTCTCGCTCCGTACCATGGCCTGGACCAGGGTCGAACGCGAGAGATCGCCGCCGCCGATCACCTCCACGAGGACACGGCAGTGCTCCGCCCAAGCCGGGCAGACTTCCACCGTATGCTCCACCGTGTCCTCAGGGCGATCTTCGCAATGGAAACACCCGGGCATTTCCTTCCGCCCTATTCGAAACAGGAACCTCCCGAAACAGCCATGTCCGGTGAGTGTGTCAGGCGGAAGGTGAGGACGCCATGCCGCCTCTCAAGCCACTCCTCAAAGAGGGGACTTACCGCCGCAATCGTGGCGTGCCCAATGGTTGAAACCATCGAGCCTGTTTTATGTTTAAATAAGAACCTAACTGTAATCGAAATACAGCTCCTTTTACAAAACTGACAACATAGTCCAGTGCTCAATTTACATTTTTGTATTAAGAACCCAAATGGAAGAAAAGTTGGTAATGCCGAAACTGCCTGATAGTTTTAGGCTAGAACTAAAGTTATATCGCGTTTTGTAATAAGACGGTATATAGGTCTAGTATTAGCCCCGAGGAAGAGATCCGCAGGAGAACCAAGGTAACCGACATAGCCCGAAGAATTGCCAAACTTAAGTGGTAGTGGGCAGGGCACATTGCTCGCAGAACAGATGGCCGATGGGGCCGAAAGGTTCTGGAGTGCTGACCGCGTACCGAAAGACGTAGAGTGGGAAGGCCTCCCACAAGGTGGACCGATGACCTTGTGAAGGCGGCGGGAATCCGCTGGATGTGGGAAGCACAAGACCTGTTGAAGTGGAGGAGCATGGGGGAGGGCTATGTCCAGCAGTGGATATCTTCCGGCTGAAATGATGATGATTAGGCCCTGGGTTTGCTTTCCGGATCGGTTGTTATT
Organism: Polymixis lichenea; assembly: GCA_949091785.1. Classification (NCBI taxonomy): domain Eukaryota; kingdom Metazoa; phylum Arthropoda; class Insecta; order Lepidoptera; family Noctuidae; genus Polymixis; species Polymixis lichenea. The sequence continues at coordinate 20,660,819 of OX420948.1, read as the reverse complement.
TGGTTTTTCCATCTGGAATTACTCAGTAGCAGCTCGGAGTCTGGATTTGCGCCCGGTTGATGGCAATACGCTCGCCCCCTATTACATGGGACTTAAACATAACTGACGAAATGTGGTTGTATATACATGGTGTAACAGAAACCCTATTGCTATCCTTAAGTACTAAAGATAACAGCTGGTATAGGATCACTATACATAGTTTCAGCTCAAAATAAAATACTCTAAGAATTGATATCAAATTTTCGGTTTCATATGTTTCTTAAATTTAAATCACAACAAACGTGTCACCGCACTACGTAGGTCAATAACTTTCCACGTTACTTGCCAATATCACGATAAATCTCTTCCGAGTGATGTTTTTATTTCAATTTGAAAAGTTCGGTTTCAGTATCAATGTGTTAAAAATTCTCATAACTTCCGAACATGTAGAGATAGGATTAAAAAGCCCTTCCAATATCGTTTGATATCATCCAAAGAATCCATGCCCTTGGCACAGTATTACAAGGAAATATTGTAATACTGTGCCCTTGGTATGTATGTACCCTTTCCGTGACACGTTGTATATGGTTCATACACCGCCGTCTGCCTTTCCCTTCGGGGCACACAGGCGTGATGTTATGTGATGTTTATGTTATGAAAAACAGATGTGCTAAAATAATGGCATATAATGAACACTAAAACGTAATTGAATTATCTAGGAACGTGCTCGGTATTCGTAGACGGTCTACGAGAAATCTCGTAGAGGGTGAGTTTCGTAGACCCTGAAGATATCTTGGCGTTTGTAAGTTTTGGTTATAAAGTATATTTCGTCGTGTGTACATAATTGTTTAAATAAAAACAATACGCCTTGTTTCCCCGAGAGGTTGGGCAGAGGTGTACGGTGTACCTATTACACCCACATAATATTTCGCCAATAGTCTTTAAGTCCCATGAGGGGCGAGCCTATTTTCATCAAGCGGCCCAATTCCATGCTCCAAAAAATTCCAGATAGAAAAACCCAAAAGCTTTGGTCGACCTGGGAATGAAATCAGGACTCACGGTTTCCTTTTTGAAAAAAAAAACTTTTATTTTCACTTGGTCTAGGCAAATGTTTTATGCGCAGTAAAATGAGGCAGGTAGGTACCGTGTCTGACCAAAATGTTACTGAATTCAGTGGACAAGAGTCTTTAGCTATGTCCATAAACTGTAAACTCATGGTCTACATACATGGACATTGATTTATTATGTCAACATCAGCGGATTTCATATTCTTCACATAGGTACATTTTCTCGGAAAATATATTCATCACATTGTGTTTAAACTGTAGTTTGCGCAGTTCCGAGAGCCGTGTTCAATCTGTCACGTCATTCAGGACTTAGGTCGGATAATAATTATCTCCCATGGTTTAATATAATGATTATAAATTAATATTCTTGGTAATAAACGGGTCATAAGTAAAAAATGTGGCGCAATGTTTGACGTAGCGATTTTCCGGGTAGGTACGATTTTTTCTCACAGATTTATCTCCAGTATTTGTTAGGTTAAGTTAGCGAGAGTTTAATGGAGAGTTAAACAATTTACTTAGAAATGGAATCCTCTTTTTGTCAGTGCAACAGTCGTGCTCTATTAAGCCTTAAGATAACGTCATTCTATATTAAGTTATAATTCGTCTGAAATAAACATTGGATTAATATATCTAGCTAGCAGTACTGACTTACTACATAAATAAACTTGTCTAAATGTGATCAGAGAGGCAATTCTCGTAATTTTAAGAACGTTCATAGTCTCAATCTGTCAAAAGTACCTCGAGTTTCTATACATTTTTCACAAGTTTTTGACATTTGATTGTCGCCGAGATGACACGGCGAATAGATTTTGAACGTTTTTAGTTATGAGAATTCGTCTTTAGATGCAAGTCAAACTCAAATTGAGAATGCCACTAATCTATCTATCAAATCTGACCAAATATCGGTTACCTACAACTGGTACCAAGTTACTTACTTGTTATGCATAAATTCATGAAAACATTTTTTTTTAAGCTTTCTGGCTTCTTTTATCATAGACACTATAGAATAACTTCCCACGGAGTTTTCAGTCACTCATTTGCACGTGTTATATTTACAGTACATTACAGTTGCCTTCCTGAATTACGAGTTGTTGGTTTGAAGCCAAACAGAAGGCGTTACTCTGTGTAAATTATTTAATCACCACTACTCTTAAAACGGTGAAGGAAACCGGCAACCTTCATGTCCTAGAACCATACATTTGAAGACATGTGACATCTACCAACTATTTGTCTGAATGTATGATTCGGTCTGGAGCATAAACGACTTTACGGATTTACATGAGGCACACAGATAGTTTACAACCTGGATAAACACTTACTTACTTTTAATCCTGGTATTAGGCGGATATTCCGACATTCAAGCGAGTGAAGCCGCGGGGAAAAGAAAGCTATTAATCACTTAAAACATGCCCCAATGTAACGCAAATGACGTAGGCAGACTTGTGGTATTTCCTACCACTTAACGGTACTCATTATAATAATTATAACATTTAATATAAGGAAGTGTGTTCCGAATTAAATTATGTTGTGGTCACCGTAATGAATGTATTTTTGTGGGAAATTCTACCACAAACTAGTTTGGTTATAGCTCCTTTAGTTTTAAGATCAAAAGGTCAAAGGATCGTTAGGTTATAAAAAACTTGCCAATTGCGTGTCTGACCACGCACAATGAAAGTTTCCGTAGTTTGGATGAATTTATCCCAAAAATAAAACTAAACATTACTTGAAAAACGTGGTCTGTCTTACATCGACATACTACTCTGTCAAGAAAGTACTGGGAAAGGATCAATAATACACAAAATGTTAGTTATTTATCCAAATTTATTTAATCGCCATCAAAGTATGCTCCTTCAGAAACGATACACTTACGCCAACGAATGATTTGATAAACGATTTTTTAAACGCTTTTTCCGGAATTGAGTTCGCGTATTATCTTTTATGTCTTCTAGGGAATGAAAACGGGTGCCACGAACCACGAAGTGGTAATTTGAGTTTAGGAAAAAGAAAGAAATTGGCTGGAGCACTATCTGGTGAATAAGGTGGTTGCTCTATGATATTTGTTGAGTTTTTGGTCAAAAATTCGTTCACAATGATGGCCTTGTGCGAATGCGCATTATCGTGGTGCAAAATCCAAAAAAATCTTTCCACAAATCTGGCCTTTTTCATCGAATTTGCTCTGTTAAACGCCGCATAAAACTCAAATAATATTCTTTATAATATACCTTCCGGCAAAATTTCCGAGTGCACAACATCGCGATAGTCAAAGAAAACAGTCAACATGACTTCGACTTTTGATCGACTTTGGCGTGGCTTTTTCGGTTTCGGTTCAGTTGGAAGGCGCCACTCCGAAGCTTGTTGACTAGTATGCACGTCGAACTCGTAAACCCATGTGTCATCACCAATAACAATGCGTTTCATGAAAGTTGGGTTGGAATTCATCGTTCTAGCATGTCCTCAGCGACTCTTATGCGATTGAGTTTTTGGAGAAAATTCAGGTCTTTTGGGACTAGCCGAGCGACAACATCTTTCATACCCAATTGATTATTTAAAATGGTACGGATTGACTCGTGAGACACAGAAAGTTCAGCGGCTAGCTATCAAACTTGAATGAGGATTTTCAGTCAATATTACCTTCACTTTTGCGATGTTAACTTCAGTCGAAGACGTTGATGGCCTACCAGAGCGAGGCAAATCTTCCATCACATCTCGACCGCTTTTGAACGCTTTGTACCACTCATAAGCACATGTTTTTGATAAAGTCGATTCACCGTAAGCCTTCTGTAATTCTGTAATATTTTCAGGGACTCCGAACACGAAATTCCATTGGCGATGCAAAATTTAAGACAAACTCTCTGTTCGATGTTTTTGTCCATTATGAAATTCGCAATACACACTAGATATGATCTAACTAAAACAACACTGTTTTTAATCTAATTAACAGATGCAACTCAAACTCCGCGCCAAAACGGAAAACAGAGGGGCAATTCTCGTAATTTTCGGAAACGTTCACAGTCTGATTTCAGTCTCAATCTGTCAAAAATACCTCGTGTTTCCATAAATTTTTGACAAGTTTTTGACATTTCGTTGTCGCCGAGATGACACTGCGACTAGGTTTTGAACGTTTTTAATTACAAGAATTGGCCTTCAGTTGTACCAATCTAACAAAAAAAAAAACGAACCATAAACCAATCATCCAATCCCGATACCCCAACTGCAAATGTAAATTCGAGCATAATCAAATATTTCGAAGACATGTGACATCCACCCACCTGCATTGGGCCCGCGTTATGGATTATGGCTCACTCTCGCTCATAGTGGAGGCCTGTGTCCTAACACTGGGAACATTATAAGCTGATAGATAATGTTAATGCTCGTAATAAAAATCATAGGTCCCGTTCGTAATCTTTATTCATATGTAATGCTTCTGTACGTTTGTATGTCACTGAACTCCTCCTAAAAGGCTGGACCGAATTTAAGAATTTTTTTTGAGTGGATCCCCGGTTGATTTAGATTCACAATTGGACCCGGGAGGTGGCGCTGCGATCGAGGTGTAGGTAACACGAAATCGTCTGTCCGGTCACCTAGTAATTTATTTAAAAAGATCAATAGCCGAATGTATAAAAGACCATCACTCAAGAACAGCTCGATCGATTTGGCTTTTATTGTTGTGTTTGTCATAAATTGTGAGGACAAGGTTTACGAAAAATATTTTTTTTTTATAAATCCACCGGAACGTCGGAAATTCAAACCGGGCGACGCGACACCGCTACTCTTATACTTATATGTATATAAAAATGAATTAACGTTTGTTAGTCTCACAAAAACTCGATTTGACTAATTTTGTAAAGTCCAAGGAAGGTTTAAAAGGTGAGAAAATATAAAGAAATTGCAAGAAAAGAAATTAAAACCTGTAGATAAGTTCAGACAACGTTTATTGACGGTACGAAGTTCGCCGGGTCAGCAGTGACATAAAAGAATCTAAAATTATTGTTACCAGTGGTTTAAACGCGTAGATTAAACTATACAACATTTAACGAAAAGGGTATAAACATTCCAAGGGCACGGCTTCTTTGGATGATATCAAACGATATTGGAAGGGTTTTTTAATCCTATCCGTACATGTTGGGAAGTTATAAGAATTTTTAATACATTGATACCAGAAACCGAAATTTTCAAATTGAAGTAAACACATCACTCGGAACAGATTTATCGTGATATTGGCAAGTAACGTGGAAAGTTATTGACCTACGTAGTGCGGTGACACGTTTGTTATGAATTATTTGAATTTAAGAAACATATGGAACCGAAAATTTTGTATCAATTCTTAGAGTATTTTATTTGAGCTGAAACTATGTATAGTGATTCTATACCAGCTGTTATCTTTAGTGCTTAAGGATAGCAATAGGGTTTTAGTAATATCCTCTATATTTGAATTGAATAAAGCAACTGGTTAACTCCAAACAAATAGAAAATTAATTCAAAACACAGACTCTAGACGCCAGTTCATTACTCTATGTAATTATCTTTTCAATACCTACTTTTTTCTCAACGTCTAATAACAATATTTCAATGTCAGGTCGAATCTCGTATGACGCCATTTTTTATACCAAAATCAATCGACATAGACAGTCTGTGTTGATTTTTAATCAAATTTAATGTTATCAACATTACGGGATTACATACGGGACTTCTTTGAGAATTTAAAAAGTTATTGGGTTAGAATTTGTGTTAATATTTCGCGCAGACGAGCTATTTGAGTTGGCTTTACTTTTTTTGCTTGTCAAGTATTCGAATTTGTAGTGCCGTACTACATACGATGTCAGTTTAATATGTACCGGTAATTTTATTTATTATTTGGAACTCAATTGAAAGAGATAACTTTAAAACTCGTCCTGTCATGTTTTTTGGAAATGAGTGAAAAGCTCATATTAAAACGGGAAGCATATAATAATAATAATAATATAATAATCGTTTATTTATAAAAGGGGACACATTTTCATTTACAGAGTATCTTAACAATTTAAAATAGGGCACAGATGCTTATTGCCTGAACTAGGTTGAACCTGTGCTTCAGGCTAGGAAGTGCTTAAATACTTAATGTAATAAATTAACAATGTGTATAATGTAATAACTAAATTAAAATTAGGAAAAAAAAAAGTAAAATAAAAATAGCATGTTAGTCGTTCTATTTGCAGACAACAAGTAGATCTTCTGTCTGTGCATAAGCGATGGTTAGTAAATATGTAGTAATAATTTTCTTACAACTAAAGTAATTCAATTTATAGATACTTAGTTTTCTATTTAGCCTATTGTACAGAAATGGGCCTAAGAATGTAAAAAACCTTTCTACAAAGACATGTTTCGAGGTTGTATTAGATGTACATACTATATCATTCCGTCTTTTGTTAGTATTGTCAGCAGTGTACGTAAGCATGGTGTGCTGTTTTAATACTAAGTGCAAAATGAAAATTAAATTAAATTGCATAAATACAGACATGGTACTCGGTACGTTGTCATCGCGGGGAACGTCACCGTAGTTTCCCTATACAAACTTCCCGCGCAAAATGAAACGTCACTAATGCCACAGATTAAAAAAAAACGTAGATATATTTTTTTTCCTTAGCTCGCAGACTACAGCACTTAATTCTAAGGTTGAAGGCCGACCACTTCCGTTTGTTAGTCGGCTAGTGGCGCCAACTTTTTATCATAAAATAAACGTTAATTTATTGATGCCATATTGAAAATCGATTTGTTGGTTTTATTCTAATGATTAATTATAGTGATTTAATATGACCACTCGCGTAATAAAACTTGACTTGTCGGAGTTTTCAAAGGTGAATGGCTATTAGCAAACACGTATTAACTACGTTGAATAAAAGGAACTATTCTTTGTCGATACGCCAGCTCGTGGCTAGAAAATAATAGCCTATAGAAAGATAAGCTACGCTTGCAGCGGTCGATTCGTAGATGGGTGATTATTATCAATTACATAACGAGCCCCTCTGTGTCTCTGAAAGACGTACAAACAGTTGGTCTCGGTTGTCATTAGTGGATCTTTGACAGTCGTTACAGACAGTCAGAAGCCCAAAAGTCAGACTAGGTAGGTGCTAGTTTCACAAAGGGGTATCGTGTTGTCCAGTAGACAGATCGCTCCATGTATAATACTGGTATTCAGTTGCATCTAGGCATCATCGGAGGGGCTTGTGGCTAAGTAACAATAGCTGCACGGGTCGATTGATCAGGTTAAGCTACGCTTGCCGCGGTTGGTCCGTGGATGGGTGACCATCTTTATATACCAAGACTTCTCCGTGCCTCGGAAAGCACGTTAAGCCGTTGGTCCCGGCTGTCATTTGTGGATCTTTGACAGTCGTTACGGGTCGTCAGACTCCCAAAAGTCTGACAGCCAGTCTTACCAAGGGGTATCGTGTTACCCAGTTACTGCGTTGTGGAGGTCAGATAGGCAGTCGCTCCATGTAAAATACTGGTATTCAGCTGCATCCGGTTAGACTGGAAGCCGACCCCAACATGGTTGGGAAAAGGCTAGGCAGATGATTCAGTTGCATCTACTTAGACTGGAAGGGGACCCTAAATAGTAGCGAAACGGCTCCGCAGATTTTCGAGGCGCCAGCTCTGTTTTTATTAACTATTGAATATTGGTACATCTACAATGCAATGCAAATGCAATGATGTGATATTAATATTTTTACACAAGAAGTGTTTTCATTCACAATGTATTAATTTGTTAATATAATCCAGCTTTTTGTGCATGAATTGTTTGACGCAGGTCCAAATCAAGTTACGTACGTAACTATTTAGTTTAATCTGTGGTTTAATCAGTAATAAAAGAAAGATTTGCAGTTTTTGGTCGATAAAAATGCCTGACACTTACTGGCTAAAGTGTATATTTAACGAAAACCATGAACACCAATCTACGAAAACTATCTGTCACGCACCAGACAGCTTGACGACGAGCCTATTAACTTTCCAACAATTAAATTTCATCCTTATCCTTATCGCATAAGTGTTAAAATCATTTGAAAGCTATCTGGGACACCAACAGTCCTGTCACATTGTATGTATTATAGATAGCTTGTGTTTGTTTTTGGAATACATGGCATTCCATTTCTGAGTTCCATTCATAACGCTTATTTGTATCTGACAAAAAATACCTCTAGGCGCAATTAAAAAAATGTTACCATTAATTAAGATAATAGGTACAAAGAATAATAAATAATGCTTTGGAATTATGAGACACGTAAGTACCTAATTTGTTCAAAAATATTTTTTAATTTTTATTTAAATTTCTAGTAGTCATTGGATATATGAAGCGGGATGCCGTTGTAAGACGACTAAGCTGTCACGGTGTCAGTTCAGGCCATTTTCGACCCCCTATAACTTCATTGTGGATAAAACTAGCAGCCTGATTACGTAATTAAATATATATATGACGGCGTTTACGTTAAACGCCAGGTTGACAGGACTGTCATTGTCAACCTAGCGAAGCGTCATTGTCGATGGTAGTGCGGGCGGCCATCTTAAACGCACTTTTTGAATGAGACGGCACCCGCGCACCACGCTTGTGACGAATCGCTCAGAATCTTCGCTATCACGCTATTTCAAGATTTAATTAAGTTGATTTCGTATAGTAGTAATCGCTAATTACCTAATTACATTGTGATTCCTAAGAATACTGATTAAAGTACGTGGATTGTGATCTGAAGCCATTTATTCCTATTTCCGCGCCCACCTACCCACATTATTAGAAGAAGATGAGTTCTGGTGAAGAGCCTCGAGGCCGTCCTGGCTCTTCATCAGAAGTGGGATGCGACGTGGCCCAAGTTGAGGACCAGAAGATCAAAACGGATGCCGAGAAATTACTCAACAGTATGGAGACGCTTTTATCTCGAGTTCTCGCGGTTCAGCAAGTACCAACTTTGAACACTAATCATCCTACGCAACTGCTACCCTTCAATCCAGACGACCCTGATGCAGACATTGATGGTTGGTGCAATATAACAGAAGCCATCGTTCAGAAGAGGGGTCTGGATGGAATAGACTTACTCATGGCTCTTACGGGTGCTTTGAAAGGACGAGCTGCGTCTTGCATTACCAAATTGAACCTACAAGATATGACCTGGAGCGTAGTCAAGCAGTCTCTTATAGCGCAGTTTTCTAAACCTAGATTACTTCAGGACTACTTTGATGACGTTCTACGGTTCCAAATCGGAGCCAAAGAAACAGCATCAGAATCTGCACTTCGGCTGTGGAACTTAATAGAACGAATTCCAAAAACCGTGATGCCCGAAGAAGTGGTGACTGGATTTGTGATTTCATTACTTTGTCAAAAAGACAGCCTGTTACGTCGCGAGTTAAACGCTTACAATATCACCACTCGCACTCAATTATTCCGAATACTGGGAGGTGTAACTCTCAAGCGTCGGTCGGATGGTGGAGAAATCAACGAACCTGAGATCAAGCGCTATCGTCCAACCGAAAGGTTCTCAGGTAGATGTAACTTCTGTGGAATAGTGGGTCACCGCTTCGCAGAATGTAGAAAACGTCGTGATCATTCCGGACCTATATCTCAAGACACACCGAGCTCATCACGCGCTTCGGAGAACATTACTCCTGTGACCTGCTACACGTGTGGACAAAAGGGGCATGTGACAACTAACTGTCCCGACAAGAAGAACGGAAGCAAGGCTCCGGTCAAGGAGGTTCATCACTGTGAGCACCGCCCTTCTAGGGGTACTTTGGAAACATCATCCGGTGAGCTTGTGCCCTTTTTATTCGATAGTGGATCGTCTTGTTCACTTTTAAAGGAAAGTTTTTGCGATAATCTCTTGGGTACTGTGCGTAAGGATATCGTTTATCTTAGTGGTATAGGAGGTAATGACATTCAATGCACTACACAAATTCAGAGCGAAGTTAAGATCAATGGACGTTTAATAAGCTTGCTGTTCCATGTGGTCCCCGATTGTAATATATCAGATCCTATAATAATTGGTAGGGATATTTTTGGTTTAGGACTATGCGTGAAAATTGATAATGATAACCTAGTAATATACACCAAAGAGCAATCTCATTTTTGTAATAGGACTTTAGATACATCAGATTTAAGTCTTATTGACACAGATCTGCAGGGGCATGAAAAAGAAATGTTGATTTCAATCTTAAGAAAATATGCAAATCATTTTATAGAAGGTATACCTACCAAACGGGTTAAGACAGGGGTATGTGAACTTAGATTAGTAGATCCGCAAAAGGTCGTATATAGGTGTCCCACTAAACGCGCTCCCATAGAAAAACAAATAATCAGGGAACAGGTCCAAAAATTATTAGATGCCGGAGTGATTCAGGAAAGTTCTTCCCCCTTTGCAAGCCCCATTGTCCTTGTTAAAAAGAAGGACAATACAGACAGATTATGTGTCGATTACAGGGAGCTAAATTCCAAAACCGTGCCCGAACGTTACCCTTTACCCCGTATAGACGAACAAATCGATCAGCTTGTTGGGGCCAATTTCTTCTCCTCGTTAGATATGGCAGCTGGGTTCCACCAGATTCCTGTTCATCCCGATTCAGTGGAGAAAACGGCTTTTGTCACCAATGAGGGCCAATATGAATATCTTGCCATGCCCTTTGGCTTGCGAAATGCGCCTGCAGTCTTTCAGAGATGTATAATAAAAGCCATTAGTCATTTAAAAAATAAACCATTAATCTATATGGATGATGTATTGTGCCACTCTGTGGACATCTCTGAGGGTTTGCAGCGTCTTGACGATGTATTGGCCGCATTATCGGAAGCTGGCTTTTCATTAAACTTAAAAAAATGTAAATTCATGAAGCAAAAGATCGACTATTTAGGATATTCTGTGCAATCTGGTGTGATCAGACCCAACTCGCGGAAAATTCAAGCATTGGTAGATGCCCCTGAACCGAAGTCCGCTACGAATGTCCGACAATTCCTGGGATTAGCTTCTTATTTCCGGAAATTCATCCCCGATTTTACCCGGGTTGTGGGTCCCTTATATCCTCTTACAAAATTAAAAGGACGAATTACTTGGACTACTGTACATGAGAGAATACGCAAAAGATTAATAGACATTCTTACATCTGAACCCGTACTTACCATATTTGACCCGGAACTCCCTGTAGAATTACATACAGACGCTAGCTCGGACGGTTACGGAGCGATCCTTTTACAAAAGAAAGACAACCTTCCACACGTTGTAGAATATTTTAGCCGTCGAACGTCAGATGCGGAATCTCGCTACCACTCTTATGAGCTGGAGACATTAGCAGTCGTTAGAGCAGTAGAACATTTCAGACACTATCTTTATGGTAGGAGTTTTGTAGTTGTTACGGACTGCAATTCATTAAAGGCGTCAAAGTCTAAGAAGGATTTAACTTCCCGTGTATATCGTTGGTGGGCATATTTGCAGGCTTACGACTTTGATATCGTTTATCGCGAAGGCAGCAGAATGGAACACGCTGACTTTCTGTCTCGAAATCCTATTTCAAATTCTGATACGGTTACTCCCTTAGAATCTGAAAAGGTGGCAACTAAATCTGTTCAATTTGTTGAGCTCCACCAAGGTTGGTTATCAGTGGAACAAAAAAGGGATGCTGAAATCCAAGACCTCATCACAAAATACCACAATAACAGTTTTCCTGAAGGAGTAGCCCAAACATATGATGTCAGAGAAGGCATCCTTTATAGGAAAATTGTTCGTAATAAACTGATCTCCTGGCTGCCAGTAGTTCCGCGATCACTTATTTGGACACTCATAAATCATATTCACAATGAATTGCAACATTTAGGCAGGGATAAAACGTTAGACAAGCTCTATGAGAAGTATTGGTTTCCAGACATGTCTAAATGTGTTCGGAAATTCATAGATTCGTGCATAGTTTGTAAGGCTTCTAAAGGCCCGTCGGGAGCTCAGCCCGTTCAGCTTCATCCTATTCCTAAAGTGTCTGTGCCTTGGCACACAGTTCATATAGACTTTTCGGGAAAGCTTAGCGGGAAGAGCGACCGAAAGGAGTATTGCTCAGTAATTATTGACGGTTTTACGAAATACGTTTTACTCGAACATACCACGTCTGTCGATGCAAAGAGTGCAATACATGCACTGCAAAAAGCGGTTTACCTTTTTGGAGCGCCAAAAAGAATCATCGCAGATCAAGGTCGTTGCTACATCAGTTCTGATTTTAAAAGTTTTTGTAGCGACCATAATATAAAACTTCACTTTATTGCGACGGGTGCAAGTAGAGCCAATGGTCAGGTTGAACGAGTGATGCGTACTTTAAAGAGCCTTTTAACTATCGTCGAAAACGATCCTAATAAGACGTGGCGCGATGAATTAGGAAATATTCAGCTTGCACTAAATAGTACAAAATCTACCGTAACCAAATATTCCCCATCAGAGCTTATGTTCGGGATTCGTTCCGATTCGCTGGGTATGTCCAAAATAAACTGCACTGATAAAGACAACGAGGTACGCTTGGATATTGATTCGGTTAGGGAGGATGCATCAGCAAACATCCAGAAAGCTGCTGAATCCGAAACTGTTAGATTCAATCGTGGCCGCGCAAAAATTAAACCATTTTCTAAAGGTGATTACGTGTTCATCAAAAACTGTGAACGTAATCAAACAAAATTGGATAGGAAATTTAGGGGTCCATTCGTGATAACAGAAGTTCTAAATAATGATCGCTATGAACTTAAAAGCATAGTGGATGCTTCCAATCGAACTCTTAAATATTCCCACGAGAATTTACGTGCAGTACCCCGGGGACATGATGGATTACTTGAAATCACGTCTAGTCTTTTAAATGAAGTTGAGGCCGAGACGGCGTCTGATGATGTAGAAAATACTTTGTGCTCAAATAATGATAACAAGTCATTAGACCGTCTTGACACCTTGACCGTATGCTCGGACACTGCTTCGGCTGACTCACGCACTGTCACTGCAAGCTCAGGTACCCTGAGCGCACACTCAGACCCTGAAACATGGGAAGTCCTTCATGAAGTTGAAGTGCACACGGAACAGGACAATTCACCATCATAGGTAGGTATAGTACAAACTATCGTTACTGTAACATTCCTACAATTATGATAAATTGTACAAATGGTCGATCCTGGGCGAAGATATGTCGTCCTTACTATTCCAGGGTGAGTAGCTAGAGGGCACAGTTCACTCGTCACAGAAGGTAGACGAAATATGTCGTCCGAGTCATCGTCTGGTTGGCTTGTCACAGTGGTTTATTTAGCGTCATCTGACGAAATTTGTCGTCCGAGTCAGGTGCTGACTTGTCCTGGATGATCGCCTGCTATTTGTGAGACGAATTGAGTCGTCCGGGTCACATCCTTTTTAGGATTGGCTTGTCTAGATGTTTACAAGGACGTAAATGTGTTGTCTTGGCTAAATTATAGCTTGAATTGGTATCTAATGCGTTGTCGACTGGTCTTACTGAAGTGTAGTCCGAGTCACACCTGACGGTTGGCTAAGCGATACATTGCCTGGTTAGTCCAAGTCATTAAATGATTTTAGTGGATAACCACATAAGTAGCACACAAGCACACAAGTCTTGATTAAAATGATTAAGTCAGGATGAGCGAGCGGGCTGTGCAGTTATCTTAGTTTGTTTCAGATAAATCGCCCGAGGACGGTCGCAAGTCAGTCCGGCCGTGACGGCGTTTACGTTAAACGCCAGGTTGACAGGACTGTCATTGTCAACCTAGCGAAGCGTCATTGTCGATGGTAGTGCGGGCGGCCATCTTAAACGCACTTTTTGAATGAGACGGCACCCGCGCACCACGCTTGTGACGAATCGCTCAGAATCTTCGCTATCACGCTATTTCAAGATTTAATTAAGTTGATTTCGTATAGTAGTAATCGCTAATTACCTAATTACATTGTGATTCCTAAGAATACTGATTAAAGTACGTGGATTGTGATCTGAAGCCATTTATTCCTATTTCCGCGCCCACCTACCCACATTATTAGAAGAAGATGAGTTCTGGTGAAGAGCCTCGAGGCCGTCCTGGCTCTTCATATATATATATATGTTTAAACAATCTAATTTAATGAAATTTGTACTTGTGAGATACATTGTGTTTTCATGCGATGGCCAAGTCAATCTATTTATTGAAAACATAAAAGATTTAAAAAATTGATATGGTTGCTATAAGATGTTGTTAGGTTAGCTAATTAAAATAGAATAAAATCTTTATTTCGAAAAAAAATATAGGTATGTATATATATATAATTACGTAATACTTTAGGACAGGACCCTTAAGTAGGGACTGAATAAATTAACCGACTTGGTATTACATGGATCTCACAACTTTTTACGGTAGAAGAAGAACTGAATTGCGAGACTTGTTTTTTTTACAAGTTATGTTTTTGATGGCATCAGATTGACAGAACGAATGTGATTAAAATTATTTATTGCCAGCCTGTATGACGTCGGTAAGGTCCTCTTTTGCAGACAACTTTTACAGTACCTACATCTCTATTTTAGCTTTCAGACTTCGTCTGTCGCCCTAACATATTCATAACCAAATTCTAAGTAAACGTATATAATTTCGCATCGCTAGCGTTCACAGACGATGACGCAGAACCCTTGCAGCGATTTAACCAAAAAATACACAAAAAGACCAAACTTAACAGTCTTCTTTGAATGATGATCATTGTTAGACTATTTATTTGCTGGTGCCAAACTAATTAACGTTCCAATCCCGACTTTATTGTGTAAACAATAGAGCCTATGGCTTAAGTTAAGGGGGTAAATTTAAGTTGGTGTCGTAACTCTGCGTGCTGACAGGAATGATTGGAAGGCTTGAATAATGAAGTCATAAACGGAACCAGTTTTAATTTTCAGGAATTCAGACTAAGCTTAGGTCAGACAGGCGTTTTTTTCACGCTCTTGTTGTTCAATGTCCCCACTGCTGGGCCACAGGCCTCCTCTCGGTGAGCGGGAGTGGGCCGTAATCCACCACGCGGGCCCAGTGCGTGTTGGTTACATATTTTAAGATTGTTGATTCCCGGTTTCCTCAAGATGTTTTCCTTCACCGTTTTTAAAGGTTATAAAATAATTTACACAAAGAAAAGTTCCTGTCTGGGTACTAACCTTACTACCCACAACTCGTAAGTCGTGGCGGGATTTTTTTGTGCACTGGATCCTCAACGCACTGCTCGTCACCTAGAGTTGAAAATCGAACAGCATGTTTTTTCGACACGCTGGGATGCACTCAGTTCGATTTACAATGCTCGGTTTAACATCGAAAGTTGAAAATCAAGCTCGCGATAAAATCTCGCCACGATATTTTTACGTTCCTGCGGACGTGTTCTAATGGTGAATCGGTTCTGTTACCCTTACCATGGCGGGATTTGTAGGTATATCGACTAGCGAGAAACTGTCGCGATATCTGACAGATACATAATTAATACGCTCTATTAATCTTAATAGTAGTGGGTTTTTCTTGTGGGTTTCTTAGTTTGATCTTGTTAAACTGTGTTAATGGTCTTTGATGATGCGGCTTGTTCGAAAGAGATACCGCGGCCCCTGGCACACAGGCAACTGAAGGAACACGGGTGGGTTTTAGTCAGTAAAAGTCTGACACGTCTGCTCCACCCAGAGCGGGAGAAGTTATTTGTTGATAACCCAACCAAAAAAAGTCTATGATTCTTTAAAAAAAAATTGAAATCTTTCATTCTTCTGTTAGGTACTCGAATTGATAAGGATCATCTTAGACACAGGGGTTTTTTTAAACATAATCTGAATCATGTTGAAGCTAAGCCACTGCTTCACAGGTTTGAAAAATTTGTCTCGTCTTGAATATATGCAACATTTTTTTTTTATTACTTCCACCATTCTGCTCTGTCAGGGGTTCTATAATTAACTCTAGCAATTAAACTAACTAGAGGTTAAGCACCTGTAGTTATTTTGACATCAATCAGTTTGGCACCGCGCCCCGACACGCGGGCTGATCAGACTAGTGATACAATGCTATGGGATCGATAAACTATGCTTATATTTCGATTCTGATTGTAATTAATCGATTATCGAATCAGGGAGATGGTTCATTAGTCTTGTATTGAATATGGACGGGATAACAGTAGGAAAGGCTTTCATTTTGACTATTTACGTTTTTGAGTAGACCTTTTTTTTGTAATATTAGATTTTTTGAGCAGACCTTTTTTTTCGTAAAATTAGATATTTTTGTTCGTCAAATCGCCAATCAATCGGTAATAGAACTAAATAAGCAAATAAGTAGTTTTCAATTTCAAGTTTCAAAGCCGTTTTGCACAAAAATAAGATTGCCAGGAAATTAGGTGCGCGCTATCGAATGCCATCGTCAATAGACTCAAAGTAGATTTCATTTTCAAAATTTCATAGTCACTCTTTGTCTATGCATTTTTCAGTGTTTTTCCTGCGGAGTTTGCGCACTAACGAATATTCTCAAAACTCAATACTTTATTTGCATTCCGCATTCCAATGTGTACTTAGATGGTAACTTAAAATTATATGTGATCATTGTGGATCCTGTCGGGCATAGCAAGATATTAGAAAGATGAAGCTTTGAAAACTTAGCTTGTCAGTCTTCTGAACTAAATTTAAAAATGTTGTATTATTGATATGTTATCGTATTTTTTGTGGATCAATGCCACATTATTCTTATTTTTTTTTTTAATATTCTTGTGGCCATTTTTCGCTTGTTTCCTGTCTAGCCTAGCCAATTCTAACTGCTCACAACATAAAGTTGCAATATTCTTATATCAAACTCCAACTTGCAAATTCCCGTGTGACTGGTCAAGAATGAAAACCTTCAATCAACAATGTCTAAATCAAGCACAATCTATCAGTTGCAAGGTAAACCAGTTATTTGTATACATTTGTAACTAAATGTCGCGCAGTATTTTTAATAGCCGTTATATATGCGGAATTACTGCTGAGTTAATAGTCAATTAATTTTTCGTCAGCTGTTATTGACACCCATTCTTTACTATTGACTAAGTATCTAAATAAAATGATAGTTTTGATAGAGTGGGGCAATTTCCCCTTCTACGATGGCCTAAACTTTGGCCTTTTCCCAAATATGATGGGGTCAGCATTCCGTCTAACCGGATGCAGCCAGCATTACATGGTGGAAAACTGACTCCTACCACCTTCGGTTCTACAACCCATGGTAGTTCTTTAACTATAAAAATATTTTAAGAGTTGGCTGCAAAAATCGCGAAACTTGTCAATATGGTCTTCTCTTCGTCTTTGTCATAGCTCGAAAGTTAAAAATAATACGCTGAGTTAGCCCGCGAAATTCAACATTGATTTGATGTTATTGCCTAACGCTGACATGAAAATTTCAAGAAACGTCAGGGAATTTGAATTTCATAAAGCGAGAGTTTCTAAATTTATATTCCTAAGATATCCATTAAACTTAATGGTTTACTCACGTAATTTTCTTTTCCGATAACATGGCGGGTTTCATCCAAAACACTGACTGTTATTTTCGCATTCCACCTTCTCCAAATTCTGAGAAATTTGCAATCGACTGTTTTCAGCGACTTATTGTTTACCATCACACCAATTCATCCCCTCTCTCTGCATTCGTGTAACTGCCACTCAACCTTACATCAGACAGACAGTCGTGATAGTAACCTTAATGCACTTACGAAATACTCGAAATTGGCGGCTGCACCCAATGACTTGACTTCGGAACACGTTGCATCATCCTGCGTACGCGCAGTCTGTCGTGAATGAAGAACTTGAATGACCAATTTGAGAGGACGAGCGAAACAATTGTTGAATACTGAGTATTGTTGTAAAAGGGTAGCCTGGGGAAAGACGATACAATTATGTGATAGAAGATCAATAAATATGCAGAGCGACTTATAGTTTGACGTATTCCTTCCAAGACGAGAAAGTGTGATCCTATTGCAACAATTAAGCATTAAGACCTATGCAAAAATTCATGGGATTCGTGATAGCTCAACTTTATGTATATTTGCAAATTTCCCAAAATTCATCAGTGAATATTCACTGATGAATTTTGGGAAGTTTTCTCTACACTCTCAAATTATGAAACTATGCTTATTAATAAGCATAGTTTAATCCCTCGTCTGTTAGGCAGACTCATTGAGTGATAACAATCGAAAAGTAATTGTGTTAATTACTTGACAATTGACAGTCTAACTAACCATTTTCAAAAATCATCTATCAGTAAGACTACTGTCTTGATGACGACATACACTTTACTTTACCACCAGTGATCTCAACTAAGGCATTAGCTCCATGTTACTTGTCAAAAATCAAAAATCAAAAAGTCATTTATTCAAACTAGGCTGAGAGTCAGCTCTTTTTGAACGTCAAAATTACATAAGACAGTCCCCCCAAAACGCCCGCCCTTCACCACTTCCTAGTGCTTTAGCTGGGAAGAAGAAGTGGCGCAACAAACTCCCCAGCAGCACAGCTGTCTGTTGTGATCGACGCAAAATGATTTCTTCTTCCATTCTCCCCTGTCAACGTTCATGCTATCATTTACTCCCTCTTCTTTAATTACAAATCCCTTTTATTCTGTGCTCGTGTTTAAAGATCTATTTTATTCTTATTATTATTTATTGTTCCGTGTGGTGCCGGACGTAAAAGAATAGCACCATCCCATTTCTTCCCGTGAGTGTCGTAGAAGGCAACTAAGTGACTTACTAGAGAATGGGCAGCAGCGTTCTCTATGCATTCGACCACCATACTGCGATCGCCAACCCGCCTGCCAAGCATGGCGATTATGGTAAATTGCCCCCTTTAGGGGGAGGCTTATATCCAGCAGTGGACGTCTTACGGCTGATATTATGATGATATGATTATTTATTATTCGAGTTAATAATCTTTTTGCTTACACATGCTTCTAAGACAAATAAACCTATTTTATAACATTTATTTATTTACAATCTTATGTATAAAATTTCCATGTCACAATGTTAGTTACCGTACTCCTCCGGAACGGCTTTACCGATTTTTACCAAATTTTATTTGCGTATTGAATAGGTCTGAGAATCGGCTACTATCTATTTTCCATACCCCTAAGTGATAAGGGTTGTTCACCCTAAATAATTTATAAGGCAAAACAACGTTTGCTGGGTCAGCTAGTATATGTATATATCAAGGTCAGTGTTGGCCCAGTGGTACCGGCCGTGACTTACGAGTTGTAGATCGTGGGTTCAAACTCAGACGAGCGCTTTACTTTGTGTAAATGATTGCATCACCAGAAAACGGTGAAGAAGACCATCGTGTGGAAACCGACATGTCCTGGAACCAAAATTTGAAGACATGTGACATCAACCAACCCGCACTGGGCCCGCGTGGTGGATAACGGCCCATTTCCTATCACAGAGAGGATGTCTGTGCCCCAGCAGTAGGAACATTATATGACTGCTTATAAATCTTGTTGGGGCATCACACGTAGTCGTGTGTGTCTATGCTAAATACTCCATGGTGACATAGCCCTTTGCTCTATGTTTTATAGACGCATTATTTGTATGTGTGCCAATAGTAAACCATGAAAAGCTAACTTACTATTTTGGTTAAAATTTTCATTTACATCTACTCACTAAATATGTACGCAATCTCAAAAAGACGGCGACGCGTCATATGCAAATATTTTACACATACTTACTTTATGACGTAGTAGAACTTGTTACGCGAAGATAAATGTCAGGCCTACTAGAATTTATTTAGATATTTAAAACTAAATCCGGTCTGGCGAGTCATATAAGGGCCCACGCCAGGAAATAATTACTGCAAAGGGTCGCCGTTATCGAAATCGTTAAGGACCATCAGACTTTATCGTGATTTTCATTTGTCAACATCACAAGTATCTAAAAATTTGATTTCGAATGCCATCTCGCCGGTCAACCTAGGAGGGACAGGCTGTTTAGCCAGGCTATCCTGTGGAAGCCTTAATAAATTAAGGACTCCACACTTATAGGTGGCTATAAACTAAGCGACTACACGCTAAGGGCGGGCGTGTACAGTACGGACTCAGAGCTTCGCTGGAGGAGCAGCAAAGACAAATGATCAGATCATTCGGTATGCTTTGAGTTTAACTTTGGTATTCTACACAATTTTATTTCGTCTTAAATCATGAACAAGTATACCCAACACATGTTGATGAATAAAGGATTTACTATAGCATTACTTAAGTCCTGTGCCTTCTCTGTACGAGAAGAGACCTTAGCCATAGAGTAGGAGAGTAATTATTCGGCTGGTATAATTTATTAGGGAATGCAGTGTGGTTAAAGTGATCAGTATTTTTTTAAACGGAGGGCTTAAACTTCTGTTAGATCAAGAAATGATGGACAGACTATGTAAAGAAGTTTCTAGAAAAGGAATAAATGCTGCCATGATGACTAGTCGGTAGAAAAGTCTGGAAGAATATTTTAAAAACGTAGTATTAATAAGACAGGTAAAAATACTTTTGTTCTGTCTATTAATACAATACAGCACATTGTAAGAAAACCTAGAAACCATGTCGGCAAACACACTCAATGAGTAAGCGTGGTTCGTTATTTTTTTAACTTTTTAGTGTGCGAAGACGTCTTTGCAATGCAGGGAGACAGTCACAGATTGATACCAGTAAAACCTTTTTCCCTTCGAAGTAAAACCCGACTTAAGTCACACAGTTTTGAAGAGGAAGACCGATACAAATTTCAGAAGCAAAAACGAAACTAATAAGGATTATTTTAACGACGAAATTAATCAGTATATGGCGATACCACGATGTTAATTGTTGGTATTCGCAGGGTATTTCCTTGAGTTGACTGCAATATTTTTAAAGGGTTGGTGGCGCCTCGTGTCGATAAACATATAATAGGGTTGCCTTCACTTGGAAGTTATGTTTGCAACGTACAGGAAAAAAATGTCTGTTGAAATAAAGCTGTCTAAAGTTTGGTTTGAGCAGTGGTGGCCTAGTAGTCGTCATTTCAGCCGTAACACGTCCTCCGCTGGACTTAGGCCTCTCCCAATCTCCTTTTCTTTTACCGGTTCTGTGGTTCCCGCATACAGCGGATTCCTGCAGCCTTCACAAGGTCATGGGTCCACCTTGTGGGAGGCCTTCCAACTCTACGTCTTCCGGTACGCGGACCCTTTCGGCCCCGTCGGCCATCTGTTCTGCGAGCAATATGCCCTGCCCACTGCCACTTAAGTTTGGCCCAAAAGTAACGGCTACGATTTACGAGTCGTGGGCTCGAATCCAAACAGACACTTGACTTTTTGTAAATATTTTCATCACCACTGCTCTCAAAACGGTGAAGGAAAACATCGTGAGGAAACCGGCTTGTACTAGAACCAAAAATTTGAAGATATCTGTGTGAAACATGCCATCCTGCACAGGGCTCGCTTGGTACACTCCCTCTCACAAAGAGAAGGCCTGTGTCCCAGCAGGGGAACATAGTAGGCTGATTTTGTATAGGATGGTGTCTCATGCCTATTTCCTAAGTTTCATGACTCTCCTGCCCTTATACCAGGAGACTTTTATTTTGGTATATGCTTTGTTTACTTTTTATTTTTTGTGCTTGAGTTAATTTTTCATTTTATTTGTTGGTATATTGGCATGGCTAGCTGACATAAATGACAAATTTTTAAGTTCTGTGTCTCGTAATGTTGATTACTTTGCCTATGTATGTATAGAATCAAGTCTATCCGACTAAACAGACAGCTGTGCTGCTGGGGAGTTTGTTGCGCCACTTCTTCTTCCCAGCTAAAGCACTAGGAAGTGGTGAAGGGTGGGCGTTTTGGGGGACTGTCTCATGTACTTTGACGTTCGAAAAGTGCTGATTCTCAGCCTAATTTGAATAAATGACTTTTGATTTGATTGATTGATTGATTGATACCAATTTATTTGAGGTCAGCGCAACATTATTTTTCCTTCATACCCCTGCATTAGTCGTCGTATCGGTAGTCACCTCTTTTAAAGCCATAATCATCTTTCAGACAGCCCATCCATCATTTATTAGGTTTGATTTGATGCCTACATCCTAAGTTTTAAGTTGGGACAGGTCAGCCCAAAGCTGCAATGGCTCTTTCTTCAAAGGGCCCTTCCAGACATTGCCCTGCATTGTTAGACTTACGTAAAATTCAAATAATGTAATGTTTGGACTTTAAAAGAGACCATGACCTCTGAGTTTGTTTCGGCTTTGCTTCTCAGGGAACAGTCACATAGGAAATGCGGCGCCTTCTAGTTTTTAAAATATAGACCAACAAAATATTGACGTCTAAAAGTGTCTATTTACATAAATAAACATTTCATTTCACTTCATTTCATTTCATTTCAAGTTATTTATAATTTGACACCTTCCTGGTTTTTCAGAATACTTAAGAAATAAATTTTTTATTGGATTTTGAGAAGTTTCAATATAAGTCAGATTTGTTTTTTTTTAAATCGTAAAATGGTGACGAAATCAAATGCACATTGTAAGACCCGCGTTTATCGTTTTTGCTTTTAAAAGTTTTGGCTAGAATCCAAACCCATCTTTTTTAAACATACATCATATCTAGATTAGGGGCTTATGATATTTAATATATTTATTATTAGTGGATCTTTGACAGTCGATACAGGTAGCAAAAGCCTGAAAGTTTGTCAACTAGTCTTAAGAAGATATATCGTATTACCCAGGAACTGGATTGTGGAGGTCTGGAAGCCGACCCCTACATAGTCGGGAAAAGGCTAGACAGGTGATGACGTCATAGCTATATTGAAATTATTTTTAAGACTGTGACTCATCAAGTTATTAATAATGTTCTTTATTTTTGGACACGTAGACATGGAGGCAAGGCATGCAAGGCACAGCCCTATATGTTTGTAAACGCGACCACGGCACGCAATCGTTTGTGGTTAGCGTGAACTTGGGCTTTGTACACATGATATATTATTTGTAGAACAGCTTATTATTTTTATTAGTTTTAAAAATAACAATTTTACAAAAACAAATGTTATACTAACTTAACTAAACCTATTCACAACTTAAAAAAATGGCGTCAAAAAATTCATCCGCATCGCTGCGCGCTGTCGACTGGTAATGTTCCCGAGAGACTGGCAGCATTACCGCGTTGTATGGCAATGCTTAGCCGCTGGCCAAAGCAGAAACCAGCCCTCGGGTCACGGGAAGTGCCAACCAGCCTTTTAGCTTATTATTTTATAAGAAAATAATTAAATATAACGGATTAAAATTTAATGTCGCTTAATATGCTAGCTCGAAATTTTTTGGTGGAAACGCCGCGAGGGGTTATCTTCTCCTATTGTACATCATTTAGTTAATAGTCATGTCTATTCTTCCGTTGATAAATCGGTGCTCGTGCTAACCCTGCTGCAGATTTGACCTACCCCCTTAGGAAGAAGGTGTGAGTTTATGTATGTGTGTATGAAACACGACACTTTTGGTCAGTCTAAAGTTCTACACACACAATGTGAGCACAGGCTTAGCAGTCGGTCTTAATGTATTGGTCTTTTAATTATATTTATTTTAGGGATCTGGGGAAGCCCGGCTTTAAATATAGATTTAATAAGAAATCTATATCACCTCACTTCCAATAATTGGTAATGTTGCCATATTTTTATTTTGTTTAATGCTAAAAATAACTGATGTGACTTGTCTGGGTTTTTCAAAGACACTTAAATTAATCTCAATTAGATTTGCAGTATTTGGAATTTCCGTTTTAAATTATTTATAGTCCATTTTGGAATCCAAATGTTGTATAATTATTGCTGTTAATTTTAAAAAGTAAGTCAATGGAAACTTTGTGGAAAAACCATTTTATAAGAGATGCAGAAAGAGATGAGGCACGAGGCTCACCATTTTTTTAGTTTAAGGTGCGGCCCAAACACAGGAAACCGTAAAACGCTCACTTTTTAACCGACTTCAAAAAAGGAGGAAGTTCTCAATTCGTCTGTACGTTTTTTAATTTTTTTTTTTGTTTGTTACCTCAGAACTTTCGACTGGGTGAACCGATTTTGATGATTCTTTTTTTATTTGAAAGCTAGTGCTTCCCGTATGGTCCCAGTGAGTGTTATCCCATGGTTGCACAGTTAGGCGAATTACAAGCCAGAAAAAAGATGAGTGTATCGTCAAAAGAAAAGTATCATTCAAAGCTGCTTCATAAAAAAAAAAAAAAGTATCATGATAAAACAATCGTAAAGCAGAGCTCAAGAAAATATTTTTTGTCGCATAATTCTCAACATTTTGAGCGTAAGCTTACATAAGTATGTATTTTATGTAAGTAATGACGGAAATGAGAATTCAATCAACTTAAGAAATACTGTGTATCACTACATAGTATAAAACAAAGTCGCTTTCTCTGTCCCTATATCCCTATGTATGCTTAAATCTTTAAAACTACGCAACAGATTTTGATGCGGGTTTTTGTAATAGATAGAGTGATTCAAGAGGAAGGTTTATATGTATAATACACCGACCTCCACGCGGGTGAAGCCGCTGGCAAAAGCTAGAAATTAAAATAACAAAATTACTTTCATTTTGGTGGTCATTCGATTCAACTAACATCAAACGCATCGCTGTTTCCAA
The DNA here is from genome assembly GCA_949091785.1 of Polymixis lichenea. Classification (NCBI taxonomy): domain Eukaryota; kingdom Metazoa; phylum Arthropoda; class Insecta; order Lepidoptera; family Noctuidae; genus Polymixis; species Polymixis lichenea. Next base: position 20,636,194 of record OX420948.1, on the reverse strand, counting down.
CATTATTTGTTGCTGCGATGCGCTATCATCAAATACTCCAAAATTCACTACAAGACTAATTAAGACATCTTCCATCATTTCATTTCTCTTTTACGAGACGCTTCTTTTATTTATTTCTTATTAGTTAGGATACCTAATTATGTCGTGCACCCCTAAATGCATCAAAGGACTAACTGCCTCTACGGAGAAGGAGGAAATTGGCAGAAAGGAAGGCTAAGATGACTACTAATACATGTGCCAAACTCGTCATTCCTCTAAAATATCACACTTTGATCTGCTACAGCCATATCTTACATCTAATACCAAAGATATAAATCCAATTCCTATTATTACCGATAATAACCTCCGGCTGTTTCATCTCAGACTCTCAGCCGGTGAGTAATAGCGCTGCGCCGGCGCTTACCTATATACCTGCAAAGCATCACGGCTGGCACACGTGTTACTGCGAATGTTTGCACAAAAGCACGTGTTCGCTGCGGTAAACCGTTTTCTACAGATTTCAGAAAATGTCTGTCTGACTGTTGGGAGGGTTTCGATTTTTTTTATGTACTGTGGCTTTTATTGTCTGTTACTACCTTATCTAGTGAAGATTTTTCTGCGTGTAGTTTCGTCATAACTGCAGAAGCGCAGAAAATCTTCTGATTTTTTTTTCTCCTAACGGGCAAAGCCGCGAACAGTCATCATTTTGTTAGTTTGTCTCTATATCAATATTTGCTGAAGAAATGAAATAAATTAAATATCGTTCTAATCCCTGATATAATAGCAGTCATATGATTTAGATCGCTTTCCGCTGACGAAAATATTGTGACGTCAATCTACAAACGCTAATTATAAACACTGTGTATGTATAATTAGATTGTATACATAATTTAATGTATTGGACAACTGCAGAGAATATCCTCATGGGAAATCTACAATTCATGGTAATTGTGCAGCAGCACATTTATTTAAAATGCAATTAAAATATAAATACAAACAATATTTATAAATCTGAGCTATTTACGGTGTTCTTTAATCTATGCTTTTCCCTCTATTTCACTCAAAGTATTTCAAAGACACTAAAATAGTAAAAGCTAAATTGCCTGACGATCAACTTAAATTGCCCGTACATTCAAATTGACTTTTGCTCGGTTCCTATAAGCAAAAACGGTCCGTTTTGCTGTCCAATGGTAGCATTTTTATTTCCAAACTGGGTAAATCAATAGTTTCGTAAGCTAATTTTACCTGTGATAGATACTACCAAATAAGGGGAGCACTATGAAAAGGTATTAGCTCTTTGCTTCATAATTGGTAAAGATACAAGAGTCTTAATTTTAACCTACAACTGTCCATAAACTATAGGAATTGGCAATTAATGTGTCAATTTAATTTCCCTAACCCTACATAACTATGGGCACGCCGCGATTGCGGCGGTAAGTCCCCTCTTTGAGGAGTGGCTTGAGAGGCGGCATGGCGTCCTCACCTTCCGCCTGACACAGGTCCTCACCGGACATGGCTGTTTCGGGAGGTTCCTGTTTCGGATAGGGCGGGAGGAAACGCCCGGGTGTTTCCATTGCGAAGATCGCCCAGAGGACACGGTGGAGCATACGGTGGAGGTCTGCCCAGCTTGGGCGGAGCAACGCCGTGTCCTCGTGGAGGTGATCGGCGGCGGCGATCTCTCGCGTCCGACCCTGGTCCAGGCCATGGTACGGAGCGAGAGGGCATGGCTGGCAGTCGCCTCCTTCAGCGAAGCAGTTATGCTCGCAAAGAGGGAGGCGGCGCACGTGAGGGAGATGCAGTACATGCGCCCTCACAGCCGTGGCCTTCGCAGGAGACGCCCTGGGCGTCGGGAATCCCAGGCTGATTCCCGGCCACCGTAGGCACGGGCTTGCGGACGGCGAGTAATGGGTACCTCGCTGTCCGGTAAGGACCAAGCCCGGGTCGACGGCGCGTTGTGTTCCACGCGCGCCTCAAAGAGATGTCAGCAGCAACAGAGGGGCCCGCAAGGGCCGATGCCTGCCGGGGGTGCGGGTTGTTCGAAAGAGATACCGCCGCCCCTGGCACACAGGCAACTGAGGGAACACGGGTGGGTTTTAGTCAGTAAAAGTCTGACACGCCCTCCCGCTCCACCCAGAGCGGGAGAAGTTATTTGATGATTTCCCACCCAAATAAAAAAAAAAAAAATAAAAAAAAAAAAAAAACCCTACATAACTATCATAACTTTTTAATGGCTTTTTATTTAAGTATCATGTTACCACACAGACAATATTAATAATAAGGTAAAACTATACCATGTTTAATTTTTGGTGTACATTGTCGAACAGTCGAGTTTGTATGGAAAAAACGTCGTCTAGATTCACCTTAAGATCTATATTTGTGTGTCAGCATAAGGTAAATACGGAACGCCTGTTGCAATCAAAGTATTGATTCTAAATATCGTAAATCTATAGATCTTTAATGAATGCATTCCTATTAGTGCAGTGTTTATAAAGTGTAGTTCTATTTAGCCGTTTATTATTTAGTTCAAAGGGATTTCGGTAGAATATTCACCTGAGGTATACGAGAGCCAATGAGTCATAGGTATTTCATGTTAATATTCTAATATTAGTTTATTTTGAGACTGTTTCCGTTGGTCAGAAGCGCTACTGCTGAGCATGAGGTCCTGGGTTCGATTCCCAGATCGGGCAAGGTGTTATTGTTTTTTTATGAAGAACTAGCTATTACCAGCGGCTTCGCCCATGTGGAAGTCGGAAATTAACCTACGGGAACGTACTACCGGGATATCAATTATTCTATGTTTTAATCCAGGTTATAAACTATCTGTATGCCAAATTTCATTCAAATCCGTTCAGCCGTTTCAGCGTGATTGAGTAACAAACATCCAAACTGTCACATTTATAATATTTTCATTTATTTATTTTCATCCATATTAATGATATTTTTAAATATTTTTACAAAAATTATACAAAAACATTTAAAAATATAAAAAATAGTGGCCAATCGGCATCAGGAGCAGGGTCCAAGATGCCGGTGGTCAGGGCTCCAGAGAAAGGAACCTCCTGACTATGCGTGCCGTGTCCAGGAGTACCGCTTTCTGAATCAAGCCCTTGATGCAGCCGTGCAATGAGAGCCTCCTGAGGTGTTGGTTGGGGCTCTTCGCTATTAGACCATTTACTGTAACGATTATCGGTACAATGATTGCTGAGTCCACGTCCCACATGTCGACAACCTCGTAAGCTAAGTCAAGATACTTGATTTTCTTATCTTGCTCAGCTTTCACGAGATTCTCGTCTTATTATTATAAATTATAATATTATAATAATATTATATGTATAGTAGGATTTCTCAATAGCAGCTCAGAGTCCGGATTTGTGTCTGTTAAATAAAATGGCAATCAGCTCGCCCCCATACTGGCGAAATATGTGTGAGTATACTAGGTTCACCTCTGTCTAACCCTTCGGGGCATTACAGGCGTGATGTTATTATGTAGACAATTCTGGTTGAACTAACTAGTCCAAAATCTTTTGTAAGATTTTCAGGGGTTGTAAATGAGCTTGCTTTTATTATATTTCGTCCCACTTCATCTACACATAGTATTAAACAAAGTGGGGTTTCGTGTCTGTCTATGTGACAGCTTAGATTTTCTAAGCTACCTCAAGGATTTTGATGTGATTTTCACCACAATTTAGAATATTTGTTCCGGAATGTTTGTGTGTATAATACATTAATGTTTAACTTAAAAATAATAATCGAAAATTAAAAATGTCGGTATTTTGTTCAACACAATTTATTGCTGCTGCAGAGTTTGTTGCGCCACTTCTTCCCAGCTAAAGCACTAGAAAGTGGTGAAGGGGTTGGCGTTTTGGGGGACTGGCTTAGGTATGTAGTTTTGACGTTCAAAAAGAGGTGATTCTCTGTCAACCTAGTTTAAGTAAGTGACCTTATTTTTTTTATTTTGGTTGTGGGGAGGAAATAAAACATTAGTTGAGACCGAATTGTTCCGAACTAAAACTTCAGGTAAGTACTTTTATCACCAAGAAATAGCTCTCAGATCAGTCAGGAAATAATCTGAATCATTTAATACAAAAATATCGAAAAGGAAGGTCATTATTTAAAATTATACCATTACTCTAATGAGTTTCCTGCTGATGAATCAGAACTGGCAACATTCCGGCGAAATTTCTTTGTTGTTTTTTAGGTTCTTGGGGTTGCCAGTTTAGCCGAATCGAGATGAGATGCGTTTCTACCCGGTAGATCAGGAAACTGTATGTTTCAAATGTTTTAATGACGAATCAGGTTTTACGCAAAATTGTGTGAATCATTCGTGGGACACCCCTCATGCCAAATGGATCTATGACCTGAAGATGGTACCTAGTTACGTTAGAACGGATGTGAAAGCCGGGAGCTTGTTACACTAACTTAATTGAATTGCTCAAACTGACAGAATACTTTTATATACATATTAGGGCAACTTTATGACCCTAGATAATCCAGTGGTGTTGTACAGACTGAATTTAAAATAAACTTTTTCAGGACGTGTGCTAAAAACAGCTATGATAGTTTTTCTAAGATGTCATGATATGATAGCGTAGAAAAGGGACGTTATTCTGTATCTATACTATATTATCTATAATAAGGCTGAAGGGTTTCTTTATTATTTGCACGCGCTGATCTCTGAAACTCCCAGTCGGATCTGAAAAAAATATTTCGTATTTGACAGCCTAATTCTTGACAAAATGTAATAGGCTATTTAAAATCACGTTGCATTAGGAATAAAAAGAAAAAAGTTCAGAAAAAACGCTAAGCGAAAACACAATACCTAACTGTGTTTTCGCTTAGCGTTTTTGATGATTTCCCACACTCAAGAAAAAAAGAAAAATTTTGTGGGTCGGAGGCGAGGAAGGTTTATAAAAAAGTGGCTGTTATTTTAGTAAAATGTGTATCTTACTTACGATTTCCAAACGAACGAAAACGCAGGCAAAAGCTAGTACAAAATAAAACGTAAACTTGACTCATCATTACTCAGTTACAATATTAAGGAAAGCTTATGATACCTACTATTAAAAAACGTCGGAAAAACTAAATCTTGATGAAGATAGATGGTGCCTCTCTAAGTATACCTTTCCGCTAAGCTTTTTCCTTACATATGAATCAATGCAGGAAAAATAAAATATGATGCAATAAATCAGTGATTAATTTCATGATAGCACCTTACAAGGGAAAAAAGGACAAATTTTAGTTTGGGGAAAAATTTAAGATACCGCACATACCTACTGATAAAATTTGGGGAGGGTAACAGGCATTTGTGACGTAATTAAAATCGCACGGATAGATTGATCATGTTAAGTTTGCCGCGGTTGGTCTGTGGATGGGTGACTTGTCAACGTGCCTCCGAAAACACGCTAAGCCGTTAGTCCCGGCTGTCATTCGTGGATCTTTGACAGCCATTACGGGTCGTCAGAAGTCCGACAGTCTGTCAACCAGTCTTACCAAAAGGGTATCGTATTACCCTGTTGTAGAGGTCAGATAGGCAGTAGCTCCATGTAAAAAAACGGGTATTCATCTGCATCCGATAAGATACGAAGCCGACCCTGACATAGTTAGGAAAAGGCAGAGAGCACATATGGATAAAATCCATGCGCGTGCAACTAGCGCGCTTTAATGATAAGCGCTTAACTCCCGCTACGTCAGCAACATACGTCACCCGTGAAGTTGACGTCTGATCATTTGCGGTTTGTCAATAAACACTCCATAACGGAGAAAGGTCAGTAAGGGAACAGGGATAATTATGTAAAGCAGTTTGGTTTAGTGTGAATGAATAACGCTCGAAAGTCAGGGTCTACATCACATAGGTTCCCAACGGGGGCGGTACCGCCTCCTAGTGGGCGCTGGAGCTTTTCGTGGGGGCGGTAGTGGATCCAAAGGCAAATGGGGGCGATATGAGAGACAAGGGGGCGGTCGCGGCGTACCTACAAAATTAGAAATTCAATATAATAAAATACTTTGAAAATACATCTACTTTTATAAATAATCATTTTATCTAGCCGTCTAAGATGTTTCATCATCGTCATCATTTCAGCCGAAAGACGTTCACTGCTGGACATAGGCGTCCCCCAAGCTCCGCCACTTCGACCGGTTCTGTGCTTCCCGTATCCAGCGAAATCTAGTTTATTTTTTATTTTCCTAGAGGCTCCGTAACTGGGGTTTTTATTGCGTCAGCCAACAGTTAAAGTGTACGTGGTGTTATTTTAACTGACATACTTCAATTATTACGAAAGTAATTCTTGATTCTAATTTCAAATGTCCAAAGTTTTCCGGTTCTAGAAAAAGCTTTAAGTTCCTGTAACGTTGCCTTTGTCCACGACTCAATGTAGGTATCTTTCAGTCAACGTTCTTCTAAGCTGGTATATGTCTGCGCCCGCTAACAGTATACCATTTTAGACTGTGATACCATTCTATTTAATTTCTCAGTAATCACGCCACTGCTGATATCAGTTACCTGTAAAACTTAGCTTTTTCCCAAATATTTTGGAGTCGGCTTCCAGTCTAACCGGATACACCTGAATACCAGTATTTTACATGGAGCGACTGCCTATCTGACCTCCACAATCCACTTACTAGGTAATACGAAAACCCTTGGTAAGACTAGTTGTCAGATTTCCGGGCTTCTGACGACCCGTAACGACTGTCAAAGATCCAGGAATGACAGCCGGAACCAACGACTTAATGTGCTTTCCGAGGGATCTTGGTATGCAAATATGGTCACCCATCCACGGAACAACCGCGGCAAGTGTAGCTTAACCTGATCGATCGACCCGTGCAGCAGTATTACATAGCCACAAGCCCCTCTTACTCCGTATACTTAACACAGATTGTAAGCTGTGATTGATATGTCAGGTTAACGTTAACGTGAGTCATGTCGGCGTAGCGCAGTGGCGACTGTACAACGAGTAGTATTTCACAGGAAATACTATTGTGGTCACTTTGTGCTAGTCTTTGGAAAATATTGCTACCTACTTTATTTATTTTTAGTATTCTTCGACCACGCTACCTCCAGTTCCCTTAAGTTTGTGTTAGGTGTTTTTGTGCTACGGTAAGTTTTACATAGCACTTAATTAGTTAAACATAGCTGGTCAAATATATGTGAATATACTATAGCGATACTTCTGCCCAACCATTCGGAGAAACAATGCGTGATGTTATGTTTTGTGTATGGTAACTTTTTTTATTACAAATTGATACCTAATGTGTATCCTTTTTTTAACCGACTTCAAAAAAAGGAGGAGGTTCTCAATTCGACTGCTTTTTTTATGTTTGTTACCTCAGAACTTTCAACTGGGTGAACCGATTTTGATGATTCTTTTTTTATTTGAAAGCTGGTGCTTCCCGTGTGGTCCCATTTTAATTTCATATAGATCTGATGATGCGTTTCGGAGACAGACAACGGAACTCTTCAAAAAATAACAGTAAATCAACCGCGATTGCCGCTATCGCATAAATTTGCATTGTTTGACCCCAAGGATGATGGAATTTCGAATTATTGGGGTAGGTACTATAACTAAAAGTGAAAAATAAAAACTATTTCCAAAAAAAATAATAACCGACTTCCGAAAAATCACTACAAATTGAAAAATAACTTTAATTTCGGAAGGCGGTGACAAAAAATAAAAAAAAAACATCCAAAGTCACCGACTTCCGAAATTAAAGTTATTTTTCAATTTGTAGTGATTTTTCGGAAGACGGTTGTTATTTTTTTTTTGGAAAAAGTTTTTTTAAATTATCTGTTGTAATATGCAGGCTCGGTTGCTATAAACAAAAGCGGATCGTTTTGCTTACCAATGGTAGCATTTTTATTGTATTACCTGTGATAGATACTTCCAAATAAGGGTCTACTATGCAAAGGTATTAAGGCCTTTGCTTAATTATTAAAGATACAAGATTCTTAATTTTAACCTACAATTGTCCTTAAATTATAAGAATCGGTCATTAGAGGCATATTATGAATACGGAGGGAACAACGGGACTGACATGTCTACTTCGTAGAAAATCTTTAAAAAGATCGAACAAAAAAAAACACATTTGATGTCAAGAGTATTCAAAGATCATAAAACATAACATACCATCACGCCTGTATTACATAAAGGGATAGGCAGAGGTTTACTTATAATACACACAGTCTATGAGAAAAATCAGGGAATTTTCAGACGCGGAAATCTACAAGCTTTCCAAACGCATTCAAAAATAAAATGAACCGTAATACAAACTCAAGGGCAGCCCTCCATTCACTGCACCTAGAATTATCGTGCAGTACAGCACACCTGTTTAATTTCGTCCACTTTACGAGTTTAATACCAAAGAAACGGAAATATCCCAACTTCCTGGTAGGTACTACGGAAAAGTTTGGTTTAAAACTTCCAGCGATTACAATACCTAAATGATTCATTCAATATAATTTCTCGTAAGTATACAATTTAGTTTGTAGATGGAAATTATACACGGTGGCCGCGTTTTTTCTAAGAGGAATGGAAATAAAAATGTAAAATATATTTCCATATTTATCTTGGATTGAGGAAAAATTTGTTTTGGTGACGATATAGAGCGAATCACGAGTCTAGTGTTGAGTAATAATATACGGTGAGTTAAATCGAAAGCAGTGCATGATACAGGAGGGCGGAGGGACTTTCTCTCCAGTTCAAAAATACGAGGTCTTTTATGTGTTCTTATGAGAAAATGTATTCCCGATACCTGTCAGTTGCCTACACAGGGTAACAGTGGCGTCGACGCGCAAACTGTAACCATTGAATTCAGAATTATGAACTGTATCCATGATGTCTATGCCACCCTGTATACAATCCTTTCACAATTTAATAGTTATTTTACACCCTACAGCAACCCAATTGCAAAGACAATAAAGATCACTGTGTACAAAAGAATACGTGTTTTACTAAATTAAACTTTATTAGTTCGTAATAGTGTCCTACTGTGTCAGTAACGCTTTCATTCGGTGGTTGAAATGTATCTGCTATTCGTTTTTCAAACGTTGTGATTATGGTCAGCTAGCACCATTAATTACGGGTTTATGAAAAGGCTCATATTGAAAACAACGACAACCCATCATTAGTTGGCTTTAAATTAAATGTTATCAATATCCAGCATTCAATTACACGAAATTTAACAAGGTACCCGTACGCAAACAAATGAAAAAGAAGTATCGAACACAGAACAATTAAATACTAGAGAGATAAATAAATACCAATTGCACAAGAAGTCATAATTATTGTCTGGTCGTCACAGAATTCCCGTAACCGACGTCAGAGTTACGCAACAGTTGACACTGACAATAATTGTTTACCTACCCTAGATGGTAAATGGGAAGAAATTGTTCTATTACCTATGTTAGACGTCATGGCATGTGCAGGCAGGGAATAGACTCCATCTTTGGTTTGAGTCATTTATTTGTGGTCACGCTTTCCATCTACTTAAACAGAGATGAGCCACAATAATAATAGTAGGTACCTCTTTAACATTATGGTGCAATACGGCCAACGTCTGCCTGAAGATAACCCAAGCAATACTTAACTTTATACTCAACTCGCTGCGGTCCACGGTTTCACCCGCATAAGTCTCCATCCCATGAGACTATCGGAATTAAAAATATTTTTTGTCCTAATCCAGGTCATGGACTACCCATGTGCCAAATTTCATCCGAATCCGTTCAGCCGTTTTAGCGTGAAAGCGTTATAAACAAACTAGCTGACCCAGCAAACGTTGTTTTGCCTTATAAATTATTTAGGGGTGGACTACCCCTAACATTTAGGGGGATGAAAAATAGATGTTGGCCGATTCTCATAGATACCGGATAAGCACAAAAAATTTCATCAAAATCGGTCAAGCCGTTTCGGAGGAGTATGGCAACGAAAACTGTGACACGTGAATTTTATATATTAGAAGATATACAAAACATATTTTATTAGTTTAGCAGATATTTTGGTCAACAACTAAAGACGAACGGCGACAACTGAGACCTAGAGAAGAGGCGATCGCCTTCAAAAGTTTTCGTATTTCTACAATAACTTTCAACGGGATTGACATCAACTTTTCGGTAGCCTTTATCCGTTCCATGCATTTTTGATTTTCATAGCATCGATATCGCTGATATTTTGTCACTTTGTCTGTCCCTCTGTATGAGATTGATAAGGCAGAGTTGTGCGCAAACCGTTTCTACCAAGGAGTATCGTATTACCCAGTAACTGTGTTGTGGAGTTCAGGTAGCCAGTCGCTCCATGTAAAATACTGGTATTCAGTTGCATCCGGTTAGACAGGAAGCCGACCCCAACATAGTTAGGAAAAAGCTAGGCAGATGATGATAGGATATGCGGAAACCGCAAATTACCAATTGTCAAGTTCATTATTGACATCACCTCAACACTAAACTTCGCACCACCCTCTGCCCTCCGCGAGATGATTTGGCATATCTCTAGATCATGCAGAAGCGAAAGGTCAAAATGCTCATTTCGTAAATCACTAGGTAGAAAAAGAAAAAGTACCTACACGGAAGTCTTGGGGTATCTACCAACATTTGACGTCATATTCTGCGGTATGCACCAGGCTACGTAGGTTTGAGAGTTCAGTTATAGCAAAACCTAGAGATTAAATGAAACGTCACTATGACGTATGTGGGTTAGTGTTGATTTCATTAAAGTTGCTGATGTAAAGGACTTGACGAGAACTACGTGCTTTCTACAGGAAGAATCAAAGAAATTAGACTAGCTTTCTTATTCGGAGGTTGGAAAGCAGGCTTCTTAAGCAAACAGTTATGAGCAACATCATCATTATCTCGCTCTAATTATCCTGCCCTTATCCCGATTTATTTGGGCTCGGCGCAAAATGGCTTTTTCTGCCATACTTCTCTATTAGTGCTCATCTCGGCAATCACACAGTCCATCCGTCGTTTCTTTGATCTCCCCCTACTCTTACAATCATCGACATTTATACTCAAGACAGTTATATGCACCATGTTTTGCAATACTCAGTGAATGACGTTCCTCTCCAGCTGCGGTTTTTGAATATTATTAATATTGTACAGTGGTTCTAAAATAACATTTCAATCACACAGTCACAATACTCGTAAGTCTATTGGATGGAGAAATTATAGAAGATCAAATACAATTAAATTAGCACCCAGACTCATGTATAGGTACTATTAAAGTTAGCACATTTTTGAATGATTTGTATTATCAGTAAAAAATATTCATAAATCATGAATTTATTAGAATATAGCAGCAAATAATGTTTATGATAAATTCAAACATAGCGATTAAATTATATAAAACTTCGTCATTTTTATATTTTATCGTTTCAAAAATGGCTTAACACGTGAAGTAAAAGCAATTATCTAACTACTAAAGATCTTACATAATTTGTCAAATTTAATAACACTAAGCAATCGTATTTAGCGAGATCCAAGAAGGACCATGACGTATGCATCAAAAAAACTCTAAAACTTAAGATGCTGCCCAAAGAATTCATGTCAAATGCCATCGTGAAACATTAGGGCCTCCAAAACTTTGCTCACAGGGATGATTCGTAGAACAATCTCGTGATATATGAAAGATGATACGTGAATCGCGAATCGACATTTTTTAAATGGTAAAACGATGAGTCGTCATCATCGTTACCAATATTTACCTTCTATTTATCTCGTTGGTTAAGGCGAAATACTTGTGTGTTTGTGTGATGTCAATGTAAATAGGAGAAGCTATGTTGTAGTCTAAACTTAACAAGTTAGGTAACCTCTATGCTCTATATCATCGATTTATTTGTTTTCTTAGACAATTTTAGCAGTTCATGTATTCTTAATTTAGCATTCGCTTCTAAATTCTCGGCCATTCCTTTCCTAGCTAAAGCTGTAACTTCTACACATATACTCGTGTCACTAGACAACTATTGGCGCTTCCTACAGAGAATGTAAACAAAAACAAAGGTTTTCCAAATATCCTACATAGATACAGTTATTAAATAAAGTCCCAAAAATTTCCATAGTTCAAAGACATTTTCCGGAAATCTACAACTATTATATTGTGTTACAAAATTAATGTTACACATTCTTATCAGATAAAAATAACCGGGTCCGTGTTTCCTTGTTTTATTTCAAGTTGGAATAAGGAAATTATTCATTTAGGTATGACACAACATGACTACAGTAATAATTACGTTTTTAATCGATTTGCCTCCTTTGAGTGACTTCAATATCATTCGACAGAATAATATTTATCTCGTTTATCATAGGATCAAGGATTATTTAACAACTATCAGGATTCTGATAAATATTCGTTTGCAAAGAACAACAACACTATGGTCAACACTGAGAGACCAAGGATAGTGCCCTGTGGGATTCTCTGAAATAACCTTTAATTAACTGTCAATAATATTTTACCAAACGGTAATTTAAATTGATTTCTCTGTTTACTCACTGAACTTTTATTATGAATGACTTACTGAGTATTAATAAGCATTTTCAAGAATTTTTAAATATGTCAACAGCAAAGTTTTATCAAAGGTCTATTAATAAAACTGATTAAAAAACGCGATAAGATGTCTAGGATAAATGTACTAGAATACTTTCTTCGTAGTGAGGACGAAAATGTGATCAAGCTTTTTCAAATGCAAAAATAATTCAATTCAACATTTTAACGTCTTCCTCAGTTTGATCAGGTGAATCGCAAAATGCAAGATGTAGATAAAATCCATCTTTTCCTTTTGGGTTATCAAGTTTATGTATCAAATATACTTCAAATATGATCCAGAATACAATGATATGGTTCATTGATATAACTGCTATAATCTAGATTCTAGATTAGCATTGACAGCTGGTTGGCGAACAATGATTGATATGTGGGACTGTCAAGGCTTTGTGCGGCGGTTACTTGGTATCGGTCAAAGGTTCTATTTCTATTCCAAGACATCTGTAGTGCTGTGACGATATATAATTATCCTGGGCTACTGGGACTATTTCAGGGCAGAGTCCCGTATTACATAACCTCAGTAAAGACTGAAGCATTACTTAAAACTAGTTTAAAACCTTTTGATTGAACTTTGAATTCAGTTTTATTAATGCTTGAGTTTTCAGTGAGGGTCTGTGATACGGGCCTGAGAGTATGGCAGGTCCAGTAATAGTCGGACTGCATAAGGCTCCAAATCGCTTAACACTATACATAACACCTTGTTTTTTGTCTATTGGCCTGCTGTAAGCGTGCAAGTTAACCCCTATTCAATACCATGCCATGGCTTTATTGGCTTGTTCATCTAAATCTAAATGAATATATTCATATGCCACTGCATGATTAATTCTGTGACAGTTTAACAGTGCGATTGTCATCTTTATACAGTATTCTGTGGTCCCTAAGCCCATTGAAGTGACAGTCCCAACAATTAAAAAAAATCACGTTCCATTGCAGCCACTCGAAACATACTAATGTCAGAAATCATAAAAGCTGTCTGTGAAATGTAGGTTTAAGATAGTGCACCTTCGCTTTGACCAGTTTAAATGGTAATGTGTTTATACTAAAGCATCATTTCTGAGATTCCGTGAATTTTGACTGAGCTGAATACATAAATAGCTGCATTCAATGGTCTTTTGGTCCACTTTTAGCGATATGGTGAAATAATATTTGGTCCTTCTACTTTATTTTAGGAATATGAAATATTTGCTGTGGCATGAATATTTTCGTTTCATTCAGAGTCAAAGTCAAAGTATTTATTACAAATAAACCCATAAAAGTCACTTTTGAACTTCAAAATATCAACTAAAATAAAATTGATTTGAGGCGCCCCTTCCAAAAGAGTTAGTTTCCTATGGATAAGAATGGTTAAGAAATCCACTGTTACTCTTTTATAATATTTAGTATACTTACAATAATTATATGTTAAGACTATGCACCTAGAAAAAAATGACCATACCACAATAGGTACAAAAAGAATTTAAAAAGAAGCAATGACAGCTAAATTATAAACGATAGATACATGCGGTGCTCACATATTTACAAACATTGTAAAAATAACGATTTTCCTACAATTTTAGCAATTAATAATAAGTTAATGTGTGAGATAAAGGAAGTTGTTAAGCGTTCAAAAAAAGTAAAGGATATATTATAATTTGACATGAAGATACTTTGAAACACACCTACCGTTTTCAGGTCTACAGACGTTAATTAAGTAAAAGTAAAACGAATTACTCGAGTAGACGTGAAATGACGTGTTGATGACCCTGTTAGCTTCCGTGGTACCGTCACGGTCAGGCCTGTTCGCCGTTCAAAGTCACGGTCGGCGCTTCTTAATGATTCACCACCAGACGAGCCAAAATTATTAAAATTTGCGGTTTTCGGTGAGTAGATATTTTCCAACGAGTTTTTTTTTACATGTTCTTATATTAGCTTAATGGTTGTTTGTGCTTCTGACTAACACGGTGTTGTATTTCCTATTTGTGTTGGATCTGTTTTTATTATATTTTCGGTATTTCCGATTCGGTTCTTTTTTAAACCGGTCTATAAGTGGACTTCTCCGCATTCATTATTATCGTCATCGGCGTCATGCAAATGACAGGTCCATGTGAAAATTGAATTCAACCGTAGTGCAGCAACTATAATATCCATCATCATCTGCCCAGCTTTTTCCCAACTATGTTGTGGTCGGCTTCCAGTCTAACCGGAGGCAGCTGAATACTAGTATTTTACATGGAGTGACTATGACCTATGAGCCTATCTGACCTCCACAACCCAGTTACTGGATAAGACTGGTTCTCAGACATGCGGTCTTCTGACGACCCGTAGCGACTGTCAATGATCCACGAATGATAGCCGGGGCCAATTACTTCAGTAACTTTAGTATTCCTTCCCTTTTTTTATTCTTTTTTAATTGTTTTATTACAATTGTGGGTAGTAAGTTAGTACCCATATGTTAAGTGATGCCAATTTCTTCTCGTCAAACATATCATCTAACAAATACACCTACTTCTTCATCTTTAACGATGACTTCTATAACTTCAGCCGACGTAACTTCCCCTTGATTTACTTTATCAAATTAGTCACATGTGCTTACGTCACATATCAACATATACATAATCAACGTAACGATACCCTTATCTGATAAGAGTCTAAATGTTGTTTATTAAACGTAAATATTTTGAATGTTTTTCTGATTCCGTATGTAGTCGTGAACTAAGAATAAAGTTTACTATTAATATACTGTGGCTATCAAACTAAAATAAGGTGGCAAGTGTAGAAGTATAGCGCAAACTGTAATCGTGAAGTCAGCAAATACGTCCTAGACCCATTCTTTGGTATTAATTGCTCTTTCTTTGATAAGGTTTATCATGTTCAAAATATTTTTATTTCTCATAAACCTACATGGGCACTTATAAAATGTCAGAAGCTAGGTGCCCGGTTCCAGTTGATTGTTTCCTATGGAGAAGAGAAGAAGAAACGCCACGGTCCCTTTTAAAACAATTGTCATTTACAGTGTTTTCAAATTAGGTATTAGAGGACTACGCCTGTCAACAAGTTCATAAATGGACTCTGTTGAAGAAATAAGAAATTAAATAAATTCTAAAAGATCACATAACTCTGTCTCTAAAACTTTGACAAATAATAAGATAATATCTGGATGGTTCTTTCTTTTAAGGTTTGACGTTTTCTAAAAATAAAACCTAGCTAGATGGATTTATCGCTCCCGAAAGCCCCTGCATACTAAATTTCATGAAAATCGTTTGAGCCGTTTCCGAGATTCAGATTATATATAAGTATACAAGAATTGCTCGTTTAAAGGTATTATTATTATTTATCGTATTATGGATGGACAGACCATGAAATATAATCATGAAATACTTGAAAAGGAATATACTAGAACTAAAGATGAGACCCTTATCACTAATTCAGTAATTCGGCGTCGTGACAAGATTAGGGCTTGTCGGTTGATCTACGCATGATTTTCATTTTTTTCATGCTTCTAATTTCACAATTTATGTCTCCGTGTTTAGTGAAGATTTCTGAGTGCAAAGGTTTACAGAATAGTAGTTACCTTACCTTGTGTTGTATGGTAGCATTATATCCATACATAGGAAAGCTAGCGACTCGCCCATGCTTCGCTCGGAAACGATCTACCGATGTGGCAACATGTCAAAAATCGAGCAAAAATCCATAAAAATCGGTTACATAGTTTAGAAGAACAACGTACACACAGACAGACGCAAAAAACGAATTTCACTTATAATATTATGTATTATATACACCTATAATTATTATAAAGAGGCACTTCTTAGCTTCTTCAAGTTCATTTAATCCTAATGAATGACTTCTTCATGATCACGTCATTCAATGGGATTAATTAGAGGGAAGAGAACTACAAACTACCATTTGTGATTTTTTTGTTTTGGTTATTTATAGTAGCTTTTTTATTGGTGATTTTAATGATTATATTTCTGTTAATACATTACGTGTTATTACGGTCGCTGATCATATTTTGTTAAAAAAAAAAACAGTTTGAAAATGATCTGCAATTTGCAAAAAACAAAAACAGTGGCACTCCGGGAGTGCCGACAGAAGTGAAAACTTGAACAATTACGTGTGATGTTTTGATGTAGCATGATCAGCAAAAATATTAACTGATTTTACATTTTTGTTAACAATAAAACAAAAATTAGTAGTTTGAGTCATTTGAGTCAATTTTGGCAGCTATTTTACCAAATAGGTAAAATCTTTTATTACATGTAATTTATACTGATGAAGCTCTAACTTAAATACAGAAGTGTCGGTAATGATGTCGCGAGTTCAATTGTTTTTTTTTCCATCTCAAAAAATGGCCAACGCGCCTAAAGAAGTTTTCACTTAAAAAAAAGAAAATTCGAATTTCTTCCTTAAGCTTGGTTACTTATTAGTCCTTTTATACGAGTGATGCAGTCTAGTCTTTCTGAAAAAGGGAGGGTCTCCTAGGTCCGTATTACAGAAGAAAACTTAAGCACTGATCTCTGTTTAAAACTAGTTTTGAGTCTGGTTTTAATTTTAGAACGTTCCTCAAGCATAGATTCGTTGATCATAGTTTAGCTGAGTTTGGCTTTATTTTAGATCGTTACTCAGTTCGTGAATCGAACCCAAGCAGTGATTGGATCTGTAATCACCCAAGTGTGGTCGAGACCGCGCTTGAGCGTAGATTTTTACATATTATGTCAATTTCTGTTTCGTTATCGAGTTTTTAAATATTGTTGTATTGATTTAGGACTATCGAAATGGATAAACTTGAAGAAGTAGATCATTGCAATAATTTATTCAACGATCACGTGTTTAAAATCTTTCAGAATTTTTAAAAGCAGGTTTTTTTCTAATGTAGGTTTTAAAATTTTTCTTTCGTCGTGCCATTTTTAAATGAGAAAATTAAATTAAATCAGCAAAACAAATAAACGATAAACACACTGCTGGTATTTATTTTAGTAGCGGTGCATTTAATTGTCATACTAACCTTTTAAACAGCAGACCTATTTATGGACATAGTTACAAGTCTTTTAAGCTAAACATTTTTGCATACAAAATGACCATAATTTATTTCAATAAATGGGGCATTGCATTGTTCTATTCGGGACCGGAAAAAATAACGCTGATTTACTCAATAATTGGGTACTTACAGTTTATTTTATTATTTTTGATCCACTGAAGAGACAGAACAAACTTTGTAAATAAATAAATCGTAAATGAAAACAGGCTGATGCATAGACAATACACATCTCTGCTTGAGGCTCGATCTGAGTCTCGATTTAACTGAGTATAGATTGATTACCGTTCTGGAATAAGAACGATGCTCAAGTATTGATCCTATACTTAAACTGTGATCAACTGATTGAAGATCAAACTGTACTTGAGGAACGTTCTGTAATACGGACCTTAGAGTTACGTCATAAATAGCAATATCTTTAAAGATTCTCTTAGAGCGTCTATATTCTCTTTTATCGTTACTTATCTATCTACATCTTGAACTACACGCGCCTAAGTAATTGGTTTTCCATTTGACTGATAAATACTGGTACTTTGTATGATCGCTATCTCCTCTACTGATAGTTGTCTTTTCTCTCTTATCGTGACCTAAAAGGCAGAGTTGTTTATTCTTATATTTTTCCATATACACCCACATTTCAATGATTACATAACAGGACAGACTGCCTAGTTGATATAGTGGTCGCAATCGCTACTGCTACTGCTGTTATGACTCCATATGACCCCTTTTTTCTAAGCTGTGTTACCATAAGTTTGTTTTCGGTTGAATTTAGTAACTATTCTTTCGTGAAGTTGCATAATGCCTGAAAAAAAAGAACTATAATGGTTTGAAAATACTGAAACCAAGTTAATCTAGTAACTCTAAAAAACCCGTGGTATTAATTGCCGAGCAAGGATATATAACCAAACTAAGGTACGGTTTGGATGGTCACGGTTTTAACCTTTTTTTTATATCGGCGTGGAAATCCTCATGGATGTCCTCCACGCTGGGGTGGCCCTTCGTAAATTATCTTCTCGTCCTACACTGAGCAAAGCTACGTCGCATAAACTTTATAGCCTTCAATAACGAAGGTATTATTAATTTCAACTTGCTAAAAAATCGCTCACAACTTGCAATAAATAATAATAATAATATAATAATCGTTTATTTATAAAAGGGGACACATTTTCATTTACAGAGTATCTTAACAATTTAAAATAGGGCACAGATGCTTATTGCCTGAACTAGGTTGAACCTGTGCTTCAGGCTAGGAAGTGCTTAAATACTTAATGTAATAAATTAACAATGTGTATAATGTAATAACTAAATTAAAATTAGGAAAAAAAGGTAAAATAAAAATAGCATGTAAGTCGTTCTATTTGCAAACAACAAGTAGATCTTCTGTCTGTGCATAAGCGATGGTTGGTAAATGTGTAGTAATAATTTTCTTACAACTAAAGTAATTCAATTTATAGATACTTAGTTTTCTATTTAGCCTATTGTACAGAAAAGGGCCTAAGAATGTAAAAAACCTTTCTACAAAGACATGTTTCGAGGTTGTATTAGATGTGCATACTATATCATTCCGTCTTTTGTTAGTATTGTCAGCAGTGTACGTAAGCATGGTGTGCTGTTTTAATACTAAGTGCAAAATGAAAATTTGGCGAACAGTCATCACGTTGCAGGAATTATATAGCAGATCTGTGGGAAAGAAAAAGGGATGGAAGTTTGCTACCTTTAAAATTGCTCTCTGAGCTCTTTCAAGAGGAAGCAGATTAGTTTTTGGTGCGCCACCCCATGATGTGATGCAGTATTGAATTATTGATTGACATAGGGCTAAATAAACTTGTTGCAATGCTGCAATTTTAAACAGAATTTGAATAGAAATGGGCAGATTTGGAAATACGCTTTCATCTCCATACTGCACAATAAATTCAAGTAGCTCTTCAGATTTCTTAGATATCACAGTATGAAATGGTTATTGAAGATTTTTTTTAAAATTTTTTTTGGCAGCGTTTTGCGCTCCCCTTCAATAGGCGCCCAGGTCTCGTGCCCTGCTTGTGCCACCCTAGCTACGCCTCTGCAATAGAAGCTCTCAAAGTTTTAAAAAGTTCATTCATTTTTAAAAGCGTACATAATTAGAAGGTCAATAAGTTTTTAGAGGTTAAGTTAAATATTTCTCAGAAAGGGCAACTTTACTAGTAGGATAAACTTAACATCACCCTGGAAAAAACCTAATGATACTGAACATAATACAAAATTGCTCTGATACCGGACAACCTCCGCGCATGCGTACAAAGGAGATTATGGTATGTACGTGGAAGGCTGTGTTATCGGTTCCGAGAAAATTCTCATAATAATCTCTGTGTGTCAATGAATCTAATCAGTGCCTTTGAAATATGCACACCCACTGCAAAAATCGGGCATTTCAAGAGGGATCCTTCTCTTCCCTTTGGTGGTTTTGGTTGATTAATACAGCAACCTTAGTATCGTGTAGCACACTTACAAACTCAGTACGATCGTTTTTAATTCATTGCTTAATAAATCAAATCAAAAGTCATTTATTGAAACTAGGCTGAGAGTCAGCACTTTTTGAACGTCAAAATTACAAAAGACAGTCCCCCAAAACGCCCGCTCTTCACCACTTCCTAGTGCTTTAGCTGGGGAGAAGAAGTGGCGCAACAAACTCCCGTAATAGGTTCGAAAATCAATCTACTCAGCCTATTGCAGTCCACTGCTGGATATAGGCGTCTCCCAGGCTGCACCACAACACTATCCTCCGCCTACCGCATCTAGGTTGTCCCAGCCACCTTTTTAAGGTCGTCGGTCCATTTAGCTGGTGGGCGTCCCACAATACGTTTACTGATACGCGGTCTCCACTCCAGGACTCGTCTGCTCCACCGTCCATCGGCATCCTTCAACAAACATGGCTAGCCCACTGCCACTTCAGCTTGCTCACTCTACAACCTATGTCGATAACTCGGTAAAAAATAGGTCTGCTCAATCAATCTACCTAGCCTTTTCCCTTTTATGTTATCGTCGACTTTCAGTATAACATGGAACGACTGCCTATCTAACGTCCACAACCTAGTAACTGGGTAATGCTGTACCCTTTAGCTGACTGTCAGACTTGCTGGCTTCTGACGACCCGTAACGACTGTCTAAGATCCTTGAATCAAAATTGACAGCCGGGACCCTGGCGACCGTAGCTTAACCTGACGGATCGATCCGGACAGCTGTTATTACTTAGCCACAGGCCCTTTCTGTGGGATTAAGTAATAGTTCAAGTTAAGTATGTCTCTACATCATTCGTTACAAAAACTAAAGTGATGTGGTTCTCTGGTTAGATCTACCTAAGTTTTCGCGGAACTACAGCCCAACGCTCTAACTCCGACGGCTTAAGGTGACCGCCGACGCTCGATTTTGTACAGACATAGCTATTGACGTCACAGTGGGTACTTTCGTTTAATTGGTTGAGAATGCAGACGCTTAGTGCATCATCTTACTTAATTATGGACAACAACTAGGTTTTGTTCACGCCTCCGCTTGTTAATGAGGACGCAAGGACCGAATTTATTGGTGATTTTGACTGCATTTGAGCATAGACTCAAAAGTTCACAAGAACTATAGACTTAAAAGACAAGAATAATTATTTTTAAAGCCGGTAATTATTTTTCGATTTAAATTATCATCATTTTACTCGGTCAACTGTCGAATTCGTTTTTTATTTAAATTTTTAAATTTATTCTTAATTGTTACAACAATAAATGAATTGCAAACATTTAATGCATCGTTATTATATTATTCATATTTAAAAAAAAAATCCCTAAAATAAGGTTACAAAAAAATCACAACAAATTAATAACTTAACCAAAACCTCAATTAAACAGAATAATAAACAAACACACACAGACGCGGCCCACACTACAAGTATATTCGACAAACAATAGGACGCGACGTACTCGCGTATTTCAGAGACACACGGCACAACACATCAGCTTGGACGTTCGTTAGTCGATTACTGCGGGGAGCATCAGAAAGACGTTAGTGATCGTGCTACTGTGTGGATTTGCCGAATAAACGTTTTGTTATAACACTTGGGTAAGTCCTTTTTAAAGTTTTGTGCTTAAAATTTATTCGTCTATAGTTTTTTTTTGTGCCCGACACTGGTCAAAAGTGTGACGGTTTAAATTTTGATTAGATTTTTTTGTTGTGCGAGAGGATTTTTATTCTAAATTAATGTTGATGGACTTGAACTTTCGTAGTGTTGATTCGGGGCTTGTTTATCATTATGGTATACTAGTATAGACTATTAGATGTGTTATTTAGAGTTCGTTTGGAGTTCTAGTTGTCTATCTACTGAAAAGTTACTTTGGTGTCGGTAAAATGTCAGCAAAGTTTTAGATATCTTTAACTAGGACATGCAAACTTTTACCAAGTTACAAATCCGCGTAGTGTTTTTGAAATTGCAGATACATGAACATAAATTTAATTTATTCGTTTCATCATGATTTATGATGGAATAAAAAAAATCGCTCAAAAGCGCAAACGTGAAGCTCACTTCTCTACCAACCGACCACCACACAGTGCTACAACTCTTACACAAATTGCCAAACTGTAGTCAAAATCTATCGGTTGAGTGAGCCCTAAAGGCTTTCGTGTGACGTAGCGACGGGCTCGTCGTCTCGACCAATCACAGCGTTGACTGATCCATAAAAACGTCAAGCGTGAAGCGGAAAGGCCAAACGCGAAACGTACGTGAGGCAGAACGCACGCCGGTATCAAACGGGACGCGCTACATTCGTTCGCTCAATAAAATTTACGCTCGCTTACGGTCAGTGTAGTGTTGTTCGCATTTCGGAAAAAAAGTGAGTAAAACAGAAAAAAAAAATTTTTTACTGCATTTTTTTTTCGTTTTGTCTCTCGTGGGTGTCCAGTCGGAACCGGTGTGTAATTGGATGCTGGATTGGTTCAAGTGATATTAACTTAGTTCCAAGTAAGCTGTCAGTTTTTTATATCAATAAGTTGTTTGCAAACAAAATTTTCGATTTGGTTCCCAGTGGACATTCATAGATGCTGATGGTGGTATTTATAAAGTCGCATTAAGTGATATATCTTTTCGATAATGTTTGCATTAAACTTAGTGAGTACTGGAGGTGTGTTTGCAGTGTTTCTCAACATTGGATGTGTAACTTTAAAAGTTTCATATATTGTTTCTCAGTTTTTGGGTCCCATCTTGAGTCACTGCTCCTGGGCATAAAGTTATCAAGTTATGCTTGAGAATCACTGATAACGATTGCTCCTACTTATGAAATATTCTATCATTCCTACATCTATCATACGATCAGTCATCTCATCATTGACAAAATGGCCTATCTTGATCTCTTACATAAACATTATCGAAAGATTAACTTTATCGGGTTGTAATCAAATAATCTTATTAGATGTTTAGTTTTACTTCTAAGACTAGAAAGGGCCACATTTAATCATTTGAATTTCTTTAAAGTTTTACCACCTTCTTTCAAAATACAAAATGAATAAAGAATCTATCAAAAGCCACACACGATTCAAATTCTCCTACAAATAGCAAATGCGAATAATGAAAGGGCTCATAAGCGATCAGAGAATTAAGAATCTCAAACATATTGTTGCCATTGATAATTGTGTCATCCTTATCGTTATCTGTTACGTGCAAAAAGTAAATATCATTCTTGATACCACGTATGGGATAAGCAGAGATACGTATGGTTTAGTCATGCAAGAGGCTGAGCTCACGTGAACACATACCAAACTTGAGTAAATAAAAAACGAAAGTCGGTGTTTAGTTATCTTAAGTCTTTAAACTACAAATATGCTTTGAGTTGGTGAATTAGAGAATGCAATCTGAATCATGTGCTTCTTAAGAAATTTAGATGAAGGTATATTTCTGATCCTGAATCCAATTTTGAACCCTCATAAATCAAATTAGAACTTATCGATAGGATACGCGATAAGAATCAAAAAGCTGATAAAAAATTACTCAAGACTGCAAATTTTTCTGACAGCTGTCCATCATAACATGAAGGATATGCTAATCTAATCTAACATCATTGAGGTTTAACACAAATATTAATACATTAGGATGTAAGGTAATTGAATTGACTTAACAAAAACGCATCTTACCATGTTGCGCGGGCTTGTGGACGGCGAGTAATGGGTAGCTCGCTGGCCGGTAAGGACCAAGCCCGGGTCGACGGCGCGTTGTGCCTTGAGGCGCGCGTGGACAGTACCAACTGCTGGAGTCCGCAAGGGCATCGGCCTGCTAGGGGTGCGGGTTGTTCGAAAGAGATACCGTGGCCCCTGGCACACAGGCAACTGAGGGAACACGGGTGGGTTTTAGTCAGTAAAAGTCTGACACCTCCCGGTCTACCCAGAGCGGGAGAAGTTATTTGATGATTTCCCGTACAAAAAAAAACCATGTTCGAGAAATTCTCCATAACGCTACTACGGATATATCCTAAGTCTCAATTCACTTCAACGTTTGTTGCATCTAAAATCTCACTATCCAATGATATCTCATCAAGGATACTATTTTCAACCTTTCTAGATATACTATTTGTGTAATCAGCTAGTGCATGTATTTGTACTTTCAATTCTTTGACATATTTGTACAATTTCGTTAGTTGCTGTGTGATTACAGAGTGCATTCGAGGGATCTATTTTGTCATGGTCGTGTGTTGACACCTTTCTCTGTGTGACGTCATCCGATGACGCTATAACTGTTACTGTTTCGTTAAGATGCATACCTGTCCTTTCTAATGCTTTTGTAATTTCTTCGAAATTTTTATCTCTTTTCGTTTTAACTTCAGATGAAGTTATATTGTATGCGCTATGCCAATTTTGGCAGAGTTTTGAAGTGCAGGCCAAAACTACCAAACTATACCAAAAGTTTCTTCATAACGTATTTCTTAATTTATCCTAGATTGTTGCTATTGCAGATTGTGTAACATCATGACTTTTATTAGCACTACGACACTCCTTTAGTGTTAAATTTTTTTTTTTCGGAGTGCGCATATGGCCAGATGTATGAACATCAACGAAGCACAAGGAGTATGTAAGGAAAAGGATCGTAGCAGGTGGCGTTCTGTAGTTTCTGCCTTCCCCCATATCAAGAAAGCGTAAGTTTATGTATGTAATCTGTTTCTGTCTATTTACTGTATAGTCAAGTAGTTAGCTAATAATTGAAACTGTAAACAGCTTAAATTATATCAATGATTCTTTTGAAGAGGCGACTTCTGTGAGTGACAATTTCAATTATCTTATAAACATTACAATTGATATGATCGAGCCGTTAAATGCTATATCACTACATAGTATAAAAAAATCGCTTTCTCTGTCCCTATATCCCTATGTATGCTTTAATCTTTAAAACTACGCAACGGATTTTGATGCGGGTTTTTTTAATAGATAGAGTGATTCAAGAGGAAGGTTTATATGTATAATACACCGACCTCCACGCGGGCGAAGCCGCTGGCAAAAGCTAGTCTTATATATAACACTAAAAACTCGTGTATCTCGTGAATATACCTTTATGTTAAATGATGGTACACATTGCTAGCCCTGCAAAGCCTCCTGACATAATGACATGAAGAATTTATTCACAATTCCGCGTCTAGTAATACTTACCTCCTAAGTAAACAATAAAATAACGAATAAAACAAACAAACCTGTTATAACCATGAGGATAAGAATACTTAGATGGTTTGGTCATGTCGAGAGGATTATAGAAAAGCGACTAACAAAACGTATTTACAAGGCAGATGTGAGTGGAAACGCCGGGAAGATATATAGACCTTATTGATGATGTTCTTTAAAAAGATCAGGGTCTCAAGTCTGCTATTACAATAGTGTCAGAATATTGTAATCTACTAATATAATGGCATCATTTTGACTTTCCAATGGTCAGCCAGTAACACTCCATTGAAAGAAATGGCATTTATTGGTAATCTCGTACATACTGACATAATACAAATATATGTACCTAAATGAAATCGGGCATGAATAAATGTTCAAATTTAGTAGTAGTTTTTGGAAAATATTTTCTACTAACGGGGTCCATAATAATGGCAATACGACAATGCCATTATAACACAATTCTATTACGAGACTATTGACCAACCAATGATCGACCATTATGAATTTAGCAGATTACGAACTTTTAGCAAAATGACAATAGGATCGTGTTGGAATAACGAATTTTTAAAAATAGCAGACTGGGCCCCAGGTGCGTAGTATTCGCAACCAGCGCGCGTGTATGACTGGATGTATGAAAGTGAATGAGGTAAAAAGAGTATGAACGATCGTAGCTGGTGGCGTTCTGTATATTCCGCCTACTCCTATGAGAAGAAGGGATGACAGTTCGAGACCGCGAATGAAAACTGACGCACTGACTGACTGGCGGTGACTGCTACATACATGCCGTCTGTTGAGACAGGTCAGCTCAAAGCTGCAATGGCTCTTTCTTCAAAAGGCCTTTCCAGACATTACCCTGCATTGTTAGACTCACATAAAATTTAAATAATATAATGTTTGGACTTTAAAAGAGACCATGACCTCTAGAGTTTGTTTCGGCTATTCTTCTCAGGGAACAGTCACATAGGAAATGCCGGCACCATATAGTTTTTAAAATATTTACCAACAAAATATTGACATGTAAAAGTGTCTTTTAAGATCTACTTACACAAATAAACATTTCATTTCATTTCATTTCAAAAAGACAAGTGACGTTTAGAATTGTCAAACTAAATTACCTCTCGATTGCCTTGAATTTGGCGTGATTTTAAGCATGACGGATTTAGGTCGTCGAAAAAATCTTAGTTCAACCAAATTTGACAGCTCTCATTTATTTCCGTCACTATCTTGTGTTATTAGAAGAAAATAAATAGAAATAGCCTAAATTATGCTTAATTGGTGTATAACAGAATCATCACCATTACCTGTGATAAAATGGGGCTAATAATCTTACCCTTTGAATATCAAAATTAGGATCTACCATGACACTTACAACCTTCCTTAAGATAACTTCTAGACTCCCGACAGGATTCCTCGAAACACCGTTCGGCTGTCAATCGTAAAGCTTATAAACAAATAAACAAAGTAGCTGTAACAACAATAAAATAAACGAGGTTCAAATGTTTAGCACACACTTCAGAATCTATAAACACTTTTAAACTTAAAGCCATAAATTTATCACTTGGTGTAATAAATTTCCAGCATAAGATGACCACGTATTGGATACGGTTTCCGTATAATAAGGGGTCAGTTTATACTGGTAAAGTTTGGCGTACATAAATATAGGAAACATTACGACTGTGCTGTACAGGGCTAGAGGTGTCAAAGATTTGTAGCCCGTCAAACCAACTGTTTGTGCGCCTAATATATTGGAATTTAAACGGCAATACTGCGATGGTTTGTAGTATAAGCGCTGGCGAGGGTCGGAGCCTCGATCGACGGATTCTTTTCGATTTAATTGCAGATATGGTCACTTAAAACCATAAGTAACTTAATATCGTTACAACTTGAAATCTGCAAGAAAACGCCATTTTCGGCAAATAATAAAGCCCATTATTTTTTAATTAGCTTTATTCGTTACACAATAAAAAATAAAAAACACATTCGTTTAACCCAAAAAATAACCAAAATTAACAAACAAATCCATCACCCAATAACAAACCACGTATCTACCTCAAAAAATAAGTGCAAAATAGTGTTACATTTAGCGTTCTTGTAAAAGACATCAACGCACTGGGACCCCACACACGCGGCCGCTCGCCCAGTCCTTCGTCTCGGTCCTTCCAGGAATAACTTCACTTATCGGACGATGGTGACCCCTAGCCAACCCGCACGTGTAACCGAACATACTGCCTTAGATGATCTACCTGTCTGTACCTGGTTATTGTACAATATGTGCCTCTTTCTGTTAAGTATTGGTACCAGCAGAACTATTTCAAAAGCAAGCTAAATTAAATATTGCCATCTTTTTCTTGTGAGTCAAATTAGACACAGAGAAAACATGTTTAGAGCTGTCAAAGTAAGTAAACCGTTGATAAAATATGTCGGTTAACGTCATGCTAAAGTTCTAAGTTTAAACGTGACAGCTTGTTTTTTTCTTCTTTTTGTAAAACCAGTATTATTTTAATTCTATTTTAGTTTGTTTCTTAAAAAACTGTTCAGTAAACCAACCACAGTTATAATTTAACATTATTATTTTTTATAAAATAATTCTGTTTGATCGGTAACTCGGTAGGTACCGTTAACAAGTGAAGGGAAGCGTTTCATTGAGTGAGACTATAATAAATACATTTTATGATGTGATACCGATTTACATTTATTTTAATTCAATTTACTGGTTTGCGATGGTTTGCTTCCGTGAGCAAACTTAACATAAAAATTAAAACTTTAGCCCCTTATTTATAAAAGTTGGTTTAAGTTAAGTAGTGATTAGCGTCTGTTTAACCATACATTTATGACGTTTAAACATCTCTTAATTTTAAGCAGCGTTTATAAATAAGAGGGTAGATCATCAGGTGAAAGGTTTTAACACCGCAAACAGTAATTCTTTTACACTCAAAACACCTTTTTAAAGTATACTTCATTTTTCTCATTTAGTTTTTCCATTACCATAAATAAGTTTTTTTTTATTATTATATTTTATTTTCTCTATAGCCTTTTTTAACCCAAACTGTTTATCTGTGTAAACTTTGTAATGTTCCTTAAAATAAACATTATGTTATCAATTATCTATATTATTTTAATGTTTGGGTTTTCGCTCGTGTCACTCATCAGGCCTAATGTTAGACTAATATGTTTGTAATTGATTTCAAACGGTGTGGTTTTTTAATTAGTGCTAAGAAAACATCAACTTACCTATTAAATATTGACATTAAGAAAATCATTAAATAATATTTAAAATTTTAAGAAAATCTTAATCAACTTCGCAATATCACATTTCAACTAATAATCAAACCTACATAACTACTTTTTAATGACTTATATAAAAAAAAAACAGTGATAATATAGTCTATGCACAGGTGTTTGTAGTCTTAATTAATATTAAACAATTTACATAATTTAATAACTCGATAATTAATATGTTAAAATAATTGTATAAAAATAAAAGACAGTGAAATCTTCTAGGGACTTTAGTTATTAAAACCTTTTTGGAAAAAATCTTCTTAAAACTTGAGAATACATATTTGAAAATAGAATACTTAGTCTGTATTAAGTATTCTATTTTCAAAAATGTATTCTTATGTTTTGCATAAGAATACATATTTGAAAATACACATAATGCACAAAATGCAAACTTCAGTTGCGAATTATTTGCATACAAATTATGAAACCATGTTATTTGTTGCTCCGGTTGCAAACTTACAATGTAAGTATTATAACAAAAGTTAAGTAGCTCACTTGCGCTAAGCTCGGTTCAAGCTTTTATTCATCACGTTACGCACGGTGACATGACAAGAAAACTAAGTAGGAAACTCCATATATTTTCAAGGCTGTTGTCCGCTGTTTAACTTGTATCTTACGAACCCGATGCATAAGAAAAATTGTCTCAAGAAGGGACAAAAACAGATATATGGTAGTTAACAATGCAAGTGTAGTTTGTCGCCATTCTTCTCCATACGAAACTACCTTCGGGGTCACTAGAATCAATTTTTATTTCCTTGTAAATTTTGGCATTCAAAAGTGCCTTTTATGTGCCTCTTTCAGAATCAAAATATTTTATTTCACATAAACCTACAAAGGCACTTATGAAACGTCAGAAGCTAGGTGCACGGTTCCAATTTGTCGCTTCCTATGGAGAAGAGCCGGCAAGAAACTCCACGGTTACTCTTTTAAAAATAATTGGGTTTTACAATGTTTTCAAATTACAGTGATAATAGGTATGGGAGGACAGTGCAGGCCTGTCAATAAGTACCAGGTACTTAGAGGAATGAAAACAAAGAATAGAAAATCGTCTATAAATCTAGTCTGTAAGGCGTACAACGTTCTCCCATTCACAATATGTAAAAGAATCTACATTAGTAAGATCAACCTATTTAAACCAAGTGACATGATTTCCATGAGAATTACTAATAAATAGTCGATGTTAGAAGTGATGTTAATGTCAAATAACGACTTTGAAATAACACACCCACATTTCACCAGTTATGTTATGAGGAAAACTGCATTAGACTGTACATTGTTATCGTAAGATGAATATATG
The DNA here is from genome assembly GCA_949091785.1 of Polymixis lichenea. Lineage (NCBI taxonomy): Eukaryota > Metazoa > Arthropoda > Insecta > Lepidoptera > Noctuidae > Polymixis > Polymixis lichenea. The sequence continues at coordinate 20,606,448 of OX420948.1, read as the reverse complement.
ACGATATTTTTTTGTCAATAGATAGCTATTGATATTATAGAAATATTTTCCTATGAGAATGAACCAACTGCCTGCATCACATAAACTATGCCTTGTGTATAACGTAACAGCATTTCAATTATCATCATTATTCCTGCCTTTGCCCATATTACTTCGGTTCAGCGCAATGCTTTTTCTTCTTACATTCTCCCCTGTCAACCGTCACGCTGTCATTCACTACCTTCTCTGTCATATCATTCCTCAGACAATCCCTCCATCTTTTCTTTGGCGTTCCTTTATGACAATATTATGATCACTAGTCACTAATTAAAGTTGAGGTAGGAAGCCCACAATTAAGAGTTCATATGTAAGAACTAAAAAAGATCTAGATCTGCTTAGCGTTTTCCTAATTACTTATCTTGAGGTCAGTCTTCAGTATAACCGGATGCAGCTGACAGCAACAGTATTTTACATGGAGTGAATGGATCGACTGTCTATCTGACCTCCAGAACCCAGAAACTGGGTAATACGATATCCCGTTGGTAAGACTGGTTGTCACACTTTCGGGCTTCTGAGGACCCGTAACGACTGTCAAAGATTCACGAATGACACCCGGGACCAACGGTTCAACGTGCTTTCGGAGAAGAGAGGTCTTGGTATATAATGATGGTTACCCATCTACAGACTAACCGTGACAAGCGTAGCTTAACCTGATCGATTGACCCGTTTGGCTGTTTTTACTTAGCTGCAAGCCCCTCCATGTAAGGATTAATGATGTGACAAGGGGTACGAAGTCCAATGAGTTTTGACCTCATAGTGATGTCGGGTTGCTGAACTCAATGAATCTCATCATAATTTGACTGTTAAAAGTTAAAAACATTGTTATAATGACTATGAACTCGACTAAATACGTGGAGAACAACAATTATAATATGCTGATCGCTAATATATAGTTGTCAGAATCCAGGTATCTACATAGGATTTTGATCAGACCTACTTATTGATATACATAGTATCAGAATATGCACTCGTGGGCGCAGAATTGGAATACGGTTAAACGAGAGAAATAGCTCCTTTAACTTCTGCACAGTTTATTGATACCGAGTCAATTACTAATAATCCTGTACCTACTATAATACTGTAAGCTTAAAAGGAAACACAGTACAGTTCCTGTACCAGTACGTGTCAGGACCACGTCTAAACGATCACTGTCGCTGCATGCGTCCGTATCGACACCATACTCAATCCTAGAACTCCTAGAACTAGATTTGTGAACTACCTTAAACAAAGGCGCTTTGTGTCTCATTTTAAGTGCAAACTCATTAAAGATCCGACATAGTCATATAGCGATCGAATATCATCATTCTCCTGCCAATTTATTTGGGGTCGGTGTTTTGTTCTTCCATACTCCTCTTTTCGTCGTCATCTCGATAGTTACTCTTCTTCTAGCCATATCATCTTTCACGCAGCTCATCCATTGTTTCTTTGGTCGTTGAGTTTTTTATTTACTCGTATAGCGTTTATACACATTGCCAAGAGTCCTATCCATTATGATGGTAAATTCGATTCAAAAGAATAAACGAATTTGGCTAAGCATAGTGATGTACTTAGTTATATTTCTTGTACATACCGTAATTCTCAACTGCCGCTTCTGTCACCCACAGACTTCTTTTCTGAACGAGAGAACTTCCAAAATCAAACTCCATAGAACTCGAGATCATGTTCACAAAACTTGTTTAAAAATCAACGGAACCCAGAACCACACGATCTTAAAGCACCCATTCAAATTGAAATTAACGATACGATAATTAATTTAAATTAATTTGATGTTAAACATTATTTATATTATTGTTCCAATATTTGAATATGGCCGAACACCTGTGTGCAACCCGATACGGCCGTCGGCGCCGACTGACCATAAATTGACCATTATAATGACCATAAACATTATGTTTTTTTCGAATATCGAATATCTTTTGGGTTGGTTCTTCAGGTAGAGTTCGAAGAAGGTTTCATTGATGATTTATTTGGATTGATTGGAATCAAGCCTGTAAATCTTCTCAAGTATAATTTTAAGCTAATTGTTGTTTATGGTTTTGAATTTTGAACAGCCAATTCTCAGGATTGGCTTACATTTGCTCTTACTCATGTCTGCTGTTACACGTAAAGTTTGACATTGTGGATGTCAGAAATTATCCCACGTGAACGTGCTACAAAATGTATAAGCCTATGTTACTCCTTATAATATTAGCTATCTGCCAGTGAAAGTCCCATCAAAATCGGTCCAGCATTTCCAGTCAGAGATTAACCAGAACAAACAGACAGAAAAAATAAAAAAAGAAGCACCGTATAAACTTTCCTAAGCATTAAGTAAAAAGCTGTTATTTTGACATTATAAATAGACACTTCAAATTTTTGTTATTTGTGTCTATGTATGTATTGACGAATTCGTGAAACACCCATTAGTACCATCCTCAACCAATACAACACAGCCTATAATATAAACACATCGAAAGGTACTTTATAGTACCGACACCCGCCCATTCAATAAACTAAGAGTACTCGTCCATAGGCAGTATTATGCTTCACACGCTAACAGTAAGCGTACACCACGGCTATATGATTACGCGGAAGTGTCTGGTATGTCGGCAGACGTTAACATTGACACTTGACCCAGCCAGCGTGCGTTTTACTTATAGTTAATCAATGGAAATTGTGGGGTTGTCTCATCTATTAAACCTTCTCTGTCCTCTATACCTTTTAGGCTAGATTACTTGAGTTGATCTATATTCTAAGCTCTTTTAACTTCAGTGAAATCTTTGTCTTTAACTTTAGGTTGAACTACTTTATGTTAAGGCTCTACGTTTCTGTTTTTATCATTGTTAACTTATTCTTTTAATTAACTCACTAATTCTCCACTTAATACATTCAGAATAACCTAAAAGCTTTTGACATCTGCGTAACCGCCATCTTTTAACTAACTGACTTTCTCAAGCTCCTCATCCAGGCGTAAATTTAAATCAGAAACCCGTTGATAGCCGCGATTTTCATCATCTTAATCCTCGGACCGGCTCGGGCGTGCTCGGGCACAGTCGGGCGTATTCGTAACCAGCGCAAGAGTCGCCGTCCAGTCTCGTCCAACTCGCTACTTATGTTACAAACCAGATCTTGTTAAGTTACATTTTATTTTGTAATGTTATTTTCTTTTAGTGTGATATTTCTTCTACGACCATATGGTAATGCGTTTTTTCCTTTAGTCTATTTTTGTACTACCTACTTTGTTATTTTTGGATTTGAATGATCTAAAAAGCTCATGAATATTTTGGCAGACATAAGTCACTTTGAATCATTTAATATAATCTTCCCAAACGTGTATTTTCTCATGTCTGAGGTAACATCTGCTCTTATCTTCAAACTCAATAAACTTAAGTGTCTCATGAGTCTCATCTCCAAAATCATCCAGCCCGTTACTATCCCAAGAATTATAATCCATGAAAATAGAATTATCAAAGTGAGTTGACATAATAACTTTCTCATCGCGTTCATTGCCAACTTTCATGTGATATTTTACTGATTTCAATGTTGCGGCGACTCCAAGCGAATGTACTTATAAACGAGGTTACTATACATATAATATTAGTTCAAAAGTAAAGTACGTTCACGTGTAAGCTGGGTTCATTTATAAGCCAACTTATTCCGAGATCAAATGAAGGAATCAACACAGGCAATTTAACACCATACGATAAAAGAAACACAATTCAAAATGCTGAATATGATACTACTGAAGCTAATTTTCTTAATAGTGTTAAGAGTAATAGAGAATTAGTACTAATTTGTTTATGAATGGCTTATAATGTTAGTTAGAACGGTGAAATGGTCTTCTCAGAACTGAAGAGAGAACTGCTGTCTTTGTAACACAGTTATAGTGTTGTAGGCATGGCTACTAGCATACACTTTGTAACGATTAGTTTGAGAGCAGCCTTAGTAACAAGCAAACGACGTCTCGGTCAAATATACGGGCTTACTATTATGACGAATATATGGTAAGCTGTACTCATGGCACATCATGTACGGTCACCAAAAGATAAATAATAAGCAGTAAGTAACAGTAAGTAAGCAGGGTCATCGGATATACAGGGTGTTTGGCAGAACGTTGAACATACGAAAATGGTGGATAGGTGGAGTCATCTGCTACTTACTCAGCCCTACTTTATGTGGCCCTGGCCCCCTGAATATTAAAAAAATATTTTTTGCTTTCTTCTAGTTTCACCACTTTCTTAACTTTAAAGTGTAATTTTTATTAAAAATGGGTAAAACAGGTAATATTTTTGTTAGATGTTAGCTAGACAAAAAATTATGAGTCCTCAAACTTACAAAAAGATGTAAAAAATACTTAAATCTTAATTTCAACTTGCATTAAAAAAGAATGATTGAGGAGTTCCAATTCTAGTAAAACATCCCTAGTGTGTGACCTTTCTAATGGTATGTAATTTGCTTTTATAAAAAAAAAACCTTTAAGAATTATTTCATTTTTTTTTAGGCCAAATAAATTAGGGCTGAGTAAGTAGCAGATGACCCCACCTATTCACCATTTTCGTATGTTCAACGTTCTACCAAACACCCTGTAGTTAAATCTATTATCATTATAAATTCAGTCATCAAATTAAATTTCATTCAGAAACACACATCCATTTCGGCGTATGCACCTGTTGGTTTGAATTATAATGTTAAAGACATGATAATTTCTACATCTGTTGGCAGCGATTCTCAAGATTACTTTTGAAGAGTCAGTGATGAACGTCTGAAAGTTACCAGTCAATATTAACCTGTACGAAATACGTAAATTATTAATATCCATTAAACATAAAGCAACTACGGAAGTACCAACCCGATACTAGAGCATTACACAAATAGTTACCCATATATTCACGCATAATCTTAAGAGGACTAAGCAGATAAAGAATCTCGTTGATTGCCAGTAATTATCACGAAGGCTTAGTGAAAGGTGGTACATATCTGTAATTAGATCTCCAAAGTAGTTTTCCTTGAGAACTTGAGACCGATTAATGTGCCGTCAAAAGGCAATCTGATCTCAGTGAGTTATGAATATTTTCACGTAGACTGGGATATGGGTAGAGAAACGATAGGTGATAACGTTGATGAAGTATGTGAAGTGAAATGAATAGAAGATTTTGGAACCAAGGGAAATGGAAACGAGAGAATAACAGATGAGCTTTGCCTAGACGTTAAGAAGAATATTAGGAGTGATGAAAGTTTGAAAATGAATCCCAATTTAAGAAAAATTCATTTAAAAAATCCAATGTTGAATAAAGAAGAAAGTAATATAGACGTAGCGTACCCACCAATCACTACCACAGTTTGAATAAGCAGGACATTGCGGTATTCATTCTCAATAGTGGAGCTGTGGTCCAAGAGACACACAACAAAGTGTTGTAAAGCCATAAGTAGCAGTAACATTACTTACTTACCCACTGCAGTATTCCGTCAGTTAAGTTGTCGAACAGCACGTCTTACTTATAAACGACTTGAAAGTAAAGCCGTTTATTTTGAGAGCAACGCTAAAATATGTTGTTATTTCTCAACCTTATTGTCATTTCAAGCATTTTTATGTGCTAGACCTCGATTTAGCCGAGACTCTTGTTCAGCAGGTTACTCATGTTCAGGTAGAAGGAGAAATATTTGCAAACTAGGCTGGTTCAAATTATGTTTCCTGTCGAAGGAGTTCTAGAGAGAAATGAAATTTTAAAGCTTCATTTATACTATCTGTTGCACTATCGAAATGGTACTTTACAACTGACAGTACTATATGTACCAAATTTTGGTACCCACTTACAATGCATCCTCTTTAGACCTGCGGGGTCTAACAGGCTTTCATGTTGACTGTTCATCAAAATTAATTGTTTCATTGACGTTGTTGAGCACATATTTTTTTGCGAACATATGAAGCAATGAATTAGCTATAACCATCAAAATGATTCAGGTCTAAGTAATAGTGTGTTACGTAATTAGGGTGCTGGATTTTAAGAGGTCTAAGTTTAACGACAAGATACCAAACAACTACAAATATTTCACACTTTATGGAAATTGACAGCAAAGCCAACTATGTAACTTATTTAAAGACTAGAAACAACCTCTAATTCCCATCTGCATAATCTCTATTTACTAACAAAACGAATTGCAGCTAACGACAAGCATAATCAAAGTTAACGAAGCTCGTCAACAATAAACTCGACAGTTGTATCTTTGTACTGTACTTTAGTAAGCTATCGTTAAAGTGTGACTAACTAAGATTTGTTAGTCAATTGTCTCCTAACTGTATGACTGTTTTCACGTGCTATTATTAGATGTGGCTACATTTGTATATTCATGCGAATACTGTACTATAAATACTGGTAAACTCAATGTCTTACTTGTGAGTTTTATTATGATTAGAAATACATTGGCAGTGGGTTAGATTTGTGTAAGAAATTTTAAGTCTGTATTAAATTTATGTTCAGCATTGAAATGAAGTCTCTGCAGTCTTCTGCAGGTCTATTCTTTATTACTTTAACTAACACTTCCGCTGAAACAGATTTTGTGACTTTTCTTTTCTTTTTATTGCGAAATGGGCCTGTTCTTACCTCGGAACCTCGGACCTTGGAAAGCAATGGGTGAAGTTTATATGTATCTGAACTTAAATCTACAAATTATTTTTAAATAATCTAATCGGCACAAACCTACACTCATAACTAGCGATTGATGGCTAACTACAACTAACACTGTAGCCTTTGCTATACTTAACTATTTGGAATTTATTATGATGTCTCATTTGATTCTCAGCTTAATTTTTAATCACTTCTTCTTTGCGTATCGATGGTAAAAAGGTCAAACATCTTTGACCCAAAATTCAGGTGCGCGAACTCCCCTCCCTGACGCAGTCATAAGATCATCAAATGCAAATGTGACAGGGCATGGGGCACATGATGGAAGGTGGCCATTTTCTGTGGGGAGGTGCCGCATACGCATTTGAGATCTGAGATCTTGAGATCCGTAAACCCTCATCTGTGGATATTGTCTTTGCTCCGGTCGACTTGGGTTCGAAGTCTTTTAGAGATTTCCAAGTCGGTCACGGTAACGCGTTTAATAACTTTTCACTTTAGTTTTCAAATGCGGACATAGTCAACTTCCCCACATTTCAAAGCACATCCTCCTCCTTATTTATCAGCTCCCACAAGATCAGGGACAATTTTCGAAGCCACAATATGCAGTAGGTGTTCAGTTGCAACACGTCGCTCCGACGCAGTTACGATGTAGATTGGATTGCGCGCATGTGCCGTAGATGGCGTCAAGTTGTCTCCGTGTGTCCTCGGCTTAGCGTTGTCAACGCACACTTGGGAAGGTCTGTAGGGACGTGATATGCTGGAATTTAGGAATATTCTGGAGTTTAAAAGAATGGTGGGCTTTCAAATAATGATTGTGGACCTCAAAATGGTTGTAGTCCTCAAATAAACAATAATATTTTATAGACTTTAAAAAGATTTTAATATGGTTTTTGAACAGAATTGTGGAACAATAAACAGCAAATTGGCAACCACTGTAAGCTATTAAAGTAGTTTTGAACTGCGTCATACCAAGTAGATTTTAAATTTTTCAGTAAGTAGATAAAATTGAAAATTCTAAGACACCGGGAAAACCATATCGTTGACTCGCAAACTTTAAAAGGCCTAGGCTGATAAAATATTTCTTTTTCCCTAATTTGTCAATAAGTATTAGTGTTTAGGTCGGTTCCCACTATAATCCAGCTGCTTTCAGCACCGACCTTACTGACTCAATCAAACAAACAGAATTCTTCTGCAGTTTTGTCAAAAACAGGTCCAAATTCCGGATCCTGCATTAAATATGTGATCAGAGTCTATTTTCATCATACATCGGAATGTTTGCAAATCGTTACAATATAACAGTTTGCGCAATGTCAACTTCAGTTATGCCTGTGCAAATGATGGCAAACGGATCTTATTGTATGACTGTGTAACCAGACTGTGTAACTTAGACTTTACGAGCTTTACTTTAGGTTACAATTTTGTTTGCAATTCATAATCGTTATTAGGTTGCAAGAATCTGTTTGTGTAAACTTAGGTAATTTGCATAAAAGTTTTGCATATTGACCTAATTCGATATCTGTATCATTTTTCTGAGCTTGGGAGCCTCGAAGAAGTTTTGGAAAGTAACTAAAAACACTGTATTCTCGTTATTCAATTAGACTTCTTTGATGACCCCAAAGAAAGTTCAATCTCCTGACTGTACTTAGGTATCTATCTACAAAAAAGCCTTTAATATCCAAAGCGTTATATACAGGATGGCAGGGTCTTCAACGCGCAACCTTTTACGTTAGATGTTGGAAGCAGTACATGATTCTGATTCTGATTCCCCAGTGTTGTAATTGCTCGTTGGTTTTTTTTTAAGTGCTCTTCCATACATTTTGACCACGTAAGTATTGGCACTTTTCCATAAAACAGCATTTTTTTTTTCAATAAGCGACGCTATTTTTGTACGTTAGTGGGCGAATAGGCTTCCTTGATAAAAAGTAATGAATAATATACGTTTCCACTACGTATTTATTTTATTTTATTCCGGAAACTTACAGATAACATAAACAGTGTTATTAAACAATATGAAACTGAAGGACATTTACAGGTTTCCACTGATTAACACTTAAAAACAACAACAAAAAGGTCTGTTCAAAGTACCTATTTATTACCTATTACTTTGCTTATCTATTTACCGCCATCTAATCAAAAGTAGCTACCACTTTTACTCCGCCAATCTAATCGAGCCCTTAGCTGCGCAAGCACGCGTTGCCATCGAGTCTGCCGCAGTCACCCACTCAGGCGCACGTACTCGCATGTGAAACCCGATACACACACACACAGACGCGCACACACGCAGACAGACACGCAGGGAAAATCAACGAACTGCACAGAACACGGCTCTGAACTAACTTGCTATACAAAATGTTATACCTTGGTTTATTCATCATCATATTTAATAACGTTTCAGTCAAAATTTTCTCTAGTATCTGTTTAATTTGAGCATTAGTATTTTTGACGAACGACTACTTAAAAGAAACAATCGTGTCATCAATTTGTGATTGCAAATCCGTTTATGGATGCGTTTTGGGGGGTACTCACCATATAAATTGACTTGACGTTCGAAGCCTGATTTGGATAAATAAGTTTAATTAATTAGCATTCGATGCTAACAGCCCGTTTCACCCACACATACCTATAAGTAGTTAATTTCATGCAAATTCCATAGAGTTCTGGTAGTAAGCTACTCTCGCCGCGGTAGTGTCGTGGGTAGGACCAAAACATATCGAGACCCCTCCGTGCCAAGCAGTACATGCGCCCTCACGGCCTTAGTCGTCGCAGGAGACGCCCTGGGCGTCGGGAATCCCAGGCTGATTCCCCGTCACCGTAGCCGCGGGCTTGCGGACGGCGCGTTGTGTTCCACGCGCACCTCAAAGAGATGTCAGCAACAACTGGTGGAGTCCGTAAGAGCCGATGCCTGCCAGGGGTGCGGGTTGTTCGAAAGAGATATCGTGGCCCCTGGCACACAGGCAACTGAGGGAACACGGGTGGGTTTTAGTCAGTAAAAGTCTGACACGCCCTCCTGCTCCACACAGAGCGGGAGAAGTTATTTGATGATTCCCACCCTCAAAAAAAAAACCCCTCCGTGCCGCTGTTGGTCCCGGCTGTCCAAAAATCTAGAAACCAGAGTTATCAAGGGCTATCGTCTTACCCAATAACTGGATTGTGGAGGTCAGATAGGCAGTCGCTCCATGTAAAATACTGCTGCATCCGGTTAGACTGGAAGCTGACCAACATATTTGGGATAAGACTAGACAGATAATGCTAGGTAATACATATGTTTGATTATTAAATATACACAGTGCACAGGGAGCATACAACCTTTGGGCTTTTCCCAACTCAGGATTTCTTAGCTATAGTAAAATGTTACTATAAGTAAATATTTTTCCGTCTGTCCTGCGCAACACAAGTATTCAGATTTAATCATTATATTTCCTCAAAGTATTAACTGTATTACGTGGTGTCTGCTTCATTTATTATTATTTATAGGGTTTTCCTCCTATTTTGTAAACAGCTGGTATTTTAAGGTCGGTGGCTTTTTATTAAGTATAGTCGTTACTAGATATTTTTGAAAGTTCGTCTTACAATTATTTCTTTCCTTGTTATCTGTAGAAAAAGTCACCGAAGGAAAACTCAAAAAATGTTGATGAGTTTTCCTAAACAGAGCTGCTGAACATCTTATACAATATTAGCTTTTGCCAGTGGCTTCGCCCGCGCGGAGATAGACAATCATCCCACAGGAACGTTCCTATGGGAAAACCTCGCAAAAGCCTCGAATGAAATTTGGCACCTTAATCTAGGTTATAATCTATCTGTGTGCCAAATTTAATTCAAATCCGTTTAGCCATTTTTGCGTGAATGAGTAAAATACATACAAGTTTCACATTTATAATCAATCAATCAATCAATCCTATGGGTGTATGGACCTATGGGTGTTTACATAGGTGTTTACATTAATAGTGGGTGCGCTATGTTTTGTCATAATTAAGACATACAAAATCTATGTGACCCATTAGGTGTCATTAGGTTATGTGACTTAGAAAAATAATATTTTGAATTAATTAAATACATGAAAAGAGAAAAAAGAAACATCAAATCCAATATAATTAATAAATAGTCATAGTAATAAAAAAATAAAATAAAAAATAAAAATATTATCAAATGGTAAAAAAATGCATCATTATAATAATTGATCATTCAAAAATTCGTCTACAGTATAATAACATTTGTCAATTAATAATTTAGTAAGTGCTTTTTTAAACTTATATAATGTCATGTTTTTTATGTCATCAGGAATTTTATTAAATACTTTAGCTGCCATACCGAAAAAACTTTTTCGCATCAATGCGGTCTTACATTTTAAATTACATACTTTATTTACATATAATATTAGTAGTATAGGATTTTCTCTGACATAATCATCGTTATCATCATCGCATTATCATCATCTTCATCATCAATGGCAGCCTTGTTCCACTCACTGCTGAATATAGGCAGAAGGCCTATAGTAGCCTTCTGTGCCATGTTTCCCTGGTATCAGCAAATCTCATCCAGTACGTCCATCTGACACATTAAATCCAGTTTATATTTAAAAACCAGTCCATTTAGTTTGGTTTTCCCTAAAACATACCTACGCAATGTAGAAAATTACCTGTGCTTATTTATAGGTGTGTCAAAGTAGAGTAATGATGTTAAGGCCGCTACACACGAGCGTTTTCTCTGTCGCACGTTGTTTAGGCGTATGTTTGTGTTTCTAATTTACGTCACAATGATTCAAGATATTTTTTAATTTTTTATTTATGTTTTTAAGACGTCACATTTTCTGTCATTTACACATGTTTTAGAACTTTGCCTCGTAGAAACAGCTTTAATATATTTTCATAACAAATCGACAAGTATTCAGATTCAAACAACGCATAAATACATTATATTAACATAAGTTCTTGCTAGTCACGAGTTTCTCAACGAGGTAGGGAGGCATGAATGAAATATTATTTACTATTTATAATAATTTTCCCATATATTGACATACAATGTCAGTCACTGATAGTAATTTAGTTTAGAATAGTATTGTTCTTCCTTTATTATAAACATTTATTAAAAATAATAAACCACATGAAGTGACGCCAATGTAGTGATTTTGCAATATCGAACAATATTTGGCGGTTTTTCTTAGAAACTATTTGAATGGGATATTTTGTGACATAATATCCATAATTATAATTGCATTTATTGGCAAGCTAGCAGGTAGGTACTTAGGTAACTTGTTAAATATAAATGAGGTAATAGAATACAATGATTTGGGTAAAATAATATTTTTAATACATCCAAGTAAGGAATTTTCAGCTTCTTTTGTGCATACTCGTACATTTTGCAGATGTGCTTTCAGATTTACCCATCCATCCCAAATTATAATTATACCTAGGACCTAGATGCATAAGCTTAACTATAGCTCATTTACATAACATCGCGTTTTGTTACCCCAAAGGATTAGGCAGAGGTGTACCTATAGTTTACTTACATTTTTTCAGATATGTTTAAGTCCCCTGTAATAGGGGCGAGCCTGTTACACCAACTGGGAACAAATTTAGACTCCGGGCTACTGAGAAATTCCAAAACCGACCTGTGCCCGACCTGAGAACCGACCAGGACATTATGCTCAACAGTAGCGCTTGGGACCAATAAACCAACGAGGCTTTTAACATTCTCATTCTCATTAACATTTTAAAATAAACACTGAAGCAATTTTCCCTAATAATATTTAAAAAAAATTGGGCAATAGTATAAAAACAAACAAATTCAGATTCTTTAATACCAAGCCGCGGTCAACTACAAAGCTTAAGTACCAGCACTAGCACCACAAGCTCTGCATATTGAAATAAATCAATTGATGTATTCAGTAGCACTTAACCCTCATAACTCTATACGTCTTTATGACGTAATATATTTCAACCCGTCAATACTTATTCACAATCGTGGTCGTTAAGTCAACACGTTATGCACCACGTGTTACTTAGAGCCAACGCACCTATAAAACGATTCTCCTCAGTTTTATTATTAATATTCTAAATGAAAATGAACGTGGGTTTAGATATTTCACACGATTTATCTCTGCTGTCATTGTTCTTGAAATAGATTTTATTGTCTTTGGATAATTGACGGATGCATTTTTTGAGGAAACTAAACGTCATTATTTATTTTTCCTACAATCACTACTAGTAGGTACACGCCAATCTCAAAAGGATAGGTAGACCATTTTAGAAAGTCCCAAGCAAAGAATTTCACATATGTATCCTCTTCAGCACTGTTTGATAAAAAGGGAAGAAAACTCGCACTTGGTTTTCCTCAACCACGCTCACACTTGGTGCTAAAAATACCCAATACTAATTGTGTATTAGTCACTTTCATCTTGGTGACGCTAATCTTGTTGCAATTCATATCTTTACTAACTGTTATTGCACTCATTAAGTGCACTCCAAACTATAGCCTTTTTATCACACTAACAGTAGGAATGGCTTACCTTTTTGATAGTTCAAAAAGTACGCATGTCATGCGTTTGTTCAATTTTATTACATGCCATCAGGCAAGAAACTTGCATTATATAAATATAAATGGGCCTAAACTTACGCATTAGTCATTGAGTTCAAATCGCATTACAATCTCCATGGCTGCATTTGTTTATAAATACTCCATCAAAGCTGTAACTAGTCGTTCAATGTATACGAACATAGTCTACTATTTCATATTCATATTACATTTGACGTTCCTTACTCATACTTGACATAATATACCTATTTATACATAAATTAGTACGTCAGTCACCGCTATAATGTTAAATATTGTAATATTTATCACCATGACCCCAATCCGCGGTCATATGATTTTCCTTTTACATTCGAACTTATTTAAAGTTCTCCATTATCCTTATACTTTTCCGGATCCGGACTATTACTCGAATTTTCAATGCTTAGAAAGTCAAGACTTGGCTTGTTGTCAGAAGATGGTTCAAATAATCAGTGATTTTTTTGCAATTCCAACAATGATCAACATCATTCTCCGGCCCTGATCCTAATTTACTTCGGGGTCGGCGCAATATATATCTCTTTCCATACTTCTCTATCAGCGTAGCATTTCTAACAATAATAGTATCATAAGTCAGATCAGATACTTATCCCATCTTCTTAATTAATCTGCTCAGACGCAAGAGGTGACGTGTCTGAGAACCACACGACAAAACACGTGACGATGAGTACAAGATTAAAAATAACATATTTTAATGATCAGAGAATTGGCTATAAAAAGTTGCACAGCGCCCCGTGACCTCTAAATGTACAGAATATAAAATTCAATGCGGTATTAATGAAATATCTTGTGTCTTAAGATGACCCAAATAAGGAGCTCATGTTACGCGGCGACGATGCGTCTGCGGACGATCGTCTACAAGAAGCATTAAATGTATTTTGAGATAATATTGTGTCTGTACGATATTTAGAGTTGAAAGAATTTAAATAAGACGTAGAACAATAGCAGAAATATTGGAAGCATTCGATAATCTACTGGTTAAAATTTTAATTTCTAATGTAAGGAATGAACTATCAAAAATCTAAGAGAATATTTGAACAAACATCAATGATTTTGAGGCAGAAGTATTGAATAATGGCTGACTACATAACTTTAAAGCTATTTCTACCATAAAGTATTTATGCAAAATTAAATACAGAAAGGAGGAAAATATTAATTACGTACTATAACATGAAGTTAATAATAATACAGTTACTTATTAGCATATTGATTCAAAATTCCCATTTATTGAAATGGGAATCCAATTCAGAAAGTCTAACTACCTAGACAAAAATCTTGAAGGCAGTCAATGTGAAGATCTAGACTAACTGGTGATATAACACAGTCCAAATACGTATAAAGTCCCAAAACTTGGCTCCTACTTTTAACGTCACCATCGTCTAATAGTCCTTTTTGAGACTCTCAGCTATCATTTTATATAGCAGTTGATTTGTAGGTCACAAATGAATTCCCTCGGTGGTTGTAGCTAGTAACTTGACACTGGCAGCTAAATATAGTAGCACATTCGCATCGATTACCGTCGTATTGATATTTGGTGTGGGTTCATTGAAGTACTTACATGTATCGTTTGGTACAGGGGAAGCTGTTTTTAGAGATATTGTAGTAGTGGTATGTAGATAGACAATATCATCATCGATTGTTTCTAAAATATCCACTTCAGATACAACTTAACCATGTTTTATGCAGGTAAGGACATTTGAGAGTACATTCAATGAGATGATCTGTCTAACCTACATTCGCACGGACGTAAAAATATCGCAGCTGGATTTTAAACCGCAATGGATTTTCAACTCTCGGTATTGAGCCGAGCATTGAGAATTCAACAGAGTGCATCCCAGCACGTCGAAAAAACACACCGTTCGAGTTTCAACATTTAGCACTAAGCAATGCGTTGAAAATCCACTGCAGGAAAAAAATCGCGTCAGAAAAATGTCACCCTGCGAAGTTGGGCTAACTAAGCTTTTGAGCAGTTGGTTCTTTTTGCTTGTTTGTAAAAGCGATTATGTGCTTAGAATCCATCTAGTAAACAGAGAGGGAGAAGACAGTACAAAATATTATAATTCCACCATTAAAACCACTAAGAAAAGCCCAAATTAAACTCAAAGAGAGTAACATCGGGTTTATCCTCAAAATAAACCGAATTTACAGTTAAAGCCGCCGTCTGGACACCAATAAGACATATTTACAACGCTTTAATGAAATAAATAAAATTAAACAAGCCCGCTTGGGAGCTAAAGTTAGCTTTTGTCTCTTGCCAATTGTCGGCCGGCTTAATGAAGTGCATATTGTCTATCTGACTGTAGACGGTCATGCTGATGTCATTCTATAAGAAGTTCTGATTTTATATCTTTGGTTTGATTGGGAAAAATTGTATAAACTCTATTAAACCTAATTCAGCACAGAATTTATCATCCACCTCTGCAACTGCATTTGCTGTATCTCTGCCAATAAATCAATTGAATTCTTTGGGTTTATTGGAAAAAATTGGTCAAACAACTCTGTCTGAACCTAATTCAGAACCTAATATATCATCCACCTCTTCAACTGCCTTTGCAGTATCTCTCCCAATAGATCAATTGAACAAATCTCCACCTTTTTAACAAATCTGTTCCTTTCAACAGTTGCCGAAGTCATAACTTCCTCTGTACGTCCTTGATTTTCTCCCAGCATTACACTCAACCTATAAACTAAAACTCAAAGCAATCCGCTTTTAAACACACTCACCGCTTCCAAAAACGCCATTTCCTCTCGTGGTACGTCTTCTCTTACATTGCATATAATAATCATTGCGTATTTTAATATTTATTATATCGGAGTCTGCCAAGTCTCACCCGATTACTTTTTCTTGAAGATGTCATTGAAGATGAAAGCGTATTTTTCCACGGCGGGCACACACGATATCTTTGACAGTTTTATATCAATCGGAAACCGCACGCTTCACCTTCCTCCCGGCTGGTCGTCACGCCTGCGGTCGCGCCGACACGAAATACACGCGTTTACGCTGCCGGTACGTGCAGGGATGCACTCAGGGCGGGTGCACGGGTGCAAAATTGCTGAATCTTCATTTGTTGAAGAGCGTATCGGTTATTTTCTAAAATTTTCGTAGCACAGTTACAGAATAGATGATTTCTGAGTTCTGAATTTTAAAAATGTTATGGTTTATTTTTTCCTTTACTTCGGTTCGTGGAAACAACAGCCTCTCTTATTCGAAAGCTCTCCATATGCACCCTTTAAGTTGCAACCGTACACGTCCTGGATCCGTCTCTGTGAAAGATGACCGACTTCGAACCCGCGC
The DNA here is from genome assembly GCA_949091785.1 of Polymixis lichenea. Classification (NCBI taxonomy): domain Eukaryota; kingdom Metazoa; phylum Arthropoda; class Insecta; order Lepidoptera; family Noctuidae; genus Polymixis; species Polymixis lichenea. The sequence continues at coordinate 20,589,945 of OX420948.1, read as the reverse complement.
CGTCTCGAGAGCCAGATCCATATCACGCAATTTACATTACAACCACTATATTTAACCGTAGGTATCTTCATTAAAACTGGGGGGTCCCTCTCCCGCGGAAAAAACGAACTAATATTTAAATGTTTAACACAATCTTTTGATTGGCAGAAGTAATTTATTGGAGCTATAAAATTGCGCTTGAAAAAGTGTAGAGCAGACTTTAGACGTCAATGTCACTGAAAAAAATAATTTCGATTTTAAATGTCATTTTAAAACTAACATTTTTATTTATAAAAAAAAAACTTATGACTAAAGCATTGAATAAACAAAACTAAAAATAGCATTCAGGTGTATTTAACTCATTAACTAAAATAAAATGGCACGTTACTTGACACCTTTACGAGCTAACGACCATAAACAAAGCAATAACAATACTTTTTCAGTACTAAAACAACTACAAAACCTTTTTGCAATTTCAAATTAATTAATCATAATTTCGTTATCTAAAATGATAATCATCTTCATTTCAGACGAAAGACGTCCACTGCTGGACATAGGCCGCCCCCAAGCATCGCCATTTCGACCGGTTCTATTCTAAAATTATACACAAACACGATTAACATGAGCAATAATTAAACGATTATGTTAGAACATTTATTTTATAATTAATTGAAGCCGCTGTGAATGGCAACCCACGCTTCCGAAGCGTGAATGGAGTTGAATTATAACATCCTCAAAATGATAAGCAGATTTGGACGATGGCCAAGTTTAAAGGCGACATTATATTTGGGAAGACTCAATAAATATACTTAATGTATATCGTCCAGACACCGGTGACAGTTTTACTAAACACGTTTGTTAAAAAGAGTAAAATAAAACAACTAAGAAGATGTTTTTTTTTTCTCGAAACTGTTTGACATTTTGTGTAGTATCTATCTGTAGTATAAAGAGATTAAGGGTTGTGTTTGTGAAAGGTTATAGGACTTAAATTATGTCTGCTTTTATTAAATACTTTTTTGATTCTACGTCGTAGTTAGGTAATAAATTGATTATTAGAAAGTGATTAGATTAATAAAGAATAATAGCCTTTATCAGAGGCGGATTTACACATTTGCTGCCAGTAGGCTATTACATTTTTGCGGCCCGCCCCTACTAACTCGTTGAATTGTAATATTGACACGCTATTGGAATATTTTAAAAAAATCACATTCACAATTACTCTACTTTACACAGCGTTTAGTAATTTTTCTTAAACAGACATTGGAATATTCGGTATACCTACTGTATGTATAGTAGGTAGGTACTAAAATATTGGAATTTTGTTAAATTTTTGTGACTTCTTTTCTCCGCGAAATATGTTTTTTTTCTTAAGGCGAAAAAATGAGCCAAATTTGCCGCCCTAGGCTCCAGCCTACTCAGCCTGCTGATAAATCCGCCACTGGCCTTTATTAATCTTTTCAAAGGTTTTAGAGAGTAGTAATCATTCTCCAGCCATTATCCCAATTTGTTTCCGTCGGTGCAACATGTCTATTAGTCGTAATTTAGATAGTCACCCCCCCTTCTTAACCTATCATCATTCACACAGTCTATCCATCGTTTCTTTGGTCTTCCCCTGCGCTATGATAGTATTACCTACTAGAGAATTGCGCTTGCTGGAAAAACGGCATTGATTTCGCACTCAATCAAGCACATTACTAACACTAAGTAAAACATTATAGTTACCAGTATTAGAAAAAGTAATTACACCAGTTCTCAAGCTTTTGCTGAATTACCACCTAATGAGGACTATTGTTTATTTAATTAAATATATCACATCATCATTTTCTTATCCAGTTCACACTAATTATAGTGCGAAAAAATTGCTTATTCTTGATCAACATAGAACAAAACATTATGGCAATATTTTTAAACCAGTCTTTATAAACATGATTATATAACTTAATCAGCCAATTACGTAATTATTTAAATGGGTGTTTGAACTCCTTAATACAAAGTATAAATGAGAATTTACTCAAATTATAAATGGCAGCGTCTGATATTTAGGTAAAAGGTCGCATATTCTAGAGGTTGCGTTAGAATTGTTCACACTTATGTGCAAAACCTACAGACGCAGTGAGCAGTGAGTCATTTTAATAGTTTATCTTGCGAACTAGAATAACTTTTAAAATAGTATCACCACTTTACAAGTAGGTAAGTACAATGTAAAAGAAACCGCAAGTCGTGTTATGATAGTAACGCGTGTTATAAGTAATTTATTATACAATGACGTAATAATCAAGCGTCTCTCTCTGAATCGGAATTTTGTAAGCTAAGTAGGCGAAGTTAAATATTAGAAGAAAAATACCCTGATGAAAAATGTAGGTACTTGGTATGAATCTCACCGATGAAACTAAACGCGATTAAAACATCATAATCGAGTTTTAAGAGCGTGTCAGTGTCAATATTTCGTAACAGTGATGACACTGACAGTTCTTGAACGCGGTGTGTATGTGTTGATCACGGTGAAATTAGACATTAGTACCTCTAACAATGGTTTAGCCAAGTTTTGTAAAAATAAGCCATGAAATTGAGGTGGAAATACCTAAATTTGCTTATTTTCAAACATTTCACATTGAAATTTTTCCAAAATATCATTAAATAAAAAAATATCATTGGATAAATTTCATAATAATAATCGTGTAGTTTCGGGGATACCGATAAAACTGCGCGCGCGCCGTCTGGGCGTCCTGTTGCTAATGTATGATTGGTTAATTTTGGCCGCAGACGCACGTTGACATGACTTGTTTATATGCGCCAGACGGGTGTCCTCTAAACTTTGTTTATTTTGCTTTTTTCATCGATAGCTATGTTTCATTTTATTTTATTCATGTTTTAAATTTTCTGGAGTTGGCAGATTTCCTTTGATGTGGTTGCTATGTTATTAATAATGTGTAGACTCTTGCGCAGTTAGATAAATACAGCATCCGATAATCATCACGAAATTCGCCAACATTTCATGTCTGTGAACTTATAAAATTAATCATAAGACCATCTACAATTCTATTCAAGATTATTTTAGGTTATGACGCCACAATATGCCCAAATAATACTACTAACGTAGAATACGTAACCGCAATGATTCCATTTTCACTAACCGACTTCAAAAAAAGGGAGGGTTCTCAATTTGACCTGTATGTTTGTATGTATGTTTATCCGTGATTATCTCGCTTTTGGTTGAACCGATTTTTATGCGGTTTTTTTAATAAATCGTGTCCAGTTGTTTACATCAATTTAAAATCATGAGTAGGTTTTTATTAGATTATGCTTATAGATAGGTACTTACTATTGAACATAGTAAATAAGTTTAAAAAAATACAAAACGTTAATTTGGCTAAATTGAGATAGCATTTTTTTCAACAGTTAAAAAAACACTCAAAGAAATTAAATAGGTATAGCGCGCGTTTTTTGTATCTGTGGCAAATAAACAATTTTTTTCTTTGAAATTGACAATCAATTTAAATTCTTCGTATAATCAAATCACAGCTGTCATTCGTTGACAGCTTTACGAAATGGTGATTTGCAAATAAATTGAATTTTCCTAGTTGCATTTAACTCGCAAACACGGACAAACCTTTCTAGTGGTTACTACATACATCGAAGGGAGCCATCTTTAGGCAAAAACAAAAATAGAATCCCCTGTTGATAACTCGTTTCGGGGAATATATGAGTATTATTACTGTTTATTATCTAACGTCTATATTCTTAGGAATTATGATTTATGTTGCTTTATTTATACTGCAACAGTATGTAATAGGTATAGGTAGGTAATTAGCCATTATATGACACAAGCGGAACACGTTTCAGGAAGCGGACATAAACATAGATCACACTAGACTTGGTAATTGTCTATGACACCTAGAGAATTATTATCTATGTATTGTTTTTTTTTTCTTTGACTGAAAACTTTTCCATGTCTATTGTGTCGATAACCTGAGCTTGTTTTTTTTCTTTAAATAAATACTTACATATCCAGTGATCTACACAACTGCATAAGTACCTAAGAGCCGTAGGTATCAAGATACGGTCATATGATGAGCAAAGAAATTCTTACATAACTTTCTGACTCATTTTTCTACATAATTTTGTGTGTAATCGTGGATTGCTGTAAATTTTTTGATGCAAGAAAACTTCGTCGGTCAGATTACGAAGTTGTTATCTATTACGAAAGAAAAGTCCTAGAACTACGCCGCGTATTCTTTCACTTCCAGTTTCCAGTAACACCTAGAAATAAATATAATGTGACAAAATATATTCTGATTTTGAATGAGCTGGACAAAACTGACATCTGTTACTATCGCATAATTGTCATGTTGACAAATAAATGTTGGTCGCAGCTGTCATTTCAGACTAGCAAATTAAAAATTAGATTTTATATACTTTATTCTGATAGGAAAAATACTCGTGGAAAAAAATAGGTTACACAGTTTTGCTACGCAACGCATCATTAACATAATATGAGTGCCTTGATGATAATAGCAATGTTCGGTTTATAATACCTACCGAGGAAACCCGTGCCCGTTTCTAACGCGATATTCTTAAATAAATGTAACCTTTTTATTCAGGCTGATACACTGTTCAGCTTTCAGATAATTCTATATTTAATTCATAGAGGTAAATGTTTCTCGTACCGTTCAGACGAACACAAAAGTTTTCCCACGAATAGTGTTGTACAGTAAAAAAACCGTAACTATCCATGCTCCCTCGCAACCCAACTCTCAGTTTCAGTCGGGACGTTCGCACGTCAATCGCCTCTCTATTATTATGCTGTATTAAATTTATCTCTAGTAATTCAAGGACCACCTGTGCAGTTCATCGGCACTAGACCGAACCAGTCAGTCTGGTTAACAGAACCGCGTCATTTACACCTGTCAAATGTTATTTAAACGATATTCAACTTTATTACATGGAGGTATAAAAGCGGCAAACTGGATGAACGATCTGAAACAAGTTTTGCCGCCAAAGCGCCGTTTGTGTATATATTTATTTATTCTTTTTTAATCTGTATCTCGGTCTGGACGCTCGCGATTAATGCCTGTGCCCGCGAATGGTGGTTCTTTTTTTAATCTTCCACGGCGGGCCAAATAAAAATTTCATGATTGATAATCTAAAATTGATGGGTTGTGGTTGAACAAAATTTGCATTGGCTTTGTTTGATGGCTATTCTTAACTTGCCTCATTACATTACTAATCCCTATTTAGTTAAATCTCAATGCTTAATAATTGAAAAGATACTGAAATTGACAATAATTCTTATTAAACAAACACAGATTGAACTAATTTATAACATAACACCTTTATTTAATTTACAATCAGTTCACTACTCCAACCGAAATTAATTACCGTTTCAAAATCCGCCCATGACGTGTCGTTGTCAAAAAAAAACCGTCTCCGACCAAAAACAAGTATCTCGTACCCGTTTGAAAAAAAAAACACGAGACGTCTGCAATAAATTTTTGCGTGCGTTATTATCTGTACAGTAATCAGCTGTATGATGACGTCATCCTGGAGCCAGCCACTTTCTTTTCTTACACTAATTGGCTAAGGAAACTTGCGTGGGTTGCATTCTTCCCATGTAAGTAATTGGAAATAAGACTAACTCGACTAATAGGGTAGGTGGTGTTGGTGTAGTGTTGTAGTCGAATTTCAGGAATTTATCTATTGAAAATACTAAGTCATTTTCACAACTTTATTTAGATACTTAAATATACAATTATAACTCCATGATTTGACTTTTAAAACATATTCTTTGGCAAAAGATGTCTACTCTATCAGCAAACCCAATGCATTCTGTAACATTGAAAACTCCATAAACGCCTACTTACTATTTGAAAAGCATCAACTCCCATCCACTCCTCAAGTTCTGAGTTGAGCTGCATGATTACTGATAAATGCGTGCACTGAATGGACAGGTCCACTCAATCTGTATGGTTCTTTCCTCAAAAGACCATTTCAGACACCGATCCACATGGTCTTCACATAATCTGACCAAGATTATGTCTGGACTTTAAAAGAGACTGTGACCTCTGAGTTTGTTTCGGCCTTTCTTCTCAGAGTAGTCAGATAGGAAACGCCGACTTCATCTAGTTTAAAAAAAATATGATTGACGTGTAAAAGTGTTTGTACAAACCTACTTACAGAAATAAAATCATTTATCATTTATCATTTATCACTACATTCCAAATAATTCAAAAGGGACACTTAAAGTTCTATTTACCTCGTAAATATAAAACCGAGCGATATAACATGTGATCGGGCGAAGTCGTGTGCTCGACTTGTTACGTTCAAACAGGCTAGCTTCTCGAATGTTCCGACTTTCCTGCCCAAGCCATTTTGCGCGACAATTTTCCAATACGTGTTTTTTTTAGTTGCGTGACTAGGGATCTAGTTTTACATAAATAAACTTGATCTAGTCTAGTTATCTAGCATAATAGTGGGGACTACAGGGAACGGAGCGATAATAATTAGTAGCTTTATCTCGTTCTTGATTGTCGGATGAATTATGTAGACTATTCTCGTGGTAAAGTTGTTATGGGTGGGTTAAACCCTTTCTGAGAATACCGCACACGAACAAACAATAATAACTTCATTTGAATTCGAAATCGGAAACCGGTTTTTCATTGGCTAATTTTTTTTTAACCACCGCTGTTCTTCTTGTCAAAGCTGTCAAATTTGGCAGCTGTCAAATCTGACAGCTGCCAAATTCGCAACACTATTTTTCCGAGTTGAATTTTAGTGAAATATCGACCCGAGTTCTGAATGAAGTTCTACAATTTCCTCAAAGAGAAACACATATTTAACGCATTAGTCATGTGATTGTAATATTTATAATGTTTACGCATGTCAGATGTATGCCTACTGATATTGAGTTCGCCTATGCGACTCACGCGCCGTGCATTGTTGCACTAACACAATATATTTGAGTCCTCGTCAACGTATTTGCGTTGGCCTTCGCGTGAAGTGGCATGGCAAAAGTCTTGTTAAAATGAAAACGATATCCCTTCGTGCAACGTGCATGACTCAGAGGATGCCTTTTAATTTGAATGAAGACACATGTTTTCGTCATTACTTTGATATATTTTGATCTAACTAATCATTGACTCCTTCATCTAAATTTAAATGTCATAGAGTGAATCTAGTTTCAGTTGGGAAACAGAAAATCGTGAAAGTGGAAAAAGATTTCACTTGGCTCTTTACCACGCATTAACATTACTTAAGTACCTTGATATTATGATTATTCCAAGAAATTGCTAGACGAAAAGTCTACCTTTACCGTTGCCTAGTCACCTATTTCGTTAAGCTCCGGTGTTGCAAGTATTTAATAGTTCAAGTTAATAAAACATTAAACTAACGTTAAGCTCCAGCATATAATTTAGCTAAATTAATTCTGATGAAATTGCAGCACATGATATATTTACACGTTTAACTAAAAGTCAATCATAATCACTAAATGATTACATCCTATCTGCTGGCGAACGTACGCCTATTAAGTCTATAACGATTGCGAAAAAGGAAAATTCATGTAATTTCCACTATGAAGTGGTTAGGGTTGCCTGCCTTAAAGAATGCGTCTTTCTAAAATAAGTATTTTGAGCAATGGTGGAATAAAGGGGACAATCTTTAGGTACAATACTAAGACTCCTCGGTACCTCGGAAAGCAAGTTAAGACGGTGGTCTCAGCTGTCATTCACGGATCTTTGATAATCGTTATGGGTCGTCAGAAGCCCGAAAGTCTGACAACCAGTCTTACCAAGGGGTACCGTGTAACCCAGCAAATGGGTTGTGGATGTCAGATAGGCAGTCGCTCCATATAAAAACCCTCTGTCATCTCTCTCTCTCTCTCATCGAATCAAAAAATATGGAAATAGCAGTCATATCATTTTAAATAATATGCTAATACTGGGCCCAACTGAAAACCAATTAAAAATGTTGGAAACCGTATTCATATAAAAATCCCCACCACGTTTAGCATCTTTAGCTAGGTATATTTACCTCACTAACTCAAAAAAACAATTACTATTTTTAACACTTTAAAAAAATCGTCAGCCCTATCTGTGGTACGCATGTACATAGATACACACTGCCTATGTGTATAACCGGCCGCTGATTCTCGCTGCAGACAGCGAGGCGCGATCGCCAGCGCAGGCGCACGATGTACCCGCGATGAATACATTCAACATTGCCAACTAGTGCCAACCGCCTCCCATGCATTAAATAGACAGAAATGAACTTGGATCGAGTTCGCTGACTCTTAAGATGTAACGAAGAATGAATGTGGAATCAATTGATATACTCCTCCAGACCATATTTCGGTCATGGCGGCCAATCTCAACGGAGACTAGTCTTCGGCGCGGGAAATATTATAGTACTCAAGTGTGTGCGCAGACACAGGTGCACTCCCTGTTCCCTGACTCCATAATCCGATGGGACGGCAATCCGACACGACCGGTGAGAGATCACAGGATCAACAGCTTAACGTGCATTCCGAGACACGGGAGTATCACCCCGCCAACTTCCAAACTCCGGGCTGATACTAAGAAAAAGAATCAATATAATTAGGACAGGTCAAATTTGATTGGAAGAAAGGATTCTGTCAATTTTAACTGTCATTATTTTGTTAAGGTTACTTAACTATTTCTTGAACTCTACCGGCCATTGACTTGTCAGTTTAAATAAAAGAAAGGACATTGGAATAAAAATGCATTTTCAGTAAGTATTTCAATATTTATCTTTGGATTGTAAGTGTGTTACTAAAAAGTTTCAAACTCATAAACGTGGTATAAGGTTACCGCGTAAACATTTTAAGAAAGATTTTAATGAACTGTTAATTAAAACTATTTCTAATCTGATAGACCTGTTAAAGACCAAGTTATTTTTTTTTTTCGGTCACTGAAGATTCATAGGATAAATTAAAAAAAGTGGTTTACAAAAAACAAATGACGCGTGGTTTTAACATTAATCCTCTTTAGTTACAGACGACACTTTTCATGACGCGCTATGACAAACGGTACCTATCCTAACGGTAGATATTTTATTAGTTTAGTTTAAAAAAGCGGCCAAGTGCGAGTCGGACTCGCGTACAATATCTTGTTAATACTTTTGTAAAAAAAAACACCGATAAATAGGTACACGTTTTTGTTTTTATTATTTGTTGTTATATTGGCCGTAGTACCTAGTACACACTCTGTGCTACCTATTTCGGTCCTAAAGTAGGGTCCTGACATAAAAAATCATAAAAACTCAATCAGTTGTACCGAAATAGTCGGCACAGAAATAGCGTCGCTTAATAAATTGGCATCAAGCAATAGATGACGACAGCTTCTTACCAATGACACTAGCACAGACTTAAAATTGACTGGATGTGGCATAGGACGTTCTGTAATTCTTAGTCAGTTTTCTAAGCTATGTCATCTTAAAACAAAGTTACGTGTGTTCGTTTGAGATAATCTTGTGTACACGGATTTAAATTGAGATATGGAGTCGGTCGTAGAAAATAGTGGTGTGCATTATACAGCCTAGTTTTGATAATCCAGCTGCTTTTGTTTAACAGAAATCCGTCAAAATACTTAACTATCAATTAATGAAACTTTGAGTGGGCAAGGTTTTAGTGACCGCTATTATTCCCCTGTCCAAAATTGTTATTGAAATCAATCTTTCAGCTGTATTTTGAGACATTGATTGTTTTCTCTTGGTTTTCCGCAACAACACTAATGGTCCATTAGTCACTTTCATCATGGAGACGCTAATTTTGTTGCAATTCATAACTTTACTGCCAGTTATTACACCTACTAAGTACACTCCAAAGTAAAGGCTTCGCAACAGACTAACACTAGTAGACGGTGTAGGTTCTGCCTTAATTCCTTTAAAAATCTTACTTTTCATCAAAGCTTTTCCCCTTTATAAAATGGCATTATTCTGCAACATGGTACCACACCACCTTATCTTTACAATCCGGATAACCACGGACACATAATCACGCCGGCACCATATTCTCTAATTCCTCGTTGACCCACATAGCGGCGCACGCGGCTAATTGTCGCTCATTGGTGGGAGTGAGGCATCACGCGACGTCGACCTAGCCTGCTAATTGTCCTACGAGATACACAATCGTTTAGCGAGCTTACATAAACTGCGATGTTTGCCCGTTGGTTCATGTGTTTCTACACGTGTTTTTACATGCTTTTGGTAGGAAGCTCGCAAGTTTATCGTAGGTTATATACAGGTAGTTCAGTTGCACCTTTGCTCAGCCAATGATGTAGCTATTGTCCTCTCTGCCACTTCAACTTCGAATTCTGACGTTCTAAAAGAGCCTTGTAGTGGTAGGCTCTCCTTGATGCAGGGACCCTATACAGAAGCCAAAGCTATGCTATTCGTCGCGTTTCTTCAAAAGCCTCACGTAGTTAAGCAGGCAGGGAACAGGAGGCCTAGACTTAGCACGAAGTCCGTAGTTTCCACTGATGTTACGAGCGGTTCCAACTCGATATAATTTACGTAATCTGAATGTACTGATTAGTACGGGGCCCGAGTTAAAAATGAATGACAAAACGATTTGTCAGTTTCTCCTATAGGATTCATTTCGAAGTTCGAACTACTTTCGAATGGACCCGTATCTTCGTTGACGTATGTATTTAGAGAGAAGGCCGTCAGGATACTATACTTATCAGTAAAATATATATTTTTTTCATAGAACCCCTCTATCCTATCTCAAATTCTCAAAACAAGTGACAGTCCCACGACATGCACGTTTGAAAGAATAGTCAGTTGTTTACAAAGAGATTAATAACCTACTCGACCTTGTACAACGATCGCTAAGCTTCTCCCGATTGATAACATTCTAGGAGATTCCAGTGCAAACATTGAGACTCCGCATAAGAAGGCGTCACTAACGTTTCGACGAGGAGTTACTTGGAATAGCGAGTAAATTTGTTATGGATCCTTGAGACTCGGGAGCAGGGATTGTTGACTTCTTCTAAGTGTATTGACTTCTGGTAGTCAAACATCTTACTGTCTGAATCGTTCAATGAACCATCTTCCTTCGCTTATACATAGAAGTTATTACTTGCGGACAAATGCCTTAAAACATGAGGGAAAAACTTTTGTATTGACTTTGGCTACAGATCCCTGTAACTATCTAAATACTGCTTATTTCCATTGAACCCTCAGACAACACTATCAGATATAAAACAATCTATGACTGGATTCCAAGACTATAGGACCTTTTAAATTATGAATTGTTTAGCCTGCATCCAAGCACGAAATTCCTGAGGAATATAAAAAAAAGTCTCAACGGTTGATTTTTTTCAAGACGCTGCCTTTTTTCCATGTTAGTCCTCTCCTTTCAGTAAATCTAGGAAGTGAGAGCGTCCGAATTGGTCCGCTAAGGCCGCAGTGAGGCCGGCCCGAAGGTTGCACCCGCGCACACACAATGGCAGATGATGCGCGCCATCATACACGCTATTGTCTCTACTCGTGAATTAATTTAACGGATTGCGGGTCTGATTTTTGTGTGATGATAGTGTGTTTATTTAGTGCCGTATTTAATCTATTGGGGCCCTGGGCACTAGGATAAAGGGGATCCTATAGATAATTTTGGCATACCGCTTCGGATGGGTTTGACTATGCATACAGAAATAGGAGTAACTTTGTCGCCTTGTGCAGAGCAGTTTGAAAACTAAGTGTCGGATGTAAGCATGAGCAAGCAAAGCGGGATAACTTAGGTCTTCTTTTGAAAGCCTCTAGCTACGAAACTAGCAGGAACTAGAGGGCTCCACCGTTCGCGGGGCCCTGCCCAGAGTTCGGCCCAATGGAATAGACGGCCCTGGGTTTACTATGACAAAAGCTACCATTTACAACCACATCCACCTATCCTTTTAGGGTCGGATTCCAGACGAACCAGATGCAGCTGAAGTCTACCAGCATTTTACATGGAGTGACGGCCATACAATCGTTTGTACGAAATCCTGGAGATCGACATGACATTACAAAGTCGTCTTCTTATTATTCTCTAGAGAAGTTTTATCTCTTGGTTTGATGGCAAGTTGTTGGACATTTATTTCATTATTATTATACCTCCATATTTACTTGGGCATACCCAGCGTATCACATAAAACGTCAATGGGCCATAATATAGCCACAAACACCTCACTAAGCAAAGTTGCAGTGTGACGTCACAGTCCCCAGGTAGACTGCCCATCCTTTCTTATGTAAACAAACGTACCTTTGTTTACATTAAAACCACCACGTAAGAAGATGAAGAATAATAAATATCACCCACTTCTCGTTCTGGTCGTTTGTGGGCGTCTGTGATCATCAAAATAATCGTAAAATCCAGCGGTGCCATACAGTCTATAAGACATCCAGTTGAGTAAGACCTCTTGTTCACAATAACTGAAGTACGAAAGAGGTCTTATATTATGATGGTTATGTGAATTTGCTAATTTTGTAAACAATATAAAATTGTAGAGTTTATAGGCGGTTTGAGGACATATCTAAATGCAGTTTTCTGCACCTAGTTTCTACGGTTATTTTGATTGTAAATAAGAATTGAAAACATCTTGTTGGCAAGGAAGGAGCTAGAGCGAACTCCTATGCCCTACTCTACATTTGTCAATACTTTTTCGTTATTCCGTATTTGTTGAAATATTCAGTACCTAATTAAGAAATGCATATACCATAAAGAGCCTTCAGAACTGATTTGACATTTTGCTTTCTTGACGAAATTTATCATCGTCATTCACAATCGTTTTTCATCCGACTGCAGGACAAGCCTCCGTCCTTTTACACCAATCTAGACTAAACTAGTCCGTAAAACTAACTCCACCTCGCAGTTATAAACTCGTTACACTATTTTAGTATCTAAAGTAGTTTCTCGCCCACCTTGTTTACGCACACGAAGCCAATCTACATGGCGGTTTTTCTTGAACACAAAGTTGCGTTTACGCCGCGCATAGCAAGCAGGATTGCAGGCGCATTGGGTGGCTGCCGAGCAGTCTAGCTAGTCAAGTGGTCGCCGTAATTGCCATGCAGAGGGCGTGCCGAGTGGTGCGTGTGCGACGAAGCTACGCACACTCTCACAAACTTTGCGTAACGCCGTATCTGTGTATCTCACCCCGGACTCAGTCCAAGTTCTGAGGACTTATTTATGTGCATATTGGATACATAATTGACGTTGCTGTATTTCTTTTAGGAGCAAAATGGCACTTGGAACCTGACACCTAAATGAGATCGAACAATGTAGGAGATGGAATCTCTCTCAGCCAAATTCTAGCCTCAATCTCCTGTGTTGCTAAACTTTAGCTTCCCACTTCGCTTAGTATCGTTTGAAACAACAAGAAGGCTAATTCAGCGGTTTAGAGCAATACCAAAATATCTTACCTAATGGGTCCACTAATCAAAATGAACTAACTACCTAATCCTAAAAATCCTACAATGTAGACACAGGCAAACCACTTTAGATCAATTAAAGTTATGCAGCACATCTACGTAGGCATGTATTCCACAGCAACCGATCCAGTCTTGTTGGGCGGTAGCCGAGCAGTCTGCTATCTATTGCTATGCACACTGCGCGTGAGTGCGTGGACTGTAAAGCTGCGTACTCACTACAGCTACAACTGTTGAGCGACTTCATATTGCGCGAAGTTGCTGACTGCAGATTAGTGTAGAGTACACAATATGCTTGAAGAAATTAGAATTGTGTGGCCTGCGTATTTTTATAGGTAAAGCTAAAAGCTCACTAGCGCATTCGTCAGTTGTTCATTAAGAAGTCGGTGCTAGTAGTAAGAAGTTCAGTAGATAATGCCAATGTTGTTTGGTAATTAAGGGATCTAACTGACTGACTGAATCACATCTGAACCATGTTACTTTGATTCTCAGTTATACGTACATGCAATGCTTTTGTTGGTAAACCGACGACTCAAGCCTCATGTACCTAACGGAACAGGTGAAATACGGGGAAAAGTTGCCTAACTGTCGGGCAACTTTTGGCCAATGCACACACTACTTCAGCTGCACACTTGTGTAACAAGCGACAGTTTGTGCCTTCTGTTACATTATGTATGTCCTCGTCAAGATATGTGTGAAACGTAGCTAATCCCATGCCAGAAGAAAGTTAAGTTTTCAATGAATTGGATGCTCCGTTAATGAATATGTAGTGCAGGTTAAGTTCCTTTTGAATGACATGAATCCGTCCTACAATTTTATTAATGAGGGTTTTAGCAATTGAAAATGTTAAATTAAAATAGGAAGTGGTTAGATAGACTTTTGGATGCATTTGGCGAGCAGTATGGCTCGTTTGCTAAATCCTTCACTTATAGGTAACTAGCTTTTGCCAGCGGCTTCGCCCGCGTGGAGGTCGGTGTATTATACATATAAACCTTCCTCTTGAATCACTCTATCTATTAAAAAACCCGCATCAAAATCCGTTGCGTAGTTTTAAAGATTTAAGCATACATAGGGATATAGGGACAGAGAAAGCGACTTTGTTTTATACTATGTAGTGATAACATGGAATTTATTACCTTAACTAGTCTTAAAAATCATGATATTATTATGGTATTTATTGAGAGTGATTGTAGAGTTTTGCATACTTAAATCCGGAGATCCAATACCAAATGAAATGGGGCTCGCCCTTTCAAAATTCGTCATTGGCACTTACGTCTAATCTAACGAACATTCTAGTTCTAAAATGCAGTAGGTACTGGTTTTAACTAGTTCGATAACATTCTCATGTATTATTCTATGTCTGCACAGCCTACATTCACCAACCGCTAGTTAGAAGCCTAGTTTTATTAAACGATATCTTTTTCCGTTCTATGGACAACTATTATTTCTTACCTGTGGTTTTTTTAAATCATATTTGGCTTGAAATTAAATACCGTCTGCCAATTGGCATCCAATTTATAAGAAAGTCCGCTTATTTAGAATTTATAAGCAATTATTTTAACCCTGCAGATGTCAGTGAAATTCCGGAATTAAAAGTAGTTTAAAACTATCGGTCCAAAATTACTTTAGAGGATTTAAAGTTCATTCCAACCTGTATTAGATAATCTGATATACCTTTACTATCTTCGTCTGTGCATTTCTTTTCACTTTAACACATTGCTGTATTGTTTCTTTGAGAAAGCGGTGTGCATTGCACAATGCACGTCTGTTCTGAATGATTTTTTGATCTGCATTGTATTGTGGCAGTGAAAGAGTTGGATTTGATAGTTTAAGGTTATATCTGACTTTGGTATTTAATCATTAAATGTCCGTTCGGATTGGTAAGCCGAAAAGGCCACACAAAGTGACTATATATGGCATATTCGATAGCCTTTTGAAATGATATGAGACAGTAAATGGTATTTTGAAATGAAGCACTGATATTTTCTTCACTTTTACTGAGTGATACATCATGATTCATGATCATATCAGGCCTTCTAGGGTTGTTATGTAGAAAACTGCAGTACTTATTCCTTACCTCAGTAAAATTACTAACATTTTTAGACCAGCATCTCCCAGTCTGTCATAAGTTCATAACTTAAAATCAACTGAACTTACTTAAGTACAAGTAACCTATCTATAGCATAACCTACAATATAAACAGGTACTCCAGTCCGTACCTTCCACACAGATACACGTTGACAACTTCCAACCACCGGACCACCATTGAACGACAACGAGCCCACCATGGCATAATAACTTCATAAAATCGTCCATGAATCACCATTGCCTGGGGGCGTCCCTCGTTACTGAATCGTTAAAGCGATGCCGACTGCCGACGTATGGACACGAAAAATATGATGAAGAAGGCTCAGGTGTGGGTTAATGTATAGAGAGACCATGAACGGAAGAAAAGTGACCGTTTTACTGTTTTCCCTCATTTTTGTGACTTCTAGTTACCGTTTATTTGTAGAAATCTGTTGTGATCTTTTGTTTCGATAGATCCATTTTCATGAGGAAAATTTGTAACGCGTTGTGGTCTTTTAGTTCGGGAAATCAGTAAACCCCATTTCGAAGATTAAAACTTCTGTTCCATGTTTATGGTGGGAATGTCGGCTCACTTTATACCGAGACCAAAGTCAGAACCGGTCCACTTGGCCCAATCAGGAAACGTTACGTATATATTATGTTTGTTTATTGAGACGGATAACACTTTATTTAAGTGCGTTCGCGGCGGAGGGTTAAGTTAAGTAGTGACAAGTTTTGGGTTTTATTGATATGAAACAATGGGAAAATTGTTTTAAACTTTTGATCTTTTACTTCTAATTCATTTATTTGTGTAGATATTTACATAATTTAAAAACTACTGGTCTTAAAATAATAATACGTACCTACAAGTATATAAAAAAGAAAATAATCACATATCGTCAAAAAGTTCGCCCGCATCGTTGTCAACGGGAAAAGTACCCATAAGGCTGGCAGCATTGCCAGGTTTGGACTTTGCAGTGATTATACCATTTGATCACTGCCTTTAGGTAATACCACACCGTAAAAAACCTTAATACCCTGTCATTAAGGTGTAAGGTACTCAATGACCTTAGAAAGTGAAATAATTTTCACTTTTCATTCGCAAAAATGATGTACAACCATTAAGGTATGTACTTTCGCACATGAAATTACAAAAAAATAAGGCCAAAACCATCCATTAGCATAGTTTAGGACAATCACTTCACGTGAGTCATTCAAAGTAGGCCTGAGATGGAAGAACGTGAGTAAATGCTTGTTTCGAGGCTCCATTCACAATAATACGCCTTTCACCTTACATGAGATGTTATGGTATGATAATTTAACTGACACCTGCGGTTTTTCTTCAAAGATTACGCTACATCGCTCATCTAATCATAGATAATAATAGTAACTCAGTAGAATTCGCAGAATGATAAAATAAGAACACAAAAAAGTGATGAATAATCGCATTTAAATTTTTAATGAGATGACTAGGTAAAATTACTCAAGTCTTAGAGAAGAACCTGCATCTAATCGATTGACGAATCGATTATGAATCGTGTTGACTAACTTCACTTATAGTTTATCAATAAACATGAGATATCGTTAATGTTCAATATAGAAATTGCACAAGTTCTTAATATCCGTGTTGATTGGAAAGCTAGGGAAAGGAGCGTAGAATATGTTGTAAGTTGTGATAATTTCCTGTTTCATGTATTAGTAATAGTCGGTCTACAATGGTGCTTGGTGGCACATGAACGTCTATGACGTCTATCCTTCATTACCATAGATTAATCACACCATAGACGGTAAAGTGTTACAAAATGTCAAACGACGTCATTACAAAATGTCATCGGCGGTGCAGCTATGAATAAATAAAAAATAAACACTAGGTATAATTTAACTAGACATGATTATGTCTCCGGGGCCTTCATTTAAGCTGTAATTGCTAGTCTATTTCCATTTATTTTCTACCAGCAATTATGTGGCTCGAATGGCTCTAGGCTGGGCTAATTGAAACATAACTATTTCTTATTTTATACACTAATCGAACAGCTTTACGTAACGCAATTTAGAAGGCGTTCTAAAGTTACAAGGAGATGGCGGTGCTGTGTAAGTTTGTATATCTATAGCTTTATGGTGCCTTACCTACAATATAGTAAGCGTGCTGGCCTATAATTTATTTAGGCACACATCTGCTTGGTAACTGATCCACTCACAACAAAGACCTCTTCTCATACGAGGTTTGATCAGTAAGTTCTCACTGCGAGTTGGTTACTCAGGTATCTTAGATAAGTAGGTACTGTTTTGTTTTACAGTTTACAGTCAGTCTCTATAGTGCTAGATTCGAGATCTAAAAAGAAACTCATGTAAAATTGGAAAAATGCTCTCAGTGCGTACCTATAGTTGTCCGATGTCCTCTTACTGCCCCGGAAGTCACCTCAACACTTGTCCCTATAAAAATGCCACGGAACTCACATTTTTAGTTTCATACTTCACTCACTGCTTACCCACTAGGTAATACTGGGCCACCGTGTAGGTACCTACCTACTTACACAGTCCACTTTAAGATAATCGCCCGTTCACTTTACGCTTTACCTAATCTATCGATGTACCTATCAGTTAAGGCGGACAGAGAGGTTTGACAGGAATTAATCCTAACTAGTATTATAAATGCGAAAGTAAGTTTCTTGTTTGTTTGTATTTCACGCTAAAACGGCTGAACGGATTTGAATGAAATTTGGCACACAGATAGACCATGACCTCGGTAAGGTATAGGGTACTTTTCATTCCGACTGCGTAGTTGCAGTCGGTTTTCCAATACCCAAACCAATAATCAAACCAGACAATAAGTTTCTTCCCCCGTACCGTTACGAACATGATGAAGTTCATACGTAGTTGTGTCTTAACAATGTTATCAAATAATGGAAAATACAGCTCATCACATACCTACGTTTACATGTGGTTTAAAAAAATACTGATACGCGTATTTCCCTTAACCGCGTGACAACACGCGGTGCCCAGGCGCAGACAGCATAATATTGCGCCATGGCCGCGCACTCCTTTGATCCTCCTCGCCGCTTCTAAATAACGGCCTTTTACGTATTGGTAATGTCAAAGTACTTATAATAATAACTGTTAAACTTATTATACATGTAAACGAAGGCCAGGTTAATTATAATATACCTTCTTCCTGGTGTGAATAATTTTATCTGCAACGGTAACCATCTATTTATTACCGACGCGTTTTGATTCAACTTTTAACCCAATTACTAATAGATGTAACGTATTTTTATTCATGACTGCAGTCCAAACCTACAGTTATGAATCATTATAAAGACCTAGACCTATTTATGTGGGAAATCCTTTTTTCATAAACAATTATTAAAATTCGATATAAAATAAAATAATATCATCGTCGGCTATTTCTATCAATATACTGTTAACCACAACTCGAGTTTCTTTGCAATGGCAATGCGTTGCGTTATTTATTCATTGAGTTATTTACGTTGTCGAGCTGACGAAGTTTTCAAATAAATGAAACAATGGATTATGAATCTTCAAAATTTTCAAATTTTGTTTGTAACGCCCAGTTTCTGAAACAAAGATGGACGGACGCGTCAAAATTAAACGCAGGTCATTGGCTGTTGATAATCCATTCAACCAATCACAGCATTTTCGTTCCAGAAGCCGGGAGTAAGAGTGAAGCAATAGGGCTGCTGTTTTCTATAACTTAATTAACGTTTGAATTTTTCTTGTTTCCAGATGCATCTAAGCTCGATTCAGTTGGCGTGCGCGGCAGTGGTGGCGGTGGCCCTGGGCGCAGCGGCGCCGCCCTCGACGTCGCACCACGTCGCGCGGCGCTCCTTCTTCACCCTCGAGTGCAAAGGAGTCTATGACGCGGCCATTTTTGCCCGCCTCGACAGGATCTGCGACGACTGCTACAACCTCTTCCGAGAACCACAGCTCTTTACCCTATGCAGGTTCGTTATGTTTTGTCTATGATTCCCTTTTCAAATGTGACGTTTTACAGTTTTTTTTGTTGAATCTGTGCCAGTTTATGGCGGGAATTTTGAGAGTTGGTTTGGAATCTTGAATTAATTTAGACTACAATAAATGTGATTTTTAGTACCTATAGTTTTAAAGATAAGCGTGATAAGATAATATAACTATGATGGTCGCATTACTTTGTAAAACATACATAATAACGATGATACTACTAATTCACAATTCCAAATCTATCTACTTAATTCCAACCTTAAAGAACATGTATTAAAGTGCATTATTCCTTGTTGGGGTACAGGAAAGACTGTTTCACGACAGATTACTTCAAAGGCTGCGTGGAGGTGCTTCAAGAAACTGACCAGTTAGAACAGTTCAAGGAATATATAAGAATATTACACGGGGCCGTCCCCCCCGCGGCTGGGAATTAGGTACAAACCGAAATTATTTTGCCTCTCCTTCTCACAACTTTATATTTCCTATACCTATCTCTTTCTAATGCGTAACGCATTCCTTCAGCTTTGGGGTAATAACAGCACGCTATATATACCGCACTATTGTATTATATTTTAACACTGCTATGCAAAAGAAAAAAATCATAATAATGAAAAAAATAACTCAAACCAAGGAGCGTAAGTATAAACTTCAAAAGGTCTAATCTTCTTCTTTTCACAGCATTTTTTTATATCTTCCAGCATTATAGAAGTTTACTTAACAGCATGCCATCTCGCCTTCTTTTCAGCACTATATTATATTTCTAACTTTATATGAGCACTATTATATACCTACCTATGTATAACTTTATTTGAGCACTATTGCAATAATTTCTAACTTTTTAAAGCACTATCACAATAATTAAGGCAGATAACACTAAACTCCCATTTTAATTTTGAAGACTAAATTGACAGCTGTCATTTTGATCTAGCAAAAAAATCAGAGTACCTACATGAATAAAATTAGTCCACGTTTTTATACCACCTGATTTATAAATCAACTTGTCAACAAATAAATTAGGTAAAATTCAGAAGACTGATTCCGAAGTGACTTATCGGCCTTATATTTCTCTCTAAAGGGATAACATAAATGTATTTTATTGATTGGTATATTTATTTATTTTTCTACTAATCAAGCTGAATCTAAGCCAAATAATTAACTTTTGCAATCCATTGTTTTTATTTAAAAGTATAGTATTCTTCGAGATAATAAAGTTTTAATTTACTTTTTAAAATTAATTATAAACGAAATAATCAAATCAATTTAAAACTCTCTGCTATTGCCTACCTCTAAAACTCCTCTAAAACAAGAAACTAATTTCCATTTTCTTATTTTCCAGGGAGAAATGCTTCACATCGCCCTATTTCAAGGGATGCATGGAGTCTTTGTACCTATACGACGAAAAGGAACAAATTGATCAGATGATCGACTTCGTCGGCAAACGCTAACTACAACACTCGCGACCAAATCGTCCCGACGCATGCGCATCTTACCGTGTAAAATAAACTACGCAGTTTTGTACCAACTTCCAACGCAACGGTTACGCAACGACCGCTTTGCCATAAGCAGACCATAGACAATGATCCTGGTGAATCTGCTTTCTTCCTCAACATGTTCTAGTCCTAAGCGACATAAATAGTTTTATGCTCGCAAGTAAATGTAATGTTATTGTAATTTGTATTAAGTAATACTAAGGACATGTATTATTATCTATTTTATGGTTTATATGTTATTAAATGTTGTAAGCTTCTTATGTAGGGAAGTGTAAGTACACTGAATCACCTCCTAGTATTGAAATTCGAAAATTTGAGGCAGCCTTTGGTGTCGATGCTGGTCATCTGTTCTGTCTCGTGAGATCCGACTGAGATTTACGATTTTATTGTCTAAGTGTTGTTCTAAGATGGCGACGGAGGTTAGAGGTGTCAACTGGTTGCTTACACCGCTTCCAATCAGATAGCTTCGCCTGATGCTCATCTCGTTCTCCGCCGAATGCCTTAGAACGACAACTGATTTGCGACGCATTCCAATCACAGTATTTAAAAAAAATACTTACGCTTTTTTTTTTCAATCTATTGCAATTCATTTTATGACATTTTTGTATTATCTTTTGAATAATGTTTTTTTAAGACCATAAATACTTACACGAATATAATTTCATTTCATAAGATAGGTTCTGAACCAATATCACTTCTTTGCTATACGAATTTGAACTTAATTACAAAGAGACATAACTTTGATTTTAGTTTTATTGAAATTTAGTATTCACAATCTGTTGCTAGTTAGTTTATAAATATGTAAATCACGCATGTGGCTTATACATCACTTAGATTTATAACTACAAAACTCAGGGAGTTTATTTTAATTTCATTCGCGTTTATTTATTTATTATTCATGTTCATAAAAAGGGCTAGTTTCACTAATTAATTAAAATAAAATTTTCCAAAAAAAAAAAGAATAGATTAGAATAAAAAAAATATAATTTCATATCTCCGGTTACCTTGATTGGTGAAACTGGCCCTTAATTTAAGGCGGGTTTTCATTTGTACAAGCGAATGTAAAATTCTGCTCTTGCGTGTTTTACGTAAGTCCGTTTGTATAAATGATACCCGAACCGTACGCAGGATTACCGAAATTGTGCTCACTTCGCTTTAAAGATTTCGATTGCCTAGCGAGTTTTTAATGTTTATTTTTATTAGTTAATTTCACTAGTAAGTAAGTATTTAAAAAAAGATTTATTTTTATATACTTCCGACCTATTTATTACCTATTGTTACTTTTTATTTATATTTTTTTAATAATAAGTACCTATGAATAGAAACTTTTTCGTGCAGCGATCGTGTACCAGTGTGGAAAATATTTAACTGTACTCATATTATATTCCTGATTTTTTTTATTATCTTTAAGTTGCGGTTTATACTTATTTAAAAGTTTTCTTTTTGTAAATTCCGCTGTAACTCTTGTCTGTGTTCGAATCTCATCTTTGTATAGTATACTAGCGTTTCTTATGTTTCATTGACAAACTTTTAATGAATATCGACACAGGGAGTGACGTAATAGTTTCGACACATAAGTCTGTCCTGTGACGTAGATAAAATGGTGCCAATTATTGTCAGCAAGACACTAGGTTAAAAAATTAGCTAATGGTATATAAACAATTTATAGGACGCGTTTATTAAAATGAATTAGTAAATTATTATAAATAATTGTATAAATTTTATAAAAACAGCTAAGAAACGCTACGGGTTCCATGAAATATATTTGATTTGAAAATCACTCCTGCATTTTTTATTCCTTGTGTTATTACCAGAGATCGGATATTGGGATATATATTCACCTTAAGTTGAGATGATGGCTAAAATGGAAAGCGCTTTTGTATCGAAAAAATCTTAATTTAATGTTTTAACTATCCTACACCACCCCTTCTCTTACAGACTTACACCCTACATACACATATTTGCATCGGGGTTTTAAATAAATATGCGTCTGAATAGCTATTGAATCCTTAATATTTTAGAAGCCGCTCTCATACTACACACGTGACTACTTATACATTCCCGGTGCTCTTGGCATCGCGGGATATTTTTCCAAAAAATATTTTTTAAGAAGCCGCTTCCATACTTTCAAAACTAAAAATTTAACTTGAGGTAAATATGCATCCGATTATCCATCTCTAGTTATTACCTAAGATTCTTCATATTAAAATGTAGTTTTCTTGACTGTGAGCTACTAAAAGCTAACAAAAAGTTTAAAATATTCATATGGAATTGGGTCTTTTAGACTTTGACTTCAGAACTCCCCTTACACATCACCTCAAAGGGCTAAAATAACAAATTATTTAGTTTATTTATTGGCTCATAAAAAAGAAGTGTTACAATATTGAGGTGTGACACATGAAATCATATTAACAATCCTGCTGCTCAATTTTCAACTTAAAAACACAAAAAATACGTCCCATTATTGCATACATCAGGGACACAGTACCATTAATACATCATAATTTGCCTAGCCTTGATCCAACTATATTGTGGTCGGCTCCCAATCAACCGGATGCAGCTAAATACCAGTATTTTACATGGCGCGACTGTCTATCTGACCTCCACAACCCAGTTATTGGATAATACGATACCCCTTGGTAAGACTGGTTGTCAGACTTTCGGGTTTCTGACGACCCGTAACAACTGTCAAAAATCTACGAACGACAGCCGGGACCAACGGTTTAACGTGCTTTCCGAGGCACGATGGGGTCCTGGTATGTAAAGGTGGTCACCTATCCACGGACCAACCGCGGCAAGCGTAACTTAACCTGATCGATCGAACCGTGTGGCTGCTATAGTTAACCAGAAACACTTCCAAGCACCTAAAAGGTTATTCTACACCATTAAGACAACAATATTTTCTAATTTATTAATATATTTAACGAAACAAATCTTTGACATTAGATATGACAACGTAGTTCGGGGGATCACAGTATACATAATTACATTATAATTAAATTCCTTACATTATTTAATTAGTCACAATTAATTATTTTACATCAAATTTCATGTACGGTGGCATTTTAGCACGCGAGATTTATATTATATTTTTTTAAATGGGGCTATACTAGAATAATGAATACATAAAAATACATTTTACGAACTTGGGGTTTTTTTATTTCGCAGGTTGACTAGGTAAATGCTAATATTCTTATTTAACCCCATTTAAATATATTTTAAAAAAACATGAAAAACGACTAATTTAAATTAATATATGAATTAGTAACTAAATTAATACCCGCTGATTGACGATACAGTGGTCAGTGAACACTCGCTAACAGTACTTGCTCAAATTAATGACCCTCATTTACACGGTGCGAGTAAATTGCCTCTGGTATGCCATAAGATCATCATCTGCCAGCCTTTCACCAGCTATGTTGGGTTCAGCTTCCAGTCTACCCGGATGCAGCTGAATACCAGATTTTTTACATGGAGTGACTGCATATCTGACCGCGACAAGATAAAGCAAAACTAAAAGTTGCAATGTCTAAATAGTGTTTAGATGATGCGTCATTAGTTGCTACAATTCGATTGTAAGCCACAGGCAAGAATCTTGCATCGTGTATACGGAGCTTTACTTTGTACAACGAAAACCACCCTTATGACTACGCAATAAAGGTGCTGTCAAAGCCAAACTGCTATCATAGACAAGTGGCACTGCACATAGTCCTCGTCCAACGGGTTTTAAAGTAAATAAAAGGAGTTAATATTTACAAAAAAAAAAAAACATTTGGTATACAAATAGAAATGTCGAAAAATTAAGCAATTAATTCATTTAAACTAATTATAAATGAATTTTTTCGAAATCAATAATCAAATCAACAGGCGGCCAAAAGGAACAACAACTAAATTTAAATTTAGATTTTTTTTAAATAAATATAATCCAGTCTCATAACATTCATTCCCATTCAAGATATACTTCGATCACATCGACGTCACATCGTCACATCGTCGACATTCACTCGGACGTAACAGAATCACCGTGGGATTTTTTCGCGCAATGGATTTTAAACTCTCGGTGTTGAATCGAGCATTGAGTATCCAACAGAGTGACGCGCGTGTGTGCGTGTCTCAGCGCGCCGAAAAAACACAGTGTTCGATTTTCAAGTCTCGGCGTTGAGCAGTGCGTTGAAGATGCAGAGCGCAAAAAAACCGCCGAGATTTTATTACGTCCGAGGGTTAGAGGTTATCCAAATAACACAGCTTATTATACAACATGTAACATAATATTATTAAGGGCGAATTTCACCAAACTTTTATACCTAGAATAAGTCTTATCCTGAGAATAAATTTTGAATTTTTGGCAGATCTTCCATAGTAGAATTGTCAAATTTAAATTTTATTCTACGGATAAAAGATATCTGACTTTGGTAAAATTAGCCCTAAGAGTTTTTGGCGGGATCGCGTTGGAACATGTCGCATGACTTTTTATTTTCATGAAATATAATAATTTATACACACACAAAATATTGTATAATTTTGGTAGTGAATTATGCAATTTAATTACGTGCGAGTGCACAAATGTAGTGAAGGTGAAAATAAGTGACTAACGTGGACTTTTCGTGTTCCCCCCAAAAACTCCTATTACGTTGTTGTAAAGTTACTACTGCTTTACAATAACTTTGACTTGACTGACTAAAGACGACTATGACTGTTTTGTAACTTCGTGCCCGATATCGGGCCATTTACTTGATGGAAAAGAAAAATTACTTGACACTGGCTAAATGCCCAAACCGTGCGAAGCCAAAATCCAAAAAAAAAAAAAATATTAATTAAATCGACCGCGTTTAGTGTCTCAGTTCTACAATTTGGATAACCTCTTTGAACCTTTTAACAGAAGACAGGACATTGATATTATTAGGCATAAATCACTATACAGTGAACGAGCACTATCTGTCTTCTATGGGTCGTAATTTCTCTCTACATTATCCCAATTTAGTGCACGAATTTAGACTGCAGCAGCCAGTGTAGACTACGCCGATTTAGGCAGTTATTCTTTTTTACATATGCCATAGGCCGTACTTAGTAAGGAGTATCTGATTTAAAAATAAAGATGAAATATTTGAAAAATCTTACAAAAATAAGGAAGGAAGGAAATTCCTAGCATTATTTTTTTTACTATAAACCGTTTTTACAATACTAGGTTAATGCCAAAATGTACAATAACGCTACAAGGCTATTCTGGCGCGTGGCCAAAATCGGAACTAACCGCCATCTTGTTTTTTCAATACGGTTTCCGTGACATATCATGTCAATGTCACTCAGATGTCAAAAGATCCTTGCAGCATTCTAGCGATGCACTATAATTTGATTGAATATAATTCTCACTACGATATTTATGTATAATACTATCGAATTAGCTTGGCTAATTCATTACCTAAAAGATGGCTACATAAAGCCGCAGACAGAATTGCGAGCAGCATTATACTGAAAATGTGTACCGTTTTTTTGAACACATAACTTAGGCAGAAAACACATAGCCAAACTGTGTTAGGGAGTGATCACACGCATCGTCCTGGAATCGGTTTGAACCGGGCAGAAAACCGCGTACTACAAAACAAGGTTTTTATTTAGATGAAGTTTAAACCACTAAGCCAGTTTTTGAATTAACTCTTTTTCAGTTTTGTAAACTGACAATTTAGTCTAAGATGTCATTTTTGTATTAAGAACTTTACCCAAACCGAAATAAAGTTGGAAATGCAAAATCTTAGGAAGTTAGTTAAATTTCGCCAGGTATGTTTAAGTCCCTTGTAATAGGCGGCGAGTCTATTGCCATCGACCGTGCACAACTGCAGACTCCGGGTCGCTACTGAATAACACTGCTCGATCCGGGAATCGAGCTCAAGACCTAGCGTTTTCAACAACTCGCGCGATCGCAATAAAGTAGGGAGCTTTTAAATGTACTGTTGGTTTTATACTACGCAGACATAACACGATATTACTATATACAAATTGATCTAGATTTTTTTTTACGTATTATGGAATGATTTGTGCAAACTTATTTCGATATACTATTATACTAGACGTTATTTGGTCACAGATAAACGTGTATACTTTTTTTTGGCATTGACAATTACATTTATGGGGTACGTCAAAATTCAACCCTAATTCTGGGTGTTTAAAATCGCTTTTGAGTTTGCTACCAAAATAAAATTCTGCGGACACAAAGACCAAAACATTAATCTCCTTTCCCTGCCGCAGTCGGGTAATTTTACATAATCTAATTGGCGGTATATCTAATGGAAGAATTCTACGAAAATTATAAAAATATATCATCTATATTTCTAATAATAATCAGTTTAAGCTATATTATTTATAATTTCATAATAACAATTTAATATTACAGTAAGGAATACCCACCGAAATTATAATATTTAAACTACAGGGTGAAACACCTAGTTGTCGACCATTTGTTAAGCTTTAAATGTAATATTCAATTAAATAAGGCACTGGTGTGTCATCATTCTATTTTACAGACCAAATCAAAGGAAACGAATTCAGCCCCCGATGGGTCTTGCTGCAAAATAATAAAATCCATTTCAAATAATCAAAAGTCACTTTATTTATTTACAATTTTAGGCTAGGTCGACAACTATCCGCTCCACCTACAGTCAGACTAGTCTATAATATAACCATACTACCGTTAGAAGTCATCCAGGCAGAAATCGAAGTGATCTTCCATCACTTTGTATTGATCGCATGAAAACCTCATGCATTTTGGGCACGTGAAGACCTGGAAAATAGAAAAAAAATATACTAAAAAAATATTCACGTAATTTTTATTCGGACACAGCCACGCGCTATTAGTTTGGGAATGCATACATGCATTAAAATCTAATAGCTCCTCTTCACAATCGGCGATGATGGTTAATTGTGTGATTGTCTGCAATCGACACGATCATCGTGCCAGCATCCACTTGTTCGTCATTGATCGACCGTAGTCATTTGTTGAACAACAAGAATTACGAGCTGTAAATCGTGAGTTCGCACCTAGGCAAGCACTTTACATTGTGTATTTAATTTAATGGCCACTGCTCTCAAACGGTGAAGGCAATCATCGTGAGGAAGGCGGCATGTCATAGACCCAAAAATTCGAAGACATATGACATCCACCAAACCGCACTGGGCACGAGAGGTGGATTACAGCCCACTCCCTCTCACCGAGATGTGGCGTCTCTCAACAGAAGGAACGTTATCTGCTGATTAATTTTAAGTAAGCATTCAAGATTTCCTCAGATGCGTGCCCGAAAAACCGACAACTCACGGATCGCCCCGATCACGTGGCGAGCATAGACGATAATCGGCTACTACAGACGAGTAAGCCCTCCACACAATCGTGCTATGATCGCCGATTGTGAGGAAGGTACATTGATGTTCTGTTAATGCCTAAGGGTCGTAGCAGGCGGGGTCATAAAACGTGGGACCGAGACAACACTTCACTCAGTATAGATATGAAGGTATCCTGTACTAAAAATCTTCACAATACGAGTGTGAATATTTTTAGTTTTTCGTTTCGTAGTCGTCGTTTCATGACCGTAACTGCAGCGTATTTTGGCGTTCAGATCAATGTATGTTATGTTTCACCGTTAATCGAGTTACGGGGAAGGCAACTGTCCTAATGGCGCTGTCGTAGCTAGTTTCCTACACAAGCTAATAATACAAGGCGTGAGGTGGTTTTTTTTTATTTTAGCGAAAATGACGCGTTGTTGTGTTCCTAAATACTCCGAAAAGTCCACTACTTCCGGAAAGACCATTATGGTCTTTCCGGAAGTAGTGGACTTTTCTTCTAAGTATATACTTAGAAGATTATGTCATAAAGATATTCGTAGAGATATTTTTTAAATTAAAACAAAATTGAGGTTACGTCGAAAACATTTTGAAGATAGTGATTACGCATTCCATGTCAAAAACTTGCTTTAAAATATTAGAAATCACTGAAAATAATAAAATAGTGAATTAAAGTCAAACTATTGAATGAACACAATATGGAATGAATTAACGAAATGTCAAGGAACCTAGCTCTGCCCTGCTAATTGTAAATGCAGTACTTGCAAAAAAGCGGTTTCGAGAAAAAAATGGAAATCTAATAGTAAAATTTTCATGCAAATGCTGTGAATCTCGTTATCAAAAAAACATACTTCCAGTACCCATTTTTTTCCATTTAGTTTTGGCTCTAAGGATACCATTTCTGCAAAAAAGTGGATATCCATAAGTGTCGATTACTGCAGATACAATTAGCAGGGCAGAGCTATGATCACGCCATCTACAATAAGCTTTGCCCGACCGTCCCCATTCAACATCAATCAATCTAAAACAAATTATTATTAACTCAACACGCACAAACATCACAGGGTTAGGCAACACCTAAAAAATCCACAGATAACATTATAGAAATCAATATTAATAACACCTACAACAAGACACACAACACGCAATTGAACAATGTCTCACCTAAGTGTAGAAACCTTAAAACTAGTCGTTGATAAGATAAAAAAAAATAAGTAAACAATAGTTCTAAATATGGATATTATTTTATCTATTACAAAAATTGTGTGATAATAAAAATAAATGCACTAGGTTAGAAATAATAATAAATAGATACAATTAGACGGACAACCGATACATCGGCTGCGAAACTATGCTAACACAAAGGTGTAGTAAAAAAAGCTTTACATAAAAATAATAATCTTACCTACTTATTTTAGAATTTAAAGAGTTTTAAAGAAAAGAAGAATTGTAACTTGTTCAAGTTTCAGTGAGCAACCTGGCGTTCACAACAAATCTAGCAAAGCGCGGTTTTAACCGGCAACTAATATCAACCTTGCTCCTGTTGAAGTAAAGTAGAAAATAAAAGAACTTCCGTTAGTTTAAGATTCAAAGCGGACAGCGGTTCCGGTTAAGTTAATTTATTCTCGATTTTATTGTTAGCTGCGCAATGTTCATATTCGTTTAGCAGAGAGAACCGCGATGCACTGCACCGCACACTTAAGTGTCATTCACGTAACTCGACTTGCATTGACTTTTTACATTGAGCAAGTCAGTTTCGAACGACTATTTGCGCCATACCATTTGTCAGTGTTTTTTTTTTGCGTGGGATATCATCAAATAACTTCTCCCGCTCTGGGTGGAGCGGGAGGGCGTGTCAGACTTTTGACTAAAACCCACCGTGTTCCCTCAGTTACCTGTGTGCCAGGGGCCGCGGTATCTCTTTCGAACAACCCGCACCCCTAGCAGGCACCGGCCCTTGCGGACCCCACCGGTTGGTAAGTCAGAAAAATTAAATGTTTGGCAAAGTCAGTACCAACTTAAAACTGTCCACATATTCAAATCACAATGTCATTCTTGGCCTGTTGTATGAAATGGCTATAACACGACAAATTGGCGTAGTGTGGAAATTTGGTAAACGATTAATTTCCTTGATTGTGCCTACATCGTACATAAACATCGCATCTCAACGATTTGCTGTCGCTGTAAGTGTAAATGCTTATTTCTAATCTAATACTTTTTCTGATACATTGTTCTATTAAAATCTTTAGCTTGCTAGATGTCAAATAGTGTTTTGAGGACGAATTGAACAAAATTAGCTGATACCGCGTGAATATTTTTATTTTCTGCCATGTTTTGCACATAATAACTGGTATTTAGCCGTAAGGATGATTTATTTATTCAAAAATATACAATAGACTGACAAACTCACCTTTGGATTTATAAAACTGATGAAGAGTTTCAGTCTTGGGGCTTGCAAAGAAAGCGCAGAATTTAGTTTAAAAGTACTTTATGAATGGGTTTACAATCCTTTATTATTAAATTATTAAAAGCTTTTATTTAACTTCATTTGTATGTATGTCCTGGAATTGATTTGCAATCAATATTTCATTCACTTCTAATGAGGCTATCGTGCTGAATTCCATCCACTTCTTCTGAAGCTTTCGGGCTGAAATTTGGCACATACGTTTGGTTCTCGTGACAGTGCAAGATTACTTAAATGCCGCCATTTATAATTGAATATTTTACTAATTAATCTTAATATAGGTCAATGCCCCAATTTTCCTATAAACACAAATAACTTGGGTACAAAAAAGAACGAATAATACAGATTCGGGTGTTTTTCCCCAAGTTTCCCGATGAATGCGCAAGATTAGAATCACTCGCAATTCGTTCACAAAACTCCATTAAAATTTTTAAGCCATCAAGATTTAATAAAAACATCATAAGTAGATACTTACAATACATAAAAATACAATTCCAAGCTATCATTATAAAACTATCCTAAAATCATCCTAGACAATGTTCAACATGTTGTTGCAACAGAATGAGCGATTTGTAAGGCTGGTCGCACACAGGACAGTCGAACCGCAGCGGTGGCGGGGTCATCTCCTTTGGTGCGCTCGCGCCTTCCTCCGACTTGTCTGATAGCTTCTTCTTTTTGTGTACCTTTTTGTAGGGTTGTTTGTTTAGAATGGGAGAAGGCACGGTTTGGATTGTAAATATATAAGAATAATAGTTATAGATAAAAAAACAGTACGCAAAAATAATTGTACTGACCATGTTCCCCGTGGCACTGGCGGGCTGCGCCGGCGCAGACCTGCTGGGGGCCGTGCGCGCGGGGGAGGGGGGCGTGGCGCGCGCTGTGGCGCGGGACGTGCTGGTGGCCACGCTGTGTAGTGCTGGGTTTATCTTGCGGACTTCTTCCAACTGCGGAGAGAATAATACTTTGATTAATATACTGTCACAAAGTAAGTTGCATAAGCATAGCATAATCAACCTGTAATGTTCGCACTCCTGGGACACAGACATCCTAGGTGGGAGGCAGTACATGTGCCCGCCCTCACGGCCGTAGCCTTCGCAGAAGACGCCTTGGGCGTCGGGAATCCCAGGCAGATTTCCGGCCATCGTAGGCGCGGGCTTGCGAACGGCAAGTAATGGGTAGCTCGCTGTCCGGTTGGGCGAGAGAGTGGGTCGTAATTCACCACGCGGGCCCAGTGCGGGTTGGTAGACGTCACATGTCTTTGAACATATGGTTCTAGGTGATGCCGGTTTGCTCACGATGTTTTCTTTCACCGTTTTGAGAGCAATGTGTTCGGCCTCCAGTCTAGCCCGATACAGCTGAAAGCCAGTACTTTACGTGGAGTGACTGCCTATCTGACCTCCACAACCTAGTTACTGTTAGTTTACATAACTGTCGAAATGTAGGTGTAGCCAGTGGCGAAACCGCCATATAACACGATTCCTACCGGCTTCCCTTCGGAGATTCGCATCGGCAATTCAATTAAAAAATGGCACGTCAATAGTGACTCCTATTGTCAAAAAATATTTAATTCAAATTCACCATAACATTCAAACAACAAAAACGGTTATTTTTAGCTTTGTATTACAGCAAATAAAAATGTTCTAAATCAACCCAGCGCCAAACGTGATAATCGGGAACTAAAAATTAATTAAACAGTGATCCCGTAATGATGTCACTTTAAGTCACGCGGCACCACTTGATATGGACGAGAGCAAGCCGCTGTACGACGGGTTATGACAGAGACAGATATAGAAAAATGCGTCAGCGAGAACGAGATGAAGGAATATTGCACATTTCATTTGGTTTTCAGCCGTTCAATTGTATTGTATTGAATTATTTACATTCCTATATTAATTTTAGAATTATAGTAAGTATTCTTTATTGATAAGTCAGTAAGTTAAAACCGACTTCGCTTCGGCTTCCGTCTTAGAAAAATTGACACCTCGCCGCTGAGGTGTACTATAGGCACAGCTCTACCTAACCCTTCGGGGATTACAGCACGCGTAGAAGGTCACCATAGAAACGGGTTATGTCGACAAAATAATAGACAAAATGACAGATTGTAAAAATATTTCTACCGTCTTAAGCATAGCGATGTTAAAACTGAAGAGAAAAAATGTTTCTATTCTTCAGTTGCCAAAGTGTAAGATGTCAATCATGTTATCGATTCTTACAGGATTTTGAAATAATAACCACGAGACGTATCTTCAACTTGTATTTTCTCTCGGAACACAAAGCTTAATAATATAAAAAAAACACTTCGCGACCGGGCCGCGCGCGTCGTTCGGTATTAGGGTAAAACCAGGATGGTTGCTCCAGGGGTATAGTTGCCCCGATTGTAACTACTTGTACTTTAGTTTCGCGGATGACTCGCATGCTATTTCATTAACCTATCGAAAGACTCTGTAACTATCACTAAGTTGACCGAATCGTGAAAAATTTTATAAGAGTGCCTAAAAATTACACTTTAAAGTAAAGAAAGTGGTGAAACTAGAAGAAAGCAAAAAAAAAAAACAAATATCCAGGGGCCAGGGCCAAATAAATTAGGGCTGAGTAAGTAGCAGATGACCCCACCTATCCACCATTTTCGTTCAACGTTCTGCCAAACACTCTGTTTAAAGTGATTTGCAAAAGTGTGGCAACTATCCGGCTTTTACCATACTTTTCGCGCCGGCCGTCGAATTGGCGCCACAGTTGCCTATCCATTGGTGCGCTAGTTGCGCGTGGTGTCGCTAGATGGCGCTGTTGGTAGCAAACAATCATGACAACCAATTTTTCTTTACTTTTGACAAGTGGGGGTAGAAAGAAGCATGTTTACAGATTTATAATCATTAAACTCATCAGTACAACTCTCTAAGTTCATTTAATCCCATTGAATGACTATTTAATGAAAAAATCTATGGCCTTAACTACATAGAGTAGCTACCTCTCCAATGCTAAAGAAAGAATAACTGTCTTTGTCTTCATAGAAACGCAAGTCTAGGGTCGCCGCATGCTCGGGCAGAAGAGATGTCAAATTGGATAGAAAGAAGTTGGTATATTCTTGGTGGAATAGGGATAGAATTGGTCATGCTACACTAGCTGGCGTGATAATATCAAAGACAAAATAATGACGCACCTGTCGCGTAAGTTCCTGGTTGCGTTTCTTCGTCGTCCTGAGATCTGTGAGGACGTTCTCCTTCTCACTCGCCATCTTCTCGCGAGATTCCCTCTCCGCTTCGAAGTCACTCCTGAAAATAGAGTACTGTTTAGTGACCAGACATGGAGCAAGTTTGCGTTCAAAAGTCGTATTAAAAAAGTTTCAAGATGACATGTATAGTCCTATTAAGTTGATGAAAATTATGAGTTTAGTTGCAACGCCATAAAGTTTAAACTCGCATAATTGAACAAACATCAATAAGAATATTGTGTCATTTGGATATGAACCACCGGTGTTATTATAAACACCGTATTTCCTATCGGCAATTGACAAAGAATTCGTGCAAATATTGCATCTATGTAGAGGCGACCTTATTCATATTAGCTTGACATCCTACTATCCTACTAATATCACAAAAGTGAAGGTTTGTGTGTATGGATGTATGTATGGATGTTTGTTACTCTTTCACGCAAAAACGGCTGAACGGATTTGAATGAAATTTGGTACACAGGTAGTTTGTAACCTGGAATAACACATAGGATACTTTTTATCCCGGTACTACGTTCCCGTGGGATAGTTTTCGACCTCCACGCGGGCAAAGACGCTAGCAAAAGCTAGTTTAATAATACTTTTAAGAGGGTAGCGCGCGAAATTCAAATTTCATGTTTTTTTTTTGCCATTTGCAGGGCAGTTACTTTGAACACGAAACGGGCTATGTCCTAGAACCGAAAATTTCAAGACATGTATGAGACATCTACCAACCCGCACTGGGCCCGCGTGGTGGATTACGGCCCACTCCGTCTCACCGAGAGGAGGTCTGTGTCCCAGCAGTGGGAACATTATAGACTGATTAGGCCATTAGACCATTCAATTATTACGTAAGCAGATTTTCTGCAATTATTAACCACCCCTCCCCCCAACCCCCTCGTCAGAAAAAGTAAGCAAAGCTCTTACTAATATGCTCAAGTAAACATTGGTACATGCATTTTTCAATGTGTTCTGGTTTATTTATTGATTCATGACCAGCAGTTAGCAAATCTAGAAATAATGAATAGGCTCGGGATAGAGGACTAAAGCACTTAGTATTTATCAAATTTTATTGAGATGGTATTCAGCCAGTGGCGTGCAGTCCATAAAGACAGAAAGACACTGCCTACCCTACCTAAATCAAATAAATATGTAAAAATAATATTATTTTATCAATAGACAAAAATCTTTTAAATCAGCGCCACCTGCGACCGTCGGTCGTATCATTAGTATTATCGATACAATATCCCGTTCGTTCATGCAATTTGACGCAACTTCGCATTGCGATGCACTAGCGCCGCTTAGTGCCTCGGGAGAGACACGAACTATTCGTGTCTCAATGTTTGTATGTGTGCTCTCGTGGTCATGCAGATTTATTCAATGTGCGTTCCTATACATACGTGGCACACAATGTAACAAACAACGCACACAACCGTACAGGGTAGTCACAGGCTTTTTACGATTTTTAACGAGACGAATTACGAAACTTACCGAAGTTTTCCGAATAAAGCTGGTTATGCGACTATTTTAAAAAGTAGCATTGTTTCATTGAAGTGTGACTAGATAAACAACCATAATTTCTTTGTCGTATTATTTTCATATTCCGAATCATTCGGACGCCATTGTTTGTTTTGATTTATTTGTTTTGGTTGTGAGCTACGATGGCATGTATTTAAGATTTTAACATTGATAAATAGTGTGAAAAATAGATAATTTTCACTGTGAAAGTTGTTCAGGTGGTGTGTGTAAAGAGAAAAGAAAAAAATTATGATTTCTTTTAAACTATCTAGCGGTGAAAAAAAATCAAGTATCGTGAAAAGTAGGTAGTTGTACCTACACCGGATTTGCAATTAATAGGTACAAACTATAGGTAAAGTCAATCTCAAATTCAATACAAAACAAAACAATATGATTAATTTAATTGCCTCACAGGTTGCATGCTGTGTAGGCAGGTACAGCAATCGGTTGTTTTTGCCTTTTTTTACAAAAAACTCTGTGCACGCCACTGGTATTCAGTGTATATTAACAAACAAAATAAGCTTCTTTAAAAAATTTGGTATATTAATTCAAATTAACAGTCTTCAGTCCATGACACACGAATCCATGACTAACACTTCGATGACTGTTTGCTGTTCAATGTTGTGTGTCTGCTCACTTTCGTGTGATTTTGGAATATCGACATCGTTTTCTTCGAGCCATTCATAGACAAGTAGGGTTGCCATATGTGGTCAAACTAAACTCGACTAAACTTTGTAGGAAATTAAAAAAAACTGCTGACGTATTCACCATCCAGACTCATCCATCCCCCAACTCATCAAAAATAAGTAAATCAAAGACCCCCCCAACCGCCTGTAGTGCTTACGTAATACTTGAATGGCCTTTTATGTATGTATGATTAGGTAAAGTAATTCAAACTCACTTATATAAATCCATTTGCGCCTTCAGCAGCTCAGTATCATCCTTTTGCCCCTTCAACTTATTAATCTCAGCTTGTAACATAGTGAGTTCCTGTCCCCTCGCGACCAGGGCTGCGGTCAGGGCTTCCACGTTGCCGGAGCGCTCCACTCGGGGCTTTGCCACCGATTTCTTGAGGACTTCGCTGTAGTCCTTGAAGATGCCTTCGAATATTGAGAGGGTACCTCGGACTTGGCCGCTAAAAAGGAAATTGTTTGTGAGTTTAGTATGATCTTACAAGTTCGCGGTTTTTGTTTATTCGAAAGGTAGGTTTAGAAATCGAGTTGTAGCAAACTCGATTTAAGGACTGATTTTATCAAATCTTTTATCCACACAACACGCCTTGTTTTCCCGAAGAGTTGGCCCTATCCACAACGTGTAACGTAATTACCACAAGACCTCATAGAACCTAATTAGAGTTTTGAGTTAAAGGGAACCTAGTCGCGGGCTCGAACTCAATGATGGGCCTGGCTAAAAAGCATGCTGTTTCACCAGGCATCGTGTCCGACAGAGGTAGTATCAGTGATGAGCAGTTAGAAGCTAGTCTACACGCACAACATTATTGAGTGAGATGCAGGATCATTTATAGTACAACAGGCGCGTAAAAAATTAAGAACAGTCCTTCGGAAGATCGGGTTTTATGAAAATACTACTGCATAAATTAAGTACCAATAAAGTTTATTATACTTTTCGATATTTGAGCTTTGTCGGTACCGACTTGGTTTTTCAGATTTTACACTTCTTTTATTACTTAAACACGCCCAAGTTAGGTTAAATTACCAAGAAAAACCAATCTTTGTTGGCTCCTAACTTTTTAATGGATTTTTATTTTAGTATTCTGTTTCCGTACATACAATATTAATAATGAGACAAAACCATATCATGTATAGTTTGATGTACATTGTCGAACAGTGGAGTAATACACTGCCGAAGTTTGTATGGGAAAAGTGTGGACTAGATTCACTTTAAAAATATAAAACAATGACCAATATTTATTTTAAAGCAATCTGTAGTAAGTACTGTGTACAAAAGTAATGCTAGGGTCAACACGTCTTTCTTAGTAATAATTAAAAAAACGTGTTGACCCTAGGGTTACTTTATCTATTTAAAATTGAGTCCTATTTCCTTGAAATAAGGTTGAGTTTTCGCTGGCTCATTCGGCGGTAGGTATGGCAAAATACATAATTTTTGACAAAATAACCCATATCAAAAGTTACTGTAATCGATTTAGTCGTCAATTAGGAACCAACTACTTTCAGGTCTTGCGTTTTATCTATTACAACTTGTATATAGTACCACACACGTACGTGTATACGTACACCCACATTTCACCAGTGAAATGTAATGAAATCGATGGAAAATGGAAAAAATGCATTTCCATTTTTTCATTTCCTCTTTGAATTTTTTGTGTCAAAACCTAAATCTTAGTATATTTTATAACGAGGGACTAAACGAAGCCATAATATACCAAGGCTGGTTTGACTCCCGAGCGTGCGAGGGAGTCAATGAAACCGAGGGTATATTAAGTTGGCGTTTAGTCTCGAGGTGCAAACTGTACTTTTCACTTTGAGTGTGAGAAAAATAGTCAATTTAGTACAAAAACATTTAATAAATATTACTCGATAAAATAAATAAAAAATCTTCTAAACCAGCCACAGATTAAAAATTTAAAACACATGGCGCTACCTTCTTTGCGGAAAAACCATGGAACTAAAACTCTCAATATTTTCGCAATGAAGATAGTGCACACTCCGCAGATAATAGTATATTTACTGGCTGTTTGAGTTTGTCTATGAGACATGAAGGAAATTAAAAACAAATTACTCCCTAGAGACTAAAGTCACTAAACAGCACTTTAGTCCCGCTTCGTAGGGCTATATTGGCGTACTTTTAGAGCATGAGAGGTGGAAAAACAATTCTGAACCTACAGTGATTACTTCTACCGTTACACGTTACTTACACGTTAGAAAGCGCCGTAAGGAGTTGTTTCTCCATCTGCTGTTTGACGTCTGTCAGGCCATTCTTGAACTGATCTGCTGTTATTCTTTCAAGCTTGTAGTCGTGAAGGCTCGAGATAAGACCGAATGTTTCGACTAGACTGTCTGACATTCTGAAATCAAACATAACACAATGAAAAACTAAATTTTTGGCTAATACAGCCGTAGTAGAAAATAATTTTGATGATAAAAATAATATAGTTTTTCTATAGAAAATGCGCTTTTGTATCGAAATAATCTTTATTTAATTTATGTTAATTTTTTTACTAACACACCACCCCCTCCCTTACACCCTACATACATATATTTGCATCGGGGCTTAAACATTAATTCTAAATAAATATGTATCTGAATAATTTTGCAATGCTAATAATTTAGAAGTCGCTTCCATACTATTATACACCTAACAAGTTATGCATTCCCTGTGTTCCTGGCATAAAAATACGTTTTTAAAAGCCGCTTCCATACTTTCATAACCAAAAATTAACTTTAGGTAAATATGCATCCGAATATCCGATCTCTAGTTATCACTTTTGTATTAGGAACTTAACCTACATCGAAATAAAGTTCGAAATGCAAAAAGTCGCTGAGATCTTTAGGCTAGAACTGAATTTAGATAGCGTTTTCTAATAAAGACGTGTAAGTTCATGTTCGACTTTACTTCAGCTTTTACAAAGTTGACATTACATCAAGAAAAACAGCACAAATAGTGTAATGACAGAAACTCACCCATGTGTTAATATGTTAAGAAGCTCCGCCAAATGCTTGAGGGTCTTGTCATACAACTTGATGTTTGACGTGAGACTGGCGAACTCTGAAGACGAAGACTCCGGCTCCGAGCTGATCGAGAAACGAACTGGTTGGAACACCTGAAAAAAAAAATCATTTATAATACATATTACTCTATCTTATACATTATACTTAAGGAGGACGCGCTATGGTAACACGCGACTTTAAAATTTTCTGACGTTTTTGGCAATTTACAAGTTAGTGTCAGCTAGTATGTAGATTTAAATGTAATTCGCAGCCGTAACAAATATTTATGTATACAATTATAACCATAAAAATCGATAGTTCATATCAGTCTAATGAAATCAAAGCATTCATTTTTGCACTCTGCAATCAGAATTTTGCTATTGTTTTGATTGTCAGTTTAAATATAACTACCAGTGTCGCAATGCAGATCCACTTGTATTGTCTTTGGTCCCTGGCCATCATCGAACAATAGAGAAAATTGTGTAAAACTTTTATT
Organism: Polymixis lichenea; assembly: GCA_949091785.1. Classification (NCBI taxonomy): domain Eukaryota; kingdom Metazoa; phylum Arthropoda; class Insecta; order Lepidoptera; family Noctuidae; genus Polymixis; species Polymixis lichenea. The sequence continues at coordinate 20,550,314 of OX420948.1, read as the reverse complement.
GCTTGAATACGAGGCTTTTGGCTACTTTGTTTGTGTGCACTTTAAGTTTTTTTTATGTGTACGTTTTATTTGTTAAAAAAATATTCGTTCTTTCTAATAAAATTATTTAATTTCTGACAGACAACGCTCAGCCGAAGACGCAACTATGTTGGGTTCAGCTTCCAATCTAACCAGATGCAGCTGAATACCGGTATTTCACATGAATAGACTGCCTATCTAAATTATCGAATGTCGGATCGCTATAATACTTCATAGAGTACTCCGCTCACTGACGCAGTCATAAGATCATCAAATGAACAAGTAACGGGGCATGCGGCGCAGGATATTATAATAATAATATACACGGTGAAACGGGAACGCTTCCGAAGCCAGAACGTAGGTAAAATACAACCTAAATGCAAACGAATACCAAAAACCTTTTCGTCTTAAATTGGTTATTTTGCATCAATTTAAAACGTTTGATGCTTCTGTAATGTTTCTACTTATTTTATTTCGCCGGCGCTTTAAAAAGTTTTTAAAGTCGCCGCCTGGACTTGGGGTCGTTCTTAAATGTGTTTAATCTCAAATAATGGTTCATAAAACTGTTGTCACAGCATAGTATACAAAAAATGCAAAAAAAATACCTAATTTTTTTTATGGTACTGTTTAGTACAAATAAACCCATCAAAGTGAAAGGACGTTTTTTTTCTTTCGCTAATCACCTGCATTCAATAGTGAACCATATTCACAAGAACATATGGTCCTTCGAGCGGATTAGTATAGCCGTGACCTATTTTAATTACGTGAATATTTGCAACAAAGGTGTAATATTGGAATCGAAGAAATACGGACGAGTTGTAAACAACAGTGATTAGTTGTGAAATAACTTTAAAATATTGCGCGGAGTGTTACGAACAATTCATAGTGATTCTGCGGACTAATAGTGTTTTAACGCGAACATTTAACGTTTGGGTGCACAAATCTCAATCTACCTACGTGATAAAGTTAATAAAAAGTTTTGTCGTAGTTTTGCGATTTACGTTTTTTACACATACTTTTCTTGGAAAATCACAAAGTGTAAAAGATGGAGAACATTGAAAAGCGAATTTTGCTTCAAGCTGATGTGTTTGAAAAAGTGCAGAAAGCCTACTCAAATTACAAAAAGTCGCCCAAGGACAGAATAACCGAGGGTTATTTACAAACTAGGATGGATACTTTAGAAACGTATTGGAAGGAATATAAGAGCGTTCACGAGAAATTGGTAACGGAGGTTTCTAAGAAAGACAGAAAGCAATTAGCGTATTTTGCAGAAGATAGGTGCGATAGTTTTGAAGAGTTGTATTTTACATATAAAGGGGAAATGAAAACTGCATTAAACGAGTTGATGTCTGACATGAAAAAAACGGATAAACTGGAAAAATTAGACGAGACTAGACTAACTGCTTCCAGTAGGGATATTAAATTACCACGAATTTCGATTCCTTTTTTCGAAGGAAATTATACGGAATGGAGATCGTTTCACGACCTGTTTATGGCATTAATACACAGAAATGAGTCATTGGAAGATGTACAAAAACTTCATTACCTTAAGAGCAGCTTGAAAGGAGACGCAGAGGTTCTTCTACGCCAGTTTGCCATCACGGGTGAAAATTATGCCGACGCGTGGTCAATTTTGAAGAAACGTTATGATAACAAAAGGTACATTGCTAATTGTATATTTAAAAAGTTTTTTGGTCAAAAAACCATATCTCAAGAGTCAGCTATCTCCTTGAAAAATTTGTTAGATACGTCAGTCGAGTGTATGAATTCTATGAAAAACCTTGGCTTACCGACAGCGCAGTGGGATGCAATTGTGAACTATGTGGTTGTTTCAAAGCTGGATCCTGTAACCCATAAACAATGGGAGATTATTATTAGTAAAGAAAATTCTGATGACTTACCTGGTTTTGAAAGGCTGAAATCCTTCCTGGAGACTCGATTTCGTACGTTGGAAATGGTAGAACCTGAAAATAAAATTAACAAACCAATTAAGCCCAAGACATATCACGCTACTACCACTAGTGGAGAGAAGCACTGTCCCGTCTGCAAAGAAAACCATTATATTTTTAACTGTAAAGAATTCGCTAAACAACCGATAGAAGAAAGATACAGCTTCGTACAGAAAAACAACTTATGTTTCAACTGTCTCATTCCAAATCTTTCCGTATTTAAATGTAAACAATCAAACACATGTAAAATATGCAAAAGGCGGCATCATTCCTTATTACATCGAGATTTTACGAAACAAGCAGGTGATATAACAGCAACTAAAGAAGAAGCTACAACAAATAATGAAGAGGTTAGCAAGGTAACAGCACATGTTTCAAGAGGAGAACAACCTGGTCAACACATCTTGTTAGCAACAGCATTGGTAGACGTGACATCGAGGACTGGACAATCACACGTCTTCCGTGCTCTGATTGATCAGGGCTCAGAGGCTTCGTTCGTGACTGCGAGAGTAGTCGAGTTATTGGGGCTGAAGAAGACTCAAATCAGCGGTGAGGTCTCTGGTGTTGGTGAAGGTAACAAACTTTGTATTAATCATTTAGTAGGGTTACACATTAAGTCGAGGTATGAAAGGAATTTCTTTATTGATGTTAAGGCGTATGTATTAAAGTCATTGACACGTAGGCTACCTTCTAGAGAAGTAAGAGGTTACGACTGGCCTCAACTTAAAGATATGAAATTAGCTGATCCTACTTTTAATGTTCCGGGTAGAATTGATATCCTTCTCGGAGCTGATGTTTTTGGTACAATAATAGTATCTGGTTTGTTAAGAGGACCGGGCAGTATAATTGCTCAGCATACACACCTAGGTTGGATATTGTCAGGGGATATGTACTCAAATTCCACTTGTGCACAAAACATTATTAGTTTACATGTTACCAGGCTTGTAGGAGAAGACAACAACCTTTTGAGGAAATTCTGGGAAACAGAAACAGAAGACTACACAACCAAGAAAGTATGGACAAAGGAAGAAGAAAAATGTGAAGAACACTACGTACAGACAACAAGAGATGCATCAGGAAGGTATGTAGTACACTTACCTTTGAAACAAAGTATTGTAGAGACCGTGCAGGCGTGCGGTGAGACTAAACAACAAGCTACAATAAGATTTAAGCAATTGGAAAGGAAATTTGCAAAACATGAAGATTTGAGAAGAGAATACACGAAGGTCATACATGAGTATTTGAAGATGGGTCATATGAAGAAGATTGAAATCGAGGATGGAACGGAAGCAATTTATTTAGCACATCATGCTGTCATAAGGGAGGATAAGGATACAACAAAGGTAAGAGTTGTTTTCGATGCTTCAGCCAAGGGAGCTAATGGGCAATCCTTAAATGGTAGCATGATGATCGGCCCTACACTGCAACCTGATCTTCGTGTTCTTATCATTCGTTGGAGATCTCACAAAATCTGTGTTGTCGGCGATATTATAAAAATGTATCGTCAAGTAAGAATGACAAACAAACACACAGATTTACAACGTATAGTTTGGCGAGATAATACAAGTGAAAACATTGAAAGTTATCAACTACTTACCGTGACGTTTGGGACAGCATCGGCGCCTTATCTTGCAGTACGATCTTTGAACCAACTAGCTGTTGATGAAGTAGAAAGATACCCTCGTGGAGCGGCCGTTGTTAAGAGTTCATTCTACATGGACGATCTGATGACTGGGCATGAAGATCTATCTGAAATAAAGCAAGTTTGTGAGGAAGTAAACAATCTGTTAAAAGCGGGTGGTTTTGAAATGCAGAAGTGGTCCAGTAACTCTGATGAAGTCTTGACGTTTTTACAGGGAGACCAGGAAACTCCGAAATCTGTGAACAAAATAGAAATTAAATTAGATAAATTCATAAAGATACTTGGACTTACCTGGGACAGGAAAAATGACACTTTCCAAGTTACGGTAAATCTACAGGAAACCAGGATTCCTGTAACAAAGAGGTTAATACTATCTGATGTGGCAAGTCTTTTTGACCCGTTCGGTTGGCTCTCTCCAGTAGTTATCACTGCCAAGATTATGATACAGAGATTGTGGCTTAACAACTTCGGCTGGGATGATGAATTGCCCTCAGATCTAGTAGCCGAATGGCTTAACTACAGAGAGGAACTTAAAGAGTTACAGACCATTGAAATCCCACGCTGGATAAAGGTGACATCGCACTGTAAAGAAGTTCAGTTACACGGGTTTGCCGATGCTTCGTCTGTTGCATATGCAGCAGTAGTTTATATAAAGGTGTTAGATGAAAATGATATGGTTCATGTCACAATAGTAGCGTCTAAGACCAAGGTGGCCCCACTGAAACAGCTGACAATCCCAAGATTAGAGCTTTGTGCTGCAGTGTTGTTAGCAAAGCTATTACACGAGGTATCTAGCTTATGGGATATAAGTATGCAGCAAGTATATGCCTGGACAGATTCCATGGTGGTTCTGTCCTGGTTACAGGCTCAACCAAGTCGATGGCAAGTGTTTGTTGGCAACCGAGTGTCTGATATAATTCAATTAATAGACAATGACAGATGGAACCATGTTCAATCAGCTGACAACCCCGCTGATCTAGCGTCAAGAGGTGTAGCGCCAAGTGAGTTGGCAAACCATGAGATGTGGTGGGCTGGACCCAAGTGGCTGAAAAATAAACAAATAGACTTTACAAAAAGGTTTATTCCTCAAACAGATTTAGAGGTAAAGAAATCATTTAATGTTACGTTAGATGAAAAACCTGTTTGGGAAAGATTTTCATCCATGTCCAGAATGAAAAGAGTTTTAGCACAATGTTTAAGATTTTTAAAACCTAAGGAACAAAAAGACAAATATTTAACAGTTAAAGAAATTAATGAAGTTGAAGAAAGATGTGTAAAATATTACCAATACTTAATATATGAAAACGAAATAAATGATCTGAAGATGAACGGAAAAGTTAAGAGTAGAAGTTCTATAATTAGTCTTACACCTTTCTTGGATAAGAAAGAGTTGCTGAGAGTTGGAGGGCGACTGGGCAAAGCCCTTATACCAGAAGATGCGAAACATCCGATTATTATACCTTGTAAACAACATATTACTCGACTTATAATAAATGAAGCTCACACAAGAACTTTGCATGGAGGTTCCCTTCAGATGTTGACATACATCCGTACCAACTATTGGGTAATTGGTCTCAAATCAGCTGTTAGAGAATTTATTCGTAATTTTAAAGTATGCATCATACATAGAGCGAAAACCAGACAACAGCTGATGGGTGAGCTACCCGCGTCTAGAGTGACTCCTAATCGTCCCTTTTTCAATAGCGGTGTGGATTATGCCGGACCCGTACAGCTGCAAACAGCTAAAGGGCGTGGGCATAAGTCTACAAAGGGCTACATATGTGTCTTCGTCTGCATGTCTACGCGAGCCATACACTTAGAAGCAGTTACAGATTTAACGTCACAGGCCTTCATTGCAGCATTCAGACGATTCGTTGCAAGAAGAGGTCACTGTTGTCACTTGTGGAGTGACAACGGCACGAACTTTGTGGGAGCCGACAAAGAGTTAAGGAATATATTTGAACGGGGCAAGGCTAATCTGGCGGCAGAGGTGGCTGAACTTCTTGCAAATGATGGCACAACCTGGCACTTTATACCGCCGAAAGCACCAAATTTCGGTGGCATATGGGAGGCCGGCGTCCGGTCAGTTAAGAAACATTTAATGAGAGTAAATGGTTGCACAAAGCTGACTTATGAAGAGATGGCTACGCTGTTAGCACAGATTGAAGCTTGCCTTAATTCGAGACCTATCTGTCACTCAGATAACACAAAGGAAACATTGGACCCGCTTACCCCGGGTCATTTTTTAATTGGTGAGCCATTAATCAATGTGCCTGATGTAAACTATGAACACAAGAATCTAAGTATATTATCTAGATGGCAATTCCTACAAAACAGGATACAAGATTTTTGGCAAAGATGGAAATCGGAATATCTCAACACCTTGCAGCAACGTCATAAGTGGCAAACCAGCGTGCCATCTCCTCGTGTTGGAGATATAGTTATAATTAAAGAAGAGGATCTCCCACCTGCAAAGTGGTTGTTAGGAAAAATCATTAAGTTACATCCCGGTACTGATCAACTAGTTCGAGTAGTAACAGTACAATGCAAAGGAGATAACATTCTTAAGAGACCATTATCTAAGATAATATTACTGCCCCAGGCACCAGATGGTAACTAAATAGTAACGTGGTGGTCAGTTAATTTCATTTTTTTTGGTTTTTTTTAATATGTTTTGAATGTTTAGTTTAGGTAGACTGACGACATTCACTTTAATTCATAGCACAAAAGCATACTTAACTCATTACCGTCACAATAAATGAGTTACGCTAAAAAGGTCTTTGAATATGTGTAATCTAAGTTCATTTTAATTTACTTGTGTTATGGTACTTCTTTAGGTATAAGATATTAAGATAACGATAATTACTATCGTCAACTTTTGTATTAAATTTTGAACCCTAATCCTTTACCTTTTATGTTAATTTTTACTTATTACTTCGGATAAAATGTTTAATAATATACATACAGTCCACTTAGCTATTACCTAAATGAATATTAGTTTATGGTGTTATGATTTCGGTTTGTCGTAGATATTACCTGACAAAGATTATTGATAGGTACCCGATGTTTGTTCATTATCAGTAATCTAAGGTGACGCGTATTTCTTTTATGAATGTATGTAAGGTGTGTCTATAATATTGCACTGTTTTTGTTCTGTTTTCTTTTTGTAGACTTTCGGTTTTGCAATATTCTATTATGTAATTTACTAGTAGGTACCTAGTTATAATGAGTTAAGCTCAGAGGTTTCCTTAGACGATACAATGTAACGGAACGATTATTTAATGATAATAGTTTCCTACGCTCATTGAGCAATTAGTGTAAGTTATTTTGCGCTGTATTTCCATTTGTTAGTTTGAACAAGTTATGTATGATTAGAATAATTTCATTTAACAAATTAGTAAAAAACTGTTGTTTTTGGAGGGCGGTATGTTTAGTACAAATAAACCCATCAAAGTGAAAGGACGTTTTTTTTCTTTCGCTAATCACCTGCATTCAATAGTGAACCATATTCACAAGAATTAATTGAATTATATCAGACACTCGGTTGCCAACAAACACTTGCCATCGACTTGGTTGAGCCTGTAACCAGGACAGAACCACCATGGAATCTGTCCAGGCATATACTTGCTGCATACTTATATCCCATAAGCTAGATACCTCGTGTAATAGCTTTGCTAACAACACTGCAGCACAAAGCTCTAATCTTGGGATTGTCAGCTGTTTCAGTGGGGCCACCTTGGTCTTAGACGCTACTATTGTGACATGAACCATATCATTTTCATCTAACACCTTTATATAAACTACTGCTGCATATGCAACAGACGAAGCATCGGCAAACCCGTGTAACTGAACTTCTTTACAGTGCGATGTCACCTTTATCCAGCGTGGGATTTCAATGGTCTGTAACTCTTTAAGTTCCTCTCTGTAGTTAAGCCATTCGGCTACTAGATCTGAGGGCAATTCATCATCCCAGCCGAAGTTGTTAAGCCACAATCTCTGTATCATAATCTTGGCAGTGATAACTACTGGAGAGAGCCAACCGAACGGGTCAAAAAGACTTGCCACATCAGATAGTATTAACCTCTTTGTTACAGGAATCCTGGTTTCCTGTAGATTTACCGTAACTTGGAAAGTGTCATTTTTCCTGTCCCAGGTAAGTCCAAGTATCTTTATGAATTTATCTAATTTAATTTCTATTTTGTTCACAGATTTCGGAGTTTCCTGGTCTCCCTGTAAAAACGTCAAGACTTCATCAGAGTTACTGGACCACTTCTGCATTTCAAAACCACCCGCTTTTAACAGATTGTTTACTTCCTCACAAACTTGCTTTATTTCAGATAGATCTTCATGCCCAGTCATCAGATCGTCCATGTAGAATGAACTCTTAACAACGGCCGCTCCACGAGGGTATCTTTCTACTTCATCAACAGCTAGTTGGTTCAAAGATCGTACTGCAAGATAAGGCGCCGATGCTGTCCCAAACGTCACGGTAAGTAGTTGATAACTTTCAATGTTTTCACTTGTATTATCTCGCCAAACTATACGTTGTAAATCTGTGTGTTTGTTTGTCATTCTTACTTGACGATACATTTTTATAATATCGCCGACAACACAGATTTTGTGAGATCTCCAACGAATGATAAGAACACGAAGATCAGGTTGCAGTGTAGGGCCGATCATCATGCTACCATTTAAGGATTGCCCATTAGCTCCCTTGGCTGAAGCATCGAAAACAACTCTTACCTTTGTTGTATCCTTATCCTCCCTTATGACAGCATGATGTGCTAAATAAATTGCTTCCGTTCCATCCTCGATTTCAACCTTCTTCATATGACCCATCTTCAAATACTCATGTATGACCTTCGTGTATTCTCTTCTCAAATCTTCATGTTTTGCAAATTTCCTTTCCAATTGCTTAAATCTTATTGTAGCTTGTTGTTTAGTCTCACCGCACGCCTGCACGGTCTCTACAATACTTTGTTTCAAAGGTAAGTGTACTACATACCTTCCTGATGCATCTCTTGTTGTTGTCTGTACGTAGTGTTCTTCACATTTTTCTTCTTCCTTTGTCCATACTTTCTTGGTTGTGTAGTCTTCTGTTTCTGTTTCCCAGAATTTCCTCAAAAGGTTGTTGTCTTCTCCTACAAGCCTGGTAACATGTAAACTAATAATGTTTTGTGCACAAGTGGAATTTGAGTACATATCCCCTGACAATATCCAACCTAGGTGTGTATGCTGAGCAATTATACTGCCCGGTCCTCTTAACAAACCAGATACTATTATTGTACCAAAAACATCAGCTCCGAGAAGGATATCAATTCTACCCGGAACATTAAAAGTAGGATCAGCTAATTTCATATCTTTAAGTTGAGGCCAGTCGTAACCTCTTACTTCTCTAGAAGGTAGCCTACGTGTCAATGACTTTAATACATACGCCTTAACATCAATAAAGAAATTCCTTTCATACCTCGACTTAATGTGTAACCCTACTAAATGATTAATACAAAGTTTGTTACCTTCACCAACACCAGAGACCTCACCGCTGATTTGAGTCTTCTTCAGCCCCAATAACTCGACTACTCTCGCAGTCACGAACGAAGCCTCTGAGCCCTGATCAATCAGAGCACGGAAGACGTGTGATTGTCCAGTCCTCGATATCACGTCTACCAATGCTGTTGCTAACAAGATGTGTTGACCAGGTTGTTCTCCTCTTGAAACATGTGCTGTTACCTTGCTAACCTCTTCATTATTTGTTGTAGCTTCTTCTTTAGTTGCTGTTATATCACCTGCTTGTTTCGTAAAATCTCGATGTAATAAGGAATGATGCCGCCTTTTGCATATTTTACATGTGTTTGATTGTTTACATTTAAATACGGAAAGATTTGGAATGAGACAGTTGAAACATAAGTTGTTTTTCTGTACGAAGCTGTATCTTTCTTCTATCGGTTGTTTAGCGAATTCTTTACAGTTAAAAATATAATGGTTTTCTTTGCAGACGGGACAGTGCTTCTCTCCACTAGTGGTAGTAGCGTGATATGTCTTGGGCTTAATTGGTTTGTTAATTTTATTTTCAGGTTCTACCATTTCCAACGTACGAAATCGAGTCTCCAGGAAGGATTTCAGCCTTTCAAAACCAGGTAAGTCATCAGAATTTTCTTCACTAATAATAATCTCCCATTGTTTATGGGTTACAGGATCCAGCTTTGAAACAACCACATAGTTCACAATTGCATCCCACTGCGCTGTCGGTAAGCCAAGGTTTTTCATAGAATTCATACACTCGACTGACGTATCTAACAAATTTTTCAAGGAGATAGCTGACTCTTGAGATATGGTTTTTTGACCAAAAAACTTTTTAAATATACAATTAGCAATGTACCTTTTGTTATCATAACGTTTCTTCAAAATTGACCACGCGTCGGCATAATTTTCACCCGTGATGGCAAACTGGCGTAGAAGAACCTCTGCGTCTCCTTTCAAGCTGCTCTTAAGGTAATGAAGTTTTTGTACATCTTCCAATGACTCATTTCTGTGTATTAATGCCATAAACAGGTCGTGAAACGATCTCCATTCCGTATAATTTCCTTCGAAAAAAGGAATCGAAATTCGTGGTAATTTAATATCCCTACTGGAAGCAGTTAGTCTAGTCTCGTCTAATTTTTCCAGTTTATCCGTTTTTTTCATGTCAGACATCAACTCGTTTAATGCAGTTTTCATTTCCCCTTTATATGTAAAATACAACTCTTCAAAACTATCGCACCTATCTTCTGCAAAATACGCTAATTGCTTTCTGTCTTTCTTAGAAACCTCCGTTACCAATTTCTCGTGAACGCTCTTATATTCCTTCCAATACGTTTCTAAAGTATCCATCCTAGTTTGTAAATAACCCTCGGTTATTCTGTCCTTGGGCGACTTTTTGTAATTTGAGTAGGCTTTCTGCACTTTTTCAAACACATCAGCTTGAAGCAAAATTCGCTTTTCAATGTTCTCCATCTTTTACACTTTGTGATTTTCCAAGAAAAGTTTGTGTAAAAAACGTAAATCGCAAAACTACGACAAAACTTTTTATTAACTTTATCACGTAGGTAGATTGAGATTTGTGCACCCAAACGTTAAATGTTCGCGTTAAAACACTATTAGTCCGCAGAATCACTATGAATTGTTCGTAACACTCCGCGCAATATTTTAAAGTTATTTCACAACTAATCACTGTTGTTTACAACTCGTCCGTATTTCTTCGATTCCAATATTACACCTTTGTTGCAAATATTCACGTAATTAAAATAGGTCACGGCTATACTAATCCGCTCGAAGGACCATATGTTCTTGTGAATATGGTTCATGTCACAATAGTAGCGTCTAAGACCAAGGTGGCCCCACTGAAACAGCTGACAATCCCAAGATTAGAGCTTTGTGCTGCAGTGTTGTTAGCAAAGCTATTACACGAGGTATCTAGCTTATGGGATATAAGTATGCAGCAAGTATATGCCTGGACAGATTCCATGGTGGTTCTGTCCTGGTTACAGGCTCAACCAAGTCGATGGCAAGTGTTTGTTGGCAACCGAGTGTCTGATATAATTCAATTAATAGACAATGACAGATGGAACCATGTTCAATCAGCTGACAACCCCGCTGATCTAGCGTCAAGAGGTGTAGCGCCAAGTGAGTTGGCAAACCATGAGATGTGGTGGGCTGGACCCAAGTGGCTGAAAAATAAACAAATAGACTTTACAAAAAGGTTTATTCCTCAAACAGATTTAGAGGTAAAGAAATCATTTAATGTTACGTTAGATGAAAAACCTGTTTGGGAAAGATTTTCATCCATGTCCAGAATGAAAAGAGTTTTAGCACAATGTTTAAGATTTTTAAAACCTAAGGAACAAAAAGACAAATATTTAACAGTTAAAGAAATTAATGAAGTTGAAGAAAGATGTGTAAAATATTACCAATACTTAATATATGAAAACGAAATAAATGATCTGAAGATGAACGGAAAAGTTAAGAGTAGAAGTTCTATAATTAGTCTTACACCTTTCTTGGATAAGAAAGAGTTGCTGAGAGTTGGAGGGCGACTGGGCAAAGCCCTTATACCAGAAGATGCGAAACATCCGATTATTATACCTTGTAAACAACATATTACTCGACTTATAATAAATGAAGCTCACACAAGAACTTTGCATGGAGGTTCCCTTCAGATGTTGACATACATCCGTACCAACTATTGGGTAATTGGTCTCAAATCAGCTGTTAGAGAATTTATTCGTAATTTTAAAGTATGCATCATACATAGAGCGAAAACCAGACAACAGCTGATGGGTGAGCTACCCGCGTCTAGAGTGACTCCTAATCGTCCCTTTTTCAATAGCGGTGTGGATTATGCCGGACCCGTACAGCTGCAAACAGCTAAAGGGCGTGGGCATAAGTCTACAAAGGGCTACATATGTGTCTTCGTCTGCATGTCTACGCGAGCCATACACTTAGAAGCAGTTACAGATTTAACGTCACAGGCCTTCATTGCAGCATTCAGACGATTCGTTGCAAGAAGAGGTCACTGTTGTCACTTGTGGAGTGACAACGGCACGAACTTTGTGGGAGCCGACAAAGAGTTAAGGAATATATTTGAACGGGGCAAGGCTAATCTGGCGGCAGAGGTGGCTGAACTTCTTGCAAATGATGGCACAACCTGGCACTTTATACCGCCGAAAGCACCAAATTTCGGTGGCATATGGGAGGCCGGCGTCCGGTCAGTTAAGAAACATTTAATGAGAGTAAATGGTTGCACAAAGCTGACTTATGAAGAGATGGCTACGCTGTTAGCACAGATTGAAGCTTGCCTTAATTCGAGACCTATCTGTCACTCAGATAACACAAAGGAAACATTGGACCCGCTTACCCCGGGTCATTTTTTAATTGGTGAGCCATTAATCAATGTGCCTGATGTAAACTATGAACACAAGAATCTAAGTATATTATCTAGATGGCAATTCCTACAAAACAGGATACAAGATTTTTGGCAAAGATGGAAATCGGAATATCTCAACACCTTGCAGCAACGTCATAAGTGGCAAAACAGCGTGCCATCTCCTCGTGTTGGAGATATAGTTATAATTAAAGAAGAGGATCTCCCACCTGCAAAGTGGTTGTTAGGAAAAATCATTAAGTTACATCCCGGTACTGATCAACTAGTTCGAGTAGTAACAGTACAATGCAAAGGAGATAACATTCTTAAGAGACCATTATCTAAGATAATATTACTGCCCCAGGCACCAGATGGTAACTAAATAGTAACGTGGTGGTCAGTTAATTTCATTTTTTTTGGTTTTTTTTAATATGTTTTGAATGTTTAGTTTAGGTAGACTGACGACATTCACTTTAATTCATAGCACAAAAGCATACTTAACTCATTACCGTCACAATAAATGAGTTACGCTAAAAAGGTCTTTGAATATGTGTAATCTAAGTTCATTTTAATTTACTTGTGTTATGGTACTTCTTTAGGTATAAGATATTAAGATAACGATAATTACTATCGTCAACTTTTGTATTAAATTTTGAACCCTAATCCTTTACCTTTTATGTTAATTTTTACTTATTACTTCGGATAAAATGTTTAATAATATACATACAGTCCACTTAGCTATTACCTAAATGAATATTAGTTTATGGTGTTATGATTTCGGTTTGTCGTAGATATTACCTGACAAAGATTATTGATAGGTACCCGATGTTTGTTCATTATCAGTAATCTAAGGTGACGCGTATTTCTTTTATGAATGTATGTAAGGTGTGTCTATAATATTGCACTGTTTTTGTTCTGTTTTCTTTTTGTAGACTTTCGGTTTTGCAATATTCTATTATGTAATTTACTAGTAGGTACCTAGTTATAATGAGTTAAGCTCAGAGGTTTCCTTAGACGATACAATGTAACGGAACGATTATTTAATGATAATAGTTTCCTACGCTCATTGAGCAATTAGTGTAAGTTATTTTGCGCTGTATTTCCATTTGTTAGTTTGAACAAGTTATGTATGATTAGAATAATTTCATTTAACAAATTAGTAAAAAACTGTTGTTTTTGGAGGGCGGTATGTTTAGTACAAATAAACCCATCAAAGTGAAAGGACGTTTTTTTTCTTTCGCTAATCACCTGCATTCAATAGTGAACCGAGTAGTGTATCGAGAATCACTAACCCTATCACCTGTCTTCGTTTTCGGAAGCGTTTCCCTTACACCCTGTATAATAATACATGTTATATATTAATAATACTTACGGTAGTGGACGCTTCCTTTAGCCTGATGTGTAGGTCCTGTATTTGGTCCTTGTATATCTTGACAGCCTCCGAAACGCCAGACTTGTGTTTACTAAATTCCAACTGAAAAAATAAATACACGACTATTATTTAACACGGTCACTTTACGATGACAGCTAAGGATAAAAAAAAGGAAAAAAGTCAAATGATGCCTGATATCTTTACTAATTAATTTTACAACCCAAAATAATCACCACTAATTTAACAGAATCAGATCACAGCATGATTATGATCATGTGGGAAAGGAGAATACTGCATTGCTGTAATTTTTCGCAAAGGGCAAAGTGTTAATTGAGTTTGTCCATCTAGAATTTTTCAGTAGCAGCCCGGAGTCTGGATTTGTGCCCGATTGATGGCAAAAGGTGCGCCCCTATGGTGAGATCAAAATAAAATCAAAAGGTGCCAAGAATTTTGAAAGTTTTCATTATGAGTGTTGTTTTCAAGGTTTTCGAGGGTGCTGAAGCCGATAGTAAAGACAAAATAAAGTTTTAGTATTTTAAAAAATAGAGAAAACGACGATCCATTTGAAGATGAAGAACAGCGTAAGAAGCGTTTGTTGACGGGGATCTTACTTTAACACTCTCGAGGTCCAGTATTTTGAGCTGTGCGATCTTTAGTTCAGACTGTAGGGAAGACACCCTGCCTTCTAGCTGACGTAAGAGCTGGTCGCGTTTAGCCACCTCCTCGGATGATACGCTTGTCTGAAATATGGGAAAATACTCTATAAAGTAATACATTTCAAAGAAACAACAACTTTTTCTTATCGATCTATTTAGAAGTTTTTTTTTTTGCAAAAAGAGTTTTATGCATATTGATGAAAATCGTAGCTGCTCCAATTCCAACTACAGTTACTTTCATTTTAAATTTTTATATAAATAAAAACTAAAGAAACCAATAAACCTACCTACGGACGTAAAAATATCGCGGTGGAATTTTATCGCACACTGGATATTTAACGCTCTGCTAGGCGCCGAGAGTTGAAAATCCAACGGTGTGTTTATTCGAGGCGCTGGGATGCACTCTGTAAATTTCTCGACCTCGAGGGTCTCCTCGGGCCAACACCGAGAGTTGAGAATTGAGTGCGCGATATTTTAACGTCCTAAACGGATTAAGTAGTAAAACAACTTACAAAATGACTGGCGGACTCCAACTGTGCTTGTAAGTCCTGTACGGTAAACTTTAAGTTGTTCAGTTCTGTCGCGTGCTCAGTGTCTTTTGTTGATAGTAGAAGCTATAAATAACAAGAAAATAACATCATTTATACGAAAATAGGCTAGGCAGACTATGATGATGAGTCGGTTAAAGCATTAAGTAGGATAAGACCTTCATTACCTTAACTCAATCTTAGATAAATATTACGTTTTGGAAATACAAACTCAATGGCATAAATGACAAAGTTCAAATTCCACTGCAACCGAAATTTTAGGAGATTTTATTTTATTTGTATTTTCATATCATCATCATTCTCCGGCCCTTATCCCAATTTATTTGTGGTCGGCGCAACATGTCTTTTTCTTCCACACTTCTCCTTGTGAGGGCCGCAGGAGTCCGCTGGATGCGGGAAGCACAGAACCGGTCGAAGTGGCGGAGCTTGCGGGAGGCATATGTCCAGCAAGGGCCGTCCTTCGGCTGAAATGATGATGATAGTATTAAAATTACACTTACTTCAGCATTCTTGAGTTTTTCTTTCAGATCATCTCTCTCTTTGGAAGTAGCGTCAACGATGTGCTCCAACGATTCCTTCTGCCATGTGAGGTTCTCATTATCTACTATCACCTGTAACGAAACCAATACAAAATGTTTAACGTATCTCATTCGATAGCAAATGAAACTCAACTTTAATCTCTTTGGTATACGGTTGAAGTTAGTACAACGAAGATTAATGTAAACGTCTAAACAATATAATTATAGACTTTTATATAAGCTGTAGGCTATTCAATGTTTTATTCTCATATGCTTTAGTGCTGAAATTATTAAAAGTTTATGCCTTATTGCTATTGTAAGGAGGATACGCTAAGCTAGTCCGCAAAATTCAAATTTTCATTCGTTTTTTGGTCATTTTCAGTTCATTGTCAGGTTTTATGTTGATTAAAATATGATTCGCGACCGTAACAAATATGGCTTTATAGAATTATAATCATTAAAATCACCGATACAACCCTCAAATTCATATTATCCCATTGAATAGGGTATTTTACTCTAGATAAGAAAAAATCTAAAAAAACAATATTGAGATAGCTTAGGCAAAAAGCAGTCGGAAAATGTTGAATTTAATTCATGAAACAACAAACTAAATGTTAAAATACAATTTAAAGATTTCAGTTTTCTTAATCTGTTTTTGAACACCATGAAATAATAGCCGCCATGTTATTACGTCATACCGCTGTTTAAACTAATCAACTGAACAACTTTGTACTTTTATTATTTTCGTAAACAAAGTATTTTTTATTGAAATAATATCTGACATTCAGGAACAGCAAACCAACGATAAGTCGAATAATAACTCATTGTTTTACTTATAAAATAAAACATGCAAAATATCAGTGCATTTGTTTACACAGCAAACTGACGTCATACCCACAGAACAATATGGAGTCCATTGCGTCCAGCGTTTTCGTCAGATTACACGCGAAATATGAAAATGTAAAATTTTAATGCATTTTTATGGCACTAATCGATTCAATTAAAATGTTGTATATTTGGTGGTTTATTAGCATTTTAGAATCTAATTTGAGAGAGAATCTAATTTCAAAAAATGGGTGTATCGTAATATAATATTTATACCCTATTATTTTCATATAAACCGTCCCGAATCATATTATTTTAATCAATATACAATTTGACACAGAACCGAAAATTGCAAAAAACTTAAGAAAACTAGAATATCGCGGGTACCCTGGCGCTTCCCCCTTTAAAATATCCGAAGAGGTACTATTTACCAGGTAACAAAACATAAAACAGAATAAAATACCATGAGGTGGCAAAAATGCCACGTCAAACTTAAATGTTAAGGGTCAGTTCACACCGAGACCCGACGCGACGCGACGCTGCGCGCACTTCTTACGACCACGATACAAAATAGATCTTATTTACTTCACAATAAGGTATACGGGCTGCACAACACGGTGCATCTCAGCGTTCTTCGACACGCTTTCGCAAATTATACCTTTTCGTGTCGTAAATAAGTTAGATATTCTGTTGCTCTCCTAAAAAGTGCGCGCAGCGTGGCGTCTCGGTGTGAACTGACTCTAAGTGACTTCGAAAGAGAAAAGGCAGATGTATCCAGTCAGACTGGAAGCCAATCCTAACTTGATAGTGAAAAATCTAGGGAGAAAATGATAAGTTTAGTATAATATTAACCTGTCTCCTCTGCTTCTCAACTAACTCCAACTGGGCCGTCAGCTTATTAATAGTATCATCATCGGGTGACGTCACGAACTCAAGCGCAGACGAAGGGCCGGACGGTCCCGACAGTGCCGAATGTAGCGACTGTGTTAACTGTGCCGAGTTAGCCGAATGTGCCGACTGTGCCGACAGTGCCGACTTGCTGGACCGTACCGACTCGCCCGTCTCGCTGCTTACGTGTGATTGTGCGTCTGAGTCGGCGAGTCGAGCTATGTCTGTCTTAAGCTTTTTGTTTTCTTGGCGGAGCTGAGGAGAAAAAGGTAAATTATTTTGAGTATGAATATCGATGGCTATAAAAGTAAGGGAAGACCATAATATGGTTAGAAAGACTGTGACTATCGAGATGACGACTAATAGAGAAGACTAGAAGAGAGTGGAAGTAAGATACATGGTGCACCGACCCCAAATAAATTGGGATATGGGAAGGAGAATGATATATTTATATAATGATGATAATTTAGGTATTCTAATTTGTCATTTGACATACACCTTTTAAGTCCTAAAATAGGCCTTACAAACATAAAGTACCGTACGAATGTCTATGATTAACCCACAACCCACAAAGACGGACACTTCCTGGAGCCCAGAACGCCGGGTTCTTGCCATTATCGGAGCATTAAATCAGACTCAAGCAGGCTTAGCATGAAGTTTTCTATTTCTACGAAGAATAGACAGTGCTTTTTCTACACAAAGTCACATTTCGTTTCTCCATTTTTGACATAGCACCGTAGATATCCTTCTACAATCTGTCATTTTGTCTTTCGTTTCTAACGATCTTTGCCTAGGTCCTTATAAATGTAGACTATTTCAGAAGAATATTTCTTCACAAACTGTCAAAATCACGCTGACAACAAACTTTATACTCGACGGCCACAAAGTATTTACGATTATCTACAAAATCATGATTCGTTTAGAGCGCATAACTGTGATAATTAATAGAAAAACATAGCTATCTTCTTCTATTGTAAATCATTTAGTTAATCGTCATGTCTATTCGTCCGTCGACAAATCGGTGTTCGTTCTAAGCCTGCAGAACGTCGGGTTCTTGCCATTACCGGAGCATTAAGTCAAATCCAGGTAAACACTGAGAATTCCCTAATAACAACTTATTAACAAAAAAATAAGGAGTAGAAAGGCACAACTGTTCTTCCTACTGGTCGTCTCACAACTTATCAAGTTGTTTGTACTGCTAACATTCCGTTTCAATTAATATTACTTTACTTTATTCTACCTTGAATATTTATCTAAGATAGATCTAATCCATACATTACAATATTAACATAATATACATAATAATTAATAAATAAATAAAATTTAAGTGTCTGTTTGTAATGTAAAAATAACAACTTTTGTACTTTCTTTCTGTTTGTCCCGGCTAATCTTTGAAACGGCTGGGCCAATTTTGACAGGACATTCACAGGCAGATAGCTGATGTTATAAGGCTACATCGCTCGATAAAAATAAAATTTTACATACCTTCTCAACCAACCCCTTAGTCTCATCAAACTTCTCTTTATGCAGCACATGCGTCTTCATCATATCCTCCTGACAGGACGCTATCAGCAGGAACTGCTCCTTCATGGAATCATTGTTCTGTTTCAAGGTCTCCTTGAGGATCACATTCTCGTCTAGGAGATCACCGAATCGTTTCTGGAGTTCCACTGTGCTTCTGTCATCGGTTATTATGGTACTGGCTACCATCATGCTGCCTGGTGATGGCTGTAAGAAGGAGAAATAAATGTTTTAGAAAAATTATTACTGCAAATACTTTTTTCAATTAGTTTGTTTTGATACTGAATATCCTAATTTTCTTGCTGATTTTACAAAATATAGGGGAAGGAAAGTTGAAGCAAGATTATTGCTAAGAATCTTTAAGTCCTTAAAATTAAATAAAGTTAAGTAAGTATTTTTGTCTCTCTTATATATTAGAACTTTTGTTGCATTGTTTTAGATTGGGGACATCCAAATAACACAAATAAAGCTGTATTTAAGGTAACTTATGCAAATGCAATCCACAATTTAAAAAACCGGATTTGAAAACCTGTTCTCACCTCTAAGTTAGATATTTTCATTGTAACACAAAAAGGCAAAAATCTAATTCCGAAAAGAAAACAGCTCTTTGCTTTTTAACCGACCACCGACACTGCCCGACACTGAATGAATGATGTTAACAAGGAAACGACTATCAAACCACTCAACCACGACCTACAACACAGATTGTATCCTACATTACAGAATAATATTATCTAAGGTAAATCCCCCTTGAAAAGACACGTTCTTAACCTAAAGGTGTGCACACATTTGTACACAAAAGCAGCAGAAAAAAGAAATCATTTACTCATGTAGGGCTAGGCAGAGGCTAAGGCTAGAGCAGTGGTTGCACAGTACGGGCTCCGACTTACGAGATTTACGTCGTGAGTTCGATACCAGGCAGGCGCTTTACGCTCGATGCGTTAGATCGAGATGGTTTTTTTTATAACTTCTCCCGCTCTGGGTGGAGCAGGAGGGCGTATCAGACTTTTATTGAATAAAACCCACCCGTGTTCCTCCAGTTGCCTGTGTGCCATGGGCCATGGTATCTCTTTCGAACAACCCGCACCCCTGGCAGGATGCTACAGATGGTTAAATGTTAATTATTGTAACTGTACATAAAACTTAATTATCATAAAAAAAGGAAGAGATGTGATATATTAATAAATGTAGCGCTAGACGCAATGGTAGCAGCGTCTCTAGAGAGTCCCGCTGTACTCCTAAACTAGTCGTTCCCTTTGAAGGAAAACATCGTGAGAAAACGGGCATGTCCTAGAACCAAACATTGGAAGACATGTAACATCTACCAATCTCACAGAGAGAAGGCCTGTGCCCCAACAGTGGAAACGTCATTCAGGTTGATTAGGCTATGGGCTAGGCAACTAATTTTGCAAAAGAGTAGCTTATGTAGATAGAAGTAGGCGAAAGATACAGTGAAAGATGTCGTGACTAGAATGGGGTTGAAATGTGTATGATCCCTTGGTAGACCATACATTACTTTTAGATGCGGGATGAATGGAATGAAAGAAGGTAAAGTATTGAAACACTACTGTATTGTCTCAAAGGTACTTAAAGTAAAATGAGCTTAATGAACTGATGGTGTGGCAATGAAGTGAGTGACGCGGCCCTTGTCGGCTGTAACGCGAACGCCTGGCTGACTTGATAGCCCAACGCGAACTGAAGTAATTATTATGAATTGGAATGAATGTGTGGCGTAAACTGCTGAATTGCAGAATGTGCGGTTGCACCGTACAAAATGGAAGAAGAAAGATGCCGCGCCCGCCGGCCCCAAATAAATTAATATGAGGGCAGGAATATCATGATGGCAAATAATGTTTCTACTCATAATGGTTGAGCTGGTAAATCGTAAACACTTATTCACATCCGAAGCGGGGTTTAAGAGATACTGGCATAATCAGATTTTACAAGTAAGTATACACTCCTATAAACAGCATCAGAAAACCAATTTTGTAACTAAAAAACCTGTTTCCCTCCAAATCATAATAGTTTTACAAGAGGGTTATGATTTTGACCGGTATGTATGTATGTTTGTGTGTATGTATAACTATTTCGCCCTTTAGAGGAAATAAAGTTACGAAAGTAAAAAAAAAGCAGTGGTCGTATGCCACCGTAAACAATAAATTCTAACAGTAGTAACCGATCATAAGGTTTAGGATAGTGATGTACCGGTTCATTAATGTAGATCCGCAGATACGGATACGGATGTTAACTTTCTTACTCAATCGGTGTCGTTGCGCGTGACCTTGAAACGATAGTTGCCGCCACTTGACGCTTTGCGTGACAGAATAAGTTTCGAGTTGCGTTGCGCGGGTCTTTATTTTGTTTTGTTTATAGTTTAGTGTGACACTGGGCAGCCTAGATAACGTCTGTGTTTGTTGTACGAGTTAAAAAAAAATGTCTACAAAGAAGATTAGTAGTGCAATTTCGAATTATTAATAAGGTAACAGATCCGTCAAAAATGTAACGGGATACGGATACGGATCTTTTTTCACCCGCGGATATCCGCGGATACGGATATCCGGAACATCACTAGTTTAGGGCAAAGTAGCATAGGACCATGACTTTTAGATAATTTCTTGTTTTATACTTTTTAGAGTGCAGCACTCGGGTTTAACTTTTTGCACATATGTAAACTAAATTTTCACGAATACCTCAACGACAATGCGAAAAGCCTGAACGATTTGGGGTAGCAGTAAACCCTAACAAGTGTCAGGCAATCATCATCGGTAGTTCTCGAAGTATGAGTAAAGTGGATAGTTCAACTTTGCCACCAGTACTTTTCGATGGTACGATCGTTCCATTTAGTGCTGATGTGAAGGACCTAGGCTTGCACATTGATATTACCCTAAACTGGCGTACTCAAGTCGCTAGGATAAGCCAGAAGATTACTGGAACGCTGCGTGCTCTGTACCGATTAAAAAAATTATTACCAACGAGTACGAAGACAATGCTTGTGCAGGCCTTAATTTTCCCTATCATCGATTATGGTGATGTGTGCTATTACGATGTGAAAGCTGATCTCCTCGACAAACTTGACCGTCTTTTCAATTACTGCATTCGATTCGTCTTCAATCTGCGTAAGTACGACCATGTCTCTGCGCAACGGTCGCTTCTGAAGTTTGTTGCCCATTCGCCAGCGCAGAGAGCAAAGGACTTTGACCACCTTGTTTTCTTTTCTTGACTCTCCCACTTCCCCTAGTTATCTAGCCCCCCACTTTCAATACATTTGTGTCAACCACAACAAAAATCTTCGTTCCTCTAACAATCGCCTTCTTCAATGTCCCACTCACCGCACAGACTTTATGCACTCTTCCTTCTTCGTTCAGTCTATCTCTCTGTGGAATGCGCTCCCCCTTGATATCAGGATGGCAACCAACCGGTTATCCTTTAAAGTTAAAGTTCGCGAGCACATTCAAAAGAAGCTGGCAGTATCTTCACAACGTTAATGTTTTCCCATTGTTTGTCTTATTTGTTTTATTATATTTATGTGTATTTATGTATGTTTATTTGTGCATATATTTAATTATGTATATAGCATATTTATTGTTTAAATATATTTTTTTGAGGTATAATATGAGTATATTTAGTTATATTTGAATAATAATTAAATACACCACTTATTTGATAGCATCTACCACTGTTTGTCTCTGCATCACCCAAAGGTCGACTGGTAGAAAATGCCTATGGCATTAAGTCCGCCTCTGTACATTTCTGTGCGTAAAGTTTTAAATAAATAAATAAATAAATGCGTTCACGCCCTTAGGTTATAGAGTTTATGTTTTTATTTTCGCTTCATCGAATGACATTTCTGTCACCTGTAGTGACATTACATGATGTGTTTGATTGATAATAATATTAATAAAATCATGATAAGATTACAAAAATCCCAATATCTATTAAGATAATGGGATTTTTTCACCATTCATTAGGTATTACCTAAATGAATGGATAATTTGGTGATGTCATGGAAGTAAAATCATAAGATTGTATGCGGTATAATAAACATTAAAACTTTATCTTAAATTATTGTGTTTATGACGGTAGTAAGTTTTTTGATTACATAATGATTGTTGATAAAATATAATTGTGAGTCAGGAGGTTGACAGTTACAGATGGGAATTGAATTGAGACTAATAAATAGACAACCGGTTGCTTATGCAGTAGTTGTATCTAAGATAAGATGTTGGATATTTAAAATATCAACATGTATCATATCATAACTAACGCAAAACCTCATACACCCCAAATAGATTATCGAGTTAAAAGCAAAATACAATAACCAAAACTTTGTTTTCTTAAAGTTAACAATTATTATTAAGAAAATCGTGTTCACCCACCCTAGCATTACTTTATGCATTTCAAATTGTGTTGCATTGAAATAAGATTTAATTTAATTTGGTTCAATCGGCGGTAGGCATTTATTTTGTTACACCTTTTATACATATAAAGGGTGGAAAGGACGTCAACGCACAAACTGAAAGCATGAATTCAGCACATGATTCTATTTGAACTACAGTGGAAACTGAACATTACGAAACAGTTATAGGGTATATTTTTCCAAAGCATTAAAAATTAAACATTTCAAGTGGCTAAATGCAGTTTTAAGTTTTATGAGTGGAGTGTGTGTAAAAAGTAAAGTCCCTGCTAAATGGTTCGCTCCATAAATGCAAGGCTTGATATTATTACCTTATAATAATACAGCATGATTCAAACTGCGCTTGCGTCGCATTCCATCACCAAGTCTGTTTTCATTTGTAATGCCAATAGAGGAAAATAATTTCGAAAAATGACATTTGTCAACCAATACCCAGTGTCACCATAATTAATTAGGGGAATCACATGCATATTAAGAAATTATGTTGGGTAAAATGTTTGAAAGAAGACCAAATTGTAGCACAAAATTCTGCGAAATTAAAAGGAATACAAGGGACCTATGCTATTGATATTTTGATTCCTTGTATTTTAAAACCATACATACATAAACTCACGCCTCACTCACTTACGCCCAAATGTCATGACAAACAATAATCAAAATTATAATTCTCAACAAATAAAAAATAAATCCCGTGTGTCTCATTTTTACACGCTTTATATTAGCTTCACTTGTATGTTTGTATGTTTGTTTGTATGCAACCGACTTCTTTGGACGCTATTTTGACCCACTTTAAACGGTCAGATTTCATTTAAACTTTGCAGACTTATCGAGGACCTAAGACAAATCAAAAATAAAAAATAGAAAAAAACACGCTTTTGTAGTCAGCGAAACTAAAAAATAGAAAATAAATAATAGTTTAAAAAAACTAAAAAAAAACACGCTTTAAAAACCAAACTAAAAAGTAGAAAATAATTTAATTCTATTAAAAAGCGTGGGGTGTTTGATATTAATTGATTATAAAAATACCTCAAAAAGCACCCCACGCTTTTTAATAGAATTAAATTATTTTCTACTTTTTAGTTTTGTTTTTAAAGCGTGTTTTTTTAGTTTTTTTTTTAACTATTATTTTTCTTTCTTGAGTGATTATAATACTTTTTAAAAACCTATACAAGAAGGCATTTTGATGCGTATTTATATACAAAAAAATATATTATTGAGCTGTATTGACATGAGCTGTTAGACTATGACCTGCCTGCATGACTGCGTGTCACTGTGTCCATTAGACTTGGTTCAGTAGGACCATGCGCTGTGCTCAAGTAACGTATTCTCCCCGATTTAAGTTTATCTAAAGCGATGAGCTAAATTATCACAGAAAAAGCTGAAATACAGCTCCTAAAAGTTGTGAAAGTCTAGACTGATGGCTAGAAAATGCTATTCCTTAAAAAAAAACCTAAACTCTAACTGAATTGACTCATCGTAAATCACGCTTGCATCAGTCCGTTATCAGTAGCATAGGCATCGATTGAACGAAAGATAGTAGAGGTACACTAATGTAAATCTACCTAATACACTAATATAGATATATTATGTATATTTCTGTCTTCTCTAATCTCTGAATACCTTCAAAGTGATGAAACAAAGTTATTTGTCTATGTACTCGCATAGGAGCTTCTAAACTGAGTACTTGGTGGATATAAATGCGGTTTTGAATGATGGGAAAAAGAACTGTGACAATTACATTGTGTTATTTCTGTTACACTACACAAAAAAAAACTTGTTGGTGAAGTTTCACCTAATTAAATTTAACCTTGCATAATCTTGCACGAAGTTAACAGTATTTTGGTTTGAAATAGTGTCCATAGAGCTTGTTTTCCGTTCTTCTCCATAGGAACCTACAGCTTAATACCGTCAACTGTGGCATCTTTACTTTTCATGAGCAACTTTACCAACGAGAACTGAATTAAAATATCTCTGGATTACTAAATAAATGTTAAAATTAGTAGATTATTCTACTTCTCTATCGCTTTCATATTAAATAGCTGCAACAGATTTTTAGTTATCGAGAGTAAGTACAGTTCTCCCCGTTAAAAAGGAGGTTTGAGTTTAACATAAAAATTCATCTTCGTATCTTCGTCTTTTATCTACGTAGGTACCTACTAATAATAAAGAGATTGAAAGTAATCTTAATCGTTTGACGTCTTACATTTGTAGTCCGATGACTTGCATTATGCGAACAATGTTTACAAAATATTATCATCCTTACTCGTACATAATAAACTGAACAAGGTACCGATAGTGATAAGTTTAATCAATAGACTGACGCAGGTTTAAAAACATCGTCTCTTTATATCGGCCAGTTGGTACCTACTGCTTATCTCAGACCAACAAAAAATAGTACATTGTTCACCGAGGGGAGAAAGTGACCGATGACTAATGAATGAGGGTGTGGGCCGAGAACTTTTAATACACACGAGTTGGGAATCGCACTTTGTTCCCATTGATGATACATAGTGCTTTATATCCTATAACTACGGGGAAAAGCTTCCTAATACAAAAAAAATACAAAATTCAGCGATCATTCGTGATACAGGACCTATTTTATAATATTGTGATTGTTCAACAAAACTATGTGGCTAGTGAGTAGCCGCTAGTCTAAGCCTAGGCTAATCATTTTGAGCTTGGTGATAGAAAGTTTTTGTCTCCTGGCATCATAATATTTTATATGTACTATAGTTAATTGGGTTAGCTCTTTAAAAATTAAAAAAAACATGGCGTTCTGTAGTATGGGGCCATTCAAGTATTATGTGAGCAGATTTTTTGCAATTATGAAACCTCCCCCCCCTCCCCCTAGTCAGCAAAAGTAAGAAAAGCTCTTACCCCCCCCCCCTTCCTCCCATGCTTACGTAAACATAGGTACATGCATTTTTCAATGTGTTCTGGTTTATTTACTGATTCACGAGTTCACGACCAGCAGTTATAAATCTATAAATAAGGAATAGGCTTGGAATAGAGGACTAATGCATATAATATTTATTTAAGCAAATTTTATTGCGATGGTATTCAGTGTATATTAACAAACAAAACAAACTTCTTTTAAAAATTTTGGTATATTAATTCAAATAAACAGTCTTCAGTCCATGACACACGAATACATGACTAAGTCTTTCGATGACATTGGATGTTTGCTGCTCAATGTTGTGTGTCTGCTCACTTTCGTGTGATTTTTGAATATCGTCATCGTTTTCTTCGAGCCATTCATAGACAAGTAGGGATGCCAAAAAAATATTGCTGACGTAATCACCATCCAGACCCTCCATCTTCCCATGTCATCAAAATGAGCAAAGCAAAGACCCCCCCGCCCCCTTGTAGTGCTTACGTAATACTTGAATGGCCCCTTTCTGCCTACCCCCACGAAAAGAAGGCGTAAGTAGTTATGTATGTTCACCTTGCCCTCACCGGATACACACTCAACTACCCTTAATTTCATTTTAAAACAGGTCAAGTACGAGTTTCCCGTGCTTATAAAAAAGTCGGAAAACTCAATTTATAAGAGCCTATTCAATTTCGTCTTTTATGTCAAGTTCAGTGATCTCTCAAAGGCTTCCATGGATCGTGTTTTCGGTACCATTTTGGTTAGGGAACTCAGAACGCGTGGTTATGTAAACCTTGGACTAGGTCAAAAAAGCCAGTTATGCAACGTTTTAAAACTTTAGTAGGTACATAAGTACTTTCAAACAGATCGTCTTACGTCAACGTAGAAAGTAATTACTTTGAAAGATTCCTTTTATTTTTCGCTAGATTCATTATCTTAAATCCTTGTTAGGCCGGCCATACACGGACAGCCTGAAGCAGCCGGTATCGACTGCTTCAAGCTGCGAATGCATAGCAACCTACAGTCTTCTACGTACACACTGTTGCGGAAATCCGCTAAGGTTAAAATCTTTTTTTTTATTTCTATTCCTACCTTTTTAAGAAGGAATTTTCTTAAAAAGGTAGGAATAGAAATTAAAAAAAAGATTTTCCTCGTATCTTTTGGTCACATTTTAAACTTCGAATCTGGAAAAATATCGCAGATTGTTTTTTTTGACAAACCACACTGAGGATTTGGAAGTCGTATCTTTTGGTCACATTTTAAACTTCGAATCTGGAAAAATATCGATTGTTGTTTTTTGACAAACCGCACTGCAGATTTGGAAACCATCCGTGGTGGTACGATTTTCTTTTTAAAAACAAATACACCAAAATTTTCGAGTAAATATGATTATTTGAGATTAAAGCAACTATTAAAAGCTGTTTCCGTTGTGCGAATAAGTGTTTTCTTCGACATTTATTGGGTATGTATTCCGTCACTGAAATAAGTCTTTATCATTTCAATCTGAGTTGTTGATTCCGACTTTATCAAAGATTCTGCTTGTACCTGTGGTCTATAGGTTCTGTTTTGTTTGTCTTTAGACGTCAAGTTACAAGCCGAATTTCGGGTTTTCACGCGGGCTTAATAACGGCGTGGTTCGCCTTGATCTACGCCGGCGCGCTCTTGCCCGAGATCCTGACGCGCCTAAAGTCCAGACGCGCCTGAAGACTAGGCGTAGGCACCGCAGCCACGTAACTCCAGCTACGCTTTCATCCACCCGTCTGGCGCGCTTCGCCGACCTGTTTCTTTGGCCTACCTAACCACAAATTATTAACATTGTATTTATTGTTTTTTTTTTTAAGTTTAAGATATATCTGATAGATCTCTATTATAGGTAATTCTACAAAGACGCACCGGTTTGACTTAGTGTTCCATCCTAAAACAAACGTACTTTTGCGTGAATAGGCCTCGATTGCAATCGCTTGATAGGTAGTGTATCAAAATAATTTACGT
The DNA here is from genome assembly GCA_949091785.1 of Polymixis lichenea. NCBI lineage: Eukaryota > Metazoa > Arthropoda > Insecta > Lepidoptera > Noctuidae > Polymixis > Polymixis lichenea. Next base: position 20,522,200 of record OX420948.1, on the reverse strand, counting down.
TTTTCTTCCTTTTTAAACCATACAATTTTCCAATAAGTTTCACTCCGCATCTAATTTCAAAATGCAGCCTTTTTTACCCAATTTTCACCCCTTTTTAAAATTATAAATTAATAATATCTTTGGTATAAATTGTAATAATATCTTTGGTGTTTTATTTTTTATTACAACAAAATTAAACGTATTACGCAGCAAGGACGTGTTTTTCTTCGATCTTCACGCTACAACACATACACGGAACCGCTCGAGCAGTCGCGACTGCTTCGGGCGTTCGGCAGCGCAGTGAAATTTCATCGTGCGGCTAAACATCATGTGCAGGATTATACTGACTGCTCGAACTGTCGACTGCTCTTGCGGAGTCTCTCCGCCTGCGCTCTTCATTTGTGACTCTTTGTTTTTGTGACTTGTTCAGCAGTTATCAATGGCAGCTTGAAGCTGTTGACTCTGACTGTAAGAGCGGTCCGTGTATGTTGTTCACTGGCTAACATGTCGAGCAGTCCGTGTATGGCCGGCCTTAGCAGTACAAAAACTAGTACCGACTTAAGTCGATGTTCACAAGGAGGTAATAAAATTGCGGCGGGATTGTTTCGCACACTGGATATTCAACTCTCGGTGCTAAATAAACAGTGTGCTGAAGATCCAGTGCACGTGGGAACGTGGGCTGAGAGAGATGTTTTGTTCCTTTTCTGATACATCGAATTATGCATTCTGATTTCTGAGTCACACCTCTCATTGAATCGATTCCATCTAAGTGTCTCTCTATCGATCTCTTCTTTAACCCGTATCCCAGTGAATACACGGTACCCATAGGACATTTAACCCATTAACGTCCAATGAGGAGCACGTGGCTAAATAATAACAGAGGCGCGGTCGTTCAAAGGTTAAGCTACAAGCCTGCCTCGGGGTTCCTGGATGGGTCACTATTCATAACATTTCGAGACTCCTCCGTGCCTTGAAAAATACGATAAGGTGTTGATCCCGGCTGTTTCTTATGCATCTATGTCAGTCGTTACGGGTTGTCAGAAGCCCAAAAGTCTGACAACCAGTCCTACCAAGAGGTATTGTATTACCCAGTAACTTGGGTTGTGGAGGTCAGATAGGCAGACGCTCCATGTAAAATGCTGGCTTCATCCGGTAAGACTGGAAGCCGAGCAAAACATAGCTGGGAAAAGCCTGGGCAGATTAGTATTTGGTTAAAGGGTCAATGGCTACATCTAGTAGTATAATTTTTAACTACCGTCCCACAGCTGGGACAATGGTGGCCCCATGCTCTTTCACTGCTTTTTATTATAAGCTTGATGTGGCCCATCTTCAAGAAAGGTGTGTAAATAAAGCCTCTCACTGTCACTATCTCGGCGAAAGTCAACGACGCATTCCGTCCGCCATCCGATATCACATGACGTCACGAAATTAATTTGATACTACGTGTGTTTTGCACATGTCGCGAATACTACATGTAAGGTAGTTAAGTCCAAAGGCGCATGAGCATAATATCTTTACTAATAAGTATTACATCGAATTTGTACATCACACGACCCTAAGGAGCCGAGTAAAAAGAATAGATAAGTATGTACCTACTTTATAAAACAAGAAATTTCACGTGGACACAGTCGCGGGCAGAAGCTAGTCCGGATTAGTTAGTGAATCATACATACGCTATCATCAGTACCTATTCAAAGTATTTCCCAACAAGGGGAAAACTAGCTAAAAATAAATACATGTTTCATCAAATACTCCACCTGTAATCTTTCTATGATAAAACTTGTATGACGTTGATGTATTAAAAAAGATAAGTCAATAATCTCTCATATCGATTTTTACATATGCATAAAAGGGTCTTGGCTTGCGTGGTGGATTTCGGCCCACTACCTCCCACAGCATTATAGGCCGATTATTCGATCATAATCAGTATGAAGGAATACTGAATTCCAATTACATATTTTCAAGGTACGCCATCCAATTGGGGATGTCCCACCCACGCAACGTGGACAGAACTGGCAGAAGGCTAACCTGGATTTTGTTGTGCAATTTGGAAGAAACCTATTTCCAGTAGGGGATTGTGTTGGGATGAGCGGGGATGCTTGCTGACCATGGTTTTGTTAATTGTATTAACTTTGTATTAACTTTTATTAATTTTATTCCAAAGGTCCTAGCTTAACTGTTGGTACTTCATGTTATAGCTATATATACATAATGCAGAATTGCATATGTAAGCGGGCACGACCTTTGTGCCTGGAGGCTTTTATCTAAATTGTAAATTCTGTTTACGTTTATTTTTAATTTTGATTTTTTATTATTTATTTCTACTTGAGTACCTTTCAATGTTTTGTTGGTATATTGGCGTGTGCTAGCTGACATATGGCAAATGGTCTTTGTGTTTCGTAATGTTAATTACCTACTACTGTATAGAATCAAGTTCTTGTAACTTAACAGACAGCTGTGCTGCTGGGGAGTTTGTTGCGCCACTTCTTCTTCCCAGCTAAAGCACTAGGAAGTGGTGAAAGGCGGGCGTTTTGGGGGGACTGTCTTATGTAATTTTGACGTTCAAAAAGAGCTGACTCTCAGCCTAGTTTGAATAAATGACTTTTGATTTTGATTTTGATTTTTGTTGACCCATGCAACCCGGACAGGACTGGATGCAGAAACCTAATGTCCAACAGCTTTGTTATTTAATCTCTGAAATACTTTTATACAGAGTAGCCGGGACGTCGACGCGCAACACGTAACCATGGATTCAGGTTCAGGACCTACATGATTCTGAACCAACTGTTTTGAATTTTTTTGCCGGCAATTAAAAATAAAAACATATTGGTCTTCCCACACAGTTTGACCGCGTACGTATCACAATTTTCTATGAAATAGCACAGTTTGCGTGTCGATGTCCATGCCACCTTGTATAATACGATCCTAGACATCGATTCATATCATACTTAGAATGCAATCGTAATAAGACACTTAATTGACACAAACGGATTTTTGCTGACGATTCCATCGACATAATTCCTCAATATGCGTCGGAAATTACACCGGACACTTAGCATAAACAGAACGTTGTGACAGGAAACTACACACTACATTATGCAGTTATGTAGGAAAAAGTTTAGAGGTAACAAACCTTTGCAAAAAAGCAGGCAACAAAAAATATGCTAAATAACCTGAACTAGAAAACCGAAAAAAGTTTGAACAAAAGATTAGATGGGACAACATTATCATCATTAAAGAGAAGACCTGTTCCCACCAGCGCGATTTAGAAAAACTTAAAAAAAAAACAACCGACTTCCAAAAAAAACACTAAAAAGTGAAAAATAACTTTGGATATGTATTTTAATTTTTTGTCACCGCCTTCCGAAATTAAAGTTATTTTTTACTTTTTAGTGTTTTTTTTTTTGAAGTCGGTTGTATTATTTTGAAAAAGTTTTAATTTTTCACTTTTTAGTGTGCTTACCATTTTGCTAACATTTATTGAGGAGTTCCGTTGCCTATCTCCGAAGTTCTTCATCAGATCTTCACCAAATTGAAATGGAACCACTCCGAGAAAGTACTGTTCCAAAAACTACCCAAATCACTTCAAGTGTGCCTATAAAATTTGAAGAGTTCTCTCTATTTCTCCAGGATCCCATTATCAGATTCTGACTGATCATGGGACCACCTGGGAAGTATACCCTTTCAAACAAAAAAATAATAATCCAAATCGATCCAGCCATCTTCGAGTAATCGGGGAACAACCATAAAAAAAGGTTCCGACGAATTGAGAACCTCCTCCTTTTGGAAGTCGGTTAAAAAGTGCGAGTCAGACTCACACTGCTCACACACGAAGGGTTTTGTGCCACCGTACAAAATTGAACACTACATTTTTTTTTTAAACACCTTTCTTGTATGTAAACAAATAAAATAAACCTAAAAACTAAACCTTTATAATTATGTTGTTAAAGCGACTATAGGGATTTCAACTGCCTACCTATTACGGATCATGAGATACAACCCGTAGACTGACGACGGACGTTGGGACGGACAACGGAGGCTTAGTAAAAGGATTCCGTTGGCACCCTTTCGATATGGAACCCTTAAAAAAAAAAACTGCCTAGCCTTTCCCCGAACTGTTTCGGGATCAGCTTTCATTCTAACCCGATGCAGCTGAATAGGAGCGACTGCCTGGAGAAAACGGGTCAATATGAAGTTTAAAACACTTACACAATCTCCAAGTTTAAAATGCGCTTTGAAGGCCATGTTAGCTTCAACGGAGAGGTCCTTCATTGCTTCCTCCATCTGCTCCTTGTCTACAGCCAAGCCCTCTCCATTCTCTATGCCGTTGCACTTCATATCCAGACTTGTCCCAGGGGACGTTCCTAGGATAATGAACGACTCGTCGTCCCCGATCTGCAAACTTGTCGTCATGTTCTTACATCAATCTGGAAATAAGAATTTGATGTCAATTGATGATGATAGAAGAGTGGACAGTAGGATAAATCCGTTTATAAGTCTGTGTCAAACTGAATGCGATCGCGGTTTAGATAACCGCGTTCAAGAGCTGTCAGTGTCAATACTCCATAGAAAATAATGACAGTCTGACAGCCCTTGAACGTGGTTTTGAGGTGATCGCATTCAGTTACATTGCTGAAATTAGCCCTAAGTGTAAATTGTGAGGGGTGCTAGGTGTTACACACTTGTTCGGGAAATGCTAGTCAGCTTAGCTCAAATTGTGCAGAGCCGACCCGAACTTTATTCAGCAAGGGAAAGGAAGGAGTTTGCCGCTCAGCACAGGCGGATGAATGCTTCGGGTGGGATTTGTTGTTCAAGAAATACCGTCGAATCAAATGTGGCGACCTGCGGGGTAATTGCGTGCGCATTGCGTTATCTGTGCCTAATATATAGCGTCTACGACACCGAAAATTCAAACTTTTCGGATGTACACACATTCAATTGTTTCTTCCATTCGCGTGTCCAAACAAACCAAGGGGAATAGCTCATGCTGTAGTAAAAAGATAAGCCAGTTAAACCTACTGACTGACTTGACTTTAGGCAGTCAGTATCTCCATACCCTCCCTATTTATCCCCTCTATATCTGCTGTTCTACACACTCTGGGCCCTAGAGTGTGTAGAACGTATGTACATTGTTATAGCCCGAAGTAACGCCACCTGTGGAGGCTATTATAGTGCACCCCATTTTAAGACAGATCCTGACACAAATTCTTGCCTTTAAGGCTGCTTTTCGGGTGACTGATCTGTCCCCTAAATCTGCCGTACGTCCGGCTTGACGTCATAGCCTTTCGAATGAAGCGTTTTTAAATTTATGAATCAACTAGGAGAAATAGGCGAGTGTGCTACTTTCAAGCAATAGGGCAACGACCTGTTAATAGATTGTTATTTTAGCAATAAAATTGACACATTTTGCAGTCAAGTCACTGATTGTGTACAAATGGCTTTGGGATCTTCATGAGCCATCATCATAATATCAGCCGAAAGCCGTCCACGTCATCCACTGGACATAGGCTTCTCTCAAGCGTCGCCAAATCAAATTTTACTTCTTGACCAGAACTAAATTTTTTCTGAGTAACTCACGAAGACCGGCCTCAATATTTTTTGATATGTCCAAAAAAAAAAAAAAAACCACAAGATACCTCCATATGTGTTAAACATATATGGAGGACGACAATCCCTACAAATATTATAAAAGCGAAAGTAACTATGTATGTCTGTTACGCTTTCACACCTATACCGCTGAACCGATCGTCATGAAATTTGGCACAGATATAACCTGGGATATGGAGAAGAACATAGGCTACTTTTTTTACGCGATAACCGACATCCACGCGAGCGGAGCCGCGGGCAAACGTTTGTTATAAAGCCACTGTTAAGGCACCGAACCCCATTTATGTTACGCCACTTACAATGCTACCCAAACCATAATTGATGCTATACAAGGAAATCTATTTTGTTTTCCCTATCCTGTTTACATATTCATCACGTGACTACAGTAAATTGTTATTGTTTTCATTCCAAACCTAACATAACAAAAAAACACATTATGTTAAATGATATTACACTCTAATGAATTAATTATACTACATAGTGTTTCATTGACCTAGAAGCATATTAAGCAACTTGAATTGTTAATTAATGTTATCAGAATTATTTAAATGAGCGAACATAGTAGTACGTATAGTCTTTCTCCAGAATTGGGCAAAATGCATAGACTTTTTCCTTCAAAGAGCGACCATATCATTCAAACATACTCTTCTGCTTTATCACTAAATATTATAAACAAAGTCCTCCGCCGCGTTTGTCTTTCTGTCGGTTCGCGATAAACTCGAAAAGTACTGAACAGATTTTCATGTGGTTTTCACTAATAGACAGAGTGATTCATGAGGAAGGTTTAGGTGTATAATTTGTTAAGGTTTTGTTTAAATTCCAAAAGCTAGTTATTAATATAGATTAAACAAGGTGTAATTGAATAACTCAAAATCCGAAAAAAGGTCATTCAACTCATCATTATGAACAATTTTTACCAAGGTACCAAGAAAAAAAAAGCTATTCTATGCATTTACATGAATATTTAGAGCGCCCCCGGTCTACTTCTTGATATGCAATGACCTCTGTAACACCATGAAGCCTGAGGCTCCAGGTGCTAGTGCAAATATTGGGGTTCATTTGATTAATTGAGTCTGGTCAAGCCAAGCTGTGATTGTTGCATTACATTCATTCATAATTAAAATTCATTTAATAATTACTAATTAGAAGTTCCACTTAAAAGGTGGCTGACAAACTTCCCATGAGAATTCATTCAATAGAAATCAAAACAAATACCACTTTATTATTATTTCCAGAATAAATGTATTTATTTAACAGGAAATGTTTCTATCCATGCCCTTTAGAATACTAATGATATAAAATAAATAAATTACATACATTATAATGTTATTTGATTCTCGCTACATATACAGCATATGAATTTCTGCATTTATCATTAACAGGTAGATAACTCAAGTAAGAGTCAAATGTTATGTCAATATACCAAAATATGGACAAACCAACTAGGCAAATACAGACACATTATTCACATTCAAAATTAAATAATACAACGAATAATTTGGAACCAGCTGTGCAAATTAATATGATGTTGCTAATTGCTTGAATACAGTACTTTTATTTTGTAAAATGAAATTATTGTTGTTTTTATTCATGTTTTTCCGGTAGCCAGTTAACCCAAATAAAGGCTCTGTTAGCCAGAATCCCTATGCACATCGGACCGGATGGGAGTCTTAAGTGCGGAAAAGGGAGTCCCATCATCATCATAACCCAAATAAAATAAATAGGTACCTATTCAGCACAATATTTGGGACACTCATTGTATCCTGTATGCCCTGATATCTGCATTAAACCTTATCAATGCTACTGACTCTGACATTAAAATATTCTTGACTATTTTTAGGTCAGTTGCCTTTTGCAGATTTTCATCAAATTTTTTATGATGGAACTAATATAAAAATATTACTTAAATGCCAGCATAATCAGCACATAATGTTCCCATTTCTGGGACACAGGCCTCCTCTAAACAGGAGGGAATGTGACATAATCCACTATGCGGACCCAGTACTGGTTGGAGGATGTCACATACTTCGTATTTTTGGTTCTAAGATATGCTGGTTTCCTTACAATATTTTCCTTCACTGTTGTGGGAGCAATGATGATGAGATTAACAAACCTACACAAAGTAAATTGCCTGCCTGGGTTCTAACTCATGAGCCATGACCTACTAATTGTAAATGCAGTACTTCAAAAAAGCGGTTTCGAGAAAAACACGGAAATCTAAAAGTAACATTTTCATGCAACTGCTGTGAATCTCCTTATCAAAAAAACATACTTCCAGTACCCAAATATTTTTATTTTTCCCATATAGGTTTGCCCCTAAGGATGCCATTTCTGCAAAAAAGTGAAAACCCATAAGCGTCGTCGATTACTGCAGGAACAATTAGCAGGGCAGAACTCATAAGACGGGACCGATACCTTTCGGCTGCCATTCAAATGCAAGCAATAAGCTTCAATGCAGCTAAAAAGCATTATGAGGCAGCTAATATTCATGTAATCAATATAAAATATACATCAAAGTAATTGGAATCCCAAAGTGCCAAATTATTCATTAAAAGGCAACAATGTGTATTTGACCAAAATACACATTGTTGTTTTTTAATTAATAACTTTTTCTTTCTCTTTCTTTCTTTAATGAATGGTCACACAATTGAATGATAAAAACATCCTGCTGTCCTTGATAAGGAGTTAGGAGCACATTGCATGACATACATTATGGCTTGTTGTCTATGATAGTGTTTTAATAAAAAGTTTTTAATTCATAAAACAAGTACAATGATGCCTTGCTGGTTTTGTTTCGGTATGGGTATGGAATTCAGAACAATGAGTGGCTCTGGTATTCTTCTCTACTCTTGTAGGAGAAGATTATAAACATTGGACAATTCATCCATTGTTTCAGTCAAAGATGATATTGACGGTGGAACTTTCAAATGCCATTATGGACAGGATTTTCAATATCCCTTACAACCATCATGGATATGGCTAGGAACGAGGTGACAACTAAGGAGATAGTTGTAGGAATAAAACAATGGTGTGTTTTGCTGGCTGACCCAAATAAATGGCAGTTTGTAAAATATAATTTGTGCAATTCAATGGAAGTAAGTTTTAAACTGCTTACCGAAGTCCTAGCTCAATAAGTAGCCTGCATAGATGTAAACAATTTAATTGAAAGCACTTTGTATCTCTGTTATGACTCAGAGATATATCACAACTCAATTTAGGTCCATACTCAATATCCGATTGAAATTACTCACTTTTTCACCTACTTTTTAAATTAGCAAGTCAGGGAGAGATAAGTAGTGAATTCGCGATATGAAAATAAAACTTCTATCCATTGAACAAGTTATTCTGTCTACAAGGGAAGTCCCCCAATACAACGAAAGATGATACGCACTTCGAAAATATGCCGAAAATGTGAATATCCAATAAACGGTTAAGAAATTAAATTTCATTTGATAAAAGCACCTCCGACTATTGATTAGCCTGAATACTTGTGAGCCCGAGCCACTTGACGCCGTAACTAAAAATAAATTATGAAACTTGTCATATTTTCACGTGTAGGTAGAAAAATAACACTTACCAGATAATTCGAAGCGATGACAAAATACAGTTGTTGGGTTCATACACAAGTTTGTATTACATGGTATGCAAATTGCTCCACCAATGATTTGTTATCATATGCAGTTTAGCTATCAGAGACGGAAAGTAAATATTTTTTTTGATACCGGAGGACGACGAAATTAATTCGCAAGACCTTGATATTTTGACACTGACAGTTCGAACTTGATGAAAGATGACATTAATCACATGATTTGCCACAGCAATAATAAAACGGAGATCTTATTTTACTGATTTCGAACAAGACAATATTTACACAATATCAGTCATACATAAGGTAATAATTTCATACACAGATAAACTCATGCCTTTTTTCCATAGAGGTATGCAGAAACTACGAAACGCCATCTACCAAATTTCCTCACATAATCTATTCATATGCACCCTGACATTAGTGACCTTTCTCTGTCTACGTTTGCAAGGAAGGCTGATATGAATGGAAACGCTAGGAGGGGACGCTCTAGGACTTTAGTTATTATTCTAAGCTCTAGGACACCGGAGATTTCAACTTCTGTCAGACTCTATGTATTGCTTAGCAACCGCTGTTATTATTAAAAAAAATATTTTACATGTAATACCACGAGTCTTATTTTATAATGATAAAATATTCTTATCATCATGTTTGTTTTTTGAACGAATTTCAACTTAATAGTAATTAATTGTAGTGACAAGAATAGAAAAATACGGTGTGTCCCACCTCTAAGCGGCAGTAAAAAAAACAAATCTGTCAATGTCAAATTTGTCAATAACAGTCTCACTCAGTTCGCGAGTTGTGTCCTTTGTGCAGTGTAGTGATAATCAGTTATTTTTCATTATTTTGAGAGAAATGTCGAATGAAAACGTATTGGATTTGCAGCATGTCCACCAAAGCTTTCAAAGAAGTCTGAAAGAGGAAGACGACGTTGTCGTAGAAGCATATATAGACGGTTACAACGAATTAGTAAAGTAAGCTACTTACATTGTTTCCGTATGGATTTTAAAATTCTAAGTGCTTAGATAAGATTGGACAGTTGATTTACGAGGTCATGTAGCGTAAATTGTCAAGAAATTGTAGAATAAGATTTCTCTATTCTTTGTATTGATGCATTCAAAGACGAAAAATGTTTGTGCATTATACAATGAAAACCACCAGTTTTACCAAGGGGTATCATATTACTTACCCAGTATCTGGGTTGTAAAGGTCAGTTAGACTCTCTTTTCCATATAAAATACTGGCATTCAGCTGCATCTGGTTACACTGGAAGCCGATCCCACAAAGTCAGGAAAAGTTTAGGTAGATCAATTGGGTGTAGGTAATAGGAAAAACGTACTTTTCCTCCCGCTCGTTTGGAGCTTCACGATTTTATAGCGTATACATGTCTGTATGTAAAACACTTTCGCAAAATTTCACACTTTGAAAACGTCGAGTTTTTGAGTTTTTTTGAGTTCCCTATAACTACACACTGAACTAACATATTATCCAAAAGTTACACACCTAGACGTGGTAAGACAACAATGTCACTAGGAGAACTGGAATGCAAAAGCGAACGAAGCGAGCTCTGGACTTGGGGCATCCCGACTCGGACAGGTTAGGTTAGAAGTGGATGGCGGGGTCTAGTGAGCGAGCGAAACGAGCGAACATAGACTCAGCTATCCTCTTCGTAGTTTTTTTTTAAACCACGCAGAAGTAGGAGCCCCGCGAAGCGGGTCTCCGGCGACTTTACCTAACTCCATATATTTTTTTAGTAAAAAATTACTTGACCTTCGAGTTTTGGGTTGTTGACCTTGACCTGGAATATGTCATACACCTTATTATTGCTTGGAAACACATTTAGACTCACCACGTGATCTTCCTCACCCAATATTCCACCAATTCAGACATTTTTTTTTCTTGGCTCCTATGGTTTTGCACAATTTGTAATTGTGGATTTCAAATTTACCCTTAAAAGGGCTACTCACCCAAAAAAAAAAATGGTTTTTCTAAAATATTTTTTGCATTGCGAATGGCTATTGAACCAGTACTGTTGAAGTTGTTTAGAACATCTTTTATTTTTTCGAAGTGTTGAGCGTAGTAAAATGCTGCTTCCAACCAAGTACCCTATCCTGTAATTACTGGTTGCTGAGGCAGTGGTAGGTCAGGATAATCTGTTCGGGGCTTTTAGAAATATTTTTTTAACATTTGCTACTAAAATATCGACATCGTTCTCTGATATACGATGAAGAGCATGCGCCAAACATGTTACATGTTTCATTTCAGGTAGGTAAATATACTTTTAAATTTCGCCCTGCAGACAGCATGTACGCTACACTGTCAGTGCAGAGCAATAAGACATTGTAAACTTTTGATTCAAAAGAGTCTTGCCATAAATTTTCTAGACATTGCAATACAAATTGCGCGATTGTTTGACCATTTACTACCGTTAACATTTTACCAGCAATCAAATAAGGCCGGCTTGAATTATTATTAGGATGCAGTGGCTTTATTAAGAAATGGACTATATATCTACCTAAAAAATCTGTGGTCTCATCCAACGATATCCATAGTTTCTCATTTTTATTATTTTCATAAATAAATTTTGTTCTTATAAAACTTATCTAAATAAACTTTACGTAACTGTGATTCATCGGGCACTTTTCTATCACTACAAACACAACAAGTAGTACTGCACATATATTTTTGAAAAAACTCCTTGAACGCCGGGTTTTTCATTTGCATCCAGGGAATGTTGCACAGGATCAGGAACTTAATAAGGTCGAAGTAAAACTCCTCATTCGGACGCTTATATTTTCCTTGATGTACTGCGCCTTCGATGTGTCTTGTGATATTGCCTTTATTTATAATTTTCAAGTGGCTCTCACAATTCGAGCAATATAGAGATCGGCTAGCGTGATCGTAAATTAGCTCGGGATGACCGATTATCCACTTTTGTACTGTTTCAGCCTTGACGTTTGCGCCAGCCATGTTTGAGTGAAAGATTCTCCTAAAACAATAAAAATGTTGCTAAAGTGATATTTGTTGAAACTAGCAGTTAACTAACCTGAACAGTTTTCAGTGTATAATTTTATTTAGAAGAACAATTATGCGTATCCGAGAGAACGATACATAAACGTCTAGTAAATCAACTTTTACATATTACAATTAGCTACAATGGTGCCGATTCTGTTGTACACCGAACTAAACTAACTAAACTATCACTAAAATTCCTTACTTTTGGCTATGAGAATCTTAAAGCTATTCTGCAAAACAAGATCTCTAAATTTAAAAATAATTTTGACACAACTAAAATCGAATTTGACAAACGCGACTCCACGTTTGCCCTACCCCGTGATTTTTTTTAGAGCCGGAATCGCGCAGGGGGGGGGGCAGCCTCAACGTGTTTTAAATAGATTTTTTTACTTTTTGTTTCGAAAATATGAAAAATTATTACCTACATGTTGAGTTTTAGAGGTGTACCTATGGGGTTTTATAAAGGGGGTCGAAATTTTCATTATTTTTACGATAGGACACACCAATTTCGAGATATATGCAAAAGAAAAGAAAAAAAAGATACAGTACTGTATTTGCGCCCGATGTCGAGGTGTCAGTGTGAATTTTAGTTCTTGACAACTAATTTTATTCCACACCTTTTTAATCGCGATTAAAAATAGTCAGATTTAGTTCGACAATCAAAATTTTATATTGAATAGAATAATGAATTTGACAACAACAGAATAGCAAAATTACCATTTTCACTAAATTAAAAACTCAGTACAATCTTAGTGCTGTCAAACTAAAATATAGATAAGTTGTGTCACTTTAGTCAATTTCAGAATGGGAAATCGCCGTTTGACAGGAATAAACTAAATTTTAGTGATTTTTAGTTTAGTTTAGAGAATTTTGTGACAAGAGAATCGGCACCAATATGTATTAAAAACAAATTATGATTTATCGCGTGAATAGGAAGATTATCAATCGGATATGAGACTAAAAATGTTAACATTATTCTTTAAAAAAGGCCTAAAACATACTTAAATAAGAACATTATTAAAGCTTACCTGAAGCGAAATAACTTGAAGTAGAGATACAATTTAAAAACAAATTGATGTCCGTAGATACAAGCCAAATTCGTCGTTTTAAGAAGGTACCAGAAATCAGTAAACAAGCCAGGGTGAGATTATTATTTACACAACACAGGAATTTCACAAATTAGGAGCGCACTCTACGAACCGAGGTAAGCGAGTGAGATACCTGGAACACAGCGCGCGCGCATTGTTCTAACAAACACCCAATGAGTCATACAGGATACTTGCTTCTGATTGGTCGTTGCGTGCGGTCAATGCGTTGTGAACATAGATGAACATGAGATAAAGAAACAAAAGGCCCTAAGTTTTGTCTCAAACTGTCAAGCGTCATTTCTAATTCAACAGTAAGGGACAAAATACGGTGTAACTATTCCAAGGTATTTTTGTATAAAATAATTTACTGATTTCTTTCACCATTAGCTAACACTGGTAGCGTAGATTGATATTATTAATACGTTTTTCACCTTAAACACAAATTCGTGCTAATTTCAAAATTCCGGAACAAATATCACAATAAATATGAAGTTCCGGTATTTTGGAGGCATATCCATATTATCCTCTACGTTTGACGTCAACGACCTTAAATCAATCTACCTACTGACCTCTGGTCATTTCTTCAACTAAGGTATTCAACCTGATTTTAAAAAGTGCTTAATAAACCACAAAAAAAAACACATTTTTATTTAATTGATATGTGCCATAAAAATGCAATAAAATTTTACATTTTCAAATATTGTGTGTATAAAACGCTGAACGCAGTGAATGCCATATTGCTCTGTGGGTATGACACTGGTTAAACAAATGCGCAGATGTTTTATATGATAATTGTTTATAATGTAAAAAATGAGTTATTATTCTACTTATCATTGGTTTTTTGTTCCTAAATGCAAAATATTATTTAAATAAAGATTACTTGGGTTACAAAAAAAAAAGTTGTTCAGTTGACACGCCATATGACGTAATAACATGGCGGCTACTATTTATGGTGTTTAAAAACGGATTAAAAAAAATGAAATCTTTGAATTGAACTTAAAGATTTATTTTGTTATTTCATGAACTAAAACTAACATTTTCCAACTGAGTTTTGCCTAAGCTATCTCAATAATATATTTTAGGTTTTCCTCATGCAGAGTAAAATACCCTATTACATATAAATTTCAAATGAGCTAAATATTAATGTATTATTAACCTTCCTAAATTCCTTTGTTGGCAATTACAAGATGACCATGATTCATATAAATTGCTACTTGAGATAATTAATTATTCATAGAGAATTTGCATTACATACTCAACAAGTAGGTATTTAGAATAATGTTTTAGTTACAAGAAAATGTGATTTTGATTTTTTTTTATTTGGGATAAAAAAACGATATTACATTACATGTAGCAGTGATCAGCGATATTTGTACCTATTAATTAATTAATTTTTAATTTTAAAAGCCTTTTTTATAAAAATAATATTACAGCGTGCATACAATAAGATCTTATTATAGTAGGGTATTTTCATATTTATTAAAAACTATTCTAATTTAAAGATTGAGACGAAATATGTAGCAGAGAAATAAAACTAAATTGATTTATAGTCATTTTCTCAATTAAAAACGATTTAAATAAAAAAAAATTTCGTTGTTTAGAATTTACCACCAAAACGCTCCTTACGATGACTTTATCACGTGGCCACACGTGATGTCAACTTTGTGTAAACTAAAGTAGTTAGTAGCAAGTAAACAAGTGAATGTCGAGTTTATAATTAACAAGATTTTTAATGGCTAGTAAGAGATATTACTGGTCTGCGATGCGCAAATACTTCTAAAACTGCGCCAAACTAAGTATTTGAACCGGTGTCGTTTACACAAAGCTGACGTCACGATGTCACGTGATTGGGCACGCCGCGATTGCGGCGGTAAGTCCCCTCTTTGAGGAGTGGCTTGAGAGGCGGCATGGCGTCCTCCTGACACAGGTCCTTACCGGACATGGCTGTTTCGGGAGGTTCCTGTTTCGGATAGGGCGGGAGGAAACGCCCGGGTGTTTCCATTGCGAAGATCGCCCAGAGGACACGGTGGAACATACGGTGGAGGTCTGCCCGGCTTGGGCGGAGCACCGCCGTGTCCTCGTGGAGGTGATCGGCGGCGGCGATCTCTCGCGGCCGACCCTGGTCCAGGCCATGGTACGGAGCGAGAGGGCATGGCTGGCAGTCGCCTCCTTCAGCGAAGCAGTTATGCTCGCAAAGAGGGAGGCGGCGCACGTGAGGGAGATGCAGAACATGCGCCCTTCGCAGGAGACGCCCTGGGCGTCGGGAATCCCAGGCTGATTCCCGGCCACCGTAGGCACGGGCTTGCGGACGGCGAGTAATGGGTAGCTCGCTGTTCGGTAAGGACCAAGCCCGGGTCGACGGCGCGTTGTGTTCCACGCGCGCCTCAAAGAGATGTCAGCAGCAACTGATGGGGCCCGCAAGGGCCGATGCCTGCCAGGGGTGCGGGTTGTTCGTTCGAAAGAGATACCGCCGCCCCTGGCACACAGGCAACTGAGGGAACACAGGTGGGTTTTAGTCAGTAAAAGTCTGACACGCCCTCCCTCTCCACCCAGAGCGGGAGAAGTTATTTGATGATTTCCCACCCAAAAAAAAAAACAAAACGATGTCACGTGATAGAAAAGTCATTGCAGGGAGCGGTTTGGCGGTAAATTCAAATCAACGAAAAATAAATATGATTTAATCGTTTTTAATTGAGAAGATGGATATAAATAAATTTTCTTTTTATTTTCATTATATCTTTATAATATATCGTATCGTCTTCAAATTAAAATTGTTATTATTAAATTGGAAAATACCCTATTGAGTACAACCCTTATAAGTAACAAATTCTCAGGCTTACAACTTATCTTCACAGACATTTTACACTAAATTTACTATTCTTATTCGTAAACTTTCTTATCAATCAGTCTACGAGAACACAATATGTGTACCAATTAGAGTAGTAGTTATGGTTATGATGTAAGGTCTTTATGGACATCAAAGGAGCATTTTGTTTTATACATGTGCTTGTTGTTTTAAACCATCTTGATACTAATATAATAAAGCTGAAAAATTTGTCTGTTTGAACCTGCCAATCTCTAGAACTATTGGCTGGATTTGTCAGGGGAGCAACAAATTTCACGCAGTCAACGTTGCGGGCAGAAGTTAGTTATTGTTATATAAACAGGAAAAAAAATCAATTACACCCATATTGTAGAAGAAAAACCCATACATGCATTTTGATTGCCATGTTTTAATATAAAATCTTTGCCTTCAGAAAAAAACCTCTACAGTAACTTTTTATTCTGCAATTTTTCAACACCTCTTTTCCTTCGAGCTGTAACATTATGTGTTAATGAAGGCCAATTAGCTCAATACTTATTTAGCTCCTTCGGTGTTTTGTTCTCCATATTTTTTTTTATCAGAGTAAATTGCACATTTTAAGTTATAATTAGTTTCACATTATAATAAATCCTCTCAACCAGTTTTGGTCACTGTGGCCAATCACACCGGAGATAACCTAGGCATGCAGGAGATTTATAATTATATAAAGCAAGTGTGTGCACAAACACAAGAGTACACTCTCAAAAAAAAAAAAAAAACATTTAAAATGAACTGTTTGTATTTTATTAATTTTATTTATTTTATTCGAAAACATCCATCGGTTTCTAACTAAACTTCAACTATATCCAACGACCTAGTTATCTCTTTTGGTGACCATACTATCGCTGGGACAGATTCACTAACCAAACTATACATTTTCAGATTCCTCAATCTAATAGGTTCAGTATTCTCATTTGTAAGCAGTGATGTTAGGAGTAAAATAAAAATAATGGAGAAACACAGAGAAGGAGAAGACTCAGTACATTACGACTCTTTTAAGAAAATGATGAAATACGAAAAAGAAACCAGTTTAGCTGAAAAGATTGGGTTTGTCTCCGGCTCGAGAACAATGCTGCGTTTGCATCGAGGATTGGGTATGTTCATTTCGTTATTGTTTCTAATGAATGTCTATTGTAATCGTAATGAGGCTATTGTAGGGCTTGATTGAGTTCATTTTATCATTTCAATATACATAATTTAGTGCTTTGAAATGTCCCTTTATGTGAGACATAGGACAAGTTCAATGTTTCTTATCGAGTGGTTTGTAACAGCTATAATCGCATATCTGTTCCGCCTGTTCCTGTTCCATGCACACATATTAGGTTTCTTTCTAACTAAGGTGCTAAACCTATGCGAGAAAAGGAAAGAGCTTGTAACGATGTAACACGGTGTAACAGTAACAGTTTTTATCTCATTCTAACTACGGTAACTGTCATAAGCATGAATAGAGAAAAGCTTATGACTGTGACTGGAGCTGTGTGTAAGCGATGTTATTGTTTCCAGGAACAGTAGCTGTTATTTCAGTTTGTTTGTCACAGTTACAGTCTGTTGTCATCAGATACCTGTTATATGTAGCTGTTACGATAAATACGCCTCACTCCTAATGTTTCTAAGGAAAATAATCGACGATAAACCGTACGGGATTTTCAATCGTACGGGATCAATTTAATTGACGGTTGTCAAAATTGTATGAACAAGAAACAGAAGAAAATTGTTTTGGATCGGCTTAATGAAAGGTGCTTTCGGCGAAATTAGATATCGGTAAAAGATTGTTTAGTTCAAGCGTGTTCCGGCAAACCATGACATCGGCAAATCTTGGAATCGGCTAACCATTCAATCTTTGTGGCGGTATTCGGCGAAACGTGCTGTCGCTAAATAATGGTATCGACGAAAAGTTTTTTCGTATTACCGTTCAACGGTGAACCATGCTTTCTGTAGACAATTATATCGTTCAAGGGTAATTCGATAAACCGTACGGGACTCGAAATATATATGATTCGCGACCGTAAGACGTATGTATTTACATCAGTAAAATCATCATACAACCCTTTATGTTCATTTAATCCCATTAAATGACTATTTCTTTAAGAAGTAAGAACGTTTGAATTTCGGGGGCTACCCTAGCGCATCCACCTTAACATTCTGGTATAGATGCCTCCGAGTCCCGTACGGTACGGTACGCTATTTCAACATACAATCTGACACCAGCAAATTGCAAAAACCGTAAGAGCCCCTTATTTTTTTTTTAAATGAGTTTGCCATAAAATCTTATGCTGAGATAGGAGCCTTTTGGCCTCGTACAGGACATTATGTATTTTGTTTAATCCCAAGAAATTTAGCTTTTTATTGTTTTGTATGAGTGTGTTTAATTTAACTTGTGATCTTCCTGTGCAAGTCACAATAAATATTTTTTTTTGTATTACCGACGAAAACTTTCTGCGCTGGATGGTCTAGAATGATATGCTGAAATCATGGTTACAGTTTTGGCACTGGATAAAAACTTATCCTGTACAATTTTTTGTATAGGGGGTATAATTCGAATACTTTCTGCGCTGGGAGGTATAGAATGATATGCTGAGTTCATGGTTACAGTTTGGGCACTGGATAAAAACGTATAATTTTTTGTATAGGGGGTATAATTCTTTTTAATATGTATGGTTATATCAATAGTTTCCACTTCAATAATAATATCTTACATTGAATAATATTATGTTTGATACTAGATATAATTATAAAAAAATGTAAATGCCCCATAATACATGGGACTTGAACATAATTGGCAAAATGTGGGAGTACTAAAGAGACACCTTTTCCTATCCCTCCGGGGAAATAGACGTAATTTTCATTTCATTTCATTTATTCATAAAACAATTTACATTGTGTTGAACATAATACACATGCAATTTACTTACAAATACAGAGAACAGCAATGATAGGTGGTATATTAATTAACCTCCAAATGAAGTTCAAGTACAGTGCTAAAAAGTATTGAATATAATATAAAACAGTTTTAAATGTAATGTGAAAAAGGTTTAAAATATAATGTCAAAAAGGTTTAAAATATAATGTCAACCAGTTTCCAATATAATGTCAACCAGTTTCCAATATAATGTCAACCAGTTTCCAATATAATGTCAAACATTTTCAATAATAATGTCAAAGATTCTAAAATAAATAATGTCAAAATAAAATTTCATACAGATAATATATCGGAACTAATGTCACACAATAATAATACATGATCTAATTTTATTTTGACATTATGTAATTTAGAATCTTTGACATTATTAATGAAAATGTTTGACATTATTTCTGTACGTAATGTTATGAGATTGTTGTTTTGTTAATAAAAGTCTAATACATATTACTTAACCTTTGATAGTAGGCCAGCTGATGACTCAAATAATAAGTGCCACAATAAATGAATCGTCATTGAACAGCTGTTTGTTAAATGATAAATGATTTTATTTCTGTAAGTAGGTTTGTACAAACACTTTTACACGTCAATCATATTTTTTTAAACTAGATGAGGTCGGCGTTTCCTATCTGACTACTCTGAGAAGAAAGGCCGAAACAAACTCAGAGGTCACAGTCTCTTTTAAAGTCCAGACATAATCTTGGTCAGATCATGTGAAGACCATATGGATCGGTGTCTGAAATGGTCTTTTGAGGAAAGAACCACACAGATTGAGTGGACCTGTCCATTCAGTGCAAGCATTTATCAGTAATCATGCAGCTCAACTCAGAACTTGAGGAGCTCAACGATTTGATGAACAATACCAAAGGTAGGACATTTGGGTAGGCCGCATAAAGTACTCAAACTGCCAGATTAATATTAAAACTAACTGAGAAAGAGATGAAAAAAACACAAAAAAAAAAAATTGTTATAATTTATTACTTTTAATCACAGTAGACTCTACTGTAAATTATACAGAAATTCGCCCGCCGCTAAGCCCACATTTATGTCGAAAATTATACTACGGGAATGTGCTACCGGAACAAAAAGCATAATTCTTACCTATGTTACTCCTTATAAAATCGGCTATCTACCAATGAAAGTCCCGTCAAAATCGGTCCAGTCGTTTCGGAGTTCAGCTGGAACAAACAGACAGACAAAACATAAAAAAAATGTGTTTTTGTTTTAAGAAGGTACCGTTTATACTTTCATATGCATGTAAAAAGCTGATTACAATTATCAAATTTTATTTATTAATATAGAGTTTATGTAGACGTATAGATGTTGAGTAGCTCCTTTTGTGTTAGAATTATAATAATTATAATTATAAAAATAAATAATTATAATTATAGTAATATTTATCGCATTTTACGAGCGCGAGAGTGTAATTGTAATTTAAACCTTATGTCAATGACCATAAAAGTCGCTATAAACAACTTAATATTTTGCATAAACAATAGTAAAAGTGACGATAAATCATGGAAACTACATACTTCATTTAATTAAGTAAAGTGGGCTAAAATTCGTGCTTTCATTATGCTTAATTGGAAGGCCGGGCTTAGACGTAAATGGCATAATAAATGAATTTGCAAATCGTATTATTTTGGGAGACGTCACGCACGCAAATAATATGCACATGAATTTTCATGCAAATTGTTAATTTAACGACTCGTAGTTTATTTTTAACCAACTTCAAAAAGGGTTCCCAATTCGTCTGTTTTTTTTTGTGTGTATTTTGCGCTATATTATCTCCAGCAATTGTGGGTCGATTTGGAAACTTTTTTTTTAGGAATAGTTTATGTTTCAGGGGTGGTCTCATATACCTAAATATTGACTGCTCGACTTCCGAAAAACAACTTTAACTTCGGAAGTACCTAGGTGTCAAAAAAATTAAATACGGATCCAAAGACATCGACTTCCGAAATTAAAGTCGGTTGTTTTTTTAGCAAAACAGTTTTATTAAGGTTGGTTTAGACCACACGAGCAAAGACACATTCCATCCCCACAATACCGAATTCTTTTTGGTACAGTGGAAAGACAATAATGGTTTTGCTCTTGTCCTGGGCCTCAAGTCTGCTATTACAATAGTGTCAGAATGGTCTATCATTGATTTCATAATTGTTGATTTTGACAAGTTTGGTAATCTACTAACATAATAGCGTCATTATGACTTTCCAATGATCAGCCACCGACACTCCATTGAAAGAAATGGCATTTATTGGTAATCTCGTACATAATGACAAATGAATGACTGACTTAGGCGGTAATCTGCTAAAATTTAACACTAATAAACTAGTATATAATAATAAGTAATATGTAAAAATACATATTTAAATGAAATCGGGCATGAATAAATGTTCAAATTTTGTAGTAGTTTTTGGAAAATCATTTCTACTAACGGGTTTTATAATAATGGCAATACGACAATGCCATTATGACACAATTCTATTAAGAGACCATTGACTGACCATTGATCGACCATTATGAATTTAGCAGATTACGAACTTTTAGCAAAATGACAATGGGATCGTGTTGGAATGACGAATTTATAAAAATAGCAGACTTGGGCCCCTGGTTCTATGTTTGTTCTGAGTAGCGAGTCTAAAGATGAGTCTACTCATCTTTAGACTCGCTATTCTATAATTCTAAATCCTGGCTTTTATCTTCAGTCTCAAGACGACGTCATTAATACTATGAATCAATGATGTTGAATTAAATTCATGGAAGGACTAATTTCTTGTCAATTGCTTCAATTGGCCACAAACATTTACACCAGCAGGCTTAGCATGACCTTTTCTATTTCTACGAAGAATAGACTGTGCTTTTTTCTATACAAAGTCACATTCCGTTTCTCCATTTTTGACATCGCACCGTAGTTACTACAATCTGTAATTTTGTCTTTCATTACTAACGATCTTTGTCTAGGTCCTTTTATATGTAGACTATTTCAGAAGAATATTTCTTCCGAAACTGTCAAAATCACACTGGCAACAAACTTTCTACTCGACGGCCCCAAAGTATATACTACAAAATTATGTTTCGTTTAGAACGCCTAACTGTGATCATTAATAGAAGAACATAGCCATCGTCTCCTATTGTACATCATTTAGTTAATAGTCATTCATGTCTATTCTTCCGACGACAAATAGGTGCTCGTGCTAAGCCTGCTGCATACAAATGAATGAATGACAATATGATGGTGTTGACATGCTTTGGTTTCATATCTAGGTTATTCTGTAGTTAAAACGTTTGACGCCCTGGTGTCTCAGTTGTCATTACTAGCCATGAGCGAGCTTTTGAACTATTCTTTATGTGTGGTCGGTTAGATTCCCGGCACTGACTATTTCAATTAAAACCGCTCACTGGTTTCTCCAATTTTGTTGTAAGGTCGCCGTCAAAACGCGGATTTCCGATTTAGGTACCGATCTCGACATAAAAAAACACATTCTAAGCTTATTCGTTCATTCAACGAAAAAAAAAATCGTTTCTGAATGTTTATTTCGATAAAATAATTGTAAACGCACCCATGATACAGAACCCTCTTTGCGTAACACAATCACAATCTGAAGCATTTTGAAGGAAAAATTTGTCTGCTCAGCTACGTAAATTGTTGAACTGCCAAAATGAACGCCAGTCCTACTGGTGGTGGTGGTGGTCTGGTGGTGTTAGGTACGCAATTACCCCGTAGAAGAAATTTGGCCTAAAGATAGCTGTTTCGTTTCTCAGTGTTTACTTTGATAAAATGGCTGTAAAAGCATGAAGCAGGCGAAATACTGGCTTTGATTTTCTTTATTTATTAACTCATTTATTACCAAAACATTCAACACCTGTATAAATTTTTGTACAATGTCCGTCGTTACGATACCGATGACATTAACTTCCATCTGCACACATATACCACCTCCCTTCGTAGCTAACGCAAGCATTTGTTTTTCAGATTTCATAAGATTGTTCCTAAAGCGTCTGAGCGAGGCTGAAGAGACCATGAGCACTTGTACCACATGCCAGGGCTCCTACAACGAGACCCTGGCGAACTTCCACCCCTGGTACATTAGGAAAGCAGCTACTCTGGCCATGCATGCCTTGCCGTCGAGACCAGATCTGTTGAAAAAGGTAATTTCATTGATATATTTTGTCTTCGTCTCTTAGTCTCGTTTTCTAGTGGTGTTCGCAAATCTGACTGGATTTATCGATCATCAATGCAGCCGAAAAACGTTCACTGCTGGAGATAGGCCTCCCTCAAGCACCGCCACTTCGACTGATTCTGTGTTTCTCGCATCCAGCGGGTTCCTGCGGCCTTCACCAGGTCATCGGTTCATCTTATGGGAAGCCTTCCAATGCTAAGTCTTCCGTCTGCTTATTCAATCCTTGGTTCAGGAGATTGTAATTGGGTTCTTCTATCTGGAAGTTCTCAGTAGCAGCTTAGAATTTGTGCCCGTTTCCTGGCAATCTCTCACTCTGCAAAATTCCATGGGCCTTCTGCCCTTATCCTAATCTATTTGTGGTCGGCGCAACATCTCTTTTCATTCCACACTTCTCTATTAGTCGTCATCTCGGTAGTCACACCCTTGGGGACTACTCACACTTATTCAGCTCTGTTCAGCTTTTGTCCATAGAAAACAACGATTTTGTATGAGATGCGTACGAATCCGTTCAGCCGCGGAAAGCTGAACGGACTGTATACAAAATCGTTGTTTACTATAGACAAAAGCTGAACAGAGCTGAATAAGTGTAAGTCGTCACTTGCTAACCATATCATCATTCACACATTCCATTCATTTTTTTTTGGTCTTCTCCTACTCCTAAAGCCATCGACATTCATACTCACGGAACTTAAAACATATCTGTCGAAAATGTCGGTGAAGATGTAGGTCTAATTGCCTCTAAAACCAAGCAGTATCGCAAAATGCAGTGTTTCTGTCTTTTCTTCTTGTCGATAGCAATCTTAATACAGTCAGCCCAGAATTTGGAAAGGATTTTGTCACTTCAAGCAGCATCTATCATCTCCTGTAGCGTGCAGACAACAGAACACGCTGGACAAGATATTAAGTGCCCCGTTGTTTGTGGAACAGCACCACATTTACACTACGAGGCGGAGTCATCTGGGGATTTCCACCTGAGCAGGTTTTCTTTACATCGGCCTACCTGAGTCCGGAGTCTATTTAAAGACTTCCAGGAAAGCTAAGGCAACTCATGTTTCGGTTGTTCGGTTTCGGCACTGACTAGTTCAATTAAAACCGCCCACTGGTTTCTCCAATTTTGCTGTAAGGTCGCCGTCAAAACGTGGATTTGCGATTTATGTACCGATCTTGATAAAAAAACACATCCTATTCTAGTCTTATTCGTTCATTCAAACCAAACAATAATCTTATTTCTGCTTGACTTCAAACAAGGTCGTCGAAATGAAGCCTCGACAATCAATACTGTGCAACAATTGGAGCAATTTGTGAAGCCAATCGATTCTACTCAATATACATAATTGTAGCAATGACTGGCATGGCTGTGATAACTGTGACTTAATAATGCAAACCACGTATTTTTATGGACATTTTGGACAAGCATTTTATCCTAATAAGTACCCATGTTTTTGCAGCGTGCAAAGTTCTGTTCTGTTTTTCCAGGTCCAATGTCACGCTGTATGTTAAAATATGATTTGCGACCGCAAGTAATGTGGCTTTACAGAATTAGAATCGTTAAAATCATGAATACTATACCGTCTTAGTTCATTTAATTACAGGGATTAAATGAATCAGCAAGGTGGCATTAGGGCTGGCAGCTAAGGTCGTGGCAAACATATGTTGGAGTATCGCCACTTGTGGAGGAAATTCAAAAGCAATGTTAAATTTATCTTAATCTACTTATCCTCAAATAATTTCCATTTTGCTTTCCTAAAAATATTATTGAACACATTGGGGATTGTGGCTATTAGCTGCACGGGTCGATCGATCAGGTTAAGCTACGCTTGCCGCAGTTGGTCCGTGGATGGGTGACCATCTTTACATACTTAGACCCCTCCGTGCACGTTAAGCCGTTGGTCCCGGCTGTCATTTGTGGATCTTTGACAGTCGTTACGGGTCGTCAGAAGCCCGAAAGTCTGAGTTCTGACAACCAGTCTTACCAAGGGTATCACATTACCCAGTTACTGGGTTGTGGAGGTCAGATAGGCAGTCGCTCCATGTAAAATACTGGTATTCAGCTGCATCCGGTTAGACTGGCAGCCGACCCCAACGTAGTTGGGAAAAGGCTAGGCAGATGAGGACTCCAATGTAATGATTGTGCTTCTTTTTGTGAACATCAAATAATCCTATTTTGGGGTCTTACAAATACTAAAAAGTAACTGTGGGCAACTGTGGGCAAGAAAAATTTCTGCGCTGGGCGTCTAGAATGATATTTAGAATTCATGGTTACAGTTTGCGCACTGGATAAAAACGTATCCTGCATGTACCCTAACCAATTTGGTCGGGGTTACCCTAGCCTAGTTACTGTGACCACGCGCAACTGGTCTCACGGCCGCAAGCGCAACTGCTGGACGTGCGGTCCTGGGGTCGATTCCCAGGACGGG
Organism: Polymixis lichenea; assembly: GCA_949091785.1. Lineage (NCBI taxonomy): Eukaryota > Metazoa > Arthropoda > Insecta > Lepidoptera > Noctuidae > Polymixis > Polymixis lichenea. The sequence continues at coordinate 20,496,544 of OX420948.1, read as the reverse complement.
CAATGTTATTGAGTTTTTCCATTATGTTAATTTCTCAATAACAGCCCGGAGTTTGGAAGTTGGTGGAGTGATAAACCGATACGCCTGAGCACGTTGAGGGAAAATAATGTACTTGTGCCCTATAATATGTCCCGCGTAGATCATAAGTCTCCGCTGAGATTGGCTGCCATGGCTGAAATTCGGTTTGGAGGAATTTTATTTTATTGCTGCGACCGACTATAAAAAAAGCCTAGATAGTTGAAGCTTGGCTTAAATAAAAAAAAACAGTCGTACTCCTGGAGTGCCGACAGAAGTGAAAACTTGAACAATTACGTGTGTAAGTACTTATTTTTTTTAATCGTCAATACAGGATTTCACATTGAGTCCTTGAGTCCTGATTGCTCTCAGATTTTTACCATAAAAATACAAACGGAAAGAAAGGGATAAAAGAATTAGAATCTCCTAATGAAAGAAAGGGACTTTTCCAAAAGACATCAACGCGCGACTCATCCGTGTACTCAAGCGTTCGGTGTCGATGACGCGAGTTCCATGATTTTTGTTCACCCAAAAAGTGCTCAACGCGCCTAAAGAAGTTTTCACTTCAAAAAAAGTGAGCGTCATTAGAAGGTCAGTAAGTCTTAAGAGGATCAATTAAATACGCCCCATGTTCAATCAATGACGAAGGGCATCACTTCAAAATGGCAACAGTCACGCCATTTAATCAATGGTCTTGTTGATAGCATGTAATTGTACGATTTCAATTTGTATCTTATCATAATTGGAGTGTCATGATGGCGTTTGGTTCTTCCGCCGTTTGTCTTTTGTATTCATTTCTTTTGCTCTGTTCTGATAACAGAGGCTTGATTCATTGTCCATATGCGTCAAGACTGTATTCTTTATATCTTGCGTACTTGCATCTAGTTACCGGTCTGATTAATTTAGTGGCCAAAAACAAAAACAAAAAAAAAAAACTTCATACTAGGCCCTAAAAGAGGAGGCCAGACGATCTCGACGCGTATTAAAAGCGTTGGATCGAGGTGGCCCTGGAAAAGGATACTTGGAGGGGTTCGGGGAAGGCCTTTGATCAGCAGTTCAATAGTGTAAGATAATTAAAAAAATAACATACTAGCTGAGCCGTAGACCGCGACTGCGGAAAAAAAAAACCAAATATTTAGGATGAATAGCCTAGGGCCAAGGTAGTATCAAACTAGATATATTTTTATATAAACTTTACTATCTACTAAGGTCACAATAAATATGTATGCACTATGCAGGCAATGTGTTTTCACGCGATCGCATCAATGCGCGCTATAATGTGAGTTATCGCGTTTAGCTACAGTACCTTTGATAATTGTCTGCGTCAGTCAATTGTTATCCTTTGTTGCTTGTATACTTTTGACTGCGGGGAATCACGGTAGACAAACTTAGGACCGGTCTTCACCAAAGTGTAGTGGAAAAACTATGTCCCAGAGCAACCAAAGGATTTGAATTATTTCCACATCTCCCTGTTTAGCTTCCTATGGTCTGCTCGGGTCACTCGTTGAGAGCGTTTGCCTGGGGTAAAAGCTGGATAGTTGCCACACTTTTTGAAATCACTCTTTATCTCTCCGCACAAAAAGCAACATAGGGTAAGGTTGCTCAAGTCGTACCCCTTAAGGAAATAATGCTGTAATATTTAATGCTATTCAAAAAAAACAAAATCTTCTACATGAATAGAATCTTTATTTAGTTACTTTTTAATCGTCATTTATAGAAATTTAAAAATCTTTTATCAACATAGGTATTTTAACGATTTTCACAAATTAATGTGCCTTCGGTACGATTAAAGCACCTAGTCGCCTAATTCGTACCATATTAGCCTAAGTCGTACTTAAATAAGACTTTAGTGAAGACATTATAAACGAAATAGAAAAATACTTTGGTAATAACAAGAGATTACATTAAAATAAATAAAAATTACAAAAAAATCAGTCTGAATCACTAAGATCAACTTAAAATGTCTTTCTTTGGTTAATAGTCACAAAATCAGTCATAGTGACCTACAATCTAAACTAAACAGAAAACAAAATTACAACCTCTCAAAGTTAAGCTTAGGCAATTATTGTGGTTAAACACAGATATCACAAAAATATTTTTTTATTTTACTTTCGACGCCAGCACAAAGGTCATGTACCCAACCTACAGGTACGGAGTAAAGAATTCCCCACAAGTACGACTTAAGCAACTACGTATTCTAAGTTTCAAAAGAAAATTACTGTTATAACCTAAAAAAATCGACTTTTTGAGTATGCCTAAATTACTGCCAGATTCTCATTTAAAACAGGTGTGAACAAAAAAAATTAGTTGAAAGTTGCATTCCTTTTATAAAAACTTACAAATGACCTAAAAATGTAATTGAAAAAATTTACTTTTCGATTATTTTTGCTCCACAAGACCGGCCGGCCGTCCAATTGTTTTTACGTGTTTGCTCGACTATTTAGTTCAGATCAACGTCACAAGATGACACTTTTTTATAAGCAACAGCTGGGATATCATCGGGGTACGACTTAGGCGGTAGTACGACTTGAGCAACCTTACCCTACTTTATTTGTAAAACTGGCCGAGTTTTTAGTTTTGCAACTACAAATTCATGAAAAGTAAAAGACATTATCTTTAATATTTCCTGAGTATTAGCGATTTTTGTGGACCTCTATATTTTGAGACATCTATCCCACATAGGGGATAGCTGCCTAATCCATATAAATTACGTTTAGGATAGATGCCCCGCCGAGAAACAGGACATCCATCCCGCAAAAACTTTGATCGCATTTTGCCTTCCCATGCAATCGCACAAAGATATGCGACACGGTCAACTAAGTGGTATTTGGAGAGTCTTTCGATAGAAAAATAAAATAGCATGCAATTCATCCGCGAAACTAGAGTAATTACAATCGGGCAACTATACTCCTGGGGCAAATATACCCCTGGGGCAACTATACCCCTGGGGCAACTATACCCCTGGGGCAACTATTCTCCAGGGGCATCTATACCCCTGGGGCAACTATCCTGGTTTTACCCTACGCGCAGTGACTCACAAACCTCACATCGTTACTGTATTTGATTGTTGTTGAGTAACATACTAATTCTAAAGAGTAGACTCGCCTATTATTATTAAGCCTCTGGCTAAAGTGGCCACTGGTAACGGCCGCGACTTACGAGTTGTGTGTCGTAGGTCAAACACAGACAGGCGATTTACTTTGTATAAATTATTTCAAAATGCTCTCAAAACGTTGAAGGAAAACATCGTGAGGAAAGCGGCATGTATTAGAACCAAAAATTCGAAGACGTGTGACATCTACCAACCCGCACTGGGCCCGCGTGGTGGATTACGGCCCACTCTCTCTCATCGAGAGGAGGCCTGTGTCACAGCAGACATTATATGCTAATTATGCAAGAGTGGTCCTAATATCCCTCACAATTTAGTATTGCGTTTAATGCAATAACTTATTTGCGGTTCACGAAAGATCTTTCTTCTTTGCTCTTTTGACCTTTGGTGGAAATAAGAAACTGGTCCTTATTGGTCAAGTTCTGCAAGTCATACGCAAGCACGTCAAGCCATGTAGTTTTTGAAAAAAGTACACCTTCAAACTAGCCACAATAAGTCGATTAATTACCTTTTGGTAGGAGCGACTAAAACCAATTCTATTTTAATGCAAATGTCTACGTCCCCAAAGTGCCTTTTATGTGCCTATGTATACTTACGGAAATCAATTAATTTGGTTATATTGTTATAAGTATTTTAATAGCTCTTTGCAAGGTTACCCGTCTCATAAATACTCTAATCTATAAATAAACGAACAATAGGTTCGAACACATTAATAAATTTCTATTTCAACTTTGTTCCAGATCTTCGGCTCAGACGAAAGCCTAACAGCGGCGCTAGCCATCTTACCTCAAACGTTATCATCTTGCGACGAAGTATACAAGCGTGTTGAACAGCTATACACCGACTTCGACTTCCACGGACTTCCTTAACGTGTCGTAAGACTTTCAATTAAGTAGAAAATTGTTGTAACTGTCTTTATGGCTTGATGGCGGGATGGTGGGATGGTGGAGTCAGTATCGCAGCGCGCATGAATTTTCTATAAACGGTAAAGCTTAGTGATGCGGCTTTAAGGCGTCCAGAGAAGCAATCGTACTACGGCTTTAAGGTATCTAGAGAAGCAATCGTACTATGGCTTTAAGTCATCTAGAGAAGCGATCGTACTTCGTTGCAATTAGGCCATCCATACATTACGTCACACGAATTTCATATTTTGGCCCCCACCCATTATTGTCACACGTGGTCATATTTGTGCGACTACCCCTCTCCTGGTGTGACGTCACGTGTTCTGGAATCTCACTTAATCACTTCATAGTATAAAACAAAGTCGCTTTCTCTGTCCCTATATCCCTATGTATGCTTAAATCTTTAAAACTACGCAACGGATTTTGATGCGGGTTTTTTTAATAGATAGAGTGATTCAAGAGGAAGGTTTATATGTATACAAATAAGTAATACACCGACCTCCACGCGGGCGAAGCCGCTGGCAAAAGCTAGTATTATATATATGAAAGTTAGATACGCAAAAACGGCCGAATGAATTTGGATGAAATTTGGCACACAGATAGTTTATAACCTGGATTAACACATAGGATACTATTTATCCCGGTACTACGTTCCCGTGGGTTAATTTTCGACCACCACGCGGGCAAAGCCGCGGGCAAAACCCCATAATAATATTGAATATTAGGAATATTTGAAAGATTCCGTGACTTCACGAAGTTTGTTACCCGCCACCCTCCTTGTCACACGATGTCACACTTTGTCACCCCCTCCTGCTCCTCTTTAACGTGTGACGTAATTTATAGATGGCCTCTAAGCAGGTGCAATCAAGAGTGCTTCATTGCGATCTTAACTGCTACACGCGCTGATATTGCTCGAAATTGAATCGAGTATTTGATGATAAAATTTCTTGGTTTTTTAATTTTTTTAATGCTGGGTCCGAGTCCTATATCGACTTTAGTTTCAACAAAAAAACCGTGATCAACAAATTATTTATTCAATTTTAAAAATTATGTCGGTATCCCCTTATCTCTGTTCTGTAGATGAAATGTAGATCAAATTATTTGTATGCAGCTAATAAGCTATGCATAAAACAGCGAACAGGAAATCTCCGGATTAATAAATCCGGAGTTTTCCTGTTTGCTAAGTTAAATATAGGTAACTAAAGCAGACTTCGAAATTAAATTAAAAATGGACCTCTGATAATGGTCCTAAATTTAAATTACTATTCTTTGTTCATTTTGTAATGATTTGCCTGACACAACTAAACGCTTATTAAATATCTGTTGCATCGGATAAATCATAGCAAAAATGTAAATAAGGTTGTTTTTTAATGAGTCTTTCAAATTCACCATAAAATGAACATAGTATAAACCATGGAATAAAAACAAGGTCTCGCATTCCAGGAGCGACAGATGCTTACGTCACTTCCTAGCTGCCAACTATTGTGTCACAAAACACGAAATTATGGAAAAAAATAGTCAAAATTCTGTTTAAAAAAAAAAACTTTTTTTTTTTTTCGAATTAAATTGAAACAAATACCAACGTAATTGTTAATTAAATTCTCATTGTTTCGTGGTTTTTGCACAGGTAATAAAGGCGGTTGGGGAGTTATTATTAGACACTACTGGTAACACAGCGGCGATGACGTAGGCTTGTGTTGTGTCCCCCACGTGACTACTGTGTCTCGTAATGCTATACCTGGTGCGAAATATATTATTATTAGTAATTGTATTTAAGCGTAAAGTGATGATAAATTGCTTAATATCTCACAAAGGCCATATTGTTAACTAACCATTAGTTGTGTTAAAATATGATCTCAAATATAACAAGTACTAAAATGCGCATAATATGTTTTAGTTTGTAAACTGGCGAAAATAAAAACTTGCAGTATTTATCAAGTATCTGCGTCTGCATGAGTGGAAACGCACAGCATGCGGACACATCAGTGCCCCATAACCTTAGACGACATTTCTGACTTTCGCAGTAATTATACTACCTAGATGAACAGTGGCGGATTTACCAGCAGGCTGAGTAGGCTGGAGCCTAGGGCGGCAAATTTTAGGGAGGCGGCAAATTTTAGGGAGGCGGCAAATTTGACTCAATTTTTTGCCTTAAGAAAAAAAAAACTTAAACGCGGAGAAAAGAAATCTCAAAAATTTAACAAAATTCCCAATATTTTACTACCTACGTAGTATACATACAGTAGGTATAGAGAATATTCCAATGTCTGTAAGTATATGAAAAATTACCAAACGCTGTGATTTTTTTTTAATATTGCAATAGATAAAAAAAAATCATATTCACAATTACTCTACTTTACACAGCGTTCCAATATTACAATTCAAAAGAGTTAGTAGGGCCGGGCGGCAAAAATTTAATAGCCTAATGGCGCAAATGTGTAAATCCGCCACTGTAGATGAATCAAGGTGAATAGACATTTTTATTAGTTGGTTGACAACAGTTTCATCGCCAATGTATTGGAAATAATGTAAATATTACAATGCAGGCTATAACTATAACAATGCATTTGAGTAGGAATGCAGAGTAAGCTAACCTTAGTTAAATGCAATTTTTTATACATTTAAAAACTTTTGTTTTGTATATTTTTTTCCTTTACTGTGTTCTCCTACCAAAGGTTGCAATTTTGTTAAGATACTCAAACACTGTTTTTTTTTGGGCTGGTAATCGGTGTGACAAGTTTCCTTAGTGTAGATACCAGTCTCTCAGAAAGGATTTATTCAGATGTTATAATCATCATATCTTTAAGGCGCCTTTATGGAAGAGAAATATATTTTTTATTTATTTATAATCATTAAAAAAATAGTTATTAATACTAATGCTTCAAAATGTATATAATTAAATCCGATTTACACGCCCCCATTTTCTGTGTGGCATATTATAGGGAACGTGCACGAACTATAGATGGCAGCACAAATTGACACGAGAGCCACGGTGTGGTTAAAAAAAGAAACTGTTTAGACCTATCATCGTGTTGCCGCCAATGTTTATGTTAATGTTTACGTTATATTTATATCGTTTCTAATGATTAAAATGATAAAATATGGGTTCCGGCCTATTAATAATGATCGTCAGCGTGATCAAAATATGTCTAAAGGCTAAAAACTCTTTCGAGTCCGGGCATGTCTTAGATGTAGAAGTAACAGATAAGAATCCTGAAAATGCAGTAATAATTGTGGCTTAAACGACGATTTCTAACGTTTATGATGTCAAAAAAACTGTAAAGTATTTTCTGAACTCATTTTTCACGTAAATATTTCGTCTATATTATTATTTATGTTCTTGTCGCCTTCTTTTCAGCTTGATTGCAATATAAATATTATAAGAGCTAATTGCAAATGTCAGGTAGGCCTATCTGAAAAGTGTAAGCACATCTGTGCTTTAATTTTCTTTAAAAAATCTCCAGATAGTGCTTTAACGAAAACTAACAAAAAATATTTGAGGCTATGTTTACTTAGATTTGTTTGTATTGAATAGTAGCAGTACTACATACAAAACTCAGGTATTTTTTACAAAAATTTTGAGTAATTACTAAATGTTTTGAAACTCATACTTACACATTTTTTTACTGCATTTATCGACTTTTATCGTTTATCACGTAACCAAGGAAAGTAAGTAATATCCGTGGGAAAGTTTTTACTTAGTAATTATGTTTTTTTTTTCACTTCTTTTATGAGATTATTTTATTACGTGAAGTGTCAATTTCAAGTAATGATTCCGAGAAAACTTCGGATTTGCGCCAGTAGATGGCAGACCCTTCGTCGTGCACGTTCCCTATAAGTTAAACCAACAATTCAATTGCACTGTCTAAACAGTGCTTAGACGATGCAAGCCAGGTGTTGCTTCAATTGTATTGTATTCCACATGAAAGTACTTTGCACCAGTCAGTGATGTTTTATAGGTACTGCTTTATATAGTGCCTATCATTTTAAGTGTGTATGTGTTAGTAAACGGCTCTTGCTGGGCCCTGAAATGTAATTTTTACTTATAAGAACAACTTATTTATTTCAGTATTCATGTAAAAGTATCTATGTAGGTAGAAAATAAAAAAACAGATCCACATTAATGTACTAGTGTAAAAGAAATCTGCTATTCTAATGGTTTGTTGTATGTAGTAACGAAACGAATCTGTTAAATATTTAATTAGTTTTAGTGTGATTTAGTTTTAAAATAATGCCATTTATCATACAACCTAGCAACGAAAAATGTATTGGCTTAATTTAAAATTAATATTATTATTTTATTTTTAAAGTAGAAAATAGGTGCAATATTTAAAAAATAATGAATTTTCAATAAGTCATTATAAATGAAATTGGAGATATTTTAGAATTATTTGTTAGCACTGCCACCGAGACTAGTTCAACTTTTTCCTTAATGTCCCTCGGGAATCACCGCATTTCCGAATAGAAAACAGCTTTCCTCCCATTTTTTAAATAAATTACTTACATTAAGGTAAAATAGTATTAACAACTCTATACACTTCCAAATCGATTGAGTGTCCGGTCTACACCAAGTGCAAAAAGACAACTGATAGAAATCCGATGACTGAAGAAACAAGAAGTTTGCCCAGGGACATTAGGAAAATAGTTGTACTGTACCTATCTATACCACACAATTATAAATTAAACCATTATGTAATTATTTCGTTAACTACTCTAAACAAGGCGTGAGTTTATATGTAAAGTTATATAATATTATATATTAGGTGGCCGTGTGGCTGCCTCGTTGGTTTAGGGTCAAACAAAAAAACATATTTTGTTCAACATACGGCCTGACCTACAAATTGAAAAAAAAAAATCCTAAATAAAATTAAATTACGCGATTTACCTTCGTGGTTCACCTTTATTTACGCCCGGGTGCTGATATTTTTGTACGCGCGCAATGAGCTCAATTGTAACGATTGCTCATTCAACAATATTCGTAGCTTTTGATAACCGTTGTTATGGTATTAAATGAATTAAATGTATTACGTCGTAATCATATTCGGTAATGAAATAATTAGAAAGCGTAATCATGTTTTTGTGTGCAGTTACCGATAAAAATAAAGATATCGCATCTAGAATGTCCTGTATATTGTGTCTCTTTGACCAACTGTATATGTATATTTGTTGACCATTTATATTGCAGGTACATAAATAATATATTACTTACTGTTTTATGAGCTTATATAAAATTTATATTTTATTAACCGACTTCCAAAAGGAGGAGGTTCTCAATTCGTCGGAACCTTTTTTTTTTGTCAGTAAAAAGTAACTAAGTTGTAAGCTACATCATGTTTTCATCTCTTCATACTCCACAATGTAAATAAAAATCATGGCATTTTTAGCAATATTCTTTCCTAACAAACTCAAAGTTCTTTTTAATAAGTATTTTATTTTTCGATTTAAAAGGTTTTGTGCTCACGTGATTGGCGTTAATTCCATACAAACGTAGGTATTCCTCTGTTTTCTTTTCTCCTTGGGTAAAGAAACTAGACTTTTAAGATACAATCCACATACGCAACGGCCATGTTCGTACACAGCGGCTATTTCCAGTTTACGCTGATCTCACACTGTACGGAAATCCTATACAATGCGAGATCAGCATATACTGGAGATGTGTAGCCGTGTGTACCTTTGGTTATTTTTTCTATATTTTTATTAGTTTAGCTACCTACGCTAAAAACAAATCACAGAAACTTGGCAGTTGTAGATAGATATACATTATAGTGTAAAAGAGATTTGCTCTAATATCATATTCATAAACCAAGGAGGAAACAGAGAATTACGTTTGTATGGAATGAACACCTATCACCACGCGACCGCATTTCATCTTCTAAGCTTTCGAAAAAATTTCGGAAAAATTATATCTAAGTGTTAGATATTTAAATTGTATCTTCATAATCATGCTGTTATCTATGTGTGAACTAAAGCCGCAACTCGTATAACAATTTCTATGAAAAATTTATGGACATTGTTCTACAAGTGTCACGTCGCGTCTGTTTGAAGAAGCCTTAATTCAAATTGTTCCTACACTTGATGCAAAAAATATTAGTTGTATCATGTCACGAGCTCGTGTCAATTATTGTAATTTGAAGCTTATGTTGATGTCAATAAGCGCTCGTGATTTGACAAGGTACACACGGCCACAAATCAAGCTATATTTTCCAGTTTACGCTGATCTCGCACTGCTCGGAAATCCTAAAGAATGCGAGATCAGCTTATACTGGAAATACATAGCTTGATGTGTAGCCGTGCGTACTTATGTTCAGAATGTTATTTATTCTAACAAATACGCCTGTATTGCTGACTTCAAGTGTACCGTATGCTTCATACATTCCCGAATCATTCCTAGTTTAGGAAAGCGTTTTATAATTTTTTGTAACAACGTTTTGATGAATAAAATGTTTTTGCAAAGCGTTTTGTATTTTTATTGCAAGTATTTGCTCCTTGACTATTGGTACTGGTGGGTACTAGTACCAGCCAATAGGAGGGGCTTTCCGCGGTTGGTGCGAAAATGGGTGACTATCTTTACATACCAACACCCCTCCGTGCCTCGGAAAGCACGTAATGCCGTTGGTCCCGGCTGTCATTCGTGGATCTTCGACAGTCGTTACGGGTCGTCAGAAGCTCGAGTCTGTCAACCAGTATTAGCAAGGCGTATCGTATTACCCAGTAACTGGGTTGTGGAGGTCAGATAGGCAGTACCTCCATGTGAAATACTGGTATTCAGCTGCATCCGGTTAGACTGGAAGCTGACCCCAACATAGGTAGTTGGGAAAATCTAGACTGATGATGACATGAAAACCTATTGAAAGGATATTCCTAATAATATTTGTGAAAACAATAAATAAACATCGGTGGAAAATTAATAAGCGACACTTTTTAATTAACACGCTTTTATTAGCTTCACCTGTATGTTTGTTTGTAACCGACTCCTTTTTTGGACTTGATTTTGAATCACTTCTAACGGTCAGATTTCATTTAAACTTCGAGACTTATCGAGGACCGATGACAATTCAATAAATTAAAAAAAAAAACAGAAAAAAAATCACGCTTTTGCAGTTAGCAGAACTAAAAAAAAGAAAATAAATAATAGGTAAGTAGTAGCGTGGAGCGCTTGATATTATTTGATTATAAAAATAAGCAAAAAGCACCTCACTCTTTTTAATAGAATTAAATTATTTTCTACTTTTTATTTTTGTTTTTAAAGCGTGCTTTTTTTAGTTTTTAAACAATTTTTTTTTTTTTAATTATTCTTGCATCCTTTTACGCAACACGGTTTTACAGTTCGTGCCACATAAGTTTTCCGCTCTGGACTGCCGAGGAGTTCAAGTGATTTAAATCAAACAATATTTCGACTAAGGTCAATTTAAGGTCATACACTGATCTATAAACAAACATCCCGGGGGGTGATGAAAATTTCATTATTTTTTACCTAGTCTTTAGTTCTTACCTACGTCTAGTTTTTGGGATATACCTACGCGAAAAACTCAAAAAGGGAATTTCGTTATACTTTTTGTTAGTTAATGTACCTCTGCCTAACCCTTCGGGGAACCCTACAGGCAGGATGTCGTTTTAATAAAAAAAATCAAAATTAACAAAAAAAATAAATATTAAAATTTAATTGATTTTTTTGTCATGTTCCAGATGATTGTTTAATCATCATTTGAACTGAGAATTATTACTCAGCCTATCGCAGTCCACTGCTGGACATAGGCCTCTCCCAGGCTGCGCCGCAACACCCTGTCCTTCGCCTTCCGCAACGTCTTTCCCAGCCACCTTTTTCAGGTCGTCGGTCCATCTAGCTGGGGGGCGTCACACTACGTGCGGATACGCGGTCTCCACTCCAGAACTCGCCAGCTCCACTGGCCATCAGGTGTTCGTCAAACATGGCCAGCCCACTGCTACTTCAGTTTGCTTAGCCCACGTTGGTACGGATGTGAAAATATCGAAGCGAGATTTCATCATATTGAGCAGAGCGTTAGTAATCCAGTGCGCGATAAAATCTCGCCGCAATATTTTTATCCGTGATACATGGGCTTACTCTGCAAGCTATTTCGGGAACTCCGGTTCTATTCCGTAAAGTTTTATTTCTGATTTTGTCCTTAAAAAAACTCCGAGCATAGCCAGCTCATATTTGAACAGACCATTATTATAGGAGTGTGATTTTAAAAGAAACAACAATATTGGTATTTTAAACATCGCATTTTATTCGCTGCACTCTTATTTGTTCATACCACGCAAAACAACATTAAGTTTAATAGAACAACAATATAAATCTAACATTACATGTTATATTAACTTGCAACACCTGTTTAAAAAGGTATTTTTGGACTCCAAATAGTGGCTTAAAATTAACGAAGAAATTAAATCATTTTTAATTTCCCTTAATCGCATCAACGCTCACAAATACCTACAGCGTATTTTAGATATACCAGTATCATGTGTTGTAACAATAACAGGCGCTGAAATAACCAACGTTATATCGCATTAGGTTAAGTGCAAGGCAGATATTTTTTGGGACATGCAATAGTAAACTAAATAATTTTATTATGTAATAAAGCAAACTTGCACAAAAATCAAATTAAACATCTGACGGCTTCACTGCGCATCCACGAGCCTGCTCAAACGATTTTGTTTGCTATGAGACACATTATAAAGTTACATATTCCATATCATTACTACTCTGCACCCTTCTCGATTTGCACGGAGCTTTACAAGCTTTTTTTAAGCTTAGCAACAATTAGTGCTAACAAATAAAAAATGCAAAACAATATAATTAAATAATTTTACTAAAAATGTTGTTCCATTTTTATCACAATAATATAATACATGGAACGCAACTAACAACAATGAAATAATTTTGGTAATGCAAACTGTATTGGTTGACAAAATAATAAATATGTATAATTCACCTTAATTTAAATAAATAGTCAGCCGTAAGTTGCACACCCCTAGAAATAAATATTAGATGCTATTTCAATATTTAAAATATTAATCTATTTAGTGCTAAGGTCTGGTATTCAATCGGGTATAGTCCGCTTTATTTGACTTAGCCAGGATTTAAATAAACCGTTATTGATCAAAGTCAACCAGGTGTGTATTTAACACCGTACAGTCAACCAGGTTCATAATTTTTGCGACCTGCGTCACTGCTGTAGCTTCAATATAAAAAAGGGTTTTGTCCTTAATTGTTTAAGATTTTTCTTTGGGCTATGTGGTTTCCTTGAGTTCTCCGGCTTATCTCCTGGATTTTGATTGAATCACGCAGACAAACGATGACAGACGAATGATTTCATTTTCAGGCTGCATTCCGAAATTAAGCTGTAATCGATTTAAGCGTGCTCACAAGAAGAAATCATACAAGTTGTATAAAGGTTTTGACGTTGAGCGAGTACAGTAAGCGCGTTCACCAGCGTTCGTAATAATATATCTAAATCGGAACGCAAATGATTGCTGTAAACGATTAAGGCATATTTCGGAATGTACCCCTAGTATCTATGCGAAAATTAGAATTAAAATTAAAATCCTGTCTAAATCCATTGCCGGTCGTTGATAAATACACCCGGTTCTCAATATCACAATGTTGCAATATATTTTTAGCATAATATTATCTACCAAATGTATTAATTAAGCTAAGCATATATTATAATCTCTTAACATTACTAATGAAAACTGAGAAACATCTAGCAAATATTCTAAACCTATATATTTGGAAACAGCAAAACGGTTATGTAAATAACTACACGTAAAAGTTTATTTTTAATTCTATTAATTTAATATAATATTGCTTTTCAAAACAGGTCACTACTGAAAAATGGAGCTTTAAATTCCTTATATTAGAACTTAAAATTGCTAAAATGCCCTAGAATTTACTATTTGCAGATCCAGTTTTGAAATTGGACAAGGCACAATATTAAGGAAACCATTCAATCTTACTTCACTTTAAGTACACATGGCAAAATAGTTAAGCATGCAGGCAACTATACTACAGAACACCAAGGCTCGTAGCAGTCACGGTCTGATACGAGCGAGTAGGACAGTGAATATATTTTATGGGATTTCTTAAAACTGCACCCTAATTGTGTAACACAAATCAAATTAGACTCTAAATAATGACTTCGGAATGCCGAAGGATATTAATAATCCATTGATTGCATATATCCGAAAAAAAATGTGAGCTCAACAACGTAAATAACGCAATGAATATTGTTCTGTCAAAATGTAAGCTATTCCTACTGTTCGTGTGTTATGGAATTACCCCTCTGGATTTCATCTCACTCCCGTTCTATGACTGCAGCTGCCACACACGTTAGCGTATAATATAGTGTTAAAGTGTAAGCTGTTGACTCGTTCAGACGGAAAATATTCCTACCTATATTTATCTGTTTTGCCATTAGTACCACAGACTCAATTTGGTATTGTAACTCATGATCACTTTTAAAACATTTATAAACAGCCTGATTCTTGTGCCGTTACTTTACGCAATCTGCATAACGTTTGCAAAAAAGGTATACAATAATTTCATATATTTTAATTTCTTGTGTCAAAATGTTATTACAGTGAACTTAATTGAACATTATTGAGCGTCATCATAGTCGTTAAGCTCGAGCCATACTGAGGCGAAAATCGCTGGCGCCGATTGTCTCAACTAACTTACATGGAGGTGTTCAAACTGGCGCGAATTGTTGCGTCACTTCCTAATCGTTAAATAATAGTCACACCCTGTATCCCGCGCAGAATTCGCCTCAGTCTGGTCAGAGCTTTAGACTACCGGCTTTTCTCTAAAACTAGATTATGGTTTCCTACCAGAATTTCAATCGTACTTAGTCAAAACCCCGTTGTTGTCATCTTAAATATTATAATTAAAAAAAAAAAATGTTTTTAGGGAATAACTATGTGCCCTTATAATAATTTCGTGGTTAGAAGAAATTTCATAAAAAAAGCTAATATTTCAAGATCAATATTGTACACAGATTATATTAAGTCGCTCACAATAACACACGATTCAATACAAAACTTTGATTTGGAATATTATATGACTATGATTATTAAAATACAAGTAGTAATGACAGATGATGCTACTGTATCTCTGCCAGGGGTGCGGGTTGTTCGAAAGAGATACCGTGGCCCATGGCACACAGGCATCTGAGGGAACACGGGTGGGTTTTAGTCAGTAAAAGTATGACACGCCCTCCTGTTCCACCCAGAGCGGGGGAGAAGTCATTTGATGATTTCCCACCCTCATAAAATATGCATCACGTAAAATCAACTTTATAGGAATTAAGTATTTTGGCAACAACAAAAATAAAGGCTCGTCACAAGTAGCGCTCAGCTCTTGATTTTCAATATGGCTTGAGCTTCTGACCAGTATTGCTATAGGCAGTGTAGATTACACCAGATAAGTAGCACCATCGTCGAACATTGATCTAGGTACAGCCCGCTTCAAACAGTAAGGCGGCTCGGAATGTGAGGCAAGTCCCTGCGCAGTAACACATTCACGTGTCAGCGGGGGTCAGGGGGGCGGTACTGCGCAGCTAGGAACGCACTTCAGAACCGACAAAGTTTGACGCGAACTATAGTAGTAACTGTGAGTATATACGGCTGACGCTCCTTGGGCCGGCCGCAACACAACGCAAAAATCCTTCTACATCTGTATAGTGCTGTAATGTGCTATAAAGTTCTTATCTTTATACATTAGATAATTCAGATAATTAAAACAACGTCAACGTTGAGCTTAGACTCCGGATCATAATGGCTCATGACAATATTATTTATTTAAACTCATTAACTCCATCACCATTTATTTATAAGATAATAATTATATAAAATTGCACGTGAAAGGTGGTATGCCTGATAAAAAGATCTCCAGTCGCGCATTCAAGGCCTAAAAATGCATTTTTTTTGTATTTACGAGAAAATAAGACCTCAAAGTAAATTGAAAGTGAGATCAATGATAATGGTCATATGCTATTATGTGCAGGAGAATTTGTCAGTTAATTTATTGGACAGAATAGATTTACGCAGCTAATGAGCAAACTCAAATTAAACGGTGCATAAATCCTATTTTATTTAAGAATCAACCTTTTCGGTACTTTTGCGAAAAATAAAAAATACTTTTTTACAATATTGCCAGCATACGTGGTGATCTCGAATGCTCTTTCACCATTTAAAGGGAAGATGCCTTGGCATGTTCTACTTTTAAAATGTAGATGGCGTGAGTAATCTGCACAGTTATCAGTTTTGCTGTGTGTACCACATCAAAGTAGATTTAATTAATTTTGCATCTAATATCTTGTATGATGAAATTCCACAAAATATACTTTAGTAAGTAATTTAAGTGATGGATAAAGATTCCTAAATATATTATTTATAACTAGCTTCTGCTTCGTTTGTTGTATAACAAGTATCCACTGACCCTTAGAATAATTAATACAATACTTAATCCCCGCCTGAGGATCGACGTAACTGTCAATATCAAACAATTTCACAAAATTATTGCATTTTTGTACATACATTACAAGTACAAATATCTTAGAAGTCACGAAGATTGACAAAGTATAGAAAAACGGGCCTTAAAATATCAAACTTTGTAACCAATCTCATTATTTTAGAAATCTCAAACAGTGCTTATTAAGGTGGAAGTATCAGAATGCCCCGCGAAATTAAAATTATCCAAGGAGCGTTTTTTTGCAATTTGCAGGTCAGATTATATGTTGATCTAAAATAAATGTTACAAATATTTATTTATAGAATAATTTTAAAGAAAATAATCAATTTAACTCTTTATGTTCATATTCCTATTAAATGACTCAATCATGACATTTGAGGTCAATTCTAAGTTAAGGAGTTGTATTGCCGATTCCAATCATAATAATTATGTAAATCCATATTTGTTACCCCCCCAGTGGGGTTCCCGCATTGTCGTTGCGGGGGGGCTCAGTAACCGTGGTCACCCTCCCACGGTGAAGCGAAGAGGAACCCCAAGGTGGGGCCGCTCGTCAGGGCTTGTGCCTCCAAGCCGACGACGTAGCGGCCAAAAAGTAGGTTGCGGTGAGGTGCATCGCAACTGAGGCGGGCCGCGATGTCGAATGGGAGACATCGCGGCTGAGGGTTACAGGCTGCGGCGGAGGAGGAGTGCCAGTACTTCTGAGTAGCGCTCTTCCCTTCCGTAGCCTGGACGGGGCCGCCACCGTTTGATGGCGGACGCGGTGGGGCCGCAGGGGAAGAGGAGTGTCGGTATAGCGTTGGCCGCTCTCCCTATCCCCTGCGGCCGAAAAGTGGCTGGCGGCGGGGCTACTGTACTGACCCGTCGCAGGAGGACGTCAGCAGCAGCTGGTGGGGCCCGCAAGGGCCGATGCCTGCTAGGGGTGCGGGTTGTTCGAAAGAGATACCGCGGCCCCTGGCATACGGGCAGCTGAAGGAACATGGGTGGGTTTTAGTCAGTAAAAGTCTGACACGCCCTCCTGCTCCAACCAGAGCGGGAGAAGTCATTTGATGATTTCCCACCCACAAAAAAAAAAAAAGCCATATTTGTTACAGGGGTGCGGGTTGTTCGAAAGAGATACCGCGGACCCTGGCACACAGGCAACTGCAGAAACACTGGTGGGTTTTAGTCAGTAAAAGACTGACATGGGAGAGCGAGAGAAGTTATTTGATGATTTCCCAAACTCAAAAAAAGCCATATTTGTTGCGTTCGCGAACCATATTTTGATCAACATACAATCTGACACTGGACCTGCAAATTGGAAAAACAACGTAAGGTTGAATTTCGCATTTCGCAAAATATTTTAATAACACATCCCCCTTAAATACAAGAATAAAAGACAAAACTGTGCTGAAAAGACACATAAATATAGTCCGACATATATTTAAAAAATATCCTTTATACTCCTCCTCTCACAATTATAATTTTTAAATAAATATAATTCACAAGATTGCGTCAAATACGTCTGGTCGAATTTGCCGACAAAAAAAAGGTCAATTTGGACGTTTTTTCATTCTTGTAGATAAAAAAAATACACATAACATCACCATCAAGCCTGCTGCGTTTCTTTCCCATATTTCACGACATTTCTCCCGTCTCGACATGTCGTACGACTAGTCTTGCGATTAGTCGTGGTCGTGTAGCAAGCGCGTGCCTACACGATGTGTCAAGCCTGTGGCGGTTCGTCGAGCGGATTGGCTCGCGGTAACTCGTCGTTTTGCGATTCTTCGCGCGGCTCCGGGAATGTGGCGGAAGACGATCCGCTGCGACTTGTAGAAGTTGAAGTCGCGGTGGAGGAGTCGCCCGCTTGAGTACTGTTTGAGTCCCTGGGGATGTTAAGAGGTTATAAGAATAGGCTAACAGCTAAGGAAGAGAGCAGTCTTAGAAAATAATTCGTATACCACTACTGGCCTGGTAAACAGCAGTAACAGGAAGTACCTATTAGAACATCGTCACGATACACAAAGTGGATTAAATACGTATTATCAAAGCTAACGCAAAAACACCCAAGCAAAGTAAATAAAATTCATATGGGACCAACCCCTGAAGCCTAGCCTAACATTAAAAAAAGAATTTTCCAAATCGACCCATCGCCGGAGATATCGCAGAACATACATATAAAAAAACAGACCAATTGAGAACCTCCTCCTTTTTGAAGTCGGTTAAAAATGTATTTATACTAGAAATACTACCTAACTTAAACCTCGAAAAAATATATGTTTAAACGAAGTTAATACTGGTTTAATAAGAAAAAAAAATAAACGCGGAGTAAACTATAGTTCGACTTTTTATTGTACTCTGTAACTTGACAGTTGAAGGGGCAGATTTTGACAAGAAAAAGATAGTGAGGTGGTGTAAGAATGAAC
This sequence comes from Polymixis lichenea, assembly GCA_949091785.1. Lineage (NCBI taxonomy): Eukaryota > Metazoa > Arthropoda > Insecta > Lepidoptera > Noctuidae > Polymixis > Polymixis lichenea. The sequence goes on along the minus strand of OX420948.1, from coordinate 20,477,626 downwards.
GAAATTGAATGATCTTGAAAGAATGTACTTACAAGCAAATTTTTTTATAAAGGTAATAGTGATGTCAATAAAATGGTCCATACGACACATAATCATCTTCTAATACGTGAGATACACAAGCACTCCATGACGATGGGGTCACATCACTAACCCCTTCTTCAAATATTTTTTTAAATTTCTTTCATCTTAAAATATTTATTATTGTATGCGACATGCCCCTTTACCTATGCCCAAATTAATTCTATTGGGTTTTTTTTTGGGGTGGGAAATCATCAAATAACTGCTCCCGCTCTGGGTAGAGCAGGAGGGCGTGTCAGACTTTTATTGACTAAAACCCACCCGTGTTCCCTCAGTTGCCTGTGCCAGGGGTGACGGTATCTCTTTCGAACAACCCGCACCCCTGGCAGGCATCGGCCCTTGTGGACCCCACTAGTTGTTGCTGACATCTCTGACGGCACGCGTGGAACACTACGCGCCGTCGACCCAGGCATTTTTTTTTTTGTTTAACGTGGAGAAATTCCTACTGCGCTACCACGGGGAGATAGCGCAGTTATGTGGGACTGTAACCCACTAAAACTCCACGGTGTCCTCCAGTGCTGCTTGGGGCGGGAACACGGAAACGCGCAAGCCATCCGCCAGCCCGTCGCGGCTGTCCGTCACCGGACCCTCCTCGGAGGAGAATAACCCCATTTTTTTTAAATTATAATGGGTTGAGTTAAAAAAAAAAATTTAAATTAAACCATTTTTATAATTTATTCTTCTTTGAACTGTTAAGTTACTGAATATAATTAAAAGTCGAACTTTAATACAAAGTACATACTCGGGATCAGAGCCACTATTGATCATGACATCACCATCTTGCGAGCGAAACGGAAAGTATAGCGCGCTCCTTCCTACTTATGGCCGTAGTGAAGCGCAGTGGTTATCAATATATATATAGTAAAAAAAATTCTTTATGTGGCTATTCCGGCTCGTAAAGTGTACTAACTTATGAAATCCGTTGGTCTGGCACGTGTTGTAGGCACCGCAGTGCTGGCACTTCAAACCTACTACGTGGAACTTCACCGTTGACAGCTGAAGCAAAATAATTATAACATTTATATAACATAACATCACGCCTTGTTTCTCCGAAGGGAAGGGCAGAAGTGTACCTATAGTACACCCACATTTCGCCTGTTATTTTTAAGTTCCATTATAGGTGGCGACCCTATTGCCATCACCCCGGCACAAATCCAGACTCCGGGTTGCCACTGAGAAATTCCAGATGGAAAAATCCAATAACACTTTAAATAATAAGCCTTTATTGTTCCCGATGGACCCGAGCCCATCGTGTCCATTCCCTTCAATCAGCTACGCAGGTGGCTTCAGGACTATACCCAGACCACCTGCAGGGCAGTTCTCGACACCAGGCTGCAGGCAGTCTAGGGAAGCAATGCCATCTTTGGATAACAGGCTGACCACATGTCTGTTACGCCTGGACAGAAAGGGTCTGCTTCTGGTGACTGGGACCATCACGGGACACTGCCCGCTAAACAAAAACTTCTACACAATAGGTATAACGGACAGCCCCCTGAGCAGGGCCCGCATGGAGGCTGAGGAAACCGTTGCGCATGTGCTTTTCGAATGCACAGCCGTAGCCCAGACTAGAACAGAAACCCTCGGAGCACCCAAATCTTACACGGATGTTCTCAACATACCAGGAGATATAGTGAACTTCTGGAGGGAAGTGGGCTGGCTGGAATAACCACCCACGGTCGCCATGGCTCACGCACAATGGTCCACTTGAAGGACTAAGTGCAGAAACCAAACCCACTAACATAGAACATGTTCCCGCTGCTCACACATTGACATACTCTCTATGTGCGGTTCCCAACTTTTTGTACGACAAATGAAGTATAATTATTAAGATCGGAGAAATAAAATGAACAGTATTTACAAAAGAAAACAGTATTTTATTGTTTTGACGTTTTAAAGACACATTTTTTGGAGCTTCTTGCACAATTGCAAAACAAAAATCGGTTATTTTTTGTATAATGCGTTCTGCGCTGCGCATGAGTGGCACTCACTTGAAATTTACAGTTTCGTTCTGAAATGTAGTTTGTATACGGACGTTTACATTTTATACAGACTTTACGTATGGCTCCGGATACCAGCGGACATAAAAAATTGTATACTTTTGTTTAGAACAGTAAAAAGTATTAACGAACGAAAAACAGTACAATACTGTTTTTAACAGTATGGTTGGGAACCCTATCTCTATGTGAGTGTGCCTGTGGCACTATAGCATAGTGCAGATTGGTGGATGTGACACGTCTTCTTTTTTAGGTTCTAAAACATGCTTGTTTTTGACGATGCTTTTTTAGTATCGGTTTTTGAGAGCCTGCATTTAATCCCACCATTTGAGGATGGCCATCTTGGGCCACCGCTTATTGCAAAGTACACTTAAATAGAATAAAGATAAGTGCTATATTACCTTATGACAGTCCTTGCAGAGTATAGTGGCTTTGTAATCTGCGTATTCCGGCGGCATCGGTGTCGCAGCTACCTCAGAGTCCAGATAACTCCACAACTGAAGAGAAAAACAGGATAAAAAAAGTTTATTTAAATTAGACAAAAAGAAAAACGAGCATTGGCATCATATCATTTCTATGCAGGGGGTTCAGAATAATGTAGTGAATTCATGGTATAACAGAAGACGCTTCGAGGTCCCTGTACCCCGGCAAAAAAATCAAAATACTTTATTTCACATAAACCTACATGGGCACTAATAAAACGACATGAAGCGACAAATTGGAACCGTGCACCTAGCTTCTGACGTTTCATAAGTGCCCTTGCAGGTTTATGTGAAATAAAATATTTTGATTGATTGATTGATTGATTGACAGAAGATAGATGCACGGTTCCAATTGGTCGTTTCTAATGGAGAAGAGGCGGCAAAAATCTCCACGGTTACTCTTTTACAAATAATTAGTCATAAGCTAGTTCACAATACAGGGTGTAAGGGAAACGCTTCCGAAAACGAAGACAGGTGGTAGGGCTAGTGATTCTCGATACAGTACCATAAAAAAATCTTCTCTTTTTTTTACAATTTTTACCCAATTTTTTAGCATTTTTTGTACACTATGCTGCGAGAACTGTTAAATGAACCATTATTTGAGATTAAACAAATTTAAAAACGACCCCATGTCCAGGCGGCGACTTTAGGTTTAGGCATCCTTTGTAAAGCGCCGCCAAAATAAAATAAGTAGAAACATTACAGAAGCGTCAAACGTTTTAAATTGATGCAAAATAACCAATTAAAGACGAAAGGTTATTGGTATCCGTTTGCATTTAGGTTGTATAAAACCTACGTTCTGGCTTCGGAAGCGTTCCCCTTACACCGTGTATATAAATGTACACTGTGTTTTCATACATCTCGTGGCGACGCGATAAAGGTTCCTGGAAGTTCAAACTCACGTTAGTCATATCGATCATGCTCGTCTGGCACGTGGGACAGGCGTAGTGTCCGGAATGCAGCAGCTGTTCGAAGCAGGGCCGGTGCAGCAGGTGGCCGCAGTCCGGGATGTGGCACGGGATGCGGGACGTGTGGATGTCCTCTAGGCACACGGGACAGTTCGAACGGGATACGTTCTCTACGCACTGTGGATTGGATAAAAAAATATTACATAGCATAACATTGTTCCTGTATTCCCCGAAATTGTAGTCAGAGGTTGTCGGGCTAAGTACATCCACATTTTGCTAGTTATGTTTAAGCCCAATGTAAAAGTGGATGAGCCTATTGGCATCAATTGGGCAGATCCAGACTCCGGTTGGTACTGATAAATTCCTAAAGAAACACCCCGATTAAAGTTTCATAATTATAATCAGCCTTTCCTACTGCTGGGACACAGGCCTCCTTTCGGTGAGAGGGAATGGGCCATAATCCTCCACGCGGGCCTAGTAATGCCTGGATACTCACCCTGTGGCCAACTTGCTGCAGTTGCACGGGCAAGCACATGTTGCAGCGCTCGCAGTGGAAGAACCGGTCCCTGCCACCGACGCGACAGATGCCACAGCCGTCACAGTGGTACTGCCGCTTGTCATCATCGTCGAACAAGTTGCAGATCAGGCACGAGTACTGTGAAAATTAAGATATAGGACGATTCGTTGTATAAATAGGCAGTAACAAGTAAAAGCTATTCTATTTCTTATAATAAAAATAACTGCAGCGTGTTACAGACTTAGGCCATTTTTGCCAGGTTTTTTTTTATGTGACGATGTTTTATCGCGCACTGGATTTTCAACGCACTGCTTCACGCCGAAAGTCGAATATTCATCAGTATGCTTTTTTGACGCAATAGGAATCGTTCTGCTGGATTCTGGATGCTTATATGCCGAGTGTTGATAATCCAGTGCCCGATAAAACATCGGCGTTATCAGCATAATAGTGGCTGAGGTCAGTGAGAGCTGTGCAAAGATTGACTTCAATCTCCTCAAAGTTGGTAGCTTGACAAATGACAAGTGGCAGGTCGTAATCGTATAGAAAGCGGGTCGTTTTCTGGCTAACCGGTTGGTCGTTAGTGTATATGTTGAAAAGTAGCGGGGCCTTGAACTAGTCCATTTTTTTGAGCTCGCCATCTACTTCTATCTTCAAAAAGGTTCACCTGGAATCGTCGGTTACTAAGCAGTTCTCTAAGAATTCGTGTAAACCTTAGATCCTCGGTCAGGTTGGTTACCTTCCACAGCGAGCGTATAATATTTACTGTGTCGTATGCTGCCGACAAGTCCACGAATACTGCGCCCGTCGTTTTCTTTGTTTCAAACCCATCCTCGATATGTTGAATCGGGTTAAGGACCTGGCAACCCAGCTTGCTCTGGAATTCGGTTTAGGTCTACCAGGTTTGTGGGACGGGCTAACAATAATCTTTCGAAGAGTTTGTAAGTCTTCACAAGATGTGACCCAGATGATGTCTGGAGTTTCTTCTCAGAAAAGCAGATAGGAAATGCCGACCTCGTCTATTTTTTGAAATATAATTATGGTGTAGACGTGTTTGTATAAACCTAGGTAGGTTTTTATCGTGTAGTATCCCTTCGAAGCATCATTAGAAACTACTCAACACCACAAAACACAACAATTCCGAAAGCAAGCACACACGTCGTCAATGCTGTGACGAAAGATTAATCGAATTATTGGTTTCATAAGCCACCGCAGCTGTCGCTAGAAAATTATAATATTGTTTGCTATAGTATGCGTCGAAAATCCCTTGAAAACCGATGAACACGCATAGCGTGCCGAAGAACGTAATTAGGGTGCATTGCATACACGCCATACCCCTTGTTTTATGTGCTGGAAATGTTAATCGTGATAAGATCTATGCAGATTAATACATTTAAGTGAATCATCAAAGGTGTCACACCTTGGATGGAGGTAAGATAATAAATCGATGAGTGTTGTTGATATACACTAGAATTTGTAATTGACAGTTCAAAATGAGATTAAGAAATTGTTTTGAACCTACTTGTCTATACTAATATTATAAAGAGCTGAAATTTCTTTATAAGTTTGTTTGTAGGGGGGGTAATCTCTGGAACTCAAAGTCGGTTTAGAATACAATGTGCAAAACATTTAATAGCCCAATTTTTGAGGACGATTATGGGCTATTAGGAAGGTTTTATCATCCCGCTATGACCCTTATGAGCCGAGCAAATCTTTCTTTCTTTTACGCGGCGGGTTGGGGAAGCTAGAACCTAGCAGAAGCTAGTTTTTTTTTTAATAAATCTGGTACGCAAAGCCAGATCACAATCATCATGAGTTTTTGTGTGTATCTGTCCTGAAGGTTTGTGAAACTAACAAAACCCAATTTGATGGCTAAACATTAGTGATAAGAAGTTAGACTTGCTTCAAAGCATACATATACATGTTTAATAAATCAATAATCTGATTGTTTTTAAGCCATTGAAGTAAAATTTAATATTTGTCATACTCTCATGATAGTGGCATGAAAAACTGTCTAGGAAAGATAACATTTTACGTTTTATAACTTTTCTGTTTTTACAAGTTTTGTGACTGGCAAAACTAAGTAAATATTCATAATTATGTGTCATGAACTCATGAGTACCTATTATTTTAATAATTTAAATAACTTCAAAATATGTAATCTTAATCAAATATTTAATTTTTCATCAAGGCTTAGTGCAGTGTTTGAATGGTGTCTTGTCCAGTTTACACATTTATAGTAAAATAATGATGACCTAACAATGCAAAAATACCTATGAACATGACCTACATTTGGTTTGTTTTTGTGTTTTTTGTTTTGTGTTTCATCTGTTTCTCAGTTAGTTTTAATATTAATCTGGCAGTATTTTATGCGGCCTACCCAAATGTCCTGTATTTGGTATTGTTCGTCAAATCGTTGAGCTCCTCAAGTTCTGAGTTAAGCTGTATGATTACTGATAAATGTGTGCACTGAATGGACAGGTCCACTCAATCTGTGTGGTTCTTTCCTCAAAAGACCATTTCAGACACCGATCCACATGGTCTTCACATGATCTGACCGAGATTATGTCTGGACTTTAAAAGAGACTGTGACCTCTGAGTTTGTTTCGGCCTTTCTTCTCAGAGTAGTCAGATAGGAAACGCCGACCTCATCTAGTTTAAAAAAATATGATTGATGTGTAAAAGTGTTTGTACAAACCTACTTACAGAAATAAAGTCATTTATCATGAGATAAAGTTGCTATTAATCAACAAAATTACATTTCACTGAAAATCCGCCAATATTTGCCTATATAATCAAAGGCAAAGTCAAGTCGTTTAATTAATTAATTGGTATTTATCACAGTACGGAAAATGTAGTCTTCTATGCAGAAACACACAATTAAGAGTTCTTTTTGTTGTCTTGATGATTGACCGATCTACTTGTGTTTGTGAGGACCTTATAACTGCATCAATAAGCACAGTATGTGTTGCTATTCCTAAGAATAAAAACAAACCAAGCAACAAATTATGAGTTGAAGCTACAAAACAAACCTTTCCAAATCGGACTCCACAGCTCTCGCACTCTTCTTGCACTTTCTGTCTCTTGTCACATTCCGTACATATGAGTTCCGTGACTGACTTCCGGTTGAAATAGTGCTGTTCGTTTTCATCATGGCAGTATCGGCAGACATAGACTTTGTTGCAGCATGGTGTCTGAAAATGATAATTTAATTTGTTTTTAAAGTTCATTTATGTGTAGAAATATATAAAAAGAAAAATTGTGTTCATTTCTTTTTTGGTTATATGGTACACAGATTAAATGGAATTTTGTGTAGTGAAAAAACCAATAAATATAAAAGAAAGTTTAAAAGAAGACTGAAATTGTTTTCATAAGTCTGAATTTGTTAATTAATTTTATGTGAAATGTAGTGACTTTTGCTACCCATTCAATTAGTATTTTACCAAAGATTCTGGTGATGTCATTTGGCTATAATTGAACTAGAAAGGGCAATAAATTTTCACCCCTTATCTTTGCATTTTCACTTCAGAAGCAAGTCTATCCCAGGCAAACAAGAAAAGAAATATCCAAAACAGAATATGAGTTACTAGACTTATAACCAGTAATCGGACAATCGGGCACTAGTATACCAAAACGTCACTTTTATTCCGTCAAAAGAATAAAAGGGACATGCCTTTCAGAATCCCGGATCCCAGAATATTTGAAATTCCTGAGATTGCTAAAAATGTTCTGTTCTCATAAAAAACAATAAATTAGTTGATTCAATCACTAATCTTTTAGATAGGTAAATCCATTTCCACTACTTGACCACATTCTGCACATTATCATTTTTTATTGATATTCCATTTGTTTTGAATAAAATAAAGATACTAAATCAAAATAACCATTGCTATAATTTCATTAAGTTTGTTATAGTTGTTTTTACAAAATTGTTCAATCCGGAATCCGGGATTACTTATTTATTCCGAAAGGAATGTCCATTATTATTCTTTCGTGAGTAGAAGTTTAGGTATATAAGCACCCAATTATCCTACCACTACTCATAGCCATCATTATTATTTGCTAATATTACATTTATCTTCTTTGACTTGTGCTTTAGCAAACAAAGGACTCTCCATCAAAGTTCTAAATATAAAATCATCAAGTATCAAACTGCAATACCAAATCTTTGAAAGTGAACTCTAGATAGTGCATAAAAGAGGTCAATTGGTACCAATAACTAATAGCTGTCATGCCTATAAAATGCCACATCTTGGGAGAAATAATTGCGGAAAAGTTCAAGATTACTTTCTTTATTTCGCCACAATAATAACGCATGATGCGCGCCTTCCAGTTCGTTGACTTTATCTTTGTTTCTGAAATCCGCATGTCACTATCGGAAGACTTCTACGATGTTGTGTTTATATATAGACCGCGACTGTTTTGTTCCCGGCTATCGCATATAAAACCAAATTAATCAATAAATATCGATTCACTGACGTCTATATATGATCTACTTCTTACCACAAACTTTGCGCGACGTTTGTAATGAGCGCAGCCGATCCGCTTTTCTTTACTCGGCTCTGCGTTCAATTCATCATTGTTAATCACAGTTTCTTCGTTTTCCGTAGACATTTTTTCGGCTAATACACCGATGCACTTCCCGATAACAACACACCAAGGTCTCAGGACGTCATTCAATAGATTCTTTCAATTATTGGACTATTGAACAACATTCTATTTGCATGACATTTGGCTGAATTGTGTGTGATTGTGTGATTTGCATGGCACTTCCATGGATTTAAATTAGTTATTACGCATAGCTCAAGCGTGACGGAGACAGCATTGCAAAATTGACTTCAGTAAAACAGAGATAGACGAAACCTTGATGCCAAAGTTATACATTTATTTTGAGCACGAAGTCAAACTTCGTTTGACGTATCGTATAACACGTTTAGTTATTCCATCAAGCTAACGTGCCAAATAAAATACGTATTTCTTGAAACTTTCACTTTTTGCATATTTAGTAACACAACCACATTCAACTAAAGATATATTATGCACGTTGCTACTTTATAGTTGAGCTAAAAAAAATGCTATTTTGAATTTTGTCTCACGAGTAGGCATCTTCTTTAAAGTGGAGCAGGACCACGCCGAGCTGGCACCTGTCGGTAGCCCAGGGCGGCAAAACTAAATGGGGTCCCACACTACCCAGGAATGAAATTCGAAATATTTAGCAAGCTACCATAATCATCTAAAAGGTAAAGTTTTCTTTTGACCAGACCATACTTTTGTGATACTTTGTCGACAACAGAAAAGCTAGAGCATCAAACGAATAGAGGATGGTAGAGCGAGCAAAGCAAAATGTTTTGCACCCGAAATAGTTTTGACTATTCGTACAGAAATTGGATTGACTTTGTCGACTTACGCTGAGAAGTCTGAGAAAAAAAAACTACGTAGGTTCCAAAAACGAAAAGTTTAGCACCCAACTTTTATATTTAGTAAGCGTAGGAGGCCCTCAACTACAAACTACGTTTTACTTACGAAATATATTTTGGTCTCGTTTGGGATTTGATTTAAGTATAAGTATTTCTTGAGTTTTAGCTATTCACAACTACAATACGCTTCCGTACAGAATCGAACATCAATGAACGTTATCGTTGGATTTGTATGAGTCCTATAAACGCTGTTAACAGATCCAAAACCCGAATATGTTGTCAGTTTAAATCAATTATACGACCGCTATTCTTCCAACAGCTGTTTACGATAGCCTGTCGAATGCTTGTGAATAACTATGGGACTGGGGGCCAAGGCGGACTGCACCTGCCGCGCCCTTTGGCTTTTAGTGGGTATTGCACAGAGCCAGAAAGTGATGCAGCGTTTGCGCTAGCGTGGGGCAGGCAGGGCAAGAGCCCTGGGCGCCTATCGAAAGTGGGCGCAAAAAGTCGCCAATTAATGAAATAAAAAACATCAATAAACAAACCACTTCATACTGTTACCTTCATCTAAGAAATCTGAAGAGCTACTTGAATATATTGTGCAGTACGAGGGTCAAAGTGTATTTCCAACTATTATTTCTATTCTAATGATCTTAAAATTGCAGCATTGCAAGCAATTTTTAGCAAGTTGAAATTAATGCCTTCGTTATTGAAGGCTAAAATTGGTCAAGAAAGGTTATGCGACCTAGCTTTGCTCAGTGTAGACCAAAAATAATTTATGGAGGGGCGCAAATGTGATGCGTGCCTTAGGCGCCATTTTCTATTGGTACGCCCCTGGCGCTAGGGGACCATACACCATAGTTGTATTGCTCACACTGAAGCCCATTGGAGCCATTGGAGGACTCGCGGCCGACTTAACAGCGGCGGCTTACCTTACTTTGGACATATCTAAATCCAGGCGCAGTCCGAGGGGTGTCCCCTAGGACCCCTAGGACTTTGGGGGGGCGGGTCACAGACAAAGTCTACCTACATGGTCATGACCCCCCCAAAGCCGTAAACGTAAAGCTTAAAATAGTTATTTTTCGAAAATATAATACACTTTCATATTATTATGTAGGTAGACTTTGTGATCCGCCCCCCCAAAGTCTTTGGCTGCGACCACGCCTGTCTAAATCTCATAATAATATCTTATATTTTTTTCCATATGAGCAAGATATAAGATAATATGAGTTCTACAATATTAGCGCTATCGTTAACTCCGTGGATAGTGCTTAGCCCTATAAATATGATGTTCTGTGACTTAGCCTATCATCGCAATGTCATAGAAATGCAATGTCAGTAAAGACAAGACAATGGCAAAATTTTAGTAATTTAGCATAAAATGTGAAAAACTCAATAAAAATTGTAAAAGTTAAAAAAAATCCGTTTGTAACAACATGTCCAATTTTCCCGTAATTCTAGTTATTTTGTTCTTATATCAGGCGGCAGCGCTGATACCTCCAAAGTTCCAATGGAAATTCATGGACTTTGCATGGACCAGCGGAGACTCCTGCAAAGAAAGAGAATCGTCTTTAGCCAATGGGACGTATATACCCAGCAACAACTTGCCGACTGGAATAGCGAGGTGGAAAGACAAATTGTTCATCACTATACCCCGGTGGAAAAAAGGCTAGATCTTAATTTTTATTTTAGGAAAACGCAGGCTCATACCAATCAATACTCATACCCTATTACTTATCTGGCGAAATAGGGGTGTATTATAGGTACACCTCTGCTCAACCCTTCGAATAATGCAGGCCTGATGTGTTTAAATTGACTAGATACCTACCGATTGCGAGAATTTTTGTGTCGACTTTTCATGAACGGCAAGCAGTTACGAACCATTATTATGTCTTCGAACTTCCTCGTTGGGGTAGAGTAGAGACCGGGATTGCCGAATTTTGAATCCTGGTTTCAATATTCGGGTCATTTGGGGTTTAAATTCTGTGTGGCATCTTGTGCCCAGATTTTTCCTGGTGTATGGCAATAGTTTGTACACACGGCTACACATCAAGCCATACAGTTCCAGTATAAGCTGATTGTATTGCACCGCATTGTATAGGATTTCCGTACAGTGCGAGATCAGCGTAAACTGGAGACGCGTGTGTACGCTGCCCCTATTACATTGCACTAAAACAACTAAATCCGAATGTGCCCACTATACACCTCTGTCTTTCCCTTCGTTGTGGAATACAGTAGGCATGTTATTCTTCAATAGTTTATAGATCTAACCTGAGAAGTATTTATCTGAACAGGCGTCCCTTCTTCCCTGAACTACGTCTATCTGAACGACACACAGGATGCACCTCTGTATCCGTACCCGAACTGGAATGAGGCATGTCTGACCCACGACGGCAAAGTGACCTCCAACAGAACTGTCGTGTCCACCTTCAGGATTCACGTTGACAAGTGCAATCGTCTCTGGGTCGTAGATAATGGAGTATCCGATATGGCTGGTAAGTGCTTTTCATTTACAAACGTCCACATTCATTTTGGCAAAAAACGTCCACGAATTCTTTGGGGGCGTCCATTAATTACGTGAGGCGTTTAGGGGGGTCGAGTCGAATCTCAATCAAGGTCACGTGGGGGAGAATGAAATTACGTGATATTTTCCGCAAAGAAACAATGTAACATTACGAGAAAACCGGGTTAAATGATGTAAAACATGTTTTATCCGCCAATATGATATTTATCGCGGTTATGCGAACGCCACAAAGTAGCACAGTAACTCCTCGATGGTTAAACCGCCACCGGCCAGCCAAGCCAGCCAAATGCAACGGATAAATCCAGCGCAAATAAGCACAGATTAACGTTTTTACACAAAAACACGTATTTGAAATATCTCACGTGAGATTATGGGGAGGGGTAGGGTCGAATCTCACGACATCTTACTAGAGCGGGGGTAGGGTTCGAAAAATCGCCAAAATTGCCTCACGTAATGAATGGACGCACCCTTATCTATTTGATTTGTGCTGAACATACACATCTGGTATAGGTACATCTACATGGTATACAGGGCAGGGACATCTAAACGCAACCTGTTATCATGGATACCTACATGATTCTGAATCTGAGTTGAGATTTTTCGTCGCTTATTAAATAAAAAAAATGTTGTTCCATAAATTTGTATTCCATATAGTTGGTTGCACTTTTCTATAAAATAGCCAATTTTTTTATGATAACCGACGAAACATTTTTTACACTGGTGGTCTAGAATCTTGTGCTGAATTCATGGTTACTGTTTGGTGGTCTATGTCCCTGCCACCCTATATAATACACCAAGTACTGGGTATATCTGGTAACAGGTCCACCGCATCGTAGAAGACATAAGCGCTAGCTTCCAGCGTGGTACGATGACTGGTGCAGTATTCTTCGATATAGCGAAAGCATTCGACAAAGTCTGGCACAATGACTTATTATATAATAAGCTGTACAAACTCGGTGTGCCTGACCGTCTCGTACTCATCTTACGAGACTTTTTGTCGAACCGCACCTTTCGCTATCGCATAGAGGGAGCGATTTCATCCCCCCACCCCATACGCGCCGGCGTCCCTCAGGGCGCCGTGCTGTCCCCTCTCATTTTCACGCTATTTACTAGCGATATCCCAAAACGTAGACTGGCAAAGTTGGCACTGTTCGCAGACGACACAGCCATATACTACGCTGGGAAAAATCAGGACTCGATAGCCTCCAGGCTCCAGACCGCAGTCAATGTTCTTGGCGCGTGGTTTAGAAAATGGAGGATTGAAGTAAATCCGGACAAAAGTCAAGCGGTTCTCTTTTCGCAACCGCGACACAGACCTGACCCCCCCCCCCGGCCCATCTCCATTTTTGGCAAGCCTATCCCTTGGGAGAAGCAAGCTAAATATCTAGGAGTGATCATGGATCAGCACCTCTCCTTCTCTGAGCACATCAAGAAGGCGCGCTCACGCGCCGCCTTCGCTCTAGGAAGGTTGCACTTGCACTCTGTTCTGAATGCACGCAGCAAGTTGTCACTCAAGTGCAAGTTGCGAATATACACGGCGTGCATAAGGCCAATCATGACCTACGCTAGTGCAGTCTTTGCACACACTAAGCCCCGATACATCCATAGGATGCAGACCCTCCAAAACCGTTTCCTTCGCCAAGCTACAGGCTCGCCATGGTATGTTAGGAACGAGATCCTCCATCTCGACCTTAGAATCCCCACTATAGCTCAGTTCCTTAAACGCATTTCAAAGCGTTTTTTCGATTCCGCCGCGCAACACCGCAATCCACTGATTGCGAAGGCCGCTAGTTATGTCCCCAGTAGAATCAGTAGAATCCGCCGGGCAAGACATGTCCTTTCCGACCCTGATGACCCCGCCACTCTCCTTCAAGAAAGCAGTAGGGCCACCAGTACAGGACACAAATAAGTACAGACCGTGTTTCCGACCTCGCCGCCGAGGTCCTCGCGCCCGCGAAGACCCCGAGTTAACGAAATGACCCCCGACCGTCCCTTGCCCGCAGAAGTGCCAGCCCGCGCCGAAGCTGAGCAAGTAGAGTTAAAATCCCCATGATCTAATAATAATGAAATTATTTGATCCAGCCTGTCCCCACTTGCTGCCCCCCCAACAGTGACTCCCTGAGCCGAGGCTCGTACCCCGCAGGGGGTGCCCTCAGTGCGCAGTCGCTATAGGTTAAGCGTAGTTTTGTAAGCCCTGGCTGGAGGCTCTTAGTCTAAAAGCTATTAGTCCCCACAGGAAAGCCCGGTTGAGCAGTTACGGCCTCTCAAGGTCAACTGCGAGATGTCATTTCCAAAAAAAAAAAAAGGTATGTCTGGTCATATACGTAACTCCTACATTATCTACAGTAGGTGTGATAGTATTGTATAAAACCAGATGCATGATCGTAAACGAAGGAGACCTAAGGATTTTAGCAGGTGGCGTTCTGTAGTTTCTGCTTACCCCCATGAGAAGGTGTGAGTTTATTTATGTCGCATGTTTTGAATTTCACAAAGTTTTTCGTGTCGAAGTTACCTCAATCTGTCAAGTTTCTTTGATAGTTTTTCAACTTTATACAAAAAGAATGAGGTTCATATTCAATTGGGTAAATTTTACGGTTTGGGATAGCTTGATGTGCTGGCGTCTGTACCTAAGTTAACACCCATGTTAAGTTTGGTAGGTACCTACTTACCCACACTTATTCAGTCTTATTACAAAAAAAACTATATAAGCCTTGGTTTAAACCTGTACTATCAAGTCCAAGCTTATCTATAAAACCATGGCCTAAAATTGTTCCTAATACGAAACATTTACAAACCATGGTTTTTTAACACCGTCATTTGAACCATTGTCCTTATATCTACCACAGATTAACACAAATTTCAGTCATTCGTAATGAATTTATGATATCATTCTATTGCAACGGCTTATGCCAAGAAAAGAACGTCAAAATGTAAGGCACAGCTGATTTTATTTTCATGATTTCAGGTTTGGGCCCATAGTAAAAGTTGTTCATAATGATGAGTAGGTACAATTACCCCTTATGAAGTTAACGGTCATTAAAATTACACCCTGTGTATGTAATGCCATCTACATTCGTTAAAATATCCATGCCATCTTTTATATTGAGATGGTTTTAAATCCGATTTGTCTGTGTTCATTTTTTTTGTGTGCAATAAATTAAATGTATCTTACATTGTATTACATTCAATTTTAGTAAAATGTAATCGATTTTTGCACAGTAATTTATGACGCATAATACAAACATATTAAAAAAAAAGTTATAATTAAAAAACAAAAAACTAGCTTTGGCCCGCGGTTCCGTAGAAATGATTTTTCGCGGTAATGTGCATCGAGTCAAGTAGGTAGTATCGCAGTGAAGATCTATCGCGGTAACGTGCAGCGAAGTGTAGGGGCTTCGCAGAGGCGGTTTTTCGCAGTAACGTGCATCGCAATTTTGTAGCATCGTATTAGCATTTTTTTTTTTTTTTCTTTTTTGTGCGTCGAAATTCCGTAGGTATTCTACTCCTACAGCTGTGCTTCCTTTTAATTCTTTGTACCAACAAGTATTGTTTGAATTCCACAGGGGATGTGGTACAAGTATCAGATCCAGCCGTGCTAGTGTTCGACTTGACGACAGATCAGCTGATAAAGAAGTACATCCTCAAAGGAGATGTGTTAAGGGAGTCATCCGTGCTGACTAGTATTGTAAGTAGTATGTAGAGTGCTACAAGGATTTTTTGGCACCTGATTGACATTGACAGGAGGCGCTGTTTGTACAGCCCGATTCCAATTTTATGGCACCTCGGAACATGAGGCGAGTCACTCCGCAGTAGCAAATTGACGTGTCAGCGGTGATGAGGGGTGAGGTTCTCCGTATGCACGAAATCAGTTGTTTCGGCATAAGTTACGTGCGGTTCCAACTCTGTATTACTTACGGACTATACGACATGTTGCGTACTTGCGACTCTCGCTGCCTACAGTGCTTACTTACTAAACATGTTATTTGATCTTTGCTCCCTTTTATGTGCGCCCTTTTATGAGTTACCTGTTTATGCAGGTAGGCCTATCACAGCGCAATAATGTGGTCACTTTAGTAAGTTTTTAGTTTAGTTTAGAAAAATGCATAAAAATATAAAGCTGTATTGCCTAGTTTTTAAGTTGCTCCATATTGCATGATATTGTGTGGCTTGACTGGACACAGGTTGCTACATATTGCCATGCCCCTAAATTTCTGGATGTAGTCGTGACGTCATAGTTGACAAAAATTTACCAGGATGCATCAATTTTAGTTGCTCGTGTAAGCGCACCTTAAGTGCGACCGGTGCACACGGTGGCTCAGGTGTTTAGTGTCACTGTTAAGTCTGCGACAGAGCAGTAGCAGTTCAGAATGCTATTCATTTTTCAGTCTGTGGAAACCTTAGGCAAGGAATGCAGCACCAGCTACGCATATATCACGGATATGGGGTCAAACGCCCTCATCGTGTACAGTTTAAGAGACGACGACGCGTGGCGGGTTGAGAACCATTACTTCCACTTTGACCCCCACGCTGGGGTCTACAAGGTTGGAGGTATTGACTTCTATTGGAGTGATGGAGTATCTTCTTCGACTTTATCGCAGCCGAAAAAAGATGGGTGAGCAGATTTTTGCTTTTACTGGATTATTTTAAACCTTATCTTGTTCATAAAGTTTACTTTGATGTTGATCAAAGCCATCGTACCAACAGCACAAAATGACTCATTTTACTCTCAATCAGACGCAGAGTATGATGCCCTAGGGTTAGGTGGAGCTTCGATCTTTGCAGGTGGTCTTCGATCAACAATAGCATTGTTGATCGAAGTAGGTGGTAGCAGCTGGATGAGAGCAGACAAAGATGAACAGCGGTGCGATTGGAGACGCCTACGTCCATTGTCCATCAAATGACTAGGTAGCTGATGATAATTTTCAGTAATTTAAAATTTAACTTTCAGTTACTGCGATTTATATCTTCATCCGACGTCCAGCACTAAACTGTTTAAGATGTCAACTAAGCTGTTAAGGGATAAGAATGCGCCGCAAGAAGATATATTCAATGGAGTTGAGGTTTGTGTGAGGACGGTTCATTAACCCAATGAACTTACAGTGTGAACTTTGGGCTTCCTAAGACTGCGGTGCCGTCATTAACTTTCAAAAGATATCAGCTTTTTGACATGTAATGTCAAACCCAACCGTAATTTTGCGGTTCATTTGATGACGGCGCCACTTTCTGAGGAAACCATACCTAGCTGAACAATTTTCGTCTGTTTTTCAGATCAGTACCCGAAATGGTTCATAGATCCTTAATTTTTTTCAGATAATTGGTGACAGAGGCCCTAAGTCACAAGCCACAGCCTGCGATATAGATCCATCGACAAACGTTTTGTTTTTTACACAGGTAATTTAATGAACCTTGTGATCATCACGATGCTTGTGGTTCGCGTATGTTACCAACGTTATTTTTCAATAGGTATGCAAAAATGGTTTAGGATGTTGGAACATGGACAAAGAGTTCAACCGTGAAAACACTCCGGTGATCCTCAGAGACTGCAATATAATGGAGTTTCCTAATGACGTCAAGGTATGTAATTTTGTTTTCCGCGACCATGTTTTTTAAATACCTACATGTATAAATAAATATCCCTCCATATTGGTGCCCAAGATAAAAGCTTGTTTGGTTTGGGATTGGAGAGCAGGTGGTGGCCACTGGGCCAACCTACCTACTACCGACCTACAACTTGTAAACTTACAAGTTGTAGGTCGTGGGTTCGGACCCAAGCAGCCACTTTGTCTAACCAATTTCTTTACCGCTGCGCTCAAAACGGGCAAGGAACTAACGTGAGGAAACCAAACATTCGAAGACAGATATCTACCAACCGGCACTAGGCCCGCGTAAGTAACCTGGTAGATTACGGCACACTCCCTCTCGAACAGAGGAAGCCTGAGACCTAGCAGTGGGAGCATTGTAGGCTAATTGTACTTCAGGAGGAGTAAGAAATAAAGGCCCAAAAGGAAAGGAAAGGAAAGGAAAAAGGAATAAAAGAAAGAAATTAAAGAAATAAGGGCCTATTAGGATAATTACGGAAATGAAAAAATTTAAAAAGAGTCTCCATGATTTACTAGTAAAAAAGTGCTACTACTCAATAAAAGACTTCCTATCAGACAAATCACTGCTCCAATATAGTACCCCTCAGTCATGATGCGTTCAGTGACCCACTGATGTGTATTTACCTTAATTCGTTCCATTTTATTTTTGTTTGTTTTATATTTTATGTGAAATTTTAATGTAATTGTAATTCTAATTTGACTGTTGTATGCCCAAAGGGCGGGACGTAGCTGATCACAATTATCTATTTAAGACCTGTATTTTGTACCTACCTATGATCCACAATAAAGATATTGATTGATTGATTGATTGAAAGGTTTTTTAAGGCACAGTGAAAAACAAGTTGTATATGTACATACGTTTTAATTAAAGTCCATGCTAGACAGAAACAGCACTGCTGCAATCAAGGAACACTCAACAAAGGAACGCCAAATTAACTTCGCGGCATACAGCACGATGATTATTTTGCGTGACAAAGATAGAAGAATAATTTCAAAAGCGTGCAACTTCGTGGTCTTCTTCATGTCAGTATATTGTTACGAGATTGGGGTTCGTGACAATTAAAAACTGCCAATATAAATGACCAAAAATGACACTTTAATTAACTAAACAACCTAATAACACACTAATTACAAAACTTAATTGCACTACTGATCACTCTAAGTCGCACTTAAAGATCGCTTTCGATGTTCTCGCATGTATCGCTTGTCCAATACTCCTCGGGTCGCGATTCGTTCCGGCCTTTAATAAGGCCCTCGTATAGTTCCCGAACCTTCTACTGTAGAAGCATCTAGAATATTCGGTTACATACCGGCCCCGACTGAACACATGTCGAAAATTCTAGAAAGTTCTAGCATCGAAATTTCTAGAAAGATCTTGACTCTACTAATTCTGCTACTTGATACTAGATGGCGCTAGTGGTAACAAATGTTACCATGCACCAGACATTAATTGTGGCGCGCAACAATATTTTTTATAGAAGTCTATTTCCCTATTGAACACAGCAAGTAAAAAAATCCCCACATAATATGACAATCAATAGGAAAACGACAGGGAAGCTTTTGGGAGGCTTAGATAATAAACTTACCACTTTATCCTCACCGGTAATTCCTTGCAAATCCAGGCAGACCGAGAAGGCAACCTCTGGATCCTGAGTGACAGGCAGTCACGGTTCCTGTACGAAGCCATGACCTTCGATGAGGTCAACTTCAGGGTCCTGACTGCGCCCACTGGTACCCTCATTAAGGGCACGCCGTGCGAGAAAAAATCTTTCTTTGGTACGTTCATATATTACAAATGTATAGTCAGCCTTAAAAAGATGATGTATCTATACCTATATAGACAAGAACTGATTTGTTTGTCTTTAATACCTTCGCTACAAGAACCAAACACATTTATGGCTATAAGAGTAAGAGGGATGTGGTCGCTCCATGTAAAATACTGGTATTCAGCTGCATCCGGTTAGACTGGAAGCCGACCCCAACGTAGTTGGGAAAAGGCTAGGCAGATGATGAAGAGTAAGAATGGATGGGCTGTGAAAGATGATATGGCTAGAAAATGGTGAACAAGATGACGACTAAAAAGACATGTTGCGGCGATCCCAAATCAAATGGGATAAGAGGGCAAGAGAATGATGATATCTACAATCCGTTTTGTAATATTGTATCAATGTCCAGTCCACAAAACATATTACGTAATTGATACTTAATTATAGCTACAGATGGATACAGTAGGTATTATGGAACATAAATAGTAGACAATCAAATGAATTTGTCTTTTTTTGTGTTTTTGTCTGTTTGTGTTGTGTTTAAGTCACGGAGTAAATACAAAGAGGAGATGGTGTAATTAGATTTCCCTAAGGAACAACGCGTGACAATTTGCGGGGTGAGGGTGTGTTAGATCCCGCCCACTTCTTTATTTTCTATCTACCGGTCAATAGCAAAACTACTCGCTCGTTCTGTAGATTTTACTTTGTAGTGACGTAAGTATCTCACACTAGATGTCACTAAGTGCAGGATGCAACAGGGTCGTACTCAGAATTTTCGTACCAGTGAGTTCTCCGTTATTTTATATTCATTTTGCGAACCCTCTGATACGTATTTTTTTATTGAAATAGTGATATTAATTTTTGTAATCCATTGCTGTCTTAGATTGTCTTCGGAAAGAAATCTAGAACATACATCATTTAAAATTTAACCAAATAAACTTATAGATAGGCTTTAAGTACTTTTAATTAAGTAAACAACAACTACCATACAGTATGGTAGTTGTTCTTTACTTTGCCTTCGTGATACAACTAGTATGGCCCGAACTAGTTGTCTCACGGAGGGAAAGTACTTTAAATAAATTGTTTTAGATAGAATATTTAATTTATAGGAGAGAGATTGTATTTTTTATGTGTATTTCCATTTATGAAACAGCCGCGCGACATTCGGTGCAATAATTGGATTCTAATTACGGCCCTGTGTTTTTGTTACGTGACAGGACGAACGCCAACAATACACTGACTAAGGCCACGCCTACTTAGTGACGTCAGGACCTAGTCGACAATCACAGTGCAGTTGTTTAGGCCGTCTCCTCTTTGTATTTACTTCGTGGTATATGCACATATACATCTTTTTGAGGCTGACTGACTCTACTGCTTGTAAATATATAAAACAGCTGTAACTTTCAAATGGAACTCACAAAGAATGTTACAACGCTATCAGAAAAGGCTTGAAATAACTTAAGTGTATACTTAAATTCAGGGTCGAGAAAATAAAATCTGGGAAGAAGGCATACCAAGATGAGCTCGATTCTGAAGAATCTCGAAGAATGGTCAAAATTCGAGAGTCGACTAAACTAAAGTCATAATGCTGAAATGTTAAACCTTTGTGCAATATTCTTCTTTTTTCTTTTCATATCTCGGAATATTTTCTTGGTCGAATTTGTTTTACATTATCATAAAATTCACTTGAAACTGATTTGTTTGTTTTATTCCCATACTGAGCCAAGATACTGTACTGGTATTACTGGTGTTGAGCTGCATCCGGTTAGACTGGAAGCTGACCCCAAAATAGTTGGGAAAAGGTTAGGCAGATATACTGAGCCAAGATACTTGTTTTACCAATGTTAACATATAATATTCTAAAAAGCTTGCACGTCAGAAAAAGTACTCAACCTACAAAAACAGACCTTACTGCTACGTGATAAAGGTGCAGTCCCAAATTGTTACCAAAGACTTAAAACACTAGCTTCTAGCTGCGACTTTATTGGCATGGATTTTGGAAGTTATCCCAGGTGAGCCTGCTGCCGGTACAAAAAGTAACATGTCCTTCCCCAATATGCCATCTATCTCCTAGCCAAATTTTATGGAAAAGGTAACATACATACTACTTTCGAATTTATAATACTAGCTTTTCCCAGCGGCTTCGCCCGCGTGGAGGTCGGAAATTTTCACCCGGGAACGTACTATCGATATAAAAAGTAACCTATGTGTTAATCCAGGGTATAAAATATCTGTGTGCTAAATTTCACCCAAATCCGTTCAGTAGTTAGTCTGTCCCTATGTATGCGTAGATCTTTAAAACTCCGCAACGGATTTTGATGCGGGTTTTTTTAAAAGATAGAGTGATTCAAGAGGAAGGTTTATATGTATAATACACCAACCTCCCCGCGGGCGAAGCCGCTGGCAAAAGCTAGTTTATAATATTAGTAAGTAGGATTAGTAGGAAGTAGAATCCTACTTCACTAATCACTATGCTAATACTAATCAGTATGGATTATTTAATATAATCCATACTAATGTGCATGGACAAAAAAACCTAGGTCATAAACAATTTAGTAAAAACAAAACACATAAAACAATTTAATTTTTTATTTAAATATACAACATGGTAGTTATAACTATTTAATTAAATAAGTCTATGTGATTGAATAATTCATAATTAATCATAATTTTGCACGTGACCGTCGATTCCGTTTGATTTCGTTCACATTGTCAGTCTTTTAGCTAATTATTACAATTGAACCGACGTACAGTGGACTTAGAAATGTGAGCACCTACTGACTAACGTTAGGTGAAGTTTAGAGTCCCGTGGACATCGCAGAAACGGATGGACGAGGATGCTTGAAGACAAGATAGTGTTAAAGTAAATGGTTTAGTAATATCCCGAAAACCACGTTGTTAAAACTACCCAGACGGGAGTCAAGTAGTATTTCTGACTAGGTCTTCCGCCTTTTTCTTTAGTGTTAATTATTACCACCACCTATGTTTACCTGTACAAAGGTCTTTTGGCGTCTGGCAAAACTAGGAACTAAAGCCGCCATCTTGTTTTTTCAATATACAGGGTCAAATTAAATTAGCTGGTAATTAAATTACCCACGTATTGGCTATCGATATCGAAAACGAATGAGAAAAAAACATATTTTTTTTTATTTTATCGTTCGAAACCTTAAATGATACTGTTGGGTAGCCTAACGATTGTTATTTTATGGTTTTTAGAATTTCGTAAAAAAATATGTAAATTCCACGAAAAATTACCAAAACAGCTGAGCTATCTTCGCGCGCCGGGCAGACGCGATTCAAATGATGAACATTTCTTTTGTTTCTTTAGTTTTTGATATCGATACCTAACACTTATTTGACCCTGTATGTTTTCACAAATATTTACCACCGGCGCCCCCACTGTTAAAAGTCATTTGAGTGCCAAAAAGATAATTGTAGCGCTCTATTTCGTATTTGCACCATAGATATGTCATAGATAATGTTCACTGTCCCTGCAGAGATCCAGCAAAATATCAGCGTCAGGTATATCTGCCTGACACATGCTGAGCTGGTCTCACATTTGGTGCAACCTTGAGACGTACACCGCACATTGTATGTTCGTTATTACATTTGAATTCTAAAGTGTGCCACAGTCAATAGTGTCATCACTAATTTTGTTGTGTATTTTACACCTTGTATAGCTGTTTCCTAATATACAAGTAATTACTAGTTATTTCATCGTGCTTTTGTATTTTGTGCTATGCCTTTTGTGTGCATAAAACAAAGGATTTATCTATCTATCACTGTCTGACACTGAGTAATAAGTAAATGGAGTGAGCGAGTGTAAGCTCTACACAAAAAAATACACCCTTTCAGTTGCTAATCACCAATGAGCATGTTTCGCCACGCAGGGTATAGCACTCCATTTACTCCATACTCTAGAAGTAATACATATATAAATGCGGTATCGGGATATTACTAACAATATTACAACATGTAACAAAAACCCTGTTGTTCCTTTTAGGGACGTATACACTTACCCACAAACACAACATTTACGAAATTATAATTTAAAAAATAAGCATTGGCTAGTCGAGAGTTCAACATCAAATAACTATTAAAATCGACATATTCAAAAAAAATGTTCACAGTATCTGATTTTACAAGTATCCTTATTTCGCATAATAGACTACGAGCTTGGCGGCTTTCTTTGATCTAATCAAAATCAGTTAAACATTACAAATATTCATAATTAAATATTTATTTTAATTATTTTTGTTAAACAGTTTTTATAAATGACATGCTTTATTACGTATGTATACCGATTCTGAAAACGTGGGTAGAAGGAACAACAGGGTTTTTGTTACATATTGTAGAACTATTTGCACTATATACGAACTACAGTAGCATACAAAAAGTAAACGTAGAATCTAAATGGACTTTAAATATCATTGTATGAAAAAGTTCTACAAGAACTAAACACTATTTATTTGATGTAATAGGGCCTGTTCCAAAATACTTGTTTTAATGTAAATATTGTGTTTTTCATTTTATACTCTGAACATAAAAAAACTTTTCCATATAATGTTTCACAAATGAATTCTACGGCGATTTATCGACTGACTTATCAATTGGATTAAAACATGAATACAGATGACGTAGTGCTTGTGTTTACGCAAAAATTCAATGGTGACCGAAGATAATTCTTATTTGAAAACTTGTAATAATTTACAAATTAGTTTAACCATACCTTAGTTCTCACAACGCTACAGCTGCCGACTAAAACCAACTATTCACTATAATAACATTTCATTCATAATACTCATTAAATTCGCGACTTTTACACTACCGTACTTCGACCAAAACGTATCTATTTTTATTTTATTTCTAAGTCCATGCGTGGCTCATACGGTGCCCATCGCGTGTTCGAATCGAACAGAATTTACATAAGCATTGCAATTTGAAATATAACATTATTTACAAGTATTATTGCTGAATCATCTATCATAGGCCATAATAATAATAAGATTGAGAATTTACAAGAAAATATGAATTATAAAATGAAACTTATAAAATAGTGTCGCGCATGCATATCGGTTTATTCTGAAAATGTATCGATTAAACCGATAGTCGATATTTTTGTTTCCTCTACCTACTAAGTCGTGATGGGTTCGATTCCTAGGCTAAACAAACGCGGCTCAATATCAGTATTTTAGTCGATACAATTAACTCGACTATTCACCAATATTTAATTGACTATGGCTTTTGTTCTTGTGCAGAAACGATAAGAAAACACCAACTAAACCAGTTACAAATAGTTCATAAGTTTTCATTCTCGTCTCGATTTTCAAGCAAATCAATCGATTATCGTTTAATCGATACATTTTCAGCTGTATTTTGGCAAAATGCCCACTCGACCACATATTTTTTGTTAAGAATTTTATTGATTTAAGTAGTCTTTTAGACATTCACAAAACTTTGCCACGATTGTAGGTCTTAGTATTATCAGCCTAGAACATTCGTTCTGCTGGGTCACTGGCTTCCTCTCTGTGAGAGGGAGTGGGCCGTAATCCACCACGCCGGCCCAGTACAGTCTGGCAGGCTGGCGGATGTCACATGTCTTCGAATTTTTGGTTCTAAGACATGCCGGTTTTCATTTCATCGGCCTAGGCTTTACCCAACTGTGTTGAGGTCGGCTTCCAGTCTAACCGTATGCAGCTGAATACCAGTATTTTACATGGAGCAACTGCCTATCTGACCTCAACAACCCAGTTACTGGGTAATACGACGTTCGGGCTTCTGACAACCCGTAACGACTGTCAAAGATCCAAAAATAACAGCCGCGACCAACGGCTTAACGTGCTTTCCGAGGCACGGAGGGGTCTTGGTATGTTAAGATGGTCACCCATCCACGGACCAACCGCGGCAAACGTAGCTTAACCTGATCGATCGACCCGTGCAGCTATTGTTACTTAGCCACAAACCACACTCAAAGCACTCTCAAGCCGGTTTTATTCACAATAATTTCTTTCACCGGTCTTAAAAGTGAATAAGTTATTCACGTTTGATCAGTGCCATCAGCATTACCCGATCAATCATGTAAGTCTATAGCATTTCAAAGAACTGAGCATAGTTTCAGTATTGAGGAACAAAACTAAAACAGCCTATCGCATCTAGCCCAAAATCAACTACCGTCTTTCAAATAATGAAAAATAAAAAGAAAGATGGCAGGACAAACGCTAGTGGTTATGCCGTTCAATTTTCGTCCTCAATAGTATACAAATAGTGTATTCTGTAGCGCACCAACTGAACTTTATTTAGACTATTGCTATCTTTTGCTTCCTAATGAAACAAGAAAGAGACGGAAATAAATAAGAGCTGTCAAATTTACCTGAACTAAGATTTTCTTCGACTAACTAAATTCATCATGCTAAAAGTCACGCCAAATTCAAGGCATTCGTGACGTAATGTAATTTGATAAAGCGTTTTTTGTCTTTTTATTTTGCGGTCTGTGAGTAAGAGATAGCAATACTTTTATTTTAGTTTAGGTGGTGAACAAAAGAATTGGCACTGTAGTCAAATATTTTGCGCAGCAACAGGCCGCTGCGTGTTGCTGTATCACGTTGCTACCATGTTGCTTAGTGAATATATGAATCTACAAATCGGAGCAAAGCAATGTGAATGTTCACATTTAATTCCCATGTTACGTGGCCGTAAAAAGTAGATACAATAAGGAAATAATTTCGTAACCTTGTAAATTATAAAGTTTCAAATAAATGGGTAAGCAGTGCCTGTAGTCAACGACAACTTTTAAATATTATATTTCTGAATTTGATTTTGCAATATGCCCTAATAAATATATTTTAATAACATGCATTGCGTGACTCTCATAGTGACAAGGCTTTCATAGTAAAAAAACTATTCTTGGTTTCAATTCAAAGGAAATAATTTTATTAAAAAAATATATTAATATAAAAAAAACCTAACTCGAGATGCATGCGCGACATCCAAAACCGTAAAATTATGGCAAAAGTGACTTAACGGTCGAACTTTCCCGATTTTTAAAACATACGACTCCATACTACGGCTATTTTCAGCTTTATTAGAAAAGGACAATGAGATACTGTTGTCTCTTCCGACCGAAGATTCCCGAACATAGCCGAAGTGTGGTGCCGTTAGAACAGTGCGTCACTGTGAACATTGTCCTACCCTACAAGGTCCGTTTTGCTGTGACAAAGGAATTTCTACCTTATTTCAATAGCCCAAGGTTGTTTAATGAGTAGATTATCTAGTGTTTTCGGCGGTTTCTCCGTTTTTATGTTGGGGCGTTGTCTTGGCGGTGGCTGGGGCGAGGCGCTTTCTGAGGGGTGTTGTGTACTCCCATCCGTCTTCGCCTTTAGGGCTGAACAACTGTAACAAAAATGACGTTCGATTAAATCAGTTGTTTTTTTTTGTTTTTTTAAAAATCGATATCGATGTTATATTTCTTGCTAGAGGAAGTCCAGAATACTGTAGCTTTTACTTGTATGTTGTGTAAATCACGGAATAAAAAAACAGTGGAAGTGCCTACGCAGCTGTCTCGCGTGTCACAATTATGCGGAAAATATGTAAAATAATAACAACCTTCGTCAGATGGCATAAGTCTTAATTTTGTATGAACAACAAATTCAACTTTGACGAAAACCTTATTTGTTGTCCATACAATCAATCAATCAAACAATCAAAATATTTTATTTCACATAAACCTGCAAGGGCACTTATGAAACGTCAGAAGCTAGGTGCACGGTTCCAATTTGTCGCTTCCTATGGAGAAGAGTCGGCAAGAAACTCCACGGTTACTCTTTTAAAAATAGTTGGCTTTTATAATGTTTTCAAATTACAGTGATATTAGGTATGGGAGGACAGTGCAGGCCTGTCAATAAGTACCAGGTACTTAGAGGAATGAAAATAAAGAATAGAAACTGTAGGCCTACATACAGAATTAAGACTTATTACAACTGACGACGGTTGTTATTCTCTTACATATTTCTCCGCATAATTGTGACACACGCGGTGACACGCATGATAGCTGCGTGGGTACTTCCACAGGTTTTTCTATTCCGTGGTGTAAAAAAAATCACATTAATTTTGCGCAGACTTTCGTGAGTACAGTCAGCCGATCATGGCATGAAAACTATTCACATACTGGTTTGAGCTGATAGAGGAAAAGAAGCCTAGCCTCGTTCATGTAACATACCAGCGTGGCCCACTTCTCCCCGCTGGCCTCCCTGGTCTTGACGGCCTCCCGCTGCGCCTGCTCCACGCCGCGCTTGGCGCCGGTGGCCGCGTCGCAGTCGGCGGCGCGCAGTGCGCACGTCACGTGGCGCCACACGCGCCGCGACTCGTGCGGCTGCTGGCGCGACACCGGCGCCACGCGCTTGCGGCGAGGCTTCATGTTCGATACTTCGAACAGGACTTCTGAACGCTGTAATAAAACAATCGTATAAATAAGGTTAAACGAGTCTTCTTCCTGCTGGCTTAGCATGACGCTTTCTATTTCTACGAAGAATAGACAATGCTTTTTCTACACAAAGTCACATTTCGTTTCTCCATTTTTGACATAAGAAGAAGAGAGAAACGAAAACGGTTTTTTTTTTTTTTTTTGGGTGGGAAATCATCAAATAACTTCTCCCGCTCTGGGTGGAGCGGGAGGGCGTGTCAGACTTTAGTTAGAGTAGTATTTAGAGATTAGCGCGTTCATACAAACAAACTCAATCTTTTTTTTTGGGTGGGAAATCTTCAAATAACTTCTCCCGCTCTTCGTGTCAGACTTTTACTGACTAAAACCCACCCGTGTTCCCTCATTTGCCTGTGTGCCGGGGGCCGCGGTATCTCTTTCGAACAACTCGCACCCCTGGCAGGCATCGGCCCTTGCGGGCCCCATCAGTTGGTGCTGACATCTCTGACGAAAACGGTTGAATGCAAAAGTATGTATAACCAAATCCAGTTCAGGTAAAATTTGCTTATGAATTTAACCTCATGTATTAACCTGTTTTGAAAATTATATTTGCGATTTTAAGTACTATTCAAGTAATCAAATCAAAGCACTCAATATGTAACTGGCACTTCAAATTGGCATCCAAAGGCACTATTTGTTGACATTTTCATCAGATTCTTTTGGAAATACACCTCTGTCTATCTCTTTGGGTGTACAGGGGTGATATTATGTTACTTACCCCAGAATCAGTCCATCTTCCATCCATTCTAGAATTCCACTCTCCCTGGGCACTGTAGTAAGGTTTCTTGTCCACTCCGGCGAATATTTCACACGTGACCCGATGTTTCTTACCGCCATAGAACGGTTTTGTGAGGAACTCGACGTTCGCTTTGTGGCCCGTTTGGACGCATTCTATGCATACGGAGCCGCCCAGTTCTATCCAGGGGACTGTTAGTATTGATCTGTGGGTTGAGAAAATGATTATTGTAACATCTGCTTTATAAACATCTTCAATTCATTCACCAACAAACAAAGGAAAGCTTTAAAACGATGGGTCTAGCTATAAACTTAAAATTTTGTACAAGATTTCCTTTTATAATGAAGGTGAGCATTTTGAAAGTTTATCCCCTTTCATCCCCTAAAGGGGTCAAATAGAGGAAGAAAGCTTTTTATGTTCGTAATTTTTGCTGATGGGACCCCAGTTTGTAAGATAAAAGTCACAGTATCCCGATAGGCACTAATAGGTAATAGGTAATGCGGGCTGTTATCGGCATCTCCACGTCAAAGCGCGTATTTTGCGTACGGGTGGGAGAATCGCTCATTCGATCCACCCGATAGGCACTATGAAATTGATATTTTTTTTGCTAGATAAATGTACCGGGTTTTATTTGGGAGACGTAAAATAGGATATAAACAACTTTAACTAAGCGTAGGTATAAGTAAAATGTTTTTGATATATAAATAGAATTAGTTACCCCGCACTTGAATATTTAATCGTTTTCTGATACACGAAACTATAACATTAAGAAGAGCTCATTCATTGAATCAGAACGATATTGATGTGAGCGGTGTCGATGTTCCACGTGCTTAAAAAATGTGATATCATTAGACCTAAATTGGTATTATTCTTTGATTGATGTTTTCATCATGCTTTTAGATTTTATAATGAAGTTATGTAGGCATTGTTTTTTTAAGTTAGTTATTTCATTTTATATCATACTGTGGGCCTAGGCCCAAAAATCTCTGTCTAAGGGGGGGGGGGGCACCCATCTAACTGAACCAACCACAAGCACTTAATGACAGATCATAAATAGAGATCGGATTTTCGGATGCATATTTACCTAAAGTTAATTTTTGGTTATGAATGTATGGAATCGGCTTTTTAAAACATATTTGATGCCAGGAACACCGGGAAAGCGTAACTAGTCAGGTGTATAGTATAGAAGCAACTTCTAAATTATTAGCATTGCAAAACTATTCAGATACATATTTATTTAGAATTAATGTTTAAGCCCCGATGCAAATATATGTATGTAGGATGTAAGGGAGGGGGTGGTGTATGTTAGCAAAAAAATCATAAATTAAATAAAGATTATTTCGATACAAAGCGCATTCCATATTAGTCAACATCGCAACTTTAGGTAAATATGCATCCGCATATCCGATCTCTAATCATAAATGACGATCATGCCTAGCATGAAGACTAAAATGTTATAAGATAGTTTTATTTTCGATAAAAAAAGTCGTTCAAATTAACAGTACCTTTACGTAGATATCTGAATAATTAGAAACTCACCTGCCATATCCGTTAGGGAATGTAAACGTATACTCTTCTCCAGTATCTAACAACGTGACGGTTCCCTTGCCGATATTGTGCACCCCGATGGACAGGCCTAAGAACTTGCTCTTAGTCCAGACCCACGCCTCGAACTGGATCCGTTTGTTCACGTGTTCGGCGTAGAAGGCCGATATTGGGGGGTGGTGGGACACTTGTTCCGCTACGAAGGAAAGCTGGTCAGGCGTGCACCATGGGACGGGGCCGTCGCCTACTTCTTGCTGTGAAGAAGAAAAATAAATTCTTGTAGTCGAGGTACTTTAAACAAGGAATATCCCAACTACTGTGCGCAGGCGCGGTCCGAGGGGGGCGTCCTAGGGTCATGACCCAAAGCCGTAAACGAAAAGCTTAAAATAGTAATTTTTCGAAAATATAATAAATTTTCTTATTAATGTAGGTCAGTCTTTGTCTGAGACCCCCCAAAGTCTTTGGCTGCGTCCGCGCCTGATTGAGCGAGTAAACTGCGTATATTGTTTTGTTTTATTGAAACGAAACGTTTAAGAAACTAGTGTGATACTTATTATTTAATACTAGCTTTCTTTCATAAAAAGTAGCATATGTCCTACACCAGAGTTTCAAATATCCCCATACCACATTTCGTCAAAATCGGTCCAGCCTGCGAAAGTGCGTGCGCGGTTACTGGACCCTTTTGACTCACTGCCATGGCGGCGCGGGGCGACATGGATAGTGTTGTGCCGAACCGTAATTAGTTACGTAACCTGGCGAACACG
Organism: Polymixis lichenea; assembly: GCA_949091785.1. Lineage (NCBI taxonomy): Eukaryota > Metazoa > Arthropoda > Insecta > Lepidoptera > Noctuidae > Polymixis > Polymixis lichenea. Next base: position 20,446,822 of record OX420948.1, on the reverse strand, counting down.
ACGAACTCTAGAAGTGTTGGGAGTCGCCTCTAATAGGGGTCTCGCTAAAACTTTTCTGAATCAGGGGCTCTCCCAATCTTATCATTTAATAAAGAGCCGGTCAAGGTGACAGTTGAAGTGCATATGGTGCAAAATTGCATGACAATAATATTTTTTGTCAAATTTAACCCTGCTTTATCAGAGGCAGCATAGTAACGTTGCAGGCAGAATGGGATGGGACAAAAATTGGTCGAATTAAAAATGAAGAGTAGAAGGGCATCCGACAGGGAGCAAGTATCTCGTTTTGTAAATTATGACGTTCTATAATACACTTATTAATTTTAAAGCATGCTACTTACAATTTACTCAATTGTTGTGCCCGATGGACCCTCCATGTGAATTTTGTAAATAATATTAAAATCTTGTACACACATGAGATATGCAATAAATATTTGAATTGAATTGAATTGGAACAGGCTGTAAAGTTCACTCATACTCCATAATAAGGGTTTAAAGTGTCCAACTGGCAGTAGAACACTGACTCCTAAGTCACAGGTATTCCTAGTTTAGGAGTCAGGGTTTCAACTTTGTGTTCCTTTAATATTTGTGAACTTTCGCTAGTTACTAAGCATATTGTAAAGACTTTTATCAATAAAATAATCATAATTATTATTGGTTAAGTAAAGGAAGGATCGTCCGACTACATGGGTGTTGTGTCTCGTGAAGAATTACCCAATGATTTATGTCGGGACGTTGTATATGTGCTAGTAGCGCGGCAACCTCTGCTTACGCGATGCAAGATTTTGCGTGACATTAGTGTGTTGAGTCATTTGCATGAGGCGGAGAATAACACCAGCATCGCCACATGTATGGTCCCATCCAAGCAAAAATTTGACAGCCCGCTGTTAACTAAATTACCGCCAGTAGGTACCAAAAACAACTGACATCGAAGCAAAAGAAACTTCTAAAGCTAGTTTAAATCTTACCTTCTCAATATTAGCGTTATTACTCTCAGCGGGCGCTCCGTCCATATCCCAGTGACATCTGAACACCTCTCCCAGGATGGGGTTGTACGGTTTCTTGGCGACCTGTGACTTGCGGCCCGCGTGGTATGAACTCAGGTACCAGCGGACTACTTGTACCATTCGGTCGCGAGGCGTTGGTTGGTCTACTATCCTGCAAAATAAAGTTTGGGAATGTTTTGTAATAAAATTTATTAAAAGAGACCGTGACCTCTGAGTTTATTTCGGCATTTCTTCTCAGGGACCGGTCAGCTAGGAAATGCCTAGGAAATACTTACAAAATATACTTTTTGTTTTATTTCCTTGATTATTTATTAGGACCTAAGTGATTTATTGTATTCATTTATTCCTTAGGCTGACATTTACCTTAGCCATTGGCTTAGATATTTTCCAGTCTTAATCTTGCACTTGTAGTTTGACAGTGACAAATAATGCTTAGCCAAAGTATGTGCTACGTAACATTTATTTCTCTCGGCCCTAGAATATTGGCGGTTCTAAATCTTAAAGGGTGTCCCAAAAACAGCGCCGGGTTTAATTTTTGAGAAACACACGTTTATTTTTGAATTAAGCAAACATTTTTATTTCAACATAAAGAAAAATAGTTCCGATTAAACGTGAAATACAACATCAGGCATATGGCCACCACGAAACCTCTGGCATAGGGTTATTCTTTTGTTGAAATTTTGAATAACGTTTTCGTATAAATGCTGTATGTCCTATTTAAGATGTTCAACTGTTTCAGGCTTATTCGCATGCAGTTTTTCGTTCACATAACACCAAAGAATAAATAATAGTTTAAAAAACTAAAAAACACGCTTGAAAACCAAAATAAAAAAAAGTAGAAGATAATTTAATTCTATTAAAAAGCGTGGGATGCTTTTTGAGGTATTTTTATAATCAATTAATATCAAGCACCCCGCGCTTTTTAATAGAATTAAATTATCTTCTACTTTTAGTTCGGTTTTTAAAGCGTGTTTTTTTCAGTTTTTTAAAACTATTATTTATTTTCTATTTTTTAGTTCAGCTAACTACAAAAGCGTGATTTTTCAGTTTTTTTTGTTTTTGTTGGAATTATTGAATTGTCATCGGTCCTCGATAAGTCTAGGAAGTTTAAACGAAATCTGAGCGTTTGAAGTGGGTCAAAATCAAGTCCATAGGCATGATTGTTTGTTTGTAACCGACTACAAACAAACAAACATGCTTACAAACATACAGGTGAAGCTAATAAAAGCGTGTTAAAAAAGAACGAATTGGCGGAATGTTTTCGCAAAACTTTCATCATTTTTGTAATGTGTTTTTATAATAATTAAAACGTTGTTGGTTTGAATACTGCTCCATATTCTTAAATCGCGTGGTTTGGACGTGACAACTGTCAAAAAAAAAAAACACCGTACAACTCGTATTAACAAAATGGCGGCAAATTAAATCCGGCGCTCTTGTTGGGACACCCTTTACAATTTTTCTTTAAATTACTTTAAAAACCCATCTCGTAATCGACATTATCATCCTAATTCTCCTGCCACTATCACTTTTTGTTTGGGGTCGGCGCAACATGCATGTTTTTTCCATAATTCTCCTGTTATCTCGTTATTCAGCCCCTTTCTAACCGTATCATCATTCATACAGTCCATCTATCGTTTGTTTTGTCTACTCTTAAAGCCACGTAATCGACATAATGATGATAATATTTTCAAATGTAGTGTTACGGATTCCGTAAAAAGTACTAGGTGAACCTAAAAATACCACTGCAGTATCACAGCCGTTTGCATAGGCTTAGGCTTTCAATAGATTGAATAAGCTATTTTTCGAATGCCTGCGTGGATCACCAATGGTTGATATTTATATAAAGTGTAAAAAAAATAATAACTCACTTTACGAACTGGTCCGGATGTGCGAAGGAGTCTGCGTACATCTCTAGAAGCGATCTCCTCTCCAAGATGAATGTAGGTAGCACAACCTGTAACAGATGGTTGTATCATGAATCTGTTACCCCTTTCTTTCGAGGAGGCAAATTGGAGTCCTAGATAATTAAGGGCGAAATTCACCAATGAAATTGAACGTGATCGGCACATCTAAATCGCTTTCGAGAGCTGGCAGTGTCACTTCACGTTCAGTTTCATTGATGAAATTCACCCTTAATTTCAGAACAAGTGAGATCGATTTTGGATAGTGTGTCACTTGAGTGCGCTTCGAAGATTATTGAATGCTTGAATTACGATAAGGGTCAATGCTCTAAGTGAATGCGTAGCCCTGAAAGCGTATTATGCTGTAATCCAATCAATGGATACGTGAACCGGTTCGAATTACCAACGGATCCCTTGTTATGTTTGTCATTTGAAATTCTTTACACGTGAATATCGCCAGGTTTTTGGAAGCCTAGTAGGTCCAATCAAAACTCATTTTATTCGTTGTATTAATTTATAGTTACTTAGCAGTTTAAGTTATATTTAAATTACTTATTAGCTAATAGACTACATTATAATGTGAATAAAATATCATCTATTGTGATATTTTGTAAGAAGAAAAAAGAAAAAGAGAAGTATTTATTAATTCAGAACAATTGACGGGTTCTTCTGTTATTTTTCAGAACGGACGCATTCTTATCTCACTCTCAGTGTTTTTTGACAGATTAAAAGAGATTAGAATGTGACCGTCCTACTTGTTCGAATTGAAAAATTATTTTAGTGTTGGATAGCCCATTTATCGAGGAAGGCTATAGGCTATATGCCATCTCGCTAGGACCCTAAGGAGCCGAGCAAAAAGAAGAAAGTCACGAATAGGAAGTACTCGCACGGCCAAGCGATTCGATGCGACGGGGTGGGTCGGGGGAGCGAGAAATTTGACGCAGACGAAGTCACGGGCAGAAGCTAGTAAGTAATAATAATTTAGTTTTAAAACTATATTTATGTCTACGGGTGATACTTATTCTGATTGTCGCAAACATTTAAGCAATATTGCTAAAGGATGGTAAAATTTTATATTTAAAAAAATCATTCGGATTTACATTACGTTTTGGAACTTCTTACGTTCGTGATAGAGCTCTTATTAGAGTAATAATAAGTTAACTTGAGGTTTTACATGACATTAAAATGCGTTACAGAAACAGCGGCTTTTAAACTACCTACGGGAACTTATGTGGTAATCTGTCAATTTGTATCTTCATTCAAACTCAATCGCCAACTCAAAGCATTTATTTCAATAAAACCGATTAAACCGATTTACAGACACTTTTTAATAGTAAAAAGTCGATCAGTTACTTAGAAAGTTAAAGCTAGTTTGAACACTTCTTTGAGAAGTAAACTAATTGCAGATTAACTAACTTCTTGAGTTTCAATATGTTGTATTTTAGGGAATAACACTCAAAAAGAATAAATAATAGAAAGCGCTTCTTTACCTTAGTGAGATCCATTCCGATCTTGACCTGCGACAGGAGGTGGGTGACCACGGAGCCGTGGTTCTCCATCGAACCGAGGTCGCTGTCCGATTCATCTTCATACAACGCTGCAAAAGAAATAGGTTATTATGTAAGGAAAACAAGACGCTCTTTAATTTGATACTGAAATGAAAGCACGTCTCTTGCTTAGCGTGGTTTTATTTACTGGTTCACTCGACGGAAGCTTACTCATGGAAAATCATTTAGTTTAATGTTTTGTGCCTCGTGATTTTAATTAGTTTGCATACCTATCTAAATGAACAGACAGCTGTGCTGCTGGGGAATATCTTGCGCCACTTCTTTCCAGCTAAAGCACTAGGAAGTGGTGAAGAGCGGGCGATTGGGGGACTGTCTTATATAATATTAACGTTCGAATAGTGCTGATTCTCAGCCTAATTTAATTAAATGAATTTCGATTTTGTGATAATTATGTAATAATAAAGTTTTTAAGTTTATTTGGTAAGTCCTGAAACTACAGGTTGGATCTCAAATCCCAGATCAGATATATTTTTACCATGGCCACGTAGATATCCTTCCACAATCTGTAATTTTGTCTTTCGTTTCTAACGATCTTTGTCTAGGTACTTTTATATATAAACTATTTCAGAAGAATATTTCTTCCCAAACTGTCGAAATCACACTGACAACAAACTTTCTACAGGATGGCCACAAAGTATATACGATTATCTACAAAATCATGATTCGTTTAGAACGCATAACTGTGATAATTAATAGAAATTCATCCACAACTGACGGAGACATCGCGGAAGAAACATACAAAAAAATAACATACAGATAATTGAGAACGTCCTCCTTTTTGAAGTAAAAAAAAAAACTTTGCTTTGTCCCAACCATATTCTACGCTAAAGCATAATAAACTCATCCTGCCGACTTGATAAACTACTAGAGTACTAGACTAATCAACTTAGTCTTCACAAAAGACTAGCCCAGTATGATTTCAGCTGACATAAAAGTATGCCGAGTCCTTCAGCACACCCGCCCCTGTTACAGTTGGAACTGTGCCAGGGAGACTGGGAGAGGCTCCCTCGCTCGGATCGAATTTTATAGGTTTCCATCGGATACCTGTCAGTGTTTGTATGTATGTACTGTTTATTTAACGGCAATAGGGTAAAAGCCGGATAGTTGCCACACTTTTTAACATCACTCTATATATCTCCGAACAAAAAGCAAAATACTTTATTTGTAAAACTGGTCGATGCTTTGATCTTGATTATCACTACATAGTATATAAAAATCTTTAAAAAAAAAAAAATAAACAACCGACTTCCAAAAAAACACTAAAAAGTGAAAAATAACTTTAATTTCGGAAGTCGGTGACTTTGGATATGTATTTTAATTTTTTGTCACCGCCTTCCGAAATTAAAGTTATTTTTCACTTTTTAGTGTTTTTTTGGAAGTCGGTTGTTTATTTTTTTTGAAAAAAGATTTTTATTTTTCACTTTTTAGTGGTTCACATGTACTTACCCCTTCACAGCGTACCGGCGTGATGTTATGTTATTAACTGGTGTAAACAATTGACAGACATGAGATTTCAGTAATCCCTGTCCATTTGCTATCATTTATTGAGGAGTTCCGTTGCCTATCTCCGAAGTTCTTCATCAGATCTTCACCAAATTGAAATGGAACCACTCCGAGAAAGTACTCTTCCAAAAACTACACAAATTGCTTCAAGTGTGCCTATAAAATTTGAAGAGTTCTCTCTATTTCTCCAGGATCCCATCATCAGATCCTGACTTGATGATCATGGGACCACCTGGGAAGTATACCCTTTCATACAAAAAAAAAAAAATTTCCAAATCGGTCCAGCCATCTTCGAGTAATCGGGGAACATACATAAAAAAAAAAAAAGGTTCCGACGAATTGAGAACCTCCTCCTTTTGGAAGTCGGTTAAAAACAAAGTCGCTTTCTCTGTCCCTATATCCCTATGTATGCTTAAATCTTTAAAACTACGCAACGGATTTTGATGCGGGTTTTTTAATAGATAGAGTGATTCAAGAGGAAGGTTTATATGTATAATACACCGACCTCCACGCGGCCGAAGCCGCTGGCAAAAGCTAGTCTTGAATAAGTATTTCCAGAGTATTAGCGATTTTTATATCACGGTGTATATTGGGACATCTATCCCACATAGGGGATAGTTGCCAAATACATACAAATTACGTTTAGGATAGATGCCCCGCCGAGAAACAGGATATCTATCCCGCAAAAATTTTGATCGCATTTTGCCTTCCCATGCAATCATACAGAGACATGCGACTCGGTCAACTGGTTTTGTTAACTCTCATGGCTATATGAAGCGAAGGCTAGCCAAGGTCAATACAGATTATTATCGATAAGCAGTACCTACTCAGTGGTCACATATAGGTAATAATGAGCGTATTGCTATTTAGTTGGCGGAAAAGAAGGAAGGTTTCAGCCTATAATGTGCCCACTAGAGGGACACAAGCTTCCACTCTGTGAGAGGGAGTGGGCAGTAATCCACCACGCGGGCCCCGTGCGGGCTGGTAGATGCCACATATCTTCTAATTTTTGGCTCTAGGACATGCCGGGTTCCTCACGATGTTTCCCTGCACCATTTCAAGAGCTGTGGTGATGACATAATTTATACTAAGTCAAGCGCCTGTCGGATTTCGAAGCTACTACTTACAACCCGTAAGTCGATATTTACACGGACGTAATGAAATCGGGCGGAACTTTTACCCGCACTGGAATTTCTACTCTCTGTGTTCAACCGAGCATTGACAATCCAACAGAGTGCAGCGCAAGAGTCTCGGCGAGTCGAAAAAACACCGTGTTCGATTTTCAACTCTTGGCCACAATTGCTCTTTAGAACTTATTATTAAGACTGAATTAAGTGACCGTTTAAGGGCTCATACGTCAGAGTTTACAACGCACGACGATATAGCAAGTTAGCCCCGTCTTGCACATTGTATGCTAATCTCAAGAAGCCCCACGAACGCACTGAACAAGCGTGTGTCAAAGGATATTCCTTGTACTACTACATATCAAGCTATACACTTCCAGTATAAGCTGATCTCGCATTGTATAGGATTTTGGTACAGTGCGAGATCAGCGTAAACTGAAAATGTATAGCTTGATGTGTAGCCGTGCGTACCACAATCGTGAGGGGAATAACGAATAGCGTCATATTGTTTTCTTCGAAAGAGTTGAAATACGTGCGTATGAGCGCGAACCATAACAAGGGGCTAATTGGGTAACACATTAACAGTAGGAATGGTTTTAATTTGGACAGTTTATGTTGTTGAACTGCCCACATTAAAACCATTCTTACTGGCATTGCGTTATTGCCTAAAGTTGTTGAGCAGACAAATTTTTCGAACATATAAAGCAATGGATCCTTCAAAATGTTTCAAATTCTCTTAGATCGTGTCTTATGCAATTAGGGTGCTGGACTATATATGACGTTTGTTATTATTATAATTTAGAGTTTAGAAAGACACAAGAAACGAATAGACTTGCTTGAAGAGCTATATTGTAATAGCTGCGTGTCGTGGTGAAAAGATTGACCAGTTAGCAAGGTGGCACCGGAGCTGCCTACCCCAGTTGCACTGGACATAGGTAATGAAACCAAGAAAACTGACAAACAACTTGACATCATTAGAATCGAGTAACAGGGACTAATTCACATTGATAAATGGCCACTAGAGGAAACCATTTGAGTGTCTTTTGCTGAGGAGTTTGTTTCGCCACCAGCTAAACCACTAGGAATGGTGAAGGGTGGGCGTTTTGGAGTACTATTTGATGTAATTTCAAAAAAGTGCTGACTTTCTGCCTAGTTTGAACAAATTACTTTTGATTTTTGTTTCCGAATGTATTACACTAAAATAGCTCATGATATCGTGATGAAATATTTTCTAATAAAGTGGAAGACAGGCTGAGTTCTCAGGGTACTACGCCGCCGGACGTACTACTTCAGTATCTTCACTTGTGGAGGCTATTTATAAGTCTAACTCAGCTTCACAGGAACGTGCATAAAAAAATTTAATTTCCTCATCCGCAGAAGAAATAAAAATATAGTTTTATTTAAAAAAAAACAATTTCAATTAATTTTTTTATTAATTGATCATTTAAACCACCGTGACTGACTTTATTTTTCCAAAAACCGTGGTATGCTACCGTTTTAAAATTATAAAAAAAATGAATTGTCGGACTTATCACGTTATTGAAGCAAAGAGGCTTGTCGGACTTATCACGTTACTGAAGCAAAGAAGCGACTATATGATATAGTTGCATGCTTTTGCCAGCGGCGTCGCCCGTGTTGACGTTGAAAATGATCCCACAGGAAAGTACTATCGAGATTAAAATATCCCGTGTTAATCCAGGTTATAAACCTATCTGTGCGCCAAATTACATCCAAATCCCAGCCATTTTTGCGAGTTTAAGTAACAAACATCCAAACATACATACTTTCACATTTATAATATTGGATACCGTCAGGAGCACTTCTTTCTATGGGGCAGGTAGGCTACACAACGTTATTATAATCACTGAGCAATCTTTAAAAGAGATTTTCATTTATTGTAGTGATTGTAATTTCACGTTGTTACAAACATAGAATTTTGGTATTATGAAATAGGTCTTGTCTCAGTGGTGCAATTGTTATTCCACAAGAAAATCGCCTTTGAATTTTGCCATGTGCATTATGTAGATATTAGTTCTCTTAACTGTTTATATATATCTGTATGCGACGATTCAGGATCGTATTTTTTGCTTCTGATTTCCGATGTGATTTCCTATTCCCTAGTAAATTTATACTTCAAGGGGCCCAAATCCCAATGGCACTCTTTCCGTAACTTTTTTGATATCGAAAACCTTTAGAGATTTAGGTCTCGTTAACTGCGCAGCGATTTCTAAGAAGACGTCAGCCTCAGGTAGAATCACTGTCACGTCGTCACAACAAGGAAATGAATGGGGGCAGTCGATAATGTTGCCTACATTATTTGGCTCGCTGTACGTGCGTGCTGGGTTGTGGAAGTCAGATGGGCAGTCGCTCTATATAAAATACTGATATTCAGCTGGATATAGATAGATTAAAAGCTGAACTACACATAGGAAAAGGCTCAGCAGATTGATTGATTGTTCTTGCTTAATACATGACTGGCTGCTGGGGAATTTGTTGAACCAATTCTACTTTTTTTTGGGTGGGAAATCATCAAATAATTTTTCCCGCTCTGGATGGAGCAGGAGGGCGTGTTAGACTTTTACTGAATAAAACCCACCCGTGCTCCCTCAGTTGCCTGTGTGCCAGGGGCCGTGGTATCTCTTTCAAACAACCCGCACCCCTGGCAGGCATCCGCATTCCTCTTTGCGTGCATCACTGCTTCGCTGAAGGAAGCGACGGCTACCCATGCACTCTCGCTCCGTACCATGGCCTGGACCAGGGCCGGACGCGAGACTTCGCCGCCGCCGATAGCCTCCACGAGAACACGGCGGTGCTCTGCCCAAGCCGGGCAGACCTCTACCGTATGCTCCACCGTGTCCTCAGGGCGATCTTCGCAATGGAAACACCCGGGCGTTTCCTCCCGCCTTATCCGAAACAGGAACCTCCCGAAACAACCGTGTCCGGTGAGGACCTGCGTCAGGCGGAAGGTGAGGACGCCGTGCCACCTCTCAAGCCACTCCTCAAAGAGGGGACTTACCGCCGCAATCGTGGCGTGCCCAACACCAATTCTGCTTACCAGCGAAAGCGTTGAAACGCGGCCTTTTGGGGGATTTGTCGTATTTGTTAAAATATATTCAAATTAAGTTGAAAAAATAACTATTTTAACTTCAGCTGTGGTGGCGGAGTAGTAACGGCTGCGACTTACGGTTGTAGATTCTACCCCAACAGGTAAATTACTTTACTCAGTGTGAATTATTTCATCGACACTGCTCTCAAAACAATGCAGGAAAACATCACGAGGAAACCGGCATGGCCTAGAAGAGAAAAATCGAAGATATGTGACATCTACCAACCCGCACTGGGCTCGCGTAGTCGATAACAGTCCATTCCCTGTGACCGAGAGGAGGCCAGAGTCCCAACAGTGGATACATTAAAGGCTGATTTTTTATTTTGATTATGAAGCTTACCATCGTAGTCGATCTCTCCATCGCGGGTGCGGGGCAGGTCGACGGGCTGCGACGAGTCCTGCTCGGCCGCGCCCTCCGCCTGGCAAGTGCGACTGGCGCTGTAACAATACAGAACATATTTAGTTATAAGGTTACTGGTATGAGCATGTGATACGGAGCAAAGAGGAAAATGTCTTGAGGAAAGTTTTGAGTATGAAGGTCGATGGCTATAAGAGTAGGGGAAGACCAAAGAAACGATGGATGGACTGTGTGAATGATGATATGGTTAGGAGGAGAGTGACTGCCAAGATGACGACGGATAGAGAAGGATGGAAGTAAAATACATGTTACGCCGACCCCAAATAAATTATTGGAAGATGGGCAGGTGAATGATGACGATAATGATGGTTACAAAATAAACCCAATAATGGACGAATTTTGGCTGAAAAGATGACAGCCTATAATATCTCTCTTTTATTTAAGGGGGTGTTTTATAAAGTGTTTAATTAATGAACAAATAAACTATGATATGGATACAAAGAAGAAATCACGTAAATCGATGTAGAATTTGGTATATTACAATATATAAACAAAGATGGCAGGAACATGGGCGCGGAAACTGTAACCATGAATTCAATATATTATTCCAGACTCCTGCAGTTGAAAATTTTCGTGTGGTTTTAAAAGTCTGCTGTTTCATAGAAAAGTGCGATACCTACGCGGTCAAGGCTAAACAACTAAGTTCTTTTAAAGTAACCGACAAAATAATTCTAAGCTAAGAAGTCTAGAATCATGCCTGCAACCTTGTATAATGACGGCGAGAGCTTTTCATTCTAAGGTAGAAATATGAGGAAGTCAGCAAGATAGACTGCTCAGAATTCGCCAGTCGACCTATCTATCGTCACTTGTGGCTGGCATAGAAATGAAAATAAAGCTATGGAACGTAATTAAAGAATGTGATCACAACAGCTTCACGTGACAACGTAACTTCCGTGACAATGTTCCTGCTCACTTGATATTAATCACACTTATGAGACAGTTCGAACTCGTTTTAGAAAACGAAATTGCCTTCATACGTCGTGTGAAGACGACAGAGACGACTATTAAAGAAAATAAAAAACGTTATAAGCCTCCTGCCTAAAAGAAATTGTCTTTACAACGAATTGATGGCTCTAGGGAGCAAAAGGATTGGTGGCTGCAAACGGCGTATTATGTAGTACTAAGGTATTTTAGAATTTAATATATGTATGTAAGCTGATTAAAGTTTGTGCCGAAGGTATCCTTTAATGTTAGTTGTTGAAGTCTCCTAGGCTTCCCTTCAAGAGTGCTTATTCCAATTGCAGGTTAAATTTGAAATTCTCTACCATCTGTCTAGCCGACCATCTGCCGTATGCTCTCCACGAAATTAACAAAACTACAAACCTACAAACCGCACTAGTCACATACTACGCGTATGCCCACGCTTGGTTTAATTATGGCATCATCTTATGGGTAAATAGCACAGACGCTCCCGCCTTATTTACCCTCCAAAAAAGGCTTATACGTATAATTGCCAATATATAACCAACAGATAGTTGCAAGCCTTACTTCCAGAAACACAAGATTCTCACCTTAGTATTTCTATTTTAGAATTACTTATGTAAACTAGTCCGCACATATCCACATGTTTACAATACACTGGGAGATATCCAAACTAATTACTCGTTGCGCCATAAAACAGACTAAATTTGCCCCCGTCCCTCCTTAAATTTCACTCATCAATTCAACCACCGTACGGATCGCGCGCGCGCTATCAGCTGAGTCGCGTGACCCCGGGGTTAAGCGACTCACAGCTGAGAGCAGCGGTGGTTGAATTAATGAAAATAAGCATTTTAGGAAACTCCCCCGTAAAGGGGTGAAATAGGGGGTGAAAGTTTGTATGAAAATTTTTATTCCTTGGGCCAGAGCAGCCTGTTCTAGATAATTTTCCACATTGACGCGGGCGGAGCCGCGGGCCGCAGCTAGTAATATAATAAAAGTAAAAGTAGGTAACGGATTTAATCTTTAAATTAAGGCCGTCAGATTTTAATTAATTAATAACTTTACCACGATATTCACATTATTTCATAATATGATGAGAATGAATTGCGTATCGTACATGAGTAATATTGAAAATGTGTTGCAAAAATATTGAGACCACGAGGATAATAATTACCGGCTTACATGCTATCACAATTTGCACGAACGTTAATTAACTTGAAAACACGGAGTTAGGAACAGTGTACTGTAAGTAGGTATAGGTTTTTGGTACCATTAGAACATTTTATGGATAGGTAAGTACTATTTTATGAAGGGTCAGGAATGGAAACGTAATGAATGACAGATGAACGACGAACAACGCAATCGCATACCTGCAGACCTATGTAGGAATCTAATCTATAAGTATCTGCTATATCTATACTAACTAATATGTCAATCCGATTCAACATGTCCCTTGCTGCCCCTCCCAGGGATGCGATAAGCCAAGGTCCATACCCCACAGAGGGTGCCCTTAGCGAGCAGTCACTCTAGTTTTAAGTTTTTTTTAAGCTCTGGCTGTAATCTTAATTAATTAAGATTAACACAGGCTAGCCCGGTTAAACACACGACAACCTCATCATAGGTTGAACTGCGACATGGCATTCCCAAAAAAATACTAACTAATAATAAAGCTGAAGAATGTGTTTGTTTGTATGAACGCGCTAATCTCTAAAACTACCAGTCAGATTTGAAAAAAATCTTTTTGAATAGATAACCCAATTTTTGAGGACTAAGTAGTCCTCAAAAATTGGGTTATCTATTCAAAAAGATTTTTTACATCACGCTAGGACCCTTAGGGGCCGAGAAAATAGAAAAAAAGTCAGAATGCTGAGTGAAAACGAAGTTACGGCGTGGGCGATGTGATGCGACGGGCTGGGTCGAGGGAACAAGAGATTTCACAGAAGCACAAAGTAAAAAGCAAAGCAGAAAGCTAGTTAAAAATAAATACTAGTTTAAAAAACTAAAAAACACGCTTTAAAAACCAAACTAAAAAAGTAGAAAATAATTTAATTCTATTAAAAAGCGTGTTTTTGAGGTATTTTTATAATCAATTAATATCAAGCCCACGCTTTATAATAGAATTAAATTATTTTCTACTTTTTTAGTTTGGTTTTTAAAGCGTGTTTTTTTAGTTTTTTAAACCATTATTTATTTTCTATTTTTTAGTTTTGTTAACTATATAAGCGTGATGTTTCAGTTATTTTTCTTTTTTTTAATTACTGAATTGTCATCGGTCCTCGATAAGTCTACAAAGTTTAAATGAAATCTGACCGTTTAAAGGGGGTCAAAATCAAGTCCTAAGGAGAGTTACAAACACACATTCTTACAAACATACAGGTGAAGCTAATAAAAGCGTGTTAATAAACATGCTCTCACTCGTGAGGAGGTCTGTGTGTTAGGCTTTCAACCGTGGGAACATTTTAGGTATGCTTATTTACACATTACAAGTAAGTATCCTGTGCTATCACAAAATGAAAATGCTCGATGTTTATCAATATTTTCGCTAAGATACTATTATCTTAGCGAAAATATTGATAAACATCGAGCATTTCTACAGCGTCAACGTCAGAGCATTTTTACGAATACAGAAACACATTTGAAATAACGTGTCCACAGATTTGTTGGTAATTGATAGTCGACAGCTTGTCTGTCAAAGCCTATAAAAAGATCGGTTATTTATTATTTGTATAAAAATAAATTACGAGTGTTTCGTTGGTCTAGTGGACGTAAGCGCTACTGCTGAGCATGACGTCGTGGCTTCGATTCTCAGGTCGGGCAAAGTGTTATTGGGGTTTTTTCTCAGAGTCTAGAGTTGTGTCCGGTGGCGATAGGCTCGCCCACTCTTACATAGAACTCAAACATTACCGACGAAATGTGTGTGTACTATAAGTACACGTCTGTCCGTCCCTTCGGGGAAACGAGGCGTGATACGTTTACATGTTGTTTGAGTGAATTCGCAAGGGTATTACTATTTATATTATGCTCATAATTTCAGGCGGAAGACGTCCACAGCTGGACTTAGGCCTCTCCCAATAAGGGGGTTTTGCCATAATCGCCACGCCTGGCAGGCGGGTTGGCGATCGCAATATGGTGGTAAAATTCATAAAAAACGCTGCTGCCCATTCTCTAGTGAGTCCCTTAGTCGCCTTCTACGACACCCACGGGAAGAAATGGGATGGTGCTATTCTTTTACGTCCGGCACCACACGGAACATATATTATGCTACAAGCAAGATAATACTTACTTTTTTATTTTATTTTTTTCTTAATGCAAGTAAAGTATGTTTGTGTTTATGTTTGTATTGTTACGTAAGTAATTATGTTACATGTAATGTTTTGTGTTTTAATGATGTAATAATTTAATACAGTTGTTTATTTATTTATTTATTTGGAAACTCAACAGCTTATAATTAATGTACATGAGTTATGAAAAACAATTGTCTCTTAAGCCAATAACCGAGTTTCACGGCATTGATAGGGCTGGGTTAACTAGAAGTAGCGAAAGAAAAAAAGAAAAAAATTATACAAATGCAGATATCAATAAGAGGTAATGTGCGATTGTTGACACATTGCTCACATTCAATGAAAATTACATGTTAGTTTTAATTTTTTTAATTTAGTTATTGTATGTACATAGCTTATGTTATTAGTTTAAGTTCTTAACTGTCGCATTACGGTAAACTCTGTAATGATAGTTAACGCTACTATAAAATAAATTAATAAAAAAAATTATATGTTATCCTACTAATATAATAAATGTGAAAGTTTTTATGTTTTGATATTTGTTACTCAATCACGCTAAAACGGCTGAACGGATTTGGCTGAAATTTGGCTCACAAATAGTTTATAACCTGGAGTAACACTTAAGATACTTTTCATTTCGACCACCACGCGGGCGAAGCCTCTGGCAAAGCTAGTAAATTATAAATATTGCCTCCTGTGGCTGCCGAAATCGTACGAAGCTCGAAGTAGACTTCCTAAAATATGTTTTAACATTTTAGACTTGTTACAGACAACTTTTTAGTGCAATATACGTATAACAAGTCCACAAAAAGGAGATACAAGTGACGAGCTGCTCGTCAAACCCTCGACACATAATGTTTTGTATAACAAAATAAAGCCTATTTTGGACCGTCTGTCGTACATTACGACGGTACCCGATACTTATCGCTCCCTGGAGTACAACCCGAATTTATTATTGAAAGGAAGCTTCTGTAGTAACATCTGTTGGCAGTTTATACATGAGGTTTTGTGAAACGTATTTTTTAAAGAAGTGCTTCAAGCTACCGATCCTTTTGTGCTGCTGGGGAAATTCCTGCACCACTTCTTCTTCCCAGCTAAAGCACTAAGAAGCTGAAGCACAGGCATTTTGGAGGACTGTCTTATGTAATTTTGACGTTCGAAAAGTGCTGATTTTCAGTCTAATTTGATTAATAAAAATGAAATGCAGTTCGTTGGTAAGCATCACTTAAGTACTGGCTGGAAAGATTCGGCTATTTTTTGTTTTAAAATGTTCGTAATAGCCCGAATTAAGTTTTTTGGAAAGAAGAAATAGAAAAGTTTGCCGGAAATTTCAAATACGAAAAACACTGAATATAGCCCGGTCAATTTAAACATGCAAGGGTACAATAATTCGCATAGAGCTAAAAATTGGTATGAATGTTCGGAACACCATTATAAATGAATGGCCATTTTTGAGACCTTTGATCTTGAATTAAAAAAATCCAGGTACGGGATCGATGGGGACTTTTCAGCATTCATTTATAATTGTGTTTCGAACATTCATACCAATTTTTAGCTCTATGCGAATTATTGTAGCTTCACTACTATTTTTAGGGCTAATTTCACCGATTTTGTTATGAGCTTTTTGTATTGAAATTTGGATAGGACAACTATAGCGTCAGCTAGTATTGATATAAAATGAAATGCTTAATTAAGCGCATCATTTGAGAAAGGCAGAAAAAATGTGAGTATTTTTTTAAAATAAATCTTTATACATCCGAATAAGATTTGTCCAGAAAATTGGAAAACTCGAGAAAAAACTGAAAGTGATTTTTCTATGAGATTTTTGGTTTTATTGGGACAGGACAACATCTGTCTAGTCAGCAAGTTGAAAATGACTATTAATACAAATACATTATTAATTACAACAATCCTATTATGTTTGGGAACCAGTTCATCTTAAAAAGTTTGTGCTCTTTACTTTTCCGACTGACACGATTATATCGATGTCGCAGTTGACCACGTTTCAATTTTTTCCAAGCTATAAAGGGTGGCTGGGAAATCCACGCTGACTGGAATTGAGGACATAATTCTAGACCCCCTAGAGTAGAAATTTTTCGTCGGTTACCAAAAAGAAACAGGCAGTGTTTTTATAGAAAAGTTCAATACCTATACGGTCAAAATGTATGGTAAAGCTATATTTTTTTAAATAACCGGCAAAAAAAAATTAACGCCGGGTGCCAGCATCATATACTGAATACATAGTAAGAGATTGCGCGCCCCTACCTCTCTGAATACCACCTAACAATGACGATATGTTGTATTTTATGCTTATTATCATCTTAAAATGAACAAGAGACATTTTACAAGATTTGTCCGAAGATTTGAACTGAAAACATTCAATTTAATTCTATGTATTTGATAAATTATGACGGCGTCCAACTAAAATTGAATCTGTAGACCGCGTGGGGTAAAGGTCAAACTGTAGGTGGGTCGCGGTGAAGCTGCTATAGATCTATCTGAAACTAGAATTAGAAAGAACGCAAATATGTTTATTTGCAGTAGGTAAGACATGACGCCTAAGAAACACAAAATGCCAAATATGCGTCACATCACTTAAAGGCTTCTTCAAACAGCCGCGAGGCGACAGCGCGACGCGACACTTGTAGAACAACTTCCATTAAGTTTTCATAGAAATTGTTCTACGAGTGCCGCGACGCGACCGTCGCGTCGCGCTAGTCTGCATGAGCCTTAAAACTGCTATCACTCAGCATAATGCTGTAACACTATAAGAAACAGAGCCACAGCGTTGGCATTTAGCGACAGCCGGCGTTGACGTCATTACGTCAATCGGTGCAGCATAAAATGAGCCTGACAACCAGTCTTACCGGGTATCGTATTACCCAGTAACTGTTTTGTAATGTCAGATAGGTAGTCACTCCATGTAAAATACTGGTATTCACCTGCATTAGGTTAGACTGGAATCTGACTCCGAGATAGTTGGGAAAACTCTAGGCAGATGATGAACGCCATGATCCAATAACATTTTCGTATCAGGAAAGTATGAGCTCCACTTGTATATAATACTAGTTTTTGCCAGCGGCATCGCCCGCGTGGAGGTAAAAAATGTTCTCACGGGTACGTACTATCGGGATAAAAGTAAACTATGTGTTAATCCTTGTCAGAAACTAGCTGTTTGCCAAATTTCATCCAAATACGTTCAGCCATTTTTGCGTGACTGTGTAACAAACATCTAAATATCCAAACATACAAACTTTAGACATCGACATCGACAACTCCAGGTTTATTGCTGATGCGTTGCCAACCTATTCTCACCCCAAATCTTGGGCTTCCGGTTCCCTGCCATATCATTTGAAGCGCAGCAACTAGGGATTGCAATCCCGCAAAACGGGATCATGCATTTCCGCGGGATCCCGCACCTTCAAAGCGCGGATCCTGCGCCGGATCACGCGGATCCCGTATCTTTGAAATTATGTTATAAAATCAAATTGAAACTTGATTTTTGTGTAAAATCAATTTTTATTAAACATATCTTACATTAAACAACATATTTTTTCTTTTCTATTAATTTACTACCTATAAGTAATTAGTAATTTACAACAGAAATTGATTCTTTGAGAAATAATTTATGTAAGAAATGTTTAATAAAATTTGATTTTTACACAAAAATCTGTAGCTTCAATTTGATTTTATAACATGATTTCAAAGACGCGCAGGATTGAGTAATCCCGCGGGATTGAATGAGCTGCGGGATTGCAATCCCTAGCAGCAACATAATGTTGGTACTTCACTTTGGTATTCTGTAAGAGCGGGGGTACCCCCCGGTCGAGCCAACACAATTACGAGCTACACTCAGCTATTGACTACAACTCTACGTGGCTCGGGAAACAAAAGTGAGGCTTATATTATTTGTGAAGGAATGAGAATTACTGAATAATAAAACGATTATTTGAACGAACGAATAATTTTAATATTCTTATATCATAGTAAAAAAATATAAACAAATTACAATTAGACGATCTAATCACTCGGTTTTGAATCCCGGGGAACTTATCAACTATTAACAATAAGTTCTTCTGTTGTTCGTTTTAGACGTTCGTCTTAGCCGGGAACTGAAGCGAACTGACGAAAATCGCGTGAAATTTTATTCGCAGTGCGTATTAAATGTAATTCCAGTCACGGAATATAAGTCGCGAGAGTAAAAATCGTGCGGTGAAAAATCGCGGTGCGGACAGGGCCTAACTGCGGCCAACTTGAATGAAGCGGAGGCTGACGCGGTTGGTCACAGTTCTAACCGAACCTAACCCATTTGGTTAGGGTGCCTGAGCTCAGTTACTGCGAACAACTTTGAGAAAAAGCCAGAAAGACACAAACAGGCTCATTATGATTAAAAAAAGCGTACATAAGTGAAAGTTCATTAAGTTTTAGAGAAACTTTATTATACGGATTGATATAAAGGGTCCGCCAAATAACTTTTTTTTTTGAAAATGCTATAAAAAAAGAATTACTGAATATTTTCTCAAATTTCTTTTTTTATTTGGAAGTACAATCCTTCCGGTTAATAATGGAAAATAATTTCATTCAAATGGCTGCCTCGGCTGGCCATGCAGTAGCCTACACGATCGGTCCAATTTTTAAGCACCTTATCGATTGTGTGCAGCTGTATTTCACCAATGGCTTCACGAATATTGTCCTTTAAAGCGTCAATTGTCTCTGGCTTGTCGGCGTAACACTTATCTTTGAGGGCACCCCACAAATAATAGTCCAACGGTGTCAAATCGCAGCTCCGAGGTGGCCAAACGACATCAGCTCTGCGGCTGATAATGCGATCTTCAAAAACAGGGCGCAAAACATTAGGTGTAGCTTCGGCTGTGTGGCACGTAGCGCCGTCCTGTTGAAACCAAATGTTGCCAATATCCTCCTCTTCAATTTTTTCACTTCACTTTTTTCACAAGATAACGAACATACGGAGCTGACGGTGCTTCTCTTCTTCCAAAATCCGTACGCAATTTTCGCACACATTCTGCAACATTACCATGATTTTCAAAGTAATGTCGCAATATTTCCCAGCGTTGTTCAAGCGTATACACAACCATATTTGTTCAGCGGAAGGATAAAACTAATTATCTGTCAAATCAGACATGAGCTAAGTGTTCCATTCACGAAATAAGCACTAGTTGGAAAAAAAAACGTTAGATGGCGGACCCGTTATTTCCTATACATATACATTATACTGCCTTACTGGTCTAGTGGTCGGAAGTGCTACCGCTGAGCATGAGTTCGAGGGTTCGATTCCCAAGTTATTAGGTATTTTTATTAAGAACTAGCTTTTGCCAGCGGCTTCGCCCACGTGGAGGTCGGTGTATTATACATATAAACCTTCCTCTTGAATCACTCTATCTATTAAAAAAACCCGCATCAAAATCCGTTGCGTAGTTTTAAAGATTTAAGCATACATAGGGATATAGGGACAGAGAAAGCGACTTTGTTTTATACTATGTAGTGATTACTCAGTAACAGCCGACTCTGGGTTTGTGCCCAGTACATGGCAACTGGCTTGCCGCTAATGACATGAAACTTAAAATATAACTGGCAAAATGTGGGTATAGGTCACCTCTGCCCAATGGCGTTACTAAGGTGGGTCAGGCCGGGCAAGAGCCCTGGGCGCCTATCGAAGGGGGGCGCAAAAAGACGCCAATTTATTAAATGAAAAAATCAATAAACCATTTCATACTGTCACCTATATCTAAGAAATCTGAAGAGCTACTTGAATATATTGTGCGGTACGAGGAGGAAAGCGTATTTCCAAATCTCCCTATTTTTATTCAAATTCTTTTAAAATTGCAGCACTTTTTTTGCATACCTTCGTTATTAATTGGCCAAGAAAGGTTATGCAACCTAGTTTTGCTCAGTGTAGACCGAGAAGATAATTTACGTAGGGGCGCAAATGTGATGCGTTCCGTAGGCGCCATTTTCTATTGGTACGCCCCTGCCTCTGCCGAACCCATCGGGGAAAATAGCAGTGATGTTAATATTAGTAAATTTTCATAAATTAATTGTTATTACCCCTAAAAACACACCCCTACTCTAATAGTACCTATCTTTACCCTTGAGAACATAATTAGCTTACCTTTATTACATTACAATGAGGTTAACAACAGTCGAAAAGTGAGGTCAAGTCAAGTTATGAACGAAACTAATGAAAATACATAAGCACGCTATTAGGTCTACCTCAAGATTATCCGCTCCAAATTCCTACTAACCTGTACATAAAACTATTTAGGTGTTGTTGGGGAAGACATAGCCTTAATGTCTTCTATTGGCTTTCATATCAAACCCTCGTAACGAAAAAAAAATACGGTTATTCTTTTATTCATTTGTTGGTAGAAAACCCTGTGAAGCATACTTAAAACAAACGCTGAGATGCTTCTAATCTATATTAATACCATAATCATGTAAAATTTAATCGTTTGCAAGTTTGTATCTAAGAGGAAGTGGAAGTGCCAGTCGGATTAGAAAACATATTTTGCATTAGATAGCCTAATTGTGGAGGATTCATTGGAACCATGAGGTTTCCACTGCACAGGGACGAATGTGATTTGACTAAGGTACTGCAGAATCGATCATCACAGAAGACAAGTAATTCGATAAACATCATGATTAGCAGATATAAATATACAAGTGTAGCAGAAGACTGATACATTATGGACGAAGAAACCTTGGCTTTCAGTATATTAAAGCAGAGAGCAGAATTCAAATTCCACAAATCATAACATACCGACCATTCCAGCGTATCATGCAAATCTTATTATCCAACATGACAGATTTAGTGGGTAGTTGTAAATAATACTTTTTGGCATGTAATGTATAAATATAGAGGTCAGACTTCGGCCTTGTGACCAATACGTAACATTTGGGTACATTATTCGCCAAGCCACGCAGTCAAATCTAAGCTTATGACCTATAGGGGTGTCAACTTTCGGACAAAGCGAAGGAATTTGCAACCACAACGCAAAATTATCCTCTGTTTAACAATTCGATAAGTTGAACCCCTAATCTGTCGAGATAATATCAAATAGCTCTCGTGCCAACACACAAAAAGAAGTAAGTGGACGTAGTGATACAGGTTTAAAAACTGCCAGTAAGGAAACTGCCACGGGATTAAATAAAATAATGTCTCAAGTAGCGGATGTTGGAGGAAAAACAACCAGGCTGAAATGGGAGTGGGCTGGACACGTCAAGCGACTGCACCTGGAGAGATGGACAAAGATCGTTACTCACTGGACGCTTGAGGAAAGACATTACCGTCGAGATAGACCACGGGGAAGATGGTGTGACGATCTGATAAGGTTTGCAGGGCCAAAATGGCCAAAGAAAGCACAAGACATGGAGGTATGGAAGGAAAAAGGGCAGGCCTTTGCCCAGCCATGGGACAATTTAGGCTAACATTGCGGTCAACGAATTGTCAGAAGTCGATGGTTAAGAAGTAACCTATTTCCCGCAAGACCTGAAGACATTCGAATTATCCAGTCATTTTAAAGTGCGACTGTCAGCCCTAAATGTGAGGGTATTTTGTGATACGATTACGACCTGATTACGCATTTTGTGAGGGAATAAAGGAAGCTGTAGGTGTATTGTGGTAATAATCTGTCAGATTATGCTCTGTTGTGGCCAGGAATTGTATGCCTTTGTGTTCTCTCTCGGAACTAATAGGATTACATTGAGGAATAAATTTTCTCGTTAATCTAATAATAATTTAACTATGCGTCCAACCTTATCCTATGGATCACGGGAAAGCGCCAGGTGGGTAGTTAACACCAATCAGGAATCACGAAACATACATTATATAATGTATGTATGCATATAGCATAGCATAATCAGCCTAAACTGTTTCTATTGCTGGGACACAGGCCTCCTCTCTGTGAGAGGGAGTGGGCCATAATCCACCATACGAGCCCAGTGGGGATTGGCGGATGTCACATGTCTTGCAATGTTTGGTTCTAAGACATGCCGGTATCCTCACGATGTTTTCCTTCACCGTTTTGAGAGCAGGGGTGATGAAATAATTTATACAAAGTAAAGTGCTTGCTTGAGTTCGAACCCACGACCTAGAACTCGTAAGTCGCGGCCGTTACCACTGAGCCACTGCTCCATTGTTTCTATTACTATTAGAGAAATATGACACTAATGAGCTATGACAGTCTTATGACCTTCTCAATTATGTATGAAATAAGAAAGTAACACATTTTTTAATACCATTTTCAAGTTACAACTTGATGGCGTTACTCGTGAATTGTCATAGCGAATTAGATCTCCGTGAAAAATGTAGGTAGGTACCTTTCACGAAACGAAGTGAGGAAACATGAGTTCCAGGACCTTTCAAGGTAATTCAGTAATATCAAATCGTATTATCGTAACGCTGAAGGTACCGTGCACAAAAATGGTGCTTTAACAGGTACAGGTTTAACCTCTTTGATAAATTAGATTTCCGATGAGCGCAACAAAAACGGCCGGACAAATAAGACCACAGATATTGTTGGGGTCTTATTTTGCAACATATTTTTTTCAACTATAAGGTTGAAAAATTGGCTAAAAAAAAAATGCTTCGTTATTTTGCATGGTATGTTTTTATCCTAGCTAAACATGCTTGTGCCTCAATTTGTATTTAACACCATTGTATACCATGTTTTACATAAATAAATATTTTATTCTATTCTATTCTAAAAAAACTTAGCAATAATGCTTAGAAATTATGTTTTAATTTTCCAGAAATACTTTTATTCCCAGTTTGTAAATACGCATACTTTTCAATATAAGTAGTAAATATATTGCAAACGCCAATGAACTTTATATTGTGAATATAAAGTTTATTATCGTTTTCAATATGCAATCGCGGCCAATAGAGCGATGTGTTTTTGTTCCTATTTCTTAATCTAGATGCCATTGTTGATTGAAGTTTAACCTGCGCTACTTATACGTTTTTGAAAAGAAGCTGTACCTACTCAAACTGTGGGCACAGAACTGGTGCCCTGAAACAGTAAGCCAGGGTCACGGCACGGCACGTAGGAGACGGCAGGACGAACTGGAGAGAAGACGCACAGTCTCGCGAAAGATGGAAGGAGTGGAGATAACCCTTTACTCGAGATTGGGATGGCGCGGGATAGAAAAAAATAAAATCGGGATTTTAAAAAAGTACCGAGTCAGCATCGATATATTTACCTATTTGGATTTACAAAAGGCTTTCCTATCCGACCGTACATTAAGCCAGTACTAATTTCCGCGCCCCACTTTCTTATTACCTACACTACGTTACTATAACAGTTATATATTTCTTATCACAGCCTTCAAGGTAACTTCAGTCACGATTTTACGAATCGTGTTCGACATTACAGCATAATGTTAGCTTAATGTGTACTTCGCTGTTCAAGAAAGTTCGATGAGTTTTAATTCAAGCGTGTTTTTGTTTCAGAAAAGTAAACGAAGCGTGGTCTTTATGGTTTTAATGTATTTGTAAGATTGTTATTTGTTTTATCAAAGTTTTGGCTACGAACACCGACTTTCATAATAATATTTACATAAAACACTTATGTTTGGATACCTATGTGAAGAGTAGAATATAACCAAGCAGTCTAATATATAACCAAGCAGAAACAAAATGAATTGACCAATTTTCTGAAGGGAAGTACATTCTATTCAATCATCATCTACATAGCTTTTGGGCTTCCAGGCTAACCTGCTGCAGCTGAATTGAGTGTTCGTCCTTCGAGCCGGATCAGAGCCAGAAAGTCTGATGTCTTTGAAGTTAGCGGTGCCAGCTCTGAACCGTACCCTAGTCTACTAGTTGCGACAGTTGTACCGGGCAACCCACAGAGGCAGCGACAGCTTTGTCCAGCAAGGTGGACGAGCTCAGCCGCTGTGGAATTGTTAGTTCAACGTGACGCCATAGAGGGCGCCACCAATCTTTACTCGTAGCGTCTGCCTATCTCACCACTACAATCCAGTTACTGAGGAACACGATGCTCCTTAATTAAGTGCCAGTAAGTACTTTTATTCAATTTCTTCTCTAATTTACAGTGAAGTCAAATAGATAAGGAATAATAATTCCAAGTACTTAAACATGATTAATTATTTGTAGCCCCCCCTACCGACCTCCTGTCAGGTGGAAATAATTGATGGCTGTGTAAACACTCTACCGTGATTAGGGTCTAACTTTTGAGCCTAAAGCATTTCAAACCTTTGATATATAATTCTGTACAACAGACTAATTATTTAACATAACATCACGCCTGTAATTCCCGAAGGGTTAGGCAGAGCTCTACCTGTTTTTTTTTGTTTTCGGTGGGAACCTTGCAAAGGCGACCGGGGATAAAACTGCGGAGTGTGGAATTGTTACCTCACTAAAACCACCCCCGTGGTCACTTTTTTTGGGCGTTAGCAATAATCAAATAACTTCTCCCGCTCTGGGTGGAGCAGGAGGGCGCGTCAGACTTTTACTGACTAAAACCCACCCGTGTTCCTTCAGTTGCCTGTGTGCCAGGGGCCACGGTATATCTTTCGAACAACTCGCACCCCTGGCAGGCATCGGCCCTTGTGGACTCCAGATAAGCAAGGGGTAAGGTTACCTCTAAAAATACCGATTCAAAACCCCCTCTGTGCAAGGCCTGTTTGGGCACATCTATGGGGAGACTGTAAAGGGGTTTCCCCGAACCGTGGCAGTAGTGTACACGTTTGACCAGTTATGCTGAAGTCCCATGTAATAGAGAGCGTGTTGCCATCAAACAGGCACAAATCCTGACTCTGGGCTCCCTGATGGAAAAACCCAATAACACTTTGCCCATCCTGGGAATCGAACCCAGAACCTCATGCTCAGCTGTAGCATTTGCGACACTAGACCAATTTTGTATGAGATGCGTACGCATCCATTCAGCCGTGGAAAGCTGAACGGACTCTATACAAAATTGTTGTTTTCTATGGACAAAAGCTGAACAGAGCTGAATAAGTGTGAGTAGTCCCTTAGGCAGACCATTTAAACAATATAATTAAACAAATAAAAAGACACGTTGTGTCGACATCAAATAAATTGTAAAATGGGCAAAAACATTTCAAACCTTTGAATTATAATTCGGTATGACAGACTAATTATTCAAATTCGCCTTTTAAAACAATTAGTAATCACAAAGAGGGTATCCATTAACGAATGTCACATTAATTGCCAAAAAGCTACTTTATGAAGCCATTTTCTTTTATCGCTTTGGAAATGAGTAAAAAAGCTTTTTAATTAAGCTTTGGAGGCAAAATGCGGAACTTTGCAAAGTCGACAACAAGAGATCTCGAATATTGTTTGTTTAGAAGTGTGGTTAACTAACCTATTGTTTGCAAACATCATAAATAACTTTGTTTGAACATGAATATTAAGTTAATTAAAGTTTTTCGGTTAGTAGCATTGAAAAGGTTTTATGATTTAAATAAAGTTCAATGTATAAAGTTTGTCGTAAGAAAAAATTTGTATGGTCCCCCGGGAACGAAGTTCCTTACGCGATACTCGGACGCACACACACACACATACGTACATCATAGAAAAAAATAGAGAGAGAGAGAAGCATGGAAGGATCATAACGCTTTTTCTTTACGTGAGGTTTTCTACCAGTCACCTCCTACCGCAAGCCGCGTTGACATTATCAGTATCTATTAAGGTTTTTAATGATTATTTATTGTTATTTTATTAGTATTAATAGTACTGATGTACCTAACGATCTGACCTATTGTATTACCTAGGTATGAATTGTGTATGTGTGGAATTTATTACTACGGAAAAGTTAAAACGACAATGACTCTACCTTGCCAGGTCAGGTATAGGGACATATTATACGGTTATAAAGATATAAGTTTTAATTAAATCCGATCTTTTATATTCAAGGGTTTTTAACATAAAAGATTAAAACATCCAATCGCACAAAGAAAAACTACGTCTACAATCCCCAGAACACCACAAACAAATATGCAAAATGCATTACAAACGATGAAAAGATTACAAACCAAATAACATAAAAATCGAATGACCATTTATATCTACAATGACATCTATTGTGTCAACTACCAAGGACCTTCGACCTTGTCCTTGGGCTTGACCTTGGAAGTCACTTGACCTTAGCCGTGGCCTTCGCGCGTCAGTAATCGTATTCATGTTAGCGCCTGGTACATTCGGACAATTTCTTTAACGCAACGATTTTTTAAATCGTACTGTATTATAAGCCGTGGTGAGCAGCCGCACGGGTCGGTCATTCAGGTTAACCTACGCTTGCCGCAGTTGGTCCACGGATGGCTGAAAATTTTTACATATCAAGACCCCTCCGTGCCTCGGAAAGCACGTTAAACCGTTGGCACCCGCTGTCATTTGTGGATCTTTGACAGTCGTTACGGGTTGTCAGAAGCCCGGTAGTCTGACAACCAGTCGTACTAACGGGTATCGTGTTACCCAGTAATTGGGTTACGGAGGTAGCTCCATTGAAAATACTGGTATTCAGCTGCATCCGGTAGGACTGGAAGCCGACCCCAACATTTATTTATTTTTATTTATTTTACAGTACGTTGAAAATCTAGTGCGCGAAAAAACGTCCTTATGGACGAGGGTTTACACGTATGCAAGTGGGTTTACCAATCAATCGTGACCAGTAATGGACTGATTAGCTGTGAACGTGATTGTAACCTGCCAGGGGTGCGGGTTGTTCGAAAGAGATACCGTGGCCCCTGGCACACAGGCAACTGAGGGGTTGCAACACGGGTGGGTTTTAGTCAGTAAAAGTCTGACACGCCCTCCTGCTCCACCCAGAGCGGGAGAAGTTACTTGATGATTTACCACCCAAAAAAAACTGATTGTAATAGTTGAATGATAATAATAACGTCACGACTGTATAGCAAAGGGGTAGGCTCATGGGTGAGAAGAACCCTATAACTATAACTTGAACTGGGAGACGAATTAAGACTTAAGATCTGACGCTCTGCAGCCGCCCTTGTTTATTGAACTGTGATAGTTCAGCTCATCTTTACATAATTACTCGTTTTTCCCGCGGCTCCGCCCGAGTGGATGTCGGTTATCACGTACAAAAGTAGCCTATGTCCTTCTCTATATCTTAGGCTATATATCTGCCAAATTTCATGACGATCAGTTCAGCGGTTTAGGCGTGAAAGCGCAATAGACAAAAACAGGTACTTTCGCATTTATAATGTGAAGTAGGAATATAATTCATATGTGCATGTGTATGTCACTGAACTCCAACTAAACGGCTAGGCCGATTTGGATGAAAGTTTTGTGTGTTGGAGTGGGTCGCTGGCTGGTTTAGATTCACAATTGGACCCGGTAGGCGCTTTTTGGCCAGGACGACGTCTGTCAGATCCACAGTGAAATCCTACTAAACGGCTGAACCGATTTGGATGTTTTTTTTTTTTTTTTTAAGTTGATTTCTGGATGTTTTAGATACCCAATTGGGGTAGATGGCGCTGCGAAGCAAACGTGCGGACAGGCTAATGTCTGCTGCTCACTAGTTCTATTTAAATATACGTTAACATAAACCTACTTCAAGAAACACTGACGAAAACTTGAATGGAAACCGTTTTGCACTTTTTGAGATAAACGCTTTCACAGAAAGAGGCAGCGCGGCTCGGCGGCGCGCGGCCCTCCGACTTCATACCTATTATCTGAAAACTTTGTCCTTCAGCAAATATTCCTCCTATCGTGCTTTACAGACCCAATTCTTGAACAAACAAATACCCAGACTCAAATAGCTGTCCCTGGCTGTGTGAAGGGGTTTCGATTAGAATATATCTATGTAAAGGAAGAAAGAAAAATGCGTTTATTGTCAATACAATTGTCCTTCTCTTTATATCCTAGAAAATATCTTGTATATTCGCAAAAATGTAGGTCTTTTCAAAAAAAGATGCGACTTCCATAATCTAAATACACGTTAAAAGATGAAATTGTGATTCCAAAATTTAGATTAACTAAAACTAGTAAGTCATTTCTAATAAACAGTATCCGCTTCTATAACAAGTTGCCAAAATCGGTTACAGAACTTAGCGATGGAAAGTTTAAAACTCATATCAAACGTGTCCTTATCAAAAAAGCATATTATAAGATAAAAGACTACGTTGAAGACAAGGAAGTTTGGCGTTAATTCCTTCTGCACATGTGGCTTCCCTGGTGACTCATTAGCACCATAACTATGTGAGCGTCTATTAACTTCTTCCAAATTACAATGTTAATTTTATGAATTTTATTTTTTACACTTTCTGACATATTCTCGTCATTATTTGACATTATACAACACTTGTAATATCGAGTACTTATTAGTGATTCTCATGGAAATCATATCACTTGGTTTAAATAGGTTGATTTTACTTATGTAGATTCTTTTACGTATTGCGAATGAGAGAACGTTGTAGGCCTACAGTTTCTATTCTTTATTTTCATTCCTCTAAAGTACCTGGTACTTATTGACAGGCCTGCACTGTCCTCCCATACCTAATGTCACTGTAATTTGAAAACATTATAAAATCCAATTATTTTTAAAAGAGTAACCGTGGAGTTTCTTGCCGGCTCTTCTCCATAGGAAGCGACAAATTGGAACCGTGCACCTAGCTTCTGACGTTTCATGGGTGCCCTTGCAGGTTTATGTGAAATAAAATATTTTGATTTGATTTGATTTGACAGCTTATAGAAATTTAAAACTATAAATAATACATAAAACAATGTTATTAATGCCAAAAGGGCCTCAGCTCAGCATAATATCAGATGGCAACAGAGGATGAACCATCTGACGCTGATTTTCCACCGCAATCCACGAGTACCATACGCTAGACTAATAAATACATAGTGAAAAGTGTGTGTCCGTAATAATAAATTAATAAAGTTCAAATAAAAATAAATAACTAAAATGATGTGGCATACATGTATTGTTTGTGACAGGCGCGGTCGCAGCCAAAGACTTGGGGGGGGGGATCACAGACAAAGGCTACCTACATATAACTAAGAAAATTTATTATATTATCGAATAATTACTATTTTAAGCTTTACGTTTACGGCTTTGGGGGGGGGGGGGGTCATGACCCCTAGGATTCTATTATAAATAATTGTCTTATAAAATATCAGCACATTTATTTATATAGCAAACTGACGTCATAGCCACAGAGCAATATGACGTCCACTGCGTCCAGCGTTTTCGTCAAATTACGTGCGAAATTTGAAAATGTTAAATTTAAATGTATTCTTAAGGCACTAATCAATTAAATAAAAATGTTGTGTATTATTGTGATTTATTAGCACTCTAGAATCTAATTAAGACACTTTTCACAAATGAGTGTTATACTAATACCCTATTGCGGTTCCAATCGCCGGAATCCTCCTTATAACAAGGCGTCATCATCATCATCATCATCATTTCAGCCGAAAGACGTCCACTGCTGGACATAGGCCTCCCCCATGCTTCTCCACTTCGACCAGTCTTGTGCTTCCCACATCCAGCGGATTCCCTCGGCCTTCACAAGGTCGTCGGTCCACGTTGTGGGAGGCCTTCCCGCTCTACGTCTTCCGGTACGCGGTCGCCACTCCAGAACCTTTCGGCCCCATCGGCGATAAATCCAATGTATCGAAAGGAGAACAGTCACGTTTCATACCAAGTCGGGTCCAAAACCCAGTGCCGGAAAAAATGACAAGGAGTACTTCCCCGAACAGGGAAATAATTTTTGTTTTTTTGCAGGTTTCACTTTGGTTTTGAGCCCAATATGGCTGATCTCCTTTTTTAGAGGTAGAACAATAATATACCAACTTCTGCGTGAATTATTTGCCCTATGCTAAATATAAGTAGCACTCTGGAGTCTCGGGCTTCGAGATTTCTCTATGAGCAAGTCTCAATTCGTGAAAACAGTTGGAAACACTTGGGGTGCTTCGAAGCAAAGATATTCCAAAAATTTCGTGACGTAATTCCCACTTAGCCTTGATCGCCAAGGCTATTTTACATTGCTGCAGTGGCCTCAAATGCCAACTAGTGGTAATTCTACGCAACATATCGGTGCGGGCGTACAGGGATCAATGCTAATGTGATTCTAAACGCTTTGGCCTTGGACAGCTAATACGCTGGAAGAAGTTACCATTACCTGAGGAGCAGGATTTCTTGATAATGTAAGATATATCCTACAATATCTTACTAATATATAAATGTGAAAGTTTGTGAGGATGGATCATCATCATCATCATATCAGCCGAAAGACGTCCACAGCTGGACATAAGCCTCCCCTAAAAGGGGGATTTGCCATAATCGCCACGCTTGGCAGGCGGGTTGGCGATCGCAGTATGGTGGTAAAATGCATAGAGAACGCTGCTGCCCATTCTCTAGTAAGTCCCTTAGTCGCCTTCTACGACACCCACGGGAAGAAATGGGATGGTGGTATTCTTTTACGTCCGGCACCACACGGAACGGAGGATGGATGGATGTTTGTTACTTCTTCACGCTCAGAAACTACTGAAGGGATTTGGATGGGCAGGCAGATAGTTTATCACCTAGATTAACACATAGGGTACTTTTTATCCCGGTAGGACGTTCCCGTGGGATAATTTTCGACCTCTAAGCGGGTGAAACCGCTGGCGAAAACCTAGGATTAGATAAACCCCCATATATAAAGGCTAAGAAACAACCTCGAAATCCCAAGAATCTAAAGCAAAGGCAAGTTTGAAGAGAAAATCAATCAATCACAGTAAAATAAGAATAAAAGAACACCCACAGCCTACTGTTGTGGTAACTTTCGTTGCCAACGACCCAACAAAGCCCAAAAGAGAAAAACAGTTCAATATGAAGCCAATAGTACCAATACATTACATGCCTCGAGGCCAGTACCTACACGGCATGTCCACAACTGAAAAAAATGAACAATTCCCAATTAAGCTCTTGTATATGGGGACAATGCGACCACCAATAAAAGAAACAACAGGTCATTCCAATTTTATCTGAAAATGGAAAAATATTCGCTCATATTTTCACCCACGTATCGACGATGAACGGCGAAATATGGCTGAAGGGGTTTTTACAATCCCCTATTTAATTATGACGTGTTATATACAATGTGGGAGTTTAGCAGCTGTACCACCAGGGTCATTGTCAACTTACATACATTGTATACACGTGTAGGTATTGATTGCACTTGAGTACTTTATAACAGGGCTTTAGATTACAAAATGTACATCCTAATACGTGGCGTGCCTTTTAAGTTTTGTTGTTTGAACAAAAACAAAAAAACAACTAGAACCTTTTAGTACTTTTTACTTTTTATTGTTTTTCAATTCACCACGTACTTTAATACACTTTTCCATTCTCTCGAACCAGTTATTAAAACATTTATTCCACTCCAAAGTAGGGGTGTTCAATATGGCTGATTTGAAAGCGTCGACTGCTTCTTCACCGGACTGGAACCTTTGACCACGAAGAGTTTTCTTAATTTTAGGAAATGTAAAGAAATCGTTAGGCCTTAGGTCGGGACTGTATGGAGGATGGTCTAGAATTTCTAAGTTTTCCTGCTTCAAATACTCAATCGTTCGACGAGCGCTAAATTTTTGACAATGATTGTCGCTGAAAAGAGATTGCGACTAGATTTGAAACGTTTTTAAATACGGGCATTGGCCTTTATGATGATGATATCAGCCGAAAGACGTCCACTGCTAGACATAAGTCTCCCCCAAAAGGGGGGATTTGCCATAATCGCCACGCTTGGCAGGCGGGTTGGCGATCGCAGTATGGTGGTCAAATGCATACAGAACGCTGCTGCCTATTCTCTAGTAAGTCCTTTAGTCGCCTTCTACGACACCCATGGGAAGAAATGGCCTTCAGGTCACCCACAACCAAAGTGGGTTTAAATACCCAAAGACTTGGATTGTCGCCCGCCTGTCGGTTTTATTAAATAAGCCCTCGGTTGTACCTAACTTCTATCATAAATGGCAAGACTCCTTTTTAGACGTTACTCCTGATGTCATCACTCTGCGAATGTAAAATTGAACCAATAAAAGGTTTATTGGCTGAATTTTACATTCTCACTTTACAAGGCTTTAGGGAAAAACATCACCTGTCCTTTTCATACGATTGAAAACTAATATGGGAACTGATGGCAATTTCCCACGGTAGACACTTGGTATACCAATTTTATTGTTAAAACCAGTTACAGTACAATGTGAACTACGTGGGAGAATGCAGTTGTTTGGCAGGGTCACTGTTAACATACATTATAGATGAGTATCGATTGAACTTGACTCGGCCCTTAGTCGTCTTGAATGTTGAGTTACCTTGTCCCTGATGAATGTTGAGTTACGTTGGCTTCAAGGTTTATTTCTTTTAAATTACTTTTCTATCTTTTGTGCAGTTAGTTTTCGATTACGTTTCAAGGTTTTTATTATTCGAACTAGTGAACATAGCTGAGTTTTGGTAACTGATAAATGATTTCATTTCTGTATGTAGGTAGGTTTGAACAAAAACTTTTTACTTCAACTATGTTTTTAAAACTAGAGGGGATCGGCGTTTCCTATCTGACTACTCTGAGAAGAAAGGTCGAAACTAACTCAGAGGTCACAGTTTCTTATAAAGTCCAGACAAAATCTTGGTCAGATCATGTAAATTGGTGTCTGATATGGTCTTTTGAGGAAAGAACCACACAGATTAAGTGGACATGTTAGTGCACACATTTGTCAGTAATCATGCACCGCAACTCAGGACTTACGGAGCTAAACGATTCGACGAAGAATATCAAAGAAATTTAATTTGCGTAGGCAGCATTAATTATCCAAACTATCAGACCATGATTAAAAAGAAGATTGTCTGTAAGAAAATGCTTTGGAGTTCATTATCCACAAAATCAAAATTGTATCTACATAATTTTTCAACTTCCGTATGGACCTAAACAT
The DNA here is from genome assembly GCA_949091785.1 of Polymixis lichenea. Classification (NCBI taxonomy): domain Eukaryota; kingdom Metazoa; phylum Arthropoda; class Insecta; order Lepidoptera; family Noctuidae; genus Polymixis; species Polymixis lichenea. The sequence goes on along the minus strand of OX420948.1, from coordinate 20,413,059 downwards.
TGAATTTCTAATCATAGTAAAGCCGCAATTACACGATAGAAGTTTCTTGCATTTGGCTGACAATACAAATGAAGTAGCGAATGAGTTGCATCGTCTAAGCAGTGCAACTTTTAATGTTGCTTCAATTTTTTATGGTAGATATGCCAAATGCAATTAATGAAAATCAGCCTTAATGTCTGTTGTGAGTTAATGCTGGCAAGATTGCGTTAGTATTGTTCCTAATAGGATAAAACTAAATCGAAAAACAATGTCATGCGCAAAAAAGGGAATTGATCCGAACGAGAAATGTGATAGCGGGTTCCATATTACATAAGGGATCATAACATAGCTCCACTCACGCCGCACACACATTCAGATGAAGATATTTATTATTTACAACCTACGCATTCTCCTAGATCTACATATTTTATGTTTGTGTAGTTTCTGTAATACATAGTTGCAGATTGATGCAAATGATCTTTGAAAAGTATGTATAAGACAGAGGATCGAGCTCTGCGGCATTTTAAAGGTGACGGTAATATTCAGCAATAGTCGCAATGGACACTAACGGACAGATGTTGAAGTCTAGATTTTTCTACCTCGACTACATTATTGCATGATATTAATTGTCGCAGAAACTGGAATAAGTGGTAAGTTTAGTTGACTTGACTATTATATCTTAAGCTGATCAGTTGCAGTGATGAGTGGGTGTGTGGTCTGGTCAGTGATGGTGTTGCTGTTGTTTGGTGTAGTCGGGTGTGTGATTTCTTCCATTCGAAGTGTAAAATGTGGAGAGATGAAGTGAGGACGCCGCTTACAAGTAATGTTCCCATTGCTGGGGCACAGACAGGCCTTCTTTCTGTGAGAGGGATTGGGCCATAAACCGCCACGCAGGCCCAATGCGTGTTGGTAGACACAAATGTATTCGAATTTTGATTCTAGGACAAACAATGAAATGTTTCCAACAAAACAATATGGCTTCCGGCTTCCCTCAAACCATCTACTACAAAACACACATCTTACTGAAATGCGACAGATTTTAGGTATTTTCTAATGGCCCGGTAACTAAATAATAAAATAAACAAGTCAAGCGCAATAGCAGCACACCCACTGTTTATATACTCGCTGTTGCCAAGAACATACGCACTCAGCTAGACAATAACGTCTGCTGTGCCAAATGTACTGCTATAAATTTTGTGCGTATCTTCTGTGCCGAAGACGTCATCAGTTACAAATTCTAATAAGCTTGTTTCTTCCGAAATAATATATCGTCGTACGTTACTTTCTCCGGAGTTTATAAAAAACCTAGTGTATTTTCATAAGTTTCTGAAACAGCGTCGTTTTTTGCGATAATTTTGTCACTGATTCGTTTAACAAATATTTTGCTTCAGGATCATGTTTTCTAAAATGTTTGATTGTCTCATTTATTTTGTCACGGAGATTGCCAATCTATGTGGCATGAAGTTGTGAGTTGAATAGTCTTGGGCGAACTTCACCAATGAAATTGAAAGCCATCAAAATAAAAAGACATTTATTCAAACTAGGCTGAGAATCAGCACTTTTCGAACGTCAAAATACATAAGACAGTTTCTCAAAACGACTACCCTTCACTCCCACCCACACCCATTAGCTCATAAACCTCGTTTAAGGGCTATCAGTGTCATTATATTCTGTCGAAAATTGACACTATAGCTCTTGAACGCGGTTTAGATGTGCTGATTGTACTTAGTGTGTCTTAATTTAACCAACATTTTTTTGTATTTGTTTTCTTATTAGCCATTAACGTCCCACGGCTGGGCGAAGACCTCCCTTTTCTCTTTCCACCTCTCTTTATCCAACGCTGACAAGGACCAATCTTAAAACAAAGAAGTTGCAAGACCCACCGAACCAACATTTAGTTTCTTTAAAATATAGCACAAGAGTTCTGCTTGCAAAAAGGAAGTTTGAAGTAGGACAATGAAGAATTGCTTAAGACTTTGTACCGGGACACTGGTTTTCAGTGAATGTTTGTTAGCTGATCAGATTGTTCACTGCCTGTAAACCATTGTTGGGGGTTCTGAACTGATCAATCAATGTGCCTTTCTTCAACTATGTCAGGGTCGGCTTCCAGTCTAACCGGATGTAGCTGAGAGCGATTTTCTATCGGACCTTCAAAACCCAGTTACAGACAGGTCAGACTTAGGCTTCCGACTACCCGTAACGACTGTCAAAGATCTACGAATGACAACCGGGACCAACGACTTAACCGAGGCACGGAGGGGTCTCTTTATGTCAACTAGTCACCCATCCACGAACCGACCGTGGCAAGCGTAGCTTCACTTTCAATTATCCCGTACGGTTGTTCTAAATAAATGTGACTTAGTTACGTAGTCAGTTGTTATACGTGGGCACGTATCCCGGTAATCACTAGCTAAGAGATTAATAGGAGCACAGCCACTAGTAGAGCTAGTTTCGTTTCAGTGACTGCAAGCTAGAAGTAGACACGTTATTGGTTCAGTACTCCTAGATATGTATACTTCAACAAACAAGCTAACCGTACTCATTCAGACAAACTTTTGGATTTGGCAAAGTCAGAGGAAAATTTCTGAGACCATTTCGTTGATCGTTTTTCTCTCTGAGAGTCTTCGATTGAATTTCTTAAACGTAACTCACTTTTATGTCATTGTTATGCTGTCCTTCTCACTAGGTGTGGTAAAGCAAAGAAAGACTTTAAAGAACCGACTTAAAGTTTAGTTTCCTTTCAGATTTCATGGTTAGTATAAACAAGCCCACACAGAATGTTACGAATCTATACCTACTAATCATTATATACCCATCGTTTTCCCAACTATGTTAGGGTCGGCTTCCAGTCTAACCGGATGCAGCTGAATACCAGTATTTTACATGAAGCGACTGCCTATCTGACCTCCACAACCCAGTTAATGGGTAAAACGCTAACACTTGGTAAGCCTGGATGTCAGAAGTTTGGGCTTCTGACTACCCGTAACGACTGCCAAAGATTCACGAATGACAGCCAGGATCAAGTAAGTGCTTTCCGAAGCCAATCGACGGCGAAACTATACTGATATAATAAAGCTGAAGAGTTAGTTTGTTTGTTTGAACGCGGTAATCTCTATAACCACCAGTAAGATCAGAATTTTTTTTTGCATTTGATAGCCGAGTCCTCGGGGAAGGTTATAGGCTATTTAACATCAGACTACTACCCTTAGGAGCAATAGTCGACGCCCGAGAAACGAGCATTACCGATTACGCCTTCCACGCGAACGCGGTTAGAAGCTAGTTCATTCAGAAGTTTCCACATTTGAAGTATAAATAAGTATATAACTCGGGCCACGAATTTATTATTAAACCATAGAGCGTTATTTATAGACCTTTATAAATAGCTCACTTTTAGGGCGCCTGCTGTTGTTTCATATTAACTAGACAAAATCGTCTGTTTGAAAGCATTATATTTAGTGTGCGAAAAATCGTTGTTTTATAATGAACATAAAAGTATATAATTATGATAATCGTTTAATACCTTGTGGAAACTGCACTGACAGGCTAATAGCAATATGGATAAACCAACATAACATCACGCCTTTTCCCCACAGGGTTGGGCAGAGTTGTACGTAATTTCCTAATAGAAAAAAAATCACCTGTTTGATAGTTTAACTTAATTGAACTACATTACTTCTTCGGCGAATACAGAGAAGAAAATTCAATTGCTGTGTTCAACAATGAAACAGACAGACAATCATCTGAATATAGATACAGAAAGACAATACATAATACACAAATTTAAACACAGATGGTGCACAACTGCACTGTTCAGGGCGTTTAATTATAATGATAATAACGTCTGCTTACGGGTAAAAAGTAATAAGTGCAGTCTCTGTCATTTCGAGTAAATGACATTTCAAAGTTTGTTTTAATTTGATCTATTTTAAACACATTAATTTAAAAAAAAAAACTGTTAAAGCAAACTGTTGCACTAATTACCCTTCTTTTAAGATATACTCTTATCTATATAATATTTACAAAATGTGAGAAGATATCATTTTTACAAACTTACTATCGCATGCATTTTTTGATTTTACCAGTAGATAGCCCGTAAAAAATTACACGTGACTGCATTTTAACTCGATTTAGTAAAAAATGTATTTAACTTGTTTTACCAGTAAGCAGACGATATGTTCAGTTAAGTCCAAAATAATGCGGAAATTTATTCAAATTGCTTATGCAACAGACTTTCCATCGCTTACAAATACGATAGCATAAGAATAGAGTATTTATACAACACAACACAAATTCAAATAACGGGTCAAACCACCTGTCTATTAGAACTAATGCATCTCACTAATGGCTGAGCACATACCTAAATCTGTAGAAAATACCCTATCATAAAATGTAGCTATACGCCCCTACTAATGGTCCTTATATTTTGTCGAAAACGCCAGAGGCACAAGCACAGGTAAAAAGGAGAAATAGGAGGATAAGGACGAGATACAGGAGGTTACTTTAAGATTCAAGATCGCCTTTGTGAATAAATCCATTGGATATTACATGAACAACAAATAATTAAAATAATGGTACTTATGAAACGATAAGGGACGACTGCTCGACCTTCATTTGCGTATACAGTTTCAATGACTTTATAGGTAAATTGTCAAGATTTGGAAGCACTCTTGTTATGTCAACTCATGACGTGGAGTATCCAAGTGTAGATCTACTGAGTCAAACGTTGTGAAACGATTATCCAGTTGAGTTACCTACTTGCCGACAATTGGCTTTAGACATCAAAATACGTATAAGTAGGCTATGATCTAACGCACCACAAATGTATTGTGGTTTGCAGAAACAGTCATAGTTTTGATTGCCTTCTAAATAAATAATGAGCAAAGGAACTTTTGGTAGCGATGGGATAGGTTTGCTACTGTCAAGGGATTCCTACAAACATTGGTTACAAATACAAGGTGTTACAGAAACCCTATTGCTATCCGTAAGCACTAAAGATAACAGCTGGTAAAGAATCACTATACATAGTTTCAGTTTCAAAATAAAATACTTTAAGAATTGATACCAAATTTTCGGTTTCATATGTTTCTTAAATTCAAATCACAACAAACGTGTCACTGCACTACTTAGGTCAATACTATTCCACGTTACTTGCCAATATCACGATAAATCTCTTCCAAGTGATGTGTTTGTTTCGATTTGTTCTGGTATCAATGTATTAAAAATTCTCGTAACTTAAAAACATGTAGAAATAGGATTAAAAACCCTTCCAATAACGTTTGATATTAGCCGAAGAAGCCGTGCCCTTGGTATGTATATACCCTTTCCGTTAAACATTGTATACATAGACGATTTACAATCACATGTTGTTGTGTAAGCATTGGGTGTCTAAAAGCCAATTCTTTTAAAAGTTCATTGACGATCATCTAGCTAATCACTTCAATAAACCAGAGGGGTATTTGCACACTAAAAGTAGGAATGGCTTTCATTTTGATAGTTCAACAACATTTATTGTGTTGTTGAGCAGACCAAATTTTCGTATATAATATGAAGCAAGACGCAAGCGAGGTGAGGTAAAAGATGGGCTGGATTTATGCAACCCGTTGATCAATATCCCTACTACATGCGACTCGTAAACTTTAAACGCAACTAGCAAGCTATCTAGAATTTGATGTACTATTAATGTGATCAATGACGATGGCAACAACTATAAGGTCTACAGACTTCACTGCAAGCTTCCGTATTTTATCAAAATAAAGCTTTTTTTTCAACTTTCTTTCAACTCTATCGTCAATGAAGCGTGTCGTATCCGCGTCGTATTAGTGTCGCGTCCGTGACGAGCGCATGCCTCGAACGGTTGGTCGCACTGTTCAAGATCACCGGGCGTGAAGCGTCTCCGTTATGTTGACCGAACCGAGTGCTGTTAAATTGTAACAATTGTGAAGATTGTGTGTTGAGGAAATGTCAGTTTTGTGAACGGAGGAAGTTTTCAGGTTGCCGAGTTGTAGACGGCGTATATGTGTAATCAGGTGGTTTATGCGGCACATAGTTACTTCGAAAAATCATTGTCGGAAGCTTAAACTTTAAACAAGACTACTTAAAAATTACGCTCTAAATACTATGAAACGACAATATTCTCATCAGAACGCTGTGGTCGTATGCCACTTTTCCCTAAAGCTTATAATCGTTTTCTAGTATTAGAACGTATTGTTTAGGTAACTTACGACCATCGCTTTCAGATGAAAATATTTTCTTGATTCATAGTTTTTAGAGCGTGATTTTCAGTAAACGAGCGTTTTTCGTTTTTGAACTTACTTTTTTATTAAAATTATTTTTGGGCTAAATCACAATAATAGGGTGACTGGTAATTAAATTAGTGACCGATATTTAAACACATGATTGCTCATCATAACAAACAATTTTCCCAAAGAAACGATTTTTTAAAATTTATCTACCTTATTGACCCCAATTTTATTACCCCAAAAGAATATTGAGTACCTAACAAGAATAATACACCATCAGCTGTAATTTAATTTAGTTACCTACAAACAAAAAAATGAATTCACTTTTACCATGCATTATTCTTTTTTTTTTCATTAATTAAAAACAGACCGCGTGCGCGATCTGTACGGTGGTTAAATTAATGACAAAAGAATATATGGTAAAAGTATTTTTTTTTTGTAGGTAACTAAATTAAATGACAGCTGATGCTGTATTATTCTTGTTAGGTACTCAATATTCAATTGGGGTGATTGGGGACATGCGCTAGTTAAATAAAAAAATAGTTTCTTTGGGAAAGTTGTTTGTTATTATGAGTACAATCATGTGTTTAAATACCGGTCACTAATTACTAGTCACCCTATATACCTATATTTTTGAATGTGCTAACTAAGCCTTTTCATTTGATACCCAACACGGCGTCTTTGAAACATTTTTCACTAGTTCATCACTTTGTGCTTTAAAGGGCGCCATATTCAATTTAATGTGACGTCACACAACCTATAAACAATCTTGTCACCACATTTACTTATTGACAAGAAGGTTAATGCCGCGGCGTTTTAAAATAGGATGACAGCGTTAATCGGACGTGCAATTTTTGTTACCGACCGTACCAAATGGCTTTTAAATGAGAGCACCACCTTTGTTTACCAGGCCAAACAAACCATATAAATATGTACATGTTACAAAGTAAAATATAGGTAAAGAGGTGTTCTATAAAAGCCACAACGGTTACGCAAAATTGACCCTGAAGTTGGGATAAGGGTCGAGAAAAAGTGCGTCAAAACAAAAACACTCTTACGTAAGTTTTTTATATCGGTTGAAAGATTAAGGAAGGTCCTAAGGGAGGATTATGACGTAAGCGACCACTTGGAAACATTATCCCTTAGGCGCGAACCTTTCACAGGCTTCTTGTATTTACGTGCCTTTAGAAAGAAATTTAAAATTATTCTTCTTGTAAGTGTATCGATGGCAAAAATTTCAAACATCTCTGTCCTAAAATTCAGTTCCACTCACTGATAGACATTAGATATTAGGATAGGATGGAAGGTATTGACCATTGTCTGTGGACAGGTACCGTAAAAGATCGGAGGCGTCCGTAAACCACCTTCTGTGGAGATTGTCTTTGCTCCGGCTGACTTAGGTAAGTAAGTCTATTTAGAGATTTCCAATATAAAATTAGGAATGTGAAATTGAATATATTCATAAAACATTCTACGTATAGAGGCTTTGAATTTACTTCTGGTTCAACCATTGTAAATAATTGTGTTAGTTTAGGATTAGGCAAATGTTGTTTTAATAAGGGTTACAGTTCAGATTCTGCTAATGAATTGAATGAAAGCCTCTTAGATGTTGTAAGTTGGGTACAGGCGTGAATAAATAAGGTTTCTGCTCAGACCTGAATTAACACTCAACCGAAAATAGAATAGGTCTAAACTTTAGGTTAGGTAGGTACAGTCAAAGGCTTCAGTGGTTACAGTTTAACGTTGCCAGCTTTACGTCGTAGCGATAAAGTTGATTTTTGTAAAGCAAGTATTACCAGTGATGTGCATTTCACTGAACTACTAATACGTATACACAAGAACGCACGAAAATGTTCAGACCCATGCGTCATTTCAAACAACTCTAGCGGATAACCTCAAAGAAAAACTTACTTCTAACATTTATCAACGTTCTCTGTCAGTACCTACATACAACTTCATAACGGAACATGACGACTCGACACCATGAAACAAAAGACAGCTTTTGAAGCCAAGTATGGTCCAGCGATTGTCAAACCGAAGGTTTCTTGACAAAGGGAAACGGGCGGAACAGTACAACACTCCAGACTTACCTTTGGCATTTAAACTTGTAAAAAATAATGAGGCTCTAGAGAGCAGAAGGTACGAAGAAGGATACTCTTAAGAGATAGAACGGCGAATTTATGCATGCGAATATTTCCAGACGGATTTTGCGAAACACAAGTATTTTCGAGACACTGTAATTATGTAAAAGCTAGGTTACGTAATGCAAGCCGTGGGGACATAATTAAATTTCTTGGAAAGACTTGGATGGTAATTTTGTGAAGGGATTCATAAACTATTTAATTTTATAGTCCTTTTATAGCAATAGAAGAACGTGGGGAGCTTGTCTAGTAAAGCGAATCTGAAAGGACTGTGAACTGTTTCGTATATGTATTAAAAATCACTGCGCACTGCTTTTGAGACGAAATAATATAGCTGTAGAAGCCCGGCTCTAAAATAAATTACAACCGTTTCGAGATTAGAAGGCAATGTTGCAATATTTACGTATAGTAATGACTGTTTGTTTTTTTCTTTTCGACACGGTCTCATTACTGCGCAGAGAATATTAAAACGAACTCACTCTCCATGATATTCTTTCTACTGCCATTTGGTTTCACAATCATGGATGTGCTACCAAATCTGTTTTGCTTACATTACATCACAGTATGTGGGATTGGCTTATGTATTCCGTCCGCTTAATGAGTTATTAAACTAAGCCGGCCTGGCATGTTCACGAGGATTGAGGCTCACGGATGGTTAATTAATAAAGGTTTGTGTAATTAAAACAATAAGCACCGACAGTGTGGGGTTATTCCTTTAAAACTCCACTCTAAAGCAAAATTTCTATTGCGATTAAAATATATACTTCACGTAAAATGAGATTTGATATTCTCCTAACCAAAAATCTCTGCGGCATGATAAAAAAAAACACAGGTCTAGTTAATGGCAAAACTTTGTTGGAATTAAAAATAACGCAGCATTCCGTTGGATATCAGAACCGTTCATGAAATTTTAGCTGAAAACAAAGGAATCCTTGGAGGTAAAAGTACGGGAGAGGTGAAATTAGTTTTTTAGAGCGACAACCGAGATGAATACTAATTAGATGAGGACAAGGTTTTCTTTTAGGCAAATTGAAATTGGGATCAACACAGAGGTAATAACGTAGGTACAGAATCAAAACATTATGCAAATTTGTTTTCTAGAGAACACCAAAAAAGAGTACGAAGGGTTCGAAGGGTTGGGCAGAGGTTTACCTATAGTACACCCACATTTCGCCAGTTATGTAATGGGGGCAAGCCTATTGCCATCAACCGATTGATTTGAACCGGGCAAAAATCCAGACTAAGGCTGCTACTGAGAAATTCCTAATGGAAAAACTCAGTAACAGTTTGCCTGACCTGGGAATAAACCTAGGACCTCATGCTCAGTAGTAGCGCTTACGATCTCTAGAACAACGAGTCGAGTAAACTCTAATGGACCGCCCGAAATTACTAAGTCTATCTTGATATTAGTAATTTTTTCGGATAAAAAAATTAAGTATTTCTTCACTTTTTTTTACCAAACCACGAAGTGGTTTTCTTTATTACGATAATTCCATTAACATTAACTGAATAAAGCCACAACAACTTTAATAATTTTATATACATCTTGGCAAAGCCTATTTAATCCGTTGGATTTTGGGCGGAACGGGGTTATGCGAATAGGAACCAGGTCGACTTACATATTTGGATGTGTTTTTTTATTTTTATTTATTGGATCAGATAAACGTACCTATAACAAAATGAGTTTATGTTACTAAGGAACCATGGGCTGATCTTGCAAAAGTATATCATTGTCTAGCCGCGGATATTGTGAAAGTTGAATTAAATAATATTGCTGGAGTGTAGCCAGTATCGTCGCTGATAAGGACAATCTAAATCGTTAGTATACCGTTCACTAGAGCCCGCTATGATGATGAGCTTAGACCATTTCTTAATATGTATGATAACAGTAATGACCAACTGTGTGAAGCAGATAAATATGTACAAAGCTACGTCGTTGTTTGGAACTTCGCGTGTGGCCATTAGTATCAACAAGCCATCAAACCTCCTGTGGGTGCCATAAAACGTGGACAGACATAAAAATTGGCACTTACAACATCATAATTTCACAGCGCCAAGCTGTCTGCCAAACGCCGTTGTTACAGCAGAATCATTTATTATAACCGTCCTTGGGAAAGTTGCGAACAGTGAGGGATATACGGTCTAACTTAAAAAGAAATGGGCAGACCCTGTATGAAGAAGAATGACAAACTGGCTACTGACAATGATTATGTGGGAATCCCATGATTGAGTGAAGTGAAATAGAGCCCTAACGAAATAGTTGCTGAGAAAGTAGAAGGAGTGTTGTAAGACCAAAACTCAGGTCGGTAGATGACCTACAAAAGATCGCGGAGAAGACCTGGATTCGCACAGACTAGGGAAGCATGGCACACAAGGGAGGAGGCCTATACTCAGTGATGATGATGAATTGATGCACCAACTGCGATATCTCCCAACACACTTCAAATATCAAAACATACATTATCAAGATGACAAGTAAAAGTTGCCAAATTGACTAATCTCCCGTCTGACTGGGTTATTTATGCGTCTATTGGATTTTCTGCATTAACTACTGTTATAAATCTTAGTTGGAAAATGAACAATTCATTACTGCAAATTCAAAACAGGCCAACTTGATCCTGTGGGCGTCGTAAAAGGGAACTAAGAGAGTGTTGAATAAGACCAGAATCTAAGATACCTACTGAGAGTAGTGATTATGGCAGTCTGCCAGGTTTTTAGGTACAGTCTATAGGGCCGGCTTATGTTCGGCAATTAAGTTCAAGGCTGGTAAGTAAATGGTTTTGTATAGTTGAGATTACAATGGAGCGCCAGCGGTTAACATTTTCGGTTACCTACATTAGAATATTTGTTTAATTCGAAGATCCTATGAAAGCCTCGTTAATTTCGATTTATTTTATAAACAGATGACAGTCTCACAACATACTAAAGTAATGATTGTATGTATCAGGTTTTTTGTGGCCATCAACAATTATTCTTATGGATTTTAGTTAATTAAGAATAATTGGCTTGAACACATTAGTGACAAAACTCGTTCTGATATAATTAGCGATGTTGATATAGAAATTGGTGTTATACTTGATAATGATCATAATTGTTGTCCTTCTTTTGGTCCACAGAACTATCTCTAGTAAGAAAAGGATGAACAAACGTTGAACGAGCCGAAGATAACAGTCTTTCTCTAGCGAAATTAGAGTATGTTTCGATCATTTTAATAAGAAGAAGGCAGAAATAGACGTAGAAGACGATGACATCAATGTAAAGTATTTTACATTTAATAAAAAAGCGTAGATTTACTAAAACAAAACCTCACCTTCCACTGTCCCGTCGCAACGACCACCTCCTAGAAGTCAACGCTCGAAGCATCGTACACAGTTCAATACACTACTGCTACTACAGTCAACATCACAGTACCTAGTGAAACTTAAGAATCATAGTATTAATGCACTTTTCTCACTTTCTGTTACACTGGTTTTATTACATTTGGATAGTTTACATTATCACACTTCCGAGGCACTGAGTTTTGGTTTCAAGTTATTGTATTGGAAATTTGGAAGAATAGCTTCAGGAATGATCTAAAGAAAATAAAATTTCAAATAGTGTGGTTTCAAGAAAAGTCAAATGTCTCTTTAGTCCCAAAACCTCAGAGACATGATAGGTCAGTTGATTTGTTTTATCATGATTTGATATAGATACCCGTCATATCTGTGAAGTTTCGCCTGCTATTTTAACTTCACTTGTATTTGTGAAGGATAATTACTCTTTGCTACAATACATTTAAATGGTTCACTATTTTCATCATTGACAGCCGTGTTCAACCCACTGCTGAGTCTATGGCTCCTTCCTACTCTGCCATAATTCCCTGGGCTGTTTAAATAATTACTTCAATTCAAAGTACTTCTGTTATTAATGTTTTGCCTCGGTACAGGCGTGTACCTCGATATATGCAAAGTTCCATTTATTTTGAATACTGTTTTAAAATATCTTACTCGAGGAATTGGGGATCACACTTGCACGTAGTCTGCAAGTTTAATACCATTTGGAAATTGCAGTTAATTTTTATCTGGTGCATATATTGGTTTGCGTTCTATAGTATTATCTGACATTGCTGTCATAGTGTTGTCTATGTCCTGTATTATTCTAAATATATCAGCGTCTTTGAAGTTTCTAATAGTATGGGGCATCTGGCTAGTCCTAAGTAAAGTAAGTAAAACAATTATGTTTAGTTTATATTTTAACAGCGCCACAAATTCGCTGTAATTTATAATTTATGAACTTTTACTTTTTTATGGAAACACTAAAACGTATCAAAATGTTTGTGAATTTAGATTATTCGTTCTTAGCAGGAAAACAGGTGATTTTCAGCATACATTCGCTTAATTTGTAAAATATTAAAATGCAAGAATGATTAATTATTTGATTTTTATTTTAGAAGACAGTTTAAAGTAGATAAAGATGATTTCATTGCAGACAATAATCGAGAAGTATTGATTAATTAGAACTCGATTTTGCTTGCACGTATGAAGAAATATTGGACCCTTCGAATAAATTCATAAAAAATAATAAATAGTTCTTGGTAATGATCCTAAATAGCGCCGTGCATCATAGCCGAGGAATGGGCTAGCGTGTGAAAGTGGTCACGAAGACAAAGGCCGATGGAATGACGACACCGCATAGAAATATTAGAGCAAACGTAAAGAAAGGATCGGCAAGTTGTATGGTAGGTATTGCATTTTTAAAAGAATTTGGTTTTTATAAGTAAAAGGCGACGAATAAGCTGATCATTAAGAAACAATTGTCAAAATAAACACTATCATTGATGTTGATGACAACTTTGAAATTAATATTAAGGAGAGTAACGGGCGAAAACAGAACGCAAATTTCACAAAGAGCTTAAATAGTTGAAGATTCTGAAGTTGAAATTATGGACCAGACGGTTTCAATGTTAAACTTGTATGAGTTTGGAAAGGAGAGATACGATGAATAATGTTCGATAAAACTTGACATTGCACGACAATTCTTATATCAGAGCTTGCGGACATTTTCTTTTATACGGAGAACGACAATGAGGATAAACATTTTAGTGACCATTCTACGTATTATTAAACTTTAATGTTGGGTTACATTGTACATTACCAACGATTGTTGGTTTAAGTAACGACTAGAGGAGTTCAAGCGGCATTAAAATTGGCTTCTCTATTGGATAAAAAATAAGGCGATCAGTGAACATACGATCAGCATAGCTGTTCAATACAAGATTCGACAGGCTATCGTTTCGAAAATGTTACATCTCGATAACCTGATTTGGCTTACCCATGAGAGTAAACAGCCGCCGGAAGAATAACGGTCGTCTTAAACTGACAAAATTTTCGGGTTTTAGATTTGTGATTAGCGTTTATAGGACTCTTACGATAACATTGATTGGTATAGCAAATGGTTATGCAAATAGCTATGCAAAAGGCCAATACTCGTAATTTAAAAACTATCAAAATCTAGTCGCTTTCTCATCTCAGCAAAAATCAGTATCAAAAATTTTGGGATATCAGAGATATTTTTGACTGATTCAGACTAAGATTAGAATGAGGACGGTTCTTAAAAAAACGGGAATTGTTTTTTATAAATTCCAAGCATTAAACAAACTTCATCATAAAAATGTTTTATCGATAATACTATTATATTAAAGCTTCAGTTTCCCCAACAAAGTTGTAAAATCCAGCCCAAGCCGTACTAATACGAATTGCTTTATCGTCATTTAAAACTTCGTCCCATCTCCGTTATTAATCCCCACGGGATACCTGGCAATTTTATCGATAGCTGTAAATCGGTATACCTCGACAACTTTATCGGTACCTGTAATGCGGTTTACCTCGAATAGTTTGTTTTGTGTTTAATTAAACTTGATGAGGACTGGTTTTTATGCCCTGGTTCAGACTTACTAATCATTGTTGCTACATTCTTTCGCTATTGAAGATTCTTGTTGCTCAGAACGTTTTGGTATTCTTTAAAGAATTCCAATGACTTACATTATTACTTATATTTAAAGCAGTGGTGGCCCAGTGGTTGCGGCTCCGACTTACGAGTTGTATGTAAGTCAAGGGTTCAAAACCAGGCGGGTGCTTTACTTTGTGTAGTTAGTTTCATCACCACTGCTCTAAAAACGGTGAAGAAAACTTCGTGAGGAAACCGGTATGTCATAGAACCCAAAATTCGGAGACATGCGACATCTTCCAACCCGTACTCGGCCCGCGTGGTGGATAACGGCCCACTCACTCTCACAGGGAGGAGGCCTATGCCTCTTCCCTGTGAGGGTCGCCGTAACAATATAAGAGGACGCCATAACATTATAATCAGGAATTATAAAGAATACAAAAAACACTTAAGTACAGTAAGCATATTTGAAAAACAATTCAAAACTCGATATACAGAGAAAAATATTAAATATTTGCTTGAATAATTTCTTCTTGTCACTAAAATTTTCCAAAATTCCACAAAAATGTAAAACCTTCCTCTCACGGGACACAAATCGGGGATACTTTCCTTTTGTACAAAAGAATAATACAGAGAGATTTTTTGAGGGCTTTTTTATCAAGACGATACAAACGACAAAAGAGGTCTTTTTCTTTAGAGAATGCAAAGTAAAAATTGTGACTAGCAGTTCTAATAAGGTGAATTCGAATGAATGCGTGGGCAATAAAGAACCTGTTGTATGAAATCCTTTCATTTACCAACAAAAAGTGTCAAGGACAGTCAAAACATTCATTAAAATTAATAAAAATTCTTGTTTTTCATTTAACACGTAGGTACCCGTTTCATGGCCCGAGTTTTATAACAAGTATTATTTAATAAAATTTTATATGAATGCCACAAACACTGAGATGACGACTTATAGTGAACTATGGAAGAAAAAGACATTGCGCCACGAATAAATTGGGATAAGCACAGGAGAATGATGATCCTGTCTATAATATTGTAAATGCAAGCAGTAAGTTTGTTTGTTTGTTTGTCTGTTCGTTTAATTATTAAAATTTATTTCATTCACAAAACGGGTTAAAAGCGATAAACTTCGGAGTCAAATCAGAGCGCAGTAGTATCCACCTTCAAATGGTACTAATGACATGATCTGATAATAACAGAAGATAAAATGTCAGTTACATTTTGTAAGATAACTAGCGGACGAGGTAAAAGGGTGGCAAGCAGTCAGCCCACGAGATCAAATCGAAGACTAAAAAAGGACGATACAATGCTGGACTTGAGACAAAACACTAGATCCAGAGACGACCTATATGATGATGATGATGATTGGACTCCCTTCTCCGCACGTAGACTCCCACTCGGTCCGTTGTGCGTGGGGATTCTGGCTAACAGAGCCAGCCTAGCTCCGCCCAGAAGCTCAGAAGTTTCCTGGGGGCTTCGCAGGCTTCGCGGAGCGACCTCACTGTTCCGAGGATTTCTTCACGTTGAGTAGCCACAGCCTCGCAGTCCAGGATGACGTGGGTGGCTGATTCCTCGGCGTCCAGGCAGCCCCTGCAAAGCGGGCTGTCTGTGGCGCCTATGTTATAAAGATGTTTGTTAAGGTGGTTGTGGCCCGTAATTGTTCCTATGATTATTCTAAGGTTATTTCTGCTCAGGCTAAGAAGTTTTTTGGTTAATCGCGGGTTTACAGTTGGTAAAGCCAATTTTGACTGTCTACAGTCTGTTGCCCGTGACCATCTGTTGTTATGAAGTTCGGTTGATCTTTGGCGAATCCACGCACGAAGTTGTGAGAAAGGCATGGGGAGAAGTGGGTACGGGCCTAGCACTTTCATATCGGAGCCTCTCTTCGCAAGTTCATCGGCGGCATCATTACCTAAGGATTCACTATGCCCCTTGATCCACTGGAGTGTAATACGATTGGACGTCGATAAACTCTCCAGAGCTTGATGGCACTCAAAGATTAGTTTGTTATTGGTTTGTTTGTTTGCTAGAGCTTTGAGCACAGATAGGCTGTCGGATACGAATTTAACGCCGTAATTCCGGATGCCTAAGCGCTTTACTGCTGCTGCGGCTTGTGTTAAGGCAACACATTCGCATTGAAAGATTGAGCTGTGTGTGCCTAGCGGTATGTGAAAGTTAATGTTGAGGTCAAGGGAATGTGCGCCAGCACCTGAACCGGTTTGTGTTTTTGAGCCGTCTGTATAGATGCGCACTTCCTTGGCTCCTGACTGATCCCTCTTCTCCTCTATTATTTGTATGGTATAGTTTTTGTTGAACATAGGTTGGTTTGGTGTTCTATCACACGGGGCAACGATGAGCGGCTGGTACTCAATCGCCCGATCCAGGATGTTAGCGTGTGGACTGGTTAAATTCTTGCCCCATATGCCCAGATGCATTAATCTGATGGCAGCCAAAGCCGCCTCCTGCTGTATGTACAGGTCAAGGGGAGTTAATTGAAGGGCTACCTCCATGGCTGCTGTTGGGGTGGTTCTCATGCAGCCAGTGGTGGCTGAGCAGGCCAGTCGTTGGAAGCGTTGCAGTCTAGCGATGGTGGTCGAGAGCTCAGTCCTCGTCCACCAAACCAGAGCGCCATACGCCAACATTGGCCTGATCACCGCTTTATATAGCCACAGAGTAATCTTCGGAGAGAGCCCCCAAGTTTTTCCTAGCATTTTTTTACATTGGTATAGTGCAATTGTGCTTTTATTCAGTTTGTAGTCAAGATGCTTATTCCAGAGCAGTTTGCTGTCAAGGATCACCCCCAAGTACTTGACTTCGTCTGTAAGTGTTAATTCTGTGTTGAAAAGTTTTGGAAGCCTATGGGGTCCCATGGTTCTTTTGTTGGTGAACATTATAAGTTCTGTTTTCAAGGGGTTAACCGATAGTTCGTGTTTCGTGCACCAACTCTCGATTATTTTGAAGGCTCTTCTCATGAGATCGCACAAGATGCCCTCAAATTTCCCCGAGATTAAAATTGC
Source organism: Polymixis lichenea (assembly GCA_949091785.1). NCBI lineage: Eukaryota > Metazoa > Arthropoda > Insecta > Lepidoptera > Noctuidae > Polymixis > Polymixis lichenea. The sequence goes on along the minus strand of OX420948.1, from coordinate 20,395,752 downwards.
TAAGTCATCCGCGTATCCCACCGAGTACAGACTGCTACCGTTGAGCTCTGCGATGAGCTCATTTACGACTAGATTCCACAGTAGTGGTGACAGCACCCCACCCTGTGGGCAGCCTCTACTCACGATACCTCGTGTGGTGGTGTTCACGGTAAATTGAGAGACGACCTATTAGCAAGTGTCGTTAGTTATATAAAATAACTCTTCCCCTCAAATGCGATATGTGAAGCATGAAACTAAATTATTTTGATCTGAGCGGATGTAGATACGTAAATCGAATTTATAAACATTGCATTACATGCACGTAGGTTATTTACAACAATTTTCTGCTATTGTTTGATTTTTTCAATAACAAATAACTTCAAGATTTGTACTTTGCGCGGAAGAAAGAGTTTGTCATCATAACTTTTTATAACGCAATGTAAATACTGCGATCGCCACAATTAAAAGCTTTGTTATAAACTGCAGAAGAGCAAGATACTCGTATATAATTTAATTAAGAGCAGGAAAATTCAATGATTTAGATCCCAGTTTTCGTAAACAGCCCGATAATAATAAGAATAATTCATATAATCAAATAACTAGGATATTGAAGGAAGAAAGAGTTGAAGAAGACCACGGAAAAAATTAGTTTGACAATGGCGTAATGGCACTCTCAGGCAAAATCAATTTAGCAGAGCCAATTGTGTCACAGAATGGAAGCCTTATATCTGGAATTGGACACACCGGTGTTTGACCAAAAATCGATTGTGTGTAAACGCTTAAGCGGAGCCACGACAATTATTTTTATTGTCGAAGACACAATGGGACGCATTTCTCCATCGGAAACGATTGAAACGACTAAATAGAACCGTTCACCTGAATTCATCCTTTAATATGTGCGTGTTCAAGGTTCAATTAGAATGGAAGAGTTTTTTCTTTTTGTTTCGATGGCAAAAGTAAAATATATTATTATGCTAAATGAGTTGGATTCAGCACACACATCATACCCACTAAACAGACACACACACAGGCACAGCAGGCAGCACAGGGCACGTCAATCGCGGCATCAGTGGTGTTTAGATCCTCCAAGGTGGAGGTGTATGGACACTTTGGACACTCCAACAAATGGGAAATGGTTTGATCACGAGCACTGTATCCGCAGAATGGAAGATTTAGAGTTTTTTGGAGTTATTTTTGCTCCAAATATTTGTTTTAATTTGTATACCGGAAATAATCAAGTTCCAAAAATATTCGTTTTCATTTCGTTAAACTTCGGAATTCGGAAGGAATCCGTAATTTATGTTTTGTTCCTTTATCCAGTTTATTACTTCCGATTTTAGGGTTTGTTATGAGTATTACGTTAATGTAATTTTATCATTTTACGTTTGTAGTATTCTTAAAATAAGGACCATTGTTGAACCTTCATTGAGTTGAATATATGACACGTATAGTATTGTAATATGTGTAGCTACTGAATATGCGTTATTCCTGTATCAGGGTCATAAATTAGATTCAACTAAAATACTATAGTAAAGCTAGGTACTTCAAAATGTATTGCACCTAGTGCAAGTGTAGTGATGAACAATGCTCGTGCCTTCTCTGTATAAACCTTCCCCTGAGGGTCTACTGCTACGAAATCCGTAGTTTCGGCCTAAGATACGAGAGTTCCCTACTCCGTATAACCTTCGGAGATAAGATTAGTTAAGGGCTCGACAGAAGAATTATTAATGACACCACGATTTCACACTTGTCCCATCTCCGAATGTATTTTTACCCGTCCGAAAAAGTTAATTAATCGGGTGGAGGTTTCACTACGAAGTTTCGAACACTTTTTAGATGGGGCCGTATCTTCAGTGACGGTCTTACAAGAGTGACGGCTACAGTGGGAGTTGAATTATTATTATTTATATAATTTAGTTTGGGATGGTTTTTTTTTTGGGTGGGAAATCATTAAATAACTTCTCCCGCTCTGGGTGGAGCGGGAGGGCGTGCAGACTGTTACTGACTAAAAACCCCCACCCGTGTTCCCTCAGTTGCCTGTGTGCCAGGGGCCGTGGTATCTCTTTCGAACAACCCGCACCCCTGGCAGGCATCGGCCCTGGATGGTTAGTATCACATAGTCGTTACATGTATGATAACATTTGACATAGCGTGACCAATTTAAAATTGGGTGAATTCATGAAATAGGGTTATAATATCATGTTGCGGAGCTCTATGTTGTCTCATATCATCATTATCTGCCTAGCCTTTTCCAACTATTTTGGGGTCGGCTTCAAGTCTAACCGGAGCTGAATACCAGAACTTCACATGGAGCGACTGCATATTTGACCTACACGACCCAGTTACTGGATAAACGATACCCCTTGGTAAGACTGGTTGTCAGACTTTCGGGCTTCTGACGACCCGTAACAACCGTCAAAGATCCACGAATGACAGCCGGGACTAACGGCTTAGCGTGCTTTTGCGAGGCCGGACGGGTCTTGTATGTAAAGATGTTCAACCATCCACGGACCAGCCGCGGCAAACATAGCTTAGCCTGATCAAGCGAACCGTGCGGCGACTCATAAAAATCCTTCTGTAACACATAATCTTTTAACGAAACTCACGTATTAATGTAAAGATATTTTACTTTGGGATGGTTAGTATTACCTAGTTTAGTAGTTACATGTATGACAACAGTTGAAATATCGTGACCAATTAAAAACTAGGCTCTACGTTATCCCATATCATCCGATTAGCTTGTGCCCGCGACTTCGTTTGCGTCAAATTTCTTGCTCCCCGACCTACCCCGTCGCTCGCCTCGCCTGCCCGTGCAAGTACTTCGTATTCGTGATTTTTTTCCCTTTGCTCGGCTCCTAAGGGTCTTAGCGTGATGTTATGTTATAGCCTATAGCCTTCCTCGATAAATGGGCTATCCAACACGAAAAAAAAATTTCAAATCGAACCAGTAGTTCCTGAGATTAGCGCGTTCAAGCAAACCAACAGACAAACTCTTCAGCTTTATTATTAGTATATAGTATATAGATTAGAATATTTCTAGGATATTATTGTATGTTGTAGCAATGTAGTATCGTAACAAGTTAAAGTGTTGCACTTCTTGAATATGTTTCCAACGCAAAATATCCTGAACAGAACGGTTGACTTTTCCATCAAACATGTTCTCCCTTATCCGTTTCCTTACCCTTTTAAACAGAGCCCTAAACATGTTAAATGATCACCACCCCTCGAGCGAAGGGTTTATTGACCTTACCCAGTCCTCTGCCTTTTCCGGAAATGTTTTAAAGGACCATAAAACGTTAGCAAATCTCGTATCACGTTACAATTTTGTAAGATAATAGCTTACAGACATACTAATCTAACAAACGTAATATTTTCATAATAAAATTGTCAATTTGTAAAGATTCCTTTCGGGTCTTTTCAGTGGCGTACGGATAGAGGTTTACTTAGGATGGGTTCCAATAATATTGACAGAATGGGGTTTGAAATGATTATACGGGGTGGCCCTAATGTTTGTCGCAAAAGATGCAAAATAGCGCTAGTCTAGAATATTAAGTTTCGCTGAACGTAATGTAAGAGTGCTTGGAAATTGTTCAGTACTTAGTACAAGTAGAAAATTGTTGACTAGGTTATGTTTAGAGTTCATGGTCTTTATAAAGAAACGGCACAATATGACCTGATTAGACAAAAAATATAAACCTGACATTTGAAAGCTGAAAAGGAAGCAGTTTCCTCACTAATGAGCCCGGTATATCGTTTAACTATCACTATCCCGAAACCAACCTTACCAAACAAAGAATAAAGTCGAATATCCTCCAAAACATTCACAATCGAATCGGAAGTCGCGAAAACAAATCTAAACACGGTTTACGTTCCCGAAATCTACAAGAGAACAATTTCGAACAGTTCTAACGTAAACATTTAATTTATAACTGGAAAGGAACACTAGCACACACAAACACAGAACATGCGGTCCAAATGAGTGATGCGGCGAAAACTCGCGATAACGTGTAATTGTGCGACGTACGTAATTTTGCCGTTTATTGCGACGAGCGGTAGGACAGTCGCGTACAGTCGTCGTTTAGCGTATGTTGAGCGTATCGATCGCGTGTCGCGGCGGAGCCTAGTTGCAGAGGTGTGCCGCGCGGCACGTACCGTCGGCCACTGAAGTGCGAGCGCCCGAGATGAACGTAGACCAAAATAGAACAGAGCGGCCACCGGAATCATATGGATACTGGCTTGTTTGTTTCGGAAGTCTTTTGACTGAGGAAAGGCTGTTCTATCAATAGACAACGAAATGGGACGTCTGGAGTTCAAGTTTGTTTAGAGTAATTAGCATGTTTATTTATATCAAGCTGACGCGGCAGGGGTCGATAAACATTCTGAATGTTTAAAGCATAAGTTAATATTTGAGCGATTAAGGTAAAGAGAATATTATTTAATTGTTACTAGGCGAATATACCAAATAAGGTAAATAGACAACAATGATGTCCAAATGACAGAAATAAATAAACAACGTTAATAGTATTGACTTTTCCTGTTTATTGGCTTAGTCACACATTTAATATGAATTAGGTAATTTTCCTCCCAACATTTAACCATGTTCAAAGGCGCCTAATTTGGTTATAAACGAGTTTATTAAACGTGAATTTTATTTAAAAAAACTGGCTTGACATCAGGTTCAATAATGATGTCCGCTCGACGATTTTCATATCTATGTTTTTTTTTTAATACTACCTAATTCTGTATGGAGTATTGTACCTACATCCTACAGACAGTCTACTTGACATACTCTTTGTCCGCTGACCGTACCGCGGCGGCGCATCGCTGCGTCGATCGACGGCAACGCACAGACGCATCCTAATTCTGTTTATAAATAAACAGCACTGTACGTTCGTATTTACAACAAAACACTTGCTTCCTCGACTGTACTGATTGACATATTTACAAACACTTGTTTTTTGCTATTTGCACAAAACGGTAAATACGACTAAATGAAAATGTTTTTTTATTTTCTAGCACAAAGATTAGTATCAGCTGCATTAGATAGGTATGAGTTTTACCTTCTTTCCAGATAAATATAGGGATAATTAACTAAGCAGGGTTGCGTTACTAGTCACCAGTAGTCATGGGTATGAGTTGGCTCTGTTACCTATACGCTTATTCAGAGTTATTGACACAACGAGTAGTACAATGTAACAATGTAGACGTAAGGTTGTTGTAACGCCACTTTTTGGGACATACACATTTTTTTTTTCTTTTTGGGTGGGAAATCATCAAACAACTTCTCCCGCTCTGGGTGGAGGTGTAGGGCGTGTCAGACTTTTACTGACTAAAACCCACCCGTGTTCCCTCAGTTGCCTGTGTGCCAGGGGCCGCGGTATCTCTTTCGAACAACCCGCACCCCTGGCAGGCATCGGCCCTTGCGGGCCCCATCAGTTGGAGCTGACATCTCTTTGAGGCCAATGTTTTTGTAAAAAATACTAAACATGATCTGACAACCGGTTTTACAAGGAATATCGCGATACCCAATAACTGGGTTATGGAGGTCAGATAGGCAATCGCTCCATGACATAAACTGGTATTCAGCTGCATGCGGTTAGACTGGAAGCCAACCTCAAGATAGTTCGGAAAAGGCTCGGCATATTTATAGACAGATCGAGTTAGAATATCACTCTGCGCTCCATAACTCAAGTAGCGCATGTCGGAAATAAAATAGCCAGGCTGAAGCGGGAGTGCTGATGCACCTGAAGAAACAGACAAAGATCGCCACTCACAGCAGGCTTTTTTTTTGGGTGGGAATTCATCAAATGACTTCTCCCGCTCTGGGTGGAGCAGGAGGGCGTGTCAGACTTTTACTGACTAAAACCCACCCGTGTCCCCTCAGTTGCCTGTGTACCAGGGGCCGCGGTATCTCTTTCGAACAACCCGCACCCCTGGCAGAGCTCACAGTAGACTTAGCATGACACTTTCAATAGCTTGTCTACATTTCTCGGTTCAAAACTGTCAACTGTCTACACGGAAACGAAATTTTTGTCTACTCTTCCGTCGATAAAACGCTTCTCTACGGTTCTCGTGCTAAGCCTGCTGGACGCTTGAGGAAAGACATCACCATCGAAGTGGCCACGGCAAAGGAGGTGTGACGATCTGATAAGGCTTGCAAGGCCAACATGAACAGGGAACGCACAGAGCAGGCCTCACTGTTTTAGGAAGGAAAAACTGAGCAATTCTTGAGCAATCTCAGCAGCGGAACACAATAAAGGCTACAAAAAAAAAGGGTTTGAAAATATTTATGACTAGCTTCCGCACGCGGCTTCGCTCGCGTGAAAATAAAAGTATCCTATATGTTAATCCAGGTTATAATCTATCTTTGTGCCAAATTTAATCCAAATACATTCAGTAGTTTTTGCGTGAAAGAGTAACAAACATCCATACATCCATACATAAACAGTTTCGCGTTTATAATATTACTAGCTTTTGCCAGCGGCTTCGCCCGCGTGGAGGTCGGTGTATTATACATGTAAACTTTCCTCTTGAATCACTCTATCTATTAAAAAAACCAGCATCAAAATCCGTTGCGTAGTTTTAAAGATTTAAGCATACATAGGGATATAGAGACAGAGAAAGCGACTTTGTTTGTGAAGTAAGGAAGTAAGGATAATACAGTCGTTCGACTTATTTCATTCTTAAACATTTTAACTATCAGTTCAGTCAACATTTTCTTTCCATTTTCCAATACGTAAAATTAAAAGAAGCAAGAAAAGCTTCTGTGGAAGCAGTCCTTTGGCTCGCTTAATGTGAATCAAAGTTGATTAATGTGCTGTCAGGGCGAATGGTGTTTCCTTCGTTGAAAATGGAGGATTACAATTAATGGTGCGTTTCAGTACGTGTACCTACATAGGATTAACAGAGGTAAATAATACTGTACCAGGTAAAATCGTAAAAGGTTAAGGAAAACTATAAAAATGCTTTATTAGGTACTAGCTGCGCCTGCGGCTTCGCCCGCGTGGATATCGGTAATTATTCCTTACTCCTTACGGCATCAGCTATTTGCCGTCAAAATCGTTACAGCCGTTTCGAAAATTACGGAAAAAATAGATGGAGAAAAATTCAAAAGATATTAGGTACTTACGAGGTGCATTCAATAAGTACCTAGCCTCATCGCCAGAGGGCGCTGTAGTTTCAAAAGAGTTTTACCACAGTGTAGCACATTCTTTTTTAATTCTTTTTTCAAATTTTCATTTCAATCCCTTCATTTGTTTTAATTTGACAACTTATGGAAGCGAACGTGTCGATCGGTTTTACAAAAATGGAAAAAGAGCAATATCGTTCGGTGATTCGATTCCTATTTTTGGAAGGGAAAACGCGCATCGAAATCAAAGAGCGCTTGGATGCTGTGTACGGTGACTCTTCTCCATCGATGGCCACCGTCAAGAATTGGTTCAACGAGTTTGCACGTGGCCGTACGTCAGTTTTTGATGAACCACGTCCAGGTGCACCGAAAACAGCTGCTACGGAGGAAAACATTAAAAAAATCCATGATCTCGTATTGGCAGATCGCCGATTGAAGGTTCGGGAGCTAGCTGAGACTGTAGGCATTTCAGAAGGAACAGTGCATCATATTCTTCACGAGGTACTCGGCATGAGAAAGCTGTCGGCGCGATGGGTGCCGCGTTTACTCACACCAGAAAACAAGCGCAACCGTGAGACCACATCGGAGACGTGTTTGGCGCTGTTTAAGCGGAATCCAGCGGAGTTTTTGCGTCGTTTTGTGACCGTCGATGAAACCTGGATCCACTGGTACACACCAGAGACCAAGGAGCAATCAAAACAATGGATCCAGACCGGGGAACGTGCTCCAAAGAAGGCGAAAACTGTAAAATCGGCCGGAAAAGTTATGGCCACCGTTTTCTGGGATTCACAAGGTGTGATCTACATCGATTACCTCGAGAAGGGTAAAACAATTACAGGGCTTTACTATGCCGATTTATTGGGCCGATTCGACGCCGAATTAACAAAAAAAACGACCTCATCTGGCGAAGAAAAAAGTGCTGTTTCACCACGACAACGCACCGGTTCACACGTCTGCCGTTGCCATGGCCAAATTGGTCGAATTACGCTACGAATTGCTGCCCCATCCACCGTATTCTCCAGATTTGGCCCCTTGTGACTTCTTTCTGTTTCCTAATCTGAAAAAATCACTCGCCGGGAATAGATATGGATCGAATGCAGGAGGTCATCGCCGCCACGGAGGCCTATTTTGCAGAGTTTGACAAAGACTATTTTTCGGACGGATTAAAAAAGTTGGAGCATCGCTGGGCTAAGTGTATCGAACTAAAAGGAGACTATGTTGAAAAATAAATTCCCACTTTTCCAAAATTTTCGTTTACTTTTTGTAGGCTAAGTATTTATTGAATGACCCTCGTAATACGGGCTGGTGTCGGCAATTCCACGTGAAAGCGCGTATTTAACCTACGGTTACAAGATATTTTTAACCCCCGACGCAAAATGACGGGGTGTTATAAGTTTGACGTGCCTGTGTGTGTGTGTGTGAAAATCTAAAAAGTAAAAAAAAAAAAATTATTGGCCGTTTAAGTTGTAGGTGGTATTTTGATTAAGGCATTGTCAAGTCGGGGGACGGTCATTGAAAACGTCAAACAGAGGAGGCCTAGCATTATATTTTTTTTTTACTTTTTAGAGTTTTTGTTTGGGTCGGGGTTTTTTTTAATTTTTTTGTTGTAATAAGTACCGTATATACTTTCTTTCATATTCGTTTAATACAAAGCTTTATTTTGACATTACTAACAGATACTTCTGACAATTAGATTTTTTTTTTCAAAAACAAACGAAATGTGATATTTATCTAAAATGTACGGAGCATCTGAACAGCAACGGAACATTTGCTTTTTTTCATGAAACCATAATTCCTCTTGTTCTAAAATACCATACTCTTTTCACCTACATCTTTCAGCCGCATTGTTTCATTACCAGAGTAATTTCAAAGAAACAATTAAATAAATGTTCTGTATCTACTTTAATGTTTTCGTAATGCCTGAAACACCACCCTTTATTGTTAAAAGTAAACGTATTACGAGTAATTCATGTTATTCATATAGCCGAGTACAAAACGGGTAACTCAATCCACAACGTTATAACAGTTTATAGCTCGGGCTACGTAATACTAGCCGCATGGGTCGATCGATCAGGTTAAGGGAAATCTAGTCGCGGGCTCGAACTCACTGATGGGCCTGGCTAAAAAGCACGCTGTCTCACCAGGCATCGTGTCCGACAGAGGTTGTAATCAGTGATGAGCAGTTACGCTAGTCTACACGCACAACGTTATTGAGTGAGATGCCGGATCATCAAAAATTAAGAACAGTCCTTCGGAAGATCGGGTTTTATGAAAAAACCACTGCATAAATCAATTACTAATAAACTTTATTGAACTTTTCGGTATTTGAGCTTTGTCGGTACCGACTTGGTTTTTCAGATTTTACACTTCTTTTATTACTTAAAGACGCCCAAAGTTAGGTTAAATAAGCAAGAAAAACGAATCTTTGTTGGCTCATAACTTTTTAATGGCTTTTTGTTTTAGTATTCTGTTTCCGTACAGACAATATTAATAATGAGACAAAACCATACCATGTTTAATTTTTGATGTACATTTTCGCACAGTGGAATAATACATTCCCGAAGTTTGTATGGGAAAAATGTGGACTAGATTCACCTTAAGCTACGCTTCCTGTGGTTGGTCCGTGGATGGGTAACCATCTTTACATATCAAGACCCCTCTGTGCTTCGGAAAGCACGTTAAGCCGTTGATCCCGGCTGTCATTCGTGGATCTTTGACAGTCGTTACAGGTCGTCAGAAGCCTGGAGGTTATCATGTTACCCAGGAATAGGGTTGTGGAGGTCAGATAGGCCGAGACTATGTAAAATACTGGTATTCAGTTGCATTCGGTTAGACTGCAAGCCGACCTCAATTTAGTTGGCAAAAGGCTAGGCAGATGATGATGACAACAGTTTATAGCTGAAAAAACGGTAATGCATATCGTTTTTTAGGAAACACTACTATAAGAGGTGTCACACATTTGTTTGGGTTGGCTCAGTCCAATCCACCCTGTCCCTCGCTGCCCTCTAACAGCGATACCTTTAGAGAGTAGTCGCTCTAGTTATCAGTTTTTAAGCCCTGACTGGAAGCGTTAATTTATTAAGGTACCCACAGGGAACTCGGGCAGTCGACGACCACATAGGCGAGATGTAATTCCCAAAAAAAAAAACATTCGATTCGGCAGTATTTGTTGAACAAAGCCGAACCTGCTTGGGTTCGGGTGGGATCCCATACGCTCATAACTTCTTGGAAACACTGTCATCATCCAGCTAAGGAGTGGAAAACTATGCCGGAGGCTGTTTCCTGATAGCTATAACATGTTTGTAATGTCAAAATAACAGCTTTTATACGTAACTTAAGGCCTTCCAGACATGGCCCTGCTTTGTTAGACTCACTTAAAATAATATAATGTTTGGACTTTAAAAGAGACTATGACGTCTGAGTTTGTTTCGGCATTTCTTTTCAGGGAACATTCATCTACGAAGTGCCGTCTATAGTTGCCGCCGCTGCCGCCATCTAGTTTTTAAAACATTGACCAACAAAATACTGACGTGTAAAAGTGTTTTATCAGTAGTGTAGTGGTGTGGTGTGGTGGTGGAGTAGTGTGTGTAGTGGTGTTGTTGTGTGTGTAGTTGTGTAGTGTGTGTGTGTTTTTTTTTTTAGTGGTCTACTTACATAATAACTCATTTTTTACTTTTTTGTTTGTCTGTTTGTTCCGGCTAATGTCTGAAACAGTTGGACCGATTTAGATGGGACTTTCATAGGCAGATAGTTGATGTTAAAAGAAATAAAATAGCTTATAGACTTTTTGTCCCGATAGCACTTTCCCGTGGGGTGATTTCCAAAATAAACGCGGGCGAAACCGCGGCCAGCAGCTAGTCAATAATAATATTTAAAAATATATTATACTGAATGATATAACATTGATTAAAGTTGCAATGAATAGTTTCACTAAAACAGCTCTAAAAATAGAAGTTACCTAGCTCAATTCAGCATGATTTATTAGCGAATGTATGTAGGAGTTTGGCAGATAGGTAGACAACAAGCTGAATTATATTGACGTAGGTAAGCAATCACACCGCGGCCGGGGAAAGCGTGATAAGCACATTTGTGACACAAATAGACTGATAGTGTCTACGTCTAGTCTATGTCTGTGAAAATGTGATATGTAGAGGCCAGTGTTACTATCTTCTATACTTAGATATCTATAATACGGCTTCATGGCTGACTGAAAGCAACGCTCAACCTCTTAATCGATGGCATCTTTGGCAAGAACTGCTCAAGCCTCCTGATTTCTTTATTGAACCATCAGCGAGCCTCCCGTCCGGGCACAAGTCACCGTGGCCTAATTAAAAAACCTTGTCAGATTTCATACCCAAGTAGGCCGCAGCATTGACAACCTCCACAAATGGGGATTCATGGACGGCTCAGACCTTCGGTGTGTCTGAGGCGTCTCTCCACAGACAATGGCTCACCTCCCATCTTGCGCCGCATGCCCAGTCACCAGTACACGTGAGGACCGAATAGATGCGTCAGCGCACGGTATTCGCGTTGCTGAATTTTGAGGCAAACTAATTTAGAAAACTGTACATTTACATGAATTTTTTCGTGTAATTTTTGCCATCGACACTCTGAGAAGAAGACCTCATAATCAGTCTCCAATGTTCCCTCTGTTGGGACACAGACCTCCTTTCTTCGAGAGGAAGTAGCTGTTGTCTACCACGAAGGCCAGTGAGGGTTGGTTAATGTCATATGTCTAAGATTTTTTTGGTTCAAGGACATTCCGGTTTCCTTACGATGTACTCCGTCACCGTTTTGTGAGCAGCAGTGATGAAATATTTACACAAAGTAAAGCGCCCGCCTGGGGTCGAACCCGCGACATACAACTCGTAAGTCGGGGGCTCCCCACGGCTCAACCTAAACCAGTGAAAATAGAAACATGGGAATTGGTATCAGCAAGTTACATAGTGTTGAAGTACTCACCAGAATTTGAAGTGTTCAATTAAAGCATTTGAAATCTGTGAATCTGTTTCGGGCTTATGATAGTTGCTGCGGATCCATCCAGCCAGATGGGGCATTATCCAATATGGCCGGAGTATTATAGACTCACACCGTGTTTGGTATGTACCAAACACGGTGTGAGTCGGTCACAGGATATGCTGCATCTTTTCTTCTAATGGTCGTGTATTACTGCACCCTACAGGACTTAAATGAGGCAAACGACAGAGTTGTCCATGTCGCCACGTCCAGAGGGTTAACAATAACAGCAGGAATGGCTTTCAATTTGGCAGTTCAACACCATTCATTGCGTTATGCATAGAGATCGGATATTCGGATGCATATTCACCTAAAGTTGAGAGGTTGGCTAAAATGGAATGCGCTTTTGTACCGATTTTTTTCAATTAATGTAAAAAAAAATGTTTTCACTAACACTCACCACCCCAACTCTTACAGACTTACACCCTAGGTACATAGGTATAGGTAACAAATTTCCATTGGGGTTAATTTTTTAATAAATATGCGTCTGAATAGTTATGCAATCCTAATCATTTAGAAGTCGCTTCCATACTATACAACTGACTAGTTATGCACTCCCGCACAGTGGAACGAATGTATGGGAGCGGTTGGACGTAGACATGTCCGAAAAATAAGAGTAAAATTATGACAAACTAATGATGCCATCTTATTCGATTACTTAATGCCTTCATAAATTGTGGTGATGAATTTCTTCATAACTCCCATATTTCGGGAGTAATTTGAGAAAATGTGAAATTTTACTATGAAAATGAGTGTATCGAGCTCTCTCCCTCCTGATTCCGGGCTTGTTTCAAGTAGCGGTCTCTAATATCGTAATGCTATTACTAAGAGCTATATTTAATACTAAGACACATAGTGCGCCAAATGTGCACTTTCTGGGATAAAAGGAAATGAAAATTAAAAAAAAAAAACGTTTTTTCCCCATTTGTATTTACTTTAAACCGCAGACAGACTTATTAAGAGGTCTATAAATATATTATATATATATACAGAAATATATATTAACAAAAATATTCACAAGAACTGATGAGAGTATGACTCTTAAGTAAGTTGATAATAAATTACCTAGTTTCATTAAAAGTACAATAAATAATTAAGATGTAAGCTCTAATTTACTAAGTTACACATTTTAAAACAATAACATCATTTAATTATCTTCGTCATCATCATCATCATCAATTAATTCAAATTCAGAATCGATGTCCGCTAAATCATTTATGTTAACAAATTCGATATCACTTTTCTCAGAATCCGTAAGCTCATAAAATTCCTTAAAAGAAGATTTTTTTACAAACTTATTTCCTTTTGGACGGATACTTGTAACAAGTGGATCAGAAGACAGTAAAAGATTGTGCATAATATCTTCATTGCATGAGATACTGCTATGCTTTCGAGAATGCCCCTCTCTATATTTTCTAAAATCTTTATTTCTAGCCTCAGATGCCTCTTCGGATAGAAAACCAATGGGCACAATTGACATGTTCTGAACTATGTCTGGCCCATGCATTAAAATTTTATGAAGTGAAGAAGGCATATAATACCATGGGTATAACTCCACGTAAAGCTTAGCAGTATCAAAGCAGAACTCTCGGAATTTAGTTACGTTGATCTTCTCTCCTGATGAAATACACTGCAAGATCACACAGATTTTTCTTAAAAGCATAGCATCTATTCCGGTCAGTTCAGCAGATTTAGTGTAGTTTTCAAAAAATCTCCTTGCCGAGTTGCCATTGTTGGTGGATCCACTGCCTTGTTTCACAACATCGAGAAGTAAGCCCGTTTCTCTTCTTACAGCCTCTTGAACTCTTTTCTTCCTGTCATCAACTTGCCTTTTTGCTATATCACCCCTTACTTGCCATGATTTTATGTCTAATTTGTAGGAAATGTGTAATAAGCATTCCATTGAGCGAATCCAAGCGTGAAGGGTGCTTAAGCTATATTTATACATGTCCTCGTTTGCGTGTTTATCTTTGATTAACTCTAAATTATTCATTTCTTTAGGACAAGCCTTGCATATGTCACACACTGAAGCTGCTGTATTGGATATAATGGAATGAATTTTACCATCAATCATTGTCAACAGCAGTTGGTGTTTGACACTAATTCCATCAGTGATGGTGGATGGAGTTAAGGCTTCAATCTCTGCTTCGATTTCAGCCATCTCTCTCTGCACATTTTCTTTGGTTTCCTTTATAAACTTAAACAATATTGGCCGGCAAAATGAAGTGGAAGATGGTCGCTCGTTTTCCCAAATTGTTACACCTTTTGAGACGAGCCGCAGTGGTACAAGACTAATCATAAAATTACTAGCAAGATCGATTTGCTCATCTTCACTCGTCCTTTGATGATAAATGCTTTGGCTAGATGATCCGTCAAAACCCCATTTGCTGGTCAATACGAGCTGTTGATTGGGATCAACAGGGGTTTCTAACGACCTAATAAGTCTTCTTGAGGTTAAATCCATCAAGGCTTGTAATTTGATTTTTGCAGAGCTCTCTGTAACTGTGAGATCTTCTTTGGCCGGATAGCACTTAATTTTTTCTTTAACCAACATGTAGTAACTCGGGTATTGAAGAGCTCCTTCTTGAGTGTTGAAATCCCGAAGAGTGTTATAGCGCCATTTCGATAAGTTCATCGATACATAAAGAGCCAATGCCTTCAAAGGGGATATTTCCCGTACCTGAATTGATTTACCTTCAATGAAGGCTTTGATTTTTGAGGCCTCTTCTGGATTCTCCGTCAAGTATTTCATAACATAAGCTGTATCGCTTTGTCCTGCCTTTTGAAGCGCCCTTTCGGCCGAAAACATAATTTCAGCGCTGCTACTGCTGCATGAAAGACTATCTTCAGTGCGTCTTCTTTTTTGCCGGTTACTAAGGTCCTCAAAAGATTTACGAGGACTAGGATGTGTACAAGTTGAAGCATCAGATTTAGCAGGAGAAATTATGGGCTCGATGACGTCACTTATATTTTCTGTAGAAGGTTCCATATTTTCATTCTGTAATTCCGGCCATTGAATTGCAGCCTGTAGCCAAATCTCATGTTTCTTCCGAAACTTATCTGTGCTTCTTCCAGACTGTGTCCATTTTGCATAAATGCGGTAGCAAAATCGACGACACCAGTCTTTTAAACTTGTTTCAGCACTTTCACATAACTGAACACAACTGTTATCTTTTAAAACACTGAACAAATAGTTAAAGTCGCGTAAATCTTTATGTGCGCGTGCGCATAAAGCAACGTGAATATCAAGATTTGTATTAAAATTTGGAAAATACATTGCGAGATTAGCTTGGATACAACGAGGTGTAAATCAACACTGATTTTAAAGTTACTAATAGTGACCTATTTATATAAAATCCAGGTATCCCAGGTATCCTTTGTTAAATATTGCAAGGTAATTAGTTATTGTGATAATTAGTAAATGATGCATGCTAAATTAGTGTATTAAGAGCCATTTAGTAATTAAATAATAGCAATGTTCTTATCAGTAATCATTAGTGCATCAGTTTTATATGTAAACCTTAAGTCCCTAATTATATATCCTAATTAGCTTATATCTTCTCTAATTGGCTGCTCAGAAATGTTATTGTAATAAGGTAAACCTTTAGAAAAACGGTTTTAATCAACAAAATAAACAAAAAATAAAAAAATTGTGTTATAAAATAAACATCACTCTTTATCCCAGAAAGTGCACATTTGGCGCACTATGTGTCTTAGTATTAAATATAGCTCTTAGTATTAGCATTATGATATTAGAGACCGCTACTTGAAACAAGCCCGGAATCAGGAGGGAGAGAGCTCGATACACTCATTTTCATAGTAAAATTTCACATTTTCTCAAATTACTCCCGAAATATGGGAGTTATGAAGAAATTCATCACCACAAGTTATGAAGGCATTAAGTAATCGAATAAGATGGCATCATTAGTTTGGCATAATTTTACTCTTTTTTTTCGGACATGTCTACGTCCAACCGCTCCCATACATTCGTTCCACTGTGTCCCGGTGTTGCTGGCATCCCAGGATTTTTGTACAAAAAATATTTTAAGAAGCCACTTCCATATTTTCGTAACTAAAAATTAACTTTAGGTAAATATGCATCCGTTTTTTTGGCGGGATCGTGTTGGAACACGTCGCACGACTTTTTATTTTCATGAAATTTAGTGAAATAGCGAATAAAATTGTATAATTGCGGTAGTGAATTATGCAATTTAATTACGTGTGAGTGCACAAATGTAGTGAAGGTGAAAATAAGTGACTAACGTGGACTTTTCGTGTTCCCCCCAAAAACTCCTAATAGGTTGTTGTAAAGTTACTACCGCTTTACAATAACTTTGACTTGACTGACTAAAGACGACTATGACTGTTTTGTAACTTCGTGCCCGATATCGGGCCATTTACTTGATGGAAAAGAAAAATTACTTGACACTGGCTAAATACACAAACCGTGCGAAGCCAAAACCAAAAAAAAAAAAATATGCATCCGATTATCCGGTCCATAGTTACGTATGTTGCTGGGCAGACAAATTTTCCTAACAAATGAAGCAAAATATTAGTATATCCTTTAAAATAATTAAGATTCTGATTGATAATATGCCACGAAATTAGGGTGCTGGTCGTACAAAATATGAGTCAGCGACACGAGAAGCAGAAAGAACATTGGGAAGTAAGATGTGAATCGTGACTAAAATAAAACCCACCTTTCCGACATGAGGACAAACAAAGCAAACCTATAAACATCACTCATAATTCAGTAGAAAAGCATTGGTCTATAAATAATAAACTTTTATCGTAAACACAAATACTCAAAGTGCGTCAGTCTGACCAAACAGAGCATTTCTTTTACGGGTATAATAGCTGCCCTACCCTAGTCAGTCGAACAGAATGGGCCCAAAAAGCCTGCAATGTAAAGTTCAACGAACCGGTAACTTCATGACATTTACAGACCTAATACAGTGTATTCTAGAGTTATAGATATCTTCTGAAATAATGCGATGAATGAAAAAACTGTCAACGCAAAGACAAGAGGCAGGATCGCCGAAAAAACACGTTTCTTGTTTGGAGAACCTTTAATTTTTAACTGAATTATTATTTGTTACTACAGAGACAATAGAAATACACAGTCTATGAAAAATTCAACTGTCTACCTAATACAGTTAATGAAATACAGCACGTTGACAGTCAGACGGACGGACGGACTTCGGAGGCTTAGTAATAGGGTCCCGTGGGTAAGGAACCCGAGCAAACTAACTGAAGACTGAAAATACAAAGAAATATTTTGCCAAAAAAGACTACAAGCGAGAACCTCTCTATAAGTAATACGTATCGGAGAGACGATAGAGATATAACTAAATTGCTAAACCGATGTAAACGCTCAAGGCAAGTGGAAGGAATAAACTCCTTTTTTTGAGAACGAAACCCAGCCTTGAAAATGTCACTAGAGCAAAGTTGTGTCCGTGACACAGTTATCAAATTTGTGTATGTAAACTATTACAAGTAATAATGTTAAAATACACAAAGCCACGTATATACTTCATTTATAGACACTTTATTTGATTAATTAGTCAGAAATTCTAGAATTCGGCCTTTATAGAGAACGCTTTTAGACCAATCAATACGGCGACATTGGTCGACTAAAATAGATATTATTTGGATGCGCATTTATTATTAATGGCGACGAGACTTCAATGTTAAAATATTAATGGTCTTTAAATAGACTTCGGACTCAGGTAAAGAAAACCTGGTTAGTTGGAGATTTACAGATGACTTCACTATTGGGTGTAAATGTGGTGTTGTCCCACAAACAATGGGGCACTTAATATTAGAGATGAAACGGACAGCAGTTTAGCCGGATACCGGATATTCGGCCGCCGAATATCCGGCGGAACGTTGCCCCTTATTATTGGTGGGCAGCTAATGCTAAACAATATCCAAATTTAACAAAGTTTGCCAAAATCTATCTTTCATCACCGCAATGTGTGGGTGCATTCACAAACATTTAAAACTCACATACACAAACAGCCAGACCCGGAACAACTACTTGTAGGTCATACCAATATTTGTTCCGTGCGGGAATCGAACCCGCGACACGCAGCGCAGCAGACAATCACTTAACCGCTGCGCCAACCGTGCCGTCAGATTCTGCCCAGTATCTCAACTGGCCATTCCGTACCTATAAACAACGAGTATTTTATTTCCTTGCACGTGTATATTATGTATTGTTTGCAAGTAAGAATAACACCTGCTGCTAAATATTTGTACTAGTACAAATATTTCACGTCTATTGTTTTCTAGCCGATAGACGTTGTCCTAACCAAACGATTCATACAAAAATCTCATAGAAGTAACATGAATGCCAAATCGGTTCAGCCATTCTCAAGTAATGCGCTTACCAACGGAGAGAATTCCATTTGTATTTATTTATACAAGGTGGGAGGGACATCGACGCGCCATCTGTTACCACTGATACAGTCCAAATTCTGGACTACACTCCACTCAAAATTTCGTTTTGTTATTATATGCTGTTCGTCGGCATCACTTTGAGAACGGCTGCACCACCATCCTGTGGTGAAGATTATTTTAATAAGTATCTTGCTTATATGCACATACAGGGTAAGTTTTTATCCAGTGCGCAAACTGTAACTATGAATTCAGCATATCGTTCTAGACCCCCAACCGTAGAAATTTTTTGTAGGTAACACAAAAGAAAATTAGCTATTCCATACATTTTGACCGCGTAGGCACACCGCACTTTTCTATGAAACATCTGTTTTTTTTTTGTAAAACCGACGTAATTTTTTCTGTGCTAGGGGTCTAGAATGATATGCTGAATTCATGGTTACAGTTTGCGCACTGGATAAAAACTTATCCTGTATAGTCTTATGGACCGTCTTTGGCCATGGCGGCCAATCTCAACGGAGACCAGTCTGCGCCGCGGGAGATATTATAGTGCACAAGTCTGTGCGCAGACCCAGGGGTACTCACTCTTCCCTCACTCTCATAATCCGATGGGATGGCAATCCGACACGACCAGATAGATCAGGCGCAGACCCAACGGCTTAAAGGGCTTTCCGAGTCACGGGGGTATTACACCGCCAACTTCCAAACTCCGGGCACTAAGAAATTTATAAATATAAAAAAACTAAGAAATTCTTAATGGAAAAACCCAATGACACTGCCCGACAAGGGGAATTGAGCCCAGGACCCCACGCTCAGCAGTCGCGCTTGCCACCACGAGACCGGGCAGTTCAAACACATGCACATGCAACGAAGTGCCAGTATAGTGTGAGTAATAAATTGTTAGAAATCTTGGCACGGGGTAACGAGACAGCGTTGCCGATGTTAATGTTGGTGATTCAGAAGAAATACATTTGAGGGTTGCTATGCAACGTCTTGTGTGGATATAAAGCAAAAATTACTTTCACATTGCTAGCAATGCTAAGTGGGGGCAAATTAAGGAGTATTCCCGTATGAGCATGAATTTTTAGAGCACCTAATGCATTGAGCACCAAAGTATTCCCATACCTTTGGTGCTCTTGGTGCTTAAAAGGGAATACTTCCGACTTAATACTAAAGCAGAATAGGTAGGAGATTCGTTTTTGTTTGTATAGGTAAGCGTCTAGTAAGTTTTTTTTTTTTTTTCAAATTTATAGTGTAGATATGTCTTATTAAAGCAGAATAAACAATTTCTTTCCTTCTTTAGTCTTAGGAAAATGTACGCACCCCGAACGGTTGAAACATACTTGAATTATTGTATGTATGCAAGCGAGGATGGGGGATAATTGATATATTTTCAAGGACGAAGATAGTGGCTATTCCGTTCTAAATATATATAATCTAACTAGCCTGTAATGTGCCACCATAAATCAAAAGCCTTAATCTCCCCCTTTTCCACACAATTCTGTCTTTTGATAGGGCTGGCCAGTCCTTTAGGTAGGAGTCCAGCTCGTCCCGTCGTCTTCTTCGTCATATTATCTATATCATTAAGGACATGTCCAAGACATCATTGTGAGCGAATATTTTCCTTTCAAGCCCTGGTAATTTTATAATGATATATTATTAAACAGGTAAAATATGTTCGTTTGTAAGTTTTTATACAGGGAACATCACGCTATAGGCGCTATTTTTTTATTGTAGATTCGTGGGTATTTTAAAAAAAATCTCTGAACTAAGTAGCACACAAAAATCTTTTACATTATTTATTTACGTATTTTTAAACATTTTTTGTTACTAATCTTCAAGTATGTATCTTTTTTATTTGCCTACGTCCGTGTGTCACTGCAGGGTGCCAACTGAAAACCAGCGCTGGGTGTCTGACGCCCAGCAAATGCTGAGATGGCAACCCTTTCGGTATGGGCACGCTCAGCACATTTTTACTGCAATTTTATTGTCATGTTTATTGTTCTTTTTTATGTGTTTGTTGCTGTTGTGTTGTGTCTGTGTCGAATAAATGCTTTCTATTCTATTCTATTCTATAGGGTATATTTTATGATAAATCAAGAAATTTCATGCGGACGAAGTCACGGGCAGAAGCTAGACTAAAAGAAATAGTAAAAATACTGTAAGTTGCACAATAAACAATAATACGTACGATAGAATTCGAAAACAGGAGCATTAGTACGAAACCTTCGAAAAGTTTTGTTACATTACTGATTTATACACTTTCTAGATTCTTTCAGCTACGACACGAATTCAGCGGTCAGCCATTCAGGCGTGAATTCAAGTGGTCACGCGATATTCCGTGTTGATTAAACCTAGCCCAAAACTTACACACGCTGTTCCAAAAATATTTGATGAAAATATAAACAAAAAAGTTGGTCTATATTTTAAAACTAGATGTCGCTGGCATTTCCTAGCTAACTGATCCCAGAGAAGAAATTAACAAAACAAACTCAGAGTGCGAGTTGTTCGAAAGAGATACCGCGGCCCCTGGCACACAGACAACGGAGGGAACACGGGTGGGTTTTAGTCAGTAAAAGTCTGACACGCACTCCTGCTCCACCCAGAGCGGGAGAAGTTATTTGATGATTTTCCACACAACAAAAAAAAAAAGATCATGGCCTCTTTTAGTTCAAACATTATACTACTAGGATGTAAGTGAGTCTAGCAATGCAGAGCTATGTCAGGAAGGCCTCAAGAAAGAGCCATTGCAGCTTTGAGCTGACCTGTCTCAACAGACGACATGCATGCATCAGTCATCGTTATACCTACTATACAATACAGGGGCGTAAATATGGCACAGCAGGTTTAAGAAAAAGATCAGCTTTGTAGAGCGTAGTCTCTTTCACTTATACCTGTGTGACAGTCCCTTTCTAAAGCTCAATGTGTCATCTTTTTACCCGGGTACTGTCCGTGGTATTTGTGCCGTTGTGCGTGACCGTTCTCATTTTGTTGTCTAGCCTAGGTTCGTGGCTAAATGTTTGGCTAAACCTAGCCATAAATCAGCTTAGTTTTAGAATGGGGCTAGATTTCGTTTATAGATAATTGAACATGAGTAGTTGTGAAGTCTGTGTCGACAAATGGACTGCGATAACCGGCTTTGATTTGTCAGCGAATCAGCGAGGTAATTTGGGTTTAGTTCAACATTTAGAGACTACATTTATCGACACGGCTTAGGCCGATTACACATACATAATTATCACTAACTTGTCGCATCAACTCAGACGTGGTTTCGAGTCACGTCGTCACAATCGAAACAAGGTGAATGGCATCTATTTCGGTTTTATTGCATGAACTTTTGACACGAGGAATCCATTCGTTGCGAGAAGCACAGAACCGGTCGAATTGGCAGTGCTTAGGCATAGGCCATACTATTGGTACGTGTGGTAATCATCATCATTTTACTGCGGGACCTATGTCCCGCAGTAAAATGATGATGATTGAATGATGACCAATAGTATCGACATCTTCTCTAACCAGCTCGGAGACTCGAGTGGTCTGTACGACACGAGCCGCCTACTAATAATTGTATCAAGTCCCATTCCTTTCTTTGTCAGAATATTTTTTTTTGTATTCCGATCTTAGTTGTGAACATTGCTCATTTTTTTAACCTCTATTTTATTTTATAAGTTTTATGTAATGCAACTAACGATATCTTGTACATTCTTTTAATTACCCTGCAAGTGCTGTGCACTTCTGTAAGTGACTAATTCACAATTCCTAAAACTGTTTGTGATTTTTGTTTATGTTTGTCTTAGTGAATAAGTCGTGGAAGTGCATTATCAATAAATAAATAAAAATAAATGATGATTAGGACTCTTTTTGACAGGGTTAAACCGACTCCGCGTCGATAAGTTAGTTTCTCTCCCGTTTAAGATCAGTTCAGTGAGTATTCCGTATAAACGGTGAAACATCGTCTACACCGTAACATTTTAGTCGTCTTACAACGGCAGCCTCATGTATTCAATGACTACTAATCATTTACAATAAAGAAGATATTTTTGGACATATGAATAATAATAGAAAAAATATAATTCACTAAGACGCATTATGTAGTTTTGAACACCCTGTTATGGAGATGCAATGAATGATGAAATGTAATGGTATTACGTTAGGTAGGTAGAAATCTTCTACCGTTTCATACGTAAACATTATTAACAGGGAGGGTGTTTCATAATTCTAAAGCAATTTTTATATTTCTTAGTACCTTTTATCTTAATTAATGGTAACAATTTTGTAATCGCGCCTGTAGGTACTTTATGTGGACCACGTTTGTAAGATGACTAAAATGTCACGGTGTATAATACAAGCAATTTTCTGGTGTGGTTTGTGGCTAAGTCAGAAAACCCGCGCCGGGCGATCGATAAGGTAAAGCTACGTATGCCGCGCTGTTGGTACGTGCCTAAATGGCAAGACCCTTCCGTACCACGAAAAACATGTTAATCCATTGATCCCGGCTGTCATTCTTGGATCTTTGACAGTCGTTATGGGTTTTCTGAACCGAAATTCCGTCAATTATTCTTACCAAGAGGTAGATAATAAGTCGCTAAATGTAAAATACTGGTATTCAGTTACATCCGGTTAGACTGGAAGCCGACCCCAACATAGTTGGGAAAAGGCTAGGCAGATGAGATGACGATACGCAATTTTATTAAGCTTCTGCTTGCAATTACTACAGAAGACACAGTTTTGTTTCTGCAGATCTAAAAATCCAAGAACAGTAAACTGTTTACTGGCTAAAAGCTGTATTCAGCAGTAAATTATTCAGAAACCATATCACAATCACAACGAACCTTGAAAGAAACTAGGTTCCTTTGTATGCTACCTTCTATGTAGTTTGCGAAAGCGGAAAAGTCACAAAAATGTATAAAAAGTCAATTCTTTGTTCACCACACCGATCGCTTTCAGTACATTGTGACTTAAAATCATTTGACCAGACAAAGGAAACGTTGCCTTAGCTATACATATTCCGTACATTCGACAAAATTCTTGGTAGACTACCTTTCAATCTTATAAATAAGGTTATAAGGGTGGAATTTGGTCAATTTTGTTGAGGATACACTTTAACAACAGTGTACATAGTAAGACTGATTTGTTATTCGGGTTGCAAGTGTTACTGTTGATTGATTGACTACTGAATCGATTTCAGTCTCTTTTAATATAGGTTTTTTTTTAGTTATAATTTTTGCCATACCTACCACCGATCGAGCCAAAGAAAATTCAATCTTATTTCAAGGCTATAAACACTAAATTTAAATGCATAAAGTAATGCTATAGTTAACACGATTTTCTTAATAATACCAGAGGGCCCCAATTCTGTATGGTTATAATGATTCCCCGCGGAATCTTACTGCGTTCAAACTACGTTTTTTTAGAAACCAATGTAACGGTGAGGAATGTAAATGTCATATTCTGTATGTTCCAAGACAATTTGTCGATATTATTAATACGATATCAGCAGAATTCGTGTGTGATTGACTTGGTTACGAGTAAGGAATCTTTAAGTGGTCATAGTGAATTCAGGCCCAGTAAGTTTCGGTTATTTTATTATACATTTAACTCTATGCTATAATTGGGGTGTATGAGGTCTAGCGTTAGTTTTGTTACACGTTGTATAATATTGCATAGCATACAGGTGTGAGTACTAGTGTGTCTTTCATTAACTTGAGTGTGCCTTGGCGGCGGACATTATGTCATGTTCACTCAAATGCCTAGCAGGCGGTGGCGCGTGTGTTGGATTATTAAGCTCCCTTCTAAATGGTTGAGCTGAATGGTGCTGATATATGCGTCATGTTAGTGAACGGGCACCGTCAGTTGGGACTAGTCATCTCTTGGCTGATTAGTTTTTTTTTTCTATTTTCTGTACTCTGGACGTTTTTAACGTCTACGGCTTTTTTTAAATCGCTTTCACATACAATTATAAATACAATATTAGTAATGTAACTAATGTTAATCTATATATATAAAAATGAATGGCCGAAATGTATGTACGCGCATAACTTCCGAACGACTGCACCAAATTGGATGATTCTTTTTTATTTTATGTGTTCCCTAATGTCAGGATAAGGTTTGCATATAAGAAAATAAAAATAAAAAATTAGATTTGATCGGAATTAATTTTTACAATCTAATACAAAAACTGATTGACGGTATGTGACAGAAGACTTTGACAGATCTTTGACGAAACAGTCGACCAACTGATTTGATTTTACCAGTCGCGACTGGAGAAATAAAATATGGCGGTACGAAGTTAGCCGGGTTAGCTAGTGTAACAATATAAGTAATTTAAAACAGTGTCCATAAAGTTTCTTGCACGTTCTTCTCCATAGGTACCTACCACGCTTTAGAATGGGTAACTAAGCTTCATACATATTTCAGAGTGACCGTCCTCTTGACAATACAAAACTGCCTGTAAATGGTTTACT
Source organism: Polymixis lichenea (assembly GCA_949091785.1). NCBI lineage: Eukaryota > Metazoa > Arthropoda > Insecta > Lepidoptera > Noctuidae > Polymixis > Polymixis lichenea. Next base: position 20,370,765 of record OX420948.1, on the reverse strand, counting down.
TGAAATAAATGGTTTCAGTTTGAGAATAGGCTCACCCTTATACCCTGGGAGGCTGGGACTTATATTAGTAACATTCCTGAAGAAACCTCTGCTCTCCCCTTTGGGGAAATACAGGCTTAATGTTATGTTCAACAATATTATTCCTGTTTATTTCCTTCGCGGAACAATTATTAAGAATAAGGTAAGTATAATTGTACCTAACTTGTTATTGGATATTTTGTACCGTGTGTTTGTAGGATAAGAAGAAAATTATCTTTCTCGCGAGTGCTATGGAGGCGGCTAATGCGGTTACACAACAAAGTATTAGGCGACAGTAGACAATTAGCGCTGTGCGATCTGAATTGCACTTTATTCTGTCGTAGCAAGAGTCAATATTTATGTAAATGATTTTGCATAGTGGATTTTCTGTACTATAATGTATTCTGTGGTCATACAGTGCTGTTTTGTTGAAAGTGTGTGGGCGGTGTTATACCCACATCCTTTTAGTTGTTAACGTTTATACTGGGGTTACAGAATTGGTGATAGCTTTATGTGCCTAGAAGTGGTTCAAAGCAAGACGAAATAGACTAAAACTATTATTTGGAGATACGAGTGTCTTTTTTTCTCTGCTCTTTTGTGTATTTGTTTTGATTTTGAGACATTTAGAGAAAACGCTAAATCAAACCTTTTTGACTTGAAACTCTTCTCTTTGAAAAATTCGATCAATGTCCAAATCCTGTAATCCAACAGAAATATAATACATACATTAAATCGCGCCTTTTTCTCGTGAGGGTGCGCAAAAAGTACAGAGGCCCTAGTGTGAGTTTCATTTAACCATCTACACCAAACGCAGTGAGTGCGTTCTGCGTTCCGATTGGCCCTGGATTGGTGACGGACCAATCGTAGTAGGTAGCGTACTGAGGCCCTAGGGCCTAGGGCCTCAGTACGCTACCTGCTACGATTCTTATACTTACTCCTTTTGCCTCGTTTATATTCATATATCAGTGGCCCTAGTGTGAGTTTCTTTAAAACATCTCAATCTAACACATCGACTGCGTTCGGCGCTCTGATTGGTCCTTCACCAATCCAAGGCCAATCGGAGCGTCGTAGGCAATCGATGCACTCGATCGAGATGACTAAAAGAAGCTCAATAGGGCCACTGGTCATACAAGCACGCCGGGTACGCACCTGACCATTCCGAAAAACACCACCTATAAGGTCTCTACATGTCCTCCGGGGCTGTCCCCTCCGGCGTTTCCACTTACACCTGCCTTATTAGCAGAGGTCGGAGTAGGTAGATTGATTTTATATACTTTCGTCAAGATATTATAATATGGACATGCCATTTTATCCATAATGTGCGGTAAGTACCGGAAAAAGTTCCGAAATTGGAATTATGGAATAAAATAAAATAAAAAACATACAGATAGGCTAACAAAATCGTTTATTATATGAATGATTGATTGAATTCAATGAACAATTATTTTCACCATTAGCTAACACTGGTAGCGTAGATTGATATTATTAATACGTTTTTCACCTTAAACACAAATTCGTGCTAATTTCAAAATTCCGGAACAAATATCACAATAAATATGAAGTTCCGGTATTTTGGAGGCATATCCATATTATCCTCTACGTTTGACGTCAACGACCTTAAATCAATCTACCTAATCCGACCTCTGCTTATTAGTCGCCGTTCATTTATCCTCTCAACATGACCAACCCATCTAAGTACCTCTTTTCATTTTTGTCGCAATGTTCTATCGTCATCTTCAGAAAAATATTGTTACATTTAAATAACAAAGCGAGATAACCTCAACTTTCGATGTTAGCTATTTATTATCCTCGCGAATTATTCAAAGGGTCTGCCCTAAAGCCGGTTTGACTGTGTATCATAGAGGTCCCTGAGGGGAATAGTAATCAGATGTATTTTTCAGATGTTAAGCCAATGAATATTTATGAAGTTTGGTAATGCTTTGTGATTATGAGATCTCTGTCATATTCACGTAGTTGAAGAAGCAAGATCTTTTGGCAGAAAAGATGAAATCATTTTGGTTATTAAGAAGGTGAAAGGGGGTTTGAGAGACGGGGTCGTTGGTGGTGGTGAGAAAGAACCTCTTCATGTAACCCCGTCATGTACCTAATGTACAGTCACTAGCATAAATACCTTTTTTTGGAGGGGAAATCATCAAACAGCTTCTCCCGCTCTGGGTGGAGCAGGAGGGCGTGGCAGACTATTTTTGACTAAAACCCACCCGTGTTCTCTCTCTTTGAATAACTCGCACCCCTGGCAGAGCATAAATACTTTAGGTACGCTTACGCAAAGAGAAAATTATTGCAACTTTAATGGGGATGCGCTAAGGAAGCTCGCGAAATTCAAATTTTCTTAAGCAGGTTCGTCAAGTGCGCAACTTGATCGCCAGCGTTCTTTTTACATTACGCGTACTGTGCCTATATCAACACAAAACTAGGTACGCGTATCAAATACAATAATGCTTCCATGCGACCGCGAAACGATTCAGTAGTTCATTGACCTATTATTTCAGCAGTAGCCGCTGTCAATTGACCTGAAAACGGCAATGCATGTCTAACTTACCCCGTAACCCGAATACGGGTACTGGAATGGTTGGATTTAGTTGGGATAGTAATAGGTAATAGTTTTATTTTGTAATGTATTCCGCTACATAAATAAAATGTTTGATACAAAGTTAGTAACGACGAATGGACTGTCTGAATGATGGTATGGCTAGAAAGGCTGTGACTACCGAGACGGCGACTAATAGAGAATGTAAGAAAATTAAAATATTTTTACACAAAGACGTTATTATTGTGCATTATCTAAAGCACCAACCCTGCGTGCCAAATTTCAACCCGATAGCTTCAGTGGAATTGGAAAATTCCAGGAGATACAAGTGAATAAAAGCTTATAACTTTTAATAAAAATACATGATATGCCGACCCCAAATAAATTGAGATAAGGGGAAGAGGAGTTCCATAATTATTTCATTTTTAGGAGCTGAAAATAAGTCAAAGTTGAAAAGCTGGTAAGTCAAGATGGGCATGACATCAAGGCGAAAAGATGGACCAAGACCACAACAGTTCCTTCGCAAGTTGTTAAGATACGTTCTACTTAAATCGACAACAATGATCGGATGATTGTTTGAAATATTTTCAGACGAACGATAAGTTAGCTTAAAGCCAGTTATCAAAATTACTTTAGCAGTATTAGTCCAGCAAATTTCTTCAAATATTTGTTTGATTTAATTTCATCCAGCCATTTCATACAAACTATTTTCAATACTCAACAGCACAGTCAGTCAGTTTATATTCTGACCAAATTGCACGTGGAGTCAAGTAGGTTGATTTTTTTAGTAAGTTTTTTTTCTTCATAGTATTGCATAGTATAACTTCAGGTGAACTATGTTCTGCATATAGCCATTTTAATATCGTAATTATCTTTTGACAACGCGATAAGCGAGCTAATACATCGATATCGCCCCGTCCATCAACAGGAACCTCGTCATTTTGCACATTAGTATGCATGCAAACTGCATACAATATGCATCGGAGTGCACGCCGGAATTGGGTCGCGGGTCGACGACACAACCACCTTAGGTCATGAACCTTGGTGAAAAACACGACGTGAAATAATTAAGAACTAGCTTTTGCCAGCGGATTCGCCCCCGTGTACCCGTGTACTACCTACTGGTATAAAAAGTAACCTATGTGTTAATCCAGGTTATAAACTATCTGTGTGCCAAATTTCATCAACATGCGCTCGGCCGTTTTTGCATGATTAAGCAACTGATTTTTTTTTTTGGTTGGGAAATCATCAAATAACTTCTCCCGCTCTGGGTGGAGCAGGAGGGCGTGTCAAATTCATATCTACAAACTTTCACATTTTATATTATTAAGTTAGATTAAATTTTGGATGTGAATTTTGTAGTAACTTTGGTTGGTTGGGTTGAAAATCTGGTATCAATTGCGGAAGGAATCATTGGCTATGGCTACTCAAACTCAAACTCAAAGCATTTATTTTAATTAAACCACACACAGGCACTTTTGAATTGACAAAAAGTCGATCAGTTGGAAAGTTGAAGCTAGTTGCCCATTCCAAAACGTAGATATCTATGGAGAAGAACGGGCAAGAAACTCCACGGACACTCTTTTAAAATCAAGTTGGATGTTGCAAAATCTTGGGAATATTATTCTTGTTGCTTCTGTATGTGAGAACAATGTAAAGAAAATATAAACAATTCTAAATACAAGATTAAAATTAGCCCTAGAAGTCAGGAGAGAGACCAGTCTCACCCGACAGCGCCCGTTCACAAACTTGACGCGTGGATCAGCACCATCCAGCTCAACAATTTTGTAGAAAACCGAATGATCCAACACACGCGCCACCATCAGTGATACATTTAAGTGAGAATGACATACTCTCAACTGCCATGCTTTTTCAAGTCAACGTACATCGAAACAACACAAGAAACGGATGCATGGTACTCACATTTACAAAAAAACTAAAAAAAAAGCAACCGAATTCCGAGAAACACTACAAAGTGAAAAATAACTTTAATTTCGGAAGTCGGTGACTTTGGATATGTATTTTGTTTAATTTTTTGTCACCGCCTTCCGAAATTAAAGTTATTTTTCACTTTGTAGTGTTTTTTAGAAATCGGTAGTTTTTTATTTTTCCCTTTTTAGTTAGGTACAGTACCTACCCTACACAATTCTAAATTTCATCATCCTTGGGGTCAAAACAATGCATATTTATGCAATAGCAGCAATCGCGGTTTGTTTGCTGTTATTTTTTGAGGAGTTCCGTTGTCTGTCTCCGAAACGCATCATCAGAACTATATAATTTTTTTATGGGACCATTTCGGAATAAACCTCTTTCGAACAAAAAATTGGAATTTTGCAAATCCGTCTATACATAGAAAAAATATATATATAAACATTCGAATTTATAACCTCCTTCTTTTTGAAGTGGGTTAAAAATTCAAGCACAATGCTTCTAAATTATACAAATGTATAGATACTTTGAAGAAAAACTGTGGTGAGCGTTTCCAGGGCTTTGTGTATCTAAATTCAATATTAAAAGTTGCAGTATTTCGTATTCAATATTCTTAGTAGGTAAAAGTTAATTTTCATGTTATATTTTCTTTAGCTAGCCAATTTGATTGTCACAAGATAAGGAACACAGGAAAGATCAAAATACATAGGACAGGAACCGTACATCTCTTTTTTTATGTAGAAGGCTATTCAATTTGAAAGTATAAAGACAGGTGTTATTTAATGACTAATTCTGGGAATTTTTCCAAAATACATAAAAATAGGATTTTCTCGAATCCCATGAGTTTGCGCCCAAGTTTAATGGAGTCACACTATCACGTCCTGGAAGGAATACGTCAAATTACAAGTCACCGTGTATAAAAAGGTTGATCGAATATTTACCGGTTCTCACACAATCCTTTGGACCTATAAATATTAACGACCTTTGTAAAGCGGTTCATTGCACGATAAAGTTAACATGACTAAAGATTTATAAACTGTTAACATTCAACGAATAATAACGCTACACTGGTGTATGATAAAGATCTATTTAGCCAGTTCAACTTAAACTCAGTTTCAATGGAGCTATTTACAACTAATGTAATATTACTAAAGTTATGTCGTTATCAAGTTATCAACTGGTTGAGTCACGGAAAAGGGTAGTTACTACAGAAGAACGGAGTACAAGAATTTCGTATTGCATTTGTTTCGTTATTTGAGCTGTTTTGTGTTAGGTGAACACATGAACAATATGGTTATATCAAATACTAAAATCCGTTTTATACGTCAACATATCAGCTATAAAGGTTAACAACTGTATTTAAGGCAAAACAGTTTTCACAAAATGTGTAACTGAATTAATGCACATTATGCAATTAGTTTGTTCTGAATCGTTTCTGTCATTTTTAATAAATGGAAGTTTTTATTTAAAAAATTATTAAAACTACGTACTCGTAAATTACAGTCACACTTCCGCTGTACAGTCAAAACAAACCAAAACGGACGAAGTACCTACTACGCTAGCTAGACCCTTATGCGTGTGAGACTGTGTGTGCGTAGATTTGTAATGAGAAAAATTCTCCTACAAAAAATCGCGTAATTGATGGCGTGGAATTATTAAATTTGTATAAATAATCTATACTATTATAATATATTATTATTATAATAATATTATAAGGCTGAAGAGTTTTTTTGTTTGTTTGCTTGATGCGCGTGATCTCAGGAACTACTGGTCCGATTTAAAAAAAATCTTTCAGTGTTGGATAGCCCATTTATCGAGGAAGGAAATAGGCTAACACCCTCAGGAGCCGAGCAAAGAGTAAAAAATGTCACGAATGCGAAGTACTCGCACGGGCAGGCGAGGCGAGTGACGGGGTGGGTCGGGGAGCAAGAAATTTGACGCAAACGAAGTCGCGGGCAGAAGCTAGTTGCAGTATATTTCCAAATATTGCCAGCGCTGTTTTTGGTACGTGCCACAAAAATAAATAAATACAATATACTTAATTAATTCTAGTAGCAAACTCGTTTAACTAGCTTGCTTGTACTTCACAACGACTTAGAACTTAAGACGGCTCAAAATTCAAATTCAACAACGTTTACAAAATGTAACACGGCTATTTGGCTACACGGCAAATGTTTCGGTACCAAAACACAGATTCATCCATTATTACAATGGGAATAGTTTAGCTAAAGTCTATAATAACCGCGCTCGCTCTGCATATTTTAGTCGCGAACTGTGGTCAAAGTTAGCTCGGATCGATAGCGGGCTCAACTGAGACCTGTTTTACTTACCGTTTGACTTTTGTGGGTAGTATTCACTTACCTGCGATATATGTTGTGATGCATTCATATGATGATATTCTCTTTAAATCACTCACTTCTTCACTTGATGGTAAATTGTTCATAATATGTTATGTCAAAAACAGGGAAGGCACAATTTGAGTTAAATCAGGCTGCTAAAAATCTCTAAAATATCGACAGCACACATTGCAGTATTGACAGAAAATATGACATGGTATATATACCTACAGATGTCATCTTTTACATCTTCCACATAGATTTGCAGCCTGTTACCCTGGATTCTGGACGCCCCGGGTTGCAACACTTCGTCGAAATAAAAAAATTGCTGTTCCATACATTTAGACAGCGTAGGAATTGCAGTTTTCTATGAAACAGCAGATTTCTTTTTTAATAATCGACGTAAAATTTCAGGGAATCATGTGCTAAAATCATGTTTTCAGTTTGCCCGTCGATAACTCCGTCACCTTGTATATTGCGCAATTAATATCAATTTTAAATATAAAAGGCGCAAACTCCGCGCGTCTCCTATACTGGTAAGTTTATTTTCAACAGTGATTAGCGTTATTCGAGCCACTTTACACGAAATTCACCTGTTGAACAACTAGGTATTAAACCAATCAAGACTATGAGACAAGTGGGTGAAATGCAGCCCCTAAAGTGCCCACGTGCGTAAAACACACGTATTCTTAATATTCTTTGCGGATGCTGTCATGGACAGAATAAGAAATGAGTAGATTAGAGGAAGTCTGAAAGTGGCACTGGTAAATGAAAAGTTGTTTGGAAATCAGATATCATGGTACAGGCATGTGATACGGAAGAATAAGGAAAGTGTCGTGACAAAAGTTTAGAGTATGAATGTCAACCCCGGATCGAGAGGGGGGGGGGGGGGAGGATTGCCACCCTGGGAGGCAGGGGCGCCAAAATTATAATATAGTATGATTAAAAATTTAAAAAAACTTTGCTCCACAAAGCGCCTACCATACGGAAGCCTGGTTGGCTTACCGTCGACTTATAAGAAAAAGGCGCCAAACAGGCACACACCTAATTAATTTATCTCAAACGCTGGAGAGGGGCGCCACTATCATGTTTCTGCCCCGGTTCGAATAAATCGTCTATCCGGGGCTGATGAAAGTAGATGGTTATAAGATCAGGGGAAGACCATAGAAACGATGGGTAGACTGTGTGAATGATGCTATGGTTAGAAAGGGGGGCGACTAACGAGATGACGACTAATATAGAGAAGTATAGAAATAAAAGACATGTGCCGATCACAAATAAATTAAGATAAGGACAGGGGAAGAATGATGACGTCTTATCGACACCACACAACACTACACCGTGGACTTTCTTGCCGGCTCTTCTCCATAGGAAGCGACAAATTGAAACCGTACACCTAGCTTCTGACGATTTTGATTTTGACAGTTGTCTCATAGACTTCGTCGGGTAGTAAAGCTATCACTGACCTGGGTCCCGGCATAGTGTCCACAGGCTCGTCGTCCGCATCGTAGAAGTCGTCTTCCCCTTCAGACGAGGAGTAGGACGTGTCTGGTACCAGCAGGGACATCGCTTGTCATGTAAACAAATGGCGTTGTCAATTCATGGACGCAAGGAAAATACTCACACAATATACATGTACAGTCAGCTTCAAAAACATGGATATAAAGTCATGGATATCTATTCATGCACGAAATATCTGAAGGGGTCATTGTACTCATCATTATGTTCGCATCGCACTAGTCAAAATGTAGGGAACAGCAGATTTTTTTTTCGCTATTTCAGGTTTGGTCCCGTAGTAAAAGTTGTTCATAATGATGAGTACAATGAATCTTACAGATATTTCGCGTATGAATAGATACACCATAAATTTGTTGCAGTCTAAACTCGTAACTAGTCAGAAGTACTTTTAACTAGCAAAATCAGTCAAAAGTACTTTTGACTGAACAGATTGGTCAAAGCAGTTTTTGACTGAAATAACAGCTTAAAGTAGTTTTGTACAATGGAGCTGGTTGAAAGTAGTTTAACATCGACAGTAATTCATTTTATTTTCTACAGTATTTTCCTATAATTTTGTATCAATTAGCGACTAAATAAAACATCGAAATTTCTTTATCACATGTAAGTTTAACTAATATTAATATATTATACAAATACACCTTCCGGAATAAAATCTCTAAATGATGGTGATCTCGCATCAAAATTCGCTGCGGCGTGTATAGAAGAACAACGCAGTCACACATAAACATCAAAAGCGACTTTATTTTATTATATATTATTATGTATAGTTGTGTAGCCCCGAAAAATATTACACATTAAGTTCTTAACTGTAGTTACACAGATACAGTATAATGGAACACGAATTGTAGACAATCAAATGTATACATGTTTTTGAGGCTGACGGTACTTGTTCTGTAATAAACTTTTAATTTATTACATACAGTAGGTACCTAAGCGAACATCAATATGGCACATCGTTCTACCAAAACGCTCAATGTGTCATACTATCGCCCGCATACAGTTAAGTATCGACTATTAAATACATAATACATCTGCATCATAGGCAGATGATGACATTTTTATACAAATTTGAATTATGGCTTTATTTACCGCAAATATTTGAGTGTTGATCTGAATAAAACTGTCGAATTGTAAACGTATTGACGTCATTTTAATTCCATAAATTTGAGAGAAAATTATTATACAGGGTGACTTGTAATTCGATGTATTTCTTCCCGTACGTGATATTGTGACCCATTAGCTACAATTAAGCACCTCCTAAACCTAAAGCCTTGACGAAAATTAGGCGGATCACACACTGCTACGCACCACACTCCGGGGTGCGCGAAACGAGCCAAATTCTCAGTGCTTTTCCAGCGTTTTTATTAAATTTATATGAAAATACTCAGGCGCTGCAGCGCATTATCTGCGCCCCGACGCGTGGTGCGTCTTAGTGTGTGAATCGCCTTACGATACACGGTGCTGGCAAAAATCAAATTTTTGGTATTTTTTTTTGATAATTTGGCCGAATTTGTCACTAAATATCACTTTTCTGTAAACATTAAAATTGAACGGGCTACCATTGGGTACCTAAATGTTTAAGAAACCAAATTTTCTAAAGCATCAAACAGTTACAAGTTAAAAAAGAAGTTTTAAAAATTATCTACGTACTTACTTTTACCAACAGTTATCTCACAATTTTACAATGGTTTTAACCGTACAAATTACTTCATTCTTCATTCAAGGATTCATTCATTCAATCAGCTATAGATTGCTGGAAGGATAAAAAGAAAAGAAAGGGATGGCATGAACCGGTAAATTTATTCGATTTTTACCCAATTTTTTGTATTTTGTTTGCAAATTCGACTCTTACCAGTATTAACGACTGTTGCATCCATTATAACTCGTTAGATAGATGAAAAAGACGTGTTTTGTGGGGAGTTCAGGGTAAATTTCAAAAATAAATAACCATTGTGTTATCTCGAATCCCAAGAATTTTCGATATGTCGAATGTCAAGAACACGACGCGGCAAAGCATTAACACTTGTATGGCTTCGGCCATAAATGCTTTGATTTTCTGCGGCATCCCTCTAGTTCCCTTGTGGCGATATGAAACGAAATGTTTTCCACTTACGAAACTCCTTTGGCTTACCAGCCAACCTTTACAAAGAACTTTGGCCTTTGGAAATGCCTTATAGCATTTAAAAAAATTGAGGATAGCAACTTGGTTGCTTGATTCCTTTTAGTCTAGTTGTGTATCTGTAATCGGAGTACTTACTAGGCGCGTCGAGGTGTTCGAGCGACGGTAGCGGGTGCGTCGGCGTGGTGAGCTCGCGACATTCCGCGCCCATCTCCACCCGAGGAGATAGCTCTTCATCTAAGACAGAAATATACGGTTATAACCATATTCATTCATCCAGCCAGCTTCCACGATCAGAACTTAGTCAATTTCAACAATATTATTACAGTCGTAGAAGTAGATTTTTAGGACAGACTTTCATAAAACTCGGGTTTTTTTTTTGTTAAAATTGTCCTTAAAATTACTGTTTTCTCACTATTTTTATTAGGAGTTTATGACACACAGACCCACGAGCGACAAAATGTAGAACTGAAATCAACAATTCGACGTTTCATTTCACGCTGTTACACACAACCGCTAATCGTTGACCCGCTGGATTGATAAATGTTCAGTGATTATGGAATATAGCCACGTCGTTCAGCTGTTTTACATAATGGATTTATTTTGTAAAAAGGCGGATTTGACAATCCATCTGCGACACACACTCAGCATTAACCCACAATCTTTGCCACCATTATGGATCTCGGATGTAAGAAACGGTGCGTACGTAAAAACAGTGCAAACAAAATATGAACGTTGTTACTCTGTGATCCCAGAAGATTAAACTTGGTGCTGAGAATGGAATCTTGTTACGATAGCCAGACTCTTTATCAATACATCTGGAGACGAATGGGATAACCTTCATAATTTTAACAGGATATATTTTCAAAGGCTTTGATAAGTACTTCAAAAAAGAATCGCCATCTTTTTTAGTGTGAAAACAGGTCAGTGAGATTACCTACATAATTTGAGCAGGATGTATGTTTTATAAGGCTTTGATAAGTTTTTTACAAAAAAGAGTCGCCACCTTTTTTAGTGTGAAAACAGGTCAGTGAGATTACCTACGTAATTTGAGCAGGATGTATGTTTTATAAGGCTTTGATAAGTTTTTTACAAAAAAGAGTAGCCATCTTTTTAGTGTGAAAACAGGTCAGTAAGATTACCTACGTAATTTGAGCAGGATGTATGTTTTATAAGGCTTTGATAAGTTTTTTACAAAAAAGAGTAGCCATCTTTTTAGTGTGAAAACAGGTCAGTAAGATTACCTACATAATTTGAGCAGGATGTATGTTTTATAAGGCTTTGATAAGTTTTTTACAAAAAAGAGTCGCCATCTTTTTTAGTGTGAAAACAGGTCAGTGAGATTACCTACGTAATTTGAGCAGGATGTATGTTTTATAAGGCTTTGATAAGTTTTTTACAAAAAAGAGTCGCCATCTTTTTTAGTGTGAAAACAGGTCAGTGAGATTACCTACATAATTTGAGCAGGATGTATGTTTTATAAGGCTTTGATAAGTTTTTTTACAAAAAAGAGTCGCCATCTTTTTTAGTGTGAAAACAGGTCAGTGAGATTACCTACATAATTTGAGCAAGATGTATGTTTTAATAGACTTTGATAAGTTTTTTACAAAAAAAAGTCGCCATATTTTTTCGTGTAATAACTTGTCAGTCCTCTTGGATTATGGCGGGTAATTTCCTAACGAATGTATAAAAAGAAAATGTATGAATGTGTCTAATGCAGTCAGCGTATGTTTGATTCTAGTATAAATAAAAATTTTCCCATGATATTATGTTGTCTTTCAAAGGATTCAACCAGAAATTATAACCCCATCCTTGTCCAAAAAAATCACAAAATAAAATTCGGTTCATTGGATCAGCCTATAAAGTTCCCACTGCTGGGATATAGGCCTCCTCTCTGCGAGAGGGAGTGGGCCGTAATACACCACGCGGGCCCAATGCGGGTTAGCAGATGAGTTGCATTATTGCTTCATGAAAAGTGAAAATGTTATAAAGAACTCAAATACCTTGTTTGATATGTGTTTGTGAAGGATTTGTAGGTCCCTGATATACTCCGTTTACTGGATTTACTGTGTTCTGCAAGAAAATAATCATTTATTTTAATTAATATCTGAATGACGTTACAACATGTTGTGTGTTACGTTTCTCCATTTTTATACTCAATGTTCTACTAGGATATCAGTGTGAATTGAATCTTTGTCGTGAATTATAGGTTATTGTGATGAATTTTGAATAGACTTTTCTTAGTTGTATAATTTGTTTATATTAGGGATTTATGCTTACCTTAGCTATTTGTAACAGGACAATGGAATGTTTGATATGGTCCAACATGACCTGTAAATGAATAAAACACGTTAGAAAAGATTTTTATAACACATTTGCTCGTAAAGGGTCTCTTATTTCACCAATTTCAATATCGTAATGTACGTCATTACGTACTTGTGCGTTATTGTAATGTAAAACGCACGAGTTTCTTTTTAATAAGGTAACACGCACGGTTTATCAAGATGCTCCGTCTAAAACGAACGGTACTTTTTTAAATCTTAGCAAAGAGTTCTTATTTCAGAAACGTGGTCAACATTTTATGAATAAAATTAACTTTGAGAGACAAAATATAAAAAATAAACATTTCATTCTTTTACAAATTGTTAAAAGTTTTCTAACTGCTTTAACAAATGATTAAAGATTTATTCGTTTAAGAAAGTCCGAGTTTTATTTATTTCCTGGCAAATATGTTATAAAACGTCGTATGACATACGTGCGCTTTGATAATTACAGCCTCTGCTTTCTTGTAACCCTCGCCTACAGCTCGGGCTAGCAATATCGCCTCGGCTGTAACTTTCAACTTACCGCACTTATATCATAATGTACTATTACACACCACAGAATGTATTACTATAACGTAATTATATTATTAATTCTGTATCCCAAGGGACACCTTGTCACCTAGTAACTGGTTTGTGGAGGTCACATAGACAGTCGCTCCATGTAAAATACTGGTATTTAGGCTTCTTCAAACAGGCGCGACGCGACACTTGTAGAACAATTTCCATGAAGTTTTCGTAGAAATTGTTCTACGACCGTCGCGTCGCGTTAGTCTGCACGAGCCTTTTTAGCTGATTTTTTTAATCATTCCGTAGTTTTCATCAATATTTGTGGATGCTCACTGCACAGTTATAGATTTTACGGGCTGACCCCAAAAATAAGTTTTTATTTCATAGTATTTTTCGAAGTTACGTATTTCTGCGGTGTGAACTGAAAACATCGTATGACTCACAAACTTTAACTAACTTTTTAATATTTAGACTTTTTTACTAAGATCATTAAATTAAGTATTATCTTTTTTATGAATTTATGCCCCCTACACGCTAATGTGCATTACATTGTATTTATCATACGTCGGATGTATGGGTAGTAGTACCCCTAATAAATTTTTTTCTTCATAATATCAGTACGGAAGGAAAAAGAGTAGGCCTTTGCCCAGCGGTGGATGGGACACAGATTAGGCTAACAAAAAAAAAAAAACAGTATGTACAAGAAAACTGGTGCTCAGAATACAACTTCTAATTTTGTATCGATACAGTGTCTAGTCTCCCAGTAAATTGACTGTTTGAGTTCCAGGCAGACAGACGGACATCACGAAATTATAAGGGTTCCGTTTTTGCTATTTGACAGGCTTGGCAGATGATGGTATTCCCGACTGGAGTGGTTAATCAAACGATGGATACAAATTCGCAATTACATAGCGCTTTAAGTTTTCGGGTGACCACTGAAAATCAACGCTATGCTCTGGGTGCCACAGCACAGCATCATGCTGAGTAGAAGCCTTCTTTACACAGTCAAGGAATGCAGATGCCGCCTGTAGCTGCACCTACATCATACATATATAGATCCATTCCTCATACGCGTGCGCCGGTGGCTGGTGTAATACTGTCGGCCCAGGCCCGGCGCAAGCTTTTATATGTGAGCGAGAAATGCAAACATTTTCGTCTTACCGACATATGATTTGTTTATTTTATTATAATGTGCATGGTAGCTGTTAATAATATTGTAACTCTTTTTGTATATAATAGGTGTGGATTGGAATTATAAGTTTTAGCATCTCAATCGTCTTTCACTACAGACACTACTAGGGACTCCTACCTCAACACCGCCTATATCTGTTATGTGCTATAGGACAATAGAAATAGAAAAATATCTAGATCAAGATATTTTTATTTTTATTTATTTATTTCGGCTACACCGGCCTTCTGCTGAGCAAAGGCCTCCCCTAAATCCTTCCAGGCATTCTATTCCAGGGCCACCTCGATCCAACCCTTGCAATACGCGTCTAGGTCGTCTCGCCACCTCTTCTTGGGCCGGCTTCGACGGCGCAAGAACATCTTGTTTTATTCAAGTTAATTATCTTTTTGCATGCACGTGTTTCCGTGACAATAACGCCTATTTTTCGTTCTTTCTACTTACGTTGGAATGGTCTAATATAACTTGTCCTTTGCTCTTCTCGAGTGGGTCAGCCAGCTCAGACACACGAATGCCCATTTTCTGAAACAAAAAAAGAGAAAACTGTTAAGTTTTATCTCAATTGTTTCTTTCAGTCAACTTATTAAAGTTGACTGAAAGAAACAATTGGTTGGTTGGTTGGTTGGTTGGTTGGTTGGTTGGTTGGTTGGTTGGTTGGTTGGTTGGTTGGTTGGTTGGTTGGTTGGTTGGTTGGTTGGTTGGTTTTGGTTGGATTGGATGTGGAGCTTATTAAAGCTCCACATCATTCGTAGAGGACTACTTAATATGAAGGTTTTTCAGTTATGATAGCCGAAGTGATTGTTCGGGGTGTCGAAACTAGCCTGGTTCTACTACAACAGAAAAACCGAAGTTTCGCGGAAAACAGTAGAACATGGCATACCAAGATTAAATACTACGTTGACTCGAACAATGCTTAAATACAATCTTACTTTTTTAAATTCCATTGGAATTCCTTATTAACTTTTTCGTTGGTTTGAAAAATTCATCTGCTTAGCAACGTAAATACCGCAATGAATCTTGAAATTGAAATTTATTTATTTTACCAGAATATAAGTACTTACATAGTAACATGGTAAAATCACTATCCAAAATAAGTTTTTATCCAGTGAGCAAACTGTAACCATGAATTCAGCATAATATCATTCTAGAACCCTCAGCGCAGACGTTTTTCGTCGGTTATACAAAAAAAAACCAGCTGTTTCATGGAAAAGTGCAATACCTACGCGGTCAAAATGTATGGAACAGCTTCCTGTTTTCGACTTATAAGTCGTGCAAATATTTCTAGTACAGACGCCAGCACATAGGTTACCCCAATCGGTCAAATTTCTTTGATAGATTTTTAACTTTATTACATAACCATAAGGTTCATGTTCAATTGGAAAAATTTTACAGATTGGGGTAGCTTGATGTGCTGGCGTATGTACATGCATGATAATATCATGAAATTACATCAATGTCATCGCATTAGTCATACACATCATAATCATAATAAAATTTACAGTCTTGCTTCGTTGTTAAATTGTGAAAACGAAAGGCGTTGTAATTGTAAGTGTTTTGTGTAATTATCCCGCAGGCTTATTTTGGGTAGTATAATAAGAAACATTGCATTCAACAAGCTTATAAATGAAAAGCCATCATCATCATTTCAGCCAAAAACGTCCACTGCTTCTGTGTTTGTTCAGTTTTCCAAAATCGCCGCGCTAGGCAGGCGGGTCGGCGGTCACAGTATGATGGTAAAATGCATAAAGAACGCTGCTGCACATTCTCTAGTAAGTCCCTTAGTCGCCTTTTACGACACCCACGAGAAGAAATGGGATGGTGCTATTCTTTACGTCCGGCACCAGACGGAACGGAAAATTAAGAGTAAGTACCGGCTATCTTCCTTGATAAAGCCCCAATAACTCCGCAGGCTTAGCACGAGCACCGATTTGTCGACGGAAAAATAGACATGACTAGAAACTAAATGATGTACAATAGGAGAAGATAGGTATGTTCTTCTTTGTTGTCAGTGTGATTTTGACAGTTTGGGAAGAAATATTCTTTTGAAATAGTCTACACATAAAAAGACAGAAAATGACAGATTGTAGAAGAATATTTACGGTGCAATGTCAAAAATTGACAAAACGAAATGTCAATTTGTATACAAAAAGCGCTGTCTATTCTTTGTAGAAACAGAAAGTGTCATGCTAAGCCTGCAGAATTGAAACCTCTTTCGTCTTGATGATGCTGTCTTGTCGAGCTCACACAGTAAATACTACAAGTGACTTACAGACACCAGCTCGATCATGATCTGCAGATAGGCGTCGGCCTCAGAGATCCTGCGCTCCAGGTCGCCGTGTCTGTGCCGCGGGGCTGGCATACTGCGCGACCACCGCTCTCGTCTGCCGTGCCGCGCTATGGTGTCTTCTAGGGCTCGCACCCAACGTTCTCTTTCGGAGCCGTCTCGTGCCTAGAAATTTGGAAATAATGGGTGTTATTTATTGTTCTGTAAGTTGCGGCGGTGGAGTAGGTACCTATTCACCATTTTTTGGCGAAAAGAGGAAGATAATTTCTCTAGCTTATTTTAATTGGAGTTCGAGATAAAAAAAACGTGCTTATGTGTTAACTCCAAATTGCATTGCGGTAGAAATTGACACTTATAATAAAAAGGAATGAGCAAAATTTTACCCCTATTATTAAACCTCATAAAACGCATACTTCATTTATAGTAATGATACAATATAACATCTATCTATAAAATAAAAATGAAATGCTGTTCGTTAGTGAGCGCATCACTAGAATACTACTGGACGGATTTGGCAATTTTTATTTTCGTTATAGTTCGAATTTTGGAAAAGTTTCCCAGAACAATTATAAGTATTACCATTGGCATTACCAGCGTAGAAAGTTCCCACTGTTGGGATACAGACCTCCTCTTTGTGAGAAGGAGTGGACCATCAACATTCATCAGATCGGTTCGAAAATACCATCAATCAAAAGTAGCGAAAGCAGTTGAAGTAAATTGAGACTTAGCACTACAACTTAAAGTTAAATCATCATTACCTGGAAGTGGAACGTCTTATGGTCTACAGTGATGGTGAAGGTGGAGTCGTCTTCATCATCGATGCCTATGACAGCTGCCCTCAGTCGCACGCAGCCTCTTCGAACACCACGGGTCATTTTCTCCTTTGACTGAAAAGATGAATGAATAACCTGGTTAACAAAGGAAATATGTATATGAAAAGAAGAAAACACAAAAACTAAGAAGATGAGTTTTTGAAACTTTCAATAATGAGTTCTCTTTTGCTATATACAGGGTAAGTTTTTGTCCAGTGCGCAAACTGTAACCATGAGCAGCATATCATTCTAGAACACCCAGCGCAGTAAAATTTTTCGTCGGTATCTAATACAAAAAATGAATTCATGGTCACAGTTTGCGCAATGGATAAAAACGTATCCTGTTTAAAGCAAAGGAGAATTCATTATTGAAAGTTTCAAAAAGTCGTCTTCTTGGTTTTGTGTTTTCTTCTTTTTATTATTCGTTGTCTACTTCTTAGTTGTGTTTTTATTTAATAGACTCAGTCTATTGAAACCCCTCAGTCTATTGAAACCCTGTCTATTGAAAGCCAGAAGGCCAATTCCCGTAATCAAAAACGTTCAAAATCTAGTCGCAATCACATCACACTGATAATCAATAACAAAACCTTTCCCTTTAATATTAGAAGATGTAAAAACATACAGAGGTAAAATAATGAGTCACAAAGCACACGAGACCTGCAGTTTACCGCCAATAAGAAAAAAATAATTTCACCAAGTAATATTATAAAAACAGCATAAACTTAAACAGTCAATAATGTTCCCACTTCTGTTATACCGGCCTCTTCTCTATGAGAGGGAATGGGCCGTAATCCACCACATGTCACATGTCTTTGAATTTTTGGTTCTAGGACATGCAGGTTTCCTCACGATGTTTTTCTTCACCGTTTTCAGAGCAGTGGTGATGCTATAATATTATACACAAAGTAAAGCGTCTGTCGGTTCGAACATAAGACCTACGATTCGTAAGTCGCCACTGCTCTCAAACAATAAACTAATCATCATCATCATCATATCAGCCGAAAGACGTCCACTGCTGGACATAAGCCTCCCCCAAAAGGAGGGATTTGCCATAATCGCTACGCTTGGCAGGCGGGTTGGCGATCGCAGTATGGTGGTCAAATTCATAGAGAACGTTGCTGCCCATTCTCTAGTAAGTTCTAGGACTAGAAGGCGACTAAGGGACTTACTACTACTTGTCGACCCACGGGAAGAAATGGGATGGTGCTATTCTTTTACGTCCGGCACCACACATAACAATATACAATAAACTAATAAATAAACATAAACACAAGAAAACCAAGTCCTTGTATTTAACATAATACATAGTAATTCATGTATTATCTTTAATGCAGGTTCAAACTCCTTTGCAGTAGTGACTGTCACACAGTGAAGAGGTGTTGACAAACCGTTATAAACATGGATACAATTCAAAGAGCCTACAATATAGTGTTTTACGAAAGAGCAGGTAATAAAATAAACATTATTGCGGGTTGCATGATGGTATAAAATGTAATGAAATTCATTGCAATGTTGTGATGCAAAAGTTAAGTGCAACTGGTCAGTGAGGTAGAAGGTGGTATCCGAGATTAGTTTCTTTATTGGATGTCTCGCGGCTAGCCTCCGTTTCGTGTTTTTTTTTTAAAGAGGCTGCTCTAAGGTAGCCTCGAAATAAAAAAAATTGCTTCGTTGTTTACAATTTGCATATCAGTGTCAGGTTTTATGTAGATTCAAATATGATTCGCGACCGTAACAAATATGGCTTTTCAGAATTATAATCATTAAAATCATTATTCCAAAATCTCTTCCATTGAATAAAAGTTTTCAAATCAAATCAAATCTAAAGTAATTTAGAAACTAGGCTGGTGTCAGCACTTTTTGAACGTCAAAATGACATAAGACAGTCCCCCTAAACACCCGCCCTTCACCACTTCCTAGTGCAGGGATGGCGAACCTCTTAACCTACGAGCTATTTTTTCAAAAAAAAAAAAAAAATTATATGGCATTCACGTGCCCACAAACAATATTGACTTATTGACTACTAGAAAAAAACTAAATACTTTCATAATCATTGGTATTCTTTATTTGCAAACAGAAATAAACTTGTACTATTATAAAGTAATCAACATCACACCACCGTATTTAAATGAAAGAACAAATTAGTGCAACTTCTGATTACAGGTATTAGGCTCATATATTACTTTTAGCAGAATGTAACATAGGAATGGTTTCTAAAAATAACGACTCAGGCTTAAGAAGATGAACTTATCACGCTAGGATTTCTGTTTGTTACTGTGACTTAGGCTACCGTGCCCAAATTATTTTGTTACGTGCCACCAAAGGCACGCGTGCCATTGGTTTACCATCCCTGTCCTAATGCTAATAAGAAAATGTATAATATTTTTGAAAACTTACTTTTTTAAGCTTTACGTTTACGGCTTGGTGGGGGGGGGGGGTCATGACCCCTACGACCCCCCTCTCGGACCGCGCCTGCCCACTGTACGATGTTTCCGTGAAACCAATTTCCAATTTCCCAAACTAAATAACAAGACGATGGTATTTATAAAATTGCTTGTTCGAAACATTGAAAGCTTCATAACCCGCTTTTCGCGTCGTTATAATCGAGCAATAACAAGCGAATATTCCAAATAGCAACATTAACGTGGGGGAAATCTGTCATTTCACCAAATGGCTCGGCATTTTTATAAATGTCAGCAGTATAAACGTTTTTAAACGACTTCAAAAATTGCTGACCTCATTTAGTACACCTGATCATTTCTGAGGATATGCAAGCATATTTTTAAGGGCCTGATCACTCGTACCACACGATCAACACGTGGACGGGCGCTAATTTGTATAAAAATTAATAGTTTCTTCTAACGGACCACATTTGGCCGTCAACTGTGTGGGCGATACCCACTACATCGTGGCGACGACGTCGCAGCCACAACGTTGCGTCTACCATTTGATTTGTTTTTGTAGTTACCACAACGCAACTGGAAGAAGCTGCAGCGATACTAGTCACACTCAGGTACACATTGTTTGTTGACATTTTGTCGCTGCGTGGTGTGGTTGTGATCACGTGTGTTTGAGCCTTAAGTGCGTTAGGGATTTCATGTTTATAGTGCGATGGGTCGCACAGTCTGCTGGATTGGTGGAATTTCGACTGGACACCAGTCATTGTGAACGAGAACAATGGTGGAAGTACTTAATGAAATAAAAAATCCACTGTCAAAGGTAGCGAGTACCGAGGCCCACTCAGCGTACTATCTTGTACCAGATCTACAAACGAGGTAACGTTAAACATACTAAAAGCGATTTCAGTGACTGTGCTAAGAAAGATCCCGGCAGTTCCATCAGCTTAACTGCAACAGCCAAAGTCTCAAAGTGATCACAGTCAAAGAGCAGGCAGCGCATTCAAAATGTAACATTACCCTTTATAAAGCAGTAGCGAACTGTCATAATTCGATAGAAATTTAACTGGCACAAAAGAAATGCCTAGATTCAGCTACCAACAACAAAGACAACTAAAGTTAAATTACCATCACGGTGCCAGGGGGGCCACAATAACGGGCCATAATAGCCTGAAAACTTTTCCGTGTCTACCCACAATCATGACAACACGATCGTTTATCCGCTGTACCTACATCAGACGATATAGCTTTTGCCGTGGAAACTGCCGTAGAATAGGGACAGAAGTCCCACTACGTACTGTGCAATCTGAACCCATCAAGCGCGATAGAAGTTTTCTAGTAGCTTTTCGCAGAGCTCTGTAGCGACATCTACATCGCCACATATGAACTACGCACACACATCATCACACTGACGCCACGCAAAATTCTGTATCGCGCAAGCAGAGTTTACCGCGCAGCTATGTAACGCGCGATTACAAAAGTCCCGACATCAATTGTTGTGCAGTTGCCCATCAGACACAACACCCGTCTGGTCGGAGACTTTTCCCTTTAATATGCATGATGGATCAGTTCATCCATAATCTAAGGTTGCATGTCACTTGCACGTCAAAAAACGACAAGGACTATTTGTGTATGTGATAGTCAGATAGTTTTAACCTTAGTGCTGTTGCAATTTACCAAGAATTGTAGTCATTAGTATCAGGGTCACACAGAAAACATCCACTGCTACATGCCACATTGCGTCGAGATATGCGAAGATACATAAATGTATGGATCAGCTCATTTTAATTTCATGATTTCAGGGTTGATCCCATTGTAGAAGTTGTTCATCATGATGAGTACAATGACCCTTTTAAAGGATTAAAACGATCAAAATGTAGCGGTGTATTGCTCGCATATATCACTCCCTGTTGCCTAGGCCCTGACTTGGAACTGTATGGATGGATAGAGTTAAAGCCACCAAACACGGTGACGGCTTCATCATACTGCTCGTCTTCTTCTATCGTGTCGTCGTTGGCAATTTATACAGTCAACCCACAATTTGGTTGGCACCTTCAGTAGCGTCCATCAGCTCCTGTTCATTATCATCAGCCTCATACTCTTGGGCTTAGTAAATTCGGAGTGGATTTTCTGTAATCCGTTTTGTGGCGTTCAAGACTACCGCGTGTTAGACAAAATTGGTCACGATTTTAAGATGGCAAAATAAAGTAAATGGAACATGTGTTGTGTAGCAAGTTGCTGAAACAAGGAAATGTGCAATCATGTAGTGTTCGTTGCGTTAATTTAGTTAGTTTTGTTTTATCAAATTACAGACGATAATGTACGACGAATAGGTTCAGCAGATTGGGTGCCAAGATAGTTCTGGAGTTTCTCGCCGGCTCTTCTCCGTAGGAAGCGACAAAATGGAACCGTCCATCTAGCTTCTGACATTTCATAAGTACCTACCCGTTGTGTTAAATAAAATATTTTGATTTTGAATGGGTTAGTGGGGCTTGCCATTCCACTGCGTAATTTTGGAATGCTCGTCAAAACCATGTTCCATGCAAATCCAGACGTCGCCGCGTCGGTCGGTCGGCCAGACATTGCCTTGGCATTAGATCTAATTCAGTAATTAATAAGTAATTGTAACAGTAATAATTACAGATCGGATAATGGGATGCATATTTACCTAAAGTTATTTTTTAGTTATGAAAGTATGGGCTGCTTAAAAAATATTTTTTGATAAAAAAAATCCCGGGATGCCAGGAACACCGGGAATGCATAACTAGTCAGGTGTATAGTATGGAAGCGGCTTCTAAATTATTAGGATTGCATAGCTATTCAGACACATATTTATTTAAAATTAATCGCGATGCAAATATGTGTAAGTAAGTAGAGTGTATAAAGTCTGTAAGAGTGGCGGTGGTGTGTGTTAGTTAATACATTTTTTTTACATTAAATGAAGATTTTTTCGATACAAAACCGTTCCATATTAGCCAACACCTCAACTTTAGCTGAATATGCATCCGAATATCCGATCTCTGGTAATAATAGTCAGGTTCAGTCAATACATTACAATCTGACTATTCAATTGGGACCTCCTACCACTTAAATTAATTAAATAAAACCCATTTGTTCCGTTTCTAGGTCCTTTCAATCACGATGCAACACAAAACAATATAAAATTAGACCTCAAGTCCAATAACAAAAGACAAGACGAACGGACATTATATCATTAGTATCCTTTCACCCAAGCAACGTGTTGCAAAATCACGATGAATGTGATTTAATATTTCTTTGTTGTGGCTGATGCAATGATAACGGACGGTGGAGATTAATTTATGCCGATACTAATAGTAACGGGAGTAAATCGTGCGTTTGCGCATTGACTGTAACGGGGTTCTGTAAGGTTTTGCGAGAGCGGTTTGACTAAGGATATTGTTTATGCCTCTGGAGTGATTTGGAAGCAAACGGTTTCGGATTTGACTTAAGAAATTGTCTATGTTGATAAGCTGTTTCTCGGTTTGGAATATAAAGTGATTTTTCAACTCGTGCTGGCCATAAAAAGGGTTGGAAGAATTATGTTTAGTGAGGTCTCAATTCAAATGCCTTTCTTATGTTTGTTACTTCAGAACTTCTAAATTTGTTTGAAAGGCTATACTTATCGAGGGGCTCATATAAATTTGGTCAAATTCTGATGACTGATTTTTGAGTTAACTTCAAGAATACGTATTTATTCCACTTGGTGTGTATTGAGGATGTTCTAATACTAATAGTAACTACCTGTCACTGTTATTAACTTAGCTAGTGAAGGTATACGAATTTGTGTGGAGTAGGTACACACGGCTACACGTCAAGCTATACATTTCCAGTTAGGATTTCCGTACAGTGCGAGATCAGCGCAAAACATTTACATCAAGCTATTCATTTCCAGTTTACGCTTGGTACGCACACTAAAAACTGGAAAATGAAAAGCTTATGACAAAAAAAAGAAAAATTACTGTAATGTAGGAAGTCGGTGGCAAACAAAAATGTAAAACCAAAGACACCGACTTCCAAAATTACAGTCGGTTAAAAAGTATAGATGATGGTAGCGGAGAGTCATTTAATTTAAAGCTAAGCAAATCTCTTTAATAAACTACGGAACCATCACCTGCACTTAACACTTGATATAATAAAGCTGCAATTTGAAGCATTACGAAATCTAGGTCAGTCAGACTGAAGCCATCTCGTTCGGTTAAAAAGTGAAATACTTCTTTATAACGTTGCTGATCTGTTTCAGAGATTAACTTGTTAGTTGTTACGCTTCTTCCTTGATATTACAGGTAATTTAATGAAGGCAGGTAATATGGTATATCGCTTGCATAAACCGTTGTGTTCATGAATCTGCCTAGCCTTTTCCCAACGATGTTGGGGTCGGCTTCCAGTCTAACCGGACACAGTATTTCACATGGGGCGACTGCCTATCTGATCTCCACAAGCCAGTTACGGGTAATACGACAGACTTTGGTAAGACTGTTTTTTAGACTTCTGACGACCCTTAACGTCTTTCAAAGATCCACAAATGACAGCCGGGACCAACGGCCTAACGTGCTTTCCGAGGCACGGAGGGGTCTTGTTCATGTTATAGAAATTTACGGATGATTTCCACAATAAAAGTTTGGTATACATGATAAGTTTTTATCCGGTGCGCAAATTGTAACCATGAATTCAGCATATCATTCTATCTACCTAAAGCAGAAATTTTACGACCGTTTTACAAAAAAAATTGGTTGCCTGTAAAGTCGGTATACGGGCGAAAGTTTTACGTGACAACGACTTTGAGTGGTAAAATAATTTTAATGTGAATATTCATTCGTATAGTAGGAAGAAGGATGAAATAATAGTAACAATTTAAAACATTTATTTATACAAAGAATTATATTTAAAACATTAATTTATACAAAGAATCTCGCACTGAATTTCATATTAACAAAATTTTATTTTTACCTTTACACATACATACGTATTTATATACAAATATACATACAATAACTTGCATTTTTTATGTCTGTCTCTCTCGCTCTTAGGCGGGCTAACCATGCCCGAGTGGAAGGGACGCGTGCCTCTCACTCGCTCTCATTGTGAGCGCATAACGTGAGCGGAGCGTAACGCAGTTTCTTGAAGTGTCACCCGGCAAACCAATTTATAAGACGTTGTCACGTCAAAAAATAAATCAGTTGTTTCAAAATGTATGGAACAGCTGATTTTTTTTTGTATTACCGACGAAAAATTTCTGCGCTGGGGGTTCTAGAATGATATGCTGAATTCATGGTTACAGTTTGCGCACTGGATAAAAACTTACCCTGTATAATTTGTTGTATTTGATGTAGATACACAAAACAGTTGGTTGTAATTTCAAATATGTTTTGGCAAAATTTCGTTAGTCACTTTTTCCAACAGCAAATTGAGAAACCACACGTACTTACATATCTCAAGGCACATCTTAGTGTTGAAAGACAAAATTCTGAAAACAATTTCAAACAAGACCACAGTGGTACCAAAAGTTACACTTAAATCATAATATCTAATTCAAAATATGAGTTCCATTATGTTATTACCAGGAGCCTGAGAAAATACGTATATCTAAAGGCTTCGTGTGACAGGAAGCTAAAAATAGATAAGTGAAGAATATTACTATGACTTACCTATTTATAACCACACTTTAGTTTGAGTTAAGAATATTTTTTTGTTGTGATGATAATTTAAACATGTACCGTCTTATTACAAAACGGGAGCTAACATTAGTTCTACCCTAAAACTCTAAGTCAGCTTTTGCATTACCAACTTTTCTTCTATTTGGGTAAAGTTCTTAATACAAAAATGACAATTTAGCACTGGACTAAGTTGTCAGTTTTGTGAAAGCTGTATTTCGCTTTCAGTTAGGCTCTTATTTCAAAAACAGGCTCGATGGTTTGAACCATACCTAAAAAAAAACCTTGTTTTGTAATAAGGGGGTAATGTCTATTTTATTAGATACCACGGGAACTAACGTCTAAGATACAGGCTCGGCCTAGTTTAGACGTTAGGATTAATTTAGAAATGTAAACACACAGTTCACTGATAAATATTGTAAATTTGTAACACTGATTAATTTAAAGAAAATTTGTTTAGTTTCGATATTTGCAAAGTTTGTTTTTCTGTGTCAATAAAGTTTTTATTATTTTAAACACGCGGTAGAATTTTGTGGGAAACTACTTTTATAACAGTTTATTTTTACCCATATTTTAATGGTCCATTGAGTAATTTTGCCGGTGTTACCAAGGGGTATCGTATTACAGTACCTGGGTTGTGCAGGTCAAATTAGCAATCCCTCCATGTAAAACACTTTTCTCATCATCGGTATCGCTGGTATTTTGTCACTTTGTTTGTCCCTCTGTAGGAGATTGATAAGGCAGAGTTGTGCGCAAACCGTTTGTACCAAGGAGTATCGTATTACTCAGTAACTGGGTTGTGGAGTTCAGGTAGCCAGTCCCTCCATGTAAAATACTGGTATTCAGCTGCATCCGGTTAGACTGGAAGCCGACCCCAACGTAGTTGGGAAAGGGCTAGGCAGATGTTAATTGTGGAATGTTGAAAGGAATAACTTACTTGCTCAGAATTAAAAAAAAGGTAGATACCTGTTGACAGTTTATTGAAGCCTGGATTAAGAAATCGCTGCGCAACAGTTTCGAATTTCACATAAAAGTACCTATACTACATTCCTCTACTGTAGTTAATTACACCTAGCAGAATACGAGTTGTAGTTTCTGCACATCTGTTTATGTCCAAGCCTCGCATATATTGGGCACTCCACAATTGCGGCGGTAAGTCCCTTCTTTGAGGAGTAGATTGAGAGGCGCCACGGCGTCCGCCTGACGCAGGTCCTCACCGGACACGGTTGTTTCGAGAGGTTCCTATTTCGGATAAGGCGGGAGGAAACGCCCGGGTGTTGCTATTGCGTAGATCGCCCGGAGGACACGGTGGAGCATACGGTGGAGCATACAGTGGAGGTCCGCCCGGCCTGGGCGGACCACCGCCGTATCCTCGTGGAGGCGATCGGCGGCGGCGATCTCTAGCGTCCGGCCCTGTTCCAGGCCATGGTACGGAGCGATAGTGCATGGGAAGCCGTCACCTCTTTCTGCGAAGCAGTAACGCTTGCGAAGGAGGCGGCACACGTGAGCGCGAGGCAATCCATACGCCCTCACGGCCCTAGTCACCGCAGGAGGCACCTTGGGCTGGAATCCCAGGCCGATTCCCGGCCACGGTAGGCGCGGGCTTGAGGACGGCGAGTAATGGGTAGCTCGCCGTCCGGTAAGGACCAAGCCCGGGTCGACGCCGCGTTGTGTTCCACGCGTGCCTCAAAGACATGTCAGCACCAACTGGTGGGGCCCGGAAGGGCCGATGCATGCCAGGGGTGCGGGTTGTTCGAAAGAGTTACTGCGGCCCCTGGCACACAGGCAACTGAGGGAACACGGATGGGTTTTAGTCAGTAAAAGTCTGATAAGCCCTCCCACTCCGCCCAGAGCGGGAGAAGTTATTTGATGGTTTCCCTACCCTAAATATAAAAAGTAAAAAAACGCTCGCATTTATACAATCAGTGATCCATCAAGAAAAAATCTTGCAAAAACGCCACTAAATATGAAAATTCTCCACTTCCAGATCAGCGCGTCAAAGACTGGGCTCTGATGACGTCACCGAAGCCACTGGCGGCAATCATAGCCACGTACCTGGTCATCATCAAGCTGGTCCTGCCTTCTTACATGAGGGGCAGGAAGCCGTATGAACTGAGGAGCCTCATCAAGTGGTACAATGTGGTGCAGATCGCTGCTAATGCAGTTGTGACGTGGGGGGTGAGTTTGTTATTTTGTATTTGTTAAACTAATTTAAAGTTATTAAATTTCAAACGAATTTTCATATCTTTTACTTACTAAAATAAAAAAATAAAAAATCTTTAAATTCGCTGACAGACAACGCATAGCCTAAACCGCTGGGTCTAGAAACTGGTTTTTTTTTGACGTGACAACGTCTTATAAATTGGTTTGCCGGGTGACACTTCAAGAAACTGCGTTACGCTCCGCTCACGTTATGCGCTCACAATGAGAGCGAGTGAGAGGCACGCGTCCCTTCCACTCGGGCATGGTTAGCCCGCCTAACAGCGAGAGAGACAGACATAAAAAGTGAACAGATAGGAACAAGTTAAGTTGTAGTAAACGCTGTTTCATTGTACGCAAATGTATTGCAAGTTATTGGTATATATTTGTATATAAATACGTATGTATGTGTAAAGGTAAAAATAAAATTTTGTTAATATGAAATTCAGTGCGAGATTCTTTGTATAAATTAATGTTTTAAATATAATTCTTTGTATAAATAAATGTTTTAAATTGTTACTATTATTTCATCCTTCTTCCTACTATACGAATGAATATTCACATTAAAATTATTTTACCACTCAAAGTCGTTGTCACGTAAAACTTTCGCCCGTTTACCGACTTTACAGGCAACCAATTTTTTTTTCATATTTTTGTTATTTTTTTTTTATCATATCTTATGCTGTACCGGTTGAAGTCATTACGTCAACGCCGGCTATCGCTGAAAACCAGCGCTGGGGCTGTTTCGTACCGGGTCGTAGCATTATGCTGAGCGATGGCCCTTTTGCTTTGGACTTGATGCATATTTTCCCCTAAATTGTTCTTTTCTGTGTTCTATTTCTGCGTCATGTTTACAGCAAATAAACGTATTTTCTTTCTTTCTTATTTATATGATAAAAGGTAAGAAATGAGGGATTTCTGAAAATTCATCTTCTACAGGGGTTAAATAGGGGATGAAACTTTATACAGAAGTTCGTAATTTTTTGATGATGTGAAATCCCATCTGGTACATGGCTTATTTCTTTAGAACGCTCGCTTCACTTCACTCCTTAGAACCTCAATTTGACACCCTAACAGAAGCCCAGAAGCACATAGTTAGAAGAGAAATTACTGCTTTAACCAAAGCTCTTATAAAGCCATTAATTTTAGCGTTTAACTTCAACTAAAAATGTAAGTAGACCTCAATGTATGCAGTGCCATCAGACACGATATTGGGCAGTTGCCAAATAGTTCAACAGTTAGTGGTTGAAAATGGAGGTGAGGTATTTAATATGACATTAAACTTTCTCAGCAGAGTGAGTTATCAGTTATGGTGGATCACAGCCCTTTCCCTCTCGGAGAAGGGAGGCCTATGTCCCAGCAGTATAGGCAGATTATGCTATGCTTACCTATATCACAAATACTGTTTCAGTAATTCCTTTGTAAAAATTATAAGAATGCAATAGAAAGGATCATTACCAGTCAGCATAGTTCAGTTTCCGCGTCTTTATTCCACAAAGAAAGTACTAAGATAAACATTACATGAATCGCTAAGCACTCAACGTCGATTGTTCAGCACTATTCGTTTTTTTTTTTTGAGTTGGAGCATAGTTTTGACATAAACCTTAGTTTCTCCTACCGAATTCCCTACATTTCGCAAGGTGTGTTCCTAGGAGGCAACTGATTCGACTTATGGATTTATTAAGGGCATAAACACATGCCTGTTTTGCCCGAAAGGGTTAAGCAGAGGCGTACCCACATAACAAAAAAAAAAACTCAAATGTGTAGATATCAAACATGTGAATCTGCGGTTATTTTTTGTGAGCGTCTATTAACTGCTTCCAAATTACAATGTTAATTTTAATTATTTTATTTTTTCCACTTTCTGACATATTCTCGTCATTATTTGACATTATACAACCCTTGTAATATCGAGTATTTATTAGTGATTCTCATGGAAATCATATCACTTGGTTTAAATAGGTTGATTTTACTTATGTAGATTCTTTTACATATTGTGAATGAGAGAACGTTGTAGGCCTACAGTTTCTATTCTTTATTTTCATTCCTCTAAGTACCTGGTACTTATTGACAGGCCTGCACTGTCCTCCCATACCTAATATCACTGTAATTTGAAAACATTATAAAAGCCAATTATTTTTAAAAGACTAACCGTGGAGTTTCTTGCCGGCGCTTCTCCACAGGAAGCGACAAATTGGAACCGTCCACCTAGATTCTGTCGTTTCATAAGTGCCCTTGCAGGTTTATGTGAAATAAAATATTTTGATTTTGATTTTGATATGTAGTTACAGCATATGTTGACGGTACGGTTGGTGCAGTAGCTGAAAGATTGATTGCCGCATTTCAATAGCCGCATGATATAGGAGAAATTTCTGTAGAGCAACGTTCAAAATATCAAGTAGAATACAATTATGTTATTTTTACCCTCTCTACAATTTATCTTAAGATAACCTCAGCATTTAAACTCAATAATTAAAAACCATCGCAATTTTACAAATTCAACGTGTGAAAGCGACTAGTAGGTACACATATACACAAAATCAGTACATCTACAATAATTTATACAGACATCTGTGTCACACACCGGATGTTACCGTGCAGTCCGTGTTACGTGCGGGTCACGCGGTGTCAATTTGATCAATTTCATACCGCCCAGTGCGTGTAGGGTGTCCATATATCGGGTGATACGTCGACATGGGTCAGTAAACTTTATACCTAGTAAAAGTTGTGTTTTTACGGAAAAACTGCATTACATTTTGGAAAACCTACTAACGCCCGGTTTCTGGAACGAAATCTTTATATACTTAAAAGGTGTTTTTGTAGTAACATCTTAAATAAAATAACCTAAAAAATTAACAGCAATTTTTTAGTGTCTGACCTAAAATGGATTTTCAGCCAAAAACGAAAATATGGCCGAATCACGAACCCTTATAAACAAAAATTGGAGATTCGCGTTTGTGTTTAAGCTATCCGAAAATATTGGAATACAGTATTTCTTACCTATGCAATCTGCTTCGAATACTACCACCTTTTTGCCGTACTGACCCATCTCAACAAATACATCCTGTATACGTTTCCAAGCGATTGTATATTCTTCTATTGTTTGTCCACCTCCATTTTCCCGGAGATGAAAAGGGATTCCATTCCATTGTGTGTCAGTCACGCGGTTACATGTTGATATCTGTATAATTTGTGTGTACTTGTGTACTCAAATTACTTTGAGATGGGTCAATTTGATTTGGTGTTCAGAAGGTTTTCATGAATGTTGATTTGTTTTTGTTTATTCAAGTCCGAAACGAATTCGTTTTGAGGTTTTTTCTTTTGTTTGATTGATAACATTTTGACCCGGATGAAAGAGATAATTTGTTATTCGGTTGTTTCATTTAATTCATTAAGAGCTTTATTGTTCAATGTGTTTGTTCTATCTTGAGATAAAACCCTGTCCTGTCCAGTTTAACCTTGCGAGTTTCTTGCCGGCTGTTCTCCAATGTTGAAACGACCAATTGGAACCGTGTACTTTATATACCTATGTTTAGACGATTTATTAATTTGGAAGAACATTCGATTATTGTCAGAAATCCTACCGACCGATGCTATGTAAGACGAAGGAGACTAGTCTCCACGAAACAGGGAATTCTAGAGTGGAGGCTAGTGCTTTTTGAATTCTGTAATGCTCTCTAGAGCAAAAAAACGTATTTTTTTTTTGTCAAAATTTTAAACTTCTTAATGTTATGCCTTTCATAATAAGTAGTACGTTTCAAAAGCAACAAACACCAACACATATTTCAGCTAACTAAAGAACAATTATTTTTATTTTTTTTATGGCAAGAGTGTAACTAAAAAATCCCGCGTTTTTAAAACGCATGCGCACACTATCGCTTTGTCAGTACAATCACAGTGCAATGATTAATAATGATGGTATGATACAATAATATTACGAGCCCCAGACGTTTATCATCCGCGCTAACATGTTTATTCCATTCCAGCTTATTGCTTTCGTGACATGACATACCATAATATTTTGAGTGACTGATTGTTCTGTTTTATTTTTTGTATGGTATTGAGTAGACTGTGATTGGTTCAGGACATTTTCTAGGCGATTCTAGTTTGTCTAACTAAATAATCATAATAATGGTGGTTGTCTGGAAGTTCAAGCAGATAGAAGGGACCTCAAACTCAAAGCATGGAACTCTCTGTCTGCGTGTGTTCCCTTCCTTTAAACTCGTGTACCTTCAAAACAAGAGAGAACATGGATCTCCTGGGCACGCTCGATCCATCATAGACCTCATCAATCGCTTTCCATCAGGCGTGATCGAGGTCAAGAGCAGGCCCATTTAGTTATAAAAATAAAAACATTTATTTCAATTAAAGGCACTTTTTAACTGTTACGGAGTTAGTCAGTCATTGCCCATTCCAAAGCGGAGAAGAACGGGGAAACTCCATGGACGTTCTTTTAAATGAAAAGAAGTAGGACCTCATCACAACACATGAACATTTATACACCGTGATATTTTTAGTCGTCTTACAACGGCAGCCCAATGCATGTATGTAATGACTACTAATCATTTATTAAAAAAAAATATATATTTATGAACATATGCATAATTAAAAAAAAAATATATAATTCACTAAGACGCATGATGTAATTTGAAACACCCTGTTATGGAGATGGAGTTAATGAAGTAATGTAATGGTAGGTAGCTAGACATCTTCTACCGTTTGATACGTAAACATTATTAACAGCTGGGAGGGTGCCACGTTTCATAATTCTAAACCATTATTTATTTTCTTTGTACCTATTATCTTAATTAATGGTAACAATGTTTTAATCGCGCCTAGAGGTATTTTATGGCGGATACATTGAGTGGACCACCTTTGTAAGACGACTAAAATGTCACCGTGTATAATAAACCCCACACACGCTGCGATTGTTTATTTACTCCGTATTACTGTGACCAGTTTTTGTGGTTGAAACCACCCAAAGAGCTGAGAGAAAAACCTCTACCTATAAGTAATAATTTTACGCGATCTGTCACTGTCACTCACAATCCGAAACATTTTGAAGGGTATTGCTAATCCATTGCTTTATATGTTCGATAAATTCGTCTGCTCAGCAACGTAAATAAAGCAATGAATGTTGTTGAACCGTCAAAATGAACCGCAACGAGTTACGCAATCACCCCGCAGGCATATTTCGGAGCCAGGTTATATGATATAGACTTTCGAGCATCTGACAGTTTAAAACTACTGTCAGATGCACATGGCACGTGATTGACATAATGCTCTACAAACTGTAATGCGGTTTTGTAAATACCATACCATACCACCACCACCACCACCACCACCACCACCACCACCACCACCACCACCATACCACCACCTACCATATACTGTGTATATTTGGGAAACATCATACAAAATATATCTAGCACCAAGTCGTCGGCAGTCGTATACAGGATAATTTTCTTGCCAGTGCGCAAGCTGTTAAACCATGAATTCAGCAACCACAGCATTCGCAGCATTCGGATGTAAAAAAAACCACCGTTCTATATACATTTTGACCGCGTAGGTATTGCACTTTTTTATGTAACTTCTGCTGATTTTTTTATTTTTTGTATAACCGTCGAAAAATTTCTACACTAGGGGGTCTAGAATGATATGCTGAATTCATGGTTACAGTTTGCGCACTGGTTAAAAATGTACCCTGTATGCCTTTGCATATTGCGTCGTTCAGTTTTTGCTGAGTCACAATTTCATTTCAGCTTAGGTATGTACCTATAATAATCTATTGCTTATTTCATTGTATCCCTTCTTCCTAAGTTACCTTTTAAAACGAGTGGATGTGATAAGGTAACCCGCGAAATCCAGGGTCATTCAGCACCTTGTAGGTCAATGTCAAGTAGCATGTTGATTAAAATGTGATTGGCGACCGTAACAACTATAGCTTTACAGAATTATAAACATTAAAATCATGACTTCCAACCCTCAAAGTTTATTTAGTCCCATTTAATGGCTTTTTCATGAAAAAGTCATAGACACTGACATACAAATTGCAAAAAACGGAAGAAAATTGCGATTTAATACATCTGTGTCCTAATTTTGATCCAAAACCATACAGCCATTTTTGCATAATTGAGTAACAAAACATCGAAACACAAAATTTCACATTTATAATATTATTTAGTAGGAAATGATAGTAAGTATGTACATTTAAAGTACAAATATTTTATTTCACATTTGACGAAATCGGCACTATTAAAAAAAATATCTTTATTTATTTAAGGGATTTATTTATGTACACATTTGTGACAATGTCAATCACATCGTGCTTTTACAAATAATCACTTACTCTTAAACCAAATAAACTAACCTTAATCACACAAAACTTAACCAAATCTAATTTATTATCTAATAAAAAAGTATTTAATCTTTTTGCTGCTTCAGAAGTTAGATTGGCTGAGATGCCATGGAACATTCCAACATCCATTACCGACAGTTTCAAAGAATTCAGCAGTTTCTCTTGTTAGTATGCCGGACACATTCCAGCAATACATGCTGTGCACCCTCTGTTTTACCACACACCTCACAGTTAGGAGAGTCCGATTTTCGCATGAGAAAAATCGGCACCTATGAAAAAACGTCATGGTCAGAAGCCAGGAGCACGGTTGTATTCCGTCATTACAATCGTAGATAATACCTTATAATCTTATCATGCGTATTGTTTATTTTTGTATATTCTGAATTACACCGTACATACATATTTTATCGTTTTTAGCACGCAGTGCAATGACTCACCGACGTTATCGGTCAATATTCACGATACTTTTGTAATCACTACATAGTATAAAACAAAGTCGCTTTCTCTGTCCCTATATCCCTATGTATGCTTAAATCTTTAAAACTACGCAACGGATTTTGATGCGGGTTTTTTTTTAAGTGATTCAAGAGGAAGGTTTATATGTATAATACACCGACCTCCACGCGGGCGAAGCCGCTGGCAAAAGCTAGTATTTACTAAAGCCGATATCACACGCTTCACTCTTTTTCGCATATGTCTTTTTCACTCAAAGTGAAACGTCTGAATACAAAATGATTCAAAAGTGAAAAATTTACCGATCCCACAATATTGAATTTCGGCCCTCGGCATCGCCTACCGTATGATCGAAAAATGAAATTAAAGAAGCAGATAAAGATTAATTCATATGTGATTTTGTCGGTGTCGTGTGAACGTGGAATGAAACATAATAAAAATAAAAATATTTTATATCAAATAAACCTACATAGGCACTTATCAAACGTCAGAAGTTAGGTGCACGGTTCGAATTGGTCGTTTCCTATTGAGAAGAGCCGGCAAGAAACTCCACGGTTACTCTTTAAAAAAGAATTGGCCTTTACAATGTTTTCAAATAACAGTTATAATAGGTATGGGAGGACAGTGCAGCTTGTCTACAAGTACCAGGTACTTAAAAAATAGAAAATGGGCTACAAATCTTATGCAGTCTACAACGATTGAAATGAACATTTACCCATATGAAGCGTCTGATGTCAGGTTAAGATTCTACTTTCAGATTGACCATGACATGGACATATTTGTTTTGATATCCAGGCCGATTATCATCAGATCAGATGTCGATGATTAGGAATTAATGAATTGCAACAGTAAACATGAGTAGCCGCAAGTGTTTGAATCCTTTTCACTACTTCCTACGGACCAACAAATACCATTATTCCCTACTGAACCCAAGTGAATATTTTTTGGCACCTGGAGACGTGAGGCGACGTAAAGTTTTAATGTTTTTCCGAACTATATCACCCCATATGGTACCTAAAAACCACAACTTACAGACTTTCTCGAACACTTTAACAAGATCCCATTTATTTATTCTCTACCTTATTTATTCAGGAATTCAGATCAATGTAGCTTACATCAAAACTCAGTTTATTTTACTAACAGCACAGAACGTTTTGAGAAGCTCATAAATTTTGTGTTTGCTATTTCTAGATCCAACAATAAACAAACTAAACTGTTTACGTTTTTTATAAACTTCTGGCAGGCAAAGAGTGATGCGCACAACTTTACAAAAAGTTTAAGGGGTAGGCGTAAAATTGGCAATTAGCAAATTTTCCTACTTTTTTGCAATTTGCAGGTCAGTGTTAGGCTGTATGCTGAATAAAATATGAGCCATATTGTAGTGAAAAGTATAATTTATTAAAAAAATTAAAAATCTCAAAACGTATAAAAATACAAAAAATGTAAGAGGTAAGATATTTGAAGGTAAAATAGATGACAATGCTACAAAAATCTTTCGGCGCTCGAATGACGTTATTATTTCGCACACCCAGATCTAAACAGAGTTAACTCAAAAAAGCACTTTTTTCAGAAAAGGTCAAAAAAGCATAAGTCGAAACTCCCAATTTTTGACTTAGGTCCCTTTAGATCTAGGTGTGCGATTTCATTTATTCACGAAAAGTTGTTGGTCGTGTGAACTCATGTGTGCAATTTTTGTGTGAAATGTATTTAAAAAAAAAAACAAGATGGCGGTGTTAGTTCCGAGTTCGACCACGCGCCAAAACAATTTTGTGGCGCTATATGCGCGAAGACAATGTATCTGCTACATAGCAGGGCCTTTGCATGCAGAGGGGACGTCACAAGATTTGACCTAACAGGTGCTTGACGGGCAATCAATGCCTACCTAGCCATTCCATGCATAATATCGTATGCTACAAGTTACGAGGGTTCAAAAAACAAAAAATACCCTCTCTTCGGACACATTGATTTTGGTCCCTTCGATTGTGACACATATCAAGTACTTTCAACCGATTGGAAATGGACGAAGCCTGTGCGTTGAATTTCATTGGTAAGAAATATGCCTAGCCTTTTCCCGCCTGTGGTGGGGTCGGGTCGGCTTCCAGTATTCCCGGATGCAGCTAAATAACAGTATTTTACATGAAACAACTGCTGATCTAACCCGCACAACCCACTTACTGGGTAATACGACACCCTTTCACAGACTGGCTGTCAGACATTTGGGCTTCTGATGACCCGTAACGACTATCAACGATCCACGAATGGCAGCCGGGACCAATAGCTTAACGTGCTTTCCGAGGCACGGAGGGGTCAGGCCAGCAAAGTTTAACCTGTTCAATGGACCTGTGCGGCTATTATTACGTAGCCCTTGGTCAGAAGCAGAACAAAAAGACTACAGAATTTGACTGACATGACCATGACAAAGAACTACAAATATTTCACTTGTCCAAACGTGTTGCCAACTTTCTTCAGCCTATCACCGGAATACATAAAACGTACAATTAATCGTACTTATTGCCCGTTGAATTTAACATAGCGTGACACTAGAAATTCCAAAGAAATTAAGTTAAAATCTTATGAGTTACGACTTATGAGACGAAACGTGTTATAGCCATAGGGCCACACCCGTACTTTCATTCAACAGAATGTCGGAGGCCACTGGAACTGCGATAGAGAGAGCGGAGCGAGCAAATTGTAGATAACGTAATTGAATAACATGTTATCGGTGTCCGATATGGTAATTATTATGGTTAAAAAGGGTTCAAGTTCATAAAAATTGTACTTGTACATCTATACGTTAACACATGAAGCAAAAACTTTGTACTACTTTTTACGAAAATTACGCGGGCAGAGGTGTATTTTGGCACAGTTAAAGTTTATATGGAGAAAGAGTGCATAAAGCAAATCTTACTAATATTATAAATCTGAAAGTTTGTGAGTATGAATGTATGTATGGATGTTTGTTACTCTTTCATGCACGCAGATAGTTTATAACCTGGATTAACACATAAGACACTTTTTATCCCGTAGTACGTTGCCGTGGGATAATTTTTAACTTCAACGCGGGCGAAGCCGCTGGCAAAAGCTAGTTATTATATAAAAATACTAGCTTTTGCCAGAGGCTTCGCCCGCGTGGAGGTCGAAAACTATCCCACGGGAATGTAGTGCCGGGATAAAAAGTATCCTATGTGTTATTCCAGGTTACAAACTACCTGTGTACCAAATTTCATTCAAATCCATTCAGTAGTTCTTGCATCCATCCATCCATCCATTCTCGATCATCAATTTCGACAATGGGGCGACCGAAAAGAAAACTCCGAAGACTTTTTTTTTGGAATTTCGCTACTAGATTACTTGGCGCATGGCCAAACTAACTAAATTAATTTTTTCTTATAAATTTCAAGTGACATTTCACAAACCTATGAGGAAGGTCGGGGAAATCTAATTGTAGATGGCGTGATCATAGCTAGGTCCCTACCTACGGCTCACAATAAATTTTACATTTGTGCATTCATTCCTTTTCGTGTTCATTGAATTCATGAGTAAGGTGTATTTAATTAATTCGTTAATTTTGGTAATTTCAATATTTTAAATCAAATTTAAAAGCTTAAATGTATATAATTATACATCAATATATATAATTTTGGAGTTTTTAGGAACACGACATTGTCGTAAAAATAAAATAAAAGCACCTCACGCCTTGTATAATTAGCCTATGTTAGGAACTAGCTACGACAGCGCCAGTTTGACAGTTGCCTTCCTCATTGCAGAAATCAGTAAAATTCTGACACGCCCTCCTGCTCCACCCAGAGCGGGAGAAGTTATTTAATGATTTCACACCCAAAAAAAAAAACTCCCAACAACGTCACTCGATCACCAAAAGATCCTTGTAGCACAACATACATTTTTCTTACGCACTTTTCTGTATCTAAAAATGAAAATACACGATAATATTTTATTTGTTCAGCGTGTTACCATTTTTTCCAGATTACTAACAAATTACAAGACATGCTGTAGTTTTGCAACAATCTCTTTCAAAAACCATTTCGCTAATAACCAAAAGAGTACAAAAACGCTGTTTTCGCAGCCCATAATAGCTTAGTCATTACCGTGATTCATACACCAAGCGGTTTTGAAGGCGGATACCAGGGTCCATCTGTTTATATGGCACCCTTACTGACCACGTTTATGGTCTAATTGAGCATTCAGACCATAAAATTGATAGGTGAAGAAATTAACGTGAAAATGGAATTGTTTTTGGATAGAGTTACGAGCTATTGTTGGATTTTGACAATTTATGGAAATTGATTACAGAGAAAACAAAAAAAAAGTTGTTCGAAGCAGGTTATGTGAACTTTCGAGGGTATAAATGCGCATAATTTCGAGTTTATTTTGGCGACATATGCGGTTCTGGGTTAGATGAGAAATGATATTGGGTTTTTCTAACTGCAATTTCTCAGTAGCAACCCAAAGTTTGGATTATTGCCCGGTTGATGGCCATATACTGGGGATAGGCTTGCCCCCTATTACATGGTACTTAAACATAGCTGACGAATCGTGGGTGAACAGTAGATACACCTCTGCCCAACCCTTCGAGAAATGAAGGCGTAATGTTATGTTCATTCAAGTTTTATTTGAACGTATTTGCATTATTTACAAACAATTACTTCTCAGAATCTAGCAACTACAAAGTACTAACAAACATGACCGAGACGAAACGTTTGTAGCTTCACCACAATCATTTCTAATGAAAGATTTTAGCGCCACTCAACGCTTAACTAAAACAAAACGCAGGAACAGCAATTAATTAAACCACCCCCGACAACTATTCGAAACTCCTCACTGTCTACATTGTCACAGTAATAACAAACGGTTCTATTAGGGCTCCTACAAACAGGCGCGACGCGACTGACGTAGAACAATTTCTATGAAAACTTTATGAAAGTTCTACAAGTGTCGCGTTGCGCCTGTTTGAAGAATCCTTTACAACAAATACTTTAGTGTGTAGACAGTAGACTGAGTAATTGTTCAACGTACTGTAATGTCTTGTAAGAATCCTCGGGGATGCAGACGCGGCTGCTGATGGAGGCGGCATTGTCACCACTTTTCGTACAAACTAAGCGGCACTATATGTAGGCATAGTATTTTTATTTGTGTTGTTGCTGAATGAGCCTGCTCTTACCACGATCACGCCTGATTGAAAGCGGTTGATGTGGTCTCAGGAGGAAATCCGTTCAGCCGTTTTTGCGTGTTTGAGTTACAAACATGGAGTCTTGGAAATCCAAACATCTAAACATCCAAAAATGCAAGCCATCACATCTGTGAGTGTTTGTTTGTAATATCAAAACAACAGCTTTTTATAAAATGCATATAAAAGTATAACAAAAACCATTTTTTTACATTTCGTTTGTCGGTCTATCTGTTTGTTCCGGCTAATCTCCGACATAGCAGTACCAATTTTGACGGGGGTTTCACTGACCGATAGCTGATATTATAAGGAGTAGCATAGCCTACTTTACATCCCGTGGCATAATTCCAGCCACCCACGCGGGCGAAGGATGGGTTCTTACAGCAGGCTTAGCATAACGCTTTCTATTTCTACGAAGGATAAACAGTGATTTTTCTAGATAAAGTCACATTTCGTTTCCCCATTTTTGACATCGCACCGTAGATATCCTACTACAATCTGTCATTTTGTCTTTCGTTTTTTCTAGGTCGATTTTTGTCTAGGTCCTTTTATATATGTAGACTATTTCAGAAGAATATTTCTTCCCAAACTGGCAAAATCACACTAACAACAAACTTTCTACTCGACGGCCACAAAGTATACACTATCATGATCATCATCATTTCAGCCGAAAGACGTCCACTGCTGGACATAAGCCTCCCCTAAAAGGGTGGTTTTGCCATAATCGCCACGCTTGGCAGGCAGGCTGGCGATCGCAGTATGGTGGTAAAATACATAGAGAACGCTGCTACCCATTCTCTAGTAAATCCCTTAGTCGCCTTCTACGACACTCACGGGAAGAAATGGAGAAGTATATACCATTATCTGCAAACTCATGATTCGTTTAGAACGCATAACTGTGATAATTAATAGAAAAACATAGCTATCTTCTCCTATCGTACATCATTTAGTTAATAGTCATGTCTATTCTTCCGTCGACAAATCAGTGTTCGTGCTAAGCCTGCAGGTCACAGTATTACATTTCCAATTTCCATACACCTCGTATACAATACCTACTCGCGTAACGACAAAAATGACGTAAATAAAAAACTGAAGGCTAAAATGGTGACCAAGACCTAGAATTTTATCCGTACTGCCTTCTCTAGACGTTGCGCGGCGATTAAGTGCTCTGTGGTCAGACAGGACTAAACAAATGTCTTTACGCCTGTTCTGTCTCAAAGAGGAAAGTTTCTGCGGCTGACTTGAACAAATAGCGACTGGAACTAATTACAGGTCGGAATGTGGCTTTGAGAAACTATTAATGGCAGTTTCGTAGCATTTATATGAGAAATGGGTGCCATTTCTCTGGATCATTGGCTTGACTTGGGTCTAAGATATCAGAATGAATGAATAAATGAAATGCACCGACCTCAGCGCGGTTTGACCAGACTCGATTAATCGAATTAACCCCAAGATTTGCACTAGCCCCTGAGGCCTCATGTTGCATGGTTGGCTTGTGTCTTCGATATCGGAAACTGTATTATGGAGCTCAAATTGAATTAGGTAGGACATCTGGCAAGGCGCAGTGATGACAGGTGGAGTGACAGTGTCGTCCGAAGACTGGAAGACGAGATAGGTGGACGACATTGTTGTCGTTGCAGGCAAAACCTGGATGAGACTGGCCCAGGAGCGTGAGGATTGGCACAAGAACAAGAGGCCTACGTCCAGCAGTGGGGGAAGTCAGGCTGTGGAAAATGATGATGATGGCTTGGCTTGGCTTCGGTTAGATAACAAGCGTAGGACCTTTCTAGTTCATCATTTCAGCCAAAAGACGTCCACTGCTGGACATAGGCCTACCCCAGGATCCTCCACTTCAACCGGTCTTGTGTTTGCCGCATCCAGCCGATTCTCGCGGCCTTCACAAGGTCATCGGTCCACCTTGTAGGAGGCCTTGCCACTCTACGTCTTCCTATTCTTATTTCTTTATAGTTAAAATACAGTAAATCATTTTATCAAACCGTCAGTACGGTTTATAAAGTACCAAATTCTACTAAACTTTGGCTATGAAAACGAAGTCATCTATCATTGACCATTTTAGACACCAGTCCACATGGTCTTCACATGATCTGACCATGATTATGTCTGGACTTTAAAAGAGACTGTGACCTCTGAGTTTGTTTCGGCCTTTCTTCTCAGAGTAGTCAGATAGGAAACGCCGACCTCATCTAGTTTAAAAAATATATTGGACGTGTAAAAGTGTTTGTACAAACCTACTTACAGAAATAAAATCATTTATCATTTATCATTTATCATTGATCAGAACATCCATAATCATAAAGAAACACACATAATTCTCGGCCTCAAACATGGCACTTCACACGTATCCACTTAATTATTCACATACGCTTCGGTAGGTTCTAAATTTTCGGCCACCTGGCTGGTTTTGGCACCCATTTATTTTGGGCAAATTATCCTCCAAGAGCTTCAGCCAAGAAGGGGTCTGTACCAACATTGACTCTGCAGATACCCTCATTAAAGGACCCACACTTCATGTGTTATACACGTATTAATCATTCATGCAGAACGAAACTCTCCTAAGAAGCTATTAATATATCCTAAATTTGAAGGTTTGGTAATTTTAGTGAAATTAGATCAGTTTCTATTTTAGTTTACTTTAATATTAAGGCTTATTAGTCTCGTCGGTCCTAATCCGACATGATACAACGAAATTAAGCCACGGCGGTGATCAATCATGTCCCTAAAGAATAGACATTTTAAATCCATGATTTTAGTAAAATGAGAAAAGCGTAATTGATTTCTCCTGTGAGCTAAATTCTTGCAAGCTAGGACTTAATACTGCAGACTATTTATTAGTAAGGTCTTATAAATACTCAGTGATATTAGGTCTTTAATTAATTTAGCTTATAGGAGAAAATATCAATTACGCGCTTACTAATAATTCCGTTGCGATACCTCAGCGTCTGGAGGAGTTATAAGTTATAACGATCCCCCGATATTATTTTTGGCTTGTCCAGGATATTTTCGTTATTCTTTTGACCCTTAACTTTTAAAGGAAACAAAGAAAGACGAATAGATTTGATTTGTCACAGAAACACGTGCATACAAAAAGATAAAGGTCACATAAAAACATGAAATCAAAACAGATTTATACCTACTTACGAACAGAGAACATATAAACAGTTGGCAGCTGCACGCCATGACTGTGGCAAGAAGGCTTCCACTCAGCATGATGCTGTGCTTTGGAACCCACAGCACAGCGCTGATTTTGAAAGGTCATCCGAAAACGATGTATGAAAGGTTTTTTACAGATCAGAGAAAACAAGTCATAAAGGCTCTTGTTATGTTTCCAGATAATGACGTCAGGATGGACCACAACCTATCACTTCGGCTGCATGCTACCAGACTACTCCATGAACCCAGAGGCATTGAGGATGCTTCGGTTTTTATGGTGGACCGTGATGTTGAAGCTCCTGGAGCTGTTCGAGACTACGTTCTACATATTGAGGAAGAAGGACCGACAGGCTTCGTTTTTACACGTGTACCATCACGTCAGTACACTGATCATCGTGTGGTGTGCTTTGAAATATGTTGGAGGTACGTATTTGTGTGGTTCAGTAGAGTGTTCATCCCACGCGGGTTGGCAAAGGCGCATTTATATAATTATTTCATTAAATACAAACAAAAGTACTTAAATTATTTTTAATAGTTATTTTGGGATTTACTTATGAAAATCGACATACCGTCAATTATTTTCTATTTGCATTATTTAGTCCGATTAATTGTTTTTATTAAAGAGTAAATGTAAAAAATTGTTATAAATACCAACAATCTAGTGCTCGGCTGAAAAAAAATTAGTACTTTTGTTTGTATTTAATGAAATAAGCACTTGTGCGTAAATTCCTAGTATCTATAAGAAATTTGCGGAATAATATGGGCTAATCAATCTATGGGGTAATTGCGTCACACACTAAAAGTAGTTATGGCTTTAGGTTTGGCTTTCTATTGACAGTTCAGGAACATTCATTGCGTTATTTACCTCGTTGGGCAGACAAATTTATCGAACATATGAAGCAATGGATTAGCAATAAACCTTAAAAAATGTGATTCTGCTTAATAGTGTGTACGCAATTAAGGTGCTGGTCCTGAGGGACTACTTTCTAAGTCCGTCAACGAAGATACGGGTCCATTCGAAAGTATCGTAGTTGATCCGACAAAACAAGTGTCAAATTATTTTATTCGTACGGGCAACTATACAACGTGTAACGGAAAGGGTATATACTCGTACATACCAAGGGCACGGCTTCTTTGGATAATATCAAACGATATTGGAAGGGTTTTTTAATCCTATCTCTACATGTTCGGAAGTTATGAGAATTTTTAATGCATTTATACCAGACCCCGAACTTTTTAAATTGAAATAAACACATCACTCGGAAGAGATTTATCGTGATAATGGCAAGTAACGTGGGAAGACATTGACCTACCTATTGTGGTGACACGGTTGTTATGATTTGAATTTAAGAAACATATGAAACCGAAAATTTGGTATAAATTTTTGGAGTCAGATTTGGTATAGATTCTTATTTTATTTTGAGCTGAAACTGTGTGTTGTGATTCTATACCAGCTGTTATCTTCAGTACTTTAGGATAGCAATAGGGTTTCTGTTACACCCTGTAAATCAGGAGCAGGGTTAACTGTCAAAACGTGTCATCATTCATTCTTAGTTCGGACTTTGAACTAATCATATGTCCGTGGATCATTAGGAGTAGGAAATGCCCGTAAATTTA
This sequence comes from Polymixis lichenea, assembly GCA_949091785.1. Taxonomy (NCBI): domain Eukaryota; kingdom Metazoa; phylum Arthropoda; class Insecta; order Lepidoptera; family Noctuidae; genus Polymixis; species Polymixis lichenea. The sequence goes on along the minus strand of OX420948.1, from coordinate 20,326,136 downwards.
GGGAAATTGTTAGGGAATACACGTCCTAGGCTTTAACAAAATCCCATTCATATTCAGACGGGACGAAACGAGAGTCCTATGCTTATCACCAGTATCGGCCATACCAATAGCAGCCCAATATACGAAATGAGGAACGAACACGAATGAAATGGGGAACTTCAATCTAGACTCTGTAGATTTCAAATATAATCCTGTTTATTCCCTGTGATATCATCAGCATAACAGTTCGTAGCATAATAAAAAGCCAACAGACATCATGCACGATGCATCACCATAATAAATTCATATTGTTTATCATGTTGGTTGTTTATACAAAGATCTTAGTATATCAATAAAAACGGCAGTAGCTTTGAAATTATCCTCTTTATTACCTTATTACGGCGAAGCAAAAATGAGGGTTATGATTTTGACCGGTATGTATGTATGTTCATGTTCCCTCATAGCATCTAAACTACTTATCATAATTTGACGTAATCATGAGGTATTGTTGGAAGCTTTTTGATCGTCCGCTGGTTGTAGCCTACATATCATACCCTGGTGACATCTCATTAAATTAAATATGGCGCTCTCTAGACTACAAAAAGTCATGTACTTCCTAAAAGAAAATATTAGAGTAAGTGGCATACGATCATGGCTTTCAGATGAGAATATTTTCTGGTTTTACACTTTTAAGAGCGTGATTTTTCAGTAGTCAGGTTTTTTACTAACTTATGAATACCAGCAAACGAAGGAAACTAGAATCCTTTCAAGAACAACCTTTCAGGAACGCAATCAGTGAGTGAATAGTTATCTGGAGCTACCGGAATAGTAATGTCTTCATAAACAAACATGTGCTTGATTGAGCATTAAGTAGTGACAATCCAATATTCTACTAACTTATTCATTCTGATAACGTTACAATTGTATTAGTAACGCTTTAAACGGGTTTTACGACTTGAAATAACATTGAGATATCAATATAATTATGTAAGTTTATTATGATTCGCTCACAATGGGCTTCATAAGAAGGCTTAAAGTCACCTAAAGGAGGCTATGGTTGGAGTTTCCCTACGTGATCGAATCAGGAATGAAGAGACCCGCAGGAGAACCAATGTAACCGACATAGACATAGCCCGAAGAATTGCCAAACTTAAGTGGCAGTCGACAGGACACAATGCTCGCAGAACAGCTGGCCGAGGGGCCGAAAAGTTCTAGAGTGGCGACCGCGCACCGAAAGACGTAAAGTTGGAAGGCCTCCCACAAGGTGGACTGATGACCTTGTGAGGGCCGCAGGAGTCGGCTGGATGCGGGATGCACAGAACCGGTCGAAGTGGCGGAGCTTGGGGCGACCCATGTCCAGCAATGGACGTCTTTCGGCTGAAATGATGATGATGTTGATGAACTTTATTATGTATGGATTTTACAAAGAAAAACCTTCCGCAATAAATTCTATTAATCATAGTGAATATCCCAGTTAAATCCGTTGTATACTTTAGAAGAACAAACGGTCACACAGCAGACACGAACAGCTAGAAATATATATGGAATCTGCAGTAGATATAGATACCAAACAATGGTAAAGGATAAAGCGTCCCTCGTCAACCCGAAAATGTCCACGGCTGAATACGTACCTTCCAACAACTTTTACTGCAAGAATGGTCATGAGATAGAAGATGCTACCTATTCAATAAACATTTAAGTTATGTTGAAAGGAGACCAGTCACGTTTCATACGAAGGTGGGCCTAAAACTTAAAGGAAACCCAAAAAAATGGGTTACTCTGGTCCGGGAAGTCCAACTTATCATTTTATTACTATGGCTATAACTAATCCTTCAGGTGTTTCTTAAAGTTGAAAAAACTGATTTTATACGTTTTAATAAAATACACCGTGACATTTTTGTCGTCTTACAAAGGGCAATCAATCAGGGTCAATGTATCCAACATAAAGTACCTACAGGCGCGATTACAAAATTGTTACCATTAATTAAGATAAAAGGTACTAAGAAATATAAAAATTGCTTTAGAATTATGAAACACCCTCCCTGTTAATAATGTTTACGTATCAAACGGTAGAAGATTTCTACCTACCTACCATAATACCATTACATTTTATCATTTATTCCATCTCCATAACAGGGTGTTCAAAACTACATCATGCGTCTTAGTGAATGATATATATTTTTTTAATTATTATTCAATGTCCAAAAATATTTTTTTTTAAATAAATGATTAGTAGTCATTGGATAGATGAAGTGGGCTGCCGTTGTAAGACGACTAAAATGTCACGGTGTATATAAGAACTACCGTTTGGCGAAAATAAAAGGTGGCCTTGATATTTAGTTCAAAATGCAAAAAAAAATGTTACAGGAACACTCGCAAAGGTTTATTGTCATAGTAGGGAATAAAAATACTAGGTAAAACTTATTCAAGATGAAGGTATGGTCGTAGAGATTCGGCGCCAGAAAAATGCGCCATTTTTTTTGCTGACTCTTTGTTTTTGGGCCCAATATGGCCAATCTCCTTTGCTGTTCCACATTGTAAAACCTGACTAAGGTCGACACTTACTAAAACCCTAATTTGGCCGAGCAAAAACGCGTCAGTAATCCATCACCCTAGAGAATGAACATTAAACGTGTATGTTACGAAAAAATAAAACCGGCTTTTTACATTGTGAATATTTTATTTAACCGTTTTATTTACGGTTCGCGTGTACGCGGGTCGTTTGACGGCACAGTGTGGGCTAACCAATCCCAACGGCGATTTTCGCAAATTCCCCGCCAACATTTGGCGAAAAATATCATACAGTTTTTTCCTGCATGAAGATGTTTAGTGAACTTATTGAGGTTAATTTTGTTAGGCTGGTGAGTAATTTGTTTATAAACGACGATTAGGCTATTTTAGCTTATATTTCCTTTAAGAAGGATTATTGCCAAAGACGTCAAAGTAGGCTGGCGGATTAGGCGCGGTATTAGAAATTGGCTTCTTACCCCTGTGACACATAATATTAGATGAAGAAAGATGGCACTTTAATTTAACGTACCAACGTCAACTAAAAAAAAAATCAACACTGCGCTTATTTAATAACCGAAGACTACGTTGAGCTACGTTATTGTTTTAAGCATAAACCATTACAATACTTGAGGTGAATCTAGTCAACATTTTTTCCATACAAACTTCGGGAGTATATTACTCCACTGTTCGACAATATACAACAATAATTAAACATGGTATGGATTTGTCTCATTGGTACTATTATCTGTACGGAAACAGAATACTAAAATAAAAAGTCATTAAAAAGTTATGAGCCAACAAAGATTCGTGTTTCTTGCTAATTTAACCTAACTTTGGGCGTGTTTAAGTAACAAAAGAAGTGTAAAATCTCCAAAACCAAGTCGGTACCGACAAAGTTCAATGTACTTTATTGGTCAATGATTTATGCAGTGGTTTTTTCATAAAACCCGATCTTCCGAAAGGCTTTTCTTAATTTTTTAGGCGCCTGTTTTACTATAAATGATCCTGCATCTCAATCAATAACGTTGTCCATGTAGACTTGCGTCTAACTGCTCATCACTACCTCTGTCGGACACGACGCGTGGTAAGACAGCGTGCTTTTTAGCCAGGCCCACCAGTGAGTTCGAAGCCCGCGACTAGATTCCCCTTAATAGTATATTTTGAAATTTCATTCATGAATAAAAGTGGTAATTATAAATCTTGATATTATTTACAAAAATACATATTTTCTTAAAATAGATAAGTAGGTATATTAATTGGAATTAGCTGATAAGAAATTTGCTAATGAGACACCTTTAATTTTAATACTTCTAAGTCGGCGACGGTAGTTTAGGAAACTGATTGATATTAAGAACTTAATTAGGGATGCCTCGATACGTCTTTTTTCCGATACGATACTGATACCGATGCTCTTTTAAAAACATCGCAATCAAAGAAAAAAATAACAAATCCTATTAAGCCATTATCAAAATACAACGAGCCTGTAACAATTGGAGTAACGAACCGGTAAATAGGCGATTAAGGACCATAAAATAACTGTGTAATGGGTCTTAAGAAACAGCATGAGAAGCATTCGTACCAGTCAGTGGGGTTTCCATTGATTTATGGCCGATTCCGATAATTTACGGACAGTTGTAGCTTAAAATAAGACTCTTGTATCTTTACCAAAAATTAAGCAAATGCCTCATAGTTTTGCAGAGTAGACCGTTCTGTATGGAAGTAGCTGTCACAATTAAAATTAACTTACGAAACTATACACTTGCGCAGTTTGGAAATAAAAAATGCTACCATAGGTAAGCTAAACGTCCTTTTTTGTTTATAGGAACCGAGCATAAATACGATATTGGAACATTGCAATTGTAATAAGAAAGCCTTGAAAATCCTGCATTATTTTGAATTATAATTGTTATAGTTAAATTAAATAATTAGACATTATGAACAAGAATATAAAGTAAAAAAGGTAAGAGCTCACTGGGCATCAAAGAATTTGTCCGCATCGCTGTCAGTGGGAAAAGTGCCCAAAAGGCTGGCAGCGTTGCCACGTTGGATGGCAATGCTGATTCTTTGACCTAAGAATAGGCCAGCCTTCTGGTCACGTGAAGAGTCGACCAACCGCTTGGCGATGTCACGAAATACTCGATGAGCACTCGGACCCCATGGCCCTAGTGTTTCAACCCCAAACGGCTCAAACATATAGCTCCCGATAAGGTCTTTGCGCCGTTTGAGGCTTTCTGCACCTGCAGCAGCCGCACCAGCACAGCCCGCCGTGCTCAGAAGATGGGATGGCGCGAGGGTGTCGACACAGGTAGCATCCCACACCAAAGGCCTACCCAACTTCCAAGGCATTATGGTCATTCCGTCTGACATTTGACAAAGAATATTGAGATTAGCCACCAAAAATATATTCAAACTAGGCTGAGAATCGGCGCTTTTTGAACGTCAAAATTACATACGACAGTCCCCCACAACGTCCGCTCTTAACTACTTCCTAGTGCTTATCTGGGAAGAAGTGGCGCAACAAAATCCCCAATTATTTTTTTTCAATTGGCTAAAGACGGTGCTTCTCATTAACACCAGTTTCCGTAACCTAGCTAGGACAGCAGTGCTCACCCTCACTATTGTAGCTATGGTACTTATTTTGTAAAACTGTATTTTTGACATTTAGTACAATCCCTACAACTCTGAACAAATTCGATAAATAAATATTATAATAAGGACTCTAGGTATAGGTACCGGCTTAGGAGGGGATTGTGACTACATAATAGCAGCCGTACCGAGTCGATCGATCCGGTTAAACTACGCTTGCCGCGGTTGGCCCGTGGATGGGTGACCATCTTCACATGCCAAGACCCGTTAGTGCTTCGGAAAGCATAACGGCTTAACATATATATGCTGTCATTCGTGGATCTTTGACAGACGTTACGGGTTGTCAGAAGCCTGAAAATATGGCAACAACTCTTACCAAGGGGTAACGTATTACCCAGTTACTGGGTTGTGCAGGTTAGAGAGGCAGTCGCTCCATGTAAAGTACAGGTATTTAGCAGAATCTAGACTAGACAGAATCTAGACTAGAGGCCGACCCCAATATAGTTGGGAAGACTGTAGGCTGGTGATGAAGACTGTAGGTACATCGTTATCCAAACCTTAGGGGAACACAGCCGTGATGTTATTGAATTTAAAATTATTTAAAAAAATCTTTTTAAAATTATTTTAAATCAGTCAAATGCAGGCGGATACCAGCCAGCTCTTTAACTTTTGAATCCAAAAAGAAACACCATAAAAAGCAAAAAACAACCTTGTTAAAATGAAAATTGCGAAAATCATAGTACCTTAAACCGCCGTTAAATGTGGAAATGGCATTTTTACGATAAGTTTCATTCAACCATTTTTAATCGCCCATAAAGTAAGTCAGATGTCGCACCCACCGAATAGCTTAGGGTTGGCGAATGGTCATGAACTAGCAGATTTTTGTCCTACTGCGAACGAACCTTGGAGAATTTGGAAAGTATTCGCAAATTTCAAGGAGGTTAACATCTTTAAATCAAATTACAACGAGCCTGTAACAATTGGAGTAACGAACCTGTAAATAGGCGATTAACGACCATAAAATAACTGTGTAATGGGTCTTAAGAAACAGCATGAGAAGCATTCGTACCAATCAAATATAATATAAAGCAATTGAAGCAATTATTAATTAATTCGGTCAAATTGAAATAGACGAATTTATCTCACTGACTTAAAAAAAATATTTTAATTTTCCGTACACAAAATAATGTACAAAGGCGGACTTAATGCCTTACGCATTCTATACCAGTCAACCAAGGCTGGTGAAGAGATCTCTCTTTTTGGTTGAAAAAAACAATCACACCTAGGTAACGTACAAGATTTCACGCAATCTCTCAACACCCAAAAGACAGCTGTCTAAATACTTATAAAAAAGACAAAATGATGGTGAACGTGAAGACACATTGTCTTCACAGTCACCATAATTAAAACAATATAATACTTTATAATGTAAATATCGTTATGTCACATAAGTCCTCAGTTAATAAAAAAAAAAAAAAATACAGACAGGTATAGCAAAGTTTATCTCAAGCAAAAATATCCAATTCACAGAAAAACCGCGCCAAATCTTCGCCAGCCCTAAGCAGGGATTTATCATAAAAGATTTTTTTTGCGTTCCAAATGTAGGCCAAAAGGCTTTTTGGCAAACACCGCTCCATTTTGACATGTTTCCATAATAGCAATCAATTGAACTGTTACAACCACTGATTGAATTCTATTGATCGATATGATGAGCGTTTTGACTGATACATAAGCCTTTGGGCTTAGTTAAGGGAATTGTTGGTCGATTTAGGGTGAATTTGGGGGTAAATGTTGATTGAATGTTGGTATTGTGTAAACCTTCACGATTACACAATTGGAATAGATATGAATCTGAATCAGGATTCGACTGGCAGAGGATGAAAGCTGAAGCAAATGTATTTTGTGTCCCACTGATGGAGACGGGAGAGGGCCCATTAGATGATGAATCGATGACGCTTATGAGAAAAAAAAACCATATCGAAAAATGTGGTATCGACATTTTCGATTGATATTATTTTCCAGTTGGTGGTGGCTCAGGATAGATCAATGATCTATTCGTCTGCCCGCGACTTCGTTCCGCGTCTGTCTTGCTCGCCGACCTACCCCGTCGCTCGCCTCACCTGCCTGTGCGAGTACTTCGTATTCGTGACCTCTCTTTGCTCGGTTCTAGCGTTTTATATCCGTTATATAGCCTTCCTCGATAAATGGGCTATCTAACACTGAAATAATTTTTCAAATCGGACCAGTAGTTCCTGAGATTAGCGCGTTCAAGCAAACAAATAAAGCTTTATATATTAGTATAGATATGGTAGCTTTTTTAAAACTCTCTAGGTATTCAAACCGTGCTAACGATACAATATTCATATGACCTGCAGAGTGGTACGTAACGTTAGTATTCACAGAACTTCCTAACAGCTTTCCTAAGCGTTTTTCTCTGAAGAGTCGGCACCGTTCCAAGCCACACCAGGGTCTAGTTAAAATACATAACTCAACGAAATCCGGCGTATATTTAAGGCAAGGTTCCCTCTGTCTCTTACATAAGATAACTCTCTGATATACCGGAGTTCGCTTTACTCGACACAGATGACTGACTCCCGGGACATGGACATAAAGTTCATTGGAATGGCGCTTCGTAAACTTCCAAGCCTTATGAAACCGTCCATTCGACTATATAACTGCCTTTCAAGCTTTTATTTGCGTATATAGGTCAGCTGACTTATCATGACGCTTTGTATTTCTACGAATAATAGACACAGCTCTTTGTATACAAAGTGACATTTCGTTTCTACATTTTTGACAGCGCACCGTAGAAATCCTTCTACAATCTGTCATTTTGTCTTTCGTTTCTAACGATCTTTGTCTAGATCCTTTTTTACGTAGACTATTTCAGAAAAAGTTTTCTATGTCAAAATCACACTGACAACTGACAGTTGTGACAGTGACAGAAAACTTTTCTATAACTGTCTACACGGAACGTCATTTTTGTCTACTCTTCCGTCGACAACACGATGCTCATTTTAAACCTGCTGCTATTCTTGTATTTCTAGGCTAAAAGGCAACTTTAACTATTATAGACAATAGAAAAGGTAACAATAGGATTTGCTGTTTTGCAAAATGCTATGAAAAGGTTTAAAGCTTCGCCGTAGTGCCAACAAAACCGGAACAGCTTTGTAACTAAAGCACAAAGCGATTGAGTTATCTTGAGCTACAATACCGCTGATCTGGTCCCTTCGTTCCAGATTTGTTTCATAATTCCTTTTAAGTAATAAGCTTAGTTAAACAGTGGAGTTTAAGGTTGTATTTTCATTAATCCACGGCAATAGTTTGTTGTTCTTCTATCTGGCATTTGTAAGTATGCTACGGGCTGCTGCCCGGAGTCTAGATTGGAACCCGGTTGATGGCAATAGGCTCGCTCCCTATTACATGGGACTTAAACAAAACTGGCGAAATGTAGTGAACATACTATGTATACGTACCATCGCGGACACTAGCGGCTGACGGTCGACCACTTTTGAACCTTATTGCTTTGGGCATAAGGGAGAAAAGTGATCCACCGCTACTGTCCGCGGTTGTGTCTATACCTCTGCCTAACCCTTCGGGGAAAAAGGCGTGATATATACTTCTAATTTAATGAAAATTTAGGTTCTTTAACCTAACATCTGTCTTGTACACCTTTTCAAACATAAATATCGGTTTGCTTAAAGAATTTACGTTAAAAGTTCAGTTTCGTTAAGTGGGATCAATAAACACGGCCTATTCTGATGAATCAGTATACAACTATACTCTATAGAAAAAATACAAAACACAGTCTGAATGACAAGCTCCAAAACACTCACAAAATAATGGAGATCGGTTACGACCTTTCCTCCCAGCACCATAAACATCAACCATGATCTTGTAGTAATTAATGAGAAATCATGATCATTAAAGCCAACCATGCAGTTGTAAGCACACTTGACCTTTCCGTGTGAGCGCGAATAGCGTGAACAGGTGAATACTTAGAGAAATGCAGAGCACGAAACGAATACCTACATTACTGTACCTTTCAAGAAATTTTTATTTTTCTAAGTGTTTACAGTGCCTGCTGGTAAGTGAAAACTTATAACAACTTTTTACAAGCTTTTATTTTTACTTGCTTTGTTAGTTTGTGTGGGTTAAATCTTGCAAGCTGAAATAAAACATTTCTCCTTTCTTACCCTACGGAGTTGAAATTGTATATGTTGATTCTGTTTCGAAAATAATGCTTTTTTTAAACGTCGCTTTAGATTTTTTTCCAGCAATTATCTTGGAGCTGTTTTTGCTTTTAATATGGTTTAAATTATAAGCATTTTTAATATTGGTCCTAAGTTCCATAACGAACGATCATTACTTGATTAAACGCCATCTCTCACTTGTCAAAGTTTTGAGATTGACTGACGCTTCAACGCGCCACGTGGCTCAAATTAAAGTTGACTATCAAGAGAGTTGAGAACTTATTGGACGTACTCCTCTGATTTCCGTTGGAAAATCTTTGAAAATACGTTTAAGGATCAAAGTTTTAGCTGAATGAATATGTCTAAAAAGCTGAAACAAAGTCATTCCTTTAAGGGGAAAGTAAAAGAGAGTATGATGAACATAATTGGCGATAGTAGCATGTATTTACAGAATTATAATCACTAAAATCATCAATCTAAGTTCATACAATCCCATTATATCTATATTTCATGAAATTGTCATTCAATGGAATTATATGAACTCAGACGTTATAAGAAACTTTTTTTTCTAAAAGGATTACAGTGGCCTGCTTGTTAACGAGTACTTACCAAAACTTCTTCATAAAGGTCAATAAAAAAAAATCTACGTAATTAGCTAAGAGCGGTATTTGCTGTGAACATGGTTTAATTGCTGCGCATTTTTAGCATAGGTCCTCGGTTCCTAATAAACGAACATGGCTTGATTAAATGTCGTCTGTCACTTGTCAAAGTCTTGAGCGTGACTGATGCCTGAACGCGCCACGTGGATCAAATTAAGTTTTACTATCGGGGGAATGGTTGCACGTTCTCCAATGATTTAAATATTAACATCCATATTTACAAATCTAAGTTTTTGGTTGGGTTTAGTGCCTGTAAGTTCCGACAAAGAAACGTTGCAACAAATTCGGACAGTTGCATTTTTAAAGCACATACATCGAGATTGACTATTTTAGGTATATTTTTAGCCATGAATGCCCCACTGCTGGGTGAAGGCGTGGGATACTTTTTTCCACTTCTCTCGGTCCAGCAGGCAAATGTATGGGAATGACATCACCTGCGGAAAGGACACGACGTAATCTTTCCGCAGGTAATGTCATTCCCGTAAATTTTGCGTAGCGTAGCTTTTGGCGTGAACGCCAACAGAAATGTGTTTTGTCTCAGGGCCCAGGGCTGCCAAGCCAATATTTAATAATGCCCACAACAAAAGAAACTGTTTTGAGAATTTAGTAGTTTCTCAAAATATAAATAGATATACTCCCCTCAAAATAGTTGTTCCAATTGCTAAATGCCGTTAAGCCCAACCATTACCCAACTTTCTTCAATTTCCCGAGCCGTCCACAAATCTTCCGTAGGTACTACTTTCATTGAATTACCTATAACTGGAGGTGGGTAAGTACTCGACTTCCTATTACCAATGACTTATGTATCTTATGCCCTCGTTTCAAGGAACGGAACGTTAAATATTGGTGTATTCGTTGGAACCGATAGGGGTGGTACTGGGTAACCGCTGTTGGTCGTATAAACATTCTGGGTATTGCAATAACGTGTTCTGGAGCTAGGAAAGCTTGTAGTGGAGGTTTTAACTGTCTATTATCTATAGTGCAGGCGAGGGGTTGGCTAGATATAGGTGGCGTCTATTTATAGTATTCTAGTCTGAACGGATGAGGCGACGATTCCTTTATAAATAGGTAATAGACATAGAGAGAACGGGAAATTTGAAGAAACCTATAGAGGTATGAGGAACAGGGTGTAAAGTTCACTCATACTCTATTGGTAAAGGAGAATCCTCAAAGGTGGGGGCTACTGCCCGACGATTGATGTCGGGATCTTGTATATATGAGTCTCGTGGTAAACTCTGACTGCGTGATGTAGGATTTATGTGACGTCCAGATTTGCGTAGTTCGCATGTGGCATTGTAGATGGCGCCACCTCACTTTTTGTATTTTCCACATTTGTGATTTTGAAGTTTTTCGTGTGTGGGGTATTGTAGATTTCCGCCACAAACCTCTTTTAAAATTCGCATCGTATGACTAAATAGCATGAGAACTGATGGCTCAATGGTAACGACTGACTTGCTACTTGCAAGTTGGAAGTCGTCAGTCCGAACTCAGGCAGGCACCTCACTTTTTGAGCCTATAACCAGCGGAGCTTCTAACGATACCTCATTTCTCAAATTATGAGTACAGAAGATATACCCACATACATACATACGTACGTATTCGGGTAAAAAGTCGAAAATAACTATCACTCTTGATTAACATGCAATGCAAAACCAGGCAAAAATAGAAGCATTAATCAAATCTAGGTCAATTCCAACAGTTTCGACAGCTAAGTACGGTTTTAATTGGTCACGTGTTTGCTGCTGGTGCATCATAAGCCGGTTACTGCAATTAGCCCTGTCAATGGCGCATGTTTGTTGATAATAATTGCCGATGGAAATGGAACGCTGGCTAATGGTCTGTCTCCTTTGTTCTACAATGTGGGACGACATCATCTACCTAGCTTTTTCCCAAACTGGGTTGGAGTCGGCTTCCAGTCTAACCGGATGCAGCTGAATATCAGCATTTTACATGGAGCGACTGCCTATCTGACCTCCACAACCCAGTTACTGGGTAAGACTGGTTGTCAGACTTTCGGGCTTCTGACGACTAATGACAGCCGGGACCAACAGCTTAGCGTGCTTTCCGAGGCACGGAGGGGTCTTGGTATGTAAAGATGGTCACCCATCCACGGACCAACCGCGGCAAGCGTAGCTTAATCTGATCGATCGACCCGTGCAGCTATTGTTACTTAGCCACAAGCCCCCTCTCCCCCTATTAAAAAAGGACCAATTTTTACTTGACTTCGGTGCCTCTGATTTTGTAACTGAAAGCCTTTAGGCCCGGCCTGTCGGGCCTTTATTCACAATTTGTTTTGCTTAGAAACTGTCCAGAAACAAAAATGCGTTGGCAAATTACGCGCTTATTTGAAATATTCCGTCTGCCCTTTGCGACCCAAATATTTGTAAGCCGGTATATTAGGACGCGATATATGGGTAGCCTACCTATTTGCCCAATATTAATATGGTGGATACCAGTGTTTATGATTAGGGATCGGATAATAGGATGCATATTTACCTAAAGTTAATTTTTAGTTACGAAAATATGGAAGTGGCTTCTAAAATATTTTCTTGTACAAAAATCCTGGGATGCCAGCAACACCGGGAATGCATAACTAGACAGTTGTATAGTATGGAAGCGACTTCTAAATGATTAGGATTGCATAGATTGCACTATTCAGACGCATATTTATTAAAAAATTAACCACGATGGAAATTTTATACCTATACCTATGTACTTAGGGTGTAAGTCTGTAAGAGTAGGGGTGTGTGTGTTGGTAAAAATATTTTTTTTACATCCAATTAAAAAAAAATCGGTGCAAAAGCGCATTCCATTTTAGCCAACCTCTCAACTTTAGGTGAATATGCATCCGAATATCCGATCTCTATTTATCATACATACACATACCTACTCAAAAGCAAAACGTACTTACGATATGCATGATATTGGTACGAACGTAAGTTCGAAAAATATCGCGACGGGATTTTATCGCGCACTGGATTTTCAACTCTAAGTGTTGAATCGAGCGTTGAGAATCCAACAGAGTGCATCCTAGCTCGTCGAAAAAGCACACAGTTGGATTTTAAACTCTCGGCGCTAAGCAGTCAGTTGAAGATCCAGTGAGCGAAAACATCCCAACGCGATATTGAACTTTTTGAACTTTTACTAACATAATCATATGATGAACTTTGATGAAGCTGGCACATGAGCGTCGGGATTGGCAGAAGCAAAGACAGACTTATTATGGATAGCAGTGGGAGATTTCGGTCTAGAGGTGGTCAACCATATGTTTCGAAACTATGTAACGAAAGTGTAAACAAGTATAATTAAAAAATCATCGACGAAAATTAACCTCAGTGTCAATTGAGAAAAATACAATTTATGGCGTAGGTATTCAAATAAACAAACCAAAGCACCCTTGTAAGTGGCACTACAAATTAGCATCAACAGGTACGTTTTCTAATCAATTTGTTTACATTTCCAAGATATACTTTTGGAATAGACTATAAAACGTGCCTTGAAGTAGCAATCAAAGTCAGTAAGGACTATTAATGTGACAAGTACTGTTCTTAGTCCTCACGTAGCTAAGCCAATTTTCTATAAATACTGCAATCAATAAACGTTAGCTAAGTCAACTGGCTCGGTTTGCGCAACATTGTTTGTTTTTATAATGAAAGGGGACAGAAATAAGAGTAAAATTGTGTGACGCCTACGTTGAGTTGGGCAGAGGTAAATTCACATCTTGCCAGTTATGTTTCAGTCCCGTGTAATAGAGAGCGAGACTACTGCCTTCAACCGGGCATAACCCAGAATCCGAGCTGGCGGTCCATCATCACTCTCCTGCCCTTATTCCAATTTATTTGGGGTCGACGTGACATGTATTTTTTTCCAAACTTCTCTAGTAGTCCCATTGTTGGTAGTCACACCCTTTTTATTATTAACACGCTTTTTATTAGCTTCACCTGTATGTTTGTAAGCATGTTTCTAACCGACTCCTTTGGACTTGATTTTGACCCACTTCAAACTGTCATATTTCATTTAAACTTTTTAGACTTATCGAGGACCGATGAAAATTCAATAACTTCATAAATGTAAAAGAAAATTACGCTTTTGTAGCTAGCAGAACTAAAAAGTAGAAAATAAATAATAGATTAAAACGTGTTTTTTAGTTTTATAATCTATTATTATTATATAACCATATCATCATTCACACAGTCCATCTATCGTTTCTTTGGTCTCTCCCTTCTTTTATAGCCGTCGACATTCATACTCAAAACTTTCCTCACGATATTTTACTCATTCCTCCGTATAACATGCCCATACCATGACAACCGATTTCCACTCAACTTTTCAGTTATCGATGCCACTTTCAGACTTCCTCTTTGTACTTATTTCTTATTGTCTCTAAGAGCAGGACCAAAAAAAAAATTGTTACATGAAACATTAAGTAAAATATACATATTTGTAAGACTGCTCATCAGTTTTAACAAGCTAAGCAAATACAACTTGACGAAGGTGTAGCCGATACACCTTCGATGTGTACAAAATGAGTTAACGTTGTTGACACAGGGCGTGCGCTGTTTTTGTAACAAGATACACGTGCTGGCTGTTTTCTTTGTGTCTACCTACTGTTTTATTGTTCTGATCTACAGTAAGGTGCTATCAATAGTGTTATTGTAATGCCGTCTTTTATCCTCATCAGGCTTACGCTGTTCAGCACATATGACTCTCCATTGCACGCCACAGCAATGAGTTCGATCAAAATCAAGTAATTTATTCATATTGCGCAGAGAATCAGCCAGATGTTAGCTAGCATATCGCCCGTACATCAACAAAAATCCTTAGCCATCCCAATTCCTTTATAACCAGTCACCACTTTAAAGAGAGTTTTAATAAAACAAAGATGTCTACAATCCCACCAAAGATCTAAAAACTACACCATATCCCAGAAATTTAACGTCCAACATAAAATTTTATTTGGCGGTTTTATTAATACTTCGGGTGAAAACGAGATAACCTTTTCATTGGCTGTATTCAGACCACAGACATAGAGAATGGACTGCGCGATCCGTTTTCAGTTGTGCAGTGATTAGAGACCGAAAACTACGAGAGAGACAAAGCGAATGTGCGGCCAGTAGTTGTCTCTTTCTAGTATTATGATTGGTTCACGTCACTGGCGGTCAGGAGTGTCTCGTTCTGCGCTGCTTGTACAACTGTAATTTATGTCTATGTTTACATACAATTTCTTAATTGAAGTACAGTTAATTAAAAGTAATACATTATTTTATTAAAAATATATCTGTCAAAAATGGTTTATACGTGTTTTTGTGCAAGTGGAGATGCGATAAACTCCCTCAAAGATCCTATCATAAGTAAGTTTACAATTAAATAAGGTTATGAATATCAAGTATATATTTTATGTAAATTATGTCTGTTATGTTTAAAAAAGAAAACAATAATTATTCTATTTTAATATTATTGTATCACATTGGATATTATTCTCCATGATCCTATTTACAAGAGATGTATTTTAGTTACATTGATATTAATTTATTGCAATAATTCGACATGCAACTGTCCCTCCAAATTCAGACAAAAATATTTTCGTCGGGGCACTGCGCCTTTGTTATTACAGGCTTGCAGAAAAGAGACGGATTGGCCGCACAGTCGCTTTGTCTCTTTCTAGAGAGTGGTCACTTTTGTGAGGATAACGTTCAGTCCATTGTCATGTCTATGATTCAGACCGTACTATAATAACATTTATCTCAACAGAAAACTGTATCTCGATTGCGTCGTTGCTCTAGTGATCGCAATTGCTACAGCTGTGCATGTGGCCCTGGATCCGATCCCCAGGTCGGGCTTGGTTTTTCCATCAGAAATTTCCCAAGTCTGGATTTCTGTTCGGTTGATGGCAATTGGCTCGCCCCAAATTACATGGGACTTTAAAACATATCTGACGAAATGTAGGTTTACTATGAGTACACATATGCTTAACATTTCGGAGATTACCTTTCGGGATTTCAGCGTGATGTTATGTTAATTTTGTACCTCGATTAAACCAAGGAAACAACGCCTTAGGGATCAAATCATCTATCCGCCACAGAGACAGACAGTGTTAATCAATCAAGTCTATTATCATCCAAGTACGTCTACCTGTCTAAAACTCAAGTTCTGTCATCAATCATCGTCCTTTATAAAACTTTAGGGACATTTGGCGACATGATCACGTTAAAGTTGTAATTTTGGAAAAGCCTAAAACCGTTCACTCACAGTTCTGTACAAACAAGGGTCGCTCTGATCCCAAATCCCTCGAAAGTATGTTTTCGTTTAGAATTAATATATCGCATCATTTTAAACTATATTTAACTACCATCCCAGGGTTTTCCATGAACTAAAATCATTTTGTTCCCGAATCGGGACATTCACTAAATACAGACTTTCCTGGTCCATTCAACATCATCATCATCATTTCCGCCTAAAGACGTCCACTGCTGGACATAGACCTCCCCCAAGCATCGCCACTTCCACCGGTTGTGCTTCTCGCATCCAGCAGTTTCCAATGGCCTTCACCAGGTCATCAGTCCACCCTGTGGGCGGCCCTCCAACGCTACCTACCTCTCCAGAACCGCTCTATTGCAATCTATAACGTTTATTGTACGTTTCATCTTATTATGGTAAAAGAAGCGAACTAACGTTATATTATTATTACCACCATTTACGACCTATAAAAGGTTATATGCCCCACGTTTCTGCTTCATATCTAAGACACCAAGGTTGATAATATAGGGGTTGCGTCATTTATACAACACATGATCGCCATGATTTATCATGTCATATTTGAGGCAATATTTGCTATCACAGATTTGATTGCTTATAAAAACGCATTTCTAAAGGAACGGCAGTAGGCTCCATAGGTTTTACGCAATGTAGGTATCATTATTAATTGGCATGATTTCTTGATTTCTTTTGTGTTTGTCATATCTAGAATACTGTTTATGTTTTTTTTTTCTTTTAATTTCTTTTGCATTAAGTTATGGGATGCTACAGTTAACGTTTTCTAACAGCTTGTTTTTATATATACCGTGAAATTTTAATGGTTGTTGTCCCGCAGCGAAATGGTTTTGCCTTGGTAATACAGCCGTTTTATAGACAAATAAAATATTAGAAACAAAAAATGGCAGATTCACCATTGTAAAAAATCACCACGTGCGAGAGTTTATTTTGCTTTGAACATTTATGCATCGCTCTTCCCTTAGTCGGAAGTACGTGCGATTCGAGTAGTACCTACAAGTTACCTCTAGTGTTACTATTGAGTAGTGTTTTATCGAGTTGATGATTATTTTTTTAATTATTTTATAACAAAAAAAATCATTTTTTTTTTCTTTTACTCTATGCTTCGAAAGTACTCCGTAGGGCAAGTTGTTCTGCCGCGGAAAGACAACCATTTAAATTTCACGGTGTATAATAGTAATCTGTGGAAAATGTTGTGGGTAGTGTATTTGTTAAGTTTAATTTTAAGATTTTTCTGTTTACGCTTAATATACTACTGTTTGTTTTCCCAAATGTAATAAATAAATAAGGATATGAAGACGGCAGACCAAAATCTATTAGTAAAATATTTGAGAAATTAATTTTAGACCAATTGCAAAGATTCTTTAATAAACATGATTTATTTTACATAGCAAACAGTTCGGTTTTACAAGGGGTCGTTCAACTACCGATGCTGGTGTTGAACTCTTAGGGCATATTTACAATGCATGGGAAAATAAATACGATGCCTTGGGCATTTTTTGTGACTTATCTAAAGCATTCGATTGCGTGCTTCATGAAACTTTAATCAGGAAACTCCGCCACTACGGGATCCGGAACACCGCTCTGGATCTTCTTATTTCATACTTGTGTAATAGGATTCAGTGTGTTGATGTAAATGGGAAAAGATCTCCCGGATCAATAGTATCAATGGGAGTCCCACAGGGCTCAATTCTTGGTCCTTTCTTGTTTCTTATTTATATTAATGACTTGCCTTACCTCATAAAGGATAATCATGATATAGTGTTGTTCGCGGATGACACTTCACTTTTGTTTAAACTTAAACGTCAGCAGCTGGTTAATGACGATGTAAATAGCGCAATCTCAAAAGTAGTTCACTGGTTCAATGTTAATAATTTACTTCTTAATGAAAAAAAAACCAAATGCATTAAGTTTACGCTACCTCACGTTAGGCAGGTGAAAACTAGTGTGTTGATAAAGGGCGAAGAATTGAATCCTGAAGATAGCGCTGTATTCTTGGGCTTAACTTTGGATGCCAAACTTCAGTGGGGCCCACATATAGATAAATTGTCGAAAAAGCTAAGCTCTGCAGCTTACGCTGTTAGAAAAATTCGTAATTTAACTGATACAGAGACAGCCCGTTTAGTGTACTTTAGCTATTTTCATAGTGTAATGTCGTATGGTATTCTGTTATGGGGAAATGCCGCCGACATTCAGACTATCTTTATCTTGCAGAAAAGAGCTGTTCGATCAATTTATAAATTAAGTCCGAGACATTCTCTCAGAGATAAATTTAAGGAGATTAATGTAATGACTGTGCCTTCACAGTATATTTTTGAAAATCTTTTATATGCCCATAAAAATATTAAATTGTTTAAAAAATACAGTGATATCCATAGTATAAATACTAGGAACAAACACAAATTTGTTGTACCATCAACAAGGCTCAAGAAAATAGGTGGGTCATTCAGATGTCAATGTATACGCTTTTATAATAAACTTCCAAGCCATGTTCAAGATCTAAGTATCAATAAATTTAAATCATTCATTAAACGTAAGTTGTGCCTGAAAGCCTTTTATACTGTTAAAGATTATGTTGAGGACACAAAAGCTTGGGATTGACTTGCTCCAATTTTTACATACTAAATGTTTTTTTTTTTTTTTTTGCAAACTTATACTCTGACATTTGATAATTATTTTATACACTTTGACATGAATATTTACTTTAGAAGTATAATATTATTTTTGTTTTAATTATTGTGAATGTAAGGACTATTTGGGTCATTTTTTGTTTGTTTTGTGTTTTCTGTTTTGTGTTTCATCTCTTTCTCAGCTAGTTTTAATATTAATCTGGCAGTTTGAGTATTTTATGCGGCCTACCCAAATGTCCTGTCTTTGGTATTGTTCGTCAAATCGTTGAGCTCCTCAAGTTCTGAGTTGAGCTGTATGATTACTGACAAATGCGTGCACTGAATGGACAGGTCCACTCAATCTGTGTGGTTCTTTCTTCAAAAGACCATTTCAGACACCGATCCAAATGGTCTTCACATGATCTGACCAAGATTATGTCTGGACTTTAAAAGAGACTGTGACCTCTGAGTTTGTTTCGGCCTTTCTTCTCAGAGTAGTCAAATAGGAAACGCCGACCTCATCTAGTTTAAAAAAATATGATTGACGTGTAAAAGTGTTTGTACAAACCTACTTACAGAAATAAAATCATTTATCATTTATCATTTATCATTATCATTTATTACTTATAATATTATAAAGCTGAAGAGTTTGATTGTTTGTTTGGTTGAACTCGCTAATCTTAGGAACTACTGGTTTGAATTGAAAAAACTTTTTGTGCTGTATAGTTCATTTATAGAGGAAGGCTTTAGGCTTCATAACATCACGCTGCGACCAATAGGAGCGAAGCATCAATGGAAAATGTTGCAAAAACGGGAAAAAATATTCCTTTTTGAGAGCTTCCGTTGCGCTGCGTAAACGGTTTAAGTTACGCAAAAATCATGTATGATGGAATTGTTCCTCTTTAAAAGTTCTAAAAAAGTCCGCGACAGCATATGCCTACCTTTTAAGATTGAAACACTATAATCTTTTTTTATGGTGCTCAAATTTGTTCGAAATTAATGCATTATTTGCGAAGGAGTTTTATCAACATAATATTAATCCTTATCGAAATAAATATGTTATTCTTATTAGTCACAAGTATTTAATTGTGAACAAAATTGTCCATGACATCACTTGATTTCAATCAACATCTTAGTAGATATCATAATTTTAAAATAACTCCGCAACTAAATAGGTATGTTCGGGTTCACGCGCGCATAACTTCACGCGGACGAAGTCGCGGGCAACATCTAGTGACTCAGCTAAGGCTAAGGAAGCAGTGGTGACCTAGTGATACCGGCTTCGACTTACGAGTTGTAAAACGTGGCTTCGAAACCAAACAGACCAATTTGCTTTGTATAAATAATTTCATCACCCCTGCCGTCAAACGGTGAAGGAAAACCTCGTGAGGAAACCGGCATCTCAAAGAACCAAAAAATCTAAGTCATATGACGTCTAACAATCCGCACTGGGCCCGCGTGGTAAATAGCCCACTTCTCGAGGCCTGTGCGCCAGCTGTGCGAACATTATAGGCTGATTATGAAGGCTTATCAATCCATGTAGCGATCAACATATTTTCTACTAGCAGCGCTCCGCGGTTTCACCCGAGTAGTTCCCGATGCCGTAGGAATACGGGGATAAAATATAGCCTATGTTAATCGGTAAAGATGTAGCTTTCTAACGGTGAAAGAATTTTTAAAATCGGTCCAGTAGTTTTTAAGTTTATTCGTTACATACAAAAATACAAATCTTTCCTCTTTATAATATTAGTGTAGATAATCACCGCAGTTACAAGAAAATTTATCCATCATTATTTCCTTGGAAGACTTTCGACTTGGCTCAAAATACATAATTGGTAAATCAGACCCTATAAAAGGCCGTAGAAGATAATTACTCATAGCAGAAAAAAAAATTGAAACATTTTGGTCCTCCAAAAACTTTCCTTCTATAAAATTTTTAACACCAACATGATCTTAATTACATAAATGAAAATCTCAAATACGGATTATATCCCCTATATTACCTTGTCATAATTTCGCGTGACCTTTTTATTAAGTCATTATTATTCAATTACCTCAGTGAAAAGCTTTGGAGTACATTCCGAGGGTCCTTTTGAAGATCAGTATGTTCAGCTGACTGAATTTAATCTTCTGATCAAAGCTGGGTCATATGGAGGAAAGCTTTCAAGCCTATAAGGTCGGGTTACTTTAATTGATTGAAAAGTGAATTAGTAATGGGTTTGGAAGGACTTTTTAGGTAATATTCTTTGAATTCAGCTATCAATCACTGAAATTCTTGTTGCTGATGCAAATGACGTTAAGTTAACGTGTGAAACTACTTTGGTGCGCAGAAGTGTCTACTGTATGGCCACAATTATTTACAAAACACGTACCAATTGGTTGGAAATAATTTACAATAGTGTTGTTTAAGAGTAGACTACGTAAAATTTTTAATGGATAAAGCGCACTACAGTGTGAATGAGTTTTTAACTAAGAAAAAATTTGCCTGAGTTGGTCTGGATTGATGTATCTGGCTTTTGTTTAAACTTAAATGAACGATAATGTTAATGTTTACATGCTGAATGGTGAAATATGTACTACATACCTATATTTGCAAAATAAAGGTCTATTCTGTTCTAAAATGATCCACCCAAAGTTGACGCATCAAAGCAGGAACAGTTGAATTTAACAAAAGGGCAAAACAAGTTTCAAAGGACCAATCCCAACCCAGACTGAAATATACCCAATTCAACACAATTCAGCACTATAGGTATTACCACTTAGGCCCAGCCCACATAATTGCTGTTCTCGCCGCACAGAACGTCAAACTTTACCGAAACTACGAAACTGTGCCTCCAGTTTGTTCGTAAACTTAAGACTTTAATGCTTTTGCGTGGAAATTTGTCGAGAAAATTGCAAAACAAACTGAACACTTCAACTAAGTACGTGCTATTGGCGACATTTTTGTGTATCTCTCTTTTTTATTATTTGTTTTTTGTACATTATAAGAACCTACGAAGTTGTAAGCCCCTCAGCGTTTCAATTGACATGGCCATAACATCTGCCTTATAATTTTGGTCCTTTTTGTTTTTTTTGTATGATCCTCTTGTTCGCTCGTCCTATGCGAGTCCCTATAGATACCTTTGCTTGTTTTTCCTTCGTTAACTCGCTTATACATTTTGACTTTATGACGTAATTGATATCTCTAGTTTTAATATGGATTTAACTCACTACCGTTTCATCGACACGACGAAGAAGTTTGGATAACAGGATTGCAGTAAAACTATAAGGTGAAGGGTGTCCGTTTTGCGTGGATGTGACCATATTATCGGCCAGCCTCTATGCTATTCTGTGAAATACTTAAAGCTGATAGGCTGATAGAGGACCTTTTATTTCTCGTCAATGATTTAACAAAGGATAAAGAAAGTCAACAACAACACCTTTTACCATTCCCCTTTCCAAAGCCTCAGTGGCCATCATTCATTTACATCAATCAACATCAAATTCAAATACCATATAGTCGCCAAACGCCATCTTATTTGAAAAGCATTTGAATGTTTTCGCTCAACGGACGGCCTCTAAATAAAACATGGAGGTTTTATTTAAAAACATGAAAGCCTGGGCTTTCGTTTGCACCAGTGCTAAATATAGCAGGGGTATTAAGTATTCTATTTGTTTCTCAAGCGATGTTGTGAATTTGTTTTTTTTTTTTTTTTTAATGGACTTTGTGGAAGAATCTGGTTTGGATTTGGTTGGACGTTTCAATTAGGGAATTATGGAAATGCGAGTAGGTCGTGTGGATGAATTTATTCGCCCTTAAAAAGGCGAAAAAAAACTTTTTGAACGTCAAAATTACATAAGACAGTCCCCCAAAACGGGCGTTTTGTGGGACTGCCTTATTTAATTTTGACGTTCAAAAAGTGCTGACTCTCAGCCTAGTTTGAATAAAATACTTTTGATTTGGATTCGACAGGTTGTCGATACTAAAATGACACATAGTTAATTACTTATTTGTCCTGCCAACAACGGCAATTGTCAATTTGATTGAAACTGGCAAAATGTTTGGGTTGAAGATTATTAGCTATCTACGGCTATTTACAATTTCTCACACAACAACCATTCCAGTCTTTAAATTAAACAAACGAGATTGTTTACTCAAACAGCGGCAATATAAATTAATGTTTGTACTTAGTTAAGTGTTGCCGGTACTGCCGACAGCTAGCTATTAGTACTCGAACCAACTTTTACAACATAAAGTAATGTTTGTTCACATGCCCAATAAACATTTACTGGGAGAACGTTTCATTTGCTCCCATCGTTAATTTGTATTTCCACAAGCTCGATTTTGTAGCTTTTCCTACAAATGAGGGAGAAAATAACTAACACAATCGTAAGATCACACCCGTATTTGTCGAAAGGGTTTCGGTAGATTACATCATCATCATTTCAGCCGAAAGACGTCCACTGCTGGACATAGGCCTCTTCCAAATTGGGAGGGGATTGCCACAATCGCCACGCTTTGCAGGCGGGCTGGCGATCGCAGTATGGTGGTAAAATGCATAGAGAACACTGCTGCCCATTCTCTAGTAAGTCCCTTAGTCGCCTTCTACGACACCTAAGGGAAGAAATGGGATGGTGGTATTTTTTTACGGCACCACACGCTAAATTTGTTCAAGTCTAATAGGGGACGAGCCTACTGCCATCATCATTATCATCTGCCTACCCTTTTACCAACTATATTGGGGTCGCCTTCCAGTAAAACCAGATGCAGCTAGATACCAGTATTTGAGCCTATTGGCGTCAATCAAGCAGTAATCCAGACTCCAAGCTCCTGTTGAGAAATTCCTGATAACCCAGTTTGCCCGACATGGTAATCTAATCCAGGACCTCACGCTCCGCGAGCAATAGCGCTCACAATCACTAGACCAACGCCGTTAACATAATTAATAACACCAAAACCTATTCATTTTGAAAGCAACTTTAGCCTTCTGCCGTTGTATATAATTAACTATACTGACAGCGTATTGAGTGCAAAACGATAGTTTCGTATATCATCATATTAATCACTTTATTATGTGACGTGTCTGTCTACATTAAGCGATCGATCACACTCCCCTAGGTGTCGATCAGAAATCGAGGACATATTCTAGATATTTATACTAGTCGTGCTGAACGTCTAGAACTACCAGTGTCAATTGAATTTTATTTTATTTTATTTATTGCCCAAACCTTAAGGAAGGTTACAAAGCTTTCAGCATATCTCTCGCATTCGGCCCTGGTCCAGACCATGATATGGAGCGAGAGTGCATGGGTAGCCATCAACTCCTTCTGCGAAGCAGTAATGCTCGCGAAGAGGGAGGCGGCGCACGTGACGGAGAGGCAGTGTATGCGCCCTCACGACCTTAGTCGCCGTAGGAGACGACATGGGCGTCCGGAATCCCAGGCTGATTCCCGGCCACCGTAGGCGCGGGCTTGCGGACGGCGAGTAATGGGTAGCTCGCTGTGGAGTAATGGGTAGCCGGGGCGACGGTGCGTTATGTTCCACGCGCGCCTCAGGGATGTCAGCACCAACTGGTAGGTTCCGCAAGGGCCGATGCCTGCCAGGGGTGCGGGTTGTTCGAAAGAGATAACGTGGCTCCCGGCACAGAGCCAACTGAAGGAACACGGGTGGGTTTAGTCAGTAAAAGTCTGACACGCCCTCTCGCTCCATCCAGAGCGGGAGAAGTTATTTGATTATTTTCCAACCTTAGGAAAAAAAAGACAGGCTTCACAGCATCACGCTACGACCCGTAGGAGACGAGCAAAGAGACAAAAAGTCAGAAAGAAAGCCAAACAAAAACGAAATTGTAGCGCGGGCCGGCGATGCGACGCGGTGGGTCGTCTGCGTGTATGTTGTATTTCACGATTTTTAATATTAAGGTGAACCTAGTCCACATTTTTCCCATACAAATTTCGGGAGTGTATTACTCCACTGTTCGACAATGTACATCAAAAATTAAACATGGTATGGTTTTGTCTCATTATTAATATTGTCTGTACGGAAACAGAATACTAAAATAAAAAACCATTAAAAAGTTAGGAGCCAACAAAGATTCGTTTTTCTTGCTAATTTAACCTAACTTTGGGCGTGTTTAAGTAATAAAAGAAGTGTCAAATCTCCAAAACCAAGTCGGTACCGACAACGCTCAAATATCGAAAAGTTCAATAAACTTTATTGGTCATTGATTTATGCAGTGGTTTTTTCATAAAACCCGATCTTCCGAAGGACTGTTCTTAATTTTTTACGCGCCTGTTGTACTATAAATAATCCTGCATCTCACTCAATAATGTTGTGCGTGTAGACTAGCGTCTAACTGCTCATCACTGATACTACCTCTGTCGGACACGATGCCTGGTGAGACAGCGTGCTTTTTAGCTAGGGCCACCAGTGAGTTCGAGCTCGCGACTAGGTTCCCCTTAATATCCAGGATATAAAGTAACCCTATTATTCTCCAAGTCCCAGGCTACCCATCTGTAAAATTTTTCAACGATCGCCTCAGTGGTCTAGGCGTGAAAAGGTAACAGATAATCAAACACAGTTACTATAGCATTTTTGCTGGTGCAGTTTGTTTCGATATACCTATTATAGTATTTGAATTCAAAACTTCAAGGATTCATATTATTATTTTTCATAAACACATCACAACATTGTTTGCAAAAAGTAGGCACCTAATGCATAGGCAAGCTCACGTTTTCCCTGTCAAGATGGAACCCCGTGACCCATATTCAAGCCTAGTTTCCTATTACCCACCGTCAAGAGGAATATTTTGCTTGTTTCAAGTCAAGTCTTTACAACGCGACATCTGTGGTTATGTGAATAGTTCTTTGAAGTGGTGATATGGTTGAGTTGAATGAAAAGGCTGTGTGGATTACAAATGCGGTGAATATTTTCAAAGCTTATGGGAGATTGCCTAATGCCAGTGGCTTCGCCCGGGTGGAGGTGGGAAATATTCCTCCGGGATCGTACTACCGGGATAAAAAGTACCCTATGTGTGAATGAAACAGGGTATAATAAATCTGTGTGCCAAATTTCATACAAATATAAATGTATTCAGCTGTTTTTGCGTGACTGAGTAACAAACATACAAACTTTCACATTGATCACTACATATTTATTAAACAAAGTCCCCCCCGCCGCGTCTGTCGGTCTGTTCCCGATAAACTCAAAAATTACTGAACGGATTTTCATGCGGGTTTTCACCAATAGACAGTGATTTATCATCATTATCATCATCATCATATCAGCCGAAAGACGTCCACTGCCGGACATAAGACTCCCCCAAAACAGGGAGATTTGCCATAATCGCCACGCTTGGCAGGCGGGTTGGCGATCGCAGTATGGTGGTCAAATGCATAGAGAACGCTGCTGCCCATTCTCTAGTAAGCCCCTTAGTCGCCTTCTACGACACCCATGAGAAGAAATGGGATGGTGCTTTTACGTCCGGCACCACACGGAACAAACAAAGAACTTATACACCTAAACCTTCCTAATGACAGTGATTCATTAGGAAGGTTTAGGTGGTTAACGCGGGCAAAGCCGCTGGCAAAAGCTAGTAATATTTATTGTAAGTAAGATTTCACACAGGTATTAAAATGCCATAAATAAGGCTTTTATGCTGTCGAACAGGTATTAATATTTGATAGTCTGTTTTACGCGTCTTCCTACAAATAACAACAGCTGTGCGTCCTCGTCATTTTCGCAATGTCTGATCAATTCGCCAATGAATACATCGAATTTATCTGTTCTTACACTACTCCTCACAAGAACTGAATTGAAACTGAATTTGTATACATATTTAGTTAGTCATTTCATTTATTTATTCAGGGTGGCAAAGGGAACATCGACGCAAAACTTGTTACCAAAGATTCAGTCCATCATTCTAAACCTGCGTTAAAAAATGTCGTCTGCTATTAAGAAAAAAATTAGCTCCGCTATGCATTTTGACCGCGGGTTTGCAATTTTCTATGCAACTGCCGAATTTTTGACTGATCTGTACCTATCTGATGTTAGAACTGCCCCTAATTACTTTAAACGATCACTCATATTACCTTCTTCCAAATAAACAACTTTCGATCCACGAGCCCGTGCTCCGATTCGCAACTTCCGTAATTCTGACAGACGTTTACATCTCGATGTTATCTCCGGCCATACATTCGCTGATAAAACTGACCCTAAACAATGTCTAGTAGTTTATCGTCGGACAAGCATTGCGAAGATAGCGATGGCCACGAGTGAAAGTGATGGGTTGGGCATTGACCACACACCTCACAACCGAAAACCAACTCTACCAGCGAAAAGCGAGAGTATAATTTTGTTTGGTCCTCGTCTCGCGTGAGACCTTACAAGCGGTGATATCATATTAAATGTTATTGTATAACGCCGTATAATGTGTGCCTTGGATACTCTTCGTGTTTGTCGACTGGCTCTCATAACACTTAATTTGCAGTGAAGCCAGCAAGTCAAATGAAAGGTTTCTAACCGCAAAGTCAAGTCCTATTTATAATTGAAGAAACTACTCGACTCTATAACCGTTGAATAGCTTAGAATGGAGCTCGGATTTTGCGCTTCTCTTATATATATGTTGGTGAATGTAAATATAAATACACGATAAGGTTGACGTAACCTGCACTAAAGATAAGGATATATATATTATGCGATAATTGATTGTATTTATAATATTTACTTACTTCCAAATTATATTTACAATACCTAAATAAAAAGAGCAGTGGTGACCCAGTGGTGAATAATTTTACCACCACTGCCCAAACGGTGAAGGAAAACATAGTGAGGAAACAGGCATTTAACCAAAAAATCGAAGACATATAACCATCATGTAACACTACTAATCCCCACTGAGCCCGCGTAGTATATTACTTCCCACTCCCTCTCAAGGACAGTAGGCCTGTGCCCCAGCAGTGGGAACAGGCTGATTAAGCATTCTGCAACTCCAAATCACTACAGAGACAAGCATTTCGCTACTTTGATCCAAAGAGTAACCATTCTGTTTAACTGATCTGTACAGAACATAATTATAACTTCTGTGGTCAAAAGGACCGGGTGAGGAAAGAGATAGATCTCGAAACAAATAATCTTAGAAACATAAAGGTGCTTCGTAATCACAATCGTCAGTTAACAAGCACCCCTTAATAACAACATAATGACAGGTCATGAGCAGAAGATGTCTGACATCTTCTGCTCATGACCTGCCATTTATTTATTTATATTTTTTGTTTGTTATTGTCTATTTTTTTAAATCCCTTAGTGAGACTTATAGCTGTTGTCCATCTGTGTTTTCGTGGCATCACAGAGGACCCTATAAGAATACCAGCGCTGCTTTATATTTTTTAAATATCGCAGCATTATGGTGAGCATAGTGGCCTTTTTGGCCTCGCTCAAGTCTATATTTTTTTTAAATGTTTATTATGTTAATTTCGTTAGTTATAAATACTCCTTTGTTTGTATTTTCGGTGCATGTCCCAAATAAAATATTTTTCTTTCTTTCAACTGAGATAATATAGCAGGTCAATGCTGCCCGTTCACCTAAAAAGAAAGACAGACCAATCTTAGATGCGTAGTGCGCGGAATTTCGTGAATGCAAATTACCATCCGGACGTGCCAAAGGCACAACGTTGCTCTGGTGCATTCCGCGGGAGATACCAGTGTCCACATTGTATGTGCTGTGGACGGTCATACCACTCCATAAGAATTACCTTCAACAAAGAGGGATTGTGGGAGACGAAACATTCTCGGACATTGTGTATGTCAAAGCATTCCATATCAGATAACAGACCTCTAATATTTTCGTTGTAAAATTTATTTTGTTTATCCTGTGTGAGAACGTTCGTATTGTTGTTATATCGAAGCGATACCCGTAATATAACCCCTAAAGGAAATCAGGCGGCAATTTAGGGTTACAAGCACGATTTGGGACTACGTTTCTGATAAAAAGGGTCAGGTATCGCCCTGGATTGGAAACCCGTTTGATATTGATAAGTCCTTGGGAATTAGGACCGACATGGTGATTTTGGTCCTGATAGCCAAACGGTAGCCACCGTTTGGCTATCGCAATGAAGGCCTTATGCTAATGACTCTTGAGGTGCTTAAAAATATTTATTCCATGGTGTAAATATCTCGCTGATGGTGGCGCGTGTGTTGGATCAATAAGCCCTCTTCTAAATGGTTGAGCTGCATGGTGCTAATCCATGCGTCATGTTCGTGAATGGGCGCTGTCAGTTGGGACT
The DNA here is from genome assembly GCA_949091785.1 of Polymixis lichenea. NCBI lineage: Eukaryota > Metazoa > Arthropoda > Insecta > Lepidoptera > Noctuidae > Polymixis > Polymixis lichenea. The sequence goes on along the minus strand of OX420948.1, from coordinate 20,297,069 downwards.
GATCATCTCTTATCTGCCACGGCTTATTTATTATTATTTTTTTCTTATCGTATTCTGGATGATTTCATGTAGGTACGTTTTTTATACACCGTTCTCAAATATAATTAATGCTATACCTAGTTAACTAATATTTTGTAACAAGATAATTTAAAAGATGCCCTTGGAATTTGTCGACCGTTCTTCGCCATAGGTCCTACTACGCTTTAGAATTATGGGCAACTAGCTGCATATTTCTGGCTGACCAACTCCTTGGCAATTCAGAAGCAGTAGAAGAAGTGCAGAAAACTAAAAAAAAAAATTTAAATAAATTATGGTCGAATTTCGACCACTAGGTGACCACTAGTTGAAATAAATGCTTGTGAGTTTGGGTAACATGTTTAATTTAGCAATTAACGTTTTTGGTATTTCACTTTAGTCATTTTAGGTTTTCCTGAGATTAGACTACAAAAAACAGCCAAAATAAAGCCCACTACGCTTCATCTCGCTCAAATCACTTGTCACCATCTTTTTAATCCTCCAACACTCAGAAACTCTTCGTAGTGGTTTGACATTTAACAGGTATCGTGGGAAGTAAATGTTCTGAAGATGTTTCAATCAATCAATTTACTTTCACTGTGAATGTACTCGGCCTTCCGCCACACGATGGTACTTGAGCACCTTGTGCCGAAGTGAGTTGGACTTCTTTTGTGGCTTTGAGTTGAGACAATAATGGTTTTCCAGCAATATGCTTATCACTCCTATCATTAGTCAGACCCTTCGATGTAAGGTTCTGTGATAAATTATTAAATCTAATTTCTAGGCATAGCTACAGTAGGTACGCACGTTTATTACCTGGCCTCTTATTCTATTGAAACCCCGTACTACGCTAGGCCAGATCAATGTCAAAGTGCTACTTTCGACGTGCGGTCAACTACTTGTTTTAGGTGTACATCCATATATATACACCTTAAGGACTATTTTTAACCCCCGACGCAAAACGACGGGGTGTTATAAGTTTGACGTGTCTGTGTGTGTCTGTGGCATCGTAGCTTCCGAACGGATGAACCGATTTTGATTTCGGTTTTTTGTTTGAAAGGTGAATTCGGGAGTGTTTTTAGTTGATTGCAGCGGTCGGTCGGGTAGTGTTCCACGCGCGCCTCAAAGAGATATCAGCACCAACTGATGGGGCCTGGAAGGGCCAATGCCTGCCAGGGGTGCGGGTTGTTCGAAAGAAATACCGCAGCCCCTGGGACACAGGCAACTGAGCGAACACGTGTGGGTTTTAGTCAGTAAAAGTCTGACACGCCCTCCCGCTCCACCCAGAGCGAGAGAAGATATTTGATGATTTCCCAACCAAAAAAAAAAGCACTCGGTCGGGGAGGTAAGGGCGGTTAACAGATGTGGTCATCGTGTTCACGGGGATTTTGTTTTCAAACTGTATAGATATGGATTTCTTCCATAATAAAAGGCTACACCACTGCCCAACTGAAGTTATGTTATGTGTTGGCTAAAACGATCAACAATATTATTAAGTCAGTCTGCGAATCTTGTATCGTTTTCTATTTAGCATAATTTATTCGCAAGGTCACAAAGTTTATGACGAAATCTTCTCTAAATATTAAGTTAATACCAGTTTTCTTCGTCCCAGCATGAAATAGTTAATTTAAAATCATAATCTCCGTATTAAAATATTATTCAAAGAAGATTTTATTACCTAGATGCAAATGATGTTGCCAGTAAACTGTACTACGCATTTAAGAATCTACACATTGATGTACCCAGTGTTAGGTGCGAAAGCCCGTAATTGGATTTGAGATTAAGCTTGATAGCAGATAACGCAGCCGACAACTAATTTGACACTACAAACCTAATGGAATCACGATGACAGCATCCATTAGATAGATTCCCAACACCTGCAACATTTATCTAATAGATCAGCCCCAGCTTTGTTTAGATAACTCTGTGAATGATCCAAATATCTAACTACAGCTTTTGCCAGCGGCTTCGCCCACCTAGAGGTCAGAAATTATCCGCCGGGAACATATTACTTTGATAAAATCCTATGTGTTAATCCAGGTTATAAACTAATTGTGTGCATAATTTCATCCAAATCCATTCAGCCATTTTTGCGTGATTGAATAACAAACATCCAAACATACCAACTTTCAAATTTCTAGAAGGATCTAATTAAACAAATAATTTCCTTTTTTCAGGTGGAATCACGTCCTTCTCTGCGATGTTAAACAATTCCGTACATGTTATCATGTACAGTTACTACCTCCTCTCTGCAGAAGGAAGCCCAAAGCTGAAGACAGTTCTCATCAAATACAAGAAATGGCTCACTATTATCCAGATGGTAAGTACGTTTGCTAAGAATTCGTTCAATATAACGGCCGTGTTCTACCTAAACGGACCTCATCATTATCATCATTTCAGCCAAAAGACGTCCACATCTGGACCTAGGTGTCCCCCAAGCACTTGGAACGTTTCTATGCGGCCTTCATAAGGTCATCGGTTACCCTTGGAAGATTTAGGAACGGCCATCAGTTCTGCGAGCAATGTGCCCTGCCAACTGCCACTTTTGGCAATTCTGCGGGCTACATTGGTAACCGACGTACGCTGTGAACGGACCTAAGGGAGTATTTCACCTTAAGACCAATAATTTTAGGTTAGGCTAAGTAAAAACGAAGTTTTTTGTATAAAAACTGTCGCCCATCATCAAAATCTTCTTTCATAACTCAGACATTTACCTAAAATTTCGTATGATTTTGTCGCCTTTGGTCTACTTATGACAAATTTATCATTCATTTTTCCCGAAAAAAATTTCATATGCTGCTGCCACATTAATTAATACTACATATCGAAGATACGATGGCTACTAACAACCGCTCGACAAAACTATACACAGGCATGACATGGGGTGTGATTACCAGTTTCATTTTCTATTTCTAGCAGAAAACGTTTCCTACAAAATTAAGTTTCCTATTTGAATGCATAGTGATGTATCCGCGGGGATGTCGAGAACTCAATTTCCTGCCAAACGGCTGGCAGAAATAGCAAGGTCGAACCTTACACGATTGACACTTTTAGAGCACTGGCTTTATCGGGCGATTTTTAATTCCTTTTCGTGTAGATATTTTGTACTGGTGCAAAATCTAAGTACTGGTTGTGATTCTTAGTTTATGTGTCATTAACTTTGATTTAATTAATTGAATTAGGCATGAGTGTTCTGTATTTGGAAGAACAATTCGTTTGTAAACTATGATCAGGTGGATACGTGATCAGGTGACCACATTAATAAATCAATTGGTACTCAGGATCGAGCGAGTGACTATGGATAAGTACGACTGCGGCATCTTGGTGATCAATCATGCTTGAAAATATATCGCTTAGCGCCGGGAGATGAAAATCGAACAGTCTGTTTTTACGACGCACTGGGATGCACTCTCTCGGGTTTTGAACAATCAATTCAACAGAGAGTTGAAAATCGAACAGTGTGTTTTTTCGACGCACTGGGATGCAATCTGTTCGGTTCCAACATTCAGTACAACGTTGAGAGTTGAAAATCGAACGTGTTTATCGACGCACTGGGATGCACTCCGGTGGGTTTCAACATTCAGTTCAACACAGAGAGTTGAAAATCGAACTGTGTGTTTTTTCGACGCACTGGGATGAAAACCCAGTGCACGATAAAATCCTGCTGGGATATTTTGACGTCGGAGCAAACGTGATTTTAATAAGTACGTTTTAAGGCTTTACTGTGGACATAAATTGCGCCGATTCCTATGGTCTATGGGCCCTTGAGGCATTGAGGTCGGGTCCATTGTCTATTTATATATTCGCAATAATGAATGCCGTTTACGGCTGGTTTCTGAGGTCCTCAGATAAACTCTTATTTAACTAATTTTAGATTCGACAAGCTTATGTATTTCAGCGAAGTTTTTCTTACGACTGACTGTTGTAATGCGCAATGTGTCAAGATTATTAATTCAATAAGTAGTTTATTTTTATGTATTCTTAATTTAATTACGTATTCAGAGCATGTGTACTGGAATGTGTGTAGGTAAATTGTGGTTACCTGTAATAGGGTGTACATTACAGGATAATGTATAGTATTACAAGTTATAACATAATAGGAGATAATTGTAATGTATCTCTCGTTGGTAACCCTAAAGGTGAAACCGCCAGGGTGGCTCACAAAATTTTAAGTGTCTTGCGTTTTCTGCAATTTTTGGGTTTGTCAAGCTATTTGTTGAAGACAACAGTATGTATTTACAGAATTATAACCATTAAACTCATCAATCAATACAACCGTCTAAGTTCACTTAATCCCATGGAATGTATTATAACATGAAATAGTTATTCAGTGGGTCTTTGTTATTTGTAACGGTCACGAATCATATTTTAATCAACATACAGGATAAGTTTTTATCCAGTGCGTAAACTGTAACCATGAATTCAGCATATCATTTTAGAACCCCTAGCGCAAAAAGTTTCTGCGCTGGGGGTCTAGAATGATTTGCTCAATTCATGGTTACAGTTTGCGCACTGGATAAAAACTTACTGTATAACCTGTCACTGACTTACAAATTGTAAAAAAGGAAGGAAATCATTTTGCGGGATACTTTACCGCATCCACCTTAAATAAATTATTGCTCGAATGAATAGGAAGATCGAACGGATAAACTAACGTTCTAAAACCATTAGAAACAGCTTTAGGCATGCAGTATTCAGTCCACTAATTGCTTCACGAATCAGCCCCCACTGTTTTATACGTCTCGATTCTGGATTTGTAACCGGTTGCGGGTTGATGGCAATAGGCTTGCCCCCCTATTACATGGGACTTCAACATAACTGGCGAAATGTGGGTGTACTATAGGTACAACTCTGCCCGACCCTTCGGAAACAAGGCCTGATTTTATGCTGTTGTTTTTTAAAAACGTAACTAATCATAGCACTGTACTTAATCGTTCTCAAATGACATAAGAATAGTCGAAATAAATGGACCGTTCCTTGGACGACCCGAAGGGTTACGGGTTGTCTGCCAGGGGTGCGGGTTGTTCGGGTGGGTTTTAGTCAGTAAAAGTCTAACACGCCCTCCCGCTCCACCCAGAGCGGGAGAAGTGATTTGATGATTTCCCACCCTAAAAAAAGGGAGGGTAATTGTTGTACCACCCTAAAAAAAAATTAACAAAATTCATTGCGTTATTTACGTTGTCGAGTAGACTACATTTTCAAACACATGAAGCAGTGGATTAGAAATATCCTTCAAAATTATTTAGATTCCGATCACCAGTGTGTTACGTAATTAGGGTAGGGGGGTTAGCTTCATTTGCATTTTATTATCAATTCCTTTGAGATAGTTCAACTGAATATGCTGACGATTTTGCCTCGTTTATGGCTCGTTTGCACATCAGATTGAGACTGATTGAAGTGGTAATTTTATTGGGAGCTTAATTATTATGCTGATGGGTCCTATTTCTGAGGTAGGTGCCGACAATTTAGTGACGTTGCGTTCTTTGCAGGTTACGTTATCAGGCTCAATTTGAGGTAGAATTTATTAACCCTAAGAATGTTTGTTGGTGAATTGGCGTACAGTAGAAAATGACATGTTAGCGAGCAACACAACAAAAAGACAACCGTACGATGTGGGGCAGAGAAGTAGTAGAAATTACCACAAATAATTTGGGATAATAGCTAAGATAAGAAAAAGAAGAAAAGACTCAACATCTTTTCTTCAATTCATTAGGGAACTTAATTTTCGCTTGGCGTTCTCCCGAATTTTTCGTTTTGCTCGGCTCCTAAGGCCCGTAGCGTGATGTTATTTATAGCCTACAACTTTACTCAAGAATTGGGCTATGCATGCAAAAAAGAATCTTTCAAATCTGAGTGGTAGTTCCAGAGATTCGCGTGTTCAAACAAATTTCATAGAAACTCTTTAGCTTTTATAGAATATCTAGGTATATATGTAAATATCGATTGTAAGGGACTACTCACACTTGTTCACCTCTGTTCAGCTTTTGTCCATATAAAACAACGATTTTGTATAGAGTCTGTTCAGCTTTCCGCGGATGAACGGATGCGTAAGCATCATGAGATGCACAAAATCGTTGTTTTAGTAGTCCCTAATAAGTAATTGAGGATTATCAAAAACATTGTCATCACTGATGAATCGAAATTGACGTCATAACTGTAACTACAACTAATTGCCATGATAAAATAATATTTCACTTTAAAATCTGTTCTGGTAAATGATGGTTTTTTTGTAAAATAAATAATAATGAATACTTTTTCTTTACAGATTCAGTTCACGTTGATGTTAATATACTCCTCACAAGTGTTCCTGCCGAGCTGCCCAGCACCGCTCGGCATCACTATACTATACTTTCCTAGTGTCATATTTGTATACTACTTGTTTTACAACTTCTTTAGACAAAACTATTTAAAAGATAAGAATAAAGTGCACAGTCATGTCAAAAAGAGTGGCAACAAATATATTTAGGTAGCGTCTCATTATGATTAGGAACTTTTGATAAGATTTTGAATTTCATTATTGCATTTAATGGCCGAGCATGTTCCTATAATTTACAGACAGTTGTAGGTTAAATTGTACCTTTACCAAAAATGAAGCAAATGCCTCATAGCTTTACAGAGTAGACCGTCCTATATGGAAGAAGCTAACACAAAATTAGCTTATGCAACTATTTATTTGCCCAGTTTGGAAATAAACAATACTACCATCAGTTAAGTCTGCCTTTCCTCCTGGTCACACCAGGGGAAAAATACACAAATACCACTATATTTGTGTATTTTTCCCCTGGTGTGACCTCAAATATTGTTCAAGTTGAAGTTAAGAGTTTTAATATTTTAGATTTATACATGTGCAAAGCTGTGTCTTGTCTCCACCTTGTCAGACAATGTCAGTTTCATTGGCTGCTCCCCCGTAGTTTGTTGTAATTTATGGATGATCCCTTAGGCCTAATGTGTAGATTTGTAAATACTAAACATGCCAGGAAGAATAAAAAGGAGCGAAAATTGTAACATCAAAATGAGGAACCACCAGTGCATACATAAAAAAAATTATCTTAATATATTGTGATAATCTCAACTGATAAAAATGTTCTTCCTATGAAATAAACACTTGCATTTTCCTATCAAATCTATACTTATCAGTTATTGTATAAAAAACAATAAATAAAGTTTATTCTAGTTTGATATTATGCAACAATTGGACAAAGGTTTTATAATAATTCATAGTAAGTTTTCTAGTTCTTATCAATGGTTAACTATGCTGTGTTATCCACAAATTGTTTTTTAATAAAAAATATGATGCATTTTTGCCTAATCATTCAGCTGTCATTACAGAGTATGATTAAACAAAATTGATATTTCTATTTTCCATTATCATTAGAAGGGTTTACTTGAACGTCTATTCTTAGTTAAAGCATGGACACTATATTTTTTCTACAAATATTTTTAGAGTCTAAGAAAAATAAATTAGTAACTAAAAAAAACTACCTAATAGCACCATAAGTTTGGGAGACCTATATATAGTATGCTTTCTAGTATTTTTAAACTTATTTCTATCATTTATCAGCAAGGAGTCTTTATATTGGCCATATACCCTCGCCTTTGCCTTACCTTGGCATCTATGGTACACATAAACAACAAACTCTAACCTTGACATTGCAACTAAGTTTTTAAACAGTTTGCAAATATTTTTATTCTTCTAATAATTTAGGTTGGCATAGTAGGTCGCGGTATTGAGCAGAGTCCAATTTAATGTGTATTTTTATACTTTTTAAGTGTTGTTCTGTGTGATTAACTCATGAGAAGGTTAAATCTTGAATTAAAATTTCGAATATGTATTGATGAACTTACGTATTTGAGTAATATTTTCAAGGTAGGTGAATTTAATGTAATAAAAACCGTGTAGAAATCACAGTTTTAATGACGATTAATTTGGTAATACGGTTAGTATGAAACGTCACTTACCGTGTAATAAGAAAGCAGGCCAGCATTCTCGTCCAACACGAACCACCGGTACTGCCAACCCTTCATCACATTTGTCCATTTACTTAGAGAACCCTCCATCATGATTACAAGTCAAAAATTATAGCAAAATACATGAAAATAAATAAAGACTGTGAATTTTACACTGCGGTATAAACCTCTTCCACCATAAATAATCCATATGTTTGACAGTTTGAATCTGTGTTGCTAGCTGTGAAAAACAAAAATCGCTGGTATAGGAATCGATTTTGTACGATTATTAGAATCGAATAAAATGCTACTGATAAAGCAACCCATTATTGCACCTATATACTCAAATGAAATATTTAACTGTGGTCTGTGTGGTATTTGTTATATTAGTGGACAAAATCAGATTTACATAAATTTGAGTCAAAGTTGAGAACAAAATGGAATCGTATTGGATTCCTCATTCTAATTTAATATAAATATACAGATGCCAACACAACAAGCTACCCCAAACTGTCAAATTTTCCCAATTGAACATGAACCTTAGGTAATAAAGTTGAAAATCTATCAAATAAATTTGACAGATTGGGGTAGCTTGATGTGCGTCTGTATTTAGTACAAAAATCTGATATCCACGCGCCACTAAACATTTTAAGAAATAATTAGATAAGCAGGGATAAAATGAAAGTAAGTTTAATAGGCAGTTATTTTATATTGTACAACCATTATCACTTTTGTAAAAAAAACAATTACGACTACACGCAACAATCGCGTTGAATTTAATTTAGTAATACTAATACTAGACTATTTACAAGGATCAGACACCATTTGGCATTTTGCATATCAATGTCTCCTTAACGATCTGCCGTTTTTCGTTTTACTGTAACCTGATGATATTGACACTTGGTTTGTGTTTCCCTGATCTAAGTTTAAGCCTGATAAGTCTACAAATAATGGCACATTTTCAGAACCTTCAGCAGCTACGTCGTCGCTTTTATCCTTGTTGAAATTTTCTGGAGTCCCCTCTCCTTCAATGGCCAGTGATTCAACGTCTTTGCTAAGAGAGTTGTTCTCTGCAGCCTCAACGAATGCGTTTGATAGGTCACCATCGAGTTTGTTCACGTTTCCTGAAGCAATGTCGTACATGAAGATTTCTTTTCCATCAGCAGCTTCAGCATCTCTGTAAACAAACATGTTTCGTTATAATGATATTATGATACAGATTGTTTGGGTTTTTAAACTGAAAATACAATAAACACTATAATTTCTTACCCAGTCACAAGCAAGACGACCGATTGCAGATCAGTAGCAGTCTTCTTCTCAACATCCAACCACTTCTTGAAATTGTTCTTTGTTGGTCGTTTGAGTACTTCTTGCAAGCTTTCACCAGCGACAAATTTAATTCCTTTTAAGTTTTCTTCGGCTGCTCGTTCTTTCCTCGAATGGGCACCTAAGGCTTCAGTCTCAACGGGAGCCAAAACAACGACCGAAGTTACTTTTCTCCCCTTAAGGACATCCGGTAGCGGAAACTGATTACCACTCACTTTCAATGGCAAGTATCTGTTATACCTTTTGTCGTTCAATGCGACGGGATCAACTTGTGTGGCATTTTTTTTTATGTATTTCTCAGCCAGTTGCTGTCCTTCGGGAGTTTCAGGGTTAAAATGAACAACTTTCATTTCCACAGCTTGACCATTTGGCGGAGGAGCCACGTAACTGGCAACGTTTTCTGAAGCAGCGAATTCTTGGTCATCTTCAATGTCTTCATCAATTCTAGATTGAATAGAATCTCCGTTAGGCTTGACATAGACAGGTCTATTTTCACTAGAAGCAATTTGTTGACCACCACCAGCACTAAAGAAGTTAGCCAGCTGGTCTGGAGGTAGGGAATCCAAAGGCGTTTCTCCTACTTTATCGTAATCCAATACACTGATGTCAGCGTTGTCTAAGATCCCTGAAGACAACAGCTGCTGACGAAGGTCATCTGGAACTTCATCAGGAAGTTCGAAAGTGGGCTTCTTTTTCTTTTCTTCCTTTTTAGTTTCTGGTGCAAACGTTACTGAATTCTGCGTAGAAGACACGTATTTCGACGTTGTTGGTTTGATTTCCACCGTCCTGGATGTTGATTGATAGTAAGGAGAAGACGCTGTGCTTGTGGGAAACGTAGGATGTGGTCGTGACCTTTCTTGGATGTATTGAGATCTTGGCGATGTAGCTTGAACTTGCTGCTGGTAAACGCTCTGGTATTGTTCTTGTTGTTGCTGCTGTTGATGCTGTGAATGCAGTAGTTGCGCTTGTAGTCGTTGGATTTCTTCTTGTTGCTTTTGGACGTTATGCGCTAACTGTAACCTAACTTGTTCCTGTTCCGTATCCAATTGTTGCTGCTGCTGTTGATATTGCTGCTGCTGCTGTTGTTGTTGCTGTTGTTGTTGTTGTTGACGATGTTGTTGTTCGTGTTGGTGACGCTGTTGTTGTTCTTGCTGCTGACGCTGCTGTTGCTCTTGTTGTTGGTGACGATGTTGCTGTTCTTGTTGCTGGTGACGCTGTTGTTGTTCTTGTTGTTGGTTATGCTGTTGTTGTTCCTGTCGATGTTGCTGTTCATGCTGGTGACGCTGTTGTTGTTGATTATGTTGTTGTTGCAGTTGATGGTACTGTTGTTGTTGACTAGGTGTTGGTGTAGGTTGACTAGGGCTAGACTCTCCAAGACCACTGAACGGTTGAGACGTAGGTCCATTAACAGTAATGTGCTGTTCATATTTAGATATAGCCGGTACCAGTTCACCTCCACCAGGAACCAGGCCACCAATATTTTGTTGATGTTCAATGTTTGATGGGTGACCAAAAGGCTTTTCTGACGGTGAGCCTTGGTGGAAAACATCAGGCGTTGGCGAGGGTTGAGGATGGAAATTGTATAAAGGAGCAGCAGAAGGTGATGGAACAAACTGATTCTGAGGGGAGGGAGATGGAGAGGGGAATGAGTGTTGTTGTTGGAACGGAATCTGAGGTGATGGTCTAGGTAGCCCCTGGGGTCCTTGGTGGAAACTGAATTGTTGTTGGGGTTGATTCTGTAGGGAATGTTGGTGGAAAGGTGGGCGATTATCTTCAATAAGCGGTGGGGAAGGTTTCAGATTAAAGAATGGGGATGCACTGGGGTTTACAGCGATAGATGGTTTATTGTGGATTGAATCGAATTGCTGACCTGGTCTTTGCTGAGGAAGTTGTTGGTTAAGCGGAACTATTGGAGGGCGGCGATGCTCTTGGAATTGAGTTGGGCTTGGGCTGGGACTTGGGTGACCGAAAGACTGCAGGGGCCTGTTAAGTAGCGGTTGCTGTTTTGGACGGTCAACTTGTTCGGTAGTGATAGTGTGATAATTCTCTTGCAAGTATTTAGGATCGTCAAAATAAGTCTTAGGTTGCGATGGGAAAGGTCTCTGTGGTCCGGAGTGGAAGCTAGTTCTTGGGGGTCCATTGAACTGTGGTCTTGAGGGAAAGGAAGGTGGATTATTTATGCGTGAATGGAAACTGGGTCCATTGTTTGCTCTGGGGAATGAGACTGTAGGGAAAGCAGTAACTGGGCTAGGAGCAGTTGGACTGCCAAAATGTTGTACAGGACCGATGGGGCCATTAGAGAAAGCTGCGTTGAAGGTAGGAGTTGGTCCAAATGGGATACGGGGTGTTTGAGGCTGTTGTTGGGATCTGAACGGTGACACTGAAGGTCCTTGTCTTGGCAGCTGTTGTTCACTGGGTACGGGTTGAGGCTGGAATTGGATTCGACTTTGAGCTTGCGGGGGTCCAGATCTGAAAAATTGTGACTGCTGCTGATGCTGGTGTTGGTGTTGGTGTTGGTGTTGTAAGAAAGATGGTCTGGTACTGGATTCCACAAACTGTGGCTTCGGCGATGCTGATCGTTCTAATTGCGGATGACTTTGATGAATTTCGACGCTATGGTGGCTCTGCGGAGGTGAATTGGGTAATGCAATAGCCGGCTTTGGTGCTGTCTCTTCATGGTGTTCAGAGTGACTGTGGCTTTCACGCCTGTCACTATAATGGCGGCCTTCGTTGCCGAAAGTAATTTTTACACTGCTGTCACTGTGGTACTGTTCGGATTCCGGCTTGATAATGGCTCGTAAAGTGGTTGTCTTTGAAGGTAAATAAGGCACAGGAGTCACCGTCACATACTCGTCTTCATGTTCATGATGTTCGTCTTCTTCGTTGGTTGGAGGAGTAATAGCGGGGATGGGTTTTTCATATATAACCTTGTCCTTAGAATGAGGGTCTTTACTGTATTTGACATAGAAAACGTGGACAGGTTCCTTCTTTTTCTTTTGAATTGGTTGAGGTGGAGGTGCCGGCAGGGTCTCATTGGACTCCTTGATAATAATTTCGATGATGGGTTCAGGTTCTTCGTAGTACTGAGGATGGTGACTGTACAGAGGAGCGGTTGGCAAAGTGCCGTAAGGAGGACCGTAGCTTTCGGCACTGGACTGGTCTTGTAAATTCAGGATTTTGGACTGAGCGTAGATCTCATTTTTGTTTACAACTGCTTCTTCTAAGTTTTCCTGATTGCGGTCGTACAGCGGATCCTTTTGCGAATACTGCACGACTGGCTCCATCTGAACCGCGTATGGCGGCAGTTTTCCTTTTGTTGGGGCATGAGAAATGCGACGGTTGTTGCCCAGTGCTCTGTAATGCTGAACTCTTGAATGTGGGAGTACGAGAGAGTACTGTAAGTTTTCATGCGTTCTTATGTTGTCCAATTGTCGTTTCGGTTTCGTTTTTGCCGTCGAATTCTTTGCCGTTGCTATGCTGAGCACAGCCAAGGCTGTGACCTGAAACAAGAGAAATAATAATGTTAATCGATTAGGTAAACGAATATTTTATCGATAAGATTTTTTGCATCGGGCAACTTTTTATTATGACAATGGCTTTTGACAGAGTAAGGGTCTAAACTAAGGTCTAAACAGAGGTACTAATAAATCTATCACTAAAACCTGTGTTTTTAAAAGAAGTTCATCAAGATTGTCAGTAAGAATAAATCTTCGTTATCTCATTGGTACAGCTAATACAAAGAAAGTTTTATTATTTTAATGTCGTATGCACTTGTTAAAGTAGACAATAACAAACAAAACCCATTGTAGTCGTACTGTGGTCGCCTGCGCCTCCACTTCCCATAAATAGTGATGTACAGACGTTATGAATGTATAAACAGTCAATAGAATCGATTTCATGGTGGATCGAGTGAGTGGGAAATCATGTTTTTTTAATTTGTTTACATTTGTCGCTTCGCAGTTGTTTGACGATATTATTGAATGTTTGTTGTTATCGATTTCTTACCTAATATCAATTTCCTATTTATGTAATTTTTAAAAGAAATCGACATTCTGCTGAGTAATAAAATTTATTTATTACGTATTAAATTCGGTAAATTAAAATACCGATTGATTTCCGCCCGCCTGTCTTAAATTACTTATCGAAAGTAAAAGTCATTAGCAAGATTAGAGCGGTTCGATGAATTATGTAAATTGAGATGGGTGTTCTGAAAACAGCTGTTTGCCACACACACACTGGCTGGTCTAGTTTTGGTAGGTAAGATACGTTTATGGGACGGCGCTATCGGTGTCTGTTTCTGTTCTATTTTCCTGAATAGAATGATGACAGGCAACTGAAAGAACACGGGTGGGTTAGCAAAAAGTTTAGTCAGTAAAAATCTGACACTCCTGCCTGCTCCAACCAGAGCGGGAGAAAAAAAAAATGGCTGTCGCAATTTTCTTACTAATAAATCATTCGAAATTAGTATTATCATCAGCCTTTATCTCTGATTTGCGTATCATCGGCATTTTTTTGTTCCTGGTGGGAAAATCGATGGTCGCGATCACCGAGTCGTAGGAAGCGGTGATCCCCTGTGAAATTGTCATTTCGCAGAAGGAGGCTGCGGAAAGAAAGAGAGAGATCGAGACCACTCTCTTGATCCGCAGCAGGCGGACCGGGCGTCGGCGGAGGACGGATGACATCGTTTTCCAGCCCTCCTAAACAGGTCCTGAGGGACGGCGGACTCGGGGACGTCTACCGCCGCATCCAGCAGGTATCTGCCTAGCCTAACCTTTTTCCAACTTTGACTTCCACTTTAACCAGTTGCAGCAAAATACCAGTAGGTATTTTACATAGACAGTTGCTGTGACTCTCACAACATAGTTACTGGGTAACACCGTAAGGTGTAAACCAAAAGGGTATCCTTTGAACTGATTGATAGAATGAAATCCGATGGAAATTACGCCACGCCCGCGCCGGCGCCGCTCCGATCTTAGCCCGAGTTCTGTGGTTCTGTCACCCTAGCCAAGATGACAAGGAACAAACAAAGAACGCAATGTAATATTCAAACACGTCATTATTATGAGGAAGATACGAGTAAACACACACACACACGACGTAACGACGGAGAAAGTGTTTTGATGTGAAAAGGTTCGTGTTTGCCCACTTTGGGACCACAGCCTGCGCTTGCGCGGATGGCACGCGCGGAAGCGATTTGTGATGTCAACGCACTTTGCACAATAGAAATCTGGTTATGAATAAATGAGGATGTGTTTAATTGATGTCTGTAGGCTGATTGAGTGAAAGATTGACTAAGTAGTTGGTTTATTCTATTATCGTACTTATCTACCATAAGCAGGTATGTAGTGTATGGTCTGCTAGTTATTTATGTACTATGAATAGGTAGTCTACTTGCGGAACGAATACTAACACATCAGATTATGAAATGTCAAATTATTTAGAAAACACTTACACCACAACCAACCACAAACACCGGAAGTTTTTGTTCAACTCTTGACATTATTTAGATAGAAGGTCTAATAAAGCAACAAAAATTGCTTAGGCTGTTCGCTGTAGCTGTTTTAAAAAGCCGCTTATCGCTTGCTCTTGCGCCGCTAGCTCCAAGGAAATTTGGTAGGCTGCCCAGTCGACCAGTCCGTCGGCATTCCAATAAGATTAAAAGTATACCACGGAAAGCCAACATCCACTTTTGATTCCGACACTCCCCTCGACTGGACTCCGAAATTTTGATAGTCATTTTCATATACTTTTTATTTTATTGTAGAGAAGCGTGAAATAAAGTTGTGTTCAGTGAAATTGGTGGTGCAAGCATATTGAGTGAGTATTAGGTTTTGAATTGCGTACGTAGGTCAAAACTGACACAGCACAAAATTCTAAGGTTGAATTACACCATTACACTTAACGCGAGTAGCACGTCTAAGCCACGTTCAAGAGCTGTCAGTCTCAATGAATATTGACACTGACAGCTCGTCAAAGCGGTTTAGACGGCTGATCTCGTTCCGTTTTTTGGTGAAATCCGTCATAAAGTGTAGACTTTGGCCAATGACATTGGTACTATGGAAGTTTTGATCTGAAACGAGTGCTCTAGTTCTCTAGAAGATCTAGTTATACCTACCACCTGCTTACACAATTATATTTAGTATGATGATTAATACATAATTATATTACCTATGCATTGAATCCTCATGTACCATGCCTATATAAATAGTTTTGAGTTTTATCTCTCTAGTTTTATCATTTGACTGTACATCGCCAGAAGGAGTATATGCAATATAAAATGTGGAAATATTTCAGTACTTAACTCATTTGCAACGAAAGCAATGAGTTATTGTGAATCACTCTCTTAGCATCCGTAGGTATTCATAAAAAAAATCTTACCTAATGCACGTTGCAAAATGCATTCTTTTATCTCGCAACACTGACATTATGCACGGTGTTGCCAAATTGAAAAAAAAAAGTAAAAGTTTCCGTTTCGGTCAAACCTGCGGCCAGCATCCCAAAAGTGGAATAATGGGTGTTAATGTTTCTTATAGCGTAGGCAGTGAAAATTCTTGCAAAATTGAGTCAAGCAACTGTCAATGTGGGTCGTAGTATAATTTGCACCAAATTATCAATGGTAAAAATTTTGTAAATTTTTGTAGTTTTTGGAGCTGCTCACACGCAACCAGTTCCGGCAATTAGCATTAGGAAATACTGTGTAAATAGTTATAAGTACAATTGCTACATAACTATCCAATTATCAATAGATATACAACCTTATGGCTAGGCTTCAAGTAGTCTTATAAATAGCGAATTGCAAGTATGCACAACACGGCAGCGATTATGGAGTCGACTATAACATTGACATGACGGCTGATGGAAAGGCTGTACCTACTCTCTTTATGAGATATATGGAAGAAAAATACGAACTATGTCGACTTTTTCCTAAAAGTCGATATAGTTCGTATTTTCATTTGAAGGCTTTTTTAAGTACTTTTTGTATTCCGATCGTGGCTGTGACTGCTCATTTTTTTTAACCTCTATTTTATTTTATAACTGTTATGTAATCCAACTAACAATATCTTGTACATTCTTTTAATTACCCTGCTAGTGCTGTGCACTTCTGTAAGTGACTAATTCACAATTCCTAAAACTGTTTGTGATTTTTGTTTGTGTTTGTCTTAGTGAATAAGTCGTTGAAGTGCCTTATCAATAAATAAATGACAATAATCAATGATAGAGTGAACTATTAATCGGCATAGTGCATTTCACGAAAGTGTTTCTTCCGCCATCATTTTGGTAGCACGGAAATTCATAGCTTTGTTTTTTTTTTTTCAATATTGAACGTATTCCAACATCTCCATCTTCCAACATTACGGTGAAGGGAATTCTTTCGTGAAACGCACCAGAGTTTGCTCATTATTGTTTCCCTGTTACCTCCACAAAGTCAACCCTTGGATAGTTTTAACAACAGAAAGATAACCATTGACAAAGACGATCTTCAGAATACAGCTAGTTCAAAAATAAAATCAAAGAATTGTGCCTATGTCTTTACAGTACAAGAACATCATAACCATGTGCTCAAGAAAGTACGTTTCACTGTTCCTTTGTATATAATTGCCGTGTTTAACCTTTACGACTGTGGCTGCGTTTGCGCAATAAATCTGACCACTCTCTTGAGCTTTGCATCATTTTGCTATATTATTTTAATGTTTTCCCATACTGTTCTGGTATTTAGCGCATTGGGAAGTTTTTGCAACATCTTGCAAAACTTAGCTTGGACTATTGTCCGGTATATACGTGACTATTGCCCGGTTCCTGTTTGTGAAAACTTTTTCTTTCTTACCATAACTGTACCTGGCGATCTCTCGCGTCCGACCCTGGTCCAGGCCATGGTACGGAGCGAGAGTACATGGCTAGCAGTCGCCTCCTTCAGTGAAGCAGTTATGCTCGCAAAGAGGGAGGCGGCGCACGTGAGGGAGATGCAGTACATGCGCCCTCACAGCCGTGGCCTACGCAGGAGACGCCCTGGGCGTCGGGAATCCCAGGCTGATTCCCGGCCACCGTAGGCACGGGCTTGCGGACGGCGAGTAATGGGTAGCTCGCTGTCCGGTAAGGACCAAGCCCGGGTCGACGGCGCGTTGTGTTCCACGCGCGCCTCAAAGAGATGTCAGCAGCAACTGATGGGGCCCGCAAGGGCCGATGCCTGCCAGGGGTGCGGGTTGTTCGAAAGAGATACCGCCGCCCCTGGCACACAGGCAACTGAGGGAACACGGGTGGGTTTTAGTCAGTAAAAGTCTGACACGCCCTCCCGCTCCGCCCAGAGCGGGAGAAGTTATTTGATGATTTCCCACCCAAAAAAAAAAAAAAAAACCATAACTGTACCTACCGTATCTTTTGGTAATACATAGTGGATCTTTATGGCTTTGGAGACCAAAGAAGTGATGGATTGACTGTGTGAATGATGATATGGTTAGAAAGGGTGTTACTACTTAGATGACGACTAATAGAGAAGTGCGGAAGAAAAGGCCATTTTGCGCCGACCCCTAATAAATTGACATAAAAGGGCAGGAGAATAATGATAGTGGACTTTCAATAGACCTTGTTTTAACGCGTCTAGAGTGTAAGGTGTTCTTCTAAACTATCGAAACTAAACTTCGATACTTTCGAAACTTTTCTTGTCGGAATTAATAACGTTTCGTAAAAGCAAGTCTGTGTTGACTGTTGACTCGTCGCAGGTAAAACTGTTGCGCGGTCTTTTATCACCCATAAACTTATGTCCATACACGGAAGCTTTTGTTTTCATCAGCACGTGCGTCCCAATGACTTAAAAACACAACTCTGTTAAATTTTCCTTAATAGGCAACTGAGCTAAGAAATAAGCAGATACACTGTTGACCAGCCATAAGAAGATTATCTATAGCGAGTTAGCCATTTGAAGGCCTTCCAACAGCTGCATTCTATAATTCAACAGTTTGTTAATCTCTCGTTAGCTGTCATAAATAACAATTTAAAGTGCACCATTCGGATTTGCAATTCGATAATCCTGGTTACTTTATCTATTTTGATCTCTAGTTAAACTGAGAAGGTAAACAATGTTGCGCGGTCTTTTATCAACCAAACACTCATGTCCAAAGACGGAAACTATTGTTTTCATCGACACTTGTCCCAATTACTTATGAACATATACCTTAATCGGCAACTAAACTAAGAAATAAGCAGATTTACTACTTACTAGCTATAAGAAGATTAACTAAAGCGAGTTAGTCATTTGAAGGACTTCGAACAGCTGCATTTCATAATCCAACAGTTAAAGATAGATTTGCTACCACAGGTGCACAGTCTGACTACCCGACGATTTATTTGCTAATCTCTAGTTACCTGCCATAAATAAGAATTTATGAACCACCATTCCGATTTGAAACTCGATAAGCCTGAATACCTAATCTATTTTGATCTCTAGTTAAGGTCAAAAGGTGAAACTGT
The DNA here is from genome assembly GCA_949091785.1 of Polymixis lichenea. NCBI lineage: Eukaryota > Metazoa > Arthropoda > Insecta > Lepidoptera > Noctuidae > Polymixis > Polymixis lichenea. The sequence goes on along the minus strand of OX420948.1, from coordinate 20,278,316 downwards.
TGCGCGGTCTTTTATCACCCATAAACTTATGTCCAAAGATGGAAGCTATTGTTTTCATAAGCACGTGCGTCCCAATTACTTAAGAACACATGTTAAAAATCTATTCCTTATTAGGCAACTCGGCTAAGTAGTAAGCAGATACACTAGTAGTCACTAGTGTATCGCATTGTGTGTACTCGCTTTAGTTAATCTTCTTATAGCTAATAAGAAGATTAACTAAAGCGAATTGGCCGTTTGAAGGAATTCGAATAGCTGCGTCGTTTACTCCGACAGTTAAATATAGATTTACTACCACAGTTGCGCAGCCTGACTACCCAATGATTTATTTACTAATCTCTAGTTAACAGCCGTTAATAAGAACTTATGAATTTAGAGTGCCTCGTTGGTCTAGTGGTCGCATGCGCTACCGCTAAGGGGAAAGGTCCTGGGTTCGATTCCCGAGTCAGGCAAAGTGTTTTTGGGTTTGTTGATCTGGAATTTCTCAGTCCGGAATCCGGATTTGTGCTTGGTTGATGGCAATACATAGACTTGCCCCCTATGACATGGGGCTTAAAGATAACTGGCGAAATGTGGGTGTAAGTAAGTAGGTACTATTATAAGTGCACCTCAGCTTAACCCTTTGGAAAATACAGGCGTTATGTGAACTTAGAGTACATCATTCCGACATGCAACTATAGAGGTACTCAGCCCGACTACCCAATTTAGTTTAATCTCTGGTTAAAGGCAGTAGGTACTTGTGAGTACTAATGAAAGTCGAAGGATGTTGCATAGGGCACTCGACCTACATTTGTAAGCTTTGCATCTTCAGTTTGTGAGATTAGTTGAAGATAATGCGTTTGCGCACGTTTTGAAGATTTATCATTCCCCTTATAAAGCTCCTTACCGTTTGAACAAGTCAAAAAGTAGTTTTCCAAAAGCGTAAATATTTTAAGAAAATGTTTTGTTTTCAAGTCACTTATCATCTACTGTACTTTACACTATACTTCCTAATTCCTATTATAAAAAAAAAAAAAAACTTTTATTTCAGACCCATAAAATCCATTTGGTTAGTATACAAACGACTTAGAAACTAGTGTTAGTACTTACATCTACTGGAGAATTAACAAAAACTATATTTATTAATTACTACGCCACAGTTGCATGTAGGCGGATCCAATGTCCCAGTATGGGGCTGTCCCATCTATCCGCTATAGCATTCAGGATGCTGTTGGGGCTGGCGCGTACCCTGCGCATGATGGAGGCGCATCGCTTGCGCATGATGGCATGAAAGCCATCTATTCCCGCCTCAGCGAACATGCCGGAAGCACTGCAGTAGCGTGGCAACCCCATCAACACCCTGAATGCATTATTGTATAATAAATGTGAAAACTTGTATGTTTAGATGTTTGGAAGTTTCTTACTCAATCACGCCAAAGCGGCTGCATGGATTTTGATGCAATTTGGCATACAGATAGTTTATAACCCAGGATAGTTTTTATCCCAGTAGTATCTACGTTCCCGTGGGATAATTTTCGACCTCCATGTAGGGGGAGCTATTGGCAAAATTTAGTTATCAATATTTTGAACGCGGACTGCAAAACCAAAAAATATAATTTAGTTTTTTCCCGTTTCCGTTAATTAATAACAAAATCATAGCAGTTAGCACCTACGCTGATGGAAAGCTACAGTCTCTTAACGCCCACAGACTCAAAATACCAGATAAAATAAATCACCCAGCACGCCAAAACATAAAATCAACTTCTCTTTTTATAGAATCACCTCAATCGCGTAACATCATTACATGAATTGCGTCCGCGCAGCGCATCTACTTCATATTAGACAGTCATTAGGTTACACACGTAATAACAACTGGCCCATATTGGAGTGCTCAGCAAAATGACGGGCAATTTAGAATGTGGTTACACTTAGGGTCACCATTTGACAGCTTCATGGCAACGAATATTTAACTTTACTTTGAAGATACATTTGAGACAACTTAATGTAGTTGGACAGGTGTGCAATAGCACACACTAGCCTAAAATAAGCAGCCTATAATGTCATTATTGCTGCAGCACAGGCCTTCTCTCTGTGAAAGGCATGCAATAACAGAGAGGCAATAAGTACTGCTGTTCTGTTCAATATGTTTAACTCAGACTATTTACTTTGTGCGTTTTTTTACCGACCGAGCTTTGCTGTTTTTTTTTTGGTTTGACGTTTTCTAAAAATGAAACCTAGCTAGATCGATTTATCGCCCCCGAAACCCCCTGCATACTAAATTTCATGAAAATCGTTGGAGCCGTCTCCGTGATTCACGATTATATATATACAAGAATTGCTCGTTTAAAGGTATTAAATACTAGTTTTTGCCGGCTTCGCCTGCGTGAATGTCGGAAATTCTCCCACGGAAATCTTGAGTGCTTAAAAATGTAAATAGGTACTATACAGGATACGTTTTTAAACAGTGCGCAAACTGTAACCATGAATTCAGCAGCGCAGAAATTTTTCGTCGGTTATACAAAAAAGAAATTAGCTGTTTCATAGAAAATCTACGCGGTCAAAATGTATGGAACAGCTGATTTATTTTCTCTCTAGTCTAGAATGACATGCTGAATTCATGGTTACAGTTTGCGCACTGGTTAAAAACTTTTCCTGTAAGTATAGCTAGCTAGCTTGACAGCCCTAAAGTTAATTTAGTCATTACTGCCTCTACTCCTTATTTTACCAAAGAAGTCGGTATATCTCTGTTCTCAAATACTTCGTTGGGTCAAAACCCTGGTTGCGCCCGCGCCGTAGAGAGTCATTTAGATTCATTTACCGATTAGTTACGCCCCGGGTGATTTGCAACGAATGTTTGTCAGTTTGTCACGGTTCCTCGGGTTAAAGGTTAATGGATTATTTTTAAATTCTCAATTTAGAATGCGTAGATTTTGTTTCGGTTAGAGTTGTTTTGATATGGAAGAAATTCGGGTTAGATTACTAGTTGGCAACTTTTACTGCTTTTAAACTTCTTCAAATTCCTTTGGTGAATAGTTTAGTCAGTCAGTTCTTATTAGAAAACCAAAGGGCAATAGTAGACTTCTTATGGTCTCTCATGATTTGAGCCGAAAGAAGTTCAGTGCTCATTGGCCTTTTATAAAAGATTGTCACAACTACCGGTCTTGTGTTGGCCTCATCCATCGTATTCCCGGGATCTTACGGCCTCAACATAGTGACGTTATATCGGGATAATAAACCGATAACAATGATGGAAAAGTAGAAAATAACTACTTAGGATTGGCTAAAGCTACCGAAAACCTTATTTCAATCCCATTTTGAAGTTCGTTGTAGACACTTGTAGACGTACGAAACGCTTTGGAACCCGTTGCCACTTGTCTTTGTCCTCCGTTGCTGGATTTTACTTAACGCTGATATATTTTGGTTCAATTTTTTTAATTATTCTAAGCCAAATATTATTCAATAGAACATTCGTTTCGTGACCTCGTTCATTCCTCGCTCATCTACAGAAGCTGAGCATCATCGCATGTATCGCGCTGCGCGTGAGCATTGCATAACGTTATGTATCTGTGTAAACTCTTGAAATTGAAAGGCGTTCGCCATTTAACGGGCCGTCACTTGCAAGTGATGAAACTTTGTATTTCAGTTACTTTTACGGTAAATGTTACAGCAAATAATGTTCTGGAGCTTTCTCAATGTGAAAGATAGTTTTGCAATGTATGTGTTCATTCATTTTTATTTAATGTTTAATTAAAGGCACCTAAGTGGCAATTATTGCAATTAAGATTTCTTCTTGTATGAGATGATCGTATAAACCTTACAAAATTGGCTTTTATAATAATTTTATTGACTTAGGTAGGTTTATATTTTGTTGCACACCGACCGCTTAACAAATATCAAGAACATTATAGTAGGTATAAAGATTAGACTTATCACTACATTTACTTACTTAGGTATGTATGTAGATATTAGCGACCCGCCTCTGCTTTTAATGGTTTTTTACGACTGTACAAAACATCGTGATTTCTGTATTATATCTAAGTTTAATGTTTTTTTTTTTCCCATGAACCATTCGGTTACCTAAACATTCTCTAAATTATGGTTGAACCCGCATCAAAATCCGTTGCGTAGCTTAGAAGAACAACGCGGTCACACAGACAGAGATGAAAGAAGACTTTATAAATAATATCTATGGATAAACTTAGCCTTCTAAGATTGAAAATTGCACGCCCCTCCACTGTTTCTCGCATATACATTTCAAATGTTTGTATAGCATTTTTAGTGGAGGGCCTTTCAATTTTAGATTCGGCGATCCTCTTCTAAAGCTTATTAAGACCAAAATCTAAGGACTTAGCTTTTAGGAACCACAATCTAAGGACTTAAATAAAGTCTGCTGCACCAAATAGAGTAATTAAAACGTGGTCATAGTAAGCACTGGACCCATACAAATCTTATCCTACTTTCTTACTCAATACAACCTGTCAGTTTACTCCAATAAATCAGATCTTTCTACTTTCCTTGACATCATCATAACGTAATGGCTTCCTAGTCGACCACTAATCGTAGTTTGTACTGTTCATACTATTAGGGTGCGTACACACTCGCGTGCAAGACTTGCGTGCTGTCGCTAACTTGCGATACGCACTTTCAAACACGCAAGGTGCCTGTGACTCTTCTTACACGTTCATTACTGTACCTAACTATTTTAAGGTTTTTACTTGGACGAGACATTGCTTTTTAGATGACTGAAAGTAACTATTGAAGATTAGATTATAGCTACAATGGTATTATATTTTTAAACACCTCGTCAGGTTTTTGTCAACGGCAAAGTCTTGAACATGTCGTTGGGCTTTGGTAGTTAGGTACTGTCACTTGCATCTCAATTGATTCTAACGTTACTTTGAGGGACAACCACTTAGTTGGTGAATCAAGCGTGACTGACACTTCAATAAGTGAAATAATCACTTTGGTAATCTGTTCGAAAAAAAAATCGAAAAGGATAAAGCATCTATAGATGTGCATTTTGCATGTTATTTATTAGAATTTGTTTAGTTAAACTTCTCGCGCACAAAAAAAAGATGGACTTAATGCTTTAAGCATTCTCTACCAGTGAACTAAACGTTGCACCTCAACTAAACACCATCAAATTAATTAAAACCCACAAGGTGGTGAGAACTTGCATTTGCCAATGTGTAATGCCCCTTAAATTGACTTGAAGGCTGACATTTGTGGCAATTTGCCAGGTCGTGGGAATGGGAGGGATGGGAAAAAATGTGGCAAACATAATTGTGTGGTGATCTTGTTTACATGGGATTAGGGCAAAGCGAGTATTAACCACACTGGTTACTAGTAACCTATAGTTAGTTGATGACTGAGTGCGTCTCGATGGGAAGTAGTCTTGTTGGCTTAGTTTCATTTTGTAAAAGCTGTTGCTCTTGTTTGGCTGGTTTACCTCCGTTACAGGGCTTTAAGTATGTAAAGGAAATATTATGTTTTCGTTTGGCCATGTTTTTTAATGTCAAAAAAAATGAAAGTTGCAATATTCTTACGTACTATTTGGCTTTAAAATCTTTTTATATCCGGTCCATACAATAACATACTGATTGAGACTGAAAATTATATTACAATTATTGAAAAATTTATTCTAAATTGTAGTATAGAAAATTTTCAATGCTGCTGTACTGTCCAATGGCTGTCACATAAGGGCAAAGTACTTCGGTAACCCAGGTACCCTGCGTGAGATTTTCAGTAACATCAAGGCGTTACTGGCCTTCCTTGAAGAGCTGGGGGTAGATCGAATAACTGATTCTCCCCCACCCGTACGCAAAATACGCGCTTTGACATGGAGTTGCGGACACCAGCACGTATTACCTATTAATCTTCAGTCTCAGGCCTAGATTTATGAACTTAACTTCGGTCAGATAGAGACAGAAATAACGCTGGGCCTAACTACGTTAAGCTAAGCGTTAATTCTGACACTGTCGCACCTGTCGTACAACAGTCAAACTACATATGCAAGTTACATACGCGAACATGTCTCGGCCAGAGCAGTTCTAAGAAAAGACAAAGTGAGAGAAAATTCCAGAAAAAGAACCAAACCTGTCTGAATTGTAACAGTCTGATAAAATTACAACCACCTTCCATAACCAAAGATACAAATCTATCTACAAAAATGATTAATTGTTCAAACCTAATTATGATTATTATCAGACTGTGAGACAGTTTCGATAAGATCTCACAAAAACTATCAGAATCGGCCACAATGACACAATGGCTTCTTCACTAGGAACTGATTAACACTTGTATCAATTCATTGTTTTCAACGTTGGTAACTTCCTTATAATTGGATGGTAAAAATGTTGTTCCGTTTGTGCTTCTAAGTTTAGATTTCCGTTGATAATCATTTACATCTGCTTTCCGGTCATGACAATTATTCATCCATCTATTACCATTCTTCACTATAAGTTTTGTGCTCTCGACTAAGTAATAAATTATCAAAAAAGCTTACCTCTATAGCATACGCCGCCGTTGCAAAAATTCGTGATTTAATTGGTTTAGAGACTGCCCATTTAGAATACTTTAGTTATTTTCATAGTGTGATGTCGATGTTTCGGTATTCTGTTGTGGATAAATGCCGCCGATATTCAGATAATTTTGTTTTTCAAAAAAGGGTCATTCATTCAATTTATTAATAAGGTCCCAGATTCAGAGATAAATTTAAAAAGATGAATATAATGACTGTGACTTCTCAGTATATTTATGCAAATCTTTTGTAAGCCCAGAAATATTGTAGGTTATGGGCAGTACCTAGTGACAACTATGCTAGAAAGCCTTTTTATTAAAGACTCTATTGAGGACAGAGTCAACCTGTGTGGTTTTTCCTCAAAACACAACTTCAGACACCAATCAACACGGTCTGTAGGTACACAAAATTATATCTGAACTTTAAATCAAACTGTGACCTCTGAGTTTAGATCAGATAGGAAACGCCAACATCATCTGGTTTAAAAAATATGATTGACGTGTAAAAGTGTCTGTACAACACTACTTACAGAAATGAAATTATTTATGAGACACAGTTAATTGTCTATAGTTAAGTAGTAAATTAACTAACACAGTGACAGGACAGTGACAGTGACAGCACAGAGTACTTTTTATGACAGTTGGTCGGTAAGCTACAAAAGAAATGTTGCCCCGACCGGTTGGTGCAACATGTATTTTTGTTCGACCCCAAATAAATTGAGATAAGGGCAGGAGAATGATGGTTAAGTTACAGCATACGAACACCTTTAAGTTACATTGCTACAAGCGCAGTGTAAATGACAGCTGAGAATAATAGAGATCTATTCATAGACACAAAAATATCCCACCCACGCACCTTTCTTTCATAAACACGCGACCTTTCCAGAATCATTCCAGATCTGTATCACATATAAGCAGTCTGTTCTAACATCAAAGGACACAAAAAGGTCAGTTGGCCGGTGTCAATGCACCGCGTCGTATAATGGGTAGGCACCTCGAACATGATTCCGGCGCCTTTGACTACGGTCACGGTAATTTTCATGCCCACCTACGATCGGGTGGGGTTCGAGCGATGAGCGAATAGCGTGTGTTTATTTTATTAGTAACAAAAACAAGAGAATAAGAAGTCATTACTAATAGAAGAGACGTTGGCCACTAGACTGTTTCTCCTTTGTAGAATGGTAGGATCATTTATCTGTATTTTAAAAATTGACTAAACTGACAAGTTATTAAGCGAAAACCGTTCCAAAAGCTCTGTTCCTCTTTAAAAAACCGAGTTTCCCGCAGGGGCTAAACCTCCAATAGCCCAACACCTAGCAGGTTGCATTTGTCTAGCTAGGAAGCACTCACAAAGTTTTTGGGAACAACGGCTCACCTTCCCTTATAAAATTTTACATGTACAAAAGAATTTGGCAATAAAAAATACATTAACTGTACAAATGAAGGAAAACTGTAATATTTCAGTTCATAATTTAGATTGCCATACAACGTGGCAATGCCGCCAGTCTCTTTGGGATATTACCAGTCGACAGCCATGCGGAGGAAGTTTTCGACGCCGTATTAGAGTTTGTTAATAGTTTTAGGTAGGGCAGGTTTTTTTTCAATAGTTTGTTACTTAATTTAGTACAAGAAGTTTATCCAGTAGGTATACATATTTTTACACTTTAAATACTACTTCGTAACATTCCCGTTTCTCTGAGTGACTTTGACAAGGTTACGTTCGACCTCCATGCAGTGTGCATGGAAGGAGAGTATCAGGCAGCAATTTATTTTTTTTTGTAAAGTTGCACATAATTGTCGATTTAGAGGAATTATGTGTGGTAGATGTTTTTTCGACGAAGATCGTCTGACGAGGAGGCATATACTACCCGGTGGGTCTGTCACTATGATCCAACGCGCTAACTTCGCAATGATAATTTCATACCCGCTATTTCTTACAATTTAACAGTATATAACAGTAAAGCCCATCACATTAATTCCATTACATTATCTCTATCGCATAATCTTCTGAACGTTTTAAAAGTGAATGATAATCAAATCATAAGTCACGAAAATGAAAGTAAAGTTTATACTCATGATAGTTGTGGTGTTTTGTATGGTGTAGTTGAAAGTGATGAGCGGTGTGGTGGGAAAGGCTGATGGTGTGACAGGAGAAAGAAAAGGCATGATGGATATATCTATATATCTTCTTCTTCCCAGCTAAAGCACTAGAAAGTGGTGAAGGGCGGGCTTTTTGGGGGGACTGTCTTATGTAATTTTGACGTTCAAAAAGTGCTGACTCTCAGCCTAGTGTGAATAAATTAATTTTGATTTTGATATATATTATTAGGTACGTTAAGCAAAAACGTTGTACCCCATTTTACGAAAATTACGCGAACACTTAAATTTTATATGGAGAAGGAATGCAGAAAGCTAATATTGTTATATAATAATGTATTAAAATGAGTAGTCTCTAGTATACAGGATAAGTTTTTATCCAGTGCGCAAACTGTAACCACGAATTCAGCATATCATTCTAGACCCCAACGCAGAAATTTTACGTCAGTTTTACAAAAAAAATCAGCTGTTCCATACATTTTGACCGCGTAGGTATTGCATTTTTCTGTAAAACAGCAGATTTTGTTTTTGGAAAACCGACGTAAAATTTCTCCGCTATGGACACCCCATAACGGAGAAATTTTACGTCGGTTAGAACAGCAGAAAGAGTAGGCAGCAAGAATCCATAAGGCATCTAACAACAATAAAAATAATGATTTTCAACTTATGAATCAATCAACTCACGCTGAGTTCTACATTTATATAATCATTCAATATTCCCATATATCGAAACAATTGACCATAATAACTCACAATAGACGGACCGAAAGATTTGATTGACTAGAGCATCAATCGATTGATGTCTGATTGACGGCTCGACGTGTTAATCGTACGTTTTGAAGTGACCGTGACGTTTTGACGTAATTGCTGTTACATCATTGAGAGAAAAGTGCGGTAATTATTATAATTTGTACTTTGTTTTATTGTTACTTGTGTGTGTGTGGGATGTGTTAAATGAAGTGTGGGTGTTAGGAATAAAAGTTAATTGTGGTAATATTATAATTGAGCTAAATTGTAGATGTAGGGGTCGCTTTGTCGGATACTATAAAGTGTTACTTTCTTTGGAGAGACTTTTGTGAATTATTTTTACACATAATATAACATCACGCCTGTATTCCCAGAAGGCTTAGGCAGAAGTGCACCCATAGTACACTCACAGGGGGCGAGCCTATTGCCAACCATCGGGCACAAACCCAAACTCCGGGCTGCTACTGAGAAATTCCAGATGAAAAAACCCAATTACAATTTTCCCGACCTGGGAATCGAACCCAGGACCTCAGGCTCAGTCGTAGCGCAATTTTGTTTTTGAAGAGTAAAATTAATTTAGAGGAAAATAAACACAGTAATAAGGGATCTATTTGCGTTTCAAAACTAAGAATCTAGCTACTAGGTAGGCCGCAGCCTAGACAAAAAGTGACGTATAAAATACAAACACAAAAATACGAACTAATTATGGCGGACTCATTTTGAAATTGCTTAATATTCCCACTGTCATAGAGAGGAGGCTTGTGTTCAGACTTTTGGTACACTAGATTTTAATTTTAAGTTCATCACGGTCATCAGCCGGTCGATTCTTGTAAAAATCTCACAGTGAGAACTAAGGTGAAGTGAGCTTATAGTGAGTTGTCAATAGTGTCAATCCATATAAAATCAATAGAATGACACCTCAATTCAAGGTCACTTCACTTAAGTTTTCACGATGACAATTTTACAGAATAGATCGGCTGATCATGATGAAATTAAAATGAATATCTAGTCTCACAAAAGTTGGATCAACTATAGCAAATATCATTAATGTTTCTAAGGCCTAACTAACACTAACATAGTACATTAAATTGCACAGTAATTAGTCTATTATATTAGCAGTGTCTTTCACTTTCATCTTATCACAGCAATTAATTACAATCTTTGACATCAGCAGTTATTGTTCGAGCAACAACTTACGCTGTCACATTATTAAGAAAACATCAACTTGTTTTACCTTCATCTCTGCTTTAATTCGAATAAAATTACGCGAAACTTCAAAACAAAAAAGGCGATGTAAATTGAACTTAATGGTATCATCTGACAATATCTTAAGAATAATGACATCATGTAGTTACGGCACTTTGCGGTTACATAGATGCATTTGCATACGTTGCCAGAGCAAAAAAAAGCAGAATTTCAAATCGGTGTTGCCAACAATAAACATTCTATCTTCATCGTGAGAATAAAAAATAAACAATAGATCCTATTACCTCACTTTTAGAGATACACTTCATACTTCTACTACTACTTTCATTTAAATCTGTGTTCTTTATGTAAATGGAATAAGGTTGAAATTGGCAAATTGTGTTGTAATAGGATATTCTAATGAGAATATTATGGTAAATACATTTCACTTATAGGTGTTATGCAAATGTATTGGGGCTTTTCTCGTATCGTGTAAAGTCAACTTGAACACAAATGTTACATAAAGTGGCTAACTAGCCAATTAATGAATGGAAACTATAGTTTTATTAGCTGTTGTTTTGCGGTTTTTCTCGAGGGCAAAGGTCTCCTAGTAATTAATTACCTATACGATTCTTCGATACAACTACTTACTGCTCACGTCAACCCAAAGTTTATTTTTACGTTACATAAGACAGCGTAGCTCTACGTAATTTTAAAATTTGATTTGTTTCCACTCTCTCCGTCATGTCCTGCTGGAACCTCATCTTTCTGTCTTTTGCCACTATTCCGGTTCTCAGTAGCAGCCTGGACTCTGTATTTGTGCCAGTAGATGGCAATAGGGTCGCCATGGGACGTACGTGGGATTTAAACCTGACTGGCAAAATGTGGATGTACTATTTGTTACACCTCTGCCCAACCCCACGAGAAAACAAGGCGTGATGTCATTATGTCATAACCATCACTTCGCTGTCCTGGAAAGCACATACAGGATAAGTTTTTAACCAGTGCGCAAACTGTAACCATGAATTCAGCATATCATTCTAGACCCCCCAGCGCAGAAATTTTTCATCGGTTATACAAAAAAAAATCACCTGTTTCATAGAATATTGCAATACCTACGTATCAAATTGTATGGAACAGCTAATTTTTTTTTGTGTAACTGACGAAAAATTTACGTTATTGGGGGTCTAGAATTATATGCTGAATTCATGGTTACAGTTTGCGCACTGGATAAAATACTAATCCTGTGTAAATTTCGTCGGAAAAATTGTATTTTCTACTAAAAGTAACGAACCTGCACTGTAATTACATAACACACTATCCATCACAACCTGAATTATTTTGATATTGCGTATCCATTGCAAGTTCAACAAATTTGTGTTCTCTACAACGCGCAACGTTAATAACGCAATGCAGGAATACTAATAATAACTTAAATTACCCCAATCATTTCAAGTTCACTGCCCCTTCAGAACAATTTTCATAGCTAGGTGCCAACAACCTGTCCTTCTAACTAATCTAGTAGGCAGTATCAATAAGAACCAGGACATTATCGACGTGACTGTCACCATTAACACTGCAGGTGTCGCGATTTGCATATTAACGGCCCACTATAGTTGATATACCATCGTTTACACGTATGTCCAATTGTCCATCACAATTTCGCCCATCTCTCTTTGACTTTCTCGACAGTTCATTTGTTTTTCCCTGCTTTCCCAAAAGATGGAAATAGATGCAGAAATACTGTTGAACAGCGATTTTCACGTGACCATACATGACATTATTATTCTATACAGCACTAGCAGCCTGCTTCAATTTGATGAACACTTGACGTTCCAATTAAAAGCTTGCAGCTGGCAGCTCACTGGTAATAAGAGAACATTTTAAAGCATGTTGTTTAGTGAGAAATCAGTAGCACAGTATCATATTCACATGAAGTATCAGATTTAGTGATTTAAAAATATGTCCGTAACGTGTTGTGATATCTTTGAATCGTCCACAACACGATATCTTTGCTCTGGCACATGTTAAAACCACAAGACCACAAAGCTAAATACGCGTTGTCAAATGTGACAACTCAACAATGGTTTTTAAGTGTTTAATGTCGCCAAAACAGCCTTCAAGCAACCCATTCACGTTCGTCGAAGATCAAGTTCACGACACTTTCTCCGCTGGTATGGGAGGCGCCATGTTTAATTTATCAATACGGACGTATAATCAGCTCCTACGCATTCACTGTGCGAGTAGTAAGTACATCCGCCACAGGACTAGGTTGTATTGATAGCGGAGAGAGGTATAATTTAACTGGTGTTAAATATTTTGTGGTTGACAGTGACATATCAGAACGTTTGTGGTGGAGAGAACTTGGAAATGAGACTGAATTGAAATGCCAATAATAAATCTAAGTCCACGTCTGGAATTGGAGAGGATTATTAGTGTCATACTTGTGGTTGATCGTTGTTATTTTCTATGTAGGTATAATGTTAACGATTTGGGAAGCGTCAAAAGTCTGAGAGACAGTCTTAACTCTCATATTTTGTAAAATGACTTGTCTAGTAGGCTAGTTCATTTCAAGTATCTAAATAATGATGATTTACTTGAAATGCCTTTACTATGTGCCATTATCTCCAGCAAGAGATAATGATAGTCTTAGTTAAAAGTTTCATTACGTGTCATCGATGCTCAGAAGGTAGGTTGAAACATAATATCTTGGACTTCGTCGTTGGTCTAGTGGTAGCAAGTGCTACTGCTGAACATGAGGTTCGATTCCCAGGTCGTGCAAAGTGTTGTTGGGTTTTCCTACCTGGAATTTCTCAGTACCAGCCCGGAGTTTGGATTTGAGCCCAGTTGATAGCAATAGGATGGCCACCTCTTACAGGAGACTCAAATATAGCTAGCTAAATTTGGGAGTACTTGGAGTATTTGGTACACATCTGCCCTTCCGGGATACAAGGCATGATGTCATGTTATGTTATCTTGGTCTATTTTATAGCTCTTTTCGCTCGCAGTATAACCTCAGCCCAACGTAGCGATTGTTCAGATCAGGTTTAGTTAAGATAAATGATTGCTTAGACTCACTCTCGTTAGCGTAACATTTGACAGTTCAATTTTACTTTGTACGACTCTAGTAGACACTGGCAGCGAAATTGTATTTCCGAGTCTGAATATTGAGTAGTTTTACATAACTTTACGAGTAGGCTTGAGTAGTTATAGAAATTAAGTATAGAGAAATTATGTATTTTTTCAATTATCCTGTAATGGATTAGTTACCAGGGGTGTGAGCTGTTCGAAAGAGATACCGCGGCCCCTGGCACACAGGCAACTGAAGGAACACGGGTGGGTTTTAGTCAGTAAAAGTCTCACATGCCCTCCAGCTCCGGGAGTCGATCGAGAACGATCTAGTGTATGGCTGAAAAAAAATTGTACTTTTGTTTCTATTTAGGGAAATAATCACGAAAACCTACTATAAATGCGTTGTTGCCAGCCCGCGTGGGTTGTCCTGTCTTAAGACAGGACAACGTCCGTCTGGTCAGCTAGTAATTTATAATTCTGTAAAGCCATATTTGTTCGGTCAGTAATCATATTTTAATCGGTATACAACCTGACACTTAACTTTCACCAGAATTAGCTTAACTACTGACAGGTCATATGAATTACTTCATATCATTGTTTATTTAACTTGACTGCATAAACCATTTATTTTTTTTATTTTTTATTAATTAAATTTTCATTTATCGTTGAATGATGGTTATATGCTATTATTGTATAGAATCAAGTTCTTCCAACATAACAGACAGCTGTGCTGCTGGGGAGTTTGTTGCGCCACTTCTTCTTCCCAGCTAAAGCACTAGGAAGTGGTGAAGGGCGGGCTTTTTGGGGGGACTGTCTTATGTAATTTTGACGTTCAAAAAGTGCTGACTCTCAGCCTAGTTTGAATAAATGACTTTTGATTTGATTTTTTGATTTTATCTGTAAATTGCAAATCAGGTACAATAATTTGAATTTCGGTGGCTACCCTGGTGCTTCCACATTAACTCTGGCTGACAGAATCTGCCCAGAAATATAATTTTATTTAACGCAGTTTTGCTTACTTAATACAAAATTCTACCTCACAAATTTAGTTATAGGATTCCACAGATCTTTGTCAAAATGACGAACGGAAATATACTAGATTTTACGTAATGAGGAGAAGCTTTCTAGACGCACTGTGACGATGTAATACTGGAATTCCTTAATTAAGTAGATTGGACATAACACATTGCGGAAACGAATATTTACAATGAAGTTAGAAAGTATGAGATAATCTGTTCTTTAGCTGCTGTGCAATCGTACAATTTATCTTATTTATTAAATAAATCGTTTTGTATCTTAGAATTTATTGGAGTTAAATTGCGGTAGATATTTGTTATGGTCGTATTTATATTTAATTTTCGCCTTGAGGGCCTAGACAAGTGCCAATCGCTTTCAAAGCGTTTCGTATTTCTAGAGAAACTTTCAGCAGAATTGCATAAGCTTGTATCAGTCACATACATTTTCGACTATTGCATGCAATGTCTGGGCTCTCAGCACCCTAATTGGTTAATCAATCACAATCTGAATCATTTTAAGGATGTTTATCGCAAAACCTTCATATGTTCGAAAACAAAAACTACTCAACAATGTCCTTCCTCCTGAATCCTTTTTTTTGGGTGGGAAATTATCAAATAACTTCTCCCGCTCAGGGTGGAGCTCCGGGCGTGTAAGACTTTTACTGACTAAAACCCACCCGTGTGCCTTCAGTTACCTGTGTGCCAGGGGCCGCGGTATCTCTTTCGAACAACCCGCACCCCTGGCAGAAATGAATGCTGTTGATCTATTAAAATAAAAGCCATTCTTAATTTTAGTGGGTAAACAAACAGCTGGTCTATCAGCTTTTAACGAATCCCTTTAGATCTCCGATCTTGGGATTTGTTTTGCCTGATTTCACTTAAATTAATTGTGATAAGAGACGAAGGGAATGGCTTTATAGCAACTTTTTTTACAAAATATATTGCTGAAGGACTCGGAAGAGGGTGTTGTTATATGAGAACGCTTTAAAATCCGATCGTAAAATAATTTAAGCCAAATACTAGAAATTTTCTTGATACTAGCTAGGATATTGTATCTGCCATACACTATTTAAACTTTACTGTTAAAGAGCATTACTTCGAAAATTATAAGAAATTAACCTTCTTTGACGTGATACAACGTTCAAGCTCAAGGCCACAGCATGACTTATAGATCAGTAGGTCAATGCATTGTAACGTTAGCGATACGGTTGTCACTGATATACTTCCATTGTACGTGACGTCACGTCGTAATCTCCGAATTTATTTCCTCAATTGTCATCACGTTTTTACCGAATATTGCTATTTAAAATTTAAAATAAAGTTAAAGTATGTGAGGGTGGGTGAAATAAATTGTGGCATAAATAAAACAAAAAAGTAAAATAGTCTAAAGTAGTTCGGTACCTAAAGTCATTGCAATAACAAATTGCCAGACTACGACATTAATGACAATGTGTAGATCTCCTTCCCTTGTCTCATCAGTATCAAAAAGATAAAAAAAAAAAAATCTTTCCTCCATCACTGATGGCGCGGAAATGAACAAAACGATTTCAAGGCCACAGCATAGAGTAATAGAGCAGTAGGTCAATGTATTGTATCGATTGCTACGGCTGTCACCGATCTACTTCGTACTACACAATAGATCACGTAGTATAATAAAAGTATAGTGTATTGACCACCTAACAAAATGGTCGCGAATCAAACGGTAAATTGAGATTCAATGGCTGTTAACTGTCAAGTTGACGTTTATTGTGAAGAGAGAGTTTATTTCGGCCATTAATGTGAGCAGGCAGGTGTTAGTTGCAGGTGGGAAGGAATGTAGACAATATGTATGTGACGTACAGTCATCAAAGGATATAAGTAATTTTAGTCGTCGGATACAGTTGAAGTTTTGAAATAAATTTTATTTAATAAATTAACTGTTTGTTTTCTATTAATTCAATTAATATTTTATTAGAAAACTTCCATCGGTTTCCTTCTAAACTTCAACTATATCCGACGACCCTGGATACTTATCTCTTTTGGTGACCGTACATGTGTTTTCAAAGATTCAGTTTATTAGTAAAACCGAAATTACATCACAGTGCTGATCAAGCTAATTAAACAATTAATCCAATATCACATAGCTTCATGCAGACAGGACAAATACATTTAGAGCATGCCAGTAACATCATGCTGATCAAAAATAGGCCTTGAGAAAACACCATATTTTTTTTCAAATTTTAAAAACTAAACTAGAGAAGCACCTTTTGGCTTGCATTTCTTCAAACGGACCAGCTTTAATGAAATATATCACCAAATAAAACTAACGACTGCTATGCAACAAACTGGGTGCAAAATAGTTAACTACTCTACCGACCCTTCAATTCAATTAGCGTTAAGTTAAAGAGAGAATAATTTTCGCATGCACACCCATCATTGAAGTACCAAAAGTGAATGCAAATGCACGCGTTATGACGACAGATGATCGGCTTTCTAACGAGCTGCGCGTACCATCCACTTGATACTTACTTGTCACAGTTATATATAGAACCTAAAAGGTTCAATTGATGTGAGAAACAATTAAATTGAATTTCCGCTGCATATAGCATGGAATGCCGTAATATCCTCATGTGAATCAAACTGAGGCAGATTCTTTGTTAAGCCATGATCTTCAACATAAAGGAACCAGATCCAAGAAAGAAAGGGTCCAATTGCTTGTCACAGAAAAGTCAAAACTTTAATGCGACAAAACACGCTCTCTAGAGAAACACGCCACTGAAACGTTATTTACGAAAGTAATTTCATAAGTGACAATCAGTGACCTATTTGTTAAAAAATATACTGTGGCAATCACATAATGGTAATGCAAACCGTACTATTGAATTTAAAAATCTCAAGGTTCTAAGTTCAAACCAGTAAAAATAAACAGTAACTTACATAGGTAAGATAAAATTGCCGAAATCCCAAATTACGGTCAGTCTAAATTATTATTTTGTAAACCATAATAATTACAAATATAACTAATACTAATACAATATTTTAAATTTTCACGCTTTTACCATGGAACGGATTTCGAGGAGATGGTGTATGTCATCCTGTAGAAAGACATCTAATTTCTGTCCTAGTAGTACGTCCCTGTGAGATAATTTCCGAATTCCACGCAGGCGATGCCGCGGGCAGAAGCTACTACTTTGGTTTTTAAAAAACCATATATATTATTATTAAAAGATGCCTCTTTCAACTACGTAACTATTTTATCAGCCCTGAGTCTACCCAGTTAATTTCATCATGATTGTTAATGTCATCTATAAATCCAGTTTGACTGTATTTCTGCCTATATTGCAGATATTTTGAGCCGCCTGTGATATTGCAGACATAACGGTGGGCAGCACCGGTCTGGCGGGAATGTAGAAAGCTGGACAGCGTGCGCCGACGCATCGTAATCAAGCTGTTTCGGTGATCGCTGTGCTCTCTACAGTATTATGTGTAGTAGGCAGTTGAGTAAGTGATAAAATATCTACGTTTACATACATAAAACTTACACCTTCTTCCTAAGGGGGTAGGCAGAAACTACAGAACGATTATGTTTAACATTAACATAACGTCCCACATATATTCCCCCGGGTTGAGGCCGTGTCTGTAAATTCGTTAATGAAAAATCACTTTTACACGTCAAAAATTAATTATGTTTAAGACCTTTGTTTAGCGTTCGACAATTTAGAGAAGAAAGACCGAAAAAATTTCGAGGTTGCAGTCTCTTAGTCCAGACATAATATTGGTATTATTGATCAGCCCATGGGAAGACCATGCACAGTAGTATCCGAGATGGTATTTCGAGAAAAGCACCACACGTCTTTAGTAATGCCAGAGAAATGAATTGCTAAGCAAATGGGCGACTTACTTAAATTGTCCGTAAATTCAAATCACAAGAGACAACAACACACTAAGTATATCTGCAGAGTCACACAGTTTCTTTAGACAATCTAATGATCTTTTTACAGATTTACAATCGAAACTCAATCGTTTTTTCAACCATTTTGACGTATTACTGCCCGCTCCTTTCCGTAAACTATGTACTTCTGCTTCTGCCTAGCTTTAAATATTACTATTTAAACCCTAAAACATCTTCCGTTCGGCTGAAAAGTTAATTTGCGTCATATTTTAATCGGTCAGTCAGATCACTTTGAGATATTTGGAGGCACCTAAGTCCAGCACTGGACTGCGATAGACCGGTACATTGATTGATAGATATGTGTGTCGGTATTTAGATTTAGTTTTATGCCCACAAGACGTCAGTTTTTGATCGAAGTCGCCATATCTTTTGGCTAGTAGAACTGGTTGCTTATTAGAAAGCGTCCTGTCAGTTTAGCGATGTGCTTGTCTTGTTTTACATATCTGTTGTTTGCCTCTTGCCTGTGCAGACGTCATTAAAATATGCCTAAAATGGGCCTATCTTTCTAGGTCAATTGACCATGTATACATATTTATACTATTGTAAGCGTTACCTTCACCACTGGTTTCAAAACGGTGAAGGAAAACATCGTGAGGAAACCGGCATGTCCTATAGGACCAAAAGTTCGAAGAGATACGACATATACACCGTGAAATTTAAATGGTTGTTTTCGCACGCAGAACAACTTGCCATAAGGAGTACTTTCGAAGCATAGAGAAAAACAAAAAAAAAAAACTTTATTGGTTTTAAAATAATTAAAAAAATATTCATCAACTCGATAAAACACTAATCAATAGAAACACTAGAGGTAACTTGTAGGTACTACTCGAATCGCACGGACCGCTGACAAAGGGAACAGCGATGCATAAATATTCAAAGCAAAATAAACTCTCGCACGTGGTGATTTTTCACAATGGTTATTCTGCCATTTTTTGTTTCTAATATTTTATTTGTTTATAATACGATTGTATTACCAAGACAAAACCATTTCGCTGCGGGAAAACAACCATTAAAATTTCACGGTATGTACCAACCTGCGATGGCCCCGCATGATAGATTACAGCCCACTCCCTTTCAAAGAGAGGCGGCCTATGTCCCGGCAGTGAGAACATTAAAGGCTGATTTATGCTAAGCACAAGTGGGAACTATTCAAACGAAAGAAGCAGTGATATCCCTGCTTGTTGAGGTAATCAAGTATTACTTTCAGGCTAGGACTTTTCTTGACCGAATGATGAAAATCATCATCATCATCATCATCATATCAGCCGAAAGACGTCCACTGCTGGACATAAGCCTCCCCGAAAAGGGGGGATCGCCACGCTTGGCAGGCGGGTTGGCGATCGCAGTATGGTAGTCAAATACATAGAGAACGCTGCTGCCCACTCTCTAGTAAGTCCCTTAGTCGCCTTCTACGACACCCACGGGAAGAAATGGGATGGTGTTTTCTTTTACGTCCGGCACCACACGGAATGATGAAAATAATTATGATCAAATTACTCAGATGATAATGCCAGTACCTGCTATAGTGATATGATAGACCGATGTTCGAAATTTGTACCAATAGACCATTTTTTTTAATGTATTAAGCCTATTCTCTTTTTAGGCCCTCTCATATTTACAAACCACACAACTTCCTAACAGAAGACGTTACTTAGTCCTACCAACAGACCGCATAATAACAACATTACATAAGTTAAACCAGCGAGTTAACTTAACCACAGCGGATAAACTAACAGTAAGTGGCAGTTTCACAGTTTTCACTAAAAACGGGTCTGTGTGGGAACCGAATGTGGTTGGAAGGATGCAATGCCAACCAGTGCCGTAGCAGTTAGTCTACATCGACACCGGATCATAATTAAGTAGCTACAGATCAATCGGTTTCACTTTAATAAGTATTTACTTGATTATGAGAAAGGTTTATAAGAAGTATCTAAGTGTATCATTAAACTGGGCGAAACATTATCTGTAGCCTTAATATTCTAAGCAGGAATTTTTTGACTTTGTCTCAATTTATTTGGGCTCGCCGAAGCGTGTTTTTTTCTTCTATACCATTATCTAGTCGTCATCTCTTTCTAGCTGTATAATCTTTCACTCTGTCCATCTATTGCTTTCTTGGTCTTCCTATAGAGATATGAGGAACAGGGTGTAAAGTTCACTCATACTCTATTGAAAAGGGAGGATCCTCCGACCAGACGAGTGTTGTGTCTGGTGGGCAACTGCCCGACGATTGATGTCGGGATGTTGTATTTATGCGGGTCGCGCAGTAAACTCTGCTCGCGCGATGTAGTTACGGTGTGACGTCAAGTCTTGTGTAGTTCGCATGTGCCATTGTAGATGGCGCCACTTCACTTTTTGTGTTTCTCAAGTTCTTGATTTGTAGTTCGTATGTGGCATTGTAGATGGCCGCCACATTCCTATACTCTTAAAGCCATCTTCATACTCAAAACTTTTCCACCAGACCACCAAAACAGCACCGAGATAATAAAACTCGACAAGCCCCATGAAAAGAAAAGATATTCCGAAAGATATGAGAGAAATTATCTTGAAACCAGCAGTGAAATTAATCAAAAAAGAAAACTGGATTAGAAGGTATTTACCTAGTTTCCATTTTCGCTTAAATGAAGCAGCTGACTTTAAATGACTAGAGTGTAAAAACTAGCAGTCTTTAACTTTGCTCAATGAGACACTATTTGTCAAAAAATGAAACCGCGACCCGTAGCGCAGAAACCAATCGCTTAGCTACTGCACTGATAGGACCATCAATTAATAGAATTATATAAAAACTGTTTTCCCAATAGACTGGGATATTTTATTAGTAGTTGATCTAACAGACGACCTTGTGAAGTGAAGACGAATCGCGAAAAGATTGTTAACTACTGTTAACCGTAGCGAATTCGGAATTTTTTAGTTACACCATTTAAAGCTTACAAAATCATTGCGATTTTTAGTAATTTGTTTATATATTTGTAACCTAGAAACAGATTGATATACCTAATCGCGTAATTGATTGAGTAGATTTTGTAATTTTAATCATTTATTCATTAACTTCTCATTTTTATTTTCATTCAGATGTGTCATGCATAATTAACAACTATTTTTACACTACGTCCCTACTAAATTAATAAATAAACTATTCCCTAATTTTAAAACAATCTTAATTATTTACCTGAATATTCGCCTCGAATTTTAAAGATCACCAAATTACCTTTTTCCTGACAACATTTTCGGGTTTTGGGTTTGTGAACAGCGTTCAGACGTCTCCGGAAGCGCATCGAATGGTTGTAAATAGCTATGCTGAATTGCTTATTATTTGGTGTTGATATAGCCATTTCCATAAAATACTCCTAGCCAAAGTAGCCCAAATAGCCTTGTGGTACCTCATAAAAGGAAAAGTTTAATCAATATGCCGGCCGCCGACTTTCTACATCGCCTATCGAATGACGGCTCGTTTATCAAAATTGGTTCAGTGGTTTACGAGATCATTGCGAACTGACAATTATCGGTGGTGCAGAGGAAATCGCCTATTTACTGGTGAAGTTACTACTTAATCGTTTACTTAACCTTCTTGTTAGTAAAAGTTAATAATGTAGTAACTCATGTTATTAGAAGGCTGCATTACCTATCACAAATCCTAACTGGAACATATATTAGGAATGCGAAAGTGAATTAGTTGGTATGTTACGCTTTCACGATAAAACGGCTAAACGGATTTGGATGAAATTTGGCATACAAGTAGACCATGACCTAGGTAAGGACATAGGCTACTTTTCATCTTGGATTGTAGACAAAATCGTGGGCAATAGCTAGTTCTCTATTATTATCTCTTTACTTTTAATTGATCAAATTGCTAACTTTTGACTTTGCTGTTTATTCAGTACTAGCTGTGCCCGCGACTTCGTCCGCGTGGATTTTTCTAAAATAAAAACCTAAGTTACTCCTTATTACATCAGCTACCTGCCAGTGAAAGTCCTGTCAAAAACGGTCCAGCCATTTCAGAGATTAGCGGGAACAAACAGACAGACAGACAGACAAAAATGTTATTTTGGTATAAGTACCGTATATGTATTCATATGCATGTAGCAAAACGCGGTTTATTTTAATATTAGAAACAGACACTCCAATTTTATTTATATGTGTATAGAGTATAGGATGTTTAATGTTTAGAGAGTTAGTTATATAATTATTGAGCCGATATTATTCATTGACCCATTTCGATCATTCGTCAGATAAACATCACATGCACAAAACAAGTAACACAAGGTCACCTCACCCTCCACAGCTTGGAGTCTCTACACTATCACAAAAATCAATCTCAATGGAGACTACCCATCGACGCCGGAGTTATTATAGTGCACAAGTATGTGCGCAGACGCACAATCTCTCTTCTAGAGATGAGAATATTGGTTGAAATTGTTTAATGGTTAAAAAAATATCGATAAATTTATTGGTTAAAAATTTTAGTTGATATTTTTATTCAAGTAGTTAACTGCAACATGGTTAATGGTTGAATGTTCTACTAATGCATGTTGAAATTGTTAAGTTAAACTCAATGAATATTCCTTCATACTTTTTTTTTTTGGGTGGGAAATCATCAAATACTTGAAAAGGCTCAGGACTGATTAGCATTTATTTTGGTTAGATATTCGAAATACAACGCGACGACACGGCTTTGTTATTCGAATAACAAAACAAAACTAACCAATTCAATCAATCAACCATTAACCGACCTAAATATTTGTTAAAATGTCACTTGTAAAATATCCCCAACAATAAATGTGTTTTATCGGAAGAGAGATAGAGCATAAAATTTAATGCACGTAACCGGAATGAATATTTTGAAGAAGTTTAAATTATATTTTTATTCGATAATGTTAATTTTGTTTATCGAATATCATAGTTAATTTTAAATATTAGTTAATTTTAATGGTTGATGGTTATATTCAACATCTCTACTCTCTCTCTTCTCTTCTCTTCCGTCTCTCTTATAGTCAACAGGACGGTAATCTGACACGACAGGAGGGAGATCAGGTATATAGAGGACTACGTTGGTACTGACCAGACTAACCTATATGTTTGAATTTACTTTTCAGTCATCTTCTCTGCTTCCCTAGAATATGCATCTATTGGCCACAGAGACGAGTCGTTAAGCCAGTAAGTCATTAATAAGTACTTCCATTATGAACAAATCATAGACCCTAGCATTACTATAATCTCAAAATAAAAATAAACATTGTATTTACATATAGTTAACGATATAACCAGCATTAGAAACGTAATCAGTGGGTAATGTGGCCATCGTTTTATAAGACCCATTATGCTAATATGGGCATAGGTTTAAAAGAGCCATTACATTTTGTAATATTGTTCAAATTATTGTGTTGTATGTTTGTTTATGGAGTTATTAAGTTTTGTAAGATATGTAATGGGAATGTCATGGCTGCTCTTGGCGGTGCCATAAGTATTGTGGAAAATGTAATGGTTATTCTAAACGGTTATTGCTGGAGTTATGTGGTAATTTCTTTTGTTTATCTATTCTGTCATTTAATAATAGGCCATGTACACACGGCTACATATCAAGCTATACATTTCCAGTTTACGCTGATCTCGTACTGTACGGAAATTATATACAATGCGAGATCAGCTTATACTGGAAATGTATAGCTTGATGTGTAGCCGTGCGTACAAGTTTTATACAAAAATAAAATCAATCTGTCTAGAGTTTTCCCGACTATATTGGGGTCAGCTTCAGTCTAACCGGATGCAGCTGAATACCAGTGTTTTACATGGAGCGACTGCCTATCTGAACTCCACAACCCAGTTACTGGGTAATACGATATCTGAATAAGACTGGTTGTAAGACTATCGGGCTGCTGACGACCCGTAACGACTGTCAAAGATCCACGAATGACAGCAGAGACCACGTGCTTTCCGAGGTACGGAGGGGTTTCGGTATGTAAAGATGGTCAGCCATCCACGGACCGACCGCAGACAGCGTAGCTTAACCTGATGTATCCACCCGTGCGGCTGTTATAACTTAGCCACGAGCCCCTCCATACAAAAATACAGGGTGTAAAATTTCACCGGATATTTGCCTTTGTTTGCTGCCAAGCCTTTTGACACACGGTCAGTGTTTTCATTTAGTCATTGTATGAAAAGTAATTAATTGTCGTCTCTTTTTTTTCACTGGCAAGAAATGTATAATACGTTAATGTATGTGAATAGAGACCTTATACATCATAATATATTGTCTTGACAATTTAAATATGGTACATAAATAATATTTATTTCCCTCTGAGAATAGTGATGCGACTAATTTAAATAAGTTATCGATAAAAAAACATGTACTCGCATATCACAATTTACATTACACATACCAATGAACAAGTAAACATCCAGTTTTGTCACCATAGTTAACCCGTGGCGGCCTTCTCAGAACTTTCTAATTCAAATATACATATGCAACCATAAACCACGTGCATTTATCATAGCTTAAGACTAGAGATAGTCGTATGAACATAAATTGCTTTATTATATCGATATTCCATTGTGGTGACGTTAGAGTCTAATTGGTCATTTCTATTTTTATTGATATGTTAATGGAAAAAACAGGACAGGTGAAAAAAGTGTTGGACATGAGCAAAAGTAGATATTTAAAGGGCTATCTTGCTGTTCACGTTGATTGCCCAGTAAACATTAATAATTGACTACATCATTAAGGTCGCCTTTAAAAGTAGTTTTTTTTTATTTTGATGTAAACAACGCTGAGCCCCATACACAAATTAAGTTGTTAGCTTAGTAACTAAGAAGAATTATAGTTGCCTTGTAGGTAGACCACCAACAACCTGCTGATGTCAAGATAGATTACGGAAAATATAACGACATTACAACTTTATCGATACTTAAAATTCTACAAACACAAATCACATCACTATCACTGAACATCTCGGCCATCCTTCCTTTTTTAAAGTCATTAAGATGAATCAGGGACATATGTTACGTCACGTAATTATTATTATGGATCTGTGGTTCTGCTTAACGACTGCAACCACGCGAGTGATATAAAAAAAGTTGAACGTCTTTTTTTATGGCGGGAAAAATGGATTATGTAAAAGAGATTGGTATGTTTAATGTGATAAGACGGGGCTACTTAAATGTTCAGTAAGATAATTATGTTGGAGTTATGAAATATAGTATCAGGGATTAACTGTACGTAACTAAGTCCAATGGTTATTTATTTCTCTGGCCGTTCATAGGAATGTGTGGTTTGTTCAATTTGATCAACAATTATAATTTAAAAAAATTGTAAGCATTTCTTTCAAATTCCACAGAGGTTGTATTGAAACAAAAAAATAAGTAGCTACTCGTGAAACTTATATTATAATACATAGTAATATGACGTGCCTATTTCTCCATTCATAAAAGTAACACCAAACCGACAAAAAATAAACGAAAGTGAATCTCCGAATCTCAAGCTATTTGCATTGCTCTTAGCAGTTATGAAAAAGTAAAAGTTGTAATAACCATGACACTTAACGTTAAAGTTTTACGGTTCATAATTTACTGACAGTTTGGTACCGAAATGGCAATTTTCTGTTACGTTGTATGTGTCAATTGTCGACACCTACGAACTTTCACTGAAGGTCACACGAAAAGGCGTGGAGACGACATTGCGACTAAAGATTTTATTGTATGTTTTACGTAATCTGTCGTACTATGTATAATCTAATTAGCGTTAATGGTATGTTTTTAGCACTTTTGGAGGTTTTTAATTAGCTATTAGAAGATTTTATGGCTCATTTTATGATTGTTTATTGCTGAAGTTATCAGTATTATCTAATATTTTAATAGCAGCTCTGACTGACTGATGAGATAATGCAAACCCTAATTAAAAATAAGTCTGCCCTCTGGTTACATAAAGAGTCCTCTAACTGCTTGATGATTTTTTGAAAAAGCGTCAGTAGTATGACCAAAAAACACACAATTTGTTTTTTGGTCATACACCAAAAAACAAATTGTGTATTTGTGTCTCTGCAACACCCAAAGGTGGACTGGTAGAAAACTCCTTTGGCATTAAGTCCGCCTCTGTACTCTTCTGTGCGTCAATTATTAAAGAAATAAATAAATGTGGCATAATCTGCCTTTAATGTTCCCATTGCTGGGACACAGGCCTCCACTCTTCGTCAGGGAGTGGGCCACGCAGACCCAGTGCGTGTTAGCAGACGTCCTCGAACTGATGGTTCCAGGACATGCCAGTTTCCTCACGATGTATAACAAACACCTTTAAAATCTACCGTCAAGTTTAATCAAACTCCACTTTTTTTCCACTTACAACTTCCCCCCACAAGAAACGCTCCAACACGATTGTTTCACATGCTTATAATGTAACAATGCCATCGTAATACAGTTATAATATCAGCTATTATCCAATTGGCTGAACAAATCTACGTATTAGCCGTGCCATTGATTATACACGGCTGTTATTTACAGCGAGAGTCAGTTGTTAATTAAATATATTCACAGTTTGTGTTCACACGATATGAGCAGGGTTTTAAGATAATTTCGGAGGAATATGATAGGTTGGCCGGCATTTAGGACGTTATCCCGCACTAGATGTGTCTATAATCCTTCTGTTAGGGAGTTTGTTGCGCCACTGCTTCTTCCCAGCTAAAGCATTAAGAAGTGGTGAAGGGCAGGCATTTTGGAAGAGTGTCTTATTTAATTTTATGTACAAAACTGCTGACTCTCAGTGAAGTTTGAATAACTGACTTAAGTATTTTGATTTGTATATTAATACGAATCGTACATGCGCTAACATAAACCTATAGGTTGGTTAATTCAAATTTAATCCAGTTTTTATCCACTGCGGCGCTAACCGTATGTTATTTTTCGCTCTTGTTTGCAATTTTAAGTGCAGTTATTTATTTATTTAAAAACATTTCACTATTACTAGTAACTTAGTGGTAGGTATTAGTAAACAGTAGTCGTACATAATTTGTGAACTCATATTCACCCTGACCAAACATCACAAATTCTTCAATATCGAATTTAACTAAATGACTACACGACATTCAGCCATCTGGTTAAACGTTGCGCTCAATGACTTGGCTAGTTGTCCTTCAGCTATTTAAGTGGATGCCGGCGGCGGCGTTTAATGAAATGCCTAGGTATTCAATTAGCTGGCTAATTTTACCAGATGGCTGCGACATATCCAATGACTACTAATCATTTATTTAAAAAAAAAAATGATATTTTTGAATATTTGCATTAAAAAAAAATGAAAATATCATTCACTAAGATGCATGACGTAGTTTGAAACACCCTGTTATGGAGATGGAATTAATGATGGAATGTAATGGTAGGTAGGTAGATATCTTATACCGTTTGATACGTAAACATTATTAATAGGAGGGTGTTTCATAATTGTAAAGCATAATTTATTTTTCTTTGTACCTATTATCTTAATTAATGGTAACAATATTTTAATCGCGCCTAGAGGTATTTCATGACGGATACGTTGAGTGGACCACCTTTGTAAGACGACAAAAATGTCATGGTGTATATTTAAAGATACTTTTGCGAGTTTCTCACACTACCCAGGCCAGGATGCGGTAGAGATGAGACATCCTCACCGACCTCCTTTCAAACCCTGCTGCCAGTAGCATGGCAAATTCTCGTCATACCAACATTACCATAAAATCAACCTTAGCATTGATTACGGTAATATTTAACGATTTTATATAATTTTACCAATAACGGAAGTATTAGGCAATAGGTGAATAGTGATGTAACCCGTTTTACATTATACAAGGAAGTCTTTAATATACTAAAACTTATACAGTGAAAGTTTGTTATTTAGGAAATATTTTATAGAAACTGTTTTGTGTTATTATGTTTATAGGGAATTTATGGTAAATACATGGTAAGCTTTAGTTATGGAAATGTTATCGAAAAGGAATCGAAAATGTAACTGCCTCGTTGGAGTAGTGGTCGCAAGCAGTATTGATGAGCACGAGGTCCTGGGTTCGATTTTCTGGTCGGGCAAAATATTATTGAGTTTTTCTATCTGGAATTTTGCAATAGCAGCTCGGGGTCTAGATTTATGCCCGGTTGAGGAGGTTCGCCCCTCTTATACGTGGGACTTAAAAAATTGGGCGTAGCTACTATAGATACAGTTCTACCTGACCCTTCGGGGATACAAGGCGTAATGTTATGTTATGATTCGAAAAAGAATTGGTGGTTTCATATCGTTTAGTTTTCCGATTTCCTAATCAACACTAGGTTTCCTGACGATTGTAAAATCGACCGTTCTCATATATTTTTTTAGAATCATTATCGGCATATAATGTTCCCACTGCTGCGACACAGGCCTCCTCTCTGTGAGAGGGAGTGGGCCGTAATCCACCACGCGGGCCCAGTGCGGGTTGGTAGATGTCACATGTCTTCGAATTGTTGGATCTAGGATATGCCGGTTTCCTCACGATGTTTTCCTTCATCGTTTTGAAAGCAGTGGTGATGAAGTAATTTACACAAAGTAAAGCGCGTTCCGTGTGGTGCCGGACGTAAAGAATAGCACCATCCCATTTCTTCCCGTGGGTGTCGTAGAAGGCGACTGAGAGACTTACTAGAGAATGGGCAGCAGCGTTCTCTATGCATTTGACCACCATACTGCGATCGCCAACCCGCCTGCCAAGCGTGGCGATTATGGCTAATCCCCCCTTTTGGGGGAGGCTTATGTCCAGCAGTGGACGTCTTTCGGCTGATATGATGAAAGCGCGTGGCTGGGTACAAACCTATGATCTATTTCTCGTAAGTCGTGGCCGTTACCACTAGGCTACCACTGCCATATTTGTAGACCACAGTTTATAAAGATTAACCATTCAAGAAGTCAGCACAATGAATAACTTGCTCTTCTGCCTTTGATTGAGTGAAGAGAGACTTGTCGTACACTGTAAATGACTTAAGGTGAATTTAGTCCACATTTTTCCCATACAAACTTCGGGAGTGTATTACTCCACTGTTCGAAAATGTACATCAAAAATTAAACATGGTATGGTTTTGTCTTATTATTAATATTGTCTGTGCGGAAACAGAATACTAAAATAAAAAGCCATTAAGAAGTAACGAGCCAACAAAGATTCGTTTTGCTTGCTAATTTAACCTAACTTTGGGCGGGTTTAAGTAATAAAAGAAGTGTAAAATCTGAAAAACCAAGTCAGTAGCGACAAAGCTCAAATATCGAAAAGTGCAATAAACTTAATTGATCATTGATTTATGTAGTGGTTTTTTCATAAAACCCGATCTTCCGAAGGACTGTTCTTCATTTTTTACGCGCCTGCTGTACTATAAATGATCCTGCATCTCACTCAATAACGTTGTGCGTGTAGACTAGCGTCTAACTGCTCATCACTGACACTACCTCTGTCGGACACGATGCCTGGTGAGGCAGCGTACTTTTTACCCAGGCCCGTCAGTGAGTTCGAGCCCACGACTAGGTTCCCCTTAAGGAAATAAATGCCATTATTAATTAAAGTCGTAACAGCTATAAACATAAGGTTAATAGCTTCTTCTATTGTAAGTAATAATTTGATGATGACCAAATGAGATTTTAAGTGAAAGTTGCCAGAGAAACTGAAAGGCATGCTATGCACGGCTAAAGGCCGAGTGGTTCGCTTTTATATTTTAAAGATATAAGGGTGAAAGTCTCATGCAGCCTTTACCCTAAATTCCTCAATGAAAATGGGTACATCTAAAGGTTTGCACGGGTCTCTATAAAAGTTCAAACTTCATTGACCATACTTAACGAAACTTCGAAATTGAACAAAAGATTAAAACTGACTTTAGTTCGCAAAAGACTATTTCCGCTACCAAAATCATCAATTGCTACGGAGGCCAGCACATCAAGCTATCAACCAATCTGTAAAATTTCTTGGATAGTTTTTCAATTTTATTACAAAAGTATAAGGTTCATATTCAATTGGGAAAATTTGACAGTTTGGGATAGCTTGATGTACTGGCGTCTGTACATTAAAAAACAATCACCACCTCATGTGTCAAAATCAGGTATTTTTGAGCTAAGATCGAACATCCATACATACATAGACTCTCATACCCTACGTTTGCTACACCATCGTTTGGTAAAAGCACGTGTATTTAAAACAAGCCGACATAAACCGGAGCACGTGCACGCAGTTGTCACGGTCCATTTCATGCAATGTCAAGGCTGACACCAGCCAACCGTGTCGGTACTGCACACTCTACACCCTTGCTTACGTCACGACTTAGTGGTTTACGTAGGTAATAGAAAAGTGTTGTTTTGTTAATTATATTTTGTAAGTACTAGATTTTGTTTGCAAAGCGCGCTAAGGTGTTGGTCCCGGCTGTCAATTGTGAATCTTTGACAGTCGTTACGGGTCATCAGAAGCCCCAAAGGCTGTAAACTAGTCTTACATCCAGTATCTGGGCTGTGGAGGTCAATAGGAAGCAGTGGCGGTACCTTCATAGAAGCCAAAAAAGCCCAGCTTGCCCTAATAAAATTGTAATTCATAACAATGAAAATAACCCCAGCAACAAGAAAATACAAAAACACATCACTCAATGACCTCTAACTAAAACATTAATGTCATAGGTATATTATGAATTCGAAATCCCCGCTTTTCCCGCGTTGTCAGATATACGCACACATTGAACTCAATTAGTATCAGTACGTAATTATTATATTTGATGATCATCGTATTTAAAGGTTTTCTAACCAAAATTATGATAATGGTGTTAGTAATACTAACAAACATGAGAAAATGAGCCAATCCCTCAGTTAGCTGTTTTTTAATAGTAAAAAATATGTCGGCTTGCCTTAATTTTGACCCCTAGGCACGCCACTGATAGGAAGTCACTCCATGTCAAATACTGGTAACCAGCTGAATCCACTTGGATTGGAAGCCGGCCCTAACGTAGTTGGGAACAAGCTAGGCAGATGGACTACATTTCGTTTGCAGTTTCGCATTCATGGAGGTCGGATAGTATGCCGGAACGGTTACAATGGGAACATACTACAGGAATAAAAGGTATTCCATGTTCTAACCCAGGTCATAATGTTCCTGTGTGCCAAGTTTGATCGAAATCCGTTCAGCCGCTTAGGCGTGATAAGGTAACACATAGACAGACGAGACTTACTTTCGCCTTTATAATATTGGTATGACCTAACTTTGGAACAATAAGGTGGCTAAAGGCTAGGAAAAATATATTAAGAGGCAGGAGACTAAGTTTGTTATTAGGTACAGGTATGTTATAGATTTACGTGAGATTTCTTTAAAAAAAAAGTAAATAGTTTTTATAGGAATTCTAGGGCGCCTCAGGGACGAATTGGACCCCGTCTGCTGCGAAATCAAAGCCTTCCATTCGTGTTCAGTCGTAATGCTACTACTTAAGAAGATATCGCAAATCCCTTAAAGTGCAAGTTACAAATCTGTAGGTAGGTATAATACATACAATTATGTAATTTTAATTATGACCTACCGCTACTAAAAATATTTCAACATTGGATTGTAAAATGTCACCTTAAATTCGAGTGATTTTTGACAACCGAACCAGTTACAACTGGTTCGCAGTTACAATTGCAAAGTAAAAGGGATGGTAATGACATACATACACACACTCACATACAGCGTGTAAAAATAATGTATAAGGTTGTAGGAAGCAATTTACATGAATATTATACAGTTCCTACTGAGAAGGACAGAGTTAAATCAATAGAAAATAATATTAGGTAGATAAATGTGACCTGTCTTGGCTGTATTTTTTCTTTCAACATGACAGAATGGCTCAAAAATATGATGTAGCATCATGAAATTAGTCGTCGACTTTAAAAAAGTTACAGTCTAAACGTGAACCGCTGCCGAAAATCTCAAGCATATTTTTTTACACCATGTATAATATTTTATATGTATACATATATCCGTATGTAATTATATACATAACTGTATGTCCTTGTTTAGTGTTAGGTTAAGGCGGACAGGTTAATATGCTGCTTAATATTGCGAGCATGTATAACCTCATTGGTTCAAGTCGGAGACCGCCAGATTTCACTAGCACGCTGCCCGATTTAAATCTATAGGATATTTTTTTGTATGCGGAAACGCATGTCTTTATATTTTAAATATGTACCTACACAACGAAGAAATATTCGAAACGGGTATTTAAATATTTACATAGGTTTCTATGCTTTTAATTTGAAGCACGTTTACGATTAGAAAATATGGTGTGTAGTGTTGTACTTCCGTGAATTTCGCGCTAGGAATTTGAACGCTTTTTTGAGATCATATAAAATCACGCCCTGTTTACCCAATGGTTTGAGCATAGGTGTAGGTACCCATATATTCGCCATTTATGTTTAAGTCCCATGTAATGGGGGGCGAGCCAATTTCCATCAATCGGGCACAAATCGAGACTCCGGGCTTTTACTGAGAAATTACAGATAGAAAAACACTTTGCACGACCTGGGTGTCGAACCCAGGACGTCTAGCTCCACAGTACCGCTTGCGACCACTAGATCAACGAGGCAGTCAGTTTTATGAGAACACTGTATATTTAAACCCTTAGTTAGTGACCTGCCAGGGGTGCGAGTTGATCGAAGGAGATACCGTAGCCCCTGGCACACAGGCAACTTAGGGAACACGGGTAGGTTTTGGTCAGTAAAAGTCTGACACGCCGTCCTGCCCCACCCAGAGCGGGAGAAGTTATTTGATGATTTCCCACCCTCAAAAAAAAATCCTCTTAATGATAAATACGAAACATTTATTTGAATAAAACCTTGGTCGTTCGAATCCAACTGCCTAATCTCTCCCCATTTCCCGTTCCAACAACAAACCCAAACAAATATTTTCCTATCACACTTATCTGTCAAAATATTCATCTTTATTCAAATCTTTTACTAAACTATCTTTTTCAACGCTTTACAAAACAAACTCCGCGTTGAACGGGTCGTCCCATTCACTGCAGCCAATCGTGCGTAACTTTCGACTCACGGCATAATACACAACAATAAAGTTCAGAAGTTTAAATCCTTTCAAAATAATAAATGACACGTGCAAAAGCAGCTCTAAAAGGCCTTGAATGTCGGTACTTATAAATAAGCCTACAGTCATAGGGCCTTTAGAGTACATTTTTAGCTGTTAGAGCCAATAACCGAAATTGGATTTTTACCTCGACTAAAACCTTAGCCAGGGTTTCATCTCCATTCAGTGGGCATAGCTTGGCTTAGCCTACTATAGCTCGGCTTAGTAGTTCAATTTATAAATATCAGTATAAGTTCCATTATCAGTAGTATAGGTACATTTTAAAAGATGCGACCACGGATGCGACATACATAGTTTATTAATTTATCATTTGGCTTCGCCCGCGTGGAGGTCAAAAATTATCACAGGGGAACGTACTATCAGGATAAAAAGTATCCTATGTGTTACTCCAGTTTACAAACTATCTGTGTGTCAAATTTCATCCAAATCCGTTCAGCCGTTTTTGCAAGATTGAGTAACAAACGTCCAAACATCCTACAGGGAATTAAGTATGTTTAATAAAAGAATAGATGTTCCATTTATTTGAAAACGCCGTCTGCTGTCCAGAAATATTTGTTATATTAGCTCATTATTTTCTTGATATTGTCAGAATTGATACTTCTGTTTAATCTGTAAATGTATTGTCTGTCACTGCTCGCCGGTCACGACTTGCACCTGTTAGTTCCTGCCGCCATGTCACTCAGGTAGTCTCATTTAATAAGGATGATAGTGTCATTTCTTGTGACATTTTTTACCCAAATGTAACAGTGTATCGTTTCATAGATTTCTGCTTTTTGTATAGAGTTTAGTTAAGTAAAAAAAAAATTAGATCTAGTGCACTTTTAGATATCAGAGATATACTGATTTTTTGAGTTAATTTGATAGTTTAATACAAATGTATCATAACAAACAAGGAAAGTTCAGTAGATATGTATACGAATATTGAAAAAAAGTATTATGTTTTTTGTACATTTTGTCATACAAATTGTAGGTTCATATATTACTTCGGGGGCGAGACGACCGCGTCTGACTACTTTGAGTAAACCGTAAACTTAAAATATTTATATCACTATCGTGTTAACACCATGAGAATACTTGATACCAATCATTTATTACTATTGCAATTTGCTGGATATGTTACGCTTAAATAAAAACCATTAATAAACAATTTAGGATTAAATACTCATCATAATCTACGATAAAACTGCAAATTATTCGCAATAAAACGCTATATTTATCACTTCGATCGCTTTCATAATACGCCCATAGTAACACATTTTATTTTTACGTGTATATTCTAGCATACATTTAATTTTAACTTGTATAATTTAGAATACATTTGAAAATGTTCTTAATGACTTTTTGTGCAATTATGATATAATTGTATACTCGTATGTCTGTTAAATGCAAAAATGAGTGATGTTAATTTGAAATTACACTTTCTCTGATTTAATGTTACATCATTTTAATAGTTTGAACTTTGTAAAATGTGTGAGATTTCGTAATTAACAGTAATTGCGTATTTTTTTAAAACATGTGACTTGAAAGGAGGATAAGTTTCAACTTGTAATGTAATATTTTTCAAGTTTTATTTTTTTAAACATTGTGTTGTCATCAGGTCATAGTCATCAACATTAATATAAAATGGTTCTATTTGATTGTTAACTGGTACTTGTGTTAATGTTTTAACCCAAATATTTCATTAATAGTTAAAAGTAAAATAGAACTTCGCCACTTTTGATAGCAAGATCTTAGGGGCAATTCTCGTATTTTTAAGTACGTTCACAGTCTGATTTCAAAAATACCTCGAGTTTCCATACATTTTTGACAAGTATTTGACAATTTGATTGTCGCCGAAATGAGACTGCGATTAGATTTTGAACGTTTTTAATTACCAGAATTGGACTTCTGTTTTCAACAGTGGCGATGTTCTATTTTACCTTGATATGATTAATTACAATATAGATTTTAATAATCTTTAACTTATTTATTATATAAAATCATCAACACTTGTGCTAGAAGATCCACAAAATATAATTTCGTAACGAAGAGATGGTTACCGAAGCATTGCATATACATCTGCCAACGACCTTGGCATTTCATTAATTATATGAAAAAAATACATACAATCTAAACTTTGGGCAAAATTTAGCAACTTTCGCATATATTGCTTTACTTACTTTTACTTGCTTACGTTCAAGCCAAGGTCTCAAGTTCGATTCCTTGGCTGAACAATATTTATGTATTACTCAATGTTAAGTATAATATTTTTAAGTAACTTAAAATGCAAGTGTGTGTTAAGTAATGTATTGTACAGATTGTTATTGATTCACGTTTTACATAACATTTAGAGAACCATAGTGTGAGGTCACTAGAATGAATCAGTTATCGTTGATTTTACTTTCATTACGAACAAATCTAATTTAGAGATTTCAACAAACACCAATTTTGACAGCAAATTGAGATATTTTGAAAAAAAGAATCGGGAAACTCAAATAATGCATTCCAATAAATTAAAATGAATCTCAGAATGCACTCACAATTCGTTTTGTTAAATAATAAATGCCAATTAACGTAATTACATTTATGCAAACGGTAGCCTTATGCATTTCTGTTGCATAAACCTGATGCCGGAAGTGTGAAGCTGTAATTATTGACGTCTCTCGCGAGATGAGAGGATGCTTAAGAGGTTAATGCTCGAGCTTGTCCTAGATTTTGTAGAAAATAGGCGTTTAGAACTTTGATCACAAGACTGTGATAAGGAGCGTATAATTTAATGCTGCGAATGGCAGTCTTAGTGATATTCAAAGTTTTTTTTGATTTTTGTTAAAAAGATATGCCAGAAAAAAATTGTATACAACAGCGTACATTATTATAATTATACAATTTGAAATGGGCACATCCCTAATAATTCAAATACATATTGTATGATTATGACATTTCCCATCCGTATATTACATTAACAGGCAGAACCAGACACTCTCTAGCTAGATAAATATAGAGAGTGGACGTTGTAAGTTGTATAATACAGCCGTAGGCTCAAGATAAAGTAAATAGGTGAAAACCGTGTGCACCTTCCGAGAGCGCGCGTCGATGTCTCTTACACCGAGGAGTTCCGTCCGCGAATCTGACCGACGACGAGTCGACCTACTTTTGACAGACATTTCTGTACATTTTACGTAATCAACGAGGATGTAATGTATAGAACATATCTAACATCTTGTACATCACTATACAGGTGAAAATATCTAACATGTTGGACATCATTATTATACAGGTGAAATTTTAGTTCTCGATGATTTACTTGCACATTCTCTTATGTGAACGTACGTTTGGTTATAAAACTTTATGTTAATATTTTTATGGGTTTTTTTTATTTGAATGTTTAATTTATGTTTTTTTTTTAATGTGTTTCGTTAGTATGGATTATATAATTCTATCATGTTCTCCAACTATTTACGAATTTATTTAATTGAAAGCTGATTTACTGTGCAACTGGTTTATAAATAGAAGCCTATGTATAGAGAGAAATTGTACGGTCAAGCGCTATTTTTAAATAACTCAGTCGGTTTTCTAATACTTTACACGTGTCTTAGATTATAAATAGAAAATATCGATTTATTTATTACATTTGAAAATGTGAGTTTGACGGTATTAATACGTTAATTTACATACACATGCTTATTGCCCTACGATGTAAATTAATTTAATGTAACCTTCACGTCATAATTAATTATTTAACTGTCACGTCATAGTTAATTATTTAACTGTCACGTCATAGTTAATTATTTAACTGTCACACCACAAAATCTTCAGCCAATATATAACCATTTACATTAAATACAGCATCGATTTTTATATTTTTATCACCGAAAGTTATTCCGATGGGTCACACTCATCCAAACATACAACAATTTGACACAACGATTTCCCACTTTTACATTTAAATCGAAAACACTTGGACACGAAAATCCGAATCTCGAACGGAAAACTTTCACTAGGAAAAAAGAAATCCCAAAAAATTTGTAGGTAGTAATTAATATCACTGATTTTGAACTTACCCAAATTATTAGCCTCATTTTATCCAAACACAGCACTATAGAAAAGTTTAAAAAGTAGAGTAACCGTCACTACACATGCGCGAGGGTGCGCGCGTCTCCTGCGACTGACGACGGCGTGCGCCGGCGAAGCCTCCCCGCCTAAGAAAGTCTACAACCTTCACATTATATATTATGTAAACTTGAAAAAGCGCAAGTGCATTATGGCTATGAGAAGATTTTTTTATGATATTGTTTATGAAATATTTCAAATTTGACCGCCTCGTTCATCTAGTAGTCGCAAGCGCGACTGCTGAGCATGCGGATTCGGAGCCCGGGTCGGGGAAAGTGTTCTTGGGCTTTTCCATCTAGAATTTCTTAGTAGCACCCAGATATATCCCGGATGATGGCAATAGGCTCGCTAACAACATGAAACTTAAACTTAAATGACGTAATGTGGGTACTATAATTCCGCAGAACTTCGGGAATTACAGGCGTGATGTTAAGGTGCTCTTACACGGGCAATTTTTCGAGCAATTGTTGCTCGGCAACACTAATGGATCAATCTGGAGCAATTAAGTGGAGCAATCTGGAGCAATAACAGATGCCGATGTGTCTCGGCAATATTGCTTCTGATTGCTCCATATATTTCATGAGTTGCCGAATATCCAATCGGTTCTAGTTTTATAAATTGCTCCATATTGCTCCATGTTGTGTAGCCGTATCTCTGGCAACAGGTGGCTACATGTTGCCATTGCCCTAAATTGCTGGATGTATTCGTGACGTCATAGTTAACGAGAATTGCCCAAGATGGAGCAATTTTAGTTGCTCGCACAAACTTATTTATTATTAATAGGTAAATGATAATAGCGCGTGATAATCCGCAATATCACGGTTCATGGCAAGCCGCCTTAAGCTTTTACGGAAATAAAAACCAAATAAGTACTGGCACCATACAATTGCATAAAACCTGTTTGTGTGTAATTCAAATTGACATACAAATTTTCATGTTTTTCGTATGACTGACGTTTTGGCCGAAATAAAAGCAGTAACTAAATTTTTTAATTTTTTTTTGCAATATTTTTAATATGTCTACAAGAATAAAATTTAATGTTAAAAATGTTATACTGGGACGGCATCATTTTAGTGATTTATTAGCCTCACATGATACTCGGATGGTAACAGGTTTGTCCCGATTGGTCGTACCGAAGACTATACCCCTGAGCAGATCCGACTGTGACTATTATAAACAAACTTATATAAGGAGATCTACATTCAATCATGCTGAAGCTGTAATTCCCCAAGCATTCGAAAACTTACCTTTGGAACAGCAATCTTCGGAGAAGCCAGTGACCAGCAAATGGCTTGATGAGGTAAGAAAATTATTGATTTGGTACTGTCATTTAACAAAAAATTCCTACGATTCAAACGCACAATTTTATGCTTATTCTTGATTAGGACGTCCTCGCAGTTGTTAAGTTCTTTGGTCTATTTTATGAGACCTGATAAAAGACAGGATCGTTGTAGGCATATTTAAATTGCGTGCACGGGTAGCTCGCACCTTCACATGACTAAGTATCTCCGGGTAAAAGACCATTGAATCACTGGCACCGCGCAGCTTTAATGCCTATAGCCGGCGTATCTTGCGCATGTTACATACATCGTGTACAAGCACCTCTATCTTAAAATAATGAATTATAATAGAATGTAATCAATAGAATATAATGCAGACTTTATAAATTACCCCTAAAATAATGGTATTCTAAGAACTCGTTTATCAGTTACTTTTACAAGGTCAAATTAAATTAGCTG
Organism: Polymixis lichenea; assembly: GCA_949091785.1. Classification (NCBI taxonomy): domain Eukaryota; kingdom Metazoa; phylum Arthropoda; class Insecta; order Lepidoptera; family Noctuidae; genus Polymixis; species Polymixis lichenea. The sequence goes on along the minus strand of OX420948.1, from coordinate 20,238,874 downwards.
GCAAAACTTTACCCAAGTGTAAAAAATTCAAATGTTTTCATCTTTCCCACTTTGTTCAAGACTTTAAATAACACTGTAACATGTACATTTAGGCAACCAAACGACTGTTATGTTATGGGTTTTGGTTAAATTCTTAAAAAATATCTAAGTTCTACGGTAAATTACAAAAACAAGTGACCGATTACGGGCATTGATCTTTGCCCATCGAATGTTGAAATATTTATTTTGTTTCATTCGTTTTCGATATCGATACCTAACACTTGGATAAAGTATTGCCAGTTAATTTAATTTGAATCAGTATAAGCTGACCTTACCCATAGTGTCAAATTCAAATGACCAAATTCGGACCAACTACAAATTCCTAGTTTATTTTCAGGTGCAAACCGGTCCAATCTGCACCCCAGGTTGTGGGTTACTTTGGCAGTCAACATATAGTTTCTTTATCGACCAAAAGAACCCCAAGTGCCCCATGAAGCCAAAATATCTCCCATATCCATGTCCCCCAATGCTTAAATGTAACCCTTACAAAGAGCCGATTAAATCCGATCTATTTGCTGAGAGTACATCGTGTACTTTAAAAACTGTTACTCTAAATATGAGTAGATTTTATTCTGCTAATCCATGTCGACCTAGGAGACGTAGAAGGAAGCCAAAAGCGTGTAAATGCAAACCTTGTCTACCAACAGAGACAGAGTGCAGGCCGGTGCCAAAAGAATGTAAAAAAAAGAAAAAATGTTTACGGAGAGGTTGTATACCGAAACTGAGAGTTCAACCGAAAAAAGCAGATCCATGTGGAGGGAGGAAGAAAGAGAAATGCCCACAACCTCCCAGACCAAACTGCCCTAAACCACCTAAATGCCCAAAACCGATTTGATATACATGTACACATATTTGATATACATGTACACATATTTCTTTTTTTGTTTTTAACCAAAAATGTGAGTTTGAATAATAATACACATATTTGATATACATGTACACATATTTGATATACATGTACACATATTTATTTTTTGTTTTTAACCAAAAATGTGAGTTTGAATAATGTTTGCTCGTGGTTTCAATGTATTAAATGCGTGTCTAAAATAATTTAAAATATAACTAAATTAATGCGTTACTGTACATAATATAACATTTTCACACACAAAATTCTAACGTCGTAAGACTCTTTAAAGGCAATTGCATATGACAGCCGCATCGGTTCGCATCGCGTTCCAATACAAAAAAGTCCGGTGCGGTCTATCCGTAAGTAGTGTGTGATAATTATTAGAAAATGTACGAAAGCGATTAAAAAAGACAAATTGCTGCGTTTCAGTGCGGCTGACTGTAATGTGCGTACGCCTCATTGTAGTTTATCAGTCTGATGTTCTATCTATCTCGCATATATAGCCAGTATGCAGATAATAATAAATCGGATGAAGTTTCAAAATAGCTTAGCTTGGAAAATGTCGTCTCATACACTCATACCACATACATGTGTGACTGTCACTTTCTGTAACTCGATATACTATTTTGACACATGTGAAATTCACTTCCTTTCAGTTTTAAAAGGCTCGTGTAGACATAAATTTGTAATTGTATCTCGTTTTTATTCAAATGGTTATTAATGAACTACAATATTTTAAATTGTTTTTACTTGAGGGCGGGCGGTAAAGATTTTATTCAGCAACATTCCTATCGCTTTCAAGGTCACCCACAGTTTGCAAACCCTGCTTAAAGTCGATGTTTGGCAAAGCTTTGTCTGGAGAATTTTATAGTCTGGTCTGTAATTATATTATTAATAGGTTGACAATATCCAATGAAACATTAATACTATTATTCATATGTGCTCTCAGTGATTAGTCTTTTGATATATTTCATAAAATGTGATACAAAATAGCATCGTTTACGGCTCGTGTTCACGATGCAAGTTATATGAGCAAAAGCATGTAAAGGTGCGAGATACATGGACAAGCTACCCGCACGAGATACATTGAGCAATATGTGAGTCACATGTTACACGTTGCCTATAGACTGCACATGTGGACTTACGCGTGTTCACGCATCATGTACTATCTATCACCTTTATAAAAATAAAGAACGAAATAATAAAATTAAAAGTGAAATACAGATGTTAATAACTCTATGGCAAAATGGTCATCTAAGAACCCGTTTACCAGTTGGTTATGCTAACTGGTCTTATAGTCCATCGTGACGATTAAACTATAAAGCTCGAACCAATTTTATTATAAATTCAAAATTTATTTTCAGGTACTAACCGGTCCAATCTGCACACCACCCTGTGGGTTACCTTGGGACTCGCCATACAGTTTCTATTACGACAAAAAATGCCCTCAGTGCCCTCCTTCGGGTCCAAAAGCACGATCAGACTGCCGCACTGACAAGAGCCCTTGCCCTGAGCCCTCATGTTCTCCACCAAAGTTGGTCCCCTCATGTCCTCAGAAGCCTACATGCTTCCCTTGCCATCAGCCGAAAAAAGTCGACCCGTGCGCTAAGACTACACCGTTTACTATGAAAACTCTTATTTTAAATAGCTGTAGATTTTTTTCCGCTAGTCCGTGCAAACCTAGGGGTCCTCCAAAAAAGGCAGACGCCTGTAAACCAAAAAAACCAAAATGTGTACCGCCGCAAAGTAAGAAAAAAGATGCGTGTGAAGGGAGAGGAAAAGTTCAACCAAGAGCTTGCAAACCTGTAGCCAAGCTAAACCCATGTGGTGGTGGGTCTGATTCCCCAAAAAAAGGTCCAGTATGCCCTAGCAGTGGTGGTAAAACAAAAAAAGGACCTGTTTGCCCTGGTGGCGATAAACTTAAAAAAGGACCCGTTTGCCCTGGCAGTGGTAGTGGCGGAACTAATAGAGGGCCAGTTTGCAAATAAATTGCGTGTTCAGTAAGCCAAAGTGCTGGAACACATCATGGATTTACTTGTTCTACAACCAAAAAGAGTATAAGTTTTTAAATTTTTGTTTCTGGCTGAAATTAAATGCATGTTTAATATACCATATGTTAGCGTAATTTATTGCGTTTTCCCCCTCGCCGTTGGTTGGAGATGATATATAGCTCGGAAATGTTCAGAACAGTATCCACCTCGCCACACAATCGCATCACAATATTGGTGGCAACATCTTAACACAAGATTCAAAAAATTGCAACATCATGCGATACCTTAAGACATGGCGCACACTATGCGATATGCGATTGCGACAGCTCGGCGACTTTAGAAGCAACGACAGGGGGGCTACTCTCTAACTCCGTCAACGAAAATATGGGCCCGTCCGAAAATACCCTTTGTTCTCGTTGAGTAACACCATGTTGTGTCACACTGTTACTCATTGGGAGAAAATATCCCGATAAGTAACACTGTAACTCAATGCCACGTTTTTTCCCACTGAGTAACACTGTAACTCAACAGAACGCTGTGTTCCCGTTAAGTAACACCTTTTCGCTTGTTTTCCTGTACCCCTAGCTAAACCCCTGGTGGTACAGCGGAAGATCAGTTTTTTAACCACTGTACCCTTGGCCTTGAAACCCGACCAACTTAAAGGACCAGGTGTCATGAATTTTTTATACCGATGCCTTCGAAGTACCAGGTCGTCATAACTTGGTAGGACCTCGCTTAACATACACAGGTGTGTCAGCTAGAAAAAGGTGTATGCCTTTGAAGTACCAGGTTGTCATAACTTATTAGGATCTCACCTAAATTTAATGCGACAGCTAGAAAACGCTTTATGCCTTCGAACTACCAGGTTGTCATAACTTGGTAGGAGATCACGTAATCGTTTAATCTTAATAAAAATACTGAATTTAATGCGATTAATAAGTTAACACATCTTTTATTGATTCTGAGGGGTACGAAGTTCAGGGTCAGCTAGTTTCAAATAAAAAATGTGGTCTTTGGTTTATCCATAGGTATTATCTTGCTTGGCATGTCCTAGAACCAAAAAAAATCGAAGACCTGTACGAAGGCACAAACCGTTTTCTAGCTGACACACCTATGTTAGGTGAGCTCGTACCAAGTTATGACGACCTGGTACTTCGAAGGCATCGGTATAAAAAATTCATGACACCTGGTTCTTTAATTTGGTCGGGTTTCACGGCCAAGGGTACAGCGGTTTTTTTTTGGTGGGAAATCATCAAATAACTTCTCACGCTCTGGGTGGAGCAGGAGGGTTTGTCAGACTTTTACTGACAAACTCTCCTGCTCCACCCGCCCGTGTTCCCTCAGTTGCTTGTTGCCTGTGCCAGGGGCCGCGGTATCTCTTTCAAACAACCCGCACCCCTGGCAGGCATCGGCCCTTGCGGTCCCCATCAGTTGGTGCTGACATCTCTGAGGCGCGCGTGGGACACAACGAGGGGCTTAGTCCTTACCAAACAGCGAGCTACCCACCACTCGCCGTCCGCAAGCTCGCGCCTACGGTGGCCGGGGGAATCAGCCTGGGATTCCCGACACCCAGGGCGTCTCCTGCGGAGGCTAGGGCGCATGTACTACCTCTCCCTCACGTGCGCCGCCTCCCTCTTTAGGGTTCAGCGGTTTAAATTGATCTTTCGCTGTACCACCAGGAGTACAGCTAGGAGTACCTACCTACACAAGAAAACAAGCGCAAAGGTGTTACTTAACGGGAACACAGCGTTCTGTTGAGTTACAGTGTTACTCAGTGGGAAAAAACGTGGCATTGAGTTACAGTGTTACTTATCGGGATATTTTCTCCCAATGAGTGACAGTGTGACACAACATGGTGTTACTCAACGAGAACAAAGGGAAAATACTTAGTTCGAAACTTCAAAGTGACTCCTACAGCTGATTAATTAACTTTTTTGGACGGGTAGAACAATAGGGAGTAGGGACAACTGTCAAATCGTGTAGTAATTCATTCTTAGTTTAGGCCCCACACTAATCATAGGTCCGTGAGTGATACGGTATAGGAAATGCCCGTAACTTCGACCGAGATTACGGATTTCGTGCTTAGAGAGTAGGCCCCCTGGCTGTGGCCGACAATTTCCATACACGTGTTTTACGTGTTTGTATTGCGAATCTCAATATGGATACGGTCGATGTCTATGTGTTCAAATCCGACGTCGAAGTTCCTCGAATATTGAAAGAAAGTGATCGTTTTCTGCACGGCGTATGTCGTAACGAGTAGTTGCAGACAAACGGCAACTTTCAACAGCACAGTCAACGTCAACATTTCAGGAGTGTAGTGGCGCCCACGAATTGGGTTTGAATCAAATACAGCAGGAACAGGAATTGTGTGAAGCCCGAAAGGCCCTATCTCTCTGTGTATCAAGGTCAGGAAGCAGGAACAAGATTGCTAACATCCGTAATCTATATAATAAGTTGTTATTGGTAGTTAGTAAGTCAAAATAAGTGCAAGCCTCTCGCAAACTGCGCGCGTGCATTTCATGTTCGTAGCCCACGAACATGATATTCACGCGCGTAGTTCGCCATGTCTGGACACACCCTAAGCCTGCTGTAACGATAGATTTTACTGGTACCATGATACTATGCCATTATGTCCTATTGTAATGAGTCACAACAAATTAAAGAAATACATTAAAATTAAGAAATTAATTGAACGCTTACATAGATCAATTAAAATCTCTTAAAATTTCATCTCTATCTTAGAAAGGGACGTGTTATAAAAGTAAGGAATGAATCAGCTCTGCCTATCGCAGTCCAGTTCTAGACATAGGCCTCTCCTGGACATAGGCCTCTCTTGGACATAGGCCTCTCCCTTGCTGCGCCACAACACCCGCCTTCCACATCGTCTTACCCAGCCACCTTTTTGAAGAAGTGAGGAATATAGCTCTTGGTTTGCTAAGATCATACCTAAAAAATAGAAAGTTAAAGTTAAAGTAATTAAACGTCATAAACTCATTAGGGTCTGAAATTATACTGGGCATTCCTCAAGGTACGATATTAGGTCCATTCGTCTTTTATTTTTATCATGATTTACCCCAATTAATTCATAATCAACCGAAGATGTTGTTATTTGCAGATGACAAGTCATTCATATTGAAAATAGACCGACATTCACAAAATCTTGACGACGTGAATAACTCTATTCTTCAGGTCCAAGATTGGTTTACGGTAAATTATTTGCTATTAAAAGAAGAAAATACCAAATGCTTAATTTATATTGGCTAATGTGACATCATGTTGAATGAAGAACAACTGTTTTTTTTAAACAAACGGGTTTAGGAATCACGCTAGAAAGATAGACAATACACAACAACAAACAACAGACAACGACAACATTACAACGACAACATTACAATAGATTCTCTTGCAGGGTGTCTTACTCTTAGAAAGATAAGGCAGTTAACAGATGTACAAGTTAATTATTAAAAGTCTTAACTTAATTTGGGTCGACTGTACAATCCATGACGAGCACTCTGTGCACAAAGACCTGCTGTGCCAACCTCAAGTAAATTAGTATAACACCAGGACACCACTGTACAGAATACCACTTCCGCTTCAGCTTTGCCATTGACAGTTAAAGGTTAAGGCACACCTGTCCGAGCTGAAAGAATGGACCGCGTCCGAATTCTTCCAGCGTGTCGTCCGATTCGGCGCCGTTAAGGGTACGAGGTTTCAAAGGATTTCATACAATTCATTCTTGAATTCGTTTCTTTCGGCCCTCATAAGTGTACGTCTTTATTATAAAAGCCCATATAGACATTGCTACCTTGTTTTTATTCTTATGCTTGTAATGAAATGACATTTCATTAAATTGAATTTGCCGCGCTTCGCGCATGTATTAGGTTGTCTATGGAAGTGAGCAGAGGACGCATCGGGCTGACACGTAATTCAATGGCGGATGATGTTCAGATTATTTTGTTAATTGTTATTAAAAACTTGTGGAAAGATAAATCAAAAGGATATAATTGAGGAGGCGATATTAGTGAACTTTAAATGTTGTTTCTTTGTATTTTCAGGTGAGATAAAGTATTTTCAGAGAAACAATTTGTGTTTATTAGGTAGCAAAAAGCCTCAATAACATAACTATCTTATATGCTTATTAGTAAAATCGTTCTGAATCGATAAACTGGTTCCCATGTGGACGCAATACTTTCTAATTTTGCATTACGTAAGATACTATGCCAATGTTTTTATTTAATAATTGTTATCTAGATTTTTGGTAAGAACCAAAGATATGCATCCATCTTTATAATAGTACTAGTTAGGGTACTAGTAATATTTTATGATTGTATATCTTAGTAGGGCCTAAGGTGGATAGGAGATGTGCTATGCGAAACTACGTGACCGTTTTCACTAATGCTAAGGAACACACCGTGAGGAAACCGGCACGTCATGTCACTTTTACGACAAAATATGGCTGTATTAGACACGCTTGCCTACTCTGCAGGAATACAGGCTGAATCGAATGATGTTATTATGTATCCATAGTAATATAAATCATGAAAATCAACCTCTCTGCAAATGTAGAAGTATTTACAGGGTGGTCAATCCATCGTTAATTTTGAATACCAGCATTTTACATGGAGCGACTACTTATCTGACCTTCACAACCCAGTTACTGGGTAACACGATAGCTTTTAGTAAGACTGGTTGTCAGACTTTCGGGCTTCTGACGAGCCGTAACGACTGTCGAAGATCCACGAATGACAGCCGGGACCAACGGCTTTACGTGCTGCCCGAAGCACGGCGAGGTCTTGGTATGTAAAGATGGTCACCCATCCACGGACCAACCGCTGCAAACATAGCTGAACCTGATCGATCGACCTGTGCGGATATTATTACTTAGCCACAAGGCCCCTTCCCCCACAGGCTGAATTTGATGATGTTATTATGTAAATCGACCTCCCTGCAAAAACTCGTAGATAAGTATTTACAGGATGGTCAATCCTCCGTTTATATTGTAAGGGTGCTGTCACAAGCACAACATTTCAAAAGGTTCAAAATAAACACCCACCTAAACATCACGCCGGTAATCCCCAACGAGTCAGGCAGTGGTGTATCTATAGTACTTATCTACACCTACATTTCGCCAGTTATATTTGAATCCCTTGTAATAGAGGCGAGCCTATTGCCATCAGCCGCTGCTACTGAGAAGTTCATACTCGAAACTTCCAATAACACTTTGCCTGACCCGGGAATCGTTTGTGGCCACTAGACCACATCATCATGATCTGCCTAGCCTTGTCCCGAATTATATTAGGTTCGGCTTCAAGTCTAACCCGACGCAGGTGACTACCAGTAATTTACATAGAGCGACTACACAACCCAATTAATGGGCAACACGGTACCCCTTGGCAAGACTGGTTGTCAGACTTTCGGGCTTCTGACGAGCCGTAATTACTGTCAAAGATTAACGAATGACAGCCGGGACCAATGGCTTTCCGAAGTACGGAGGGGCCTTGGTAAAAATAATGGTCACCCATCCACGACCGCTGACCGACCGCTGACCGCACGACGCCGAGCCAAGCGTAGCTTAACTTGATCAATCGACCACGTGACCACTGGACCAACGAGGTCAAAATTACTGTGGTATAATCAGGCCCTAACTTCAAGGTGTGGCGGTATCTAAAACGCCACATCCGAACTACGCATGAAAGACGTCACACAAATCCTGCATCGCGCAATCAGAGTTTACCGCGCGACTGGTATATATGTTTATACAACATCCGGACATCAACCGTCGGGTACAACCACCAGATCATCATCTGCCTAGCCTTTTCCCAACCATGTTGGGGTCGGCTTCCAGTCTAACCGGATGCAGCTGAATACCAGTATTTTACATGGAGCGACTGCCTATCTGACCTCCACAACCCAGTAACTGGGTAACACGATACCCCTTGGTAAGACTGGTTGTCAGACTTTCGGGCTTCTGACGACCCGTAACGACTGTCAAAGATCCACAAATGACAGCCGGGACCAACGGCTTAACGTGCTTTCCGAGGCACGGAGGGGTCTTGGTATGTAAAGATGGTCACCCATCCACGGACCAACCGCGGCAAGCGTAGCTTAACCTGATCAATCGACCCGTGCAGCTATTGTTACTTAACCACCAGATACAACACATTAAGTCCGGGCGAAGAATCCTCCCTTTTCCATAGAGTATGAATGAACTTTACACCCTGTTGCTCATACCTCTATAACGGTGAGTACTGTTTACCATCGTGTGTAATTTTATGCCAAATTAAATTCGGCACTCTTAAAAGTGTGCCATTGTAAATTCGGATATATAAACATGCAGCCAAACAATAATTATGTTAAATAATTTTTATGCCTTAAAAATATTCGTTTAAAGAACATTATGCCAAGTGTGTTATGCCAAATAAATTTCGGAGCATCAAGATTCTGCCAGATAGAGGAAACCCAGCAGCAGATTGGCAAGTTGTACTCACTGGCGAGCTATTACTTCACTACATCAACTACGATTTTCACCTTAATTATTCGTTTATAGATTTTCCGTACCTTCGATTAAGTCTTATTGCGATGTTATCCATCGATTTATTTATTTTGATTCACGTAATGGTTTACGACAAACGGTTCCGTGTGGTGCCGGACGTAAAAGAATAGCACCATCCCATCCAAGACAAATATTGGGGTAAACTCACCACTGAACAGAATCTGTGCAGAGATGAATTCTTTGACAAAAATAGTACCAGATGTCGACTTACACCATGATTCCATTAAAATTCTTAAAGCCAAAATACTGAAGTCTCGCAAATGCAATGATAATTTGTTAGGTTAGTAAATTTTGGTAACTTTTCATACTCTCTATTTTAGAAGATATACTTTACATTATGATCTCATTCTCATTTTTATTTATTTCAATTTAAAGGTATTGTTTAATTTTTAGTCTTAAGTAAGTGGGGAAAAATTGCAATAAGTATTGTAAAGTCCTGTAATTTTATTTTCGTTTTTGTTATTAATCTTAAGTTTAAGAAGTAGTTAGCCGTTTTTATTTTTATTCCAGTCTTTATTTTATTATTATTGTGTGTTATTACTTACTCATAAAATTGCTGGTTAACCTGTAATTGGCGACTGTGTAAGTCCAAAGCTATTAACCGCAATACATATAATACATTATACACAGAAGCTGTTGGTGTACCTTGATAAATAAATAAATAAATAAATCCCATTTCTTCCCGTGGATGTCGTAGAAGGCGACTAAGGGACTTACTAGAGAATGGGCAGCAGCGTTCTCTATGCATTTGACCACCATACTGCGATCGCCCACCCGTCTGCCAAGTGGGGCGATTATGGCAAATCTTTTTGGGGGAGGCTTATGTCCAGCAGTGGACGTCTTTCGGCTGATATGATGATGATGATAATGATGATAAAGATGACGTAAAGAAATGGAAGTTTGTTTCCGGAAAGCACGTTAAGCCGCTGGACCCGGCTGCCATTTGTAGATCTTTGACAGTCGTTATGGGTAGTTAGAAGCCCGAAAGTCTGACAATCAGACTAACTATAGAGTATCGTATTGCCTTATCTGGGTTGTGGAGGTCAAATAGACAGCCGCTTCATGTAAAATACTGGTATTCAGCAGCGTCCGGTTAGACTGGAACCGGACCGCAACCACGAATTGATTGATTATAGTTCTTAAATTAAGTAATAGTTACTACATCCGCCAAGACCAGAGAGCATGAGAAATTTTTACGCAGGGGTGTCCAGAATCATGTACTGAATTCTCGCTCGTCGATGTCCCTGCCTCCCTGCCACCCTGTAATTATTTTATTTATAGCATTAATATCTACAAAACAACACATGGTGATCGCCAAAAAGGTAGGCAGAGCTATATTACATCAACACCCACATTTTCCCAGTTCTAGCCTCAAATCCAGTCTTCAGCCTTTCTAAGAATATAGGTACGCTGGCGCCATCTAATTTTAAAATATTGACCAACAAAATATTGGTGTCTTAACATTAAGAATCATTAAATTTCAATGAGATTTCATTTCATCATAATCTAATAGAAAATCCCAATAACATTTTTCCCGATCCGGAGATCAAACAGGTTACTGTCGTGACTTCGGCTTGCAACCACTAATCAAAGGAGAGTCAATCAGGTAGTTATTATTTATCTAACACTAGCTTTTGCCCGCGGCTCCGTCTGCGTGGATGTCGGTTATCGAATAAAAGTAGTCTATACTTCTCCATATCCCAGGTCATTCATTCATCATTTCAGCCGATAGATGTCCACTGGTGGACATAGGCCTACCCCCCAATAAAAAGGGAGGGTTTGCCATAATCGCCACGCTTGGCAGGCGGGTTGGCGATGCAGTATGGTGGTAAAATTCATAGAGAACGCTGCTGCCCATTCTCTAGTAAGTCCCTTAGTCGCCTTCTACGACACCCACGGGAAGAAATGGGATGGTGCTATTCTTATACGTCCGGTACCACACGCATAATGCCCCAATTAGTTTTGTTTGAAACTTAGCAGGAAAAAAAGCCACTTAACCACAGATAAAAAACATGGTCTTATAATATTCCCTCCAGGAAAAATAAGTACCTCCCTACCGTCCATAATTGTTGATAAAAAGTCAGTCAGTCAGGCTACAGGTATCTCTGCCAAATTTCAAGACGATCGCTTCAGCGGTTTAGTCGTGAAAACGTAACAGACAGACTAATCACTTTCGCATTTATAATATTAGTAGGGATTTTCACAGTCATAATAAAGATGATCATATAATTAATAACGATATTTGGACAAGGACAGAACACTATCTAATTTTTAATTTAATTCGTTTCACTCATTGTAAAATAACCTTGCAAAACATCTTTATGCAGCTGGAGTGTTTATTAACCGAGATGTTTTATTATGTATCTGTGTGTATGTATGTACGTACACTCTTATATTAAAATAATTGCAGCTTCCGACCATTTATTATACTTTGGCACCTTGACACAATTATTAAGACTGAAAGGATGTAGTTTTAATGTGTGGATATTTTTTAGGAGTTTATACAATCAGCTCAATTTACCAAAGCGATCCCTAATTACTATATTTTTAATCAACTTCAAAAAAAGAAGGAGATTCCCAATTCGACTGTATTTTTTCAAATGTTTTATTACGTCATAACTTTCGACTGGGTGAACCGATTTTTATGATTCATGAAGCTATGTTGAAGTTTGCATTAAAACGCCGCGCAATTCTTATGTAGACCGGCGGGGTGGTTGTGTTACACAGTAACGATATGAATGGCGGTCATTTTGATAGTTCAACAAGATTCAAGGCGTTATTTACGTTGGTAAGGGGAACCAAGCCGCGGGCTCGAACTCAATGATGAGCCTGGCTAAAAAGCACGCTGCCTCACCAGGCATCGTGTCCGACAGAGGTAGTATAGTCGGTTATACAAAAAAAGAAATCAGCTGTTTCACAGAAAACTTACGCGGTCAAAATGTATGGAACAGCTGATTTCTTGTTTGAATAACCGACGAAAAATTTCTGCGCTGAGGGGTCTAGAATGATATGTTGAATTCATGGCTACAGTTTGCGCAATGGTTAAAAAATTATCCTGTATTTAACATCTTAATCATTGAACAAGTAAAGGTCTAATTTACTGTTCTAGCTGTCAATAAGCTGCTAAAAATGAGTTTATCGAATTATTTTGTGTCGGTTTAGTATATGTCCCAGTCCCAATGCTGGCCATAGGCCACCCCCAACTCCTTTCAGGAACTCTTTCCGTGCCCCGTCGAATCAGCTTTCGCTGTACGCGTCCGGGTCATCTCGCCACCGGTTTCTGGCCCGACCGCGCTGGCGCTGTCGGTCTTCAGGCATCCATTTTGTGAAGAATTTGCCCAGCGATTATCCTGCATGCTGGTGATGTGACCCAATCCCAATAGAGCCTGGCAGCCTTCTTTCCTGCTTCTATTATACCCGTTCTAGAACGCAGCGTCCTGTTCCGAATTTTGTCCTGTTATGTAAACAGACTTTAATTGCTAACTGTACGATAAAAAAGAATCACTTAGTTCCTTCTCCGATCAAAAGATATAATTCGGTATTTAGCCCAACGTCCGATCGCTTATACTGTTGTTAGTTATTAACATCATGTAATTTTGCTGTAATATTGAAAGGCAAGTAAGTATTAAGTACAGATTATATCGGCCGTTTATCGTTTAATTTTGTGTTGCAAGAGATAAGTGAATGGACTACTTACTTAATTAAGTTCCAAGGAAATGAATCACGTATGTTTAAATCTATACTCCCAAATATTAATAAAATCAAAAGTCCTTTTTCAAATTAGGCTGAGAATCAGCACTTTTCGAATGTCAAAATTACATAAGACAGTCCCCCAAAACGCCCACCCTTCACCACTTCCTAGTGCTTTAGCTGGGAAGAAGAAGTGGCGCAACAAACTCCCCAGCAGCACAGCTGTCTGTTTAGTTAGATAGACTTGATTCTATACATCAATACAAAAGTAACTCTGTCTTTTAACCTTTTCACACGTAAACCGCTGAACAGATTTTGTTGTCTTGCACACAAGTAAACTATGACCTGGTTTAGGTTATAATATTAAGATACTTTAAATCCCGTAGGAAAATTGTTGGCGTAAAACTGCGTAACATGTACAATTATTTCTCTACGAAAACTAGACATATATTTTTCTGTACAAAGTGACATTTCTGTAATGATTTTTCAAAAAATCAAAATCAAAATATTTTACTTCACATAAACCTGCAAGGGCACTTATGAAACGTCAGAAGCTAGGTGCACGGTTCCAATTTGTCGCTTCCTATGGGGAAGAGCCGGCAAGAAACTCCACGGTTACTCTTTTAAAAATAATCACATCACCATTGTTCGACAAAGTACATCAAAAATTCAACATAGTATGTTTTTGTCTCATTATTAGCATTGTTTGTACGGAAACAGAATACTAAAATAAAAAGCCATTAAAAAGTTAGGAGCCACTAAAGATTCGTTTTTGTTGCAAATTTAACCTAACTTCGGGGCGTGTTTAAGTAATAAAAGAAGTGTAAAATCTGAAAAAACCAAGTCGGTATCGACAAAGCTCAAATATCGAAAAGTTCAATAAACTTTATTGGTCATTGATTTATGCTGTAGTTTTTTTCATAAAACCTGATCTTCCGAAGGACTTTTTACGCGCCTGTTATACTATAAATGATCCTGCATCTCACTTAATAATGTTGTGCGTGTAGACTAGCTTCTATCTGCTCATCACTGATACTACCTCTGACGGACACGATACCTGGTGAGACAGCGTGCTTTTTAGCCAGGCCCATCAGTGAGTTGGAGCCCGCGACTAGGAGAGAAGCCCAACAATGACAACAGTACCAAAGAAAGGACATTTGGGTAGGCCACATAAACAACTCAAACTGCCAGACCCATGATTAAAACTGAGACAAAAACTAGAGAAAATAATTTTGTCTAAATATGTTTCTAATGAGAAATTATTTCCTATAATTGTTATCTCTCAATCTAATTAGAAAGTTGAACGATCGTAACGGAACAATCTTATAATTGTGCAGTTTAGAGATTTCATTAATAGTTATGATGTTCGTCGATTAATCGGTATTCAATTTATTAATTGAACTAAAGATGGTTTTACCTTTAAATCCATGAATATGATTTTTATCAATTTTACTAAATGAGGCTTTTTTTTTATTTCTAAATAATTTTACACAGGTATACAAGAATAAACTTTACAAAAGTATGGATATGTCTTAAATGTTTAAAAGAGTCGACTTTTGAGCAGAAGGTTCGATTCCCATGCCAGGCAAACTGTAATTGGGTGTTTCCTTATGTAATTTCTCAGTAGGAGCCCGGAGTCTGGACATGTGCGCAATTGATGGCAATATGCTAGCCCTCTATTACATGGTACTTCAACATAACTTGTGAAATGTGGGTGTGCTATTATAGGTATACTTCTGTCTAACCGCAGGGCAATAGAGCAGAATGTTAGATATGTTATGTTAAGTCAAAATTTGCAGGTAGGGGAATTCATAAAGCGAAGTGCAAATCAATTTATTGGAAGTCGAAATAGGTAGCTAATAAAATACAACAAACCAAATTCGATATGGTGAATGATGCCGCAACGATCTGCCAAGAGATACTGGTCACACTGTATTTCTCGTTACGGTCAAAGATCAAAACGGTGCAAGTGACACACACCTTGTAATCTTTGACCTTTGGCCGCTTGGACCACTGTAATTCCACTATTCTGTCCGTTGACTCGATTTGTACGAGTAGATACCTACTTGTATAGTACAATCCGTGCAATTTAAGAGATGCCTACGTTAATTGGACTGAAGTAGGCAGAGTTGATTGATTATTATTTGTTGTTTTACGACATAAGTGAATCGATTTATTGACTACTAGCTTTTTCCCGCGGCTCCGACCGCGTGGATGTAGGTTATCGCGAAAAAAATTAGCCTATGTCCTTGTCCATATCCCAGGCTATATCTCTGCCAAATTTCATGACGATCAGTTTAGCGGTGTAGACCTCAAAACGTAACGGGCAGAGTCAGACAGAGTTACTTTCGCATTTACAATATTAAGTAGGAATAAGCATTGGCGTACAGCAATATGCACTGGTCATAACATTGCATTAAGTTTTCATTTGTGAGTACATTCCTATGTATTGTATGGAGTAAGAACAGGTATAAATAAAAAAATATTAATGAATACTTAGGCGCTTTTGGAACGTCTTCATAATTTGATATGGCTTCCGCATCTCCCCAGCAGTAGCTTCCAACTGCACATGGTAATGTAGTTCATTATCTGTCTAACCTTTTCCAAACTATTTTACAGTCGGCTTCCAGTCTAACCGGCTAAAGCTGTGTACCAGTATTTTACGTAGAACGACTGCCTATCTGAGCTCCACTACCCAGTTATTGGGTATTACGATAGGTTGGCTTAACAATCAGTCTTAACTGGTTGTCAGACTTGGGGTTTTGACGACCCGACCAACCGTCAAAGATCTACAAATGACAGCCGGGACCAACGCCTTAACTTGCTTTCCGAATCACTGAAGGGTCTTGGTTTGTAAAGATGGTCACCCATCCACGGATCAACAGCGGCAAGCGTAGCTTAACCTGACCGATCGACCCGGGCGGCTGTTTTTAGCTAGCCACAAACCCATGGTGTAGTTATTCACCAGAATGTACCAGGCGCGGTCGCAGCCAAAAACTTTCGGGGGTCACAGACAAAGACTACCTACATGTTAATAAGAAAATTCTATTATAATTTTCGAAAAATTACTATTTTGAGCTTTACGTTTACGGCTTTCGGGGGGGGGGGGGGTGGGGGGGTGGCATTACCCCTAGGAACCCACCCTTCGGAGCTCGCCTGGAATATACATACCTGAAATCCTACGAATCCTAAAATTAATAATGTATGGTATTAGTAGGATTATATTATAAATGTGAAAGATTGTACGTTTGCATGTTTGGAAGTTTGTTAATCAATCACGCAAAAACGGATGAACCGATTTGGATGAAATTTGGCACACAGATAGTTTGTAACCTGAAATAACACATTGTTTACTTGTTTTGTTTACTACAATTTACATACGCCACGCGGGCGAGGCCGCACGCAAAAGCTAGTAGGGTTATAAAATGCAAATTACTGCTTTGCCAAATCTTTACTCTAAGACCACATATCGACGATACTTTATCCATTTTAAGCCCAATAAAACTAGCATAAATATATACACGTACCCTTTCAAACTGCATTTCAGTACTAAGCTATATGTCTTTATGCATTAACGACATCGCCAATTTGATGGCGGCATACAAACCGCGGTGCTATGAACTCCATCGAGAGATAGAGAAGGGACACGCATCGCATCGCATAATATAGTAGCCATACCTATTTACCATACTTGGGGCGGCATAGATTAAGACATGCATAGATGCGATCAAGTACCTATCAAACTTGGTGAATACCGCGCGTGACGCGGGACGCGACTGCGGAACGGGCGAAACGACACTTTTAAAGAACATTGTTGTTTTCTGTAGGCGAAAATTATAACATTAGTTCGATTTTCTTTTATTATCTTGTAAGAAAAATACTTTTTTTATTCTTAACTATTGCGTAATTATGAACACACTAATTGTTTATTATTCATAATAATTTCATAATTTAATTAATATATGTTCATCGTTTCTTATTTAAATAACCTTTTACGTGCTTCTATAAAAGTTCAAGAGTATTGTTGCAATAGTGGCATTTTAGGAGAAAAACAACAAGGTGAATAACCCGAGGATGTTGAGATAAACTAGATTATGAATGAACGGACATTGGACAGTCCTATTGCATAGTAGTTTTGTTGCCAGCATCAGTGGTATGCCACAAAAGCTTCCACTTTTCACTTATCTATTTCGGAATGGCACATGCGTGTTAATAATATTAATCAGTCAGTGAGATGGTCTATGCTGCGGTCCCATAGCCCGTTACCCATGCCAGGCGTAGCACCACTTCCTAGTGCTTTAGCTGGGAAGAAGAAGTGGCGCAACAAACTCCCCAGCAGCACAGCTGTCGATTAAGTTCGAAGAACTTGATTCACTATAATATTAGGTAATTAACGAAACACAAAAAAACATTAAATTTGCCATATGTCAGCTAGCACACGCCAATATACCAACAAAACATTGAAAAGTATAGGTACTCAAGCAGAAATAAATAACAATAAAAAAAAACATCAACAGAACTTACAATGTAAATAAAAGCCTTCAGGCATAAAGGGCGTGCCCGCTTACATATGTAATTCTGCACTATGTAAATATAGCAATAACTTAAAGTAACAAAAGTTAAACTAGGACCTTTGGAATAAAATTAATAAAAAAGTTAAAACAATTAACAATAACAAAAGCATGGTCAGCAAGACGAACAGTCACCACAAGCAGCACCCGTTCACGATCATAACGCAAAAGATCAGCCATTACCTCCCTCGCCATTTATTTACAAAATTAGCTGCACCCTGCAGTTTTAACCTCATAAGTCTCGATGCTGTGGAAATATGGGAATATAAAGTTTCCAATATCGTAATCCAAGTCTACTAGGTCTACCTATGTGCTATATTTCATCCAATCCGTTCAGCTGTTTAAGCGTGGAAGCGTAACAAACAAACATACAAAAAATCTAATCTTTTCTCTTTACAATATTAAGTTTAGATTACAGAACATCTTAAGACGCATGTAACGTGTGTGACTAAATGAGTGATGAATGTAAATGTTGATGGATGGAGAGGGAGAGGAAGGCCAAAGAAAAGATGGATGGATTTTGTGAGGAATGATATGAACGAGAAGGGAGTGAATGATGCTGATAAAGCTGAAAGAGAGAATGGAAGAAGAAAACACGATGCGTCGAACCTGAGTAACGTTGCTCAAATAGCAGGTCGATGATGAGAGATCATCTCAATCAATCAACTCAGTCTATCGCAGTCCACTGCTGGACATAGGCTTCTCCCAGACTGCGTCGCAACACTCTATCCTCCGCCTTCCGCATCCAGTCTGTCCCAACCACCTTTTAAAGGTCGTCGGTCCACCTAGCTGGAGGGCGTCCCACACTACGCTTGCCGATACGCGGCCTTCACTCCAGGACTCGTTTGCTCCACCGTCCATCGGTCCTTCGACAAACATGGTCAGCTCACTGCCACTTCAACCTGCTTACTCTGCAAGTTATGTCAGTAACTCCAGTTCTTTTTCGGATAACTTAATTTCGGATTTTATCCTTCAAAGAAACCCCAAGCATAGCCGGCTCCAGAGCGCGCTGAGTGGCTTTAAATTTGTGGACCAGCCCAACTGTCAGTGTCCACGTTTCGGCACCGTATGTCATCACGGGCAGGACGCACTGGTTGAAGATTTTAGTCTTCAAACATTGCGGTAATTTGCGACGAGAAGACTTGACGAAGTTTTCCAAACGCTGCCCAACCCAACTGGATCCTCCTGTCGGCTTCTTTCTCAAAGAGATCATCTAAAGTCATGAAAATACGTAAATAAGCATCTGATGATACTTCTATAGGGCACGCCGCGATTGCGGCGGTAAGTCCCCTCTTTGAGGAGTGGCTTGAGAGGCGGCATGGCGTCCTCACCTTCCGCCTGACACAGGTCCTCACCGGACATGGCTGTTTCGGGAGGTTCCTGTTTCGGACAGGGCGGGAGGAAACGCCCGGGTGTTTCCATCGCGAAGATCGCCCAGAGGACACGGTGGAGCATACGGTGGAGGTCTGCCCAGCTTGGGCGGAGCAACGCCGTGTCCTCGTGGAGGTGATCGGCGGCGGCGATCTCTCGCGTCCGACCCTGGTCCAGGCCATGGTACGGAGCGAGAGGGCATGGCTGGCAGTCGCCTCCTTCAGCGAAGCAGTTATGCTCGCAAAGAGGGAGGCGGCGCACGTGAGGGAGATGCAGTACATGCGCCCTCACAGCCGTGGCCTTCGCAGGAGACGCCCTGGGCGTCGGCAATCCCAGGCTGATTCCCGGCCACCGTAGGCACGGGCTTGCGGACGGCGAGTAATGGGTACCTCGCTGTCCGGTAAGGACCAAGCCCGGGTCAACGGCGCGTTGTGTTCCACGCGCGCCTCAAAGAGGCAAGGGCCGATGCCTGCCGGGGGTGCGGGTTGTTCGAAAGAGATACCGCCGCCCCTGGCACACAGGCAACTGAGGGAACACGGGTGGGTTTTAGTCAGTAAAAGTCTGACACGCCCTCCCGCTCCGCCCAGAGCGGGAGAAGTTATTTGATGATTTCCCACCCCAAAAAAAAAAAAAAAAAATGATACTTCTATCGTCTCTTCGTTCGGCTCGTCGTTTTGTCTCACATCTTTAACTATAACCTACTCTATACCATCGCGATAGATATTATAATATCCAAAAGTAACATCGGTTAGCCAATCGTCCTATAGGACGATTGGCTAACCGATGTTACTTTTCATCGAAAAATAGTAGGTAACTAAAACTAAATCCATGGTGACACATCATCTTAAATACTGTTATCATCAACATCAGTATTATCATCGTTCTTTTTGGTGAATCACTATGCTCCGTCCTTTGAGTGAATTCATCATACTTTAAGCTGAATTCACCTCTTTTATGATTGTCAGTTTTCTCAGTATACCCGTTGTTATGGCTTTGGTAACACCATCACATTCTCATGACATAACTAGGGAATGTATGGGAGGGAAACTTGCGTCACTTCCTTATTGATAACTTATTTAAATCGCTCGGATTAACATTATTTGTGATAGTTGGAATTTTATTTAAGTTATTCATGGTTTTGCTATTAAAATGAAACTTTATGGTCTTGATTCTTTGATGAATGATTTTATTTGTGTAAATTCGTTTCAAAAATCATGAAAAGTTAAAAATATTACTTCGATGGGCGCCGTACCTAAGACCGTCAAGCGTGAATAAAGATTTTGACTGTTGTCGCCATATTTTTATGACACTTCTTTTTAAGTACTTCTTCAGGCTTATCTAAACGTAAAGAAAAATCCGTCTTCCGTCTAATCTTTCGACTGACACATCATCTGAGACTTTTGCAACTATGTTGCGGTTGGCTTCCAGTCCGCATGTATCTGAATACCAGTATTTTACATGGAGCGACTGCCTATCTGACCGCCACAACCCATTTAATGGGTAACACGATAGCTGTAAGTTATCATTCGATTGTATCTTGGGTCTTATTTCTTCCGTTATTTTGCTGTGTTTTGACAAACTTCAAAACCAACATGACCTCTGCTACGTTCCTTCTCTAGAAGACAAAAAGATAGGACCTAAAGCAGGAAAATTAAACACGAGTTATACCTATTGTAATAGGATTCAAACGGTAACATTTCATGATCATAATTTTAGCCGAAAAACATCCACAGCGGGAATAGCCTTACCCAAGCACCGCCACTTCGATCGGTTCTGTGCTTCTCGCATCCAGGGAATTCCTGCGGCCTTCATCAGGTCATCGGTCCACCTTATGAGAGGCTTCTCAACGCTACATCTTTAATCAACCTATAACGTTCCCACAGTTGGGACAGAAGCCGCATCTCTGTGAGGGGGAGTGGGCTATAAGCTGCCAAGCAGGCCCAGTGCGGGTTGGTGGATATCACGTCTTCGAATTATTTCTTCACCGTCTTCTTCTTATGGCGGTTTCCTCACCGTTTTGATGCAGCAGTGGTGATGAAATAAATTACACAGAGTAATGGGTCCTGGGTTCGAACTCACGACCTACGACACGTGATTTGGGGCTGTTACCACTGGTCCGCCACTGGTCCCGCTACGCTACGTCTTACAGTAACAATTATTTCATTAGAAATAATGTTTTTCTTAACTTGGTCTACATCTTCACCATTTGCGGTTAAGAGTTTTTGATTTCATCTCGTTAATTTCATCCACTAGAAATTGCTAACTTTCATCTATCTATCTATCTTACGGAATTACCCACTATTTACTTAATTACCAAAGATTTCTTTATTTTACTGATTTTCGTTGATTGGGCATCGGTAGGTGTATACTTTGCAATAGGATGCTTCGCTACAGGTGAACTTTAGCTCGATTAGTTAGAGATAGGTCGGGTAACGTATTATAATAAGGGTTTTATATCTGGAACTTCTTAGTAGCAGCTCGGAATCTGGATTTGTGCCCGATTGATGGCAATCGGCTCGCCCCCTATTACACATGGGACTTGAAATAACTGGTGAAATGTGTGCTGCAATTTAGCTGCACCTCTGCATAAGCGTATAGAGGTGCGAGGAACAGGGTGTAAAGTTCACTCATACATTATTGGTAAAGGAGGATCCTCCGACCAGACGGGTGTTGTGTCTGGTGGGCAACTGCCCGACGATTGATGTCGGGATGTTTGTGCTATATATATGCAGATCACGCGGTTAACCATGCTTGCGCGATGTAGCTGATGTAGTTGCGGTGTGACGATAAGTCTTGAGTAGTTCGCATGTGGCATTGTAGATGGCACCACTTCAATTTTTGTGTTTTTCCACATTTCTTGATTTTTGAAGTTTTCGTATGTGGGACATTGTAGATGTCCGCCACAAGCGCAACCCTGTGTAGAAACAAGACGTGATGTTATATTAATGTTTAGAACTTCAAATAAATCTTACATGCTTTATGCTTTTGCTCTCAACATTTCCTTAAGCATCTTCAACATCTTGTCCAATCACATGTCATTTAACTCCTTCCTCGGCTTCTCTTATCCAGCTGCCACCCTCAACTCTGAGAAGCTCGTGCCCACACATGTCGATAAGAATGTCAAATGTATGGTAACACATATTTATTTCATGCACCTGTAACACGAGTTATCTCTATCCGGTTATGTATCTACCCACTTCCCACAGTGCACAATAC
The DNA here is from genome assembly GCA_949091785.1 of Polymixis lichenea. Lineage (NCBI taxonomy): Eukaryota > Metazoa > Arthropoda > Insecta > Lepidoptera > Noctuidae > Polymixis > Polymixis lichenea. Next base: position 20,216,596 of record OX420948.1, on the reverse strand, counting down.
ATATAAAGCCTTGTTTACACAGCAAGAGTTACTCCAACCTTCAGTTAGGGGAGAGAATTTTCATGCGATGACGAACGGTACTGCTAGCATGTGAGAGTGGCTTGTGGCTAAGTAACAGCCGCAAGCATCGAACGATCAAGCCAGACTTACGCTTTTCTAAATGCCACGAAAAGCACGTGGTAGAAGCAGTCATTCGTAGATCTTTGACAGTCGTAACGGGTTGTCAGAAGCCTAAGTCTAACAAGCACTTACCAAAAGATTACGTGTTACACAGTGACTGTCTGTGGAGGTTACTTAGTAAGTCGCTCAATTTTAATACTTTTATTTAGCTGCATCCGATTAGACTCGAATTGGAGCCCAATATAATTTGGCAAAGGCTAGGCAGGCGGTCAGTTCGCATGGATATTCTCGCCTCGCGTCGGTCAAGCAACTCTCCCCGTGTGAACGAAGCTTTATGATAATGACAATAACTATAGGTCCAAGGTTAGTACACCTGAACCTGATCGTCTGGTTTGGTTTCGATTTCTCTAGCTAGGGCTTGGGTTCAAATCCAATAGTAAGGATCTATATTATAGATATTAACATTCTTAAGAAAATCGTGTCTGAAACCATTTTCTTTTACTTGCAACTGTACAAAAATGGAGCAAAAAACCCATGCAAACGGGGTGAATTAGGACCATACTTGAAAAAGGGAAAATAAAAGAAGAAGAAGAAGGGAAATATAGATTATTACCTAAAAGGGCATGTAATCGTTAATTACAAGAAATTGCAAAAAAACGTAAGAAAATTTTAATATTATACACCGTGACATTATAGTCGTCTTACAACGGCAGCCCACTTCATGTATCCAATGACTACTCCATTTTTTTTTTTTTTTACATATGAATGATTAAAAAAAATTAAATATCATTCTCAAATTGTCATAAGACGCATGACGTAGTTTGAAACACCCTGATATGGAGACGGAATGAATGATGGAATGTAATGGTATGGGTGTCTTCTACCCTTTGATACGTAAACATTATTAACAGGGAGGGTGTTTCATAATTTTAAAGCATTATTTATTATTCTTTCTGCCTATTATCTTAATTAATGGTAACAATTTTTTTATCGCGCCTATAGGTATTTTATGTCGGATACATGGAGTGAACCACTTTTGTAAGACGACTAAAATGTCACGGTGTATAGCGAGGTACTTTAGCGCATCCACTTTATGTTCTCATCTGTTTTGTCTTGACTATACGTAAGCGGGCACGCCCTTTATACCTTGGGAGGAGGAGGCTTTCATTTAGGTCTTAAGTTCTGTTTATGTTTTTGGTTTTATTATTTTTTCTGCTTGAGTAAAAATGTTTTAATGATATTTTGGTATATTGGCGTGTGATAGCTGACATATAGCAAATATTTTAATTTTATGTTTTGTGTTTCCTAACGTTAATTACGTTGGGCACGCCACGATTGCGGCGGTAAGTCCCCTCTTTGGGGAGTGGCTTGAGAGGCGGCATGGCGTCCTCACCTTCCGCCTGACACAGGTCCTCACCGGACATGGCTGTTTCGGGAGGTTCCTGTTTCGGATAGGGCGGGAGGAAACGCCCAGGTATTTCCATTGCGAAGATCGCCCAGACGACACGGTGGAGCATACGGTGGAGGTCTGCCCGGCTTGGGCGGAGCACCGCCGTGTCCTCGTGGAGGTGATCGGCGGCGGCGAACTCTCGCGTCCGACCCTGGTCCAGGCCATGGTACGGAGCGAGAGTGCATGGCTAGCAGTCACCTCCTTCAGCGAAGCAGTTATGCTCGCAAAGAGGGAGGCGGCGCACGTGAGGGAGATGCAGTACATGCGCCCTCACAGCCGTGGTCTTCGCAGGAGACGCCCTGGGCGTCGGGAATCCCAGGCTGATTCCCGGCCACCGTAGGCGCGGGCTTGCGGACGGCGAGTAATGGGTAGCTCGCTGTCCGGTAAGGACCAGGCCCGGGTCGACGGCGCGTTGTGTTCCACGCGCGCCGCAAAGAGATATCAGCAGCATCAGATGGGGCCCGCAAGGGCCGATGCCTGCCACGGGTGCGGGTTGTTCGAAAGAGATACCGCGGCCCAGTAAGTGGTGATACAGCCTAGTTTGAATAATTGAAGTTTTGATTTTGACTGAGTACGAGACAAGTCCTTTCATCATATGTATCTTATACATAGATCAAATGTGCACTGAGCAAATAAAATGCCAGTTTTAGACAATGTAAAGTTAATTACCTCACCCAAGCCCTTAAATACTTAATTTTAAAATTGTTTATCAACCTAGGTACAGCCTTGGGTTATAACTTTTCCCGAAAGCTTGACAAAATATAATAATTTTATTTTCAGCAATCCAAAATCAACACAGAAACATTATAAACATTCACGAGCATACACTATTACTGCTATTCTTAGCTGCTGTTACATCAATCATGTCAATACGAATAATTTTATTCACTCAAATTCCTCTTTTTTTACAGAATCATAATCATAACAGAATTCCTTCTCGCTCTCATAACTTGCCATTAAGTAATCTGTCGTAAATAAAACAAAACTTTTATGATTGGCACGCTGCACCACATTTGGATTGTATTACAGAAGTGTGGGTGTATTCTATTTATGTGTGGGGTGTTTGTGTGTGTGTGTGCTACGTTCACCTGTTGATGAAACTGACAGACGTTTGTATAATTGTTATTGGCTGCATACACTGTGGAGTTTGCACATTTGAACTGTTTATTTTTGTAAAAGTAGAGCTACCTGAACGGTAAAATCAGATAGTTGCTACACCTTTTGAAATTTGTCTATACCTATCTGTCATTACAAAAAGCAAAATACTTTATTTGTAAAACTGGCCGATACTTTGGTTTAGTTTCTACAAATTTATGAAAAGTAAAAAAATCATTGTCTTCGATATTTCCAGAGCATTAGCTATTTTTGCAGACCTGTATAGGTCTGCAAAAATAGCTAATGCTCTGGAAATTATAGTACTTATAGACAAATTTCAAACACTGATTTTTTTACTAGAATATACATTCTGGGACATCTATCCCACGTAGGGGATAATTGCTTAATCCTTATGAATTACGTTTAGAATAGATGCCCCACCGAGAAATAGGACATCTATCTCGCAAAAACTTTGAACGCATTTTGCCTTCCCATGCAATCGCACAGAGACATACGACACGGTCAACTTAGTGGTAGTTGTAGTCTTTCGATAGATTAACAAAATAGCTTGCAATTCATGCACGAAACTAGAGTAATTACAATTGCGGCAACTATACCCCCGGGACAACCATTCTGGTTTTACCTACAGCATCATCTAAGGATGTAAACTCACTTCGTCTTAAATTACAAAATGCGATCTAACTTTAGTTCTAGCCTAAAACCCTCAGTCAGTTTTTGCACTACCAACATTCTTCTATTTGGGTTAAAGTTCTTAATACAAAAATGACAATTTAGCACTGGACTAAGTTGTCAGTTTTGTAAAAAGAGCCGTATTTTGATTACAGTTAGGTCCTTATTTCAAAAACAGGGTCGACGGTTTAAACCATACCTAAAGAAAAATCTTGCCTGCCAGGGGTGCGGGTTGTTCGAAAGAGATACCGTGGCCCCTGGCACACAGGCAACTGAGGGAACACGGGTGGGTTTTAGTCAGTAAAAGTCTGACACGCCCTCCTGCTCCACCCAGAGCGGGAGAAGACAGTAGAACATTTCCCACCCAAAAAAAAACTCTGTTGTCGTATTTTGACATCTCATGCGAGTGTAACTGTTCAACGAGAGGTCCTGATCCACAAGTCGGGCAGTCATATTGGAAATTGCCATTAAAAGTTACTCAGTCAGACTACATAAGTGTCCGGTAATGAACTGGACATTAATCTCAATAGGCTCGTTAGCATAATTAGCCAACAATATTCCCGCGGCTGGGACACAGGCTTCGTCTCGGTGAGAGAGAGCGTGACGTAACACACCACGTGGGCCCAGTGCGTGTTGGGAAATGTCACATGTCTTCGATTTTTGGTTCTAGGACATGTCGGTTTCCTCACGATGTTTTCCTTCACCGTTTTGAAAGCAAGGGTGTGAAAGTTATATACACAAAGTAAAGAACCTGTCTAGATTGTAACCTACGGCCTACAACTCGTAAGTCGCGGGGCCACCACTGCTCATAGGCTCGTTAATAAACATTTAAAGAGATTTAAAAATATAACTGGCGAAATCTGGGTGTAGGTACTAAGTATAAACATCTCTAGGTGTGTCCACGCCTTCGGGGAATACAGGTCTGTTAGAATAGAATAGAATAGAATAGAATAGAATAGAATATAATTTATTTTCTAATATGGGTAATACAAAAGTAGATGTAGGTATCACAATACAGAGTTCTGCCACATTTCAACATTCGGCATTATACACCGTGACATTTTAGTCGTCTTACAACGGCAGCCCACTTCATGTATCCAATGACTACTAATCATTTATATAAAAAAATTTTTTTTGAACAAATGCATAATAAAAAAAAAAATATCATTCACTAAGACGCATGACGTAGTTTGAAACACCCTTTTATGGATGTGGAAATAATGATGGGATGTAATGGTAGGTAGGTAGATATCTTCTACCGTTTCATACGTAAACATTATTAACAGGGAGGGTGTTTCATAATTCTAAAGCATTATTAATTTTTCTTTGTATCTATTATCTTAATTAATGGTAACAATGTTTTAATCGCGCCTAGAGGTATTTTATGACGGACACATTGAGTGGACCACCTTTGTAAGATGACTAAAATGTCACGGTGTATACACATCGTGGGTCATCTACAAAAAAATACAAAACATATTGTTCTCCAATCCACAGCCGAGATCAAATAACTTCGCCTTCAGTTGTATCGCTCAGCAGATTGGCCAATAGGCTCGTCTTACCGCCATCTTTCTACGACATAAGATCCACGACTTATTACGTAAATTACTTCTTATACCTACCTATACATATTTGTAATGTTACGGTGCACTGATTGTATCGTATTTCTGTCCGTTATTAGGTGATGTAAATGTAAATGTATAGTATTATGTTATGTGGTAAACAGGCTGTGGATAAGTAATATAACAGTCGCTTGGTTCGATCGATCAGCTTAAGCCTACGCATGCCGCGGTTGGTCTGTGGACGGGTGACCATCTAGACATACCAAGACTCTCTTCCACTCCGTGCCTCGGCACGTTAAGCCGTTGGTCCCGGCTGTCATTCGTGGATCTTTGAACAGTCGTTACGAGTCGTCCGAAGCACGAAAGTTTGACAACCAGTCTTACTAAGTGGTATCGCATTACCCAAGAATTGGCTTGTGGAGGTCAGATAGGCAGTGGTTGCAAACGATAGGTACTGCTGAGCATGAGGTACAGGTTTCGATTCCCAGGTCGGGCAAAGCGTTATTAGGTTTTCCCACCAGGAATTTCTCAGTCCAGAGTCTCGATTTGAGCTCGGTTGATGGCACAAGGTACGCCCCATAATACGTTAGGACTTATACAACTGGCTAAATGCAGTTGTTTAGTGTAACATGTACAGGCTCTCTGGCTAACCCTTTAGAGATTACAGGCGTGATTTTATGTTATGTTATATATTTTAAACGAAAACCTGACAAGTGTTTTGGATCACCTCTTCTAATTTTCAGGGACGTGCAATATCCATTAGTGGCGTACCTTGAATGCAGGCTACATTCAAGTTTTAATATATAAAACTATGGCAGCGTGAAAGAGGGTTCAAGACGGCTTTGCACTTGCAATAATTCTGAAACATACTGAATCCCCGGTAACAATCATTAAAACATTAAAAAAGGTGTTTTTGCCGAATATCTGTTACAAAACTTTTCGAAATTATCTGTTTTTGTTTTTCCATTGCAACAACAATTACCGAACACTCTTTACCATATTTAATTAAATATTTTATAAAAACATATCAATTAGTTAAGTTTCACTCACATACACGTATTAGGTAACCGAAGGTTAACGCGAAATAACTTAACCATCACGTTTAACGATTGCTAACTATGAACTAAAATAAGGTTAAGTAAAAACAGACGGTTCATTATTTCTTCTGTGACTGCTTCATTCTTACGCGACTTTAAAGAAAAGAAGGATGTTATTCATTCGGTAAAGTTTTTTTATTATAAGCAAAGTATTTTTGTGTATTTAAACTGAAAATTTATTATGGTTATCGCCTCCTATTTCATGACTAAGTGCGAATTGAACTCGATAATTACATACAAACCGCGTTCAAGAGCTGTGTCACATTCCACAGAAAATAATGACACTGATATCCCTTAAACGTGGTTTATATGCTGATGTTCAGTTTCGATGGTGAAATTCACCCTATGGCGAAATGTAGATAGACTCAATACATCTCCTCCTAGCCCTTGGGGGACACGGGTTTGACGTAATTGACGCCATTATTCTAATGGAGTTATTTTGATGTTTTTTCCTAGAGTGGAGACCGCGTATCGGCAAGCGTAGTGCGGGTCGCCCCCCAGCTAGGTAGACCGAAGGTGGCTGGGACAGACTGGATGCGAAAAGCGTAGGACTGGGTATTGTAGCGCTGCCTATGGGAGAGGCCTATGTCTAACAATGGGCTGGGATAGGTTGAGTTGATTTGTTGACTTGTTATGTTACTTAATTAAGTTGTGACGCTACGGGAAATCCTGCATCGCGCAAGCACAGTTTACCGCGTCACTAGCATACAGGGTAAATTTTCAACCAGAGCGCAATCTGTAACCATGAATCCAGCATATTATTGTAGAACCCCAGCGCATAATTTTTTTGCCGGTTATACAAAAAAAACAGCTGTTCCATACATTTTGATCGCGTAGGTATTGCAGTTTTCTATGAATCAGCTGATTTTTATTTGTATAACCGACGAAAAATTTCTGCGCTAGGGGGGGTCTAGAATGATATGCTGATAAATGATAAATGATTTTATTTCTGTAAGTAGGTTTGTATAAACACATTTACAAGTCAATCATATTTTTTTTAACTAGATGAGGTCGGCGTTTCCTATCTGGCTACTCTGAGAAGAAAGGCCGAAACAAACTCAGAGGTCACAGTCTCTTTTACAGTCCAGATATAATCTTGGTCAGATCATGTGAAGTCCATGTAGACTGGTGACTGAAATGGTCTTTTGAGGAAAGAACCACACAGATTGAGTGGAGCTGTCCATTCTGTGCACGCATTTATCAGTACTCATGCAGCTCAACTCAGAATTTGAGGAGCTCAACGATTTCACGAACCACACCAAAGAAAGGACATTTGGGTGGGCCACATAAAGTACTCAAACTGCCAGATTAACATTAAAACTAACTGAGAAAGAGATGAAACACAAAACAAAAACAAAAAAGAACAAAAACATAAATAAAAAATGACCCACATAGTCCTCACATTCACAATAATGAAAACAACAATAATATTAAACTTCTCAAAGTAAATATTCATGTCAAAGTGTATATAATAATTATCAAATGTCAAAGAGTATAAGTTTGCAAAAACTAAAAAAACAACATTTAGTATGCATAAATTGGAGCAGGTCAATCCCAAGCTTTTTGTCCGGTTTAACGGTAACTGTTTAACGGTATAAAAGGCTTTCAGGCACAACTTACGTTTAATGAATGATTTAAATTTACTGAGACTTAGATCTTGAACATGGCTTGGAAGTTTATTTAAAAGCGTATACATTGACATTTGAATGACCCACCTATTTCTTGAGCCTTGTTGATGGTACAACAAATTTGTGTTTGTTCCTAGTATTTATACTATGAATATCACTGTATTTTGTTTGCTGAATTCATGTTTACAGTTTGCGCACTAGTAAAAAAAATTCTGTATACTCTCGAAAGCAATGAATTAGGGTCACATAAAGATACCTGAAATTCTTAGAAACCGAGAATGCTAGCTTAATAAAATTAAATATAATAAATGTGTTTAATAGAAAATTTTATGTACCTTAAATGAAAGTAATAAAATGTATATGTCACATAGTTATTATATTCATTAAAAAAAATACATAAACAAAGCTTCCGAGACTTTCAGGTATATTTGTGTGACCCTAATGTAATGCCCTCGAGTGTATTTTGAACAACGTTCCGACATCAATCATCGGACAGTGGCCAGCCAGACATAAGACCCGTTTGGTCGGAGGATTCTCCCTTTTCTATGGAGGATGACTGAACTTACACCCTGTTCCTCATACTTGTAAAAAGTAAATATAAGATTTCTTTGAAAACGGTGTGGTTAGCTTTCAACAACAAAGTATCATTAAACTATAATCTCCCTTCGTCTGTATATTCTCTCGGATTGCAATTAGGTCATTATCATCTGCCTAACCTTTATCCAACTATGTCGGGGTCGGCTTCCAGTCTTCCCAAAAGCAGCTGTAAACCAGTACCTACTATGAATATACCCTTTTGGTTCCCAACGGTACCGTTCAAATCGTTCTCCCGTATAGTATCGCATTGTCCAATTAATCTCACATTAACCTATGGGCGAGATATTTGGAACAAGCAAATAATTAACGATTTTAACACGAAAATGCGTGAGTTACTGTGCGTTATCTATCATGTGTACGTAATAATTGTTGTATCATTGCATGTTTGTAGTGCGTGTTTCCATTATTATACACATTTTTATTTATTAATATTACACCTACCTAAGTATCGACCGTTTGCTGGGCCTCTATCTGTCTGGCTTCCCTTATCGTCATCTAAGAGTTTTATAACTGCAAAGGAAAAGGAATCTGAATTAAAATTATCAGAGGGGCAATTCTCGTGATCTTAAGAGCGTTCACAGTTGGATCTCAGTCTCAATCTGTCAAAAATACCTCGAGAGCTTTTGACATTTAATTGTCGCCAAGATGAGCACTGCCACTAGATTTTGAACGTTTTTAATTACGATAATTGGCCTTCAGTTATCCATTGATAACTAACTCTATAAGACTGATTCTAGATTTCGTCCTATTTTGGATTTTTAAACACAATTCACGCATTATCATTATAAACCAGTCAGGTATGCCCCGTTGATCTCGTGGACACAAACGCGACTGCTGAGCTGGGGTCCTGGGTCGGGCAGTGATGTAGGGTTTTCTATTAAGAATTTCTTAGTAACAGCCCGGAGTTTGGAAGTTGGTAGCATGATAACCCCGTGCCTCCGATAGCACGTTAAGCCGTTAGCTCTGCTCCTGATCTCTTTCCGATCTCACTCCATTGGACTTTGAGAGTGAGGGAAGAGAGATCAGTGGTCTCTCGCGCCGAAGGCTAGTCTCTGCTGAGATTGATCACCAAGGCTGAAATTTGGTCTGGAGGACTATTGCTATTTTTTTTACCACAATCTGACGCAATAAAAAGCAACCAGCTTTTTGCTATGTCGCGTCGCTTAAAGAATATTCAACCCATCAAAATTAAAACCTTTGATGCCGTCGATGGTTTTGTTTCCAGTGTCTGTGACGTACCGTCATTTCGACGGTGCGTCACAGATACTGGAAATAAATCCGTGCCAAATCGGATGATCCCATAAGCCGAGCACATGCTAATGAAGCAAAACACACGAAATACATACAGAGCCATCATTAGTTGCGAAGTTGAGTTGCGTAAATGTTTTTTTCCATGCTATTATGGGATTGTAACATGTATACCTACACACTGCGAAAGGTTGATCTTTTTTAACCGACTTCAAAAAAAGGAGGAGGTTCTCAATTCGACTGTATGTTTTTTTTTATGTTTGTCACCTCATAACTTTCGAATGGTTAAACCGATTTTGATTATAATTCTTTTATTTGAAAGCTCGTGCTTTCCGTGTGGTCACATTTCAATTTCATATAGATCTGATGATGCGTTTCGGAGACAGACAACGGAACTCTTCAAAAACATACAGACGAATTGAGAACCTCCTCCTTTTTTTGAAGTCGTTTAAAAAATAACAGCAAATCAACCGCGATTGCTGCTATCGCATAAATATGCAGTTTTGACCCCAAGGATAATGAAATTTCGAATTAGTGGGGTAGGTACTATAACTAAAAAGTGAAAAATAAAAACTTTTTCCAAAAAAAAACAACCGACTTCCGAAAAGGCTGGAAGGCGGTGACAAAAAATTTAAATACATATCCAAAGTCACCGCCTTCCGAAATTGAAGTTATTTTTCACTTTATAGTGTTTTTTCGGAAGTCGGTTGTTTATTTTAGAAAAAGTTTTTTTTTTAAATATTTAATCCAATATATGTTAACAGTTTTATTTTTACACAGCACCTGCCAAACTGCAAAGCAATTTGTCGGCAGTAGGTTCTCATGGATTTAGCACGAATCTTTGCTTGGTTAAACATAAAAACTAAATCTAAGTTAAAACTAAAACTAAAACCATGGCTCTGTAGGCAAACACCATAGTTACCCACACAACCATAGATTCTACAACCACAGCTACTACACTCTACAGCATCAGCCAACGAACATCACGAGACCATCCAATAATACCTGCTCAGTACTTGGTAAGCAAACTTGGTACCCACGATATTAGCCGACCGAGGCCACCGAAGACCGCAGCAGCTATGAACACATTGACACGTAATATTTCTTAGGACACTTTTAGGGTGGTTTTTACTTTTGACCTGATCGATCTATGATTCAGTTTTATTAGCTACAGGCTATGTATAATTTGCTTTGCCCCTGACAGATTGACAGCTGTCGGAAGAATAGCGGTCGTTTTAATAACAGCCACACTGGTTGTTCAATCAGGTTAAGCTTCACTTGCCGCGGTTTATCCGTAGATGAGTGACCATCTTAACATACCACGACTTCAACATAGTTGGGAACTAGGCAGATGATGTTTAATTCTGGTTGATCGTCTTGGCAGATAGATTAATTATTGCAGTTGTGGTTACTAGGAGGCAGGAGGACACTTTTACTTATTTTCTTGAATCCTATATAAGACAGACCTCATCCAGTTTTAAAATATTATTATTTCTCACGTAAAAGTGTTTATTTACCATCAAATAACAGAAATAAGCCAAGGTATAGGACATAGCCGCAAGACTTACCAAACTTAAGTGGCAGTGGGCAGGGCACATTGCTCGCAGAACAGATGGCCGATGGGGCCGAAAGGTACTGGAGTAGCGACAGCGTACCGGAAGACGTAGAATGGGAAGGCCTCCCACAAGGTGGACCGATGACCTTGTGAAGGCCGCGGGAATCCGCTGGATGTGGGAAGCACAAGACCGGTCGAAGTGGAAGAGCTTGGGGAAGGCCTATGTCCAGCAGTGGACGTCTTTCGGCTGAAATGATGCATGATGAACAGAAATAAAATGTCCTGTATCAAATATTTTCCTCTTTTTCTGACATTCACAACTGGATTCCACCAGAGATGTGCTATGCAGCGTAAATATGAAAGCGAAGCTACGAAACTATGCGACCGTTTTCACTAATGTTAAGCTGTGTAGCGGAGCGAGTAAGATGTGCTATGAAGATGCGCCGCCGCGAGGTAGCTGTGCGAAGACAATGCTCAGCTCGAGCTATGCGATGCATCGACCGTAGGGAACGCACGGGGAGCTTACTGTGGGTACACAGCTCCCATCCAAAGCACGCATCCTTCCCTATAAAAAACATAGCTTATTTAAAACCGTTTCCACCAGTGCTATGTGCACCATTGAATATGAGGGGCCATTCAAGTATTACGTAAGTACTACAGGGCGGGGTTCTTTGCTTTGATTGGGGAGTTTGTTCCGCCACTTCTTCTTCCCAGCTAAAGCACTAGGAAGTGGTGAAGGGTGGGCGTTTTGGGGGACTGTCTCACGTACTTTGACGTTCGAAAAGTGCTGATTCTCAGCCTAATTTGAATAAATGACTTTTGATTTTGATTTTTTGATTGATTATTTTTGATGACATGGCGGATGGGGGGGTCTGGATGGTGATTACGTCAGCTGTATTTAAAAAAAAATTGTCGATTTTGGTTTGAACACATATGGTAGCCCTACTTCCCTATGAATGGCTCGAAGAAAACGATCTCGATATTCCAAAATCACAAGAAAGTGAGCAGACACACAACATTGAGCAGCAAACATCCAATGTCATCGAAGACTTAAAATCATGGATTTGTGTGTCGTGGACTGAAGACTGTTAATTTGAATTAATAAACCAAAATGTAAGAGTTAAATAAATATTATATGCGATAAAGTCCTCTATTCCAAGTCTATTCCTTATTTTTACACTTATAACTGCTGCTCATGAAGCAATAAATAAACCAGAAAACATAAAAAAATGCATGTACCAATGTTTACGTGAGCATGGGAGGGTAAGAGCTTTGCTTACTTTTGCTGACGAGGGGGAGGGGGGATTCATAATTGCAAAAATCTGCTTACGTAATACTTGAATGGTCCCTGATTGCTGGATTTCAATTGCATCCTTATCGACGTAGCGTAGCAGATCTCTAGTGGAAAAGTAGCCTTATGCTGGTCACAGACCAAGAGCTAAGCTAAGATGTTTAGCTTAGCTCGCACAGCTGAAGTAATTTGTCCTACTTGTGTGCAGAGCGCAAACTATTATCACAAGTACAACAACTTACCTCAGCTATGCGAGCTACCTGGGGTGCAGGTTGTTCGAAAGAGATACCGCCGCCCCTGGCACACAGGTAATTGAGGGAAACGGGTGGGTTTTAGTAAGTTAAAGTCTGACACGCCCTCCTGCTCCACCCAGAGCGAGAGAAGTTATTTGATGATTTCACACCCAAAAAAAAAGAAGCTATGCGAGCTAACCTTAACTAACTAAGCTTAGCCCTTGGTTTGCAACCGGCTTGAACCTAGCAAGTAGGTACCTTACAAAACACATACGTATACAACGTGTAACGGAAAGGGTATATACATACCAAGGTCACGGCTTCTTTGGATGATACCAAACGATATTGGAAGGGTTTCATGTTCGGAAGTTATGAGAATTTTTAATACATTGATACCAGAAAACAAATCATCAAATTGAAATAAACACATCACTTGGAAGAGACTTATCGCGATTATGGCAAGTAACGTGGAAAGTTATTGACCTACTTAATGCGGTGACACGTTTGTTATGATTTGAACTTAAGAAACATATGAAACCGAAAATTTGGTAACAATTCTTAGAGTATTTTGTTTTGAGCTGAAACTACGTATAGTTATTCTATGCCAGCTGTTATCTCTTTTTTTTCTGGGTGGGAAATCATCAAATGACTTCTCCCGATCTGGGTGGAGCAGGAGGGCGTGTCAGACTTTTACTGACTAAAACCCACTTGTGTTCCCTCAGTTGCCTGTGTGCCAGGGGCTGCGGTATCTCTTTCGAATAACCCGCACCCCTGGCAAGCATCGGCCCTTCCGGGCCTCTTCAGTTGGTGCTGACATCTCTGACGGAGCGCGTGGAACACAACGCGCCGTCGACCCAGGCATTTTTTTTAACTTGGAGAAATGCCTACTACCACGGGGAGATAGCGCAGTCATGTGGGACTGTAACCCCTAAAACTCCACGGTGTCCTCCAGTGCCGCTTGAGGCAGGAACACGGAAAAGCGCAATGCCAACTATAACAGGGTTTCTGTTACACCCGGTATAGATATTTTCAATGTTATAACGGTAAATAAGAACATCATGATCGCAGACGTGGATTGTGTTATGATTGCCTTTCTAAATGAGTTTGCGCTACACACATGAGCACATAATAAAGTAATCGGAACTACGTACCTATTGACCTCACGACCTTTTCATCACCCCACTTTGCCAATCGAACTAAACTCATTACTCGCCCAATAAGTTACATAACTAATTAACAAATGACCCGACGATAGCTACCTTAATGAATATGTTTGTACCAACATTTAAACGAAGCTATTGTGGTGTCCGTTTGTAACAAACTAGTCTATAGACCCTTCACCTGGCTCTTTTGTTAGTGAGCCCTTCAAGATGACTGTTCGATGCTACTGATTTTGTATTTCTGATTGTGTAATGGGTTATTTACAATCTAGTGGTTTTTGATCAATAATTCATATAATTAATGATGAAAGAGTTTGCGTTTAAATAAATAAACATGAATTAGTAGCTTGTGCCAGCGGCTTCGCCCGCGTGGAGGTCGAAAATATTCCCACGGGAACGTACTATAGAGAAATAAGTATTCTGTTTATAAATCCAGGTTACAAACTATCTGTTTGCCAAATTTCATCCGAATCCCTTCTGCCGTGTTTGGGTCATTGAGTAACAAACATCTAAAGATCACAGACATTTCCAAGCAGTTGGTCGACTCTTCACGTGACCAAAGGGCTGTGTCATTCTTTGGCCAAAGAATTAGCATTGCCATTCAACGTGGCAATGCTGCCAGTCTTCTGGGCACGTTTCCTGATGACAGCGATGCGGACGAATACGTCGACGCCTGAGTGTCCTTTTGTTTTTGTATTTATTTTTTTAGTTAGTTAGTTTAAAGTCTAAACATCCAAACTTTCACATTTAGTAGGATTATGGTAGGATTTAGGATTTATTAACTTTTCCCAACTGTATTATTTTGGGGTGGGCTGCAGCTGAATACCAGTATTTTACATGGAACAACTGCCTTTCTCCACAACCCAATGCATTTCAGGAAGAAGGTACCAGTGGCGAACGCACCAAATAACACGATTCCTACCGGCTTCCCTTCGGGGATTCGCATCGGCAACTCTATCGCTATTAAAAAATTACACGTCAATTTACACTACGGGTATTCAATTCACCATAACATTCAAACAACAAAAACGGTTATTTTTAGCCTTGTATTACAACAAAAAAAAATGTAATTTAACCCGGCGCCAAAACATCATAATCGGAAACAAAAAAATCATACAACTGCGATCCCGTAATGATGACATCATTACGTGATCGCAGTGGGTCACTTGTCACCGCTTGATATGGACGAGAGCAAGCCGCTATACAACGGGTTATGACAGAGACAGTTAAAGAAAAATGCATCATGCGAGAACGAGATGGTGGAATATTGCACATTTTCTATTAGGTTTTCAGCTGTTAAATTTTATTGTATTTAATTCCTTACATACCTATATTAATTTTAGAATGATAGTAAGTATTCTTTATTGATAAGTCAGTTAGTTAAAGCCGACTTCGCTTCGGCTCCCCTCTTAGAAAAATTGACACCTCGCCGCTGGAAGGTACCTACTTCTTTTTACAGAATTTTTTTCAAACGAATCTTATGAGTCATGGGTGTCTTCTCTGAACCGAAAAAAGATGAATGAACTTGAAGAATTTATTCTTAGTCCTTCTTAAAATTGCCAAACAATTATATACAGACACCAGCCTACTTCAACCAAGGACACAGGGAAAGTTGACCCACAACGACTTGCATTTCCTGACGCTACGTAAGCGTTACGTCACGTGTGGACTCTATAGTGATATGAAATGTTTTATTTATCAGTTATAGCTACTTAACAGTGGCATGAGGTATGGTGGCAATGATATAATGGACTGCTTTTTGCTTTGTAACAGTGTGACTCATATTTAGGTGATTTTTGACAAAGCCTCGATTGTTTTTTTACTCGAGTGAACGTATATTTAGAATATTTAGAAGGTCAGAGGGGCGGATGACGTAGGAAGACTTCTTGATGCTTCTCAAGAAGTCTGGGATGTTATAATGCAGTAGAAAGCTTAAAGCTTATTTCTGGTAGTAGGTTTGTAGGTACAAACATTTTTACCACGTCATTCATATTTGAAAAACTAGATGAGAGTGGAATTTCCTATCTAACTACCCTGAAAAGAAAGGCTGAAACAAACTCAGAGGTCACAGCCTCTTTTAAAATAAATGAATAAGTCTATATAACTAAACAGACAGCTGTGCTGCTGGGGAATTTGTTGCGCCACTTCTTCTTCCCAGCTAAAGCACTAGACAGTGGTGAAGGGTGGGTGTTTTTGGGGACTGTCTTTTGTAATTTTGATGTCAGAAAAATGCTGATTCTCAGCCTAATATGAATAAATGACTTTTGATTGTTGATAAAAAAATTAAAGTCCAGATATAATTATGGTCAGATCATGTGACGATCATGCAGATTGGTGGCTGCAATGGTCTTTTGAGGAAAGAACCACACGGATTGAGTGGACCTGTCCAGTCAGTGTACGCTTTATCAGTAATCATGCAGCTCAACTCAGAACTGAAGGAGCTAAACGATTCGATGAGCAATACCAAAGAAAAGGCATATCAATATAATGACACAGAGGCTATAATACCAGGGCAGCCCCATCCATGCATCACCTTATTTCTTATTTGTCGAGAATGACCAAGGTGTTTCAGTTTGCGACTTTGTAATTCATACGTACTTTCTTAGTTTATCTTGGATATTACTGGCAACGGTGAAGGAAAAATATCGTAACGAAACCTGGACTTATATTCAATTTAAGTATGAAATCGCCTGCCAAGGGTGCAGGTTGTTCGAAAGAGATACCGTCGCCCCTGGCACACAGGCAACTGATCCCAACATGGGTGGGTTTTAGTCAGTAAAAGTCTGATACGCCCTCCTGCTCCACCCAAAGCGGGAGAAGTTAGGTACTTGATGATTTCCCCCACCCACAAAAAAAGAAGGATGAAATCGCCAACCCATCTTGAGCAAGCGTGCTGATCAATGCTCGTGCCTTCTCTAAATGAGAAGTGTTATTTGTCCTGCAGAGGATCAATAATTAGCTGGTATTAGGTGTAGGTAGACTTTTATCTCCAAACGATTTTTATCTACATCTTAATAAAGATATCCTAGTATTCATTATACAAGTAATGCATAAAACAGAATAACGCACGAACAGTCACACAAGTGCAGCAGCGCAGCAAACATAGTTATTAGCCGGGCATCCTTTCACTAGCCTACAGCCACAGTCTGCAGCCACCTCCTCAGATAAATTGCCACTTGAACGACAAGAGGATTTCGTAACTTTACCGCTGTGCCGTAGAATGTATAGTGCTTTGATACTGCTTGGATAAGAGCTCTATTATGAAGAGACTATTATTTTACTACCCGACTTCCAAAAGGAGGAGGTTCTCAATTCGTCGGAACCTTTTTTTAATTTTTTTTTTATGTATGTTCCCTGATTACTCGAAGATGGCTGGACCGATTTGGATATTTTTTTTTTGTTTGAAAGGGTATACTTCCCAGGTGGTTCCATGATCATCAAGTCAGGATCTGATGATGGGATCCTGGAGAAATAGAGAGAACTCTTCAAATTATATAGGCACACTTGAAGAAATTTGTGTAGTTTTTGGAAGAATACTTTCTCGGAGTGGTTCCATTTCAATTTGGTGAAGATCTGATGAAGAACTTCGGAGATAGGCAACGGAACTCCTCAATAAATGATAGCAAATGGACAGGGATTGCTGAAATCTCATGTCTGTCAATTGTTTACACCAGTGTGAAGGGGTAAGCACTTGTGAACCACTAAAAAGTGAAAAATGAAAAACGTTTTTTCAAAAAAATAAACAACCGACTTCCAAAAAAACACTAAAAAGTGAAAAATAACTTTAATTTCGGAAGGCGGTGACAAAAAATTAAAATACATATCCAAAGTCACCGACTTCCGAAATTAAAGTTATTTTTCACTATTTAGTGTTTTTTTGGTAGTCGGTTGTTTTTTTAAGTTTTGTATATATCTCATAAGTAGTCGGTAAAATTAGTTATAGAGGGAAAGGATGGTTCAGTTAAAGTCCAGCCTTTGATCCTGTGCATAAGCAGCTTATAATGGTGGGACACAGGCCCCTCTTTGTGAGAGGTCTCGGGCCATAATCACTACGCGACACGGTCCCAATGCGGTCTGTTGAATCACACAAATCTTCGGATTTTCTGGTTCTGAGACATGCCGGTTCCTCACGATGTTCTCCTTCCCGTTTTGTGAGCAGTGGTGATGAAAATACACGAAGTAAAGCCTGCCTGATCCTGTTACGCCCGCTTAAATATTGATAATAATGTTATTATTGTAGGAACTGGCTATGAGAATACGACAAGGAAATCCTTGTTTGTGATTAACTTCATGGGGGAGGCCTATGTCTAGCAGTGGACGTCTTTTAGTTGAAATGATGATGAATGATGCTGATTATAAACTACATTGACACAACCATTGGTAACAAGCGAGGGTTTAAACCAGCAAACTTGTGCTGACAATAATATTGTTTCGTAGAAAACGCCTTTTTAGGCGGCTTTTTTATCAACTAAGCCCGCATAGACAATTCAAACTAATTCACCTTTCAAACACAAAAAACAAAATCAAAATCGGTTCATCCGTTCGGGAGCTACGATGCCACAAACAGACACACACACACACAGACACGTCAAACTTATAACACCCCGTCGTTTTTGCGTCGGGGGTTAATAAGAATCAAAGGGGGGCTGGCAGCTGGGGCAGATTTCTTATTTACTTAACACGCAATTTAGACATCATCATCTCATCTGTCTAGCCTTTTTCCAACCACGTTAAGGTCGGCTTCCAGTCTAACCGGATGCAGCTGAATTCCAATACTTACATGAAGCGACTGCCTATCGGCCTACAACCCAGTTACTGGGTAACAACTGGGTAACACCTCGAAACAGTTTCCTGTCATCGGCAACCCTACTTTCTGTCATCAGCAACCCTACCTTCTGTCATCGGTATCAACATGATAGCCCAAAGTAAGAATGGTTGTTAGACTTTCAGGATTCTGACGACCCGTAAGACTGTCCACGAATTTAGACATCGTAAAGATGTTTATTATCAATTGAGTAGAAAACGAGCCACTAAAAATTTTAAGTAAAAACTGATCACGTTTCAAGGTGCTAAATCATAGATATTAATTTATAGAAGAGAAGGTACAATTGCTTTATGTCATTTATAAAACAATACGACGCTTCTTCGCACATTCCAGTAGGTATTGATCAAAATTGATGGTCTTGGCGCCGATTGGCCGATAAGTTGTTATTGGATAGGCGTAGTACAGTCAGCTACATAGGTTTATGTCGTTAATATAATACCTAGGTTCGTCAATCTAAAGGAACTGTGAAAATTTTAAAATAATTCGCTAAAACTGGAGGGGTAATTCCCGAACACCTATCTATCTTTACAATCTGAATCATTTTGGAGGATTTTGCTTATTAATTGCTACATAGTTTTGAAAAATTTGTCAGCTCAACACTGCTAATAACGGAATGGAAATTGGTTGAACTATCAGAATGAAAGCCATTCCTACTGCTAGTGAGTTTTACGCAAGTATCCCGCTGGTTTAAATCCTGTAAATCAGTTTTTCATGAAGAAATAACCCAAAAAGAATAAAACAAAAAGAAAAATATACATTTCTACCTCCGTAACCATTCCTTTGGCCACTTCCGGATAGGTTCCAGTTTATAATACACTACCTAGGCTATTCAGCTTCTGGCAATTTAATCAAACTAGTGTTCAAAATCAGTAATATTGACGTAATAGTTAAAAGTATGAGTGTACTAGAGGTGTACCAAATTGTCATTACGTAACGTAATAGAGAGGTGATGATAGCTGTAGCAGATTCACACGTACCACGACAAAATCTGAACATACCTACTGTTTAAGGCGAGGTTATCTTACATTTGAGAGCATTACGTGTTTTGAAAAACTCATAGATGTTGCTTCAGATAAACTGTCACTCATCTCGTTTTGGGTAACATTTGCCATATTATAATTTTTGAAGATATAAGTACTATGGTAAAGAACAAAAAAAACACTGGTAAATTATTGGGATTCAGGTGCAGGAGGTTGGACTAGAAGCCAATCCCAGAATAGTATATTTGAAAGCCTATTTGAAGTCAATCACTTTGACTAAAGGTCTGCTTCTTGAACTTTCGGAGCACAGCCGAATATTTAACAGTTTTATAGTCAAGAACGAATCATCATTGACGTACAAGATATGGATAAGATAAATGTAAGTAGTCTCTCTTTACCTGGCCTCGTCCATTCTCATCGTCTTCGTCATATTTTTTCGTAGTTCCGTTTATACCGTAGGTATTATAACAAAAGTAGGTAAATATTTTACATTTTAACCAACTTCGCCTTAATGAACAGGTGACCGGCTGCGGCATTCCAAATAAAAAAGAAAGGGTTTTATATCTATAAAATATCTTTTCACATGGAAATAATAAAAATAACTTTATCTAATAACATAATAATCTGTTATACAACTATGTACAATGAAGATTTCTTCTGTATATAAGAAGAATGGGACAATTACAGATTGGTATTATTTAAAAGAAGATGTCAGCCAATTGTAGATTAGATTGTAATAGTGTGATGTAATTAATGTTTTTTTTTTGTAGAACTCTGGTTACATCACTGTGTAATGTCTATGTAATTACAAACAGTGTAACTATTTATTTGCAGAAGTAAAACGTTTATGACCCGTAGAGCTGCAAGTACTACAATTACATAGCAAATGTCTGAATTATGACAACCGTTGTTGAGGCTGGTGCGTGGATGGATGACCATTTATTATAAATCAAGACCCCTCTGCGACTGGGAAAGCACGTTAAGCCGTTAATCCCGAATGTCATTTTTGTAGATCTTTGACAGCCGTTACGGGTAGTCAGAATCCCGAAAGCCTGACAACCAGTCTTACTTTGGACTATCATGTTGATACCGATGATAGAAGGTAGGGTTGCCGATGAGACAAAGTAGGGTTGCCGATGATAGAAAGTGGGGTTGCCGATGACAGAAAGTAGGGTTGCCGATGACAGAAAGCTGTTTCAAAGTCATATTAACCTGTCACTCGTCATTAGTGCTGAACTTAGCTCCATTTTCACATTCTATAGGTAACAGTCATTTGGTGGAATTTAGTTTAGCTCATCCTAAAACAGAGGGGATTGATATAATTAATAGTCGTGAGAAATATTTATAACTTACATAAGTAAACATGTTTTTCCACCTACATAACGGAATCTAACAACTAGATTTTTGAGTTATTTCTAGACATGCGTGTGCGCATCGGCGTGCTTAACTTATTTTATGCAATAGGTACGCATATTTTTATGAATGAGTATTGTGTAATAATTGTTACGATTATACAAAATCATATGGATTGAGTACATAATATTGGATATTGATCGTGTTTCTTGACGTCAATCAGAAGTATAATTCTCTTTTGTGCGTCATTTAGTATCGCTTAAATGGGTAGTATTATCACAATTAAGAAGATTTCCATTACATAATTACTTATTATGTCTAGACTAGGAAAATCGAAAGGAGTATGTAAAGATCTTACGTAGCAAGTGACATTCTGTAGTTTCTGCCTACTGCTTGTATTTTTTTATGAATTTGGCGTAGCTGGGACAATCCAGTACATGAGTCTGAAACCCCCTTTGGTGAATTTTTCTGCCGATTTTTTTTTTATTAGCTGCTCCATATATTTTGACCGCGGAGGTATTGGATTTTTCGATGAAACAGCTGATGCTTTTTTTGATAACCGACGAAAAATGTCTACGCTAAGGGGTCTAAAATCATGTGCTAAATTCATGGTTACAGTTTGCGCGTCGGTTATGAGGATGACACCCTGTATATGATTATTGTATGAGCTGTACAAGCCTATTTTACCTGTGTTACTATCTACGCTTGTATCTACTTCGGGGAAAGGGCATGGTGTCGTAGGTACACCTATATCGTTATTTTTTTACAAAAAAAAAAAACTTAAGTTTCACACATTTATTTTTTGAATAAAATATTTATTGGTACTCAACTGATACAGGTGATATTGTATAAACATGGTAAGTACAAGCAGAGCGGAGAAAAAAAAACGCCTTCACCACTGGGAAATGTAGATACACCCAGAGAAATTATTTGTTCATAAAATTGACGCACTACGTCAACTTGCCGTGTTACAGTCACTGCAAACTACGATACGAACATTTTAAGTTGGTAAAATTGCTAAAGAATTTTCCCCGACTTTTGATTCACATACTACATCCGTGATTCATGTTAACTTACCACAGAGTAAAATACGGTCAGTTTTCGCGCCAAAATGTCTCGCAATAACTTCAAATTAGCATAAAAGAAGAAACGCACTACATAAGAACATGTACACATATACTTATATACCCCTCGCGAATTTCTCCGGCATGCCATCTCGTCCAAACGCAGAAATTATGCAAAATACCTATATACTTAGTTCTGTTTGTATGTTATTATATAAATGTTATGCTTAACCTTCCAACAGGACATTATATACGGTAGAGTGTTTGCCAAATGTGACATACGGTACTAAAAAACTACAAGCACCGCACTTCAGGAGTGCAAGTATATCTAACTAAACAGATAGCTGTGCTGCTGGGGAGTTTGTTGCGCTACTTTTTTTCCCAGCTAGGAAGTGCCGACCCTTCACCACTAGGAGGGTGGGCGTTTTGGGGGACTGTATTATGTAATTTTGACATCCGAAAAGTGCTGATCCTCAGCCAAATTTGAATAAATGACGTTTGATTTTGATTTTGACCTCTCTCTTAGCTCCTAAGTCTTGAACTCTTACGCGCCCATCTAGGACGCCTGGAGCCCGTCTCTGTCGATGTGAGTAGTTTCGCTTGCAATTATTATCTTTATGGTTACCAAAGACACTAGAGGTCTACTCAGATCTGTCATTGTTGTCTTGAGAGTTGAATTTCTGCGGTCACCTTTAATACTGCAAAAATTATAGCACTAAAGTATTACACTTTTCTATGAAACAGCCGTTTTTTAATTTCATAACCGACGAAGAATTTTTCTCTAGAGGTCTAGAATCATGTGCTAAATTCCTGGTAACGCTTTGTGCGTAGATGTCCCTGCCACCATCATCATCTGCCTAGACTTTTCCCCACTATGTTGGGGTCCGCTTCCAATCTAACCGGATGCAGCTGAATACCAGTATCTTACATGGAGCGACTGCCTATCTGACCTCCACAACCCAGTTACTGGGTAATACGATACCCCTTGGTAAGATTGGTATAGATAGACCTTCAAAACATAACCGCTCGTCCTCCCCATAGTCTGTACATCACAGATAGCTCACAAATCCGCATAGAGCGACGCGCGCCGAATAGAAAGGTAGGTAGTGTGTGGTGAAAGCGAACGATCGTGTCCTTGTAATAAATCAAGCGCTTCCTGCTCTACAGCGGTATTGTTTTAATGAATAGGTTTACTTCTAGGCTTCTATTGTAGTATATAATTGTCTTAAGACAAAATGAAACTGGTTGCTTATATTTATTTATAATTCCATAATCTATATACAGGATAAGTTTTTATCCAGTTCGCAAACTGGGGCAAACTGTAACCATGAATTCAGCATATCATTCTAGGCCCCCCAGCGCAGAAATTTTTCGTCGGTGATACAAAAAAAATGCAGCTGTTCCATACATTTTGATTGCGTAGGTATTGTATTTTTCTATGAAACAGCTGATTATTTTTTTTGTAAAACCGACATAAAATATCTGCGCTAGGGGAGAATGATACCTATGCTGAATTCATGGTTACAGTTTGCGCACTGGATAAAAACTTATCCTGTATATGTATATCTAAAAACGAAAGGACACTCATTCAGAGTGACCTTTCGTTTTTACATTCATTCACTCACGAAATCACAATAACTGCTGATCTACGAAGATGAAATTTGGTACAAAGGTAAATTGTGAGTAGGAGGCGTCAGCTAAGAAGGGATTTTAGGAATCTCCCCGCAAAGGGGTGAAATAGGGGCAAGAAGTTTGTGTGATTTTTTTTATTCCTTAGGCCATTGTTTTCTGACATACGCGAACGAAGTCGCGGGCGCAGCTATTTTATTAAATATTTTCATGCCTTATATTCTACATTTTGTATCTAAACTTTAATGAGTTACTTAACTTAGTTGCCATGTTAGGAAAAATCGTGTACCTACGGCTGCAATTTTTTAAAATATTTATCTAATATTAAGCTTAATGTGTCTATCAACATAATTAATTTATCTGCCCGTGCTTAATTTTTAATTCTTTGTACCTACTATGGGGATGTTTTATAAACTGGCCTTGCCTGCCCTTATATTTGAATTTCATATGGGTTATATGAAGCGAGAATAGGCTCCTCGCCAGATGGACTGACAACTGAGGAGATTGAGAGAATTTGATCGATGCGGAAAGCACAAAACCTGTTGTGGTTTCAATAATTGGGGAGGATGTCTAGAAGTGGACGGTTTTCGATTGAATTATGACAGGTAGGTATAGGAAAAGACGTTATGTCAGGTAGTCAGGCCAGTCAAGCCAATTAAGATAAAACCCCATAAAACTTCCCCAGACGAGCTAATACCTATTTCACAAGGAGCTCTAGCTTTGCAATTATATTGCAGAGCTTACTCAACCCTCTTTCTCATAAGGCTATCGAGATTTACGCAGTTTGATAAGCAGCTGTTCTAAGGAAGCTCTCGAAGCGGTCAATAACGTGTTAGGTCAAAGATCACACTTATGTGTAATATTGGTGTTGAGTAAATAACTTTATTTTATAGTGCGTATTAATGGTAACCTATCGCTGGTTTATGTCTAGTGTATCACACCTTGTGCACACCAATGGCGGAGGTTCTTATTATTTCTGATCAACCGACTAAACGTAATATCTGCCACTTCAGTTGCCATACTACATTACACACAGTTGTACTTTTCAATTTAGCAAATTCGTTATATTTTCTAAAATGTTCAGGGAACCTGTCATTTTGGGCTCTTTACAATAGGCAGATTACAAAATGTTTTATTATTGTAATTAATCTAACAAAAAAATCGTGCTCAAGTAGTTACATCTAGCAAAAGTAGTTTAAGAATAAATGATAAAGTTTAATATTTATTAATAAAAAAGGAAACTATCGTATAAATCGAAAATAAATATGATTTTGGTACACTGTATTTTTAAACAAGAAAGTGTCAAATATAAAAAACCTTTTTACGATTTGTTTACCTTTATTACATATGGAGTATAGTAGATCTATTTCCATATTTAGTTTTCATAGAAAATGTTTAAATACAGTCGCGTCGCGCCAGTCTGCCTCTACGCTGGCTTTGCATAAAATGATTTTGTTTACTGCGCTTTTTACTAAAATCCACAAAATATCCCACTATCATACTACATATTATATGTAGAACGATATTATAAATTTCAAAGTTTGGATGTTTGTATGTTTGTTACTCAATAACGCAAAAATGTCTGAACGGATTTGGCCGGACGTTGTCAGTACAGAGCTGTCGATTTTTAACGCAGTGTAAATGTGCTGATTGCTTTCGGTTCCATTAGTAAAATTCGCCCTGTACGCATAAGAATGCATGAATTCGAAGGTGTTTTAATAATATGACCTTTAATTATTGTTCCTTTAAGTATTCTATGCAAGTAGGGATTTTAAAAATATGACCCGTAATTATTGTGCCTCTGAAATATTCTAGGAGGGTATTAAATGTTATTCTATGAAAAGACAATGTAATTGTGAATGTTAACATGTCAGAAGGGCCCCCTAAAATCCTACCTTACGTCCAAGCTGAACACCTGGCTACGTGGGGGGCGGACACGCGTACTGTACAACTGTACAAAAACTTATGCGGCTAACAAGGAAAGGTAACCCCTTTATGGAGTTTTGCGAAAAACCTCAACAAAAAGACAGTGTCCGTATCCAATCGCAGATACTGTTTAAAAATAAAACACAAACATATACTTAATCTACAACAAAACAAAACCCAAAAAGCGAAACAAAAAACAAAGCAAAAAAAAACATGTCAGAAGGTTGTATGATAGAGATGCATGTGAGGATCGATCGCCGGTTTCTGCGCACTGGTCAATTTGAGTGATTGTGTATTTGTGTTTCACTTTTCGGGATTTTGAAAATAAAAGAAAAAGAAATAAATATAACATGAATTATGTTGTAATGATTGTATACCTAATCCTTTATTTACTGAGGCCTTCAACTGCATACTTAACAGGATATAAAAGTTTTCAACTCCGGTACACAACAAATTCCTAACTCTTGCCTAAGTGTGGGCCAGAACGTATGAGTAATAATAGGTAGGATATTAGTTTCTAATCTTACTTAACTGCTAACGATTCCAACATGTATACCTAATACATGGCAAGAAGATAATTATGTGCTGAGAATTAGAATAACATGAGACAATATCCGTTCCGTATGGTGCCGGACGTAAAAGAATAGCACCATCCCATTTCTTCCCGTGGGTGTCGTAGAAGGCGACTAAGGGACTTACTAGAGAATGGGCAGCAGCGTTCTCTATGCATTTTACCACCATACTGGGAACGCCAACCCGCCTGCCAAGCGTGGCGATTATGGCAAAACCCCCCTTTTGGGGGAGGCTTATGTCCAGCAGTGGACGTCTTTCAGCAGAAATGATGATGATGATGAGACAATATCCTAAGATGAATTGATTTTTGGAGACTGTTGCATCATCTAACGTCATGGCAGTAAGACGGATTTGATTGATTGTCATTTTTTTTAATTCAGTAAGTTGTGAACAATAGAGTTTATTTTTAACTGACTTCATAAAAAGGAGGAGGTTCTCAATTCGGCTGTATGTTTTTTTTAATGTTTGTTACCTCATAACTTTCGACTGGATGAACCGATTTTGATGATTCTTTTTCATTTGAAAGCTGGTGCTTGTGCCCGTGTGGTCCCAATTCAATTTCATCTAGATCTGATGATGCATTTCGGAGATAGACAACGGAACTTCAAAAAATAACAGTAAATAAACCGCGATTGCTGCTATCGCATAAATATGCATTGTTTTGACCCCAAGGATGATGAAATTTCGAATTAGTGGGGTAGGCACTATAACTAAAAAGTGAAAAATAAAAATATTTTCCAAAAAAAAAACAACCGACTTCCGAAAAAAACACTACAAAGTGAAAAATAACTTTAATTTCGGAAGGCGGTGACAAAAAATTCAAATACATATCCAAAGTCACCGACTTCCGAAATTAAAATTATTTTTCACTTTGTAGTGTTTTTTCGGAAGTAGGTTGTTTTTTTTTTTGGAAAATGTTTTTATTTTTTTCATGTAAAAACAGGGGCTTGTGGCTAAGTATTAATAGCTGCACGGGTCCATTGATTAGGTAAGATTAGCTACGCTTGCCGCGGTTGGTCTGTGAAAGGGATACATATCAAGATCCCTCCGTGCCTCTGAAAAGCACATAAAGACTTTGGTCCCGGTTGTCATTCGCGGATCTTTGACCTTCGTTACGGGTCGTCACAACCCCGAAAGTCTGACTAAGTACCAGTCTTACCAGGGGGTTTATAACTACCCACTAGAACTGGGTTGTGGAGGTCAGATAGGCAACTGCTCCATGTTTAACACAAAAAGGCAGGAAAAAGCAAGCAGGTGATGCTGATTTTAGTAAGGGAATTAACGATAGAAATGTCATATCTAACTAGGTATGTACGAACTTGAGGCACAAGTACAATAAACTAAAAAGTTATAGATAAAAAATTTAAAAAAAAACAATAAACCAAACTACAAAAAGCAGAAAATAATTTCAAAAAAGCGTGGGGTGCTTGATATTAATTGATTATAAAAATACCTCAAAAGCACACCACGTTTTTTTTTTAATTTTTTAGTTCTGCTAACTACAAAAGCGTGATTTTTTATTTCGAATTATTGAATTGTCGTCGGTCGTCGATAAGTCTGAAATCTGACCGTTTGAAGTAAGTCAAAATCAAGTACAAAGGAGTCGGTTACAAACATGCTTACAAACAAACATACAGGTGAAGCTAATAAAAAGCGTTAAATAAATAACAAATAAATGCATTTCTTATAAACAAGATGTTACATCTTAAAAAATAGACAAAAAATAATACGTCTACGACATTTTGTTTTGTCTAGAATATTATCTTACAATCAATTCGACGCCATTCATTGTGTTTCCGTTACGTCGTCCAAAAGATGAATGAATGAATGTTTTATGTATTAAATAACAGTCGAATCCGTATCGAATGCTGTTAGGTAACTCGTGATACTTTTATTGAAAGTTAAACACAATTATTTTCGTTTATTTGTCTCACTTGTTTATCCACACGCGAACTTACGAGTTACGAAATTGAGGACGCGATTTTGCGGCAAAAAGATAATCTTTTAAGATCTTATTTTATCTTTCTTCTTTTCGTGTCGATGGGAAAAAAGTGTACGAGTACACGTTTTTTTTAAATGGTTTGAGCCCAGTAGATGGCCACGTTAATTGCAGCATCAGTGGCATTCTTTAGGTCATCCGAAGTGCAGGTGAACGGGCACTTAGGGCACTGCAGTAAGTGGGGCATAGTCTGATCAAAAGCACCGCAGTCGCAATGGGTGTTGGATGGGTCAGTGATCCCCCACTTCGAAAAATTATGTGTTGTGTATCTTTATGTAATAGGGAGCCAATAGGTCGATGGCCCATCTGGTGGGTCTTTGAAGTGAATCTGTATATGTATCTATACATCTGTTTAACTATTTACAACCATTCGACAGGCTGTCATAAGGCAAATGATCAATTTTGAAAATCTGATTTGCCTTGCAAAGTAGCGGTCATCTATTTTATTTACACTGACAAAATTTTCGGGTTTTAGTTTTGTGAAGAGCGTTTATAGGACTCCTTCGATAACATTAATTGTGAATAGCTTTGGTGATAAGATTATAGCATCACGCTGGTAGAATAGAAGGCCATTAACACAGACCATAAAATCACCTCTGAATTCCCCAAATGGTACAGGTGTACCTCTAGGATCTACACTGAAATTTCGCCATGTTATAGGGGCGAGCCTATTGGCATAATGCGCCACCATCCATGCGCAAGCGGTGCACGTCCTTAGTGCGCAGAGTGCGGGCCAACTCCAACACCGTCCTGGCAATAATCGCTGGGCGATTTGACTGCAGAAATTTTTCGTCGGTAATACAAAAATAAATCAGCTGTTCTATACATTTTGACCGCGTAAGTATTGCACTTTTCTATGAAACAACTGATTATTTTTTTGTAAAACCGACGCAATTTTTTTGCGTCAGGGGTCTAGAATGATATGCTAAATTCATGGTTACAGTTTGCGCACTGGATAAAAACTTATCCTGTATTGATTCACTAACCTACATTGATAATGACCCCGTTTGACTTGATTGTTTTGTTTATTGTACAATTTTACCATGTGTTTTTTTTTAGTTTTTTTTTTTAGTTCAATTTATTCTCTTAATGACATTTTATTCTTTTCTGTGGCAGCATTGTGAAATTTTATTTCTTGTAATATGGTTTTTGCCTGAAATAAATGAATTTTAATAAACCGGAAAAATCCTTTCCTGATATCGGTTTAAAGAAACTTTATTCCCAATAAAGACACAAGGTACTTACTTGAGAACAATACTAAAAATATAGATTACAATATGTTCGTCATCAGTATTACAATTTAATAGTTATCTACCCATCCAATGCATTCATTTCTCCAGAAGTGATCGATCCGCAATTATGTGCTGGCTAAGTTGAGTTTTGAATGCATTGTAAGAGTGTACATTTCTTATACAGGACGGTAATTTGTTATAAAGCTGTGCTCCTTCAAAAGTTAGCATTTTTTTGCCATAGTTGGTTCTTGTTTTTAGTCAAACTGACAAGCTTGCTCGCCGTGTACTGCGTTGAGTAACTTGTTTATATTGAGTGAGTGTTATGTTTGAGTGAACGCTTTTATTGAGAATATTTCTGATGAAAATGCATGTGTTGTAAATATAAAGTTGTTTTATGTTCATTATTTTTGTGTCTTGATAAATTTTGCTGGTAGATGTTAGATATGTTATTTTTATGATTTTATTTTGGGTAGTTTGAAGTTCTGATAATTTTGTTTTAGCAGCACTGCCCCAAATTTCGATTAAATTGTAAAGGTAAATAGTATACCGCAATTTTGGTGGAATACAACGAACAATGTTACGCAGTGATATGATTAACCTAATGATTATTTTGTATCAAGTTAATGGTTGCACCTGCATTCTTTTGTGCCATCTTTACAAAATAACATCCACAATCTAAATTCCCTGATAATTCCGTAACGCCTCTAAAGTCTGCCAGGGGTGCGGGTTGTTCGAAAGACATACCGCGGCCCCTGGCACACAGGCAACTGAGGGAACACGGGTGGGTTTTAGTCAGTAAAAGTCTGACACGCCATCCCGCTCCACCCAGAACGGGAGAGGTTATTTGATGATTTCCCACCCAAAAAAAAAAAAACGCCTCTAAAGTAATAGGTAGTATTATCAAGTATCTTTTAAGTTATAAGAGTTAAGGCTAAAAGATATCGCCTTAGAGATATCTATAATTTATTTAAGAATACCCAGTCTGATTGCTCCAGATACTACCTACCCCCTGGTAATCTCTGGAACTACCAGTCGAATTTGATAATAAATATTTTCACATATGTATTTAACCGTCATTCGTAGATCTTTGACATTTGTTACGGGTCGTCAGAAGCCCGAAAGTCTAACAATCAGTGTTACCTAGGGATATCGTCAGATAGGCAGTCGCTCCATGTAAAATACTTGTATTCAGTTGCATCCGGATAGACTGGAAGCCGACCTCAACATACGAGGTGCATTCAATAAGTACCTAGCCTCATCGCCAGAGGGCGCTGTAGTTTCAAAAGAGTTTTACCACAGTGTAGCACATTCTTTTTTAATTCTTTTTTCAAATTTTCATTCCAATCCCTTCATTTGTTTTAATTTGACAACTTATGGAAGCGAACGTGTCGATCGGTAGAGCGCTTGGATGCTGTGTACGGTGACTCTTCTCCATCGATGGCCACCGTCAAGAATTGGTTCAACGAGTTTGCACGTGGCCGTACGTCGGTTTTTGATGAACCACGTCCAGGTGCACCGAAAACAGCTGCTACGGAGAGAAACATTAAAAAAATCCATGATCTCGTGTTGGCAGATCGCCGATTGAAGGTTCGGGAGCTAGCTGAGACTGTAGGCATTTCAGAAGGAACAGTGCATCATATTCTTCACGAGGAACTCGGCATGAGAAAGCTGTCGGCGCGATGGGTGCCGCGTTTACTCACACCAGAAAACAAGCGCAACCGTGAGACCACATCGGAGACGTGTTTGGCGCTGTTTAAGCGGAATCCAGCGGAGTTTTTGCGTCGTTTTGTGACCGTCGATGAAACCTGGATCCACTGGTACACACCAGAGACCAAGGAGCAATCAAAACAATGGATCCAGACCGGGGAACGTGCTCCAAAGAAGGCAAAACTGTAAAATCGGCCGTAAAAGTTATGGCCACCGTTTTCTGGGATTCACAAGGTGTGATCTACATCGATTACCTCGAGAAGGGTAAAACAATTACAGGGCTTTACTATGCCGATTTATTGGGCCGATTCGACGCCGAATTAAAGAAAAAACGACCCCATCTGGCGAAGAAAAAAGTGCTGTTTCACCACGACAACGCACCGGTTCACACGTCTGCCGTTGCCATGGCCAAATTGGTCGAATTACGCTACGAATTGCTGCCCCATCCACCGTATTCTCCAGATTTGGCCCCTTGTGACTTTTTTCTGTTTCCTAATCTGAAAAAATCACTCGCCGGGAATAGATATGGATCGAATGAGGAGGTCATCGTCGCCACGGAGGCCTATTTTGCAGAGTTTGACAAAAACTATTTTTCGGACGGATTAAAAAAGTTGGAGCATCGCTGGGCTAAGTGTATCGAACTAAAAGGAGACTATGTTGAAAAATAAATTCCCACTTTTCCAAAATTTTCGTTTACTTTTTGTAGGCTAAGTATTTATTGAATGACCCTCGTAGTTGTGAAAAGGCTCGGCAGATGATGATGATATTTTAACATTTGACAACCCAATTCTTGAGGAAGGCCATAGGCTATTCAACATCACGCTACGACCCTTAGGAGCAGAGCAAAAAGAAAAAAACTCGGAAAGGACGCTGAGTGAAAACGAAGTACGTAATAGCGAGGGCGGGCGATGGAATACGATGCGATGGGTCGGGGGACAAAACACGTGGACGAAGTTCTAATCCTACTAATATTAAAAATGTGAAAGTTTGTATGGATGTTTGTATGGATGTTTGTATGGATGTTTGTTACTCTTTCACGTAAAAACTTCTGAACGGATTTGAATGAAATTTGGTACACAGGTAGTTTGTAACCTGAAATAACAAAAAGGTTACTTTTTATCCCGGTACTACGTTCCCGTGGGATAGCTTTCGACCTCGACCTTCGAAGCTGCTGGCAAAAACTAGTTTGGAATAAATGCTTCAGTTTAGTTTCAGTGTATCCTTCACAACTGCAGCTAAGAGAGTATTTCTACCTACCCTATAACTCCCACAGAGCGTTAACAGCCCGTCTTTGTACAAAAACGACCAGCTAGACGGTGATCAGACGAGAGTAATGACATAATAACTCATTATGCAACTGTGCATGCCAATTGAATCATATATTATGAGAGCAGGAATTACCGGTTGCAGTTGTTATGTGGATTGTTATAGACAATTATTGTTTGTTTGTGAATGGACCGGCCTTTTCGGAGTTTGAAAGTGGACGAAGCATTTTTAAATACAGTTCAGAAGTATTGAGAAATTGAAACCAATTGTAAATATTGTGTTTTTTACTATCCGCTCAGTGAGAACGTTTTCTGAAGCAAATCAGACAACGCTTCAAAGGTTTCAAATAAAACCCCTTAATCAAATCAAATGTTTATTCGTAAGAAATACATTGTTGGTGAAGGTGATATCTTTTATTCTGCCTGCAAGCATGCGTGCCAATTTTAATTAAGGTTACATTAAGTATATCTCAATTTATGTTTCAATAAAAAAAATTAAATGTATATTGTTCATTTAATAATCATTTTATTACACTAACTTTAAATTTGTAGGTCCCATAAAATCTTTAATACCTACTATAAAAACAACACTAGGAGCCATTCTGTAAATTTTGTCTTAAACACATTACCGTATGATAATTTTAAGTCATTATAAACTAAAAAACACATATTATACACATTTTTATGACAGGGTGGTTGATTCAGCAGGTTTCGAAACTTAGGCCTTTTTGGTCTAATAAGGACCTGACTACGTTGTTTAAAGTAGTGCATGTGTTTTTTTGTAAAGATGCAGATATATTTTATGTACATACAAGGGATTGGAAGAATTTTGCATTTTTGAAATAAAGGTTTACAACTGTCTAGGAACCAAGCCTTGTTGATGACCCGGATGCATCGTTTTTGAATTTAAAGAAATTCTGTCGATATCTGTCGAGTTTCCCCACATTATTAATCCATAGCTCATGACACATACCCATGGTAAGCCGAAAAATGAAGACAAAATGTTTCTGTAGAAGCTGTCCTAGCTTCCACAGAAACATTTTGTCTTAATTTTTTTAACACAAACACAAATCTATCAAGTATCTGAAAAATTTACTCTATAAGGCTTTTCCAATTTAGATGTTTATCTACACTAAGTCCTAAAAATTTAAGATCATCGGCTTGTTTTACTTTTTTGTCTTTATAAAAAATATCTTAAGTTAATGGTTCAGTATTGTAGGAGTAAAATTCAATTAATTTTGTTTTACTAATATTTAATGTTTAAATTATTACTTTCCATCCAAGTTACTATATCTGATAGGGCCTGTTTGGTAACCAATTTGGAAGCGTTTTTATCCTGACATTTTATTATAATTGTAGTATCATCTGCAAAAAGAATACATTTCTGCAAAGTGGCTTCCGGAAGATCGTTTATATAAAGCAAGAAAACTAAAGGGCCGATAATGGTTCCCTGAGGCACACCATTTTTACACGCTTTTAATTAGTTTCACCTGTATGTTTGTATGTTTGTTTGTAACCGACTCTTTTGGACTTGATTTTGACCCACTTCAAACGGTCAGATTTAAGTTAAACTTTGTAGACTTATCGAGGACTGATGACTTACAATTCAATAATTAAAAAAAACAAAAAAATATATAAAAAAAATCTGAAAAATCACGCTTTTGTAGATGCACTAAAAATTTAAAATAAATAAAAGTTTAAAAAAAACACGCTTTAAAAACCAACATAAAAAACAGAAAATAATTTCAAAAAATCGTGGGGTGCTTGATATTAATTGATTATAAAAATACCTCAAACAGCACCCCACGCTTTTTTTAAATTGTTTTCTGCTTTTTTAGTTTGGTTTTTAAACGCTTTTTAGTAGTTATTTAGTTTTTTTTTAAACTAACTATTATTTATTATTTATTATTGCCATTGATTTAAATCAGCCTATAACGTTCCTACTGCTGCAATACAAGCCTCCTCTCTGTGAGAGGGAGTGGGCCATAATTCACCACGCGGGCCCAGTACGGGATGGTGGATGTCAACTTCTTGGAGTTTTTGATTCTAGGACATGCCGGTTTACCCACGATGTTTTCCTTCACCATTTTGAGAGCACCAAAATCAAGTGTCTGCCTGAGTTCGAACTCACGACCTGCAACTCGTGGCCGATTACCCCTGGGCCTCCACTGCTCTCTAAATAAAACTCGTTTACAAGAAAACAATGGTAATTGACCTTTTTTTACTGTACAAAGATTCAAATATTGTCTTTCATCATTATGATTTTTTTTTTGGGTGGGAAATCATCGAATAACTTCTCCCGCTCTGGGTGGAGTGGGAGGGCGGGGTCAGACTTTTACTGACTAAAACCCACCCGTGTTTCCTCAGTTGCCTGTGTGCCAGGGGCCGCGGTATCTCTTTCGAACAACCCGCACCCCTGGCAGGCATCGGCCCTTGAGGGCCCCATCAGTTGCTGCTGACATCTCTTTGAGGCGCGCGTGGAACACAACGCGCCGTCGACCCGGGCTTGGTCCTTACCGGACAGCGAGCTACCCATTACTCAGTTCTACATCTAATTCAGCACTACTGATCAGTTTATAAGAGTCCACAGCTGGGCACCGGACTCTATACTGTACGCCATTCCACTTAATCTTTAATTCATCATCAATCTAGCCTTTTCGTACTATGTTGGGGTCGACTTCCGGTCTGACCGGATGCTGCTGAACACAAGTATTTCACATGGAACGACTGCCTATGAAAACTCAAAGCATTTATTTCAAATAAACCAATTACAGGAACTTTTGAATAGTCAAAGAGTCGGAAAGATGGAGCTAGTTGGCCATTCCAAAGCGTAGTAAGCACAGTATCTGACCTCCACAACCCAGTCACTAGGTAATACCATACCCCTTGGTAAGACTGATTGTCAGAGTTTCGGGCGACCCATAACGACTGTTAAAGATCCACGAATGACAGCCGGGAGCAACGGCATTCCGAGGCGTGGAATCACTCAATCTTTCATACACCATTAAACTGTTTTAATGGCGTATAATAAAACATTGAGTGCATCTTGCAGAATATTGCAGCTGAATCTCAAGCAGCAATTAATTAAATCAGCTTATTGATCTTCAAATAATTATATACCTAGTTGCTTCCACCAAGTGACCTAATCTTCAATTGAATATTTCTAGCTTTAGATCTTTCTCCCATGATAACTGAAACTCCCACACTGAGATTAAAAGTAGAATTAATGAAGCGAACGAATGCTAAAAATACAAAATGTTTCATCATTGTAATTTTATATCAAAGCTAGCGGCCCGCCCCTGGGGCCATATTTTCTAAGTCCGTCAACGAAGATACAAAGTCGTCCGAAAGTAACTCGTTAATTCGGAGTGAACCCTCGTTGTTTAACCAACCTTTTCGGACAAATATAAACACAAGATCTTAGGAGAACTATCAAATCGTGTTGTCATTCATTCTTAGGGAGGGCCCCGATCTAATATTATGTCCATAGGTGATGAAGAGTAGGAAACTCCCGTAACTTCGGCCGAAGCTACTGATTTCGTGCTTAGGGAGTAGACCTCCTGCTTCGCACGGCTTTTACGGCATGACAAAACATCCGAGTTTTCTTTAATAGTTACTCGATAATGGACATCCATGCGGGCGGAACCGCGGGCAAAAGCTAGTTTCTAAAATGTAGACATAGATATAGGTTTTTTTTTTCTGGGTGGGAAATCATCAAATAACTTCTCCCGCTCTGGGTGGAGCGGGAGGGCGTGTCAGACTTTTACTGACTAAAACCCACCCGTGTTCCCTCAGTTGCCTGTGTGCCAGGGGCGGCGGTACCCGCACCCCTGGCAGGCTGTCTGTTTTTTTATTTTTTTTTACATAAATATAGGTCGATAGAAAAAACAGACAGATATAAAGTACGTGGATGTGGAGGTTTCTAAATGAATACTTTATCCTACTTCTTATTTCCTACTAATATTATAAATGTGAAAGTTTGTGAGTATGGATGTATGGATGTATGTATGGATGTTTGTTACTCATTCACGCAAAAAACGCTGAACGGATTTGAATGAAATTTGGCACGCAGGTAGTCTGTAACCTGGAATAACACATAGGGTACTGTTTATCCCGGTACTACGTTCCCGTGGGATAGTTTTCGACCTCCACCCAGGCGAAGCCGCTGGCAAACCCCAGTTTTTAATAATTATGTATAGATAAAGATCGATAGAAGAAACAGACAGATATAAAGTAAGATACATTATGTGGAGGTTTATATTATGAATACTTAATAATACATAATCGGCTTAGGAACCTATCGCCTACGCCTACACCCGAAGTGACCTTAAATCATTACAATAAATAAAAATAAATTGAGATCACACACTTTCACTGTGAAAGTTGTAGTAAATAAAAGGTTTTCTACTTACATTATTTGTTTATCATAACGCTGTTTCACTTATGGGTTAAGCAGTTCCTACAGTGGTGTATGAAGTTGTCTAAATAAGGTACGGTCAGCAACTTGGAACGTAGGTGACTTAATGATCCTAAGATTTAGAAGATATTATATTCCAAAATTATGTAAGTTATGTTCAATCAGTATGCAGAAAATTTAAATGGCGTTGCGCAGGACATATGTTGAGAGAAAAGAAGAAATGGACCATAATAATAACGTAATGGTACCCTAGAGAAAGCAGAAGAAGTAGAGGATGTTGATTTTGATTTTGAAGAGGAAGACAGCTAAAGCCAAGACGATTTGAAGCATGTAGCTGGGCCAGAATGGTTACGTACAGCAAAAGACAGAAACAAATGGAAATCCTTAGAGGTCTTTGTCGAAAGACAAACTGTTAAGACGGGTGATAAGCCGGATGCTGAGAATATGTTCTAGTTTAAGTTAATTTATAGTTTTCTTACCTCTTTTGTTATATTTTTTAAGTAATGTTTGGTCAGTTAAAATCTAGCAGCAACAAAGGCTTATTTTATTTTTATTTTTATATTCCAAAATGATCATCGACCTTTTTTGTAGCTGACTTTGCCTACCCAATGTACCAACCTACCTACCAACCTCCTCAGAAGGTTCTCAATTTGACTATTTTGTTTTAATGTATGTTACCTCAGAATTTATAGTAGTAGTATTGTCCGTCTTTTATTAACCGATTTGGAAAATTCTTCTTTTGTATGAAACAAAGCATCCACTTATCGAGGTGGTCCCATATAAATTTGGTCAAGTTCTGATTAGTCTTTTCTGAGTTAGCTTCAATAATACGTATTGTTCCACTTAGTGTATATTGATGATGCTCGAATAATTATTCTAACCTCTTGTCACTGTTATTTATGCAGCTAGTGAAGTATACGCATTTGTGTGGAGTAGATAGGTATCTACCATAACTAAACAAATAGAAATAAGAAACTTTATTCCAAAAAACAACACAACCGACTTAAAAAAACGCAAATATAAATCAAAGACTCTTACCGCGGCCCCTGGCACACAGGCAACTCAGGGAACACGGGTGGGTTTTAGTCAGTAAAAGTCTGACATCCTGCTCCACCCAGAGCTCAAGAAGTTATTTGTTGATTTCCCAAAAAAAACAAACGACTCCGACTTCAAGAAATAAAGTTGCCAGCTACAGCTGCCACGGTTTGTTTTAAAATCTGAATTGTTTATTTTTGTTTTCTGTTACGGCCGCTTTTAAATCCAACGTTTTTTACATCGTTCTCACATGTATAATTTCAACTTGAATGACTGAACCAATGTTTATAACAAAATTGTGATTGAAAATAGTGTCCGTGGAATTTCTTAACCGTTCTTCTCCATTGGTACCTTCTACGCCTTGGAATGGGCAACTAGCTTCATATTTCCGACTGACCTTCCCCTAGACAATTCAAAAGTCTCTGTATTGGGTTTAT
Source organism: Polymixis lichenea (assembly GCA_949091785.1). NCBI lineage: Eukaryota > Metazoa > Arthropoda > Insecta > Lepidoptera > Noctuidae > Polymixis > Polymixis lichenea. The sequence goes on along the minus strand of OX420948.1, from coordinate 20,178,428 downwards.
TCTACTATCCATCCTACTAATATTACAAATGTGGTAATTTGTATTTTTGGATGTTAAGATCTTTACATATTGTGAATGAGAGAACATTGTAGGCCTTACAGACAGTAGATGTATAGACGATTTTCTATTCTTTATCTTACTTGGCAGGCCTGCACTGTCCTCCCATACCTATTGTCACTGTAATTTGAAAATATTGTAAAAGCTAATTATTTTTAAAAGATTAACCGTGAAATTTCTTGCCGGCTCTTCTCCATAGGAAGCGTCAAATTTGAACCGTGCACCTAGCTTCTGACGTTTCATAAGTGCCCATAGGTTTTCAACTTTATTCCATTTAAGTCACACGTGCACACTACACACATGCCGGCGGGTTTTTGCCTTGCGGGGATGCTGCAGGCGTTATTAGGCCGCTGGCACTTGCCGCAGTAACCGAGTATGCCGCCGGGCTTGTTGGCGGCATGTCCGCTGGCTGGGCCGCCGCGCGCGCCGCATAGTGTCTAGGAAGGAGCCTTAAGTTTATGGTTCATGTTCAATTGGGAAAATTTGACAGTTTGGGGTAGCATCATGAGCTGGCGTCTGTACATTCCCGTGGGATAATTTTCGATGCACACGCGGGCGAAGCCGCTGGCAAAAGCTAGTTTGAAATGAATGCTTTGAATTTGCATATCGCGCCGCAACTCGCGCGCGATGCCTCTCCACCTGAGCTTAAAAAGATTCATATCAAAACAGTAGACTAGGTGTGCCTACTTAAACATAAGTATGACGATCACTTGTAAATGCTCATTCAAAAACACCCACTTTTGTTACGAAACCCAGCTACCATTGCAAGGTTACCTTCTTCACGTGAAGACTTCTTGAGATATCAAGTTGACGATGTTTTATATGACAGCTCATCGAAATACCAAATAAACATACCGGAAAGCTACCGTGGGAAAATACTTGGCCATTAGTACTTTTTGGAGGACCATTATCAACAGCGGAAGATTGAATTGTTACAGTTCCATATCAGTCCGATAGGAATTTTGGCTTCGGAAGAAAAGAGAAGTGCTTTAGTCGAAACTATTATTATTGGATTTTATTATATGCATGTTAATTATATCATTATTATTAAAAACTTAAGATTGTTTTTTGAAAATTACTCTTTTTAGTTCTGCTACCAACCCCACAAAAATTCGTATACGTCCACTTGCTAAATTACAGTGATAGGAAATTATTATAACATTATCAATATACATTAAGAGGAAAGATACCTACGTGTTATTGAAGCTAACTCAAAATCAAAACTTGCCCTAGTTAATATGGGGCCACTCTATATAAAAAATATATATTGTTATCAAAGCTAAAGATGTGTACCAAATATCAGATCAATCTGCCAACAGGAAGGGCGTAAAATTTCAAGTACTAAATTTGACCCAACCAAACAAAAAAGCTTGCCCTCTAAATAAAATCGTTTAAAAAGAAGAATTGTTAAAAATATGCTGATGCTAAAAGCTACATCATTGCCGTGTGCCATAAATGTACTTCCATGTGGATGTAGTCGCGAATAGAAACTAATAGATGATTTAAAAAATAACACGTCATCACCACGAAACACGAAAGCCTTCTTTAAACAGATGCGATTCGAGAGCGCGACGCGACCCTTGTAGAACAATTTCCATGAAGTATTCGTAGAAATGATTCTACGAGTGTCCCGGCGCGCCTGTTTGAAGAAGCCTTAACATCGTTCCCTATAAACAATCTGTATAGTTATTCGGCAGGCTTATTCATGAGTTTTGCAGATAAACTGGTTAGACTTGCGTCAGCTGCCTTTCACGAGACGAGCCTTAGGTCACGATTGTGGCCCAAACTTGCTGCATCTTAGTAGTTGATTACTTACAAGTAACTTGTAGGTGTGTTCCCTGTCCATTATTCTAAAGAGCTTAAATACGAGAGATACTATTTGATGTGTTGACATCGGACTGTTTTAGAGTTTTAGTGAGCGGCGAGCGAGTGGCCATCGTAACTTGCGACCCCAGCGGTTGCAGTAAACATTATTTAGCTTAGGTAAGTAGTAGAGTTATTGGCAGTCAGTAACTGGATGTGGTGGTCAGATACGTAGTCGTTCTAAGTAAGATACTGGTATTCAGCTGCCTCCAGTGGGGCAGGCGGGGCAAGAGCCCTGGGTGCTTATCAAAGGGGGGCGCAAGAAACTTGAGAGGTGTCAAGGGACACCCGGATGGAACGAAGTTCCTTTCGATTAATTAGTGAAGGAATTGTAATAAAATTTAAAAAATTGTACATATACATACACACACACACATATATATATATATATATATATATATGCACTCTGTCTGTGTCTCTGTCTACAGAGAAACACGCGCACGCCGCACAGCTTACAATAATGTAGCAAAAAGTGTCGTTACAACTTTTGGTCTTAATTTTTTCCGTCTAGCGCCCTTTCGCAACGGGCGATAAGGAACTTCGTTCCAAAAAAAAAAACATAAATAACCATTTCATACTGTTACCTATATCTAAGAAATCTGAAGAGCTACTTGAATATATTGTGTAGTCAGTAGTACGAGGATGAAAGTGTATTTCCAAATCTGCCTATTTCCATACAAATTTTCTTAAAATTGCAGAAGCGAAGTTTTAGCAAGTTGAAATTAATGCCTTCGTTACTGAAGGCTTATAATTGGTCAAGAAAGGTTATGCGACCTAGCTTTGCTCAGTGTAGACCGAGAAGATAATTTAAGTAGGGGCGCAAATGTGAAGCGTGCCCTAGGCGCCATTTTCTATTGGTACGCCCCTGATCCGGTTAAACTGGAAGTTGACCCCAACATAGTAGGAAAAAGGGTAGGTAGATGATGTGTTATAACTAAAAAACTCATGCCGTAAAAGAATTTTTTTTTTTTTTTGGGTGGGAAATCATCAAATAACTTCTCCCACTCTGGGTGGAGCGGGAGGGCGTGTCAGACTTTTACTGACTAAAACCCACCCGTGTTCCCTTATTTGCCTGTGTGCCAGGGGCGGCGGTATCTCTTTCGAACAACCCGCACCCCTGGCAGGGGCATGCCGTAAAAGAACATTACAAGACTACTTATGGTCCGACTGAAGAACACAAAGAGATATCTGCCAGGTAAGATAATCTTCCCTTTGCATAATTCATGTAATTTATCCATTATTCTTTCTTTCTTATTAGGGTATTTTACTCTATGTATATGAGAAAACGTCGATAAATATATTATTGAGATAGCTTAGGCAAAAGTAGTCAAAAAATGTTAGTTCATGAAATAATATATTTTAAAATTCAATTCAAAGATTTCAGTTTTTATAATCTGTTTTTGAACACCATTAAATAGTAGCCGCCATGTTATGCCGTCATAGCGCTGTTTAAACTAATCAACTGAACAACTTTGTACTTTTATTATTTTCATAGCCAAAGTATTTTTTATTGAAATAATATCTTACATTCAGGAACAGCAAACCAACGATAAGTAGAATAATAACTATTTTTTTAAATTAATTACAAACATTTATCATAGAAAATATCAGCGCATTGAGCTCACACAGCAAACTGACGTCATACCCACAGACCAATATGGCATCCACTGCGTCCAGCGTTTTCGTCAAATTACGCTCGAAATGGGAAAATTTAAAATTTAAATGCATTTTTATGGCACTAATCGATTAAATAAAAATGTCGTGTTTTTTTAGTGGTTTCTTAGCATTTTATAATCTAATGAAGACACTTTTCAAAAATGGATGTAATACCCTATTGAGAGACTCGAGGCTTAGTAATAACAGCCGCACTGGTCGATCGAGCAGGTTAAGCAACGCTTGCCGCGATTTGTACGTAGATGGGTGACCATCTCTAGATATCAACACCCCACCGTGCGTCGGAAAGCACGTCAAGCCGTTGGACCCGGCTGTCATTCATAGATCTTTGGCTGTCGTTACAGGTCATCAGAAGCCCGAAAGTATGATAACCAGTCACAAACCAAGGAGTATCGTATTAACCTGCAACTGGATTGAAGACAAAGAAAGGCAGTCGCAATGTCAAAAAATCCCTGATCGGATGACGCAATACCCTCCCCTCGCTCCGCTATCCCCGCTGTACTTACAAACATCAAAAATGTAATACATTCCCGATTGCTATTTAGGAAATGTATAGATTTCCTAGGAAAAGTGCATATTACAAAATATATCATAGATTTCCTATCCATTTTAGGAATTGTACAGATTTCCTAGGAATTGTATACAATGACGGATTACACATTTTTCCGTTAACGTATATATAATCAGAATGTCGAAAACGGCTCCAAGGATTTTCATGAAATTTAGTATGTAGGGGGTTTCGGGGGCGATAAATCGATCTAGCTAGGTTTCATTTTTAGAAAACGTCAAACCAAAAAAAAGACCATCCAGGTACTTAAATAAAGAACACAATATATTAAACACAAAGCATACAGAAGAAAAATAAACTAAAAGCGGATGTTCCCAAATTCCCTTTAGATGATGAGCTGTTACAGTGAGCTTCAAGCTTTAGGGCGGTTCTGAAGAGCGTTGCGCCCACCCCTAACCCCGCTTGACATGAATTGATTACTGCGCAAGTGCGTAGCTATCCGCCTCCCGATCAGGCGTGGGCTCTCTCCACGTTCCCATGGACGTAATAAAATCGCGGCGAGATTTTTACGCGCTCTGGATCTTCAAAGCGCCAAGAGGTTAAAACCCAACAGAATGTTTTTTCGTCGCGCTGGGATACCATCGCCCCGCTATCATATTACGGATACCGAACATGTAATGTACCTAAGCCAGATTGATACAAACAAACTTGTTCAGACTATAACGTTCCCATTCCTAGGACATAGGCCACCTCTCTGTTAGAGGAAGTGGGCGATAATCGACCATGCGGGCTCAGTGCGGGTTGGGGATGTCACTTGTCTTCGAATTTTTGGTTCTTTGACATGCTGGTTTCCTCACGATGTTTTCCTTCACCGTTTTGAGAGCAGTGGTCATGAAATACTTTATACAAAGTAATGTGTCTGCTCGGGCTCAAACGCACGACTTACGACAGGTAAGTCGGGGCCGTTACCACTGAGCCATCATCATCATCATCATCATCTGCCTAGCCTTTTCCCAACTATGTTGGGGTCGGCTTCCAGTCTAACCGGATGCAGCTGAATACCAGTATTTTACATCTGCCTATCTGACCTCCACAACCCAGTTACTGGGTAATACGATACCCCTTGGAGAGACTGGTTGTCAGACTTTCGGGCTTCTGACGACCCGTAACGACTGTCAAAGATCTACAAATGACGCCGAGACCAACGGCTTAACGTGCTTTTCGAGGCACGGAGAGGTCTTGGTATGTTAAGCCGTTACCACTGAGCCACTACTGCTATTTAGCCAGATTGATAACCAGAAAGAATTAACAAGGTATTACCCCATTTCTTAAAACATTAGTCATGTTATGTCAGACATCAAACAGATCATACAAAATACAAATTTCAAAACTTGTATTGTTTTCAATTCTAGTCGCGGAAACCATTAAAGAAAATGTTTGGACTTTTGTCAAAAATTGTTTCTAAGTTCTCGTGACTTTTGTCATGGATATTGCCGACATTTTGGTCATTAACACTTTTTGAGAAGGAGGCTTTGTACTAATGAAGGTACCTATATTTTCTCTGTTTTTACAAGTCCTGGCAGGTATAATTAGCTATTTAAGCACAGTTTTGCAACATATTGTGTGACTCTGTTTACAGATTACCTAATTACCTAGATCCTAGGTCACGGCTTCCTTTCCCGGGTCAGGCAAAATGTTATTGTGTTTACCACCTGGAATTCCTGAGATAGCAGCCCGGGTGTATGGATTTCTGCCCAGTTGATGGCAAAAGACGTAGAGTTGGAAGGCTTCCCAAAAGGAGGACCAATCACATTGTGAAGGCCGCAGGAATCCACTGGATGCGGGAAACACAGAACCGGTCGAAGTGGCGGAGCTTGGGGGAGGCGGCGGCGGGATGCCTATGTCCTGCAGTGGACGTCTTTCGGTTGAATTGATGATGATGGCAATAGGCCCTATTGAGACTTAAACATAACTGGTGAATGTGAGTGTCCTTTAGGTGTACCTCTGCCTAACCGTTCAGGAAATACAGGCGTTATGTTATGTACTAAATAAACTTAATGTTTGACGTAATATTTCATCATCTTGTAAGTAAGTAGGTAATTACTTAATTTAAGTATCTATTAAACATAAGCACTAACATATTTGCTAAGATCTGCAGCGTTACTCCATATTCTAAGTTTTTACCGTCTTTGAATGCAATATCAGTCGTTAAGCAAAAAAGACAACCTAAAAAGTGCTGCTACATTTAGAAATATAGTCTTAATGACTTCATTAGGTTTAAAATGACAATCGGTAAATAATTACCTTGCAAGTTTATGTGAAATAAAATATTTTGATTTGAAAGCAATTTGTTTCGATCCAGGGTTCGATTCGATGAATGATAATCTGACGCCAACTTTAAAAAATGTGTTTATTATAATTTTTTCTTTACAAGAGATGGTTGCACAAGCGAATGCTACGATAGATGATTTACGAACGAATGAATGTTTTGAAGAAAGTATGGACGAATGAACGGTCGCGGTGCGGGTTCGCTTGCTTGTTTCGCTCCAAGATATCTCAATCAGTGCGGTGCACGAACACTATTTAATGTTTCTTATTGTGCCTACTACTATTCCTATAAGTTTGTATGTTTAGCTGTTTGTTCATGCAAAAACGGCAATACGGATTTGGATGAAATTTGGCCAACTTATAACCTGGCTTAACTAGCACATATGATACTTTTTATCACGGTAGTGCGTTCCAGTGGGTTAATTTATACATAGACATTTAAGACTGAAATCATGACCACCGTGGTTCAATCAAAATCAAAATCTTATATGTCACATAAACCTGCAAGGGCACTTATGAAGCGTCAGAAGCTAGGTGCACGGTTCCAATTTGTCGTTTCCTTTGGCGAAGAGCCGGCAAGAAACTCCACGGTTACTCTTTTAAAATAATTGTTTCATAATACAGTGTTAATAGGTATTGGAGGACAGTATAGCCTGTCAACAATTACCAAGTACTAAATAAATAGAATGGTCTACAAATCTACAGTCTACAAGGCCTACAACGTTTTCACATTCACAAAAATAAAACAATTTACTAATTTAATAGATTAATAAAATATACATCACGCCTTTTTTGCATGGGCAGAAATCCAGACACCGAGCTGCTACCGAGAAATTCCAGATAGAAAAACGCAATAGCTCATTGCCGGACCTGGGATTCGAACCCAGGACCCGCTCAGCAGTAGCGCTTACAACCAACGAGGCAAGAATTATAAAAACCTATAAATAATTCAAAGACCCATAATCAGATGTATTAATTTAAAGCTTATTATTTTCCGAGTGACTAATAACTTAAAAGTCGACTAAATGTTTGCAACAAATAAAATAACTTGCCAGCGATTAAATATTTTCGCGACTATTATATTATGTAAGGTTCAAAATTAAAGGTGTTATAAAAACTAAAAACTAGCAGCTGCGTTTAGGTAGCAAATAAACTATACCAGTCAAATAAAATATTAGGCGAGGAGCTATAAATAATGACTTGGCGACTAATAATGTTAGTAGGGTGGCAAAAAACTAGGTTCTTCAGGTTGACAGAAACGAATCGCTATAAATCCGACTCCATGCAGTCTTGTCTGCCCTACCCCTAGAGTGTAATTTAGAATCGCGTAGGCACGGAGGGGCGAGGCGGCCCGCGAGCTGAGGAGCGGGTGGTTGTTACACTCGCCGCGGCGGCTGAGGCTGGCCGGCGAAGCCGGCCAGCAAGCCGAAGCCGCGGTGGTGAGTGTTAAACCATCTGCGACGATAAGTTCGCGAGGGACCGCCGTAGCCCCGCAGCGCCGGAGCCGTGACAGAAACTAAGCTAGAATATAAGCTAGTTTATATTTATTCTTCATACAAACAATTTTAAATAGAATCTGATTTATATTATTTATGAATGCCCATTTTCTATTTTTTTTTTGCCATTAAGTTTCCGCTTAGATATTAATTCAGTTCCCAAAAGAAAAACTTGATGCTAGTTTAAATTAAAACGGAGCTTATTACTGATATATTAATATGCTACCTATTACTTATTACGATACTCCTTATTAGCTGCCAACCCATTATATATGGTACCCACTCTATTTTTTTTTAAAACCTATATTCATTTTACTTAGTTGCCGCATTAAATACATGCCTTAATTTAATACCGATCATAATAAAAGTGAGAGCTTCTGCATCGCTATGCGCCGGAGTGCAAACATTATTCAAATGTGTTGCAACTAATGGATTCACAAGAGTCATTGAGTTATTTTGTAATTCCATTTTAAACGACAATAATGTGGGTACTATTGCTTCTTTTAACACACGACCTTGCTCGTTTAGTGTGAAGAATACCTTTCTAAGATCGTAATATTAAGATGCTGGTTAGATGACCTCATAGAGAATAGCTCTTTGACATCGTCGCTAATGATCATGACATCGTTATTTCCACTTGTAGCCATATTATTTTAGTTTTTGTTATGTAAAAGGTCAGCAAATAGGTGACTATCTTGTGATACTTTATTCAAGGGGTTTGTTAACTTGCAAACCTTTGAAACAGCGCTAGCGTCTGTGCTCCTTCATGCAGGCATCTTCTGGACACGCTCGTTCCATCATAGACCTCATCCATCGCTTTCCATCAGGCGTGATCGAGGTCAAGAGCATAGCAAATAATTTTAAAAAGACCAATGTTGAAAATAAATTGCCCTGAGTCACTGTTTCATCGACATCCGTGGCTTTTGAATCCGAACATACCTACACAGTACTGCTTGGTGGCAGAGCTATAGAGGTAGGTATGGTGGTTTTACATCCATGAACGAACTCTTTTATATGTTACAGTACGACAAGATAAGTACTATGGGGTTAGTTGACTGTGCTGAGTCATACATTGTTTAAAACTACGAGATGAGACAGTCATTAAAGAGGGGCTTCTGGCAAGTAATATCATCCATATAGGCCAATGCATAGGTAACCATCTTTATATACCAAGAACCACTCCGTGCTCGGACAGCACGTTATGCTTGACAGCCGGGATCAACATGGCTGTCATTCGTGGATGTTTGACAGTTGTTACGGGTCGTTAGAAGCCCCAGTCTTACCAAGGGTGTATTACACAGTACATGGTTTGCTAAGATCAGCGGGTCTAAAAAGGCCACATTAAGCAATTCCTCTAAAAGTGATTCATTTCCTGAATTCCCCTGTGATTCTGCTATTTGACATTTTACTTTAATAAAGCAATTCATCATTTGGTGACCATTTTACGAATTTCCATACAAAACTGTCAAATAGATGAATTGCGTGCTGTCACGCAGATAATATTATGAATTGTCAGTTTGTGACATTTTCACGATTATAAATATGATTCATAATATTATGATCATATTATGATTCTGCCAAAGTGGCCTTTTTAGACCCCCAGTTAGGCAGTCGCTCCATGTAAAATACTGGTATTCAAATGCATCCGTTAGATTATTTTTTATTTATTTATCAAAACAAGTTTATATAAAAAAAAAATCTTAACTTAATAACTACGCCCCACAAAACCGTTTGCGCGGTTTGTCTGTGGGAACAGAACAAATAGTACCTATTACACATTAGGTTTATTAGTGCGGACACTTAACTTTCACTTATACCTACTTATTGGAACAAACAATAAAACCTTAAATGTATTGAAATAATAAAAGTATTACCCTACTTAATCACCCATCCGTCTCCCCCAACAATCTGCAAACCACTTTCCTAGGATCATTTCCTCAGATTAGAGGCCGTCCCTAACATACTTGGAAAAAAGCTAAGCAGATGATGATGATATGGTCATCAAAGATATTGGTGTGTTCTTGCAATCATTCGTTTCAGTATGCATATTACGAAGTCCCACTTGACAGTTGCCAATGTGAGGTTTACCCGGAATAATAATGAGTCAAGTCGAAGTTTATAAAGCCGTCCAGAAATCGCAAGTATCGACATCATACCACGGCTCATACCTTCTGCAATGTCTACAATTAAAAACAAATGCAAAGAATGACTTAACGAATAATGAATTTAAACGACCTGATAACTGAGACTACAATCAATAAACCAGTATCCCAGTATTGTTAGACTATCTACCAATTTCCACAAAATTACGAAACGTCCTTGTTACATATTTGAGTAATATATTGTGTGAATCCGGAGTGTTATCGCGCTGCATTCTGTGTTCTGTGATTCACGGCGATGAGAGATCTCCTAAACGTATTTCTTTTGAAATCCATTGTTGCTGTGTTCCAGTTTTCGTACATTAGATCAGTAATGACCAGGTGCCAGTGTTATATTGCTTTTCGTAACGTTGGAAAAATATGTTTTCGAATTGGTGCAGTGTTCTTGAAGTAGCTTCGTAAGATTTTATCAGTCATTTCACAGAATCAATTTTGCAAGTCTCGATTGTTTTAAATAGTCTATCGCTTGTTAAATGTTATTGTGTGTTATCATGTGTGTGAAGATTTTTAATTGACTCGTTGTTAGTCTTCTACAAAGATTGATAGATAAAGTAAGTAGTGACACTTTATTGCACATCGGTTTGGCGCCGAAAATTACTCTAGACTGTCGCAAATAAATTGTAGATAGTGAATGCTGCATCAAGGAATATTTTCAAAAGATGTTGCGAATAGTCGTGACATATCCTTATTTGAAGAGCACATGCAATACCTAAAACCTCAAATTTGTCAATTTCAACTGAACTTTCTAAGTTAATCTTGCATGACTAACTTACGGTGACGAAAAATATTTTGAAAGAACCTTCTGAACAAGATAATATGCAGAAAGAAACTATGGTGATCAATAATGTTGCCTTCTTTGCAAGATCTCTCTGAAATTATTGAGTAACTATTGAGTACGTATTTAAGTAAGAGTGATAGTTTCGTCTTCATGTGACAAAACGCCTTACAACAAGCTCTCTCCAATAACAATGAAAAAAACTAATTGGATTACCGAGTTGACTTTCTCAACGGTCAGCAGTTCAGATTATAATCTAGGAAGCGTGGAATAATAGTGCTAAATACGACGCTTACGCAACCGCGATGCTTCGTCTCCATTCGCCATTGTTCGGGTGGTTCCGGCCTTCCGGTGCTGTTTATTATTTTTAATTAAGTCGTTTATAGCGTGTGTGGAAGTGTGTCAGTGGTTTGTATGTTTGTATTGGTCATTGTAAAGTGGGTTTTAGGTTAATCGACATTTTAGGTTGTTTTTTGAGCAGCGCGTTGAACTCTTTTTCATGACAAGAGAAAAATGTAAACGTCAAAATATTCTGTTTTTAAAATTCACAAAAAAATATGCAAAATTGTGTCTTTTCTATTTCATTTTAAACGTAACGCAAAATTACACAATAACAAGTCCGTGTGGCGGTAGCATTGACCTCAAGAACTGCTCTTCATATTCGCGTAACACTTTCACCGCAGGGACGTCGGTACTTATGTTTATTTCCGGAGGATGTTGTGTGTGTCATCAAGACCCGGATTTGGTGGCACATCCAATTTGGGTGCAGCCAATGACCTGCATCGTGTCGTCCATATAAATGTTATATTTATTTATTTGGTTTTTTCTGCCACCTGCTGTTTGTTTTGATACCAGGGAGTAGATAGCTGTTCATCTGATCTTGGATTTTTATAGAGCTCATGTCGCATCTTGCACCGCATGCCCTGGTACCTGCACACGTGAGGACTTCATGGCTGCGTCAGCGAACGGTATTCACGTTGCTGAATTTTGGGCCAGACACAGTATTAATATAGTTAATTAATCTTGTAGTAGTATCTCTACGATACCACGTCTGTTAGCTTAGTTACTTACGTGACGTGGTATGGAAGGAGATTTCTTTGATCAAAACCCCTATTGGATAGTTTGGCAAATCGAGTGTTAATTGAATAATGTTTTAGAAAACTATACTGACAGTTCTGTGCTTGATAATAGGTACGTAATGATGTGCCTACCCTGGGCTCAATAACAGTGATTTTTGGAAGATCTCATGTTTGCGTCTCAGATACAACACAGGTAGCTGGAAAGTAGATGGTTTTCTCGCCTATGTATAAAACCACATTCTTAAACATGTTTAGGCACAAAATATATTTTGCGATGAATTTTGAGCAGGTCATCAGGTCATCGACCTCACTCACTTTTACTTCCACTTCTAATCGCCTTACTCAACAGCCTGTTTACAGTCTAAACCTAACACAGTATTCATAATAATAGTTTACAAAACGATTTTGGTGCTAACGAAATATCAATAAAGTAACTTTGTGCAACGCACTTAACTACTTACAATAAAAATTACAGCTCTACGAATGCTTACTTAAATGCGACCTCAATTTATTATTATTGCTAAACATCAATAATTTTCATAGATCAAGTATTAACATTGTTTATAACATCGTTATGATCTTGTTAGTGTCAAATGTTTCAATACAATCATATCACAATAAGACGAGCAGAAACCAACAGAGGAATGATGTAATAATCTTATTATCCGATGCAGGTAAATGTACAAATTGGAAGTGTTGAAATATGACACGTTACGTGCAAATTTGGACAATTTGAGCGTTTACCTCGAGTGGACTACTTACTTAAGTATTTGATGAGGATTTCATACTGATGTATGCATACAGTTCTTGCTCATTTTGATAAGATTAAAGTGAATATTACATAATCCAACTTGTAGAAACTCTAATTAGGAAGTTGGAAGCTAGTGATCACACTAGACTAAATTTAGTTCTAAATCGGACAGCTCTCAGTTGTGAAGTAGAATTACATTGGTTTGCAACAATATATTATTGATTTATTTATTTAAGGAAAAACAAACAGTAGCACAATAAGAGATATACGTAAATTATCTTAAATATGGCATTGTAAACAATAATGCTACCCACTACGTTCTCCACAGATTACAATTTATACTAATTTAAAACTACCTAGAAACACAGATACAATACCTATAAAACAGTCATTGTCGTAGAATTCTTAACTGGATTTTTAAATTTATAAAAGAAAAAGTAAAAGTAAATTTGTGTGCCTACATTATTAAATATTGCGCTATTTTAAATGACTTTGCTGATCCTTTAGGGTTGCTTGGATTTGCTTCTTAAATGCATTTTTACTAAGAAAAAGAATGTCGATTGCATTAAACTCACTGTTATGTGTCTCAACCAAACGATGAAGTGGTGAACGCGAGCCAGCGTTGGATTTACAGAGGCTAGTAGCAAATAGACGTCGAGTTACCTCACGTACATGAACTGTTCACAACAATTTAGGAAGTAGTGCGGTCGGGACCTTCCGATCTAACTTCGATTACATCTTCCGATTTTCTAATTAGATTTGCTACAAATTGAATAGTGTAATAGGCGCTGTTGTATTTGAATAGTGTCCAATTTTGTGCAGAACAAGACTAATATAAATAATAGGGTTACATTTAAATTTACACACAAAACATTTTTACTGACTGTACCTTATATCTTTGAACTTGTTTTGGTATAAGTTAATACAATGGTATCCGTTCGAAATAGAAAATAAATATGAGCTCAAACAAATACCAGTGGTATTAGTTTGTTGGTATCAGACCGGAGTAAATCAAGCACAGGGGTAAGTAACATGTCTTACAATGGTACCTGTCGTAATGCCCTGGAACCAAAGGCTCTTTAGGATAGCCAAACTTTCATTCTTTTTCAAATTAAACAAAGCACTAACACACAAACAGATATGGCTGCTTACTACGCATACGTATACTCATGGCTGCATGGCGACATGCTATGGGGAAACAGTGTTAACGTAGATGAACTATTCATAATGCAAAAGAAGCTTATAAGAATTCTAGCCCAAATAGATAATACGGAGAGCTGCAAACCGTACTTTATACAAATATCAGATTCTAAGTCTGCCCTCGAGTTTTTGGCGGGATCGCGTTGGAACATGTCGCACGAATTTTCATTTTCATGGAATTTAGTGAAATAGCTAATTAAATTGTATAATTTTGATAGTGAATTATTCAATTTCGTTACGTGTGAGTGCACAAGTGTAGTGAATGTGAAAATAAGTGTCTAATGTGGACTTTTCGTGTTCCCCCCAAAAACTCGTATTAGGTTGTTGTAAAGTTACTACCGCTTTACAATAACTTTGACTTGACTGACTAAAGACGACTATGACTGTTTTGTAACTTCGTGCCCGATATCGGGCCATTTACTTGATCTAAAAGAAAAATTACTTGACACTGGCTAAATGCACAAACCGTGTGAAGCCAAAAAAAAAAGTCTGCCCTCAATATAGGGTCATTGCGCCGGTTAGCGACCAGTTAGCTGGATTGCCCACATAAGATGAGAAAAAAAAAATGTTGTCTTCACGCAAAATAGTTTATGTTGATATGGATGAAAATATAGCGAAAACGTCAGTTTGCGACCATTTTTATCAGTTTATGACCACCAGTGAGCTGGTTTGCGACCGCTATTTTAATATGAAAAATATGCCATTAAAATAATTATAATCGCTTTAAAAATATTTTAATTTTTGCCTCTTAGTAAAAACAAATATGGTAGCTGATTATTTGGTGTAATGTTTTCTTATAATTAAAAAAATTACAATTTACATTTCGTAGGAACTTAGTCACGGTTGTAATAAAATTAACAATAATTAGTCAAACAATATCCTAAATATGTAGTAAGTATAACATTTAAAAATAATCAACATTAATAATGGGATGGCGTTTTAGGAAATTTGAGTACCAGGTTTGCCCTGGACGATCCAATACAGGATCTCCCTTGTCTCGATTGTATCACACCTCTTCCCACTAAGCCGATCTTGTATCGTGGTCCTTGGGATCTGATACAGTCTACATGTTTCTCTTATTCCCTTCCCCTCTTTTCGGATATCATCCAGAGCTTTTTTCAGGGCTTCTTCAGTGTACTGGACAGTCTTTTTCTTTTTTTTTTGTTGACTCTGAATTATTTGGGAGCTCCATCTAAAAATAAGTAATATAAAATAATTTGTTGTTGTTTTTATGACTAATTTTGTTTTAAACTGAAAAATAATAATATTTAGTTTTCGACAGATTAGGTACAACCACATGGTTGCTTGTTAAAATAATTATTAAACGGACATTTCAATAACCAACCAAATTAAATCAGAAAAATATCAGACGTGGTCGCATACTCAATGAACTTTCATACTTATTTCTGTTAGCGACCGTTATTTCTCTCATACTAAATTATGGTGGTCGGAATGTCTTTATTTCGATTATTTTGGTTTACGACCACCTGTTTAGCACCCAATTTCGTACGTAAATTAAACAAAGTTCTTTCAAAGAAACTGGTGGTCGCTTACCAAAGAACTACAAAGAAACCCTTTTACAATGCTACATTCAAGATTGTAACAGACCTGTATGAAGCATTAGAATCATATTAATGAAAACAAAATAATGCGGTTCTCGTCGGTTTGCGACCATGTGGTCGCTATCTAACGTTTTTGATAAATAAGCATTTCGATTAGCGACCACTTGATTTTATCTGAATAATACGTTTTAAAATAGCAAAATACAACTAAATAATAACCAAAACTTATCGCTTGTACAATTTAACATCTAACTTATGTGCAAAACATGAAATAAGTAATAACACTTACCTTTGAGCGCCGCGCGCCGTGTTATTTTTTTTCCAACTCGCAGTACATCAACTCACTACTGAATCAAGACGCGCATTGAGCAATTTTTTTTCGGCTCTGGGTTAACCTATTTGTTTCAAACTGTGTAAATAATTAATTCATAATTATTTATAAAGCACGTTAGATTTATTTTTTATTTATGTTACCTCTACAAATACTCTTATCTTCATTTAAAGAAACTTAGTCCGTCAAATGGTCGCCTACTGAAGGTGGTCGCGATACCGGCGAAACGACCCTACATACTTAACATTTGCGTATTTGTTTTTAAAAATATCGAAAAGTTCACTAAAGTACAAGATATGCATAACGTCAACACTCGCCATAAAAAGAGGTTATGCGCTCCATCCTCCAGAATAAAAATGTTAAGTGATAGCCCGTAGTATATGGCAATAAAATATTTAACAAGTTGCCAAACATGTTTAAAACTGAAAAATAAGTAACAATATTCGAAAAAAGGCTAAAACTATACCTAATTCAAAATTGTTTCTACTCAGTGAAAGAATATCTAGAGTTTAGCTTAAAATAACGTTTTTCTCTCATGTACAAATGTGGCTATCAGGATAGATCGCCACATTTATACATGAGAGAAAAACGTTATTTTAGATATATATATATATATACAAACAATTTAGTCTATGCTATCCTATTTAACTTTATAGTATGATACTTTAATTATAATTTATACTACCCGAAAATAATGACTTGAATGTGGCTGAATAATTGTACTAAATTCATTATTATTGACATTAATTTGGACTTAACTATAATTTATAATATAAAAGAAAATAAATATAAAATAATAATCTTCAATGCATGCTAATTTAGGATGATAAGGGCAGGCGAATGATAAAATTGCAGTGCTTGTAAAAGGTTGCTTAGTCATAAGTACTAACATCAGAAACACTAACACACACATTACACACAAACACACACACACACACACACGTGTTGACACTAACATTATTGTACACTTAGTTCGCAATAAACGTTTTGACTTTGACTCTACATCAATTAGTCATCAAATTTTCCAACTAGGCTGAGTTGCGGGCTAGTTGCGTGACACACTAAAAGTGGCAATGGCTTTTATTCTGTCAATTTAACAATATTCATTGCGTTAATTACGTTGTTGAGCAGACATATTTTTCCAATAAATGATGAAGCAATGGATTTAAAATATCCTTAAAATGATTCAGACTGTGACTATAAGTATGTTAGGTAGGTACTTAATTAGGGTGTACGTATAATAAGATGAAAGATTATTCTCACTCATTACGCTAATTTAAGTTGCGGAAGAGTGGAGTGTCCTAATACAGGCATTTATTTGCTTAAAAGAATACTTCTATCACTAGCTATGTAGTACATAAATTTGTTGTATTTTTTGTATTTTTTCTTCTGTGGTTTTATTTAGTTTCGCCTTAGATTTAAGCTCAATTTGCAAATTGCTTCTTTACTAGAAAACCTGCTTTCAAGTGATGGTCCGCAATCTGAAGCAGATGACGAAATATTACATCAAGCATGAATCTAGCAAACCTTTAAAAGACGAGTCCGGACATAACCAAATTTCACTGCATCTTATAAATATTTAAGCTATGCACGTTCGATCGCCGACGAATTTTAATGTAGGCTGTACTAGCTATATTTGGCGTAGCCCTTTTCCAAACTAAGAGTTTCGGAGTAGGCCGACGGATTCTAGTTCATTTTGCTAAAATTTGTCAACCCACATCTTTAAAAGTCGTGTGAACATCGTTTGGCTGCTGAATTTTGGAGCAACGTGTTACTAAAAAGATGGGCGATTCAGATTAGATGCGACAGAAAAGGATTATTGCAGAATATGTTAAAGTGTGTGATTCTGATTTAGTTAGCAAACTAGGTTTCTGGGGAATTAGTTTGATGTGCAATGTTTTGAATATTCATTATTAATTTGCTACGCTAAATAGCTACTTACATTTAAATGATACGTAGGTATTCTCGAGTGGAATAATTTAAATGTAAGTGAACACACACATCTGGGCCTATCAGCCGTCTTATTAAAAAGAAGTCCGCTGGCTGAAGGTCGACATCAGAAGCATTTACTGCAAAAAATTACAATGATTACCGATGGAACAAATCCTACTTAATATATCCCATTCTGCTGATATTATAAATGTTAAAGTTTGTGGGATGTATGGATGTTTGTTACTCTTTCACGCAAAAACGGCTGAACGGATTTTAATGAAATTTGGCAAACAGGTAGTTTGTAACCTGGAATAACACAGGATACTTTTTATCCCGATACTACATTCCCGTGGGATAGTTTTCAACCTCCACCTGGGCGAAGCCGCTGGCAAAAGCTAGCATAGAATATTCCCTGGAATCACCCGCGCTCTGTAATATACACCGTGACATTTTAGTCGTCTTACAAAGGTGGTCCACTCATTGTATCCGACATAAAATACCTCTAGGCGCGATTAAAACATATGTTTACGTATAAAACGGTAGAAGATATCTACTTGCCTACCATTACATTCCATTATTAATTCCATCTCCATAACAGGGTGTTTCAAACTACGTCATGCGTCTTAGTGAATGATATTTTAATTTTTTTAATTATGCAAATGTTCAAAAATTTTTTTTTATTTTTATAAATGATTAGTAGTCATTGGATACATGAAGTGGGCTGCCGTTGTAAGACGACTAAAATGTCACGGTGTATAATCAGCCTATAAAGTTCCCACTGCTGGGACACAGGCCTGCTCTCTGTGAGAGGGAGTGGGCCGTAATCCACCACGCGGGCCCCGTGCGGGTTGGTAGATGTCACGTCTTCAAATTTTCTTTTAGGACATGCCGGTTTCCTCACGACGTTTTCCAATAATATAATGTTTAGACTTTATAAGAGACCATGACCTCTGAGTTTGTTTCGGCATTTCGTCTCAGGGATCAATCTGCTAGGAACTGCCAGTGAATAGTTTGTTCCGCACAGTGCCGGACGTAAAAGAATAGCACATTTCCCATTTCTTCCCATGTGTCGTAGAAGGCGACTAAGGGACTTACTAGAGAATGGGCAGCAGCGTTCTCTATGCATTTGACCACCATATTGCGATCGCCAACCCGCCTGCCAAGCGTGGCGATTATGGCAAATCATCAGCCGGGAGTTCCGTGTGGTGCCGGACGTAAAAGAATAGCACCATCCCATTTCTTCCCGTGGATGTCGTAGAAGACGACTAAGGGACTTACTATTGAATGGGCAGCAGCGTTCTCTATCCATTTTACAACCATACTGCGATCGCCAACCCGCCTACCAAGCGTGGCGATTACGGCAAAATCCCCCTTTTGGGGGAGGCCTATGTCCAGCAGTGGACGTGTTTCGGCTGAAATGATGATGATGATGATCAGCCGGAAGACGTCCACTGGCGATATGATGAGTTTTAAATATTGGCTAACATAATAATGACGTGTAAAAGATCTTGTAATTACATAAATCAATATTTTATTACATTTCAGGTCCTGAGTTCAATTCCCGGGTCGGGCAGTGTTATTCGGTTTTTTCATCTGAAATTTCTCAGTAGCAGCCCGGAGTCTGGATTTGTGCCCGATTGATGGCAATAGGCCCCTATCACATTGGACTTAAACATACTTGGCGAAATGTATGTTACTACATAGGTAATTACGTACACCTCTGCCTTAGAATTCGTTTCTTTTTTTGTCTAGATTGGAATATTGGATAAGACCTAGGTATTGCTTGACATTTAAGCACGTAGGTATTTTATTACTTCCATATCCGTTACATTCTAAAATAGCCGTGGTAGATACTTGGGTAATTATGTTATGTACTGTGGTATATTTATATACCTATTAACAGTCGTTTATTTTGAGATAATGATATACTCTTAGGTATATTTGTAAGTAACAACGGATGATATAAATTGTCGACAAAAGTAGCTATCTACTATGAATATATGTACTTATGGGAAACCGGGTCTAAAAGTAACACGGGATGAAAGTAACAAATGAGATTCTGAACTGTTTATGTTGGCTGCACTGATAGTTGTATCATTGAGATGCGCCTTTTTGACCCCCCCCCCCCTAACCTCGGTTGCGGTCCCGGTGCTGTGCTGTCAGGTTGTGGACGAGACGCCTCGTTACAACCAACGCTAGGGGTAGGGATGGTTGTAACAGATTTCACTTTTTTTATTTGGTAGTTTTTCTCAAAATCTGGTGTCAAAAGATAGCTAAAAGACCAATTTAACGTGTGTACTGGTTAGAATTTTAATATTCAAAAAGTTATGTGAGATATTACGAGATAATTGAAAATTGTTACGTTCATCCCTAGTCTCCCTTACCTAATATGGTGCGTTGATGTGTCATAAACAAAACTCGGACGAGTGAGTGCCCGTCCAGTAATCGAACATGGACTTGCAGTACTGAAACCTCTCAGCCTCTGAGCTAAACTTGCTTTTAAACTTGATTACCGCGTTACCGACTGCCTCGCTGTCTAGTGCTCGCAACCGCTACTGCTAAGCACGAGTTCCTGGGTTCAGTGCCCAAGTCGGACAAAATGCCATGGGTAAATAATGGGAATAAATAATAAACGTAATACTTACAAAATCAAAATAATAATTTACAAAATCAAAAACCCGACTGCCTAAAAAGTGAACTTTAATTAAAAAAGACGGAAACAAGAAACTTGTTTTAAAAGGATGACTGAATACTATAAGCAATCTCATACAGTCGTGAGCATCTTCTTAAATTTAACAATAAAGTCTGACTGCATGAGATTATATTCAGTCTAATAGTCATCCTTTTAAAATAAGTTTCTTGTCTTTTTAAATTAAAGGCAGTCGGGTTTTTTGATTTTGTAATTTTTTTTGTTGTACATTTGCTCACAAAGTCCGGAAGCGGTAATTGTTACCTAAGAAGAAGTACTTAAGTAATACTTAAGTCATAAGATTACAGATGTGAATATTTTATTATAATGCAGCGAAGAAAGTGCTTTTATTTATGTGGAAAATAAAGGCAGCTGCCATCCTATTGTTACAATATTGTTAGTATTAAAACTTACTATACAGGATAAGTGTTTAACCAGTGCGCAAACTGTAACCATGAATTCAGCATATCATTCTAGACCTCATAGCGCAGAAATGTTCGTCGGTTATACAAAAAAAAATCAGCAGCTACGCTGGGTGTCTAGAATAATGTGCTGAATTCATGGTTACAGTTTGCGCACTGGTTAAAAACTTATCCTGTATAGTAAGTTTAAACTCTACGCCTACTTTCCATTTTTTCTCACCTTTTAATAACACCACAATAGACTGCCAAATTGCTTTTTTGCAAAAATGGTGGTTAGATAACCACTTGGTTCATCATCTATTTAGCCTTTTCCCAACTAGAGTGGGGGGTCGGCTTCCAGTCTAACCGGATGTAGCTGAATAGTTGAGAGCAAAGACCTACAAATGATAGCCGGTACTAACGGCTTGGGGATTACTCACACTTATTCAGCTCTGTTCAGCTTTTGTCCATAGAAAAAAAAACGATTTTGTATACAGTCCGTTCAGCTTTCCGCGGCTGAACCGATGCGTACGCATGTTATACAAAATCGTTGCGTTCTTGAATAAGCGTGAGTAGTCCCTTAACGTGCTTTGCACGGCTCGGAGGGGTCTCGGATAATGGATGGTCGTCCATCCACGTACCAACCTCGGCAGGCGTTC
This sequence comes from Polymixis lichenea, assembly GCA_949091785.1. Classification (NCBI taxonomy): domain Eukaryota; kingdom Metazoa; phylum Arthropoda; class Insecta; order Lepidoptera; family Noctuidae; genus Polymixis; species Polymixis lichenea. The sequence goes on along the minus strand of OX420948.1, from coordinate 20,156,964 downwards.
CTTAGCCTTGAAGATCCAACGTGCGACTGTCTCATGAAGATGAAGCGACGCGCACTTTACTTGTGTATACCAAGTGTCCACACAAGCTGTGAATGTTTGTAAATGCAGAAACTTTATGAATCATCCGAGACAATGGCGAAGTCAGAAGTGTGTGTGTGTGTTATGTCCTGAAACTCCTAACCTTATTCGTCTTCACGAACACGTTGACAGCGTGTTAGTACACTTGGTTGCCACATGTAAAGCGCGTGTCCCTTCGTGAGGTAAAATTAATGAATTTCGCGACTAACCCCTCTTACTCACCTACTTACTGATTACTTAATACTTGATCGAGATAAATGGATTTTATTCACACGATTATGCAAGTCAAAATATTTTCGAGTAGGTACACGTACCAACACTATTACAACAGTTCTACCTCATTGTTTTTAAACTGCGATAAGCTTGTTCAAAACTTCAAAGTACACATAGTGGACGGTAAACGTGAGGAATCCCACACGATAAATTATTGCTATGTTGTGGCATATCTTATTAACACTATTTATTGCCAACTATAGGCGCCATGTTTGTAGAAGGAATGATGGCCGGCCGGTGGAGCAGATGTGTCCAATATAACACTAAAGTACAAAATGTGTATGTGTACTGTGCAGTATGGGACGCCCCCCAGCGACGATGGACCGACGACCTTAAGGTGGCTGGGATAGATGCGGAAGTCGGAGGACAGGCTGTTGTGGCGCAGCATGGGAGACGCCTATGTCCTGCGATAGACTGCGATATTCCGAGTTAATAGGCATTATTCCCATTGTTGGAGCTTAATTTGTGATATTTTTACCTATGTAGTACCTACCTATTATTTCTAATTATTTGCTGTGTCATTGAAAATGATAGATGGATTGTTGTGTAAGGGGTGATTACGAAAGCAAAAGAAGTGTATCATAGCGTGGAACAAAAACTTGGGTCGTGCCTTAAGATGATGTACTAATCAGACTCGTTCCCACACCTCGCAGCATTAACTTTTTTCAAAAATATCTAATGTCCGTTACCTAGTTTTGACTTCAATACTATTTTATTATATGTAGATGTCGCAGTATGATAGATAAAGCCGTAATATAGTTATATCCCTAGGGATATAACTATATAAGTACCGTAACATAGTTATACGATAGCGATTCACTACTAAGTATCTTACGGTCGCAATCTAGTAATATGTTTATCTGACTAAACTAATCTGGTTAAATAGTTATAAATCTACCATAGAATCAAATAAAACAATATACCGGCGTTTTTAAGAGAATTAACTAAGTAATACATAACAGATATTAAACAAAAACTGACGAAAAACAAAGTCAAAGTCAAAGTCAAAGCATTTATTTCAAATATGCACTTAAAAGGCTCTTTTGAACGTCAACATTTACATTAAAATAGAATTGATTCTAGTCGCCCCTTCCAAAATGTAGTTTCGTATGGAGAAGAAACTTAATCAAGTAATATAATTATATCACTAAACTAATCCCTTTCGTATAACTATGTTACGGTATAAGATACCCCTAGGGATGTAACTATTTCAGGGCTTTATCTACCATACTGCAACATATAGATATAGGTACATGGACCTTCGGAAGCTCTGTAGGTGTGTAGACAAACAAGGAATGTTTGTAATCTAAGTAATTTAACCTGCCTACATAGTTTGCACAGCCCATAATTGGTACATAAGATTGTCTTGTGAAGAGTGTAGGCGGTTTCACGATTCTTTGCGCAATATTGAGCATGCACCATGAAATGTGAGATGTTAAGTGGATCCAAGGTGGTGACATCATTCGGAAGTGAATGCTATATTACAAAGTATGTGCATCGATTGACTGAAAACTGTAAGAGTCCAGCAGAAAGTAAATCAAAATAATGGTCCAACTAACCAGAAGACTGCTGCGATATTTCCTTAGGTTGAACTTAGCTTGCACGCCATAAAACGACAAGGTTTATTTTGTCTATGTGATGTAACAGATGGTTTCTACCTTCGTGAATATTGTTTGTTTGCTATCATAGTTATGTGATGAATCTATAACGCGATTAACACAAAGTGCGTTCAAGAACTGTCAGTATCAATATTCCATAACTATGGGTCTTGAACGCGGTTTAGATATTCTGATCGCGTTCACTTTCATTGGAGAAATCCGCCCTTAGGACTTGAATTTCTTCCAACACTAATAATTCTCTATGCTGCATTTTCTTAGTCCAATTCCTTGACGGAGGTCGACTTACATACGTCAACACATTTCTGTTGGTTAATACGGTCCACAAATCAAATAGATATTTTGAAAAAATATGTCGGTGCTACAAAAAAAAACGTCAAAAATTATCACAATAAAAAATTTATTATCTATATAACATAACATCGGGCCATAACCATAGAATGAAACGACTGTATATTACATTGTATATATGTATATAGGCTATACATGGCTTGAGGCACGTTACAATAACTGAGCAATGTTCTACACATTGTATGAAAAATATATCAACTCACTTAGGCTATCAAGTTTCCATTTATTGCGTAGAATTGCCATTTTTTTTTAAAACATGTTTGAGCATAGAAAAGGGTCTGTTCACTATAACTAAGTTTAATAATATAATTAATTTATATGGAAGCATAGTTTGTTACAATTGCAGTACTTAAGATATTTTATGAAGAAAAATTACTTTATATAAATCATGTATGAATTCGAATTCATGCATTTAATGGGATTATGAGAAGTGTTTTTTTTTTACTTTTGAAAAGAGCATGTTTTTTTTTTCAAATGTAAGTTATAATGATAGTGACCTTTTATTATATTTATGTTAAAATAAATAAAATTGTTGTACTAAATCTTAATCTAATGACTCAATGAAGCGTTTCACGATAACTTGTCATGATTTTAAACGTATATTTTTTTGCATTTTATTTCTGAAAATATTTTTGTCTTTTTATCTCTTTTTTTACATCAACTAGATTAGTGTAACGTGCCTGGGTACCTGGTGACAAACGTATTAACAAAAAACGTGGACAAAATAGCTATCAATAATTTAAATATACATAAATGTCCTTCTCATACTGGGCGTTAACAAAACTAAAAAAGTTATTGTTTTCGTACGAATCTCGATCACCTTATTCACACATACATATCAGCTATGTATTTAAATCCATATTTTTTAAATAGATTATTGCTTGTAGACTAATATGGACTACATTAAATACAAAAATATTTTTATGTTACATAGAAGTACTAAATGAGTAAAATAAAATTCAAGACAGTACATGTTTATTCGACGTTGCACTTTTACATTAGTGTACAAGCAACAATCGCCCGTATAAAAAGGAGAATAAGACACAAAACGGTTTGTGTAACAAGGGAAGTGACGTCATTGCCGCCAGGTACCGACTTAAAAACGAGCAGGTGATGTTTTACATAAAATCGTCGAAGTCATCGTCGAAATTGCCGTATGCGTCGTATTGATTGAGATGAGCCTGGAAATAAGGAAAGAAGAACATTAGAAAAACATACAAAAATACATGATCAGCCTATGTTCCCACTGCTGGGACACAGGCCTGCTCTCTGTGTGAGGCAGTGGGCCGTAATCCACCACGCGGGCCCAGTGCGGGTTGGTAGATGTCACATGTTATCGAATTTTTGGTTCTAGGACATGCAATTTCCTCACGATGTTTTCCTTCACCGTTTTGAAAGCAGCAGTGATGACATAATGTACTCATAGTAAACCGCCTGTCGGTTCGAACCTACTACCAAACGTTTTTATTCAATTGCTCTGCAAAGCTGCTTTTCTGCGGGAACACAATTCGTGCAAATCACGTCATTGCGTCAATGCAAAAAAAAAATGGCAGTTTTTTTTTTTTTTTTTTTTTGATTTTGGCTTCACACGGTTTGTGCATTTAGCCAGTGTCAAGTAATTTTTCTTTTAGATCAAGTAAATGGCCCGATATCGGGCACGAAGTTACAAAACAGTCATAGTCGTCTTTAGTCAGTCAAGTCAAATCAAAGTTATTGTAAAGCGGTAGTAACTTTACAACAACCTAATAGGAGTTTTTGGGGGGAACACGAAAAGTCCACGTTAGTCACTTATTTTCACCTTCACTACACTTGTGCACTCACACGTAACTAAATTGAATAATTCACTATCAAAATTATACAATTTAATTCGCTATTTCACTAAATTCCATGAAAATGAAAATTCGTGCGACATGTTCCAACGCGATCCCGCCAAAAACTCTCAAAATGGCAGTTGGTGAACCAAGCTAAGACACAGTGGCGTGCACAGTTTTTAGACAGGGTAGACAAACATTTTTAAAAAAGCAAAAATAAACAGAATAACCGATTACTGTGCCTACCTACACACAGCGTGCAACCTGTGAGGGAATTAAATGAATCATATTGTTTTGTATTGAATTTACGATTGACTTTACCTTTAGTTTGTACCTATTAATTCCAAATCCGGCGTACAACAACTTCACGATCACTAAATTTTTGTTCACCGATATATAGTATTGAAAATGCATATTTTGTTCTTTTCGCTAAACATTATCCTATTTATCAACGTTAAAATCTTAAATACATGCTATCATAGCTCACAACCAAAACATATAATTCAAAACAAACAATGGCGTCGGAATTACTCGGTATATGAAAATAATACGACGAAAAACAATGAAACAATGCTACTTTTTAAAATAGACGCATAACCGACTTTCTTCGGAAAACTTCGGTAAGTTTTGTAATTCGTCTCGTTGTAAAAAATCGTAAAAAGCCAGTGAATACCCTGTACGGTTGTGTGCGATATTTGTTACATTGTGTGCCACGTATGTATAGGAACGCACACTGAATAAATGTGCATGACCACGAGAGCACACATATAAACATTGAGACGCGAATAGTTCGTGCCTCTCCCGAGGCACTCAGCGGCGCTAGTGCATCGCAATGCAAAGTTGCGTCAAATTGTACGAACGAACGGGGTATTGTATCGATGATAATAATGATACGACCGACGCTCGATAGGTGGCGCTGATTTATGAATAAAGATTTTTGGTTTATTGATGAAATAATATTAGCTTTACATATTTATCTGATTTAGGTAAGGTAGGCAGTGTTTTTCTGTCTTTATGGACTGCACGCCACTGCTAAGACACCTGTCTCCCCGCCGACTAGGCAGCGATTGGCTATCGACTAGACTAGATAGCCCACACATTCCTACGGAAGTCATAAAATCGCGGCGGGATTTTTCAGCGCACAGGATGTTTAGCGCTCAGAGTTGATAATCGAACACTAAGTTTTTACAACGCGCTGAGACTCACTCGCGCTGCACGCTGTTCACTATCAATGCTCTGATTAAGAGCGTTCATTCCACGTGGGCTGGCAAAAATGCATTTATAGTAGTTTTTCGTGATTATTAATACAAACAAAAGTATTTTTTTTTTCAGCCAAGCACTTGATCGTTGGTATTTATAATTATTTTTACTCTTTAATAAAAACATTTAATCGTACTTATTAATGCAAAAAAAAAAAAAATGACGGCATGTCAATTATTATAAGTAAATACCAAAATAACTGTAAAAAAATTGCATACAAACTTATAAATACCAACGATCTAGTGCATGGCTGAGAAAAATGTGTACTTTTCTTTGTATTTAATTAAATAATCACCGAAAAACCGTCATAAATGCGCCGATTCCAGCCCACGTGGGGAGAACGCTCTTAACACCGAAAGTAAAAAATCCAGTGAGCGATAAAATTTCACCGCGATTTTATTACGTCCGTGTGAACGTCGACTGTTATCTCGAACAAGAAATGTAAGAGATAAATACAGGGTGGCATCACATCGACGCGAAACCTGTTAAGGCGTCCCGCCGACCGGCGCACGCGATTCTAAAGATCAATTTCCATGAAGTGTTGATAGAAATCGTTCTAGTAGAGTAGCATCGCGCCGGACTACAAGAGCCTTTACCATGAGCTCAGTGCATTGCCCCTTGGGCTTCAGAATTGAAAAAAAAAAAGAAAGTCTTATTTTTTCGGTTGGAAATCTACAAATTACTTCTCCCGCTCTATGCGAAGCGGGAGGGCTTGTCAGACTTTTGCTGACTATAACCCACCCGTGTTCCTTCAGTTGCGACCCTGGCCCTCAGAATTCTTGAACCCTTGAAATTCTTCGTTAGTTATTAAACAAATAATTTGCTGTTCCATACAGCAAATTTAAAAAATAATAACCGATGAAAAATTTCAATGCTATGTCTAATCATTTCCTGAATTAATAGTTTCAGTTTGCGCGTCGATACGACTAGCGATCAACTATTAGGGTAGGGACCATCCGGTATAATAATCGTTGATCGCTGACTGTTTACACTGCCGGCGAGCACTGTCTCTATGGTACGTTTCTTGAGCTTGAAAATAGTCGATAGCTAGTCACTTCATGTGGGACAGCCGACCAAATAGCAATAAATCGTCCTGCATAATCGACATGCAGGACGATTTATTGCAATTCGGTCCGTAACTGTAACCATCCGTGGCCTGTAACCATCTCACTGCGTGAAGTGAGCGTGGAATGAGCTGTCTGCGTTATTTCATCTAATGCTTGGTCAATCCGTAGCATCAGTGGGATGACACTGACAGAGGCCTTAGTGCGAGTTTCATTTAACCATCTCGATCAAACGCAGTGAGCGCGTTCGGCGCTCCGATTGGTCCATCACTAATCCAGGGTCAATCGGAGCGCCGAACGCGCTCACTGCGTTTGATGTAAATGGCTAGATGAAACTCACACTAGGGCCACAGGGCACTCCACGCTCACTTCACGCGGTGACATGGTTACAGAATCGACATGCAGGACCTGTTTTCATTGCCACCACGTTTGAAAAACAGATTAAATAATTGATAAATGATTTCTGTAAGCAGGTAGGTAAAAACACTTTAGCACGTCAATCATAATTTAAAAACTCGATGAGGTCGGCGTTTCCTATCCGACTACTCTGAGAAGAAAAGCTGAAACAAACTCAGAGGTGGTGGAGGTCTCTTTTAAAGTCCAGATAATATAATTTTGATCAGGTTAAGCTACGCTTGCCGCGGTTGGTCCGTGGATGGGTGACTATCTTAACATACCAAGACCCTCCGTGCCTCGGAAAGCAAGTTAAGCCGTTGGTTCCGGCTGTCATTCGTGGATCTTTGACAGTCGTTACGGGTCAGAAGCCCGAAAGTCTGACAACCAGTCTTAACAAGGGGTATCGTGTTATCCAGTAAGGGTTGTGGAGGTCAGATAGGCAGTCGCTCCATGTAAAATACTGGTATTCAACTGCATCCGGTTAGATTGGAAGCCGACCCCGACATAGTCGAAGGAAGGCTAGGCAGATGAAGATGCTGCTTGTTCAGGTCATGTGAAAACCATGTGGATTGGTGTCTGAAATGGTTTTTTGAGGAAAGTTTCACTGAGATTAAGTAACACCATTATCATAATTTTGGTTAGAAAACCTATAAATACGAAGATAACTAAATATAATAATTACAATTTTATTAGGGCAAGCTGGGCTTTTCGGCTTCTACGAAGGTACCGCCACTGCATGTCTCCTCCTCTTTATATACTTATTCAATTGCTTTTTACCGACACCCGTGCACAAAGGATTGCCAGAAGCACAATCATAAATGATCTTAAATTTCGACTCACAGGGCAACAGTTGGACAATATTTCAGCTCAAATTTCAAACAGACAAGAACAAAACAATACATTAAAAGCTTTTCAAGTATCAATCTTAATAATTAGCAAGTTGTCATTATTATCAAATTGTTTGTAAATAACTTAATCACTCTACACTATCATAGTGAAGCAAACTTGACCTAGAAGAAGTGATTAAGTAATTCGTATCTAAACTGTATTGATAAGAGTATCTGTTTCAGTGCATGGTAAGGAAGAGATAAAACACGTAGTTGTTATCTAATCGTTTTGACAAAGAAATATACGAGATACGACTGTTGCGGAGATGACACAACAGCACCCTAATTGCGTAACTCACGATTAATCATAATCTGTTTCGTTTTGAAACAGATGGCTAAACCATTGCTTCATATGTACGTAAAATGTGCCTGCTCAGCAACGTAAATAACGCAATGAATATTGTGGAACTGTCAAAATGAAACAGATTATGATTATTCGTGAGTTACGCAATTAGGGTGCAGGTTTGGTCATAAAATATTGAGATATTTTTTTTTTTTCAGTATTTGATGTTGAAAGATCTACTAGAAAAAAAAGTTTAATTATGTATGGCTTAACTGCAAGGCGTGCTTACACTCATGTTCGGGTCACATTAGTTCCGGTAGTGAGCAACAAAGACGACCATTATGAAGGCATTAAAACATCATAACATCACGCCTATATGAGAGAAGTGTTAGGCAGAGGTGTAGGTACCAATAGTACGCCCACATTACGCCAATTATGCTTAGGTCCCATGTAATAGGGCGCCAGCCTACTGACCTCAGGAATTAGTACATAATATATCCAATTTTGCTGCCCGGTTGAGCCGATTAATGCCGACCCGAACAAATGTGACGCCTTTAGAGGCTGCATTTCTCTGTGCATCAAAAAAACTTCTGGAGAAAAGTGTGTAAACTCTGTCTGACTGAAACTCACAAGTATAAACAAGCATACATACACTGTTGATACTTGCAAGTTGATACTAGCACAGCGGTACTCACATTTTCTCAAATGTTTAGTTGCACATGGAATTGTAACTTTAGCATAGCATAATCTAACAAAAATAAATAATAGTTTAAAAAAACTAAAAAAACACGCTTTAAAAACCAATCTAAAAAGTAGAAAATAATTGAATTCTATTAAAAAGCGTGGGGTGCTTTTTGAGGTATTTTTATAATCAATTAATATCAAGCACCCCACGCTTTTTAATAGAATTAAATTATTTTCTACTTTGGTTTTTAAAGCGTGTTTTTTTAGTTTTTTTTTTTTTACTATTATTTATTTTCTATTTTTTAGTTTTGCTAACTACAAAAGCGTGTTTTTTCTATATTTTTTTTTAATTATTGAATTGTCATAGGTCCTCGATAAGTCTACAAAGTTTAAATGAAATCTGACCGTTTAAAGTGAGTCAAAATAGTGTCCAAAGGAGTCGGTTACATGCAAACATACAAACAAACAAACATACAAGTGAAGCTAATATAAAGCGTGTAATAATAATAATCGAATGAAAATAATGCTTAGGCTTTGAACAACAAAGTACATTCTCTATAAGTTTAACTAACTCTAATCTGTGTGGGTTTTTCCCCCAAAAGGCCAATTCTGACAGCGATCTACCTGGTCTTCACATGATCTGACCAAGATTATGTCTGGACTTTAAAACAGACTGTGACCTCTGAGTTCAAAATCAAAAAATCAAAATCAAAATATTTTATTTCACATAAACCTGCAAGGGCACTTATGAAACGTCAGAAGCTAGGTGCACGGAGTTATTCGGCCTTTCTTCTCAGAATAGTCAAATAGGAAATGCGAACCTCATCTAGTTTTTAAAATATTATTGATACGGAGCCGTGGTAGCCCAGTGGTAACTGCCGCGACTTACGAGTTGTAGGTCGTAGGTTCGAACCCGGACAAGTACTTTACTTTCTTTAAATTATTACATCACCACTGCTCTCGAAACGGTGAAGGAATCTCAGAACCAAAAATTCGAAGACATGTGACATCTACCAACCCGAATTGGGCCCGCGTGGTAGATTACGACCCACTCCCTTCCATAGAGAGGCCTGTGTCCCAGCAGTGGGAACATTAAGGGCTAATGATGTATTATTTTAGGTAGTTATGTGCAAAAGTGTTTGTACAAACTTACTTACTGAAATAAAATGATTTATCATTTAACTGTGAAAGTTAACAGTCTAATAAAACTAGCTTTCTACCCTTCTCCCCACAGAGAAAAGAGAATGTGCGTCACTCGTGTTGATGCAAATTGCGGCCAAATGAATCATAAATAACGTATACTCACATTATCGCCTTCAATTTTTAATTTAGCCTTTCCCTTGCCCTTGGTCGGCTTCTTGGACTTGTCCATTTTCTCAGATTTCTGCTTCTCAATGTACAGGTTGTCCACTGTCAACTTTATCCTTTTTATGTCTGCTGATGGCACTGGAAAGAGAACATTCGGAATGATTCATTTTATCAACATCATCCAAATTTGGTGATGGTCTGATATGCAGTTGCTCCAAGTTAAATACTGGTATTCAGCTGCACCTGGTAAGGATAGTGAGGTTAACTTTGACAAATTATATAGTTGGTAAAAGGCTTGTCACCTGACGTTGATGATGTGTGTTATGTATGGGAGGATGCCATAGTGGGAATAAACATAAACCAGTTTCAATAAGTAGAATTGGGCTAAGAGTGTGGCAACATCAATCTTAGTCACAATGTTTACTAATAATAACGCTGAAGAGTTAGTCTATTTTTTTTTGAGGGTGGGAAATCATCAAATAACTTCTTCCCGCTCTGGGTGGAGCAGGGCGTGTCAGACTTTTACTGACTAAAACCCACCCGTGTTCCGTCAGTTGCCTGTGTGCCAGGGGCGACGGTATCTCTTTCGAACAACCCGCACCCCTAGTGAAGAGTTAGGTTGTTTGAATGCTCTCAACTCTGAAACTACCAAACTATATTTGAAAACTAATTTTTGTATTTGATAGCACAATTCTTGAGTCAAGCAAAACCTAAAAAACCTTAGTGAAATCTAAGTGAGGCAGATGATGCGATACGACGGGGTGGGGCGGGGGAACAAGTTTTAACGCGGTCGAAGTCGCGGGCAGAAGGTAGTTTATACTAGCTTGGTAAAGTACACAAACAATATTAAGTCTCGCGACAGAAACTTGACCGCATTGTCGTCATTGCAGCGCTATAACATGGCTTTTATTTTGGGTGGGAAATCATCAAATAACTTCTCCCACTCTGGGTGGAGCAGGAGGGCCTGTCCGATTTTTACTGACTAAAACCCACCCGTGTTCCCTCAGTTGCCTGTGTGCCAGAGACGACGGTATCTCTTTCGAACAACGCGACCCCTGGGCTATAGCATAGCTTGTTAATTAATTCTTGTTTTCAGAAAATGATTTTACAAAACTATTAAATAAACGCTTGTTGATGAATGCATTCTCAAGCTATATTTTTATTTTTATCATATGTTCCAGTCTTTCTATTAATAAAACAAACCCACATACAAAAACATTCTACTTACATTGAACAACAACATTTCTCATGAATTCATCTATGAATGTTGGGAATTCCTCACTGGCCTTGAACAAGCATATTTTCTTGGTGAGCATGTCTGCAAATTCTGTGAATTCTGCTTTTGTGGTCGGTTGGAATCCATCGATTTTGCCAGTGCCAGCAAGCTGGTCAGCTGTTACACCTGGAATAAGGATTTTATTTGCTTGTTATTAACTGTCCAACTAAATCTGGATTTGTGCCAAGAGGCCCGCCCTAGTGTGTGTTTCATTTAACACGTGTGAGCACGTTCGGCGCTTCGATTGGTCCGTCACCAATCTAGGGCCAGTCGGAACGCCAAACGCGCTCACTGCGTTTGATCGGGATGGTTAAATGAAACTCACACTAGGGCCTCAGTTGATGGCAATAGGCTCGCCCCCAACTACATGGGTATTTACCATAACTGGTGAAATGAGAGATAGTAGTGCAGGTTTACCTTTGTCTAACCCTTCGGGGATTATAGGCGTGATGTTATAATTACACAATACATTTCTTACAACTTCGTAATAATTATGAATTCATAGTAGCTGTTTGAGATTTCTTAAGCCCATGCAGGTAACAGCCATTACAACTTAGCATAGACTATCCAGGTTAACTTAGCATCTGAGGGCCAAAGAGCCAAACAAAGTAAAGTTCAAAGAGCCTCTATCTCTCATGCAGTGTCCTGTGTGACTGGCTGCCAGCCACAGGCAAATCTTGGTCTTTAGACATCTTCAAGCAGATAATGATATATGTTGGTAGCATGCAAGAACAAAGGCTTTGGCATCCCTCTGACGCTGCGGAACCAACTCATCTGCTTATATTCTGAAAGACTGACCGCATGATATCGGAAGAAAAAAAAAATTCCTCTGATGTCCATACTAATTTATTAGCTATGTGAAAGTCACTGTCTTATCTTTTCACACTTGTACAACTGAATGGACAAAATTTTGTCAAACAGACCATGGGGTTTGTACTTATTATCGGACAACCAGCAGGAAATTGTCCTATAGGAATATACTAGAGTATGTGCCAGAGGGATAAGTTTCGAACTCCATGCATACGAAGCCATGAGCGAAGGCAAGTTTTAAGCAAGCAAGGCTACTAACCAAAGGTTTCCAAGGCGAGCCGTAAGTCAGACTCCTCCTGTGCTTTCTGTGCGCGCAGCTTCTCTTCCAGCTTTTGTTCAGGGGTCAGTTCTTCTACCACCTTCTCTACGGAAACACGGTCTGCCTTCTCACGTTCAAGACGCTGGAATGTGAACAAGATTAATTTTTAATGGAGAATACAGCTAAGAAATGTAGAGAAACTTATTTTTAAGCATCCGGATGAATTAAACTCTAAATGGATTTACCAGATATTATCTCATCTGTTAACTATTTCATTTTGAAGTCTATTAGTAGCTGTTAGAAATCCATTGTCAGATGTAAGTCATTGGTTTGAGAGGACTCAAACAGATTAGTAATTCCTCATAGAAATAATATAGAAGAGACAGAATCTTTCTCGAGCCATGAAAACAAACACAAGCCCTTTGTGAGGATGTTCATTGTATTATTCATTAGGTTTTACAACATATTAAGGGTTTATCAGGGATAAATAAAATAATTATCATTAATTACACAAGTTGTAATTAGTGTTAATTTAATACTAACTGTGGGCATTGTTTTAGATAATTACTGAGAATTGTGACATAATTGGCTGAAAAAATTGTTTTTAGATAAAATTTCAGCACTTTAGGAAACTTTAAAGAAAGACCATAGTCAATATTATAAGCTTCATAATTTATTACCTAGTTCTTTAGTATCAGTCTGATAAAAAAAATACTGTTAGTTCAGTTTCATCTAGATACTATGGGTAAAATATTAGGAAAAGTGAAGGCTATTATAAAAATCAAAATCCATTTTCTACGGCCCTAGGCCATTTTATTAGCTGTTGTAAGACTGACCAGTATTGAGAATGCTTGATTGGTTTCTATCAATCAAAAACATTATGCTTCGGTTGAATGTGTCGGGCTATTTATTCAAAGATAAAAACTTGTTTTCCCCATGCTCTAAACATGTGTTTAGCTATTTTTAAATGTGGGGTTCCATTTAGAGAAATTGTATTTCTTTTTAAAAACTATTTTTAATTTGTATTTCAACTAAAGTAAAATTCCATTATTGCACATTTTGAAGAATATTGTACACAAGTTTTAAGGTCAAATGCCAATATTGCATGCTATCTGCATAACTGAATGAAATAAGTGACATAATAATTATTCTTGCTAAATATTAGACACACAGAATTTTAAACAGGTTTATTAAATTGTGACTTTCTATTGAGTGAGACATTTGCTCTAGTTTCAAGTGGTTTTAGAACTTTCATAGTGTTTTAGCTAGCCAGACTACGCTTGTGCTTTTGCAGTCATACGGACTTGTACGACTAATAAGTACTATCTAGTTCTTTTAACATGCAAGCATGGCATACAGAAATTTTTAAAAACCTGCAGAACCATAAATTCTGCAATGACTGTAATGATTACGTCAAATTAGCAAAACATACGCCTTAGGACAAGGATGTTACTGTCCAATGGCCTTGTGATTTAAAGTTCACGACATATGTTTGCAGATATCATCTTATTCACCTCTTTTTCGGCTATTTTGTCCAGGATTCTTTTCTTCGGCTTCGCCGGAGCAGGTGCGGAAAGCTCAGTTTTTTCCTCATCTTTCTTTTCTTCCTCTTCGTCTTCCCAACTTTCCTGCAATATCACTGACGTCAACACGTATGCACCAAAATTCGAGGTTATGTACTAAAACTCGCAAAAACTCACTAACTCTACTCAACGGTAACAAAAATAAACTTTTTGGCAAAGCACACGTTACCTTCACGACCTCTTCCTCATCTTCGCCTTCCCATCTATTCGAGGTAGCCAACGTGGTCGGTAGTTTAGGCTCAAAATTATCTGCGTCTGGAAATAACCACGTAAGGATATCACAATACTAGTTTAACGTTGAAAATAATAATTTAACGCTTATTACTACTGCTTACCCCACGACACATCCATGATTGCGGACCCCTAAATAGCACCAATCTAATTTTGTTACTTGTTTCACTTGAAGACAAAATCAGACAGCCAAGTAACTTGTGCCGCAATAATGGTTTTTATCACAAGATGTCTCCAGGGTCGACAGTGAATTAACAACAATATTATTCTCAGGCGAATATTGTCAAGCGACCAAGGATTTTCTGCAATGACCGCGACCGGATTGAGAAACGATAGACAAATGACATAATTTTGGCGAATTCTCAACAAAAATATGATCAAATTTTGATAAGCAAAAATATGACTCCATTGCAGACGATAATTTCCGAATCACTAAAAATTTTCAATATGGCCGACACGTGGTGTGACCAAAGTTATCGAAATTTATTATTTTCATTCTATAGAAGAATTTTTTTTTTTCAAACAAGGTTTTATTCCATTCTTGAAAAATAAATAGTTGGCCTGCCGTGGAAGTGGTGAAGTTTTAGGCCAACAAATTATGAGTAACTGTAGTGCCATCCAAAAGAAGAATAAGAATGAAAGTAACTTTTACCCTAACACGATTCATCATTAACTTTCATTAACAGTTTTTATTTATTTATTTCTGCTGCAGTCTAGAAAGAAATGTTTTTTTTGCAATACTTGCCAATCAACCATGACCAATGAAGATCGAGACAAAATTATATAAAATAAGAGAGCATTTCAGCAGTGGTGGCCCTCTGCTCTGCAGGCCTTCTGGTCTTACAGAGATGCTTCCCACCCACCTATCTATAGCTTACCTTTATTTAAGCCCGTTTGGCACTATTGCGTTTGACATCATGTCGGATAGTATTTTTTTTTAAATTCGGTATTCGGCTGCCTCCGGTTAGACTCACAACCTAAATGCTGATTTCACACTTCTAAATCATCTAAATTGCGTTCAGGAGTCATCAGGTCTTGAACCAGTTTAGATGTGTTACACACGTTAAAGTTTCCTTGGTGTAATTTGCCCTAAGTAAGAAATGTTTTTAGACTGAAAGTCTCAACATAGTTGGGAGATAATTATTCAGATTCATTATTACATTACTGTCAAACTGTGCGGTATTGCCTCGCCTGTGTCTGAAGAACACTTAAAAGAATGTGACAAAGGCTAACTTTAGATTGTGCTCTTACCGTCTTATTACAAAACGCGATCGAGTTTACAGGGTTATCAGTACAGTATGGTAACACTGATTTCTTATTCCAAATTTGACACAGACGTAGTGACAAGTCAAGTTGACAACTTGACAATGACCTTTTGTCCGCCAAATTTAAAACTATCGCGCTTTAATAATTATTTATCACTTACAAGCTTACAAGTTATGAATAATATGTATTCATACGATGTTTATTTATGAAAAAGCAAAAGAATACAGATCAAATACTTTGACACCGCTATGGGTTTTATTATGGAAGTCGAAGACGCGACTTTGTCGTTATTACTGTCGTACTTTTTGGGAATCGTTCGGCGGAGTGTCTTTATTTATTATTTTATTTCTGATCCACCAAATAAATCTCGTTGAACTGGAACCTGAACCCATCGATCCTGAAATTACCACCGTGAGTATTACTTTGTATGGTGTAAGTTGCTTTTCCAACAAGTTCTTCATTCGGTCAGTTTTTATGTAGAAAATAGTCACGCCTTCTGCCCATGGGTTAGGCAGGAACTATAGAACGCCACCTGCTAAAATCCTTACATACCTTTTACAATCTCTACATTTTTTTTCAGACCACGGAAAACCAAGGTCCTTTGACAAGGGTATTTTTTTCACCATTTAACAATTTTACACAAAGGCTAATGTCTAGAGCAGAGGCTTATTTGAAGCAAGAGTCAGGTAATCATGCTTGATTCTCTACCTACAGGATGAGTTGTAAAAAGTAACCATGAATCCAGTTGCCAGTGCGCAAATTGTAACCATGAATCCTACTATTATTATAAACGCGAAAGTTTCTAAGTAACAAACATCCATCCAGGATGGATGTTTGTTACTCTTTCACGCAATAACGGCTGAACGGATTTAAATGAAATTTGGCACAAAGATAGATTATAACCTAGATTAACACATAGGATACTTTTTATCCCGGTAGTACGTTCCCGCGGTATAATTTCCGACTTCCACGCGGGCGAAGCCGCTGGCAAAAGCTAGTTCAGCATAATTATCATTGTAAACCCCGTACCGCAGACATTTTTCGTTGGACCTACGCGGTCAAAATGTATGGAACCACTGATTTTTTTTTGTATCACCGACGAAAAATTTCTGCGCTGGGGGGTCTAGAATGATATGCTGAATTCATGGTTACAGTTTGTGCGCTAGGTAAAAACTTATCCTGTATATATTTATTATTATAAAACAGGGTAAGTATTGTGTGCAGTCCAAAATATTTGCAGCATAATATGTCCCCCCACCCCCTCAGCCTTTATATTGTCCCCCTTATTTATAAACGTTGCTTAAAGTTAAGTACTGATTAGCGACTGTTTAACCATATATTTTTGACGTTTGACGTTTAAACATCTCCTGCAACGTTTATAGATAAGAGGGTGTATGTCTAAACTTTTGGTTTAAGGTATTCTACCAAAGCAACGCTGGGAATTTGAGAGTGTAGGCTTTCCTATGAAATTTCATGCAAATTTCTACAAAACCTCTAATGGAATTGCTGAAGTGAAGTTTAAGGTAATGCAATTAAATTTAATCTTAAATTAAAGATTATAATCTTGGTTTTGTAAGTAAGCAAAGTAAGTACTATTATTATTTATCAATTTATTCTACAAAAGTCCACATGAGGGTTCTATTAATATGGGTAGTGTGGTGACTACTTCTGCCGTTGACCATTAACCTCTTTATTCATAAACGTTGCTTAAAGATAAGTAATGATTAGCATCTGTTTAACCATACATTTTCGATGTTTAAACATCTCTTAATTATAAGCAACATTTATAAATAAGGGGGTAAATCATTATAAAGTTAAACAAATCATGTTTATTAATCCAGAGTAATACATAGACACAGGTTAAACACAGTGGTAAATATACTAAAATAAAAATCATGGTTTGTACAAAATTAAAAGGGGTACAAAAATGTATGGGTGCTGGGATATCAATGTGCAACCTGATACTATGGATATAGGTACTGTATTTTTAATTATTTTATTTATAAATCACTGACTTTAAACTAACTAACTAAACAAACAAATACAAAAACAAAAGGACACTTAGGCGTCGAGGTATTCGTCCGCTTCGCTGTCATCAGGAAATGTGCCCAGAAGACTGGCAGCATTGCCACGTTGAATGGCAATGCTAATTCTTTTGCCAAAGAATGACCCAGCCCTCTAGTCACGTGAAGTGTCGACCAGCCGGCGAGAGGAGACGTGCACACGGGGCCCATGACTGGAGCGTTCGAACCCAAACTGCTCAAAACTGTAGTTACCCATAAGGTTACAGTATTTACGCCGCTTGAGGGTCTCAGCAGCCGCAGCAGCGGGCTGTGCTGGTGGCACAGCCCGCAGTGCTAGGTACATGAGAAGGCGCAAGGGTGTCGACACAGGTTGCGTCCCACACCAGAGGTCTACCCACCTTCCTTGTATTTATTCAATCAGAATCAACCTATAGTTTCCACTGTTGCAACACAGGCTTCCTCACCGTCAGATGGACTAGGCCATAAACCCAGCCACCACGCAGGCCCTTATTAATTTAATAACATTTTTTTAATGTTTCAGGATAATGGATCACTTACAACCGATTTAGAATATTCTTTAAATGTGATTGCTGGTGAGGCTAAGAATAAACTAAATAAGGCGTATAATGGACTTTTGCGTACTTTTACTCAGAAAGGTATGTTTGAACATCCGCCAGAATGGTCATGTCATGTGCCAGTAATAATAAAAAATAGATATAGGACATGTACGTAAATATAATTTTAGCTGCATTGAAAACTGAATTGTGTTTCTTTCGATTTTAAGGTTCAAAATGTTAAAGTGTGTTGTAACTTATTCTATATTTTTAATGTCTATTTTAGAAGAGTCTTGATACAATGAAGTCCTTAATAATATTTTTACTTTTTTTCGCAGTGGAAATTGCCCCTTATTTTTTGGGGCAGTTGCAATGGGCCATAGACAAGTCCTTTATAGAGCAACTTAGTGGTCAGAATATTGAACAAGTAATTACCACTTAATTATTAACTTTTTAGCAGGCAAAAAAAGTTAAAAACTAAAACCCTACTTAAATAATAACGACTGAATGACTTTAGCACATGAAAAAGTCATCCAATCGAGTTAAGAGCGTTCATCCCGCGCGGGTTAGCAACGTCGCATTTACAGTGGTTTGTTTCATTAAATTTATATCATTATTTTTTTTAGCCAAGCACTAGATCGTAGGTATTAATTAGTTATAGTTGTTTTTAACATTTACTGTAGAATTAAAACATTAAATCGTAATAAGTATTCCAAATAGAAAATAATTGATGGTATGTCAATTTTTATAAGTAAATACCAAGTGCTTGGCTGAAACTGCCGGATGAACGCTCTTAAATAAATTTAGTGGGTTGTATTGATGTTTCATTTTATTATAATTATGTAAAGCCACATTTGTTTCGGTCAGGAACCATATTTTAATGAACATAATAACCTTGTACCTTGTAACCTGCAAATTGCAAAAAATTAAAAAGAATATTTGAATTTTGCGGGCTACCTTGGCGGACTCCCTTAAATCCTCCACACATAGATATTAGTTCTAGATCTACTTTTGTGTAGAACCTAAAGAATATTCTATTTTAGAATATAATAATGTCGTCCGTACCGAACTCCATAGACGAAGAGACACTGATTCTGCACAAATTCATAATAATATGTACCATTCTTGGACCACTGCCTTTCTATCTATTTTATTCGACGAGTCTGATCGTGGAACGAAGATCTGGAATGAAGGTCAGTTAATATTAATGACTCGGCTTCAACATCATCATCATAATTTCAGCTGACAGATTGGATTTTCAGCGCACTGCGGAAGCACTGAGAGTTGAAAATCGAACAGTGTTTTTTTTGACGCGCTGAGATACTCGTATTCTGTTGGATTATCAATGCTCGGCTCAATGCTGAGAGTTGAAAATCCAGTGCGCAATGAAATCTCGCCGCGATAATTTTACTTATGGGCAGACGTGTGCTAAGACTTTTGTACCTTCCCCAACAATTAAGGGGAATCTAGTCGCGGGGTCGAACTCAATGATGGGCCTGGCTAAAAAGCACGCTGTCTCACCAGGCATCGTGTCCGACAGAGGTAGTATCAGTGATGAGCAGTTAGAAGCTAGTCTACACGTACAACATTATTGAGTGAGATGCAGGATCATTTATAGTAGAACAGGCGCGTAAAAAATTAAGAACAGTTCTTCGGAAGATCGGGTTTTATGAAAAAACCACAGCATAAATCAATGACCAATAAAGTTTATTGTACATTTCGATATTTGAGCCTTGTCGGTACTGACTTGGTTTTTCAGATTTTACACTTCTTTTATTACTTAAACACTCCTAAAGTTAGGTTAAATTAGCAAGAAAAACGAATCTTTGTTGGCTCCTAACTTTTTAATGGCTTTTTATTTTAGTATTCTGTTTCCGTACAGACAATATTAATAATGAGACAAAATCATACCATGTTTAATTTTTGATGTACATTATCGGATAGTGGAGTAATACACTCCCGAAGTTTGTATGGGAAAAAAGTGGACTAGATTCACCTTAAGTAAAAACCTCATAGTTTTCCCTCCCATGTGGTGTCACAGGTAAAATTTGCTTACGAGTCTATTTACATGCAGTTTGGCAATAAAAAATGCTACCATTGGTAAGCAAAACGATCCGTTTTTAAACTACTTCAAAAAGAAGGACGTTATCAATTCGACATGTTTTTTTAAAAAGTATCTTCGTCATATATAGACGGATAAGCAAAATTCTTAGATATTCATAGATCTGATGTTGCGTTTTGGAGACAGACTACGGAATTCTTCAAAAAATGACAGCAATCAATCGCGATTGCTGCTATCGCATAAATTTGCATTGTTTTGACCCCAAGGATGATGAAATTTCGAATGGGTGTGGGCCCTACACTGTGGGGTAGGTACTATAACTAAAAATTGTAAAATAAAAACCTTTTCCAAAAATGGAAACTTTTTCCAAAAATGAAAACAACCGACTCCCGGAAAACACTAGAAAGTGAAAAATAACTTTAATTTCGGAAATCGGTGACTTTGGACATGTATTTTAATTTTTTATCACCGCTTTCCGAAATTAAAGTAATTTTTCACTTTGTAGTGTTTTTCCGGAAGTCGGTTGTTTATTTTTTGAAAAAAGTTTTTTTGTTTATAGGAACCGAGCTTAGGCCGACAACCATCACCAGCCTTGCTTTTCAACGGTATACGAGCAGTACAGAAGGTTAATGAGCAGTGGTAGCCCAGTGGTTACGGCCGAGGGTAATGAGATGTAGGTCGCAGGTTCGAACCCAGACAGGCGCTTTCAATTCAATTCAATTCAATTTATTTACACCAGAGAAAACTCAATATATGATTACAAAATTGAAAAAATAACATAAAACATAAATCATAAATATCATAAATCATAAATATCATAAATATCATAAATCATAAATGTGGGATCAGGCGGTGAAATAAAATGGTCAGATCAACTTGAATTACTATATTTTTGAAAAATAACTTATAAATAAAAAAACAAAC
The DNA here is from genome assembly GCA_949091785.1 of Polymixis lichenea. Classification (NCBI taxonomy): domain Eukaryota; kingdom Metazoa; phylum Arthropoda; class Insecta; order Lepidoptera; family Noctuidae; genus Polymixis; species Polymixis lichenea. The sequence continues at coordinate 20,135,964 of OX420948.1, read as the reverse complement.
TTAAGCACATCGTCCGTGTCCGTCCATCGTTCTGTGCACACGTCCTTCTACGCCATCTTGTATTCCCTCTTGCTCTCTCTCATGACTTTTCACTCGCACATCTCCATACGTTCCCTTTTACTCAAAACTCATTCCACACTCGGCCATCCTACACACTGTCTGCCCTCAGACACAACGTTACAAACAACATAAACCCCATACATTCTTAACACCTAACATAAAAAAATCTTGAATAATACAAAACTCTTAACTCATAACTCTTATTACTTATCAATATAGTTAACATCTTATTATTTATTTTCATAGGAAAAAGCAGAACATCAGTACTCTGTAAACAAACACTAGTTACAGTTTATGCTTGACATCTGACTATATCTTTACATAGAAACGAAACACAAAACACCTTAATGACATAATATGATCAATTATAATTTACTTGTAATGCTAACCCGTAACAACTCTGTAATTGTGTATCTAGAACATAAACATTAAAAACATTAACAAAATAAAGAAAACACATTTTTTTTTCATTTGTTGACACCTATCGCTTCCATGCAGTCAACACACAACTAACATACTTCATAAACCTTACATACTTACTTGGTCTTATGCCTTGTCATCTGGCCATTTCTTCATATGATCTGCAGATGTTGTGGTTTTGACTGGACCTTCTCCCATCATATCTACTTTTTCTACATCGTATCTGTCATATCGTTTGCGTTTTGTTACCTGATAAGGTCCCAAATATTTAGGTTTGAGTTTGAGTCCTGGTCCAAACTGGGTTCGTTTTATAGCAACTAACTCTCCCTCTACATATTTCTTACTATCCTTTCTATGCTTATCATAGTTCTTTCTATTCTCCTGTTGTACCTCCAGTATTTGCTGTTTGGCTCTCTTCCTTAAATCTTCTCTATTCTCTGCATAATTGTCCCGTCCTTCTTGCTGTAGTAATTCATATATTTCTATATCCTCTTGTCTTTTCATTTTCTTACCTATTAGCATTTCAAATGGAGTAGTGTTTACACTTCTCTGGTAGGTACTATTTAACGCCATCTGCACTCTTCCTACATGACGATACCACATTCCTGGTTTTTCAATACATAGCTTGGTAAGTACTGGTATAACAGTTCTGTGAACCCTTTCCACCTGACCATTACTTCTGGGTACTCCTGTAGTAATATGGCATAACTCGATTCCTTCCTTCATGCAATACTGTTGAAATTCATTGCTAGTAAAAGCAGTACCTCTATCTGTAATTAATCTTTCTGGACTTCCAAAAGTTTGCTGTAATATCTCTAATTTATTCAACACTTCCCTCGTTGTAGTACTTTTACATGGAAATAACCACACGAACTTCGTAAAAGCGTCAATAACGGTAAGTATATGATTATACTGCTTATGAGTGTTTGTCAGAGGTCCAACATGATCCAAATGCAGCGTATGCAGCGGAGTATCTCCCTTCTCGATTGGATTTAGGTAACCTTCCTGTTTTCCTTCCTTTCTATTTGTCAGTAGACATGGTATACATGATGCTATATAATCTTCAACTTTCTTGCTTATCTTTTCAATGTAGTAATCCTTGCTTATAAGATCTAAGGTTTTCTTCTTTGCAAAATGACCATTACTGTGTGCCCTCTTTATGATTTCATTTTCCATCGTACTAGGTATAACAAGTTGCTGCTCCGGTCCTTTATAAAGTAATCCTTGATTCAGAGTGTAATCCTTAAATGATGTTCCTTCTTCCAAAATTTTTGTTATTGCACTAAGACCCTCGTCACACTCTTGTGCACGTTTTATATCCTGGTGTAAGCTAGATGTCATGGCTGCTACATATGGGTTTCGACTCAATGCATCAACATGCCTCATTCCAGTACCGTCACGGTGTTCTACTATAAAGTCGTAATCCTGTAGAAATAAGATCCATCGAGCAACTCTTGTTGACGATGCTAAATCTCTCTTGTTTAGTGTCATTTGAAAAGCTTTACAATCGGTGACAATCTTGAAGAATTTTCCATATAAGTAGTGTCTGTACTTTTTCACACCTTCAATTATAGCCAGTGCTTCAAGCTCATAGCTTGTGTACTTGGCTTGCGCATCTGTAGTTCTTCGACTCATATAATGAACTGGGTGTAAATTCCCATCATCACCCTTTTGCATTAAAATAGCTGAATAAGCAATGCCTGATGCGTCAGTATGGAGCTCCGTCTCTGCTCTTTGGTTATAGATCTTCAACACTGGTTTAGTAGCCAACTTCATTTTCAATTCGTTAAAAACATACCTATGTTCATCATTGAATTCAAACTTGCATTCTTTCCTTAGCATATCTGTGAGCGGCTGTGCTATCTGAGCATACTTAGGTATAAATTTCCTGAAGTAGGAACAAAGTCCCAAAAAACTATGCAATTGCTTCAAATTCTGAGGCTCAGGGAATTTTGTAACAGCATCTGTTTTCCCTGGCGATGGCATTACTGCACCACCTTCAATAACATGTCCTAGATACTCTACCCTTCTGGTTAACAGCTGAGACTTCTTCCAATTGATATGTAACCCATATTCCGATGCAGTATTCAGAACTTCCTTTAAGCGCTCAAAAGCCTGATACTCGTCTTCCGCTGGAATTAAAATATCGTCAATAAAAACTACAACAATACATCTGGCTATTAATTCTCTGAATATAATTGTGATAAATCTTGTAAAAACTTTGGGACACGTAGCTAGACCAAAAGGTGCACGTAAGAATTCATATTGTCCTGTTGTCGTTACAAAAGAAGTATACTTAATGGAATCTTCATGTATGCGTAAGTGAAAGTAACCATCTTTCAAATCTAATGCACTAAATATTCTAGCTGAGGACAACTTGTCAATATGATCATCTATTATAGGGAGTGGGAATTCATCCTTAACCATTTTACTGTTAATCCTTCTATAATCAACACATATTCTTAAAGACCCATCTTTTTTTCTCACTAATACCAATGGACTAGAGTATTCTGAGTAACTCACCCTTATAATTCCTTCGTCAAGCCATTGTTGGATTTGGCGATCCACATCCTCCTGTTCTTTAAATGAGATTCGTCGTGGCCGCTGAGATACAGGTAAGTCATCTTTGAGAACAATTTTCAACTCTATTGGGGCTTCTTTATTTTTCTGTGGCACGTAACTTGTTACTAACCTTGTTACTTCTTCTTTTACAGCGGGATTACTGACGTGAGCTAAACAATCAATAGAACTAGAGAAACATGCAACATCTTTCCACCATTCATAGTTAGGGTTTATCCAATCATCTTTCGGCAATAACCAAACCATACAATCTTTCATAAACATCGTAACATTTCTTAGGAAATCATTACCAATTATCATTTGAAATGGCAAAGAGTCGTTAGGCATTACATAGAACGTAGTGTCATGGTACAAATAATTATCAATCGTTATGTCTAGCGTGACCACACCACATGACTTTACTCGGGAATAACCTAAACCGGTTAACGTAATGTTGTTTTCGTTACACTGTATTACAAAATCTAACCTTTTCAGTTCATCGTAAAAATCTTTTGACATCAAGTTCACATCACAGCCCGAATCAATTAACGCACTACCCGTTATACCGCGCACAAACACTGTTTTTAGTGGTTTTAAACGACGTACGAGGCGTGCAACTGGTATATTATCATCAGGTTCCTTGTTTTGTTTATTTACATTGTACTTGTCAAACTCAACGACATGGCCGCTGTTACTACAGCCAATCGCTGCCCTGCTCCATGGTTTCATGTTACCAACATCGTAACACAAATCATTCGCTCCTGTGTTCACACCGGTCGTCGCTATGTAAACATCGCCCTGAGCTTCATCGTTCGCGCTGCTGGTGGCGCCCTCTTGCATCAAGTTGAAGAATGCTCTCTTCGACATCTGATTGGTTGATCTTCGTTGTTCTTGTTCAGCAACAGTACCAACCTTCGGAAGTTGTTCGTGTCCTCCGATCGTGCCCGAAGTCTGCCGAATGCCCGATTTTGACGTATGTGCTGTTTGGTTCAAAACCGAATCCGAACTCACCATCTTTTTCAATGGGCAATTTGGAGAAATGTGACCAAAACCTTTGCAGTTGAAGCATTTCTTTCCTTGCGACCGATGAGGACAATTTTCAGACATATGCTTCTTGTCTCCACAGTTGAAACATCGCATCATTGCAGCCGCGTTTCTCCTATTATTCTGCGTGTCATTAGGTGGCTTACCACGTCGAATATCCTTAGCGGAGTTTTTCTTGAACATAGCGTACAACTTTAGTTTTTCTTTCAGGTCCGTGTAAGTTGTGACACCATACAACATAATCTTGTTTATCTCATCATCTATAATGCCTTCCACAATATATTTGATAGCTACGTAGTCTGGTATTCGGCCACGTTTGCCTAACTCCTTCATTATCAGCATGTAGTCAATACATGATTCGTCCTTCTTCTTACGTCTTGCGCTCATCAATTCATGTATCTTCTTCGCATCTAAGGTATCCGCGAATTCTTTACCGATAGCCAGTTTCAACTCATCCCATGTTTTATATGGTTTCTCGCTGCGTAGCCATAGTGCTGCTGTGCCGGTCAGCGAACGTCGCGCCACTAGCAATAGCTGAGTCGAACTCCATTTAAATATTTCGCCGTTTTCTTCAATGTCCCGTATCCATACGGATACTGGATACGTGTCATCTTGTGCACTGAATGATCGGATGAGCTGTTCCGTAAGATGCAGCATATTATTTTCGTGTACCGTCTGTGCCGACATAATGGCCGCCGCGTCGTGAAAATCTTGGTCGGATTTCTCCGTCGTCATCGTGATTCCTCGTAATTAGAAATATCGTCGTAAATGTCGTCGTTGTCCGTAGACTTTTCGTAATATCAATCGGCGTAATGTTGGGGACGGGCGTCGCGCGTCTGAGCGTCTAAGTCGTTCGGCGTTCCTCCTTAACTCCACTTATTTCACCTCGATCCCGGACGAGCCCCCAAGTTTGTGGGATCAGGCGGTGAAATAAAATGGTCAGATCAACTTGAATTACTATATTTTTGAAAAATAACGTATAAATAAAAAAAACAAACTTAAGCACATCGTCCGTGTCCGTCCATCGTTCTGTGCACACGTCCTTCTACGCCATCTTGTATTCCCTCTTGCTCTCTCTCATGACTTTTCACTCGCACATCTCCATACGTTCCCTTTTACTCAAAACTCATTCCACATAAATATCATAAATCATAAAAGAATAGTTAGTGTGTTAGTAACAATAAAATAATTTAACATTATAAATGTATGTATAACTATGTTAGTATTGTTAGTGCCTATACCTCACTGATGCGTATGGTCGTCCTTATCCAATGATTTTGGAAAGCACAGTCAAAACGGGCAGCAATAACATTTCGGATGCTGTTGCTGCTGCTTCGTAGACAGTGCGAGTTAGCTTTCTTGCTCATGACGGCTTGAAAGCCATCCGTACGCGCTTCAGCAAACATGCCAGACGCGCTGCAGCGCCACCGTAGCCCCAATAGCATCCTAAAAGCGTTTTTATACTGGGTGCGCAGGGCTCTGTAGGATTGCTGCGTAATGTTTCTGTAATTTTCACCTCTTTGGTGCAACGTGCGAACCTGCGAGTGAGCATATTGCGTCTCACCGCCAAAGCCCTGTGCTCCCTCTATGTCCTCGTCATCCTTAAGGTCGTCAGTCACAGTGTGATCCAGATTCCTAAACCTGTCCACCACTTTTAAGGCTGACCCATTAAGGTGAATCTAGTCCACATTTTTCCCATACAAACTTCGGGAGTGTATTACTCCACTGTTCCACAATGTACATAAAAAATTAAACACGTTGGGCGTGGGCCGCGGGCCACGGGCCGCGGCCCACGTGGGCGTGTTTAACTAACAAAAGAAGTGTAAAATCTGAAAAACCAAGTCGGTACCGACAAAGCTCAAATATCGAAAAATTCAATAAACATTATTGGTCATTGATTTATGCTGTGGTTTTTTCATAAAACCCGATCTTCCGAAGGACTTTTCTTAATTTTTTACGCGCCTGTTGTACTAGAAATGATCCTGCATCTCACTCAATAATGTTGTGCGTGTAGACTGGCTTCTAACTGCTCATCACTGATGCTACCTCTGTCGGACACGATGCCTGGTGAGACAGCGTGCTTTTTAGCCAGGCCCATCAGTGAGTTCGAGCCCGCGACTAGGTTCCCCTTACGCATGACAGGAGGAACATTTGCGGGATAGTATGCACCCGCTCTAAATTCAACGAGTTCGCTTTTTTTGGAGTTTCGCTTTACTTTGTGTAAATTATTTAATCACCACTGCTCTTAACACGGTGAAGGGAAACATCGCGAGGAAATTGGAACCAAAAATTCGAAGACATATGACATCCGTCAACCCGCACTGGAAGATTACGGCCCACTCCCTCTGACCGAGAAATAGGCCTGTATTCCAGCAGTGGGAATATTATAGGCTAATTATGATGACTCAAATACGACTACCATCACCAGTCTTGCTTTTCCCAACGGATTTCGGCTATTATCAGTGACTTTTAGCTATTCATCTGTTTAACATTTCCTTCAGGAGCTGATGAGACACTCGGGAATAGCCTCTGGTGTCCTGCGATTCTCACATGTCATGGAGGCTCTATTAGTAGGCATTTTCTACTCTATAGCAGTCACATTAATTCTGAAGGTGAGTTTGTTGCATTCTAGCCTGTATTCGTTCAGAGAGGCGTGGCAATCACCATCGCACTCCCTCTCATAGAGAGGAGGATTGAGTCCCATTAGTGGGAATTTTATAGGCCGATTATATTGTGATTTTGACTGTTTTTAGACCACTGAGATTGGTTCGGTGTTTATTCTCAGCGTAGTCGGCTAGGAAAACGAAAAACCTACCTCATCTAATTTAAATAATAAATTACATTTAAAACTGTTATTATTTACCATTTTCTATACCTATAGATACATAGAAATTTACTTACAAATAAATAAAATTGAAATGTCTGTAATGTCTAAATAACAGCTTTTTACTAAATGACTAAGATAGTATATGGCATCTACTTAGGTAACTACTTATAACAAAAAAACATGTTTTTAAGTTTATGTCTGTGTCTGTTAGTGCCGGCTAATCTCCGAAAAGGCTTTGCTGGTTTGACAGGACTTTAACTGGCAGATAGCTGGAAGGAGTAACATAGGCGTTTTGTGTCGATGGCATGTTCTCTTGGGATACAATCCGACAACCACGTGGGTGAAGCCGCGGGCACAGCTAGTAGAAAAAAAATGGTTAAATATAAATGGATAGTAAGTCTACTATTTTTGTCTCCAGGTGGCGTGGGAACCGATACTGCCGCACAGCAACTTTTTTATAATAGCTTTTACGATAGTATTTCATTTTTTGAATACAATGTCCTTTGCTTTTATCACTACTACTCTGTCACAGGATTGTAAGTATACACATTTATATAACGTTCTCATATAAAGAAGATCCAGTGTGCGGTGAAATACAGCCGCGATATTTCTAGGTCTGTACAAAAGTGGACTAAATCGTGAGATTACTATCCTAGTTACTGTGGCGTCATCTACAATGCCACATGCGAACTACGCATTAAAGACTTGACACACAGGAGGGATGTGGCGCCATCTACAATTCCACATGCGAACTACTCATCAAAGACTTGACGTCACACAAATGCTACATCGCGCAATCAGAGTTTACCGCGCGACTCGTATTTATACAACATCCCGACATCAACCGTTGGGCAGTTGCCTACCAGACACAAGACCCGTCTAGTCGGAGAATCCTCCCTTTTTTTTTTTTTTGTCTTTTCCATAGAGTATGAGTGAACTTTACACCCTGTTTCTTATACCTCTTATTATAAAAATGTGAAAGGTTGTTTAGATGTTTATTACTCAATCACGCAACAATAAAAAAAAAAAAAAAAAAAAATAAAGTTTATTTGGAACAACTTAAGTTTACAATAATATACAAAGGAAAACGAAGATAGCCACAAAAGTAAAATACTGTGGCGCAGCTATCAACGCCCAACTCAAAAAAATAAAAATACATAGACATTGTTCCAGACAAGACAACAAATAAAAAAATACAAAAAAATACAAAGAAAGGTAATTAATAATTTTACATAAGAAATTACATTTTTAAAGTGAAGTAAAAAACAAAATACTCTAATGTGGAGGTTACCATATAGTATAAGTGTAGAGTGGAGGTGGGGTGAAGTGTGTGTGTATATGTGTGTGTGTGTGTGTGAGTGAGTGTGTGTGTGTGTGTGTGCGTGTGTGTGTGTGTGTGTGTGTGTGTGTGTGTGTGTGTGTTTACCGTGTTTATGATACCATAAGTTGCTCAGTTTCTTGATAAGACAAAGATTTAAGCCAGTCAGTCAATTTTCTCTTCAGCAGATTTTTAGTCATAGGGTAAATATTAAATCTTATATTTATGTCATTGTAAAGTTTAGAGCTGGTATGGTTAAAGTGGCGACTAACCAATGCTAACCTGCAGAGCTCAGTCTTACAAACTCTGTCGGGACGCCGCTTCTTTGTTTGGGGCTGAGCGACGTAAGGCAGAAGCAGGTGTTTCTTATAGACTGTTTGTAGGACGAACAACTGTCTCACCGTGAGGACCTCACAAAGTGAGTACAGTTCAGAGGTCGGAAATCTAATAGGTTTTTTTGCTAGTACTTTTAAAACTGCTCTCTGAGCCCTCTCTAGCCGCAGCATGGTTGTCTTGTGAGTTCCTCCCCATGTAGTTATACAGTAACTGAGAACTGATTGAGCGAGGGCAAAGTAAACCATTTTTAGGGATTGGAAATCAGCAGCGGCCCGAAGTTTTTTAAATAAATAAATTAATCTCCTGACTCGAACCAGAACAGAGTTAACCTGTTTTTTCCACGACAAGAGACTGTCCAATATAACCCCAAGGTATTTGATGCTGTCAGACCTTTCTATTTGGGCACATTTACAGATGTTGCCCACTGTACACACATGGGCCCTGATCTTAAACGATAGAGGTGGTTGATTAGTAATACTCGGAGTAAATGAGATGAACTTGGTCTTAGAGATATTGAGCGTGAGCAGATTCGAGGCTAACCACTTCATAACCATTTCAAGAGCCAGTTCTGCCCTCTCACGAGTCTCCGACCAGTCCTTGCCATGGATTATTAGAGCTGTGTCATCCGCATATGTAATAATTTTTGTGTTTGGGATAGATAACTGACACAGCTCATTAACATATATGAGGAAGAGGGTTGGTCCTAGGACACTGCCCTGGGGAACCCCAAAAGTTAAATTTTCTTCATCGCTAATGACTGACCCAATCTTTACTACCTGTTTTCTCCCGGAAGTGTAGCTACGAAAGATTTCGAGGGCAATGCCGCGAATGCCAATTTGTTCCATCTTGTCAATCAATTTAGGGACAGAAACGGTGTCGAAGGCCTTCGATAGATCCAGGAAAACACCAAGGGGATTCTGCTTATTATTGAGGTGTTCGACTACTGTATTTGTGAGATCCAAAGTAGCGTCTTCTGTTGATTTTCCCGTTCTAAAACCGTATTGATTTCTGGCCAAGATGTTGAATTTAGCGAGGAATTTCACAAGCCTCACGTTGATAACTTTCTCGAATATTTTCGAGATGGTTGTAAGGACGGATATAGGCCTGTAATTTGAAACAAGATCCTTTTCTCCTCCCTTGTGAACAGGGTGGACTATGGCAGTTTTGAAAACGTCAGGAAAAATACCAGAGGATAATGGCTCACCGGTTTTTAATACAGATAGATTATACCCTGGATACACATAGGATAATTTTTATCCCTGTAATACGTTCCCATGGGATAAGTTTTGAGCTTCACGCGGGCGAAGACGCTGGCAAGAACTAGTTTTATAATAAAGCAACTCCATTATAGAATGACAGTGAAAGACTCAACCTGAACAGCTAAATACCTATGTTTGAAGGGTAGGAAAAATGATAATTAAAGTTTGAAATTGTAAAAACCAGAGTATTGAATTAGACATTTATGTCAACGCAGTAAACCAATTTTCATTCGGCGACAAATCAAGCTGTAAATTTTGACCTCGCATTCTAGGAAAGTTTTTTCATACAATGAGAAGACAGCTTCTTATATTAGAAATGTATAGCTTAGTTTGTCTCCGTGCCTCCGTGCGTTTGTACCTAGTTACCTACATAATTTTTTTAACATTTTGTAGAGGTCATTTCAGTGAAGCCATGTTTATTTGTTTCAGTTCTGCACGCAGACTGTGTAGGTCTCGTACTATACTTGTCTACATTTATTTTTGACTTCTTGTGGTTTCCCTACAAAGAATACACGTTTTTATTATGCTGTATACTGCCACATGCACCCATCTATTTGTTCTGGGACGAAGTCCTTTATTTGGAAAAGATCGGTAAGTAGGTACAACTTGATTGTCTTTCAATTACAAGGCATTTTTGAATTATCAAGGAGTGGATTAGGCAGAGAGATGAGGCTGGAGAAAATGAGTTGCCCATAACACAGCGTCGTAGGTCTCCATGGAGAAGACCGGGCCTTCTATTAAATCAAAACTTTTTGTTACATCATTCAAGTTGAAATTATACACTTTAGAACGATGTAGAAAGAAGTCCGTTGTCTCTATTCCAAGGTGGGTACATCTCCAGGTACGTGTGTTGCCGGACGTAAAAGAATGGCACCATCCTATTTCTTCCCGTGGGTGTCGTAGAAGGCGACTAAGGGACTTACTAGGGAATAGGCAGCAGCGTTCTCTATGCATTTTACCACCACACTGCGATCGCCAACCCACCTGCCAAGCATGGCGATTATGGCAAAACCCCCCACTTTGGGGGAGGCTTATGTCCAGCACTGGACGTCTTTCGGCTGATATGATGATACATCTCCAGGTATGGCATTCCGAGACATAGCGGTCACGTGAGAGCCACAAGTCTACGTCATCACCGCTGTGTTACCAGTAGTGTGTAATAAATAACTCCCCAGCCACCTTTATTACCTGTGCGAATCCCATAAAAGAATGAGGTTTTAATTAACAATTACGTTGACAGCGTTGGTTCTGTGGTCGCGAGAGCTACTGCTGATCAAAAGCTCCTGGTTTTGATTTCTGTCAGGCAAAGTGTTTGTGGATTTTTTCAATAGGAAATTCTCATTGGCATCCCGGAGTCTTGTTTGTGTCCGGCTGAGTAATAGATAGGTATCAAGGTATGGCTAGGACATGGGACTTAAAGCAACTGGCGATATGATATTTTTTTGATATTTTTAATGTTATTTTTTACGGTTTTTAGGCGTAGGCACCCAGATTTGGAATATTCAAAAACGCCATATCGACAACTTTTCGGTGTTAATAGTGTGGATACTCTTCCTAGTTCAATTAGATGTGACAACAACCCTTGCATGGTACTTAGACCTAGTCAGGCCGGGGTGTTATGGCGTTCCTAAGCAGTGGAACTTTTATTTCAAGGTAATTTTGATTCTGTATGTTAAGTGTTAATGGTCTGGTTTTTTCTAAAACGCTTTTTTTCTTTCGCTTGTCGCAGGTAAGTGGAAAAAAGAAGTCAAGGGTTTGATAACAAGGAACACATAGTTGAGAGCTAAGGAATACATATACCTATAGGATTAATAATGCTGGAACTAGGGCCGAAGCACTCATCGGAGACAATTCACGTTGTTTCCATGATTGCCAGATCACGCTCAGGATGCCGTGCCACGTGACATCGTGACTTGTACGGACTCACATACTCAGATGGTGTGAAAGTCTCGAGAAGAGCTCACTATAAAAATGATCCTATGAATGAAACGCAAAACCAACCAACGCCATACTGTATACAAAAGTAACTAGTTACAATAATAATCGGTTTTGAAACTAGTTAATCGTATCCACGAAACTACGCATAACCGATTACGCCCAAAACACGTTGCGACCCACGTCTACTATGAAGTAGTCTTGCCGTATTTGTGGAAATCGCGGACGGTCGTTCGCTCGCGGAGAATGTTAACACCGCGATTCAGAAAGCGGCGTCATCGGCACAGTGACATCTAGTATCGCGTTTTGGAGTTATCAGCGGTTCTGAATTTTCGTTGCGTGCGTCATACTGAGATGATAATTAGTTGAGGTAATAATTTTATTACCTCAACTAATACAATTTATACATCAAACGCGCACGTGTTTTTGAAAATAAAAAATACAAATGATCACTTCCCAAACAATTTTCCTCATAATTTCGTTTGCCAAATTGATACCTACTTAGCAAATATACTCTTCAAAATACTTATTGTAATGAAACCCTAATGTTTGGCAATTGAACGTTTAAACAATAACTTGCTTAAATGCTTAGGTACCAACTAGTACTTTTACCAATTTTAAATTAGGCAAATATTTCAGTTGGTATAACATATTTTAAACAAAATAAAATAAGTCAAATATTTAGTATTGTGAGGTTATAATAATATTAATATTGTAATTCTGGTAGTAGTTTCTGGCGCTGTGTGGTCACAGTTCTAGACTAACCTAATCTAATTTCCAAACAATCTTATTTTAGTCTTATATTTTTGTTAATAAAAATCTTTTGAATAATTGAAGAATTTAATACAACAACCACCTTTGTCAAAATTCCATGTTAATTATATCGCACGCCTAACAAAACTCGCGCGCAAAACATTTCGATGGTTTTCAGGTGTTTATGGTGTTATTTTTATTTTCTTCATTTCTTGGTCTTAAATTGTAGAGAGATGTATAACGAATTTAACTGATATAATAGTTTAATTAAATTATTTAGATGAAATGAATAAATGAAGTTTATTTTCTAACGTTTCGTCTTACGTCAGTTTAGTATAAAAATTTGTGATCAATTTTCTAAATTTTTGCACACTAATATTTAATAATTCAGTTTAGTATCAGTAAATATTTAGTACTTATTACATTTTAAAAGTAAAACGGAAATAAAAACAAAGAAATATTTCGCAAAACACCTTTATATTTGTTAATGTAAAATAACAGTTTAGATTTAAGTTTTATCGTAATTGCTTTCTTAACTAACTTATTAACAACAGTAGTTATAATAATAATCAGTCGTAATACGAACTTAATAATCAGGCCCACAGCACTAGCCACCAGCACTGGCCCGCAGCACTAGCCGCCAGCGTAGGCCGCCAGCACTGGCCTGAGCACTTGCTGCCAGCACTGGCCCGAGCACTTGCCAACAGCACTGGCCCGAGCACTTGCTGCCAGCACTTGCCCGAGAACTTGCCGCCAGCACTGGCCCGAGCACTTGCCCAAGCACTTGTCGCCAGCACTGGCCCGAGCACTTGCCCGAGCACTTGCCCGAGCACATGCCCGGGCACTTGCCCGAGCACTTGCCCGAGCACTTGCCCGAGCACTTGCCCGAGCACTGGCCCGAGCACTTACCCGAGCACTGGTCACCAGCACTAGCCCGAGCACTTGCCCGAGCACTGGCCCGAGCACTTGCCCGAGCATTTGCCCGAGCACTGGCCCGAGCACTTGCCCGAGCACTTGCCCGAGCACTTGCCCGAGCACTGGCCCGAGCACTGGCCCGAGCCCTTGCCCGAGCACTGGCCCGAGCACTTGCCCGAGCACTGGCCCGAGCACTTGCCCGAGCACTGGCTCGAGCACTTGCCCGAGCACTTGCCCGAGCACTTGCCCGAGCACTTGCCCGAGCACTTGCCCGAGCACTGGCCCGAGCACTTGCCCGAGCACTGGCCCGAGCACTTGCCCGAGCACTGGCCCGAGCACTTGCCCGAGCACTGGCCCGAGCACTTGCCCGAGCACTTGCCCGAGCACTTGCCCGAGCACTTGCCCGAGCACTGGCCCGAGCACTTGCCCGAGCACTTGCCCGAGCACTTGCCCGAGCACTGGCCCGAGCACTTGCCCGAGCACTGGCCCGAGCACTTGCCCGAGCACTTGCCCGAGCACTTGCCCGAGCACTTGCCCGAGCACTTGCCCAAGCACTTGCCCAAGCACTTGCCCGAGCACTGGCCCGAGCACTTGCCCGAGCACTTGCCCGAGCACTGGCTCGAGCAATTGCCCGAGCACTGGCTCGAGCACTTGCCCGAGCACTTGCCCGAGCACTTACCCGAGCACTTGCCCGAGCACTGGCCCGAGCACTTGCCCGAGCACTGGCCCGAGCACTTGCCCGAGCACTTGCCCGAGCACTGGCCCGAGCACTTGCCCGAGCACTGGCCCGAGCACTTGCCCGAGCACTGGCCCGAGCACTTGCCCGAGCATTTGCCCGAGCACTTAGCCGAGCACTTGCCGCCAGCACTGGCCCGAGCACTTGCCGCCAGCACTGGCCCGAGCACTTGCCACCAGCACTGGCCCGAGCACTTGCCCGAGCACTTGCCCGAGCACTTGCCCGAGCACTTGCCCGAGCACTGGCCCGAGCACTTGCCCGAGCACTTGCCCGAGCACTTGCCCGAGCACTGGCCCGAGCACTTGCCCGAGCACTTGCCCGAGCACTTGCCCGAGCACTTGCCCGAGCACTGGCCCGAGCACTTGCCCGAGCACTGGCCCGAGCACTTGCCCGAGCATTTGCCCGAGCACTACTTGCCCGAGCACTTGCCCGAGCACTTGCCCGAGCACTTGCCCGAGCACTGGCCCGAGCACTTGCCCGAGCACTTGCCCGAGCACTGGCCCGAGCACTTACCCGAGCACTGGTCACCAGCACTGGCCCGAGCACTTGCCCGAGCACTGGCCCGAGCACTTGCCCGAGCATTTGCCCGAGCACTACTTGCCCGAGCACTTGCCGCCAGCACTGGCCCGAGCACTTACCCGAGCACTGGTCACCAGCACTTGCCCGAGCATTTGCCCGAGCACTTGCCCGAGCACTTGCCCGAGCACTTGCCCGAGCACTTGCTCGAGCACTTGCCCGAGCACTTGCCCGAGCACTGGCCCGAGCACTTGCCCGAGCACTGGCCCGAGCACTTGCCCGAGCACTTGCCTGAGCACTTGCCGCCAGCACTGGCCCGAGCACTTGCCCGAGCACTGGCCCGAGCACTTGCCCGAGCACTAACCCTAGCACTTGCCCAAGCACTTGCCCGAGCACATGCCCGAGCACTTGCCCGAGCACTTGCCCGAGCACTGGCCCGAGCACTTGCTCGAGCACTTGCCCGAGCACTGGCCCGAGCACTTGCCCGAGCACTGGCCCGAGCACTTGCCCGAGCACTGGCCCGAGCACTTGCCCGAGCACTTGCCTGAGCCCTTGCCCGAGCACTGGCCCGAGCACTTGCCCGAGCACTGGCCCGAGCACTTGCCCGAGCACTGGCTCGAGCACTTGCCCGAGCACTTGCCCGAGCACTTGCCCGAGCACTTGCCCGAGCACTTGCCCGAGCACTGGCCCGAGCACTTGCCCGAGCACTGGCCCGAGCACTTGCCCGAGCACTGGCCCGAGCACTTGCCCGAGCACTTGCCCGAGCACTTGCCCGAGCACTTGCCCGAGCACTGGCCCGAGCACTTGCCCGAGCACTTGCCCGAGCACTTGCCCGAGCACTGGCCCGAGCACTTGCCCGAGCACTGGCCCGAGCACTTGCCCGAGCACTTGCCCGAGCACTTGCCCGAGCACTTGCCCGAGCACTTGCCCGAGCACTTGCCCGAGCACTTGCCCGAGCACTTGCCCGAGCACTGGCCCGAGCACTTGCCCGAGCACTTGCCCGAGCACTGGCTCGAGCACTTGCCCGAGCACTGGCTCGAGCACTTGCCCGAGCACTTGCCCGAGCACTTACCCAAGCACTTGCCCGAGCACTGGCCCGAGCACTTGCCCGAGCACTGGCCCGAGCACTGGCCCGAGCACCACCCGTGTTCCCTCAGTTGCCTGTGTGCCACGGGCCGCGGTATCTCTTTCGAACAACCCGTATCCCTGGCTGGCACCGGCCCTTGCGAGCCCCATCAGTTGTTGCTGACATCTCTTTGAGGCGCGCGTGGAACACAACGTGCCGTCGACCCGGGCTTGGTCCGTACCGGACAGCGAGCTACCCCTTACTTGCCGTCCTCAAGACGGCAAGTAAGGGGTAGCTCGCTGTCCGGTTGCCCGCGCTGGATCCACCCTTAAGAGTATTAATCGTCTTTACCTCTGAAATTGCAAATTCAACCGAAAATACCTCAATGTTTTGTTTCTCTTTAGTGTCAATAAAAAGAAAACTTGACGAGTGAAATGGTAATTGGTCTAAGGCACTTTTGTTTTTGCTACGGCGGCTTTTGCTACGGTGAACTGGAAGCGCGGTGGCCGCCACATAGCGTCCGCAATTTATCGCCGAATGATGTCATTGATACGTTATTTATGAGAGTGTGCTTGAGTGTTGGTGTGTTTGGGGGACAGAGCGTTTTTTGGCACCTTAAGATCGAACCTTGCTGCCATCATGTTAGCCCTCACTGCAGCTATTTCGTGGCCTTCTAAGAAACCGTAGCTTTTAAGTAACATTTTTTGCCATATTGACATAAGTCATTTTGAATTGTAGAAAGAGTACTGGTGCCCCAAAAATAAACGAAAATCAATAGCGCTGCCGTCTTACCTCACGAGAAGAAATGATACGAACTTTGAAAAGTTACCCAGAAAAGCTGAAATTGCTCTTCAAGTTTTGAATGTCTCCAAGGTATTTTTCGGATTGTTTTATACAGAGTCAAGGGCGTTCCCTCCCAACGTTTCCACTGACAAAAGCCTTGTAAATATCTTGTGTTAGTCGCCTTTCATTGATTTTCTTAACATGACTAAACCATCTAATCATTCAAGTTCTGATACTGTAGCTTAATTTGAGTAAATAACTTTTGATTTTGAAACTACATCCTTTTTTGTTCAATACCCTTTCTACGGGGATACGTGACACACGGTAAATTCAGGCGCTGCATTAACTTTATCAGCATCCCTCATAATATCTGTTCTATATTTTCAGTTTGTGCTTGAAAATCTATGGTGAGTTGTTTATAATATTTATATACCTAGTAGGTAGTAGTTAGAGGTATACTGGGTGCAAAAAGTATTTCTGTTGCAAATCTTGAAACCATTATGCACTTCCGGTTTCTGGAAACCAGAGCAATTTAATTTGTGATTTGTAGCATAAACTACTTATAAAGCCCCCACTTCTGGGACACAGGTCTCCTCTATGGGAGAGGGGGCTATAGCCGCACCGGACTGGGCTCAGTGCGGTTGCCGCATGTCACATGTTTCCTAACTTTTGGTTCTAAGTCATGCTGGTTTCCTCACGATGTTTTCCTTCACCGTTTTTATTGATTAAATACACAAAATAACCCCTGGGTTCGAACTCACGACCAACTGACTCGCCAAGTCGAAGCCAAAACAACAGGGCCACCACTGCTCTCCATGAAGATGTGCAACCAGGGAAATTAATTGTGAAACAAATTGACATTTCATACAAGTGTTGAAAAATTACAGTTGTAATTTGAATGACGGAGACTTAAAGTTGGCACTTACTTAGTTAATTTTCTTGACTTTACCCAGTTACCAAAATAATATTACTTGATGCAAGATGTTTTAACTTTGTAGGTTTCCTGAAACCCATTCTTCTTTTGACGTTATAATAAAATGTCTTTTGTCCAAAATCATAATGATAACCAAAGATGAATTCAAGAATAAGAAAAGTAGTTATTCCCTTTTTTCAGGTATATAAACGGTTTGGATGCAAAGCAGTAATAGCATTGAACTCAGTTACATTTGACTGCTATAAAGGCGAAGTTACTATGCTTTTGGGAGCCAATGGAGCTGGTAAAACAACCCTTATGCATATTGTCACAGGTTTGATAATTGTTTATTTTGTTTTGGTATTTCACCATCTTCAAGAAACTTAGAGCTTATTTATTTGCGGTGTTTAAAAAAATAACGAAATTGAAGGACATTTACAAGTATCCGCTGATAAACACTAAGGGCTGAAACTGCGTTAAGCGGGCGCCCGCGACGGCCATCCGTCGCGTGTCTACGCGCGTGGACACGCGGATAGGCTCCGTGGGAACGCGACGGTCCCACGACGTCTCCATATTGTGTGGCCGTATCTCTGGCAACAGGTGGCTACATGTTGTCATTGCCCTAATTTGCTGGATGTAGTCGTGTCGTCATAGTTAACGAGAATTGCCCAAGATGGAGCAATCTTAGTTGCTCGTGTAAGCGCACCTTTAAACAACATACAATCTGTCACTGACGTAAGAAAATTTTAATTTCGCGGGTTACTTTCCCTTATCCTACTTAATTTTACGTATCTTTACCCACTAGGCCCATTCCTGTTTCAGGAATGTTCTCGGCCACTGAAGGCATTGTCTATCTGAACGGCTTTGCTGTTGCGAACAAAATCACGGAGCATCGGCACCGCATGCGCTTGTGTATGCAACAGAATATCTGCTTCAGACACCTCACTGTTAAGGAGAACATCATGTTCTTTAGAAAGGTTTTTTTTTTGTAATTGTAGAAATCTTAAACTCATAATTATAAGTAGAATGTTCCCAATGCTGGGACACCGGCCTCATCTCAGTAAGCGGGAGTTGGCCATTATCCACCACGAGGGCCTAGTGCGTGTTGGTAGATGTCACATGTCTTCTAGTATGTGCTGGTTTCCTCACGATGATTTTCCTTCACCGTTTTGAGAGCAGCGGTGATGAACTAATTTACACAAAGTGAAGCGTCTGTCGGGGTTAGAACCTACGACTTACAACTCGTAAGTCTTAGCCGTTACCACTGAGCCACCACTGTTTTGCTGCTTAATCTTAACTACTTCCAAAAAAAAAAAAATCTTTGGACTGTAACTGACCTACAAGGGTTTTTTTTGACCCACCCGTGTTCCCTCAGTTGCCTGTGTGCCAGGGGCTGCGGTATCTCTTTCGAACAACCCGCGCCCCTGGCAGGCATCGGCCCTTGCGGGCCCCGCCAGTTGGTGCTGACATCTCTTTGAGGCGCGCGTGAAACACAACGCGCTATCGACCCGGGCTTGGTCCTTACCGGACAGCGAGCTACCCATTACTCGCCGTCCGCAAGCCCGCGCCTACGGTGGCCGGGAATCAGCCTGAGATTCCCGACGTCCAGGGCATCTCCTGCGAAGGCTACGGCCGTGAGGGCGCAAGTACTCCCACTTTGCGAGCATCACTGCTTCGCTGAAGAAGGTGACGGCAACCCATGCACTCTCGCTCCGTACCATGGCCTGGACCAGGGCCGGACGCGAGAGATCGCCGCCGCCGATCGCCTCCACGAGGACACGGTGGTGCTCCGCCTAAGCCGAGCAGACCTACCCCGTATGCTCCACCGTGTCCTCAGGGCGATCTTCGTAATGGAAACACCCGGGCGTTTCCACCCGCCTTATCCGAAACAGGAACCTCCCGAAACAACCGTGTCCGGTGAGGACCTGTGTCAGGCGGAAGGTGAGGACGCCATGCCGCCTCTCAAGCCACTCCTCAAAGAGGGGACTTACCGCCGCAATCGTGGCGTGCCCAGACCTACAAGGGTTTGATTTATACAATTGCTAGACATATTAAACAATTTAAATTCTTTCGTATATGTAATCGATTCTTTATCGTATTTAATTGTAAATATGTACAACTCCAGCAGGCTTAGCATAACACTTTCTATTTCTACGAAGAATCGACAGTGCTTTTTCTGTACAAAGTCACATTTCGTTTCTCCATTTTTGACATCACACCGTAGATATCCTTCTACAATCTGTCATTTTGTCTTTCGTTTCTAACGATCTTTGTCTAGGTTCTTTTATATGTAGACTTTTTAGAAGAATATTTCTTCACGAACTGTCAAAATCACACTGACAAAAAGCTTTCTACTAGACGGCCACCGAGTTCATACGATTATCTACAAAATCATGATTCGTTTAGAACGCATAACTGTGATATTTAATAGAAGAACATAGCTATCTTTTCCTATTGTACATAATTTAGTTAATAGTCATGTCTGTTCTTCCGTCGACAAATCACACACATCTACCGACCACACACATTTCACAAGTCCCTTGTCGCCCCATTAACCGGACTAAAGTCTAGGCTCCGGGGTTCTACTGAGAAATTCCTGACTGAAAAACCCAATAGCTGACTCTGCCCGACATGGAAATTGATCCCAAGACCCCACGCTCAACAGTAGTGCTTGCGACCACTAGACTAACGGGGCAGTACTTTTTTAATCCATATTAATACCTTTCACGCCTTAAACCGCTGAAGTGATCGTCATTGTAGGTTTAACTGTCTAGCTAGCGTAGATAGACATTTTTTTTCCGACCGCTTTCGAGACCGCTTTCCATAACCTTGGCCTAGCTTAGCTAGCTTATGGAAGGCTTATGGAAAGCGGCCTAATATTTCATGGTGTTTTCAAAATTACAGCTAAGAAGAAAAACAGAAAAGGGTTTCAGTGTGGAACTACTGCTGAAAAGGCTCAAATTGGTTAAAATAGCTAATCATTATGGCTCACAACTGACCGAAAAGAACATGAGGTGTTTGCAGGTAGGTCATACTAATAACAAACCAGCTTTCAAGGAAACAAACATTTATAAAAAACCAACCGATGTCACCGAATTTCGAAGTTAAAGTTATTTTTCACTTTGCAGTGTTTTTTCGGAAGGTGGTTGTTTTTTTATTTGGAAAAAGCTTTTGTTTTTCACTTTTTAGTTATGGTACCTACTCCACACCAATTCGTATACCACTATTTGCTTTGTAAACAACAGTAGCAGGAAGAGCAGCATGTCAACGAGGTGCATAAAGTAGATTAAAAACGTATTAACGAGGCTGACGCAAAAACGATCATAGCAAAGTTAATAAAATTTACATGGGACCAACCCTGAAGCATATCCTATCCATAAAAAAATTCGAAATCCATCCACAATTGACGGAGATACCATACAAAAAAGAAAACATACAGACAAATCGACAACCTTCTCCTTTTTGAAGTCGGTAAAAAAAAGAACTGAAAATGATGACATTATTTTTAATATTGATGGATGATATTTTGGCTTTGGTGTTGCATTTCTGGAACGAAGTTCCTTAAGGCAGCTTGCGGTAGGCGTAAACTTGTAGAAAGCGCCTCGTTGACGCATGTCGCTCATGCACTAATAAAGCAGTGAACGGTCACACAATCGGTTTCAATAAGTGAAATGTTTTTGATTTCATGTATTATTTTATTTTTCCCTTACACACGCTGTCTACATCTTTTCATCTCCTCTCCTATATCAGTTAAGCTGGAAAATATGTCTTTAGAAATAAGCATCGCTTTTATGCCATTTTTTCTGCTCTTTTCTTCAATCACTGAAAATGACAGATTTTCATGATGGCCGCAATAATATGACGGAGCCGCTATTCTAGGACACTGTAGCTTTAGTACCAATATGGACACTTGGAACGGCCCTTCCAATAGTGAAATGGAAGTATTTTTACGTGTCGCTCTTGTGTTTACAAAACAAAAGCATAAGTACCAATTAATTATAGAATCGAACAATCTAAAACCGCAATTCGATAAACGAGCAATTCTTTTATATATAGGTATATGATTTGAATCTCGGAAACGGTTCTAACGATTTTCATGAAATTTAGTATGCAGGAGGCTTCGGGGGCGATAAATCGATGTAACTAGGTTTAATTTTTAGAAAACTTCAAACCAAAAACAAAAGGTCATCCAGATATTTTCTATAAAATTAAGTGCCACATTAGCTAACGAAACTTCGTGGTTTTAAGCCTTCTTACATAGTTCTTATGTTGAAGGTTGCATGTGTGTTGGCGGGAGATGCCGATGTGCTAGTGTTGGATGAGCCAACAACCGGCATGGATGTCGAAGTGCGGCATCGTCTATGGGACTTGCTTATGGTATGAGCTTGGAGTTTATATTTTTATTCAGTAGCTATTAAAATCGCTCTTCGCGTCTTGTTGTGTGTTGGTTTAGCATAATCAGCTTATAATGTACCCCGGTGTGAAACAGGCCGCCTCTTTGTGAGAGGAAGTGGGCCATAATCCACTACGCGGGCCCAAAGCCGGTTGGTAGATGCGTGATGATTATGTTATCATGTATAAAATATCCCTATCACAACCTTCCAGATGAAATTATTGTAGATACCAAATCAAAATTAATTGTATAGTTTACAAGAACTGAGCAGTGGTGGTCCAGTGGTAATGGCTGCGACTTTAGAGGTGTAGGTTGTAGGTTCGATCCTCACCAAGGAACTTGACTATGTGTAAATTATTACACCACTGCTCTGGAAACGGTGAAGGAAAACATCGTGAGGAAACCGGCATGTTCTAGAACCAAAAATTCAAAGACATGTGACATCTACCAACCCGCACTGGGCACGTGTAATGGGTTAAGGCCCACTGAGTGTGACAGAGAGGAGGCCTGTGTTCTAGCAGAGAGAAATTTATAAGCTAATTAAGATTATAAATCATCATACGCACGACCGCTGAGCCTGATCACGTCCTGATCAATACCCGGTCGAATACATTTTGCCGGCTTATTCCAGTTTTCCCCCCTGAGAGAATTCCCCTCAGGGGGGAAAACTGGACTCTAATATAAAAGAAGTCCAGAAAGTCCCCTTTTCATTTTAAGTTAGTCCACTTTTCCCCCCTGAGAGAATCTCTCTCAAGGGGGAAAACTGGACTTTAATATAAAAGAAATCCAGAAAGTCCCCTTTTCATTTTGGATCATTCCACTTTTCCCCCTCATTTTTAGTTTTGATTTGTACGGCTTATTCCACTTTTCCCCCCTGAGAGAATCCCCCTCAGGGGGGAAAACTGGACCCTAATATAAAAGATGTCCAGAAAGTCCCCTTTTAATTTTAAGTGAGTCCACTTTTCCCCCCTGAGAGAATCTCTCTCAAGGGGGAAAACTGGACCTTAATATAAAAGAAATCCAGAAAGTCCCCTTTTCATTTTGGATCATTCCACTTTTCCCCCTCACTTTTAGTTTTCGATTTCTACGCTCTTAAAGTAAAAAAAATTGTGAAAAAAAAGATACAATGAGACAAATAAAAAAACAACTGTATAATATATAATCATTAATCAGTCTTTGGTTAAACAGAATTTTGTTTTGATTTCTACGATCTTGAAGTAAATAAAAAAAAATCGGAAACAATGTAATTAACAAAAAAACGACAATATAATATACATGCATTAATCAGTCTTTTTTTTTCACAGAATTTTGTTATAATAAAATGAGATTAAGAGTAAAAACAATCACAAACCAACAGGGATGAGGGAAATCGGTTGATTTTTGCAATAATAATAATAATTAAAAGAGTTTAATCAAAGTACACACCTAGAAAAACTAAGTTATTTTGCAAATCCTCCTTGAAAGTTTCCCTTAAAAACATCACTTACTTAGATATAAAACAATTTTATCATGTTTTTCGGAAATTTGCAGAAAGTAAAAATAGAGTAGAAAGATAAAGAAAAAAAAATAAATAAAACAATCACTTGTAGACGACAACACGGTTGACTAGTAATTAGACAGTTTACGAATACTTAAAAAAAATACATTATTTATACGTACAAAAATATTAAAAAAAACGATCTAAGTAATACTAATAACATCAAAAAATACTAACAATTCAAAGTAGAAATAAATCTTATAGGTAATGCACAAAGAGTAAAACAATCACAAACGTACAACAAAAATAAAAACTATGTAAGTAATGCTAATAACAATCAAAAATACTATGAATTCAAAGTAAAAATAAATAATAGGGGTAGGTAATGCACCGAAAGCTGTACAGAGAGTTCGTGGTTGGTCACACTAGGTTGAGGTTTTGTGAGTGCACGTGTTTTATGATCTTGTTTACGTAAAGTTGCTGTTTCGTTTCCAGGAAGAGGTCCGTGAGAAATAATACCAATGGTACCTACGAACCTAATATACTATTGGTATTATTTTAAAATAATTTGTTTGTAATTTAAAATAATATGGTATGTTCAATTAGTGATTTTCTTAAAGTCATTAATGTTGTTGCTTGTGACTTCGGTTATATTGCGTTCCCCAGGGAATTTTAAAGTATCTATGTACTTTAAAATTTCGAAACAAAAGTATCCTATGTGTTTTCTCAATCTCCAAACCAAGTTTCATAACAATCGATCAAGCCATTGTTGCGGCAGCGTAAAGAGCTATCAAATCAAATAAACAAACAAACGCACTTTCACCGTTATATATTATAGTAAGAATCCTTGCTAATATTATAAACGCGAAAGTGAGTTTTTTTGTTAAGCTTTCACGCTAAAACGACTGAACGGACTTGAATGAAATTTGGCACATAGGTAGACCATGACCTGGATAAAAGGACATAGGATTATTTATCCCGATATTCCTACGGGATAGAGCTAGACTGTGGGTGTAACCGCGGGGCGCAGCTAGGTATGAATAAATAAGGAAGAATAACGTGTCTGCCTATTTAAAGTATTTAAACTCGAATTACATAAAATAATTCAGTATACATTTTACATTAGCTTTATTGAATATGTCGACGAAGGGCTGCTTGGCGGTGCTCCTATTAGTGTGTGAATGGTTAAAAATTATTCCCAAGCTCGCTTCGCTGGCTCCTGCATTCTAGGTTTTCTAAGTAAAATATCTGCCGGCGCCCGCGGTAAATATTTTAGCAACCAGCACCGGCGAACAAATCGGTGCCCAGCACCGGTAGCAGAAGCACTCCTTAAATTTTAATGACCTCAGGGGGGATTTCTGGACGTTGGTTTTTCAGATTCCAGTTTTCCCCCCTAAGGGGGATTATCAGGGGGGAATTCCAGACTTATATTTTTTATAGATTCCAGTTTTCCCCCTCAGAGGCATTTTCAGGGGGGATTTGTGGAATAAGTATTTTTTCAATTCCAGTTTTCCCCCCTAAGGGGGATTATCAGGGGGGAATTCCACACTTTTTATTTATAGATTCCAGTTTTCCCCCTAAGGGGGATTTTTAGGGGGGATTTGTGGAATAAGCCGATTTGTACGCTCTTAAAGTACATAAAACATAGTTATGTACTTTAAGAGCGTACAAATAAGTAGGTTTCATTGGATTTTGTTTTGTTTTCGACTCATAACGACAGCATTGGCTGGTTTTTCTTCGATGTTCTGAATACTGCTAAGGAGGACGTTGCACCAATTGGTCTTTCCAGCTAAAGCTAAATAGAAAGTGGTGAAGGGGCGGCGCTTTTGGTGATTTTGACGTTCAAGAAGTGCTGATTCTCGGCTCTATTTGAATAAATAACTCTTGAATTTGTTTCTCCAGATATTGCGTGGCCACAAGACTATACTTATGTCGACGTCCTGCTTAGAAGAAGCGAACGCTTTGGGTGACAGGATTGCTATTCTAGACAAGGGCGTGCTCAAATGTCACGGCAGTCCAACGTTCCTCAAAAATATTATTGGTAAGTATGTAATTGTATGTAACTTTGACTTCAATTAGATCCTGTAGAAACATTGGTTATTGAGGGTAGACATACACACATACATAAACTCAGGCCTTTTTCCCATGGGGGTAGGTAGAAACTACAGAACGCCACGATCCTTACATACTCCTTTTGCCTCGTTTATGTTCGTTGCGTTGCTGAAGAACTCATCAATAATACAATATATGTCTTCTTAGGGCGTCCCCCTTCCGGCGTTTCCACTCACATCTGCCATGTAAATACCTTTTGTAAGCCGTCCTTCATTCTTCCTCTCAACTTCACCGAATCATCTGAGCATCACTAAATTTTCTGAGGGTAGACAGAAAAATAATTATCTCCAGTCTCAGCAGGTGGGTGGTATAAAAGTTGACTATGGGGCGTTCGCATAACTAGCAAAGGACGGACAGATGGACTTTTCACGCGTTGAAATAAAGACGAAAATAACACATGACATGTTTTCATTGACATTGCCTCTGGGATGACATACATCGGGGAACCGATCACTTTTCTGAATGTTTTTTGTTCGAATTTCATTTTACCGAAAACTTTTGACCGACGTCGTTTTTGATAGATGCATTATTTGACATATTTTTAGATCATCGAAGTATCATGTGTCATAGGTTTTATTTTACCGAACTATGTTTCACCGATTTACAAAATAACGTTTTGCTATTGGCTGCCCCTAGAGTGTATTTTAAGCCCGCGTAGGCGCGGAGGGGTGGGGCGGCCTGCGAGCTGAGAAGCAGGTGGTGAGCGTTAAAACCATCTGGGACGATAAGCTCGCGTGGGGCCACCCAAACCCCGCAGCCCCGGAGCCGTGACAGAAACAATGCTTGCTGCATGCCACATGCCTGCTTGCACGCT
The DNA here is from genome assembly GCA_949091785.1 of Polymixis lichenea. Classification (NCBI taxonomy): domain Eukaryota; kingdom Metazoa; phylum Arthropoda; class Insecta; order Lepidoptera; family Noctuidae; genus Polymixis; species Polymixis lichenea. The sequence continues at coordinate 20,109,728 of OX420948.1, read as the reverse complement.
GCATACCTGCTTGCATGCTGCATGCTGGAAGCAAATATCCTTGTTTGCATGGACCTTCTTACTGGGTCCACTTAAACCCGCTTTTGTTCATAATCAACTGTTTTATTAAGTGCCATTACATTTAATTAATTAATTATACAAAAATGGTATAAATAATGCCCTTACTTCATACATGTTACTTCGAACAAATGTTATTTCGGTTAAGTGTAACTTTGGTAAAAAGTTCTTCGACCAAATGAAACGTCAGAGTAACGAAAAAATCGAATTGATAATTGGTCAACTGATACAGTGGCAGACTTCGATGAAGTAAAAAAAAAAACGAAACGATAATGGTTGAAAAGTTTTAGGTGAAATGAAATTCGGTAAAATATTTTTCAAACTTATAATAGGTAACCCGTACATCGTTTTAATCAGGAACTAACCCAACAGGCACCAGCTTCACCCTATCAATAACAATCAAAGACGGCTCTCGTCTATACGACGTCAAGCAGATGGTGGACGGGATGATCCCGGGGCTTCAGTGTAAGATTCACGACATGAGACGTATAGTGTTCTCATTTCCGACGCAAGAGTTCCAAAACTTCACGACTTTGTTAGAAGCTTTAGAAGAGAATACAAGTTTTTTCGGAATCATTCTCATCGACGTCGGAATGTTTATGGAAGAAGTTTTTTCGAAGTAAGTAGTCAAATGTTGAAAAAAGACTCAAAGCATTTATTTCAAATAAAGCAAATACAGGCACTTTTAAATTGTCAAGGTCGGTGAGTTAGAAAGATGAAATTAGTTGCCCATTCCAAAGCGTAGTGGTACCTATGGAGAAGAACGGGCAAGAAACTCAATGGAGACTCCTTTAAAAAATAATATTTTTCGAAGACTTGTGACATCCTGTACTAGGCTCGCGTGGCAGATTACAGCCCAATCTCTGACAGAATAAAAACAGAAAACATGGAACATAAGGGTCTTATTAATAAGACTATGATCTTAAATGTTTCGCCTTGGAATGGCATCCAAATATTTGAACATGTTAAGTGTGGAAATTAAAAAAGACACAATTTTAGCATGTCTAATAATGCTGGTGAAATCTTAAAAGTAAAGGATAGGTACATTAACTAAAATAGTGCAAACCCAGTAACCATTTATTTATCTGCAACATTTTTATAATCACCTATATATTTTTATTTAATATACAGGGTGTAACAGAAATCCTATTGCTATCCTTAAGCAATAAAGATAACAGCTGGTATAGAATCAATATACATAGTTTCAGCTCAAAATGAAATACTCTAAGAATTGATACCAAATTTTCGGTGTCATTTGTTTCTTAAATTCAAATCATAACAAACATGTCACTGCACTACGTAGGTCAATAACTTTCCGCGTTACTTGCCAATATCACGATAAAGTTCGTTCGAGTGATGTTTTTGTTTCAATTTGTTCTGATATCAATGTATTAAAAATTCTCGTAACTTCCAATCATGTAGAGATAGGATTAAAAAACCCTTCCAATATCGTTTGATATCATCCAAAGAAGCCGTGCCCTTGGTATGTATATACCCTTTCCGTTACACGTTGTATAAGCCATTTATGTAGTTGGGATTTAAAATGTTTAAGAGAGACTTCCCTTGTCTTTTGGAATATTGTCGAAATCGGTAGTTAAAAGATTATTTTTTAAATTTTAAGGTTTATTGATCATACGGAAATTGAGCCCACCGAAAAATTCAAAAGGTTACGCGATGGTAAGTATACATTCATTGTTTATTGCACAAAGTAGATGGAGAAGTTTTTTGAAGAGACTATACTGCTGCCATACCAAATTTGGTTTTGCTAATCATCAGAGAGATCACGAAAGGAGAGAAAAGTAGTCTGGTTCGCACGTTCGCTGACGCAGGATACGCTGACTGAAGAGGCCATATTTAGGGGAAAACAGGCATAGTGTTACATATGAATAAAGTGTATTTTTGTGTTCAGGTTTTACTAAAGAGCGTTTCGTGGGCTGCAAACTTGCATTGAGACAAATTTTGTTGCTAACCCAGCGAGTGTTCTACTATGTACTGACGAAGAGGGTACAGTTTCTTATTCTGGTATGAGTTCTACCATAACACTATTATATATTTTTTTTTTGTGGGGGAAATCATCAAATAACTTCTCCCGCTCTGGGTGGAGCAGGTGGAGCAGGGCGTGTCAGACTTTTACTGACTAAAACCCACCCGCATTCCCTCAGTTGCCAGTGTGCCAGAGACCGCGGTATATCTTTCGAACTACCCGCACCCCTGGCAGGCATCGGCCCTTGCGGACCCCATCAGTTGGTGCTGACATCTCTTTGAGGCGCACGTGGAACACAACGTGCCGTCGACCCGGGATTGGTCTTTACCGGACAGCGAGCTACTCATTACTCGCCATCCGCGAGGCCGCGCCTACGGTGGCCGGGAATCAGCCTGGGATTCCCGACGCCCAGGGCGCCTCCTGCGTAGGCTACGGCCGTGAGGGCGCATGTACTGCCTCTCCCTCACGTGCGCCGCCTCCCTCTTTGCGATCATCACTGCTTCGCTGAAGGAGGTGTCGGCTAACCATGCACTCTCGCTCCGTATCATGGCCTGGACCAGGGCCGGACGCGAAAGATCACCGCTGCCGATCGCCTCCACGAGGACACGGCGGATACTATTTACATTTAGTGCATTTTCAAGACAAAGACCTAGCTAGGCTCCTTATCACACTCACACACTCTCAGAACGGTGAAGGAGAATAACGTGAGGAAACCGACATGTCCTGGAACAAAAATTCGTAGATTTATGTGATATCTACCAACCCTCACTGGGCCCCCGGCATCCATCAGGATTACAACCCACCCCCTCTCACAGAGAGAACCCTTGTGTTCCTGCAGCGGGGCAATCACGAGCTACTGTGACATCGCTGGAGTTATACAATTTAACACAGTATGGGAAAGGTTTTGAATATTAACTAGCTTCTGCCCGCGACTTCGTTCGCGTCAAATTTCTTGCTCCCCGACCCACCCCGTCGCTCGCCTCGCCTGCCCGTGCAAGTACTTCGTATTCGTGACTTTTTTCTCTTTGTTCGGGTCCTAAGGGTCTTAGCGTGATAATGTATACCTTTTACCCTTTCTCGATAATTGGGCTATCTAAAATTGAAAGAATTTTTCAAATCGGACCAGTAGTTCCTGAGATTAGCGCGTTCAAGCAAACAAACAAATAAACTCTTCAGCTTTATTATTAGTACTAGCTTCTGCCCGCAACTTCGTTCGCGTCAAGTTTCTTGCTCCTCGACCCACCCCGTCGCTCGCCTCGCCTGCCCGTGCGAGTACTGTGGAGGCTCAGACGAGCCTCCATGTACCGGGTGTGTAAGGGTATAAAATTAAAAGATTATGGGGCGCTTAAAATGTGGGACTCCGCGTTTATTTCAAGAGTTCTGAAAGACCTTCAGATGCTTACAAAGACGCGCCTGTCAATAGAATCAAAGCTCAGCGGATACCACCTACTTAAAATTATTTGACGTTCTATTTTAGAATATCCTAAATGCTCGAACATAGACATAGCCTAATCATCGGCTGCCAGTATGTGCGTGAGGTTTTACACTAAGTAAATATCCTATACAGTACTTCGTATTCGTGACTTTTTTCTCTGCTCGGCTCCTAAGGGCCTTAGCATGATGATATGCCTATACCCCTCTCTCCTTCATACATGCCGTCTGTTGGGACAGGTCAGCTCAAAGCTGCAATGGCTCTTTCTTCAAAAGGCACTTCCAGACATTGCCCTGCATTGTTAGACTCACATAAAATTTAAAATATATAATGTTTGGAACTTTGGACTTTAAGAGACCATGACCTCTGAGTTTGTTTCGGCTTTTCTTCTCAGGGAACATTCAGCTAGGAAATGCCGGCACCATCTGGTTTTTAAAATACTGACCAACAAAATATTGACATGTACATAAACATTTCATTTCATTTCCTCGATAAATGGGCTGTCTAACATAGAAAGAGTTTTTCAAATCGGACCAGCAGTTCCTGAGATTAGCGCGTTCAAGCAAACAAACAAACTCTTCAGCTTTATAATATTAGTATAGATTAGTATAATAGTATATAGATATTGTGACTCAAGCGATGTCACAGTAGGTCGTGCTCGCCCCGCAGGGGATCATTGTAGCCCAAAGAAAATTAAATATGCTTATGTTATAGCTGAAAATGTATTTGTCGTAGTCTCATCTACCTTATTTCTTATAGCGCGTCCTGGTCCCCATTATGTGTTTACTGATAATCACGTTGACGACGAACTACTCGTTGAGACACAAAAAGCTATTCAGCCACCAGATATCTCAGGATCATTATGAGATCACCCAGTTGCTGTATAACGTCGCTCCTGTTAGAAGAAGTGGGCTATTCAATGGTGTGAATAAGTATCCAGGTGTTGAAACTGTGTATGCATTGGATATTGATAGAGGTACCTTACCTACTTAGTTTTTTTTTTTTGGCAATGGCCTAAAGCCATATACAATAACACCCAAGATGCACAGTCTCGAACAAAAGTAACACACATTTTTTTTTAAACTGTCCCGAATTATACGTCAGTTGTTACAGTTATGATAAAACACATTTCTTATTTGCAAATTCAACCTTACACGCATGACTTAAAGTTGTTTTTACAAGCAAAGTCCAAAAAGAATGACTGAAAGTTGACTGGCGATACTATTCGACACCTGCCCACATTGCGCCATATTTATGCGGATGTTTTTGAGACGCTGATTGTGTATTTTGTTTTTTTTGTATATCAATGCCTAAAGCTTATGATTGCTTACTTACTGTTAGAATGTATTGTTTACGAATACTAGTTTCAGATGCGAATATTTTCTAGTTTCGTACTTTTAGATTGTGATTTTTCAGTATTCGTATTTTAGTTTTTGAACTTACTTTTTATTCAGATCATTTTGATGCTATCTCACAGTATATTTAAATTAAATTAGCTGGCAATACTTTACCCAAGTGTTGAGTGTCGATACGCCAACAAATGAAACGAAAAAAAACACTATTTGAACTTTGTTCATAACTTTGAATGACATTATGGCATTTAAAGTTTTAAACCAAGTCCAAACTAAGTTTAAAGTTTTCACTGTTATGTTATTTTTTTTGGAAATTCGTAAAAAATATCTAATTTCGTTGTTTCTAAGTTCGCTGACCGATTACGGGCATTGAAATTCGCCCATCGAATGTCGCATAGTAATTATTAAATGTTTTTTTTTTTCATTCGTTTTCGATATCAATACGAATCCTAAAAAAAGGGCTTACTTCTTTGTACTGATTTTGTAGAATATGCAAGCCAGTGCTAAATAAATTTGTCTCATTTCTTTTTTACACGCTTTATATTAGCTTCATTTGTATGTTTGTATGTTTGTTTGTATGTAACCGACTCCTTTGGACGCTATTTTGACCCACTTTAAACGGTCAGATTTCATTTAAACTTTGTAGACTTATCGAAGACCTATGACAATTCAATAATAAAAAAAAAATTGAAAAAAACACGCTTTTGTAGTTAGCAAAACTAAAAAATAGAAAATAAATAATAGTTAAAAAAAACACGCTTTAAAAACCAAACTAAAAAGTAGGAAATAATTTAATTCTATTAAAAAGCGTGGGGTGCTTGATATTAATTGATTATAAAAATACCTCAAAAAGCACCCTACGCTTTTTAATAGAATTAAATTATTTTCTACTTTTTAGTTTCGTTTTTAAAGCGTGTTTTTTTAGTTTTTTTTTAAACTATTATTTATTAAACTCCAAAATACTTATACTACTTTTCTTCACAGAATTCAGCGACTCATCGGCGGGACACTTAAACAAAGAAACTGTAGGCTTCAAAATGACTGATAACTACACTAGAATATTCCATCCTACCGACCCAAGAATCACGTCAAAATCGATCAACATGTTCAGTAATATTTACATGTCCATGTATATGCCTCATCTGAACAAAACTATTCGGACCACGTATGAATCTTTAGCTAAGCCTCGACCCGCTGGTGTTAAAGAAGTGAAAAGCACGTTTTTGTGCTTGAAATGGACATCTTGGGTGACTTTTTGTAAGTAATTTTCTTTGAATTTTATTTAAACACAGCAAATATACATAGTAGGCCCAGACGGTGATGGCCAGATGAGCTGTGTTCCTTCGACAAGAACTGGTCCTTAACAGCTCTAAATAGAGAGAAGTGGAAGGAGGGTAGAGTGGCCTTTGCCCTACAGTCAGTGGGGCTTTTAATCCCTACTAATATTATAAATCCGAAAGTAACTGTCTATCTGTCTGTTACGCTATCACGCCTAAACCGCTGAACCGATTGTCATGAAATTTGGAAGAGAGCCTGAGATATGGAGAAGGATATAGGCTAGTTTTTTTAATAATAATAATAATAATAATTTAATTATCAGGCAACTAAGGCCCATACATAAAATACACAAAACAATCTTAAACAATAATGACATACTAATACATATTAAAAACCAGCTTAAATAACCCACCCCCATTCCCTTTTATGGAATAACCGACATCCACGCGAGCGGAGCCGCTGCCAAAAGCTGGTAGTAAATAACAAAATAACATAACTAGGTACTTAGATAACATTAAATAAATAACACCTTCACGCCTTCACGCATACCGTGAAGGAAAACATCGTGAGGAAACTAGGTCTAGTTGGACGACTGCTAGGCTCTGAACCTTATCAAAATTAGATAAATAATATATTCATAAAAACGTTCCAAACAAACACACCAGTACCTACGCGGGCTTAGCCCTGTCGTACTTATCATACGTATTAATATTAATAAGAATTCCATATTATCATCGCATTTGTCTGTACCCTAACAAATAAAACCTTCCTCTAAACATTTTCGCTATGTTAATAAGTTTCGACAATTTATGGCTACTTATTTTGAACAATATGAGTATTTTCCCCCTATTATTATCATCTGGAATACAAAGAGCTCTCGTCTACCCTTATTCTATTTTTTTATATGTTTCTTAAAGACCCCTAATTTCGCATTATGTTTACTTCCCCTAGCCCTTATTTCTTTCATTTTATAATGAAACCGGAAGATTTAAATCACTAGATATGCGCTCACTGCAGATTTCACCAATGTATCTGAATGCGAACTGCACTCTAATTGCGTAACACACGATTAATCATAATCTGTTTCATTTTGACAGTTCAACAATATTCATTGCGTTATATACGTTGTTGAGCAGACAGATTTTTTCAAACATATGAAGCAATGGATTAACAATCGAAACAAACGAAAATATGGGCCCGTTCGAAAATAGTTCGAAACTTTGAAGTGTCTCCTACAACTGATTAATTAACTTTTTCGGGTAAAACCATATAGGGAGTAGGGACAACTGTCAAATCGTGTAGTAATTCATTCTTAGTTTGGGCCCCAAACTAATCATAGGTTCGTAAGTGTTACGGAGTAGGAAACGCCCGTAATTTCGACCGAGATTACGGATTTCGTGCTTAGAGAGTAGGCCCCCTGGATTATGATTAATCGTGAGTTACGCAATTAGGGTGCAGGTCTTCTTAATTGCGTTCAAGAGCTTTTAGTGTTCATCATCATCCATCTCCTGCCCTTATGCCAATTTATTTGTGGTCGGCGCAAAATGTATTTTTCTTCCACACTTCTCTATTAGTCGTCATCTCCGTAGTCACACCCTTTCTAACCATATCATCATTCACACAGTCCATCCATCGTTTCTTTGGTCTACCCCTACTCTTATAGCCAATGGACATTAATACTCAAAACTTTCCTCACGACATTTTCTTCATTCCTCCGATATCACATGCCCATAGCATGGCAACCAGTGTTAATACTCCATTCAAATAATGACAGTGACAGGTGACAGCTCTTGTACGCGGTTTAGACATCTTTATTTTATTTTTTTTGTGTGGGAAATCATCAAATAACTTCTCCCACTCTGGGTGAAGCAGGAGGGCGTGTCAGACTTTTACTGACTAAAACCCACCCGTGTTTCCTCAGTTGCCTGTGTGCCAGGGGCCGCGGTATCTCTTTCGAACAACCCGCACCCCTGGTAGATATCCTGATTGCGTTCAGTTTCATTGGTGAAATTCGTCCTTCGTGTCGTCAAAACTGTCCGTACTGAGTAGAGTGAGTTCACACATTGTTAAATAGCATTTCCATGACAACCAAGGCAACTCACTGCGTCATTGTGTGTCCGGGGTGTCAAAACAAAAGAGATGCTTATCTTTTGACGCGGTAGGCCGAATCTAACGATTTAAATCTTTGATGAAACCTGTTTTTGGTAAGAAATAGGGTGATTCAATTACATTATTTAGTAAATATGGTAGGTATGGAAAATGCTCGCAAATAATCACAGTAATCCTCTTCTCGGGGTAAATAATACCTGACAAACACACGGGTCGATCGAAGTTTAAGTTACGCTTGCCACGGTCGGTTCATGGATGGGTGACCATCTTTACATACCAAGATCCCTCGGTACCTCGGAAAGCTCGTTCAGCCGTTGTTCCCGGCTGTCAATCGTGGATCTTGGACAGTCGTTACGAGTAGTCGGAAGCCCAAAAAAATTTTGACAACCAGTCTTACCAAGGGGTACCGCGTTATCTAGTAACTGGGTGAGAAGTTAGATAGGCAGTTGCTCCACGTAAAAGAATGATATTCAACTGTATCCGGGTAGACTGGAAGCTGACTTCAAGGTAGTTTGGAAAAGATAGGCAAATGATGAGGATGAGCTCAAGCTGTTGTATGAAAACTCTAATAAGGTCACTAATATACAGGATAAGTTTTTATCCAGTGCGCAAACTGTAGCCAGACCCCCAGCGCAGCAATTTTTAGTCAGTAATACAAGAAAAAATCAGCTGTTCCATACATTTTGACAACGTAGGTATTTCACTTTTCTATGAAACAACTGATTTTTTTTTGTAAAACCGACGTAAAATTTCTGCGTTAAGGGGTCTAAAATGATATGCTGAATTCATGGTTACAGTTTGCGCACTGGATAAAAACTTACCCTGCATTAATGCTCATCTAGGGCGCCCTCTCACGGCGTTTGCACTCACCTGCTTTTACCTTTTTTCTATGGTCTCAGTGACCATAGGAAAAAGGTAAACAAAAAACCCAAGATACACAATCAGCGTCTCAAAAACGTCCGCATAAATAGAGCGCAATGTGCGCAGGTGTCAAATAGTATCGCCAGTCATCTTTCAGTCAGTCTTTTTGGACATTGCTTTGTAAAAACCATTTTAAGTAATGCGTGTAAGGTTGAATTTGCATTAAAATGTGTTTTATCATAACTATACAGGGTGTAACAGAAACCCTATTGCTATCCTTATACACTAAAGATAACAGCTGGTATAGGATCACTATACATAGTTTCAGGTCAAAATAAAATACTGTAAAAATTGATACCAAATCTTCGGTTTCATATGTTTCTTAAATTCAAATCATAAGAAACGTGTCACCGTATTAAGTAGGTCAATACTTTCATGTTACTTGCCAATATCACGATAAATCTCTTCCGAGTGATGTTTTTATTTCAATTTGAAAAGTTCGGTTTCTGGTATCAATGTATTAGAAATTCTCATAACTTCCGAACATGTAGAGATAGGATTAAAAAATCCTTCCAATATCGTTTGATATCATCCAAAGAAGCCGTAATTCATAATTCATATATAGTGCATAGATATGTTATTTTATAAGTGCTCCATGTTCTACCGTCACATGGGCATGCAAATCATATATTATTAGATATTGAATTTATACAAATTTACGATATTTTATCTTTAAAATAACAGTAAGGAAAATTTAATAATACAAGATACAAATTCATGTCAAATCGTTTGAATTATAGTAAAAATGTCACAATAATACGAAAATGTCAAATGTCCAACCATGTTACAATAATACAAAGAAAATAAAAAATGTCAAAGGTCAATAAGGATACATTAATAAAATTTAAATAAAATGTAAAAAAGGAATAATAGCATGTCAATCGGTCAGTGCCCTTGGGATGTATATACCCTTTCCCTTACACGTTGTATAATAACCACTGACGTATAATTGGGGACAGTTTTGAGTGTTACTTTTGTTGGAGACTGTACATCTTGGGTTTTTTGTATATCAATGTCTATGGTACCTAAAAAGGTATTTTATGCCAAATAAAGCAATTTTATTCCAATCTTTGATTGTTTTTCTTTCAGTGGTCATTTTCCCTTTATCTCCAATAATAATACTATGCATAGCAGAGCGACATTGTGGCGTACGGGACAACCATATGATGGCAGGTTGCACCCCCACAGTACACTGGGGTGCACGGCTTCTGGCCCATATGATCATATACGTGCTCACAATACTGATACCCGTCATTGTTATCGCTTTATCATTGGATTTTGATAACACGTTTAGACAAGTATGGTTTTGTGGTAAGTACCTAGTTTTTTTTAAATAAATCTACAAGTATACCTAGGTCGCGTCATGTAAAAAGAACGCTGGCGATCAAGCTGCGCCCTTGACGATTTATCAGTGTATTTGGTGGTATGAGGTGAGTTTTTCAATGGACCTACCAATAAACGAAGGGGCGAGCGAAAGGCTAGTTAAAAAATAACATAATAGGCTTTGTACTGTCGTGCGCGAGTGTACTCATGCGCAAACACACCCCTTCCCCTTTCTTCCAGCGTTCTTTTTACAAGACGCGTACTCGGATTATTCGGATTGATCGGATTGATCGGATGGATCGGATTGATCGGATTGATCGGATTGATCGGATTGATCGGATTGATCGGATTGATCGGATGGATCGGATGGATCGGATTGATCGGATTGATCGGATTGATCGGATTGATCGGATTGATCGGATTGATCGGATTGAACGGATTGATCGGATTGATCGGATTGATCGGATGGATCGGATTAATCGGATTGATCGGATGGATCGGACTGAATGGATGGATCGGATTGATCGGATGGATCGGATTGATCGGATTGATCGGACATCCAAAACCAAACCAAAAGACCAAAACCCAAACAAATACCAAAGACCTAAACTTGTACAAATCCCATAAACCAGCCAAACTGCGTGACAGTTTATCGGCAGGATTAGCGCTCGTATTAAACAATTTAATCAAACATCCAAGTAGGACATTGCATTAAGTAGTTCAGTTTTTGGAACGAAGTTTTGGAACAAAGTTCCTTACAGCGCGTTGCGAAAGGGGGCTAGACGGAAAAAATTAAGACCAAAAATTGTAACGACACTTTTTGCTACATTGTTGTAAGCCGTGCGGCGTGCGCGTTTCTCTGCAGACACCGACACAGACAATATATATTATATATATATATGTGTGTGTGTGTGTACGTATATGTACAATTTTTAAAATGTTATTACAATTCCTTCACTAATTAATCGAAAGGAACTTCGTTCCATCCGGGTGTCCCTTGACACCTCTCAAGTGTGTTTTTTCTTTATTTCAGTTTGCTTGGCTGCGTTATTGTTTATGTTTGGACTAGCTTTCCTGACGTACTTGTATTTACTTAGTTTTTTTTTAGACGAGAATGTTGCTATTAGCGAGATATACATCAACGCATTGTTTTTTGGTAAGTAAATATTATAATTTATTTATTTAAGTACATAGGTATAAGTTTAAATATATTATTGTACCTACACCAGATTATACATAACATAAAATAACGTTCTTACATACAGAACATCATGCATTCTTTTCATCGGGTAGGTAGGCAAAAACTACAAAAACAAAAGAAAAGTATACACTACGATATACACCATGACTTTTTAGTCGTCTTACAACGGCAGACCACTTCATGTGTCTAACGACTACTGATCATTTATAAAAAAAAAGATATTTTTGAACATTTGCATAATTAAAAAAATTAAAATATCACTCACTAAGATACTTGACGTAGTTTGAAACACCCTATGGAGATGGAATTAATGATGGAATGTAATGGTGGGTAGGTAGATATCTTCTATTTATTTTTTATTTATTTATTTATTTACTTATTTATTTTTCTCTGTACCTATTATCTTGATTAATGGTAACAATATTTTAATCGCGCCTAGAGGTATTTTATAACGGATACTTCGAGTGGACCACCTTTGTAAGACGACTAAAATGTCACGGTGAATACTAAGGGCGGCTCTATCGCACACTGCGACTTGTGACTTCCAGGCAACCTTGGAACGAAAAGTGATTGTCTGGTCATAAAATTTTCTTTGTAAATAAAACGCATATTAGTAGGTACTATAACGACGGCCCCTTAGTATAATGCCCTAAGTGGTAGATACGTGATTTGCATGTTTTGTTTTCGTGACCTTTAGGCCAGCCTATACTATCGTTTAGTTTAACAAAAACAACCGACTTCTGAAAAAACATTACAAAGTGAAAAATAACTTTAATTTCGGAAGTCGGTGACTTTGGATATGTATTGTAATTTTTTGTCACCGCCTTACGAAATTAAAGTTATTTTTCACTTTGTAGTGTTTTTTCGGAAGTCGGTTGTTTTTTTTGGTTTACAAGTTTTTATTTTTCACTTTTTAGTTATAGTACCTACCCCACTAATTCATAATTATCCATGTGGTCAAAAAAATGCATATTTACGCGATAGCAGCAATCGCGGTAGATTTACTGTTATTTTTTTGAGAGTTCCGTTGTCTGTCTCCGAAACGCATCATCAGATCTAGATGAAATTGAAATGAGACCACACGGGAAGCACCAACTTTCAAATAAAAAAAGAATAATCAAAATCGGTTAACCCAGTCGGAAGTTCTGAGGTAACAAACATAAAAAAAAATACATACAGACGAATTGAGAACCTCCTCCTTTTTTTGAAGTCGGTTAAAAATATGTCTAAGATGGCAAAATGCACTTTAAATCCATCATGACATTACATTAACTAGAACATGATACACAGTACACGTGTTTGAAACTTTGAAGCGCTCTCCTGTAAAATTTGTCATTTGTAGTTAGGGGTTATACGTACGGACCGTCAATAATAGATACACAAATATACAGGTTGGCAGGGATAACGACGTACAACCTGTTATCATGGATTTCATACTGTATGATTCTGAAAATAAACGTAAAAAATTAACGCAGAGGGTTTTAGAATAATGTACTGAATCCGTGGGTACTGGTGGTGCGTGTATGTTCGTGCCAGATACATAATTGGAATAGAAACTCATTATGCACCCAAAAATAACGATGTCAACAAAAGCCACGTGCGTGGAACGTATGGTAGATATTTATCATCTGTTTTACGATTACCGCCCTAATAATATTAAATGCATTAAGTACCTAGGTACCAAAACTTCTATAAATAAATTCCATTTCACAACCAATGCCAATGCTACGTTATCGTGACGCAAGCCATTGGGGCGTGTAATTCCGTGACGCGTTACTAGATGTCACTGTGCCGATGACGCCGCTCTCTGAATCGCGGTGTTAAGATTCACCGCGAGCGAACGACCCTCCGCCATTTCCGGAAGTTCGGCAAGACCTTACTTCATAGGATCATTTCTATAGTAAGCTCTTCTCGAGACTTTCACACCAAGTGAGTCCTCACAAGTCACGATGAGGAGATGTGGCGCGATGCCCTGAACGTGAGGCGGGCGATGGTATCATGCCATCAGCCCTCGATGATCGTTCGCTTCCTTCGCAAGAAGGGAGGGTGGGGTGTTGTCGCTGTCTGAGTGGCTGTTTAAAACTCTATTTTCTTAACTATGCGACATCAAGTAAAATGTTCTTGCAATTTGCATCTGAGTGTCAGTTTACAATTATGGGGATTAAAATATGATTTGCCACTGTAGTCTGTAACAAATTTACAATATAACCAACTAATTGATTTAGGGCTGATTTTTCAATAGTCCGATAACTTTTAACTGAGGAATACAAGTTTTGCGGTTTGACGGCTTTTGTATAGAAAATATGGCAAACAGTCATATTTATTCTTCCGATAAAAATTTACAGACTATTAAAAAAATTGCCCTTATTCCCATTGGTAGACTATTTTATTAAAGTAATTGTAGTTAATAAAAACGAATATGAATGGCATTTTCATATTTGTTTCGTGACCGTAACAAATATGAAAATGCCGTTCATATTCGTTATACGGTATGTATTTGGCGGGCTTCCCTTTTGCAAAATTGACAATATTCATAATGCTTCTTGACTACTCATTTGTTTTTGAATTGATGAGTCGTAGGAGACGTACTGTAACTTTGCGGAGATAAGCGATAGTTTATGTATCTAAAGGCTAAAATAATCTATATGTATTTCAGGCGTCATCCTACCAACCCTCCTATCAGTTCTTGAAGCTGTCTGGTTTTACTCTGTATACATCGCTGTACCGTACGTCATACTGTTGGTCGTAGCTCGGCTCAACCCCATCTTCGCTTTGGGAGTGGGCCTCGCTAGACTCACGCTAACAGCGAGACTCAACGCTCATTGTAAGCTTAATAGGCAACTGTGCCCTAATTTGGAGTTTGATGATGAAGCTTTTGACGCTAAACTTTGCTGTCGTAAGTATTCCGCCGTTAATAATATGGTAGATCAAGCTTAAGAAAGAGACAAGTAAATATGAGTGAGAGAGACGACGCTCTACTACGTGGCACTTTTTCTAGGAGTCGATGTGCCATATAGGGTCGGATTCTGTAATTTTATTACATACGTCTCAAACCCGGAAATCTGTAAGTAGTTTCAGCCGAAATTACGGGCGGTTACTAGGTACTCTGTATCATGTATGGACATAGATTACTTCGGGGCCATATAAAAATAAAACAGTTGCACATCAGCGGCCCATCGTCAACATCATTCCACCGCCAAGAGGTCGTTGTAGCATTGTGGATTTAATTTTACCTTCTTGCACTTTGTGTTTTGTTTTGGCACTACGTCAAACAATGTTATTTGTAAATAGCGTCATCTATCAAATATGACGTGAACTAATATTTTGCACAGTGTAGCGATTCAGAAGTTGCCCGTATTTTACAAGTGTTGTGCTTTTTAGTTATCTCCAAAATGTATAGATGGAGAGTGATATTTTCTTAAACAGCTTTAAATATTTATAATTTAAATATTTAATAAACTCTGTCTCTGGTTAT
The DNA here is from genome assembly GCA_949091785.1 of Polymixis lichenea. Taxonomy (NCBI): domain Eukaryota; kingdom Metazoa; phylum Arthropoda; class Insecta; order Lepidoptera; family Noctuidae; genus Polymixis; species Polymixis lichenea. Next base: position 20,094,596 of record OX420948.1, on the reverse strand, counting down.
CTATTTTCGTTTCAGAGTCAGTATCGTCAGTACCGTTCCCGTATTTTGTATCAAACGATACTGGATTGTTTGATCTCATTAATTTGTTCATACAATTCATCGTTTTTGCGGTAAGTAAACCTTATTAATATTTCATTTGACTGCATTTGAATTTTTGTGATACCTGTACTCACAATTAGTGGTACCATCGTAACGAAAACTGTTGTCATGGTGTCAGTAGTTTGTTTATAAGATTCTAGAACCCCAGTTTCCCGGGTTTTATTGCGGTTTTTCGTCTGTTTTATAGTAATAATCTGCTGATCCTCACGTTTTGACCATTTAGGTATTGATTGCACTTTGCTGTGGAACAGTTATACATTTTTCGAACTTAGAAAACAATGTATTAGCAATTACCATGGATGGAACATGAACCTTATGATTTTGTAATAAAGTTGAAAAACTATCAAAGAAATTTTGCAGATTAGGGCAGCTTGATGTGCTGGCCACTTAACATGATGTTAGATCCCCCAGCGTAATAATTTTTGGTCGTATTTTAAAAGAAATGTGCAATTTTTTCTTTGTTTCGAACCGGCGGTCAAAATGTATTGAACAGCATTTTTTTTTAAATAACCCCCTATACATTTCAACTCAGTGGGGTCCAGAATGATATTGTACTGAATCCATAGTACGGGGTCGATGCCACCGTATCTGTAGTATACCACTTGATCACTTACAGACTTATTGCCAATGTTTACCAATCAAACTGAACGCGATCAGTACGGTAATCGCGTAACACACAATTAAGCCAAATAAATTTAGAAAAAAAAAGGTTTAATAGCTAACCCATTTTTTTTTTTTTTGGGTGGGAATACATCAAATGACTTCTCCCGCTCTGGGTGGAGCAGGAGGGCGTGTCAGACTTTTACTGACTAAAACCCAACCGCGTTCCCTCAGTTGCCTGTGTGCCAGGGGCCGCGGTATCACTTTCAAACAACCCGCACACCTGGCAATAGCTAACCATTGCTTCCGAAGTTCGAAAAATTTGTCTACTCAACAATACAAATAACACAACGTATGTTGTTGAACTGACAACATGAAAGCCATTCCTACTTTTAGTATGTATAGGATCTAAGTTTTCCTGGCGCTTTCGCGTTCACAATTGATTTCCCTGACTATACCCTACCTACCTTGTATTATAGATACTGGTTTTGCTACTGGAATACAGAATACCACAGTACCTATACGAACGGCTCTCTTTTTTTGGTTACAAGGAACCTGCGCAGGAGTTTAACGTTGCGAGTGTTATTCAAGAGAAAACCAAAGTCCGGACAGCAATTCAAAATAGTATGTTGATTTCGTTATTATTTATTTATTAAGCTCATTTTGTGGTTCCGTATCCTAATGGCAAAAACGGAACCCGGAAACGGGAATAAGGGTGGTCGCACATCTGACGGAAGATGCGTTGGACGTAACTTCATTAGTACGCTCGACGTACTAACGCATCATCGGTTCAGTGTGTAAGATTTAGGTGAATGCGCTAAGGTAAAGGTCATCAGGTGACGTTCGGCTTACTTCGGGGTGAATCGTATCCGCTCGTGATTTCACTCAGCGGACATAAACGAGCGCGATTTTGTTTTGAAGTTCGAGGTTATGTTGTATTTTTTCTTCACGTACACGCCATAAAGCGGAAATATTAATACTATTTTTGTCTTAATCATTTTCGTTATTGGCCGAAAACAATTCTAAAGCCGAAGCTTCCTTTTCGTTATCGGCCGAAAATAATACTAAAGCCGAAGCTTCCTTTTTGTTATCAGCCGAAAATAATACTAAAGCTGAAGTTTCCCTTTCGTTTTCGGCTGAAAATCCATTTACAGTCGGATACTAGTTTTAAGGTTTCGTTTTGCTGTAATAACAATAAACACAATTTGCTTTTAGAAAATTTCGAGGAGAATGTGTTATTAGTTGACAATGTACACAAAGACTTCAAATATGCTAAGCACATTCGAAAGAAAAAAAAAGTGGCCGCCGTTCAGGGTGTTACTTATGGGACACGCCTTGGTAAATAATTAATTAATTAAGCTTACTTTGTGTTTACCCTAAACCACTCAAGAGGTCTAAAATTAATCTATCTTTACTTACCAATAATAATGTTGTCTGAAGAGTTTGTTTGTTTGAACGCCCTAATCTCTGGAACTATCAGTCGGATTTGAAGAATTCTTTTTGCACTGAAAGCACTAACAAATAGAACAACAAACTTTTTGCTTTATTATTACTATAAATATAGACATTTATACAGATAAATGTTTATGTATTCATTAATTGTATTGTCTACAGATCTTTATTTTATAACGTATATTTAAAAAGTATGTTTAATAATCAATTTACGGTTATAATTATATCGTTTGTCATTCTTTTCTATTGCAGGCGAATGCCTAGCCATACTAGGTCCACAGTCTGCTGGCAAGTCTGCATTACTGAATATGCTAGCTGGAACCCTCGCCATGACGAGAGGCGACTGCTGCTTAAACGGAATCTATATTAGGCGTAATAGGATGAAGGTAAGAAGTCCTGTATTTTCGTCAGTTTTCAAATTCTGTCCATCAAGTTCGGACGCACAAATTCTTTTGAAGCTACTGCACTGAAGACCAAAGTACACCATGCGTTTTTGACCAATGTCGATTTGACGTCAAAGTTTTTAATGAGCCAGTGTCATTTCGATCTGATGTTAAGAGCGCACCAAGGGATTTGCAAAATAATTGCGTTTTTTTTTTCTCTGTGTGGGAAATCATCCAATGACTTCTCCCGCTCTGGGTGGTGCAGGAGCGAGTATCAGACTTTTACTGACTAAAACCCAACCGTGTTGTCTGTGTACCAGGGGCCACGGTATCTTTTTCGAACAACCCGCACCTCTGGCAGGAAAAGAATTGCATTCGGTGGATCCCTTACTGCATCGTTATTCTTTAGTTATGCAATTAATATGTACGACGTTTAAGGATTCACTATAAATCGTACACTTTATAAACACCATTAGGTACTTGCAGTTCCCACATCATCATCATCATTTCAGCCGAAAGACGGCCACTGCTGGACATAGGCCTCCCCCAAGCTCCGCCACTTCGACCGGTTCTGTGCTTCTCGCATTCAGCGGGTTCCTGCGGCTTTTAAAGGTCATCAGTAGAAAACAATCCAAAGCTATCTCAAATAAAAAACCCTTATTACGGCGTAATTCACGGAATGTCTTCAGTTTTTAGTTCTTTCATAATAACAAAACTACAATCATGTTTTCTATAACGTAAACGTTTTCAAAATTTGAATTTGCTTTATGAAGGAAATACCCACATTAGCGCGCGAACCTCCCATTCTAGCCAGAGCCACCACGCGTCAATTAGCTCAAGTTCGGTGCGCGCTTAAATATCTGTCGGGGCGTTTTAGAATGTTTTTTTTTTACAGTACATTCACAAGATTAGTTTCTCTTCAAGCTCTGGGGGTATGGACGACTTTATGACCGGCGCACAGAATTTGGTGTTCATAACCAAACTTAGTGGCTACTCCGATACATCGGCCAAAATGCTTGCATACAAGGCGCTACGTCGTATGGGTAAGGAATGAAAATAATAATAGCCAAACCTAACCTAAGCCTAAGTAAACTAGTTTTACCACCTATGTTGTATGTGTGTATAATTTGAATTTGTAAAATTTTGAATTTTACGTGAAGACTTGCTATCAGTCACATTTTAAATTTCTTAATTTGTTTTGTTTAGCTCTAAGTCTTCCAAAGGAAATCACACAAGAACTTGCTACCGGGACAAAAAGTTTACGACCTATGTTACTCCTTATTTAGCTAACTGCCGGTGAAAGTCCCGTCGAAATCAGTTTCAGGAAACAGACAGACAAAAATTATATATTATTATTATGCATGTAATAAAAAGCTGTTATTTTAACATTTAAACACACTTCAATTTTGTTTATTTGTATAGAAGATCCGGATCCCTGAATTAATACATCTACAAATATACTAATTCGGGGATCCGTATGAAATATTAACGTTTTAAGTGGTAATGTTTGTTTCCTCAACCAGGTCTCCTTACCAATAACACCATAGTATCTAAATACAGTAGCGGCTGCTTGCGTCGCCTGTCACTGTGCAGTGCGCTGGTGCTGGCGCCGAAGGTGGCCTTCCTAGACGAGCCTATGATGGAGCTTGATGCCAGCAGCAAGACACTGGTCGCTAAAGCTCTGTTGAGACTCAGGTCGGGCCCGGCGGGGGCGGCGCTTGTTGTGGCTGAAACAAGGTGGGTTTCTTTTAATATTTTTTTCTATTGAATTTATCTTTATTGCAAACTAGAGTGTACACATACAGGTGGTAAGTATTATGGACCTTGTCGGGAACAGCAACATTTTAAAAACTAAGTAGGTATATGTCACCGTAAAATTGCAAATACCGTTAGATTATAATCTATCTAGTGAGAACTAGTGTAAACTGTCGATAAATTGTGAACTCCACCATACTGCTTACCGATCGAATAAGTTGGGTTAGGTTAGAATTGTGAACAACCGCGAGCGAGCCGAGCGAGCGAAGCGAGCGGTGCTGCGGCAACGGCCGGCGAGCCTTACCTCCAAGTTAGTGGCAATTACTTGATTATTTAGTAATAGCGCAAGTTAGGTACTATCCGTCTTGATACCAGTTCACAATTTGATGGTTTTACTTCGATAGATTATAATCTACCGAAAAACAATGCGTTAAATTGTAAACCGTATGTTTCGGTTCACCATCTTTCGACAGTTTACAATCTCGCGAGATATATTATAATCTAACAGTATTTACAATTTTAGGGTGACATATACAACATAATATGTTACATAATCCACTTTGTTTTTGCATGAAATAAAAGGCTTTTTTATTTTAATTTTTAATATTTATTATGTAACATAATTAACGCAAGACCTCATAGACCCAATTGTGTCTTGAATTAAAAATATAATACAATGCCCAAAACTCTTTTTTTGAAAGCTATAACTAACTGCTTAAAAAAAATGTTTTGCCAAGTATTAAGAAAAACCAAGTTGACCTTAGCATTACTATGCATTTAAATACGATTGAATTTTCTTTGGCGCGGTAGGCGGTTTGTTAATCTATCGAAAGACTCTCCAACTACCACTAAGTTGACCGTGTCACATGTCTTTAAGCGATTGCATAGGAACGCAAAATGCGATCAAAGTTTTGCGAGATAGCTGTCCTGTTTCTAGGCGGGGCATCTATCCGAAACGTAATTTATATGGATTAGGCAATTATACCCTATGTAGGATAGATGTCTCAAAATACAGAGGTCTGCAAAAATCGCTAATACTCTGGAAATATTAACGATAATGTTTTGTTAACTTTTCATAAAGAAGATAAAAAACCAAAGTACCGGCCAGTTTTACAAATAAAGTATCTTGCTTTTTGTGAGTGATTTCGAAAAGTGTGGCAACTATCCAGCTTTTAATCTATGAAGTCTTGGGTTCGATTCCCGGGTCGAGCAAAGTGATATTGGGTTTTTATACGACAGGTGAAAAACATCTTGAAAACCTACTTTACCGTTGAAAAGTTTAGAATGCGGGAGGTTCCTACGTGTGGGTCCACTGGGGAATCTCTATTAAACTTTTAAGTAATATAATCGATATCGTAGCCCCCTATCTAGCTATTACTTTTAATAAATGTGTTGACTTAGGAACTTTTCCCGACCTCATGAAGAGTAGTAAAGTCATACCATTATTTCAATCAGGTAATAAAAATAACGTTGGAAATTTTAGGCCTATTTCTATCTTACCGGCATTTAGTAAAATATTTGAAAAGTTAATACTCAAGCAGTTGCTAAGACATTTTAATTTAAATTGCCTCCTTCATGATGAACAATATGGCTTTACAAAAGGTCGTTCAACTACAGACGCGGGTGTTGCTCTGCTGAAACACATATTTAACGCATGGGAGAACTCACAAAATGCCATTGGAGTTTTCTGTGATCTTTCCAAAGCATTTGATTGCGTGCACCATGACACGCTATTGCGTAAACTACGTCATTACGGTGTTCAAAATGAAGCTCTCAACGTAATAAATTCTTATTTAAATAATAGGCACCAGTGTGTAGATATTAATGGTGTGAAATCGTCCGGGCTACCAGTTCAGTTAGGTGTACCTCAAGGCTCAATACTGGGTCCATTCTTATTCTTAGTGTACATTAATGATTTACCATTCTATTTAAAGGGTATCTGTGACGTTGTACTGTTTGCTGATGATACCTCTCTTATCTTTAAAGTAGACAGGAATAGACAAGATTTTGACGACGTAAACAGTGCACTCTCAAGGGTTACGCATTGGTTTACCACGAATAATCTAGTTCTCAATGCCAAGAAAACGAAATGTATAAAGTTCGCCTTACCGAATGTAAGAAATCTGGGACCCAACATCGTCTTAGATGATGAGGTGCTTGCAACTGTAGAATCGGCCGTTTTTCTTGGCATAACAGTAGATGCCAAACTTCAGTGGGGATCACATATATCAAGCCTAGCGGGAAGGCTCAGTTCGGCCGCTTACGCCGTCAGAAAAGTAAGACAATACACTGACGTTGATACAGCTCGGTTAGTCTATTTTAGTTATTTTCATAGCGTTATGTCCTACGGCATTCTGCTGTGGGGTAAAGCGGCTGACATTCAAAATATTTTTGTTCTTCAAAAACGAGCTGTTCGTGCAATTTACCAACTAGGTGCTAGAGTTTCTCTGAGAGAATTTTTTAAAGATATTGGTATTCTCACGGTGGCATCACAATTCATCTTCGTTAACATCTTATATATTAGGCAAAATATACACTTATACACTAAAAACAGTGATACTCATAATATTAATACTAGAAATAAGGACAAACTACGTGCTCCCTTTCACCGGCTTCATAGGGTTCATAACTCATTTGCTGGGCTTGGTATAACCTTCTATAACAAGCTTCCTTCTTCTTTGTTAGATTTACATTTTAATGCGTTTAAAGCGAAAGTAAAATCAAATCTTTGTTCGAAGGCATACTATTCTATCAACGACTACTTAAACGATATCCGCTTCTATAACAAGTTGCCAAAATCGGTTACAGAACTTAGCGATGGAAAGTTTAAAACTCACATCAAACGTGTCCTTATCAAAAAAGCATATTATAAGATAAAAGACTACGTTGAAGACAAGGAAGTTTGGCATTAATTCCTTCTGCACATGTGGCTTCCCTGGTAACTCATTAGCACCATAACTTTGTGAGCGTCTATTAACTGCTTCCAAATTACAATGTTAATTTTAATTATTTTATTTTTTACACTTTCTGACATATTCTCGTCATTATTTGACATTATACAACCCTTGTAATATCGAGTATTTATTAGTGATTCTCATGGAAATCATATCACTTGGTTTAAATAGGTTGATTTTACTTATGTAGATTCTTTTACATATTGTGAATGAGAGAACGTTGTAGGCCTACAGTTTCTGTTCTTTATTTTCATTCCTCTAAGTACCTGGTACTTATTGACAGGCCTGCACTGTCCTCCCATACCTAATATCACTGTAATTTGAAAACATTATAAAATCCAATTATTTTTAAAAGAGTAACCGTGGAGTTTCTTGCCGGCTCTTCTCCATAGGAAGCGACAAATTGGAACCGTGCACCTAGCTTCTGACGTTTCATAAGTGCCCTTGCAGGTTTATGTGAAATAAAAATATTTTGATTTTGATTTTGATTTTGATAAGAATTGTTGGTCGCTGTGATTAACTCAAGACAACGTTTATGTTCTTTCACCGGAATTAGCTTAACTACTGACAGGTCATATGAATTACTTCATATCATTGTTTATTTAACTTGACTGCATAAACCATTTATTTTTATTTTTTTTATTAATTAAATTTTCATTTATCGTTGAATGAATGTTATATGCTATTATTGTATAGAATCAAGTTCTTCCAACATAACAGACAGCTATGCTGCTGGGGAGTGTGTTGCGCCACTTCTTCTTCCCAGCTAAAGCACTAGGAAGTGGTGAAGGGCGGGCTTTTTGGGGGGACTGTCTTATGTAATTTTGACGTTCAAAAAGTGCTGACTCTCAGCCTAGTTTGAATAAATGACTTTTGATTTTGATTTTTTTTGACAAGACAAAGACTTGTGAGCGAGTTAACCTAAATCTGAAACGATAACGCACATAATTTTGCCTCTATAAAACTGAGAGTTATTTTTGATGTAAAAACCTTATGAATGCATGTGGTTTTATTTTTCTATCTGTTATTTCTCTGGATGTGATCAAAGTTATTTTATCGCCTGCCAGTACAACATAAGGTCGGCTTTAGCACACAACCGTTACAGTATGATAGATCAGAGTTGCAAATCCCATCAGACGCACGGCTTCTCACATACTTACTAAAACCAGAAGTACCCATAATAATTCCCTTTCCAGTATGGACTGGCGACTCCTGCAGCCGGTCATCGACCGCATAGCAATAATGGCTAAAGGCCAGTTTGCGGCCATAGGACCAGCAGAAGAGATCCTGCAGTCAATAGCCAAAGGGTACACGGCACGGATCAAGCTTAAAATGATCACAGCCTACAGAATGGACCGATACTATGCAGATGACGAGTCTTCGGAATGTGAGTGTGATTTTAGTAACTACATTATTATTTTGATACTAGCTTTCGACAGCGGCTTCGCCCGCGTCGGAGATTATCCCACGGGATCGTACTACCGGGATAAAAAGTATCCTACGTGTTAATAAAAAGTATCCTATGTGTTAGTAAAAAGTATCCTATGTGTTAATAAAAGTATCCTATGTGTTAGTAAAAAGTATCCTATGTGTTAGTAAAAAGTATCCTATGTGTTAATAAAAAGTATCCTTTGTGTTAGTAAAAAGTATCCTATGTGTTAATAAAAAGTATCCTTTGTGTTAGTAAAAAGTATCCTATGTGTTAATAAAAAGTATCCTTTGTGTTAGTAAAAAGTATCCTATGTGTTAATAAAAAGTATCCTATGTGTTAATAAAAAGTATCCTTTGTGTTAATAAAAAGTATCCTATGTGTTAGTAAAAAGTATCCTGTGTTAGTAAAAAGTATCCTATGTGTTAGTAAAAAGTATCCTATGTGTTAGTAAAAAGTATCCTATGTGTTAGTAAAAAGTATCCTATGTGTTAATAAAAAGTATCCTATGTGTTAGTAAAAAGTATCCTATGTGTTAATAAAAAGTATCCTATGTGTTAATAAAAAGTATCCTTTGTGTTAGTAAAAAGTATCCTATGTGTTAGTAAAAAGTATCCTATGTGTTAGTAAAAAGTATCCTATGTGTTAGTAAAAAGTATCCTATGTGTTAATAAAAAGTATCCTATGTGTTAGTAAAAAGTATCCTATGTGTTAATAAAAAGTATCCTATGTGTTAGTAAAAAGTATCCTATGTGTTAATAAAAAGTATCCTATGTGTTAATAAAAAGTATCCTATGTGTTAGTAAAAAGTATCCTATGTGTTAATAAAAAGTATCCTATGTGTTAATCCAGGGTATAATCTATCTGTGTGCCAAATTTCATCCAAATCTATTCAGCCATTTTTGTGTGATTGAGTCACATACATACAAACATCTAAACTTTTACATCTATAATAATATTAGTTGGAAGTAAGATAGCGAGTTATAAAATATCCTGAACAAAGCCGAGAGTCATGAGGGGCTTGTTGCTAAGTAATATTAGCCGCACGGGCCGATCGATCAGGTTAAGCTACGCTTGCCGTGGTTGGTCCGTAGATGGGTGACCATCTTTTTTTTCTTATTACTAAATGGGCCTGCTCTTGACCTCGATCACGCCTGATGGAAAGCGATTGATAAGGTCTATGATGGATCGAGCGTGCCCAGAAAATGCCTGTTCACTCTTGTTTTGAAGGTAGACGGGTTATATGTGGAAGTGAACAAAGACGCAGGTAGAGAGTTCCACACTTTGGCTGTGCGCATAAAAAATGTGGAGGAGTAACGCTGAGTACAACTGGTCGGGATGTCAACCAAGTGCGGATGGTACCCTGCAGTGCGTCTGGTAGTGCGGTAGTAAAAGGGCGATGGTGGGATCAGGTCGTGGAGCTCCTGCGCAAACTCTCAGACCGATAGGCAAGCAACATTACGCCGATGAGCTAAGCTGTGAAGCTTAGCCGTCAACGTTTCGTCGCCTATGAGCCTTTACATCATTAATTAATTTACATTACATACCAAGACCCCTCCGTGCCTCGGAAAGCAAGTTAAGCCGTTGGTGGCGGCTGTCATTTGTGGATCATTGACAGTCGTTAATGGTCGTCAGAAGCCCGAAATTCTCACAAGCAGTCTTACCAAGGGCATCATATTACCCTGTACACAGCTTAATACCAGTATTTTCCATGGAGCGACTGACTATCTGGCATCCACAACCTAGTTACTGGGTAATATGATGGACCTTGGTAAGACTGGTTGTCAGACTTTCGGGCTTGGTTTTACCTGATGGATCGACCAATACGGCTGTTATTTTTTACTTAGTCAAAAGCCCCATTTGTCCGCCCCGCGACTTCGTCCGCGCGGAATAGTTTTTTTACTATTATTTATATATCATTAAAAACAAAAAAAAATCTAAAATAAAAGTAACCTAAGTTACTCCTTATTACATCAGCTACCTGCCAGTGAAAATCCCGTCAAAAACGGTTCAGCCATTTCAGAGATAAGCGGGAACAAACAGACAGACAAACAGACAGACAGACAAAAATTGTAAAAAATGTTATTTTGGTATATGTACCGTATATATATTCATATGCATGTAGCAAAAACCGGTTATTTTAATATTACAAACAGACACTCCAATATTATTTATATGTATAGATGTATAGATGAGAACTTAGAATCCACTTATAATGAGATATAAAGTAGTAAGTACGATAAATTGATAATACAGTACAATACAATTTCCTCTAGAGTAAAGAAGTTATAATGTATATACATTTTTCTTAAGCTTATTTTTAAATTTATTCACGTTACCGAATTGTTTTAAATATCGTCCGGAAAATCATTGAACAGCTCTGCTCCGTCCTACCTACTTTTATGGCCCATACCTGGAAACCTTCGGGTTACGGAGATATTGAAAGTCAAAGTTCCAAATTTTTGTAACGTTTTCTTATGAACGACTTAAATAAAAATTTAACTTCCCACGACCCCTTGTACCGTACAACTTACTGTGCGACAAAAAACTGAACCTTTTATGGTGTCCTACGTTAAGGCATCGTCTTAAGAGCGTTCATCCCGCGCGGACAGGCAACGTCGCATTTGTAGTGGTTTTTCGTCATTACTTGATTAAATACTAAACAATGTACTATTTTTTTCAGCCAAGCACTAGATCGTTTGTATCGACGATTAATTTTAACGTTTACTCTTAAATAAAAACATAAAGGGTAATAACTACTGCAAATACAAAATAATTGACAATGAAATGAAAACGAAAATTAAGTCAAAAAAATTAAATTAATTGTTAAAAAATTGCATAAAAAACATATAAATACCAGTGATGTTGTGCAAACAACAAACAAAATAATCACGAAAAACCGCTTGAAATGCGACGTCGCTTGCCCGCGCACGATGAACGCTCTTAATAGTCTATTTCGTTATAGCTGAATCGGAGACAGACGTCCTGGAGGCAAGCACGAATCGTACAGACAAGAGTGTAATGTTCGCACAAACATTAAATGACTTTAAGAGGGACTTTCTCACGACATTCAGCACTAGCAGGCTTTGTAGAGAGCATTTGGTAAGTGAAATAAATTCAATAGTAATTTGAAAAGGATGCCTGGAAGGATTTTGGGGAGGCCGTTGCTCAAGAGTGGGATAGAGTACGATGGTAAAAAAAAAAAAATATATCCATTCGGTCCTGGGTTCCATCTCAAATTTCTGAGTAACAGCCCGAAGTCCGGATTTGTGGCCGGTTGATGGCTGAGGAGTGGATACGGTTGCTCCCGATTACATAGGACTTAAACGTAGGTAGCTGGCGAAATGTGGGTAAACTATAGGTGTACCTCTGCCCGACCTTTCGGGGAAGCTAGGCGTGATATTATGTCGTTTTATGTGTGTAGATGTTTTGCCTTTTTAACCTTTACTATTCCATTGCCATATGTCACCCCCATACTTTTCCATTGGGTATTTTCCAATTTATTAAAAACTATTTTAATTAGAAGAGTGGGACGAAATATGTAACAGAAAAATAAAAATAAATTGCTTTATATCCATTTTCTCAATTAAAAAGATTATGATTTATGATTATACGATTTAAATCAAATTTATTTTTCGTTGTTTTGAATTTACCGCCAAAACGCTCCTTATGATGACTTTTTTATCACGTGACCACACGTGACCTCAACTTTGTGTGTACTAAAGTTGTAAACAAGTGAATGTCGAGTGTATAATTAACAAGATTTTTAATGGATAGAGAGTGGTATTACTGGTGAGCGGTGCCTCTGTGCACAAATACTTGCTTCTAAAACTTCTAAAACGGTGGCGTCTACACAAAGCTGACGTCACGTGTGGTCACGTGATAAAGAAGTCTGAGCGTTTTGACGGTAAATTCGAAACAGCGAAAAATTAAATGCGATTTTTATCGTTTTTAACTGAGAAGATGGAAATAAATGAATTTATTTTTATTTTTCTGCAAAATATTGCGTCGCAATCTTCAAATTAAAATAGTTTTTAATTAATTGGAAAATACCCTATTCATCATTGTCTGATAACTTTTTGGGCCTATCAGTCAAGGACGAGTCTAGGTCATCGCGCTACGCTGTCGCACTCCTTGGCAAAAGCCTCGCTCCACTCTTTCCATCTTTCATGAGCCCGCCTGGTGTGCTCTTTCCAGTTTCGATGGAACCTATCCAGCACGTCCCGCTATCTCTTACGTGGTGTGCCGCGATCCCGCCTCACTGTCGCAGGGCACCCGTTCTGTGCTATTTGGTTCCGCTGTTTAAATGACTGTACGGGGGCTTGTGGCCCCGTACAGTTGCCCCGTGTGGTTGTAATAACAGCCATAGGGATCAATCGATCTGGTTAAGCTATGCTTGCCGCAATTGGCCGGTGGATCGGTGACCATCTTTACATACCTAGATCCGGTAACTCCGTGCCTCGAGGAAAGCACGTTAAGCCGTTGGTCTAGGCTGTCATTCGTGGAGATTTGACGTTCGTTAGGAGTCGTCAAAAACCTGGAAGTCTGACAACCATCCTTACCAAGGGGTATCGTAATACCCAGTTACTGGTTTGTAGACGGTTAGACTGGTAGCCCACCCGAACATTGTTGGGCAAAGGCTAGGCAGAAGATGATGATGTTTGAATTACTGTGTAAATATTTATTTTTTAATTCCAGTGCATGCTGTACTATTACATTGAACACAGCGATCAAATTCAACCCTATAGTGTAATGTTTCAAAAGCTGCAACAATTAAAAGAGAAATATGATGAACTGATAGAAGATTACTACCTTAGCTCCACTACAATCGAAGATATTTTCTGGAGGCTTGAGTATGAGAAGGACCCTGAAAACAGGACGTCTACTTCAGCGAATAAAAGGTGAAAACTATACCGTGATTTTGTAGTCGGTGTTGACTGGGGTTGATAGGTTTAAAAAAGAAAATTTTAGCTGAATCGTAACGAAACACCGATATTTTTTGTTTTTATTTATACTCAATACAATGCAATATTACTATACTGGTTGTTTCATTTAACTGAGTTTTAAACTATTATATTTATTTAACCATTTATGTACACACATACATTATACAGCGTGTAACGGAAGGGGGGTATCAACCCTGAAGGAGGTGAATGTGCTCATGAAACTCAACAACTTTCCCCAAAGAACATAGGTCGAAATATGAAAAAAAAATTTGGCCCTCCCATAGTAAATCAATCAGCTGGTAGTCAGTTTTGTAAGGGAGGGCCAATTTTTTTTTTCATATTTCGACCTATGTTCTTTGGGGAAAGTTGTTGAGTTTCATGACCACATTCACCTCCTTCAGGGTTGATACCCCCCTTCCGTTACACGCTGTATAAACAGACAAGAAGATTAGCACAGAAAAATTGGTTCACACGGCTATACATCAATCGATACATTTCCAGTTTACGCTGATCTCACAATGTACGGAAGTCCTATCCAATGCTCGATCAGCTTATACTAGAATTGTATAGCTTTATGTGTAGCCGTGCGTACAGTATAGGTAGGTAATAATAATGGGAATAATTGGTACGTAATAAGTATAGGCGTATGGAGCCAGATTGAAAAAAAAAAACGTATTGTGTGTTAGGTTAAACGAGGGACATCCCTTAAGAGCATTCATTCCACGCGGGCTGGCAACAACGCATTTATAGTAGTTTATCGTGATTATTTCATGAAATACAAACAAAAGTACTGTTTTTTTCAGCTAAGCACTAGATCGTTGGTATTTATATTTATTTTTTACATTTAGTCTTTAATAAAAGCATTTAATCGCACTAAGTAATGTAAATAGAAAATAATTGACGGTATGTCGATTTTTATAAGTAAATACCAAAGTAACTGTAAAAATAGCATAATAACTTGAATATACCAATGATTTAGTGCAAGGCTGAAAAAAAAATTTACTTTTGTTTGTATTTAATGAAATAATCACGAAAAACCGCTATAAATGCGCCGTTGCCAACCCGCGTGGGATGAACGCACTTCAGGGCGTGTAAAAGCCTGCGCAAACGAGGTACTATTCGCGGGGTACATTTATTGTCCACCAATATAGATTCTTTATAAACTGTATCGAATAACGCACATGAAGGACTAAAAGTACCCCGCAAATGCTTGGAATATTTTCGGGGATTTTTGTCTTACGAGGACAAAAACCCCTTGTCTGCGCACTCCTTAATACTTAAGAGAATGAACAACTACGGTATCAACTCTGAAATAAGAAAAAAAAAATACTTTTACGAACGCGTCTTTAACTTGTGGTTAACAAGTAAACTAATGATAAAAATGCGATGTGAATGTCTGTGTGTGTAAGCGCAGGAGCTCTCGGCACTCGGCAGCGGCATGCACCGACCGAGACACGGGCGAAGACGCGTGTGTGTGTAGGTAATGTGCTGACGCTACTACGTCTTCACGCAGTCATTCAATGTGTGTTTGTGTGTTCACGCAGTCATTCAAAATGTGTTTGTGTGTGTTTCTTACCACATGAAGAATGCGTGTCGCTTTTTGAGATAAAATACTATAAGTACGAGGTACCTACCTTCCAGTAGGCCACGAGATCACTTGTAAGCTCCTTTCACAAGTCTTGACCAAACCGATTGCTGCTCCAGGTCTAGTTGAGTGAAAATGGCTAAAAAGAGAATAGAACTATTTGTAGAAATCCACAATGAAAAAGAATTTGATAATGTTCTAAGGAATAATGCGGATCAGCTTATTTGTTAGTATTGTTGTTTTAATTATGGGGTAGGCAAGGGTAAGGCTGCGTAGCGGGCACTACGGGTTCGATACGTTGCATGTTTGCTGCAGGGCTCAAGAGACTTTGACGTGGAAACTGTTGCCAAGAATAAAATTCGGCACATAATCCTAGACCCACCATTTAACGATGGTGGGTCTAGGATATAGGATAATGATCGTCATTGTTGACCTACGCGGTCAAAATGTATAAGCATTTATCATCATTTCAGCCGAAGACGTCCACTGCTGGACATAGGCCTCCTCCAAACGGGGAGGGGATTGCATAATCGTCACGCTTGGCAGGCGGGTTGGGGATCGCAGTATAGTGGCAAAATGCATAGAGAACGCTGCTGCCCATTCTCTAGTAAGTCCCTTAGTCGCCTTCTACGGGAAGAAATGGGAGGGTGCTATTCTTTACGTCCGGCACCACACGGAACCGGAACGGAACGGTATAAGCATTATCAGCCTATAACGTTCCCACTGCTGGGACACAGGCCTCCTCTCTGTGAGAAGGAGTAGGCCGTAATCCACCACCAACCCACGACCAACCGAATAGAATCTTCTGCTGAATTCATGATAACAGTTTGTGCGTCGGTGTCCCTTGCGCCGTACCTATAGGTAAGTATTGGCGTTCTGGCCCACATCACATTGGGCAAACGGTAAACGTGGTTTGGCTAGGCTCATATAAAATTAGTGGCTATTTGAATTACCTACGTATATGCTAAAAAAATATTTCCACTTAGTTTAGATAAATCGTGACCAGACAGGAGAAGCTGCGGAGAGCAGTGGTGACCAAGTGGTAACAGCCCCGAGTTAGGAGTTGTAGGTTGTGAGTTCTAACACTGGCAGACACTTTAGGTACCAAATAACTTCTACCGCTCCGGGTGGAACAGGAGGGCGTGTCAGACTTTTACTGACTAAAACCCACCCGTGTTCCCTCAGTTGCCTGTGTGCCAGGGGCCACGATATCTCTTTCGAACATCCCGCAACCCCATCTCTCTGAGGCGCGCGTGAAATACAACACGCTGTCGACCCGGGCTTGGTTTTTATCGGACAGCGAGCTACCCATTACTCGCCGTCCGCAAGCACGCGCCTACGGTGACCGGGAATCAGCCTGAGATTCCCGACGCCCAGGGAGTCTTCTGCGGCGACTAAGGCCGTGAGGGCGCTTATACTGCCTACCCGTGTTCCTTCAGTTGCCTGTGTGCCAGGGGCCACGGTATCTCTTTCGAACAACCCGCACGTGGTTTTATGTGTTCTAAAGTGTAAGCGACTTGGGCTATCACCCAAGGTAAGGTTGATATCAGGCACACACATTCTTCATTATTCGAAACGGGCTTGTCTTTGAACCAAAAATTCGGAGACATATTTGCTATCCACCAAACCGCACTAGGCCCGCGCGTGGGGATTACGGCCCACTTCATTACAAAGAGAGTGGGAACATGATAGGCTGTTTATGGTTTGACCAGAGAGTACTTTTTTATTAAGTTTATGTGCTAGGTGCAGAAATATACAGCTATGCTTTTGGCTCGTGCACAGCCCTTGACAGACTCTTCCATACCATGAAGATGGATTGGAGCGATGGTAAACTTATACTATTGAAGGTAAGAAGTAGGCACTCTGAAGTATATTCAATTCCTTCTTTCTAATTGATGTTAGTTCCACTCGAACGAATATTAACTTAATGCCAGTGTAAAATTAGGTTGATTCCAGAATGGAAAATATTATGAAAATGAGTATATTGAAAAAGTCATAACAATGTTTGAAGTTGTAGCGAATTGTGTGGGTTTAGATGACGTTTTTCCAAAAACATATCTTGTTTATTTGAATACTAAGTTACGAACACAGGATACATCAATTTTGCTTTTATATTATTTTGTCCATAGAATTTGTTGATTTATGTGAAGACAAATTTATGGAACAGCAGATCATTTTTTCCTTTGCTGACCCCACAATAAAAAATCTTAGTGAAGAGTACAATGGACCCTTTTTCAGGTGGAGGTTGATCAAAATATAATGTACCAACAGGTTATGTGTTTATTAAAATGCTTACGAGATAATGGAGTCATTTACTTTTCATAGGTACCGGCTGACGAAATAGAAGTCCTGAAAAGATTCAGAGACCAGAGTGAGCCAGTCTACATGTTTATTTTGGTACGTTTTTTTACGTAGGTACTCTGACAGAGAACCAAAGTTGTTAATATGGCCCACCGGATAAACAACCTGAAGTGACAGTAACGCTTGGTTTCTAGAAAGAAAAACGATTTTATAATTAACTAGCACTTCGCCCGCGACTTCGTTCGCGTGAAATTTATAGCTCATTCAGACGTTATTCCGGGGTAGGTCCCCGGAATAACGTCGCTTTCCATAGGTGAAATAATTTTTAAATCGGTTAAGTAGTGTTTGAGTTTATCCGTTACAGACAATTTTACAAACAATCAAATCTTTTATCTTTATAATATTAGTGTAGTGTGAGTTTACTAACATATAGATGCTTTATGATTTCACAAATTAGAAAAACAAAGTAACTAAAGTGTTCCGTGGTGTGGACACGGTGAAATTCGCTGAGGTGTCAAAGAAAGAGCTGCATTACTATAACCAGGTGCAAACAAGATTTAGCTCGGAAAGGTCTAGCCAGGACCAAGAAAATCTTGGCTTACACCGGCCAGTGTATGGGCTGGATGAACCTACCCCGGATGAAATGGTAAGTAATTAGTGTAATTGTGCCTTTACAGAATCAAATGATGTATTTCACCCCCTCCTAGGTCTGCGCCACAGAACACGAAATTGCTGTGACGCCAGTAGAAATGGTCAGTAACATTGTAAACATTTTTTTCCGAGAGTTTTTATTTTCATATTTTTATTCTGTGACTTTTGACATTTTATTATATTCTATTGCAGTATTGCGAAATTTTATTTAATTTTATGTTAGGCAAATACGTTTGCCAGAATTCAAATAATTTCAATTTTATTTTTATAACTTTTAATTTAAATATTCTTTTTTTACATTCGACTTCGTTATTAATTACTGAAATATCCATTTATAACTTCTAATAGCAACGAACATCATCTGCCTTCAATTATGCAAAATCCTACATTGCGCAAGCAGTTTACTGTGCATTCAGCGCAACTAGCATATTTACAACGTCCCGACATCACGTCTAGCAGTAGCCCACTCCCACCAGATACAACACCCTGCTGGTCGGGGGATCCTCCCGTTTCTATAGAGGATTAGTCAACTTAAGCCCCTGTAGGTACCTCATGCCGTAGTATTCTCGTTTGAGCACCAAAGTATTCCCATACCTTTGGTGCTCTTGGTGCTCTAACGGGAATACTTCCTCATGTCTCGATACCTACTAAAAGCGCGATGATCGCGCAACTTATGTCACGGACCGTCTGCAAAGCCTGAAAAACCTTCGAACTGTGCGTATTGTACTGAGTTCGATCCTTAAGTCGGGCAAAGCGATATTAGATTTTCCTTTAAGATATTCTCAGTATCTACTAGAGCTCAGATTCTGGATGATATGTGCCCGGTTAATGCCAACAGGCCCCATAACCTATGGTATTTGAATTACACCTCACATTCCCAATCCACCAAATTATGTGAGCTTCAAAGAAAAATTTGCTGCGCTAAAACTGTTTCATGCGCCATGATTAAAACTATGCTAATCACCTTGACACATGCAAGGTAAAATTACATTATACTACCGCTGCGATATACATGGAAATTGGTTGTCCAGCGCGAAGAGCAGTGAAATTTATGGAAACAACCTCGTTTTTGCATTCCAAAATAGGTAACGAAATCAGCTGCATTCATCAAATTTCGACAATTTATGTACCATTATCGACCTGGACAATTTGCTTAATTATTTGTATAACCACTTTGCTTGACGAGATTTTGACGTATGACGTATCGCCGTTAAATATTGATAATCATTATTCTTACTTTCAGCCGAAAGACGTTGACATAGGCCTGCCCCAAGCTCCACCACATCGACCGGTTCTGTGTTTCCCGCATCTAGCGGATTCCTGCGGCCTTTACAAGGTCATCGGCCCACCTTATTGGGGGCCGTCCAACTCTACGTCTTCCGGTACGCGGTCGCAATTCCAGAATTTTTTGGTCCCACCGGCCATCTGTTCTGCGAGCAATGTGCCCTGCCCACTGCCACTTAAGTTTGGCAATTCTTCGGGTTATGTCGGCTACCTTGGTGCTCTTGCAGGTTTCTACATTCCTGATTCGATCACGTACTGAAACTCCAAGCAAAGCCTCTCCATTGCCCTTTGGGTGACTTTTAGCCTTCCAATAAGGCCCATTGTGGGCGACGAAATTTTGATACTCATCACGATTGCGAGTTCCGCTCGCCAATTTAATTTGACCCTGTAGATGCGGTCTATTAAAAACACGTTTGTTATCAACTCCTGCGAATATGTCATTCACATTGGGTACATTTTTCGTTTCCCTAATAATTTATCTCGACATCGGATTTAGGCCGTTTCACGATATAGCAGTCAGCTGTCAGAATTTTGCTGACCCATGCAAAATTTATGTGATATACGGATTTATGACACACACATGATATACCGAGCTTTTACTTTATTTTTGTGTAGACCAACCATTTGATAATCTGTTAGAATTATAGAAATAAAAATGTGTAGGTTATTTTTGTTTAAATACTGTAAAAGGACGTTACAGTAATTTCACCTCCGATTTAGAATTACAGTAATCTTTAGTGTCGTTGCTTTAAGGTTTACAATAGGTTGCTGTCAAAGGTAAAATATCTTTGAAAGGATCGAGGGTAGGATAAGCAGAGCTGGTCAAGGTAAATGATACTGTACAGATTATAGTCTACTAGCTGTTGTCCGTGGCTTCGTCTATGACCCGGGATGGAAAGTAGCCCATGTCTACAGGTCATGGTCTAACCATGTGTCAAATTTCCGTTAGGCTGAAAGCGTAACAAACGAACGAACTTACTTTCGAATATGCCTACACTAGCTTTTGCACGCTATTGTGGGAAATCATCATATAACTTCTCCCGCTCTGGGCGGAGCAGGAGAGCGTGTCAGACTTTTACTGACCACCCGTGTTCAGTTACCTGTGTGCCAGGGGCCACAGTATCTCTTTCGAACAACCCACCCCCTGGCAGGCATCGGTCCTTGCGGGCCCCATCGGTTGGTGCTGACATCTCTTTGAGGCGCGCGTGGAACACAACGCGCCGTCGACTCGGGCTTAGTCCTTACCGGACAGCGAGCTACCCATAACTCGCAGTCCGCAAGCCCACGCCTACGGTGGCCGGGAATCAACCTGGGATTCCCGACGCCCAGGGCGTCTCCTGCGGAGGCTACGGCCGTGAAGGCGCATTTACTGCGTCTCCCTCACCAGCGCCGCCTTCCTCTACACGAGCATCACTGCTTCGCAGAAGGAGGTGACGGCTACCCATGCACTCTCGCTCGTACCATGGCCTGGATCAGGGCCGGACGCGAGAGATCGTCGCCGCCGATTGCCTCCACAAGGACACGGCGGTGCGCTGCCTAAGCCGGGCAGACCTGCACTGTATGCTCCACCGTGTCCTTAGGGCGATCTACGCAGTGGAAACACCCGGGCGTTTCCTCCCGCCTTATTTGAAACAGGAACCTCCCGAAACACCCGTGTCCTGAGGACCTGCGTCAGACGGATGGTGAGGACGCCGTGCCGCCTCTCAAGCCACTCCTTAAAGAGGGGACTTACCGCCGCAATCGTGGCGTGCCCAGCACTGGGTTGCGACAATCGCACTCTCCATGTCACCATGAGATCCCGCCGGAGCTCTGTTACGTTGACGTTATAATTCCCCTCTTATTTAAAATTAATAGACGCAAACGATGCTAAAATTATTCAAAGCATAAACAAGCTACCACTCTACCAAGGCTGGGTATCAAAATACGATTCCCGTTTATTATTTCAAGCTGAGCTTGTAAACAAGGCTGGGTACACATTGTTTATAGGACATTTACATTTGTTTGTGTTGTATTGAGCTTCCGTCTGAGCCTAATGTATCACTCGTAGAGGAAATTGGCGGGATGCGGCAATGAATTGCGGTCTATATGATAGATGGTGAATGGTAAATGTTTTTTTTTTTGTTTCATTGTTGTTGTTTCCTCTGCTTATCTGTTTTTTTTTTGCTTGGTGTAGAAAAGTGTTAGTAACCCTTTTGTACAATGACGTGTAAGTGGTGTAATAACGTTCATAAAACATATCGTATGCATCGTTTTAGTTTCCTTATTAGACCTGTTAATCAGGTGTCTCAACATCATCATCATATCAGCTGAAAGACGTCCACTGCTGGACATAAGCCAGGACATCAGGCAGGCAGGGCAGGGCATCAGGTGTCTACCTAAACTTAAAGCATCATCCCGATGTTTCGACCGTGGACCTCTTCTGTATGTGCTTAAAAAAGTATCTATCTAGCGCAATTTTTCTGGGCCCATAACGTAATATAGCAGAAATATTTTAACAAATGCCAGATTGTAATTTTCTAGAATCGTAAATACGACACAATATTCTAGAGAAAGTTTATTTGGTGTTACCACGATAATCAAACGACTTTCTTAAAGTCTCCTCTTGTTTGGAAGAGATCCGATCGACAAGATAGTGTGGGGTTCGTAGTTTGTGGCGTTGCGTAGATTTTCTCTACCCCATGGGAAAGAGGCGAAAGTCTATGACTGTATGTGTAATAAAGAGGATTCTTCTAACATACATAACATCGAGCCTGTAATCCCCGAAGTGTTAGGCAGAGGGATAGTTATAGTACACCCATACAGGATACATTTTTAACCAGTGCGCAAACTGTAACCATGAATTAAGCATATTATTCTGGATACCCTAGTGTAGAAATTTTTCGACGATTATACAAAAAAAAAATCAGGTGTTCCTTACATTTTGACCGTGTAGGTATTGCACTTTTCTATGAAACAGCAGATTTTTTTTAAAATAACGAAAAATTTCTACGTTAGGGGGTCTAGAATGATATATGCTGAATTCATGGTTACAGTTTGCGCACTGATTAAAAATTTACCCTGTATTTCACCAGTTATGTTGAAGTCCCATGTAAAAGAGGGCAAGCCTCTTGCCACCAAACGAGCACATATCCAGACTGCGGCTAACTACTGAGAATTTCAAAAAGGAAAAACATAATACCAATTGGACCAACCTAGGAATCAAACTCAGGACGTCATGCCCAGCAGTGGCGCTTTCGATCAATAGACAAACGAGGCAGTCATGTAGAATACTTCTTTATTCTATTATCGACAGGAGTGGATGTCAGTAAGAGCTACAGAAAAACAGCAGGAAGCGACGTCACTTATTGCTCGTCGCCTAGCCAGGCAGGCGGTGCGCAAACGCCACCGTGCCGAGCTGATGGTGCCCTTTCTGACTGACGTCAACTTCGTGCTGTTCTGGCCACACTGCTTCCATGCCCATCCGGAGTTGTATGAGCGGTGGGATGCTAATAGTTGAGTTATTTGTCGGGTTACTTAGATTGTTAATTTTTATTAGTATACAGGCTGTTTTTTTAGTCACCGTACAAATTTTTTAGGGTGATAGTACCCGTGAAATTGAACAAAACTCCAAGAAACATGGGTCGAAATATGAAAAAAAAAAAATCGGACCTCCCATACCATATCAATAGTCAGCCGATCGATTTTGTATGGGAGGTCGGATTTTTTTTAAATATTTCGACCCATGTACCTTGGAGAAAGTTGTTCAATTTCACGGGTACCCCCTGAAAAATTTGGACAGTGACTAAAAAATAACCTTGTATACACCGTGAAATTTAAATGGTTGTTTTCCCGCAGCGAAATCGTTTTGTCTTGGTAATACAATCCTGAGATTAGCGCGTTCAAGCAAACAAACAAACAAACTCTTCAGCTTTATATATTAAGTAATAGATAATAGATTATAGAAGTAACAGATAAAAACATGTTCTTCACAAAAGTCAGGTGATTAGTACTCCCACCGAATGTAAACAAAACCAAAGGAGTATTTTTTTTAAGGGTGGGAAATCATCAAATAACTTCTCCCACTCTGGGCGCAGCAGGAGGGCGTGTCAGACATTTACTTACTAAAACCCACCCTTGTTCCTTCAGTTGCCTGTGTGTCAGGGGCCACGGTATCTCTTTCGAACAACCCGCACCCCTGGCAGAAAAGAGTATGATGCAAGGATCGTGGCAAATGGCGTTTTGTAGTTTTGTCCAGCTCCGTGGTAAAAAGTCAGTTTATGTGTGTAAAATGTTAGCTAGTAGTAGGTAGCGGAGGTGTCTAGGGTGCGTCGTATCATTTCATGGAGGTCTGATTTTAATAAATTATAGCCAGCATTAAAAGTATTTACAAAGTAAAGGTGTAAAATCATTTTACACCTTTACTTTTTAAATGCTTTTAATGCTGGTGAGACGGCTGGGAAATTGGCATCTACACTATAAGTTACTGTGACGTCAGTCGGTTCGATTTCCGCACATATTTTTTTATGTGTTGTTTACAGACGGTTAATTTGTAGCTGTGTGCTTATGTATGGATATGAGTAATGTAAATGTGGACCAACGACAAAAAAATAATTCAAGCCTAGCTTCTAGGTACGTTGGATTTTTTTTAAACATCGTAGAAAATATGTTTTAACTCTTAACTCCATTAATTCCTTTTGCTTCGACCAGATATCGTGATGGTTGGTAGAGAGCTAGTCGAGTTATCTGAAGAGAAGATCACAGACATCTTCTACGCGGGAGATGCTCCGTTGAATGAGGCATCGATGCACAAACTGATGTCTGGGCCAGCCCTGGCTATATGCTTCCGACTGCTCGATGGTGATGTCGATTTTGTTCGTAAGTGACATGCATCGTGTAAAAATAATAGTTTAAAAAACTAAAATTAAAACCAAAACTAACCAATCTTTTTATTTTTATTTTTTTTAAACTATTATTTATTTTCAATTTCTTTGTTGATATTATGGAATTGTCATCAGTCTTTGATAAGTGTGCAAAGTTTCAAATCAATCCGACGTTTTGAATGGGGTGAAAATCACGTTCAAAGATTCCATTACATAGATACATACAGACCAAGCTAATAAAAGCTTGTTAAATAAAAAGACTATGCAACTTTTACTCCACAGGCAATACGATCGCATCGTGTACATTCGGCTCAATGATTGCGATTCTGACAAAAATAATGGCATATTGGTGATCTTAGTAATCGCAGTAGATATTAAACTTTTAATTAGAACAAGTCCGATCGATCAGGTTAAGCTAAGCTTGCCGCGGTTGGTCCGTGGATGGTTGACCATCTTAACATATCAAGATCTCTCCGTGCCTCAGAAAGCACGTTAAGCTGTTGGTCCCGGCTGTCATTTGTAGATCTTTGACAGTCGTTACGGGTCGTCAGAAGCCCGAAAGTCTGACAACCAGTCTTTCCAAGGGGTATCGTATTACCCAGTAACTGGATTGTGGAGGTCAAATAGGCAGTCGCTCCGTGTAAAATACTGGTATTCAGCTGCATCCGGTTAGACTGGAAGCCGACCCCAACATAGTTGGGATAAGGCTGGGGAGATGATGAATTAGAACAAGTCCGTGTTCGGACGTATAGCTTTCGCGACAGGTTTTTTTTTACGGACTGGTTTTGAACTCTCGGCGTTTTTCATTGTACGGAAGGACGGACGGACGGAGTCACACTTGGCCGTTTTTTTTAAAAGTCGCCTACCAACCCCTCAATGTGCAAAAGACCAATAACTAAGTAGCATCCCTCTTTCGATACAGCTTTAGTCCGTCGAATCCTCTATGAAGAAATACCGCCGCAAGAATCAAAGTCTTTGAATGACCTGAAACTGTTGAAAACTGCTTTTGACCGGTACAAGACTTACAGTCCTACGAGGGAAGAAGTCTGGCAACAGCGCAAAGAGGAGAGGAAGTTTAAAAAAGTAGGTGTGGTCTAGATTTAATGACAATAATAATTAACACGAGTTGAGCACTCAATCAAAGCTGAGAGGCGTTTGTTATGACTAGTGCTAGCCCAGAGGTCGAAATTCCATTATATAGACCATAATTCATTTAGGCCTTTATGTATTTTATTTATTTATTTAAATGTATTTATTGTACACCACAAAAATACGTAACAAAAAACAAGGTACACTACAAAATATACAATGAGCGGCCTTTTAACGCATTATCTTAAAAATATATTAGCTTTTTGGTCTCCTTCTCCATATAAACTTTTATTTATTAGGTGCAATGTCCCATGTGATTTACGAAAAACAATTGTTTCTTAGCTTCTTCAATATACTTATTACCATTCCATATGGTTGTCAAGCATGGTATTTTGACAATTCAAAAATCACGCTAACTTCGCTTCGAGTTCATTTCGCGCGGTTTCGTTCATGATGTTATAGAGAAAACGTTATTAGCAGATGTCGTGACTACCTAAGGAATTGACGTGGTTTCGAAGTAAGGAATCATAGTGAATTACGGCCCTGCTTAAGTTGCTTCATTACACTTCATATCAAATCTAGCTGATCACATTTATTTATGGTCTTTTAGTCAGAAGAAAAGAGGAGACGAGCTAGATTTTTATCAGAAACACGTCGAATAAACCGACAAGCTTTGGAAGAGGCCTTAGAAGCCAAGAGGAAGGAGAAGGAACAGCGCAAACTGGACCTTCTAAAGGCTGGCGTAAGAAAAAAGTCTTGAATTAGTTCTAACATTGTAGATGACAAGATTAAGCGTTGATAATTATCTTTTTTGATCCTGGTTTATTATTTAAAAGTATAAGTAAGGTGTGCCGTGGTGGGACCGTGGACGGGTGACCATCTTTAAATAAGCACGTTAAGCCGTTGTTCCCGGCTGTCATGCGTGGATCTTTGACAGTCGTTACGGGTCGTCAGAAGCCCGAATGTCTGACAACCAGTCTTACCAAGGGGTATCGTGTTACCTCGTAACTGGGTTGTGGTGGTCAGATAGGCAGTCGCTCCATGTAAAATACTGGTATTGAGCTGCATCTGGTTAGACTGGGAGCTGACCCTAACATAGTTGGAAAAAGGCCAAGCAGATGATGATGATTATGATGAAGTAAGGTGTGTCTCGTTTCAAAAATTTTCAATTTTCATAGTATTTAAATAAAATGAAATCAAATTCTGTTCAGAATTTGGCTGCCTTAGACCGCATGAAGGAGGAGCCTGACGATGAACTTCCAGAGGATGTGGAGCCTGAGGTGAGTTACATTTATTGCACAATGTACTTACACAAAGTTTCAGCCTATTACAAAGCTAAATTTATATAACATCTTGACCATGTTGGGGTACAGCAAGAAGTTACATTCAACTTATAGCTAGGTTAAATTTAACTTAGAATAATAGTGCATAGGCATAGGTAAGAACTAGATAATGGAGCTGTGGTGGACTTACGTGTTGCAGGTAGTAGGTTCCAAACATGACAGGCGTATTACTTTTTGTAATTTATTTACCCACCTCTGCTCTCAAAACGGTGAAGGAAAACAGCGTGAGGAAAACGGCATGTCAGAGGTAGATTGGTGGAGGCAGATTGGTTTCTCTTAAGGGCGCTTTCAGATTTTCTCTTGAATTTGAGCGTTTGACTCGAGATTTGATCAGTGATTATGGTTTAAATATAGACAAAAAATTAAAAAAAACATATGTCCGGGAAAATTTCATTATTTCTCTAGGGAGCGCTCTAAAATTTTTTTTCAATTTGTTTACATAAGTCAGTAAAAACCTTATATCGGCAAAGGATGTTTCATAAAATATTACTTTCAATCTTTTGATGCTTTGTTACATGGAACGTATGATAGTTTAATAATTTACAAAAATGTCTGTGGTAGGACTGTACCTAGATAATTGGAATGCTCGAATCAGTTTTTTGTGTGTTGTTTTTTTGTTTTTTATGTTAAATAATTCTGTAAAACTGAGAATTAATGATAATTTTGCCTCTGAAATTATATTTTCTATCTATGTATGTTTAATCGAAATTCAAACAAAACGTATTTAATAACTAAGGTTATTAGTTCAAAAAAAATACAGTCTATTTAAATGTAAAATAATATTTTTATACAATTGTTGAATGCAGTGCTATGAATCAGTAATAAATCGCATCCATTCAGCTTTTCGCGTCTGTTATAGTTAACTTTATAGGTATTTAGATCACCAACTATTAATTGAAACCACTTTGTACTTTTAACAATATAATAATTTCGAACTATATAATAAAGATACAGGATGACAAGGGAAATATTTAATACATGAAACGACTGCCTCTTACAGCGGTCTGCAAAGATAAACATCTTTGCAGACCGCTGTAAACATACAAAATCGTTGTTAACTATGGACAAAAGTTGAACAGAGCTGAATAAGTGTGGTTAGTCCCTAATTCTGTTCTGTGCTCGTAATTATAGATTTTTTGTTTCATTTAGGAGTATCTTATTTTATTTGAGCTGAAATATCCTTACTAATATTATAAAGGCGAAAGTAACTCTGTCTGTCTATTACGCTTTCATGCCTAAACCGCTGAACCGATCATCATGAAATTGGCAAAAATATAGCCTGGGCTATGGAGAAGGACATAGGCTACTTTTTTACGCGATAACCGACATCCACGCGGGCGGAGTCGCGGGAATAAGCTAATATTTTTGTAGTATATGCATGTGTTCTCGTAGCAAATAACGAAGGACTCCCTTTTAAAATAATGCCAGGAGAAATCAGAGGAAGAAGAAGAAGAAGAAGAAGAGTGCATGGTGGAAGAGGATGAAGACGAGTACTTTCCACCTCCAGATCTACTTATACCTGGATTCTATGCTCCTCCGAACGATATCGCCAAATCTAACGGCATGGCCGTTCTGTTCCCTACGGTAAGTCCCTATTGGTCATTGTCATCATTATGGTAAATGTAGTAGCACAGAAACAGTAGGTACCTATGGCTTGCATTTTGAGTAGACATATTTTTCGGACATATGGATCAATTAATTAGCAATAGGTATCATTCGAAATTATTCAGATTGTGATTGATTAAGTAATTATGGTGCAGGTTAACGTCTTCACAATAATGGTGGAATTAACTTAGGATTTCGCGATAGTTTTAAGTATGCACCATATTGTAACAGGGAAGGCAGAAATATAACTATAGAATACCCAAATTTTGCCAGTTGTGTTTTAGTCCCATGGAATAAGGGGCGAGTCTGTGTCGTGAGCCGGGCTCAAATCCGTGTTCTGGGTTGTTACGGATGATTTCCTAACGTCAAAACTAGATACGTTACGCTGCTGAGGCCCTCAGGCGACGCGAAGGTTCATAACTACAGTTTGGAGTCGAAACCTTTTTAGCAAAATTTCTCGCCGAATAGTCGCCATTTCACGTTCTTTGGCCAAAGAATTAGCAATGCCATTCAACGTGAAAATGCAGCCAGTTTTCTGGGCAAGTTACCGATTGACAACGATGCGGAGAACGACGCGGGGGGCCTACTCCCTAAGCGAAATCCGTAGTATCGGCCGTCGTTACGAGCGCTTCGCTCTCTGTCTAACTTACGGTATGTACGTAAGTGAGACGGAGAACGAAGCGCTCGTAACGATGGCCGATACTACGGATTTCGCCCTACTCCCTAAGCGAAATCCGTAGTATCGGCCGTCGTTACGAGCGCTTCGCTCTCTGTCTAACTTACGGTATGTACGTAAGTGAGACGGAGAACGAAGCGCTCGTAACGATGGCCGATACTACGGATTTCGCTTAGGGAGTAGGCCCCCGGATGCGGAGTAGGTACTTCAACGCCTGAATGTCCTTTTGTTTTGGTATTTGTTTGTTACCTGGTACTAAATTAAATTACTAACTAATAGTTAGTTAGTCATAGTATAGTTACTAATAAAGGTACAAAAATAACGTAAAACAAAATCGTTTGCTTATGACGGATTGGACAAAACAGATATACTTAAGGAGCATTTGCCTAGCAGTGGAATAATCATGATTAAAAAAAATAACCATCAATAACAATTCGCCGGACCCTGGGATCCAATCCCGGATGCCAGTTCCCATTTGCACTTACGACAATTAGCAGCCTACTAAAATACTAAGCCATTGCTAATAAGCAAAATTTCCTGTAGTTTATACGATAACTTACTCTGCTTATTCCATCGATGATGTTATAATTAACGATGACGTAATTGGAACAGTTGGTTCGAGAACGCGTGACTCCACAGCCAGAGTTTCTGCCACGTCACGTGCTTGTCCTATTAGAGATAAGCAAGCGATACAAAGCTATAGAAGCCATGGCGCCGTATAAACATGCCATCATACATGTGAGTATTTTCTTTTACTCTATCCAGAATTCCATGACATCACACCTTGGTTTCCCGAAAGGTTGGGCAGTGGTTTACCTTTAGTACATCCACATTTCGTCAGTTGTATAACTTATATTTAACTAGCTTTTGCCAGCGGCTTCGCCCACGTAGAGATCGGTGTATTATACATATAAACCTTCCTCTTGAATCACTCTATCTATTAGAAAATACCGCATCAAAATCCGTTGCGTAGTTTTAAAGATTTAAGCATACATAGGGATATAGGGACAAAGAAAGCGACTTTGTTTTATACTATGTAGTGATTAACACGTAATAGGGGACGAGCCTATTGCCATCAATGGGGCTCAAATCCAGACTCCGAGCTGCTACTGAAAAATTTCAGATAGCAAAACCCAATAATACTTTGCCCGACCTAGGAATCGAACCCAAGATCTCACGCTCAGCAGTTGCGCTTGCAACTGCAAGGCAGTCCAGAATTATTTTATTCGAATGGCTGAAATATTGTACTTTGAACGTGAAAAGTTATAAAAGGTAACCCCCAAAATGCCTGGGCTTGCCAAGTTCCTAGGAAGAAGAGCAACGTACACTGCTGCTCTTCTTCCTTGGAATTTGGAGTAGCACACTTACAATGGTAATGCCTTTTGATGTGAAAAAATTATTAGGGGTAAGATCGACTCGTATGCCATGACGGCAAAGGACACGACGCTCTCATAAGCCGTTATGTACCCTTAGCGCTGCCGCTCTTTTCGGCTTATTAGTAGATTCGCAAAAATTTACTCGACCGAATCGGGGAATCGATACTTTTAAACAATATAATTTTAACTTTCTATAAAAGACTCGCAGGTAGTTAATTTATTTGTGGGCGAATCGACAACTGTATAATACAGGGTGATTTTATGATACCAAAGCTTTAAGGCGAAGATAGTACAGACAATTTAGACCCATTTAATCCCTGGTTGTCTTAGACGTGGTTTAACTTTTTTTTTAACCTAAATTTTACGATTTCGTATGGTTTGTATGTCCTAATTTCAATAATTTGTAAATTATTCGCGTAAATGATACCTCAAAAGAAAGAACGATTATCAAGCATATTTTCAAAAAGGTTTGAACGAAAAAAGCACAACCCGTTTAAAAAAAAAATAAGGTTTACAAAAAGTATTTATGAATTGTCATTTTTATTATGAACTTTTAATGTCTGTAAAAAGAAATATCTAACGACACAGAGGGCTAAAACATGTTTTGCTAGATTGCTTACACATTACTTTAATTAATAAAATAAAAATGAATTCATTTATCATTCAATTTGGCCATAAATAAGCAGCTTAGTTAAAATTTCTAAAATTTTCGAATAAAATCATACAAATTATTAGGTTAACAAAAAAATGGTAAGATAATTTAGAACCATTTAAGACAACCCTGGCTTAAATGGTTCTAAATTATCTGCACTATTTTCGCCCTAAAGCCTTGCATCCATCTTCCAATCACTCTGTATATCTCTCCATCTTTATACAGGGTGTTTGGCAGAACGTTGAACGTACGAAAATGGTGGATAGGTGGGGTCATCTGCTACTTACTCAGCCCTAATTTATGTGGCCCTGGCCCCCTAGATATAAAAAAAAAATGTTTTTTTCTAGTTTCACCACTTTCTTAACTTTAAAGTGTCATGTTTATTAAAAATGGGTAAAACAGGCAATATTTTTATTAGATGTTAGCTAGAAAAAAGTTATGAGTCCTCAAACTTACAGAAAGATGTAAAAAATACTTAAATCTTTATTTCAACATGCATTCAAAAAAAATTATAGATGTGTTCCAATTCTAGCAAAACATCCCTAGTGTGTGACCTTTCTAATGGTATGTAATTGGCTTTTATAAAAAAAAAAAACGTTTAAGAGTTTTTTCACTTTTTTTTGGCCATGGCCAAATAAATTAGGGCTGAGTAAGTAGCAGATGACCCCCACCTACCCACCATTTTCGTATGTTCAACGTTCTGCCAAACACCCTGTATATCTGGAAATTTGTACTAGACAATTGGCACGGTTTGAATTTTATGCACTTACTGCTTACTTACCACTGCAAGTCACTGATCTCTTCTCAACATTATTGCATAGAAACGTCATAACATTCAGTAACTTCGTATTACCCAGTAACTGGGCTGTAGGGGTCCGATAGGCACTCGCTCCACGTAAAATACTGGTATTCTGCTGCATCCGGTTAGACTGGAAGCTTACCCTAACATAGTCGGGGAAAGGCTAAATAGGTGATGATGAGCGTCTGTTTTAACCGGCTCCTGACCGGCTCCAATAAAAGAGAGGTTTCCTTGGTTCTGATTGCTTGAAATGCTAGTGGATATGTAAACAAAGGCTTACAAACATGTAGTAAACACAAAGCTCAAAACAACAAATCTGATTTCAAAATTACAATTTTTATTCGCGTTTTTGTTTAAATTAAGTGACAAAGTTTTATATTTACAGATGGGTATATTTAAAGCAACAACGCCATACGACTGTGTTCACATTGCGTACACTGTCAAGCAATTCGACACTTTAGATAACACTTCGCTGAATTTGTGAGTAAACAATCTACACTGTCTTTGGTTAGGATTCTTTTTAAGTATGGCCACATACTTGTAGTTACTTTTTAATGGTAGGACTCAATATAAGATTGCTCAGCACTCAGTGGAGCGGACTATGCTCGGAGTTTCCTTAAAGTATAGGTACCTAAAATCAGAAACGAAGGTATCCCAAAAAAAAAGGAGATATCGACATAGCTTGCAGAGTAAGCAAGTTGCAAATGGCAGTGAGCTGGCCATGTTTGTCGAAGGCCCTATGGCCGGTGGAGTAGACCAGTCCTGGAGTGGAGACCGCGTGGGCAAGCGTGGTGTGGGACGTGCAAACTCAAAGCATTTATTTCGAATAAACCAATTAGGTACACCTTTGAAACCAACTACTAGCCCTTCCCTAAGCCTAGTAGGTACCTATGGAGAAGAACGGGCAAGAAACTCCATGGAAACTCTTTTTAAATCGTAATATTGTTACAAAAAGTTGGTTACATCATTTATATTGAAATTTACAATGTAAAAAAAGACGTGCACCTTAAAAGCGTCCGTAATGAAAAATAAAACTAAAATAACAATTCAGAAATTAAAATAAGCCGTGGCAGCTAAGAAATGACCAGTCCCCCGGCTAGATGGACCGATGACCTTAAAAAGGTGGCTGGGACAGACTGGATGCGGAAAGCGGAGAACGGGGTGTTGTGGCTCAGCATAGGACTGGCTTATGTTATGTCTAGCAGTGGACTACGATAGGCTGTTCATTGAAGGTAGACCTCTACCAAAACATAGGCCAAAACCTTTTTTCTCGTAGGTTTCGCGAATATAATACCGACTTAGCAAGTATTCCGACTGCATCGTGACGATTTATAGTCCTCCTCTTCCCAGCGTTTACATAACATCACGCTTGTATTCTTCGAGGGGCGAAGCTGAAGTGATAGCTTACTGACATTTCACCAGCTATATTTAAGTTCCATGTACTAAATAGGAACTATAGGAGCAAACCAGATTATTGCCATTACTCGGGAACGACTGCGACTCAGAGCTAATAGTGAGAAAAACCCTACATAATGGAAAACCCACCAACACTGCCTGGTCTGGGGATCAAATCCAGTACCTGCATAGTTCATAGAGTTCATGTAGGGTGAGGTTCATAGGGATCTTGAATTAGTCAGTTACTACAAAAAAATGAAAACAGGTAGTCAAGTCAACTAGATCAAAGTATTTATTGTTTTTATTAGCTTACTAGAAAACAGTGCCTTTTCTCTTGACTTAATTCTTCAGTCGACTTAATTATGGTTTTTTTTTTTGTTTTTGGGTGGTGATTTCCCACCTAAGAAGATGATCCGATAGGATTAAAAAACCCTTCCATTATCGTTTGATATCATGCAAAGAAGCCGTGCCCTTGGTATCGTATATACCCTTTCCGTTGCACGTTGTATACTTATATGTTTTGTAAGGTACCTACCTACTTGCTAGGTTCAAGCTGGTTGCAGACCAAGGGCTAAGCTTATTTAATTAAGGTTAGCTCGCATAGATTTTTTTTTTGGGTGGGAAATCATCAAATAACTTGTCCCGCTCTGGGTGGAGCGGGAGGGCGTGTCAGACTAAAACCCACCCGTGTTCCCTCAGTTGTCTGTGTGTCAGGGGCCGCGGTATTTCTTTCGAACAACCCGCACCTCTGGCAGACTTAACTATGGTTAGGCCAACGAATAAACCAAAATCAAAAGTTATTTATTCACACTAGGCTGAGAGTCACCACATTTTGGATGTCAAAATTACATAAGATAGTCCGCCAAAACGCCCCGCCCTTGTTCACTTCCTCGTGCTTTAACTGAGAAAAAGAAGTGGCGCAACAAAATCACCAACAGCACAGCTGTCTGTTATATTAGAGGAACTTGATTCTATACAATAGTAAGTAGGTAATTAACATTACGAAACACAAAACATTAAATTATAATTTATTTCCTTATGTCAGCTAGCACACGCCAATGTACCTACCAACAAAAACATCAAAAACTATATACTCAAGCAGAAATATATAATATACTTAAACGTAAACAGAACTTAATACCTAAAAAAATGTCCAGCTTGCAGGTCGTGCCCGCTTACGTATGCAATGCTGCATTATCCTACTTCCTACGAATATTATAAAAATCTTTAAAAAAAACAACCGACTTCCCGAAAAATGCTACAAAGTGAAAAATAACTTTAATTTCAGAAGGCGGTGACAAAAAATTAAATACATATCCAAAGTCACCGCCTTCCCACACCAATTCGAAAATTCATCATCTTTGGGGCCAAAACAATACATATTTATGCGATAGGAGCAATCGCGGTTGATTTGCTGTCATTTTTTGAAGAGTTCCGTTGTCTGTCTCCGAAACTCATCATCAGATCTATATGAAATTTAAATGGAACCATTTGGGAATAAACCCCGTTCGAACAAAAAAAGAATTTGCAAATCCGTCTAAACAGGATAAGTTTTTATGCACTGCGCAAACTGTAACGATGAATTCAGCATATCATTCTAGACCCCCCCTAGCGCAGAAATTTTTCGTCAGTTTAAAAAAAAAAATCAGCTGTTTCATAGAAAAGTGCAATACCTACGCGGTCAAAATGTATGGAACAGCTGATTTTTTTTTTTTCATAGTTACTGTTTGCGTACTGGATAAAAACTTATCCTATATATGACGGAGTTATGCCCGAACATATACACCGTGACATTTTAGTCGTCTTACAAAGATGGTCCACTCAATGTATCCGTCATAACATACCTCTAGGCGCGATTAAAACATTGTTACTATTAATTAAGATAATAGATACAAAGAAAAATAAACAATGCTTTAGAATTATGAAACACCCTCTCTGTTAATAATGTTTACGTAACAAACGGTAGAAGATATTTACCTACCTACCATTACATTCAATCATTAATTCCATCTCCATAACAGGGTGTTTCAAACTACGTCATGCGTCTTAGTAATATTTTCATGTTTTTGATTATGCAAATGTTAAAAAAATTTTTTTTGTTATGAATGGTAGTAGATAGCAGGCATTGAGTACATGAAGTGGGCTGCCGTTGTAAGACGACTAAAATGTCACGGTGTACAAAAAAAAATATAAACATATCAAATTGATAACCTCCTTCTTTTTGAAGTCGGTTAAAAGTGAAAATTTGTATGTTTAGATCGTACTATTCCTACTATTGTTATTCCTACTTTCAGATCCTATTAACTAATATTATAAATGTGAAAACCTGGAGTTTATATAAATATATAGTCCTACTTATCGATTTCGATAACGCTTTTGCAGTTATTATTTACTGTCGTATGCCCTTATATGACTCGTCAGACCGAATTTTGTTTTTTAAATACCCGGTTACAACTAATGCAATAAAGTTGGCCGGCAAAGTTAAAGGAATAGGTATAGGAGGGTTTAGGGCTCTCTTTACGTATTTGACGATTTTCGGTTAGTGTATCGATATGTTCATATACCGGTAACTTGAAATCACAAATGATGAACGAGGACCTTCGGAGTAAAATAAATCCCACCAGAATAATTTTCATGTAAAATATTGCCAAGACGAGGCCGTATGACTCGCTCTGTCAAAAAGTTGTCAGATCTCATGTAGAACCAGGCTTCTAACACTACACGCCCTAACTCTGCAAGACCTAACTTAACAAACTATACTACACTTTAGTCAAAATATGTGGCTTAGCCATTTCACTACATTCATATGGGCGTAAGGTGAATTTATCCACTGCTCATTACTGTTCTGTTATACAATAGTTCTTGTAGGAACGAAACGTGTGAGTCATAATAATAATAATATGTATTTGGTATTATTTCACTTTTTTTTGTAAGTTGCTTGTGACGATTTGTTTATAAAGGGTTACATTATTTTTATATTATTTATGATAACAAGGAGTACCCTATATATCAATTTTCAGACTTCTAGCGTCAAAATTGCGGAAGTCTCATACAAACTTCCATCCCCTAGTTTAAGGGGTTGACGGATAAAAGTTCCAAGTTTTAGATTGTTTTTGTTGTTTGTGTAGTAATACTAGCTTACATACAAAATTTCAGCTTTCTAGGACATTATGAAGTACCTTAAGAATTCTGATGATCATCAGTGAGTCAGTGACGAAATCAGGGTTTTTTAGATATCAATAAAATCTAAATAATAAGAGCTATGCAATTAAAACTTTATATGTTTAATAAGTCCGCTATTGGCAACATATCTCGAGATTTTTGCTTATCTGGTATAATCTAAACCCAAGTCATAAGGGTTAAAAAAAACGACGAAGCGCTTCGAGAAAAGGTACGTAGTGCCCTTGTGCTCCGCTCGGCTCGTCTTGGTGGATAAACTGTCAAGTACTAATAACAATAACAAAACCTGGCACCACAAGTAGCACCCGTTCACGACTATAAGGCAAGGGAGGAGGCAACCCGACCCTCAATGCTGCCGCAAGTAGTGACATCTAAAGGAGCATGACGAACTTGCTGCCGGTTACTCAGACAAGAAAAATATGATTAAACTAGTTTTTTCCAGCGGTTTCGCTCGCGTGGAGGTCGAAAATTATCCCACGGGAAAGTACTATCGGGATAAAAATACCTTATGTGTTAGTCCAGGTTGTAATCTATCTGTGTGCCGAATTTCATTCAAATCCGTTCAGCCGTTTTTGCGTCATTGAGTAACAAACATGCAAACATCTTTAGAAACTTTTACATTTATAATATTAGTAAGGACATTAAAGGTAGGTTGCTAGCTGACCACATATTGCAATACAATTCATATTCATTATAAAAACGTAATGGGTCGATATGTCAACAATCCTTTTGAATTTTCTCTGTATTCTCTGTACCAATTCGATTCAATTAAAGAGCCAATATTCATTCAAGTTTTTACTTCCAGAGACCAATTAAAGCTAGCATTCATGCTATCAGTCGAAGTGGACGTGCCACTACTTCATTTAATGGACTTGAATCCTTTGCACGTCAGTCGCGACTGCTCCAGCGGAGAGGAAGAATGTACGGCCATGTTCTCTGTTGATTATGGAGACGACTACGAACAATATGAGGACTTCGAATAGGTCAGTGTAAATTCATTATTTCAGCCAAAAAACTTCCAAAGCTGGATATAGGCCTTCCCCAAGCACCGCCTCTTCGACTGATTCTGTGCTTCTCGCATCTATTCCTACGGTCGTCACTAGATCATCGGTCCACCTTTTAGGAGGCCTGCCAACGCTTCGTCTTCCGGCACGAAAGTAGCCAACAGTCCGCTGAATTGCCAAACTTAACTGGCAGTGGGCAGGTTACATTGCTCGCAAAACAGATGGTCGATGGGACCGAAAGGTTTCAGAGTGGCAATCACGTACGCATATGGGCCCAAGTGTAAATATAACAAAATATTTTTTAGAAAGAGACTGTCATACAGTGATTGAGAGAGATGGCGCTGGGTGCTGTAATTAAGACAGACTACTGTAGCTAAAGAAGGAGAAAAATGTCGCGAGCAAAGTTTTAAGTACGAATGTGGATGAATACAAAATCAAAAATCAAAATCAAAAGTCATTTATTCAAACTAGGCTGAGAGTCAGCACTTTTTGAACGTCAAAATTACATAAGACAGTCCCCCAAAACCCGCCCTTCACCACTTCCTAGTGCTATAGCTGGGAAGAAGAAGTGGCGCAACAAACTCCCTAGCAGCGCACAGCTGTCTGTTATGTAAGAAGAACTTGATTCTTTACATTAATAGCATATAATTAACATTCAACAATAAATGAAAATTTAATTGCCAAAAATTAAAAAAAAGTGGTTTATGCACTCAAGTTAAATAAACAATGATATGAAGTAATTCATATGAACTGTCAGTAGTTAAGCTAATTCTGGTGAAAGAACACAAACGTTGTCTTGAGTTAATCACAGCGACCAACAATTCTTATCGTTTAAGTAGTCGTTGATAGAATAGTATGCCTTCGAACAAAGATTTGATTTTACTTTCGCTTTAAACGCATTAAAATGTAAATCTAGCAAAGAAGAAGGAAGCTTGTTATAAAAGGTTATACCAGTAGGGGAAGACCACAGGAATTATTGATGAACTGTGTGAAAGATGATATTGCTTGAAAGGGAGTTACCGAGATGATTACCTACTAATAGAGTGTGGAAGAAACGGGATTTTTTGGGATCGGCGCAACTAGGTGTTGCGCCGATCCCAAAAAATTGGGATAAAGGCAGGCGAATTATAATAATAGCCACATGTCTACATCCACTATCACCGTCGCCGTTTATGGACATGTTGAATCGCAGATGCATTCCCTGACTAAAAAGTAAAAAGAATCGCAAGACCTACCAGCTTTTTTTCAAGCTGTTCTTTTTCATCATCTTCAGCCTGTTATCCCCGTAGGGTAGGGCAGAGGTGTATCTATTAGTACACCTACATTTCGCCAGCTATGATTAAGTCCTATGTTATAGGGGGCGAGCCTACTGGCATCAACCGGGCAAAAATTCAGACTCCGGGCTACTCTTGAGAAATTCGAGATGGAAAATTCCAATAACACTTTGCCCGACCTGGGAGTTTAGAGATGACCAGTGACGGCACATTGAATCCACGTTTAAGAGCTGTCAGTATCACCATTATTGTGGAATATTGACACTGACAGCTCGCAGTTTAGATGTGCTGGTCGCGTTCAGTTTCATTTAAGAAAATGACTCTTAGTCGTAGTGGTCATAGAATTCAAAGTTGTTATTTCACAAACAACAACTGAGCTAAAAGATTATACCAATGTACAAGTATTACCTTGTTGTACACCCACATTGTCAGAAGTAGATTCGAAATCTGGCAGGCGCGTTGTGTAAATTATTTCATTACCATTGCTGAATGAAGAAAACATTGTGAGGCATGTGACAGCTACCAACTCGCACTTGGCCCGCGCGGTGTATAAGTGACCCAATCTCATCGAGAGGAGGCCTGTGTACCAGCAGTGGGAACATAGACTTATAGACTGATTATTCAAGTATCTCCTAGGCCCCCGACTCCCGGAACAGTAGGATTTTAATCGGTAGGAATTTGGCATAACCTCCGCTCTACCCAGACAAAAGAAATAGCTAAAGATTATTAAGCAATAGTGCCCTCACAGAGGCAAATCTAATTAGGTGACATAGAATAAGTATTTTAGCTTGTCTCAGTTATTATAATCTTTGCACGGTCAGTGTCCTATAACACGAACTCGGCAAATTCCTAGCGTCGAATTGTAGAGAGGCATCGTGGGTCTTATTTGGACTTTGAGACTTGAGTTAGAAGCAAAGACTAGTATAGTATAGAGTACACTGGCAACAGTTACAAGTTACAACGACGCACATCGTACATGGATACAGGTGAATATTTTATTATTATTTCTGTGTTCTTTATTTAGTTAGTAGGATGTAGTAGTCGGTAGTATCATCATTTTAATCACCCAGTAATCGAAATTCGACCATAATTCATTAAAAAAATATTACTTTCTGTACTCTTTTCCACGGAGAAAGAGCTAGGGCTTTTTTAAGGAGTATAAAATTTGGTTGAAGTTAGGTTTATTTGGATAAACTGTAACTTTAACCAAATTTCATACTCCTCCGTCCGCATAATTTTCGTTAAAAGGGGTTCAAAGTTTTTGCTTAACGTATTAATATATAGATAATCCATTTAAATGTATGGTGTTATTTTAAATAACGGATCACGGTGTAATGTGTAAATAAATTTATTTGAATTAATTTAACTGTTATTATCATTTTTGAAATATGTTCTAATATTAATATGACAATGATAAATTGGATAGTGATGAAATAATATTATAAATGTAAAATTGTGAATTTGATGGATGTTTGTTACTCCTTCACGCAAAATCTACTGAACTAATTTGGATGAAAGTTGGCACACAGATAGTTTATAACCTGGATAGTACAGACGTTAACACATCAAGGTACCCGAATTTGTCACTTTAATAGATTTTCATCTTTATAACTTAAGCATAACGTTCATGTTCAATTGGGAAAATTTGACAGTTTGGGGTAGCTAGAAGTGCTGGCGTCTGTACGTTCCCATGGGATAATTTTCGACCTCCACGCGGGCAAAGCCACTGGCAAAAGCTATTGTAATAATAATGTAATTCGTACGGACGTAAAAATATCGCGACAACGTATTATCGTGCGCTGGATTTTCAACTCTCGACCTTGGGTCGAGCATTGAGTATCCAACATAGTGCATCCCAGTTTGTCGAAAAAACACACCGTTCGATTTTCAACTTTCGACTCTAAGCAGTTGAATTGAAGATTCAGTGTGCGGAAAAATCCGGTCGCGATATTTTGACGTCTGCGAACGTAGACTTATTGTTGCAATATGTTTTGATCATCTATTTGGAGACATTCAGTTTCTTATTTGTGGTGCATTTTTTATCGTCTCGTGAAAGACGGAGTTGCATGTGGTTTTTTTTAAATGGTATGAAATCATCAAATCACTTCTCCCGCTCTGGGTGGAGCAGGAGGGCGTGTTGGACTTTTACTGACTACAACCCTCAATTGCCTGTGTGCCAGTGGCCACGATATCTCTTTCGAACAACCCGAACCCCTGGCAGGAATTGCATATGGTTAGATGCAATAATATTTATTTTCATTTTGTGATAGGTACTTACCTACTTAGTTATTTTTGGCTGACAACCTGTCTTACCAAGGGGTATCGTGTAGCCCAGTAAAGTGGTTGTCGAGGTTAGAGATAGGCAGTCGGTCATGTAAAATATTGGTACTCAGCTGCGTCCGATTAGTTTGGAGCCGAACCAAAAATGGTGGGAAAAGAGTAGGCATATGATGGTGAGTGATTATGTGCCGAGTGTGTGTTTTTCCAAAGTATTGCAGCGATGATAATGTATCTATGTAGAGATCGTCTTCATTTAAAACTGCATGCTGGACCACAAAATTTTCTTTACAAACACTTGAAATGCGTATGTAACCAGCAGTGGAAGGCCTTTTTTTTGAGTTTGGGTAATCATTAAATAACTTCTCCCGCTCTGGGTGGAGGGCGTGTCAGACTTTTACTGACCACCCGTGTTCCCTCAGTTGTTTGTGTGCCAGAGGCCACAGTATCTCTTTCGAACAACCCGCACCCCTGGCAGGCATCAAAGAGATGTACCCACCAGTTGGTGCGTACATCTCTTTGAGGCGCGCGTGGAACACAACGCGCCGTCGACTTGGGCTTGGTCCTTACCGGTCAGCGAGCTACCCATAACTCGCCGTCCACAAGCCCGCGCCTACAGTGGCCGGGAATCAGCCTAGGTTTCCCGACGCCCAGGGCGTCTCCTGCGGAGGCTACGGCCGTGAGGGCGCATATACCACCTCTCTCTCACGTGCGCCGCCTCCCTCTTCGCGAGAATTACTGCTTCGCAAAAGGAGGCGACGGCTACCCATGCACTCTCGCTCCGTACCATGCAGTGGCAGGGCGTGCAGTTTTAAACTATACAAAGTCTACTAACATAGTATGTACCAACATACGTCTTAGCGTCTTATTACTACAGTTTCATACGAAAAAGTGGTACCTAAATCGTGTTTTGTAGTTAAAAGTACAAAGGTTACTCGGCGTTGTTAAATACCTAGCATACACGCCGCGTACACAAACAATATGAAATTAAATTAATTATGCTGATTTTGATTAATCTAGTCGAAAGAACCGTAATAGGCAAGAAATTATAAACACGAATACAACTATTTCAGTAACGTAAATCGTGTAATCTCACAAATATTTTGACATTTGGTTAGTTTCCCTGTAGATATCGAAGGTTACGGTACGCATGCCGTGGTCAGTTCGGGCATGGGTGACCATTAATTACACTCTGTGCCTCGGACAGCACGTTAAGTTGTTGGCCTCGGCTGTAATTAGTAGATCTTCGGCAGTCGTTCGCGTAGTCAGAAGCCCAAATGTCTGACAGGCAGTCTTGCCAGATGTATGAAATGGTATAACCAAGAAGCTTATAGATAACAGTGGAGGCAACACTTTAAATACGTAAGTGAAGACGACTGTGACTTTAAGAAAACTTAAAGCCTGCAGCCAGGGGCG
The DNA here is from genome assembly GCA_949091785.1 of Polymixis lichenea. Lineage (NCBI taxonomy): Eukaryota > Metazoa > Arthropoda > Insecta > Lepidoptera > Noctuidae > Polymixis > Polymixis lichenea. The sequence continues at coordinate 20,052,212 of OX420948.1, read as the reverse complement.
TAATACTACTTACATTTCTAAGCGACTGCACGCTTTTTTTTTGTGTGGGAAATTATCAAATAACATCTCCCGCTCTGGGTGGAGCAGGAGGGCGTGTCAGACTTTTACTGACTAAAACCCACCCGTGTTCCCTCAGTTGCCTGTGTGCCAGGGGCCACGTTAGTCACCATAAAGCACATTCAATTGAAGGCTTTAATTTTGACAATAATGAGTACAATTCTTTTTTAATTACAGATCTTGGCATTGAAGTAACCGAGAGCAAGAAACACCATGATTCCAGGTAAATACATCATGTTTTATTATGCTTATGTAGGTATTCGACCTATGTATACATATATATATATATTTACACGCTTATACAAGATATAACAGAAAAAGCGCATGTCCTGAAAGTAGGTAGTTTATGCGTAGTTTGACTACTGAATCGATTTCAGTGAATTTTTGAGGTTTTTTTTTTAAATATCGTATTTTACCATCACCTGCGATTGAGCGAAAGAAAATTTAATATTATTGTAAGGGAATAAGACTCAATTTTAAATGTATAATATAATGCTGTGGCCACATCGACAAGGTTGCCAACCCTACTATAAAATATAGATGCCTAATGAAATGAGTGAAATACTATGTATATTTCTTTTTGAAATTTTTATTCGGAAATTAATCAGTTTTATAAAATTCTCCCTATTGCTCTTTTTGACCAAAAATGTGTTGCTTAATCTACTACTGAAAAATGGCAGCAAGTGTAATGTTGTTCAGTGATTCTGACTTTCAGAATTCATCTGAATAAAAAAAAACACAGATGAATTGAGAACTTCCTCCTTTTTGATGTCGGTTAACAAACGTTTCAGTGACATTGAACGGTAAATTGCGGAGTCTTAGGAAACCCTAGCTTAAGTTATCTTTCACACGGGAACAGATCATGTCATAGTAACAATATAAGCCTTGTCAGCAAGATGGCGGCTGCTCTGCTGACTTTGACTTTTGACAGGATGCTTAGGACGTACCTACCTATGTCAGTTGTAAAACTTGTACTAGGAAAACGGATCTTATAGCTGGGTAATAAAGGCGCTATAAACGTCAATAAGTGGTTAACTGTATATTTCAGTATCGTCGCGTAGATAAAGTATTCATATTCATTTATTGCATTCCATATTGTAAAAAGATGTAAGAAAGGGCTCAAAGCTGGGTACAAAAATATGGATCTTGAATGGCAAAAATATTAAATTAAAATTACTAAAATACAAAATTAAACTGAGTACTAATATAAAAATTAAAAATCTAGATATTTAACAATAAAAAAGGACATAAATAATTATTAAGGTGAATCTAGTCCACATTTTTTCCATACAAACTTCGGAAGTGGGCGAACTCCACTGTTCGACAATGCACTTCAAAAATAAAAATGGTATGGTTTTGTCGCATTATTAGTATTGTCTGTACGGAAACAGAATACTAAAATAAAAAGCCATTCCAAAGTTATGAGCCAACAAAGATTCGTTTTTCTGGCTTATTTAACCTAACTTTGGGCGTGTTTAGGTAATAAAAGAAGTGTAAAATCTCCAAAAACAAGTCAGTACCGACAAAGTGCAATTATCGAAAAGTTGAATAAACTTTATTGGTAAATAGATTTATGAAATAGTTTTTTCATAAAATCCGATCTTCCGAAGGACTTTTATTAATTTTTTACGCGCCTGTTTTACTATAAATGATCCTGCATCTCACTCAGTAACGTTTTGCGTGTAGACTAGCCTCTAACTGAGGCCCTAGTGTGAGTTTCATTTAACCATCTACACCAAACGCAGTGAGCGCGTTTGGCGCTCCGATTGGTCCGCCACCAATCCAGGGCCAATCAGAACGCGCTCACTGCGTTTGGTGTAGATGGTTAAATGAAACTCACACTAGGGCCTCTGCTCATCACTGATACTACCTCCGTCGGATATGAAGCCTGGTGAGACAGCGTACTTTTTGATCAGGCCCACCAGTGAGTTCAAGCCAGCGACTAGATTCACCTTCAGATTAGATGCACCGGATTTAAAGCATTCAATAATAATCACTGAGATAAATATTACAAAAACAAGGAAAACACATTTATGCGTGTTGCTTATTTTACATACCAAGACCTTTTCGTGCCTCGGAAAGCAAGTTAAGCATTGGTCCCGGCGGTCACTCGTGGATCGGTGGCAGTCGTTACGGGTCGTCAGAAGCCCAAAAGTCATCAGACAACCAGTCTTACCAAGGGGTATCATATATCCCAGAAACTGGGCTGTGGAGGTCAGATAGGCAGTCGCTACATGTAAAATACATTTACTCAGCTGCATCCATTTAATTTATAACTTAGACTGGGTGCTGACCCCAACATAGTTGGGAAACTGCTAGACATCTGTCTAGCAGTTTCCATGATTAAGTAGAAGAATAAATGTTAACTGTATGACAAAGATGTGTAATACTTGCTATTGTATGATTAAAATCTTGGCTATATAGTAATCAGACTAGATAAAATGGCAAGCAATAACCGTTTAACATAACAACAAGACATCACGCCTTTATCCCTCGAAAGATAAGGCAGAGGTGTACTTTTAGTACATGTACATGTCGCCGGATATATGTATGTGAGTCCCATGTAGGTGAAAAAAAAAATTCTTGAATTAGGTATCTATGTATTTTATCGTTCTTTGCTTAAGTTTCAGTATATTAGAAACACAATGGAGTTGCGGGTAAAAAACATCTTATTTATGGACTTGAGTTAAAAACTACTGGGCTTAAAATAATAATATGTACAGGAATATAAAAAAAGAAAATATTCATAAGTCATTCAAAAATACGTCCGCATCGTTGTCAATGGGAAAAGTGCCCAAAAGGATGGCAGCATTGCCACATTGTATGGCAATGCTGATTCTTTTGCCGAAAAATAGGCCAGCCCTTTGCTCACGTGAAGAGTCGACCAGCCGCTTGGAAATGTCTCGGAAAACTAAGTGGGCACTCGGCCCCTATGGTCCTAGAGTTTCAACCCCAAACGGCTCGAACAAATAGGTTCCAATAAGATTGGAATATTTGCGCGGCTTGAGGTTTTCCGCACCTCCAGCAGCCGCCCCAGCACAACCCGCCGTACTAGAAAGATGGGCAAGGGTGTCGAGACATCTTGCATCCCACACCAAAGGCCTACCTAACTTCTACGGCATTGTGGTCATTCCGTCTGGTCTCTTCCCATCGTCGCGTCCCAAGCCATTGAGTTCTCGAACAGCTGGCACCCCGGCGGTGACAAAAGCACGACGGCTAATGTCATTGATGCTGGCGTGCCGTTGTTGCGGGTTCAGTACCTACTGATAAAATAGACTTATCGGTGGACGTCTGATAACAAAGAAACATCGATAAAAAAAGCATAAATAAAAACGTATATTGTGGAGTGCTCAATCTTTGTCCACTTTTAAAATTACTTTACGTCTCTTTAAATCCCATCACTAAGTGTATTTTTTAGCTGTTTTTCATGATTATTATTGTATATAAATGTATTTATTAGCACATACTTATGTATGTATTTATTTTATCTGTAAATGGTACACCACAGACTACCTACACTATTGTCTCGCCTTCGCCTTTTAATATCTCCAAAGGTTGTCTTTAAAAGGTCACTTTTAGCGATAAAAACACCCACTGTGTCACCTTATGTTGAATTTTTACATGCATATCTGTACCATATTTACATCTAACAATTTTTTATAGATAACGCGTAAACAAAAAAATCTATTGATTACAGTTTACACCCTCTTCATCATGTTCGCGAGCGTGACTTTGTCAGCGTGCGACTGCCCCGCAGACAGGATCCATAGTATGGGCCAGTGTTCCTTTCGGATCCACTGCATCGGCAACATCCGCGGGATCCGGCTCCCTAACGAGTGCTGCGAGTCCACCAACTACCCCGTCACTGTTGACGTCACCCTTACCAACGCCTTCGAACGACTCGACGACAATTTGGACTACGATTTTCTTAATACCATCACTACCTTGAAAGTGTCAGGACGATGGCAACACACGGAACTAGCCTTCCTTATGTACACCACCAGACTACAGAACTTACATCTTGCCAACAACGGTATTGAAAACATCTCAGGAGTTCCATTTTATTACTTATCTCGCCTCGAAACTCTCAATTTGGATCACAATAAACTAACAGAAATTGCAGAGCTCTTCCAGTTTCAAAAGCACCCAAATGAATTAAGAAGGTTGTCACTTGCTTACAACGCTATTGATGATATACCAGGCGATGCTTTCGGTGAATTGTCGTCCTTAGTAGAACTTGATCTATCTTACAATATTATTTCTGACCTAACTGAAGAGCCATTCTTCAATCTAACGAAACTAGAAATATTACGGTTGAATAATAACAGAATAAAAGATTTAAATGGGGCCGTCAATAGCCTTCGACACTTAAAGCATTTATATCTGAAAGGCAATGAGATACAGAACATTGCTGAGGAATCGCTCAAGATTATCAAACATTTGGAAACGTTTGACGTTTCCTGGAACCAACTGGAACAAATCAAACCTGTAATGTTGTCAAGACATTGGAACCATTTTGCTAATCATTCTATTTGTAAGATCATACTTTCTGGAAACCACATCATCAATATTCCGAACGCTACCTCTATAGAGATTTCGTCTAGGTATGTTAGGGACTTGGATAAAAACAACGTTCACATACTAACAGAACTAGATCTTTCCACGAACTCTATAACTAATGTTGAATACAATGCCTTCCAATCGTTGATCCAGCTGATTTCCCTTAACTTGTCTAAAAATAAAGTAATTGATTTCGTAGTCAATCCTAATGACATTGCTGACTTAAAATATTTGAACCTCAGTAGCAATTACATCGTGCAATTGTATTACAAAAGTTTCTCTTCTATGACAAAGTTACAGAACCTTGATCTATCTTACAATAGACTTGAGTCTATTCCTGATATGGCATTCAATAGTAATTACAATTTGAAACTCGTGAATATGACTTACAATGAAATTGAGAAACTTGACAGTATCCACATAATTATGTTTCATCCGGCCGGCGGTGTACTGGACCTTTCGAATAACGGGTTGTCCAAGATCAATATACCTTACGGGCAAGGTTTACGTTTGATAACTTTGTTCTTACACTCAAACAATATAACAGATCTAACGTTGGTCGATCTGAGCCATCAAACAGAACTGCAAACTGTAGACTTGAGTAACAATTTAATTTGGGACTTGGATGCATCATCCTTGAGGTTACCTGAGGCGAGTCTCGTATATTTAGACTTAACCTGTAACAACATACACCGGATAGGGCCTTCAACTTTTAAAAAGCTGCCTCATTTGAAAACACTTCGTTTAGGACATAACATGCTGACACAGTTCGAATACGGCACATTCGAAGGTTTGACTGACCTCTCGTACTTAGATCTATCATACAACAGGATCGATTATTTAGATTCGAAATTGCTGATGGATTTGAAGGTTCTGCGTGTTCTGTCTGTGAGGTCGAATGATATGAACGTGTTAGATATGAGGAGCTGGTACGGCCATAAAGTTGATTTGAGAGTGAATGTAGATAACAATAATCTGACTTGTGAATGGTTGGGTAAAGTGTTGAGCGACTTTAACAATGGGTATACGCGAGTAAGGCCTGCTGTGTTGATTGGAGGGAAAGGTGAGAATACTGTGGAGGGTATACCGTGCATAGCTAGCGAAAGTGAGGCTCTAATCGATGGTTCTCAGTACATAATGGCTGATGAAAGGTTGTTAGTTACCAGTCAGAAGATTCTAGAGGCGGTTCGGGAACAGAATTATTATTTTAGGAAGTATATGTTAAGAATTATTAATGAAGAAGCGGAAAAGACTCGGAAAGAAATAAATACTTCTTAAGTTTGTAATTCTAGAGTTCTATTTAGTTATACTTTTATTTAGATTTAGGACTTATGAGATGATCATTATGTTTATACTTAGGTAGTTTGACTATTTTATATTTTACTTATATCTAATTACTTTTTCATTACAGTGTGTGTTATTTAACGTAGCTCATCGAGTTTTCAAAAGATTCGACTTTTAGGCTCACTTGCATCTAAATATCACAAAATGTATTTAGTGTTCTTTTTCCGAGCGTGTCTATGGTAATCTAAATTGGCTCGACCCAGAATTCGGCTACGTATTTGGTGCCATCATAGGCGTCCTTTAGTACCTGTAATGTGCAGTGTCCCATCTTTTGTGGAACAGTACTGTATTTGCATTCCAAGGCGCAGTTGTCTATGAATCCCCATCTAAAGACTTCCAGGTTGGCCAAGGCAAGTCATGTCTAGATGGAACATCCTCAGCAGGTGGAACAAACGGTATAGGTAAAGACACACTGTCTCGCCACAGCTTCAGTCTTTCTTTTGATAGTTCGCCAGTGAGTGGGACGAATGACATTTAGCGTTATTGGAATTTAAAACATCGTTCTTTTTCTGCCAATTATTTGAAGTTAACATTGACAAAACGGTTTTTAGGCAAAAACTACAGAACAAACGCCACCATGCTATGTTTTAATACGTTTAGGAATAAACTCATTTAGTGATTTATGGTGATTGTGGTGCATGCCTTAGACCTTCCACCACCAGCACCTTAGGATGACGTCTATAAAACTTGATTTGCCATCGTAGGCTGCCCGGGCATTTTGTAGACTGTTACGTTATGATTCGAAATGTTCCGGTCAACTGTGGCGTCTTTACTTTCCATTGCAATTTTAACCATGAGTACTGTACTTAAATTTCTCTCGATAGCAAAAAAAACCATTGCCGCCGTTTAATATCGAAGCTATACATAGCTATTTTTTTATCGTTTTAATCCTTTAAAAGGGTCATTGTACTGATCATTATGAACAACTTTTACTATGGGATCAACCCTGAAATCGTAAAATAAAAACCGGCCAAGTGCGAGTCAGACTCGCGCATGAAAAGTTCCGTACCATTATCTATAAAAATCGCAAAAAAAATCACGTTTGTTATATGGGGGCTCCCATATAACAAACGTGATTTTTTTTGCGATTTTTAAATATTGTTTAGTATATATATTATAGCGGCAACAGAAATACATCATCTGTGAATATTTCAACTGTCTAACTATCACGGTTCATGAGATACAGCCTAGTGATAGACAGACAGACAGACAAACAGACGGACGGACAGCGGAGTCTTAATAATACGGTCCCGTTTTACCTTTTGGGTACGGAACCCTAACAATGAGTTGATCCATACATTGCGTCGAGATATACGAACATAAATGTATGGATTATCTCATTTTTATTTCACGATTTCAGGATTAATCACATTGTAAAAGTTGTTCATAATGATGAGTACAATGACCCTTTTAAAAGATTAAAACGATATAAAAATAGACATGTATAGAAGTGGAATAATCTACTATATAACAAATTTTTAGTATTCGAGAGATATTCTAACACAGTTCTCATTGGTAAAGTTGCTCATGGAAAGTAAAGATCCACACTTGACGATACCTAAATACTTTACTTCACTGTTTAAATCGCAAAATTTAAGAAAAATAAATAAAAATGAAGATATGTTAGAGATGGCGGAAAATAAATTAATGTTTAAATGGGCAGAAGCGTACTTATAGTACACCCACATTTACTCTCTTATTTATAAACGCTGTTTAAAGTTAAAAGACGGTTAAACGTCAAAAATGTATGGTTATAGAAACGCTAATAATTGCATAATTATCGCAACGTTTATAAATATCGGGGTCAATGTTTAAAATGAAACTAATCACATTATTATCGATGTTAACTCAATCAACTGTTATTCAAATTGATACCCAACATCAATTATTGCAGTGTTTAAATACAATTGTCAAAAAAATACACTTGTGAACAATTTGCTTTGCAATTAATTTCCCTGACTTTACCTACCTATGTATAGTGATAGTTCATTTATTTGTCAGAATATTATAACAGAGTTTTTACATTTTGCTGTTTCCGGCGTTCAGTTAGATATCCCAGTTTTAGTTATAAAATATGTTTTTGTTTGTACCTACAACATGTTGACCTATAATTTGTGTTAAATAAAATTGTATCCTTAAACAGCTTTTGTTTTATTTATATATTAATATTACATCAAAGATGGCGGGATGAGCTGGATTCCTTTGGTAAAAATTGGTCCTTGGCAGCTCTGGTCAGAGAGAGGTGGAAAGAGAGTAGAGAGGCCTTTGCCGCGTAGTGGGACTTTAATGGCTAATAATAATAATAATAATAATAATAAGAAAATGGCAACACCGTGTCAACAAAACGTCACGATAGAAATTTTTCTGCAATTTCAACAGTTAAAATAATTTTACCCAATTTCACAAGAGTTTTTAATTTTACACAAACCAAAACCAGAAACTTAAATATCATCAAAAAAACCAAAAACAAACCCGTAAAATAAGAAAATGTAAGAAACCTAATCAAAAATACCGAATCGGAGGTGACATGACAGATGTCACCTCCGAACCACAATGAACAGGATTAAGAAAATATGATAAAATGTTGACAAGATCTGCCGCAAGAAATGCACGCCCACCACCTCCGGACTCGTCGCTCAGCTCCGCCTCGCTGCCGCCGGTACCCAGCCCCACTACGGGCGCTGTGATGACACCGGCCGCGGTAGTTGCGTCGAGCTCGAGCGACGAGTATTTCTCTCCGCCCACGACGCCACCACCTGCTCGTCGACGAGGAGGACGCCGGCCGCCGGACGGCTTAGGACCTCGAGGCCCACCGGCCTCTGATAGGGTCCCAGCTCCCGGCGGAAGTGTGCAGCGCATGAGATGGACACGATCCATTAACGAGAACGTCATGCGCTCATACTATGGGGCTACAGAAGGAGGAAACAATCTGACCGCGTACCGTGTTCGGATGCTCTCTCTTTTTCAGGTGCTTGAACCAGCTGTCAACGTTTCAGCACAACGACTATCGGATCAGGTGCGGGTCATCCAGCGTAATCATATGTTGGATGAGACTGTACTTGATCGCTTGCGCAGTGAAATGCAGAGTAGCCATGTCATCGTCCCCCCGTCGCAGACAGTTGTGGTACCACCACGGCTAACCACAAGTCACACGCCTCAAGCTGACGAGGGGAATGTTGACAGGGCTACAAACGTAAGTACCCAGTGCAGTGAGGAATTGAGGAGTGCTTTGGAGGGTGCGATTCGGGAATATCGGTTCATGTCGCCCGAACTTAGGCCACGCTTACCTCGTTTGCCCATGCATAACAAAAATAGGGCGCTGGTGGCGGCTCTGGATTCGCAGTTGTCAAACTATTTTGATGACTGCGAAGACCTCACCGATACTCATTCGATTCTGTACTGCGGAGCTGTAGCGGCGTGTCGTGTAGCTCACGTTAAATTCGTTAATGACTCAAGAGCTACGCGACCGAAACCAGCCGTACCAGCTTGGCAGTGCAGGATTGAACGCCGTATTGGTGGGGCCAGAGCACTCATCGGCAAACTAATCTGCTTCAGGGAAGGCAATACTCGCCCTAGAGTGATGCGCTTTGTGAGACGAGCGTTCTCGAGGACTGATATCAGTCCTCAAGACTATACGTCCTGTGGCACAGAGCGCATCGACTTCCTGAAGCAGAAAGTGTATGCATGGGCAAACCGTATCCGTAGGTATAAGCGGCGAGTGGATCGATACACCCAGAACCGCACTTTCCAGAGTGATGAAAGGTGGGTATACAGGGCTTGGGAGCGACCGGACCAAGGTGTGGCTGGCACGCGCCTACCAGATGATGATGCCATGTGTTCTTTTTGGCGTAGTATCTGGTCGGTGCCTGTCAGTCATACCGAAGATGATTGGACTCGGGAAGTCGAGCGAGCCTGCGATCCAATACCAGAAATGGGGGCTATTGCCATCTGCCCCCAAGATGTAGCTCGTGCAGTCCGTCCGTTGCCGAACTGGAAATCTCCGGGGCCGGACGGGCTGCACAACTTCTGGATTAAATGGTTCATTGGATCGCACGCTCGCTTGGCAGCTCAGTACCAGACTGCTTTAGAGTCTGGTTCGCTACCCCAGTTCCTAACGACAGGAGTTACCCACCTGCTCCATAAATCAGGTAGTACTGCGGAGCCCAAAAATTATAGACCGATCACGTGTTTACCGACGGTCTATAAAGTTCTTACATCCATTTTGAGAGCTAAAATTTACAATCATATAGACAGTAACTCCATCATGTCTGTCTCTCAAAATGGATGTCGGAACGGGTCCCGTGGTACTAAGGAGCTACTCCTCATTGATATGGCCATTAGCCAACAGGTTCGTCGTTCCCGAAAGGATCTTTCGACATGTTGGATAGATTACAAGAAGGCATATGACTCGGTGCCACATACATGGCTCATGAGGGTGCTGGAGTTGTATAAAGTAAATACAACTCTACGCACCTTCCTGATGTCATGTATGAGGCAATGGAGTACGGTCCTTCGATATCCAGGATGTCGAAACATCCAAAGGAATAGCGAGCCGATAAGGATCGAGCGAGGCATATTTCAGGGCGACAGTTTGAGTCCGCTTTGGTTCTGCCTAGCCCTGAATCCTCTAAGCACACTGCTGGAGGATTCAGGTATAGGCTATCGGCTGAGGAGAGGTGGTCAGGTTATCTCTCACCTCCTTTACATGGATGACCTAAAACTCTTTGCCCCCAACAATTCGCAACTGATGGAGCTACTGAAAGTAACTGAAACTTTCAGTAGCGCCATCAGGATGGAATTTGGTGTGGACAAATGTGCGGTCATGCATGTAAAGCGAGGGGAGATTGCGGAATCCGTGGGAACCCAACTCTCGGATTCCATAAACCTTCGAGCCCTCTCCACAGCCGAAACCTATAAGTATTTGGGTATGTCGGAAGCGTTGGGCATCAACGATACTGACTTGAAGCAATCGTTGAAGGAGCGCTTCTTTGGCCGTCTGAAGAAAGTACTTAATAGTCTTTTATCAGGCGGGAACAAGGTGCGCGCCTTCAACGGTTGGGTCATGCCGGTTTTGATGTACTCTTTCGGCATACTCAAATGGACTCAGACCGAACTCGATGCCCTGGATAGGAGGGTCCGTACGCTACTGACTGCATATCGAATGCATCACCCACGGTCATCGGTAATGAGACTGTATATCCCGCGAAAGTGTGGAGGTCGAGGGTTCTTAAACGCTAAGACCCTCCACAATCGCGAGATATGCAGTCTCAGGGAATATTTTCTGGGAGCCGACGTGAGGATGCATCGAGATGTGGTCGTGGTTGACAAGGGCCTCACCCCGCTCTCCTTGGCTAAAGAGAACTGGCGCAAGCCTGTAGTGCTTGACACTAAAGACCGCGTGGAAGTATGGCAGAGTAAGGAGCTTCACGGACGCTATTTCCGGGCCCTACATAGACCCGATGTAGACCTTCTAGCGTCCGTAGCCTGGCTGCGTTTCGGTGACCTCTTTGGAGAAACCGAAGGTTTTGTCTGTGCAATTATGGACGAAGTTATGATGACGAACAACTACCGGAGATTTATTGTGAAAGACGGCACGGTTGACATCTGTCGGGCATGCCACCGTCCGGGTGAATCAATCAGACATATTATCTCCGGATGTTCTCGTCTAGCTAACGAGGAGTACTTGCATAGACACAACCTTGTAGCCAGGATTATCCACCAGCAACTTGCTCTGAAATACAGCCTTGTGGAATCAGAAGTGCCGTACTACAGGTATGTGCCCGACCCAGTTCTCGAAAATGGACATGTCACACTGTACTGGGATCGATCCATCATCACTGACAGGACTATTGTGGCCAATAAGCCTGATATAGTGGTGGTGGATCGACTAGAGTGGCGTACAATGATCGTTGATATAACGGTCCCGCATGACGAGAACCTCGTGAAAGCCGAGAAAGATAAACAAATCAAGTATCTTGACTTGGCTCGCGAGGTTGTCGACATGTGGGATGTGGACTCAGCGATCATTGTACCGATAGTCGTTACAGCCAATGGCTTGATAGCCAAGAGCCTCGACCAACACCTAAGGAGGCTCTCGTTGGGCAGCTGGGTCAAGGGCCTGATTCAGAAAGCGGTACTTCTTGACACGGCTCGCATTGTTAGGAGGTTCCTCTCTCTGGGGCCCTGACCGCCGGTAGCTTGGACCCTGTTCCCGATACCGGTGGGCTACTATTTTTTATATTTTTAAATGTTTCTATATTTTTATACTAATATTTAAAAATGTAATTTATATGTCTATTTAATGAAATAAAGGAAATAATAATAAATCACTGACAGGACTATTGTGGCCAATAAGCCTAATATAGTGGTGGTGGATCGATCAGAGCGGCGTACAATGATCGTTGACATAGCGGTCCCGCATGACGAGAACCTCGTGAAAGCCGAGAAAGATAAACAAATCAAGTATCTTGACTTGGCTCGCGAGGTTGTCGACATGTGGGATGTGGACTCAGCGATCATTGTACCGATAGTCATAACAGCCAATGGTTTGATAGCAAAGAGCCTCGACCAACACCTAAGGAGGCTCGCGTTGGGCAGCTGGATCAAGGGCTTGATCCAGAACGCTTTCTGGATCAACTACTGTACTCCTGGACACGGCTCGCATTGTTAGGAGGTTTCTCTCTCTGGAGCCCTGACCGCCGGTAGCTTGAACCCTGTTCCCGATACCGGTGGGCTACTATTTTTTATATTTTAAAATGTTTTTATATATTTTATATTCTAATATTTAAAAATGTAATTTATATGTATTTATTGAAATAAAGGAGATAATAATAATAAGGTCAAGGAGAGTATTATCAAAATGAGAAGTATTGATAATTAAACAAGTTCATCATTCAGGAGCCACGTTCTAACCAGGACAAAGAAACAACACATTAAAGATAATCGATGTTATAGTCTAAGACGCTGTTAATACAAGATAATTTTGTCCACAAAGTTGCCTTTATGTACCAGACATACTAGCAGGTTATATTAGATACGCTTACCTACATTTATTTTAAATTAAACCTTTCATAATTTTTACTTTTTCTTCGAGGGTATTTCTACACTAGTATTATAAAGAGGAAAGATCTGTATTTTTGTATGTAACGAATAAACATAAAAACTATTGGACGGATTTCAAAAATTCTTTTGCCATTAGAAAGCTACATTATCACTGAGTAACAAAGGCTATATTTTATCCCCATATTCCTACGGGAACGGGTACTACGCGGGTGTAACTGCAGAGCGCTGCTAGTCATAAATAAAATCGGCATATAACTGTCCCTCTCCTGGCCAAGCCTTCTCTCTGTGAGAGGAAGTAAGCCGTGATCCACCATGCGGGCCCTGTACGGGTTGGTAGATGTCACGTGTCTTCGAATTTTTGGTTCTAAGGCATGTTCTGAGATTTACTTAGAAACTAAAGTACACTTTGACCTTGAGCTGGCCTTGCGTTGTATTGAGTTTTAATAGAACAAGCATAAGCATTACATAATCAGGCTTTACCTATCCCACTGCTGAAACAGAGGCCTCCTCTCTGTAAGGGGGAGTGGGCCATAATACACCACGTGGGCCCCGTGCAGGTTGACGGACATCACTTTTCTTCGAATGTTTCGGTCTAAGACATGCCGGTTTCCTCACGATGTTTTCCTTCACCGTTTTGAGAACAGTCGTGATTAAATAATTTACACAAAATAATGCGTCTGCCTAGGTGCGAACCTACGACCAACAACTCGTAAGTCACAAGCGATACCACTGGGCCATCTCTGCACTCTGAGCATCAATGGCGTTATACAGGATGAGTTCTTATCCAGTGCGAAAACTGTAACCACGAATTCAGCATATCATTGTAGACCCCCAGCGCAGAAATTTTTCGTCAGTAAACAAAAAAAAAATCGGCTGTTCCATACTTTTTGACCACGTAGGTATTGCACTTTTCTATGAAACAGCTGATTTTTTTTGTAAAACCGATTTTAATAATTTTTTTCCGATATTAACTTAAAACGTTGGATAAATATATTTTTTGCGCAATGGCTGATTATTTTAAAATGTTTTTGTCTTGTATTACTATTTGGGCTTTCCAAAATACTAAATATTGCATTATTTAGTTCTGACGTTCTGACGAATAGAACATGCTCTTTGGATATTTAATTTATTTAGAAATTTTCTTTGTTCAGAGTGTACAGAATCGGCGGCATATACACAAGTGATAATCTCCGTGAAGAAATTCTATAAGTCATAAAAAATACGGCGAAAATTTTTGTTGTTGTTGTTAGTGACAACGCTAGAAGCCTGCGAAAGTCTTTTAGTTAGTTACAAATTACAGATTTTGAGCCTTAAACTGCGCAGCACGCCCTATTAATTTGCTGGTTCATGGTACATTGAAATAAAAAGGTTTCAAGCCAGGCTTGCGAGGCTCCAGGCCTGAGTGAGCTAGCAAGTCTCTTTAACTCCGTCATCCAAGAGGGTACCACGTCCGAAGCGTGGAGCAGAGATGCAGTGGTTCTCTTCTTCAAAAAAGGTGACAAAACCTTGCTCAGGAATTATAGATCCATCTCACTTCTGAGCCACGTATACAAGCTGTTCTCGAAAGTCGTCACGAACTGTCTCGCCAAAAGACCCGATTTTTGAAAAGGCTTAAGTACCGTAGACCATATTCATACTGTTCGGCAAATTAAACAGAAGACCGAGGAGTACAAGAAGCCGCTGTGTATGGCATTTAAGGACTACGAGAAAGCCTTCGATTCGACTGCCACGATGTCGAAGTAACTGGAGCTACATCAAAGTGTTGAGATGCTTGTATGAAGCTGCCACGATAACTGTCCAGATCGGGGATCAGAAATCAGGCCCAACCAACAACTCAGAAGAATGAGACAGGGACCGAAAACTGTTTACCAATGCGTTTGTGGACGTTTTCAAGACGCTGGACTTGACTGGACAGGGTATCAACGTTAACAGCGAGTACATCTCACACCTTCGGTTTGCCGATGACATCGTAATAATGGCAGAGACACCATTACGAGAACGGTTAAACCAGATGCTGCGTAGCCTGAATGGAGCCTCTCGGTGCGTTGGCCTCAGTCCAATCCACATCACAGGGTTGCTTCTCGAAGTTGTGAAGGAGTATGTCTACTTAAGGCTAGTCATCATTCTTGATAGACACAACTTGGAGAAAGAAGCCGACAGAAGGATCCAGTTCGGTTGGGTAAAGTTTGGGAAATTTCGTCAAGTCTCCTCATCGCCTATCCTGCAATGTCTGAAGCCTAAGGTCTTCAACCACTGCGTCGTGTCTTTATTAATATACGGTGCCAAATAAACGTGGACGCTGACAGTTGGGCTGGTCCACAATTATTTTAGATATTCTTAGTTTAAACAAGCCGTGTCGGTTTTTTCCCATCGGCAAAAAAGATGAACTTTCTTCCCACATTTAATCCCTGCTGGGAAAGGCTTGCTTCAAGTCCTTCAGGAACTTTTCTCCCGCAACTCCTCGAGACAGCCGTCGTGTCACGTCTGCTGGTCATCTTGCCACCTCTTTCTGGCACTTTGTGATAGTTTATTTTTATTTTATTTATTTGGCTTGTGGCTAAGTAATATTAGCCGCACGGATCGATCGATCAGGTTAAGCTGCGTTTGTCGCGGTTGGTCCATGGACGGGTGACCAGGACCACCTTAACATAAAAAGACCTCTCCGTGCCTCGGAAAGCACGTTAAGCCGTTGGTCCCGGCTGTCATTTGGAGATCTTTGGCAGTCGTTACGGGTTCTTCAGAAGCCCAAAAGTCTGACAACCAGTCTTTCCAAGGGGTATCGTATTACCCAGTTACTGGGTTGTGAAGGTCAGATAGGCAGTCGCTCCATGTAAAATACTGGTATTCAGCTGCATCCGTTTAGACTGGAAGCCGACCCCAACATAGTTGGGAAAGGCTAGGCAGATGATGGGTGTTCAGAAGAAAACAGTTATACAGTGAGTTAATAATCCACGATATTTTCCACTTAATTAGAAAGATAAATTATGGAACTAATGCGATGTACGCTTACAATTTGATGGTTAGGTAAAATAAAATAACATAACGTGTTCATGATAAAACTAAACAGGCATGCAAAATAAGAAGAAAAATAAGTAAGTAGGTAAACCCTACTTAATATTATAAATACGAAAGTAACTCTGTCTGTCTATCTGTTACGCTTTCATGCCTAAACCGCTGAACCGATTGTCATGAAATTTGGCAGAGATATAGCCTGAGATATGGATAAAGACATAGGCTACTTTTTAATAAGCGATAACTGATATCTACGCGGGTGGAGCCGTGGGCAAAAGTTAGTAATAAATGTAGTTATAAGTTAGCAAATGATGGAAGGTACTGGACATCATCATTTCATCCGAAAGACGCTCACTGCTGGACATAGGCCTCCCCAAAAGAGGGGTTTTGCCATAATCGCCACACTTAGCAGGCGGGTTGACGATCGCAGTATGGTTGTAAAAATGCATAGAGAACGCTGCTGCCCATTCTCTAGTAAGTCCTTAGTCGCATTATAAGACACCCACGGGAAGAAATGGGATGGTACTATTCTTTTACGTCCGGCACCACACGGAACATTGTGGAATGCAAACTACATTCAATAATCGACATAGATTTATCACTCCTTGTAACACTTAGAACAAACATCTCTAATTACAGTCTCAAATTAGAAGTGTTTAAAGTATTGTCAAGTCTGTTTAGAGTCCATAACGCGTCCGAGAGAGACAAAAACGCATTTATGTTGTTATTAATTAACAGCAATGGTGACTGTCTGTCTGTGTGTGTAACGATAACCGATGCTACGTCCTGTCAGCTATACTGATAAAACTGCCAAGCGTGATCTGCATATAATTTAGATGGTTCCGCATAATAAAACAAGATACAGCCAAGTTAACGCCAAAATGCACTTGGGAAATATAAAGGAGTAATGAAAACTACTCTTAGTAAGGAGCAATGGGTCTCGTTAGATGGCTAAAAGTCAGCCAAAGGGAAGTGGGCTATGCTTGGAGATCCGTCCGTGTGGTGCCGGACGTAAAGAACAGCACCCTCCTATCTCTTCCCGTGGGTGTCGTAAGAGGCGACAAAGGGACTTACTAGAGAATGGGCAGCAGCGTTCTCTGTGCATTTTACTATCATACTGCGTTCGCCAACCCGCCTGCCAAGCGATTATGGCAATCCCCCTAAATTGGGGGAGGCCTATGTCCAACAGTGGACGTCTTTCGGCTGAAACGATGATATTGATAATGATGCTTGTAGATTCCGTATCGAATCAGAAATGAAGAGATCCCAAGAGAACCAAGGTAGCCGGCATACCCCGAAGAATTGTCAAATTTGAGTAGAGGCGGTTGAATGCAAGAAGCACCAGTTGGTGGCTTTGGGGGAGGCCTATGTCTACCAGTGGACATTTTTTGGCTGAAATGATGATGATGGTAATGAATGAAAATTTTAAATAAATCAACAGCGTTTGACTTCAATATTGTAACGTTTGTGAGGCATATTTCTGTCTATCTGATTACTTCATCAGGCTATGTAGTCGACCCTAATTGCGTAAAATACTATCAATGAGTATCTGAATCATTTTAAAGGTTGCTAACCATTTGCTTCATATGGTTGAAAAATTGGTTTGGTCAACATCAACAACGTAAGTAACGCAATGAATGCTGCTGATCTGTCAAAATGAAAGCCATTGTTAGCGTTAGTGTGTTACACAACTACCCCTCTATTTTGTCCGACAGATAATAAATACAGCTAATCATTAACACACCAATCGATGGCACATACTGTTTTTTTTTTTTTGGGTGGGAAATCATCAAATAACTTCTCCCGCTCTGGGTGAAGCGGGAGGGCGTGTCAGACTTTTACTGACTAAAACCCACCCGTGTTCCCTCAGTTGCCTGTGTGCCAGGGGCGGCGGTATCTCTTTCGAACAACCCGCACCCCTGGCAGGCATCGGCCCTTGCGGGCCCCATTTGTTGCTGCTGACATCTCTTCCCATTACTCGCCGTCTGCAAGCCCGTGCCTACGGTGGCCGGGAATCAGCCTGGGATTCAGGGCGTCTCCTGCGAAGGCCACGGCTGTGAGGTCGCATCTACTGCATCTCCCTCACGTATGTTCCAGTGTTCATATCGAAATGAGACAAAAAGCTTTAGACCATGCACGTGCTAACCCCGACCCTATCTTTGAGAAGTGCAGTAACGATTCAATATTCTAATATTGAACCCTAAACAATATTGCGCAGTTCGTCCACATATAGTCTCAAGTGTAACAGGAGTACGGACACATCAGACATTGTTATAAACAGTTTTTATTTATGCTCCGGAAATAATTATTATCGATGTAAGTATTGCATTTCTTTTTTTTTTTTCGTGTTAGAACAATTAAATACCTAGCTGAATGTCCAATTAATCTTCTACTATACTTAGAGCTGTTTTTCCAATAGTCAGATATCTTTTATCGGAAGAATAACTCACAGACAGTTTGACATATTTATTTCCTATACAAAAGCTGTCAAACCGACATGTTTATTACCTAGATAAAAGTTATCTGGATACTGAAAAATTGGCCCTTAGCAAACTTAGAGAGTATGTGGGAGCTATATCATGTACGTTACCAACATTTATTAGGTAGGTAGGTAATAATAGTCAGGCCGTAATTCGGCCATATTCCAAACGAAACTAGCCTTCCGCGCAGGAGATATTATTATAGTGCACAAGTGTGTGCGCAGACAGGTCTCTAGTAGGTAGGTAGTGTGTTAACTACAATCCTACTAATATTAAAAATGTGAAAGTTTGTGAGTATGGATGTATGGATGTTTGTTACTCTTTCACGCAAAAACGGCTGAACGGATTCTAATGAAATTTGGTATACAGGTAGTTTGTAACCTGGATTAACATATAAGATACTTTTATCCCGGTCCTACGTTCCCGTGGGATAGTTTTCGACCTCCACGCGGCGAAGCCGCTGGCAAAAGCTATTATTATATAATCGACTTCAAAAAAGGAAGAGGTTCTATGTTCGTTTGTATGTTTTTATTTTTTAAAACCCTACATTTATTCAACTCACCACAAAGTTAAACGTTTTTCATTTTGTGTTTTTGTTTACACCATTCGCTTATTATTGAAACGTCCTGATTTACTATAATATTGCTTTGTTTTGTTACGGAGAATCACTGACTCTTAAGACGCAGGCACATACACCTAGTTTAGAAATCAGGGTATTAACATTTTTGTCACCTAGTTATAATGAACAACAAATGTTTTTTTTAAATAACCGACGATATATTTCAACGCAGGTTATCATGTACTGAATCCATACACACAGGTTGCGCGTCGACTTTCCTGCCAACCTGTAAATTTTATTGTAGTTCTTCCCTCAAAATACCATATCAGACACCCGTCTACGTGATCTTCACATGATCTGACCAAGATCATGACTGGACTTTAAAAGGGACTATGACCTCTAAGTTTGTTTTGACCTTTCTTCTCAGAGTAGTCAAATAGGAAACGCCGACCTCATCTTGTTTAAAAAATATGATTTACGTGTAAAGTATTTGTACAAACTTACTTACAAAATAAAATCATTTATCATTTATTAATTTTCCTGGGGTATTTTTGGAGTTAGCTTCAATAATACATAAGTATTTCATTTTCTTGGTGTATCCGTATAAGCTGATGATGTTATAAAACGCACTGTTGTTTACAAAGCAAGTAGTAGTATACGAAATTTTGTGGGGTATTATCACATTTAAAAAGTGTGAGTGAAAAATAACTTTAATTTCGGAAGTCAGTGTCGGTAAAAGTCGTTTTCGAATTCGGGTAAAAAAATTTTTTTTCTTCTTGATTATTTGCTATGAAAAGTAGATCCACCAATTGCAATTAAAAGTACATTCAGGTGCAATTGGATTTTTTTTTAGTCGATTCGATTTTTTATGGTCAAGTGGTTTTTATAATCGGATTGTGTTTCAACTTTTTGGATGCAACTGAACATTTTTATTATTCGGTGGATAACTTACAGCGCGTTAATTTAAACATGAAAAACTTTGTCTTTCTTTCGTTGCCCTCACTTTTTTTGTTTGATTTTTAGAAAGTGGTTTTTAATCTACAGTCAGGCTTAGCACGAGCATCGTTTTGTTTATGGAAGAGTGGACAAAAATGACGATCTGTGTAGACAGTAGAAAGTTTACTGTCACTGTTACAACTGTCAGTCTACTTAAAAAGTGCATAAACAAAGATCGTTCGTAGATCGAAACGAAAGACAAAATGACGGATTGTAGAAGGATTTCTACGGTGCGATGTCAAAAATGGAGAAACGAAATGTCACTTTGTACAGAAAGAGCTGTATCTATTCTTCGTAGAAATGAAAGCGTCACGCTAAGTCTGCAGTTCATAGGTTCGATTCCTTCACGTCCCTAACAAATATTTGTATGTCGATCGACTCAAAATATAGAACAGGACAAAATTCTATCACTAACAGTACCAAAGAAAAAAATCATGTGAACATTTTTATTTTGACAGGTATGACGTGAAGATGGATTTTCGAATAATATGTAAGTACTTCATCTACCTTCTTTTATATTTTAACTCTTTTAAGGTGGTAGCGCCTGCGCAGCCTGCGAGATTCAAAATTTCCTACGTTGTTTGCCATTTGTAGGACAGTGCCAAGATTTTGTTTTTTAACGGTGGGATTTCATCAAATAACTTCTCCCGCTCTGGGTGGAGTGAGAGGGCGTGTCAGACTTTAACTGACTAAAACCCACCCCTGTTGCCTGTGTGCCAGGGGCCGCGGTATCTCATTCAAACAAACCGCACCCCTGGCAGGCATCGGCCCTTGCGGACCCCACCCGTTGGTGCTGACATCAGTTTGAGTCGCGCGTGGAACACTACGCGCCGTCGACCCGGGCTTGGTCCTTACCGGACAGCGAGCTACCCATTATACATTTTGTCAGATATGTTTTAGTCGCATGAGCCTATTGCCATCAACCGAGCATAAATCCAGACTCCGGGCTACTACTGAGAACATAATAACATCATGCCTTATTTCCCCGAAGGGATGGGCAGAGGTATCCTACCTGCATCCACATTTCACCAGTTATGGTTAAGTCCCATGTAATAGAAGCGAGCCTACTGCCATCTACCGGGGACAAATCTAGAGTTCGGGCTGTTGCTGAAAAATGCTAAATAGAAAAATCCCAATAACACTTTGACCGACCTGAGACTCAAACCAATTTATTCCCCATTTCAGTCATTTTTAACCCCCACCCTTGGCAGGAGGTCAGTGCCAGGGTTGCTTTGATGATTTTATTTATTATAATTCTGATAATACATATGTTTAAAGTCACAAATCATATTTTAGTCAACATACAACCTGACACTGACTTGCAAATTGCATAAAACGGAAGAAAATTTGAATTTTGCGGACTACCCTAGAGCATCCACCAGGGCCTGCGCCCACTGGCGCCTGAGCACGCATAAATATAACTTAATTATATGGCAACACAATTGAAATTTCAATGATGATGCCTAAGAACATCGTGGCATGCCTGCGGTTACTGTAGCATTGTTGCCGTCAGTATGCGCTTGTATGTAGTGATGCCGAACGTTCCCGTGCTGTGCCGTCAGAGGCGCCAAGGGATACGTAACCTCCCTTTGTTAAGACGGCTTCGGCAGCCGAATAGTTTGCGATACCCAGTTTTAAAGTAGGTTACAGGTTTACAGGTTGTGTTAGCACAGTTTTACCCGGCTTATCCACAGTTTACCACCAGGTAATTGCATAACCCACAAAGTGACAACTGATCGCTATGGCTTTAATTTTGAAAGTTCAGGCATTCATTGCTTTATGTATATCGCTGAGCAAATGATTTTTTCAAACTTATGTAGCAGTGATTTAGAAATAACCTTTAAAACACACGTATTGCTATTGAAAGTGTTTTACGCAATTAGGGCGTTGGTCCAACTGCTTTGCGGCCGGATCGTTTGAAAAGGCACAAGGGAAAAGATTCATAGACAACACTTTGACTTTACATCATCTACAGTTTTTAACCCAGATACCAATTAGACAGGTGTAATATCGTACTATGTAATTAATATAAAAGTGAACCTTATTTACACGATTTTAAAAACATATTTCATATGATTATGAACATTATCTTTATACCCATAATGTTTATATTCGTATGAGACGCTTACTTTATTTAGCGAAATAAAAAGTGTGATCTGTAAATCTTTCCCTAAAACTTCACTGCTCAACATACTCCAATGATTGCAGCCACTAAATAACGGACGTACAAAACCATGCAGCAAAAAATGTCTAAAAGAAAACGCCTCTTCCAAGTTCTTAAAATATTTATATTGCATTTGTTTTTAGGCGTCCTGTTCATCGTAGCCGTAGCCTCAAGCTATAACTCAGACAAATTATGCACTGTGGACCACGTCATAAGCAGATGCAGATACAACATGTTCTGCGAGAACTACATCCAAAGCAATGGTGGATGGGAAAGCTACCAACGTCATTCTTACAACTCACCACCCCTGGACAATGAGGATTGCTCCTTTTATCTTACTTATTCTGGATACCGAATTGACCCCATATTCCTGGTCATCAAATATTCTTCAATAGACATGACCAAGGCTATCCCTTTAACCAGAAACTACGGGGGCATTTTACAAATCATATATTCTTTGGACCTAAGTGACAACGAGTATGAAAATACACCAACTATAAAAGCCATGCAGAATCTTGCCATACTAAAAATATCGAGAAATCAATTGAAAACGGCAGTTTTATCCAATGAGAACGAATTAAAAATGTTAAGTGAAATAGATTTATCGTACAATACTATCAGCGATATCGTAGTTCATAGTTCTGAGCATCCATTAAGCAGTTTGAAGAAAATAAACTTGTCTCACAATTACTTGGTTAAAATCCCCGATGCTGTGTTTGATAAAATCGATGATCTACAAACTTTAGATTTATCACACAATTATATTGAGGGCTTGAGTGCATTTACTTTCGAAGGCACCAAGAGCCTGTTACATCTCAATCTATCTAATAACAGGCTGACTGATATTAATTCTTCTCTCTTCAGATTTAGTGAACTTATAACGTTAAGCTTAAGCAATAATAAAATAAAAGAACTAAAAGTTAATGATTTTGACAAGTTGCACAAACTTGAATTTCTAGATTTGAGTTCAAACTCGATCAAGACTATTGATAACGTGTTTCAAAATATGGCTGCCCTGTATAGTTTAGATTTGAGTAATAATGTGCTGGAAGCTGCGAATAAAGACACGTTTGCGGATTTAGTGTCTTTAACAAGTATCAATCTTTCAAGAAACAAACTAAGGTCTCTGCCCAAAGATTTGTTCAAAAACAAAACTATTTATGATTTTTCTGTAACTGATAATTTCATAGAAGGTCCATTAACTAAAGGCACATTTGAAGGTATCAATGTCACAACTTTATCTTTAAGTTCCCAATTACTGACGGCAGTCGAAGATTATGCTTTCAACGGTCTGACGAGACTGGATACATTGTTTCTTTACAATAATGGGATTTATTCGTTATCAAGCATGTGTTTCAAGACATTAACAGATTTGCTACTGCTAGATTTATCTAATAACAAAATTACTAGCATAGACTACGACAAGTCAGATCTGACTAATCTTCAGTCATTATATTTGAGGAATAATCGATTGGCACAAATCAAACAAGAACACTTTCAGGATTTAAATAGTCTAGAATATTTGGATCTATCAGGCAACTCCATTTCCCAATTGGAACCAAACTCCTTTAAATCGCTAAGAAGTTTAATAAACCTAGAAATTTCTAACAATCCCTTGTCTGGAACTTTAAAAACTGATACATTTGATGGTCTGGTCGCGTTACCTACTCTTGATATCTCTCGTAACTTATTGACTAGTATACAAAATGCATCTTTTAACGATATGAACGAATTAAAAGATCTGAATATGTCTAGAAGTAGAATAAAAGAGTTAGAGTTTAATGTTTTTGTACACACCGGTTATATAGAAACACTTGATTTGTCTTATAACGAATTGGAAGACTTTTTT
Source organism: Polymixis lichenea (assembly GCA_949091785.1). NCBI lineage: Eukaryota > Metazoa > Arthropoda > Insecta > Lepidoptera > Noctuidae > Polymixis > Polymixis lichenea. The sequence continues at coordinate 20,028,129 of OX420948.1, read as the reverse complement.
ATAAACATGACAGAATTAGTTGGATTAGGCACTCTACTTTTAAATAATAATCTCATAAAAATGATTTCTTCTACATCGCTACATGGGCTATCTCGCTTGATAAACCTTAACTTAGCTCATAATTTGATAGAAAACATTGAAAATGATTCATTTGTCAGTTTAATTGACTTACGTTCGTTAGATCTGTCTTATAATGAAAAACTTGGGTTCGCCCAAAACCTGCTGAAAAAAACCGAAAACTTACATACTCTGAACTTATCCGGTATCAAAAAAGAATTCCACTTTGAAAAAAATGAGAGTTCGATCATTTCTGAAGTCGCAATTTCGGACGCAGGTCTTCAAAACATAAGTGAATTAAACCTTAGCGCGTTAACACATATAACAAATTTAGTTATAAGGAATAATAGTGTTTCCCGAATAGAAATTGGAGCTTTTTCAGGTATCAGTAAACTTCTCCATTTAGACTTAAGTTTCAACAAAATATCTTTCATACAACCGGGAGCATTTAAAGACAACGAGATGTTGCTTTCTTTAAACATTTCTCATAATTCTTTATCGGCTATTGGTTACGGAATTTTCCGTGGTCTAATTTATTTAAGCACTCTCGATATGTCGTTCAATAACATCCAAGATTTGCAAAGTGAAAGATTTTATGAAGTGTCGAGCCTATCGCAGTTAATAGTAGATCATAACAAAATTGTCGCAATTAACGCTGAAGAATTTTCAGGAACGAGTTTATCAAAGTTGAGCATAGGCGACAATCCTTTATCGTGTCGCATTTTAGTTAAACTCAAGAAACAGGGCATTCCTTTTGAAATAACAGCAATTAAGAAAGACGAGCATAATGGTGAGAATATTGATGGAGTAACATGTAATAAAGACCAAGAAGGACCGATTCTCGAACCAACTGCGACCGTTAATAACGTCAGTGTAAAGAACGACATACTTATAGACATGAGAAACATTTTATATAATATGAGTGAAAAGGATATCGTACAAGATAACAATGATAAATATTTGGAAAATATCACGAGTGTAATTGAAAAATCTAACATTATCAACGAGGAAAATCTATTAAATCTTGCCAACTTAACATCCAAAGTTATAGCTTTAAACAACGATACTAACAGCCTCCTTAAGAAAATCCTAAATTCGTTGCATGACAATGCCGTCGCTACCACCACTGCGGTTCCATTAGTTACTGCTAATAATACTGCAGATTTAATTCCATATATAAATAAAATAAGGAAAGAATTGCAAAAAGCTATAGCCGATGAAAAGCAAAACATTATACATGAATTAGAAAGTAAATTCTCTTTGATGCATTATCAGACGGACCCGTTTCCAACAAGTCCTAGCAATGAGAAATTGGTGGCAAATAATGAAGGGTCAAAATCGGTTTTTACAGAAACATGCGTAGCCTTAATATTGTTAATATTAGTCTGTTTAACTTTATACAAGTTCTATAAGTCAAGGATGTTTATTAGAAACCGAATGTCTTACAGCACTCGTGAGTTGCCCGGTTCAATGGAAAACTCTAATTTGTAAACGTTGTATTGCTAAAATATTAAATGGAAAGTAATTAGTGTAGTCTAGAGCGCTCTAAACGAATAGTATTGTTATCTTTTAAGCCAGAAATACATATCCTATTATTATTATTTTATTTTATTTGAAAAAGAAACGATTACATATAACGCTAATCAGTAAGTTATATAAAACAAAATCAATGTAATAGCCACAAAATTCTCTACATATTAACAAATAGGATGAGATATGATGAGGGATCATCGGTAAACTAGTTATTTTTACATTCAAGGATACGTTTCATATAGTTACAACGAACTAACTATTCAATTACCACAAGATATTTATACACTGATAACGATATTTGTACATTGATAACTTTACTTCGAAAAGCATTTTTATTTAGCATAAATCTATGAAATGTTCATTGTTCACACGGCTATACATCAAGCTATACATTTGCAGTATAAGCTGATCTCGCATTTTATAGGATTTCCGTACAGTGCGAGATCAGCGTAAACTGGAAATGTGTAGTTTGATGTGTAGCTGTGCGTACATTATGCATATATTATTTCCACAAAAGTATGCAAGAAGCTTGAATTATTTTAATTATTGTGAATGTGAGGACTATTTCGCTATTGTTTTCTTTCAAATAGTTAAGAACTTTCTGCTGCTTACGACTTCGGTAATGTTCGTCGAATCGTTGAGCGTTTTTAGTTCTGAGTTGAGCTGCACGATTACTGACGAATGCGTGAACTGAAATCTGTGTGGTACTTTCTTCAAGTGACTAATTCAGCACCAATTTACATGGTCCTCACATGACTTTAAAAAGCTTGTGTCCTCTAAGTTAGTTTCGTCCTTTCTTCTCAGAGTAGCCAGATAGGAAATACTGACCTTATCTAGTTTTTAAAATATTATTGATGTGTAAAAGTGTTTGTAGAAACCTACTTACAGAAATGAAATCATTTATCATGCATGTTATTTGTTATTGTGTCCTATGGTATCACTTATCAGTGATAAGTTATCACCTATCGGAAGTAGTCACACGCACAATATCATGCAAGTAACTTGACTACTTTTGTGCAACTTATTGGCGCGTATTCCCTGCTTTTTTTGACAGGTCAAGAATGAAAGAGATCGAGAGGTGTTACAGCTTTCTAACTTTTAGCATTCTTTATTGCTCAACCCTTATTTTCTTCAAGTTCTTCAAGAAGTCTAAAATAGGGTATTTTACTCTCGATGAGAAAAATAAAAAAAAATGTTATTGAGATAGCTTAGGCAAAATGCAGCATAACAAAATAAATTTTAAAATACAATTTAAAGATTTCAGTTTTTTAAATCTGTTTTTGAACACCATGAAATAGTAGCCACCATGTTAATACGTCATAAGGCATGTCAACTGAGCAACTTTGTACTTTTCTTATTTTCGTAACCAAAGTAATTTTTATTTAAATAGTATTTTACATTCAGAACAGCAAACCAACGAAAATAAGTATAAAAAAAGTCATTTTTTAATTTGTACACATTTGTCCTATATAATATCAGCGCATTTGTTTATATAGCAAACTGACGTCATACCCACAGAGCAATATGGCATCCACTGTGTCCTCGTCAAATTACGCGCGACAGAAAATGTAAAATTTTAATTTATTTTTATGGCAAAAACCGATTAAATAAAAATGTTGTGTTTTTTGTGATTTATTAGCATTCTAGAATCGAATTAAAACACTTTTCAAAAATGAGTGTAAATACCCTATTCAACATTTTATTTTACATTTTGTTATAATAACTGATAAAAATTTAACGTCATTGTATATTTATCATTGTTTAGTATTTTTAACTAAGTACATACATAAACTCAAGTCTACTTCACATAGGAGTACACAGAAACTTTTGGGGCCCTAGTGTGAGTTTCATTTAACCATCTCGATCAAACGCAGTGAGCGCGTTTGGCGCTCCGATTGACCCTGGATTGGTGAAGGACCAATCGAAACGCCGAACGCGCTCACTGCGTTTGATCGAGATGGTAAAATGAAACTCACACTAAGGCCTCAGAACTACTTCTTTTGCTGCGTTAACGTTCACACATTTGTTTCATTAACCAAGTATTTTATAATAAATCTCTCTTTCTATTAGCATTTTTGTATTATAACCAACATTAGAATAGACTAGACAATGGCACTCAAATAATCTCATTACATTTAGATCTATTACATTATATTAATATTTTAAAGAGGTAGATATTCAGGGCTGCAGGGACACCGGTGCACAAACTAACATCGATACCATAAATTCAGCATATACATAGGTATATGCTGAATGCATGGTATCGATGTTAGTTAAAAAATAAAAAAGGGGTCTAGGACTATTCCTAGACCCCCTTTTTTATTTATTGGATGGGGAATCATCAATCATCAAATGATTTCTCCCGCTCTGGGTGGATAGGGAAGGCGTGTCAGACTTTTACTTAAAACCCACCCTTGTTCCTTCAGTGGCTTGTGCCAGGGCCACGGTAACTCATTCGAACAAATCCGCGACCCTGGCAGGAATTCTAGACTCTCTTGAGCAGAAATTAGTCACCTATTTAAAAAAAATCTGCTGTTTCATAGAAAAGTGTACGTACGCGGTCATGCTGTATGGCAGAGAAAATATTTTTTCAAAAAACCGACGAAGAACGCAAAGGTGTTCAGAATCCCCTACCTACTGAATCCATGGTGACTGGTTGTGCATCGATGTCCCTGCCATCCTGTATACACACCGATAATGTTAGTACTTACGTGTTTATGTAGTGAAATAGAAAAATGTTTTTTTCAGAGTTCAGTTAGAAATTGGTTGTAATTATTTTGCGAATAAATATGAAAATAGGTTTTTACGTTTTTGTAAATAAATGGTCTGATAGTATCTTACAGTATTTGTTTTATTTTATGGTACCCACATAAGAGTCATCCGCCAACCTGCACTGGGCTCGGCCGCGTGGTGTATTATGGCCCACTCAATCTGACAGAGGGGATGCCTGTTTCCCAGCAGCGGGGACATTTAAAGGCTGATTATGCTGCATTAGAGTTAACCCCTACTTGCGACACACAAATCCCAATTCGTCTATAATATTCAAACTCAAACTCAAACTCAAAGCATTTATTTCAAATAAAACAATTACAGGCACTTTTGAATTGTCAAGGTCGGTAAGTTAGAAAGATGAAGCTAGTTGCCCATTCCAAAGCGTAGGTACCTATGGAGAAGAACGGGCAAGAAACTCCATGGACACTCTTTTAAATATTCATACCTATTTGCTTCGTTAGTCTAGTGGTCGCAAGCGCTACTGCCGAGCATGAGGTACCGGGTCCGATTCCCGGGTCGGAAGTGTTATAGGGTTTTTCATCTGTAAATTATAAGTAACAGCCCGGAATCGGGGCTAGGCTCGGTTAATGGCAATAAGGTCACCCTCTATTACATGTGACTTAAATTTAACTGCCGAAATGTGGGTATACCAACTGTACGACTATACCAACTTTACGAGTAGGTGCACCTCCGCCTAATCTTTAAGGGAATATAGACTAATTGTTATTTTATGTAAAATTTACTGTGCCCGACTTCGTCCGCGCGGAATAGTTATTTTTTTATTATTTATTTATGTAAATTAATTTAAAAAAAAGTCTTGAATAAAAGTAGCTTAAGTTACTCCTTATTACATCAGCTATCTGCCAGTAAAAGTCCCCTTAAAACTGATCCAGCCGTTTCAGAGATTAGCTGGAAGAAATAGACAGATAGACAGACATACAAAAATTAAAAAAAAAATGTTATTGTTTGGTATACGTACCGTGTATACATCCATATGCATTAAAAAAAGCGGTTAATTTAATATTACAAACAGACACTCCGATTTTATTTATATGTATCACTATAGTCAGTGCAGTATAGTCAGTGTGTCACTGTAGTCAGTCAGTGCGCGCGCGCACTAATGAGTGGGCGCCGATTTTTGCGTTAAAAATGTCTGTGAACTGTGCGTATACGGTCAAGTGTACGAGTTGTAATGTTGTTATCTCGGAAGTTCTTGCCTTCATACGTAATAGGCATGATGTAGTGGACAATGAAGGTTTGATAAAAATATGCTCGTCAGCCTTCTCTGAGGAAGATATTGATGAGGCAAAAAAGTTATTGTTTGTTTCTACGAAGACAACCCAAAAACTCGTGTCGAGACGAAAAAACAAAAAGCAGAAAGACCTAGAGGACATGATTACGGTATTTAAAACCATGGATCCTGAACAAATCCCTATTTTTGTGGCATATGACCTTCACAAGTTGCCGCCAGTTTGTTTCGATCACGTAGACGTGACGAAGCTTTTGAAGGATTTATTGGTACTACGATCTGATGTGAACGTGATCAAAAGTGATTATGTGACTAAGGAGCAGCTGGAAAATATGAATTTGAAAACAAGCAACTCGACGCCGCCGTTATCTAGTTTGAATGTGAATACCAAAATAGGAGGGTATATTGAAAACAATAATTCGGAGTTGTTATGTGTTTCTCGTAATACTACCTGTGCACCATCCCCGTGTCAACCAAGCCCCAGTTGTATGAGTCATGAAAGTTCATGTGTTATGCCGCTTACTAGTACTGTAAGTGAGAAGCATGTTGTTCCTGTCCTGCCCACCTCGCAACGTACGACCGGGTTTGCGAGCGCGGAGAAACAGCTGACATTGGCAGAGGTTGTAAGCAATGGCAAGTGGAAAGAAAATAAAAGGGACGATGATTGGACATTGGTGCAGAAATCAAAATATAGAAATCGTTTCACGGGTTTGACTGGGAAAGCAGTATCTAGTGTACCAATAAAGTTTCGTGCTGCAGATATGAAAATACCCTTATTTATATCTTATGTAAATAAAGAAACTACGGAGGAGGACATATGTGACTACATACGAAGTAAAGTTAATGAAGTGGTGACTTTGGAGAAAATTAATATGAAGGCGGATAGGCAATATAATGCTTTCAAGTTGTTTGTGCCTAAGCACAAACTAAATACTTTTTTAGACGACAACTTGTGGCCAGAGGGTATTGCTTTCAGAAGATTTATACATTTTAAGAATAGAATAGACAACAGGATTTTGAATGAAAACGCTTCACGGAAAAATGGATACGAAAATAATGAACACATACCTAGCAACGTTTAATTGTAAAAATATCACTCGATCAGCTGATTGTGTGAGAAGATTATGCGGAGTGGCTGACGTCATCGCGCTGCAAGAAACGTGGCTGTTACCTCATGATTTAGCCTACTTAGGCACAATACACGATGACTTCGCGTATACAGGGAAGTCTTCAGTTGATACGTCTGCCGGAGTGCTCGTAGGCAGACCCTACGGAGGGGTAGCCCTATTGTGGAGGAAGTCGGCTTTCTCGAAAGTGTCAGTGTTGTCGTGTCATAGCGATCGTTTAGTTGCTATTAAAATTGATCAAGCAGATCGGTCTATGTTAGTGTTCTCAGTTTATATGCCGACTGATTCGAGTGATAATGTAGTAGAATTTACTACTTGTTTGAGTGAGATTATTGCGATTACTGAGAATAGTGACACGGAAACGGTCTGTATATTAGGAGATTTTAATGCTCACCCGGGTGAACGCTTTGCTAATGAACTGCTAACCGTATGCACGGATCAATCGTGGTCGTGTGTGGACATGGAATTATTACCGAGTGATACTTTTACTTTTGAAAGCACAGCTAACGGTGCGCTGCGCTGGCTGGATCATTGTGTGGTGAGTAGTGCGGCGAGACAATTAGTGATTAAAGCGACTGTTTTGTATGATGTTTACTCGTCTGACCACTTTCCTTTGGTTATTGAGTGTAACATAGATTTAATAATACGTAAGTCAGTGAGCAAAACCCACTCTTGTAATAGGGTAATTTGGGGTGAAAGAAATGTTAAACAAATTGATGACTATACAAACTTTTGTCATTCAAAATTAAGATTATTAGATTTTCCTACGGAATTTCGTTATTGTTCGTATGGAATGTGCTCGGATACTAGCCACCACAGACTTTTAAATGAAATGTACGAAACGGTTATAAGTATTTTGAAAGAAGGCGCAGATCTTACTTATGTTGGTTCTGATAACATAGGCTGTAAAAGGAAATATGTGGTTGGTTGGAATTTGCATGTGCGTGACGCTCACAGGGAAGCCCGCATGCATTTTCAGACTTGGGTGCTACATAGGAAACCTACATCGGGGTACATTTACACAAACATGTGTCAATCCAGAAAGGTTTTTAAAGACAAGCTTAAATATTGCCAGGACAATGAAAAACAAATAAAAATGGATATTATAGCTAAAAATCAGTCAGAGAAGCAATTTGGTGCATTTTGGAAGGCAACCAATAAGTTAAATCCGCGGTCTAGTTTTCCGGTGAGCGTGGCGGGCGTGCACGAGTCGTCAGAAATAGCTGACTTATTTAAGCAACACTTTAAGGTTGAGTCACCACTTGTTACGTCGACCCGGGTTGTCGATGCTGAGGCCATTACTGGGGACATTGACGTTCGTTTTACTCCTAAGGAAGTTGCTTCGGTGATAAATTCAATGAAGAGAGGTAAGTCACCAGGTCACGATGGCCTCAGTATCGAACATCTGAAATTTGCCGGGGTGCACCTGCCGCGTGTACTTGCTATGTTTCTTAATTTGTGTGTCAGTCACTGTTATTTACCAGATGGTCTCATGTTTACAGTTGTGGTCCCTGTTATTAAAAATAAAACTGGAAATTCCTCTGATGTCTCCAATTACAGGCCTATATCCTTGGCAACTGTTTCAGCCAAGGTGCTGGACAGTCTGCTTGACAAACAATTGGCAAAGCATCTCCAAATACACGACGCTCAGTTTGGTTTTAGGCCGGGGCTGTCCACTGAAAGCGCTATATTGTGTCTAAAGCAGACTGTGCAGTACTACAAGGATAGAAAAACGCCTGTTTTTGCCTGTTTTTTGGACCTATCGAAGGCATTCGATCTTGTCAGTTATGACGTGTTGTGGGATAAGTTGCTGTCTGAAACGTCTTTACCTGCTGAAGTTATGTCCATATTTAAGTTTTGGTATAGCAATCAATGCAATTGTGTGAGGTGGAACGGTACTCTGTCGAGTGTGTATCGGTTGGAATGCGGAGTGAGGCAGGGGGGTTTAAGCTCACCTCGCCTGTTCAACCTGTACATTAACCGGCTGATTGCTGAGCTTAGCAGCACCATGGTCGGATGTCATATTGACGGAGTGTGTACCAATAACATTAGCTACGCGGACGACATGGTTTTGCTGAGTCCATCAATTAGTGCCATGAGGCAGCTAGTGTCTATTTGTGAATCCTATGCGGTGGCTCATGGGCTCAAGTATAATGTTGGGAAGAGTGAACTTATGCTCTTCAAAGCAAGTGGTTTTTCTTACCCAGCATTTCCGAATGTGTCACTTTATGGTACTCCACTGCGCAGGGTTTCTAAATTTAAATATTTGGGTCACTGGGTCACCGATGATTTAAGTGATAATGTGGACATAGAAAGGGAACGCCGGTCGCTGGCTGTCCGTTGTAACATGCTGGCTCGCAGGTTTGCTCGGTGTACGAATGCGGTTAAGATCACGCTGTTTAAAGCATATTGCCAATCTTTTTACACCTGTAGCCTGTGGGTCAGTTATTCGCAGCGGGCATACAGCGACCTGCGTGTCCAATACAACAATGCACTCAGGGTACTGTTGGGGCTGCCATGGCGTTGCAGTGCGTCTGGGATGTTTGCCGAGGCGCGGGTTGATGGATTTGCCGCTGTCATAAGGAAAAGATGTGCCTCCCTACTCACTCGCGTTCGTGGTAGTTCCAACTCTATACTGGGTGTATTTGCAGATCGTGGGGAGTCTCCCATGCTGCGAAAATGGATGCGGCTCCATGTCGTAGTTTAATTCGTTTTGTTTTTTGAATAAGTACTAACATTAGTTTTAAGAATATTGTTACTAACAAGTTTTATGGACCTGGTCTGAAATAAATGTTTATAATAATAATAATAATAACTATATTTTATTACTAGCAACACCGACACGGGAAATTCCCCGATTGTCAGTTAACTTGGTTTATCAGCACGTTCACCCACTGTTGCGTGGGTCGTAGAATATTTGCTTACCTACAACAATAGATAATAATTGTTTAGGTACATTTAAAAATATGTAATGAGTAGATAATTTGTTGCCAGAAGTGACTTTGTTTCTTTATGACAGTGCCTATGTATATATCTGTGAAGAGCGGGCTTTTTGGGGGGACTGTCTTATGTAATTTTGACGTTCAAAAAGTGCTGACTCTCAGCCTAGTTTGAACAAATGACTTTTGATTTTTGGTTTTGATTTTGATCTACTATGAGAGCCGTAGTTTCCGAGCCGGGTTCTCCGTACCGGATCGAATAATAAAACACTTTGTTGGGGGACTTTGATAGCTATTTCATTTATTCCACACTTTCGTGTTTACAGTAACGCGCCTCTGATAAATAAATAATAATATTAGGTAAAGGATAACAATCAGTTTTTTTTTGCTGTTAGGATATCATCAAATAACCTCCCGCTCTGGGTGGAGTAGTAGGGCGTGTCAGACTTTTACTGACTAAAACCCACCCGTGTTCCCTCAGTTGCCTGTGTGTAGGGATTGCAATCCCGCAGCTCATTCAATCCCGTGGGATTGATATGCGGGATTACTCAATCCCGCGCGGGATCACGCGGGATCCCGCGTCTTTGAAATTACGTTATAAAATCAAATTTAAACTACTTAAATAATCGAAAATAAAATTTTTTTTCTTTATTAATGATTAATTCTCTAATAATTATTTCTTTTCGTACATGTAAGTAATTAGTAATTTACGAATTACTTATACTTAATTAATAGAAAATAAGTAATTTCTGTTGCTTAATGTAAGAAATGTTCAATAAAAGTTGATTTTACACAAAAATCTGTAGTTTCAATTTGATTTTTTAACATAATGTCAATGATGTGGGATCCGCGGATCCGCGCTTTGAAGGTGCGGGATCCAGCAGATTAACAAAAGCAGCGGGATCCCGCGGGAATGCGTGATCCCGTTTTGCGGGATTGCAATCCCTACCTGTGTGCCAGGGGCGATGGTATCTCTTTCGTACAACCCGCACCCCTGGCAGTCAGCTAGGTATTAATTTTCTATAGTCTATACGAAATCGCACTAAGTACTACGGGTGATATCATAGTTTTGTCCACTGGGTAATGTAGGTAAATCTTCAAAGTAGGTACTTATAATAGGTACTGACTTCCCAATTAACACTAACAAACCTCTTAAAACAGAGTAGTGAAGTCAGCCAAGAATCCAGGGACATACAAAAAACCTGTCGATGGATATCCAGTAGGATTCAACGTAGCAATTAAAGGACCTCAATGCCCTCGGGACCTATTCTCCGTAACAATGGAGTTTTTTTCCTTATTTTACCCTGCCGTTCTTTTTAGGGTTCCTTACGTCTGAATGGAAAACGGAATCCATATAGGTTCACTCGTGTGTCTATCTGTTTGTCCGCCTATTGCAGTTGATTTCCTCCGAATGTAATGAAACGGTTTTTTTTTTGGTTGGGCAATTCTCAAAGAGCTTCTTCCGCTCTGGGTGGAGCGGAAGGGCGTGTCAGACTTTTACTGCCAAAAACCCACCCGTGTTCCCTCAGTCGCCTGTGTGCCAGGGGCCGCGGTATCTCTTTCGAACAACCCGCACCCCTGGCAGGCATCGGCCCTTGCGGACCCCACCAGTTGGTGCTGACATCTCTTTGAGGCGCGCGTGGAACACAACGCGCCGTCGACCCGGGATTGGTCTTTACCGGACAGCGAGGTACTCATTACTCGCCGTCCGACGCCCGCGCCTACGGTGGCCGGGAATCAGCCTGGGATTCCCAACGCCCAGGGTGTCTTCTGCGAAGGCTACGGCCTTGAGGGCGCATGTACTACCTCTCTCTCACGTGCGTCGCCTCCCTCTTTGCGAGTATCACTGCTTCGCTGAAGGAGGTGACGGCTAACCATGCACTCTCGCTTTGTACCATGGCCTGGACCAGGGCCGGACGAGAGAGATCGCCGCCGCCGATCGCCTCCACGAGGACACGGCGGTGCTCCGGCCAAGCCCGGCAGACCTCCACTGTATGCTCCACCGTGTCCTCAGGGCGATCTTCGCAGTGGAAACACCAGGGCGTTTCCTCCCGCCTTATGCGAAACAGGAACCTTCCGAAACAACCGTGTCCAGTGAGGACCTGTGTCAGGCGGAAGGTGAGGACGCCATGCCGCCTCTCAAGCCACTCCTCAAAGAAGGGACTTACCGCCGCAATCGTGGCGTGCCAGTACTGGGTTGCGACAATCGCACTCTCCACGTGGCCATCCCGCCGGAACACTTTCCGCTGTGCCGCGATTTCCCGCGGCAGCGGAGTTACGCTTCGGCGTTTGGCCTCCTCGCGCCACTCCCAAGTGTGCGCGAGGACCTGTGCCTCCAGATCCTATGGCGGGAATCCGGCAAGGATCCCCGACGCCTCACCGGAGATCATGTGAAGTTTCGTACATCGACGTGTTACATAAATAAATGGAGGCCATTTTTGGGATGCAAATAAGAAAAAAAAAGAAAAACCCTTTTTAAAAACAAGCTTTTAATTATCTCAAAAGTACTGAATAAAATTACGTTAACATAGAACTTAAATATTTCCTTAAAAAACGTTCACAGCCTACACTTAAAGTTTTTAAAAGCTTGATGTTTTTAAGGAAATATTAAAGTTCTATGTTTACGTAAGTTTTATTAAGTACTTTCTGTAAGTTAATGGTATTCAAATACGTGGTAAATCTCTTAATATTGTGCGTACAAACTTAAATTAGCTTTTAGAATGTATGGGAAAACATGGTTTTCAACTATGTACAATGTTTAGTTGGTTCTTGGGATAAGCTCATCCCAACTACTGAACCTTTCGTTGTGCGTGGTCCGACACGCACTTGATCGTTTTTTACACTGCCGTTCACTTGCTCTAGCTAACCGCTTGGTATTTGTGTCCGATGCACCAAATGGACCCGATAGTATAAAGGTTTTGAGAATTCTATTTACTTAACTAGCGCTTGCCTATGACTTCTTCGAGTGATTATTTTTGTTTTAAAATATATCTCTCTCATGACACTCGATAATTGTAGCTTCTCATTATGCTATGGTTACACTGTCGCGATATGCAAACTTCACTCGCGCGCTCTCTGGACCCCAATCTGGGCATGAATTCACTATGACCACTCAACGATTCCTCACTCGTAACCACGTCAATCACACACGAATTCTGCTAATATCGTATTATTATAGACAAATTGTCTTGGAACATAATGTTAACTATATAGGTATTTAGATCACCAACTATTAATTGAAACCACTTTGTACTGTTAACAATATAATAACTTCGAACTATATAATAAAGATACAGGATGACAAGGGAAATATTTAATACATGAAACGGAAACGACTGCCTCTTACAGCGGTCTGCCAAGAAGTCCCCCCTAGTCTCTATAAAACACTGGTGGGAATGCTGCTCTTGTTTATGTTCCCATGCTGAATTTTGACCCTGTCTTATGGATGTTTACGTCCGGCTCGGGATACTGCAGCGCAAGCACCTCGTCTGTTGGAGGCCACCAGGCCGCTCTGCTGATGTCACTCTTTACTTTGTAAAGAAAGCACGGCAATCGCCAACACGGCCGTCCTGCCAGGTGCCTGTCCCACCAGGTACCCCACGAGTTCAGATAAAGTGCTGAAACACAAATTATTGATAATTTATAAGCTTGCCTGTTACACATGAATTGGTGTCTATCGAATGTTCAGGATTATAACTGCCATATTTCATTACACATTATTTCATCAGTGTATCCGAGGGTAGGCTTCAATTACAACAAGTCATGAGTACTTAAAGCAACACACATTCAAAGATCGATAAGACCACTTGCACTTAAGCCTATAGCACTATAGCCTCACTTAAGAGTACCAAGTTCGTCTTATTGTCACTTGCGCTTAAAGGGCATGTAGCCACACTTAAGCATACCAAATTCGTCCCAGAACCACTTGCACTCAAAGGGCCTTTAGCCTCACTTAAGCGTACCAAGTTCGTCCCGGAACCACTTGCACTCAGAGGGCCTCTAGCGACACTTAAGCGTACCAAGTTCATCCCAGAACCACTTGCACTCAAAGGGCCTTTAGCCTCACTTAAGCGTACCAAGTTCGTCCCAGAACCACTTGCACTCAAGGCGCCTTCCCCACTTGAGCGTTCCAAATTAGTTCTCCATTTGAACCTACCACTCGGCCTTTAATATGTAATTTACGAAATGGAACATTTATAATTCCTTGAAACATTTTATCTTGACTCTCACATACGCCTACGATACATTTTAAATTACCGTCGCCAACACGGGCAGAAATGCTTTAAGTTAGAACGTATGTATATTTCATGTCCCAATCGTCAATTATATTATCAATGGTTTCATAGTCTCGGCAGTGGTTAAGCCTGTGCACTTTTAGTGCTCCTTTGAATGCCTTTTACACCCGTTACCTCATATATATCATTCCCCAATACCTTATTCACATGAAAGGGGCAATATTAACCGGTAACAACTTCCTACTTTGCCCGCCATTGTTCTGGTTTAGTATTTTAATGAGTACCAGATCTCCTTCGACGTAGCTCGTGCTTTTGTACGGTTTCTATCAAATCGCTGTTTTGGTGATTTTGCACTGGACTTATTATTTATCTCTGTCCTCTCACGTAATTCAGTTACATCCAACCTATACCCGTTGCCAATCTGCAGATCCAAACTATCACTATCTCCTATATATTAGCACCTACTGTTCTTAGTGCTTCTAGAGTAGTCTTTGTTTTTTAAACGCTCTATCTGGCTATTAAAATAGATGCAATTTTAAATATACAATGTAAATGTCATGTACCGTCACTCGATTTGACGACAAACTATAAAGCGTCGAAATCACTTGACTTTGGTTGATTTCGTTTGTCTTCCATACAATGATACACTCTGTATAGCATTACACCCATTCTCATTAACGACAACAATTAAATAGCTGTGTACGTTCTTTGTCACTTTATTATCCTAGCCCGTAATAAACTCGACTGTCGGCATCATACTTGTCGAACTTTCTAAGAAATCGTTATTTTGTTTACAAATTGGGATTGCTTCCACGTGTAGACTGTTGTTGATAGGAGTCATGGATTAACTATACGTTATCATATTCTAAGTTGCTCACAAACTTTTAATGTAATTAGTAACACTAGTCTGAAATAAACTTTTTATTTTTCTAATACAAATTTCTCTTCTCTCCATTTAACGACAACTCTCAATAATGCCAAAAAAATGCTCAGTCCCTTCAGTGTCGTTATATAGAGTTTAAACTGTATTTCTATATGATATGTCGCGTTCTAGGAAAACATTACGGATGGCTTACTCGTTCTACAGTTTTATCAACCGTCCGAGGTCATCGTGGTTACATTTAACTCCACCAACCTCGGGTAGTTCTTTTGTGTAAACTTTGCAACCGAAGACTACATATATATTTTTTTAAACACCTTCATTTATTCATTTATTTATTTATTTACTTCCATATTGTAAAAAGATGTGATTAGCATCGGCCTCTCCTGATTCTATAATTGTTCTATTACGTTGTGACTTGGAATCTTGTAGTTGTTGTAAAAAAAAGTAACTAATCCGCTTCCGTTTTGACATTATAATCTCGGTGTCTGACTTTTTTTTTTTTTTCCGGAGTGATTTGGGTTACGACTTACGCGTCGACTCAAAGCGTGTATGTGTTTCATTTAGGTGCTTTCTCGGTGAACGTTATCAAATGAGAATTCTCGGATAAAACCCAACGCACGATCCGAGGAATAATCTCCTTTTTTTTTTTTGTTAATGCGTAACGTACGGCGTTGCAATCAGGCACTATTTTAAAAGATGATCAGGTTAGGTATAATCGGAACTTCCTAAGTAAACTAACAATCGTCAATAACTCCAGTTCAAACGAGCGGCTTCATTTTTGAAAAAAAATGATTTTTTTGAAAATTCTACGTAAACCCGTTTTCCCTCCCTAAAGATTTGGAGAACTATATGTTAACTATCATTTCGTGGCCGTTTAACTTTCCTAGTTCTTCGATATTTGACGCCACAACGTCATCATATATATATTTTTTAAAGTGTTCATAATTCATTCTGATGGGAACGGCTACCGAACTCGAAATTACTAATTGTGTTACAAAATTCTGTAAATGTATTCGCATAGTCAAATTAAAATCTGTCACCCATTCGCGAGTAATCTGTTTCCAACCCTGGGCCTGGTCCACGTCTTAATCCTCGTCTTAAGGCCCTGGTAACTTTAAATATTGTCATTATGAGCGATAATAGTTCTTATTGCAATCTGTTACGGATTAAAATCTGTTGTAACAAATTCGAATAACAAATGAGCAAACGTATGTCGTAAAACTGCAAATAAAATCGTATAAATTTAGATATTAACTATTTAATAATAAATAATCCATCACTGGATGCAGTCTGGCATTTGACATTTTATGGTATATTTTTAATTATGTTTATAACTGTTATTGAAGGGATAAACCGATTTTAAAGATAATTAAGAGGTGACTGTGATGATTTTTTTGATGCATTAAAGTATTTTTAATTATGTTTTGAGTTCGATCACTGTATGCAAAAAAGACTTGAATATATCATATATTTTTTTGCTTTCAAAATTGTTTACGGTTAAAGAGATACACAGCTTTAAAAAAAAAACACCTTTTTGAGCGTTTTCCATAAATCTCCGCCTTAATCGTCTTAGTCCTCGCTGGCAGAAGTAGTTGGACCCACTAAATTCGCTGAGGACACCAGTCGCTGATGTCGTAGTCGCTGACATCTGATTCTGCCCCATCAGTTTTTCTGACCATCGCGTGTGTTTGCGCCTATCTGTTTCGCGATTTTTCATGTAAACGTTCGACCAGGTAGGAAACTAGTTAAACCGTCGCATGTCACAAAATTATTCGCTTCAATTGCTGCGCCAATACCACACTGTCTCCTATATTGCCGACGTTAATAGAAATATATCTTGTTCCGAAACCTAGTTGCGTAAAAAAATTAAGAAAAGTCCTTCGGAAGATCGAGCTCTATGAGAAAACCACTGCATAAATTCACTATCAATACAGTTTATTAAATTTTTCAATAATTGATCTTTGTAGGTACCGCGTTGGTTTTGAAGATTCTACACTTCTTTTATTACTTAAAACTAATCTTTGTTGGCTCCCAACCCCTCAATGGCCTTTCATCTTAGTATTCTGTTTCCGTAAAGACAATATTAATAATAATGAGCTAAAACTATATCATGTTTAATCACTGATGCACATTGTCGAACAGTGGAGCAATACACTCCCGAAGTTTGCATGAAAAAAAAAAAGGTCGACTAGATTCACCTTAAATGATCTATTTCACATTTTTGTTCAAAATAGAACTCGTAAAGCGACTGATTTTCTAACGGCTTTTTTTAATAGTATCATTTAATAGATCGTACATATTCCGACGGATTTGAAAACTGGATGCCAACTTACGTGACCAGTCCATCCACTTCCACGTAGGCCAATAACTATCCGATCGTAACATTGAGTCATACTACACAAGTACACATTTGTGAACCCTTTAGTTTGTTAAGAGGTTGACAACGAATAAGCCAAGCGTTCACATCGTCTGTCACCGGATCGAACTCGGGTCTAATGTTATTCAAAGTGTGATTTGTACTCACTGTTGAGGTATCAGCCTTACATGATACCTGTTTCCTTTGTTTTGGCGGAGGTGCCGGGGTCCTGGCACTACTACTGCTGCTAGAACTTGAGCTTGAACGTGTGCGTATTTTTTTTTAGGAGTTTATTATGTTTACATTATTTACCCATAGCTGTGGGTGGGTATCGCGTGTCACTTCTGATGTTAACTATATAGGTATTTAGATCACCAACTATTAATTGAAACCACTTTGTACTGTTAACAATATAATAACTTCGAACTATATAATAAAGATACAGGATGACAAGGGAAATATTTAATACATGAAACGGAAACGACTGCCTCTTACAGCGGTCTGCCAAGAAGTCCCCCCTAGTCTCTATAAAACACTGGTGGGAATGCTGCTCTTGTTTATGTTCCCATGCTGAATTTTGACCCTGTCTTATGGATGTTTACGTCCGGCTCGGGATACTGCAGCGCAAGCACCTCGTCTGTTGGAGGCCACCAGGCCGCTCTGCTGATGTCACTCTTTACTTTGTAAAGAAAGCACGGCAATCGCCAACAATAAAGAATATGACATTTCAATTCCTTACCGTCACACAGTGGGCACATACTGAAAATTAGTGGACTTAGGCAACAAAGTTACCATATCGATGCGATTTTTTTTTATATGACGTGTTATAATATTCCTGACAACTTTTATTCTTATAAAATTTCTTCTAAACTTGATAGTTTGTCTTGAAAAAAATTTATTAGATTTTTTTGTATGGAGCGAATCACGTTTAATATTTTTTCTTCAATTGTACTAATATGTTGGGTGTGTGGCGTGAGTATATGATAGCTAGGGTCATTCTCTATCCACGAAAAAAAATCAGCACCGGCCATCTGCGGCAGCGCGAGTAATCATTCGGTAAAAAAATAATAATTTGGAAGAATTTTTTTGTCATTTAAAATAAATTCAAAGCATATTTTTTGTCTCATTTGGCTGTTTTCACCTTCTTTTTAGTTAAATAAATAGTTTTAATAGCGCATACGTACTTAGAACTAGTAATTCTGGTAGAGATTTAGTTATTATTGCATGTTATCGGTACAAATGAGTCATCAACTGTATGTATATTATTATAGTATAAGTTATCGTACGTATGATCAATATGAAACGGTGAAGTAATTGGAGCCCTGAAAAGGGCTGTTTGTCATATTCCTAACCCTGATGGGCTTTTGTGGGAATAATTTAGAGCCGGATCACATTATTTCTTGCTCCAGAAGTGCTAGTGGGTCCGGCAAATTTTCGGACTCTGCTATGAGGCATTCTTCTTCCTCCATAATTTCACTGTCACAGGGAGGCTCAGTAGTCTGTAACAACTGAGTTGCTTCAGGCAACAACTCATTATGAACCTGTTTCACTATTTTAGGCCTTATGTAGGATATTTGGGGATCAGAGCTTATTAGAAGTCCATGGAGGATGTCTTCGTTTGTTGCTATTCTCCCCGTTTTCCGAGTGTGCCTCTCCCTGACGTTTCTGAAGTCCTTATTACGGGCTTCCGAAGCTTCTTCAGATAAGGTACCTAAAACGAATAAGTACATACATTTTAATTTCAAAACGCAATCGAGTCAAATAATACATCAAACTATATTTATTTTTTACTTACCGATTGGCAAAACACCAAAGTGGTTACAGATGTCTGCACCGTGCATTAGAAGTTTATGTACACTAACTGGCATGTAGTACCACGAATAGTGTTGCACGTACACATCAGCTGTTTCTCTACAGTATCTTCAAAATTTTTCACAGTCAATGTTTTTGCCTGATGATATGGCTTGTAGAATAACGGAAAATCAGATTTTCGTCAATTCCCGTTATTCTGAAAGATCTTTTGTAATCTTGGAAAAAGCGCCTCGCTGTATTCCCGTCGTTTGTAGTTCCAAAACCCTAAAATGGGAAAACAATACTGTAATATACAATACATAGAGATATAATTCACAAACAACATAAAGAGAGCGAAAATTAAATACATACCTGTTTGACTATATCAATCAGCATTCCAGTTTGCTCACGAAACTCTTGCTGTGTGGTATTTTTTAATAGCTTGTTTCAAAGCCTTATGTTCGCCGCGAGCAGTCCATCGTTGAAAATCCAGATTATAAGATATATGGAGAAGACATTCCATACACCGAATCTTCATATGCAGTGAAGAAATTCCTTGTTTGTAAATTTCTTCACGAAGTGGTTTAGAAGTCAAAGCGTCTAAATTATTCATCTCACTCGGTTTTGCCAAGCAAATGGGACACGTTGCAAATGATGGTACTCCAGCAATAATATTGGCCACTTTTTCATCAATCATGGTCATATGCAATTCATGTGATACAATAATATTTCCACACTGTGTAGATATTCGTTCATCAATTTGTTTTTTCATCTCAGACTCTTCAGACTTTATAAAGTCAGCTGTCTCCGAAGTGAAAGTGAACTTCACTGGTCGACAGTACAGAGTTGAGCAAGGTGTGGGGTTCTCCCAAACTAGATTTTCATTCCCAGATGATGGCCTAGTAGACACTAGCCGAAGAGGGACGATGCTTATCATGACTACTGATGAATCATCGAACTCTGTAGCTGTGTTTGACGTTTCCTGTTTATAGTTACTCTGCGACGAAGAACCATCAAGTCCCCATTTCCAGGTCAACTTGAGTTCTTCATTTTGAGACCTACCAACAGTATTTATATCAAGTAATATCCTCTCCACAGTGTGGTCCAATAGCGCTTGTAATTTAATGTGAGCTCCGTTTTCGGTAATCTCCATACTCTCTTGTGGTGGGTAACATCTTTTCTTGGCATTTACAAGCTTTGGATAAGATGGAAAGGCAGCACAGTTTTCTTCTTTCAGAAATTGTCGAAGAGCTAAGTACTTCCATTTCGAGAGCGCAACTGATGTATAAAGAGCTAAACACTTATCTTCAGAGACAGTACTTAAGCTCTGCTTTTTGAATAGTCTCTCTTCTACTTCGGATAGCGCATCTGGATTACTGGAAAGGTATTCGACCACTTTTGCCAGATTCGTTTTGCCGTTGTCTTTCAATTTTGTTATGTACCAGTGCTGCAACTCTTCCTCGGAATTGTCTTCTACTATGGAAGTAGAACGTCTTTTCTTTTGCTTATTACTTAACTCTTCGAACGGTTTTCTGTGCTCCTTTTCTGTAGATGTTCCCGCTTCCGCAGTACATACTGCAAGAGTAGGAACATGGCAATCTATATCCACAAGCTCAGATAAGGCTGCGTCCGAAAAGCCCATCACACTTCTCAGATCAACACTGTCACAAACAGGCCAGTTGATGTTTTTTTTCCAACCACTTGCGATTAATTACACGATTCATAAAAGTTTTTTGATTTCTACTTGACTCTATCCACTTTTTATTTAAATTTACACAAAAAAGTCGACAGAACTCCTTGATTCGGTTCTTGTCTTCTTCAGAAACTTCGGTAGTCAAGACAGAAATGATACTTTCATACAGAAACCTATGATTTTTCAGATCACCGCCACTTCTTAATTTCACAAAAAGATCTAGGTTGGTACAAAATCCAGCCATAGTTCTAATGTAAATATAAAAATACAAGTATTTCACTGTGTTCACAAACAAGCGACAAGAGCGAATCTAGATGGACTTAATGAATGTCTTTATATTTATAGTTAGTGTTAATTACTCAAGTGGTGGACATAACAGTGAGTGAAAATTATTCAGCCAATCGGAGACGAGCATTTTTCGATGACTCATTAGTTATGCGCTTAGCCGAGTGCACAAACAAATGAGTCATCAATCACAATGCAGGTGCTACCGATAACATGCAATAATAACTAAATCTCTACCAGAATTACTAGTTATAAGTACGTATGCGCTATTAAAACTATTTATTTAACTAAAAAGAAGGTGAAAACAGCCAAATGAGACAAAAAATATGCTTTGAATTTATTTTAAATGACAAAAAAATTCTTCCAAATCATTTTTTTTTTACCGAATGATTACTCGCGCTACCGCAGATGGCCGGCGCTGATTTTTTTTCATGGATAGAGAATGACCCTAGCTATCATATACTCACGCCACACACTCAACATATTAGTACAATTGAAGAAAAAAATTAAACGTGATTCGCTCCATACAAAAAAATCTAATAAATTTTTTTCAAGACAAACTATCAACTTAAGAAGAAATTTTATAAGAATAAAAGTTGTCAGGAATAATATAACACGTCATATAAAAAAAAATCGCATCGATATAGGAACTTTGTTGCCTAAGTCCACTAATTTTCAGTATGGGCCCACTGTGCGTCACATTGATTTCTAAAAAAAAACGATATTGACGTAGTTTGATCGTAGTACGATTCCGCGGAGAATGATTATAACGATACAGAATTATTCCGTATATTCCGATCCGATTCTGAAAATTCTTTCATTAATTATGAAAGAATTTTCAGAATCGGATCAGTAGTTTCAACGATCTACATACACTACACACACAAACTCACGAATTTTACCTCTATGCATAGTCATACATACATTAACTCACGCTTGCTTCCGATGGGACAGAAACTACAGAAGCCAAACTGCAACGATCCTTACCTCTTCACAATTTATTCAACTGGACTTGTAATTTTTGAGATGCCTGATTCCTTGTCACTCGCAAAACATGCAGCGTCGTCTCTTTAGTATAAATACCTCTTCATAGTACAAATATTAATATAGTTATTATTATAAACTGTAAAACACAATGCATATAAATTGTAATACAGTTAAAAATAATACGAAAATATTCCACAAATGCAATTTGGAGAGGCGCTAAAAGCTCGCGAAATGTAATAAGAATTTCGTGAAAACTTGATTTACTTCGACACTTGACTCGTTAAGAAAAGCGGGCCGATAGTGTAGGGTGACTATACATATTTAAAATTGAAAACAGTGCTTTTGTGTCTTGGAAAATGGGGTACTCGCGCCCCATTTTCCAACGGCGACTCCTTTTAAGGAAATTTCGCTGCCTGGTCGACACTTCACGTAACCAGAGGGCTGGCTCGTTCTTTGGCTCATGTATTAGCATTGCCATTCAACGTGGCAATGCTGCCAGACTTTTAGGCACTTTTCCGGATGACAGCGACGCGGGCGAGTATTTACTTCGACGCCTAAGTGATCAAAAAATTTATGAATTATTTTGTATTTATTCGAATCAAAATCAAAATATTTTATTTCACATAAACCTGCAAGGGCACTTATGAAACGACAGAGTCTAGGTGCACGGTTCCAATTTGTCGCTTCCTATGGAGAAGAGCCGGCAAGAAACTACACAGTTACTCTTTTAAAAATAATTGGGTTTTACAATGTTTTCAAATTACAGTGAAAGGTATGGGAGGACAGTGCAGGCCAGTCGATAAGTACTTAGAGGAATGAAAATAAAGAATAGAAAATCGTCTATAAATCTAGTCTGTAAGGCCTACAATGTTCTCCCATTCACAATGTGTAAAATATATATATATGTATATATTAGTAAGATCAACCTATTTAAACAAAGTGACATGATTTTCATGAGAATCACTAATAAATAGTTGATATTTGAAGCGATGTATAATGTCAAAAATGACGAGAATATGTCAGAAAGTGTAAAAAATAAAAATTAACATTGTAATTTGGAAGCAGTTAATAGACTCTCACAAAGTTATGCTGTTAATGAGGTACCAGGGAAGCCACATGTGTAGAATGAATTAATACCAAACTTCCCTGTCGTCAACGTAGTCTTTTATCTTGTAATATGCTTTTTTGATAAGGGCACGTTTGATGTGAGTTTTAAACTTTCCATCGCTAAGTTCTGTAACCGACTTTGGCAACTTGTTATAGAAGCGGATACTGTTTATTAGAAATGACTTGCTAGTTTTAGTTAATCTAAATTTTGGAATCACAATTTCATCTTTACTAAGTGTATTTAGATTATGGAAGTCGCATCTTTTTTTGAAAAGACCTAAGTTTTTGCGAACATACAAGATATTTTCTAGGACACCACCATATTTATAAATGTAACTTAAAGTTGAGCAATGATTAGCGTCTGTTTAACCATTTTTTTGTCGTTTAACCGTCTTTTAATCTTAAATAACGTTTATAAATAAGTGGATTAGTCATATAATTTGTTTCATACCTATTACCATATTGTATTACTATCTTGAAAAATAGATAAGACTTTCATGTTACAAGAAACGCTTCTCCTCTTAGTGTTTTAATTATTTATTTATTTATAGCCTTTATTTAATAATCTTCGCAATTTTTTTTTACTTAATATATTTTATTACAAATTATTTATTTTTATACATTTGACACCGGTAACAGAAGATTGTCTTGCTTTGCAGCATAGGCCTCCCCTAGAGCTTTCCACTGTATGCGGTTCTGCGCTCGTATCATCCAATTAGTACCCGTTGTTCTCATAAGTGTGTTCTGTTCTTATTAGTGTTAAACGTTATTTAATCTTTTGCTAATGTGTGCTTTTATTATTTCTAATATCAAGTCCACGTCCATAAAATGTATGGAAACACGTGCACATTATGTTACCGTGGAAGGAAATTTAAGAGCGTCCTCTTATAATTTCTGCACACATTTTACTTACCTGTCTTGTAATGCCGATGAAATCGTAACGTTGGAGGGCAAGCCTATTACCATCAACCAAGCATAAATCCAGACTCCAGGTTGTTACTGAGAAATTCCAATAACTCTGCCTGACTCAATAATCGAACCCAAAATAAATTAGATACTAAATAACATTACGATTCTCAAATACTTTTGTTTTCAAAATTATCCTTCGCTGTCTAACAACATGGTGCACCTACTATGGGACATTTTTTTCCTTCTCTTTACATCGTTTATTTTGTTTGAATCAAAGTGATATCCGATCGAAAATGTCGGTCGTTTTTCAAGCAGTAATTATTATTATTATTGCGGTAACTTTGATGACAAGCTACGTTGATTTACGGTTTTTACGATTTATACATTTATTACTTAAGTACTCCTGAGGGGCTTGTGGTCAAAAGTAAACACAGCCGCATGGGTCGATCAATCAGGTTAAGCTACGCTTGCCGCGGTTGGCTCGTGGATGGGTGACCATGTTAACATACCAAGACTCGTCCCGGCTATCATTCATGGATCTTTGACAGTCGTTACGGGTCGTCAGAAGCCCGAAAGTCTGACAACCAGTCTTACCAAGGGGTATCGTAATACCCAGTAATTGGGTTGTGGAGGTCAGATAGGCAGCACTGTAGTAGCTCCATGTAAAATACTGGTATTCAGCTGCATCCGGTTAGACTGGAAGCCGACCCCAACATAGTTAGGAAAAGGCTGGGCAGATGATGATGAGTTGATGACTTAAGTACTTCTGTAGATAATTTTGTTTATCGGTATAAATTCTATCGATGAAATGAGTTTGAGTCTCAGGTCGGTCAAAGTTTTTGTGTCCATTTAGCATTTTCAGCAACAGTGCGGAGTCTAGATTTGTCCCCGGTAGATGGCAGTAGGCTCGTCTCTATTACATGGGACTTAAACGTAACTGGTGAAATATGGGTGTAGGTAGGATACCTCTGCCCATCCCTTCGGGGAAATAAGGCATGATGTTATGTGTTATGTTCTCAGTAGTAGCCCGGAGTCTGGATTTGTGTCCGGTTGATGGCAATATGGTCATGGGACTGAAACATAACTGGCAAAATGTGTAATGGGTAGCTCGCTGTCCGGTAAGGACCAAGCCCGGGTTGACGGCGCGTTGTGTTCCACGCGCGCCTCAAAGAGATGTCAGCATCAACTGATGGGGCCCGCAAGGGCCGATGCCTGCCAGGGGTGTGGGTTGTTCGAAAGAGATACCGCGGCCCTTAGCACACAGGCAACTGACGGAACACGGGTGGGGTTTAGTCAGTAAAAGTCTGACACGCACTCCTGCTCCACCCAAAGCGGGAGAAGTTATTTGATGTTTTCCGAACCTCAAAAAAATAAAAAAACTGGCAAAATGTCGGCGAATTTGTGATAGATAGAATAATACTCTTTACTATAAATACACCATAAAATTTACAGATCTGCCTAGCCTTTTCGTTGGGGTCGGCTTTCAGTCTAACCGGATGCAGCTGAATACCAGGATTTCACATGGAGCGGCTGCCTATCTGACCTCCACTACGCAATTACTGGGTAATACGATACCCCTTGGTAAGACTGGTTGTCAGACTTTCGGGCTTCTGACGACCCGTAACGACTGTCAAAGATCCACAAATGTTAACTAGGACCAACGTGCGGCACGGAGGGGTCATTCTTGGTATGTAAAGATGGTCACCCATCCACAGAATACCGCGCAAGCGTAGCTTAACCTGGCCGATCGACCCGTGCAGTTGTCATTACTTAGCCACAATTCCCTCAAAAATTACAGATATAAATGTAGAAATTTCACAAGCGGTGACTGAATGGGCGGTATAGGACGATAGACCTCTGCCTAACCATTCGGGGAAGCCCCCTAAAATCCTACCTTACGTCCAAGCTGAACACCTGGCTACGTGGGGGGCGGACACGCTTACTGTACAACTGTACAAAAACTTATGCGGCTAACAAGGAAAGGTAACCCCCTTATGCGAAAAACCTCAACAAAAAGACAGTGTCCGTATCCAATAGCAGACACTGTTTGAAAATAAAACACAAACATACTTAACCTACAACAAAACAAAACCCAAAAAGTGAAACAAAAAACAAGACAAAAAAAAAAAAAAACCATTCGGGGAATATCGGCGTGATGTTCTGGGAGTAAAATCAAATGGCATATGACCAAAATACGCCCCTCCTCCGCAGCTCCGGCTTTAAAAGTTCCTAAGCCCCTGGTTTGATAAATATCAATAATATAACTTTAAAATGAAAGGCTTTTAAACTTATTTGTAACCGGAACGTTCACAAAAGAGGTTTAAACGCCATGGTGTTTGTCTTTATTTATATTTAATTAAGTTTAAAGCTTGGCTAAAACAATTTCAACATTGATTTCACGGGGTTAAGCGTTTTGTGTTTCGTGTTTGGCTGGGAGAGAAGCGAGTGTTGAATTACTTGAATTTTTAGAGGTTTCACTACTGTCCGACACTTAAATCTATAATCGAATTTTAACTCACTTTCGTCTATCCAATCGAGTTGAAACTTTGTATATGTCACCGTATGATTGTGAACACCGTTAGTTTATAATCTATCTCGCGAGATTATTACCTGTTGATACATTATAAACTGTACCATACTGCTTACAGTGGCACCCCGACCGAATAGGTTAGGTTAGGTTAGAACTGCGACCAACCGCGCGAGAGCCGAGCAAGCGAAGCGAGCGGTGCCGCGGCAGCGGCCGGCGAGCGTTACTTCCAAGTTAGTGACAGTTACTTGACTATTTAGTAATAGCGCAAGGTACTATCCGTCTTCATATCAGTTCACAATTTGACGGTTTCACTTCTATAGATTATAATCTACCGAAAAATAAAACGTTAAATTGTAAGCAGTATGTTACGGTTCACAATCTTTCGATAGTTCACAATCTCGCGAGATAGATTATAGGATAGGTATTTACAATTTTACGGCGACATATACACACAACTTCCGTTCCGATGACAGTGCCTACATTTATTATGCAACCAGGATCATTACCGCTCAAGGGCACTTTTTAAAACTTAGTAAGTATTTTTAGTCCTGAGTATGAATGTTGGCTACTATAAAATCAGGGAGGGCGTGTCAGAATTTTCCTGACTAAAACCCATTCGTGTTCCTTCTGTTGCCTGTGTGCCAGGGGCCACGGTATCTCTTTCGAACAACCCGCACTCCTGGCAGGGTCCCCGGAGGGCTACGCAGAGGTACCCGGATTACGCCAGTTATAATAGGAGGCGAGCCTATTGCCATCGGCCGGGCACCAGATTTTGGCCTGCTACTAAGAAATTCCTGATGGAAAATCACAAAACCACTTTTCCCGACCTTGGATTCTAACCCAGGATTTTATGTTTAGCAGTAGTATTTGGGACCACTAGATGAACGAGGCAGTACAACACAACTACGTTCTTTAACTCAATCATAATCAATCAATCATGTTGGGGCCGGCTTTCAATCATAATCAATCATGTTGGGGCCGGCTTTCAATCTAACCTGATACAGCTGAATACCAGTATTTTACATGGGGCGACTGTCTATCTGACCTCTGCAACCCCCCAAATGACTTAACGTACTTTCTCCGGCACAAAGGGGTCTCCTTAACTATTTAATTTATGAAGGAACCTATTCCTAATCTTCCTGTTCAAGAAGATGGCGCGATAGCTAAAGGTATCATTTTGTTGGCCCAAAAGTTTGCCGCTTTGGTCGGTGGCAGAATAGATGGCACTGGTGTATTGCCGTGTGGTGCCGGACGTACAGAATAGCACCATCCCATTTCTTCTCGTAGGTGTCGTAGGAGGCGACTAAGGGACTTACTAGAGAATGGGCGGCAGCGGTTTTTATGCATTTTACCACCATATTGCGATCGCCAACCCGCCTGCCAAGCCTGGTGATTATGGAAAATCCCCCCAAAAAATGGCAACCACCAAAGTTTTGGAGGAGGCCTATGTCCAGCAGTGGACGTCTTTCGGCTGAAATTATGATGATGAGGGGTGTATTTCTTGGGGCACAAAGTGCCTCAAAAAAACCTAAACCTTCACTTCCTAATTATCAGCCTATAGCAGCAGTCTACTGATATAGATCTCTTCAATTGCTCGCCATTCAGATCTGTTCTCTGCAACTCTCATCTAGCTGCTACCAGGCACTCTGCGAAGATTGTCCTTCCAGCTAGCCTGCGGGGATACTTCTATCTTACGTTAGCCGATTCGTGGTCTCCACTCAAGAACACTTCTACACCAACGGCCATCTACTACGGTACAGATCAGTACCGCAGCAGTTTTAGTCAGCGCAGTAGTTTTAATTCGAAGTCAAATAAATCTGCCTAGCCAGATGCAGCTGAATTTCAGTATCTTACATAGAGTGACTGCCTATCTGACCTCCACAGCCCAGTTACTGGGTAATACGATACCCTTTGGTAAGACTGGTTTGTCAGGCTTTCAGCCTTCTGACGACCCGTAACGACTGTCAAAGATCCACGAATGATAGTCGGGACGAGTCTTGGTATGTATAGACGGTCACCCATCCACGGGCCAACCGCAGCAAGCGTAGCTTAACCTGATCGGTCGACCTATGCGGCTGTGATTACTAGCCACAAGCCCTTCAGTTTTAGTTCGAAGTGGAACTACAAATCCACTGCTATCGCCCATTTTGTAGCCACAATCTTAATTCAATTCTCTCCGACATAACTCGGTCCTGAATTTTAGGGCAAGGGAACATACAATAATATGTAGCATCACGGACCTAACTGTAACTGGGTGGGCAGCGAGTGTGTCTAGTTCTCACTTATGGCTAAGTGTGTATGTTTGTATATTCTTGAATTGTTGTTTAAATAAGAGTTTATTATTTAATTTTTAATTTTTCCTTCTACTATTACACACGTTAACTACTCATTTTATCTTCGCTCCTACCGTAAGTATGCAGAAAGAGACTTCTGTTCCTTTGTCAAGAACTTTGTCAGTCTGTTTCTAAGTGTGTGCAGAAATGGTTAAATAAATAAGTTCTAGCTATCAGGCTAGGGTTTAAGACTCCAGTGTTAATAGGAACAGTGTCTGAACTGGCTAGTTCGTTCTATCCGAGCTGGATAGTTCTTTCTTATCCTAATATGCAAAAGGTTTCGCACAAGCCTATTTTGATTTTTGGGTCGTTATGAAGAGGATTTTAAAATGACATTACACATAATCTATTGTGTTCTGACTGCTGCGCTGAGACACAGCTCATTACTATCTTCGACAGGAGTGGGCTGTAATCTTCGACGCGAACCCAGTACGGGGTGGTTGATGTCACATGTCTTATACTTTATAAATTTTTGGTTCTAGGATATGACGGTTTCCTCACGATGTTTTCCTTCGCTATTGAAAAGGTGCTTATAATAATAATAATCATTTTATTATCAGGCAACTAAGGCCTATACATAAAATACACAAAATAATCTTAAACAATAATGACATACTAATACATATTAAAAACCAGCTTAAAACTATAACTAAACACGTAAAGTTGACGGCGTCGTGTTTCGCTGCGAGGTGTCACGTAACCGTCCTTGGAAACGTCGATATACGACACCTTTCGGCCAAAAGTCCTCTTTCAAGCAGTACTGTAGATGGTGGGTTGGAATTCGTACCACGAATGACTTAAAGTTGATGTCGTGGCGCGACTCCAACCTTTCGACCCTCAGTGTCCAGTTGGTCTTCACTTTCATGTACTGCACGACTTCCTCAATCTTCGTGGAATTATGCAGACCTGCAATTTGTTTCTACGAGTATAATACGTTTGCATCGTCTCAAATGTATGTATCTTTGTGTGGGTACCTACTGTTCTTAATAGTGGCTCGGAAATGGCTATGAATGATCATGAAGATATATTTCAATATCCACAGATAGGACTAGATCAACATTGGTCTAGTTTATCCAGACTACCTAATACATTTTCGTACGAGAATTAACCATCGAATGAACCAGAGATAAAACCATCGATTTTTCAAATCTCCCAGCAACTAAACCAAATGAGACGTCAAATTCGCACTGCGGTACAAATAATTACCTAATAATTTATATGTTAATATAAAAAGACCCGCCCCATCTTTTGTCAGGACATAACAACTAGTGCGGAGGCTATCGGAAATCATTATGTAGTTAATGAAACGGGTAAATTTGGGACCAAACTTGCTACCTAATGCCCCACTGTAATGGCGGTTTAAGTGCTTTCGCTTTGGATCTACGAATGTCTTTGGACATGCCATTTTAGATGCTAGCTTCGTAAGATCTTTTGGTTTTATAGTCGTTATACAGTACATTTAGACGACTTTCAACCAATTTTGTGCGTATGTTGAATGGTCACGTCATTGAAATCAGTCCTTACTACTGTTATAATGTATTGTTTTGTTAGGGTAGGTGGCATACGAACACGGCTTTCAGATGAGAATATTTTCATGTTTCTACTTTTTAGAGCGAGATTTTTCGTCACTTTATCTACTCTAGAGGACGCCACCAGGACGCGATCAGTGCGTCCTGCCCGTGATGACATACGGTGCCGAAACGTGCACACTGACAGTTGGGCTGGTACACAAATTTAAGGTCGCTCAGCGCGCTATGGAGCGGGCTATGCTCGGAGTTTCTTTGAAGCATAAAATCAGGAATGAAATTATACGGAGAAGAACCGGAGTTATCGACATAGCTGGTAGAGTGAGCAAGCTGAAGTGGCAGTGGGCTGGCCATGTTTGTCGAAGGACCGATGGACGGTGGAGCAGACGAGTCTTGGAGTGGAGACCGCGTATCGGCAAACGTAGCGTGGGATGCCCCCCAGTTAGATGGACCGACAACCTTAAAATGGCGGCTGGGACAAACTGGATGCAAAAGGTGGAGGATAGAGTTTTGTGGTGCAGCCTGGGAGAGGTCTATGTCCAGCAGTGGACTACGATAGGCTGAGTTGAGAGGACGCCATATTCAATTTATAATGCAATACATATAACCCATCATATCAGCCAAAAGGTGTCCACTGCTGGACATAAGCCTCCCCCAAAAGGGGGGGATTTGCTATAATCGCCACGCTTGGCAGGCGGGTTGGCGAACGCAGTATGGTGGTCAAATGCATAGAGAACGCTGCTGCCCATTCTCTAATAACTCCCTTAGTCGCCTTCTACGACACCCACGGGAAGAAATGGGATGGTGCTATTCTTGTACGTCCGGCACCACACGGAACATACCCACATAAATATATTATACACACATACCGGTCAAAATCATAACCCTCTTTTTTGCTTCGCCGTAGTCGGGTAAAAAGAGGTTTGTAGAGAAAATAAGACATGTGTGAAGTGTTAAATCCATAATACGTATGCCCTTTACAGGCAGTCTAAAAAGTGCAAAAAGTCGCCCATGTGCTTACAGTAGTACCTAAAAAGGAAGCTGAAATTACTCGTCATAAATACACAACTCGCCATTGGAAACTTTTTCACGAAGCATCCCTTATTTCCTTGCCTATTTCTAGCGTGAATTATAGAGGTGATAAACAACCCCTAAAAGGCAGAGCAATTCATGATTTATACTCTAAGTCATGTCACTATTACCAAAACTAGGTACCTACTAAAATTTCATAGATCTTGTCTAGTACTTTAGATTCCGCTAAGTAAACTCGTAACATAAACAGCAAATAGTGAAACTCGCATGTGCAGAGGAATCTATCTCAAAAAAATAAAAATATTTGACACTTAAAAATACATGTTACAAGCCTGTCATAATAAAATAGCACACGAATGTATTGCCACAAATATGATCCTCACCCCCAAACTAGGCCTGGACCTGTGTTTTAGAGGTCAGCGTTCAGCCATGGGTTCTATTAATAATATACAAAGTTGACAGCCAAGGTTTTGCCATCACCGCCGTGTCCTCGTGGAGGTGATCGGCGGCGGCGATCTCTCGCGCCCGACCCTGGTCCAGGCCATGGTACGGAGCGAGAGTGCATGGCTAGCAGTCGCCTTCTTTAGCGAAGCAGTTATGCTCGCAAAGAGGGAGGCGGCGCACGTGAGGGAGATGCAGTACATGCGCCCTCACAGCCGTGGCCTTCGCAGGAGACGCCCTGGACGTCGGGAAACCCAGGCTGATTCCCGGCCACCGTAGGCACGGGCTTGCGGACAGCGAGTAATGGGTAGCTCGCTGTCCGGTAAGGACCAAGCCCGGGTCGACGGCGCGTTGTGTTCCACGCGCGCCTCAAAGAGATGTCAACAGCAACAGATGGGGCCCACAAGGGCCGATGCCTGCCAGGGGTGCGGGTTGTTCGAAAGAGACACGCCCTCCCGCTCCACCCAAAGCGGGAGAAGTTATTTGATGATCTCCCACCCAAAAAAAAAAAAAAGGTTGTTGCCATTTGGTAACACGTATAGGTAAAAATTATTTATGTATGACAAAAAGTGGGTAAAACACACTTAAGTAGGAATTAAAATGACAGAAAGTATAATGCTAAAGAGTTATGTGTGTTTGTATGTGTGTGTGTGTGAAATTGTTTTCGTTGAGTGTATGTGTGTAAATGTGCATGTGATGGAAGTGTGTTGTGTGTGAATATGGGAGTGAGTGATTGTCTGGTTTGATCGCGCCTTTGAATGTGTGTAAGGACTGGAAAAAGTAAGAACGGTTGACAGTGTGTATATGATTTAGATCATATTATATTATATTAGATCATATTATCTAAACAATAAGACCTGCAGGGTTCGATCGATCAGGACTCTACGCTTGCCACTGTTGCTCCGTGGGCCATCTTTACATTCCAAGACCCCTTCGAGCCTCGGAAAGCACGTTAAGCCGCCGTCAATAACTGGGTTGTGGAGATCAGGTAAGCAGTAGCTACATGTGAAATACTGCTATTCATTTGCATCCGATTAGACTGGAAGCTGAACCCAATAGTTGGGAAATAGGTCATGATAGAGGAATCTATTAGAAGTTGCTATGGTTCGGAGTTGCTTGCCAGGTGTCCTGCCAAGCCATTTGAGTGCCATAAAACGCTTTCCGATATCGAAATATGGCAGGCACTTAACTTTGCATAAATTATTTAATCACCACTGCTTTTAAAACGGTGAAGGAAAACATCGTGAGGAAACGGGCATCTCCTAGGACCAAAAAATCGAAGACATGTGACATCCGCCAACCCGCACTGAGCCCGCGTGGTTAATAACGGCCCACGCTTATACACAGAGAGTCGGCCTGTGTCCCAGCAGTGGGAACGATAAAAGCTGATTGTGCTATGCTTATGCTTCATCTATTGAAACTCAGTTCAACGCAAAGCCAGCTAAAGGTCAAAGTGTCGCCCGGGTGTTTCCATTGCGAAGACCGCCCTGAGGACACGGTGGAGCATACGGTGGAGGTCTGCCCGGATTGGACGGAGCACCGCCGTGTCCTCGTGGAGGTGATCGGCGGCGGCGATCTCTCGCGTCCGACCCTGGTCCAGGCCATGGTACGGAGCGAGAGTGCATGGCTAGCAGTCGCCTCCTTCAGCGAAGCAGTTATGCTCGCAAAGAGGGAGGCGGCGCACGTGAGGGAGATGCAGTACATGCGCCCTCACAGCCGTGGCCTTCGCAGGAGACGCCCTGGGCGTCGGGAATCCCAGGCTGATTCCCGGCCACCGTAGGCACGGGCTTGCGGACAGCGAGTAATGGGTAGCTCGCTGTCCGATAAGGACCAAGCCCGGGTCGACGGCGCGTTGTGTTCCACGCGCGCCTCAAAGAGATGTCAGCACCAACTGATGGGGCCCGCAAGGGCACCCCTGCCCGCCCCGCACCCCTGGCAGGCATCGGCCTGCCAGGGGTGCGGGTTGTTCGAAAGAGATACCGCGGCCCCTGGCACACAGGCAACTGAGGGAACACGGGTGGGTTTTAGTCAGTAAAAGTCTGACACGCCCCCCAGAGCGGTAGAAGTTATTTGATGATTTCCCACCCCAAAAAAAAAAAGGTCAAAGTGTACTTTAGTTTCTAAGTAAATCTGGGACATCATTCACTAGTGGTAAATGGAGTTTCCCGACAAGAGCCATAAAAGAAAAAGCGACAGAGTGTTAAAGATTAATCACACTAATAAATTCCTGCTTACACGAAAACCTCAAAGGACACGATAGCAATACTTTTTCGGCCATTCTTTAGCTGAAACAAACTTTGTGTAGCCTAAAAAATGCGGACTCCATACATATTTTGTCTTCCAAGTTTTCAAAGATGTTTTCTTTGTCCCGCCCCTCTGTTTGCAGAGGGGCCTTTTTCCTACATAATGACTGCCAATAATTGTACCTATTCCCTCTGTGAGGCGCACGAACGAATTAAGTTAAGTATTCATGAATGCCATCATTTTTGACACATTAAGAAGAAGTCGGGGGTTGACTCATGAATACAATTTTTATTCAGTTTGTGTTTGAGGTGATTTCTTTTTAACTTACCGAGTCGTTAATTAATGAAGACTTTGTATTAATACCGTTGGGAGTCTGCCTTTCGTATCAGACTTACCCCAGGTGCCAGATTATCAATGAATGATTAATTATGTAGATGGAAGGAACCAATTCTTGCAAAAATATATAAAGAAGATTTTTGGCAGAAATCTTTAACAAACAACCCAATGCTTTTATTTATATTTTCATTGATGGTAAAACTTAAAATTACGTAATACAATAATATAACGTGAAAAAAGACACATATGTTTTCATTATAAATGACGATATTGCTGTTGAAACTTGAAAACTCCAGCAGGAATAAATGTTTACGTTTAAAAGTGCCTTTTATGTGCCTATTTGGTACTACTATCCTACTATAATATAATCTTTACTAATATTGTAAACGCGAAAGTTTGTATGAATGGATGTATGGATGTTTGTTACTTCTTTCACGCAAAAACTACTGAATGGATACGGATGAAATTTGGCACACAGGTAGATTATAATCTGGATTAACATATAGAATATATTTTTATCCCGGTAATAAGTTCTCGAGAGCTAGTTTGAAAGAAATGACACAGGCAAATTATTGTTTGGATTTCAACATCTAAACTGATATTGATTTTAATCTTCTACACGTTTTTTTACACAAAATGTCACTTCACTCAAATCATTCCTTCTTTCCACCCATTACAGGAAATTTCACCTGGACTAGCGCAGCTGTACACAGACCATTAAAGGCATATACCGCCCGAAATGTAAATGCAGTAAGTTGCAGCCGTTCATTCGCCAGCATTCCAGTCACGTATTCACATGCAACACGGAAGTTCTGCAAGAACCCCCTGGTTGGCTGTACGTTCGAAATTAACAAACTTTGTACTACAAAAATGTGTAACATTTGTAGATACTTTGTAATTGTTGAGTCACGTTCCCTGTTAATTAGTGAAAGTCGGGGAACACCTGCAGTTTGTGATGTTAGATCGCGTTTGTTTTTAATGTTATTGTTTTTTGTGAAGATATGACAGTATGTGGTTGTGGGTTGTACCCGGTAAGTTTAATAAGTTCTTCGTGTCACTAATTCAAGCCTGTTTTTTCGGGATAGTTATGCAGAAGTGTTTTTTGTTGCCAAAATAACTTTGTTGTATTAGTCTTGGAACAACCTACTCTCTCACTAGGATTCGGTCGTTGGTAGCTACGCTATAGTTTTAACTATTACAGCTATCATCGTTTGAAACGATGATAGCCGTGGCCACCACTGGTGGTGTGTGTACCACTGGAGTGGTTAAAAACATTTAACCGACTTCAAAAAAAGGAGGAGGTTCTCAATTCGACTGTATGTTTTTTTTATGTTTGTTACCTCATAACTTTCGACTGGGTGAACCGATTTTGATGATTTTTCTCACTTTTTATTTGAAAGCTGGTGCTTCCCGTGTGGTCTCATTTCAATTTCATATAGATCTGATGATGGGTTTCGGAGACAGACAACGGAACTCTTCAAAAAATAACAGTAAATAAACCGGGATTGCTGCTATCGCATAAATATGCATTGTTTAGACCCCAAGGATGATGAAATTTCGAATTAGTGGGGTAGGTACTATAACTAAAAAGTGAAAAATAAAAACTTTTTCCAAAAAAAAACAACCGACTTCCGAAAAAAAACACTACAAAGTGAAAAATAACTTGAATTTCGGAAGGCGGTGACTTTGGATATGTATTTAAATTTTTTGTCACCGCCTTCCTTTGGAAAAAGTTTTTGTTCTAAATAAACGACAAACGACAGTTCACCAGTTATGGTCAAGTTTTAATATCAGGCTCCGGGAAGTTAGTTTTGATAACCAACGAAAAATTTCTACGCTAGTTAATCAGAATCGGTGCGTGAGTTTGGAAATAATGAATATTAATTGAATGCAAAAGGAGTATGCAAGAATCGCAGCAGGTGGCGTTCTGTAGCTTCTGCCTACCCCGTGGCAACAAGGCGTTAGTTTATGTACATGTAACAGTTTGTGCCTCGATGTCCCTCCCACCCTGTATACTTACATCCAAGGTACAGCTCAAGTTCTTCCAGCAGTACCTATTTATAAAGTTAACTACTTGTGGCACGAGCTGCCATCTAAACCGTAGGGAAACGACTTAGGAACTTACTTGATGTATTAAGCTGGGTAGCTGGTAAGTTAAGTAGGTACAGAAAGTTGCTACTACTTTATATATAAACCTACCTAGAAAATGTCTTTCTCTAGATTATCAAAAAGTGTAACTTTTGTGATTTTTTTTCGACCTTAGTTGTACCTATAGCATTACGGCGATACAGGTTGAGGTATTAAAGGTGGAATTACAGGCACAACCAAGCATTCGACATATATGTTAATACTAATACCTAAATAACTTAACTAAAGCTGGAGAGTTTGT
Organism: Polymixis lichenea; assembly: GCA_949091785.1. Lineage (NCBI taxonomy): Eukaryota > Metazoa > Arthropoda > Insecta > Lepidoptera > Noctuidae > Polymixis > Polymixis lichenea. The sequence continues at coordinate 19,991,375 of OX420948.1, read as the reverse complement.
TTGTATGTTGGTTTAAACGCGCTTATCTCTGGAACTACAAATCGGATTTTAAAAAAAATGCATTCGATAGACTAATTCTTGGCAAAGGTTATAAGCTATTTAATATCAGTCTACAACCCTTAGGAATTGAGCAAAATAAGACAGAAAGGTAAGTGTAAACGAAGTTATAGCGCGGGCTATGCGATGCGACGCGGTGGCTCGGGGAACAAGAAATTTCACGCGGAAAAAGCCGCCAGCAGAAGTTAGTTATTTAAAAAGTTGGTAACATTTCTGCAATTACTGGCGGCGTACACCATTTTTTTTCAGGTTAGGTTGTTTGCCAATCAACGTAAAAATAACCCCATATTTAATTCAAGATATTTCAACATTACAACATTAGTGTTGAGTTATATACAGTACATAGGTCATAGTTTCACAGCCTAGTCTTTTGTAGCAAGTTAGCCCAGACTTGGGGCCCCGAGGCCGATCTGTCTGCACTATGCTACATTGCAGCTAAAACTATGAATAAATTTAGGTTCAAACGAAGCGTTTTATCGTGAATCAATTTTGTATTCGGGCTGGACATGAAAATGTTTAATAACTAATTTGTAATACGCTGCCTTCAATTATTTTAACACTAGCTTTTGCCCGCGCCCCCCGCCCTCGTGGATAAGTAGCCTATGTCCGTCTCCATACTTCAGGGTATATCTGTCATTTCATGACGATCGGTGCACCGGTTTAGACGTGAAAGCGTAACAGACGTCTGTCTGTTATCGTACGTGTTATCTCAACTAATATTATAAATGCGAAAGTAACTCTGTCTGTCTAGACAGACAGAGTTACTTTCGCATTTATAATATTAGTTGAGATAACATACACAATTAGCCAACTAACAACACCAATTAACACTGTTAGTGGATGCCACATGTCTTCAAATTTTTATAGGAAATCGTGAGGAAACACTACTTGTGGTGCTACTAATACTTAAGTACGTATATACTAATCCGAATGAGATTTTCCTCTTTCCCGGATTTTCTGTAGGTCGTTCACCTCAGATCCATCCAGATTTTGGTCTGAAGAAAGAAAGAAATAAAAATCCATTTAGGATTTGCCATAGAAACAACAGATTTACTTACGAACACAGAATAAATAGTCGGTAGCTGCAGGTCGTGATTGTGACAAGAAGGCTTCCACTTAGAATGATGCTGTGCTATGGGACACCCACAGCACAGCGCTGATTGCCAGTGGTCATCCGAAAACGACCTACGGAAACCAAGCCAGGTTTAGATATTTTTACAGATTAGACAAAAATAGATAGGGAAGCGTCACAACGGCCTTTCTACCGTTTCTCGGCGACCATTCTGTTAGGGCTCTGCTTTACCAGCCAAAACCACGTCTAGCCAAGTCTCCTTCGCACTTCCATTTCAGAACTGTTACAGGGTTGTCCAGAAAGAGTATTTTACAAAGAAAATACATTAACAGTCGACCCACAAGAACCTTCTCAATAAAAACCTTACTATGCTAAACCAGTAACTCTAGTATTCAAAACGTGAACTATGTACAACTAAGATGTGCCTGCAAGACGTGTGGACCTCCGGGACGTAAGTTTGAACACACTCCACCGCCACGCCGAAAAGTAGCGGCTATTTCGTATTTCTACAATAATTTTGTAGCTACGGTATTGCATTTTACATAATTTTTCCGTTTTCATGCTTCATTTGACAAGTGTCAACGAATGTTAACTGCAATGCTATTTGCTGATTTCCAGGCGTCACGGAACTTCTATTTGGAGAATTAATATTGCGCTTTGACAGGTGTTGTACGCATTGCTTACTATTATTTATCATTAGTACTAGTTGTATGTCAAATTTTTACATTTCTGTATCAGATTAAAGTTATCTGACTATTGAAAAATTTGGCTTATTTATAATTATCTAGTTTTTTAAGTATTTCTAAGTATTAAACCCTTGACAGACACTTCTGAACTGGCAAAAAGAAATTTGAAGCTAGTTACCCATTCTTTTAAAACACAATAATTATTTCAAAATCCTGGGTACATTAATCTTGTTGAATATACAAAACAAAGTCGCTTTTCGTTTGTGCCCGCGTTGGTCTTCTAAACTATGCCATAGATTTTGATGCAGTTTTCACTATTATTTTTAAGCCATTATTCGTTTATATTTATAACCACCCCTGCTTTGCACATTTAATTTGAATGTGAAAAGCAGGGGTGGGTTACTAGTAACATAATAAAATCGAGTAGAACGTGTAACGATTGTCTATGCAAGCAAAGGTAAGAGGGATGAAGAATAAATAAAACTCGTGCCTCGAAAAGCACGTCCCCCGTTGGTCCCGGCTTTCATTCGTGAATCTTTGATAGTCGTTCCATAACGACTAAGACCCATGTCTTACCAAGGGGTATCGTGTTACCCAGTAACTGGGTTGTGGAGGTCAAATAGGTAGTCGCTGCATGTTAAATACTGGCATTCAGCTGCATTAAGTAAATTATACTGGAAGCCAACCATAATATAGTTGGGAAAAGGGTACCCAGATTAATTACCTTCAGAATCTGTAAAGGTCCATCATGAAAGAACATTTCGAAACTCAATCTATTCGTGGGTCAATTGGGTATCGAAATTTTGTAAACGAATAAACTCGCGGGCAATAGCGAGTATCTTATCTAAAGTAACACTTTTTAATACATATATCCTACACATAATATTACAGACGAATCTTATCTGCCCAGTACGGATAGACTACGTCAATTTTACGACCAAAGACAAAAAACTTTACAGATCAGTCAACATAAAATGGGAGTTTAACGATTACTGATTATATCCGCATGGTATCCGAAATTCGTGTAGGACGAAAAAAATTAAGTGCCCAGCTGGACATATATATTAGGTTTTCTTTGAATTTCCGTGAGCAAAAAGGTGGAGTATTTTCGTGAAAATGGGCAGGTGCATCTGTTCAGGTGAGCCTCGTGGAGAGGTTAATCTGAATCGGTCAAACTGAGTGAGTTTGAAAAGAAAGAATGCCAATTAAATTAAAAGCATCATGTTGGATCGTTCTGTAGGTTTTGCCCAACCCTATGGAAAGAAGGCGTGAGTTTATGTAAATGTACATTAGGGTGCGACGCTATTCTAAAGTCGCATTTCACGGTCGCGTCGCGTCTGTTTGCGAGAGCCTATATACTGCGTGCCACCTCTTTCAGCCGACTTTTAATATTCTCATGTACACGTAAAAATTAAAGTTAAAAAAAAATAGAATATCACAAAATTGTCATAATTACCAAAAACGAAAATGGCTATAAAAGTTAATAACTATGTAGGAGCTATCGACGCCGGTCTAAACATTAAAACACATTGTTCCAGACTTAACCCACTTACCCAGAGTTCAGCCAACAATTACACGTGTTTCGCTTGTATCACTTTCCACGATCAAAAAACCGACGCGAGAGAATAATTGATGTTTACATGGCAAGTATCAAGTTCTCGCGTCGGCCTGAAAGTTTTAGGACAGACACGTGACTAGGCACATTAAGGTAAGTAGTTACTTTACTTTGCGGTTTTCAATTAGGATTTTCTTAGTAACAGCCCCAGAGTTTGGAAGTTGGCGTTGTGATATCCCTGTGCCTCGGAAAGCACGTTTAGCTGTTAGTCCTGCCCATGATCTCCCCCCGGTCGTGTCGGACTCAGTGTCACCTCGGTGCACAAGTGTGTGCGTCATACTTGTGTACCGAGGTGCACCGAGGTGCACCGGTGCTTGTGCAGTGCGGGTTGGTATTGGATTACATTGTACTATTGATATAACTCTGCCTAACCCTTTGGTGATTACAGGCGCGCTACTAAGTTTCATTCTATTGAGTGCCATAGGCAAAAATCTTACATTTTATAAAAGGGGGTTTAGTCCTTCAGAAATTATTTCTGTCGTATCGGCCAATCTCAACGGAGATTATCCTTCGGCGCTGGAGATATTATAGTGCACAAGTGTGTGCGCAGGCACATGTGCACTGTCTCTTCTCTCGCTCTCATAGTTTGACACGACCGGGGTGAGATTAGGCGCAGGACCAACGGCTAAACTTGCTTTCCGAGGCACAGGGGTATCACAAAGCCAACTTCCAAACTCCGGGCTGTTACCAAGAATTCCAAAGTAAAGTAACTACTTTCCTTAGTGTGCTTAGTCACGTGACTGTCCTAAAACCTTCAGGCATACGCGAGGACTTGATACTTGCCATATAAACACCAATTACTCTCTCGCGTCGGTTTTTTGATCGTGGAAAGTGATACAAGCGAGACACGTGTATTTGTTGGCTGAACTCTGGGTAAGTGGGTTAAGTCTAGAACAATGAATTTTTAATGTTTAGACCGACGTTGATAGCTCCTACATAGTTATTAACTATTGTAGCCTTCTTCCTTTTTGTTGTAATTATGACAATTTCTGGCTATTCTATTTTTATTTTAACTTTAATTTTTACGTGTACTTGAGTATATTAAAAGTCGGCTGAAAGAGGCAGCACGCAGTATAACGGCTCTCGCAGACAGACGTGATGCGACTGCGAGATGCGACTTTAGAATAGCGTGGCACCCTATGTACATTTACATAAACTCACGCTATATTCCCAAAGCGGTGGGGACAACAGAACGATCCAATGTGATCCCTTTTACTTTAATTGGCATTCTTTCTTTCCAAAGTTACGCCGTTTGACCAATTCAGATTAACCTCTCAACGAGGCTCACCTGAACAGATGCACCATTTTCACGGAAATACTCCACCTTTTTACTCACGGAAATACAAAGCATACCTTTAAATATATAGCCCAAATAGGACACTGAATTTTTTTCGTCCTACACGAATTTCGGATACCATGCGGATATAATCCGCAATCGTTAAACTCCCATTTTATGTTGACCGATCTGTAAAGTTTTTTATCTTTGGTCGTAAAATTGACGTAGTCTATGCGTACTGGGAAGATAACATTCATCTGTAATATTATGTGTAGGACTTGTTATTAAAAAGTGTTACTTTAGACAAGATACTCGCTATTGCCCGCGAGTTTATTCGCTTACAAAATTTCGATACCCAATTGACCCACGAATAGATTGTGTTTCGAAATGTTCTTTCTTGATGGACCTTTACAGCTTCTGAAGGTAATTAATCTGGCTACCCTTTTCCCAACTATGTTATGGTTGGCTTCCAGTATAACTTACTTAATGCAGCTGAATACCAGAATTTTACATGCAGCGACTACCTATCTGACCTCCACAACCCAGTTACTGGGTAACACGATACCCCTTGGTAAGACATGGGTCTTAGTCGTTATGGAACGACTATCAAGGATTCACGAATGAAAGCCGGGACCAACGGGGAACGTGCTTTTCGAGGAACAAGTTTTATTTATTTTATTTATTCTTCAACCCTCTTACCTTTGCTTGCATAGACAATCGTTACACGTTCTACTCGATTTTATTATGTTACTAGTGACCCACCCCTGCTTTAAACATTCAAATTAAATGTGCAATGCAGGGTTAGGTGTAAATATAAACGTATAATGACTTAAAAATAATGGTGAAAACCGCATCAAAATCCGTATCGTAGTTTAGAAGACCAACGCGGGTACAAACGAAAAGCGACTTTGTTTTATATATTCAATAATATTAATGTACCTAGGATTTTGAAATAATTATTTTGTTTTAAAAGAAAGTCTTGTCCATACATATTTACGTTTTGAAATGGGTAACTAGCTTCAATATTCTGAAAAAACTTTTCCACTTTTTGCCAGTTCAGAAGTGCCTGTTAAGGGTTTAGTTTGAAGAAATGTTTAAAAAACTAGATAATTATAAATAGCCCAAATTTTACAATAGTCAGGTAACTTAAATCTGATGTAGAAATGTAAAAGTTTGACATACACCTAGTAATAATAATAAATAATAGTAAACAATGCATACAACACCTGTCAAAGCGCAATATAATAAATATTAACTCCAAATGAAAGTTCCGTGACGCCTGGAAAATCAGCAAATAGCATTGCAGTTAACATTCGTTGACACTTATCAAATTAAGCGTGAAAACGGGAAAATTATGTAAAATGCAATACCGTAGCTACTAAATTATTGTAGAAATACGAAATAGCAGCTACTTTTCCGCGTGGCGGTGTGTCTTCAAACTTGCGTCCCGGAGGTCCACACGTCTTGCCGGCACATCTTAGTTCTACATAGTTCACGTTTTGAATACTAGAGTTACTGGTTTAGCATAGTAAGGTTCTTATTGAGAAGGTTCTTGTGGGTCGACTACTGTCAATGTATTTTCTTTGTAAAATACTCTTTCTGAACAACCCTGTAACGGTTGTGAAATGGAAGTTGGAAGGACACTTGGCTAGACGTGGTTTTGGCTGGTAAAACAGAACCCTGACAAAATGGTTAGGTACTGAGAAACGGTAGAAGGAGTGTTGTGACGCTTCTCTACCTATTTTTGTCTAATCTGTAAAAATCTCTAAGCCTGGCTTGATTTCCGTAGGTCGTTTTTGGAGACCACTGACAATCAGTACTGTGCTGTGGATCCCATAGCACAGCATCATGCTGAGTGGAAGCCTTCTTGTCACAGTCAGGGCTTGCAGCTGCCGACTATTTATTCTGTGTTCGTAAGTAAATCTGTTGTGTTTCTATGACAAATCATAAATTTATTTTCATTTCTTTCTTTCTTCAGACCAATAGCCGGATGAATCTGAGGTGAATGAACCTATAGAAAATCCGGGGATGATTAGCATATACATACGTAAGTATTAGTAGCACCCTGGTTGAAGTTAGAACTCGAGGAACCTCCCTATCCAGCAAAAAAACAGTTAGTCATTATCGGACTATTTTACTTATTTGTCGATTATTCTATTTTTTATTTCCATAAAGTAATTGGTTCTAGGACAAGGTGTTTCCTCACGATTTCCTATACAAATTCGAAGACATGTGGCATCCACCAACAGTGGAATCCTTATAGGCTAATTATGTGTGTTATCTCAACTAATATTATAAATGCGATAGTAACTCTGTCTGTCTGTTACGCTGTCACGTCTAGACCGGTGCACCGATCGTCATGAAATTACAAATATACCCTGAGATATGGAGACGGACATAGGCTACTTATCCACGAGGGCAGGAGGGCCACGGGCAAAGTCTTTTAGATACTAAGACCCCTACGTGCCTCGGAAAGCACGTTAAGCCGTTGGTCCCGGCTGTCATTTGTGGATCTTTGACAGTGGTTACGGGTCGTCAGAAGCCACAGGTCAGATAGGCAGTCGATGTAAAGTACTGGTATCCAGCTGCGTCCGGTTAGACTGGAAGCCGACCCCAACATAGTTGGAAAAAGGCTAGGCAGATGAGGTTTTTTTTTTTGGGGTGGGAAATCATCAAATAACTTCTCCCGCTCTGGGTGGAGCGAGAGGGCGTGTCAGACTTTTACTGACTAAAACCCACCCGTGTTCCCTCAGTTGCCTGTATGTCAGGGGCCGCGGTATCTCTATCGAACAACCCGCACCCCTGGCAGGCATCGGCCCTTGCGGGCCCCATCTGTTGCTGCTGACATCTCTTTGAGGCGCGCGTGGAACACAACGCGCCGTCAACCCGGGCTTGCGGACAGCGAGCTACACATTACTCGCCGTCCGCAAGCCCGTGCCTACGGTGCCCGGGAATCAGCCTGGGATTCCCGACGCTCAGGGCGTCTCCTGCGAAGTCCACGGCTGTGAGGGCGCATGTACTGCATCTCCCTCACGTGCGCAGCCTCCCTCTTTGAGGCAGATGACGTACGGTATCTATTTGTGTCCATATCTTGTCTTTAATAGAATGGTATAACTTGACTAACTACCCTATTTAACTTGGGTTACTAGGTAATCTACTTCAATTAAGCAAGCCACAGGAACGCACTCTTCTCAACTTCAAAGTAAGGATCTGATAATAATAATTAAGGATACTTGTGAAAAGTCCTTGAACCCTTGAAAGGTCTTAAATTTAGAGGAAGGTAAACTGTAGCTGGTTGGTAAGACGCAAAATGAATGAAGTACCTAGCAAGAGATTTTTTTATCAAGCCCTCAAGATCTCTGCCAACCCTTAAAGCTAAGTGGAAATCTTCAATCAATTCAAAATACCATTTAACAAAAAAAATAAAAAATATCTAACAGCCAAGAAAAACTCAAACAATTACAAAACTGTTTTTGTCGAAATTCTCATTCCGATCTAAAAACTAATTTGTTGGACAAAAAGAAAGGCGCGGCCGAGATTCCCTCAGTCACTTAGTGGACAAAATGGCGCTGTCGCGTTTAGAAAAATTAAATAAGACACCGAATATTTACACTTATCTACGGTGCTATTTTGAAGCACTTTACTTTCTTTCGCTCCCTCGATTTAGAAGGTGGTAGGGCGCGGTCCTTTTGTGAGTGGCTATTTATCGGATTACCCGCTTATGCCGTAAGATGTACAACATGTTTTTGAAGAAGAGGTAGGTAGTTAATACTTTATATACCGCGAAATTGCAATTCACAGGTCAGCGTTAGTTTTATGTTGATTAAAAAACTTTCTCCACAAAATAACCACCGACTTCCGAAAAAACACTATAAAGTGTTAAATAATTTTAATTTCGGAAGTCGGTGTCATTGGATATGTATTTAAATTTTTGTCACCGCCTTTCGTAAAGTTAAATTTTCACTTTGTAGGGTTTTTTCGGAAGTCAGTTGTTTTTTTTTTTCCCCCACACCAATTCATAATTTCATCATCTTTCGGGTATTTTCCAAGTCAATCAAATCAAAACAATGCATATTTATGTGATAGCAGCAGTCGCGCAACAAAAAAAGAATTTTGCAAATCCGTTTATATATGACGGAGTTTTGCCCGCACATACTTAAAAAAACCTCCATCTTTTTGAAGTCGTTTAAAAATAGGATTCGCAATCGTAACACGTATGTATTTACAGAAGCAAGAGAATTCTACAAGTCTGATAGGAATGCCTGTAAGTACACGAAACAATTTCGTTATTTTAAAGTGATTCAATTCATGTCAGAGGGTAGATTTTCATGACTCAGACGCATATGAAGGTAGCACCGACCATGTAGCCTAAAGCTACCGTTTCATAGAAGAACAGTGTCATTGAAATGTTATCTATTTATTTATCTATGAAAGTACGTGGTGTGATTTCCTAAAGAAAGTTTTTGGTACCGTAAAGTCAAATCTCGGTGCGATCATTTTCCTAAGAGTATCACTGCGGCCGTTATTAAGTGGCCAACGCTTTTCTATAAAACCGTTGCTATACTTTCTTAAAGTCCTAGAAAACCGGGGCTATACCTACTGATCTTTCTTAAAGTTTCTTTTCTAGGAAACCGTAGCTATACTGATATTTCTTAAAGTCTCTTTTCTAGGAAACCGTAGCTATACTAATTATTCTTTAGGTCTCTTCTTCCAAGAAACCGTAGCTACACTGATCTTTCTTAGTCTCTTTTCTAGGAAACCGTAGCTATACTAATCTTCCTTTAGGTCTCTTCTTCCAAGAAACCGTAGCTACACTGATCTTTCTTAGTCTCTTTTCTAGGCAACCGTATCTATACTAATCTTTCTCTAAGTCTCTTCTTCCAAGAAACCGTAGGTATACTGATCTTTCTTAAAGTAACTTCTCCTAGGAAACCGTAGCTATACTAATCTTCCTTTAGGTCTCTTCTTCCAAGAAACCGTAACTACACTGATCTTTCTTAGTCTCTTTTCTAGGAAACCGTATCTAAACTAATATTTCTCTAAGTCTCTTCTTCCAAAAAACCGTAGGTATACTGATCTTTCTTGAAGTATCTTCTCCTGGGAAACCATGGCTATACTGGTCTTTCTTAAACTCGTTTTTCTAGGAAACCGTGGATATATCTACTGATCTTTCTTAAACTCTCGAATTGTTTGCAGTGGGACCTTAACCTAACGTCTAATGGTTTCCGCCCCCCCGGTCACGTTCCCAGCACTTCGGGCATGTCTCATTTAATTAAAGAAAAATATAAATTAGAATAAATTTTAATGGCAACATTCTGGAAGGAGCGTCACGTGGGAAAATTTTGGCCGGCGCTTTCATTTTTATTGAAAAAATGATTTTTATCGTTATTATTTTTAATTTGGTTAGTACGCGCTGGTTGAATTATAAATATACGTCTGTTTTAATTATTCTTTTGGTTTAATTGTGTCCATTGAGTCTAATTATGTAATGTTGATTTTCTTTATGATAAGTTTTAAAATACTATAATGCGAAATGTACCCATATTTTTTAGCCAACGGCGGAGGAACCGAAAAGGGGGACAGTGTTTTAATGTAAGTAATGTGTGCAACATTGTTTTATCTATCTTGTATTTCTTAGTAGCAGTCCGGAGTCTGGATTTATGCCCGGTTGGTGACAAAAGGTTCGCCGCTATAACTGGCGAACTGGGTGTACCTAAAGGTAACTACTGCCTAACTCTGAACTTTAAAGAGACTGACCTCCGAGTTCATATCGGCCTTTTTTCTCAGAGTAGTCAGATAGGAAACACCAACGTCATCTAGTTTTTATAATCCTAACTAATATTATAAATGCGAAATTAAATTTGTTACGTTTTCATGCCTAAACCACTGAACCGATCATCCTGAAATTTTGCATAACTATACGTTGTGAGGTGTACAAAAACGGACATACCAACGTACCTTTCATCCCGAAAAAAGTACTGTTTCCGAGCAAAATGACAGTAACGTTCATAAGATAATAGATGGCGCCACGCGTCTTTCGAATGATTATTGAATTATATTATTACAAACAGAGTACAAACCGAATTGATTGTAAAATTCTAAATTAACGCGTTCGAAACCGCGGGCAGAAGCTAGTGTGATTATAAATGATAAATGATTTTGTTTCTGTAAGTAGGTTTATACAAACGATGACGTGTAAAAGTATTTATACAAACCTTCTTACAGAAATAACATTTGGGGCAATGAGGGGCTTGTGGCTAAGTATCAACAGCCACACGGGTCGATTCATCAAGTTAAGCTACGCTTACCGCGGTAGCTTCGTAGATGGGTGACCATCTTTACAAGACCCCTCCGTGCCTCGGAAAGCACGTTAAGCCGTTGGTCCTGGCTATCATTCGTGGTTCTTTGACAGTCGTTACGGATGGTCAGAAGCCCGGAAGTCTGACAACCAGTTACCTAGCCAATGTGTATCGTGGTATTAAGTAACTGGGTGGTGAAATTCAGATAGGCAGTCGGTTAATGTAAAATACTGGTATTCAGCTGCATTCGGTTAGACTGGAAGCCGACCCCAACATAGTTGGGTGAAGGCTAGGCAGAAGATGACGTACAGAAATAACATTTATCATTGAACCCTTCGAAAATGACCGGCGTGATGTTAGTTATGTTAAAGTTTGGTTTCATAGAGGCCAACTGATAAAGGAAGTCCTTTCGAAACATCGAATGCTTAGCTGAGCTATATACAGGGTGTAACAGAAACCCTATTGCTATCCTGGTATACAGGATACGTTTTTATCCAGTGCGCAAATGGTAACCATGAATTCAGCATATCATTCTAGACCTCCCAGTGTAAAAATTTTTCGTCGGTTATACAAAAAAAAATCTGCTGTTTCATAGAAAAGTGCAATACGTACGCGGTCAAAATGTATGGAACAACTGATTTTTTTATGTATAACCGATGTAAAATTTCTACTCTAGGGGGTCTGGAATGATATGCTGAATGCATGTTTACAGTTTGCGCACTGGATAAAAACTTACCCAGTAGAATCACTATACATATTTTCAGCTCAAAATAAAATACTCTAAGAATTGATACCAACCAAATTTTCGGTTTCATGTATTTCTTAAATTCAGATCATAACAGCACTTCGTAGGTCAATAACTTTCCACGTTACTTGCCAATATCACGATAGATCTCTCCCGAGTATTGTGTTTGTTTCAATTTGTTCTGGTATCAATGTATTTGAAATTCTCATAACTTTCGAACATGTAGAGATAGGATTCAAAAACCCTTCCAATATCGTTTGATGTCATCCGAAGAAGCCGTGCCCTTGATATGTATATACCCTTTCCGTTACACGTTGTATAGAATTTACCATACTAATATATAATTTAATACGCATTTGACTTTCCGTATTTATTAACCTGACATTTATGTAGTGTAAATAATTACATGGGTACTGTAAACAAATGGCTAGGCGGCCTACATTTCTAGAGGTCTTTCAAGACTATTTACATCTTTCGATATTATTACGACACGACTCGACTTTGTACCTATAGGTAGCCGTAGAATTTCTGTATTGTGAGTGAGATAAGAGAAAACAGATCCACCGTACCCCTGGCCGTACCCCTGGTGGTACGGTGGTCCTATGATCATCAAGTTAGGATCTGATGATGGGATCCTGGAGAAATAGAGAGAACTCTTCAAATTTTATAGGCACATTTGAAGCGATTTGGGTAGTTTTTTGGAAGAATACTTTTTCGGAGTGATCTCATTTCAATTTGGTGAAGATCTGATGAAGAACTTCGGAGATAGGCAACGGAACTCCTCAATAAATGATAGCAAATGGACTGGAATTGCAGAAATCTCATGTCTGTCTATTGTTTACATCAGTTCATAACATAACATCACGCTAGGACGCTGTGAAGGGGTAAGCACATGTGAACCACTAAAAAGTGAAAAATAAAAACTTAAAAAAAAAAAACAAACGACTTCAAAAAAAAAAACATTAAAATGTTAAAAATAACTTTAATTTCGGAAGGCGGTGACAAAAAATTAAAATACACACTTATCCAAAGTCACCGCCTTCCGAAATGAAAGTTATTTTTCACATTTTAGTGTTTTTTTTAAAGTTAAACGATACCACCAGGTAATAGTTGTATCACAAGTTAAATCACTTTTGAGCATAACAATTTAATTTAGTAATTAGGTTGTTTTATGCGCAATTTTTCTAATGACCAAATGATTTTTTTTATTTTTCAATTTGTAACTGTACGTCAGTTATGAAGTCATCATTGATGATTTGGTCCTTTCTTCTTTTTTTTGGAATCATCTCCAATGTCACAGTATTCTTGTAGAAACGTTTATTAATTTTGGAGTGAAACGTCTCTAAAATTTTTGTGGTTCTATGGCGTTCACCAAATACAGTTTTTACTTTTTTTTTTTTTCGTACATCTAAAAGACTGCGAGATTCAACATGGCTTTGAGTATGTGAAATCTGAATCTGATGGCATGGTATAAATGGAAAAACGTATTAAATACTTAGAAACCTATATGTTCCATTTGTACCATGCCATCAGATTCAGATTTCACATACTCAAAGCTATGTTGAATCTCGCAGTCAGGAAGAAGTGGCAAAGCACTCGCCAGGGCAACTATTCTTCCTCCTGGTTTAGTTTTCGTACATCCAAGACTTCCCTTTCTTCCAAATGTTACGAGTACAATGGTAATAGCATTCGTCGCTGCTCTTTCGTAGTCTGTGTGATTTTTACGTGGGTTCCACTCGGGTATTTGAGACTTTATCATGTTAAACAAAATAATGTAACTTTTTTATTTTCGATCCGACATAAGTGCAATTATTAAGGGCTTCGCTCGAAGCCTTTAATGGAAGCCCTTAGTGGTGTAGAAACTACTAAAGTAGTTTGCACACCACGTGCCAGGTACCACGAATATCATATAATTGTGAAAATGGTTTTGAGCAACTATAGAAAGTACTGTAGAGGTTGTTCGCTTACTGAAGAACCTCACACATGTACTGGCAGCCAATGATTGGACTGTGTCTATGTTCGAACATTCAGGAAGTTCTAAAATAAGAACGTCAAATAATTTTACATAGGTTTTATTCCGAGAGCATTCTTTGTATTGACAGGCGCGGTCTTGTAATGTTCTAATTCCTTGAATTAAACGTGGAATCCCACAGTTTAAACGCCCCATGGTGTTTTAATCATATTTGTTACACAACCGGTACCTGGAGGTTCGTCCAAGCTTCCACAGTACCTTCAATAAAATATTCCATAATATTTGGAATTACTTGTCGCGATTCTCTTGAGCAAAAAACTATAATACAGTTTTGCTTGTCTGAGTCGTCACAATAATAATCTGCCAAAACGGAATTAATTATAATTCCGTTTTGGCAGATTATTATTGTGTTGTTTCCGGTACTAACTGGACCGCAATTTCTATTTCACTCAAATCGTTCTGAAGAAAGTGCTTCACGCCTTCATACCGAGGATATTTCCGAATTGCAAAATTCATCCCCATGTTTTTAAAATCTCTCTTTTTCTTGTCGTATAATTTTTCAATAGGTTCATCAGATGAAACTAAACTTTTTGAAAATTACAGTATTCCTTCAATATTTCGTTACTCAATGGATCTACTTCACAGGTATGATCTTTATTTTTAATAAATTTACTATCCTTAAAATAAATTAAAATATTAAAACTAATGACAATTAAAAATATAAGAAAATTAAATCAAAAACAACCTTTTCAATCGTTATAGTGCCACAACATTTACTTTTACTGTAAGATGAACACCGCTACAACATGGAGTCGTTTGTATAAGTTTTGTGGCGATGATAACGGTGTTTGCAAAAAAGAAGAGCGTTTCCGCCATTTAATTGGATGAAATCTTTTTCAGTGTCGTTCATTAAATAGGTATTATTTTCAACACCAACAATTCAATTTAATTTGTATTAGTTTCACAATTATTCTTCAACAAAAATTGTGTAACTGTCAACTGTCACGAACGCTTTGAAAAAGTTAATATGTACGGTTTAACTACAGAGTTCAAAGAGCGCAGTACTTAATATGCAATGCGTACCACCAGGGGTACGGCCAGGGCTACGGTGGGTCTGCAGTAAAAAGATCTAGGTAATTCACATAAAGCACTAATTTGAACGAAACTTGAGCAAACTCTACCAAAGTAATTCCACTTTCGGCACCTACGTGAAGGTGCCATTCATGGAACATTTTCAGTACTGTCCAGAGTGCACCAGTCGTTGTTGTTAACGTAGGTATTTTTTTGCAGTCAATCTCCATGGTTCCGTGCATCTCTTCTCCAGGTGTTTCCCGTGACTCTGAAAATGTGGTATGCAGTTTTTGGATGTCCCTAGATAGTTTCTATGACCTGACGGCTGACGTAAGACGTACAGTCGACTAAACATCAGGGATAAAAAATGTAAAAGCTGGACTCTTATTCTGTTGAAAGTCGTTAGGTTAGCTTTAAGTTACCATCGATTTGCGGTCGACACCATCTTATAATATTATTTTAGTATTTTTAGGCTCCATCTATGTAAATCGTATCACTACAAAATCGTCAACACAAAGAAGCCCTATCAAAGTCAACGTTGGTGAGGTGAAACCTCAGTTTTCCTTACAATTTGCACGCCACGATAAGCACGGCACACACTTGAACGGCGCGGCGCGGCTTTAGCGGTACTGGGGAGGAAATAACAGTTTGTAGGCAGCCTAATTTAATTGGAAGCGGATTAAGGCACCGTTAACGGCCTCGAGCAATGCGACTTACGACGCAACTTGCGTCAAGCAAGCAAGAAAAATCTCGCTATGAAAACGGACGTGAAGCCAGCTTGAAGTGAGCTGTCAATCCTTAGCATCCGGGGGATTGACATTTCATTTCACATAAATTTTCGCGGTCACATTCATACCTAATAGATCTTTTTCTGACCTCCGTTCCGGCTTATACTTCGATTCGCACGAATTGTCACTTTTAAATAATTTAAATAATATACGCATGTCGCTTGAGCGTATAGCTCATGGCCACAGGGTTATACTGTAGAGTTATTTTTGTATTTAAGCGGAGGTAGCTAAGCTGATTAATCCCGGTAGCTATTAACAATATTAATTATAAGTTTATAATAGTATTTATTATTAGATAAAGGATCACTGTAACATACCTACATACATGTATACAATTTTAACCAGTGCGCAAACTGTAACCATGAATTCAGCATACCATTCTAGATCCCCTAGCGTAGAAATTTTTCGTCGGTTATATAAAAATGAATCAGCAGTTCCATACATTTTGACCGCGTAGGTATTAAAAATAAAATAAAATAAAAATACTTTAATTCGGATCTTGATCCATAGTGTTAGTACCGCACACTACTTATGAGCTATGTTAGTAAAAAAAAAAGGTAAGACAAACACTTAATTCATATATCTGTTGCTCTCACCTGATGCACCGGGTACGTGCACATGTAGATGTACCCAGTGCACCATAATGGAGCAACAAAGCTTATCACTGATTACCTTCAGAATGCTATAGACGCTCCCACGCGCCCTGTGCATCATAGACGCAATCCTTTTACGCAGGATGGTATGGAAACCGTCCGTATGAGCTTCAGCAAACATTCCTGATGCACTACAGTAACGTGGAAGCCCCAACAATATTCTGAAGGCATTATTATATTGAACTCGAAGGGCACTGTATACCCTCTGCGTATATGGAACCCACAGAGTGCACGTGAACAAAAATTGGCAAAAAGCCGGTGTACACCGTGCAAACTTGCGAGCCAACAAGAGATACCGTGGCCCCTGGCACACAGGCAACCGAGGGAACACGGGTGGCTTTTAGTCAGTAAAAGACTGACACGCCTTCCTGTTCCATCCAGAGCGGGAGAAGTAATTTGATGATTTCCCACCCTGAAAAAAAAAACATATTGCATCGGACAGCCAACGCCCTCCGTTCTCTCTCCATGTTAGCATCATCTTTCAAGTCCTCAGTAACTATATGCCCTAATTACTTGAAATTTTGCACCCTTTCAAGGGCCACACCTTTTAACATAACCTGTGGGATATGTGCTGGTTTTCTACGCTTTGCCCTAAACACAAGTAGTTTGCTTTTCTGAACGTTATACACAAGCTCAAGCGCTTCTGTATAAATTTCGCAGACTGCCAACAGCCTTTTGAGAGAGCTGATTGACGGACTCAGCACGACCATGTCGTCTGCATAACTAATATTATTAACACACAGACCGTCAATCGAACTACCAACATGTGTGCTACTGAGCTCGACAATCAGCTGGTTTATGTACAGGTTGAAAAGCACTGGCAAGGTCAGTACACCCTGTCTTACACCGCATTCCAACCTGTACTCTTCAGACAACTCGTTGGCCAAGCTAACATGATCGGTTTGGTAGCCGTACAAATACTGAAACATATTTGTTATGGCGTCAGGCACACCCGCTTTGCGCATTTTACACCACAATATGTCATACCTAACTAGGTCAAATGCCTTGGAAAGGTCCAGAACCGCTGCATAAAAAGGCGTACTTCTCTCCGTATAGTACCTAACAGTATGCTTGAGGGACAAAATAGCACAGTCTGTCGATAACTGTGACCTAAAGCCGAACTGAGCATCGTGTATGTTAAGATGTTTACAATGTTGTCTCTCAAACACACCGTCAAGTACTTTAGCCGTAATGGTTGCTAATGAGATCGGTCTGTAATTACTCTTGTCACTGACGTCACCAGTTTTATTTTTCAATATTGGTACCACAACCGTTCTCATCAACTCGGCGCGGAAGTAGGAGTGTCGGATACAGAACGTATACAATAACGCTAGCAGGCGAGGGAGATGTGGTCTGGCATGGACAAAATGTTCTATGCTAAGGCTGTCATGTCCCGGCGATTTGCTTCGTCTCATATTTTTAATAAGTAAACTAATCTGACTGGCCGTTATGCGGTCTGGCAACTCTGACACAACAGTCTCAGGAATGACACTATTAACATCCGATTTTAAGGGTAGTTTTAATTTGAAATAGTCCATAAACAAGTTCGCGATCTCCCCGGGCGAGCGTGAGCTCGAATCGAATCGAATCGCGAACTTGTTTGTGAACCGTCGACACTCACCGGAATGGGGTTTAATTTTTAGTTTGTTTCCAAAACGCGCAAAAATCTTTCTTCTCGTGTCTTGAAGCCAGTATATCCATTTTTATTTGGTCTTGTTTATTTTGACAGAACTTAAGTTTTTGTTTGAAAATCTTTAGGGACTCAACCATATCATTAGAAACTAATACCGCGCGTGGTTTCCCGTGCCATACCCAATTTATAAACATTCGCCTAGAATTCCGGGGGGGGTCCCTTACCTGCTTATTTTTTTTTACATAAATTATCTATCACATCTCTATATTCTAGTTCATTGCACATAATATCACAACAGTTACTTATTTCACTAGGAAAATCAATTTGCCTTAATTTAAAATTACATTCTTTGGTATACAATTCGATCTGACCTGTATTACGTTCACCCCATGTAACTTTATTTATTTGAAACTCATGTAGTGGAGTCGACTTTGGTTGGGCCCTCGTCATATTCATATCACATTGCACCTCTAACGGAAAGTGATCTGACCAGTAAGTATCATAATGTACCTTACACCAACACTTGCCGCCAGTACTGGCCGCCCGTACTGCCCGCCAGTACTGGCCGCCAGCACTGGCCGCCAGCACTTGCCGCCAGCACTTGCCACCAGCACTGGCCGCCAGCACTTGCCACCAGAACTGGCCGCCAGCACTTGCCGCCAGCACTGGCCGGCAGCACTTGCCGCATTACTGGCCGGCAGCACTTGCCGCATTACTGGCCGGCAGCACTTGCCGCCAGTACTGGTCGCCAGCACTTACCGCCAGTACTGGCTGCCAGCACTGGCCGCCAGCACTTGCCGCCAGCACTGGCCGCCAGCACAGGCCGCCAGCACTTGCCGCCAGCATTGGCCGCCAGCACTGGCCGCCAGCACTGGCCGCCAGCACTGGCCGCCAACACTTGCCGCCAGTACTTGCCGCCATCACTTGCCGCCAACACTTGCCGCCAACACTTGCCGCTAACACTTGCCGCCAACACTTGCCGCCAGTACTGGCCGCCAACACTGGCCGCCAACACTTGCCGCCAACACTTGCCGCCAGTACTGGGTGCCAACACTTGCCGACAGTACTGGGTGCCAACACTTGCTGCCAGTACTGGCTGGCAGCACTTGCCAACAACACTTGCCGCCAGTACTTGCCGCCAGTACTTGCCGCCAACACGCTGTTAGTCCGTATTTATGATGTTAATATTTAAATCCCCAGTAACAACAATGTTCCTATGTGAGTCGATAGTTTGAAGGTATTGATCAAGCGAGTCAATGAAACGATCTGCAGATACATTCAACTGAAGGAACACGGGTGAGTTTTAGTCAGTAAAAGTTTGACATTATTGGAGATGTTCTTCAGAAAGGTCAGTATGTAGTTTGGACGACGATAATGTTTACACATTATCGTCGTCCGAAGCTAATTATTATGTAAGGATCGATCGTATGTAGTTTCTGCCTACCCCCATGCAAAGAAAGCGAGAGTTTATGTATGTGTTCCTAAAGGTACACCATGCATTACTAGGTTAGGTACATCAAAATCCTTTAGGATCATAAATAATTATGAGATTTTCTTGTTAAAAGTTCAATTTTTATCCCAAGAGATCTCCAAATTAGTGCCCTAACTCTCTCCTTTCATGACATCGTAACAAGTCAAAAATCATCAATTTTACACCCAAATTCAAATACAAACACGGCATTTACATCCAAAAAACGGCGAACCTTCCCAACAACCTTCAGACGATTCAGTAGACACTATAACCATTTTATTTTCATTAATACAGGGGGTGATCCCTTCGACTTGTACTTACGTACGTGAGAACAGGGAAACATTCGGGTCCCGTAGAGATATTGTAACAAGGGTCTAACGGACCCAAAGACTCTCAAATGTACTTCTTAAACGGTTTGTATATGGTTGGTTAGGTTGGCCAACTTATTGGTTAGATATGTTGGGTGGTGGACGATCTCGTTTGGATGTCAATGTATATGATTAAAAAAAAATCCTAGCCATATTCAAGAAATAAGCCTTAATTCATTAAAATATTTTTGTCTATCTATTCAGCCCATAATTTCCTATTGCTGGGAAAAAAATTCCCATTCCCTTGTCCCCACACGTCTATTCATGGTCATTGCTGGCCAGTCCTTTCGGTAGGAGTCAAGATTGTCCCTCCATTTTCGTCTTCGACTGCTGCGATGTCGTTTAGCATCCAACAGGTTATGCTTTTAGCCTACAGCTCATCTGACATGCTACAAAACATTTAAAAAACGTAAACAATGCAAAGCCTTATATATTGTAAAAGACTGACATTATGATCATTATCTTTGCAGCCAAAATACGTCCACTGCTGGACATAGGCCTACCCCAAGCTCCTCCGTTTCGACCGGATCTGTGTTTCCCCCATCCAGCGGATTCCTGCGGTCTTTGCAAGGTCATTGGTACTGGAAGACGTAAAGTTGGAAAGTCTCCCACAAGGTGGACCGATGACGTTGTGAAAAGACTATTTTGAGGATAAAAAGCTTGGGATTGAACTGCTGCACTTTTGATAATTAAATTTGGACTTTTGTTATATTAAAATTTGGGGCTACCCAAATGTCCTATCTTCGGTATTGTTACAAAAACACTTTTGGAAAATAAATTGTAGCATTTCATGGCACCTGTGTGTCAGCCAAACATTGGGCAAGAGTCGTGGTAGTTCGGCCACCTGCAATGGCCAGTATAACGGACACTTTACGATCAACGGATGCCAACTCAAGTGGCGGAGTATTACGTACTTGTAATTCTATTTCTGTGGGTAGATCAATTTTATTTTTGGATTGGTTACATTTTAGGGTGATGATAGAAAAATATTTTTTCTATTCTATTATTGTACGAGTACTTTAGGCTGGTTCTTTTTTTATTTGAAGAGGTTATGTTTTAGGGGCGTGCTTGTTTAAGGATCCGTGTTTTGAGTACTATTGAAATGTGGTGATGTTTGCTTTTCCGATCTGAGAAGAAGACATTTAATGGTTCGCACTCACAGTCAAATACTTAATAAAGGATTCACGTTGAGTTTATACGCCATGCACACTATTTGCATTACATTACACGATACGTTACATTATATTACACACGTCTGGATCCAGCTTTTAGATGTTCCAGTTCAGGGCAATTTTGTTTTGGATAGATGTTTTATACTAAAACCAGACATTTTCTGAATATCAAGCCAGAATGTAAAAACAAAGTCCAGAATCCCATTAAAAACAGATTCATCCGTCATCAAATCAAAAACAAATTAAAAGAAAGAACATGAAAAGAAAGACAATAAACAGACTCACTCAAACGTGTTCGCGTAACAAACATTAAACTCGGCAATATGTTTAACAAGATCATTCTTTTTTAACCCTTCTCAGTAGCATTGTATTACATAATTAACCCTGTCGTGGTTTCAACCCTAAACAGAAGGCCGAATGATAAATTGGACCCTCCCCCCCTTCTATGAGAAGAGGCAAAAAAGGACAGTTTGGCGGTTGATGTCGTAAATAATTTCGCTTCTTTGTCTTTCGAGGCCTTTAATTGAGTTTTTGTTTGGAGATAGTAAGCCTATGAAAGTCGTGGGGTAAGTGGGAGTGGGGTAACACCTACCTTTGTAAGGATTTTTGGGTCAGCGTGCCAGTTTTTCAGAATGTGGGTAGATAGGTATAGTTTGTCGGAAGATTAGTAGGGAGGAAACTTCGTAATGTAATGCCTGGTGAGAATGCATTGCATATATGAATGTGATGTGTTTGATGTGATGTGGGTAGAGTGGAGTAAAATTATACAATTAGGTCTGGAAAGAAAGTATGCAAGGGAGTACCTATATGTTAGTGCAGACATCGACGGGCAAACCTAATATCAATTATATTAATTAAGGAGAATCTAGTCGCGGGCTCGAACTCACTGGTGGGCCTGGCTAAAAAACAACGCTGTCTCACCAGCAGGCTTAGCTCGAGAACCGAAAACAACCGTTTTGTCGTCGGTAGAGTAGACGAAAATGACGTTTCCGTATAGACAATTGACAGTTTTGTACTGAGAAATGTAGACATGAAATTTCTATTCTACAGTAGAGTAGAAATAAAAACCGACATGCTAAGCCTGTAGGCATCGTCTCCGACAGAGGAAGTATCAGTGATGAGCAGTTAGACGCTAGTCTACACGCACAACGTTATTGAGTGAAATGCAGGATTTATTTATAGTAAGACAGGTGCGTAAAAAAATCAGAAAAGTCTTTCGGAAGATCGGGTTTTATGAAAAAACCACTGAATAAATCTACCGGCAAAGTTCAATAAACTTTATTGCTCATTGTACCGAATTGGTTTTGGAGATTTAATACTTCTTTTATTATTTAAGCATGCCCATCGTAGAGCTTGCCCACCTCGTCGAGCAGCACGATGGGCCGGTAAGCGGACGGAGAGTCCGCGGGGCGCCCCGGCTTCTTGATGAGGACTAGTTTCCCCGTCTTTCAGTGACGTGGGAACTGGCCCTCCTCCAAGTATGCGCTTAGGAGCCCTCTTAGTCGAGGCTCGAGAGCCTCCAAGGCCAGGACCCAGGCTTTTCCAGGCAAGCCGTCGGGTCCTGGGGCGGTATTCTTGGCATTCAGCCTACGTACCGCCACTCTCAATTCAACCTCGGTCACCTCTGGAGTAAGGGCCAATGCCTGCCAGGGGTGCGGGTTGTTCGAAAGAGATACCGCGGCCCCTGACACACAGGTAACTGAGGTAACACTGGTGGATTTTAGTCAGTAAAAGTCTGACACGCCCTCCCGCTCTACCCAGAGCGGGAGAAGTTATTTGATGATTTCCCACCCAAAACAAAAAAAAAAAACATGCTCATCGTTGGGTAAAATTTACAAGAAAAACTATTTTTTGTTGGCTCTTAACTTTTCAGTATTGGGTGCTATGTATTCAGTACCTACATGATTGTAATCCTCCCTGCGTAGAAATATTTTTGCTATAAAAAAGAAAAATGCTGTTCCTTACATTTTAACCGCGCAGGTATAATACTTTTATATGACACAGCTAATATTTCTTTAGTAACCGACGAAACGTTTCTACGCAATGGGTTTCAAAACCATCATAAATATCGTAGGTAGTTACTGCAATGCTAAGTTTGGTTGATTGCAGATTTACTTATCAGAGAATGAGAACCGGGATTCAAAGAAACCTGAGCGACTTCGAGGCTTATCTACTTCATGGTTTTTCACGAAAGTTGATGATGATAAACTGTTGATTCGTGGGCTATCTGGTAACCTCGAATATCGTAAACAATTGAGATGAGGAGTACATTGCTTTAATGTATATAACAAGGCAAGAAGGACTTGGACCTTTGTTCAGCAGTGGGCCAGTATAATTAAAAAGTTCTAGTTTGAATAAATTACTCTTGATTTTGATTGATTTATAATATGTAGTGATTAGCTAGAAAGAATTCTAATTATACTCCCTCATACTTTTTAAAACGTCTCTAACATTTTAAATAAAATTTGTGCGTTCCAACTAACAATTACACTGAAATAAGATTTTTTGTGACTATAATTGCGTAATAAATTGTTTGCGTGCCACACTGAAACCTAGGCAGACTGAGAATGTTCGTGACTACAACTGTGTTAGTCAAAAGTATAATTTACCTGTTCCAATTTGAAAAATTTACGGGTTTTTTTTTGGAATTATGACTAGAATTTATTTTTCTTAAGAATGTGAATGTTATTACGTTTGTTGTTGCTGAATAATTCGATTTTTATTAATTTGGAATAGTGTATTTTACAGAAGCAATGATGTTCGTTATGAAATTATATGTGGAGACGTTATTACGACAAAATATTAAACTGCTTATATCTAACAGCGTTCCCAGTCTGCATACAAAACATTAATCCAATATTTTCACTTTTTTTAGTATAGTCACTCAAATAGCTAGTCAGCCCATCACTAGTTTTTCATTTATTAAAAAAAACTCATTTTTAGCCGACTTAAAAAAAGAAGAGGTTCTGAATTCATCGGAATCTTTTTATTTTTTATGTATATTCCCCGATGACCTTGTGAGAGCCACAGGAGTCCGCTGGATGCGGGAAGCACAGAACCGGTCTAAGTGCAGGAGCTTGGGGGCGGGATGTTCCCCGATTACTCGAAGACGCCAGAACCGATTTGGAAAATATTTTTTTTAGTTTAAAAGGTTATACTTCCCAGGTGGTCCCATGGTCATCAGGTCAGAATCTGATGATGGAACCCTGGAGAAATCGAGGAATCTCTTCATATTTTATAGGCACACTGGTTTGCATGGTACGTAGTGGTATACGAATTGGTGTGACGTAAGTACCATAACTAAAAAGTGTAAAATAAAAACTTTTTATGCTTGTGAACGGGTGCTGCTTGTGGTGACTGATCGTCTTGCTGTCCATGGTTTTGTTATTGTTATTAGTAATTACTTGCTATTTATTTTACTTCGAAGGTCCTAGTTCAACATGTGCTACTTTTTTTTTTGAGGGTGGGAAATCATCAAATGACTTCTCCCGCTCTGGGTGGAGCAGGAGGGCGTGTCAGAATTTTACTGACTAAAACCCACCCGTGTTCCTTCAGTTGCCTGTGTGGCAGAGGCCACGGTATCTCTTTCAAACAACCCGCACCCCTGGCAGTAAATGTGTTAGATACTTCACGTTAAATCTATATGAACATAATGCAGCATTGCATATGTAAGCGGGCACACTTTTTATGCCTGGACGCTTTTATGTGGGTATTGAGTTCTGTTTACGTTTGTTGTTTTGTTTTTTATTATTTATATCTGCTTGAGTTTAGTTATTATGTTTTGTTGGTATATTGGCGGCTAGCTGACATATAGCAAATATTTTAATTTTATGTTTTGTGCTAAGTAATGTTAATTACTTATCTATTATTGTATAGAATCAAGTTCTTCTAACTTAGCAGACAGCTATGCTGCTGGGGAGTTTGTTGCGCCACTTCTTCTTCACAACTAAAGCACTAGGAAGTGGTGAAGGGCGAGCGTTTTGGGGGACTGTCTTATGTAATTTTGACGTTCAAAAGATGCTGACTCTCAGCCTAGTTTGAAAAAATGACTTTTGATTTTGGCTATGGAAGCACTGCACTTCTCCCTGTTTACACATTGCTACAAAATGATCTTGTTTCAATTTGTCTTCTTTTTGGAAAACCTTTGTCATATAAAAGAATGACAGTACCTGTATGATTGGTTTTAATTTGTAAATCTTCATCCATTATTCTCACTGCTCAACATACGAAGAAATGGTTATGGGAATACGTTTATGAATTATACAACCGTAAAACACGACCACAACAAACACAACCGAACCAACGCAACATCTATTCTATTCTATTTTTAAATATGGCAAGCAAAGCCGATGTCGACTATTCTGCCAATGTCGAAAGTGAATTGGAAAAGCATGTGTGCATTATAAAAATAAAAAAAATAATTAAAAACAAAACGATATCAATCTTCGATTATACAGTTGGGCTTAACTGTTGATCTTGTGAGGTTAGTACTGGACTGAAACAAACAAAGAATAAATGAATTACATGCTTATAATAAAAATTGTTAGAACATTAAAAATCCATTATATACACAATAAACACAGATTGGGGGAACAAATCATAATTTTATATTATTGTGACGGATAAAAATCATCAGCGCCACAAGCAGTTCAGGAGAGGCAACGCAACATCAGTACAAATTTTTCGATACGTCACTCGCAATACTGTCAGTTAAAATTTTTTTGACTGCTACCCTCAGAAAAAATGTGTCTTCGAATTAACTAATTGTTGCTAATATAAAAAAGTACATTTAATTGGAACAGTAGTGTTTTATTTATGTAACATGATTAATTTACGTGTTGTTATTTTAGAAGATTTACATTCATGTATTGGGACTAAATAATAAGTACTTAAGCGTAGTTTACGCCTACGGTTTTTGTTTTGACACCATTGTGATAAAATTCACACTCATTTTGAAAAGTGCATATTTTGCGAAGTGCGTATTTTGCAAAGTGCCCTCTGTCCTCAGACTCGAACGATTTCCTCCCGCTTACTCCAGCACATTTCCTTATCGGTCGACCGCTGACTGCGCTAATCTGCGGGAACCTGATGACGATCGAGCCTACGAGTCTGGGACGCTACGACCGTGTGGAGCAACTAAGACAATATTTTTGGCAACAATGGTCGAAAGAATCAAAAGTCAAAAGTCATTTATTCAAACTAGGCTGAGAGTCAGCACTTTTTGAACGTCAAAATTACATAAGACAGTCCCCCAAAACGCCCGCCCTTCACCACTTCCTAGTGCTTTAGCTGGGAAGAAGTGGCGCAACAAACTCCCCAGCAGCACAGCTGTTTGTTATGTTGGAAGAACTTGATTATATACAATAATAGCATATAATTAATATTCAACAATAAATTAAAATTTAATTGATAAAAATGAAAAAAAAAAATGGTTTATGCAGTCAAGTTAAATAAACAATGATATGAAGTAATTCATATGACCTGTCAGTAGTTAAGTTAATTCTGGTGAAAGAACACAAACGTTGTCTTGAGTTAATTCCAGCGACCAACAATTCTTATCGTTTAAGTAGCTGTTGACAGAATAGTATGCCTTCGAACAAAGATTTGATTTTACTTTCGCTTTAAACGCATTCAAATGTAAATCTAGCAAAGAAGAGGGAAGCTTGTTATAAAAGGTTATAATACCAAGGCCAGCAAATGAGTTATGAACTTTATGAAGCCGGTGAAAGGGAGCACGTAGTTTGTCCTTATTTCTAGTATTAATATATATGTTTCAGAGCTCCAACAACGAACAAGATGGAAGGTCAACAATGAGGACATCACACCAGACAGCTTAGTTCTTATCAAAGAGGAGAATGCTCCACCACTCAAATGGAAATTGGGTCGAGTAACGCAAGTATTCCCCGCAACTGATGGAATGTCCCGTGTAGCTGAAATCCGTACAGCGCACGGCATCATACGGCGATCGTTCTCAAAGATCTGCCCGTCACTTTGAAAATAATCAAGAAGCTACAGCAACGAGTACATCTTGTTGGAAGACTACATCCCGGTACTTCCAAGGCGGCCGGCATGTGCAATATACCTACAACGCCATCAAGCGGCGAATAGCGCAAGCATTCCGCGGCGTGAATATCGTGCAATCTGCCAGTGGGTGGCAGCACCGTCGCAACCAACTTCACTCTCCACGAAAAGTCGTTTACGGCTATGTGCATCTCTCATAGAAATTTTATTGTAATTTAAAGAAAATATACGTTTATATTTAAGCCCATAATAAAATACTTCATTGAAGACATCCTTGCTCTTAACACATAGGGACATAGGTAACAGTCCAAACATTTGCACATTCTGCGTCAAACCCTGTAGTGTGTTTTTTAAAACAATTTATATACCATGTTTAATGCAAATAAATATTATTTCTATTTCGAAAACAGCTGGGATGACCTCTAGAAACCGAGTATTAACCTCATCACCTCACAAAGCTAAGCGAGTGTTCTGTTTAAATTTCTCCTTGAAATGCATGAAGCTAATACTGGTTATAAATTAATTTCTCATGTTATAACTGAGTCTAGTGAGATTAATATTGTATCAGGAAAACCTTTTACATTGTTATGCTGCGTTTGAACGTTTGAAGCGAGCACCGCAGGAGAGTTACTCGCCTTAATGAAGTTGTGGTTTGTGAAATTTAAGTGACAGTTTGGACGTAGGAAGTAGTTTTGTGATATTGATATAGGGCAATACTACTGTTACAATTTAATGACAAGTTTGCCTTGTCGAAGGGGCTTTAACTTTCATACACATACTGACACTGTAACCTGAGGGGCAAGAACATTTTTACAGTCAGACCTCAGTCTCGATGTTTCAAAAATACCTCGATTTTACCTTGATACATTTTTGACAAGTTTTTGATCGTCGCCGAGATGAGACCGCGACTAGATTTTGAACGTTTTTAATTACTAGAATTGGCCCTTTGATCACTGATTTGGAAGAAAATTGTATTTGAATATAAAATATGGGCAGGTCTATGAAAAATTAAGAAGTGTGTTCAATAAATTGTTGTTGTGTACCTACAGACACAATATTTTCATTTATATCACCATATTTTGAGAACAGTGGTGACCCAGTGGTTATGGTCGCGGTTTACGAGTATTAGGGCATAGATTCTAACTGAGACAGGTGCTTTAGTTTGTGTAAAATAACTCATCACCGCTGCTTTCAAAACGGTGACAGTTCTAGAACAAACGAAATCGAAGACATGCGACATCTAAGAACCTACCCGCACTGGGCCCACGTGGCGGACTACGGCCCACTCCCTATCACCGAGAGGAGGCCTGTGTCCCAGCAGTGGGAACATTATAGGCTGATTTATGCTATCATGCATCATATTTCACTATTATTTTAGACGCTTCCAAATTATTTATTGTGTAGGAGTTCTTGGGTGTGAATTCGAAAAACATACCAGCAAACTCCCACCCCCTGCCTCGCGCACCTCATGGGCTCGGCTTCGTGTACAGTCGTCTTAAATCCAGCTAAACTTCACTGCACCTTTATTTCCACAGGTGTTGGTTAATGTTATTGATCGTATCTTGAACGGGTGGTAGCACAAAATCACAGAAGGACCATTTTTTTGAGCCGATTAGTTGAAGTGAAAAAGCACGCGGTAAGTGCGGCGCCACTGTCGCCCTTCGTAGACCAATCGGATTGCTCAGCGTATAGGCGACAAGGAAGCCGACAACTTAATCAAATCAAACCATTTTTACTACACGCAAAGGCTTGAGCGCCCGTTGTGGGATGAAAAACTGGTTTTTCTGCTATTCTCTTTCTAGATCAACTTGACAGTTTGAATATGATTATAAATATTTATAGCCAGCCTGTACATCTTAAGGTCGTCTTTTGCAGACAACCTTTCCAGTACCTACATCATCATCACCACTTGGTGTTAAAATCATCATCCACCCAGCCTTTTTCCAACTACATTGGGGTCGGCTTCCAGTCTAACCGGATGCAGCTGAATACCAGTACATATTTTACACGTAGCGGCTGCCTATCTGACTTCCACAACCCAATAACTGGGTAATACGATACCCCTGGGTAGGACTGGTTGTCAGACTCGGGCTTATGACGACCCGTAAGTAACGACTGTCAAAGATCCACGAATGACATCCGGGACCAACGGCGTTTTTTTTGTGGGTGGCAAATTGGCAAATCATCAAATAACTTCTCCTGCTAACGTGCTTTCCGAGGCACGGAGGGGTCTTGTTATGTAAAGATGCTCTCCTATCTATGAACCAACCGCGACAAGCGTAGCTTAACCTGATCGATCGACCAGTGCAGCTGATCCCCAATCCTCTCTTGCTACTTGGTGTTAATTTACCAATTTGAATTCCACTAGCTCCAGTAACTATCCTACTAAACGAGGCACGACTCCTGCATGGGTAATCATTCTCACTTAGCTCCACTCCAGCTCCCATCAGGGATTCAAACGAAATAAGAAATAAAATTAAATGTACTTTATTTCACACATTATTTTAAAAGCATAATGCTGTGCTCAAAGCACACTTAGCTTCCTAGTTGAGTACTTTGTACTGTATAATGTAAACTGGAATGAACTGTTTTCAGTTAGTGGAGCGCTGGACTTGGAATGCAAAAACAATGATGGGTTTAAACCGGTCTTAACATAACATCACGCCTTGTTTTTCCAAAAGGTTGTGCACAGGTTTACCTATCAGTGGCGACGGGTCAATACGAGATCAAAAATCAATTTAAAAAGAAAATTAGTCAATCCGCCTAGCACTCTTTCAAATATTTTGGGGTCGGCTTCCAGTTTAACCAGATGGGGCTTAATTTGTTTATAGCTAGGTATGATAATTGTTTTTTTTTTCAACAGTAATTCACATCATCATCATCTGCCTAGCCTTTTCCCAAATATGTTGGGGTCAGCTTCCAATCTAACCGGATCCAGCTGAATACCTGTATTTTAATGGAGCAACTGCCTATCTGACCTCCACAACCCAGTTACTGGGTAATACGTTTTACTTTCAAAGAGTTGTACTTAAATGCAACTACAAGTTTGTGATGCCAGAAATAGGTTATTAAAGTAAGCAAGAAGCTCTTTAACTCGGCACCTCGCAGAATACGGAACGAAGATGGCTTTAATTACATCCTGATATTGCGCTGCACCGTACTTTGAAAGTACTTGGAGGCAAAATTGTATGTAAGGTAAGTGGTGTTACTTTTGATTTCCCCAGAAGTGAGCACCACCTTCACCATCTTCTACTAGTGCTGTTGGAAGATTGTTTTGAACTTGATATTATAGGCGATTGAACGAAACGATTGAAAACGAAGTTGTTATTTTTTCAATGCATGTGAATTACTTACTGTGTAAAGCACGCTGTTGGTCCCGGCTGTCATTTGTGGATCTTAAACAGTCGTTACGGGTCTGTCAGAAGCCCGAAAGTCTGACAACCAGTCTTACCAAGGGGTATTGTATTATCCAGTTACTGGACTGTGGAAGTCAGATAGGCAGTCGCTCCATGTAAATTACAGGTATTTAGATGCATCCAGTTAGACTGGAAGCTGACCCCAACATAGTTGGGAAAAGGCTAGGCAGATGATGATGTGAATTACTGTTGAAAAAAAAAACAATTATCACACCTAGCTATAAAAAAATTAGGTACAAAACTTAGTTATTTATTTCATATTGAATTTTTGCAAATTTTTATAGTAAAAATACTGTAATATGTGTTGCATGGAATAAACAGGGCTTAAAAAAAAAAAATTGTTATTGTAGGCGATTACTGGTATTTTTTTTTTATTGAAGCTAGAATATCACAAAGTTGCCGTCAGTCAGAAATGAAATGAAATTAAATGAAATGTTTATTTATGTAAATAGATCTTAAAATATACTTTTACACGTCAATATTTTAAAAACTAGATGGCGCCGGCATTTCCTAGCTGACTGTTCCCTGAGAAGAAAAGCCGAAACAAACTCAGAGGTCATGGTCTCTTTTAAAGTCGAAACATTATATTATTTGAATTTTATGTGAGTCTAACAATGCAGGGCAATGTCTGGAAAAGCCTTTTGAAGAAAGAGCCATTGCAGCTTTGAGCTGACCTGTCTCAACAGACGGCATGTATTTAGCAGTCACCGTGTAGCTCAACCCTATTTTAGGGAGCTCAACGACCCGTCACAAGACGCTATCAGATTTGCAGGACATTTGCGTAGGCCATTTGCAAAATGCTCAAAACCACCAGACGTGTTATAAAGTCATGTGTTCAATCTAGCCTGCATAGTAATCACATTCAGTTAGTTTTTTCTTTAAATGTCATTAAAACTAATGTCACGTAGATCAATACTTAAACATAAAATGTCAACAGTATTCTATTAACACTTATCATATATAATAGTTTGTTGCTTGAGGGTACATTGGAGCTCCCCGCCCTGGGACCTCAAGGCGAAGGTACTCGCGTCACTGTATCGGTGGCGCGAGGACTCGAGGGCGCGGGGCGAGTGGCTGATGCAGCGACAGTTGGAGTTGCGTCGGTCACAGCTTCGCGCAGCCCTGGTGGCGGAATGGCGGGACAGGCTTTCACGCCCTACCGCCGCCCCGCTACCATCGGGGCGGTCCGGCTAGTGCTCGAGCGCTGGCTCGGGAGGAGGCACGGCTCCCTGTCGTTTCGGGTGACACAGGTGCTGTCGGGGCATGGTTGCTTCGGGAAGTACCTGTGTCGCATAAACAGAGAGCCAGGGACGCTCGGTGTCACCACTGCGTCGACTGTCGGGAGGACACGGCGTGGCACACGCTGGCAGAGTGTGCCGCTTGGGAGTAGCCGCGCCGTGCCCTCATCTCAGGAGTCGGCAGTGACCTGTCGCTGGCGGCCGTTGTCGACTCGATGGTCGGCAGCGAGGAGTCCTGGGACGCGGTGGTATCCTTCTGCGAAACAGTCATGTCGCAGAAGGAGGCTGCAGAGAGGGAGCGGGAGATTGCTTCCGCTAACCCAATCCGCAGCAGACGCACCGGGCGTCGGCGGAGGGCGGACAACGCTCTCTTCCAGACCCCCTACATGGGTCCCGGGGCAACGGATCGAAATCCGTTGCCCCCTACTTCTTAGGGCCCGAGATGGCGGCGCGTAGTGTTCCACGCGTGCCTCTCTATGACGTAAGGGGGGAGTTTAACACCTCACTCCCCCCTGTCGCGAGGTGACCCGCAAAGGCAGGCCGGCACTAGCCGGGGATCGCGGAAGTCACTCTAGTTCCCGTGATCCCCGGTACAAGTGAGAGACGGAAGACCGGGGTGGTTTTAGTCAGTAAGAGTCTGACAGACCCCTCTGCCCTCCCTGGGGCGGAGGACATCCATGAGGATTTCCCCCCGTAATAAAAAAAAAGGGTACATTGGAGCAACTTAACTAGTCCCAAGCTTTTTTGTCAACCAAGTAATCTTTAACTTTATAGAAACCTTTTTGACAGAGTTTCTGTTTAATAAATGATTTTATTGAAGCTTAGTTCTTTAACATGGCTTGGGAGTTTATTGTAAAAACGAATACTTTGGCACTTAAATGAATTACTAATTTTTTGGAGCCTAGTCGTGGGCCACAATAAGTAAATCTTTATTTCTAGTATTTATGCTATGAACGTCGCTGTGTTTAGAATATAGATTAATGTTCTTTTTAACATAAATTAGATTCTCATATACATATTGAGATGCGACTGTCATTATATTTATTTCCTTAAATTTATCCCTCAGTGAATGTCTACAACTTAGGTTATAAATTGCTCGAATGGCTCGTTTCTGCAGCACAAATATAGCCTGAATGTCGGCTGCATTTCCCCACAGCAAAATGCCGTACGACATTACACTATGGAAATAACTAAAATATACTAATCGAGCTGTTTCTACATCAGTCAAATGACGCTGCAAATGATGGCTGCAGAGCTTAGCCGCTTCGACAATTTAGTTACGTATGGGCCCCACTGTAGCTTCGAGTCCAAAGTAATACCTAAAACACAGTGGTGTCCACAAGATCCAATTCCGCCCCATTTACTAATACATTGGTGGTTTTCACCTGCTTAACGTTAGGTGTCAGAAATCGAATGCATTTAGTCTTTTTCTCGTTTAATAGTAAATTATTAACACTAAACCAATGCACTATTTTAGCAAGAGCATTATTTACATCGTCAGTAACTGTCTGTCGTCGTTTAAGCTTAAATGAAAGTGATTTGTCATCTGCAAATAACACTATTTCATGACTGTTCTTTAAAAGACAAGGTAGGTCGTTTATATATATGAGAAATAAAAAAGGGCCAAGAATTGAGCCCTGCGGAACTCCCATAGTGACAATAGAGCCTGGGGATCGCTTGCCGTTAACGTCCACTCTTTGGATCCTATTATCCAAATAAAAAATAAGAAGATCCAAGGCAGTGTTTGTAACACCATAGTGATGCAATTTCCTGACCAACGTTTCACGTGAAACACAATCGAAAGCCTTAGACAAGTCACAAAAAATACCTAGGGCATCGTGTGACTTCTTCCAGGCTTCATAAATATGCGTAAGAAGCTCAACACCAGCGTCGGTAGTCGAGCGACCCCTTGTGAAACCGAATTGTTTACTGTTTAATAACTTATGTTTATTAAAATGTCTTTGCAACTAATCTAGAATCAATTTTTCAAATATTTTACTGAAGGTGGGAAGCACAAAAATTGGTCCAAAGTTCGTGGGGTCTGATGTGTTGCCCAATTTAGACAAAGGTATTATTTTACTATTTTTCATTAAGTCAGGAATTACACCACAATCAATACATTTATTAAAAATAATTGCCAATTCAGGCGCTACAGTGTTAATTATGCATTTTGTAACCCCTACGGAATTTCCCCATAGATCAGCAGTTTTTTTAACATTAAGCGTATTGAAATTTTTTATAATATATCTAGCACTAACATATTCGAAATTAAATTCATGGTTACAATTAATATCAACGTTTTCCCTCAAAAGGGACTTGGCTACAGTGGGTGAAGAATTTAAAGTTTTGGTTGAGACTGGAATATCAGAAAATAAATTTTAAAAAACTGTGGCAACTTCTAAATCTTTTTTTAATAACTGTATTGATAATATTAAGGCTGTAGTTACTACTACGCTGCATAACTCTTTCAGTCTCCTTATTTATAATTTCCCAAGTCGTTTTTATTTTATTTTGACTATTTTTAATTTTTGAGCTTAAATATCGACACTTAGCTTCACGACAAACTTGTTTGAATAGTTTGGAATAGTTCTTAACATATTTATAAAATTCTTTGTTCTTATTATAATTTCTTTCTTCATACAGTTCAAAAAGTTTTATTCTACTAGTAAATATCCCTTTAGTTGCCCATTCACTGAAGGTTGCAGAACCATTAACTGAGATCTGCTTGGGTATAAAAGTTGAGTTAAATTCTGTACATTAAATAGCAAAAAAAGAATTGTACAGTTCATTAGGATCATCACTAACAGGCAAGTAGGGTAATTTACTATTGAGTTTATTTTTAAAGCTCTCCAAGCGACCTGCAGTTTTTGGCACTATAGTGATAAGTCTCTTAGCCACTTTTTTATCTTGCTTATTAAATGTAATCAGTTGTCCACAGTGGTCAGAATCTAGTCGACTTATAATCTTTTTATTAATAGGTGAAATGTCAGTAAATATATTATCTAAACATGTAGCTGACGTGGTAGTTATTCTAGTAGGCTCTAAAAATATATAATTTAGGTTATATGACTGAAATATTTTTTAATTTTTAGGCACATTGACGAGTCCTCTAATAAATTGAAATTAAAATCACCACATACAATTATATTTTTGCCCAATTTACCGAGTTTCTGTAACACATCATCCATGATACTCTCAAAGCAATCATAAATCGATGATGGTGGCCGGTATACAATCAATACAACAAGCTGCTCCAACTCCACACAAGCTATTTCTATAGTCCGCTCTACACAGAGGCTCACAATATCTTTACATTCTTTGAATTTAAGTTGTTTAGTTAACAGTATCAACGAGCCACCATGTATTGTATTTTCTCTGCTTAACGAACTACCAACCTGGTGATTACTGAAATTAAACATGAACTGATGGCTTTTTAACCAATGTTCTGTAATGCATAAAATATCAATGTGGTTACAGTTCATGAATAATTCAATTTCAAGGTGTTTTCTCAACATGCCTTGAATATTTTGGTGCACCAGGTTAACTGTGTTAGAACTTATTCTGACATTTTGATGATTTGAATTTAATGTATTTAAATTTCAATTATCTCCATTAATTATGCAAGAGGTTTCCTCTATTGTCTCAACTTCTAATTTAAATTAATATCAGCTTGTGTAGCCAAGTTATTGGCTGAATCAATTAAAAAGTCAGAGATTTGCTCAACAGTAGCAACAGGTTTAGTAGCCAATCTCTTGGCTGGTAAATCAATAAAGAAAAAATATAGCGGTAAAGCTATTTGTCTTTTCAAGCAGCGTGGTAAATACAATTTGTATTTTGTCACATATACATATTTACTAACATACTTGTTAGTGTCAATTACATGCAAATTATTATCGTTTAATGTCATATTATTTAACATTATATTTAATTTGTGCCTAAAATTATTTTCTTTCTGTGGCAAACTGCTACTATAAGGAAATGTAAACATCACAATCTGTCTTAAGTTGAGTTCAAATATTTTGTTAATGTAATGAAGCAGACTGTCCTGATTCACACTTCCTCTGTCACTAATTAATAAGATCAAAGTAGTGTCCTGGTGGAAATTTAAAGTAATAATCTTTGTCACTATATCAGCATAACTTAAGCCAGGCATACAATAATTAGTAACTGACTGTCCCTTGCAAATGTTTGATAATAACTGCCCCATGTCTTTTCCAATTTCATTACTAAATATCACATTATCACTATTTATTTGAGTTTTTACACTGTTAATAGATTTTATATTAACTTTAGATATTTTGGGGGAACCAACAGAGATGAACCCTTGTTGCAATGACACATTCGAGTCAAACAAGCCGGTGAGGGTTGACTATCAGACAAGCTGTTGTTGGTCAATGATGAACACACACAACACAGGAACATGAACTAGAAGTCACCAACTCATTAATAGCCAGCATGTATTCCCTCATTTGCATTTCTGAGATTTTATATTTATTTGTCATTGATATTTATATTTTATTAAGATTTTCAATTTCAAAATTTAGAATTTGAGTGTCATTTTCATATTTTAAAGAATTGTTTTTACATTTTTTGGAATAAAAATCTAGTTTATCTAATAATGAAAGGCGTTCCCTATTTAATTTAACATTTTTTATAAAGAATTTCTGTCTATGAACTAGTTTTTTAGTTTTTCTAATAAACTTGTTGATTCTTACATATTTTTTCAATTTGTTTCTGCTACGTTTGACTACCCTTGTTGAGTTATTGGACTTAGTGTTCTTCTCTTGGTCGCATGTCAGATCTATAGTGACTGCGGGTTGAATATCAATTGCAGCAGAAACCGTAGTTGGGGCAATGACCACCAGCTCATCGAACAGACTTTGGTTCAACGAGGCAGTGATGTTATGTTGAGTGCATTCTAATTGTGAAACTTTATCGTTTGCTTCATGAAGCTGTTTTTCTAAATTCCGTATGCGGTTAAGAGCAAACTCATATTCGGAACTGCACTGGTTGAACCGGTCCACAATGAGCTGAAGCCTATCCTGAGCATCAGTGGCTTCAGTGTATTGTATATGTAACTGAGCCATTCTGATTTCATGTTGCAAAAAGGAACCACCTTTTTAACAAATCCATTACTTCCCTTTCATTGTCATCAGCTTCCCTCAACAATCGGTCACACAACTCCCTAAAAACCTGGAGTTTGCTCAAAGCCTGGGTGAGTTTAGCCTCTTCCTGGCGAGCATAGGCTTTACGGGTCATAATCATGATTAGAAAAGGGAGAGGAAACAGAGATCAAAAGAGAAAATAGTAACAAAAACTATAGCAAGGTTAAAGGATGAACGAATAACAGCGATAAAGAAAAAAAACCATCACCAGAAAAGGCATCATCAGCTCGGCACGGTGGCGTTTGTGCACCGTCTGCCTGGCGAAGCGACGAGCTATAAGTGACGTCTCTTCCTGCTGTTTTTCCGTAGCTCTGACTGAAATCTACTGCTGTCGATAATAGATTATAGAATATTATAAAACTTAAGTCACCCTCCGCGTCTGTCTGTCTATTCGCGATAAACTAAAAACTACTGAATGGATTTTCATATCGAGGGGTGAAAGGCTATTTGTTTGAAGCGACATTTGGACGATATTGAGTTATATACCCAATTACTAACTCAATACTGTTTATAACTCAATATCGTGCAAAATGTCGCTTCAAACAAATAGCCTTTCACCCCTCGATATGGTTTTCACCAATAGAAAAAAAGAAACCATCATGAATAATTCTAATTATTCATGATGGTTTTTATTTTATTTTTTATTACTAAATGGGCTAGCTCTTGACCTCGATCACGCCTGATGGTTTAGGTGTATAATTTGTTACGGTTTAGTTTAAATTGGTTAAAGCGGAAAAAAGTGGTAAAAGTATCCTCTATGAGGTATGATTGCCTCGTCCGTCTAGTGACCGCAAGTGCTACAGCTGAGCATGATGTCCTGGATTCAATTCCTGGTTCGGGAGAACGGCAAAGTTTTATTAGGTTATTCCATGTTAAACTTCTAAATAGCAGCTCGGAGATTGGGCCCG
The DNA here is from genome assembly GCA_949091785.1 of Polymixis lichenea. Lineage (NCBI taxonomy): Eukaryota > Metazoa > Arthropoda > Insecta > Lepidoptera > Noctuidae > Polymixis > Polymixis lichenea. The sequence continues at coordinate 19,953,749 of OX420948.1, read as the reverse complement.
GTTAAAGGCAATAGGCTCGCTCCCGATTACATGGGACTTGAACATAATTGTCGAAATGTGGGTGTGCTATAGACACACCTCTGCCTAATCCTTCGGGGAATACTGGCGTGATGTTACGTTTACGAGCTTATGTATTACCTACAATAGATTTACGTAGAGCGAGAAATTTGTACTTAAGGTGAATCTTGTCGACATTTTTTCCATACAAACTTCGGGAGTGTAGTACTCCACTGTTCGGCGATGCACATCAAAAATTAAACATGGAAAGGTTTTGTCTCATTATTAATATTGTCTGTACGGAAACAGAATACTAAAATAAAAAACCATGAAAAAGTTATGAGGCAACAAAGATTCGTTTTTCTTGCAAATTTTACCTAAAGATGTTTAAGCGTGTTTAAGCAATAAAAGAAGTGTAAAATCTCCAAAACCAAGTCAGCACCGACAACGCTCACTTACTGAAAAGTTCAATTAACTTTATTAGTCATGAATTTATGCAGTGGTTTTTTCATAAAACCCGATCTTCCGAAGGACTTTTCTTAATTTTTTACGCGCCTGTCTTACTATAAATGATCCTGCATCTCACTCAATAACGTTGTGTGTGTAGACTAACGTCTAACTGCTCATCACTGATACTACCTCTGTCGAACGCAATGCCTGGTGAGACAGCGTGCTTTTCAGCCAGGGTCACCAGTGAGTTCGAGCTCGCGACTAGATTCCCCTTAAACTTTTAAATCCTACTAATTTTATAAATGTGAAAGCTTGTGTTTGGGTATTTCATTTATTTAATAGTATACATACACTAATAAACATTTAATTTGGTGCCAAAATAAACTCATTATAGTTTTACCGTGCATCAAGGTCATCGACTACATAATGTTATTATTATTTAGATGTTTATTGCTGAATCAAGCAACAACAGCAGAACGGATTTAAATTAAACTTGGCACGCAAATAGATTATAGCCTGGATTAACACATAAGATACTTTTTATCCCGGTATTAAGTTCCCGTGGGATATTTTTCGACCTCAACGTGGGCGAAGTCACCGGCTAAAGCTAATAGTCACTATAAATACAATAAAAATACAGTGCTTTTCCGTCACAAAATAAGGCTACCAATTATCATAAAGACGTTAATGTTAGCTATATAACAGTGTCTCACTGGTCTTCTGTGGAATATAATCTTATGTTGCGCTTTAGGCTGCGACCTATTCACAAGCGGGCGCGGGTAATATCAGCCTGGTGTATATGTCTGACTGGTAAATACCTCTTTTCATATAGAAAAGGCACGAGCATTGATTTCCACCCTTGCTCAAGACCGGCTGGTGATTTCAGACTTATATAGGGTGGTATGGCCATCGACGCATAACCTGACCGTGATTCTAGACCCGCTAGCGTAGACATTTTTCGTCGGTTATCAAAAAAAAAAAACCATTCATTACATAATTGGTAACTTACGTTGAAAGTTTTCGTCTGATATTTGAAAAAATAAATAACAGTTCCATACATTTTGCCCACGTAGTTTTTGCTCCTGTCTATGAAACAGCTGACTTTTTTATAATCGATGAAACATTTCTACGCTTGGGGATCTAGAATCATGTGCTGCAGTCATCATGGCTACAGTTCGCGTGTCAATGGAAATCTCCAACCCGTCTTGAGCAAGCTTGATGATCAATGCTTGTGCCATCTCTCAAGGGTTACTTGCGGGTTGGTGGATATCGCATGTCTTCGATTTTCATGGTTCTAGGATATTTTACTTCCGATGTTTTCATTCACCGTTTTGAGAGTAGTGGTTATGAAATTAAGTACACAAAGGAAATGACCTGTCTGGGTTCGAATTTATGACCTACAACTTGTAAATTTATGACCTACAACTTGTAAATTTATTACCTACAACTTGTAAATTTATGACCTACAACTTGTAAATTTATGACCTACAACTTGTAAGTCAGGGCCACCACTGCTTCAATGCTATTTTGTTCACTTTTTTTTAATTTTTGATACGTTTTGGATACGACAAGTCAGTACAAATTGATTTAGGTGTAAACTATAAAAGAAACTAGTAGACAAAATACGAAGAATACAGGTTTAATAACTTATATAACTATAGGTATAAACGCGGGCTATATATTTATATGGAGAGTACCACGGCTCAAAATGCAACATCCCATAACCAAGTATCATCAATGAAAAACTAAATTTCAAATACATGTGATTGACCCAAGTCGCACAACATGATGTATTGCGACTTTTTGCTCGTTAGTCGCTTCCGCTATTGCTCAGACCCGTTCCTAAGCTCGCTACCTCTTATCACTTCGCTAACTGTATTGCAGGTCGCAACCTAACACTCACAACTATTTGCTGACTACGTAATGAGAACTGCGGTCAGTTGAGCCTACCAGAAACCCTCGACAATATCGCAGAAATACTTGAATTTACCATCCATTGACGTTTAAGTTAAGCAAGTTGAAAGTGTAAGCAGAAGAAAACGCGCAATGTAGAAAGTTGTAAGAAAATTTGTGATGGGAACTGAAATGGTTGGCGTGCCTAGTTCAGGGTCGTTATAATTTCAAAAGTAAGGTAGAAATAGTCTCGGTATCATGCTAGTTATAAGGGTAGTGTAAGCGTTAACCTCTAACCTAATGTCAGCAGTTTGTTAAATTCGAGTTCTTTAGTTAAAGGGAAGTACTTTGACAGTTTGAGTAATTTTGTTTTGGAAAAATAAAACTAAAACAAATGACGGTTGAATTTTGTTGCCAGTGCCTTTTAAAAGGGTTGGTGGGACTTGGAAGTCACTTAGCTCGACAACTCATACAATTTTCTGTAATTTTCCGGGTTTGTTAAATTTAAGGGTTTTTATTAAGATAACCTTTGCCAGATGTGGCGATTATACACATGTAGAAAATATAGGTATGTCAAACAAAGGGTTCAGACTAAGCCAAGAGTGTTTCGGAAAATTATTCTTTTATCTTGATTTTTATTCTAAAATGTAAAATCAATTTCTATAGAAATTTACTCGTAAATTTTTCCTGAATTGTAAACAGCCTTCGATAGTTTCCGATTTTAGCTTTGAACTAAGAAAATAAAACTAAAATGTTCGTTTAAAAGCAGTAAGTTATCGTTTTCGAACTAGCTGCATTCATTAGCCTACAAATGAAAATGAATAACATAACATCACGCCGTCGGGCAGAGGTACCTATGTATAGTACACTCACATTGTTCCATGTAATAAAGGGCGAGCAGAGAGTCTACAGGTTTAAGTATCTTGGTCATATATTGACTCCCGACCTCGAAGACGATGATGACATTGAACGGGAGCGGAGGGCGTTGTCGGTTAGAGCGAACATGCTGGCTCGCAGGTTTGCACGTTGCTCACTTCCTGTTAAAATCACGCTCTTTCGAGCCTACTGCACTTCTTTTTACACGTGCAGCCTGTGAGCTAAATGTTCGCAAAGTTCGTACAGCGCTCTCCGCGTTCAATATAACAATGCATTTAGGATACTGGTGGGGCTGCCCCGTTTCTGTAGTGCGTCAGGGATGTTCGCAGATGCGCATGTAGATTGCTTTTATGCAACAATGCGTAAAAAGTGCGCTTCCCTAGTGCACAGGGTGTGGGGCAGCTCCAATAGTGTCTTAAGAGCGTTCATTCCACGGGTTGGCAACAATGCATTCATAGTAGGTTTTCGTGATTATTTAATTAATAGTATTTTTCACTTTTTAGGGTTTTTTTGGAAGTCGGTTGTTTATTTTTTTGAAAAAAGTTTTTTATTTTTCACTTTTTAGTGGTTCACATGTGCTTACCCCTTCACAGCGTACCGGCGTGATGTTATGTTATTAACTGGTGTAAACAATTGACAGACATGAGATTTCAGCAATCCCTGTCCATTTGCTATCATTTATTGAGGAGTTTCGTTGCCTATCTCTGAAGTTCTTCATCAGATCTTTACCAAATTGAAATGGAACCACTCCGAGAAAGTACTCTTCCAAAAACTACACAAATTGCTTCAAGTGTGCCTATAAAATTTGAAGAGTTCTCTCTATTTCTCCAGGATCCCATCATCAGATCCTGACTTGATGATCATGGGACCACCTGGGAAGTATACCCTTTCAAACAAAAAAAAAATAATCCAAATCGGTCCAGCCATCTTCGAGTAATCGGGGAACATACATTATTGAGAACCTCCTCCTTTTGGAAGTTGGTTAAAACTACAATATTTTTCAGCCAAGCACTAGATAAGTGGTATTTATATTTATTTTGAACATTTACTCTGTAATAAAACGATTTAATCGTATTGAGTAATGCAAATAGAAAATAATTGACGGTATGTAGATTTTTATAAGTAAGTACCAAAATAACTTAAAAAAATCGCATAAAAGCTTGAAAATACCAACGATCTAGTGCATGGCTGAAAAAAATATTTACTTTTGTTTGTTTTTAATTAAATAATCACGAAAAACCGCCAAAAATTCGCCGTTGTCAGCCCGCATGGGGAGAACGCTCTTAAGCATGGTTGCGAGTCGCCTGGACTGTGTATACGTGGGTCAATGTTGTGCCGTCTCTCATGATGTCGCAACGGTGACCAACCGTTGTTTCTTGTATTGTTTTGTGTATAGTTTGTGATTACTAACATAGTCGTTACTCGAATAAATACATATTCTATTCTATCCTATTACCATCAACTGGGCACAAATCCAGTCCTACATTCCTACTAGTAGTATTATAAATGTGAAAGTTTGTGAAGACGTTTGGATGTTTGTTCCTCAATCACGCAAAAATGGCTGAATGGATGTGGATGAAATTTGGCACACAGATAGTTTGTAACCTGGAATAATACATAGGATACTTTTGATCCCAGTAGTACGTTTCCGCGGGATGATTTCCGACCTCGACGCGGGCGAAGCCGCTGGCAAAAGCCAGTTGAAAATGAATGTTCCTGAATCATATATTTTCTTTTCTAATACGAAATAATTATATATCAGTCTAAACAACTTCGCAACGCTTGTACTCAATAAATTTTTCCCTTGTAAAATTACTGAAATATATTTATTATTACATCCAACTTTGTACTGACAAAAGTTGGGCCGTCCTAAAAAAAGACACTCCACCCGAAAACCGTCTTTAAAATTTTCTTGTACAAGGATGATTTTTGCTTGTAAACGTAACGGTATCGTGTCAGCTAGTCCCCCATATTTTCTGTTTTTTAAATGATGATGTAACGCTATGAATTTATGCCAGTCTCTAGACGTCAGAACAATTTTCTTTTTCAAGTGTTCGTTGCGAGAGTTTCAAGGATTCGGGTTCCGTGACTCGGAAACTGGGATAAGTACGTTAAGGTTTATTTATGCAGGTGGCTTTTTGAGTGCGTCGAGGAAATGTTAGACTACTTTTAATTACGACTACGTGACTTGTGTCGCAGTATAACTTAGTGTGTAACTTTTTCTCTGGAGGGGTATGAGTAACTTTTATTTTAGAGAAGCCTTTATAATATACAACCTTTAAGGGGAATCTAGCCGCGGTCTCGGTGGGCCGGACTAAAAAGCACGCTGTCTCGCCAGGCATCGCGTCCGACATAGGTAGTATCAGTGATGAGCAGTTAGACGCTAGTCTACACGCACAACGTTATTGAGTGAGATGCAGGATCATTAATAGAAAAACAAGCTCGTAAAAAAATAAGAAAAGTCCTTCGGAAGATCGGGTTTTATGACCAATAAAGTTTATTGAACTTTTAGATATTTGAGCTTCGTCGGTACCGACTTGGTTTTGGAGATTTCATACTTCTTTTATTACTTAAACACGCCTAAAGTTAAATTAGCAAGAAAAACTAATCTTTGTTGGCTCTTAACTTTTTAATGTCTTTTTATTTTAGTATTCTGCTTCCGCATAGACAATATCAATAACGAGATAAAACTATACCATGTTTAATTTTTTATTTAAATTGTCGAACAGTGGAGTAATGTACTCCTAAAGTTTGTATGGAAAAAATGTCGAATAGATTCACCTTAAATAAAAACTAAAGTTGAATTGGCTTACCGTAGTCCTGTCGGCGGTAACAAATGACAACATAAGCCCTTTACTGTGATCTCCTGGCTACATGAGCGAAGGCAATACTTTATTTTGACAATACCTATACAACGTGGAGCAGTGGTGGCCCAGTGGTGACGGCCGTGTCTTACGATTTGTTCGTCGTAGGTTCGAACCTAGGCAGGCACTTTTTGTAAAAAATATTTCATCACCACTGCTCTCAAAACAGTGAAGGAAAATATCGTGAGGATACCGATATGTCCCAGAACCAAAAATTCGAAGACATGTGACATCAACCAACCCGCACTGGGCCCGCGTGGTGGATCACATCCCACTCCCTCTCACAGTGAGGAGGCCTGTGTCTCAACAGTGCAGTCGGAACAGGCCGTCCGTGCCCGATTCGGGCACGGAAAGTCCGACCCGTCAAGCCGACGGCCGACTTACGCGATTTTTATCTTAATTTCATAATACTACTAAGGTGCGATAATTTCATTCTGTAGCCAGATAAATATTTTCACCGACTTACTAATTCCATAGCAAAAATATTGTGCGGCAAAATTAGAATAAAAGTTGAAAACGATGCCATTGTGACGATCTGTCAGATAACGGCGCGGGGCTTGACGGGTGTTGACGTCTTCGGTATTTGAAAGCTTAAAGCTAATAGGGAATATGCATAATTTTTTTTTATTTAATAAAATAATCATTTACATCTTTATAACATAGAAAAAAATACAAACAGGCTTGAAAAGAGTCAAATTATTTCTCAAATTGAAATTTTAAACATTGAATAAATTTGAGCCGTTCAAACGCCATCATTTAGTACGCGCTTTTGATGACGTCATTGGTTGTGTCCCGTGTTTGTTTATTATAGCGTTTCAGTTACTTCAGAATTATTTTCAGTTTTAATTACTATACATATCATGGAAGAAGTTAAAAAACCTTCTTACAAGTATTGTATGGTACCGAAGTGCAAAATCACTATTATTAGTACACCCGATAATGTGTTTTTTCGTATTCCACGCGATGCGAAAGCACGAAAAAAATGGTGTAAGACTATGAGAAGGGATAATGTATCTCCATTATCAGTTGTATTTTGTTGTGAAGATCATTTTAACATAAGTATGCTATATTTATGTACAGTTTCGTGTGAATTCGCTATTAAGCAGTAGAAGATTCGGTTTAAAACTAACATAACGTAGTTTACAAAAGTTCATTAAAAATTATCTTAAGAGCTTGCTTATTCCTATTAGTTTTACGAAATTTATTGGTTTTACGAAATTTTGATGATTGATGATTTATTTCAGGTTAAGAAAGATACAGTTAATTACCACTACATAGTATAAAACAAAGTCGCTTTCTCTGTCCCTATATTCCTATGTATGCGTAAATCTTTAAAACTACGCAACGGATTTTGATGCGGGTTTTTTTAATAGATAGAGTGATTCAAGAGGAAGGTTTATATGTATAATACACCGACCTCCACGCGGGCGAAGCCGCTGGCAAAAGCTAGTATTTAATATAACGTAATGGAACAGAAATGAGAAAAATGTAATCTTCGGTTAAAGAAAGGGGTTGTTCCTCATATATTTTTGTGTCAAAAACGGAATATGCCACCACCGGTTGAAAGAATGGCCGTACCTAGTTAAAAGGCAAAGACTAGCACTAGTAAATGTAGCTCTTTCAGAGTATGCTATCAAAAGTAGTAATATTTTAGAAATTGGTGAACATCCACAAAGAAATGGTTACGAAGCAAGTCTTAGTACTTCCCATACAAATATTAATCAAGCAGGACCCACTGCTTCCCGTATTGAAGTATGTGATGATCATCAAACAGAGCCCTGCACTTCTTATATTGAAGATAAATTACAGAGTGACAAAGCTGACAAAACCAGTTTCTGTCATCGTCCTACATTGACTACAAATATATACTCACAAGTAATCACACAGGAATGTATTCCTGTGTGAAAATTGTTTAAAACTGTAGTTTTAAACAATTTTTCTCAAAAACACTACTAACACAGTATGAATATCGACGCCGATAAATCCAATGACGTGACGTGACCATTGACGTCACATTTCGTTTCGACCAATGGTGACGCGTTTGGTAAGTTTGAGTTTCCCTCCCTTATTTTTCACTTTTTATTTAATATTTTCTAAGTTTAAATAATAAATAAATTAAAAAAAAAAACCTTTTAAGTACAAAGTAAAGACAATAAAGAATCTAGAAGCTGAGTGTACCCGATTCGTCATAAACCCAAGCGTGGCGGTTTTTTTTTTGGGTGGGACATCATCAAATAACTTCTCCCGCTCGGTGGAGCAGGAGGGCGTGTCAGATTTTTACTGACTCAAACCCACCCATGTTCCTTCAGTTGCCTGTGTGCTAGGGGCCGCGGTATTTCTTTCGAACAACCCGCACCCCTGGCAGGCATCGGGCCTTGCGGACCCCATCAGAGTTTCGTTTACTGTTTAGAAACAGCACAAAATGCTGCTTAAGAAGTTTGCAATTCCATAACACATTAATATTTAGCACATAAAATAAAATACTCATCTCATCTTATTTTTTCTTGGCCACTGAACCCGGGTATTTAATATTCCTTTCGCTTTGGAAACATTTGAAATTATAATTAATTTCCTCATTTTTCTGCCTGTTTTTTTTTACAAATAATCAATGGTTGTCTGAAGCTTATCATGGCTTATAGGTACAGATGATTTTTTTAATGAGGGTGGTGAAGAAAATTAAGTATTAGAGGCCTCGCCCACGGCGACTTTTTGTAGCGATGCTATCGCGCATGTGTATCGATACAGTCGCGATGCTGTCGCTGGCTGCGAACCTTCGCCCAGATTCTGTATCACTACTATCGCGATGCTGTCGCGCTTCAGTCGCGATCTTATTAGGCTTCTTTCGTCTTTCGGGTGTTTCTATGTATCCATACAGCCTCACGTTTGCATCGTTACTGTCGCACGTTGCAATCGCGACTAACGCGCCATAAAAAGTCGCCGTGGGCGAGGGGCCTTAGACTTGATAAGGTTACAATAATAAAAACTTAGTATGAAGAAGTCCTTAAATGTGTTCAAAAGTTGTAAATATTTTTTTTTTGTGAAGGGACAGTTGTACCCGACAATAGTTGGAAATTGTTCTTGAAATTGTAATTGAATTGTTGTTGTTTGTTCGTGGCTACGTAATAACAGCCACACGGGTCGATACATCAGGTAAAGCTACGCTTGCCAGGGTTGGTCTGCGGATGGTTTGACCATTTTTACATACCGACACTCCACCGTGCCTCGGAAAGCACGTTAAGCCATCGGTCCCGGCTGGCAAATTAATTTATCTGTAATTGCTTCTCATTCATTCTTTTAACCTTTTTACTTCGGTATGGTAATTTTATTTTATTTTTACATAATTAAAAATAATAGGAATTAAATGTAATTATTAATGTTTAGTTGAATGGTTTATGTATTTACTTACTTTTGCTTTTTTATTTTTTTTATTTAAGCCTTTTATTTCCCAATAAAATACAGTAATATCTTAAAATATTGAGTTAATTCATTTGTAATAATTCAAACATGCGTATTAACAGTATTAAACAATAAAAAAAGTCTATAAACAAAAATAATATTAAAAAAATTAGAGTTAATTCATTTATAATAATTTAAACATGCATACTAACAATATTAAACAATAAATAAAAATTCTTTTAATGAATTGATTGATTTCATAGATACTTAAAATAAAATAAATTAAATTTGCTTCATAATGTTTTGTTCAATTTAAGTTACTTTTTGGGTGCCCATTTAAGGGCAAAGGCCTCCTCCATCTGATGCCATTCCTCTCTATCTTGGGCTATTCTAGTCCAGGTGGGACCGGTCACGGCCATAATATCGTCGCACCACCGGCGCCTGGGTCTACCTCGGGTACGTGGTGCATCGCGAGGGTACCAATGGAGAACTCTCTCACTCCAGCGTCCGTCTGTAGCTCTGGCTACGTGTCCTGCCCATCGCCATTTCAACTTGCAAGCCAGTTCCACAGCATCTATTATTTTAGTACGTAGTCGTATGTCTTTGCTTCTTTTACGGTCTCGGAGTTTAATTCCTAGCATACTTCTCTCCATTGCTCGTTGGAAGGTTTGAAGTTTGTTCGTAACTGCCTTTGTTAGTGTCCAACTTTGACAACCGTAGAGTAGTGTAGGTAATATGATGGTGTCCATAGCTTTCTTTTTCAAGCGAATGGGGATGCGCGATTTAAAAACTTCCTTCAACGACCAATATCTTTCAAAATTTGTATGTATTTTGTGTGGATGCCTTGCTCGCAAAGAGAGCGCCATAGAGATTCATGGGAGATAGAGTCAAACGCCTTGGAGTAGTCTACAAAGGCTACGTAGAGCTCTTTATTGTATTCATTGTATTTCTCAATAATCTGTGTTATTGTAAAAATGTGGTCATTTGTAGAGAATCCCGATCTGAATCCTGCTTGCTCTCTAGGTTGGTTTTCGTCTAAGGTCTTTGCGATCCTTTTTAATATTAGGCTTGTGAATAACTTATAAAGTGTCTGAAGCATACTTAGTAGTCTGTAGTTGTCCATTTGGCCTGGATCGCCCTTTTGTAAAGTAAGGTTATAATCGCAGTGTTCCAGTCAGGTGGTATAGACTCTTGTTTTAAAATTTCGTTAAATATTATTGTTAAAATAGGTGTTATTGGCTCTCTGATGGCTTTTAATATATCATTTGTTATGGGATCTTCTCCAGGGCTTTTATTTGTTTTTAGTTGTTCGATGGAGTGGCTAATTTCGTACTCCAGAAATTCTGGTACATTGTCGGAATCGAATGACTCGACGTCTCGAATTGCGTCTTCGTGGGAGTCAGGATGCTCATACAATCTGGTATAAAATTCTGTTGCAACGTTTAATATATGATTTCTGTCTGTTATTTGGTGTCCGTGTTTTGTAAGTTGTGTAATCCATTTTTTGCTGGAGTCAAGTCTTTTGTACGCTCTTTTGACTGATGCAAATTTCTCTAGTTCAAATTCAATAATAGTGTATCTACGTTCTTTTGCTTTCTTTTGTATTTGCTTTCTAATTAATTTGTATAATGCCGATAAATGTTTTTTTTCAATGGAAGTTTTATTCTTCTTTTCTTTTAACAGAGTCCTCTCCTTTATTAGTCCTGCTAGTCTTTCTTGAATTACAGGTTTATTACACTTTTTGTTGTTTTTTAGTTTTTCTTTACTGTTTCTAATTTTTGTAACTAAGGTAGAGTAACTGTGTTGTATATTTATGAATTCCATGTTTCTGATTTCATGTGAAAATTCTTCTTTCAAATACTCTTGCTCAGGAGGCACAATATCAGTAATGGTGTTTTCTCCGAAGTGTTTTCTTGAGGCGATGCGCTTGTTGTGAAGTATTAGTGATGCACGTACAAGTCTGTGATCAGTAGGATGTGTAGTAGGAATGACATCGACGTTATAGATACTGTTTTTGTTTTAGATTCTTTTATAACTGTTTTTTTTTTTGCTTTAGTATTATAAATGTTGGAACGCCGACGTCTTCCCTCTCCGAGGTGGGTGCTAATGGCTGCAACACAGTTTTATAAACTATCGTAGCTGTTAACGAACACTAAATTGTAAACCTGTTTTTAGTTCCAATAAATATTTGAAATAAAAAAAATATTCTGGGTGCATTATTTTCACACATAATTATATAATGAATGAATGTTAAATATAGTGCTTAAACGAGTTACATATTATGATCATATTATGATTCTGCCAAAGTGGCCTTTTTAGACCCCCTGTTCCTTTGTGGGCCTTCATTATCGCCAGTGTAAGCAATTTAATTTTGTTTATTTTTTTATTATTATTATCTAGTTAATACTTACATAAGCAGTTACACAGATTTAAAAAAAAAATGTCATAAGTTAAGACACAAATGAGGTCAGCCACAGAATTCTTACACCCATATACATATTAATGTCTTTACAAATCGCTAGTCAGATCTCAGTTAGAATATGCTGTCGCGGTATGGAATCCTTTCTATATTAAATACTCAGACGCTTTAAAGTATGGCGGACATCTACATTGCCACACACGAAACTTCAAATCAACAAATGTGGAAAACACAAAAAGTAAACTGGCGCCATCTACAACGCCATATGCTAACTACTCAAAATTTGACGTCACATCGCAACTACATCGCGGATGCAGAGTTTACCGAGCGAACGACATATGTACAAGATCCCGACATCAATCGTCGGGTCGCCCACCACACACAGCACCCGTCTGGTCGGAGGATCCTCCTTTACCAATAGAGTATGAGTGAACTTTACACCCTGTTCCTCATACCTCTATAAAAGTAAGTTTTTGAAAGCAATGCATTGCCACGAAAATAACACTTAGGACACCATAGTCTTAAAGGAGGACCACAACCCCTATTTGCCATATCATCAAGTCGTACGAATGCAGGCTTGCCAGCACCCCTACGTCTCCTCACGAGTCAATATCTCTTCCAAAATATTGACATCTTTGCCTTACCAACTGATAAATTTAGAGGCCTTGTTCGGGAAACTATTTTAGATATTGCTCCGTAATATTTAATTACATACAACATGAGAAACTATTTCTTTGAGAAACTATTTCTAAAGAGATTGAAGCCGATTATTGAAGCTGGAAATCTAATCCCCGATTACCAGTTTGGATTTAGAGAACAACACTCTACGCTCGACCAAGTACACAGAATTACTAATATAATTGAAAGAACACTAGAGAAAAAGAAGGTGTGCTCCACGGTTTTCCTTGATGTTGCGCAGGCTTTCGATAAAGTATGGCATGATGGCCTCATTTATAAGCTAAAAACATTGTTGCCTCAACAGTTTTCAGACATCATAGAGTCCTATATATCAAATAGATTGTTTAGAATAAGACAAAGAAATGCCTGTTCAAATCTTAGGCAGATAAAAGCTGGAGTACCACAAGGTAGTGTACTAGGTCCGGGCCTGTATCTACTATACACCTGTGATATTCCTGAGCTAGAAAATAATGTCATTGCAACCTTTGCTGACGACAAAGCTATCATGGCTGTTGGAAATAGTCACGAAGAAGCAGTAGAACAGGTTCAAGAGTCCGTAAATCGTGTTTATGAGTGGGCTGGAAAATGGCGTATCTAACTTAATGAAAGCAAGTCTATCCACATTGACTTCACGAATAAAAAGCCACAATACTTCCCAGTATTCATAAATAATCAACAAATACCATACGCAAATACTGCTAAGTATCTCGGCATGATCCTGGATGCAAAAATGCGCTGGAAAGAGCATGTCAAAAAGAAAAGAGCGGTATTAGATATTCGATACAAGAAAATGTATTGGCTACTTGGTAGACAATCCCTATTGTCATTATCTAATAAATTGTTGTTATATGGACCTACGGTATTCAGCTGTGAGGCTGCACCAGCCAAAGTAATCGTCAAATCATACAACGTATTCAAAACAAAGTACTAAGAGATATAGTAAACGCGCCCTGGTACATAAGAAATAGCGACCTCCACCGGGACCTCAAGATGGATGTCGTAAACATAGTTATACAGAAATATGCAGAAGCTCATGAACACAGACTTCATCACGTGAATGTCGAGGCGATCCAACTCCTGGACAACACTGAATTAGTGCGAAGACTAAAAAGGGTAAAACCCTTTGAGTTAGTTTAGTGCAGTGTAAGTGAACTTAAACTGTAGTGCAAGTGCTGTCTTTAACAAAAAACACGTGAACAAGTGTCTTCCCCTTAACTTACAGTGAATAAGAAAGACGTTATTGGACGATTTCTTAGTTTAATAGTTACTTAGCAGTTTAAGTTATATTTGAATTACTTATTAGCTAATAGGCTAGATTGTAAAGTGAATAAAGTATCATCTATTGTTATAAAAAAAAAAAAATCTAAGACTGTATTTTTATAATTATCTACCTTTTGCCCGCGCCTTCGTTTGCGTCAAATTTCTTCCTCGCAGTGCAGACCCAGTGGTGGCCCAGTGGTAACAGCCGCGACTCTTACGAGTTGTAGGTCGTAAGTTTGCACTAGCGGTGGGCGATTATGAGATATACTAATGATATCATTCGATTATGAAGATGTCTCGAGATATCTCGATTATACCAAGTTAGTAATTACTAATTTAGTTAGTAAACGCGGTCGCGAGTCGACGCATAACAGCTAACAGCTCATAATCGCCCACCGCTACTCTCAAGTCTCTCGACTTTTTTACAACACGATTAGTAATACAAATTAGTAACGTCATTCGATTATGATTTATTTATTTATTTATTTGGTTCACCAACAATTGTATACACTGGTGTAAGTAAATGAAACAAGAGCAACAAATCAGAGTAAAGTGTAACAATCACTTATCGGTAAACTCTGCATGCACACAAAACGTTGTTGTAACTTACAAAAAAAAAATATAAATTAAGAACTATATTACAAAGTTACACTGAACAGGACTTAATAGATTAATTAAACTAAATATTCGACCAAGAAGCGGGTGAAGCCGCTGGCAAAAGCTATTTGTGCTATATTCTAATTGAATTGGGTGAATAGTGGTATGCTTTAATTCCGGGAGATGTATAAAACAGTTTTAACAATATTTCTTAACTCTCTGCAAGATCAACAAAAAAAAGCCCTTAAATAAGAAAAAGAATAAAAGAAAGAAAGTATCTAAATCACAAGGAACTGATGTTGTGCAAGTTTTAATGATTTTTGTTCAGAAAAATTAAAAACTCCGTAAGTAATACTGATGAAGAATGGTCACGCCGGGAAAAAGTTATAATTTACGGATCAAATTAGTGGTGAAATTAATGTTAGGGATACTTTAATATTGCTTTGCAGTTGTTTCTCAATGAAAAATACTACTGAAAATGCTTTTCTTAAATAAAGAATAAATTTCTTAGAAATAAAATTACATTACATTAGCTTAGCGATTACATTAGTTAATTAATTCCAGAATTACAATATTAATAGACATATTCTTGTCATTAAATGATCTTCAATTCTAATTTCAACTCTTTATTAGTGGTTGCGTCGGAAATCATGTCACTTGGTTTAAATAGGTTCTTGTATTTTATTTATGTAGATTCCTCTTAATATTGTGAATGTAAAAACGTTGTAGGCCAGGGTATAAATTGAAATTTTCATATTCGCTTTACATACAAATAAGAGTGCCAAGTAACGTTATTTGGCGCAGCCTATCGAATGGCATCAATATTATAGCGTCATAGGACAATTAACTATTATCGGCTTTGTCGTTATAGCTGTAGGTACCATGCTATAAGCTAAAAACACCATACTCGCTTTGCATAGATGTAAAAGTGGAGAGTAACGTAATTTGGCGCGGCCTATCACTCGGCTTCAATACACCGTGACATTTTAGTCGTCTTACAACAGCAGCCTACTTCATGTATCCAATGACTACTAATCATTTATAAAAAAAAAAATATTTTTGGACATCTGAATAAAAAAAAATCACTGAGACGCATGATGCAGTTTTGAACGGGTGTTAAGGAAATGGAATGAATCATGAAATGTAATAGTATTATGGTAGGTAGGTAGAAATAGACTGTTTGATACGTAAACATTATTAACAGGGAGGGTGTTTCATAATTCTAAAGCATTATTTATTTTTCTTAGTACCTATTATCTTAATTAATGGTAACAATGTTTTATTCGCGCCTGTAGGTATTTTATGTCGGATACATGGAGTAGACCACCTTTGTAAGACGACTAAAATGTCACGGTGTATTATAGCGTAATAAGAAAATCAATTTTTATCCGATAAGTGGCTATAGCTGTAGGCACCAAGAAAGCTAAAAAGACCGTTAGTTAGTTGGCACTCTTTTAAGTAACAAAAGCGACTATGAAGTTTTCAGCTATAAGCCTTACAGCCAATAATAACTGTTTGTCTTATTTGGCTTTAATATTGATGCCGCTATACACCGTGATATTTTAGTCGTCTTACAAAGGGATTCCACTCAATGTATCCGTTATAAAATATCTCTAGGTGCGACTAAAACATTGTTACCATTAAGATAATAGGTACAAAGAAAAATAAATAATGCTTTAGAATTATGAAACACCCTCTCTGTTAATAATGTTTACGTATCAAATGGTAGAAGATATATATCTACCTACCTACCATTACATGCTATCATTAATTCCATGTCCATAACATGGTGTTTCGAACTACGTCATGCGTCTTAGTGAATGATATTTTCATTTTTTTGGTATGCAAATGTTCAAAAATTTTTTTTTTTTGTAAATTATTAGTAGTCATTGGATACATGAAGTGGGCTGCCGTTGTAAGACGACTAAAATGTCACGGTGTATAATTGATGCCATGCGATAGGGCGCCCTTAATTATGTTAGTTGCCACTCCTATGTGGTCTGTGCCTAGACTTTTATTTACATCACACAGACGAAGACAAGTCCGGGAAGTCCTCTATCCACCATGCCAGTTCTTTGTTTTACCCGCCTCTCATTAAACTTACAATACATTTTCCCAGCTAAGCCGCCATTTTGAACTTATACGCATACATTTCTGCCCCATCACGCGTTGCCTGTAAATGTCTCCCTTAGGGTCCTTGAAACGACAGCCTCACTAATTGGTCCTATTCATTAGTTGCGAGACGATGCCTTTGCAACTCACATCTAAATCTAAAACTGAAGCGGTAAGTGCCAAGCGCTGGATTTTTTGCGCTTTTTTTGCTGGATTTTTCTGATTGGGTGGTTGTGTCGTGTTGCTAAAGAGATTAAGTTGGATGCACTTAGGTAGCTCGCGAAATCCAAATATGATTCTGATAATCTTTTTTACTTTCGTGGTACGGTCGTGAATTAAATTTTGTTCAACATAAAGCTTGACACGGAACTGCAAATTGCAAAAACGATAAAAAAAATATATCCCGAGCTATCCTGGCACTTCCCCCTTAAGGTGAAGCTGACAACGGTAATACAATTGCGTCATAATATATTTACATACATTTTACATCACTTTGTTTTCGTGATGCCGTCGACGTCCATGGTTATTTCATCACCATAGAAGTTAGAAAAGCGTACAATATAATGGATTTAATGGAAATTATTATTTCATATCACTGCTAGGTTTAGAAATTAAAATTACTTCAGTGCAATAGATTTTTTAAATCTATACAGTATGTTATGTTAAACGAGAGACATACTTAAGGAAGTGTAGTACCCATGAAAATGTAAAAGTTAAACTAAAGGACCAACACAGAAACCGCGAAAATAAAACCTGCCGCTCTGTACATTTATGTTCGCTTATCTGGACAAAATGTAGGGAACAGCTAAATCTTCTTTACATTTTGGTGTCCACTTTATATTAAAAGTTGTATATTTTCATGAGTACCACGCCCCCCTAAAATAAGTATGTCCCTTGTTTAACCTAACATCATCATCATTTCAGCCGAAAGACGTCCACTGCTGGACATAGGCCTCTCCCAAAAGGGGGGTTTTGCCATAATCGCCACGCTTGGCAGACGGGTTGTCGATCGCAGTATGGTGGTAAAATTAATAGAGAACGCTGCTGCCCATTCTCTAGTAAGTACCTTAGTCGCCTTCTACGACACCCATTGGAAGAAATGGGATGGTGCTATTCTTTTACGTCCGGCACCGCACGGAACTATCCTAACATACTGTATATAAATTACCAGCCTTACTGATACTGCTTCTCGCCATATCTATGTCGCAGCAATCTGGTTAAATTAGCCAGTTAATGGAACGCCTAGGCCGTTCATTAAATGCCGGCATCAATTAAATAGCTGCAGGACAACTAGCCATGTCATTGAGCGCAACGTTTAACCAGATGGCTGAATGCCGTGAAGCCATTAAGTTAAATTGTATATTGACAAATTTTACGTGAAGCATAAACTTTGTACCCATTTTTACAAAAATTACAGAAGAGTTAAAAAAATGGCACAATTAATGTTTATAAGTACGCTATCCTTGCCAAGCTTTTCTTAATATCAATTCAATTCTATTTAATTTTTATTGTTTCTATTTTATAACTATTTTTTTAAACTTTTTTGTTGGTTTTTGGTGTAACCCGGCTTATTTTTGCAAGTCTGTTTTATTGTAGTTTATTTTAGTTTTTAGTTTAGTTTAGTATATTGTTTAGTTTAGTATTTCAAGACAGCAAGATATTTTGATCAATGCTATGTACGCCGTTATTGTCATGTACATTAGTCCTTTATTTATTAAGATTATTTCTAGCATAACTTGAATGTGTGTGATGTGGCTGAGCTTGTTTTTTATAAATAAATAAATAAGTATGGAGAAGGAGTGCAGAAAGCTAATATTTAAATGTAATAAATAATGTTAATACATGAAACGTGACGTGACGACGACGACGACGACGACGACGACGACGTGTGACGTGTTGATACGTGATTGTTGTTTCTAATGAAATACATTAAGTTTCATATGAATTATGGTTGAATTTTGACCACTGGGCGACCACTACTTAATTAATATTACTAATGAATTGTGTTATATTTTACATAGATTAAATAATATATCTAAATTACGCACATCCAATGTTCTCAAAAATAACACAATCTCTCTATAAAAAAATAAAAAATAAGAAAATAATTGTCTTCTAAACTAGTTGTGATTTACCAGCTTTTTTTTAAACGAAAACAATAAAAAACAAAATGTGTGCTAATGCCACCGCTGCACACAGCTGCTGAAAGCGCTATCTTATACAACGAACCCAGTTTGCCATAGACGTGTGAATGAAAGTTTTTATGAAGTCATCCGTTCCTCAAATGTTGACGTATCATCAGTTATTACGAAAACCTGCTGCAAAGCACTGCCAGTTAGCAGATTTCCAAAGAAGGCACATTTCAAAGCTCTTTTATTGTTCAATTTCTACTTGAATACGACGTCATAAGTTTTAACGTTGGTCTTTAGAATTTGTGTTGTGAATTTCGGTGTGGGACGTATTTGTAAGCGTCGGAAATTAAAAAGAAATTGCCAGTCTATTATCCAAGAACAGTCGTGATGGCATAAAGGTGTATTTTAGACCTGCGGGTTGACACAACAGGACACAACACACTAACAGGCTTTTATTTTGACAATTCAACAAAATTCAATTATAAAACGTAAGTAAGTGCTATAAACTATTTTCCGTGCCTAAATATTACAGAATAAAATAGAATAGAATAATTATTTATTTGCATAGAAAGTAGGTACAGAAAAAATGCAGATGGTTTTATAATTAAGAGATCCTTATACATTCTATCTTAAATTAGGCATGCAAACATTTAGCACAAGTGCTTAATAGTCTATAAAAATGTCTTATAACATGGTCAATAAAATAAAATAAAGAATTAAAGATGTCAGAATAAATTAGGTAACTATAAAGTTTTATCATTTAAAAATTCACAATTGGAGTAATAACAGAATAGTACAAATATAAATTATCTACGATTTAAGACCTTAATTGTTAGTGATTAAGTAAATTCTAACATAATAAATTAACTAACTATGTTACTATTCATAAAACTTCAGTTAAATATTATTAGTAAAAAAGTTAAAGAAATCAGTTGTCCCAATATAAATAGTAAGAACTCATGCCGCCTGTAATACAGGTTTATCCCAGTACAGGCATCATACTGTGTACTACCTTTATTTCTAAGATTTGTATTGTGTTTTACCAATTTAATTTTTTAAATAAAATTTATTATTATCATTTCGTTTATTTTCTTTCGTACATAATTCAGTATATTTTTTAATATTTTTACAAAAATCATACAAAAACATTTAAAAATATAAAAAATAGTGGCCCATCAGCATCAGCAGCAGGATTCAAGGTGTCGGTGGTCAGGACTCTAGAGAAAGAAACCTCCTGACTATGCGTGCCGTGTCTAGGAGTACTGCTTACTGAATCAAGCCCTTGATCCAGCCGCGCAATGAGAGCCTCCTGAGGGTTGGTCGAGGCTTTTCGCTATTAGGCCATTTACTGTAACGATTAGCGGTACAATGATTGCTGAGTCTACATTCCACATGTCGACAACCTCACGAGCGAAGTCAAGATACTTGATTTTCTTATCTTGCTCAGCTTTCACGAGATTCTCGTCATGAGGGACAGCGATATCAACAATCAATGCACGACGCTCTCGTTGATCTATCACCACGATATCGGGCTTATTGGCTACAATCGTTCTATCAGTGATGCTAGATCGATCCCAGTATAATGTGACGTGACCATTCTCGAGAACTGGGTTGGGCACATACCTGTAGTATGGTACTTCAGACTCCACAAGGTTGTACTGCAAGGCAAGTTGCTGGTGGATAATCCTAGCTACTAGATTGTGTCTGTGCAAATACTCGCCGTTAGAAAGACAAGAACAACCGGAAACAATATTTCGGATTGATTCACCGGACGGTGGCATGCCCGACAAATGTCAACCGTACCTACCATCCTTGACAATGTATTTCCGATAGTTGTTCGTCATGATAACTTCATCCATAATCGCACAGATAAAACCTTCGGTTCCCCCGAAGAGGTCGCCGAAAAGCAGCCAGGATACAGATGCCAAAAATTCTACATCCGGCCCATGAAGAGCCCGGAAAAAGCGTCCGTGAAGCTCTTTGCCTTGCCATACTTCCTTACTATTGTTAGTATCCAGTACTGCAGGTTTGCGCCAGTTCTCTTTCGCCAAGGAGAGCGGAGTGAGGCCCCTGTCCACTGCGACTACATCTTGATGCATCTCCACGTCAATGTGAAGGAAATATTCCCTGAGACTGCAAATCTCGCAGTTGTGGAGGGTTTTAGCATTCAAAAAGCCTCGACCCCCGCACTTCCGCGGGATGTACAGTCTCATCACTGATGACCATGGGTGATACATCCAATATGCCGTCAACAATGTACGGACCTCCCTATCCAGGGCCTCAAGTTCCGTTTGAGTCCATTTGAGTATGCCGAAAGAATACATCAAAACCGGCATGACCCAACCATTGAAGGCACACACCTTGTTTCCGCCTGATAAAAGACTATTTGACACTTTATTCAGGCGGGCAGAGAAGCGCTCTTTCAACGATTGTTTCATGTCAGCAAAATTGATGCCTAATGCTTCCGACATACCCAAATACTTGTAAGTTCCGGTTGAGGAGACGGATCTAGGTGTATGGAATCCGTAAGTTTCGTCCCACGGATTCTATAATCCCTCCTCGCTTCACATGCATGACTGCACATTTGTCCACACCAAATTCCATCCTGATGGGGCTACTGAAGGTTTCTGTTACCTTTAGTAGCTCCATTAGTTGCAAATTGTTGGGGGTAAAGAGTTTAAAATCATCCATGTAAAGGAGGTGTGATATCACCTGACCACCTCTTCTCAACCGATAGCCCAGACCTGAATCCTCCAGCAGTGTGTTTAGAGGATTCAAGGCTAAGCAAAACTAAAGCGGACTCAAACTATCACCCTGAAATATTCAACGTTCAATCCTAATCGGTTCATCAGTCACTCGGATCTGTCGACATCCTGCTTACAGAAGCTGCTTCATACATGACATCAAGAAGGTGCGTAGAGTCGCGTCTATTTTGTACAACTTTAGCACCCTCATGAGCCATGTGTGTGGCACCGAGTCATAACCCTTCTTATAATCTATCCAACATATCGACTCCGGGATCTACGAACCTGTTGGCTTATGGTCATGTCTATAAAGAGCAGCTCCTTACTACCGCGGGACCCATTCTTACATAAATTCTGAGACACCGACATAATCGCGTTGTTTTCAATATGGTGTGAGATTTTTGCTCTAAGAATGGATGTAAGAACTTTATAGACCGTCGGTAAACATGTAATTGGTCTATCATTTTTAGGTTCCGTAGTACTACCCGATTTATGGAGCAGGTGGGTAATACCTGTCGTAAAGAACAGTGGTAGCGACCCAGTCTCTAAAGATGACTGGAATTGTGAAGCTAAGCAAGCGTGTGACTTTTGTAGCCATTTAATCCAGAAATTGTGCAGTCCATCCGGTCCTAGAGATTTCCAGTTAGGCAATGAACGGGCTGCACGGGCCACATCCAAAGGACTGATGATGATAGCCTCCATGTCTGGTATTGAATCACACGCTCCAATCTCCTTCAATATGACTGATGGGCACCGACCAAATGCTACGCCAAAATGCACTCATGTCATCACTATCCGGTAGACGCGCGTCAATCACACCTTGAGTGGGAATGGGTCACTCCCAAGCTCTGTATCCCCACCTTTCATCGTTCTGGAACATGCGATTCTGAGTGTACCGATCCACTCTTCGCCTATACCGTCAGATACGGTTTGCCCATGCATACATTTTCTGCTTCAGGAAGTCGATGCGCTTGATGACATGGGATACATATTCTCGAAGACTAATACTAGTTCCCGAGCACGCCCGTCTTACAAAGCGCATTAGCCTTTGGCGTGTTTTACCCTCCCTGAAGCAGATGAGCTTCCCGATGAGTACCCTGGTCTCATTAATATGACGCCCAATCCTGTATTGTACGGCTGTTGCGGCGGGTGTCAGTCGTGTAGCTCGATCAGCGTTTGGGAATTTGACACGAGCTATAAGACATGCCGCAACAGCTGTACAATACAAGATTGAGTGTGTATCGTAAAGGTCTGCGCTGCTTTCAATAAAATTTGGTAAAAGCGCATCCAGGGCACACACCAGTGCTGTGTTTTCTTTATTCATGGGCAAACGTGGTAGCCGTGGTCTAAGGCCAGGTGATGTGAACCGGTACTCACGGATGGCATCCTCCAGAATGCTCCTTATGTCCACATGGAACAGGTTTTCTCCAGATATAGCCCTGGCTTTCTCCTCCTCATCGTACTGGTTTGCCAGCAATGGAATGTCGGCAGGTGCATGCACGACATTCTGGAGGTGGAGGAGGGTTACTAGCAGAACTATTCTGCATTTCCAAGCACAGCCGATCAAGTGTAGTGTCATCCAATCCATGGGTTTGCTGAATGACGTACACCTGATCCGATAATCTTTGGGCCCAAACGTTGACGGCTGGTTCAAGCACCTGAGAGAGCATCCGAAATCGGTACGCTGTAAGGTTAATTCCTCCCTCTGTAGCCGACTGGGTCCATCGCATGCGCGACACATTTCCACCGGCAGCGGCGGCTTCGAGGTCCCAAACCAGCTGGTGGCCGTCCTCTTCCTCGCCGCCGTTGTGGTTATGGTGACGACGGTGGGGAGAAATACTCGTCGCTCGAGCTCGACGCAACTGCAGCGGACGGCTGAGGCGTGTACCCGGCGGCTGCGAGGTGGAGCTGAGCGGCAAGTCCGGAGATGGTGGGTGTGCCTGTTGTCGTGTCTTGGCTCTTCTCTGCATAGTTTACTCACTCACATCACAATAGTCATTTGGTCCATTTTTAGTGAATGTTTGTAGTCCGTTCTTACAGGGTTTTTCATTTTAACTTTCATTTTGGTATAGTAATGTGGAATCTAGACTCTGAAACTTTTTATTTTATTTAAAAAATGTTGAGCGTGAATTTTTCCATTGCGACGTTGACAGATGCCATAGACATTTTTTTAATTATTTAAAAGCAATGGATTAGCAACAGACTTCAAAATGGTTCAGATTGTGATGGTCCAGTGAATGGTTCAGTGTGTATAAATAAGGGTAGGTACTGATTTCAATTACCGAGTTATATTTAGCGAATACTGACATAGGTAAAGAGGTTGTAACGAGAACGCCTGGCTGAGTAGAGACCCTAACGCGAACTGAGCTAATTATTAAAAGTTGAAATGAATGTGTGGCACAAACTGCTGAATTGCAGAATGTGTGGTTACACCGTGCAGAGGCTCTCTGGCACTCTTGCTATGTAGGATTACGTAGAAATTATCTTTAGGAAACCAACAGATAAAATGTCAATCGATCGCAACGCCTTTCATTATGAAATTCATTTCTTCATAGATTTAAAAATTCGTCAGCTCAACAACTTAAATGGTGCAGTGAACGTGGCTGAACAGTCAGAATGAAAGGTATTGTGATGGATTGCCAATTTATGAGTGTTTTACAACTACCGCGTTGGGCTTATTTATGATTGAAATACCAAGATACGCTGGATTTTTTTTGTTGTCTGGATTTGTGCTCGGTCGATGGCAATAAGCTCACTCCCTATTACATGGAACATAAACAGTATTGCCGAAATGTGGGTGTACTATAATTATACCTCTGCCCAACCCAACCCAACCAGGTTTGATGTTGTGACGCTAGTGTGCTTACCTAATTATGTCCGTCGAACGGTCGTTCCTTCTCCATTTACATGAAAAGCGACCTTTAATCATATATGTATCATTATATAGTTCATCTATCCCGTCATAGAAAACACTGAATAGTAAAAATGATCACTTATATTCCTTGAGTCAGCAGGTCAAACATGAAACCCCAAAATTCCAAATCACATTTATTTTTGGAGTTACAAATAATCATTTATCTGCCTAGCCTTTTCTTAACAATTTTATTTATTTATTTAACCATAAGTATACAACGTGTAACGGAAAGGGTATATACATACCAAGATCACGGCTTCTTTGGAAGATATCAAACGATATTGGAAGGGTTTTTTAATCCTATCTCTACATGTTCGGAAGTTATGAGAATTTTAATACATTGATACCAGAAACCGAACTTTTCAAATGGAAATAAAAACATCACTCGGAAGATTTTTATCGTGATATTGGTAAGTAACGTGGAAAGTTATTGACGTACGTAGTGCGGTGACACGTTTGTTATGATTTGAATTTAAGAAACATATGAAACCGAAAATTTAGTATCAATTCTTAGAGTATTTTATTTTGAGCTGAAACTATGTATAGTGATTCTATACCAGTGTTAAATTTAGTGCTTAAGGATAGCAATAGGGTTTCTGTTAGACCCTGTATAAACAGACAAGAAGAAAAGAAAAGGAAAATTGGTACAGAGGTGTTGCTAAATAAATCTGCATATGCACTATCTCAGCTGTCAAAAAAAGTTAATAAACAAACACTTTTAATAGCGTATCACGGATTGGTTGCATCAGTTCTGAGATTCGGTGTTATTTTTTGGGGGCAATCTCCTGAAAGAGATACTGTTTAAAAGCGCAAAAACGATGTATTCGATCCTTGTGTGGCTTAAAAACTACCGAATCTTGTGCAGCCCTTTTTAAATCTTTTAAATTACTTACTTTGCCAGCTATGTACATCTACGAGACTGTTTTGTTTGTTAAAATGAATTTACACCTTTTTACAAAAATTTCTGATGTAAAAAAAAATCCAATTCGTTCTCAATAAGAAAATCAATTGTGCGACATAAAATGCAGAACCACTTTAATGAAGAAGAGCTTTTTTGGAATGGCTTCGAAAATTTATAATAAAATACCCGGTAGTATAAAAAACATGCCCCTATCAAAATTTAAGAAAGTTCTCACCTCTCTATTAATAGAAAAATGTTATTATTCTGTTCAAGATTTTATAAATGATAATTTTTAATATTTTGTTTTTTTAGTTTTTTGGTTTTGTTTTTATTGTTTGTTTTATTTAGTTTTTTTTAAAAGTATTTTAGATTCTTTAATAACATTTTAATTAAAATTTGTATGCCTTCGCGGCAAAACATAGCGCTCAAATATGTAAACCTAACACCATTAAGTAAATACCTGTGTTTAACAAATAAAAATTCTGATTCTGATTCTGATTCTGATTACTCTTCTTCTTTAGAAGACTACTTCTTTAGAACTAAGTAACTGCGATAGGAGAGAAGATAATGAGATGTAGACAGCGTGTGTAAAATTAAAAGAAAAAATAAAAGACATTTATACTTAATCAAAATAATTATAGAATTCACATAGTAAAATTAAACAAAAAATATGAGAATTTACTCACATACATAGGTACATACTTAACACAACTATCTGTATAACTGTGTCTATGTGTTATGTATTACATAACTGTGTTGGGGTTGGCTTCGAGTCTAACCGGAATCACCAAAATTCTAGTATTTTACATAGAGTAACTGCCTATCTGAAGGGCAATTCTCGTAAATGAAAACGTTCAAAATCTGGTCGCAGTCTCGTCTCGGCGCCAATCAAATATCAAAAACTTGTCAAAAATGTATTGAAATTCGAGGTATGTTTGACAGATTTAGACTAAGATCAGACTGTGAACGTTATTAAAATTACGAGAATTGTACCGCTGCGCTGGTCTCCACAACCCAGTTAATGGGTAACACCATACCATGGTAAGACTGTCTGTCAGAATTTCTGGCTTCTGACTACCCGTAACGACTGTCAAAGATATACGAATGACAGCTGGGAGCAGCGGCAATGAACATGAAACTGGTTTTAAAAGTGTTCGGGCGTTCCGGCAGGGGTCGTCAACATAAGGGTCAAGGTTCCAAGTTATTTTTATTGGTTACGTTAGTGTCGTCTTGGACACGATTTTAAGACTGCTGCTTATGTACGGTGCAAGTTAATATTGTTAGAAAGGCGTTTTTTAACCTAGCCTATTGATGATTGCTAAATATGACTTCATGAATCATTCATGTATCATCCAGTACTTATAACTTTACTTTACCGTGACTTTGTCTGCGTGAGATTTCTTTCTCTCCGACCCACACCCCGTAGTATCATAACGTCAGCTGACTTTTTTCTTTCTGCGCGTCTCTTAAGGGTCCTGAGCCTTCGTCAAGAATTACGCTATCAAAGGCATTTTTTTTTATCCGGCCGGAAGTTTCGGAGATTAGCGCGTTCAAAAAGCGAAAATACAAATAAACTCTTCTGGTTTATTATTAGTACAGATAGATAAATAAAGTGGTATTGTGAGTTTATTATGTAGGGGTAATCTTCGGAACTAGGTACTAATCTTATACCGAAAATTCTTTAATTAATGGAAAGCTACAGTATTGCCTAGCGCCTTTCGCTATATTTGATGTTTAAAAAAGTAACTTTACGCTGAAAAAAGTCAGTATCGTCTAGACAAAACATAAAAATGTTAAGCCTTTCTATGAGAACTCCGTAAGCCAAATGACAGTCTGCTCTTGTCTGGTCTACTTTTCCTCATACAATGATATCTGTTGGGACAGGTCAGCTCAAAGCTGCAATTGCTCTTTTTTAAAAGGCCTTATCAGACATGATCCTGCATTGTAAGACAAAATTAGACAAATCCTAATAATATAATTTTTGGACTTTAGGAGACTTCGAGAGTCTGTTTCGATATTTCTCTCAGGGATCAGTTGGCTAGAAAATGCTGACGCCATTTAAGGTTGAGGCTGACTTTGTTTGTGGACCGGCCGAAAGTGCAGTGTGCTGTGCAAAGGTTGCTCATGAGGCTGCGGGTGATGAGCAGGAATGTGCATCTGCTGCATGCTGGTGGTAAGATACTCGGTGAAGCTGAAGGTGCTGACTTGCCGCTTGAAAGCTTGTGGCTGCGCTATTGTCCATGTTTTGGGGTCACCAATATAGAGGTATGAGGTACAGGGTGTAAAGTTTCATTTATTCTCCAAAGAAAAGGGAGAATCCTCCGAACAGACAGGTGTCGTGTCTGGTGGTCCATTGCCCGTTTATGCTAGTTGCTCGGTAAACTCTGCTTTCGCGATGCAGGATATTGCGTGACGTCAGCGTCATGCGTAGTTCACATGTCACGATGTACACGCCACTACAGTATCTTAAAAGATCTACCTACTTCCATTAATAAATATTCATTTAAGTTACAAGGTTCACCTGTGTTTGAACTAGATCTTCTAACTTTTTAATTTCCGTGCCTCTGAGTGCAAATTAAATCGCTGTTTGGGTACCTGCGGGAGTATTTACGAGCAAAAATATTTTTTTGTAGTCTTGCTATTCGGTTTGGGTATTTAAAAATTAGGATGAGCTTTGGTTCTGATACGACAGTTTTAATGTGTGTTTTTTGGATTCCGTATCACAAGGTTGCTCACGGGATCCTATTACTAAGCCTCCACTGTCCATACGTCTGTCTGTCAGTAGGCAATGGGTATCTCACCGTAATAAGTAGACGATTGAAATTTTCACAGAGTGTTTGTGTTGTGCGTCGTTTACGCGTCGCACTTGAAGTTGGCTGGTCATTATTTATAACAAAATTATAAGAAAAACGCTTACTGTCATGGCTTGCACCACACCCGCGAATGTCCCCAAAAGGCTAGTCGTGCAAGATCTGTGACGATCTCCGTTATAGCTCCATAAAATACCTCATGCTATCCCCATTTTAATGGGAGCCTTCCACTCCTGGGAACTGTATTGTTTTTAATCTTCCAAGATGGAGGAAAAAATCTTAGAGATATTAATATGGAGTACCTGCTTTGATGTTTAGTGCTTTTTGTACCTATACTTATGCTATGATATAAGCGAAACATGTACGCTGTATAATGTATCTTAAAACAGCTATAAGTACCATGTTTTACAAATAAATATTATTTCTCTTTCTAAAGGGTGTAAGAAACATACGTCCGTACAGGTACTTTAAGGGTGCATTCTGGACTTTATTTTTAATCACATTCCATCGGAAAGAAACTTTTCGTTACTATTCCTTTATTTCAGAGTAAAGTTACATTCGCAATGTTTATTACTTTGCCTATGTACGTAAAGAATCAAGTCGATCCGACTAAACAGACAGCTGTGCTGCTGGGGCAATTATGTATTGTATTGTCGATTTCAAACTATTCATTGAATTCCTTCTCGACCTGGTAAACTTATAATGTTTGATTGAATGTGCTAATAATGTTGTGGCGGACATCTACAATACCTCACATACGAAAACTTCGAAATCACAAATGTGGAAAATACAAAAAGTGAAGTGGCGCCATCTACAATGCCACATGTAAACTACGCAAATCTGGACGTCACATAAATCCTACATCGCGCAGTCAGAGTTTACCACGAGACTCACATATATACAAGATCCCGACATCGACCGTCGGTCAGTTGCCCACCAGACACATCACCCGTCTGGCCGGAGGATCCTCCTTTACCAATAGAGTATGAGTGAACTTTACACCCTGTTCCTCATACCTCTAAAATGTGTAATAAATGAGTCTTTTAATATAACTTAAATTGTTTGCATGCCCTAGTTAAGGTAGTTAGTTTAAGGATCATTTGAAACTGAACATCTGTAATGTAACATGTACCTACTTTCTGTGCAATTAAAGAACTATTCTACTCTAAAAAAAAAGAGGGGCCATTTTGGGGGACTGTCTTATGTATTTTGACGTTCGAAAAGTGCTGATTCTCAGCCTAATTTGAATAATTGACTTTTGATTTTAATTTGTCTGTAGATACTCAGCACTCCATCTATATAAATAAAACAGCTAAAATAAAAATAAAACCAGCAATGGATTCTGAAATACTCAACGACGCGCGATATCGGTGGACACTTTCTGCCTGGCGTGGCGGCACAAGCCTCACTGCGCTGCCGTTAGATACGTTGCGTCAAATAATTTCATGTACCGATAATCGTATTACCTATGATGTACTGCAGGCTTAGCACGAGCACCGACTTATCAACGGAAGAATAGACATGACTATTATGTATATGATGTACAATAGGAGAAGATAGCGATGTTTTTCTATTAATAATCACAGTTATGCGTCCTAAACGAATCATGATTTTGTAGATAATCGTATATACTCGAACTTTGCGGCCGTTGAGTAGAAAGTTTGTTGTCAGTGTGATTTTGACAGTTTGAGAAGAAATATTCTTCCGAAATAGTCTACATTTATAGGGACCTAGACAAAGATCGTTAGGAACAAAAGACTAAATGACAGATTGTAGAAGGATATCTACGGTGCGATGTCAAAAATGGAGAAACGAAATGTCACTTTGTATTGAAAAAGCACTGTCTATTGTTCGTAGAAATAGAAAGCGTCATGCTAAACTTGCTGGTGGTCTTCTATCTCTCTTACGCGGGCTATCCCTTACACCTTTTCTACTATGTATTAGGAACGCATAGGTTTGTGGGGTCCTGAATTATTTAATCACCGAATTTGCCTGGCTTTTGGCAAAGAGGTGCCTAATAACATTGAATATTTCTTATAATTTTCCTTAAATAGTAGTAGCGGGACATTACACAGGTTGTTATTATTATTTCTTTTATTCTAATAAATACATGTTGCATCCGGCAATTGACTTTTAAAACAAAACAAGGCATGCTAGCGGCAACTATCAAGACTAGGGCTGGCGCGCTTTGACAGAGTCGGGCGTTTGCGCTTGGTTACGAGGAGGGGAGAACGTGCCAAGTTGGGGCATTCTTATCCTGGTGATCGAGCAGTGAAGACGCTTCGGAACTGTCCTACGTTTTGTTGAACCATCATCATCTGAATTGTAGTTGATTGTAAAAAGTTAATAAAGTGTAAAGTGATTATTTGCTTTAGTAATTCTTATTTATTTGCACGATACCCAAATAAACCCGCCTGATGGCTGGTCGTAGCTCAAACCATCCTGATGATCCGACATACATATCAATTACATTTTTAAATACTAGAATAATATAAAACATGTAAAACATTTAAAAATATAAAAAAAAGGTAGCCCACCGGTATTGGGAACAGGGTCCAAGCTACCAGCGATCAGGGCTCCAGAGAGAGGAACCTCCTAGGAATGCGAGCCGTGTCCAGGAGTACCGCTTTCTGGATCAAGCCCTTAATCCAGCTGCCCAACGAGAGCCTCCTTAGGTGTTGGTCGAGGCTCTTGGCTATCAAACCATCGGCTGTAACGATTATCGGTACAATGATTGCAGTGTCCACATCCCACATGTCGACAACCTCGCGAGCCAAGTCAAGATACTTGATTTGTTTATCTTTCTCGGCTTTCACGAGGTTCCCGTCATGCGGGACCGTTATATCAACGATCATTGCACGCCGCTCTAGTCGATCCACCACCTCTACATTAGGCTTATTGGCTTATTGGCAACAATAGTCTTGTCAGTGATGATGGATCGATCCCAGAACAGTGTGACACGTCCATTTTCGAGAACTGGGTCGGGCACATACCTGTAGTACGGCACTTCTGATTCCACAAGGCTGTATTTCAAAGCTAGTTGTTGGTGGATAATCCTGGCTACAAGGTTGTGCCTATGCAAGTACTATTCGTCAGCTAGACGAGAACTTATTATTATTATTTCTGTAAGATCATCTTCGCACAGACGTTAAAATATCGCGGCGGGTGTTCATCGCTCATTGGATTTTCAACTCTCGGTGTTGAACAGAGCACTGATAATCCAACAGAATGCATCTCAGCGCGTCGAAAAAACACACTATTGAATTAAGAACTCTCGACGCGACGTTTACCAGCGCGTTTTGGCGGGATCGCGTTGGAACATGTCGCACGACATTTTATTTTTATGAAATTTAGTGAAATAGCGAATAAAATTGTATAATTTTGGTAGTGAATTATGCAATTTAATTACGTGTGAGTGCACAAATGTAGTGAAGGTGAAAATAAGTGACTAACGTGGACTTTTCGTGTTCCCACCAAAAACTCCTAATAGGTTGTTGTAAAGTTACTACCGCTTTACAATAACTTTGACTTGACTGACTAAAGACGACTATGACTGTTTTGTAACTTCGTGCCCGATATCGGGCCATTTACTTGATGGAAAAGAAAAATTACTCGACATTGGCTAAATGCACAAACCATGCGAAGCCAAAACAAAAAAAAAAACCATTAATGATCTAGTGATTGGAAAAAATCTCGGCACGTAGGAGTTGCTTCTACATAATTGTATAACTTGAAAACAAATTCTATGTATTAAACTAAATCAATTACCCGTATTGATTTAGTTTAATACATAGAATTTGTTTACCTACGTAATAGCTCCAAAGACGTACTTGAAGTTGTAAACTGCTGACTAGCAATTCACAAACTTATACGAGACAAAAACGTTGACTTAGTTTTAAAAGTACGAAACTTTCAAGAACAAGTGTCACCGTGTTTATATCCAAACTTTCGATTTTTATCAAAGATTGTAGATAAATTTAGGACTAGTAGTGAAGATAAAATCTAGTAAGATACTCGTGAGGGGTCTATCGAAAAGTACTTATGTAGGTACCTACTTACTTTTGCCACGACGTTACTAACTTCTTAACAGCTTCACATGGTTTCTTTTAAGTAGGCGGTTAAACTTTTTGCAAATTGAAGTGAAGCAAGCAGAAGAGCAGTGAGGCAATCTGAAGTGGCAGAGAGCCAGCCATGTTTGTCGGAGGACCAATGGCTGGTGGAGCAGGCCAACCATGGAGTGGAGGCCGCGGTTCAGCAAGGGTAGTGTGGGACGTCCGCCACCTAGATGGACCGACGACAACAAAAACGTAGCTAGGATAGACTGGAGGCGGAAACCGGAGGACATGGTGTTATGGCGCAGCATGGGATATGCCTATGTACAGCAGTGGACTGTGATAATCCGAGTTGACTGAGGTAGAATGGAGAAATTATACATTTTACTGGTGATATTTTGCAGAACACAGGTAAGACTTGTTAATTTCAAATACTTCTCAACATTATTGTATAATTAAGTCTAGGCTTTGATCTTTGTCGACCTTTCATCCATTTAATAGTAAAACTAACAGAATTCGCAGAAAATAGACTTTATAAACAGATAGATTTAACTTTGAACTTGCTGACCCATTTAAAATGTCTACAAATTTCAAACGCTGGCAGGTATCTTATCTAAATACCTGAATCGAATTCTGTTTTTAATTAATAAACTGTGGATTTTAGGGAATATTATTAGATTTTCGCGCCCCGTTTTGGTGTTTCATTGCTACAGAACGTGTTTCAACTCTGGCGTCTATAATTCAAATGTGAGTAAAGCACGATTTTTTAATTAATTGGTAAGCAAAATAAAAATAAAATGATCTAAAAACGCTGCTGAATATACTGATAAATTCCTACATATAATACTTTTTCTATAAGTTCCAATCTTTTTTAAAGAAGAGGAAACTCGAAAATGTAAAAAGTTTACAAATCACAGCAACAAATACAAGTAATTATGATTTTATGAAGAACTAGCGGCCCGTGCCGGCTTCGCACGGGTGGA
Source organism: Polymixis lichenea (assembly GCA_949091785.1). Classification (NCBI taxonomy): domain Eukaryota; kingdom Metazoa; phylum Arthropoda; class Insecta; order Lepidoptera; family Noctuidae; genus Polymixis; species Polymixis lichenea. Next base: position 19,920,671 of record OX420948.1, on the reverse strand, counting down.
CATTTTTTTTTTACATTTTAGGATAAATAAAGATAATTTAACTTATAAGTATGCTAATTAAAACGTACCTACATGACTCAAACTAATTTTCATTGATGTTAGTAGTTCTGAAAAGAAACTTTGATAAATACTTACTATAGAAAAAGTGTGAGAATAATATAAGTGTAAAAATAAAACAGTAAAGGTTGAATAAAATAATTTGTAAGTAGTTCTGAAAATAACTTTTAACTGGAACATAAAAATGTGCTATGAAAAAATCAAGATATTCAACGTCGCTTGCGTCTACTGCGTAGGGAGCAGAGCCGACTAGTGTTGGGTAACTCAGCACATGTGCTAGCACAGTTGTAGCTACTCACTTGGATAAAAAGACTCACTCACTCTTTTATTTTGAAGTGCTAGCACACACCACAGATTAGCTACATCGCAGAACATTTTTGTACGATCAAGTACGTGTTGTGAGTTTTGAAAGAAACGAGTCACTCACTCTTTTTATTTTGATGTCCTAGCCCTAGTGGCTAGCGATACATTAATAGTGGAAACAGACTTATAATATGCCTTGCCATGCGATGTCAATAAAGTGCGCTTATTGGCCACAATTCAACTCGTGAAAGTACGCTTCGTTATTTGGCCAATGAACACGCGTGGGCTGGGGTAGTGTCGAGAGTTACAAGTGTGCCAGAGTCATAAAGCACGTATTGTGTATTGCACTCACAAACTTTAGAATACTTTAGTCGGTCTTCAATCTATTAAATTAAAACTGTATAATTAGTCCTTCACCAAAATATGATAAAACTCACAAACTTTAGAATAGGCACATAAAACTTTAAAAGTAGATCGAACGAGCGTCGTCAATCGCAATCAAGATACAACAAGACATTATCAAATGTAAGTCAAGGTCAAGATCTAACAAATTTCGCTATTACGAAAATAATAATAACAAAAATCCTAAAACTTTTAGTTGTTGCCAGTTTGCAATTTACGATTCTAAGCAAAGGTGTTAGGGTTTAAGTTTAATTGCCGTCTTTTGCTTTCGTTTGACAACGTCACGTAAACATTCTCGTTTCTCTTTCCGTCATCATCACTCGTACGAGCTGTGTGATGCGCTTAACCGATTAGACACCGCGTGTACCTACTCTATTGCGTATGTGTGCCATCATGCTGTGTCGCGTTGTCGTCATCGTCACTACACACCACACTCGCGACTCGCATGGCGAGCCACACGACTCACAACAGTCAACACGTTCGTGCTCAGTGTGCTCACAGGCCACCGCAGCCTCGCGGCCTCAACTCATTCGTGGTAGCACAGTGTGCTAGCACACTTGGTACAAAGAGTGCCTCGCACGATCCTCATTTTAAAAGAGTGTATTTTTTGTAATCACTATTGTGTATTTTTTGTTTATGTTGACATTTTTAATTTCATAATATCTTTTGAATGGAATGTCCGATTTCAATAATTCAAAAAGTAATCAACAGGTATTGATGCAGTCTTGAATACAATTTTAAAATTTAATTGATTTTTTTATTCTTTTTTGGATATGAGTTAATACTTTAAGGTATGGATAACATGGTCTGATTTTGATCGGCATTTCTATCAACTGTTAAAATGTAAAAAAGTAGTTATAGTGTCATAATTACAAAAGTTGGACATAAAAAAAGTTTTTTTGTAGATACTGATATGTTCTATAATATTTTATTGTTCTATCATCAATACTTTCCGCAGCGCATGCGATGAAAGACATTTTGTGGCAAATTTTTATACCTTGGGTTGGTTTTAGTAGGGATTTCTAAGTATCTCTAATTTTTTCTAGTAAATATAGCCTATGTTACTCAATGATAATGTAGCTTTCTAACGGCAAAAGAATTTTTGAAATCGGTCCTGTAGTAAAATACAAATCTTTCCTCTTTATAATATTATTATATATTATACTAGCTTTTGTCAGCCGCTTCATCCGCGTGGAAGTCGGAAATAATCCCGCGGGAACGTACTACCGAGATAAAAAGTATCCTATGTGTTAAAATCTAGGTTATAATCTATCTGTGTGCCAAATTTCATCCAAATCCGTTCAGCCGTTTTTGCGTGAAAGAGTAACAAAAATCCATCCATCCATCCATCCATCCATACTTACAAACGTTTATAATATTAGTGGGATTATAAATATCTTTAAAATATTAGTGTATATAAAAAGACAGAGAAATGAATCCTACCAATATCATAAATGTGAAAGTTTGTATGTTTGTATCTCAAGCACGCAAAATTGGCTGAAAAGTTTATAACCTGTACTTAACACATAGTATACTTTTAATCTGGATAGAAAATTCCAGTGGGATAATTTCTGACTTCCAGGTGGGCGAAGCTGCGAGCAAAAGCCTATAGTGAGTTACAGGTCATCCATTTCTCTGTCTTTCGCGTTCAGTTTCATTGATAAATTTCGGCCTTAATAGGTAAAGCCTCGTATCCACTAGGCAACATTTGACGCGCAACACGTGACGCCCAACATGTTCGGCAACGTTGCACAACAAGGCGCGACGTTGCTACCTGGCGCGCAACAAGACACGCAACAGATAACTTTACTAAACAAACGATCCTCGTGGCCTTTCAACATGATGAGCAACATGTTGTGAAACATGTCGCGAGTCAAATGTTTCCTAGTGGATACGAGGCTTAAAAGCCGAAGTTCACCAATGAAACTGGACGCGATCAGCATATCTATACCGCGTTCAAGAGCTGTCACTGTCAAAATTACACAACCACTGACAGTTCTTGAACGCGGTTCAATCACTTTAAAAGCCTATCAAAATAATAATAATTGAATATTGTTTTTATTTGGACAGAAAGGTAGATCCTGTTTTAAAGCCATGTTTCAACAAATTCATCTGTTTATGACAACTCTGTTCCCTTGTCAACAAGTCTTAACTGGTCAACTGAGGGTAATAATGGATCTAGAGATAAGTTATTATTTACGGACGTTTTTGTACAGGTTTTTTTTAACAATCAAAGCACAATGAAGGTAAGAATTCTGATTTTAGAGGTAAGTTGTTTCTACAGCAATTTTTATTTTTAAATTACCTTTTAATATCACTGAAAATGTCACTGAAGGTTTAATTGGTTTTATTTTTAACCAACTGAAGGAGGTTATCAATTCGACATGTTTATATATATAGGGCATAACTCCGTCATCTATAGACGGATTTGCAAAATTCTTTTTGTTCGGAAGGGGTTTTTTCTGGAATGTTCCCATTTAAATTTCATATTGATGTCATGATGAGTTTCAGAAACAGACAATGTAACTCTTAAAAATGACAGCAAATCAACCGCGATGGCTGCTATCGCATAAATATGCATTGTTTTAACCCCAAGGATGATGACATTTCGAATTGATGTGGTGTAGGTACTATAACTAAAAATTGAAAAACAAAAACTTAAAAAAAAAAAAAAAACAACTGACTTCCGGAAAAACACTACAAAATGAAAATAACTTTAATTTCGAAAGTCGGTGAATGAAGATCGGGATTTTTTTGTCACCGTTTTCCGAAATTAAAGTTTTTTCACTTTGTAGTGTTTTTTCCGAAAGACGGTTGTTTTTTTTTTTAAGTTTTTATTTATAATCGGTACAATAATTGAGTGCCCACGTTCATAATTAAATCTGTCATAAATTTTTCTTTATTATTTGTTTATCCGATACTGTCCCAATGCTGGGCTGGGCTTTTCGCGCGCCACCTCGAACCATGTATGCGTACAGGGCATTTTGCCACCGCTTTCCGGCTATCTTCAAGCACCTACCATGTGGAGACTTTTGCCCAACGGTCATCCTCGATGCGACTGATGTGACCTACCCAATTCTATTCGAGCCTGGAATGCTACTTGCCTACGTCTATTATACCTGGAACGCAGCGTGGTGTTCCACATTTGGTCCTTTCTTTATGCACTATTTATGCACCCAGAATGCTGCGTTCCATCACTCTTTTACAAACTCCAAGGCGGAACTTTAGTTAAATCTGTAGTACAAAAATAAGTAATAATAATAATAATCATTTTATTGTCAGGCAACTAAGGCACATAGATAAAATACACAAAATAATCTTAAAAAATAATAACAAACTAATACATAATAAGGACCTTATTAACACTATAACTACACATGTAAAGTTGTCGGCGTCGTATTTCGCTGCGAGGTGTTGCGTAACTGTCCTCGGAAACGCCGATATACGACGCCTTTCGCCCAAAAGTCTTCTTTCATGCAGTGCTGTAGATGGTGGGTTGGAAGTCGTACCACGAATGACTTAAAGTTGATGTCATGGCGTGATTCCAATGTTTCAACACTCAGAGACCAGTAGGTGTTCACTTTTAAGTACTGCACGACTTCCTCAATCTTCGTGGAATGATGCAGACGCGAAATGTACAGCTGCGTCGTAGACACAGCAGGGCGCAGGAGCATGCTAGGTCCACTCGGTGTGGTATTGCGCAAGTTACGAGAGCAGAGCTTCTTCTTCTTCTTCTTCTTCTTCTTCTTTTCTACTTTAGGGAACCCTCCTTATCAACTAGGCCCGTCTTGGCAAGGAGCTACGGACTGTAGTCAGGGCAGGTTGAGAACCTGTTTTCAGTTTGTTCCCTTTTCCGATTTGTCGCTTAGGCTGCGACGCCTCAGATTTGCCGGTGGCGACAATAGCAGCATAGACACGAGAGGTCGACGTACTTACGTGTGACGTTACCGCAGCCGGTGTTGTGGTGCGGGCGACGGCTGTGGTGGGCGGTGCTTGCTCAGCGTTATCAGCAGCTAGTGGCAGCACTTGTGTTCGCCTATTCAAAACTGCCGATAGATGACCCAATTACCGAACCAACGTTGCGCAATAACGCTATTTCTGAACGTAGTTCGGTATTGTTTTTTTCTGAAACCTCCATTTTCGACTGCATCTTGGTCATCTCCGTTTTCAAGGTAGTGATGTCCTTTAGCAGCCGTGTAACGTCAAAGTGATCGAACGTGACGGGGGCAGTGTACTCTACTTCTTCGTCACCAAATCTGGCACGTCGTCTCGGTCAGTCTTCTTCAATATATCGACGATATCTTTAACACTCTTCTCGGTTCCACCTCTGCGGCAAGACGGCATCTGATCTAGTTTTCCAAGTGACTGGAACGGTAACAGTTTTCCGCTGCTGATCTCGTACTCCTTGAAATTGGACCGGCGTATCTGCAGGATGCTCACCTCGTCCATGTAGTCGATAGCATGGACTAGGAATGCGAGCAATTCATTGACTATAAGTGGTTTGGAATTCATAGTGTTTACGGGCAGCGGCTATGGCCGTGCAACACGCGAATAAAATTCATGCCGTGCACAGTGGAAACACGTCCGTGTTCGAGCGCGCTTCGCACTGCACTCTGTTTTTTATTTAGTAACAAAACAAATCTTGTTAGTAAAAAAATACGTAGAACTTCGTTAAAGGCCTGCGATAAAGGTCAAATAACATAATTTAGTATCAAGTATTTTCATAGAAAGACCAATTTCTTCGGAATTCGTTGACGTCATTCTTTTTCATCGAAATTGGGCTACGAATAAAATAGTGCTTTAACTGTTTACCATTTCAGTGACCTTCAGTACCTAAACTATAAATGGTATAATTATATTATAACTAAAATATATTCAATATATTTCATTTTAATTGAAGTACTGAAAAGTACTGCGAGAGTACAGTCAAGCAGATATTAAAATCCTCAAGTTTATTTGTTTTAAGTAAATAAACATTGAGCATACACTGAACCTCAACTTCTTAATGACTGCTGCAATTAATGGTCAAAAGGGGAAACATCTATAATTACAGAATGAAAATGTATCTGTCTCTGTTTCAGAATGTAAGCAAATTCACACCACTTTATCAAAATATACATATATCAAGTCAGCCGCCATTGTGTTTTATGCGCCGTTTAGTTAATAAGATCGCTTTTACTCTAAAATATTATAAAACAGTGAACAATTTTAATCATAATAAATTAAAATGCATAAGTTGACGACAACTATTCATAAATCTCGAAGCTTGTTATGAAGTCACAAAGAACTCACTGTGTTGCTCATTTTGCTTTAAAAAGCTGTAAACTTTGAGAAATTTCAATACCTAGTGAATGAAGTTACACTGTTTTGAATTGGTTTTTACCTTTTCACCGCTGCTGGCTTTATAGGAGTCAAATTCGTCTTTGATGTCATTCACCGAACGTTGGAAAATTGGCAATTTATTACACAGCTCTACCCTAAGAATGTAGACGTTAGTTTTTACGGGTAGGTAAATAGGTATGTTCTCAACGGATTATAAGTCGATAGTAAAACATTTTATAGATAGACAGACTACTCTTTATTATGTACACAATAAAAATTACAGATATGGTAGACATTTTACATAGGGTGAGACAATGGGCGGTCGTATCGGTAAAAGCGATTTTTAGAGACAACCTTCGGAAGTATTAAAGGGAGAAGAAGGAACAATACTGCAGGTAGTCAGCATCACATATACCTAATATAATATATACTTATCTCTAAAGATATATAAATAAGTATATATTGCATTATATTATATGTTCCGTGTATTGCCGGACGTAAAAGAATAGCACCATCCCATTTCTTCCCGTGGGTGTCGTTCTCTATACATTTTACCACAATACTGCAATCGCCAACCCGCCTGCCAAGTGTAGCGATTATAGCAAAACCCCCCCTTTTGGGAGAGGCCTATGTCCAGTAGTGGACATCTTTCGGCTAAAATGATGTGTGATAGTTATACCTATATATCGGAAGATTCATGAGTAGGTATGGGATGACAAATTAACCGCGAGTGTGAAGTTCGCGCGCTTCGACAGAGTCTAGCCTGACGTTCGTGCGAGTCGACGAGAGTGCTACAACGGCGTGGTGGGCTGCACTTGACAATCTGATACATAACCTAAAAATCAATAATCATCTTCAGAGTTTTACTTATCGCCCGCAACACATATCTACGCCCAGTAAAATGTTCAACAGAGAAGAATCTAGCTCCGATCGGCTTCCTATCAAAAATCAAAATCAAAATCAAAATATTTTATTTCACATAAACATGCAAGGGCGCTTATGAAACGTTAGAAGCTAGGTGCACGGTTCCAATTTGTCGCTTCATATGGAGAAGAGCCGGCAAGAAACTCCACGGTTACTCTTTTAAAAATAATTGGCTTTAGCAATGTTTTCAAATTACAGTGATAATAGGTATGGGAGGACAGTGCAGGCCTGTTAATAAGTACTAGGTACTTAGAGGAATGAAAATAAAGAATAGAATATCGTCTATAAATCTACAGTCTGTAAGGCCTACAACGTTCTCTCATTCACAATATTTAAAATAATCTATTTATATAAAATCACCCTATTTAAACCAAGTGACATGATGTCCATGAGAATCACTAATTAATAGTCGATATTTGAAGTGATGTATAATGTCAAATAATGACGAGAATATGTCAGAAACTGTAAAATTAAAAATAATAAAATTAACATTGTAATTTGGGAGCAGTCAATAGACTCTCACATAGTTATGCTGTTAATGAGGTACAATAATAAACATGAAACTAGAACAAGGAACTTCAAGTAATGATGAAGTTTAATAAGAAAAAGGGCTTTTTACCTAAACGAGAACAAAGATTTAGCACTCTTTCTCGATACGGGCAAAGGTATGCCATAACCGTACTGCTGAAACTATTAAAGACTTGTCATAAAAGCTGGTGGTATGCATCAGCATGTCTAGTGTTAAGTTTTACGATGACCTCAGATATCTATTACCCAAACCAAAATTACTGGTTTTGTATCTCAAACAGTTACTCAAATACCTACATTATTATATCTACAGCAACTACACTCAATCTATCTAGCGTTTTCGTAACTGTGTCAGGGTCGGCTTATAGTCTAAACTGATGCAGTAGAATACCAGTATTTTATATTGAGCGACTGTCTATCTAACATCCACAACCCAGTTATTGGGTTACACGATAAGTCCGCTTGGTTAGACTAGTTGTCCGACTTTCGGGTTTCTGACGACCGTCAAAGGTCTACAAATGACAGTCCGGACAAACGGTTTAACATGCTTTCCGAGGCACGGAAGGGTCTCGGTATGTAATGGATGGTCATCCATCTACGGACTGACTTTGGCAAGCGTAGCTTACCCTGCGATTGACCTGTGACTGTTGTTATTTAGACACGAGCCTCAGCAATAAAGCAAATGAAACCAGCTATTGAAAACTAAACCTTGTTTACACCTAAGTCGTGGGTGTAGGTTACGCTCGGTCACGCAACCTCAGTACTCTGAGGGCTTAGCTTTAAACCCCAGATGATACCTAGATTATAAAGGTTTATACCTACATGGAATTAGTTGAATATGTCTGTGGCTTTCACTTCGGTGCTTATTACACGCTTAGCTGGTTAAAAGTTTAGTTAGATCTCGGGTTTAGTTTTGTTTACGTTAAAAATGGCAAGTAAGGTTAAAGCTGCAGAAATTTTGAAACACATGTGCGTTTTAGGAAAACATCTTTTACTAATACGGCCTGTCAGTATCGGTTTTACAACCCTCGAAAACCATGGAATGGGTATCGTATGCATGATGAAAAATTTGAAAATTGTCGCAGCCTCCATTTTGGATTTTTCATTTGGACCTCACTATCGGCACCCTCGAAAACCATGAAAACTATCTCTCTCTCTCTCTCTAGCTTTCTAATACAAGGTGGCAGGGACATTGATGCACAACCTGATACCCTGGATTCCGGTCTTGATTATGGTACACACGGCTACACATCAAGCTATACATTTCCAGTATAAGCTGATCTCGCATTGTATAGGATTTCCGTACAGTGCGAGATCAGCGTAAATTGTAAATGTTAGCTTGATATGTAGCCGTGCGTGCCTTCTGAGATGAATTTGTTCGTCAGTTAACTAAAAAAAATGTATGGAATAGCAATTTTTTTTTCAAGCAACCGACGACATGTTTCAACCCTAAGGTGTCCACGATCATGTAGTGAATCCGTGGTAATAGGTGGTCTTCGATATCCCTGCCACCATGTATACCCATAGAAAGAGAGGGAGACAGAAATCCGCCAGGGCATAACTCTTTTTCTCCCAGTTTATTCCTACCGCAAGCTGCATTAAAGAACTTTGTAATAATAATAATAAAGTCCAAAATGTATTTACGTATTTATTGACCCTTGATGGCTAATCTTCTGTTCATTACAGTATGGACAAGGAGCGATTAAGGGCATCTTCATTAAATAAAAACGTTTATCTAAGGATTACGTATTGTTCTTTGTACTTGTCTTCACAATATACGGTCTATATAGTCAAGATTTCGGCAAGCAGGGATTACAGAAAGCCTATTTATTCGTGATATTTGAAAACAGAAAAATCATGAATTTATTTAAAGTTTCTGAAAAATTGTACTTTTTAACCGACTTCAAAAAGGAGGAGGTTATCAATTCGTCGGAACCTTTTTTTTATGTATGTTCCCCGATTACTGGAAGATGGCTGAACCGATTTGGATTTTTATTTTTTGTTTGAAAGGATATACTTCCCGGGTGGTCCCATGATCATCAAGTCAGGATCTGATGATGGGATTCTGGAGCAATAGAGAGAATTCTTCAAATTTTATAGGCACACTTGCAGCAATTTGGATAGTTTTTGGAAGAGTACTTTCTCGGAGTGGTCCCATTTCAATTTGGTGAAGATCTGATGAAGAACTTCGGAGATAGGCAACGGAACTCCTCAATAAATGACAGCAAATGGACTGGAATTGCTGAAATCTCATGTCTGTCTATTGTTTACACCAGTTCATAACATAAAATCACGCCGGAACGCTGTGAAGGGGTAAGCACATGTGAACCACTAAAAAGTTAAAAAAAAAACAACCACTTCCGTGTTTTTTTTGGAAATCGGTTGTTTTTTTTTAAGTTTTTTTATTTTTATTTATTAGGTGCTGCCATGTTACCCATGGGAAAAATCATGCTTTTTAGTAAAACAAACTGCATGTTTGATTTAACCTTGAAAAAAATAAACCGGTACCTATCCAATTCGGTTTCCAGATTTGGGCACCAGATAAAGGTAATTCTCAACATAGGTATTGTAAAGAAGAAGTAACAAAAATGCCCCACTTCCGACTGCAAAGATAGGTATCTCAAAAAATTGCTAAAAATGAGTATAAAAAATGATATACTTCCGATGATCATCCTTACTGGTTAGCACATTAAAAAATTGCTTTCAATATTAATTAAGGTGCAGAATACTTGTAATATACTAACTTCTGATTTTAGTTTTAAAATTGGATTAAAAAGCAATTAAACACTGTATTAACTTATTTGAAATTGTTTGATAATAGTTATTGTAACATTAATAATAACATTTTTTAAAGTATTATTTAAAGTAACGCTTACTGATTAGATAATCTATTTATTTTGTAAAATAATTACAATAAGTAAAATTATTACACACGGACGGCTATTTAACAATGGCCCCGGCCTCACTCAGGTGGTTCAAAACCGTACATTGGTCCACGAACCAAACAGTGTTAGTGAGCGAAACAACAACATTAACCATATTGTTGTTGGGCACGCCGCGATTGCGGCGGTAAGTCCCCTCTTTGAGGAGTGGCTTGAGAGGCGGCATGGCGTCCTCACCTTCCGCCTGACACAGGTCCTCACCGGACATGGCTGTTTCGGGAGGTTCCTGTTTCGGATAGGGCGGGAGGAAACGCCCGGGTGTTTCCATTGCGAAGATCGCCCAGAGGACACGGTGGAGCATACGGTGGAGGTCTGCCCAGCTTGGGCGGAGCAACGCCGTGTCCTCGTGCAGGTGATCGGCGGCGGCGATCTCTCGCGTCCGACCCTGGTCCAGGCCATGGTACGGAGCGAGAGGGCATGGCTGGCAGTCGCCTCCTTCAGCGAAGCAGTTATGCTCGCAAAGAGGGAGGCGGCGCACGTGAGGGAGATGCAGTACATGCGCCCTCACAGCCGTGGCCTTCGCAGGAGACGCCCTGGGCGTCGGGAATCCCAGGCTGATTCCCGGCCACCGTAGGCACGGGCTTGCGGACGGCGAGTAATGGGTACCTCGCTGTCCGGTAAGGACCAAGCCCGGGTCGACGGCGCGTTGTGTTCCACGCGCGCCTCAAAGAGATGTCAGCAGCAACAGAGGGGCCCGCAAGGGCCGATGCCTGCCGGGGGTGCGGGTTGTTCGAAAGAGATACCGCCGCCCCTGGCACACAGGCAACTGAGGGAACACGGGTGGGTTTTAGTCAGTAAAAGTCTGACACGCCCTCCCGCTCCACCCAGAGCGGGAGAAGTTATTTGATGATTTCCCACCCAGAAAAAAAAAAAAAAAAACCATATTGTTGTATCGCTCACTAACATGAGAACAAAAGAGGTATGCCTGCGCACGTGCTCCTAAATCGCTCCGCTCGCAGTCCTGCACTTGCGTTAAGGCCCTGGCTTCCACTCCACTTTTCCACTTTCACTTCCACTTTTTATGGTCATTAGAGTAGTAGGTATTGCATGATTGAAAGTGAAATATTTTAAAGATAAGTAATACTGCGCTTGAAAGACGCAATATTTGGAGCGATTTCGAAATATATGATAAGGTAAGGACGACAATCGGAGGTACGCAATTTATTAAAACTAATTTTTATCTATTTTTTAGACATTTTCTCAGCTGTCGGACGCGGGGTAATTTTCTATGGGAGTTGCAACTTGTCCTTTAAGTTGCTTCTCGTGTCTGTCTGTGTAACCATGTTGATCTTCTAAACTACACGACGAATTTTGAAGCAGTATTCGCCATCATTTAATCTCGATTTTACACAAAGTCGTAAAGCCATGCGAAGCAGCGGCGTGATTGAGTAACACACTAACAGTAGCAATGGCTTTTATATTGACAGTTCAAAAATATTCATTGCGTTATTTACGTAGTTGAGCTAATATTTTTTTCAAGCGTATGAAGCAATGGACTATTAATAAATAACCTCCAAAATGATTCAGATTGTGACGTAATATACGATTATTCATCGTGCTGGGGTGGGTCATTAGGCTTCTCTAAAAGTCATCTTGACTTTTGATTTTGAGATCTCTGAAAAAAAAATCGTGCCGTGAGTTAAAACCTCTACATAAAAGATCTTTCGAAAGTGTAATTTAAAATGTTACTAAAAATTCAAAACAGATAAATAACTTCAAGAGAACAGCAAAAGCAACTACGTGACAGCTAAGTTATTTCCTCAAGAAATATTCTACTTAAGTGCATCCTTTTAATAACTAAAGGAAGCTCCAAGAAGAAAATTAATTAATATTACGGAGAGGCAAAGCCGCGGTAACAAAGGCAATTATCCGGAGATCCGGAGATCCAGGTCTCACATGATCCGAGAAATAACGAGAGTCCGTAACGAGATTATGAAAACGGACTGCGTTTCGTATCGATCGTGGATTTATGCACGTTTTAAAGTTTTGCAAGGCTTAAAGGCCGGTTTACCTTTGAAGCCTTATGCCTGTTAACTAAAGTTTTAGTAAAAAATAACACGACAACAAAACGCCTGTATTCCTCGATGGCTTAGGTAGAGGTGTAAGTACCTATATTATAGTAAACTCACATTTCGCCATTTATATTGTTATGTCTCGTGTAACAGGGAGCGAGCCTATTGCCATCCGTGTACAAATCCAGAGTCTACTGAGAAATTCCCAATGAAAAAACTCCGTAACACTTTGCTCGACCCGGAAATCGAACACACATCCACATGGTCTGCAGTACCTACCGCTTGCAACCACTAGAACAACGACGCAGTCAATATAATTTTACTACAATTCTTAAAAGAAACTTGCCAACTTTATTTCCGTAAGTTTAACCTCATGATCATACTTACTCAGGGGTTTATTTATAAACGTTGCTTAAAGTTAAGAGACGCTTACACGTCAAAAATTTATGGGGGGTAAACAGTTGTTAATCATTTTTTTTTTTTTTTTTTTGGGTGGGAAATCATCAAATGACTTCTCCCGCTCTGGTTGGAGCAGGAGAGCGTGTCAGACTTTTACTGACTAAAACCCACCCATGTTCCTTCAGCTGCCCATATGCCAGGGGCCGCGGCATCTCTTTCGAACAACCCGCACCCCTAGCAGGCATCGGCCCTTGCGGGTCCCACCAGCTGCTGCTGACGTCCTCCTGCGACGGGTCAGTACAGTGGCCCCACCGCCAACCACTTTTCGGCCGCAGGGGATAGGGAGAGCGGCCAACGCTATACCGACACTCCTCTTCCCCTGCGGCCCCACCGCGTCCGCCATCAAACGGTGGCGGCCCCGTCCAGGCTACGGAAGGGAAGAGCGCTACTCAGAAGTCTACTACTCCTCCGCCGCAGCCTGTAACCCTCAGCCGCGATGCCTCCCATTCGACATCGCGGCCCGCCTCAGTTGCGATGCACCTCACCGCAACCTACTTTTTGGCCGGTACGTCGTCGGCTTGGAGGCACAAGCCCTGACGAGCGGCCCCACCTTGGGGTTCCTCTTCGCTTCACCGTGGGAGGGTGACCACGGTTACTGAACCCCCCGCAACGACAATGCGGGAACCCCACTGGGGGGAGTTGTTAATCATTACCTTAACTTTAAGCAACGTTTATGAATATAGGTTTTAGTCTTTGTAAAAATAGTCAAAAACCTACCTAAAAACGCAGCCATTATGCACGATACCAATCGCATTAGAAGTAGGCATGAATAGATGAATACTTTACAGACATGTCGTGACGTGTTCATTCTGTGTCAGCAGCTGTCAAAGTTTACGTTCACCCGACAACTAATTTGGAAGTCAGCGAAGAAATTCGTTTGGAAAATGTTTTTGAGAAACGTTGCAAGTTTTAAAAGTTGCCCGAAGGAAATTGGCTTCTGTGTTCGCAGGTTGAATTGTAACTGATTATACACTTGTTTTGTGTTTTAGACGGCAAAAAGTTTTGATACAAATAAGAGACAAATGAAAGATGAATGGGTTAGGTAAAAGGATGTCGCTAAGCGTGTATTGGCGTGAGCAGTGCTCCGAGTTTTTTTGAAGAACCCGAAATGGAATCATTTGGATAAGAACTGAAGTTACTGACAATGAACTTCAATGGCAGAAAGACCAAATGACCGCTGGAGCAGACGAAGCGTATGGTTCCGAGCTAGGTGAACCGATGACCATTAAAATGGCGGCTGAAATAAACTGGATAGGAATGGCGTAGGATCGGGTGTTGTAACGCAATTTAGAAGATGCTTAAATGCCCAGCTATACACTGTAAGGAGCGTCCATTAATTACGTGAGGCGTTTAGGGGAGATTCTCACGTAAAGGCGAGGGGTTCTCGGCAAATATCACGTTATTTAAATTTTTACCGCAAGGAAACGTTGCAACATTACGAGAAAACCGGGTTGAATTATGTAAAACATGTTTTTGCGCCAATATGGCTAAATCCTAAAAATAATATTTATCGTGGTTGTGCGAACGCCACAAAGTAGCACAGTAGCTCCTCGATAGTTAAATCACCACCGGCTAGCCAAGCAAGCCAAATGCAACGCATAAATCCAACGCAAATAAGCACAGATTAACGTTTTTACAAAAACCACGTATTTTAAATATCTCACGTGAGATTATAGGGAGAGGGGGAGGGTCGAGTCAAATCTCACGACATCTCACCAGAGCGGGAGTGGATGTCGAAAAATCGCCAAAATTGCCTCACATAATTAATGGACGCCCCCTAATACGCTGAGGTGAAAATGAGATCATGTCGAAAAGGCTACTGGTAGATTTCTGTGTATCTCCAATCCATCTGCCCAGGATAGTAATAACATCAATTGATATTCCTAAACTTTTCATTAGAAAGAGTTGTTTGGAACGCCAGATTCAGTAGTGGGTAATTGATCGAATGTGACACCTACGCTACGTGTAAATGTCAAAGTATTTTAAACCGATAAAAAAGGCAGAGGTTCTAAAGTGGACGCCTATAAGTATTATTTATACAAGGTTCATTTTTGAGACAGGCTAGTAATGGAAGTTACCTTAACCGTTGCAGCTACAGGAAAACGGCCTTCGGAGCCTGTCCTCAGGTTTTTTAAGATATTAATTTCCTTCGAAATGTATGGGGAATGTTTTTTGCGATAAGTAACTTTTCTATGTAGTAGGTACTCAAACCTCAGTTAGTCCGATAGACATTTTTGATCTTAATAATAAATAGGGTCGACTGGCTTCAAACTGGTTTTTTGGGTAAAAACTGATTATTTTCCTGCTAACTGTAATTTTTTTTCCAAATTTGTGAATGTAGATCAAAATTTCTCAAAAAGTTTAGAGCTGTCTCGTATGACAGTTTTGCCCCCTCTCAAAAATTAATCGTTATATATTTTTTTATTTTATATTTGTCTGGTAGAAAGTGGAAAAATCAATCAATTTACGTAAATCACGATAGCCGTGTTACAATGTATTCATTCTGTTACGTCAATGAGTGTCAAACTTTGAGCGTAGAGCTTACTCTAAACTAATTTAAAGTAAGGTGGAGGAATACAAACGAGTTAAGTGTTTTAAGTGAAATTCTTGCAGGTATTAGTGAAATATCGATGCTGCTAATTTTGTTTCTCACTTAAAGCGGTTTTACCTGCCGTGGTAATTTGCAGAATACGCGTAGTGGGTAATTGACGTGTGAGGCAAATCAATCAGACAGTTAACAATTGATTTGTACTTGGTACAAAATCACATGATGACAAATACATGATACTTCACCTTCTGTATAAAAAAATACAAAAATATTGTCCTGCTATTATAGTACAGACGCCAGCACATCAAGCTACCCCAAACTGTCAAATATTCCCAATTGAACATGAACCCTAGGCTTATACTGTAAAGTTGAAAATCTATCAACGAAATTTGACAGATTGGGGTAGCTTGATGTGCTGGCGTCTGTACCTAATAGGTAACGAAAAGATTAGTATTTAAGATACAAACAGAACACACAAGCAAATAAACGCGTGCGCGCACTATGCCAGCACAGACAGAGACATTTATAGAGTAGTTCGCTTCCTAATCGTTGTCTGTGTTCCTTGCAAAGTGAATCAGTACTTATGAGGGTACCTTGGTGTCAAATTGACCAGCAGTTAACTTATTTTATATGTAACTACCTACTTTTTTGTTTTGTTTGCTGCTGATCTCATACGTTGTTGTTGTTTTTTTTAACGGACTTCAAAAAAGGAGGAGGTTCTCAATTCGACTGTCTTTTTTTTAAATGTTTGTTACCTCATAACTTTCGACTGGGTGAATCGATTTTGATAATTCTTTTTTATTTTGAAAGCTGGTGCTTTCCAAGAGGTTCCATTTAAATTTAATATAGATCTGATGATGCATTTCGGAGACAGACAACGGAACTCTTCAAAAAATAACAGGAAATAAACTGCGATTGCTGCTATCGCATAAATATGCATTGTTTTGACCCCAAGGATGATGAAATTTCGAATTAGTGGGATAGGTACTATAACTAAAAAAGTGAAAAATAAAAACTTTTACCAAAAAAAAAACAACCGACTTCCGAAAAAACACTACAAAGTGAAAAATAACTTTAATTTCGGAAAACGGTGACAAAATATTTAAATACATATCCAAAGTCACCGCCTTCCGAAATTAAAGTTATTTTTCACTTTGTAGTGTTTTTTTCGGAAGTCGGATATTTCCCACGGGAACGTACTATCGGTATAAAAAGTATCCGATGTGTTAATAAATCATTCCGTAATATATTATTTTCACATAACTCTATTGATTTACGTGGCGCACGCCAGTAAAGATTCCAGCCGGCATGATTTTAACCGACATATTCAACAATTATCGTCGTATTTCAACCAATTTACACAAAGACTTAACAAATTATATATACTAAAATCTTTCTCGAGAACTACTCTATCCATCGGTGAAAACAGCATGAAAATCGGTGCAGTAGTTTTTGAGTTTATCGCGAACAGTCAGACGCGGCGGAGGACTCTGTTTTATAATATGTAGTGATACGTAATGTAAATATGTAGTAAGTTGCGCTGTTATAGTTACAAGTAAATAGAACAAAAAAAAACACAGACAACGTCCTGATTCCGTCTTGCACTTTTATAATCATAATCCAAAGGATTTTGAAAGATATCCCTTATCCATTGCTTCATTCGACAACGTTAATTACGCAATTATTGTAGTTGAACTGCCAAAATGAATGGCATTGACATTCATCATCATCATCATCATTTCAACCGATAGACATCCACTGCTGGACATAGGCCTACGCTAAAAAAAATGGGGGAGATTTGCCATAATCGCCATGCTTAGCAGGCGGGTTGGCGATCGCAGTATGGTGGTAAAATACATAGAGAACGCTGCTGCCCATGCTCTAGTAAGTCCCTTATTCGCCTCCTACGACTCCCATGGGAAAAAATAGGACGGTGCTATTCTTTACGTCCGACACCACAGGGAACCGGCATTGCCATTATGATTGTGTTATACAAGCACCCCGCAGCTTTGTTTCACTCGAAAACTTTCAAGTCGAACAAAAAATGCTCTTTCCATATTCTTTGAGTACCTCTGCCCTCATCTCACAGCCGTCAACGAAACCCTGAATGAAGCCTGCTGAAACCTAATGAGACGGAAGGGTCCTTTCAAATGATCATTTGAGCGTCGCTCAACGATACACGGGCTACGACGGCCATCATTGAAGCGTTCAAAGCCAGCTGTGATTTAAAAGATGGCGGCTTTATTCGAAAGAAAGAGAGTTTTTTTTGTAAAGATTTGAATGTGTCAATACTGTAGAGGTGGGAGGAAATATTTATTTTGAACTGAAGGTTTTTTATATATATACTGCCAATGTTGGTTTATGTGATATAAAATATTTTGTGTTTTATTTTAATTACAAACAGAAAAATATAAATAACTTGAATAAAAATGTATATACGTCTTTATATTGAAGCAGTAACGGTGGTTTTTGTTAATCAATTGTTACTTTTAAAGTGCATTTGACTGCAATTTCCCACCTTTTTAATTCAAATTCAAATTCAAATTCAAATGTTTATTGCTCAACACAGTGCATAATTATACATTTCTAGATGTCAAATGAATGCGCAGTCCACTGTGTTGCACCAACTCAGGCATGCAAAATTATATTACACCAATAAAATTACACTATTTCATAAATTCACCTTAATACGTTTTACAATTTCATTAATAACTCAAAATAATACCATATACAAAGTCATAAATTCAAGTCAATAAGTATGTAATGTCAGAATATATAATGTCATAATAACTAGGTAATGTCTACTATAGTCAACACATAATTGGCACTACAAATATGATAATTTTAATAAAAGTAAAAACAAAACGGACTCAGGTATTCTCCCTAATTACATGTATTATTATTAGTATTACACACACAAATTTCTATCAGAGAGGTATTCATTAATTGTGTAGTATGTCTTACTTATCAGTAGATTATTGGGTTGCTTCTTAAATAAATGGGTATCTTTAATACTTAACAAAGCATTAGGTAACTTATTATAAATATGTGGTGCCATTCCTAGGAAGTTTTTACGGAATACTGCTTTTTTGTGTTGCTTACTGCTTATTTTATTTCTATGTCGTGAACTGTGTAGTTTTTCAAAAAGATGGAAGTTTGTTTTGACAAATACGGCCACCTCATATATGTATAGGCAGGGTACTGTTAATATACGGAAATTCAGAAAGAACGGTTTGCAGCTTTCCGTGCTTTGAATCCCGCATATCGCCCTCACACATCTCTTTTGCGCTCTAAATATTGTCTCCTTGTTGGTGGAGTTACCCCAGTATATAATCCCGTATCGTAATGCAGACGTAACATATGCATGATACGCCGTAACCAAAACTTTTTGATTTACCTCCTTTGCGAGATTACGTAAAGCATAGGAATGTTGATTCAGGCGTTTACATAAACTGTCAGTATGAGTTTTCCACGACATGTCTCTATCCAAATCAAGGCCTAAAAATTTTGTAGTTGTTAATGACGGCAAAGCTGTTGAGTTGGTCATAGATAGTCTCAGGGAAGCCTGGGTTATTAATCGGATCGCAAACTTTTACAATGTTAAATTAAAAAAATACAATTGCATAAAATTCAAAACATGCCACGTATTTCCGGAGTTTTCGATTGGCCCACACATTAATTTCATTCAAATGCCTACAAAAAATAATATATTATTTAAAAATGTCGATTCGCCCGTTTAGGCGAGTATTTTTGTACGAATCGACTAATAAGCTGGAACCCTTAAAAAACTTTAAAACACAAATATAAATAATTAATTGAAACAACATAAAAGGCACTTGCATTCGCAGCTAAACAACATCCATTGTAATGAAGTATTCAACTCGTAAGCAGTAGCTGTGGAATAAAATATTAAGCACCACTTGACCCGATTCCTTGCTTTTGTACGGAACTGCTGAACTACGGCGAACCGAAATTAAGTTGAACTTGTTCCATTTATTTTGCTTTTTTTTTTCGTTTTAAATGTAGACCTTATTTTTATTTTTTTAGGTTCTCTTCTATGTCAGACAGTTTGGTTTTTGCACTTTGTCCTTCAGGTGGACCATTGTGCGTGGCCACAAAAATGGCCTGCTGAAGTTTTTTACGGCCTCTTTTCACGCATTATATTACTCAGTAAGTACCTGAGGTTGTTGAGGTCAGATAGGAAGTCTTTATACATAAAATAATGCATCCGGTTAGACAAGAAGCCCAACATAGTTGGCAAGAGACTAGCAAAAAGAAAGCTAAGGTTTTCCAACTATGTTAGGGCTGGCGGTGTGAGGTTCTCATATCACGCTAGCCTTTAATAACGTATGTACTCAAGCTTTGAAGACTCCCAGGTTTTAATTATCAAGACACAAAGATTCGAGAAGTTTTGGATATAGTTAGGTATCAAATGGAAAATCGGTTCGGTCATGTAATAAAATCGTTATAATCCGCAGCTAAACATCACGCACTGCTGAGCAAAACCTGGATGAGGCTGGCACAGAAAAGGAGGTTTTCTCATCCAGGTTTTGCCCGCAATGGCAACAATGTCGTCCGCCCATCTCGTCTTCCAGTCCTAGGATGCCACTCTGTCACAGATTTACTCCACCTGTCATTACTGCGCCTTGCCAAGTGTCACCCCTAACTCCATTTGTGTTTCATAATACGCATTCCGATGTCGAAGACCTTTGTACGCCATCGTATCTCGTTTGGAACTCCGTCTATCAGCCTGATGCCAAGCATGGACCGCTCCATGGTTCTCTGTGCAACTCTTAGCATGTACACAGCCTCCTGAGTAAGCATCCACATCTCACCAACGTACGTCAAGGCGGGTAGTACACACTGGTTATTGAGGCGGTACTTCAGACATTGTGGAATTTTGGCAGATCGCAGAATGTCATCCAGTTTTCTAAATGCAACCAACCCAAGCTATATTCTTCCCGATGACTATGTTTTTTGATGCTTTTGCTAGAAGTAACAATATGGCCAAGATAGAAATACTGGTCAACCATCTCCAACATTTAATTTAAAACTACAACAGAAGGTTTTGAATTGCTGAAAATGTTTGCCATAATCTTCGTCTTGGCTATATTCATCGTAAATCCTACCTTGAGAGAGGCATCAAAATCAAAATCAAAAGGCATTTTTCAAACTAGGCTGGTGTCAGTACTTTTTGAACGTCAAAATTACATAAGACAGTCCCCCAAAAACGCCCGACCTTCACCACATCCTAGTGCTTTAGCGGGGAAGAAGAAGTGGCGCAACAAACTCCCCAGCAGCACAGCTGTCTGTTATGTTAGAAGAACTTGATTCTATACAATAGGTATGTAATGAACGTTACGAAACATAAAATTAAAATATTTGCCATATGTCAGCTAGGACACACCAATATACCTAAAAAAATAATATTTAAAAATATTTAATCAAGCAGAAATAAATAATAAAAACAGAACTTAAAACCTAAATTAAAGCCTCCAGGCATAAAGGGCGGGGCCGCTGACGTATGCAATGCGGCATTATGTTCACATAATTGTAGCTAGAAGTAACAAATGTTAAACAATTACCTTCGGAGTAAAATAAATAAATAAACAGTTAAAACTATTAACAATAACAAAACCATGGTCAGCAAGACGACTAGTCCCCACAAGCAGCACCCGTTCACGAGCATAACGCAAAGATCAGCCTTATGGCTGATCTTTGCGTTATGCTCGTGCCCCCCACCATATTTGAGGGAAAGAGGCAAGCCGACCCCCGACGCTACCGCAAGCAGTGACATCTAAGGGAGCATGACGAACTTGCCGCCGCTTGCTCAGGCAAGAATAATATGATCAATGGCCGAGGTCGCTAGCTAACTACATCTTGCAATACAACTCATTATAAAAAATCATTGTAATGAGTAGATTATGTCAGCAGTACTTAAACGAAAATAAAAATGAATTTATACAGTCGAATAGAAACAAAAAATTATGTTAATGTAAATATAACCTGTCAGTAGGCAAGCAAATTCTGGAGAAAAAACACAAACATTGTGTTGAGTTAATCACAGCGACCTACTATTCATATCGTATCGCATCATAAAGGTTTTAAAACATTTTCTGGAGATCATCAAAATCAGTGAAAGCCAAATGCAAATCTTAAGTGAGACGGGTAGGCAGTTTTGATATTAATACTGCAATAGTCCTAATCTAAACTTTTAACTATGTTTTCTAGGACTACTGTGAAAAGTTTCGTTGAAATGGTGTTGCCCAGTCTCATTTCCCACATGCTTGGATCAAATGTTCCTAATAAGATTTCAATACGTTTCCATAATTACACGGGGGAATGCAACATACTTATAAGGGCAATAGATCGCAATGCCTTTAATTTTTATAGTTGAACCAAGTTCTTTGCGATCACGTTTTTGAGCAGACAAACTTTTTAAACCTATGAAGCCATTGACTAGGAATTTCTTGCAAAACCCTCGGATTGTAATTGAAAATATGTAACGCAATTACAATGCAGTAGCTACCTGTCATTGACCACAATTAAAAAATAAAAATAATTACTTATCTACGTCACTAGTTCTTCTTAAAATTATCTTACTTCAATCGCAATCACGTTTTAATTCTTCCCGTGACATTTTGTCAGTAAATAAAGATGGCAGCAATTAATTATTCCAAAACGTAAGCAAATGTGGGAAAGGGGTATATGTTTGCGCAGCATTAGCATTTTGCGTTGTGCCAACGTTTCTGTCGGTAAATATAACGCGAGTTCTTATATCGGATATGTAGTAAATAAGTGAACTTTTACACTAGAGTGATTGTTTATAAAATTATAACACAATCTATGTTTTTAATAATAACAGATTTCTCAGAATACGAAAAAAAAAAGGAAAAGAAGGGAGTTTCAACAATTTTTTGTGATATGTTCTAAAATCTTTTTTAAATCAGTACTTTATTAGCATAACGAAACCTACTATTTTTTTCTTAAAACCCCTAAGCAAGCAAAAGTAAAGTCTTATTTAATTAAGTGAAGTACGTTTTGATTTATAATCATTCGGCAGATTTCTCAATATAATGAAATCTCTAAGCCTATTAACTTAAAAGGGCCAAGAATTGAACCCTGAGAAACCCTACTCTGCAACCTTTCTAAATAATAAATTTTCAACACAAACCGTAGTTCCATAATTTAAAAAATATAAATAACTATCATGAATAGTCAAAGCAAGCACTAAGAATTATTACTGTAAACGAGTATTTTTTAAAGTATCATTGCTGAATAGAGAAATACATACTCAGCCTATGACGTTCCCACTGCTGGGACACAGGCCTCCTCTCCGTGAGAGGGAGTGGGCCGTAATCCACCACGCGGGCCCAGTGCGGGTTGGTAGATGTCATAATGTCTTCGAATTTTTGGTTCTAGTACATGCCGGTTTCCTCACAATGTTTTCATTCACCGTTTTGAGAGTAGTAGAGATGAAATTATTATTTACACAAAGTAAATCGCCTGACTAGGTTTGAACGCACAACCTACAACAACTCATAAGTCGCGGCCGTTACCATTGGGCCACCACTGCAATAGAGATAATGGTGTTATTTTGCTTTTATTAAACTGAATTTGTTTCATATTTGGACTTATTGCACATTTTTTATTACTTAGATGCATAATAAAACTGCTGAATATTTTCAAACTGTTTATTGCTAGTCGAATTTTGGAGTGAGGCTCAGCTCAGATGATATACGTTTGACGCGCATTTGGCTAACGCACGTTTAGAATTTCCCAAAATATCGCGTGTATGTGTCAAAAGTTTGTCATCCGTTTTAAGCCTTAAGAATCACTTTGTTTGCGTTTTTATTGTCAAATACAAACAGAAAAATGACAGATTTTCATGACGACCGTCATAATATGAAGGAATCTCTCTTCTAGGAAACAGGAGTCTTACGTCCACGATATAATATTTCAAATGCTCATCAATTCAAACATGCATTAGCATTTTCATAATGATTATTCCTATATCAAAGGTTAATGTAGAAAATAAACCCGAAACTTAACGTGGAAAATAGATATTGATTAATGAGGTGAAGCCGCGGGCAACTACGAAGAAGTGACGACCCAAATAACAATCGGAATGTGAGTAGCGTAAAGCCTACCATAATCAGTCTAAAATGTTCCCACTGCTGGAATATAGGCCTCCTCTCTATGAGAGGGAGTGGGCCGTACTACGCGGGCCCAGTACAGGTTGGGGTGTCACATGCCTTTGAACTTTCGGTCCTCCAAAATGCCAATTTCATAACGATGTTTTCCTTCACTGCTTCAGAAGCAGTGGTGATGAAATAATTTCCACAAAATAAAGTGTTTTCCTGATTTCGAGTTTGCACTGCACCGTCAGTACACTCTAGATTCTCGAAGAATGTGAATATCTTAACTTAATTAATAGAAAAGACTCAGTATGATGCCTTGTGGCAGCCTGTACAGTTTACAACCTCCTAAAAAAAAAAAAAGAAATTGCAGAAAACAAAAATAAATCAATAACACATGGTAATGGTGTGAATGTGTGGGATATTCTGACGATTTTGGAATAGTTTATTGGGCATTCAATAGTCTTAATACAGAAAAGCAGTGTTTTTAAAAACCAATGAATTGTATGTTGTCCTCTGTTTTCTAAGACCGCAGTTATTGCTGTTTACTATCGTGGCTACGCAAAACTTGAGTAGGACTATTTGTGATGTTTTCTTGTTACTTTAAGTCCCGGTAAAACCATAGCCCATAGTGCACTTGCTAGAGTATATTCTTTCGTAACGAAAAGGTGGATTTCAAATTGACATTTTATTGAATTGTTGCCTATTATTAATGAAACATTGAAATATTTTCAATTTATTTGCATAACACATAACATCACTCCTATATTTCACGATGAGTTTGGTAGAGGTGCATAAATAGTACACTCACTTTTCCCCAGTTATATTTAGGTTCCCTGAAACATTGACGAGCATTTTGCTATCAACCGATCACAAATCTAAACTACAAATCAATTAATCGGTCCACTAATGGTTGAAGAAATTTATATTTCAATAAGAAATTACCCGTATTTATTGCCTGCATCTTTTTAAACTGATGGAAAAAGGTTTAGATGACAAGGTCACCGCTTAGCGTGCGTTTACAATTTCTCAAAAAACCGCGCGTTGTTTATGTAAGTGTTAGTGTTGTAGCCTTTATACACAGTCTGTACACATCTTTCCCATAAATTATATCTTTTGCTCATGGCGATTATTTGTGACTCCAGTGCCCATGCAACAATTGTCGCGTCTGCTCTGTTCTCATCCCTTTTATTTTTCTTCTTCATTTTGATGTTCTCGGATGCTTACGCATACTTTTGCGTTTTGGAACGTCATTTTTAATTATTATACTTATCCAATCTATGTATGGGCTAGTTGGTGTAACACCGGCAGGATCATAAAAAGCTGGGTGTGGTTGCAAGTAACAGAATGATGAAATTTGTCTCGAGCCAATAGAGTTGATGCCAACTACACCTGATTGATGGAGCAATGGCCCTCCAGAGTCTCCCGGACATAAACCAGACTGCCGGCCACATGGTCTTGCGACACACATTCCTCCCTTGAAATTTGTTCCAGCGTCCTCCTCACACTGAACGACTACAGCATCTAAAAATTGTAAAGGCTTCCCCAGCGTAGTAGCATCATCTGCAACTTCAACAACTGTCGTTTTTGCGAATCCGAACCTAAATGTAGTATTAGTTATGCCGTAGCCAGTCAAAGTGACTTCTTGACCAATCATAGTTAAGTAATCCAATCCACTCACGCGCGCGTACTCCTTCAACTTGATTGATTCATGTCTAATTAAAGCTATGTCATTGGATATGTCAAACATTCTCAATTTGTAAGCAGGGTGTGTTACAGTATGTACCACTTTGCAAGTGGTTATTGTTTTCTGAGAACCAAATGTTATAACAGGTCTTATTTTAATGTGTTCCACATATATACCGAGAGACATTTTATCTTTAAAACAGTGGCCAGCTGTCAGCGACCAAGTAGGAGTTAAAACAGCAGCCGTACACGCGTGAAATATCTGGAGTATAAGTATAATACCATGTTTAATCGATATAATTTCATATTGCAGTCTTACGATATAGGGGTATTTATCTTCGTCAGCATCTTCTCCGCCCATCACTCTTCCTACTTTTGAAGGTCTAGTAGGTATTAATTCCAGTAATCGAAAATATAAACAAAATGTATAAAACAGCACAATACAACGCATGGTGAGCAAATTATTTGAAATGAAATAGTTTTATTGGATCAGAAGTTATTTTATGAGTTGAAATTTCTGATGGATTGAAATGTCGAAATCATAGATAAAAAATATTGCAGAACGAATTGCTGTAAAAAATACTCGTTATATTATACAGTGTGGCAGGGATATATCAATGCATAACCTGTTACTGTGGATTCAGAACGTGATTTTTGAATTTTTGATTGATCGAACTTTTGAATGTATTCGTCAGAGAAAAATAATTATTCAATATATTTTGACCGCGTAGTTATCGTACTTTTCTATGAAACAGCACTTTTTATTTTGATAACCTACGGAAAATTTCTACGTTAGGTTGTCTAGAGATCATGGTGTGCTGAATTCATGGTTCCATTCTGCGTGTCGATGATTTTGAACAGGTATGTCGCACATTCAACCGCATGCCAGGTGTAACTGTTTGTCGCTTTACTTATACCTAGACGAAATGAAAACTGTTATCTGCAAAGAAGACCAAAACAGGAAGGCAGACATAAATTCAGATAACTTTGTTAAACGATACGAGAACGAACAAATTATGGTATTCAATATTTGTTTTTACTTTATATTCGACAAAAAAAAAAACTCAAAGGAAAAGCAGTCGCAATTTTTTGTCCCAAATAAACTCATAATTAGTTTGACAAAATAACATTCTTGACAGGGGAAATTTCATTTCGTAAGTCGAGAGAATGTAACCACAAAGCGAAATAAATGAATAATAATTAGCAAGGACTCAATAGATCATTCTAAATTCGCCTTTATTATGACTCAAACAATGCGGCTTTTAATTTCAATGATAAATTACAGTTTTCCGTAAATAGCGCGATGTATAGGCAAGGCTACAGTAAACTAACTCCGTAGCGTCCGTGATAAGAAGCGAGTAGAACTATCAACTAAAAACGAGTTGGCGAGCAACGACGGACGCAAGACGGCGACGAACTATTACTCCCTGGTATGCGTATGTACCAAACGTATAACCGCCGCGTCGTATAACGTATGCCGCGTTGGTCTAGTGGTTGCATATGATATTGCTGACCATGAGGTCCAAGGTTTAATTGTTAGACCGGGCAGTGTTATAAAGTCTTTCTATCTGGATTTTTTCAGTAGGAGCCCGTAATCTGGATTTGTGCCCGATTGAATGATTGTTCTGCGCGCTAAGCGAGTACTCTCCCTGATAGCTATTGTCACCGCAACAAACGAGTAGTCGCTGGGTGTGAACAGTCAGCGATCAACTACTAATGTGTGTAGCTCTTTTACACGAGACGTACAACCTTTATACGTTTCTTGAGCGAGAAAATCGTTGAGTTAGTCGCTTACTCGTCGGCGACAGGTGGAAATAGCGTAATCACGGTGGAATTTACGCGTCATTAATGGTTTTTCTTATGTCTAGGGTGCCCTGCACATTTGACTACTTATCAACTAAGAGAGACATATAGAAAACTCTTTATTATGCATATCATAAAAATGACAGATTTAAATGTAGCTATTTTGCCAAACAATAACCGGTCTTAATTAAATAATTTCAGTTTTTTTTTTTCGAACGGGCTTGCTCTTGACCTCGATCACGCCTGATGGAAAACAATGGATGAGATCTTTGATGGAATGACCGTGCTTAGAAATGCCTGGTATTTCAGATATTTTTGTATAGCTTTAGTGGTCACATTTGGATTGACTTCTGTGTCGAGTCTTTATCCCAATAATATGTACTTCAATTAAAAGGGGAGGCCTTTGCCCAGCGCTGGGGCAGTGTCGATACACTAAAAAGAGAGTCCAATTAAACTTTTTTTTTCTAGTATTATTTGACAGTTGGTTTCCACAAACTTACGTACGAGCGCATACATTTTGGTAGCTAATTTGTAGGTCATTGCAGTCTTCAATCTTATCCCGGATTTGGTCACATTTGTCTGGTCTAAGTCAACTAAGATTGAATTTTCTTTGGGTCAATCAGTGGAAGGTATGGCAAAATAAGTAATCAAAATTTAAAAAAAAAATGCTGATATTAAAAGTAACTGAAATCGATTCAGTAGTCAATTGTGAACAAATTGTTTCCAGGACTTGCGTTTATTCTGTTACACGTTGTATATATAAAAAAAATGTTTAGTATCAGCAATAAAAGCTTAATAATAATTCGTTTTTCTTTTGGGTGGGAATTCATCAAAAGACTTCTTCCGCTCTGGGCGGAGCAGGAGGGGTGTCAGACTTTTACTGACTAAAAGCCACCCGTGTTCCCTCAGTTGCCTGTGTGCCAGGGCCGCGGTATCTCTTTCAAACAACCCTCACCCCTGGCAGGCATCGACCCTTCCGGGCCCCATCAGTTGGTGCCGACATCTCCTTGAGGTGCGCGTGGACAACGCGCCGTCGACCCGGGCTTGGTCCTTACCGTCCGCAAGCCCGTGCCTATGGTGGCCGGGAATCAGCCTGGGATTCCCGACGCCCAGGGCGTCTCCTGCGGAGGCTACGGCTATGGTTATTTAATTCGTTAGGTCTGTATTATATCCCAAATTATGAATCTAACCTTCTGTTCTAATCTCCACTATCGTCTCTGTTACCAACAGCCTAGGGAGGGGAGAAGGGGAGGACAGAATAATGACGTCAGCCAAAAAGTAATTTTCGCGGTGACTTGCTCGCCATAACTTGTTCCGAGTCATGTTGAAATGCAAGTAATTAACTATTTTGTTACGCGCGACCTTTGATAGGTCATTGGGTACTTCCTACTTTGTTTTTGTTGGTTAGAGTGTATTTTGTTCGGTTTTGTTGATATGTAGGGAAGCCTTTGTGATTAAAGAGTCTTGCCAGAAGAGTTGAGAAATACTACCTACTTACTAAAATGTTTTTTTGTTCAGCCTAGTTTCTATTAACTATTTACCAGATATTTCTGTTTTCTAGTCAATCCTCAAGCATCATAATCATCTAGTAGATTAGATATTTGCAACAGTATTCTTTGCTTTTACACGCCTTTATTATTTTTCTGTGTGCTTTACTACTGGCGTATTAAAAATAATAATAACGTTATACTAACTGTCAGCTGTGAAGTTATCTTACATTAACTAATTAAATATACATCTATACTGAACCGGTAACGTCCACTATCCAGTTTGCACATAAGCAGCTTCTTACATCATTTTTCGATTTATTCCAAACTAATACCACTGGTATTTGTTTGAACTCAAATTTATTTTCTTTTCCGAACGGATACCATTGTATTAACTAATTCCAAAACAAGTTCAAAGATATAAGGTACAGTCAGTAAAAATTCTTTCAGTAAACACAACACCTTAAATTAAAAAAAATCTGTTAAATCCAAAAAAAAATGTTCGAAAACGTCTGGTTCAATAATGAAATATGACTTTATTATAATTTTAGTTCCTCCTTGTATCTGTATAATGTTTTTTTTGCAAAAATATCAAAACAAGAACAATTTACAATTAAAAAATAACTTTAATTTGGGAAGGCGGTGACAAAAAATTAAAATACATATCCAAAGTCACCGCCTTCCAAAATTAAAGTTATTTTTCACTTTTTAGTCTTTTTTTGGAAGTCGGTTGTTTTTTTTTGGAAAACGTTTTTATTTTTCACTTTTTAGTGGTTCACATGTGCTTACCCCTTCACAGCGTCCCTGCGTGATCTTATGTTACGAAGTGGTATAAACAATAGACAGACATGAGATTTCTGCAATTCCAGTCCATTTGCTACCATTTATTGAGGAGTACCGTTGCCTATCTCCGAAGTTATTCATCAGATCTTCACCAAATTGAAATAGGACCACTCCTAGGAAGTACTCTTCCAAAAAATATCCAAATCGCTTCAAGTGTGCCTATAAAATTTGAAGAATTCTTTCTATTTCTCCAGGATCCCATTATCAGATATTGACTTGATGATCATGGGACCACCTGGGAAGTATACCCTTTCAAACAAAAAAATAATAATCCCAATCGGTCAGCCATCTTCGAGTAATCGGGGAACATACATAAAAAAAATTTAAAAAAAAATGGTTCCGACGAATTGAGAACCTCCTCCTTTTGGAAGTCGGTTAAAAATGTGACAGAAAATAATATTTTTATTTATCAGCTAAATGCGTGTAAATAATTTCTTATGTTTCAACAATTAGTAGCTAAACCCTTAATTTTTCTAAACAGTGACTAACGGAGATTTTGTCATTGAGGAGTTGGTCAGTTAGATACGTATGTGATCCACGAATTTTGTTTTTGTACATCGTTTTGCACGTTTGACTCATATTGAGTATCAACCACTGTTTGTAAATCTGCGTCCTATGTCAGCACGTTCAGAAGCTGATATAAAGTGACATTCTTTGGCAGAGCCGAGTTTAATTCCATATGCCAAGATTCTGCGGCTTTTGTGGTTCGATGACACGCACCATGAAGCTGATTTATTAGTCATATTTTATTATTGAACTAGACGTATTCTAAATTTTTTTTTTTGGATTTAACGGTTTTTTTAAAATTAAAGGTCTTACATTTACATTTTCACACAGAGCATTTTTACTGAAAGCATATTTACTGACTGTACCTCATATCTCTGAACTTGTTTTGGTATTAGTTAATGCAATGGTATCGGTAGACCGGAATAAATCCATTTTTCTTTCCAAATATGTTTTTTTTGTTTGACATTTTCTAAAAATTAAACCTAGCTAGATCAATTTATCGCCCCCGAAACCCCCTGCATTCTAAATTTCATGAAAATCGTTGGAGCCGTTTCCGAGATTCAAATTATATATATACATGTATACAAGAATTGCTCGTTTAAAGGTATTAGATAAAGGGCCACTTTCTTGCTAACACCGAATGAAATGTCAAAAAAAAAATTACTACCGCTTAGTAAAACTGAGAATCCCTTTGGCCTTAATAAAGAACTGTGTTATAAATATATAAAGTAAACAAAAATCAAAGAACTGCTCAAAATAAAATAAAGCAAAAAAGATTTTGAAAGATCAAAGGGACCACCCAGGTTTCCGATTTATCTGCCGATCAGCAGTTTTTGTTACAAAGGTAAATACAACCCACACTAAATAAATCGCTACGTAAAGCCCACGCAACAGTCCAAATCTGGACTAAACATTTAAGGGTCCAATCACACTTACCACAGCCACACTACATCACAGCGACTAAATGTTCAGCAATGGAATGAATAGTGTCGCGGCACCTTCTTGCAGTTATACACCGTGACATTTAAGTCGTCTTACAACGGCAGCCTATTTCATGTATCGAATGAAAACTAATCATTTATAAAAAGAAAATATTTTTGGACATATGATTTAAAAAAATATGATTCACAAAGACGCATGATGTAGTTTTGAACACCCTGTTATGGAGATGGAATGAATGATGAAATGTAATGGTATTATGGTAGGTATATGTAGAAATCTTGTACCGTTTGATACGTAAACATTATTAACAGGGAAATTCTAAGACATTATTTATTTTTCTTAGTACCTATTATCTTAATTAATTGTAACAATTCTTTAATCGCGCCTGTAGGTATTTTATGTCGGATACATTTTTTTTTTTTTTTTGTGGCTGGGAAATCATCAAATGACTTCTCCCGCTCTGGGTGGAGCAGAAGGGCGTGTCAGACTTTTACTGATTAAAACCCACCCATGTTCTCTCAGCTGCCCGTGTGCCAAGGGCCGCGGTATCTCTTTCGAACAACCCGCACCCCTGGCAGGCATCGGCCCTTGCGAGCCCCACCAGCTGCTGCTGACGTATGTCGGATACATTGAGTGGACTACCTTTGTAAGACGACTAAAATGTCACGGTGTATAATCAGGCTATAATATTGCTATTGCTGAGATACAGGTCTCTCAACGAAAGGGACTGGGGTTGTAGTTTACCACGCGGGCCCAGTAGATCGATTGTAGATCTCACATGTCTTTGAATGTTTGTTTCTAGGACATGTTGGCTCCCTAACGATGTTTTCCTTTGTCGATTAAAGTAAAGCGCAGCTGCCACCGCGAGGTCTGTGTCCCAGCAGAACAATCCTACTAATATTATAAACGCGAAAGTTTGTAAGTATGGATGGATGGATGGATGTTTGTTACTCTTTCACGCAAAAACAGCTGAACGGCTTTAAATGAAATTTGGCATACAGTTAGACTGTAACCTGGAATAACACATAGAATACTTTTTATCCCGGTACTACGTTCCGGTGGGATAGTTTTCGACCTCCACGCAGGCGAAGCCGCTGTCAAAAGCTAGTATATTATAATATGCTGCTGCTGGGGAGTTTGTTGCGCCACTTCTTCTTCCCAGCTAAAGCACTAGGAAGTGGTGAAGGGCGGGCGTTTTGGGGGACTGCCTTATGTAATTTTGACGTTCAGAAAGTGCTGACTCTCAGCCTAGTTTGAATAAATGACTTTTGATTCTGATTTTTGATATGCTTATGATAATTATGGAGTCGAAGTTTTCTCACACGATTTTAAAACCAGCCCACTGTGAATGTTCAACACCGTCTACCAAGCGGAATGTGTGGGCATTATACAAGAGGCGTACGCCATAGAAGCCAGGAGGGTCACGGACACCCATATAAGTATACTCTCCGACAGTGCTTCAGTTCTTCTCCCTAGGGAAAAAATACATTACATCGAGTTTAACACTAGAATATCACAATGCACTAGAACGAGTAACTGTTTCTAACCACAACACTGTGACACTGCAATGGATAAAAGGACTCAGCGGATGACTAGCCAATGATGCTGCTGACGAACTGGCTGGAAGGGCATCCAGCGCGTCACTCTGTTGAACCGAGCCCATCGTGCCCATCCCCATCAACAAACTACGCAGGTAGCTTCAGGACTACACCCACACATAAGTGGAGAGCTGGTGGACCTCGACACCAGGTTGCAGGCATTCTAGGGAAGCAATACCATCTTAGGATAGCAGGCTGACCAGACGTCTGTTATGCCTGGACAGAATGGATCTGCGTCTAGTGAGTGGGACCATCACGGGACACTGCCCACTAGACAAACAGTTCTACACAATAGGCATAGAGGATAGCCCCCTGTGCAGGCGTAGCCCAGATTAGAACAGAAACCCTCGGGGCACCCAAATCTTACACGGATGTTCTTAAGATATAGCCAACTTCTGGAGGGAGGTGGACTGGCTGGAATAACTACCGACGGCCCCCATGGCTCACGCACAATGATCCACTTGAAGGACTAAGTGCGGAAACCAAACCCGATGGCATAGAGCATAGATGATTATGGAGAAAGCGCCTATCTGGGTTTGAACTTTCGACCTATAACCTCGTTATTCTTTCTGATAATCCCTTGACAATTCAAAGGTGTCTGTCTGTAATTAGGTGATTTGAAATAAATGCTTGGAGTTTGAGTTTTTTTATAAGTTGTGGCTATCACCACTGAGACGCCAATGCTCCTTCTTGCACTGCGTTGTGATAACTACAAAATTTCGATTTGGTTGCGTTGTCGCTAGTAGTTGCGATGTGGTTACATTGTGGCTTGCTTGCAAACAGACAGATCACCTTTCTTTAAGGAAGATGTCGATGCAACGTTGTGCTTTCGATGTGGCCAGCTGCTAGTGCGCGGTGTCGCTGGTAGTTGCGTTGTGGCGATCGTGATGAGGTCGTTGTTTACGCGAAGTAAGCTATATCTAACAATGAATTTTGGTCAACGTTATTTTGCAAAAACGGGGATAACGTACAATTGACGGCACGGTTGGCGTAGTGGTTAACCGATTGACTGCTGCGCTGCGTGTCGCGGATTCGATTCCCGCACGGAACAAATATTTGTATGACCTACAAATAGTTGCTCCGGGTCTGGCTGTTTGTGTATGTGAGTTTAAATGTTTGTAAACGCACCCGCAATACAGGAGTAATTCCTAGTGTGGGGCAACGTATATAAAAAAAAAAAAATCTACTTAGACAGAAATTGAGCGATAAACCACACTTTGTTCAAGAGAAGGCCCAATACCTTCACTTGATGTGATGTACGCCTGAAGTGACGATATGTATGCCATTTTCATGAATTTTCACTTGCTTTTTCGAGCTTGCGTAACGAACTATGCGCGCTCGTGGCGCGCATCAAACACCGACAGGCGCCATATTTCTTTCTTCTCTAGTTCTTCTCACACGTGAAAGAAAGGCAGTGTACAGGAATGGGAAAGGGGATAAAACTTTGCAAACCAACCCTATCTATTAATTCGTTTTGCCAACATAAAAAAGAAAGGAAATGACAATACTACAAATCGAATTGTATTGACGCAACCAGTTGGTATAGTCCACATGGTTGATTTTGACAGCCAAATGACTGTGGTCCGTGTGAATAAATGAATTTTTCATACAAACTATCGCCCACGTGTTGACGTCGTTGTGGGGTTATAGTAAGTGTAATCGCGCCCTAAAGGTCCGAAATTGGACCGTGGCGACCCTGTATTTCACGCGAAATTAAAGTCTAAAATTGTATAAAACATCGTATTGTATACAATACAAGATGGAAACAATTTTGTTCTAATTAAACCTTTAAATCGCTGCCGAGAAATATTAACATTGGACTCGTGGGCCACTAATCAAGATAATTACTGACGTGTTGAGCTTCAGGTACCGGTGTACGGAATAAAATCGCGCTTTCGGGATGGGTTATAGTGGGGAGAGACGCGATAGCTGTCCGGCCTTAAAGATGGTAAAACGAGAAATCTGTTTTGAAGACCAATTACATCATCATTATTTAGCTAGGCGAAAGCTTTGCCACATCGACCATTCCTTGCTGCTTCCATACAGCGGATCCTCTATTGCAATGATTTTGGCGAGTGATGAGAATTCGCCAACATCTTATATATTAGGTAAAATATACACTCGTACACTAAAAACAGTTATATTCACACCGTTAACACAAGAAATAAGGACAAACTACGTGCTCGCTTTCACCGGCTTCATAAGGTTCATAACTTATTTGTTGGGCTTGGTATAGCTTTTTATAACAAGCTTCCCTCTTCTTTGCTAGATTTGCCTTTTAATGCGTTTAAAGCTCAAGTAAAATCCATCCTTTGTTTAAAGGCTTACTATTCCATCAAAAGACAATGTTTATGTTCTTTCTCCAGAATCGGCGTATCTGGTGACAGGTTATATGGGTTCATATAATTATTATTTTATTTTTTATTGCCTGTCTAACAATTTTTTTTATAACTATCTATTAAGTCATTAGTTATTGACATGATCTACTCATAAGAATATTTTCTATGATGAGTTGTTTTAGGCTTTATTTGGCCTCGACAGTTTTCATTTTATTTGTCGGTATATTGGCATGGCTAGCTAACATTTTGACTAATTATTTAATTAATGTTTTGTGTCTCGTACTGTTTATTACTTTGCCTATATATGTATAAAATCAAGTCTATCCGACTAAAGAGACAGCTGTGCTGCTGGGAAGTTTGTTGCGCCACGTCTTCCCAGCTTTTAGCACTAGGAAGTGGTGAAGGGTGGGCGTTTTGGGGGACTGTCTTATGTATTTTGACGTTCGAAAAGTGCTGATTCTCAGCCTAATTTGAATAAATGACTTTTGATTTGGATTTTGATTTAATGATTTCCTTTTTACCTTATTTGTATTGTATTTGTGTTTACTATATTTTAAAGGTGTTTAATTTAAACTATGAAATCCAGAAACAGATCAACTATTTTTATCTATCATCATCTGCCTAGCCTTTCCTCAACTATGCTGAGGTCGGCATCCAGTCTAATCGGATGCAGCTAAATACCACAATTTTTCATGGATCAACTGACTATCTGTCCTCCGCAACCTGGCGATTAGGAAATACGAAACCCCTTGGTAAAACTGGTTAGACTTTCGAGCTTCGATGACCTGTTACGCCTGTCAAAAATCCCCGAATAACAGCCGGGACCAACGCGGCAACGAGGTTTAACGTGCTTTCCCAGGCACAACGGGGTTTTGGTATATGAAGCTGGTTGCTCATCCAAGCATAGCTTAACCTGATCCATTGAACTGTGTGGCTGTGATTACCTAGCCATCAGCCCCATGAAATGATAAAAGCGCCTGTACTCCGAAACCGAAACGATATACGATAGTATCACTTGTTTTGAAATTCATCATTTGTTAACACAGAACATCACATCAACGGCTTCAAGTAAAAGCCGCAATTTATTACGAATATACAGCATGCTTTCGATGACCTATTTTTTCTCAAATTTGGTATTACTGTTGGTATTCGATTAAAGATCATTGATTTTAAAATGAATTAAAAATAATATTAATCATAAAATTACTCACCGATGGAAGGAAACGTTTATTTTGTTTTTTCTGCTCACATTTGTGTAATTTTTACAATTTAACACGGCGCAATTAGGCATTTTTGATTTTTTGACTGACGTCCAACTAGCAGCGATGCAGATTCAGCGCGACAGTGTCCACGTTACGCATTGTATGCTTTGAACACGCCACGATTGCAGCGGTAAGTCCCCTCTTTGAGGAGTGGCTTGAGAGGCGTCATGGCATCCTCAACTTCCGCCTGACATAGGTCCCTTTTTTTTTTTTTTTTTTCTGGGTGGGAAATCATCAAATAACTTCTCCCGCTCTGAGTGGAGCGGGAGGGCGTGTCAGACTTTTACTGACTAAAACCCACCCGTGTTCCCTCACTTGCCTGTGTGCCAGGGGCCGCGGTATCTCTTTTGAACAACCCGCACCCCTGGCAGGCATCGGCCCTTGCGGGCCCCATCAGTTGCTGATGACATCTCTTTGAGGCGCGTGTGGAACACAACGCGCCGTCGACCCGGGCTTGGTCCTTACCGGACAGTGACCTACCCATTACTCGCCGTCCGCAAGCCCGCGCCTACGGTGGCCGGGAATCAGCCTGGGATTCCCGACGCCCAGGGCGTCTCCTGCGAAGGCCACGGCTGTGAGGGCGCATGTATTGCATCTCCCTCACGTGCGCCGCCTCCCTCTTTGCGAGCATAACTGCTTCGCTGAAGGAGGCGACTGCTAGCCATGCCCTCTCGCTCCGTACCATGGCCTGGACCAGGGTCGGACGCGAGAGATCGCCGCCGCCGATCACCTCCACGAGGACACGGCGATGCTCCGCCCAAGCCGGGCAGACCTCCACCGTATGCTCCACCGTGTCCTCAGGGCGATCTTCGCAATGGAAACACCCGGGCGTTTCCTCCCGCCCTATCCGAAACAGGAACCTCCCGAAACAACCGTGTCCGGTGAGGACCTGTTTCAGGCGGAAGGTGAGGACGCCGACATAGGTCCTCACCGGACACCACTGTTTCGTATAAGGCGGGAGGAAACGCCCGGGTGTTTCCATTGCGAAGATCGCCCTTAGGACACGGTGGAGAATACGGTGGAGGTCTGCCCGGCTTGGGCGGAGCACTGCCGTGTCCTCATAGAGGCAATCGGCGGCGGGTATCTCTCGCGTCCGGCCCTGGTCCAGGCCATGGTACGGAGTGAGAGTGCATGGCTAGCAGTCGCTTTCTTCAGCGAAGCAGTGATGCTCGCAAAGAGGGAGGCGGCGCACGTGAGCGAGAGGCAGTACATGCACCCTAACGGCCGTAGCCTTCGCAAGAGACGCTCTGGGCGTTGGGAATCCCAGGCTGATTCCCGGCCACCGTAGGCACAGGCTTGCGGACGGCGAGTAATGGGTAGCTCGCTGTCCGGTAATCACCAAGCCCGGGTCGACGGCACGTTGTGTTCCACGCGCGCCCCTGAGATGTCAGCAACAACTGATGAGGCCCGTAAGGGCCGATGCCTGCCATGGGTGCGGGTTGTTCGAAAGAGATACCGTGGCCCCTGGCAACTGACACGCCCTCCTGCTCCACCCAGAGCGGGAGAAGTCATTTGATGATTTCTCACACAAGAAAAAAAAAAACAAGCATTGTATGCTTAAGCCCGGCCCGCGAAGTGGGTGCTCTTGCGTTATCTAGGTCTATCTATATCTGTGCCCCCAACCCATTTTATAAGAAGAAACCGACCTAAACACAAATATTAACATAAGTAATCAGAAAAACTAAAATTTTAAGAGCCTAGTTTAATTTAGGAGCTTTTTTATACGTATTTATTAATTTTCTCAAAACTATATTTTTATCTGAAAAGAATTCTCATTTCTTCGTTACAAACACCCTTATAACCAAAAAATATATCTTCAATCACCCCACCAAGTCCGGTACCTAACACCAAAAATAAAAGGACCCTTAATTTGAGCTGGCATCCCTTTTAGCGCTCTCAGTAAACAGCCCTTTGTAAAGGTGGGTAGATTAAAATTATCAACGTGTTTACCGCCCGCTCCTGTGGTTTTATTTGCTCATTCATTACAAAAATAATTTAGATCATCTAATTTTCCTATGTCCACTTTATCCTAATGGCGGGAGAGTCTATTATCGCTTGGCGTAATTGCCTGGTTGGGAAACAGTTTCTTTTTGAAAGGACTATTGTTTTAAGTCCTTTTATTCGGTTCAGTGGTGTTTGGTGATCGCGTTTTATTTTATAGGTAGGTTTTATGGCGTTAATTTTGTTGGGAATTACCTTTTATAATTTTGTAGAAGTGTCTTGTATGTATAGAGATTCATAAAACGTGGACGCCCTCGAAGGACATCATTATAGTGACCATATCGGTGATGTTCGTCAGAAACGTCAAGTTCGTTCAAAATCAAAAGTCATTTATTCAAACTAGGCTGAGAGTCAGCACTTTTTGAACGTCAAAATTACATAAGACAGTCCCCCAAAACGCCCGCCCTTCACCACTTCCTAGTGCTTTAACTGGGAAGAAGAAATGGCGCAACAAACTCCTCACAAACGACGTGCATCGAGCATAAAGTATGTCAGGATCATTAGCTACTATTAGTTTTAGATCATCAGCTCGAGTAGTTTCTACCTATATGGGAAGAAATCGTGACTTTTGTATTAATAAGTAGCTTCTGCCTTCGGCTCCGCTCACGTGGTAGTTGGAAATTATCCTAAGTGCTACCAGGACAAAAAGTAGCACATATCCTTCGCCACGACGCCATCTATTTACTAGTCCCAATTTTATCGATAAATAAATACCTTTTGGTCTCAAAAAGATCAAGGAGAAATATCTAGATCTCAGGCATATATTCACAAATAGAAATATATCTATAAGCTTTATCATAACATATAATAAGAAAATATACGATACAATGAAATTCTCTGTCGAACAAAAACAATATTTTAGAATAGTCTGGAAAATTTTCTATTGCTTTCGTGAAATTGGACATTCTGAGGATTTATGTAAGTAGTTATAAGCCCCTAAACCCATATTACGTGCAGTATTAGCTTGCCTAGCGCCTCCGTTGACATCTAGGACAGTTTCCAGACAAAAAGGGATATAATATGTGGTGGCATAGGTCTAATTTAATGTTTGTAACTTTTTGCTTCTGCGAACGATGATAAAGCCATTGTTTCAGAATATAATATTAGTTAGTATAAAGTATTATCTACAGGGGTCGAACTCAGTCTCAAAACTATAGAGCAGAGAAGAGAAGCAGAGCAGAGAAGTAATGAGTTTAAAACCTTTGTAACCGACTTCAAAAAGGCGGAGAGGCAGGCATTGGCCCTTGCGGGCCCCATCAGTTATTGCTGACATTTCATTGAGGCGCGCGTGGAACACAACGCGCCGTCGACCCAGGCTTGGTCTTTACCGGACAGCGAGCTACTCGCCGTCAGCAAGCCCGTGCCTACGGTGGCCGGAAATCAGCCTGGGATTCTCGACGCCCAGGGCATCACCTGCAAAGTCCACGGCCGTGAGGGCGCATGTACTGCATCTCCCTCACGTGCGCCGCCTCCCTCTTTGCGAGCATAACTCCGTCATATATTTCAAAGACGGATTTGCAAAATTCTTTTTTTGGCCGAAAGGGGTTTATTCCAAAATAGTCCCATTTAAATTTCATATAGTTCTGATGATGCGTTTCGGAGACAGACAACGGAACTCTTCAAAAAATGACCGCAAATCAACCGCGATTGCTGCTATCGCATAAATATGCTAAATATGCATTGTTTTGATCCCAAGGATTATGAAATTTCGAATTGGTGTGGGGTACTAGAAGTAAAAAGTGAAAAATAAAAACTTAAAAATAACTTTAATTTCGGAAGTCGGTGACTTTGGATATATGTATTTAAATTTTTTGTCACCACCTTCCGAAATTAAAGTTATTTTTCACTTTGTAGTGTTTTTCCGGAAGTCGTTTGTTTTTTTTGGAAAAAGTTTTTTTAATATTGAAAACAAAAACAACAAACTGTGACAACCAGTCCGTCTCGTGTTCGGTCATTGTAGCAATTCTTGGAGACGCAAAATATTCAGCAGTGAAAGTCTTTTGACAGAAATGATTATGACAATTCAAACTCAAACTCAAAGCATTTAATTCAAACTAGCTTTTGCCTGCGGTTTCGCCCGGGTGGATGTCGAAAATTAACCCATGGGAACGTAGTACCCGTATTAAAAGTATCCTATCCAGGGTATAAACTATTTGTGTGCCAAATTTAATCGCGTAGCGTAATTCGTTTCTTTCTTTCTTTCTTTAATATTTTTAGTATTAGTATATTCTCAATTATCAATTCTTTAATTCCTTATTGTATACCATAATGCATAAAGTTGGTAGGGAAATAATGTTTGTCACAATTATGGACCCTGTCGGGCACAGCATAGATCAAGTAGGAGAGAGGAGGACGAACACTTCGTGTTTAATGTGATAAATATTACTAGTTAAATTGTTAGTAAGATAGACTGTTTTATTATCACAGAATTAAATTTAAGAATTATAATTATTAATTTATAAGTTATACACATTTATTTGTTATTTTATTTACTTATTATTATTTGTTTTTATTACGTATTTAATATTTAGTATTTATTATCTCTAAGGTAAGTTGTTTATTGGATGTTTCATATTTTTATTATAAGTTATTTTTTGTATTATGAGTAATATTGGTATATTCATTTTAGAATATTAGTAGGATATAGTAGGTAGGATATACCATTAACTGGTACTTTTGAATTTTCAGTCAGTCAGCAACATGAAGCTAATTGCCCATTCCAAAATATAGTAGGTACCTATGGAAAAGAACGGGCAAGAAACTCCACGGACAATCTTTTTAATTCAAAACATTTTGACAAAAAAATTATAACATCATTCATGTTGATGTCATATATATGTGAAAACGATATTAAAAATCGTGGACATTAAAAGCATCCGTAATATAAAAACATAAAAACAATTCAGAAATTGAAACAAACCATGTCAGCTTCATAGATCACCAGTCCCTACTGACGGCGCCCGTTCACGAACATGACGAATGGATCAGCACCATTCAGCTCAACAATTTCCAAGGTTGTTGGTCAGAAGTAAGTCATTTCTCAGCCATAGAAGCATAACCATAAAAACAGCAACCAAAACAAATCCACAGCAAAAACCATAACAATTTCCATTCATTTTTCTCATAACCACAATATTCCAGATTAAAAATTCAACATGCGTGCACACTTTCGCTTAGGAAACGCGTATATCTGGCCCCTAACAAAATGAGAAACCCACGTCACTTTAATTCTAAAACGACCAGAGAGGTTGACCTTCCCTGCCTCCCCTGACCCGAGTATATAGCAAAGTCGTTTTTCGTGTCTGTTCATCCGCTTAGTTCTTCTAAGCTACATCATGATTTGATGTGGTTTTTACCATCATTTAGAGTATTTAATCCGAATCTTCTAAATATATATATAATATAATGTTCTAACGATTTCATGAAATTTTGTATGCAGCGGGTTTCGGGGGCGATAAATCGATCTAGCTACATAGGTTGCATTTTTAGAAAACGTCATACAAAAAAACAACCGAGTAAATCTCGGTCACCCAGATATTAGGTATAGTAAAAGGTATGAGGTCGAAGGGCCCACTTCGTTTTTCAAGGCAGTTGGTCTAAAAGAGCTGGCATGTTTATTGGCCAAATAATAAGCAGTGCCATACAACGTGGCAATGCTGCCAGCCTATTGGGCACTTTTCCTGTTGACAGCGATGCGGACGAAGTTTTAAATGCCCTGTGAATCTTTTCCCTCTTTTTTATATACATGTAGGTACATATCTATACATCTTCTATACATATAAATAAAATTGGAGTGTCTGTTTGTAATATTAAAATAACTGCTTTTTGATACATGCATATGAATATATATACGGTACATATACCAAAATAACATTTTTTCAATTTTTGTCTGTCTGTCTGTTTGTTCCCGCTAATCTCTGAAGTGGCTGGACCGCTTTTGACGGGACTTTCACTGGCAGGTAGCTGATGTAATAAAGAGTAACTTAGGCTACTTTTATTTTAGAATTTTTATTTGTTTTTATTGTTATATAAATAATAGTAAAAAAACTATTCCGCGCGGACAAAGTCGCGGCCACAGCTAGTTATTAATATGATTTTAAATCTGTTGGCTTAAATATTAAAGGTATTCTCATGATAATCTTATTAACCTTAAACCTCAATTCAGCATCCATATTTATAAAGTGTCGGAACAACAAACTCAATGCCAAAGCCAAGTTCAAAATCGATTGCAACCAACATTTACTGATTACCGTTTATTTTAAATGGCTACAAAAGTTATTACAAATGGATACACACAGGTCACAGAAAAATCAAATTAGACTGAATATAAATTATCTAATATTCTGAATTGAAATATATCGATTCTGATAGTTCCATGAAGATCAGAAACCTCGATATTTTGAAGAGTCATTACTTCAGTTAAGCTTTTATTTAGTTTTGATTACATTTTTGCTGTTTTTGGCATCATGCTGACATATCTAGGCACATCGTTTCATTTGATGTTTTTGTGTTAATTACTTACCATACTATTGTATAGAATCAGGTTCTTCTAACTTAACAGACAGCTGTGCTGCTGAGGAATTTGTTGTGCCACTTCGTCTTCCCAGCTAAAGCACTAGGAAGTGGTGAAGGACGGGCGTTTTGGGTGATAGTCTGATGTAATTTTGCCGTTCGCAAAGTGGTGATTCTCAGCCTGGGTGAATAAATAACATTTGTTTTTTGTTTTAGTAGATCGCAACCGTGCGAAGCAGGGATGGATCGCTAGTTTTAATATAATTGAGTTCAGCGGACGATGGTTGGAAGGGCAGGGGTCAAATAAGGCTGGCCGCTGTCAGGTAATATCGTGACATCGTAATAATGTCTCTTTGTGGTTGTGGTTGTTTGTTGCTGTTAGTAGTAGGGTCTGCAATGGCGTATGGGGATGTAATAGATGAGGTCTACGACCCAAGTAAGAACGTTTATAAGATAAGACACTGTTTTTGAGCGAATTTAGATTTTCAAGGTCGGGTTTACTAAAGAAACGAATAGTGAAACGGTCCTTGAATGTGAGTTTATAAGTTGTAAAATACTACAATGTCGTTTTTTTGATATCATAAGTAGAGATCGGATATTCGGATGCATATTTGCCTAAAGTTGAGAGGTTGGCTTAAATGGAATGCCCTTTTGTACCGATTTTTTTTAATTTAATGTAAAAAAAATGTTTTACTAACACACACCACCCCTACTCTTACAGACTTACACCCTAGGAACATAGGTATAGGTACCAAATTTCCATCGGGGTTAATTTTTTAATAAATATGCGTTTGAATAGTTACGCAATCCTAATCAATATGTACGTGTAATCAGTTGTATGTGTAATACAACTGACTAGTTATGCATTCCCGGTGTTGCTGGCATCCCAGGATTTTTGTACAAAAAAATATTTTAAAAAGCCGCTTCCATATTTTCGTAACTAAAAATTAACTTTAGGTAAATAATAATAATCCAATTCCTAATCATAAGTCACCCTTATGCAGTCTCTAGGCACCATTATCAATAGCCACCTACAGACTAACTGATTTAGTCGTTTGCATAGGAATGTAACATGGCCGTGCATTTACTCGTCATAGTGAACAACTATCTCTTTAGCTCTTGATAATCATCTGACTAGCCTTTTCCCAACTATGTTGGGGTCAGCTTCCAGTCTAACCGGATGCACCTCAATACCAGTATTTTACATGGAGCGACTGCTTATCTGACCTCCAAAACCCAGGTACTTGGTAACACGATACCCCTTTGACTGGGTGTCAGACTTTTGGGCTTCTGGCATCCCGTAACGACTGTCAAAGATCCACAA
Organism: Polymixis lichenea; assembly: GCA_949091785.1. Taxonomy (NCBI): domain Eukaryota; kingdom Metazoa; phylum Arthropoda; class Insecta; order Lepidoptera; family Noctuidae; genus Polymixis; species Polymixis lichenea. Next base: position 19,876,732 of record OX420948.1, on the reverse strand, counting down.
ACGACAGCCAGGACCAACGGCTTAAGGTACTTTCTTAGGCACGGATGGGACTTGGCATGTAAAGATGACATCCACGTACCAACTCAAAAAAAACATTTGAAATTCATAAGTCACAATGGTACTTGCCCCGATTTGAACCCACAACTCTCGAACAACCTTTTGAACCGTCCCGGGTCGACGGCGCGTTGTGTTCCACGCGCGCCTCAAACAGATGTCAGCACCAAATGGGCCGATGCCTGTCAGGGGCGCGGGTTGTTCGAAAGAGATACCGCGGCCCCTGGCACACAGGCAACTTAAGGAACACGGGTGGGTTTTAGTCAGTAAAAGTCTGACTCGCCCTCCTGCTCCACCCAGAGCGGGAGAAGTTATTTGATGATTTCCCACCCAAAAAAAAAAACCTTTTGAACCGTCCATAAAACATTGTCACACAGAGTCATTCAACAATATCATCGAAAATTCCACATAAAGTTTAGGTTATAAATATACCTAAAGCCGCACCGGGTCGAAGAGACTGCTGACCACACTCTCTGTCTAAGCGTAAAAGTTCACACATAACATAATATTGATAGTCAGGGAATTCATCCGTAGGGGATAACCGATACACCGTTAACTCTAACAAAGATATCTTTCATAAAAGATTAGCCGACAAAAGAATTACGTATCAGCGCCTCCGTGACTTGAAGATATCTTTTGCTAAACTGATATCTTTTCCTATCTTTGTGTTTTAAAATCCATACTCCATACTACAATCCTACTAATATTATAAATGTGAAACTTTGTGCGTTTGTGAGGAAGGATGGATGGATGGTTTCCGATGAAATTTGGCACACAGTTTATGGACTACCTGGGCCTCAAGTCTGCTTTTACAATAGTGTCAGAATGGTCTATCATTGATTTCATAATTGTTGATTTTGACAAGTTTGATAATCTACTAATATAATGGCGTCATTATGACTTTCCAATGGGCAGCCACTGACACTTCATCGAAAGAAATGGCATTTATTGGTAATCTCGTACATAATGACAAATTAATGACTGACTTAGGCGGTAATCTGCTAAAATGTAACACTAACAAACTAATAAATAATATGTAAAAATATATATAAATGAAATCGGACATAAATAAATGTTCAAATTTAATACTTAGTCGTTTTTGGAAACTCATTTCTACTAACGGGTTTTATAATAATGGCAATACGACAATGCCATTATAACACAATTCTATTATGAGACCATTGACCGACCAATGATCAACCATTATGAATTTAGCAGATTACGAAGTTTTAGCAAAATGACAATGGAATCGTGTTGGAATGACGAATTTATAAATATAGCAGACTTGGGCCCCTGGACTAACATACAGGATAAAATTTTAAGATACAGGAGAAAAAAAAGAATCAGCTGTTTCATAGAAAAGTGCAATACCTACGCGGTGAAAATGTATGGAACAACTGTTTTTTTTTTGTATAACTGACGAAATATTTCTGCGCTGGGGGGTCTAGAATGATATGCTGTATTCATGGTTACAGTTTGCGTACTGGATAAAAAATTATCCTGGATAGAATACTTTTTATTCCGGTAGTACGTTTCCGTGGGATAATTTTCTAACTCCATGCGGGCGTAGCCGCAGGCAAAAGCTAGTATTATCTAACGAAACTAGCTTTTTCTGTCGACTTGTTACCATTACATGTCTTAACAGAACGGCAGAGCTGATTTTAATGAAATTTCACACACAGACCATTATCTCGGTAGTTAGTGCCGGTGCTCGGTAGTTAGGTAGTTAGTAACCGTGGAATCATTTCCGAGCCCCAGGCGGACAAAGCTGCATGTATAAATTCGTGTATGAAGGTATACGTTTTAGGTGCTTACGTAGCTACTATATTTGTTACCGTTAAGAAAAGGGTACTGAAGCTAATAAATCGACGCTCAAGAACAATCAAGCTACGTTCTAGTTAAAATGTAAACGAAATTTTAATTATTAGGTCTGCTTTTGACAACATAGTTCAATTAATCAACCTGCCAGTAAGGCAAAATAGCTTTAAAATAATAGCCATTAATTAAGACAAGCCTAATATGCTTTGCGTTTAAAACTTGAACAATGAGGAGATTGATTATTCAATAGAAATCAACCAACTATATTTTGGACATCGCTATATCACTAGCAGTGAGAAGAGCACTGGTGAACCAGTGGTATTAGCCTCGTCTTATGAATTGTAGGTTATGAGTTTGAACCCAGGCAAGCATTTTTATTTGTTCATTAAATTTCATCACTCTGCTCTCAATATGGTGAAGCAAAATATCGCGTGGAAACTGGCAAGTCCAAAACCAAAAATTCAAAGACATGTGACTTCTACCAACCCGCGCTAGGCTCACGTAAAAGACTATGGTTCACTCCAACTCACAGAAGAGGCCTGTTTCCCAGCAGTGGGAACATTATAAGCTGATTTTGATTATATGACAACAGTAGTCTGCAAAATTACAATCAATATTTCCATCTCTTTCATTCCATTTTACGCTCTCCCAAACTCGAGAATCTTCCCTCAAAGCCATTTCACACATGCTTACAACGTACGAACATATCCAGCACTTTTAGCAAAGTCTTTGATATTATAATTTACAAAGAGCGAGCGCTCCCTAGTTCCTAAAGCAAGTAACTCGGAAACGTACGTAAGATCTCGAAAAGCTAAATTTGGAATGTGAATACGAGGAATGGCGAGTTATAATAATAATTTGTTAAGTAAAGTTGGTCGGTTTTTAGAAAAGTTCTCATTTTCTTGACTGACGAGGCTGCTAAAGTTTTGCCTTTCGTCCCCTAGTGGTGTTGATATTTTTGGGCGTGTACTTGTGTAATTATTAACTTAGTTTGTCTTTAAAAGTTGTTCGGAAATTATGGAATATTTTCTAACTTTTTATTTTCAATACTTATGAGGACTTAGGAAAGAATGAAGCAGTGGAAGTGGAGTAGGACATTTATTTTCAATACTTAAGGTAATTGCCCAAGTATTAAGCCCACTTTTTTATATCTTAGCAATCTGTCTTAAACACAATTAGACATTCAGTTGAGGTGTCACGATCTATGTTTTATTAGCTGAAGGAATTCTTGGAAAACCCTTTCTTATGGTGTGATCAAATCTCACGATAAGCGTACGGACACTATGCCGTTTTAATCGAGAATATGCGACACTTTTTGTACCTGACTAGTTTTGATGCCATTCTCGTCTGGGTTAGCGTTCACTATGTCTAGCAATGTCTCGTTTGATAGTGTTAATCTTTGGATCTTGGTGTATGTATTTCTTGCTAACGTAGTAGGGTATAGGTCTAGCATGGCTCTCAATGTCATGCTCTGAAATCTTTTAAAAATCTCTCTGTTGCTATTGCTAGTAATACCACATAGCTGGATTCTGTATCTCCAGATTAATTTGAAGATGGTCTTGTAAATTGCTATTGGGGATTTTTAAAACGAATTGATTTTCTTTTTATTTATTTATTTATTTATTAAAACTTAATGCACAAGTAAAAAAATACTGTACAAAGGCGGACTTAATGCCTGAGGCATTTTCTACCAGTCAACCTTAGGGTGATGTAGAGAGAAAACATGGCAGGTGCAACATAAGGGATAGGTTACTCGAAAAATAATACATACTAATACATAGATACATACATACATACATATATATAACGAAAATAAAACTTTGTCTTGAGAAATAACGATAGGTAGAGGAGAAAACGAATCCAGTAAGTCAGCGCTGGGATGATTCTGCCAGCTTCTTACGAATATGCTCACGTGCCTTTACTTTAAACGAAAGCCGACTGGTTGCCATCCTGATATTCAGAGGGTGTGCATTCCAAAGAAACATTACCTGGACAAAGAAAGAAGATTTGATGAAACCAGAGTGGTGAGAGGGACATCGTAGAAGACGATTATTGGTGGAACGAAGATTTTTACTATGCGCAGAGCACAAGTATTGAACCTGGGAAGTCAGATAAGAAAGAGAAGTGGGTTTGTCGAGTATAGAAAACAACATTGACAGAGCTCGCAACTCTCTGCGCTGACGGATGGGTAGCCATTTTAAAAGCAACCGGTGCGCAGACACATGATCATACTTACGAAGATTAAAAACGAATCGAATGCAGTTATTTAGAAGCCGGTCAAATTTATTGAGGAGATCTGCATTCAGGTCATAGTAACACACATCGCCATAGTCAATTATGGGAAAGATTAGGGACTGTACAAGCATTGCCTTTATGTATGATGGGAGAAGGTTTTTCAACCGATAGAGCGACCGCAAATTTTCTTTTTCTCCTTTGTCATTGTACTACCAATCACAACATCAATGGAAATTAAACTTAATACTCTAATCTCAACTGCCTCGTTGGTCTAGTATTTGCAACGGCTACTACCGAGTATGAGATCCGGGGTTCAATTCCCACGTCGGGCAAAGTGTTATTTGGCTTTTCCATCTGGAATTTCACAGTAGCTCCCCGGAGTATGGATTAGTGCCTGGGATGTAGCAATAGAATGTAGATCCAGGGGATGCCGCAGGAATCCGCTGGATGTGAGAAGCACAGAACGTGTCGTAGACGTTTTTCGGCTAAAATAATGATGATGATAACAATAGTTCATCCTCTGTTATATGGGTAATGAACATAACAGGCGAAATGTCGGTGTACTTACTACAGGTTGTAGCAAAAACCCTATTGCTATCCTTAAGCACTAAAGGTAACAGCTGGTATAGAATCACTATATATAGTTTCAGCTCAAAATAAAATACTCTAAGAATTGATAACAAATTTTCAGTTTCATATGTTTCTTAAATTCAAATCTTATAAAACGTGTCACCACACTACGTAGGTCAATAACTTTCCACGTTACTTGCCAATATCACGATAAATCTCTTCCGAGTTATTTGTTTCAATTTGAAAAGTTCGATTTCTGGTATCAATTTTATTATAACATTCTCATAACTTCCGAACATGTAGAGATAGGATTAAAAACCCTTCCAATATCGTTTAATATCATCCAAAGAAGCCATGCCCTTGGTATGTATATACCCTTTCCGTTACACGTTGTAGATGGTCCTCTGCCTGACCCTTCAGGAAATCAGGCTTGATAGTATGTTACAATCTCAAACTACTAAATTTTATCCATCAAGTAAGTACCTAATTCTATCATAAATTACAGTTCTCTAAAACACGAATGATCCCATAACATCTGCACGTGACAGTATTCCAATTCGCTGCAATCCTCTAGACAGGGTTAGCTAAATTTTTCAATGCCAGAATCCAATCGGCTCTCATACGCCTAATGCAGTTTCAGCCATAAATCCTCTAGTTTCTCGTTTCAATGCCAGGGAAGATTCGTCTTAGATTTTATGGAGGTATCGGTTAGAATTGCATATCAAGGAAGTGGGGATAGGGTTATAAATATGTTTGTGTTATTGATTTAAAAAAGATTTTGATTTGTGATTAATATTGGAAGTTTTTATACCAAGATTACGATTTAAGTAAATTGTCAGAAGTTTTAAAGCATGCTTTATACACGCTTAATATTAGCTTCACTTGTATGTTTGTTTGTTTGTTTTTTGTTTGTATGTTTGTATGTAACCGACTCCTTTGGACGCTATTTTGACCCACTTTAAACGGTCAGATTTCATTTCAACTTTGTAGACTTATCGAGGACCTATGACAATTCAATAATTTAAAAAAAAATAGAAAAAAACAAGCTTTTGTAGTTAGCAAAACTAAAAAATAGAAAATAAATAATATTTAAAAAAAAAACTAAAAAAACACGCTTTAAAAGCCAAACTAAAAAGTAGAAAATAAATTAATTCTATTAAAAAGCGTGGGTGCTTGATGTTAATTGATTATAAAAATACCTCAAAAAGCACCCCACGCTTTTTAATAGAATTAAATTAATTTCTACTTTTTAGTTTGGCTTTTAAAGCGTATTTTTTTAGTTTTTTTAAACTATTATTTATTTTCTATTTTTTAGTTTTCCTATTTTAAGTACAAAACTGTGGTAACAGAACCTGTAAAGAAGTATATGAATTTATTACTGACTTAGTAAAAACAATAGCGTATTTTATAAGTTAACGTTAGACACAAACGGTCACGGAAGAAATGAAAGAAAACCTGGGCTTAATAGTCTGCAAACACGTAGTGGGCAAACGTCTTGATCAATGTTACGAGCATGACTTCTGTGCATGAAAGCCTTCGAAGCAATTACATACTGGTATTATGATTATGAGTACTTATGATTAATTTAAGTGGTAGTGGCCAGGGCACATTGCTCGCAGAACAGATGGCCGATGGGTCCGAAAGGTACATGATTGACGACCGCGTACCGAAAGACATTGATTTGGAAGGTCTCCTAAAAAATTTACCGATGATCTTGTGGGAACTGCAGGAATCCGCTGGATGTGATGAGCACAGAACCAGTCAAAGTAACGATGCTTGTTTTTCAGCTGAAACGATGATGACGATTATTATTACTTACATTCGAAATAATAATAGACTGTATTGATATTAAATTAGTAATTTTAGTGTGTTTCAGTCTGTACCCAAACAAATTTTAATTATCTTTCATTCACTATAATAATGCACAGTATCCACCAAAAATCTGCACAACTTAAAAATTTTGCACTTACCCCAATTGCCCTACATTTTTGCCCCATTTTACCAAGTCCCCATAAATTGGGGAGCCCCCATCAATAAGTCCTGTAACACACTTCAATCGTAAGGCATTACTGTGAAATATTTAGAGTTCGACACTAATCGTGTATAGGAACGCAACACACGGACGAGAGATATTGCTTGCTCGGTTTTTCTTATCCAAAATCAGTTTTACCCTTCCCCCTTAATGGACTTTGGCAGAGTTATGTAGGTGTACTATAGTTTGTGGGGTAAAGGGTAATTACTTACTTGGGGGTACGTACAAATGGTTATTGTTTCCTCATTTGTTGTATAAGTCAGTTTTTTTGCGAATGGAATCGGTTTATTTTACCATTTTTTTGTTAAATAGGTAGGTACTGTTTCTCTTTGATTCATTGTGGGTTCAGACCAGGGCAAGTACATGTGACTTTTTAATGCATGATTTTGAACTTTCTAAGTTTATCTTGAATACTGACATCGGTGATGGAAAACATACACACACGGTGGAGTCGAAGCGAAGGAAGCCCACTTATGTTGCTGCGTCCTGCAACACCGTCGACGCAGCTGTACGTATCCCGTCTGCATCACTCCACGATGACTGAAGACATCGTGGAATACACCAGGATCAAGACCAAGTGGACCTTGAGAGTAGAGAAGTTGGAGTCGCGTCATAACATAAACTTCAAATCGTTTGTGGTGCGGGTTCCAACTCAGTATCTAGAAAACTTCATGAAGGAAGAGTTTTGGCCGAAAGGTGTGGCATACCGACGTTTTCGCGGAAGGTTACGCGACACCACGCAGCGCAACACGACGCCGACACAGTCATCACTTCGTGTACAATATGTGTCTATAAAATATAAAAAATATGTATGTTTAGATTAAGGTATTTATCTATGGGCCTGCGTCGCCTGAAATAAATGGATTATTATTATTATTATATCATATTTTTTAAGTTATTTTTACAAGCTTTTATTTACTTTCACCTGTCCCGGTGTCTGTTGGCCAATTGTTCTTTGGATGAAAAGTTATTGATCAAAACTTTCTGTTGGTTAAGCATTCACTGACGTACAGTTCTGTTGGCGAAACGTTCGTAGGTGAAAAATTCTTTGGATGATAAGTTAATGGTTTAAAGATAATGTTGACCAACGGTTCATGAACCAATCGACTATTGGTAAAGCGTTACAGTTTCTAATAATGTCGTTTCATAGACTCAGCTTCAAAGTAAGAAACACCTATTAATATTTACTGATGAGAGGTTTTTCGAGAAACTGATTAAAGAAAAATTTATTTTGTACTAAATACATAATGAACAGCTCAGGAGGAGCTTGTGGCTAAGTAATATTAGCCGTACGGATCGATCGATCAGGTTAAGCTAAGCTTGCCGCGGTTGGTCCGTGGATGGGTGACCATCTTAACATACCAAGACCTCTCCGTGCCTCGGAAAGCACGTTAAGCCGTTGGTCCCGGCTGTCATTTGTAGGTCTTTGACAGTCGTTACGGGTCGTCAGAAGCCCGAAAGTCTGACAACCAGTCTTTCCAAGGGGTATCGTATTACCCAGTAACTGGGTTGTGGAGGTCAGATAGGCAGTCGCTCCATGTAAAATACTGGTATTCAGCTGCATCCGGTTAGACTGGAAGCCGACCCCAACATGGTTGGGAAAAGGCTAGGCAGATGATGATATATACAATAAATAATGAACAGCTCAGTTACACGTATTCCTTTCCTTCTCGAAAACGAAATGTTTCATTATCCCTAATTGACATTTCAGAGATATACAGAGAAACAAATAAGCGTAAAGTGATTTTGTACTTCCATTTTCCACTTACAAGATTTTCAAGATTCCTTAAGATTTAAAGTTAAAGTTACATTACTTAACTAACTCACATTGCCAGATGTTTTGAAATGAAGTCACGGCTGCCAACATAACTCCACACGACTGTACCCATATGTATATTGTACAGTCATCTAGAAAATACTAACTTGCAGTGCACTGGATGTATAGCGCTCTCATGTCTGCAGTTTCACATCCATGATACATATAGTGCACGCTTACTGTGGTGGGGGGTTTGTGATAAGCGGAGCGGCGAAAAGAGCGTATATTAAACTTTTTTGTCACCATTTAACAGTCATCATTAGAGATCGGATACTCGGATGCATATTCAACTAAAGTTGAGAGGTTGGCTAAAATGGAATGCGCTTTTATACCGATTTTTTTTTAAATTTAATGTAAAAAAAATGTTTTTACTAACACACACCACCCCTACTCTTACAGACTTACACCCTAGGTACATAGATATAGGTACCAAATTTTCATCGGGGTTTATTTTTTAATAAATATGCGTCTGAATAGTTATGCAATCCTAATCATTTAGGAGTCGCTACCATACTATACAACTGACTAGTTATGGATTCCCGGTGTTGCTGGCATCCCAAGATTTTTGTACAAAAAATTATTTTAAGAAGCCGCTTCCATATTTTCGTAACTAAAAATTAACTTTAGGTAAATATTCATCCGATTATCGGATCCTTAGTCATCATAGGATCAACATAAGTAATATATTTTTGTTATACATTTAACTAATTCTTTAATAATTCATTAGAAGTAAATGCAAAAAAACAAAGTCGCTTTCTCTGTCCCTATATCCCTATATATGCTTAAATCTTTAAAACTACGCAACGGATTTTGATGCGGGTTTTTTTAATAGATAGAGTGATTAAAGAGGAAGGTTTATATGTATAAAACACCGACCTCCACGCGGGCGAAGCCGCTGGCAAAAGCTAGTTTACTATAAAATCGTTTAAGAGATCAATACTTGCTTACTTGCACCTCTTTCTTTTAAGAGTTAGGCAAAAGTGTTGCTACATAGTATACCCACATTTAGTCAGTTTTATTTAAATCCAACAACAACCAATTAAGGCTGGTTGTCAGAGACTTTACAAGGGGTCTCGTGTTTCCCTATTACTGGGTTGTTTAGGTCAGATAGGTATTCGCTCAATAATTTGGGTAAATACCTATTAGCCCAAAGTTTACTGCGGTAAAGATGACGCCGATCCAAATACGAATCTTTGTTGCTGGTTTTAGAATGCCATGATTTATGTTTTTTTGTTGTGTAATACTTTGAAGTTACCTATTGTTATCGATTTTCTTTTATAGTGTCGTACCCGTTCTGACATAGTTTGTCATGTCGAGTTAGGCTGAAAAGTTTACGGAATCGATTCTCTTAAAAAACAATAGGCTGCTACTTAATTTGTATCTAGTTACTAATTAAAGGCCAGATAAATAATAATATTAGCTTTGTTTAAAAAAATTTTTAGAGAAAATTCATTAAAAAAAATAGCGGTTATCGAGTTACAATCACAACTAAAGTCGATTGGATTTTTATGTAAAGATGCTTTCGGCCTGAAATAAGTCAAATTTCCAATTAATTTGTTGATTATCCATCGATCGAGGTGGCCCTGAAACAGGATATCTGAAGGGATTAGGGGAAGGCCTTTGTTCACCAGTGGAACAGGGAATGCTAAATAAAAAAAATAAAAAATATCCTCCAACCCGCACTAGGTCCCAGCGGCGACCCTGGTCCAGGCCATGGTACGGAGCGAGAGTGCATGGCTAGCAGTCGCCTCCTTTAGCGAAGCAGTAGCTCGCAAAGAGGGAGGCGGCGCACGTGAGGGAGTTGCAGTACATGCGCCCTCACAGCCGTGGCCTTCGCAGGAGACGCCCTGGGCGTCGGGAATCCCAGGCTGATTCCCAGCCACCGTAGGCACGGGCTCGCGGACGGCGAGTAATGGGTAGCTCGCTGTCCGGTAAGGACCAAGCCCGGGTCAACGGCGCGTTGTGTTAGTCAGTAAAAGTCTGACACGCCCTCCCGCTCCGCCCAGAGCGGGAGAAGTTATTTGATGATTTCCCACGCAAAAAAAAATAAAAAAAAACCCGCACTAGGTCCGCGTGGTGGATTACGGTCTCTCACTGAGAGAAGACCTGTATCTCAGTAGTTGGAACGTTATGTGCAAAAATAAATAAAATTTAATCTATTTTATTTTTTACTATTAAACATTATCTTTTATACCTCATGCTCTTTTGACTTCAAAGAACAAACAGCGATCGTCCGTTCTTTCTAAAACAAAGAGCTCTCTCCAAGATAAACAGTTGCAAATAATCCTTATTGCACCATGTCCTCTTCACTTGCTGCAAATGGCTTGTCCGTTGTACAGAACTGTGTATTATAGACGATATTAAATTGTTCATTCTCTAGTTGAATGGCTAAAGTAGGATCATTTTATTTAGGTTAGGTTAGTTAGTTTTGTGTTGCTTAAGAGTACTGGAATGAATCCACACAAACTAATAAAATTGGAGTATGTGATTGTATTGTCAAAATAACAGGTTTTATTAAATGTTTAAAGGGTGACTGGTAATTAGTGACCGATATTTAAACACATTATTGTACCTACTCATCATAACAAACAACTTTCCCACATTTTTCACAGACAGGCTTTCAGACAACGACTACTTAAAAGATAATAATTGTTGGTCGCTGTGATTAACTCAAGACAATGTTCATGTTCTTTCACCAGCATTAGCTTGACTACTGACAGGTTATATAATTATATTAGTTCATGTGTTGGTTTATTTTATTTGCCTGTACTATGTTTTCAATGTTTTGTTGGTATATAAGCCTGTGCTAGCTGAGATATGGCAAATTTAATGTTTTTGTGTTTCGTAATGTTAATTACCCACTATTGTATAGAATCAAATTCTTCTAACTTAACAGACAGCTGTGCTGCTGGGGAGTTTGTTGCGCCACTTCTTCTTCCCAGCTAAAGCACTAGGAAGTGGTGAAGGGTGGGCGTTTTGGGGGGACTGTCTTATGTAATTTTGACGTTCAAAAAGTGCTGACTCTCAGCCTAGTTTGAATAAATGACTTTTTGATTTTGATTTTGATTTAGACATTTTTTTAAATTCTTAGTTCCGTATACACCGTGACATTTTAGTCGTCTTACAACGGCAGCCCACTTCATGTGTCTAATGACTACTAATCATTTATTTTAAAAATTTACATTTTTGAACATTTGCATAATTTCAAAAATGAAAATATCATTCACTAAGATGCATGACGTAGTTTGAAACACCCTGTTATGGAGATGGAATTAATGATGGAATGTAATGGTAGGTAGGTAGATATGTTCTACCGTTTGATACGTAAACATTATTAATAGGGAGAGTGTTTCATAATTCTAAAGCATTATTTATTTTTCTTTGTACCTATTATCTTAATTAATGGTAACAATTTTTTAATCGCGCCTAGAGGTATTTTATGACGGATGCATTGAATGGGACCACCTTTGTAAGACGACTAAAATGTCACGGTGTAGTTACGGAACTAAGAATAAAAAAGGTCTGTTTGTTCCAGCGAATCTCCGAAATGGCTAGACCGATTTTGTCAGGACTATCATTGGCAGATAGTTAATGTTATAAGGAGTGAAGTCTATTTGTCCCGGTTACAAGTTCGGCGAAGCCGCAAGCAGCAGCTGGTTATTTAATGACAGTTACTAGCTTTTGCCCGCGGCTTCGCCCGCGTGAATGTCGGAAATTATCCCACGGGAACGTAATACCGGGATAAAAAGTATTCTATGTGTTCATCTAGATTATAAACTATCTGCTTGCCAAATTTCATCCCAATCGGTTCAGCTGTTTTTGTGTGATTGTGTAACAAACATCCAAAATATCCAAATATACAAACTTTCACATTTATATTAGGAGGATAGTAGGATTAGGTTATTTCGAAGAACAACAGAAACATTGAAGGAAAATAGGAAACGAACTTGTCCTAGAACCAAAAATTCGAAGACGTGACATCCAAAAACCCGCTGGGCCCACGCGGTGATTTGCGATTCACTTCCCGTCACAGAAAGGAGGATTATGTCCCAGAAGTGGGAACATTATTGGCTGATTATAATTTTAGGCTTTGTTTGAAGTAGAATATTATTATTAGGTTTATATTAAGAAAAAAAAAATTGAATCCCATGAGGAGATCACCCACTAGTTTGTGACGATAACTTTAAAGAGAAGGGTTAATAAGAGTACCTTTTAGTAACAAGTACCTAGGCAAGTTGCATGGCCGTTCGGTAGGTTTTTCTTCTTTTTAACGGACTTCAAAAAAAGGAGGAGGTTCTCAATTCGACTGTTTTTTTAAGTTTTTTTTTAAATGTTTGTTACCTCATAATTTTCAGCTGGGTACTATAACAAAAAAGTGAAAAATATAAACTTTTTCCAAAAAAAAAAACAACCGACTTCCGAAAAAACACTACAAAGTGAAAAATTACTTTAATTTCGGAAAGCGGTGACAAAAAATTAAAATACATATCCAAAGTCACCGACTTCCGGAATTAAAGTAATTTTTCACTTCGTAGTGTTTTTTTTCGGAAGTCGGTTGTTTTTTTTGTTGTTTATTTTTTTATTTTATTTTATTTATTTAGGGACAATAAACAGCTACAATATATAATTTGAACATAAAAAAGAAAAATAGAAGTGAATAACAATATTGCAGCCCACTACATTATCCGCATATTAAAAAACGAAATATAGGCAATGAGTGCCAGTTTAATCCATTTGAGGCTGGTTTAGGCTCAGGCAACCTTTGCCAATTTTTTGACAAAGATTTCAATATGACTATAACTGTGCATGAACAACTAAATACTTCGCAAATTGTCACACAATTTTATACAAAACAGACTATTTTAAGGCTAAGAAATCAAACATAACACAAAAAAAACATGCTTTAAATCTAAACAAAAAAATAAACGATTTTTGTTGACGATAGTACACATAACACACACAAATATAAGTTATGAAGTTCAAAGGATTTCTCTCAGTTTATTTTTGAAATATTTTTCTTTATAGAGTACCATATAATACTGCTCTTTGAATGGATTTCTTCGCGAAAATCCCATTATCTCTCTGATTGAATTTGTTTTTATTATGAAAAATGTTGGATAAGAAAACTCTGAAGGCAGGTACAAGTATATAGAAAGGCTGTATTTATGTACGTTTAATGGATTATTTAGTATTTAACAACTACAAAGTTGACTCAAATGCTGAAATACTAATCTGGTTCTACTTCCTCATCGTCATCATAATTTCAACCGAAAGACGTTCACTGCCTTTTTTTTTTTGATTACGGGGGAAATTCTCATGGATGTCCTCCGCCCCGGGGAGGGCGGAGGGGTCTGTCAGACTCTTACTGGCTTAAACCACCCCGGTGTTCCGTCTCTCACTTGCACCGGGGATCACGGGAACTAGTGTGACTTCCGCGATCCCCGGCTAGTGCCGGCCCGCCTGTGCGGGCCACCTCGTGATAGGGGGGGGAGTGAGGTGTTAAACTCCCCCCTTACGTCATAGAGAGGCGCGCGTGGAACACTACGCGCCGCCATCTCGGGTCCTAAGAAGTAGAGGGCGACAGATTTCCCCGGATCTGTCGCCCCTGGACCCATTTAGGGGGGCTGGAAGAGGGGACGTTCACTGCCTGCCCTAAGCTCCGCCACTTCGACCGGTTCTATGTTTCCAGCATCCAGCTGATTCCTGCGGCCTTCACAAGGTCATACTTACTACTTCTTTACATAGTATAAAACAAAGTCGCTTCCGTCTGTCTGTCCCTATGTATGCTTAGTTAGATCTTCAAAACTACGCAACGGATTTTGATGTGGGTTTTTTTAATAGATAGAGTGATTAAAGAGGAAGGTTTATATGTATAATACACCGACCTCCACGTGGACGAAGCCGCTGGCAAAAGCTAGTATATTATAAATGTGAAAGTTTGTATGTTTGTATGTATGTTAGGTACTCAATCACGCAAAAACGGCTCAACGGATTTGGATGAAATTTGGCATAGAGATAGTTTGGTACCTGTAGGTACCGTCGTAAATACTTTCATGTGCATTTAGTAAAAACCTGTTAGTTTGACATACAAACAGACACTTAAACTTATGTAGGTATGTATACTGTATGTATGTATAGACAATCTATACTTATAATATAATAAAGCTGAAGAGTTTGTTTGTTTGCTTGAACGCGCTAATCTCAGGAACTACAGGTCCGATTTGAAAAATTCTTTAACTGTTAGATAGCCCATTTATCGAGGAAGGCTCAGTAATATCACCCTAAGATCCTTAGGAGCAAAGAGAAAAAAGGCACGAATACGAAGTACTCGCACGGGCAGGCGAGGCGAGCGACGGGTGGGTCGGGGAGCAAGAAATTTGACGCGAACGGAAGTCGCGGGCAGAAGCTAATAAAAAATATAACGATATTTAAAACCCTCAAACACGACCATCATTTCATTCGACACTATTCACAAAACTAACAATAAAAATAAGTCCAATAGTTTAACAAAATACTTCATCTACGTAGTTACCCTAGCTCAGAGGCTAGGCTTTAAGTCCCAATCCAATCTAGATTAGCTTTAGGCTAGGCTCGAGGGTGCGCTGCAGGTTATAACACCTGGAATTGCTTGTGTGCCACCGTCTGAATATTAAGTTTGTTACGTAAGATGAAGCGACGGTGTGTTAGGAATTAGTAGTGTCGTAAGGATGTGTGGTTATTGGAATATAAGTCGCGGGTTTGAAACCTGGCTAGTAACTATGTGGCATTATGTAAGGTGGAATCGACAATACAAAAATACATTAAACTGTTTGTATCTAATATCATTTCCAGGCTACATGAAAAAAATATATAAATATACCCACAGACACAGTCACTGTAACTATAGTCAAAGATTGGCAAAATCGGAAGTCGACCCGTTAGTAGTGATGGGTCGACTTTGGATTACAAATCCTTTTAATATTTTAAATAATCTTGAACACTTAAGTGCAGGATAATACTCAATACTCAATTCTTTATTGCATTCCAAATGTTTTACATAGATGGTATAAACAGTGAGATCAATACGGACCCTGTCGGGCACAGCAAAATTACGAGAGAGGAAGAGGGATAAGTACAAAAGCAAGCAATTCAATTCATTATTGTAATAAAATTATTGGATGTATAATTATCTAAATATATGTATAATTATGTACAGATACATATAGTATAAGGTTTGTGTATATAGGTATAGTATATTTATTATTTTGATTTTTATATATTGCTTATGAATTTATTAATTTAGTAATTAATATTTTCATATATTCATTAACCCCTTATTCTAATACATTTTTAAATATTTTTATAAAATAACCTTACAAAAAACATTTAAAAATATAAAAAATAGTTGTCCGCCGATATCGGGAGCAGGGTCCAAGCTACCGGTGGTTAGGGCTCCAGAGACAGGAACCTCCTCACGATACGTGCCGTATCGAGGAGTACTGCCTTCTGAATTAGGCCTTTGATCCAACCGCCTAACGAGAGCCTCGATAGATGTTGGTCGAGGCTTTCGGCCATCAGTCCATTGGCTGATACGACAATCGGCACAATTACAGCCGAGTTCACATTCCACATGGCAACAACCTCGTGTGCTAAGTCGAGATACTTAATCTGTTTCTCTTATAATTATATTTTTATATTTTCATTATTATTAAATTATGTTATTATTTATGTAATCGTGCTTTCATATTTATAGGTATTTGATTTTCGATATTCCGTATTACCTATATTGTATTTATTTCATAATGTTTGGTGAATTATAGAGAGAATAATTTAATTTTGTAATCGATTTGTCGTCTAAAACCCACAAGTATTTTATATAAAACTACAAGGTATACAGTTGAAAACTAGTATTAGGCTATAATGGTCTGACATGTTTGCTAAATTACGCTTTTTTGCGCAGCCACGATCTGTGAACCATCATTAAAGTGTGCCCACTTTAATTATAGTTTCTTACTTTTAATTTGATTTTAGAATCCACTTTTCATTTTCCGTATATTATGTGCATTTTAGTTTGTGCTAAATAAATGTATTTTGTTTCTTCTATATGTGACTAGGGCGTCACAGGTGGGGGAAATTGAGTGAATTAAAACAAAAATTTGAAGGGCAATTCCCGTACTTAAAAAGGTTTAAAAAGGCGCAATCTCATCCCGGCGACAATCAGTGTCAAAAATTTAACAAAAAATGTAAGGAAATAAGAGGTATTTTGACAGATTGAGACTGACATTGGACAGTGAACGTACTTAAAATTGTCCTTCTGATGAAGTGGTAATAAAGTTAAAACTGCTACGGACAAGTAAACATGGTTTTTTTTTTTTTGGGTGGGAAATCATCAAATATCTTCTCCCGCTCTGGGCGGAGCGGGAGGGCGTGTCAGACTTTTACTGACTAAAACCCACCCGTGTTCCCTCAGTTGCCTGTGTGCCAGGGGCCGCGGTATCTCTTTCGAACAACCCGCACCCCTGGCAGATATCGGCCCTTGCGGGCCCCATCTGTTGCTGCTGACATCTCTTTGAGGCGCGCGTGGAACACAACGCGCCGTCGACCCGGGCTTGGTCCTTACCGGACAGCGAGCTAGCCATTACTCGCTGTCCGCAAGCCCGCGCCTACGGTGGCCGGGAATCAAGTAAACATGGTGAAGTTTGTCCTACTTTCCTACTATAAATGTGTAATTTTGTATATTTGGATGTTTGTTACTCATAACGATTGAACCGATTTGAATCAAATTTAGCACACAGATAGTTTATGACCTGCATTAACACATACAATACTTTTTACCCGGCTAATACGTTCCCGGGGGATAATTTCCGGTCGGGTGAAACCGCGGGTAAACGCCAGTTTAATAATAAAACTAGCGACCTGCCCCTACTTTGCATGTTTTTTTTAAGGCTTAACAAAACATCGAGCTTTCTTTACTATTGTGCATTTTAATATAGTAATCACAAACACAATACAAAATCAAGGTAATACTTTTTGTTGTAGATAAAACCTGTATCTTGCTTGTTCAGGCTTTCCTCCATCGGACAACACACGTGCGACTATGAGTAATTGAGAATAATAATGTAATATACACCAAAATTGCGGAATTAACCTCTTCAAGAACAACGCAATCACACTGGCCAGACAGAAACGAAAAGCGACTTTAATGAATAATTATGTTTAGAATATGTAACAGTATAATATAGGTCGGTTTAGACATAACGAGCGAATAAAAGTTCTTTATCAACTCTACTCAATAATTTAGGTTCACAAAAATAGGCATATTTTGTTTTATTAGAGTGTAATTTACAATTTAAGAAATCAAAATAGGATTTTTTTGGGGTCCGATTAAATATATTCCTTTCCTATATGAAGCTATCTTAGGTAAAGTATTTTTAACCAAAACCTCTCAAAGAATAAATTAATTTCATAGCCTAATCTGCCTATAATGTTCCTCCTCTCTGTGAGAGGGTCGTCATCCACCACTCGGGTCTAGTGCGGATTGGTAGATGTCACATGTCTTCGAATTTTTGGTTCTTGGTTCTTTATGTGTGTGTGTTTTTATGAATATAAAACGCCTGTCTGGGTGCGAACCGACCACAGAATAGATAAAAGAGGTTAGAAAGGAATTAGTTCCTGATTTGTATTAGAAAGAGTGTCGCCGCTTATTTCCCACTCTTTAACTCCACTGCAAGCAAGATACCAATACGTACGCGTATTACGTACACAAGTAAACCACACGCGCTTAGATCGCGAGTTTGCTATTGGTTGTCACACTAACGCAAACTCTGCACTTGATGTACACTCACACCCCCCCAGTGGGGTTCCCGCACTGTCGTTGCGGGGGGGCTCAGTAACCGTGGTCACCCTCCCACGGTGAAGCGAAGAGGAACCCCAAGGTGGGGCCGCTCGTCAGTGCTTGTGCCTCCAAGCCGACGACGTAGCGGCCAAAAAGTAGGTTGCGGTGAGGTGCATCGCAACTGAGGCGGGCCGCGATGTCGAATGGGAGGCATCGCGGCTGAGGGTTACAGGCTGCGGCGGAGGAGGAGTGCCGGTACTTCTGAGTAGCGCTCTTCCCTTCCGTAGCCTGGACGGGGCCGCCACCGTTTGATGGCGGACGCGGTGGGGCCGCAGGGGAAGAGGAGTGTCGGTATAGCGTTGGCCGCTCTCCCTATCCCCTGCGGCCGAAAAGTGGTTGGCGGCGGGGCCACTGTACTGACCCGTCGCAGGAGGACGTCAGCAGCAGCTGGTGGGGCCCGCAAGGGCCGATGCCTGCTAGGGGTGCGGGTTGTTCGAAAGAGATACCGCGGCCCCTGGCATACTGCTAATAATACAGATTAAATGTTAAAACCAGCACACGCGGACGAAGTCTAAGGAACTAAAGACTAATAAAGTTTCTTTGTTCTCATCTTCCCATTTTCACCAAACATTTTTCTATGTATCATATCATAACCCCCTTGATTCGAAGCCTCACTGTACTCCTTACTTCCTTGAGATTAAGATGACGTTTGATGTCTCACAGGAAATTAGTTTTGCATACTAGAGTACAGAGGAAGGGGAGTTTATGTAGTAAATCCCATGACTACACGTGGTTTGATAGTTGGGTGGGCAGAGTAGGCAGTAGTAATAATATTAGAAACTAGCTTTTGCCCGCGACTTCGGCGAGGTTGGCAATTATCCCACCGGAACGTACTGTCAGGATAAAAAGTAGACTGTGTCGAGCTGGTATTTCATTGTTGATGAAACGTGGGTGCAATATAGGTACGTCTCTGCGTAACCTTTCGCGGAACACAGGTTTGGTGGAAAATTAGGTTCTCGGAATATGAAGACTTGAAATATTTTGACGTCTAAAGCATAAAAAAGTTCTCATCTTTATCTCTTGATTTTTCTGGTTTTCCAGGCAAAATAGATACAGCCATATTGAAGTTACGCATAATGTAATCGATGTGCGGCAAGTCAACCATCTGGAGCATCCGGCAGGATCTCATGGCGACGTGGGAAGTCCGATTGTCGCAACCCAGTGCTGGGCTCGCCACGATTACGGCGGTAAGTCCCCTCTTTGAGGACCCCTCTTTGAGGACCCCTCTTTTCTCTTGAGAGGCGGCATGGCGTCCTCACCTTCCGCCTGACACAGGTCCTCACCGGACATGGCTGTTTCGGGAGGATCCTGTTTCGGATAGGGCGGGAGGAAACGCCCGGGTGTTTCCATTGCGAAGATCACCCAGAGGACACGGTGGAGCATTCGGTGGAGGTTTGCCCGGCTTGGGCGGAGCACCGCCGTGTCCTCGTGGAAGTGATCGGCGGCGGCGATCTCTCCCGTCTGACCCTGGTCCAGGCCATGGTACGGAGCGAGAGGGCATGGCTGGCAGTCGCCTCCTTCAGCGAAGCAGTTATGCTCGCAAAGAGGGAGGCGGCGCACGTGAGCGAGATGCAGTACATGCGCCCTCACGGCCGTAGCTTTCGCAGGAGACGCCCTGGGCATCGGGAATCCCAGGCTGATTCCCGGCCACCGTAGGCGCGGGCTTATAGACGGCGAGACAGAGTAATGGGTAGCTCGCTGTCCGGTAAGGACCAAGCCCGGATCGACGGCGCGTTGTAGTCCACGCGCGCCTCAAAGAGATGTCAGCATGAACTGATGGGGCCCGCAAGGGCCGATGCTTGCCAGGGGTGCGGGTTGTTCGAAAGAGATACCGCGACCCCTGGCACATAGGCAAGTGAGGGAACACGGGTGGGTTTTAGTCAGCAAAAGTCTGACACGCCCTCCTGCTCCACCCAGAGCGGGAAAAGTCATTTGATGATTTCCCACCCAAAAAAAAAAAACGGTACAGGTGTGTATTTTCTATCAGGCACTGAATCAATTAATTTAAGATTTTAGCTACTGTTACTTTAATGAATGTTCGTGTAAGCGACATAATTCAGTAGGATTATTTACTAAAAGCATTAGAATTACAGCTTGTAATCCATCTACTTTCACGAACCCACAATCATCTATAACAATAAACTCTACGTAAAAATACGAGATTCGATTTGCTCCAAACCCTAGGGCATAAAGGTGTGACGAAACTTAATTACAACAAAACACTTTCTATACTTGTTCCTAATTAAAAAGTAATTGGTCGCTAGGGGCGCCCCTAGTCGCGACCTCAGACGAAATGAAACAAGCCTTAATTAAAGGTTCATCGTGTACCGTAGACATGTGTCGAGGTACCCTCTTCATTGTTGGTGACAACCCACAAGTAAATAGTGGTAAAAATGCTTCTAAATATTAACCGTATTAGATGTAGTCACTTCCTCTTTTATAGGTAAGTTTTACGTAAAATGTAATGCAGATCTGGTAACGTCTTGTGACGGGTCGTTGAGCTACACGATGTCTGATGCCGTCTGTTGGGGCCGGTCAGCTTAAAGCTGCAATGAGTCTTTCGTCAAAAGGCCCTTCCAGACATAGCCACAGCATTGTTAAACTTACATGAAATCCTTATATTTTAATGTTTGGCCAGGACCTCTGAGCTTGTTATGGCATTTCTTCTTAGGCATCAGTCAGCTAGAAAAGCCGGCGCCATCTTGTTTTAAAATATTTTCTACTAAAATATTGACGTACAAAAGTGTCTTATAAGATCTACTTGCATAAATAAACATTTAGTTTAATTTAATAATATGAATTATGTATGATTATTTTTATTCATAGCTTTTGCTCGGAGCTTTTTTTTGTGTGGGTAATCATCAAATAACGTCTCCCGCTCTAGGGGGCGCAGGAGGGCATGTCAGACTTTTACTGACTAAAACCCACCCGTGTTCCCTCAGCTGCCTGTGTTCCAGGGGCGACGGTATATCTTTCAAACAACCCGCAGCCCTGAAAGGCATCGGCCCTTGCGGGCCCCATCAGTTGGTGCTGACATCTCTTTGAAGAGCGCGTGGAACACAACTCGCCGTCGAGCTCAGAGCTTTGTCTGTGTGAAGATCGAAATATATCCCACGGGGACGTGCCGTGGGATGTTTTTCGATCTTTACCGAGATAAAAAGTATACTATGTCCTTACCATTTATAATTTAAATCAGTTTAAGATCTAGCAAAAGTCCTTTCTGATAGAAAAATACTAATATGCACTTGATGTCATAAGTCATGAGTAATTTATTTCATAAAAATATAGGTAAATTGTGTTGAAAAATAGAAATTCATACAATTGCAAATAAAATAAAATTCCTTAAATACGTTTAGAAAAGTCAATAATAACAATAACGGTCAATTAAGAATTCAAATACAATAGATCATAAATAATACATTGACGTGTAAAAGTGTTTGTATAAACCTACTTACAGAAATAAAATCATTTATCTTTTATCAAATAAAAGTAATAAAATCAATCATAAGTTACAATATCATATGTCATCTAGGAATTAATTGATACTGTAATAGCCTTTCCCCAATATATAGGTCCTCAATTTGTTTTTAAATAAGATAACACTGTATAAGGTTTTGAATTCTATAGGTAACTTGTTGTATAAAAATTGCGATTGATACCTCGGGATATGTTTGACAACTTTTAATTTCGGTTGAATAGTATTGGACAAATCTTTCCTAAGTGTGCTAGCTCTAGTTAATCTTTGTTCATCAATCTTAATTTTGTGCAAATTTTTAACTAATCTGGTTAAAAACTAAACGAATATATAAATTTTGAGTCTAATCAAATTTTAAGTCTAATAAAATGGTCTTTACATGATTCCGTCTGTTTCATGCCGAGCATAGTCCTTAGAGCTCTTTTCTGAATCACGAATGCCATTTGTATGTTGTACTTATAGCTATTGCCCCAAATCTCAATGCTGTATCTTAGCCTGGACTCCACCAAGGCAAACTACACATTTCTAAGTTGAGGTAAACTTAATTCTTCCCTCAGTTTTTTAATCACATAGCATGCCGAGCAAATAGACTTCGTTATAGGCAATGTCTTACCTTCCAATTCAACAATGCATCAATGTGCATTTCGTACCGTGGGCTTCAATAAGACACACTTTGTTTTATTTACATTGAGTTTCAAATTAATACTGAACCAGTTTTCAAAAGCCTTCAAGAGAACATTGATCTTAGATTCTAATTCCAGTATATCGTCTGCAGTAACTATCGCATTTGTGTCGTCCGCAAAGATTATTCGTTTTGTGTCCTTTACACGTTTTTGCTAAACTCCATTAAATCATTTAAAATATAACAAAGAAGATTGGAATAAGAACGAATGATTTTCGTTCTTCTCTTTTCTTTATTTTTATTAAAGTTATAATTTTTTTTTTCTTGAAATTTGTTTCGGTGTAAATGTATCTAAATCTAAATTGGATTTTATTTTTGATATAATGGATAGAATTTAGTGGATTTTAAATACTATTTAGAGTATTTTTTGTTCTACGAAGATTATTTTCAAAATTGGCACTAATGTAGGTATTTTTATCTGTTCTGTAATATGTTTTTTTTTTTAAGTTTTATATGCCTTCATGCTGTTTTAGTTTTAACTGTAATGTATTACAACATTGTGTCAAAATCTACTAAACGGTAAAAATTGTTAATGAAATAAATAAATAACCATAGGTATCTATCCTTGTGACAAATTTCACTCAAAGTCATTCAGCCATTTTCAATCATCCAACTAGTCTAACCAAGGGGTGCCTTGTTACCCAGAACCACCAACCCACCGGGTTAATTCAATAGGTCAGATAGACAGTAGCTCCATGTAAAATATTGGTACTCAGCTGCATCCGGTTAGACTGGAAACCGACCCCTATTGGGGTATATTTAGCTGGAAAAAGGGTAGGCAGATGATCGAATATAGACATCACCTGTAAATTCCTGAAACTTGGGTAAAAAAAGTAATATCGTAAACGGAATTCCGAAACTTTCAATGAGTTTGTTTTCATGGAAGGAAGAATACACAACTTACGCTTTTATATCACTTTTAAAAGCAAATATTCGCAAAACTTTGAACTCATGTATTCGTAGTGTAAATTATAATGACTGCTACGAAGTGTCTACGAATCGCTACGCCGTAGCAATCTACGGCGTAGTAGCAAACTAGCATTTTTTTTTTCTGCATTGGACGTATCTAGCTGTGGTCAAAAGTAATTCACCAGATATAAGTTTTCTTAATATATTTTTTTCCGTACGATTACTGCAAAATTATCACACCTTTGGAACAAACGCTAGTACCTACTGATCTCACAAAATTCCCTCAAAACGAGTAACTGAGGTGTTTTCACTCATCAATTACTAACAGATATTATCAGCCTTATAACTTATTCTATCATCTTTTGGCATCCAAACCCAACATCTTCAAATCTCGACACCATCATTCACACAACTCTGACGTCCCTATACGTTTCAAGTAAATTTACACCGTAGAATTTATTGCGTTTCGCGCACTACCGTTCTTTTGTCCGTGAATTTATTGACGTCATAAAACGGACCGAGGCTCATAAGCTGTTCCGAAGTTTGTTCTCAACTACAGTCGACTATCTCGCATTGTCGCGTATCTAATAATTGTGTGGAATGGTCATGTTACTGGGTTAGAATTGCCCTGAGTTAAATAGCCCTATGAGGTCATTATAGGGACAATTTAAACGTAGGTGTACGGGTAGTTTTGGATTTGGTAGGTTTATGAGTAAGGAGGAAAATGTTTTGGTTAATTTTTCCAGGAAATATATGTTTAGCAGTTGCCTTAGTTGACTGATTATGAGGAATAACAATTATAAAATGTTTTAACAATTTCTTCTTAATAAATGTGTGTAATAGGTTAACCCATCTCGTTAGTAAGCCAATTTTTTTAAAATAAAATATTTTACAATCTTCGACAAATAGTTTTCGTATAATGCTAGCAAAAAGACACACCGGCAAATTTTCCGAGATACCCTTATTTTTTATATAAATCATAATTGTATCCTTCAAAGTCTTAAAGTTCGTATTATCCAGTAATTAGGTTGTGGAGGTCAGAAGTCAAATTCTCGTTAATCGCACCTTGGCGACAATCAAATGTCAATAGCTTGTCAAAAATGTAGGTAAACTTGAGGTATTTTTGACAGATTGAGACAAGCTGAACGTTCTTAAAATTACGGAAATTGCCCATTAGTTAGGTAGTCGCTGTATGTGTAAATACGTCTGTGTACTCAGCTACATCAGGAGATAGTGGGAAAAGACTAGGCAGATGATGAGAAAGTGTGAAAATCAACTAAAATACTTCACATAATTTATCCAGTCACATTTTCATTCCGGAACCAACAGGGAAATACCGATCTCATTTCAGTATTTGTTTAATCTCGCCCTTTCTTACCCTTTTAAACCTTTAAATTCCTTATATTTATTTGTTTTCTCTTCCCCAAGTTTTGTACATGTTTGAACCGACTATACTCACCCTATTAAGGTCACACCTTCATATTTTGTCACCTTATTATTCCTTTTTTAAATTTAAATTTTCTGAATTTTTGCCGTGTTATTATTTTTTTAAGGTTCCTAACTAATTAGTTTCAATTAGTTTTTGCCTCCGTTTTGTTTAATTTAATTTTGTATGCTCTTATTTATGTCGTGGTTATCCTTTTTAGGGCTGGCAGAATTTTAGGGTCGGCAACATGTTTTGTAAATAAATTTAAGTAATTAACATAGACCGAATGTAAACATGAGGTTTAATTATGCTAGAAAATTTTGGTGTTAGCACTCTTTAGCTTTGAACTTTATTATTAAATTACTCTAATTTCAGAGTTTGAGTTTACTTTTTGTGTGAGTTCTTTTTGGAAAGTGCGAGGTAACTGCGTGACACACAAGTAATAATAATAATAATAATTGTTATTTTTATTTAAACAAAAACCTTCAACAATTCTTAAAAACTAGGTCACATGAACTAAGTGAATAAAAGTTATACAGAAGTAGAGGGTAGGAATGGTTTTCATTTTAACAGTTCAACTACATTCACTGCGTTATTTACAAGTTGAGCAGACACATTTTTCGAACTTATGAAGCAATGGATTAGAAAAATTCTTCGAAATTATTCAAATTATGATTGATAATGTGTTACACAATAAAGGCGCTGATTGAAACCTGTTAGTGCCCTGGTTTTGTGGGTGTTGGTTGCAATCTTTGAGGAGTTGAGCCTTCAGTGACAGGGTTCAAGTCTCTCCTACATTTAATAAAAATTGGTTCTAAAACCGTATTCTAAATCAACAAAATACAAGTACTTTTGAATTAACATTTAACGTGAGTAAGTGTGAATTAATTGTCTAATAAATATTATTAATGTACGCCAGGCGCGACTCATCATTTTCACTCGCCCCACATTGCAGACCCGGCGATGCAATTGTTACGATCGTATTTAACTGTTTTGTGAGTACATTATGTTTACTATTGTTAAGAGAAACTAATAAATAGATAGTCGTTACAGCTTTGTTTGTTGTAAAAGGTTTTATTAAGTAAAGCCCTTTTTATTGTTTACAGTTAAGTCTTTTATGAGATTGTTTATATTTTTCTGTGATTTCATGACAGTTTTGGTTTCATAGAAAAGCGGTCCTATTATATGAAACGAAAAAGTATTTATTCCTTTTTTATTATTACATAGCCCAACCATAATAACCCTATAACCTTCTCACTCCTAGGACGCAGGACTGTGAGAGGGAGTGAGCCATAATCTACCACGAAAACCCAGTGCGTACGAGGGCGACACTGAAAGTTTTTAGAACTGGCCACTTGTAAACGATATAATAAAAAAATAAGTTCAAATTTCGAAAATGGAACTCTGCCAATATTATTGTGTATGTATTTTATTCATTTGTCATTTGTTTACGATTTGGCGGCAAATTGAAAATTGTCTGTGTCACGTCAGCAGGAATTTAACGCGAGAAAATTTTCGTACAATGATTTTTTACGACTTTCGATGTCATTTAAGTCAACAAGACAGTTATGATAGACTTCGATTGGCCTTTGACGATGAAGCCCCATCTAGTGCCACTGTTTACAACTGGTTTAATGAGTTTAAACGTGGTCGCACTAATCTCACCGATGATCTGCGTAAGGGACAGCCATATACGGCGACGACTGAAGATAACATCAGTGTTGTGCGGCGTATGATAGAGACTGACAAAAGAGTGACTTATCAGCAGATTCGGACAAGCTTAGACATCGGTATGAGCCACGTCCACAAAATCCTCCATGAACATTTAGCGGTCAGGAAGCTTTCTGCCCGGTGGATACCTCATAATTTGACAGAGGCCCAAAAACTCCGTCGTGTTGATTGGTGTCGTGAAATGATTCAAAGATTTAACGGAGATGACTCAAATGCTGTGTTCGACATACTTACGGGTGACGAAAGCTGGATTTATTGTTATGATCCTGAAACTAAGAGACAGTCTGCTGTCTGGGTGTTTCCTTCTGAGGAGTTGCCAACTAAAGTGAACAGAGGTCGA
This sequence comes from Polymixis lichenea, assembly GCA_949091785.1. Classification (NCBI taxonomy): domain Eukaryota; kingdom Metazoa; phylum Arthropoda; class Insecta; order Lepidoptera; family Noctuidae; genus Polymixis; species Polymixis lichenea. The sequence goes on along the minus strand of OX420948.1, from coordinate 19,849,770 downwards.
AGCGTGGGAAAAAAGATGGTGGCCTTGTTCTTCGGAAGGACAGGTCATTACGCAACAATTGTTTTAGAGGATCGAAAAACAGTTACTGCAGAGTGGTACACTAACAATTGTTTGCCACTTGTGTTGGAAAAAGTTCGGGAGAAACGACCTCGAAGTAGGATCCTCCTTCACCACGACAACGCCTCGTCACACACCGCCAAATAAAGAATCGACTACTTGGCGACGTCAGACGTGGAATTACTGGGTCACCCGCCCTATAGTCCCGACCTAGCACCTTGCGATTTTTATTTATTTCCGAAAATAAAAGAAAAACTTTGAGGAAAACGTTTTATGGACACCGAGGAAGCAGTGGCTGCATTTCAAAATGCCGTGAAAGAGACCCCTAAGGATGAGTGGGCAAAGTGTTTTTCTGAGTGGTTCCATCGGATGCAGCGATATATTGATCTAAATGGACACTATTTTGAAAACATATAATAAAACTAATAAGTTGCTAGTTTGTTCAGTTTTTGATTTTCTAAGAACTTTCAGTGTCACCCTCGTATTAGTGGATGTCACATGTCTTGGCATGCCGGTTTCTGCACGATGTTTTCCTTCACCGTTTGAGAACAATGGTTATGAAATAATTTACACAAAGTAAAGTGTCGACTTGGGTTCGAAGCCACGACCTACAACTCGTAAGTCACGACTGTTGCCACTGAGCCACCACTGCTCCCTCTCTCTCTTTTTAGTACTTGGTAATTATTTTTTTTAACTGCGGTGCCGTTGTGGCGGCCAACAAGGCCACATACAAAAACTACAAATTAACAAATGTGGCAAATACAAAAAGTAATGACTTCGTCCACTATCGACCTCCGGTCTCAGGAGGGGAGTGATGTGGCGGCCAACAAGGCCACATACAAAAACTACATATCAACAAATGTGGCAAATACAAAATGTAAAGTGGCACCATCTACAATGCCATATGCAACTACTCAAGACTTAACGTCACACCGCAGCTACATCACGCCAGCAGAGTTTACCACGCAATCTACATATGTACAACATCCCGACATCAATCGTCGGGCAGTAGCCCACCAGACACAATACCCGTCTGGTCAGAGGATCCTCCCTTTTCAATAAAGTATGAGTGAACTTTACACCCTGTTCCTCATATCTATACCGTCATGAAAATCTGAAATTTTCACCATTATTTGAAAGGTGTCAAAAAACGCTCTGTATTAGATAGCCATTATTATGTCTGTATTGTTATTGCGTGATCGTTCACTGCGTTCTCGAAAACCAAAACTTTTTTAATCATCAGCCAACTTTACCGTTTGACTTAGTTTTCATTCATAAGTAATAAATAAGTAACTAGCTATTTAAATTATGCCATGAGCTTAGCATGAGGCTAAAGTGTCAATCTATCATTCATCACAAGTGTTACCTTTTCGTTTGAATGTGACTGAATCTTGTTGTTCCGTTTTGTGCCCGACGTAAAAAATAAGAAAGAAAAAGAAGGTGACTAGGGGTAATACGAAAGAATGGGCAGCAGCGTTCTCTATGCATTTTGCCATCATACTGCGATCGCCAAACCGCTTACCAAGCGTGGCGATTATAGCAAATCCCTCCCTTAGGGGAGGCCCTTGTTCAGCGGCGGGCGTCTTTTGGCTGAAATGATGAAATCTTGTTGATTGAGTTCAGATTATTTTACTTCTTGAATGCATTTTGTACTCTTCTAGTACTTTAAAAGAACTACGCTATCACACAGATTAACACAAAAAGCGACTTTAATTCACAATACTGTATAGATGTATACATTAATTCTCCTCAACAAACTCAAACACAAATGAACTCGACAAAACCATCTCATAAATACCAACATAAAACAATTTTGAGTACAGCTACCGTTATAAATTACGGTTCAAAAGTGAGGTACGTATATAGTGTCCTACAAGCTAGTCATTAACAATATAGTACTAACGTCTGCTACCCTCGTCAACCAAACTAATTAACGGCCGTCCCGGTGACGATACGGCGGTACGGCCCCGGTACGGTCACGGTACGGCACCGCAAATTATTAGAGGACCGGTTGGTATTGAAAGTAAATACAGGTGCTTTTTGGTTTGCAGGAGGTAGTGTTGTGGGGAGTTTTGTGGAAATTTTTTAATCAAATTCGAGTTGTAGGAATAGGAAGTATTGATGTAACTGTGATAATACATTTATTTTATACAAATAAATATAAATGGAAGTGTCTGTTTGTAATATGAAAATAACAGTTTTTTACTAAATGCATTTACAGTAGGTTCTTATAACTAACTGTCTGGTTGTTCCTGCTAATATCTGGACCAATTTTGATCGTTGCTAAACTATCTCGGTGATGTGGTGGTCGCAAGTGCGACTACTTAGCGTGGGGCCCTGGATTCCCAGGTCAGGCATAGTGTTGTTGGGTTTTTTTAACAACGAATTTCTTAGTAACAGCCTGGATTTCGAAAGTCCGGTTGTGTCGGATTGCCGTCCCATGGGACTATGAGATTGGGAGAGGAAGATAAAATGCACCTGTTTCTGCGCACACTGTTGTGCATTATAATATTTATTTAAACTTTTCGTACACAAAACAGGTACAAAGCCGGACTTAATGCCTTATGAATTCTGTATTCTCTACCAGTCTCTGGTGAGATTGGCCGAAATATGGCCTGGACACATATGGTCCTTTAAGTGTGTCTAGCGACACAAGATATCTAAAGAAACGAAAATGAATTGCGAAAGCGATTATTCAGACTATAGTGACTGCACTGTTTTTTTTTAGTTTTTGGGATCTGATTGTTTTTTAAAGAGAGACATTACGAATTTATTTTTTGTTCATATCATGAGGCATAATGTTTGTTTTGTTGATTCATAATAAGTAATTTATCATTTTCTTCTAGGTTAGATTAGCCTCATTAAAACAAAATGTATGTGGGTAACTACCAAATTTTAATTTTAATGAAGCATGAGATAGAATTTTGATATTATTTTTTAATAATAAAAAAAATGTGTTCAAAGCTAGAAGTTACATTGCTTTTGTTTTAATAAGACAAACAGATGCTTTATAGACATTGTAGACGTAATCATTTATTTTTATTAAAATTAAGATAATGAACTGGCCTTTTTTCTTAAAAGGTTAAGTATTAGGTTTGGTTTTGATGCTAAGCAGTAGCGTTTCCGACTACTAGAGCAACGTGGCAGTCTCAGTGATTGATATCATAATAAATAGTATTTACCATCATTTAGAAGTGGAATTGCCAATTGGCCATACACAAAAATTCTTGAAATTAATAACACTGAAATATACGCCACATTGCACTAAAAATCGTAGGAAACCCATTACAATTTCAATAATTATGAAAAACCTAGGTAGAAGCCAGTTCCAAACATTTTTGTAAGATATAGGTTATGTCAAGGTATTTTTTTTGGGTGGAAAATCATCAAATAACTTCTCTCGCTCTGGGTGGAGCAGGAGGACGTGTCAGACTTTTACTGACTAAAACCCACCCATGTTCCCTCAGTTGCTTGTGTGCCAGGTACCGCGTTATCTCTTTCAAACAACCGTGTCCTCAGGGCGATCTTCACAGTAGAAATACCCGGGCGTTTCCTGCCGTCTCATCTGAAACAGGAACCTCCCGAAACAACCGTGTCCGGAGAGGACCTGCGTAAGGCGGAAGGTGAGGACGCCATGCCGCCAAGCCACTCCTCAAAGACGACTTACCGCCTCAATCGTGACGTGCCCAGGTTAAGTCAAGGTTATGTTAGGTTCAGGCTTTCAAGCCCTACCGCCGGCCCCGCTACCATCGGGGCGGTCCGGCCAGTACTCGAGCGCTGGCTCGGGAGGAGGCACGGCTCCCTGTCGTTTCGGGTGACACAGGTGCTCTCGGGGCATGGTTGCTTCGGGAAGTACCTGTGTCGCATAAACAGGGAGCCGGACGCTCGGTGTCACCACTGCGTCGACTGTCGGGAGGACACGGCGTGGCACACGCTGGCAGAGTGTGCCGCTTGGGAGGACCCGCGCCGTGCCCTCATCTCAGGAGTCGTCTGTCGACTCAATCGTCGGCAGCGAGGAGTCGTAGCACGCGGGGGTAATCTTCTGCGAAACGCAGAAGGAGGTTGCGGAGATGGAGAGGGAGATTGCTTCCGCTAACCCGATCCGCAGCAGATGCACCGGGCGTCAGCGGAGGGCGGACAACGCCCTCTTCCAGCCCCCCTAAATGGGTCCAGGGGAAACGTTCTGGGGAAACCCGTTGCCCCCTACTTCTTAGGACCTGAGATGACGGTGCGTAGTGTTCCACGCGCGCCTCTCTATGACGTAAGAGGGGAGTATAACACCTCACTCCCCCCCTATCGCGAGTTGGCCTGCAGAGGCGGGCTGGCACTAGCCGGGGATCGCGGAAGTCACACTAGTTCCCGTGCTCCCCGGTGCAAGTGAAAGACGGAACACCGGGGTGGTTTTAGTCAGTAAGAGTCTGATAGACCCCTCCGCCCTCCCCGGGGCGGAGGACATCCATGAGGATTTCCTCCCGTAATAAAAATAAAAAAAATGTTTATGTTAGGTTAGTTATCTAAGTCTGTGTTCAAAAATGGGCAACGTGTACAAAAGTAAAATCAAAATCCTTAAAATGGCCACTGTCGCCGTTAAATATCCTATAAAGCAATATAAGTATATAACTGAAGTCGCAAACGCAAAACCATGAATCAATCAATTCAAAGTAAACAATCGAAAGAATGAAATGCAGTAATGTCAAACTATCAGTAAGGCAAAGGACATACAGCATACAGCCTACGACACGTTTTCTATTTTGAACATAATTTGATTTTAATTAATATTGACATGTATGTTCGATTTACGGTATAAATAAGTCGAATCATATTAAATTAATGACAGCCGTTCACTAATTCTATAAAATAGTTCGATAAGGATTATTTGACGATACCTGTTTGGTTGAATGTTGATTACTCATGCCAAATAAACACTGATCTTCGATAAAAATAATAATTAATTAGACGGATATCGAGTTAAATATTTTAATTATCGTTACATATTATTATCACCCCAGGTAAACAAACTTGAGAATTATTTCATTATACATATTTTATTCTAAATAGAATTAAAGACTATTAGTAGTTTCTGTCCATTCCAGGCATGTTTTAGGCATTCCCCTTTACATTGGCTGACACTGCGTGGGCTTACCGCTAAAAGCGATCTTTAGTTATAAGCGTCTGAAGACCATACAAATATTCACTCTAAACGGGAATCGAAACGCACAACCCAGTCAGCCACTACGGCAACCAAACGATCATTAGGACTCTGGCTACCTATTAAATGATCTGCTAATACCTCAAACTTACCTACATGTTGTTATCTAGGTCAGCTAAACCACATTTACTTGGGCGTCCCAAATAACCGTTCGCAAGGATGACCCTAATGACGGCTTAGATTACGCGATTGGCGTGGCCAATGTGGCCATCAGCACAATACAATAACGTTGCTAAGGATAATACAATGGACATTAGGAGAAGGATCTAGAAGAGCTCTTAACTTTGAGGTCTATTTGAAGATTAAGTCAGTACTTAGGTATTGGAAATTTGATGAAATCTTTAAGAGGGAGGCGCTAGGGTTGCCCCAGAAATTCATATATTTTTATGTCTTTTTAAATTTGCAGGGCAGGCCGTATGTTAAACAAAATGTTAGTTGCGACCGTTACACGTATTTATAGATTTTATAATAATTCATAATGCATGCACTGACTGGACAAATCCACTCAATCTGTGTAGTGTTTTCCTAAAACATAATTCCAGACACCAATCCACATGGTTTTCACATGATCTGACCAAGATTATGTCCAAACTTTAAAAGAGACTGTGGCTTTTTAGTTTGTTTCGGGCTTTCTTTTCCGAGTAGTCAGAATTCAGACAGGAATAGCCGATCTCGTCTAGTTAAAAAAATACGATTGAAGGGTAAAAGTCTTTGTACAATCGTTCCTACAGATTTAAAATAATCATAATTAATTATTCCTTTAAATAGCTTTTCCTTGAAATAGTCATTCAATAGGATTAAATGAATTTGGAGGGTTATATTGACGATTTTAATGATTACTAGCTTTTGCCAGCGGCTTCGCCCGCGTGGAGGTCGGTGTATTATACATATAAACCTTCCTCTTGAATCACTCGTATCTATTAAAAAAACCCGCATCAAAATCCGTTTCGTAGTTTTAAAGATTTAAGCATACATAGGGATATAGGGACAGAGAAAGCGACTTTGTTTTATACTAAGTAGTGATAAGCTCTGAGACACCATATTTGTGACGATCGCGAAGCGTGAGTCATCATACTTTAACCAACATACAATCGGAAACTGGCCGGAAAATTCCAAAAAACTTATGAAAATTAGAAATTCCACGGGTTACCTTAGTAAACCCTCCTTGGAAGTAGCTATCAAATTGAAATAAACTGGTCTCATTAGTTGATCAAAATAAAAACAACCCCCGACTACTCGGCGGCGATCTCTCGCATCCGGCCCTGGTCCAGGCCATGGTAAGGAGCGAGAGTGAATGGGTAGCCGTCACCTCCTTCTGCGAAGCAGTAATGCTCGCGAAGAGGGAGGTGGCGCACGTGAGGGAGAGGCAGTATATGCGCCCTCACGGCCTTAGTCGCCGAAGGATATGCCCTGGGCGTCGAGAATCTAATTCCTGGCCACCGTAGGCGCGGGCTTGCGGACGTCGAGTACTGGGTAGCTCGCTGTCCGGTAAGGACCAAGCCCGGGTCGTTGTGTTCCACGCGCGCCTCAAAGAGATGTCAGCACCAACTGGTGGGGTCCGCAAGGGTCGATGCCTACCAGGGGTGCGGGTTGTTCGAAAGAGATACCGCGGCCCCTGGCACACAGGCCACTGAGGGAACACGGGTGGGTTTTAGTCAGTAAAAGTCTGACACGCCCTCCTGCTCCACCCAGAGCGGGAGAAGTTATTTGATGATTTCCCACCCAAAAATAAAACCCGACTACTCAGCTCATAATTAATATGAGCACGGTGCAGACATAGTACGTTTTTGTTTTAATAAGTAGGTATCATAATTCGAGTTAACTTATCTTTTTAGGGCTCCGTAAAAATAGGACTGGCTTGTTGGTGTTGTAGTCACAGGCGCTATGGTTGAGCATGATGTCTTGGATTCGATTACGGGGTCGTTTGTTATTTGGTTTTACCATCTGAAATTTGTCAGCATTAGCCTAGAGTCTGTACTTGTGCCCGACTGAAGTATTAAATGGGTATTAAACATGACTGGCGTTTATAAATCTGGGGGTTCTATAGTTCCATTTTTACCTAACCTTTCGGGAAATATAGGCGTGGTTATGTTATGTTATGAAGCGAAATGGCAAAAACGCAACCCTTTTATTTTCATCATGCCCGTCTGTTCGAACATCAAACAAAAAAATATAATATAGAGTAGGTAGTTAGAAGCACAAATGACTACAACGTTACAACGTAGATCAGTAAATTTATGCTGAAGCTACAAAGGTGACGATAAAGATACAGGAAAATTACATCAGCTGCAAAATTAAGCTACCAAAATAACAATAAAGATCTTAACATAGATATAACACTAAAAATAGTGTAGATAAACTCATAAAGCTTATAAGGGACACAGGTGAAGGTACATAAACTACCTGCTGAATTTCTCAAAGGTCCCTAACGTTGTAAATCATAACTACGACAAAATTGCGTTCTGGGCTTACCTGCGTTGTGATTCTGCTAACGTAAAAGTTTGCGTTATAGGCACTTTGTCGTGTAGCTTTGTTGTCAACTCAAACTGTTGTTGGAGAGCAATTTGTTTAGGGACTTGGTGTGAATGTTGAATACATGAAAAATATTAAGGTTTATTATGTTTTCGGGTGGAGTTTTTGATGGTTCGTGGTCATAGCTAGAGGTCAAGAAACTGTCTGTTGAAATTGTCTATGACTTGGCAAAAAGGATTGTAGAAATATGTAGAAACAAAAATGGAGCAGAACTAAAATAGGCAGATTCAATTCTTGGGGTTACAATAAGGGTTGGACCTCATCTGGCAGCACGGAATCGCCTTTTTCCGTCGCCCTTTCTCTTTCTGTCGCTTAGAACTGCCATTTGCTAGACCGAGACAGAAAGCATAATGCGATAGCACGCGGCGGAATCCTCGAGGCGATCGGCATCACGGACAAAATGCAATGGTCGGCAGGGAGACTCCGGAACGCTGAAGCGCGCGATAGCATGCTAACGCATCATTGATCGTCCATCCTCGACGCGTGCGATCGCCTTTTTTGTCTGCGGAATGCGACAGCGCGCATTCGCATGCGGCAGCATACTGCAGCACGTGGTAGCACAGGCGAAACAAATGCGATTCCGTGCTGCCAGATGAGGTCCAACCCTTATGCTCGTTCTAGCTTGGTCATAGGTGAAAAGCCCTAACTGTGTACTGAATACAAAATATAAATACTAACAATACTAATATGTACTGAATATGTATTTGCCACCAGCTTCGCCCCTTGGAGGTCATAAATTATATCTCGGGAACATTCTCTCTTTATAGAAAATATTCTGTGTTTTAATTCAGCTTATAAACTATCTGTGTGCCAAATTTCATCTAAATCCATTTAGTTGTTTTTGCATAAACGAGTAACAAACATCCAATCATCGAAAGATACAATTTTTATTTTTTTAATTCTCTAGTAGGATTTTAAAATGAAGACATGGAAGTTTGGCAATAATCCCTTCTGCACATGAGGCTGCCCTATTACCTCGCTAACGGCACAACTATGTAAATGTCTATTAACCAGTCCCAAATTACGATGTTTGTCTTATTTTTACTTTGACATAACCTCATTATTTGACATGTACGGTCTACAATTCTAATTTCAACTCTTTATTAGTGGTTGTAATGGCAGTCATGTCATTTGGTTTACATAAGTTTTTATATTTTGTTTAAGTTAGTATATTCTTTTATATTTTGTGTGTGTATAATGTCATACACCTTGTAGACTGTACATTAGTAGACCATTTTCTATTCTATAAACTACCTAGTCCTCCCATACCTATTAACACTGTAATTTGAAAACATTGTAAAACCCAATTATAAAAAAAAAAAAGTTACCATGGTGTTTCGAAGGAAACGACCGATTGGAACCGTGCACCTAGCTTCTGACGTTTCGTAAGTGATGGGCACTTACGAAACGTCAGAAGCTAGGTGCACGGTTCCAATTAGGCTTACATGAAATAAAATACTTTATTATATTTTTGTACACAGAAACCCTATTGCTATCCTTAAGCATTAAATATAGCAGATGGTATAGAATTACTATACATAGATTCAGCTCAAAATAAAATACTCTAAGAATTGATAGCAAATTTTCGGTTTCATATGTTTCTTAAATTTAAATCATAACAAACGTGTCACCGCACTACGTAGGTCAATAACTTTCCACGTTACTTGCCAATATCACGATAGATCTCTTCCGAGTGATGTGTGTCTTTCAATTTGTTCTGGTATCAATGTATTAAAAATACTCATAACTTCGGAACATGTAGAGATAGGATTAAAAAACCCTTCCAATATCGTTTGATATCACCCAAATAACCTTTCTACAACACAATATAACTGAATTACCCGTTAGGCTGATATTTTTTTTTGTTTTTATAAACTTCTTCTCAACTTAGTAGTAAGTCTACTCGTGACAAATTTCTATTTTTTGTAAGGTTAGGAATTTCTCTATAACAGCCTAAAGTTGTGGCTCAAAGAATACAGACGCGATTTTAAGAATAAGTATTTCTTTGAATCGAGACAAATTAATACAATTCAATGTCACACGATTCCAGTCTAGACTGTGAGATTTTAAGAAAGGATTCCTATATATAAATGCCATTACATCATTAAGATGAAAAAATAAAATATTTTGTATAATACATAACCAAGTAGAATGCTCAAATCATCAGCCTTTGAGAAAGCTCTAGGGCTCTCGTTTGAGAACCTTTCTTTTCATATTTCGTACGTATAAATAATTTATAAATCCTGAAAATGTAGGTCATAGGACAAAATATGTAATATATAAATTCGCCGTATCTTATGTGAATTTTACTTTGTAGACGATTATAATTCGGATGGAGAAAATATAATTCGCATTTCAGCCAAAAGGCATGTAGTTACAGTTGATAAAATAAATATGTTCTGCTTTATCACCGAATTTCTTTTGAATATATGTTTCGTGATATCTCTGACAATTTTGGATCGATTTCGATTTATTTTCTTTTAATGGATAGGGTATGTCTTAGTGATGTAGCCATAACAGTTTTATTAGCTTTGTTTTGATAGATTTTGTGTTAGCTTCGATAATAGGTATTTAATCTACTTTGTGTGCTTTGATTTTTTTTTTGTGTGGGAAATCATCAAATAACTTCTCGGCCTCTGGGTGGAGCAGGAGGGCGTGTCAGAATTTTACTGACTAAAAGCCACCCCGCGTTCCCTCAGTTGCCTATGTGCTAGGGGCCGCGGTATCTTTTTCGAACAACCTGCACCCCTGGCAGGCATCGGCCCTTGTAGGTCCCACCAATTGGTGCTGACATCTCTTTGAGGTGCGCGTGGAACACAACGCGATAATGTGCTTATTCCTCCTGTCACAGTGGTTTACAAAGCAAGTAGTGGTATATGAATTGCTGTGGGATAGGTACCACAACTAAAAGTTAAAATAAGTTAAAAAACACCTCCGACTTCGAAAACAAACAAAAGCACTAACTACTATGTGGAAAATAACTTTTATTTCGGAAGTCGGTGACAAAAACTAAAAGACAGATCATCTTGGTAGACACCCCCTTTCTAACCATATCATCCTTCAGACAGTCCTTGCATCGTTTTCTTGTTTTCTCCTACTATTATAGCCATCAAAATTCATTTTCAAAACTTACCAAACGACATTTTCCGAATTCCTCCGTAGCACATGCCATCAACGACACCGACGACGCCGACGACGCCGTCAACTTTACGTGTTTAGTTATAGTTTTAAGCTGGTTTTTAATATGTATTAGTTTGTTATTATTGTTTAAGATTATTTTGTGTATTTTATGTATGGGCCTTAGTTGCCTGATAATAAAATGATTGTTATTATTTTATTATCATCATTATCCTTTATTTCAGAATATACACATATCAATTACATTTTTAAATATTAGAATATAAAATATATAAAAACATTTAAAAATATAAAAAATAGTAGCCCACCGGTATCGGGAACAGGGTCCAAGCTACCGGCGGTCAGGGCTCCAGAGAGAGAAACCTCCTAACAATGCGAGCCGTGTCCAGGAGTACCGCTTTCTGGATCAAGCCCTTGACCCAGCTGCCCAACGAGAGCCTCCTCAGGTGTTGGTCGAGGCTCTTGGCTATCAAGCCATTGGCTGTGACGACTATCGGTACAATGTTCGCTGAGTCAACATCCCACATGTCGACAACCTCGCGAGCCAAGTCAAGATACTTGATTTGTTTATCTTTCTCGGCTTTCACGAGGTTCTCGTCATGCGGGACCGTTATATCAACGATCATTGCACGCCGCTCTAGTCGATCCACCACCACTATATCAGGCTTATTGGCAACAATAGTCCTGTCAGTGATGATGGATCGATCCCAGTACAGTGTGACATGTCCATTTTCGAGAACTGGGTCGGGCACATACCTGTAGTACGGCACTTCTGATTCCACAAGGCTGTATTTCAGAGCCAGTTGGTGGTGGATAATCCTGGCTACAAGGTTGTGTCTATGCAAGTACTCCTCGTTAGCTAGACGAGAACACCCGGAGATAATGTGTCTGATTGATTCACCCGGACGGTGGCATGCCCGACAGATGTCAACCGTGCCGTCTTTCACAATAAATCTCCGGTAGTTGTTCGTCATCATAACTTCGTCCATAATTGCACAGACAAAACCTTCGGTTTCTCCAAAGAGGTCACCGAAACGCAGCCAGGCTACGGACGCTAGTAAATCTACATCGGGTCCATGTAGGGCCCGGAAAAAGCGTCCGTGAAGCTCCTTACTCTGCCATACTTCCATGCGATCTTTAGTGTCAAGCACTACAGGCTTGCGCCAGTTCTCTTTAGCCAAGGAGAGCGGGGTGAGGCCCTTGTCTACCGCGACCACATCTCGATGCATACCCACGTCGGCTCCCAGGAAATATTCCCTAAGACTGCATATCTCGCGATTGTGGAGGGTCTTAGCGTTTAAGAACCCTCGACCTCCACACTTTCGCGGGATATACAGTCTCATTACCGATGACCGTGGGTGATGCATTCGATATGCAGTCAGCAGCGTACGGACCCTCCTGTCCAGGGCGTCGAGTTCGGTCTGAGTCCATTTGAGTAAGCCGAAAGAGTACATCAAAACCGGCATGACCCAACCGTTGAAGGCGCGCACCTTGTTTCCGCCTGATAAAAGACTATTAAATACTTTCTTCAGGCGGCCAAAGAAGCGCTCCTTCAACGATTGCTTCATGTCAGTAACGTTGATGCCCAACGCTTCCGACATACCCAAATACTTATAGGTTTCGGCTGTGGAAAGGGCTCGAAGGTTTATGGAATCCGAGAGTTGGGTTCCCACGGATTCCACAATCTCCCCACACCAAATTCCATCCTGATGGCGCTACTGAAAGTTTCAGTTACTTTCAGTAGCTCCATCAGTTGCGAATTGTTGGGGGCAAAGAGTTTTAGGTCATCCATGTAAAGGAGGTGAGATATAACCTGACCACCTCTCCTCAGCCGATAGCCTATACCTGAATCCTCCAGCAGTGTGCTTAAAGGATTCAGGGCTAGGTAGAACCAAAGCGGACTCAAACTGTCGCCCTGAAATATACCTCGCTCGATCCTTATCGGCTCGCTATGCCTCTGGATGTTTCGACATCCTGGATATCGAAGGACCGTTGCCTCATACATGACATCAGGAAGGTGCGTAGAGTTGTATCTACTTTATACAACTCTAGCACCCTCATGAGCCATGTATGTGGCACCGAGTCATAGGCCTTCTTGTAATCTATCCAACATGTCGAAAGATCCTTTCGGGATCGACGAACCTGTTGGCTAATGGCCATATCAATGAGGAGCAGCTCCTTAGTACCACGGGACCCGTTCCGACATCCATTTTGAGAGACAGACATGATGGAGTTACCGTCTATATGATTGTAAATCTTAGCTCTCAAAATGGATGTAAGAACTTTATAGACCGTCGGTAAACACGTGATCGGCCTATAATTTTTGGGTTCCGTGGCACTACCTGATTTATGGAGCAGGTGGGTTATTCCTGTCGTTAGAAACTGGGGTAGCGAACCAGACTCTAAAGCAACCTGATACTGAGCCGCCAAGCGAGCGTGCGACCTTTGGAACCATTTAATCCAGAAGTTGTGCAGCCCGTCCGGCCCTGGAGATTTCCAGTTTGGCAACGGACGGACTGCACGAGCTACATCTTGGGGGCAGATGGTAATAGCCCCCATTTCTGGTATTGGATCGCAGGCTCGCTCGACTTCCCGAGTCCAATCACCTTCGGTGTGACCGACAGGCACCGACCAGATACTACGCCAAAAAGAACACATGGCATCATCATCCGGTAGGCGCGTGTCAGCCACACCTTGGTCTGGTCGCTCCCAAGCTCTATATACCCACCTTTCATCACTTTGGAAAGTGCGGTTCTGGGTGTATCGGTCCACTCGCCGCTTGTACCTACGAATACGGTTCGCCTATGCATACACTTTCTGCTTCAGGAAGTCGATGCGCTCTGTGACACAGGACATATAGTCTTGAGGACTGATATCAGTCCCCGAGAACGCCCGTCTCACAAAGCGCATCACTCGAGGGCGAGTATTGCCCTCCCTGAAGCAGATTAGTTTGCCGATGAGCGCTCTGGCCCCACCAATACGGCGTTCAATTCTGCACTGCCAAGCTGGTGCGGCTGGTTTCGGTCGTGTAGCTCTTGAATCATTTGCGAATTTGACGTGAGCTACACGACATGCCGCTACAGCCGCACAGTACAGAATCGAGTGAGTATCGGTGAGGTCTTCGCAGTCATCAAAATAGTTTGACAACTGCGAATCCAGAATCGCCACCAGCACCCTATTTTTGTTATGCATGGGTAAACGAGGTAAGCGTGGTCTTAGTTCGGGTGACATGAACCGATATTCCCGAATCGCACCATCCAAAGCACTCCTCAATTCCTCACTGCACTGGGTACTTACGTTTGTAGCCCTATCATCAGTCCCCTCGTCAGTGTGATCTGTGTTGAGCTGTGGTGGTACCACAACATTCTGTAACGAGGGAGCGATGACATGGCTACTCTGTATTTCATTCCGTAGGCGATCAAGTACTGTGTCATCCAACATATGGTTACGCTGGATGACCCGCACCTGATCCAACAGTCGTTGTGCCGAAACGTTGACAGCTGGCTCCAGCACCTGAAACAGAGAGAGCATCCGAACACGGTACGCGGTCAGATTGTTTCCTCCTTCTGTAGCCCCATAGTATGAGCGCATGACATTTTCATTGATGGATCGTGTCCATCTCATGCGCTGCACACTTCCGCCGGGAGCTGGGACCCTATCAGAGGCCGGTGGGCCTCGAGGTCCTAAACCGTCCGGCGGCCGGCGTCCTCTCCGTCGACGAGCAGGTGGTGGCGTCGTAGGCGGGGAGAAATACTCGTCGCTCGAGCTCGACGCAACTACCGCGGCCGGTGTTGTCACAGCGCCCGCAGTGGGGCTGGGTACCGGCGGCGGCGAGGCGGAGCTGAGCGAAGAGTCCGGTGGTGGTAGGCGTGCATTACGTGCGGCGGCTCTGGTCAACATTTCTTGGTTTTCCTATTTCGTTATTATGTTCGGAGGTGACATCTGTCATGTCACCTCCGACTCGGCAGTTTTTGATTTAATTTATTACATTTTGGTATAATATGGTCTCTTTTTACTTTTTCCAGTGATTTTGAAGATTATTGTTTTTGGGTATTGTGAAAAACTATTGTAAAATTGGGTTAAAATTGCTTTCGCTGATTTAATTATGCAGAAATTCGAAAACGTGACGTCTTGTTGACACGGTGTTGCCATTATTTTTTTTTTTTTTTTAATCATCATTATTATTATTATTATTATTATTATACCCTGCCAATCGGTTCCTGCACAACATTTCAATTAACAGTGCCACTTTCAGATTTCCACATTATGTACTCATTTCTTATTCTATCCATTCTGCACATCGATCTTAGCATTCTCATCTCAGCTACATGGAATTGCCTTTCATTCATCCGTTTTATGGCCGAATATTCTGGCCCATACAATCAGCGATCATTTATTAATATGTACAATGTATGTATTTTACTTACACAAGATCCATGCATGGGACTAACAAACTTTTTTACGTTTTTTTGGTAGTTCGTCGCTGCCTCGTCTGTGGCGGAATAGGTGCTTTGCTGCTTCGAAATAAAGGTGCTATTAAAGTCCAACTGTAAATATAGCCTTGTTGTTTATTGTGGCGGGATCTACAATGCCACATGCAATTACGCATCAAAGATCTGACGTCACACAAATCCTGCTTCGCGCCATCAGAGTTTACCGCGCGACTTGTTTGTATACAACATCCTGACATCAGGGCAGTAGCCCACCAGACCCAACACCCGTCTAGTTGGAGGATCCCCCCTTTTCCATACAATATGATTGAACTTTACACCATGTGCCTCATACCTATAGAGGTACAACTATAGAATTGTATGCATTCATCATCACTCAAAGAAGCTCTTTTTATACACCTGGATAAACCTACCATTTCTAAAACAGAGAAAATCTTATTCCCATAAATAAAACATAAATCCTTCTTCCAAGTAATGTAAATGGGTTATTTCTTCCGTTACCATTTTAAAGCCAACTTGCAGCGTTTGCTCTTTTTAAAAGTAGCTGAGGCAAAAAAATATTCTTGGGCTATTGTCGGGCAGCTTAACAAAGACTTAAACACAAAAGTGGGTAAGTTGTAAAGGAGCTTAACCGTAGACTGAATACCTCCACTTCATGTTTCTATTGTATATCTTAGCGAGTGCAGTTTCACTACAACTTGTATATTTTTTTTATGAAACAGTGATGTTTTTCTTTTCATTTTGTGAAGAATAAAAGGTGAAAGTATGTCAGAAGTTTAAGAGCTTGGTATTACAGTTTGTGGCGACCTGGGGGTTAAGTGATCGCTACCTTTCAAGAACGATGTGGCGAGTTCCATCCTGTTCTAGCCTTTTGTACCTTTTCTAAAAGGCTAGAGTGGTACAAGGATATTTTAGCGCCTGATTATCATTGTCAGTCGGTGTTGTTGACATAAATTGTATTGATAAAATAAGATGGCGACTTTAATTCCAATTTGAGCTGGGCGAACCTTTTTTTTTTTTTTTTGCGTGGGATATCATCAAATAACTTCTCCCGCTTTGGGTGGAGCGGGAGGGCGTGTCAGACTTTTACTGACTAAAACCCACCCGTGTTCCCTCAGTTGCCTGTGTGCCAGGGGCCGCGGTATCTCTTTCGAACAACCCGCACCCCTGGCAGGTATCGGCCCTTGCGGACATCACCACTTGGTGCTGACATATCTTTGAGGCGAGCGTGGAACACAACATGCCGTCGACCCGGGCTTGGTCCTTACCGGACAGTGAGCTACCCATTACTTCACTTTACCTTGCAGCATTGTATTCAAAATGATACATTAATAATAGCCCTTTTGCAACTATGTAGTTGTCTACATCTAGTCTAACCAGACGCAGCTGACTACCAGAATATCACACGAAGCGACTGCTCATCTTACCTCTGTAACCCTGTTACTGGGTAACACGATACTTACATCTTACTAAGGCTGCTTGTCAGACTTTCAGCCTTCTGGCGAACCGTAATGACTCAAAGATCCAGGAATGACAGCCGGGACCAATGGCTTCAAGTGCTTTCCGAGGCACGGAAGGGTGTTGGTATGTAAAGATGGCCCCCATTGATGGACCTAGCTTAACCAAGTAGCTAATTTTGTGAGTTTGTATTTTGGGTAGAATCTTCGTGAACTTCGTCCACAAATTCTTTCACTGATGGGAAGCTACAGATCATAGAATAAAAAAATTAAAACAACGCTACAGTCCGTTTACAGTTATTTTACTGATTTCTGACAGCCCAGCAACATCCTTATTGTAACGAGAATAAAGATCACTGTGATATTGATAGACTTGTTGGTGGCAGGACCTCAAAAGCAACCTTCTATTCTATTCTATTTTTTATTACGGCAAGCAAAGCCGATGTCGACTATTCTGCCAATGTCTAAAGTGAATTGGAAAAGCATGATTGTGTATTATTAAAAAATAAAAATAAATAAAGAAGAACGATCTTCGATGATATAGTTGGGCTTAATGTTCATCTTGTGGGGTTAATACTAGACTGAAACAAACAAATAATAAATAAATAACATACCTATATTTAATATATAATATAATTGTTATAATATAATTTTTATATATTTAATAATTATAATATAATTGTTAGAACATTAAAAATATTAGACAGATTGGGGGAGTTAGTAATCATAGTTTTATATAATTGTGACAGATGCAAAATCATCAGCGCCACAAGCAGTACAGGAGAGGAATGAAAAAGCAACCTTATTGTAACGAAAACAGAGACTAATTTGATTTTGACAGTGACGCAAAATCAGAGGTAAATTAAGTGTGAAAGATTGTCCAATGTCAAATCTCATGTCAAGTAATTTGATTGGCTGTTATTATTTCCAGAAACCAATCACAATTAATTAAATACGATTAAATATTCAATCTTGATTGGCTTTTCAGAAACCGGTTGTCATTGTCATATTAATAATTACGTAGTTTCGTAGTTAATAATTAATGACACTGACCGGACGGTGAAATAAAAACAATCCGTACCACATGACATAAAATGACGAAAAAAGCACCTTTCATAGGTATTTTATTAATTATAGGAGGTAGAAACGGAGATCTCGTATAATTAATTATAAACTTAATTTGTTTTTATTTTTTCTTATTGGCGCTTTGCAATAAAAATACACACTCTGTGAAAACTTCAACTATCTATCGATTACGCTTCATGTGATACCGCCTTTTGTACCCATATACATTGCATTATCGATACGATGATGAAGAAGTGGAAGGAAAACACAAAAAAGCACAATTAAGAAATGAGAAATTACTTAAGTACAAGGTGCAAAAAAAAACCTATAAACGAGAGATTATAAATATTCGTCGCTTCCAAAACATAGAATGATTTAACAGTTACAATTTTAGTTACAACATTTTCA
Organism: Polymixis lichenea; assembly: GCA_949091785.1. Lineage (NCBI taxonomy): Eukaryota > Metazoa > Arthropoda > Insecta > Lepidoptera > Noctuidae > Polymixis > Polymixis lichenea. The sequence goes on along the minus strand of OX420948.1, from coordinate 19,831,453 downwards.
AACAGTACTACACAAACATTTATATATCCATAATTATTAGGTACGTATAATAATAGTTAAGGTTAAACGCCTAATCCATCATGGTATCTCCCACGAAACGTTTGAAGTTTCCCCTTGTCAAGATCAAATGGAAACAATAGAGGAACATGGCTGGCTGTGACGTCTAATAAGGATGTGGTGAGATGAGTAGTGTTGGCATTTAACAAAGGTACACCGACAAAGGGCGTTGGCCGTTTGTACGTTACTGTACCTACATTACTTTTAAAATTAAAAATGATCAATTAAAACCACCTAATCATTGCTTAAGAGATATAACCTATACATGTTTGCAAGTCCCGAATAAATATTACAAGAAAAAACGCAAACAAAAAGAAATTTAAAAAAAATTGTGTGGCTCAAAATCTTACTGAAAACAAGAAAAAAATGCTGAAATAAAATCGTTTTTGAAGAAAACCCGAACAATTTTCATCTTTTAGGTCAAAATCAAATCAAAATCAAAATATTTCATTTCACATAAACCTGCAAGGACACTTATGAAACGTCAGAACCTAGGTGCACGTTCCAATTTGTCGCTTCCTATATAGAAGAGCCGGCAAGAAACTCCACGGTTACTCTTTTAAAAATAATTGGCTTTTATAATGTTTTCAAATTACAGTGATAATAGGTATGGGAGGCCAGTGCAGGCCTGTCAATAAGTACCAGGTACTTAGAGGAATGAAAATAAAGAATAGAAAATCGTCTATAAATCTGTAGATTTATAGACAACGTCTGTAAGGCCTACAACGTTCTCTCATTCACAATATGTAAAAGAATCTACATAAGTAAAATCAACCTATTTAAACCAAGTGACATGATTTCCATGAGAATCACTAATAAATACGCGATATCGACAAGGTCAGTCCAAAATGTGCCTCCGGTGAGAGAATATCAAATGCCATCTCTCGATTCCTGAGCGCTCATGTGTACGTACACCTACAAGTTTATTCAAATCATGCCTAAAAACACGAATACATCCAACTTTCCACTAATATTATAAATAATTTGGATATTTGTTACCTGCTCAATCACGCGAAAATGTCATAACGGATTGGGATGAAATCTGACACACAGGTAGTTTATAATCTGGATTAACAAAAAAAAAGAATACCTTCATCCCAGTAGCACGTTCTCGTGTTTTTTATATTCCGACATCTACGACAACGAAAGAGAAAAACCTCGAAAAAACTAGTCAAAATAAAAATGGCCTCATCATTTGAAACAACTGCTACAAGATATTTCGGATTCATACATAATAAACACTACATTACAGATGTTATTCGCCGATATGTCTGCGGCCACAGAATATTATGCACAGAGGCCCTAGTACAAACGCGCTGAGTAAGAATCATAATCAGCAGAGAATTTTCCTACTGCAGCCGACTTAGTACGAGCACCGATTTGTCGACGGAACAATAGATAATAGGCTGATTCCCGGCCACCGTAGGCGCAGGCTTGGGGATGGCGAGTAATGGGTAGCTCGCTGTCCGGCAAGGATCAAGCCCGGGTCGACGGCGTGTTGTGTTCCACGCGCGGCTCAAAGAGATGTCAGCAACAACTGATGGGGCCCGCAAGGGCCGATGCCTGCCAGGGGCGCGGGTTGTTCGGAAGAGATACCGCGGCCCCTGGCACTCAGTCAACTGAGGGAACACGAGTGGGTTTTAGTCAGTAAAAGTCTGACACGCCCTCCTGCTCCACCCAGAGCGGGAGAAGTTATTTGATGATTTCACACCCAAAAAAATAAAAAGGAGTAGAGTTGAGATATACCTGCTAATCTCCATACTCGGCCTTCGAGGTATGGGTATTGTTAAATACCTGTTACAAAAACCGGGTTTCAAAATACTTCTAAGTATTTGGGTGTGTTATGATTTCGATGAGCAAACGTACCTACGCGATAAGTATGGTATTGCGTCCAATATAATGTAGATACGACGACGTTTCAATTATAATATGCGTTAAGAGATATGAAATCTATCCTTCCTACTTTACCAAGCTTAGGATTGTCGGCTAAGAGTATGATGATGGTAATTAGTGAGTGCTATTTTGTGAGATTTGTAACTCCTGATATGAGAAAACAGCTTTACACATTTTACATTCTGCTTTATAATCACATCGGTAAAGTGATCCCATGCCACACTTTTTCTTAGGAGCAATTTATAAATTATGTACCTACTTAGAAGAATTACCTACTATCTAACTAATATTTACACACTCTTCTAAATATATTATTTACACTACAAAGTTGACTATATGCACATAAATAAAAACTATTACTATACTTGTGTACCATTCATTTTTCCAGACAAACAACAAACAGGTGTTACCAATTCGCAATCACAACTGACGTAAAAAGTCAATATATTGTCGACCTACGTACGTACCTACTTACACTAAACATCGTAAATTTCTTTCATACACGCAATAATATCCTCTAACTTCAACCGACATAAGGAACTCTAGTATAACAAAAAAAAAATTGTTATGCAATAACATTAATTTTTAATTAGATCGTCCTAACGTTCCCTAAAACACGAATGACGCTTCGGGTCCTGCCGTAAGCCGTCGGGTAGCTTCGGCCGGCGTGCCGATGCCGTACGAACTGGACGCTACCTTGTGGTAGCGGTTCGTATCGTACGTTACCCTATACGTATGATGTCATACCTTCAAGGTATTTACCCAATATTTCGGTCTGTACACGGGCTGCGTACTGCGAAGCACATACTTGGTACATATACCTGTACCAGTATATACGACTCACCTCTAAATAGGAGAAGATAGCTATGTTTTTTATTAATTATCACAGTTATGTTCTAAACGAATCATGATTTTTTAGATGATCGTATATACTTTGTGGTCGTGGAGTAGAAAGTTTGTTGTAAAGTGATTTTGACAGTTTGGAAAGAAATATTCTTCTGAAATAGTCTACATTTATAAGGACCTAGACAAAGATCGTTAAAAACGAAAAATAAAATGACAGATTGTAGAAGAATATCTACGGTGCGATATCAGAAATGAAGAAACGAAATGTCACTTTGTATTGGAAAAATCACTGTCTATTTATTCTTCGTGGAAATAGAAAGCTTTATGCTAAGCCTGCTGGGACAAGGTCCTGCTCTCTCCAAGAAGGAGTGGGCTCTAAACTGTCAGTGCGGGTAGATATCACAGGTCTTCGAATTTCCTTCACTATTTTGAGAACACTAGTGATGAAATAATTAACAGAAAGTAAAATGCCTGCTTGGGGTTGAACCCGCGACCTACAGCTTTGAATGAATGAGTTGATATCAATCTAACTTATAGAAATCTCGATGTTTTCTTTGGCAAGTCGTAAAAACCGAGCAATGCAGAGGGTTACAGTTTGATATAAGTCACCGGATTTGTGAGATATGGGGGCCTTATACTTCGTGATGCTGTCGTGATGACGGTGGGTTTTTTTTTCGATGGTGAGAAATCATCACATAACTTCTCCCGCTCTGGGTGGAGCAGGAGGGTGTGTCAGACTTTTACTGACTAAAATGCACCCGTGTTCCTTCAGTTGCCTGTGTGCCAGGAGCCACGGTATGGTGAAGTCCGCAAGGGCCAATGCCTCGGGTTGTTAGAACGAGATATCTTTCGAACAACCCGCACCCCTGGCATGCATCAGCCCTTTCGGACCCCATCAGTTGATGCTGACATGTCTTTGAAGCGCGCGTGGAATCGGTGGAATACAAGGCGCCGTCAACCCGGGCTTGGTCCTTACCGGACAGCGAGTTACCCATTTCTTGCCATCCGCAAGCCCGCGCCTACGGTGGCTGGGAATCAGCTGGGATTTCCGACGCCCTGGGCGTCTCCAGTGGTGACTAGGGCCGTGAGGGCACATATACTGCCTTTCCCTCACGTGCACCGCCTCCCTCTTCGGGAGCATTACTGCTTCGCAGGAGGTGACGGCTACCCATGCAGTCTCGCTTCAAACTTGGCTTGACCAGGGCCGGACGCGAGACATTGCCGCCGCCGATCACCTCCACAAGAACACGGCGTTGCTCCGCCCAAGCCAGGCAGACCTTCACCGTATGCTCCACCGTGTCCTCAAGATGATCTACGCAGTGGAAACACCCGGGCGTTTCCTCCCGCTTTGTACAAACCAGGAACCTCCAGAAACAAGCGTGTCTGGCGAGGATGATGATGGTGGGTTGGGCTGCTTTTTCCGTACATTATTTAAATAAATATCTTCTTGATTAATTTGGATAATGTATGTCGGAATTTTGGGTCCAACTCGACCCACTATCACGCTGGCGGAGGTTCGAGCGTTTGAGTCCAATCAACTTCCTTCCGAACTATACATTTATTTAGTTTATTTTTATTCCATATATATCCTTCCATTCTTACTATTTCACGTCGCTTCTATCTCCACGTCTGCCAACCTGCCAGTATACCGACATTCGTTGACGGATTGTTTTCGTTGCCAACCTTATGATATATTGTGTGGCTACGTCACTGTTTTTATATATCAGCGAGTGACATTTATGTTGATGTTCAGATGTTTTTTGTGTTACATATTGGATTGGTATTGGATGAAGGAGTGGTAAAAAATACATGTGTAATTTATTTATGATGAAATGTTGCATAACAAAATGAAATGTTTATTTATGTTAGTACTTAGATCTTTTAAAACAAGTGAATATTTTGTTTGTAAATTTTTAAAATACCGGTATTTCCTAGCTGACTGATCCTTGAGATGATATGCCGAAACAAACTCTGAGATCATGGTATCATTTTAAGTCGAAACATTTTATTATTAGAATTGTATGTGAGTCTAACAATGCAGGGCTATGTCTGGAAGGACCATTTGAAGAAAGAGCCGTTAGAGCTTTGAGCTGACCCGCCCAACATAACATCTACTATTCCTCCGAAGGTGGCTTAGCACATCTATATTTCGTCAGTAACGATTAAGTCTTATCCAATAAGGGATAAAACTATTAGCATTAATTAGACACAAATCCAGATTAAGAACGGGTGGCTACTGAAAAATGCTTCGTTAAAAACCCAAATAACAGTCTGCCCGCCATTGATATCATATCCAAAATCTCATCATCCATCGCGCTTGCGATCGAAAATGGTGAAAATGCATATATAAGACAAGAAGAAAGTAAAATGTTGCTAAACTGTTATCGTGTTAGCGTGAGGTTGTCCTAGCATACCAAGTTTATTTCACCCACTTCTTCTTAAAGCGGAGATTTCTGGAAAACGCTCAAAAAGATGTTTTTTTTAAAGCTGTGCATCTCTTTAACCGTAAATAATTTTGAAAGCAAAAAAATATCTGATATACTCAAGTCTTTTTTACATACAGTGATCGAACTCAAAACATAATTAAACATACTTTAATGCATCAAATAAATTATCAAAGTCACCTCTTAATTATCTTTAAAATCAGTTTATCCCTTCAATAACAGTTATAAACATAATTAAAAATAGACCATAAAATTCAAAATGCCAAACTGCATCCAGTGATGGATTATTTATTATTAAATAGTTAATATCTAATTTTATACGGTTTTATTTGCATTTTTACGACATACGCTTGCTCATTTGTTATCCGAATTGATTCCAACAGATTTTAAATCGCACCAGATTGCAATAAGAACTATTATCGCTCATAACGACAATATTTAAAGTTAGCTAGAAACCGCCGGAGTCAGCTTGCATAAGTGCTGTAACAGCTGAAGTATTTACAGAATACATATTTTAGTTCAAGTCACGAGTATTTAAATAAATAGTTAGATGCTTCAAGGAGTGAGATAATTTATATAATTTCCTTGCATTTGCACTTGAAAATATACAGTGAATTAGGGCTGGTCGCTTTTAAGAACATATTCGTTAATTTAGGGAAAAGGATTCCTTGTGATGGAGTTGATTGACATGTAGCAGGTGACACAATGATCTACGAAAGAAAGTAAATATCTGAACTACGTTTGTGATTCAGTTTCCAAATATGTAAATAAATAGGTATGTGTTTTTGGGAAAAACCTTTAAAAAAAATGTAATTGTACTATTGGTGCACCTCTGTCTATCCCTTTGGGAAATATAGGCGTAATGTTATATATATATACCTTTAAGGCTTACAAATATAATTCAAACATTTTAAGACTTGGTCAATTGTAGGTAATAGACATTTTGAAATAAAAAAACAGATGGAAATTCTATCAATTGGAAACAAAAATTATGTCGTAGGTGAAATAGTTTGAAAAAAAAAAAAAACAAAAACAAAACTGTGTGTGTGAGTGGTAAAGTTCAGTAATTATAAAAAATCGCTAAACGTCATTCAGCTGTTTTACACAACGGAGCTGTTTCGTAAAACATCTAGCTGTTATGTAAAACAGCGGATTCAGCAATCCACCAGCAACATGTACATATACTTAAAGCAGAGCCACAGCGCGGGTTTTAGCCAACAGCCGGCGTCGACACAATGACGAAAATATAGAATAATTTTATAACACAATGTTCCTATATTATAATGAGTTATACAAAGAGTGCTCAGCGCTTGCTGACCTTATAAATAATTAAGTGGCGGTGTCATTTCCTCTTGCCGGGGCTTGTTGCCGCCAAATTCTCTGACTGCTTTTATAATTTTAATGTTTTGTTCGTTTGTTAGTCCTTCTTGTTTTTAGTGAAATATAGCATTTGTTTTAGCCAATTGCATTCGTTTGTCTAATCTTACGCATCAACATAAGCAAAATTAGCTTATAATGTGCTCACTGCTGGATCACATGCGTCATCTCTGTGAGAGGGTCACTCTCTCTCAGCTCAGTACGCGTTGGTAGATGTCATATGACTTCGAATCTTTGACTTCAATTCTTAAGTCGTGGCTGTATTCACTAGGCCACCCCTACTCCGCTGTATAATCTAAACAACCTCCAATAAAAAAAATCGCACACTATAACTGATGGTTTGATTTATGGAATTGCCACACTTATTAAACAATTTTGATCGATTTTTTATCGTATTTAATTATTTACAACGCTCGTACTGTTTATCCAATTTATTAGTGGTGATCAAATTGGTAAAGTGCAAAATAATTTAAATTAACGCAAGCTACACGCGCACTTTTCTAAATTAAAAGTTTCTTAGAATACATAAACGTGTAGATTCTATTCCATTACGAAATTCTTATGATTTTAAGAGTAAAAACACGACTAAATTATTATACAGAATAAAACTGCCTATTTACACGAGCCAGACACAGAATATAACAATAACATCTTACGTCTTTTCTCCCAAGAATTGTTACGAAAAACGGAATTATTTTTTGTGCTTTCTGTAAACGATCGGTAAAAACGCAGACGTACTTCTATGAAATTCCATACTTCATGCGCTAAAAACAGCCCTTAGTTATACAAAACCCTTACCTTCTTAGAAACATTGTTTAATGTTAAGAGACACTAAAACGTCAAAACTGTGGTTAAACAGACGCCAATGATTATTTATCTTCATGTAACGTTTGAACAAAACATTCTACTACCTTGCTAATATAATACCTCTATATCATCCAACAACCGTTATTTCTAAGAGTTGCCAAAGTCAAAAAATATATTCAATTGTCTGAGTTATCATTTTAAAGTTACAATTTTAACAGTGGATATTGTAATTTTTGTTTTATATCACAGAAATCAGGAACTACGTCTATTATTTTGGGGGTTTGTCGCGAATCCGACTCGCATTTGGCCCATTTTTCTAAGCAAACAAGGATGTAATTCCACACATCTCAAACAGACATCGGAAACAATTCCCCAGGATTAATTCCAATGTGTTTCTTCCAAAGTTCGTATGTAAAATTAAATTTTAGAGCGTCCCGTGTAACTGTCTTGGCTGGAGTTTGTCTCAAAGGGCGGATACCCTTATTGCAAACTTTGTTATTTGTTTTTCTGTTTGTTAATATGCAAACTTCAGGCTCCACATTCGTGAATTGGGGACGCGGAAAATATTTTTGGTGGATAATTAACGGAGTCGTGTTTTGAGTTGGTTGGTCTTAAGGGTTTACGTACATAAACTCTTGCCTTCTTCCCACGTGGGTAAAAGGAACCTTACAAACGAATGTAAGGTTTCCTTTAAGGATTTAGTGAGTTAGACATGGGGTGCAACTACCTATACCATGTTTTATGCAGAAAAAAAATGTTTACATTTCTAGAATTCGAAATTCTATACACCGTGACATTTTAGTCGTCTTACAAAGATGGTCCACTCAATGTATCCGTCATAACATACCTCTAGGCGCGATTAAAACATTGTTACTATTAAGTAACATATTATTAGATACAAAGAAAAATAAACAATGCTTTAGAATTATGAAACACCCTCTCTGTTAATAACGTTTACGTATCAAACGGTAGAAGATATTTACCTACCTACCATTACATTCAATCATTAATTCCATCTCCATAACAGGGTGTTTCAAACTACGTCATGCGTCTTACTGATATTTTCATGTTTTTGATTTTGCAAATGTTCAAAAAAAAAAAATATTTTTACTAATGGTAGTAGATAGCAGGCATTGGGTACATGAAGTGGGCTGCCGTTGTAAGACGACTAAATAAAATGTCACGGTGTATATGAATTTCTTGATCTCATTCATTTTTGGTGCAAGTTATATCGAATTTATTTATAAGAACATCCCATACCATAATATAAACATTCGCTGGTCAGTAACGCACACAAATTAGCACTACAAGGGGTCATGCATAATAATCCTATAAACATTCTCACTGCTGGAACACAGGCCTTCTCTCGGTGAGAGGAAGTAGGCCGTAATCCACGCGGGCCCAGTGCGGTTTGGTAGATGTCACATGTCTTAGAAGATTTGTTTCTAGGTCATGCTGGTTTCCTCACGATGTTTTCCTTTATCGTCTGGAGAGCAGGCCGTTACCACTGGGCCACGACTGCTCTCTATACGGGGTCAGCATCGCTTCAACTCAAGCTGGTCAGGATTCTATGATTCTTTCTCTAAAACTTCATACTGCAACGCACACTCACACTCGGATTCTGGAAAGAAAATTATCGATGAAGTTAAACGTAATAGGTTGGGGAAAAAGTTTCTTCGCATTTTTTAAGAAAATTCAAAACATTTTTTAATAAAGTTTATTTACATTTAACTAAAGTATGTAGGTACCATTTTGTTCGATAACTTTTTGCCATCTTGTAGGTAGGGACATGATCCCATTGCTATAGAAATTTTGGGACTTCGGTCAAAATACCGCGACAAGTGGTTTTGGCAGTCCTCTCGTGATGTTAACCTGACACTACCTAAAGAATTCTGAAGAGACCGAAACAGGTGAAAATCTGAAGGTGCAAGGTCAGGACTATACGGCGGATGCATTAACACCTCCCAGCCAAACTCTCTTAATTTTTGTTGGGTGGCTAAAGATGTGTGAGGTCTAGCGTTATCATGATGAAAAACCACACCCCTTCTGTTGATTAATTCCGGCCGCTTTCTCTCAACTTCTTGCTTTAATCTCATCAGTTGTTCGCAGTAGAGTTCAGAATCGATGGTCCTGCCTGGTGGTAACAGCTCATAATGAATAATGCCCTTCCAATCCCACCACACACACAGCATCACCTTGTTGCGAGTTAACCCGGGTTTCGCCACAGTCTGTGAAGCCTGACCGGCCTTTGACCACGACCTTTTTCGCACGTTCTTGTCATACGTGATCCACTTTTCATCACCAGTTATCAGCTTCTTCAAAAATGGTTCGGTTTCATTACGTCGTAATAAAGAATCACAAATGAGTACACGGTTCATTAGGTTTCTTTCAGTGAGCTCGTGAGGTACCCAAATGTCGAGCTTTTTTGTGTACCCAGTTTTTTTCAAATGCGCCAAAACTGTTTTGTGGTCAATTTCCAGTTCTTCAGCTACGTCGTAACTACTGGTATGCCGATCTTGCTCCACTTTTTCAAAAATGGCATCCGTTTTATCCGTAATAGGGCGACCAGAGCGACGTGCATCTTTGACATCAAAATTTCCGGATTGAAAACGCTTAAACCAAATTTGTGCTACTCTCACAGACACTACACTAGGTCCATAAACATCGCAAATTTTTTTCGCGACTTGCGTTGCATTTTTACCTTTTTTGTAGTAAAATTTTAAAATGTATCGAATTTCTTCATTAGATTCAATCATCTTGACGATACGAAAAACAAATGAAAATCACACATTTTCCTAATTTGAATTTGGAATTATGTTCTTTAAAATTTAAACTTTCAATGATACCAAAACCAGCCAGATACAAACAGTATAGCCAAAGAGATTTTATTACAAGTTCATACATACTATAATGCGAAAAGACTTTTTCCCCAACCTAATATGTCAAGTGATTCGGTTGGCTGTTGATAGTTTAGTCAGTCAATCATAGAAGTTTAGACGGCCATGACAGTTTTTAGCAAAGGAGGACCGTCAAAATGTGCAACGTCCAACAGAATTGAAATTAATCTCAAATTATATCATACAATTAGTACTCCATTTCACACCATGACAAAACGTACCAATGTCGCCGGAGAACAGAGACAGAATCAATTGAAAAAGAAAAACATTTTTCTGTATTAATGCCGTAGATTGGACTGCATTCATTCACGTTTAAATAAAAAAAAAACTGTAGCTGCCTGACAGAAAGAAGGGCCATTTTAACCTGTGTACATATAGTTTCTATAATGGTACCTTGGAATGGGACGACATGAGCCATTTATCGCCCCCGCGCAGCGTTTGTTAGATGTTGTTGTGTTGACTGAGTTTACTTGTTAGCTGTATTTTTATTTGATTGTATTTTTAAACATGTTTTTCATTCAAAACCGTTCAAGTAACATTTTTTTAATTTAATTATATCCAGGGATATAATTAAATTAAAAATTTAATTTAAAAAAATATTAAAAAAATTCATGAGTTTCGGCTTTTATTTAATTTTTTTCTAACAATATATTTAAGTAAACCTGGTGGATATGGCTAGGGTTATTTATAAGTACAATCCTGGCATTGTGTCCCAACAATTGGCACTAGTTGCAGTTGTGTTGGTCTTACGCCCAGGTTTCATACAAATTTGCCCATCATTCTTTTTCTGTTTATTCTCGTTCCAAAAACTAGGCGTTACGTAGTAACGTCAACGGTTGAGGTTTAATCTGTTCACATTATTTAAAGTATATCGGTCTTAAAATAATAATATGTATCAGAATAATAAAATAAGAAATCATAGGGCATCGAAAAGTTCGTCCGCGTCGTTGTCAACGGGAAAAGTGCCCGAAAGGCTGGCAGCATTGCTACGTTGTACGGCAATGCTGATTCTTTGGCCAATCTATTTCTGTTTTTACTTCAAATAGAGACAGTGCCTTTACTTTCAAAGCATAGCTTCAGTTCTTAAATGTTCTAAACCCAATATAAGTTTAATATTCAAGCTCTGCCAAAGTCCTAATCTTCCTAGCTCCTTCAAATAATCGCGCACCAATAAGATAAACACAACGCCGGAACACAGCACAGCGCTGAGCTCCTAATATTGCATCCGCTAGCATCGAATTTGAATATTTAATGCTATCTACCAATATTCTCGAATCGATCTATACATATTTATGAGACATTTCTGTGACGTATACTAGATTGAAATTGCCTTCTACATTTACGTATATTTAAATAGGAATGATGAAGCCTTTGAGAACGGGTTTTACTGTAGTCTTCTTCTTGAGTAGTGGCAGCATATTGCAATAAGAATAGTTCATGCCGCATATGGTTGCGAGAACATCTTTATAACATAGGCGCCACAGACAGCCCGCTTTGCAGGGTCTGCCTGGACGCCAAGGAATCAGCCACCCACGTCATCCTGGACTGCGAGGCCGTGGCTACTCAACGTGAAGAAATCCTCGGAACAGTGAGGTCACTCCGCGAAGCCTGCGAAGCTCCTAGGAAGCTTCTGAGCTTCTGGGCGGAGCTAGGCTGGCTTTGTTAGCCAGAATCCCCACGCACAACGGACCGAATGGGAGTCTACGAGCGGAAAAGGGAGTCCAATCATCATCATCGTATGGTTGCGAGAACATTATACAATCGTTAGCTGGGGTGTTAGCTCATGGCTTAGTAAGAAAAACTGCATGGGTCGATCTTCAAGGTAACCAATGCTTGCCGAGATGGGTGGATGACCATTTATTACATACTGACTCCTCTTTGCTTCGGAGAGCACGTTAAACAGTTGGTCTCGGCCCAAGCCCGCAAGTCTGAGAATCAGTCCTGCCAAGGGGTATCGTGTTACCCAGTAACTGGGTTTTGGAGGTCACTCTATGCAAAATACTGCTGGTCCCAATTTAATGTAGTTTACTTTATTCGTGAATGTAATAGTCTGGCATGTTTTAACATTAAGCGTCATATTGTTGTTGAAACACCATTGTTGAAGGACATCAAGATCTCTTTGAAGCTTCATACAATCGCTCAATAAACACTATTGCTGTACATTTGTACATCTATAAATACATACATTACTCGTTGTCGTCTGTCTGTCTGCCTATTTGTTGCGGCTAATATCCGAAACGGCTGAACCGTTTTTGACAGGACTTTCACTGGCAGACAGCTGATGGTATAAGGAGTAACATAGGCTTGTTATGGGCTACTTTTTTCATACATATTTGAGAAAAAGCTAAACAGATGATGAGCTAGGACGATCAATTAACAAAGAATATCAGGCCACTTCTGTTTGCGAATAGTTTTGTTAATGGCTGGCGCCCGGAACAATGCGGGCATGTGACCTCTGCCGTACAGTGAATTGTTTCTTAATTTATCTACTCAAATACTTCCCTTCTCTTAACGTGTTGAACAGCACAGTAAGATTTAAGAGAAACTAGGTAATCAAACTAACCCCTAAAATAATCTGCCCCTTTTTTGCAAAACGACAAAATCAAAAATCAATTATTCAAACTAGGCTGAGAGTCAGCAAATTTTGTACGCCAAAATTATATGAGACAGTCCCCCAAAAGTTTAAGTTAGAAGAATTTGGTTGTATAAAATAGTCAGTGATTGGCATTACAAAACATAAAATTAAATTATTACGTCAGCTAGCACACGTCAATAGACACTAAATTTACAATAAAAGATGTAACAAAACTAAACTAAATGTATAGTTTTTCTCAGTTCACTCTCATAACTCGAGTTGCACAAAAGCGCAAGGAACTTTAAGGTTAGCTTAGAAGAAAATGTGTACACGTTTTTACATTAGCGACATCTGAATGAATGCCTGGTAGATTTTCAACTTTTGCCGCTGGGTGGAGCGTCGAAAATCCAAGAGCGTGGTTTTATTTAGGCACTATCTTCTGCATGCAATTCTGTGCGCATGGAAGCAAACTGTACGATAAAACATGCCTTAATAGCACTCGGCAATGGTCTAGCTTTCTACCAGTTATTTTTGAAATTGGATTAGTAGTTTCGGAGATTAACTCCTACATCCAAATTAACAAACTTTACCTCTTGAAAATGTTATTGTAGATTAGCTGTACCCGCGGCTTCACCCGCTTAGATGTCGGAAACTACCGGGAAAAAGCCCATAACAAGCCTATGTTATTCCTTATATCATCAGCTATCTGCCAGTGAAAGTCCTGTCAAAAACGGTTCAGTCGTTTCGGATATTAACCGCAACAAATAGACAGACAGACGGCAAAGAGTATTATATGTATTTATAGATGTACAAATGTATAGCAATAGATTTTATATGTATTGCGGCGGTAAGTCCCCTCTTTTAGGAGTGACTTGAGAGGCGACATGGCGTCCTCACCTTCCGCCTGACACAGGTCCTCACTGGACACGGTTGTTTCGGGAGGTTCCTGTTTCGGATAAGGCGGGAGGAAACGCCCGTGTGTTTCCACTGCGAAGATCGCCCTGAAGATACGGTGGAGCATATTTGAACGCTGCCTGGCTTGGGCGGAGCACCGCCGTGTCTTCGAGGAGGCGATCGGCAACGGCGATCTCTCGCGTCCAGCCTTGGTCCAGGCCATGGTACGGATCGAGAGTGCATGGTAAGCCGTCACCTCCTTTAGCAAAGCAGTCATGCTCGCAAAGAGGGAGGCGGTGCACGTGAGAGAGAGGCAGTACATGCGCCCTCACGGCCGGAGCCTTCGCAGGAGACGCCTTGGGCGTCGGGAATCCCAGGCTGATTCCCGGCCACCGTAGGCGCGGGCTTGCGGACGGCGAGTAATGGGTAGCTCGCTGTCCAGTAAGGACCAAGCCCGGGTCGACGGCGCGTTGTATGCCACGCGCGCCTCAAAGAGATGTCAGCACCAACTGATGGGGCCCGCAAGGGCCGATGCCTGCCAGGGGTGCGGGTTGTTCGAAAGAGATACCGCGGCCCCTGGCACACAGGCAACTGAGGGAACACGGTGGGTTTTAGACACGGGTTTCTGACACGCCCTCCCGCTCCACCCAGAGCGGGAGAAGTTATTTGATGATTTCCCACACAAAAAAAAAGAGTATAGGACAGTCTTAAGTGTCACCTAGGGTTAATGAAAACGGGCATTAGGTGCGAAAATACAGTGCTCGTTTTGTAGACAAAAGTAGGGATAGGGCCTATAAATATACCGGTTCGCAGGTTTATAGCTCTCTCGGAAGATTCCGTCCTATTGTAAATCATAACTGGGACAAAATTGCGCTAAGATTTGCTGTAGTATAGCTCCGTGAATGTAATATCTTTCGCCTTATCTCTTATTTTTGTTGTGCTTTTGTTTTTTTTATTGTTTTAAAGTTCAAGTAAGTTGGAAATTAAAGTTGTGGTGTATTGTTGGCTGAATGGTTTTCTTGTAATCCATACATATAATAAAATACTAACGAAGTCAAAACTGCTAGTCGAAGCCGCTAGTGTCGGCTGGCATTCGCGGATCTTTGAGAGAGAGAGACCGTCAGAAGCCCGAAAGTCTGACAACCAGTCATACCATGGGGTATCGTATTAACCAGTTACTGGGTTGTGGTCTAGGTAGTTGCATTAAGTAAAATACTGGTATTCAGCTGCATCCGATGAGACTGTAAGCCAACTCCAACATAACTTAACTTAACTTTTCATCCACTTAGACTTGGACAAAGTCTAAGTGGATGATAAGTTAAGTTTCAGAGTTCAACAATCTCCATAAATAATGTTAAACAAAGGCCTAATGCTGAACAAATCCCCAAACACCCATACACTGAAACACAAAAACAAAGCTAATTCAAACGCCCCGAAAACATCAAAAGACGAGAACCATTGTTTCCAATATTTAGTCACGAAACAGATACTCGTACGAACATTACGGGAATTTCCTTTACATATTTTAATCCGGGATCCATACAGTATCCCCGGATTTTAACTCCCGTCCTCATTGTTCCAGTATTTAATATTACATTGAACAATTGAGAATTCCCGGTATTTCCCAGCCGTGAGACGCGTTCTTGCAAATTGTATATCGTTGGGAAAAAGGTGTGTGTTGTGAAAACGGTTATTGTATTGTGAGTCTGTAACTTTATGCTTTCAGGTGGATTAGGATTTTTGTGTGTTTTCATTTGGAATGAGGGTTTTCTTTTGATGGTCTATGAGAGAAAGTCACTGTATTTTGGGTGCGAAAAGGGCATACCATATTTTTATTAATGGTGTTTAAACATATGTATAATCAGCTAATAATTTTCCGACTGCTGGGACATAAGCCTCTTCGAATGGTAGCTCGCTGTCCGGTAACGACCAAGCCCGGGTCGACGGCGCGTTGTATTCCACGCGCGTCTAAATCAAAATCAAAATCAAAAAGTCATTTATTCAAACTAGGCTGAGAGTCAGCACTTTTTGAACGTCAAAATTACATAAGACAGTCCCCCCAAAACGCCCACCCTTCACCACTTCCTAGTGCTTTAGCTGGGAAGAAGAAGTGGCGCAACAAACTCCCCAGCAGCACAGCTGTCTGTTAAGTTAGAAGAACTTGATTCTATACAATAGTGGGTAATTAACATTACGAAACACAAAAACATTAAATTTGCCATATCTCAGCTAGCACAGGCTTATATACCAACAAAACATTGAAAACATAGTACAGGCAAATAAAATAAACCAACACATGAACTTATATAATTATATAACCTGTCAGTCTCAAAGAGATGTCAGCAGCAATGGGGTCCGCAAGGGCCGATGCCTGCCAGGGGTGCGGGTTGTTCGAAAGAGATACCACGGCCCCTGGTACATAGGTAACTGAAGGAACGCGGGTGGGTTTTAGTCAGTAAAAGTCTGACACGCGCTCCTGCTCCACCCAGAGCCGGAGAAGTTATTTGATGATTACCCACACACAAAAACTAAAAAAAAGCCATTATCCACCAAGCGGGGTGTAGATGCCACATGTCGTGTCATACGAGTTGGTAGATGTCACATGTCTTTTAGGAAATGCCGGTTTCCTCAGGATGTTTTCATTCACCGTTTTCAGAGCAATGGTGATAAAGTAATTTACACAAAGTAAGCCTGTCAAGTTTCAAACTTACAACCAACAAGTTCGAAGTGCGTCTGTTACCACTGAGCTACACTACTCCAGCTTTAATAATCAATCTGTATATACAATATGCCTGTGTCTCTCAATCTGTATATACAACAAAAATCCTGTTGATCCTTCTATCAACGTTTCCAGAAATGATATACATACGTAATAAAGCAAGTGATTTATAAAAAAACTGTTCAACAAAAATAATTAAAATAAATATTTAATTGTGAATATTTGTAATGTTTCACTGATTTTGATTAGATATAAGAAAGCCGCTGAGCTCGTAGTCAATTGTGCAAAATAAGGATACTGGTAAAATCAGATACTGTAAACATTTTTTTGAATGTGTTGATTTTAATAGTTTTTTGATATTGAACTCTCGACTAGCCAATGCTTATTTTTTTAAATGATAACTACATCAATGTTGTGCTTGTAAGTACGTGTATACGTCCCTAAAAGGAACAACAGGGTTTTTGTTACATATTGTATATAAAAGCGAAAGGTCAGTCACTCATACATTAATTCACTCGCTTATTAATCACGAAATCTCAAAAACTACTGGACCTACGAAGGTGAAATTTTGCACAAAGGTAGATTATGCGTAGAAGACGAGAGATGTGACGTACGAGATGATGAGAGATGGATTTTAGGGGGCGAAAATTGGTATGAAAATGTTTATTTCTTTAACACGGGCGGAGCCGTGGGTAGCAGCTAGCATATAATAACAATAAAAGTTTATTAGATACAATTCAGATACAACTTAACAATAGATACGAAGATAGCAACGCGATAGATATAACACGGTGGCGCGGCTTTCAACGCTCAACACAAAATACATGGAAGACATTTATGTTCCATACTTTAAATTTTTTAAAGAATTTGGGTATAACCTATAAAAAAATGTTTTGTTTACTTGACTTTGATGATCCTAGTTCAGCATTTGTGACTTCTAGTTATAGCTATTTATTGATAATCCAGCATTACACGTGTAAACGGGCACTCCTTGTATTCCTAGAAGCTTTGTTTAGGTATTAAATTCTGTTTACGTTTTTAGATTTCAGTTTTTATTTCTGCTTGCGTATAAATGTTTTTGTTGGTAATTATGTTAGCGCCTGCTAGCTAACATTTGACAAATAATATAAATTTATGTATTGTTTTGCGTAATGTTAATTATTTTGCATACTATTGTATAGAATCAAGGATTTCTTACTGAACAGACAGCTGTGCTGCTGGGGAGTTGGTTGCGCCACTTCCTCTTCCCAGCTGAAGCGCTAGGAAGTGGTGAAGGATGGGCTTTTTGGGGGACTGTCGTATGTAATTTTGTCAATCGAAAGGTGCCTATCCTCAGCCTTGTTTGAAGAAATTACTGTTTAATTTGATCTAATTTAATAGACCTCCAACATTTGCAAAAGAATACACATGAATAATATATATAATGCGGGCCACAAATAATGGTTTTGCAATGATTCTTTCTTTTTGTCAGAAACTTTCTCCGGCGCACTTTCAACAACATACAGGGTGTAAGAGAAACGCTTCCGAAAACGAAGACAGGTGATAGGGCTAGTGATTCTCGATACAGTACCATAAAAAAAACTATACTTTTTTTACAATTTTTACCAAATTTTTTAGCATTTTTTGTACACTATGCTGTAAGAAATTTGAGATAAAACACATTTAAAAACTACCCCAAGTCCAGGTGGCGACTTTAAGTTTAGGCATACTTTGTAAAGCGCCGCCAAATTTAAATAAGTAGAAACATTACAGAAGCGTCAAACGTTTTATATTGATGCGAAATAGCCAATTGAATGCGAAAGGTTATTGGTATCTGTTTGCATTTAGGTTGTATAGAACCTACGTTCTGGCTTCGGAAGCGTTCCCTTACACCCTATACCAAAGTATCAACACAAACGGTCACGGCCATTTTCAAGTTTTTGCGAGACTTACGAGTTCGTCGACAACTATGAATAAATTGCAACCAATACACTAGTCTCCTCTTACGAGCTAAAGATTCGTACTTCCATTAACATTCCATTTATTACCCCATCCAAGAACCTAACATGCGATGTAACAAACTTGCTAACTCCATTGGAAATCCTCAAATAAACCATTTATAGTACTACTATCTGCCAAAAAACACGCTTGGAACTCCCACGACAGAAGGAGAGGCGAGCGTTTGTAAAAATGTAAATTTTATTGCCTAAAAGCAACCGGCGCTGGTATAAATATTTGAAGTTAAGCCGAGTGCACACTGGGCATGCGCTATGCGGATTTTACATGGGCTTCTGTCACACCGTATTAGAAATTTTGTAATGGCGATTTTTTTTTAAAGATAACATCTCTTTATTCTGTTTGTTCTTCTTGAAGGGTTGACAAGAGGTGTACCGAGAGTACACTCATATTCCGCAAAGTTCAATAGGGGTGACCCTATTGCCTAATAAAACCAATTGGGTAAAATTCCAGACTACGGGTCTACTACCTACTGAAAAATTCCAGCTTCCAATTCCAACTTGGGAATTGAACCTAGGACTCAGGCTCAGCAGTAGCGCTTGTGACCAGTAAACCAACGAGCCAACCAACTTTTTTCTCTAAACTGTTCTTCTCATAAAAGATCTCTCCTCATTTCGCCTTTCATTAAGATTCGTCAAAGCTTAGGCATGAACATTAAAAAGAGTGATTCAGCAAAAGTTTGGGCCTATTCTCTGTTCCTATAGCATAGATGACAAAGGGAACTAAGAATTTCCGTCAACGGAATAGTCATTACCAGTGGCGAAGGGTCAATACAAACCGATTCCCATCGGCTTACCTTTAAGAAATCCCACCTCCCACTGATTATTTCAAGTTACAATTAATTTTTTTGCTTTTCTAAGTTTTACTGAAAAAACGCAAAGAACACCAGACCATCTTACAAAATTATCTGATTCCAACTCAGTATGAGTGAAAGAGGAGCTGAACCTCTGAGGAAACTAAGCTTCTATCACGCGGTGAGTGTTTTTTTTTTTTGGAACGGCTTACCCTGGCCATAATTACACTCCTCGCCACTGGTAAGTACACATTATGTTCTATCGATGACTAACGAAGATTTGCCAAACTTAAGTGGCAGTGGGCAGGGCACATTGCTCGCACACAAAATAGACCGATAACCTGGTGAAGGCCGCAAGAATCTGCTGGATGCGTGAAGCACAGAACCGGTCGAAATGGCGGTACTTGAGGGAGGCCTATGTCCAGCAGTGGACGTCTTTCGGCTGAAATGATGATGATGATGACTGGCGAATAACTACATACACATACTCATTTTACAAATAATTGGTGAAATGATTGCAAATCACCCATTTCCCGCTCTGGGTGGAGCAGGAGGGCGTGTTAGACTTTTACAGACTAGAACCCACCCGTGTTCCCTCAGTTGTCTGTGTGCCAGGGGCCGCGGTATCTCTTTCGAACAACCCACACCCCTGGCAGGCATCGACCCTTGCGCGACCCATCGGTTGGTGCTGACATCTCTTTGAGGCGCGCGTGGAGCACAACGCGCCGTCGACCCGGGCTTGGTCCTTACCGGGCAGCGAGCTACCCATTACCCGCCGTCCGTATGCCCGCGCCTACGGTGGCCATCACCCATCTGTTTGCAAAGTAGGGTGATTAAAATATATGAATAATAAATGATAAAAGATTTTATTTCTGTAAGTAGGTTTGTAGAAACACTTTTACACACCAAACATGTAAAAAAACTAGATAAGGACGGCGTTTCCTATCTGACTACTCTAAGAAGAAAGGTCAAAACAAACTCAGAGGTAACAGTCTCTTTTAAAGTCCAGACATAATATTGGTCAGATCATGTGAAGTCGATGTAAATTTAAATCTGAAATGCTCTTTTGAGGAAAGAACCATACAGACTGAGCGGACCTTTCCAGTCAGTACAAGCATTTGTCCTCAAGGAGGTCAACGACTCGACGAACATAGAACAACACAATATCATCAGTTCAGTGCTTAGCAATTTGATACCTAAATACTAATACGTGAATCAAAAACGTTGTGTCCCTTTTTACGAAAGTCGCTCGGCTGGAGGAGAATGAAAGGCACAGTTAAAGTTTATATGGATTTATATTATTTTTCATTCAAATACATTGAATTATGGTCGTATTTCGATCACTCGTCAACCACTAGTTATTTGAATTCGCCATTATATTACATCATATTCATCATGACATTGCAATTTCTTTCAACAACATTAAAAACTTTATTTGTCTGTAAAATCAATTGAATGATACTTCACGAACCTAAAAAAGGGGGAGGAGGCACTCTCGTTAATTCAATTTAATTACAACATCAGCATGAACACTGAAACATTAACAACACCGAATCAATTGCACTGATGAGATTCACGTACCTGCCAATACGTATAACTGTGAATATTCTCCTGGGTGTTAAGTACAAAGCTGACACTAACTTTTGTGATTGGACCATCGTTGGCCCCCCTGGGAGCAGTCGGGACAAGCTGTAGTTTCAATATACCTGCATGTTTGTGTGTGTTAGTCTTACAGGCAGGTTAGGTTAGGTGGATTAATGTAAAAAGGTTTTTGTAGTGTATTTTTAGATAAGTGATGAACGTATTGCTCGGCCTTTTTTTGGTCGTGTTAGTCTGTTGTGTTTTAAAGGCATAGTATAAGTGTGGTAAGCTAAACTTACTGATCTAAACGGATCTGGAGTACTCAATCGATGTGAGTTCAATTTAAAATATGTGTTGATTTTCTATTTACAACCCAGCCTATCGCAATCAAATGCTCGATAATTAACCTCTTCTATGCTGCGACACAATACCCTGCCCTCCATCTTCCGCATCCAGTCTGTCTCAGCCCCTTTTTTGGAGTTATCGGTCCATCTAGCTGGGGTGCGTTCCACACTGCTCTTGTCGATACGCGGTCTCCACTCCAGGACTTTGTATGCTCCACCGGCCATCGGTCCTTCGACAAACATGGCGAGCCCACTGCCACTTCCACCTGCTTACCTTGCAATCTATGTCAGTTACTCCAATTCTGATGAAGTAGGAGAGAGACGACAAATGACAGAAAGATGAGGAAGTTAAATTAAGACATGAGTCGAATATAAATTAATAAAATAGAAGATTTTTACCAACTAGCTTCACTCAACACCATGTTCGTTGCTGATACGCACCCATATTTTGTAGTGCAATGTCATGTCGATCTGAACAAGAGTGTAACACGCCCAACATTCGCTACAGTGTAACTCCATCCGAAATCCGGTCCACATGCACTTACATCACTGTCCAGGAAACGTGCCTCCTTATGCATCGTTAATCTTGTTTATTATACTATTTATTATAACCGAACACCAGACTACACTGGGAGAGCCAGGGGGGCCACGAGAGTAAGGGAGGCAGGGGAATTTTTAAAATTACCAACGTTATCAACAGTGATTTAGATGTGAAACTTCTACCTGTTACGTTTATGAAGATTTAAAGAGATATATGAAATAAGATGAGGTTTTCTTTTTTGGAGAAAAGTGGTGTGGCGTTTCTGGTGAAGATTAGCTGTGTTTTTTCTTATGCTGTGGCAATTAATGCAAGCATTTCAAATCAGGAATTGTGTTACTTCATATTATGTAGATAAGTATATAAATTTGATTATAATTATTAGCTTAGCTTGTTCTTTAATAAATTGGCATTGAATTGTGTCCGAGTATTATGGACGTAACGAAGCTCCTGCCAATTTGATTTTCGCAACTTATTCGCTAATTGATGCCATCATAGTATTTTGACTATAGTTTTGGTTCATTATACTGTCTTTCCTCACGTTTACATCAAGGTATCAAACATGTATTTTACATGTTGTGTCTAATGTTTTTACAAGTTGCAGAAACTAGTGGTATACGAAACTTGTTGACGATGTAAGAAAAATAGTGAACAAAACATGTCTGAGACAATGTCAAAACATTTACTTATAATCCTTATCATCGCTTTACGAGGCGCGAGACAAAGCGGACGTGTGTTTTATATTGATAATAATGATATAAACAATTTCTACAAATAAATATAATTATTTGCGACGTCAGTATAAAAATAAAGTGTGTCGCGTGTGACTTGTAGTTCTTACTGACTTACATTGTGCAAAATGAACTAAATATTATTATAAACAATAGGAAAAGTGCTTCTGTTAGTATGTCTAACCCAGGTTCGAGCCCATTTGGTCGTAGCCAATTACTTCGGCGTAGTCCTCCACCGACGCCTACTGAACCGGTACCCCCGAGCGACCCAAATCCCCCAGCACCCGCGGAGAATGAACTGCCAACAGAAGTCATTAGCACGCCAGAGATCCAGAGATGGATGGGGTCTATAGATGCCATTCTGAACGAAGTCTGCAGTATAGTCGGTGAAGGGAAAATGAACTCAGACCAGAAGCTTCGTGTTTCCACCCTTTGCAGGAAGGTCTCGAGTGGGACTTCTCAGATGGCCGTCTTATACCAATCGTTGAAGCAGAAAACGATTCTAGCCCATACCACAATCCAGCACCTACAGGATCACCAGAACGTTGTGCACTCCCTGCAGCAGTTCAAAGAGGTCGTAGAAACAAAGATGAATCAGTCGGAAGATTCCTCTTATGCAAACATGGTGAAGAAAGGTTCCGATAACTTCGTCCGTCCTGCAAATTTGAGATCAGTTGCCATCTACCCCAGCGATAAGACCCAAACAAGTGACGACACCAAGTCACTTGTACAAAAGATAATCTCCCCCGAGCAACTAAAGCTTCATGTCCGTGGCCTGAGAAAAGTCAAAAATGGGGGCGTTATAATTAGCACAGACAATAAAGGCGATATTGAGAAACTTAAGAATTCAGAAAAGTTAGTGTCATCGGGCCTTACCATAGAAGAGCCTTCTAAACGCCGCCCGAGAGTTGCTGTCATTGGTGTCCCCGTTACTCTTACCGAGCAGGAGGTATTTGAGTGTATTTTCGAGCAAAACCTCTCAGATAAGTTGCCGAATCTAACCCGTGAGTCCTTCGTTGAGAGTATCAAATTGAGCCATAAATCGGGTAAGAAAGACCAGCCTACCTGTAATTACATCTTAGAACTACCCGCTAGCATTAGAAAAATATTAGTAAATCAAAGCCGAATTTTTATTAATTGGACATCATGCCCTGTGAGAGATTTCACGATAGTCACCAGGTGCTTCAATTGCCAGCAGTTCGGACATGCAGCCAAATTTTGCCGTGAAACTAGTCCTACTTGCAACCACTGTTGTGAGACTGGCCACTCGTTCAAGGAATGCAGTAGCAAATCTTCTCCCCCTCAATGTGCGACGTGCAAACGTTTCAAGAGGAAATGTGACCATCCAACTGGTGACGTAAGTTGCCCGGCGCGCATATATGCTGAGAGGAACTATATTAACTCCATAGACTATGAAGGCGCCTAAGAGCGCCGCCAGATTCTTGTATTTGTAAGCACACAACCAGGTAGCTTATCCTCTATTTATATTTTTAGTTAGTTTGTAACGATCATGACAAATCAGCTAATTTGTGATCTAGATAGTTTTTCTGTATCTGAATCTAAAATGTGTAATGTTGAGGACTGTAAACACCTTCTTCCTTCTGGTGTCAAAACGTTAACCCTGCTCACACAGAATATTCGCAGCATTAATCGGAACATGAACGGCTTTGAAGTGTTATTACAGAATCTTGATGTAAGCTGTGATGTTATCGTCCTAACAGAATGTTGGTTGTCAAAACAGACAGTCAACTTACCGTCTCTTGACGGTTATTATTCATACAAAACTGAGAGAAATATAAACCAAAACGATGGATTAGTAGTATTCATATATCACAACATATCAAAGAAGAACCGGTATCACAAGATAGTAATTGCTTAATCATTAAAATTAGTCCCGATATAGTACTCATGGCTGTTTATAGGCCTCCTTCACAAAATATAGACAGATTTTTAGACTCACTCGACACAAACTTAAAATCCTTATCATCTTTTAAAAACATAGTACTTTTGGGTGATATTAACATTAACATTGCTTCTGAGAAAATAGAAACCCATGTACATAATTATCTGAATATTAGCTCATTTCATGGACTACTACCAGCTCACTATCACCCCACGCATCAGAGCGGTTCATGCTTAGACCACATCATTCTAAAATCCAAAAATCCATCCAAAACATTGGTTACTAATTCCTCGCTTACCGATCATCAAGCTGTTTTACTAACATTACAAATAAGTTCACTTAGAAAAAACTGCATGCGTAGCTATACTAAAGTCAACATGACAAACCTCGAAAATGACATACGCGGTATTAATTTTGACCCTGTTTATAATTCAAACGATGCAAATATTTCTTTAAATTACTTCATAGATTCTCTACAATCTTCAATAAGCAAAAACACATTTACTAAGACATTGCCTAGAAAGTATAGTTGTATCAAACCCTGGATCACACCCGGTCTCGTACGTTGTATAAGACATAGAGACAAACTTCACCTAAAATTGAAACTTGCACCTGATAACGAGATACTTTCTGTTACATATAAAAGGTACCGGAACTTTTGCAATAATCTTTTGAAAAAACTAAAAAATCAGTATGATAAAAATGAATTACAGAAGGCGGGAAAAAATAGTAAACTTGTGTGGAAATTTATAAAAACGAATACGTTTAGAACGAAAAATCCCGAGCCCCCGCTTGATTTACTGTCTTCAGAGATACATCCATCCGAAGCAATGAATAAAGTGAACAACTACTTTGCTAACGTTGGTAAAAACTTGGCTGAAAAATCGTTAAATTTTAATAGGTTATCCCCTCAAAGCACGACTGCGACATCCTCTACAGTAAATTCTTTTGTTTTATTAGATACTGACTTTAACGAAGTGGTAAGATTATTATTCGGGTTGAAAGATGTATGTGCTACTGGGTGGGATGACATACCCAATAATATACTAAAAAGATTCAGATACCTACTTGCCCCTCCGCTAACCCACATTTTTCAGCTATGTTTATCTAAAGGAATATTCCCCAAAGTCCTTAAAAAAGCTATGGTGACTCCCGTATTCAAGTCTGGAGACAAAAACTATGTGAATAACTGCAGACCCATTTCAGTGTTAACAGGACTCTCAAAAATCTTAGAAAAAATTATCAACTGTAGGTTGATAAAATATCTGGAGGATAACAAACTACTTTCAGATAATCAATTTGGATTTAGGCCCAGAAGATCAACTGGCCAGGCAGTACACAAAGTAACGAACTATATTGCTACGAATCTAGATAGTGGTATGCACACAATTGGTATCTTTCTAGACCTTGCCAAGGCCTTCGACACTATTTCTGGTACTTTACTTTTGCACAAGCTTGAAACACTAGGCATAAGAGGAGCACAACTTCGACTATTTGCTGATTATCTCAGCGAGCGTCATCAATGTGTAAAAATAGGTCAGTATACAAGTTCTGAACTTAAAAATAGTGGTTTTGGTATTCCACAAGGAAGCATTTTGGGGCCCACCTTATTTTTAATCTATATAAATGAACTGTGCAGCTTGCCACTTCAAAATGGTGTCATAATGTCTTATGCTGATGACACCGCTCTATTGTTCTCAGCTAAAACAAGAGTTGAGGTCTATGAACATGCTCAAAATGGTTTTAACACAGTGTCCGATTGGCTCCATAATCACATCCTAACATTAAATGCAGATAAAACAAAATACATTTTATTTGCAATGAGAAATACTAACATACCGCTTACTAATCTAAACATTTTCGCACATAATTGTAGCCCGTACGCTGACACAGCATGTACTTGCACTACTTTAGCTAAAGCTGACCATTTGAAATATCTAGGTGTCACTATTGACTCGAATCTAAATTTCCGTAAACATATTGATTTACTATGTACTAGAGTGCGCAAATTAATATATGTTTTTAAGAATTTACGGAACATAGCCGACTATAGATTAATTAAACAGGTTTATTTAGCTTTGTGTCAATCCATTCTTAGCTATTGCATAACTTCATGGGGTGGTGCAGCAAAAACAATTTTACTCCCTCTAGAGCGTGCTCAAAGAGCAATTCTAAAGGTTGCTACTTTTCGCCCTTTTAGATTTCCTACGCACCAGCTCTACAGTACATGTAATGTATTAACAGTTCGGCAATTATTCATTCTAAGCATAGTACTTCACCAGCACACTGCACTTCCTTTTAACCCAGTACCTTCCGACAAGAGAAGGAAGGATTTAGTTTGCATAAACCCTCAAACTAGACATGTGTTTGCTAATCGATTTTATGTGTTTTTAGGTCCTTTTCTGTATAATAGACTTAACAAATTAAAGAGCATCTATAGTTTAAGTTATAAAAAATGTAGTACTACATTATCAGAATACCTAGCGTTACTCAATTACACAGACACAGAAAAACTTCTAGAAATTATGTCATGACGAGAATTTATTCCAGAGTAAATATTTACTTTTGTAGTATTTACATTTGCTTAGTTGTAGGTATTAATGTTTAATTACCAATATGCTTTATCTCACACTTGTTAATAGATTATTTTTATATCAATTTAATTTTAAATGCTAATACCCCAATTTAATTAAAATGTAAAGTGATGGCCCGAAACACAGGTTTGAATAAACCTAGATCGGGCGGGTCGCTACCTAACATTCTAATGCCCAAAACATTATCAATTGCACTTGTAATAAAAAATATTTTAGAAATAGTTTATTTTTAGGCACTATAATTATACGTGAAATTAGTAGTAAAGTTGACTAAATGTACTCATGTACTCTACATTTTTTTACACGTCTTATAAAATGCTTTTTGAAATCAATTATCACAACTTGTGCCTCTCTATTCGTAAACGAGAGGTTATAAAAATAACTTATAAATATATCTCTACCCACAACCGAGTCATTCCTGTCATGTCCAACAAAATAAAGATCTTCCAGTATTCCCCATCGGTAGTAGTAAGGCGACACGTAGAAATGGCCGACATTACTACACTGAATGGCGGGAAACTGGTTTCTTAACGCCATCTTGTTTTCTCTGATTAATTTTGTTAGTTGTCCCGGGAGGTTCTGATACATGCCTTGCGTTTGTTCTTCTTTTGTTTGCATGATTTTTGTTTTGTCCTGGTTTATATGTAGTGGTCGATTTTTGGTGGGTTTTGCAGTGACATCACGGTTGTTAGGTGAAGTGGTGGTGAGTAAGTTTAAATGAATTGGTCGAGAACTGGTAAAACTGAGCCAAAAAGAAAGGCCTTTGTCCAGCAGTTTGATGGAAAATGCTGTCAGTGATGATAAAGATATAAAGAAGGGTATAATAATATAGTGTGAAACCTGAACTTGACTTAACTTAGTAGTTTATTTAATGCTCGTTTATTTTCTTTATTTAAGATCAGTCTTAACTCTGCAGTTGAAGAGTAAAATTATGGCAAAATAATGACTACACTGAATCTCCAAAAATTCAAAAATATTATTACCAAATGTTTAGATTAACACGTTGGCAGGTGTGCGAGGTAAGCACACATGCCATCACGTCAATCGAACTTTTGCAGCCGTGTGATACTTATAAAATATTATAATTCTAGGCTAAACTAGATTTAATAAAAAAAAACAAATACTTAACACTTCTCCTGACTTGAGGATCAAACCACAGCTCGCATATGCGAGCAACATACAACATACAATTCAACAAAAAAAAAAACAATTAAATTAAATTTTGGTGAACATATAATTCAACTATCCATACACAATAACTTCCTTCAGACACCGACCTACACCGACTAGGATTACTGCGTAGCCCATAACGCAAGAAACGAACTCTGCAAGTTTAATTATGAACGATGAGCCAGCGTCGACACCGCATGCATTATAATTACTCTGAACTTGCTGGTTTCAGTTCACAGTTCTGCAAGAGTTTGCAGCTGTGTTACATTAAATGTTTTTGTCCTTGGTAACTTTGTCACTCGTGATTTTTTGGGACGAAGTTCCATAACATTGTGATAGGAGTTGACTTATAGAAATCATCACTTAAGGAAAAAGCTTTGTTCCCCCTTCATGCGATTTTCTCCTTCTCTGTCTCTTTCTATTATATTATGCAGGGTACATTTTTAACCAGTGCGCAAAATTGTAGTCAGTTAAACAAAAAATATCAGCTGTTTCATACATTTTGATCGCGTGGGTATTGCATTTTTCCATGAAACAGCTGATTTTTTTTGGACAACTGGCGAAAAATTTTTGCGCTGGGGGGGCTAGAATGATTATGTTGAATTCATGGTTACAGTTTGCGGACTGGTTAAATTTTATGCTGCATAGCTTTACAGACTTTTAATCGAATCAGCAATATGACTAAGCAGTTGTATTTGTGGCTGATTCTAATGATTATAATTCTCCAATAAATTTGTTCTTCAAAACTTCTTTAAGTTAGAATTAACCTCAAATGTCAGGATTACATGAAAGTGGGATTCAATAGAGTAACATGAACTTAGTGAGTTATACTGATGATGTTTATGTCTATCATCATCATCATATCAGCCGAAAGACGTCCACTGCTGGACATAAGCCTCCCCCAAAAGGGGGGATTTGCCATAATCGCCACGCTTGGCAGGCGGGTTAGCGATCGCAGTGTGGTGGTCAAATGCATAGAGAACGCTGCTGCCCATTCTCTAGTAAGTCCCTTAGTCGCCTTCTACGACACCCACGGGAAGAAATGGGATGGTGCTATTCTTTTACGTCCGGCACCACACGGAACTTTATGTCTATAACTTTATAAAAGTATATTGGATACAGTCGCGAACCATACTTTAATCAACACACAACCTGATGCTCACCTGCAAAGGAATCGTAAGAAAATTCAAATTTTGCTCGCAACCCTGAGACGTTCGCCTTAAAGATACGGAATTCGTATTTCATCAAATAAAATCAAATCATTTATTTGCATTACACAGGTTCATCGATCGTAAGAACTACTTTTTCATTGGTTAGGAACTAAAGTTTAGGTAATTTTTCAATACGTTACTAGGTTTGGTCAATAAAAACTTATTTAGTAAATCGCAAGTCTCCCAAAGAATGGTTCATATACAGGGTTATTTGTAAAACACCGGTAACCTCTCAGGACTACGTTACTAACATCATAATCAACAACGTTTGTTCTATGACTTTTAAAAATTCATCATATTTTAATTCATCAGATTTACATACAAAAATAAAAATATTTAAATTCAACGCTCTAAATGTTACGAAGTCTATGCGAAGCAAAAGAAAGCGATAGGTAGTACCGACAATAGCGCGGGGAGCGGGGCAGGGGGCGGCGGGGGCGCTTGAACTTGACCTATTTACGGGCGGCCTTCAGTTCAGTCATTCGTTTGCTTTGATGCGCTTGCGTCGCGTCATTACGGGTCCTTGTAGTGAAATTCGGCAGTGCAGACGTATACGTAATTATCTTTACATGATGGCGTATCAATATTCCAATGTCGAGTACACGGAAATGGTGCGAATGCTAGCTAGGTGTGATGACAATGTTTCGGAAGCGTGTCGCCAATACGCCATACGATTCCCAAACGTACGTATACAAAATACTTTTATTAAGTGCTATACCGTTGTAACTTTACAGAAAATGTGAGATGTCATTGTTAGTTTGTTTTCATTACGGTGTTTAGTGCATAGGTACCGTGAAATATCAAGGTTATTTCCATGTCAAATGTTCGATTGTAGGTATAATTTGGCTTTTGCGTAAAAAGGCGGGAACCGTAGCGTAGCGAGTTACTAACCCAAAAGTATGTACGTACGAGGACAGTGCGCGGCAATGTATGTAGGTACAGCAAAATACAGAGTTGAAATGTGTTACATAGGACAACGAAATATTTAAGGTTTGTTTTTGGTAAATGTATTATGTTTTGTAAAAAGTCGTAGAACAAAAGTTGTTGTTTATGATGTTAGTAATATAGTCCTGAGAGGTTACCGGTGTTTTACAAATAACCCTGTATAGGTCTCCACACTTTTCCGACAAATTCGTGGTCACAAATTGTTCCTAGGGCAACATAACAGGGCACTTTAGAGGAAAACTAAATCTCTTGAGTCTCGCCGTCACCCTTTATTTCCCCTAAGGAAAGAAAAGGGCAAGTCTGTTTGTTTTATTCGTATAGCTTTTGCCAGCGGATTCGCCCGCGTAGAGGTCGGAAATTATCCCAAGGGAGAGTACTACCGAGATAGAAAGTATCCTATGTGTTATTCCAGGTTACAAAATATCTGTGTGCCAAATTTCATTAAAATCCGTTCTGCTGTTTTTATGTGATTCAGTAATAAACATCTACTAAAAAGACAGTTTCGCGTTAATAATATTACTAGCTATTACCAGCGCCTTCGCCGGCGTAGAGGTCGGAGATTATCCCACGGAAACGAACAAATCAAATCAAAATAAAATCAAAAGTCATTTATTGAAACTAGGCTGAGAGTCAGCACTTTTTGAACGTCAAAATTACATAAGACAGTCCCCCAAAATGCCCGCCCTTTACCACTTCCTAGTGCTTTAGCTGGGAAGAAGAAGTGGCGCAACAAACTCCCCAGCAGCACAGCTGTCTGTTAGGGTGCGTTTCCACTGAAGCGGAGCTGGGCGGAGCGGAACAAAGACGTGCAGAAATCGTCCAATCACAGAAGAGAAGAGACGAGTAGATGCGACGAGAATTTCAACCATTGTGATTGGTCTATTCCTGCACGTCTCCGCTCCGCTCCGTCCAGCTCCACTTCAGTGGAAACGTGCCCTTAAGTTGGAAGAACTTGATTCTATACAATAAAAGGTAAGTAATTAACATTCAATAATAAATGAAAATATC
This sequence comes from Polymixis lichenea, assembly GCA_949091785.1. NCBI lineage: Eukaryota > Metazoa > Arthropoda > Insecta > Lepidoptera > Noctuidae > Polymixis > Polymixis lichenea. Next base: position 19,800,131 of record OX420948.1, on the reverse strand, counting down.
GTTGGCAAAAAAAAAATGGTTTATACAATAAAATAAAATAAACAATGATATGAAGCAACTCATATGACCTGTCAGTAGTTAAGCTAATTCTGGTGAAAGAACATAAACGTTGTCTTGAGTTAATCACAGCGACCAACAATTCTTATCGTTTAAGTAGTCGTTGATAGAATAGTATACTTTAGAACAAAAGTTGAATTTTACTTTAGCTTTAAACGCATTAAAATGTAAATCTAGCAAAGAAGATCCCTTGTTATAAAAGGTCCAAAGCCCAACAAATGAGTTGTGAACTTTATGAAGCCGGTGAAAGGGAGCACGTAGTTTGTCCTTATTTTTAGTATTTTAATATTATGAATATCACTGTTTTTAGTGTATAAGTGTATATTATGCCTAATATATAAGATGTTTAGCGAAGATGAATTGCGATGCCACCGTGAGAATACTAATATCTTTCAAAAATTTTCTCAGAGAAACTCTAGCACCTAGTTGGTAAATTGCACTGTACTGTATTTGCATTGTACTAGCGGGATAAAAAGTATTCTTATATTAGGCTAGATTATAAACTATCTATACGCCAAATTTTATCCAAATCCGTTTAACCGTTTTACATGTTTTTTTTTTCTTTTGTGTGGGAAATCATCAAATAACTTCTCTCGCTCTGGTTGGAGCGGGAGGGCGTGTCAGACTTTTACTGACTAAAACCCACCCGTGTTCCCTCAGTTGCCTGTGTGCCAGGGGCCGCGGTATCTCTTTCGAACAACCCGCACCCCTGGCAGGCATCGACCCTCGCAGGCCCCATCAGTTGCTGCTGACACCTCTTTGAGGCGCGCGTGGAACACGACGCGCCGTCGACCCGGGCTTGGTCCTTACCGGACAGCGAGCTACCCATTACTCGCCGTCCGCAAGCCCGTGCCTACGGTAGCCGGGAATCAGCCTGGGATTCCCGACGCCCAGGGCGTTTTACATGATTGAGTAACAAATATTCAAACAGCCATCATGATCATCATTTCAGCCGAAAGACGTCCACGGCTAGATATAAACCAGCACTGCTACCGGTTCCGGACCTTAACCAGGTCAGCGGTCTACCTTGTAGGAGGCCTTCCAACGCTACGTATTGCAGTAAACGGTCGTCACTCCAGGACCTTTTGGCCCCACCTGTCATCCAAAGATACTAACATTTTCATATTAATACGATTATCTAATACTTTTAAACGAGCAATTCCTGTTTACTGAATCTTAGAAATGGCTTCAACGATTTTCATGAAATTTAGTATGCAAGGGGTTTCGGAGGCGATAAATCGATCTAGATAGGTTTTATTTTTAGAAAACGTCAAACCAACAAAAAAAAACCTAGATATTTACGATAAAAGTAGGAATAGATGACCTGTTCCTACTTTACACGTTTAGGTGTAAGAAACGATATAAAGCAACTACTATAATAGAGTAACATTTCTCTTCCAGCCCCAATAATAACACCTAGCACCAATTATAATCCATATAACTTTTCCAATTAATAATGAAAAAAAAGGCAGTAGGTACATTAATCATACGTCACAACCCGTAACCGCCGGCGGTTCACAATAAACTTATATTTTGCACGTTATTAACCCTCGAATGAAAACATCGCCCGATACTTGATTTAGTGTTATTAAGCTGTCATTCGCTGGCTTCAGGCCCCAGAGACCGGGCCGAACAATGCCTTGCTATTAACGGGTTAACACAGTGTAATATGTGTGTTGTATGGTGTAGTAAAGTTTTAAAGAGGTTTTTGTTGTGTTGCAGATAAGTTTTTTTTTGTGTTGGTAACATTGATAATGGAAAATGGAGTTTTTTAATAACCAGATCCAGCTTTCATTAAACATTATATACAAATGCAATAAAAACGCAAAACAGCTTTGCTTTATTAGAAAGTTTTAAGAGATGGAAAGGTGTTAAAATATCTTATTTGCCAATTTCTGCAGTAAATTTTGTCTCTAAATAGTGTGAAGTTGTTTTCGTCAGTGCGTTTCTCCACTTACTCGAAACTGAACTTCTTTTCAACCATGCAATGGATATTGATACTGTTTTCACTATCATAAAAAAAAATTCCTCCGGAAGGTTTATGTAGTACATGCATATTACAGTAGAGAAAATAAAGTATTTCATTTTTTTTTTTGGGCGCTTTCATTGTTAATGCTGACTAAACCTTACGAGATACATCAAAATAATGTAACACGGAATTGTATAACTTAAAATGGTCCAGGTAAAGAAAAGTTCGTGATGGTCACCATCGTATTGCAAAAAAAAAATGGGTTATTTACGAATCTATTTCAAACAATGGATTCCTTATCCAATAAAATACGTTAGGTAACTTGTGCAAAAGTAGACCCAAATTCCCTTATGTGGGTGAACTTGGCAGATCATTTCGGATGGCGGATGAGTTCTGGAGTTCCTTATACTTAAAAAATATAGTTCAGGCGTTTTTGCCTGAAAAAAGGTCGAATGAAAATATGCTCTGCTAACTTCCGGTAGCAGATAATTTTTTCCAAAATTACAATTTTAAAACTGATTTAGGCACACAGTGGTGAGTTCTATAGTTCCTAATAATTTTCCGGAATAGTTCTGCCGACCTAAGTCATGAAATAAATAAAAAAGAAAATTTTACCCGCTACAAGGAAAATAAAATCATTTTGGTTAAAGAGGGGCCTGCCTGGTTTTGTAGCTTTTCGTAGATTCTATGGACTAAGTTAAGTAGCAGTCAAGACCCCCAGGAACAGAAAAAAACAAAATAAACGCAGTTGTCTCTAAAAGATATCAGCAGAGCCTTATGAAAAAGTTAGATAGCAAGAAATCTAGATTTCATTGAGTGATTAAGTTGGTATGATACAAAAAAATTGACTACAACTGAGGAGGTAACCGTCCAAATTTTATATTGCAACTTTAAATGAACTATACTAAAACGGCATAAGTAACCCAGAACTCTGACTCAGGTATCAGCAGAGCATGGGTAAAGATTTAAGATAGAAAAACGCACGATTTCAATCAGCGGTTATGAAAGATGGATCAAAAAAAAATTGAGCAGCACACAGGAGCAGGAACTCCACAGTTTCTTATGCAACCATAAAATAACTATCCAAAAACATGCACATGAATCCCAGAACTCCAACTCAGGCATCAGCAGAACATGGGTAAAGATTTAAGACAGAAAATCTCAGGAATTAATAATAATGGTACAATCTAAATTGCAACATGATGTCAGTAATACATAGTACTACTTAATAATACAATAATTTATGTTGTTGATTCTTCCAAGTTTTGTTTTTCACGGTTGTCCATTACATTGTGCGGGTTAAAGGCAAATAGTAGTGGTACAATAGAGAATTACGTCTTACTTGAGTCGGAACCATCCAGAGGGTAGCAAACTAAGTTTGGTTCTTTGTGTCTTAACAGCCTGCCACAGGATTAATATCTCCTTAATTTGGAACATTTTAACGAACACTGCCTTAAGTTTGATTACGGAAAATATGTGGTGATTCATCGAATTCGCTGTTTCTGGTTTCGTTTTAAATAACTCTGATGTTGAGGGTAACGCAAACATATTGTGTGATAAGAGGGGCAGCCCCATGCTGGCTCACTGGATACGGCTGCATACGTAGGTAGGTATCAGTCGTTTCGATTTTGTATATAGAATTTTACTAACATTAGGTTAATTCTTTTAGTAACTGTTGACGCCTTGCATGTGTGCGTGCACAAGGACATCACACACATATACGGCACGGCGAGAGCGGCATCGCATAGGGGTAGCAGCGCGCGCGCGGGGGGGCCTGCGCACAACGCAGAAGCGCCCGTCCATCGTTCAGTTCAGCGAGCCAGTCGACGACATCGGTCGTTATAGTTGTGTGAAAAATTGTAAATTTCATGGTTCATTATACTGCATTAATATCATACTAGGAATCTAATTTAAACCTCCCAACACATCAGCGAGTCCACCCCTTCGCTGCTAGCATTTACACGTTCTACAGTAACATTAGGTTAATTTTTCTGGTTTCGTTTTAAATAACTCTGACGTTGAGGGTAACGCAAACATTTAATTAAGTAAAATTCAAGAATAGCACAAAATATTTAAAACGACAGCAGTATTTTTATGAAAATGTACGATGATGACCAGGACATAGAAAGGGAACTCAGGGCTATGGCTGTCCGAGGTAAGCTGATCCGCAGATTTGCACGTTGTACGACGCAAGTCAAATTAACCCTTTTCATAGCATGCTGCCAGTCTTTTTACACGTTACAACGCCCTGCGTGTCCAGTATAATAATGTATTCAGGATGCTGTTGGGTTTACCACGCTTATGTACGAGCTCCCACAACATCCTGAGTGTACTGTGTGATAAGAGGGACAGCCCCATGCTGGCTCACTGGATACGGCTGCAACGTAGGTAGGTATCAGTCGTTTCGATTTTGTATATAGAATTTTACTAACATTAAAACGTTCTTTTAGTAAATTTGGGTTAATTCTTTTAGTAAAATTAGGTTTTTTCTTTTAGTAACATTAGGTTAATTCTTTTAGTAACATTAGGTTAATTCTTTTAGTAACATTAGGTTAATTCTTTTAGTAACATTCTTTTACTAACATTAGGTTAATTCTTTTACTAACAAAATATTATGGATTTTGATCTGAAATAAATATTTTATTATTATTATACCATCTAGCATAGAAATCTCTGGAGACCCAAGACTAAATGTTTTAAAAATCAAAATCAAAAGTCATTTAATCATAGTTTGAATTTTACGTTATAACACTAAGCAAAACCGGCGCGTCTTTACAGAATTAACTGAAATATAAATTACTTAATAATTTTTGGTACGCTTCAGTAGTCTGAAGAAACTGGGCCGATGAAGTGCATGGGACGGGTGTAGAGGTGTGGAACTCTTTACGGAAACGACTCGCTGATCCGGATCATTGAAGTGATTCAAAAGATTGGTTCAGAAAAAACGTTTCAAACGCATCATTTGAATCTGAAACATTACTTTGCTCTGTCCTTATTCCGTCCGCGCGACACCTTGCTCGCGAGGCGACGGAGCAGTGAGCGAGCGAGAGAAGGAAAAATCAAAAGTCATTTATTCAAACTAGGCTGAGAGTCAGCACTTTTTGAACGTCAAAATTACATAAGGCAGTCCCCCAAAACGCCCGCCCTTCACCACTTCCTAGTGCTTTAGCTGGGAAGAAGACGTGGCGCAACAAGTTGGAAGAAGACGTGGCGCAACAAGTTGGAAGAAGACGTGGCGCAACAAGTTGGAAGAACTTGATTCTATACAATAATAGCATATAATTAACATTCAACAATAAATGAAAAAATAATTGATTACAAAAAATGATTTATGCAGTCAAGTTAAATAAACAATGATAAGAAGTAATTCATATGACCTGTCAGTAGTTAAGCTAATTCTGGTGAAAGAACACAAACGTTGTCTGTCTTGAGTTAATCACAGCGACCAACAATTCTTATCGTTTAAGTAGTCGCTCATAGAATAGTATACCTTCGAACAAAGATTTGATTTTACTTTAGCTTTAAACGCACTAAAATGTAAATCTAGCAAAGAAGAGGGGTAATTACCAAGCCCAGCAAATGAGTTATGAACTTTATGAAGCCGGTGAAAGGGAGCACGTAGTTTATTACTGCTTTAAGTGTATAAGTGTATATTTTTCCTAATATATAAGATAGCGAAGATGAATTGCGATGCCACCGTGAGAATACCAATATCTTTAAAAAAATATCTCAGAGAAACTCTAGCACCTAGTTGGTAAATTGCACGAACAGCTTTTTGAAGAACAAAAATATTTTGATTTACTCCACAGCAGAATGCCGTAGGACATAACGCTATGAAAATAACTAAAATAGAGTATCCGAGCTGGAGTAACCGAGCTGGAGTAATGAGCTGGAGTAACCGAGCTGGAGTAACCGAGCTGGAGTAACCGAGCTGTATCAACGTCAGTGTATTCTCTTACTTTTCTGACGGCGTAGGCAGCCGAACTGAGCCTTCCCGCTAGGCTTGATATATGTGATCCCCACTGAAGTTTGGCATCTACTGTTATGCCAAGAAAAACGGCCGATTCTACAGTTGCAAGCACCTCATTATATATGACGATGTTGGGTCCCAGATTTCTTACATTCGGTAAAGCGAACTTTTTACATTTAGTTTTCTTGGAATTCAGAACTAGATTATTCGTGGTAAACCAATGCGTAACCCCTTGAGAGTGCACTGTTTACGTCGTCAAAGTCTTGTCTATTCCTGTATACTTTAAAGATAAGAGAGGTATCATCAGCAAACAGTACAACGTCATAGATACCCTTTAAATAGAATGGTAAATCATTAATGTATACTAAGAATAAGAATGGACCCAGTATTGAGCCTTGAGGTCCACCTAACTGAACTGGTAGCCCGGAAGATTTTACACCATTAATATCTACACATTGTTGTATTATTTAAATAAGAATTTATTACGTTGAGAGCTTCATTTCGAACACCGTAATGACGTAGTTTACGCAATAGCGTGTCATAGTGCACGCAATAGCGTGTCATGGTGCACGCAACAGTGTGTCATGGTGCACGCAATCAAATGCATTGGAAAGATCACAGAAAATTCCAATAGCATTTTGTGAGTTCTCCCATGCGTTAAATATGTGTTTCAGCAGAGCAACGCCCGCAGCTGTAGATGAACGACCTTTTATAAAGCCATATTGTTCATCATGGAGGAGGCAATTTAAATTAAAATGTCTTAGCAACGGCTTGAGTATTAACATTTCAAGATTTAAGTAATGGTATGATTTTACTACTCTTCATGAGGTCGGGAAAAGTTCCTAAGTCAACACATTTATTATAAGTAATAGCTAGATAGGGGGCTACGATGTCGATTATATTACTTCAAAGTTTAATAGAGATGCCCCAGTAAAGACTTAAGTGTGTTAAAAATACTAACTACATCACGAGGCGTTACATGTTCGAAACTAAATAACCGACTACATTTGGGCACACTACTATGCCCGCCGCTATTTACCGCTTTAGACGGGGACGAATTTAAGTTGCGAGTCGTAGTAGTCGTAGCCTCAGCTACGTCAGCAGCTTCAGTAACTAATTTGTTGTTGACCATAATCTCTAGAAGTTTTTCTTGTCAAGTGGTTTTTACTTTATTATTGGATTTTTATTGTATCGTAAATTTTGATTTAGCAAAAACAGATTTATAAAAATAATTTGGAAGTTTATCCTTTAGGTTCTAAACGTTCACTTCCCAAGATAGTATCGGCCACGATCTGACTGTCAGGTCTGTCGGGTCTGTCGGGTCTGTCGGGTCTGTCATGTCTGTCGGGTCTGTCGTGTCTGTCGGTTCTGTCGGGTGTCGCGTCTGTCGGGTCTGCCGGGTCTGTCGCGTCTGTCGTGTCTGTCGGGTCTGTCGTGTCTGTCGTGTCTGTCGGGTCTGTCGTGTCTGTCATGTCTGTCGTGTCTGTCGGGTACGTCATGTCTGTCGTGTCTGTCGTGTCTGTCGGTTCTGTCGGGTCTGTCGTGTCTGTCGTGTCTGTCGGGTCTGCCGTGTCTGTCGTGTCTATCGTGTCTGTCGGATCTGTCGTGTCTGTCGTGTCTTTCGTGTCTGTCGCGTCTGTCGGGTCTTTCGTGTCTGTCGCGTCTGTCGGGTCTGTCGTGTCTGTCGTGTCTATCGTGTCTGTCGGATCTGTCGTGCCCTACGTGTCTGTCGCGTCTGTCGGGTCTGTCGGGTCTGTCGGGTCTGTCGTGTCTGTCGCGTCTGTCGGGTCTGTCGTGTCTGTCGTGTCTGTCGTGTCTGTCGGTTCTGTCGGGTCTTTCGTGTCTGTCGCGTCTGTCGGGTCTGTCGTGTCTGTCGTGTCTATCGTGTCTGTCGGATCTGTCGTGCCCTACGTGTCTGTCGCGTCTGTCGGGTCTGTCGGGTCTGTCGGGTCTGTCGTGTCTGTCGCGTCTGTCGGGTCTGTCGTGTCTGTCGCGTCTGTCGGGTCTGTCGGGTCTGTCGCATCTGTCGTGTCTGTCGTGTCTGTTGGGTCTGTTGGGTCTGTCATGTCTGTCGTGTCTGTCGCGTCTGTCGTGTCTGTCGGTTCTGTCGGATCTGTCGGGTCTGTCGTGTCTGTCGTGTCTGTCGGTTCTGTCGGGTCTGTCGGGTCTGTCGTGTCTGTCGTGTTTGTCGGTCGGGTCTGTCGGTCGGGTCTGTCGTGTCTGTCGGGTCTGTCGGGTCTGTCGTGTCTGTCGTGTCTGTCGGTCGGGTCTGTCGGTCGGGTCTGTCGGCTCTGTCGGTCGGGTCTGTCGGCTCTGTCGGTCGGGTCTGTTGGCTCTGTCGGTCGGGTCTGTCGGCTCTGTCGGTCGGGTCTGTCGGCTCTGTCGGTCGGGTCTGGAGTAGCACTCAGGAGCCGAAACTCAACGGTTTCTCATGCACCACTAAAATACCTATCCAAAAACATGCACACGAATCCCAGAACTCCAACTCAGGTATCAGTAGAGCATGGGTAAAGATTTTCTATAAAGATGTATCAAAAAAAATAATTGAGTAGCACTCAGGAGCGGGAACTCAACGGTTTCTTATGCAACATTAAAAACATTATCTAAAAACATGCAAACGAATCCCAGAACTTCGACTCAGGTATCAGCAGAGCATGGGTAAAGATTTAAGACAGAAAAACGTACGATTTCAATCAGCGGTTATGAAAGATGGATCAAAAAAAATTTGAGCAGGAAATCCACAGATTCTTATGCAAAAATAAAATAACTATCCAAAAACATGCAAACGAATCCCAGAACTCCAACTCAGGTATCAGCAGAGCATGGGTAAAGATTTAAGACAGAAAACCTCAGGAATTTAATCAGTTGTATAGAAAGATGGATCAAAAATAATAATTGAGTAGCACTCAGGAGCGGGGGACTCAACGGTTTCTTATGCAAAAATAAAATAACTATCCAAAAACATGCAAACGAATCCCAGAACTCCAACTCAGGTATCAGCAGAGCATGGGTAAAGATTTAAGACAGAAAAACGCACGATTTTTATCACTGATTAAAATCCTGAGGTTGCTCCTGAGTGCTACTCAAATTTGTTTTGATCCATCTTTATTAACCGTTGATTGAAATCGTGCATTTTTCTGTCTCAAAGCTTTACCCATGCTCTGCTGATACCTGAGTGGGAGTTCTGGGATTCGTTTGCATGTTTTTGGATCATAAGTAACCGTTGAGTTTCCGCTCCTGCGTGCTACTGAATTTTTTGTTTGATACAATCATCTTTCTATACCACTGTTTAAAATCCTGAGGTTTTCTGTCTTAAATCTTTACCCGTGCTCCGCTGATACCTGAGTCAGAGTTCTGGGTTACTTATGCCGTTTTAGTATAGTTCATTTATAGTTGCAATATAAAATTTGGAGGGTTACCTCAGTTGTATTCATTTTTTGTTGTATCATACCAACTTAATCTACTGACTTACTCAATGAAATCTAGATTTCTTGCTATCTAACTTTTTCATAAGGCTCTGCTGATATCTTTTAGAGACAACTGCGTTTATTTTGTTTTTTTCTGTTCCTGGGGATCTTGACTGCTACTTAACTTAGTCCATAGAATCTACGAAAAGCTACAAATTTACCAGGCGCCTCTTTTGACAAAATGATTTTATTTTCCTTGTAGCGGGTAACATTTTCTTTTTTATTTATTTCATGACTTAGGTCGGCAGAACTATTCCGGAAAAGTATTAGGAACTATAGAACTCACCACTGTGTGCCTAAATGTGTTTTAAAATTGTAATTTTGGAAAAAATGATCTGCTACCGGAAGTTAGCAGAGCATATTTTCATTCGACCTTTTTTCAGACAAAAACGCCTGAACTATATTTTTTAAGTATAAGGAACTCCAGAACTCATCTGCATGCGAATAGAACTCACATTATATTTTGCTTTGCGAAGAAATGATCTGCCAAGTTCACCCACATAATTCCCTTTACAGTATATCATTAAATTAATATCTTAGAAGGTATCACAGATTTAAAATTATTAATCGCGCGTAGTGAAACGGGCGGTCAGCTGGCAGGCCCCGTTGCCGACCACACCGCAGGGAAACATTCTATTGTTATACGATCTCCGTCACATTCACTGTACACCCGTACAAAGCCAGGGTGGGTCGCTAGTTTAAAATAAATTTTAATGGATGTAGGTTATGCGCTGCTCCAACAAGCAATAATAAATACTAGCTCCAATGTATTTCCAGCAGAAATTTCACCTGTTACGGCTTAGGTAGAGGCGCATTAAATGGCCCATCGACACAGAAGCACACTGGAAAACCCATTCTTCCCTATTTTCAGATTATTTTACTTCATTGGCAAGTTGTGGCATCAAAAAGGTTGTGGGTAGGCCTATGTTTAACAGTGAATGTCTTTCGGCTAAAATGACGATGTTAGTGATGATGAAGGCAATAAAAAGCCAGACCCTCATCATCTGCCTGGCCTTTTCCCATCTATGTTGGGGTCAGCTTCCAGTCTAACCAGATGCAGCTGAATAGCAGTATTTTACATGGGGCGACTGCCTATCTGACCTCCACAACCTAGTTACTGGATAACACGATACCCCTTGGTAAGACTGGTTGTCAGACTTTCGGGCTTCTGACGACCCGTAACGACTGCCAAAAATCCACGAATGACAGCCGGGACCAACGGCTTACCGTGCTTTCCAAGGCACGGAGTCTTGGTATGTAAAGATAGCCACCCATCCATGGACTAACCGCGGCAAGCGTAGCTTAACCTGATCTATCGACCCGTGTGGCTCTTATTACTTAGCCACAAGCCCCTCGTGACAAAATCCTCTATAATTAAAACAACAGTCATCAAAATTATTTCCATATCAAAATGCGTGACTAACCAACCCACACTCAAACATGGCTGCCCATCCCTCTAGAGAACGTAACAAACCCTAATTGGCGGTCACAGTAAAAACAAACGGCATACCGTTACAACCGAAAAACGGTACAAACGGTAAAATTATATTAATTCGCGGCACAGCCGGGAGCGGAACCACAAACTCCGATATTTAATTCATGCCGTCGTAATTTATTTAGCAATGACAGCGAACGGACAATGTTGCCAGTATAAAATATTGATTTAGTTCGCTTTTTTGTTTGTTTAAAGTGAAATGATGATGAATAAGTTTTGCAGTTTCGGTTTTGTGGTTTTTAACAGGGTTGAAAATGTTTAAATTAGTAGTTGAGCTTCATTTTATTGTGTAATAATGCGTCCAGGGTACTTTCTAGGTAACACGAGGCCTATATTTTCTGCATAGTAGTAGTAGGTATCGGTGTAATTTCGGCAAACGTGTGTAGGTAAATTTGCAATTATCATTATAATATTGATCAACCCGTAAAGTAATTAATACTGAATATTTTCCTTGTTGATTAATATACTCTCTAATCGACCTCCACGCCAGGTACAAATTTAAACCGTTTTCTTGAAAGCCCACCACTTGAAACCAGCATTGGCAAATGGTTTTCGCACTGTCTTTATCTTTTTAGATTTTTTTATCCTTTTGAACATAGGTTCCTAACCAGTGGGGCGGCCCCACTTGGTAGACATAGCGTAACAAAAGGGGGCGGCGGCGGGTCCTAATATAAGTCGAGTATGTCCATAGTATTAACAAAATGTCTTCAAGAAGTAACCTGTATGTAACCAGTAAATCAAGTGACTTGACGTTATCATTGTTTTCATTCGCTGCATCGACTACTTGTACTTTTACCCCTACAGGTAAGGGCGCTTATGGTAAAAGGTTGGAAACCACTGCTCTTGAACATAATGTTTAAATTGTATTACCCTAGACAGGGGTTGCCAACTTATTTATCTAAAAGCCTCCTTATGCACAAAACCAGAAAATGTATGCACACTATATGCAGAAGCTTAGATTTTCCATTGATAGGAAATACTAACACGGAATATCAGTGGCTGCAAACATTTTATATTTCCTAACGCATTTCCTTACTTGTAAGATTCAGAGCTAATCCCAAAGTCGGATTTGAAAGTCTTACGAAGCTTAAACGTTGTTAGAGGAACGAAAATTTTTATTCCTTAGAATGTTGTCTCTAACAAACTTTGCTAGTGATGACAAATCTTTTGCAATAGTAATACGAACCTTTTGATAAGTAGACGTGATAGTTCGTGATCATCATACATAATACAAGCGGGAAAATAAATATCAATCTAGCCTAGGAGCGACTGCCACTCTGGGTTAAACAACCCATCTTAAAGATCTAAAGATCCAAGATGGCGGCTGCGAAATGTTTGCAGATGCCATCTTGGATTTTAATTTTGAACTTCGTTCATGACGGTGTTCCCTTGACCCTGTACGTTTTGTTACCAGTAGCAGTAGTGAGCTGCTGCTGCCTCAAATATTCTGATGACTACAGAATTTAATTCAAAACTTAACGAGCGGCAAGCACTCTTTACATCACTTCCATAATTTATATTAAATACCCATTTTCACTCCAATATTTTAACGCAGCACATATTGCCTACAAAACACGTTTAAATTTTAAACAGTTCTGAAACACTGCACTGGGAAATACGATAATTATTTCATATAGTTCAATTACCAATTCGATAGGCTGGCTCGTTAGTGGCTAAAGTACGTTTAAAATAAATAATGCATTCATCAAGGGGTTAAATATCTGCTGGTGTTCATTTTCATACGTTTCAGCCTATTCTAGAATGTAGTTCTTTATTCTAGAAAAATATGTTTTCATAAACGCAGGAAAAACATGGTGTAAAAATTTTACGTTTTTATTTCAGCCGAACAAAGACATCCAATAATGTTATCATAGAAGTAAAGACATGAGGAACTTATTGAATAAAGGTAATGTTCACTCATCCTCTACAGGAAGGATCCTCCAACCAGACGGATGATGTGTCTAGTAGGCAACTGCCCGACGATTGAATTTGTGACTTTATATATAGGGTGACTGGTAATTAGTGACCGATATTTAAACACATGATTGTACTCATCATAACAAACAACTTTCCCAATTTTTTAATTTATTTATCTACCTTATTGACTTCAATTTTATTACCCCAATAGAATATGGAGTACCTAATTAGATTAATACAACATCGGCTGTAATTTAATTTAGTTCATCATCACTATTAATTAATTAATATTAAATTAAATTAAAAGTTAATTTAGTTAAGTACAAACAAAAAAATTAATCCACTTTTACCATGTATTATTCTTTTTTTCATTAATTTTTAACAACGGATCGCGCGCGCGCTATCAGCTGTGAGTCGCTTGACCCCGGGGTCAAATTGTAGCTGATGGTGTATTATTCTTGTTAGGTAGGTACTCAATATTCTATTGGGTTAATTGGGGACATGCGCTAGTTAAATTAAATTAGAAAAAAATCTTGAGGAAAGTTGTTTGTTATGATGAGTACAATCATGTGTTTAAATATCGGTCACTAATTACCAGTCACCCTATACATGCTAGTTGCGCGCTAAACTCTGCGTGCACGATGCAGGATTTTAAACTTACATCCACAGAATGTAAAGTTAAGGCAACATGGTACATACGATAGACAGGTGTGACGTGACAGCACGAAGCGATTCTGCTAGATCGATTTTCATAAAATTTCATAAAGATTGTTCTACTAGCCTAGCGTCATGCTGCGGGGTCGCGCCTGTCTACAGGAGCCTTTATAACCTTTTTTTTTAGGTAGGTACCTCTCTGTTTCAATTGCTGATAATTCCCATAGCTACTTGTATTAAAAAAAAAACGTGATGCAAAGCCGCTTTCTAGATTATTATTATTTCACAATTACGTATACGATTGGCGGGGTCATTAGCGGCTACCGTTCATAAATAATTCATTAATTGTGTATGAGCCGATCGCTTTACTCAGGATCGGAATAAAGTAATAATATGTTTGTTTATAACTATAATTCATTATGTTGTGCGTTAGTTCACAAAAAAAAAAACCAGTGCGCAGACTGTAACTGAGAAATTTTTCGTAGGTTATATTTTGACCGCGTAGGTGCCTATTGCACTTTTCTATGAAACGTCGAAAAATGTCTACGTTTAGGGGTCTACGATAGTAAATGCTGAATTAATGGTTACAGTTTGCACACTGGTTTTAATTTTATCCTGTACGCCAAGGCGCCTATCGCCCTTCATTGATCTTCTCAACATGACCAAACCATCTATGCATACTTCAAAAAAAATCAAAATCGAAATTCATTTATTCAAATTAGGCTGAGAATCAACACTTTTCGAACGTCAAAGTACATGAGTCAGTCCCCCAAAACGCCCACCCTTCACCACTTCCTAGTGCTTTAGCTGGGAAGAAGAAGTGGTGGAACAAACTCCCCAGCAGCACAGCTGTCTGTTTAGTCGGATAGACTTGATTCTATACATACATAGGCAAAGTAATAAACATTACGAGACACAAAATATGAATTAAATAATTAGTCAAAATGTCAGCTAGCCATACCAATATACCGACAAATAAAATGAAAACTGTCGAGGCCAAATAAAGCCTAAAACAACTCATCATAGAAAATATTGTTATGAGTAGATCATGTCAATAACTAATGACTTAATAGATAATTGTAAAAAAATTGTTAGACAGGCAATAAAAAATAAAATAATAATTATATGAACGCATATAACCTGTCACTAGATACGCCAATTCTGGAGAAAGAACATAAACATTGTCTTGAGTTAATCACAGCGACCAACTATTCTTGTCATTTAAATAGTCGTTGATGGAATAGTAAGCCTTTAAACAAAGGACGGATTTCACTTGAGCTTTAAACGCAAAAATTTTGTCACTACACTGCTTCTTTTAAAACGCACCGTTGCCTTATCACATCAATTCTCAGCCTATTATTCATAGTAAATGCTTCACAAGGAACACATTTCCACAGCTTTTAATCTACTTTCATGCGACTTTTGCCATACCCAACATTCACTTCCATACATAAGCGTATGCACCAGCACTTCGTTGTGAACAGCCAGCCGAGCCTTTTTGAATTTAGATCTATTAGGCAAATAAGTACATCTTCTTTTTATAGGCTTGCTTTTTACCACTGAATTCTCTCAGTGTTCTTTTTCGTAAACCAACAGGCGAAGAAGTAACAAATATTTTTTAAAGAAACCGTCATTTTATCTCCAACATCAAACGACAATAGAAAACTTCTAGAGGAAGCCACGTTCGTAGAAAATGTTCACAATAAAATCTAACGCGTGTTATGGCGGCAAACGGCTGCAAAGGTAGGTAAGCGCACCTGCCATCTTGAATATGAACAGTAGGTGCGGGAAAGTTACGCGTCAATCGAACATTTGGTAATAATATCCTGTGATTTTTTATTTAATATAAGATTTTACTTTTTGGGGGTTCACAATTCAGGATGCATAGCCATCCAGGCCTAGAGGTTAAGGCTTTGCGTTTCATCCATGACATTGTAGGTTCGAATCCGGGCAAGTAATAATGTGGCTTTATCAATTCATACAGGGCAAGTATTTATCCAGTGCGCAAACTTTAACCATGAATTCAGCATATATCATTCTAGACCTCCTAGCACAGAAATTTTACGTGGGTTTTCCAAAAAAAAAGCTGTTTCATAGAAAAGGTCAATACCTACGTGATCAAAATGTATGGAACAGCTAACTTTTTTTTGTATTACCGACGAAACATTTCTGCGCTGGGGGGTCTAGAATGATATTTTGAATTAATGGTTACAGTTTGCGTACTGGATAAAAACTTATCCTGTATTTATGTACTTTCTGAGTTCATCTTGGCAAAAAATGAGAAAAATCATTAGGAAACCTGACCTTATAGTTAACACTAGCTGTAGCCAGCGACCTCGCCCGCGTGGTGGTCGAAAATTAACCCTCGAGAACATACTACCGGGATAAAACTATTCCATTATATTCATATTTTAATCCGGATATAAACCACCTGTTTGCCAAATTTCATTCCAATCTAGTCAGCCGTTTTTGCATGATTGACTAACAAGCATCTAAATATCCGAACATACAACCTTTAACATTTATAATATTAGTATCATATAAAGTCTGAAATCGCCGTTCCGTTTAGCAAACATGGTGATCAATGCTCGTGTCTTCTCTGTATGAGAAGAGCTATTGCCCTGCAATACAATAGTAATAGGCTGATATAATTTATCATTAATTGCATAGAACTTAAACATAATAAATATATCACCGTTTTTTTTTTTTTTTTTTTTCTGGGTGGGAAATCATCAAATAACTTCTCCCGCTCTGAGTGGAGCGGGAGGGCGTGTCAGACTTTTACTGACTAAAACCCACCCGTGTTCCCTCAGTTGCCTGTGTGCCAGGGGCGGCGGTATCTCTTTCGAACAACCCGCACCCCCGGCAGGCATCGGCCCTTGCGGGCCCCAAATATATCACCGTAAAATTGTAAATACCGTTAGATTATAATAAAAAAAAAAAAAAACCGTAACATACTGCTTACAATTTAACGCATTATTTTAGGGTAGATTTTAATCTATCGAAGTGAAACCGTCAAATTGTGAACTGGTATGATACCAATTCACAATTTGACGGTTAGTACTGACGGATAGTTAGTACCTTGCGCTATTACTAAAAAGTCAAGTAACTGCCATTAAATTGGAAGTAGCGCTCGCCGGCCGCTGCCGCGGCACAGCAGTATGGTGTAGTTCACAATTTATTATTTATATTTATTTCTTTGGAAGTGTTATGCTTGACCATATCTTACAATGACTATATGTCAGCGTTCCTTCCTTCCGTTAAAAGCATTTTAACAGAATTAAGTATCATGTGTGCAGGTACTCATAAACTAAATTTAATATTAAGTAGCTCTTAGGACATACCTCGTCGATCGAGGATGTTAAATAAATTTTAATTACATTACTTATAGGCCACGCAATTCCGCGTACATGTACTTGTAGAATCTTTATATTAATACGTGAAGCAGAGCCTATCTCTTTTTATGAAAAATTTTCGGACTGAGGAGTATGAACTTTGGCTCAGGTAAAGTTTGTAGAAGAAGTGCAGAAAGCCCATAGTTTTTTAATTATGATCGAATTTCTACCACTAGGCGACCACTAGTATTATGAATGATATACATTAAATCAACTTCAGGGTTTGAACCACTATTCCATGCTCAATTTTTTTTATTTTTTTATACGTAATGATAGGCAGTGATGCCAATTTAGCCCCTTCGGGGCTGGATCTAGCCCTTTCTCTTCTTATTCAGGCCCGAATATAATGATTTAGCCCCTAGCCCATAATCTAGTATAAAATATATTATCGCCTGTCAAAACCTTATACTGAGAACCATCTTTGTTTATGTTCTGTGTTGAGAACAAAACAAAGTTTCCAGCACTGTGAACATAATTAAAAATAAATTACGAAACAGAATGCACTTTGAGTCCATACATTCCATACCACAAATACAACGTCGTCAGCGCAAAGTGAAACCCTTCGGGAGGAATTAAATGAAGACTGCTATTTAGATACGTAGTTTTTTTTAGTATAGTAAAGGAGGATCCTCCTACTAGACGGGTGTTGTGTCTGGTGGGCAACTGCCCGACGATTGATGTCGGGATCTTGTATAAATATAGATCGCTCGGTAAACTCTGCTTGCTCGATGTAGTAGATGTAATTGTGGTGTGACGTTAAGTATTGAGTAGTTCGCATATGGCATTGTAGATGGCGCCACTATACTTTTTGTGTTTTCCACATTTGTTGATTTGAAGTTTCGAATGTCCCCATTGTAGATGTCCGCCACATCACTCCCCTCCAGAGACCGGGGGTCGATAGTGGGTGAAGTCGGTGCATATTGCAATGCTTCCCAGTGCCAGTTCTGGTTCTGGTTCCAGTGCGTCGGAACCCGTGTCGCATAGTTCGCGGTGGGTCGGAACTGTCTGCGGTAGTGCGAAGCCCAGTGAATCGGGGCCGGCGCTGCTTCGGTGCGTCGTGATACGGCGCCGCGATGTGGTTGGTTGCTGTTGTCGACCGGGTGATTGAGCTCTCGACCGGCCGAAGAGCAGTAGTGCTGTGGTCGCTTGTTGAGGCTGATGAGGCTGTGGGTGATGACCAGGTATGCGGTTCGCTGCATGCAGGTGGTCAGGATACCCGTTGAAGCCGTGGGTGCTGGCTGGCTGTGTGACTAGCTGCACGAAAGCTTGAGGAAGTGATGATGGTGTGACGTCAAGCTGAGGTTGCTGCACGAAAGCTACGTTGACGTTCGTTCCCGGGGTCACCAGTATAGAAGTATGAGGAACAGGGTGTAAAGTTCACTCATACTCTCCTGCGACCAGATGGGTGTTGTGTCTGGTGGACAACTGCCCGTCGATTGATGTCGGGATCTTGTACATATGTAGATTGCGTGGTAAACTCTGCTTGCGTGATGTAACTGCGGTGTGACGTCAAGTTTTGAGTAGTTCGCATATGGCATTGTAGATGGCGCCACTTTACTTTTTGTGTTTTCCACATTTGTTGATTTGAAGATTTGTATGTGGGGCATTGTAGATGTCCGCCACAGTTTTATGATTAAACGATATTTTATAATTCAGATTGATGTATTTTTATTAATATTCTGTACAGTAGTTATTCATGCAATCGGTTATTCTAAAGAATCTGTTTTTATTTTCCATTATTTAGAAATTTTGCCCTATTAGTTCTAAAAAGGGCTAGACACATTTAAAAAAAAATGTGTCTAGCCCTTTTTAGAACTCGATTGATCCCAAAAACCTGACACCCAGTTGGCAACACTGGACAGTCCCTGCAATCGCATTTACGTTAGCAATCCTTATATATTGTTTAAAAAGCCAGTAATTGCGCACTACTGCGCAAAGGCCTCCCTGCTCTTTATCCACGCCTCACTCCCAAGACGTTCAATGAGCAATAAACTATGTTAATTGAAAATAAAACTATTTTTTTTTTACTCTATGTACCTGAAATATTTTCAAAATATCAATGTCATAACAGACACACCGGAAGGAAAGCTAAGACATATTAACCGAACAAAATAGAATCCTCAACATGCTATTGAATTACATGGGCGAAACGACGACGTTATTTTCCAACACTTTAAGGCGAAACTCGTAAAATATAAAACCCACATGTATTTTATCTGTGAAAATAGAGCAGTGTGTGCTTAGAATGGGGAATGCAGGAAGCGAAGTTATATTTTATGCAACAAAGAGAATACTTGACTGTGGGGAAAGGCGAGTCCCGTATTGTTAAAGATTTTTGTGAGATGTGTAGAATTTTCTCACACTTTTAGTAATATGGGGCGTGTTTAAAAGTATGATAGTTGCATTTCGGGCAATGTGCCTAAGTTAGGGATGAAATAAATAAATAACCTTTTCCATCTTGCTCCTAGAATTTTCGATAATCCGTCCTTAGTGTTTACTTTCCAAAAATGACGAACTTTATTGCCCCTTTAGGGAATGAATGGTCTGTAATCCTTCCTTAGTAAACCTTCTAAGGAACATTCTGCATAATTTAAAGCCCTTAGACCCAACAATTTAAGCTGTGTTCACGAAATAAAATGAAGTTGTAATAAGAGCTTTTAATTTGATTCGTTTCAGTATTCCTAGAAACAACAGAAAATCAACAAAAAAAAAATTCTAGATACTTACTTTGAAACATTAAACTAGTATTTATTTGGAACTATCAAAAACTCTAAAATAATTTCAGTCCTTTGCAGGTGTAGTTAATTCGCAAACAATTATAAAATAACAAGAAAAACACTTTGAAATCTTTGCTAAGTATCTACTACAATTTAAACTAGTAGGTAGGTACCTACAGCTTAACTCCAACGAAATTTTTTATTTTGCTTATAAATGATAAATGATAAATGATAAATGATTTTATTTCTGTAAGTAGGTTTGTACATACACTTTTACACGTCAATTATATTTTTTTAAACTAGATGAGGTCGGCGTTTCCTATCTGACTACTCTGAGAAAAAAAGCCGAAACAAACTCAGAGGTCATATTCAAGCTTGGCAGCATAGGCAGGCTTTATTCAAGACTCCATTAAAACTATAAAGTAATGTATTAATATAGTCCACACTCCAAAACCAGTTTAATATTTCGTATGTTAGCATAATCTACATGCTTCGAGCAAAAAATATAATTAATCATTTCCAACAAAATAATTACACGAAAATGAATTCAGTGTAATAAAGTCGCCATTTAAAATGCATCTCCACAATTTTAAAATCCGAACGCCAAACCGACTCCGTTCGAGAGAATATTTCGCTCTGGCAAGCCCATTCATTGGGTTCCGACGGACGTATTGGCCAACGGAACTACTCTAGCGCTAGAGGTTCACCCCTACGGAATGCAGACAAAAAGTGCGGGAAAGTTACATCGTTACATGCGAAGCTCTTCGTAGTTTTATGTGGATTTCTTTTTTTTTATGTAACCTTCTGCATGGCTTTGCGTAGAATTGTGCGGTTTTATTTAAAGAATGATGAGGAAAAGTGTGTTTAAAATTGTTGAATTTAGAATTCGTTTTCTTTTTAATCATTTTCTTTAGATTCATGTTTATGGTCATTTAAAGGGACGAGTAAAATAGTGTTTATTTAGATCAATTATCGATCCTACAAATTCTACTTATACTACCTACCTATCTGTATAATAGTATACATGTGAAATTTTGTATGTTTGGTTATTTACTCAAACACGCAAAAATGGCTGAACGAAATTAGGCTCACAGATTGTTCATAACTTGAATTAATACATAAACATTTTTTTATCCCTGTAGTACGTTTCTGTGGGATAATTTTCGACCGTCAGGCGCGCGAAGTCGCTAACAAAAGCTAGTGAAGAATAAATATGACCTGAGGCCGGTGGGATTATTATAGGCTGTTTATATTATAATCAGCTTTTTCCAGCGTCTTCACCTGCGTGGAAGTCGGTGTATTATACATGAGTTTTAATTTCGTACAACTTTTATATTAAACTACCCTCAAACTAAATTGTTGTCTTGCCGTGTAGTAAGGAATGTTAAAAGAGTTGTAAAAGTTCGCCATATTTGATTTGACATTCATATTTATTCGGTCATTCATTCATTCTTTCAAGTTATTCATGCATTCTAGTTCATTATTAATATAACTTAGTCTTGAATCACTCTATCTATTGATGAAAACCGCATTAAAATCCGCAGTTTATAAGATCTAAGTGTACAGGCACGAAAAGCGACTTTGTTTTACACTATGTGGAGACATAGGGAGACTTAATAAAATCTAATTAACACCCCATAGTAACGATCGGCGGCAGCGATCTCTCGCGTCCGGCCTTGGTCCAGGCCATGGTACGGAGCGAGAGTGCATGGGTAGCCGTCGATTCCTTCAGTGAAGCAGTTATGCTCGCAAAGAGGGAGGCGGCACACGTGAGGGAGAGGCAGTACATGCGCCCTCACGGCCGTAGCCATCGCAGAAGACGCCCTGGGCGTCGGGAATCCCAGGCTGATTCCCGGCCACCGTAGGCGCGGGCTTGCGGACGGCGAGTAATGGATAGCTCGCTGTCCGGTAAGGACCAAGCACGGGTCAACGGCGCGTTGTGTTCTACGCGCGCCACAAAGAGATGTCAGCAACAACTGATGGGGCCCGCAAGCGCCGATGCCTGCCAGGGGTGCGGGTTGTTCGAAAGAGATACCGCGGCCCTTGGCACACAGGTAACTAAGGGAACACGGGAGGGTTTTAGTCAGTAAAAGTCTGACACGCCCTCCTGCTCCACTCAGAGCGGGAGAAGTCATTTAATGATTTCCCACCCAAAATAAAAAACCCCATAGTAACTCTGATTATGTCTCGAACATCTCAACTCTCTTAAAAACCGTTAAGTCTACTTAACGGGTTTTAAGAGAGTTGGAGGTTTTAAGGAGTCCTAAACTAACTCGATAAACATCAAACCGACTGAATGAAAAGAACTTAATCCGTTCTCAGCTAAGACTTATAACTGAACTAGTTACGGCAGAACTATTAAGATAATTCAGTAATAAAAGCTAACTAAGTTTCAAAGTTTCAGCTGTTTTTCGACCAAGTTGAGCATCAATTTTATTTACAAAAAGTGAGTTCAAAAACGAAAACACGACCACTGCAAAATCACGCTCTAAAAAGTAAGAAACAAGAATGTGTTCTCATCTGAAAACGGTGGTCGAAGAGAATGTATTGTTTTGTAAGGGTAAGTGGCATTATACGGCACAAAAATGTTAGTTCATGAATTTATTCTCTACAAGGCGTCTTATTATACAATTAATGTAACATCACAAAGCCTATAACCCGGAACACATAAAATATCTTAAAACCTAATTTCATTAAGAACGAAATTATAGGTATAAAAATATATACTTCCTGTGAACAGGATTTTGAAAAAGATAATGTTTCAAAAGACCACATTTAAACAAAAAACGTAAAAAAGTTGATCATGCCGGTCAATAACTGGACAGAACTGTTTGCAGGGAAAACTATAATAAAAACTTACAACAAAACAAAAACACATTTAGGGGACACCCGGATTTGAACCGGGGACCTACCGATCTGCAGTCGATTGCTCTGCCACTGAGCTATACCCCCTATGCGCTTATATGTTAAAAACTGCTACCTCAATTATGTTTGAGGGAATCGGTCTTTGTTATTTTGGGAAGTTTCAACAAAACATTTTGATAGTTTATACAGGATGTAACAGAAACCCTATTGCTATCCTTAAGCACTAAAGATAACAGCTGGCTTAATCACTATACATAGTTTCAGCTCAAAATAAAATACTCTAAGAATTGGTAAGAAATTTTCGGTTTCATATGTTTCTTAAATTCAAATCATAACAAACGTGTCACCGCACTACGTAGGTCAATAACTTTCCACGTTACTTGCCAATATCACGATAAATCTCTTCCGAGTGATGTTTTTATTTCAATTTGAAAAGTTCGGTATCTGGTATTAAAAATTCTCATAACTTCCGAACATGTAGAGATAGGATTAAAAAACCCTTCCAATATCGTTTGATACCATCCAAAGAAGCCGTGCCCTGCTATGCATATACCCTTTTCGTTACACGTTGTAGATGTCGCTTCAAGTCCAGACAAAAAATGAGCAGGAACTAGTCCAGTCAATTTGCATAAGCAATCTACAACGTTCCCACTGCTGTGCCACAGGCCTCTTCTCTGTGAGAGGGAGTGGGCCGTAATCCACCATGCGGCCCCAGTGCGGGCTGGTAGAAGTCACACGTCTTCAAAGTTTATTTCCACGTTAATTTACGATGTTTTTCTTAACCGTTTAGAGAGCAATGGTAATGAAATTAAATACAGAAAGTAAAGTGCCAGGCTGGGTCCGAGACGCCCTGGGCGTCAGGAATCCCAGGGTGATTCCCGGCCACCGTAAGCGCGGGGTTGCGGACGGCGAGTAATGGGTAGCTCGCTGTCCGGTAAGGACCAAGCGCGGGTCGACGGCGCGTTGTGTTCCACGCGCGCCTCAAAGAGATGTCAGCACCAACTGATGGGGCCCGTAAGGGCCGATGCCTGCCAAAGGTGCGGGTTGTTCGAAAGAGATACCGCAGCCCCTGGTACACAGGCAACTGAGGGAACACGGGTGGGTTTTAGTCAGTAAAAGTCTGACACGCCCTCCCTCACCACCCATAGCGGGAGAAGTTATTTGATGATTTTCCACCCAAAAAAAACCACTGTTCAGTCAATTCATTACGTTTTATTTTCATTTTATTTCTCCGTTCACCATGTTGGTTTGATCAAACTGTAATCTCATTTAGCTAACGACCAACCAGGTCGTCCATACCTATAAATGATTCAGGATAATTTTAAATTGGATAGGCTAAACTATACCAAACATCCATTGGTTTAGTATTTTTTCGTTGCTAGGTAGCTACTGGGTAGTTTGTTTCACATGTACTACACCTTTTTAGCTCGAACATTTGCCATCGTCCATTAGTGACTACAGTCGTAATCATTATAGATTATTGTGACAGGACTCCCACGTCGCCCTACCGTCACCAAACTGCCGAAATTATGCCGGTGGGATGTTAGGCGAGGTCGAAGATGTTACATACATAAATTAAATAGGTAAAGCCATGGGCGGGAACTACGACCCCTGGGCCCGGCGGTGGCCCTAAAGTAAAGGTATTTTTGTTTTGCCTATCACTCTCTAAGTAATAACAGTTCCACAGTTCGATCGATCTGGTTAAGCTACGCTTGCCGCGGTTAGTCCGTGGATGGGTAACCATCTTTCCATACCAAGACCTCTCCGTGCCTCTTAAAGCACGTTAAGCCGCTGGTTCCAGCTGTTATTCGTGGATCTTTGACAGTCGTTACGAGTCGTCAGAAGCACGAAAGTCTGACAACCAGTCTTACCATGGGGTATCGTATTACCCAGTAACTGGGTTATGGAGGTCAAATAGGCAGTCGCTCCATGTCAAATACTGGTATTCAGCTGCATCCAGTTAGACTGGAAGCGGACGCCAACACAGCTGGGAAAAGGCTAGGCAGATAAATGATTACTGCTATGAGCCTCTATTAAGTTGCACCCTATCACCGGCGGGGAATGGCTAGCATCTTAATAGTAGGAATGGCTTTAATTTTTACAGTTTAACAAAATTCATTGCTTTATGTCCAATGGATTAGATAATATCCTTTGAAATCATTGAGATTGTGATTGATAGTGTTATACACAATAAGGGTGTCGGTTAAATCTGCGCTGTTCACTTTTTAAAAGTCTTTTTTTCTGTTACACAGGACTTTATCATAACTAGCGAAACGCTGGTTTAGTATACTGAGGGAACACGGGTGAGTATTAGTCAGTAAAAGTCTGACACGCTCTCCTTCTCCACCCAGAGCGGGAGAAGTTATTTGCTGATTTCCCACCCACAAAAAAAAAATGGATCCTTAAACCGTATGTAGGCGTAATGTTATACTTATTGTTATAAAAATATTCAATTTAGTTATCAACGAAATTACGATCTCATTATAATTATGACCATTAACATTATAACAAGATTACAAAAACAATTAGAAAAATGGAAATTAAAATGATGATTAGAATTGATGACTGATTTAACAAGGGACCTCGAAAACGTGGATCTTGTTACGTGTTTTTTCTAAATACAACTTTTCCAATACTCAATACTGGATGTATTAAGTATTGGAAAAGTTGTCTCTTGAGTCCAGAGTCACCAACTTCCAACTACAAAACCTCACAGAAGCAGATGCTCTTAACAAACTACTACAATATTTAAAGCCGGTTGCACAAGAGGCGCAACAGAGCCGCCCGTTCCGAGTAATCGAGCGTCAGCCCATTGTTCGTACTCCCTATGTAGATACAATTCAAACGCGCACGTCGGCTAGGTAACTATGGTACCTGGTTCCAACGAGAAAACATTGAACAGTAGTTTCATCTGCCATTCTAGTACATTGTACAGTATAGTATATTGTAAAATATATTAACGAAACGTATTACTCGCAACCGGCGTGCGTGTAGTGGCCTTAGTGTGAATTGGTGAAGGACCAATCGGAGCGCCACACGCGGTTGATGCGTTAGATCGAGATGGTTTTAAGAAATTCACACTAGGGCCTCAGATGTATGAACGTAAACTAGGCATAAAGACAATGTGCACGCCACGATTGCGGCGGTAAGTCCCCTCTTTGAGGAATGGCTTGAGAGGCGGCATGGCGTCCTCACCTTCTGCCTGACACAGGTCCTCACCGGACATGGCTGTTTCGGGAGGTTCCTGTTTCGGATAGGGCGGGAGGAAACGCCCGGGTGTTTCCATTGCGAAGATCGCCCAGAGGACACGGTGGAGCATACGGTGGAGGTCTGCCCGGCTTGGGCGGAGCACCGCCGTGTCCTCGTGGAGGTGATCGGCGGCGGCGATCTCTCGCGTCCGACCCTGGTCCAGGCCATGGTACGGAGCGAGAGGGCATGGCTGGCAGTCGCCTCCTTCAGCGAAGCAGTTATGCTCGCAAAGAGGGAGGCGGCGCACGTGAGGGAGATGCCGTACATGCGCCCTCACAGCCGTGGCCTTCGCAGGAGACGCCCTGGGCGTCGGGAATCCCAGGCTGATTCCCGGCCACCGTAGGCACGGGCTTGCGGACGGCGAGTAATGGGTAGCTCGCTGTCCGGTAAGGACTAAGCCCGGGTCGACGGCGCGTTGTGTTCCACGCGCGCCTCAAAGAGATGTCAGCAGCAACAGATGGGGCCCACAAGGGCCGATGCCTGCCAGAGGTGCGGGTTATTCGAAAGAGATACCGCCGCCCCTGGCACACAGGCAACTGAGGGAACACGGGTGGGTTTTAGTCAGTAAAAGTCTGACACGCCCTCCCGCTCCACCCAGAGCGGGAGAAGTTATTTGATGATTTACCAACCAAAAAAAAAAAAAAGACAATGTAAGGATCGTAGCAGGTTGCGTTCTGTAGTTTCACCTATCCGCATCTGAAAAAGGCGTGAGTGTATTTATGTATAGTACCTATATAGTCTTTGGTCCCTGGCCCTGACATCAAGAAATGGACAAATTTGAGTAACTCTAATTGGTTGAATAAGAAGGCGTGAGTATATTTATGTATAGCAGCGGTGAGGTGTAAATTTTTCTAAGAGAGAAGCCGAAGCGAAGTCGGCTTTAACTTACTGACTTATCAATAAATAATACTTACTATCATTCTAAAATTAATACAGGAATGTAAAGAATTAAATATATTAAAATTTAACAGCTAAAAACTAAATACAATATGCAATATTCCATATATATCTGTCTCTGCTATAACCCGTTGTACAGCGGCTTGCTCTCGTACATATCAAGTGGTGCCACGTGACCTAAACTGACATCATTACGAGATCGCTGTTGTATGAATTTTTAGTTCCCGATTATAACGCTTTGGCGCCGGGTTATTTTAGAACTTTGTTTTTGTTGTAATACATAGCTAAAAATAACCGTTTTTGTTGTTTGAATATTACGGTGAATTAAATACCAGTAGTGTAACTATATGTATTGACAATAGTAGCCACCTATTGACGAGCCATTTTTTAATAGCGATAGAGTTGCCGATGCGAATCCACGACGGCAAGCCGGTTTCGTGTTATATGGTGCTTTCGCCACTGATGTATAGTATATAGTCTCTGGTCTATGGCCCCGACATCAAGCAATGGACTTTGAAGAACTTTAATTGGTTGAAAACGAAGCTTTTGGCTACTTTGTCTGTATGTATTTTAAATTTTCTTTTATAATATGCGTTTTGTTTGTGCAAAATAAACAACATTTCGTTCTTCTTTCTTCAATCTAACAACTAAATGCCAGTATTTTACATGGATCAACTGTCTATCTGACCTCTGCAACCCAGTTACTGGTTAACACGATAGCCCTTGGCAAGGCTAGTTGCAAGACTTCAGGCTTGTGACGAAAAGTAACGACTGTCAAAGATCAACGAAAGACAGCCGGGACCAACTGGACGTGCTTTATAAGGCATGGAGGGATCTAGCTACGTGATGGCGTTGCTTAAACTTGAAGATCGACCCTTGCAACTGTTATTATTTAACCTCTACTTGAACTGAACAATAGAATAATAGAGTACGATGGATAATGCTTGTCTGCTGACTTCAAAAGGCTGGTTTAACACTAGTTCTGTTCGGAGAAGACGCGCTTTGTAGGGTTAATTTGAATTCTGTGAAAATCAATGTTAGAATTGTTTCCACTAGAGCTGGCCTGCATTGTGTGAGGTTTGGAAAATGGTGCTTTACTTTGAGCTACAATCAGGGGATTTTGCGTAGCATTCCCAAGCTTCATTGTGCCCTGTTGTTGGTTATGGGTCACCTAGGACTTACAATATAATTGGCAAAATGTGGATTTACTATAGTGCACCTCTGGTTAACTCTTTAATACAGGAGTGATATTAAGTTATGTTTGATAGGTTTTCTCTTACAGATTTTCCTTAATACCACTTGTGTAAAGCTAGGCAAAATAGTCAGCGGATCTTGATCCTACCAGGGTCCCTCCCTGAGCAAAGTAAAAAAAAATGAAATAAAAAAGTGTTTATTCACAGAATTTTGTTTTTTGCAGGTTAGATTTACCTCCGCCAAACTGTATAGCAGTTTGTTGGCGGACGTAGCTCCATTTTTATACAAACTTTTGATTATTAACATTAAATTATTTTTTTATAACGTACTTTCTCACCTACTTAAAACTACTCTTGAACTCCTTTTTAAAATAAACATACTTTTTTTGTAAGTTTGCGGAACATCGTAATAATTTAAAAATAAACAAACTCTAAAACAATAATAAGCGAGCCTTACGTCTCGATACTTGCAGAAAACGAATCAACGCCATCAGGAATCAGTGGTAGCCCAGTGGTAACCTCCGTGATGTACGAGTTGTAGATCGTAGGTTCGAAGTAGACAGGCGCTTCAGTTTGTGTAAATAATTTTAAGGAAAACATCGTGAGGAAACTGAAAATGTTCTTTTTTTTCTTCTTCTTTCGGTAACTGCCATCTGTCCTTTCTGGACTATTATCAGTTTGGTTGCGTGAATATAGTTGACGTTTCAGGTACAGGGGCCATCGCCACTGGTACCTCTTTATATCACTTGACCTCTCTTAAGTCGATTGACAGATTCACTGTTCTCTAGCAGTTTAACAGCCAGAGGATGTCGGTGGATGGCCAGACGATCAGCATATCGTGACATCTAGCAACCTGCACTAGGCCAGCGTGGTGGATTACGGCTCACTTTGTTCCAGTATTGGGAACTATATAGATTGATTACGAAGCAACACCATCTTAGATACTAAAAAACCCAGCCGATTGGCTAATCTTCTCATGACACCATTAGAGTAAAAAATCACTTGTCATATCATCTAAACCTTCTGCATCTCCTCGGCTTGCTTCGTTATCCAGCTTTTTGTGTTAGGTATTGCAAACACTTTTTTTATTTTATTGTAATCCATTTTAAAATCCCTTCGGTTTTTGACGGCACGTTTTTTAAATCATACGTGCGTTCCCGCATACAGATTTTGTTCGTGGATGTACTGAAAATTAAGTGGTACAGTCGTGTGTTGAATGTTTTGAGTATTTTTTCAGTTGGATCGGTTTGATTTGATATGTAACAACCCTTGGTTACTGGCGAGGTGGGAACTGCATGCAAGCATAATCAGCCTATTATGGTTGTATCTGCTAGGACACAGCCCTCGTCTCTGTGAGAAGGAGCGCGCCGTATATGTTCTTTTTTTTACTTAACTAACTAAAACAACCCGCACCCCTGGCAGGCATAGGCCCTTGTGGCCCCACCAGTTGATGCTGACATCCCTTTGAGGCGCGCGTGGAACATAACGCGCCGTCGACCTGCGCTTGGTCCTTACCGGACAGCAAACTACCCGTTACTCGCCGTCCGCAAGCCCGCGTCTACTGTGGCCGGGAATCAGCCTGGGATTTCGGACGCCTAGAGAGTCTCTTGTGGCGACAAGAGCCGTGAGGGCGCATATACTGCCTTTCCCTCACGTGCGCCGCCTCCCTCTTCGCAAGCATTACTGCTTCGCAGAAGGAGGCGACGGCTACCCATGCATTCTCGTTCCGTACCATGGCCTGGACCAGGGCCGCCACCGATCGCCTTCACAAGGACACGGTGGTGCTCCACCCAAGCCTGACAAACCTCCACAGTATGCTCCACCTTGTCTTCAGGGCAATCTACGCAGTGTATACACCCGGGCGTTTCCTCCCGCCTTATCTGAAACAGGAACCTCCCGAAAAAACCGTGTCCGGTGAGGACCTACGTCAGGTGGAAGGTGAGGATGCCGTGGCGCTTCTCAATCCACTCCTCAAAGAGGGGACTTACTGCCGCAATTGTGGCGTGCCCAGGGCCATAGATGTCACATGTCTTCGAATAATTGATTCTAGAACATGATCGTTTCCTCGCGTTTTCCTTCACCGTTTAAGAGTACTGAAATTAAATACACGAAAGCTAAGTGTCTGCCTGAATGCGAAATCGCAACCTACAATTATGAACCCCACCTAAGCCCGGTCCGATACCACTGGGCAACCACTCATGACCAACTTAATTGATTGTAATCTATCCCAAATAGTGAATAATTTAACTCTAACTTTCACTCCCCCTGGTATTATCATTTGCGGACGATCTTATACTCATTTCAGATGATCTAGAAGGACTAGAGCGCATCTTATACCACACAAAACCTTTACTAAATACCGCAGGCCTCCAAATAAACGAAACAAAAACAAACATTCTAATTAGGGACCCCATAACATCACAGCAAACAATCAACGTGACCCTCAACGGAATAAGTATACCAACAATGGACGAAATAAAATAGCTAGGCACATACACAAGCAGAAAAAGCACAGTGAATTAGAAAACGATGCCAACAGGCCACGAGAAACGCAAATCATTACTACCATTCATACTAAAGGCAAAGATGGACTGGAAGTTAGCTAGACTTATGTATCGAAGAGTTATCGTACCTTGTATGATATATGACTTAAAAGTATCGACCCAACGGGAACAGATTAAGACTCAGAAGATATGAACGAGTTATCATGAGAGACTTGATTAACCACATCAGGAATAAACTAATAATTAAGAAAATGCACCAAATCTTAGACGAAAAAACCGTAACAAAACGCATCAAGAATCACAGGATGTGCTACTTAGCACACGTCTTCAGACGGGATAAACCACACCTATTGCAGGTAGCAATGCAGTACAAGGCCAAATCTAAGAACCTCGGACGACCTATTTACCCAAGGAATGACAATCTAAAACAAGCAATGAAATACTTCGACATGGGATTCAAGTTTTGAAAGGACATGGCTGGAGAAAAAACTAAGATCAAGAAAGCGGCTAGCAATATCTACAAAAAACCAGAAACTGTCAGCTGCGAGAACTCAGAATATTACTACGAAAACAACAAAACAGAACATAGCGAAGCAACGGCATAGAAAAGAGCTAAGAAAACAATTGAACGTACCCAAGAAGCCCGACTTGAATCAACATGCCGGCGACGTCGTGAAAAGATGCCCTCCTATAAATAAATACCACCCGTCTCTCCACATGCATGATGCATATCCGGTAGGCTCGCAATCCTTTCCTATCCTATGGGCACGTCTACCTGACCATTACCGCGCCCCCCGGTCTACTTCTTGATATGCAATGGCCTCTGTAACACCATGAAGCATGAGGCTCCAGGGGCTAGTGCAAATCTTGGGGTTCATTCGATTTATCGAGTCTGGTCAAGCCACGCTGGGATCGGTGCATTTCATATTCATATTCATAACTTATTATTTTACGTGATAGATTATGTAACATAATCTATAAAACAGTAGGTGACCGGACAAAAGTAGCAGCGCCACCTACCGGGTATAATTGTGAATGTAAACCATTCAGGGACCTACTCAAACCCATAAAAAAATTATCAAAATCGGTCCACTCGCTTGGGAGGAGTTCAGTGACACACGTGCAAAAGAATTTTATATATTTAATGGTAAAATGAACATACTTACACGCAAAGAAAATGTGGCTGCCATCCCATCTTAAATACGGAGAATTTCACTACCAACCAACTTTACCTTTGACACCAGCATCTGTGCCAGATTCTAGAAAGATCCTATTCAGTGTGAAGCAGGATATTGCAACTATTTATACTCTGAAGTACCTATTGTGTTCCATGAAGCTTTAACAAATTGTCAAAGATTTTGCGCGGGATGTGAGCTTCTGGATTAAGTTTGTCTCGAAAGAACAGATGGTTTTGCCGCCGAGATATGTTTATGTGCTTTAATTTTGAGGTGCGTGCGATAAAGAACGTGGCTAAGTTACAGTTACACGGGTTAATCCATCAGGTTAAGCTACGCTAACCGGGGTTGGTTCATGGATGGGTGATCGTTTTTGTATACCGAGACACCGCCGTGCCTCGGAAATCACGGTAAGCCGGCTATCATTCCTGGATCTTTGTCAGAAAATGACAGCCAATCTTTACCAAGGGGTATCGTATTGCCCAGCATATGTGTTGTAGAGGTCAGATAAACAGTTGTTGATAAAAACTAGGTAGATTTATTTTTAATAGTTTCAAAGTGGGTTGTGCTCGCTATTTTCATTCTGAAATGCAATTATTCCGAATGGATTTTTATGCCTCCGATTCCGATAACCGATCAGTAAGTGAGTATTTATTTTTATTTGTAAACACTAGCAAAACACAGAGTTGTATGGAAAATGGAGATCTCTCTCCCTTTTCCATACAATTCTGTGTTTTGCTTTTGTCTTCCAGTAGGACAATACGGGCTAGTTAAAAGTCAATTTAGGTCTATATAACAATTAGTTTAGTAGAATTATGAAGAGCGACAGATTTGACCTTTTTGTTTCTTGTGACCCCAACCTTAGTATTGTTAAGTTCATCGTTCATAGCAATCAATCAATCAATCAATCAAAAGTCATTTATTGAAACTAGGCTGAGAGTCAGCTCTTTTTGAACGTCAAAATTACATAAGACAGTCCCCCCAAAACGCCCGCCCATCACCACTTCCTAGTGCTTTAGCTGGGAAGAAGAAGTGGCGCAACGAATTCCCCAGCAGCACAGCTGTCTGCTAAGTTAGAAGAACTTGATTCTATACAGTAGTAGGTGATTAACATTACGAAACACAAAAAAACATTAAATTTTCCTTACGTCAACTAGCACACGCCTATATACCAACAAAACATTGAAAATATAGTACTGAAGTAGAAATAAATTGAATTATACAGGCAAATAAAATAAACAATTATATGAACTAACATAATTATATAACCTGTCAGTGGGCAAGCTAATACTGGTGAAAGAACATAAACATTGTCTTGAGTTTATCATAGCGACCAAAAGCAAGTTTTTTATTAAGATTTTATAGATTTACGCTTTTAAATACGGATATTTTTTTGGTAAACTAAATGATGCTGGAAATTAACCTACATTAGCGCGGATATAAATGCTCGTTATGATTTTTGATTTTATGCAAAGCTTTTTTAGGATGAACGGAAATAAGTGAAGTTTTGGCTTAGTAAAGGAGATTCAGACACCTGTTACTATGACTGACCCTATGTTAGGGTCAGCTTCCAGTCTAACCTGGAATTTATATGAACCGACTGCTTATCTGACCTCCACAACGCAGTTACTGGGTAATACGATAAACCTTGATAAGTCTGGTTGTCAGACTTTCGGGCTTTGACTCCCGTAACGACTGTCAATGATCCATAAATGACAGCCGGGGCCAACGACATAACGTGCTCTCCGAGGCACGGCAGACCCCTCGTCTTGGTATATAAAGATGGTCACCCATCCACGGGCCAACCGCGGCAAGATTTAAAAATATTCTATAAATAAATAATAATTAACCTACACATATTAAATCACGCCATTGTTTTCTCGAATGGCTCATTCAGACATCATAGGTACACATACTCACATTTTGCCAGATAATAATATATTATAGAATCCGATGTTGGTAACAGGGAAATATTATTAAGAATTAATGCGAACACGTTCCTATTCTTTCTTTTTAACCGACTTCAAAAAAGAAGGAGGTTCTCAATTCGACTGTATTTTTATTTATTTAATTTTTTATGTTTGTTACCTTTAACTTTCGACTGGGTGAACGCATAGCATATAGATCTGATGATGCGTTTCGGAGACAGACAACGGAACTCTTTCGCATAAATATGCATTGTTTTGATCCCAAAAATGATGAAATTTCGAATTAGTGGGGTAGGTACTATAACTGAAAAGTGAAAAATAAAAAACTTTTTCCAAAAAAAAAAACCACCGACTTCCGAAAAAACACTTCAAATTCAAAAATAACTTTAATTTCGGAAGACGGTGACAAAAAATTAAAATACATATCCAAAGTCAAAAAGTTTTTATAAATATTGACATAATCCTGAACCAACCGCAGTGGTCCTGATAGACATATTCACAACGAAACCAGCCATGTTATTTTAAGATGTTTTAACATCACATAACATCCTCAGACAAACTATCTGAACCACAAGTGCTTGAATAAAACTTCACATTCACAAATAAACTTAAAGCTCAAATAAATAAACCAAAATATTTTAAAATGCACTCCACTACACTCGTGCCACGTTTTAAAATTCAAGACAATGTCTTAAACATTTCAGGACGTAAGGGACCGGATCCGGAATTACGGACCGGAATAAAATCAGGAAACAGCTCTAAGTAATATCGTGTGTATTGCAGTTTATTTTGGCGTATACGATGTAGTCGTACTGAATTCTAATGTTCTGTGTGTACTCTAAGTTTTTATTGGTCTTAAATGTGGTGTCAATTGCGTTCTTCTAGTGTAATCAGCATAAAATGTTCCCAATACTGGAACACATGCCTCCTTCTCTTTGAGAGGGAGTGGGCTGTAAACTACCACGCGGGCCCAGTGCCGGTTATTAAATTTTACATGTCTTTAATTTTTTTTAGTTCTAAGACATGTGAAATTGGTTTCAAATTTGTTTTTTTTCCGGTTTCCTCACGAAGTTTTTATTAAACGTTTTGAGAGCAGTGGTGATAAAATAATTTCCAAAAAGTAAAGCTCTTGCCTGGGTTCGATCCCACGACCTACAACTCGTAAGTCAGGGCCGTTACCATTGGGCCACCACAGCTCTCTTATATCCTTCTATTAGATTCTAATTACGTGTGATTGATTTTAATTATAGATAGAGGGGCTTGTGGCTAAGTAATATTAGCCGCACGGATCGATCGATCAGGTTAAGCTACACTTGCCACGGTTGGTCCCTGGATGGGTGACCATCTTAATATACCAAGACGTCTCCGTGCCTCGGAAAGCAAGTTAAGCCGTTGGTCTCGGCTGTCATTTGTAGATCTTTGGCAGTCGTTACGGGTCGTCAGAAGCCCGGAAGTCTGATAACCCAGTCTTTTCAAGGGGTATCGTATTACCCAGTAACTGGGTTGTGGAGGTCAGATAGGCAGTCGCTCGATGTAAAATACTGGTATTCAGCTGCATCCGGTTAGACTGGAAGACGATCCCAACATAGTTGGGAAAACTTGTAACACCTATACCTAATAAGTATCATACCATGTATATTATCTACACATGTTTTTTGCAAAATAAATGAATCTGAATCTGAATCTGAAAGGCTAGGCAGATGATGATGATTTTAATGATAGATGTAATGATTTTATTGCCAGAAGCATAAATTTATAAGCATCTAAAGCCAGCTTACAACTTTCCCACTGCTGAGAGACAGTCGACCACTCAGTGAGAAGGCCTTGGCCTTTCACCAAGCGGGACTAGTGTAGGTTGATATTCATTACCATACATATAAAGTAGGACTAAAGAACTAACTAACTAAAGAAAAAAAGAAAAATTATTTATTAGTCTCGCACAGGAATATCACAAACTTAACTACACAGCTTAACAAAAAAAAAAAATTTAAAATAAAAAAGTAAAATAAAAAGTGATGTTCCCGATATCTGTACCCGTATCCGCATCTGCGGATATCCGCGGATAATAAAAGATCCGTATTCGTACCCCTATCCGTTACATTTTTGACGGATCTTTTACGGATCTTTAACCTTATTGATAATTCCAAATTGCACTACTTAACTTCTTTGTAGACATTTTTAACTCGTACAACAAACAATAGTTATCTATGCTGCCAAGTGTCACACTAAAAACAAAAGAAAGATCCGCGCAGCGCAAGTAGAAACATGTTCTGTCCCACAAAGCGTCAAGTGGCGTCAAGTATCGTTTCAAGGTCACGCGCACCCACACCGATTGAGTAAGAAAGTTAAGATCCGTATCCGTATCCGTATCCGCGGAACTTGACGCCAATTATCCGTATCCGGATCTGTATCTGCGGATCTACATTTTTAATGATCCGGCACATCACTAATATAAACATATATTAAATCACGCCTTTATGCCATTGGGGTAGGCAAAAACTACAGAACGCCACTATTGCTACGAACCTTACATACTCTTTTTGCCTCGTTTAAGTTCATATACGCACGTGTCAGAATATCGGTGGTATATAATATAAGTGTATATATATAAAACAAGTATCAAGCTTTGAATATCAGAATGGTTACTGCTTATTTACTGTTTATGAAGATTCTTATGAATAAGGTTTGTAGGGAAAGGATTTCATGAAGTAAAGCACAGAAAGACAAGACTAGACATTTATATCAATTAGGCTTGTCAGTATTTTAATCAGAAAGCTAGTCGTCCGTTCCAAAACTAGGTCTTCATGGAGAAGAAGGACAAGAAACTCCATGGAAACAGTATTGAAGTATTTCATCAACACATCTCTTACATTGCTATGAATTATCATTATTCTACATACATTTAACTTCAACCCTTGGACCATTGTCCAAGATAACTCGGCATTATTATAACTTAATAACAATAGCTAGAATTAGATTATGAATATTCCACTTATATAATTTAACATTAGCAATATTAACAATATTATAACTTATATAACAACATTGCTATAATAAGCAACAATTATGGTATAATATCAAATTACTTAACTTACATGACATCTGGTTGATCTATTCCACACAACAACAGCACTATAGGACTAACCAACAGAACATCTTTCGAGCAACTGACCCGATAACTTCGTTACAATCCTTTTTATATCCTACTAATGTCAATTTACGTGACATCTCCCGCCATTTTGAACAAGTTTCAGATCGTCACATATTTTGGCTTAATAACTTCTAACACAGATAATAATAAACAAGGGTTACTCGTATGTAGTGAAACCACTATAAAACATTTTATGGTAATTAAGGAATTGAATAAAACTGATTTGTAATTTAAGACAATTAAAAGTATCAATATGAACTGACAATATTGTGGCAGTAATTTGAATCAGCCTATTATATTAAATAATAACAGAAAACCTAAAATATATTACAAGCATAATTAAATACTACGTAATCATTTATGGTAACAACATTTAAGTTATTTTCACAAGTCAAGACAGTTATTTTTGTAAACATGTAGTCAAATTAGGTACTTCGACATTTGTTCAAGGCTTAGTTAATGAGACAGATGACATTATCCACCAAACAATATTACACTATCAACATGAACGATCTAACACACGCCTGTTGTGAGTACGCACCTAACCTCTCTGAAGAACATCATGGCACCAATAAGGTCACTCTGTCCTCTTTGGGCGTCCATTTTATCGTTTCCACGATTCTAGTCATAATCGGGGAATAATGCTGGCAGCTTCTGAGCATTTCGTAACGGATAAATTCGGGCCTCAGAACGTGATACACAATCCAGCTTACGACTCGACTAACAAAGCAGCTTCATTCAGAAGTAAATTAATTCTATAGAAATAACTAAACTTATCAAGAAACGGTACCTAAATTCCATTTGTTTTTCAGAATAATTATTCTCAGTTTTCAGTAGATATTGAAGTACATAAGTAATTTACCAATTCTTGGAAGGATTTCAAAGTTGTTTACGTAGAAAATATTTTTCAGTTTAAATTGATATTTGATATCAAAGGGCACTAGAATCTAGAATTATGTTATTATTTGGATCAGTACTTTGTACTTCAGCTTATCTATTGTGTAAAAAACTCACCGTAAGTCGACGTTTACAGGTACATAATAATTTCGAAGCGGGATTTTATCGAGCACTGATTCTTCAAAGCACTGTGTGGCAGCGCGCACGACTGGCGCGCGCGCTGCACATCATCACACTGGAGACTCCGGTTTTTTTTTTTTTTTTTTTGGGTATGGCATCTCGCAGTTGACCTTGAGAGGCCGTGACTGCTTAACCGGGCTTTCCTGCGGTGACTTTTAGTTTTTAAGCTAAGAGCCTCCAGCCAGGGCTTACAAACTAATTACTAAACCTACAGCAACTGCGCACTGAGGGCACCCCCTGCGGGGTACGAGCCTCGGCTCAGGGAGTCACTTTTAAGGGAGGGCAGCAAGTGGGGACAGGCTGGATCAAATAATTTTTCTTATTATTAGATCATGGGGGTTTTAACTTTACTTGCACAGCTTCGGCGCGGGCTGGCACTTTTGCGGGCAAGGGACGGTTGGGGGGGGTTTCATTTACTCGGGGTCTTCGCGGGACGCGAGGACCTCGGCGGCGAGGTCGGAAGGACGGTTGTTTTTGTTTGCGAGCTGTACTGGTGGCCCTACTGCTTTCTTGTAGAATAGTGATGGGGTCATCAGGGTCGGTGGAGACTCCGGTGCGCGCCACCTGTATTTATAACTTCGGCGCTAAATGTATCGTACTGTTACAACTGTTACAACGCCTGCGCCCCGCATTTTCTGCTTCACTCCTATTGGTGGATTCATTCTACTTGTGGTGCAGATAGAACGCATATTCCACCATGTTATTTAGTATGTAAGTAGGGACAATATTTAATAAAGAATCCCTATATCTTACAAATTGGTGTTTAAATTGTTACCAGCAGTCATTCCGCCAAAGTGGTGACCCCGAACGAAGCAACCGCAACAAAGCTATGCCGAGTGACACCGAACAACCCGGTATGGAGTCAGCAAGAGCAAGCTCAGCGCAATCCCAGGATGTTTCGCTATCATCACAGCACATCGACGGTATCTCACTATCCCTGCGAGTACCACCTTTCTGGCGCGACAAACCGAGATTGTGGTTCATCAGTTTTGAAGCAGCTACTCGTGATCTCAAGAAAAACGAATCGCAGAAAGCACAGATGGTTATCGCCCAGTTACAAAAAGAAGATATTGAGCAAATATGTGACCTGTTGTATAATCCATCTCCCGATCGTCAGTACACCGTCATTAAGGATCGTCTGATTTCTGTCTACGAGGAATCAGATGGCAAGCAGCTACAGAAGCTACTCTCCGACATGGAACTAGGAGACCAGAAGCCCAGCCAATTACTTCGTCGCATGCGCAATCTCGCTCACAACAAGGTGCCTGACAACACTCTTCGGCTTATGTGGGTGAACTTGCTACCCGCACACGTCCGATCAGTGCTTGTAGTAAGCGACACTATAAGTAAAGATACGGCACTCGAAGAACTAGCCAAGCTCGCCGACAAGATGCTTGAACAAACAGCCGAAGCATCAGCAGTGTCCGTTGCATCAGTATCAACATCCCAGCAAGCACAAAACCAACCTGTAAGCATGCAGAATCTCGTCGAAGAGATAAAGAAATTGCATTTGGAGATCGCCGAACTCAAGACATCATACCGCCACGACCGTTCGCGCTCGTCGACACGGCGACACTACGGCAGCGGGCGCAACTCGCACCGAGCGCGTTCGACGTCTCGAAGTCGTTCTCGGTCAACTACGCCGGCGGCGGGACAATGTTATTATCATCGGCGATTTGGACAAAATGCAAAGCGGTGTACAACACCGTGCACTTTTAACAATAATATGAAGACGGAAAACTAAAAGAGGCGTTGGCAGTGGCGGATCCAAACGTCGACAACAAGTCTTACCGCCTATTCATCGCAGACAAGACGACATCCATGAGATTTTTGGTAGATACGGGTGCCAATATATCCGTCATACCAAAAAAGAAAGGAACCAAATCAACACCGCTACCTTATCAACTTTACGCCGCAAATAACACAATAATACCGACATACGGTGAGAAAACACTGGAGCTCGACCTTAATCTTCGCCGACCATATAAGTGGAAGTTCGTAGTCGCCGCAGTTTCGAAGCCAATTATAGGAGCAGACTTTCTCGGCTACCATAATTTACTAGTTGACTTACGAAGCCAACGACTCATCGACAATGTAACGAAGCTCACCTCCAAAGCAACTGGCCGCTATACTAGTATGCCTACCGTCTGCAGCATCAACCTACAGCAAACATTCCACGATATTCTCGCCGAATTTCCAGAAACAACCCGTCTATCTTCAATGAAACTTAACCCGAAGCATAAAGTGGAACATTTCATTGAAACAACCGGCCCACCTATACATTCCAGAGCAAGACCAATACAACCGCACCTGTATGAACGAGCTAAGAAAGAATTCGAGAACATGATCAGTCTAGGCCTGTGCAGACCCAGCAAAAGCCCTTGGTCCAGCCCATTACACATCGTTCCGAAGAAAAATGGAGACTTGCGAGCATGTGGAGACTATCGACGTCTCAATGCCGTAACGAAACCAGATCGCTATCCTGTTCCAAGAATTAAGGACTTCACGTACCAGCTCGCCGGCAAACAAATATTCACCACGCTTGATTTGAACCGAGCCTACCAACAAATGCCCGTACGTGACGAAGACGTGGAAAAGACTGCAATCATCACACCATTCGGGCTATTCGAATTCCCGAGAATGTGCCCTGGTTTGAAGAACGCAGGACAAACCTTCCAGCGATTCATTCATGAAGTACTGCGTGAACTTGACTTCGTGTACCCGTTCATCGACGATCTGTTACTAGCTTCGGAAGATGAAGAAACGCACAGACAGCACCTACGAACAGTATTAGGTAGATTGGACGAGTATGGCATAACAATAAACCCAGCTAAGTGTGTATTTGGCCAACGTGAAGTAACATTTCTCGGCTACAAAGTATCAGCAGAAGGACTTAAACCGCCTGAAGATAAGATCAAGATAATCAGTGAATATCCCAAACCAAAGAACATCGAGGAGCTACGAAGATTCTTAGGAATGCTCAACTTCTACCGAGATAGCATACCTAACGCAACTGCTATTCAAGCACCGCTCCATACATACTTGCACAACACAAAGAAGCGAGACAAAACATTAATACAGTGGAATGAGTGTACATCTCAAGCGTTTGAAAACTGCAAGAAATGTATCACAGAAACAATTTGTTTGTCGCACCCACATCACTCAGCCCCACTAGGGCTGATGTGTGACGCATCCGATCGATGTGCAGGCGCTGTTCTACAGCAACAAATCAATGGAAAATGGCAACCACTAGGCTATTTTTCAAAAAAATTCACACCGGCTCAGCAAAATTACTCAACCTACGACAGAGAACTTCAAGCAATTTACATGGCTATCAAGCACTTTAGAAAAATATTTGAAGGACGTGAACTCATAATATTCACTGACCACAAGCCACTCCAGTACGCCATCACTACCAACACCGACGCCGTCATCTACTATCTTAGCGCCGATTGTTGACAATAGTACAGTGTGTTTTCTCGACGCGCTAAGATACACTCTCTTGGATCCTTAGTGCTCAGTTCAACACCGAAAGTTGAAAATCCAGTGAATAATAAAATTTAGCCACGATATTTTCACGTCCGTGTGTCGACTTAGTGAGCTTGACGTAAGCTGTCATTCCATTTTAAGGTATGTATGCCTCAAGGTGAGATTCTTACAGGATAATTCGACAGTAGTTGTTTGAAGTTGTGACTTATTATTTAGATAATTATCTTTTATAATTGAAGTTGGTGTGTAAGTTACCTTTTATAGGAATCCTAGGTAAAACTTACGTAAGAATTTTGAATTTATGAAACATTTAGGGTTAACGTATAATCTTATTATTTATATAATTTTAGAAATGTGAAAATTTATATGTTTTGATGATGTTTGAATGTTTGTAACTCAATCACGCAAAAACGGCTGGACAGATTTATTTGAAATTCGGCACACAGATAGTTTAAAACCTGGATTAAAACACAGCATACTTTTTATCCAGAGATAACGTTCCCGTGAAATAAGATCCGACCTCCACGCGGGCGAAGCCTTTAGCAAAAGTCACTTACTCAGATAAAACTATGCCTAACAACAAGTTAAACAGTAAATTCTTGCTACTACAGCGTCCAAGGAATTATAATCAGCCTATAATTTTTCCATTACTGGGAAAAATTAAAAAAAAAAGACCAAGTCTGTCCTGCAACACACAAAATTACTATATGGCTCGGTACCAAAAACAAAGAAGTAAACAACTTTAATTTCCCCGCTTACAAAAATAACTAACTAAATATATTTCCTTTATAAACAACACAGACATAGAAATCTAACCATGTAACGTGCACCGCATTTGAGAAGCAAACTAAATTATGTGTCACAAAGCTCTCGCGGAGGGAACAGACAAACAACTTCGTTAATAGCGCAACAAGACGAAATTGTACAACACTAGAGTTCGGAGAACGCTGAATACACATCACTACTGCTCTCGAGTGCGAAGTAGGCGATAATTTAAGTGCATACAATTTTACTTGTGCTTGTAAGTAGGAACTTGACTAGTCTGACGGTAAATTGAAATATGAGGTGAGGGAAAAATCGAGATGTGGCGTAAAGTTGCCGCTACAGAAAATACACTTTAGTAAGTTTTCAATGTATTCAGTAATAAGAGTTTATTTTGGCACAAACTTATATGTAAATTCATTTAAGTTGGTTCCAAAATAAACTTATAAGAGTTCTAATGTATACCAAAGTCATCCATGTCATTGAGCTACACGATGACTGATGCATACCTGCCGTCTGCTGAGGCAGGTCAGCTCGAAGCTGCAATCGCTCTTTCTTCAAAAGGCCCTTCCAGACATGGCCCTGCATTGTTAGACTCACATAAAATTCTTATAATATAATGTTTGGACTCTAAAAGAGACCTTGACCTCTGAGTTTGTTTCGGCTTTTCTTCTCAGGGAACAGTCAGCTAGGAAATGCCGGCGCCATAAGGTTTAAAATATTAACCAACAAAATATTGACGTGTAAAAGTCTCATAAAAGATCCACTTACATAAATAAACATTTAATTTAATTTAATGGACCACATAAGTAAGATCAAAAGCACTTAAGTAGGAATGTTGTCGCACTTGCTTTTGCCATACCCGGAGGAGGTTAGGAGGGGCGCGCCATGGCAGCTCATTTATGAGATCGCTGCGGAGCGGAGCGTCACTTTACCACGCACCATCGTCGAGGCAACACCTCTCCGTCACCACGACACTTCGTGTATAAGAGTAAATAGGTATCAGCCAGAAATAATGTTGTTAAGAACATTATTTATGGACATAATTGTGTAGAATTTTCCTGTTCTATTGTTGGCTTTATGTTTATAGTGTATTGGTTTCTGCTATCATCATTTAAATGTAAACTGTGATTAATTACTCGTATTATTAAATATCATCTTGAAATTAAAGGGACATAACTAATTTAACCTGATTGTAACGTTTATGTGTGTTCTATATACCTTATTGGGAATATACGCTTCTTATGATTTACTAACTGTGTTTCTTTTAATATCAGAAGTGGGATCCGTACCTACATCGCTCACAAACATGCCGCGCAGCCGCAAACGAAGGTCAAGAAGAGAGCCATCGACAAGGTCAAGTACATCGACCTCCAGTTCGAGTAGCAGCAGCAGTGCAAATGAACGGAGGCGCAGGAAGCGACGCCGCCAGAAGAATTCCGAAACCGTGAGTCAGAATGTTTTATTATCGTCAGTGATTCCCGAATTCGACCCACTTGTAGACAGTGTAGATATGTGGATTAATGTTGTAGAGGCTAATTCTCGAGCGTTTGGATGGTCCGATAATATGATTAAGTATCAGGCCCTTCAAAAACTACGTAATACCGTGAAAACTTGGCTAGACGCTTTGCAAAAAAATGAAACCAGGTGGACCATGTGGAAGTGGAAGCAATGGCGCGAAACATTGTCAGATACCTTTCAAGTAAGAAGTGATATGTTCAGATCTCTTAAAGAACTAATTAATTCGAAACCTTCAGCAAATCAGTCGTTATACGATTTCTTTTTCAAACAAAAGTCGAAAATAGACCGCTTGCAGTTAGGGTTTCGGGATCGAGATATAATATCCATAATCGTTGGTTCAATAGGTGATAAAAACATAAGTATAGCTGCCGAAGCAGGCAATTTTAAATATTGTGACGACTTAGCCGCCTTTTTACACGGTAAAATCCAGTTACCTGCAGTGAATGAGATTCCTTCTAAAAACGCATTGCCACCCAAACATTTTTCTCGTCCGTTACAACCCGGGTACCAAAATGCTATAAGTAAATCTGACATCAAAGTTGAACCTTCAGTCAGCAATAATAGTGTACCAAACCATACCTGCTACTGATGTGGAGAAGTAGGTCACAGAAGAAATAATTGTACTGTCAAAGACGATGTGAGGTGTACTTTTTGCAAAAAGTTAGGGCATTTAGAGGCAGCCTGTCACGCCAAGTTAAAGTCGAAAGTCGAGAAAAATGTTGAAGTGAAAATGATCTCTGATCCAAAAATGAAACAAAAGTTTTACAAACCGATTTTAATAAACAACCAGGAATGTAGTGCATTTTTTGATATGGGCAGCGACTGCTCCTTAATTACATTTGCGTTAGTAAACCAGTTTAAGTTGCAACCTTTCTCTTTGAATAATCCTGTTAATTTAGTGGGGTTTACTAATGAGATAACCGCTACAGTAACTAAGGCTGTCTCAGTTAAGCTCAAAGTCGATTCTGTGGAATTAA
Organism: Polymixis lichenea; assembly: GCA_949091785.1. NCBI lineage: Eukaryota > Metazoa > Arthropoda > Insecta > Lepidoptera > Noctuidae > Polymixis > Polymixis lichenea. Next base: position 19,755,702 of record OX420948.1, on the reverse strand, counting down.
TTATTACATTATACGTGATTGATGCTCTATCTAGCTGTAATATTTTGATATGAAGAAATTTTACTGAACATAAAAATATAATGTATGTTCGTGTGGGAGAAATGTTAACTTTTCAATCAGCTCGAGCATTGAATGTGTGCAGTATTAATGTTACTAATAACGTGAAATGTGAATACGAATTAGCACTAAATAAAATATTATTAAAATACCCCCAATCCTTTGCCCAAGATTTATCGAATTTGGGAAACACATCGTGTGTTGAATTAGAGATAGAATTAACATCTAATAAACCTATTTATCAACGACCATATAGGATGTCCGAGTCGGAAAGAGCTATCACTCGTGAATTGGTAGAGGATCTTTTAAAATATGGGATTATTCAAAACAGTAGGTCAGCATATGCTAGCCCAGCTCTTTTGGTTGACAAAGCATCTGGGGCTAAAAGGTTATGCGTAGACTATAGACAGCTAAATAAAATAACTGTTAAAGAGAAATACCCTATGCCCATGATTGAGGACCTCATTGACAGATTGCAGGGATGTAAATTCTTTACTTCTTTGGATCTCAAAAGTGGCTATCATCAAATAAGCATCAAATCTGAAGATGTGCACAAAACTGCATTCATAACAAGTGATGGTCATTTTGAATTTTTGAGGATGCCTTTTGGAGTATGTAATGGGCCAGCGGTTTTTCAAAGACTAATGAATACAGTTTTGGGCAATCTACGATTTGGAAGGGTAATATGTTACATGGATGACATCTTAATCGCTACGAAAACTATAGAAGAAAATATGGCTTGCTTAGAAAAAGTATTAGATATTTTTGTTAAAAATGGGTTAACGATCAATTTAGACAAATGCTTCTTTTTCAAAGATCAAATTACGTTTTTAGGCTATGATATTTCCGAAAAAGGCATCACTCCGAGTGCCCGTAAGCTAGAAGCTATTTCTAAATACCCAACTCCGAAGTCAGTTCATCAACTAAGACAATTTTTAGGGTTAATTAATTATTTTCGAAAATTTATTAAGAACTGTGCACTTCTCTGTAAACCATTGACTAGTTTATTAAAAAAGGGTGCGATTTGGCAATGGGGGTCTCAACAAGATCAGGCTGTAGCATGGGTGAAAGATGCGTTGGTTAAAAATACGGTACTCAGCGTATTTGACCCTAAATTACCCATAAATTTGTATACGGATGCCAGTCGTGATGGCATAGGATGTATTTTGACACAGGTAACTAATAGCGGTGACAAACCTGTTTATTTTTATAGTCGTCAAACAAGTGATGATGAAAAAAAATACCATTCATTCGAATTGGAGCTTCTAGCAATTGTTTCCGGTTTACAAAAGTTTAGGCATTATTTATTAGGGACGAGTTTTAAAATTACAACCGATTGCAATGCAGTACGTCATGCCTTAATTAAAAAGGAGATAATTCCGAATAAGTAGATGGGTATTATATACACAGGATTTTACATTCGAAGTAGTCCACAGGGCCGGATCACAGATGCAACACGTTGACGCATTAAGTAGGAACCCGATTCGTACTTTCAATAATGTGTCTGATGAGGTAAATATTAACTCAATTACTGAAGGCGATTGGTTGCTAGCGGTTCAATTGCAAGACCCCAGTATATGTAGTATTAGGGACATATTACAGTCGGGTGAGGCAGATTCGAATAAAAATGTATTTAACGAATACGAATTGTTAGGAAACAAAGTTTATCGTAGAACTGAATTTGGCAGGCGTTGGTTAGTACCAAAGAAATGTATATGGTATGTTATTCGTGCTAACCATGATGATGTTGGACATTTCGCAGTAGACAAAACTATTGAGAGAATCAAGTCGAAATATTGGTTCCCTCGTTTAAAGAAAACCGTTTCGAAATATATTAAAAATTGCTTGAATTGTATCTATTACAAGAACGTTCACGGTAAAAAACCAGGCAAGTTGCACCCAATCCCAAAATTTGCTAGACCATTCCACACACTTCACGTTGATCACCTTGGTCCATTTGTTAAAACTACGCAGCAAAATAGTTATATCTTAGTGATAGTTGACTCGTTTACCAAATTCGTTTTTATTTCTGCTGTAAAAAACACTAAAAGCAAAGTGGTTACTAATGAATTAAATAAAATATTTAAAGTATTCGGAACTCCAAAACGCCTAATTTGTGATGCTGGTAGTGCTTTTACATCCAAATTATTCACCAATTATTGCAAAGACAATAACATTAGGCTCCATATAATTGCTACTGCTGTTCCGCGCTCAAATGGCCAAGTCGAGCGCTATAATCAGACAATTTTAGAAGCATTGCGTAGTATGAGTGCTGATACTGATAATAATAAGTGGGATCAGCACATAACTAGCATACAACAAGGTATTAACGGCACAATTAATAAAACCACGTCTGCCGTGCCGAGTGAGGTATTTTTTGGGTTTAGAATTCGTATGAATAATGACGCGATCACTGATGATAATAACGAGCATTCTATTGACGTCACTGCGTTAAGAAATAAGGTCGATGCAAATATAAAGAGTAATGCTGAACGACAAAAGGCATCCTTTGACTCTAGAAGAAAAGAGGCTCCTATTTACAAGGTTGGAGACTTGGTGGTACTCAAAATTCCAAGTCACACAAATGATGGGCAAAGCACGAAACTCTTGCCTCTGTACAAGGGGCCCTTTCAAGTGACGAGCATCCTGGGGCACGATAGATACCAAGTGGCGGACCTGAGGGGAGCTGAAAGATCTTCCAGAAGGTACGATGGTGTTGCCTGCGTGGAGAATATGAAGCCCTGGATCCGCGTCGCTGAAGTACCGGATGTTGTCGAAAATGCATAAGTACCTAAAAGTGGCAATAAGGTAAATTTTATAATATTAACGTACCTATTCAATTGTTTTATTTGTGTCCTTTCAGATTTTAATTTTACATCCGAATAACTGTTATCATTCATGTGGTCCAATGCATTCGCTTTAAACATTATGGATGTTTGTAGGGTGTTCAGTCTCTGGTCAATAAGCAACAGGCATCCGTAGTGAACGCTGTTGTAGTGTTGGTGGTGATACTCGACTAGATTGATACTGAGTGAACATTGATCTAGTTCAAGCCACATACAGTATGAGCATGTTAACCGTGTTGGCATAGCATGCTCTAATCTGTTCGAACACCTTACCTACAGTCCGATGTTAAAGCAGGTTGAATATGTTTGTACTAAGTTAAAATACAGCTTAAGCTAAGTAATTGTTGTATGTTTCAGCTTCTACATTGGACCAAAACGCTGTTCGAGGACGAACGCGTGAGCAGGACGGCCGGATGTTGTCGCACTTGCTTTTGCCATACCCGGAGGAGGTTAGGAGGGGCGCGCCATGGCAGCTCATTTATGAGATCGCTGCGGAGCGGAGCGTCACTCCCCGCCGCCCCCGGTGTTCATCCAGGACAAGGGGAAGTGGACCGATGTGTCCAAATGGTGTTCGGAGGCTCGCATAGCCTACACCAGCGCCCGATCGACCCTTCAGGGTATCAAAGTGACGGTCCCTACGTCGCGCGACTACAGGGACCTCACAAAAATGTTAAGGTATAGAGGTGTGTCCTTTCACACCTACGCACTACCAGAGGACAGGCAATTACGGGTTGTCATTAAACGCATACCAACCGAAATTGCGACCGAGGAGATCAAGGCCGACCTTGAGCTCCAAGGAGTCCCCATATTAGAGGTGCACCGCATGCACCGAGCCCGTCGCGGAGTGCCCTTCGACATGGTGCTCGTAGTGTGCCCTCCTTCTGAGGGACACAACCCTATATTCCAGATCAAGACGGTTTGCCACTTGTCTGGATTAAAAATCGAAAAACCGCGTAAATCCGGGATTATCGGGCAATGTCACCGTTGCCAGCTATACGGTCACGCACAGTCACACTGTAACGCGAAACCCAGGTGCGTCAAGTGCCTAGGGGATCACGGCACAGCCGACTGTGCCCGGCCAAAGGACCGTGCCCTCTGCACGGAACCTCCGGCATGCGTTCTTTGTGGTGAAACCGGTCACCCCGCGAACTACAGAGGGTGCTCGAAAGCACCCAAATCCTCTTCTCCCAAACTGGCGAAGCGTGCCGACGCCCGCCAGCAGAGGGAAGCCCCTTCGTCCAAACTCCCGGACAGGCTCAGCCCCCAGAGGCCGAGTCCCTGGAACCAGCTTAACCATCAGCAGGCATTCCCTGCGATGGCATCCGCTAGGCCCACTCCCGCCCCCATCCCTCCGCTCAGGGACCCGCGTACCGGCGCCCCCGCGCCCTCTACCTCGCCCCCCCGCGTTTCCGTACCCGCCGCCGTCGCGACCCCCGCGACGCTCCCAGCCGCGCTCCCCGCAGCCGCAGTTGGGCAAACCGCTGGCCCCGCGACCAGCATAAACGGCGCCTCAGTGTTCAACACACTGAACAGTATTTTTCTCCGTTTCTGTACCCCCCGTGCCTACCGCATGGCACAGGAGGTACAAGCAGCCGTTAACGAAAAAGACATCGCGAAGGTCTTTTTCATCTACGAAGCGTATCCCGATGTTACGCAAGCCCTCGTCCAATTTAACAACGCAAAATGAATAATACGGCCCCCGCGAGACTAAAACCCCGATCCCTAAAGCTAGGAACTTTTAACGCCAACGGTTTACTAACCCAACGTGATGAGATCGCCCAGTTCCTCCGCGACCATCAAATTGACATATTATTAGTACAAGAGTCATTCTTAAAACCCTACAACCGCGACCCGAAAATTGCAAACTATCGTATAGTGCGCAACGACAGGTCGCGTTGTCATAAGGGTGGAACACTCATCTACTATAAAAGGTCATTACACTGCATCCCTATGGATCCCCCCACCCTCAACCGATTAGAAGTTTCAGTCTGTCGACTGGGCCTGACGGGTCATCAACCCGTCACGATAGTCTCAGCCTACCTTCCTCCCACTCCCCAACCGGAAGATTTCAGTCAAATCTCCGATGACATTTCCGCCCTGTTAGGCATGAGTGACTCTGTTATCATAGCAGGCGATCTCAATGCAAAACACCCCGCTTGGAATAGTTCCAGACAAACGACTAGAGGAAAACGCCTGTATGACCTCTGTTCCTCCTTAGTCTTTGATGTCGTCGCCCCGATGACTCCAACTCACTTTCCCCACGATGTAAATCACAGGCCCGATGTACTCGACATTGCCATTCTGAAGCGAATCAACTTAAGGTTGGATTCCATAGAAGCAATAAACGAGCTCACCTCTGACCATCGTCCGGTCGTCTTGCATCTGGCCCCGCGAACGGGTCTCCCAGATACAGACCAACTCCCCCGCACCAAAGTGGTAACGGACTGGAGGCGAGTAAGCGATTCGCTGAAAACCAACACATCCCCCCACTTGAATTCCATACCCGACCATTTCGACTCTGTCGCCGACACAACGGCTGCGATCGACTCATTCACGGGTCACGTACAATCTGTCCTGAACGATTGTTCAAGGGAAATTCCTGAGGTGGAAGACCACCGATGGAAGTTGCCGGACGATGTACGCGAACTGCTAAATGAGAAGAACGCAGCTGTTCGTGCCTACAGCAATTTTCCTTGCGATGCGAACAAGGCTCACATGCGCTATTTGCAGAGGTCTGTGAAGACGCGCATGAAAGAGCTTCGTGACGCTGGCTGGGACAAAATGCTGAGCGAGTTAGAGCCGACTCATCTAGCCTTCTGGCAACTTCAGAGGAATCTCAAATCCCGAGAAGTCTCCTCCATGCCCCCCCTGACCAGGCCTGACGGCACAGTCGCATTCGACGACATCGACAAGGCCGAATGCCTTGCCGAGAGCCTCGAAGCCCAGTGCACGCCCAGTTCTCTGCCAGTAGACCAGGCACACCTCGATGAGGTGGACGCCGAAGTTGAACGCAGAGCCTCCCTCCCGCCCGTCGAAGACCCTGATGATCCATTACCTCTCGTCACCCCGGACGAAGTTCACGAGATCATCAAAGGTCTGAAACCCCGCAAGGCCCCCGGCGCGGACGGAATCACCAATAGGGTGCTCCAGATGCTGCCCGCTCACATGATCATGCTCTTGACCACCATCTTCAATGGTGCCCTGAGCAACAACATCTTCCCGCAGGCGTGGAAGCAAGCCACGGTCATCGGCATTCCAAAACTTGGCAAGCCCAAGTCCGAGCCCACGAGCTACCGCCCCATCAGTTTACTGAATTCGCTCGGTAAAATCTACGAGAGACTTATTTATAAGCGACTCAGAAATTTTGCCGAGACGAAAGGCCTCATTCCCGACGAGCAGTTTGGTTTTAGAACCCAACACTCGTGCGTGCAACAGGTCCACCGCATCGTAGAAGACATAAGCGCTGGTTTCCAGCGCGGCTCTATGACCGGTGCAGTATACTTCGATATAGCGAAAGCTTTCGACAAAGTCTGGCACAACGGCTTATTATATAAGCTGTACAAACTCGGCGTGCCTGACCGTCTCGTACTCATCCTTCGAGACTTTTTGTCGAACCGCACCTTTCGCTATCGCATAGAGGGAGCGATTTCCTCCCCCCACCCCATACGCGCCGGCGTCCCTCAAGGCGCCGTGCTTTCCCCTCTCATTTTCACGCTATTTACTAGCGATATCCCCAAGCGTAGACTGGCAAAGTTGGCACTGTTCGCAGACGACACAGCCATTTACTACGCTGGGGTCAGTCAGGATGCGATATCCACCAGACTCCAGACCGCAGTCAATGTTCTTGGCGCGTGGTTTAGAAAATGGAGGATCGAAGTCAATCCCGATAAAAGTCAAGCGGTTCTCTTCTCGAAACCGCGACACAGACCCGACCCCCCCCGGCCCATCTCCATGTTTGGCAAGCCTATCCCTTGGGAGAAGCAAGCCAAATATCTAGGAGTGATCATGGATCAGCACCTCTCCTTCTATAAGCACATTATGAAGGCGCGCTCACGCGCCGCCTTCGCTCTTGGAAGGCTGCATTCTGTTCTGAACGCACGTAGCAAGTTGTCACTCAAGTGCAAGTTGCGAATATACACGACGTGCATAAGGCCAATCATGACTTACGCTAGTGCAGTCTTTGCACACACGAAGCCCCGATACATCCATAGGATGCAGGCACTACAAAACCGTTTCCTCCGTCAAGCCACAGGCTCGCCCTGGTATGTTAGGAACGAGATCCTCCATCTCGACCTTAAAATCCCCACTGTAGCCCAATTCTTAAAACGAATTTCAAAGCGTTTCTTTGAATCCGCCGCGCAACACCGCAATCCATTGATTGCGAAGGCCGCTAGTTATGTCCCCAGTAAAATCAGTCGTATTCGCCGGCCGCGACATGTCCTCTCCGACCCTGATGACCCCATCACTCTTCTTCAAGAAAGCAGTAGGGCCACCAGCACAGCACACAAAAACAGACCGTGTTTCCGACCTCGCCGCCGAGGTCCTCGCGCCTCGCGAAGACCCCGAGTAAACGATTCCTCCCCCAACCGTCCCTTGCCCGCAGAAGTGCCAGCCCGCGCCGAAGCTGAGCAAGTAGAGTTAAAATCCCCATGATTAATAATAAAGAAATTATTGATCCAGCCTGTCCCCACTTGCTGCCCTCCCTAAAAGTGACTCCCTGAGCCGAGGCTCGTACCCCGCAGGGGGTGCCCTCAGTGCGCAGTTGCTGTAGGTTTTAGTAAATTAGTTTGTAAGCCCTGGCTGGAGGCTCTTAGCCTAAAAACTAAAAGTCCCCGCAGGAAAGCCCGGTTAAGTAGTTACGGCCTCTCAAGGTCAACTACGAGATGCCCTTACCAAAAAAAAAAAAAAAAAAAAAAAAAAAGGAGCGTCACTTTACCACGCACCATCGTCGAGGCAACACCTCTCCGTGACCACGACACTTCGTGTATAAGAGTAAATAGGTATCAGCCAGAAATAATGTTGTTAAGAACATTATTTATGGACATAATTGTGTAGAATTTTCCTGTTCTATTGTTGGCTTTATGTTTATAGTGTATTGGTTTCTGCTATCATCATTTAAATGTAAACTGTGATTAATTACTCGTATTATTAAATATCATCTTGAAATTAAAGGGACATAACTAATTTAACCTGATTGTAACGTTTATGTGTGTTCTATATACCTTATTGGGAATATACGCTTCTTATGATTTACTAACTGTGTTTCTTTTAATAGGAACTTAGTTAGAAGAAACAACAAATAAACTACAACGGGTATAAGCGAAACATAAACTGCTTTTTGTGGGTGCGTGTATATAGTCTTTATGTGTGTGTGTGTACGGAGAGAAATCAAATGCGGAATAGATTGGAATATGTACTTTACTTTACGAAAGGATTTACATAAGCAATTTGGTATTAAGATCGTAAGCGCGTCTATAGGCTATGGTGTCTGCGGGCTAACTGTCGGTCGCCGGGCACTGCGCATTTAACTCGAATACAAAATGAAGCGTCAGCGCCCACCACACTACTCTTCCCTTTTTTTTTTTTTTTTAAAAAAAGTTACAAAATGCTATCATCATTCTAAAATCGAATATGTAACAAAATAACATCACCAAACACATTTCTGACTAACAGTACTACAAGTTACAAAGAATTTGCTTAAACACATAGAGTTAGTAGTACATATATATCGATGCTTATACATCATTTAGATTCTATAAACTATGTCGTAATCTGATATCTGTGCGCCTTTGCGCAACTTACAATGTACACTTTAAACAATATTGTGACTACTGTATGAAAATTTTAAGTTTTATCATCACGCTACGATTACAAAAGGGTATCAGCAGTATGTGTCTGTTTATTACAAAAGTCTTTTCACTTATTTCTAACATGAAAATACAATTAGTGTTTTGTTAAAACTGCAAGAACACACATTAAAAAAAACTCTTATATAACCACGAAATAACCTTAATACTACAATTTAAGGGTAGTCACCATGACGAACTACTCTGCAAAAATAAATTGGCACCCCTGAGAGTCCACAGTATTCGTCATGATGACGCCAAATAAAAATACATTCACACCTGGGTTTTACACTTACACTATTACACACATTGATGAATTAGAAAATTACACATATGTACTACGCATCATTTGACTTGAATGGACGTTGGATGTTTTCTGAGCCGATTATCTTAATAGACAACTTTGGGATTTGGCGATATTTGTGGTGGTTGCACAGGTTCCACCTTTATAGTCGGTATGACTATTGGGCTGGCCACCATTTCTTTCTTTAACCATTTCCGTACACCTTTCATGCACCTTCGTTTTCCTGTGTAGATTATAACTATGGCTAATAGCGTTATCGTTACTATCATTATGATACCAATAATATTTAATTTAGCGTCCACCTGTGCTACGTTTGTGAAGTTCTCGTTAACAATCACATTTTCCTTTGTCTGATTGGAACCCATTTTCACAATAATGTAGTTGTACTAAAATGTGTAAGGTTGTCGACTAGTGTCTTAGATGTACTGACAAATATATTTTTAGTGACATTCTTTGTACGAGTATTTGACCTCAATTTAGTTACTGCTAATTTAACGATATTTTAATGGTCTTTTGCTTACTCGACCAGTTCGCGTTGTATATGTTTCGCTACTGGGTTTGCTCGTTTGAAAAGTTACTTTTTTCGGTTTTCTATCTTTTAAAATGTCAGTTTTATCCGTTATCTGTTTATCATAATTCTCCGATGGCGATTCATTTTCTATCAATATATATGCTGGTTTTAAACGGTCTATAGATACATTAGTTTGTCTGTCTGGCAACTGTACATGGTATACTTTATCATTTCTGCTGATGACGCGATATGGTCCATCATACGGAGATTGTAATGGTTTCCGTACTGCGTCATTCCTAATGAATACATAATCGCTAGTGCATAAATCTTTGTGTACAAAAATCTTGTGGGGTGACTTGTTTTCCCTACCGCACGGCTTTATTCCATCTATAACGTCCTTTAATTTTTTTACAAAACTGTTATCATCGTAGGATTTCACATTACTGGCGTCGTAAAAGTCACCTGGTAACCTAATATTGCTACCATACAACATTTGAGCTGCGGTTACGCCTGTGTCAGACCTAATAGTTGTGCGTAAACCTAACATTACCGTTGCCAACTCGTCTACCCAGCTTTTGCTATCTAAACGTGCTTTTAACGCAGATTTTAATGATCTATGCCATCGTTCTACCGCTCCATTGCATTGAGGATGATAAGGAGTGGTACGCGTTTTTTGAATTCCCATTAACAACATTAGCTCTTTAAATAAATTACTTTCAAATTGTTTTCCCTGATCACTTGTGAGCTTTACTGGACAGCCATAACGACTAATCCAACCGTCATATAACGTTTTGGCTACTACTTCTGCAGTTATTTCTTTTATCGGATACGCCTCTGGCCAACGCGTGAATCTATCTATGATTGTTAAACAATATCTAAATCCTTCAGGTGACGTTGGTAAAGGTCCTACAATGTCTATATGAATATGTTCAAAACGCTTACTACTCTCAAAAGTCCTCAAATCTGAACTAGTATGTTTTTGAACTTTCGCTTTTTGACATCTAATGCAAGTTTTTGCCCAATTACCAACATCCTTATTCATGTTTGGCCAAAAATACCTATTACTAACTAATTTCCTACTTGTCTTAATACCTGGATGGCTCAAATTATGTATCGAATCGAAGGCTAAACGTCGGAATTTTCCAGTCAGGTACGGACGTGCGGTATCGGATGACATTTCGCACACTACGTGCTTATCCGTTCCAAATAGAATAACACGTTTCAACAACACGTTGTTATTGTCATTTGAATCTCTTTGCATTTTTGCAAGCTCGACGTCCGTTTCCTGCGCAGCTGCAAGTTCTGAGAAATCTAGCATCGTGGGACACGATATAGTTGATACTCTAGATAAAGCATCTGCAACTATGTTATCGTTCCCTTCAATGTGCCTTATGTCTGTACTAAATTCGCTAATGAACATAATTTGCCTAGCTCGACGCGACGTTTCCCTATTCGTACCTGTTTTATTAAATGCAAAAGTTAAGGGCTTATGATCTGTAAATATAATCAACTCTTGACCTTCAACCATATTACGAAAGTGAATTATAGCCAAATAAATTCCTAATAGTTCTCTATCATAGGTGCTATATTTAATTTGAGCATCTATCAACTTTTTAGAATAATAACCCAATGGTTTCCACTCGTTATTAACGTTTTGCTGTAATACTGCACCTACACAAGTGTCTGACGCATCGGTCATCAATGCCAAAGGAGTATCTGTCATTGGATACGATAACAAAACTACATTTCTTAGGTCTTCTTTGCATTGTTCGAAATTGCGTTCGGCGTCTTCTGTCCAGTTAATTTTAGTTTTATCTTTACGCCTAGAATTTCCCAAGTACTTGTTTAACTCTGTTTGGTGATCAGCTGAGTGAGGAATACTTGCTCTATAAAAATTCAACATTCCCAAAAACCTTCTTAGTTCCTCAATAGTTTGTGGTTTGGGGAAATCTAAAATAGCTTGAACCTTATCTTCTAGGGGTCTAATTCCCTCTACGGATACTTCGTATCCTAAAAATTCTAATTTTTGTTTACCAAAACTGCATTTAGAGAAATTAATAGTTATGCCATATTCATTGAATCGTTCAAAAACTTTTTCTAAGTGCTGTTTATGCTGCGTTTCATTGTCTGACGCTATTATTACGTCATCAATATAATTAAATAAAAAATCTAAACCTTGTAAAACATTATTATGCATGAAACGCTGAAAAGTTTGTGCCGCATTGCGTAATCCGAAAGGCATGCGCATGAATTCATATGTACCAAAAGGTGTTATCACAGCAGTTTTTTCAATGTCATTTTCCGCGACAGGTATACAATTGTATGCACGATTTATATCTAATTTAGAAAAAATCTTCTTATTTGCCAAAATGTACGTAAAATCATGAAGACGGGGCACGGGGTAGCGATCCGGTTTAGTGATCGCATTTAAACGTCTATAATCACCACATGGCCTAATATTACCGTCCTTCTTGGGTACTACGTGCAAGGGACTTGCCCAAGCGCTATGGCTCGGCCTACAGATCCCAAGCTCTTGCATAACCCTAAATTCATTTTTGGCTTTTACATACCTGTCCGGTGGAAGCTGTCTGGCTCGCGCGTGCACTGGAGAACCTGTTGTCTCTATGTGATGACAAACGCCATGTTTAGGTGTCTCCTTATATGAAACAGGCTTAGTTAGATCTGGGAACTTACTCAATAACTCGTAATAGTGGCAATTATCAACAATGGTTTTTACAGTGGGCTCAGTCGAACTAGAGAGATTTCCTCTCGTGCTTAAATTAGTAACCTCATCGACTAGCCTTCGTCCGTTCAAGTCAATTAATAACTTATGCTTAGCTAAGAAGTCAGCACCTAATATTGGTTGCTGTACGTCCGCTATCGTAAATAACCAACGGAACGCTCTTCTAAGATTTAAGTCTAGTTCTAAAATATGTGTACCGTACGTAGTAATCTCGGTACCGTTCGCAGCGTACAACTTATAATTAGCACTATTTGCGTTAGCACTTTTAAATACGGCCTTGCGAGGTAGAACAGACACATTTGCACCACTATCCACTAAAAAGTTCAAACCTGAATTCCTGTCCCGGACACATAGACGGTGATTGACGTGCGCGCGGTCACAGCCTCCCGTCGCTGACTGCACCGACTCTAGTTTTCCGATGGCTTGGCGTCTTTCTTCTTCCAGTTGCACGGTTGAACACACTTATTCGCCTTGTTGCGGAACTTGAAGTGGTATCTACACAACCAGTTGGGGTCGTCGTCAGGTGCTCTCTCATTTCTAGACCTGGAACTTGATCTGGATCGAAATCTTCTGGACCCGTAACTTCTCGAGCGCCCTCTGGAACTGTTCTCGATCTTGCTTAATCTGTCGCTTAGCTTATTTATTTCTGCTATCACTAAATTATCTTTGTCCGATTGTCCTGGTTTTTCCTTAACGCTTGAAACGCTGTGAATCGGGGTGATAGTCTCAGCGACCTTGTCTGCGATCGGCGCCAATTTCTCCATGTCTTCCTCATCCGTCACTGCCAAAACGCCACGTACCGATGGTGGTAAATGATTTTTCCACATTACCTTGAGTGTTTCGTCGGTAACTTTTCCTCTGGCTAGGTCTCGCATTTTTCGTAGGAGGTGCGATGGCTGCTGATCGCCTAGCTCCATTTCTCCAATCAACTTCTTGATTTGACGTTCTGCTGACTCTTTGTAGACCGAAATAAGCTTGTTTTTTAAAGCCTCATATTTCTTTTCTTTCGGCGGATCTAGTAAGATATCCGCGACTTGCTCGGTGACTTCCAGGTTCAGTTTCGATAATAAAATCCGATACTTGGAATCGTCGGACATCTTCTGTGGATTTATGATCGCCTCTGCTTTGACGAACCATAATTCCGGTGCCCTTGGCCAAAAATCTTCGATCTTGTCAGTTATGGAGACAGGTGAGAGGACAAATTCATCGGTGGACAGTTTTGCTTCCATTTTTGTTCACGGATACGGATGGATATGGGCGAAAGTATAACCGTATAGACGCGAGTTGAGTTGCCCGTTCCCTCGACGTACACACTTTAAAGTCACGTCACACTTTAATCACGACACTTTTTAGATCACGTCCGGTTTTAGATCTCGTCGGGGTCACCAATTTTGTGGGTGCGTGTATATAGTCTTTATGTGTGTGTGTGTACGGAGAGAAATCAAATGCGGAATAGATTGGAATATGTACTTTACTTTACGAAAGGATTTACATAAGCAATTTGGTATTAAGATCGTAAGCGCGTCTATAGGCTATGGTGTCTGCGGGCTAACTGTCGGTCGCCGGGCACTGCGCATTTAACTCGAATACAAAATGAAGCGTCAGCGCCCACCACATGCTTATAAAGTAATGGAGGAATGTTTTTACATTAATACAGGTTGTTTCTAATGAACACGAGGAAGATAAATAAAGAGTAACTAAGGAGTTTCTTGCTCGTTATTGTTGATTAATGAAACACTTTATTGTACGCCATATAAATAAAAAAAGATAAACATATTAAAACTAGTGTTTAATGTTCAGTCTTATTGCACACTAGCTTCTGCCGGCAACTTTGTCCATGTCAAAGTTTGGCCCCCGACCCACCGCATCTCCCTCCCGCCCGCGCTATTTTGCTCGGCTCCTAAGGTCACTGCGTGATGTTAAATAACAACCTTCACCAAAAATTTGACTATCAAATGCAAAAAGAATTATATTATACAGGTTCAAATTAAATTAGCAGACATATTTAACCCATGTGTTGGATAACGATATTGAAATGTAATGATATCAAAAAAAGCTTTTTTTTCGTCTTTTCAGTTTTAGTCAAAACTTTAAATGACACTTGTACTGTCACATGTACTTATGTGGTATGTACCTACATACATTATGGCAACTAAATGGCTGCCATGTTATGATTTTTGGACATTTGTAAAAAAATCTAAGTTCCATGTAAAATTTGCTGACCGATTACGGGCATTGAACTTCGCCCATCGAATGGTGATACATAAAAAATGTAAATATTTTTTTGTTTTTAATCAAAATCAAAATCAAAAATCAAAAAGTCATTTATTCAAACTAGGCTGAGAGTCAGCTCTTTTTGAACTTAAAAATTACATAAGATAGTCCCCCCAAAACGCCCGCCCTTCGCCACTTCCTAGTGCTTTAGCTGGGAAGAAGAAGTGGCGCAACAAACTCCCCAGCAGCACAGCTGTCTGTTTCATTAGTTTTCAATGTCGAAACTCCAACAAGTGGGTAATATATTGCCAGCTAATTTAATTTGACTCTGTTTAGATGGCGATCTCTTACAGACTACCTTCAAATGAACTGAATGAAAGAACCGGCCGACTTAGAATATAAGGTTTGAAACGAGCTTCAAGTTTCTGGCTGTAACTGTTGCTGTACTGACTAACTTCGTGACTTGATCCAAAGCTGTAAATGGACCCGTCCAAATAAAAGCTTTGACTTTGCGCATAGTCGAATTCAAACCGACTTTTAAAACCAGTTTGGCTGTGCGGTGAGTGAAATTTCAATCCAAAGCGGCTCAAGCATTGGTGTTCCCACTATATTGGAAATATAGCGATTTTTTCGAATATATAGCGAAGTCGAAATCTCGGTATTTCAATCAGGCACGCGATTCAATTTTGATTTAGTTTTCAATATGTGAACCAGCAGAGATCGCAACGCTCCAGACTATGTAATACAAATATTTTAAATACCCGTCAGTGAAGGATTTGTCAACTTTTCAAACAAATTACTTTTGATTTTCATATCATCAACTTCGATACAAAATATAGCAGAAAAATGATATCAGAAAATCCCAATCCATAATTTAGGTTATCCTCTTACTTAACAAAACTAGGGATTGCCAAACTGTAGTAGTATTCAAAAGAAGAGTGAAAGAACATTATCTCTGCACTTTATCATAATTGCTTATGTATTTATTATTTAAATTACATTATAATTCTATATATTTTGGTGATATTTATTTTAGAAGTATATATGTTTGTATGTATGTATAATTTCATATTATGTGTGTATATTTAAGTTAGACTTTAATTTGTAATTTTATGTTTTCCCTTCTAATTTTTTTACACGCGTTGTCTACATCTCTGTTATCTTCTCTCCTATCGCAGGTGTGCTGGAAGAGATTTCTGTAGAAATAAGCATTACCTATGTACGTATTTTTCTGTTCCTTTCTTCTTGTCTGTATAATTATATGTGTGTGCATAAATGGTTAAATAAATAAATAAATAAATAAAACTTTCAAAAAAAATTAATAATACACGTAAGTCTTCAGCTATCCTTAAAAAGGATCCAAATTATATTTCATTACAAAAATAGTATTATTAAAATAATTTAATAAGGGCGAAATGAGCTATATTTTCGAGAGCGAAACGTGATGCAACTATTAATGTGTGTAACCTAATGTTTCGATGATTTTAAGCTATTACTCAATTGACAAAAAAAACCATTTTATTTTCACTTTTTGGATGTCGTACCTATCCTACACAAATTCGTATAAGTACCACTACTTACGTTGTTAATAAAGACAGGAAGTTTAAAATATCATCAACATAAAAAATGCATTAAATACGTATTATTGAAGCTAACTCAAAATCTACCCAATCGATACCGCAACCACAGCGCGAGCTTCCTCTGCCAAAAAAAAGTGTCTTCAATCAATCATTGATATTGTCGACAATTGTGAACCGATTTTGAAAAGTTAGGGTAAAAGCCAGATAGTTGCCACACTTTTGCAAATCACTCTATATCTCTCAACCTAAAAAGCAAAATACTTTATTTGTAAAACTGGCCGATACTTTGTTTTCTTAACAACAAATTTATAAAAAGTAACAAACATTATCTTTAATATTTCTAGAGTATTAGCGATTTATGCGTAGGTATCTCTATATTTTGGGACATCTATCCCGCAAAAACTTTGATAGCATTTTGTGTTCCCATGCAATCGCACAGAGACATGCGACTCGGTCAACTTAGTGGTAGTTAGAGAGTCGGGGGGTCCCGAATTGCTGTCGAGTCAACCATGAAGTATCTTGGATTGGTGCTCGACAGCCGGTGGGATTTCGGCCCCCACTTCCAGCGGCTGGTGCCCAAGTTGATGGGCGCGGCTGGGGCGCTGTCAACGCTGCTTCCCAATCTGGGGGGCCCAAGCGCCGCCTGTAGGCGGCTCTACGTGGGGATCGTGCGATCGATGGCCCTGTATGGGGCCCCGATCTGGGCGGCTGACCTGACGGCCGGCAGCATCGCTGTCCTGCGAAGGCCACAGCGAGCGATGGCCGTCAGAGTCATTAGGGGGTATCGCACGATCTCCTACGAGGCGGCTTGTGTACTGGCTGGATCCCCGCCCTGGGACCTCGAGGCGAAGGTACTCGCGTCACTGTATCGGTGGCGCGAGGACTCGAGGGCGCGGGGCGAGTGGCTGACGCAGCGACATTTGGAGTTGCGTCGGTCACAGCTTCGCGCAGCCCTGGTGGTGGAATGGCGGGACAGGCTTTCACGCCCTACCGCCGGCCCCGCTACCATCGGGGCGGTCCGGCCAGTACTCGAGCGCTGGCTCGGGAGGAGGCACGGCTCCCTGTCGTTTCGGGTGACACAGGTGCTCTCGGGGCATGGTTGCTTCGGGAAGTACCTGTGTCACATAAACAGGGAGCCGGACGCTCGGTGTCACCACTGCGTCGACTGTCGGGAGGACACGGCGTGGCACACGCTGGCAGAGTGTGCCGCTTGGGAGGAGCCGCGCCGTGCCCTCATCTCAGGAGTCGGCAGTGACCTGTCGCTGCCGGCCGTTGTCGACTCGATGGTCGGCAGCGAGGAGTCCTGGGACGCGGTGGTATCCTTCTGCGAAACAGTCATGTCGCAGAAGGAGGCTGCGGAGAGGGAGCGGGAGATTGCTTCCGCTAACCCGATCCGCAGCAGACGCACCGGGCGTCGGCGGAGGGCAGATAACGCCCTCTTCCAGCCCCCCTAAATGGGTCCAGGGGCAACGGATCTGGGGAAATTCGTTGCCCCCTACTTGTTAGGACCCGAGATGGCGGCGCGTAGTGTTCCACGCGCGCCTCTCTATGACGTAAGGGGGGAGTTTAACACCTCACTCCCCCCCTATCGCGAGGTGGCCCGCAGAGGCGGGCCGGCACTAGCCGGGGATCGCGGAAGTCACACTAGTTCCCGTGATCCCCGGTGCAAGTGAGAGACGGAACACCGGGGTGGTTTTAGTCAGTAAGAGTCTGACAGACCCCTCCGCCCTCCCCGGGGCGGAGGACATCCATGAGGATTTCCCCCCGTCACCAAAAAAAAAAAAAGTGGTAGTTAGAGAGTCTTTGGATAGGTTAATAAAATAGCATGCGATTCATCCGCGAAGTTAAAGTAATTACAATCGGGGCAACTATACCCCTGGGGCAACTGACTACCCGGGGTTTTACCCTATATTTCATTTTGAAAATTCATAATACTGCGAAAAAAGATCGAAAAACGACGTGTACAAGTGTCTGAAATGATCTAAAATAAAATAATATAAATAAATAAGCATTTCATTTCATTTCACGCGGCTCAATCGAAGCTTTTGACACAGCTGCGAGAAAAAATAAATGAAATTTCTTTCAGATTTCTTGAAAGCTTTCGATTTGTATATTATTTGCATTATTAAAACCCCCACGAAATTATTATATTACTTCTTTACCTACTTAATATTAAACCCATTGTATGTTTTAGCATTCAGCTTACTACGCTAAACGTAATTTGGTTAGGTAAAGGTAAGCGCACATTATGCTGTATCGTAGATAACTTTATTTTAAGAGAATGCAGTATGCAGAAATACCTTGCAACAGTATACAGGAATATCGACAGGTGGCAGACTGTGTAGACCTGTCATCGTGTTGCCGCCAATGTTTATGTTAATGTTTACATTATATTTATATCGTTTCTAATTATTGAAATTATAAACTAGGGGTTCCGGCTAATTCATAATGATCATCAGCGTGGTTAAAATGTGTCCAATGGCCAAAAACTCTTCCGAGTCTGGGCATGTCTTAGATGTAGAAGAAACAGTTATGAATTCTGAAAATGCAGTAATAACTGGCAAAATTGTAGCTCAACCGACGTATCTAACGTTTATGATGTCAAAATAACTGTAAAGTATTTTCTGAACTCATTTTGCTCGTAAATATTTTGTCTATATTATTTATGTTCATGTCGCCTTCTTTTCAGCTTAGTTGCAATATCAATGTTAGAAGAGCTAATTACAAATATAAGGCAGGCCTATCTGAAAAATGTAGGCACATCTGAGTTTAAAAATTCTCCAGATAGTGCTATAACGAAAACTAACAAAAAATATTTGAGGTTATGTTTATTTAGATTTGTTTGTATTGAACAGTACTACTACATACAAAACTCAGGTATTTTTACAAATAACATTATTGAATAATTTCTAAATGTTTTGAAACTCATACTCGCACATTTTTTAACTGCATTTATCGACTTTTATCGTTTATCACTTAACCAAGGGAAGTAAGTAATATCTGTGGGAGAGTAATAGAATTTCACACCATTTGATTTGAGTTTTCTTTGAAGTGTTCGAGCATCCAGAAACACAACAATACATTTTTACTAAGTAATTATGTTTTCTTTTTCACTTCTTAGAAGAGATTATTTTATCATGAGAAGTGTCAATTTCAAGTAATGATTCCAAGAAAACTTCGGATTTGCGCCACTAGATGGCACAAACCCTTCGTTATGCACGTCCCCCCTATCACATGATCTAGTGTCGAAATTTTTCGCATTTGGACCGCGTTGCATACATTTTGACCGTTTAGCTGTTGCACTTTCTATGAAAGAGATGATTTTTTATTGATACCGGAAGGAAAATGTCTACGAGAAGTTAAGAATCATCTGCATACACGCCCAAGCTGAAACCATGAATTAATTCATGGTTTTAGCTTGGGCGTGTATGTCTCTGCACACTATACGTATACAGTTCTGACTGGAAACATATCCAGGTTGCTACTAAAAATTTCCGCTCACACGTTTTGTCTTTTTAACCGACTTCCAAAAGGAGCAGATTCTCAATTCGTCGGAACCTTTTTTTTTTATGTATGTTCCCCGATTACTCGAAGATGGCTGGACCGATTTGGATATTTTTTTTTTGTTTGAAAGGGTATACTTCCCAGGTGGTCCCATGATCATCAAGTTAGGATCTGATGATGGAATCCTGGAGAAATAGAGAGAACTCTTCAAATTTTATAGCCACACTTGAAGCAATTTGTATAGTTTTTGGAAGAGTACCTTCTCGGAGTGGTTCCATTTCAATTTGGTGAAGATCTGATGAAGAACTTCGGAGATAGGCAACGGAAATCCTCAATAAATGATAGCAAATGGACAGGGATTGCTGAAATCTCATGTCTGTCAATTGTTTACACCAGTTAATAACATAACATCACGCCGGTACGCTGTGAAGGGGTAAGCACATGTGAACCACTAAAAAGTGAAAAGTAAAAAACTTTTTTCAAAAAAATAAACAACCGCCTTCCAAAAAAACACTAAAAAGTGAAAAATAACTTTAATTTCGGAAGGCGGTGATAAAAAATTAAAATACATAAGTATCCAAAGCCACCGACTTCCGAAATTAAAGTTATTTTTCACTTTTTAGTGTTTTTTCGGAAGTCGGTTGTTTTGTAGTAGGTTTTTACTCCATGATCCATCTTTTTCCTGCCCTTCAATCAATCAATCAATCAGTTTATTTGTGAAACATAGGTGTTTACATAGGTGGCCCTTATCCCAATTTATTTGGTGTCGGTGCAACACGTATTTTTCTTCGACATCTCGGTAGCCACCCCATTTCTAGCCATATGATTTTTGGTTTTTACTCTAAGCCTGGTGATCGAATTTCGGTCCATATACAGCTTAGTCAGCCTATCAACCACACGGGCACAGCGCGGGTTGGTAGAAGTTCGATGTCTTCATATTTGTGGTTATAGGACATGCCGATATCCTCACGATATTTTCCTTTACCGTTTGAGAGTAGGGGTGATGGAATAAATAAACAAAAATAATGGGCCTCGTTAGTCGCGGGTATTACCATTAGCCCACCATTGCTCTATACACCGTGAAATTTAAATAGTTGTTTTCCCGCGGTAGAACAACTTGCCTTAAGGAGTATTTTCGAAGCATAGAGTAAAAGTTAAAAATATAAGTTTTTTTTTGTTTTAAAATAATTAAAAAAATATTCTTTAACTCGATAAAACACTACTTAATAGTAACACTAGAAGTAACTGGTAGATACAACTCGAATCGCACGCACCAACATCGTAATCGCGACACAGTAATCAGCTGTACCATACAAAACTTCAATACGTAATCGACTGAAATGAATGGGACAGCTGATTATTCTCTGATACATGCCGCTTAATGTGCGCACACCATAATAGGAAAACAAGGCAGAATTCCTGTCGAGGTCGCCCGTGTGCTTCACTGACTAATTAGTTTGTGGCACCGGCGGGCTGCGGAACCCAATTTTAATATACGGTACGTGTAATGCAATAAGTTGATGGTTTAATTTTATTTGTAGTGACACGGTTATTATTTCTGTCGGCTGTAAATGTAGTGTTTAATTTTATTACACATGTGTTGTGTTTATATCTACCAACCAATACGCACTGAGCCCGCGGATTATATTATAATGCTGAGCTGGACTGCCATTTGGTACAATCTTTACGCGCACGCCGTACCTTGTATGTTCGTTATTTAATTTGAAGTATGTCATAATGTCACTATATTTCTTTCAGAATGTTTTCTTTAGTACATTAGCACCTTATTATTTATTATCATTGAATTGTGCTTCTTTTGTGTGTACTAAGTGTTTTATCCATCTAGCTACTTATCTCCCTAAAATCTTATCGAACAAATGTCTAAATACCTTTTAAGATTTGTGGTTCTTATATTTGATTACCGTATTATTTAAAAAAAAGTGTGATGTGAACGGTCCGTCCATCGACCAATCTATTGATACGGACCTTTCACATCACACTTTTTTTTTTGCCTCACCCACCAAAGCATCTTAATTTAATTAAATTAAGATGGTTTGGTGGGCGAAGCAGCTTGAAAGTCGCACTAATCACGGATAAAATGACCGAAAACCGGATAAGAAGGCATGGACACATTAAAAGACGTGTAGAAAAATTGCACTAAATCTGCCAGAACAAGAAAGAGGCAGAGCGCGCCCGCCATCGACCTGGTGGTCAAATACAAAAAGAGACTCGAAAAAAGCGCAATTGCCAGAACCGACAACCCAACACAGAACAACTTCGCGCAGAAAAATGAGGAGACTCGACACCAAATAACGGGATCAGGGACGGAAGACGAGATTGCAAAGTATCTTTATTATTGTTTGTCTGTTTTGGTAGGTAGGTACGTCTTAACCTCATATTAGTTTTACAAGGATAGGTTGTCAGACTGTCGGGTTTCCGTTACGACTGACAAAGATATCCGAAAGACAGCCGGGACCAAAGACTTGACGTAGATTCCGAGGCACAGAGAGGCCTTGTTGTGTAAAGATGGTCACCCATCCACGTACCAACCGGGGCAAGCGTAGATTAACCTGATCGATCGAGCCGTACGGCGGTTATTTCATAGTCAGGAGCCCTACGTCAACTATCCATCATCATCAATTCAGCCAAAAGATGGCCACTGCTGGACATAGGCCTCCCCCAAAAGGAGGTGGTTTGCCATAATCGCCACGCTTGGCAGGCGGGTCGGCGATCCCAGTATGGTAGTCAAATGCATAGAGAACGCTGCTGTCCATTCTCTAGTAAGTCCCTTAGTCCCCTTCTACGACACCCATGGGAAAAAATGGGATTGTGCTTCTTTATGTCCGGCAACACACGCAGCCTACATTTTTATATTTCTTTAATATTACGTACGTCTTGAAGATCAAAACCTGCTACCTAATAAAGCTCTTTTATCATCATAAGCAGGCTTTAATATTCCCACTGCTGGAACATAGGCCCGACTCTGCGAGAGGGCAGCCGTAATCCACCTCGCGTTTCCAGGGCGGGTTGGTGGAGGTCATTTATATCTTCGACATTTTGGGTCTCGGGCATACCAGTTTCCTCACGATCTTTTCCTTCACCGGTAAGAGCGCAGTAGTGAAGAAATTAAATACGCTAAATAAAGTGCCTTCCTGGGCCCCAATTCTGTATGTTTATAAATTATAATGATTCCTCGCGGAATCTTACTTCATTCAAACTACGTCAATATCGTGTATTTTAGTAACCAACGTAACGGTAAGGAATCGACATGTCATATTCTGTGTGTAAAAGTAACCTCGGTCATTACGCCTCTGTGCCGAGACTCTGTAGGCAATATAACATGTTAGCCAAAACTAACAATTTAGACATCTGCGAGTCTCTGTCTAAATATAAGAAATGTCTAATAGATTTAAGTTAATTTAAGTATCTCTGATTGTTTTATTATTTTTTTCTTTGTATGTCTTTTTAATATGTTTTAATTATTTCCAAATTTTACCTATAATTAATATTTTTACTGTTTGCTTAGTTGTTAACTCTATTGTGCACGCTGTGGTCTCCTATAAGTGAAGGAGTACACCTACTTAATACCTCATGTTGCCCTTTATTTATGTGTCAAGTCTTGTGTACATCTTTTGTTGGAGATCCTAAATCAATAAATAAATAAATAAATAAATGTTCCAAGACAATTTTCGATATTATTGATACGACATTAGCAGATGTCGTGTGTGATTGACGCGGTTTCGAGTAAGGAATCGTTAAGTGGTCATATAATTGTAATTGTAAATTCTTGTTGTACTTTGAGAGAGAAATAAATTATTTATTATTATTTATAGTGAATTCAGACCCTGGTTCAACACGTAAAGCGTGGCTTATACCACTACTCCTTGATAAAAACACCTAATCTAACCCGGAATCCATTAGTCATTCCCCGACTAAAAGTCACATAAGTACTCATAGATAGGGTAAAATTCATAGGTGATAAATCTCGAATGTTCCACCACAAATAATATTCATACGACCGTAGTTCTCGAATAACATTGTTTTAACATCAAAACCTTGAAGTTTAACGGTAGTATGAGTAATTAACGACATAACTGTAATAAAATCTGCCTATAAATGGATTTGTTCCATTAAAGAGTTTTACTTCTCGAGGGAAGGTTTTTAAGAGGGAGGTATTATGTCATAAATGCGATTTTACGGATGATTTTGTCATTCAAATAAACCAATTACAGGAACTTTTTAATTGTTAAGGTCGGTGAGTGAGAAAGATGAAGCTAGTTGCCCTTTCCAAAGCGTAGTAGGTACCTATGGAAAAGAACGGTGTCCGTATGAATTGAGGAGCCATGTCTCAGATTTAAAAGAGGGTACTGCCAATATTTAGTAGTAAATTAGCTAAATTTGTAGCCCCAATCCTGGAATTTGTAGTAAAATCCTTCAAAAGTTACAGGACGTTGAAGGTGGCTCCTCAATTCAGACGTCTGGATTGAGGAGCCACCTCAGAACTCGAAAACTAGCCAATGGATATTTCTGAAACTTTGGTAGGAATTAGTAGTGTTTATGCTTAATTTGTACAAAAAAAATAGGTTTTGTACTGCCAAATTTGAGGTAGCTACAATGCTTTGATTTATCTGAAAATCCATAAATTTCTCCGCGCTGTTTCTCGGAAACGAATGAAGCAATTAAAACAGATTTTTAGTATTATTTAGTAGTAAGTTTGTTTTAATTTGTAGTATAAAAATAAAACGCAAAGGCTTCATAATTTCGGCAATACAACACATTTTATGTGGCTCCTCAATCCTGATGGTCTATAAAAAACAAATGTACGTAGCTACGAAAGTAATCCTCTACATTCTGTATTTCAAAAGATATTAATAATTTTAACATTCCTTAAGAATTTTCTGTGTAGACACAGTTTTAATTATTTATGGTCACCCACCATAAATAATTAAAACTGTGTTCACAAACAGAACTTTATTTACACATGATTTATTCTTCACCAAATCGGTACATAAATAAAGAAACACAATATATCAAACACAAAAAAGAAAAAAGAAAAATAAACTAAAAGATAGATCAAATTACCTGTTTTAAAATTTCTAATCTCTAAAAATTATCTCCCTATTCCCTTATTCTATCATTAATTACTAGCCTTATATAATCTATATTTTAAAATATATTTTCTAAACAAAATCGCTTATTTTGACTGTCTGAGCGACCGCGCTGTTCTTCTAAAATACGTAACGGATTTTGGTGCGGTTTTCACCATCATTTATAGAATTTGTTTTGGAAAGTTTTTTTAGGTAATATCTACATTTACATTATGTAAAAGTATCAGAAATCTTGCCGTTTTCTTATGTCATACAAAGACGGTTTTTAGTTGTGTCGTAATCTCGTAATGAATGATTGTAATAAGTCTTACTCTTTTATTACTATAAAAATTGATACCGAACAGAAATCCACAAAACGTGAGATCATTCAAATTTGAAAGTAGGCAAAGAGATTCAATGTACCAATTTTCAATTTACATGTTTTAAAACATAATCGTTTTTGTGTCTGTCTGTGTGACCGCTTAGATCTTCTAAACGACAGATGGAATTTCATGAGGTTTCCACCATTATTTATTTATTTATTTATTTATTTATTTATTGATAAGGCACTTCAACGACTTATTCACTAAGACAAACACAAACAAAAATCACAAACAGTTTTAGGAATTGTGAATTAGTCACTTACAGAAGTGCACAGCACTAGCAGGGTAATTAAAAGAATGTACAAGATATCGTTAGTTGGATTACGTAACAGTTATAAAATAAAATAGAGGTTAAAAAAAAAAAAAAAATGAGCAATCACAGCCACGATCGGAATACAAAAAGTACTTAAAAATAAAAATAAAAATATTCTATAAACTAAAACTAAATATTCTGACAAACAAAGGAATGGAAGTTAATACAATTATTAGTAGTGGGCGGCTCGTGTCGCACAGACGACTCGAGTCTCCGAGCTGGTTAGAACTTTCGTTCGGAATTGTTGTAAATGGTTAGAGAAGATGTCGATGCTATTGGCACGTGTGGCAATTTTATTGTACTTTCCCATTAGACGGTTCATGGGTGCGGTGCTACCAAGGTTGGTACGGCTTGAAGTGGTGGCAAAGGTAACAGTTTCACGACTAGATCTAATAGCTTTCTGTCGGGGTACAGCTATACTTAATTGCGTCAGAAGATCGGGAACATTTAGGAAACCGTTTACAATTTTATAGAGAAGGATATGGTCCGTCACGTCTCTTCGGTGTTCAAGAGAGCACATTTTAAAATGACTGAGCCTTTGAATGTAAGAAGAATCCCGTGGGCAGGTCGGACTTCTAAAACGAAGGTATCTGGTAAAGCTTCTTTGGATACGTTCAATTCTGTCAACGTGAACGCGGTAAGTAGGGTTCCAAACTGGAGATGCATAGTCCAGTACACTTCTCACTAGAGTATTGTAGAGCACCTTTAGGGTAGAGATCGACTGGAAATCCCGACATATTCTTTTTATAAAGCCAGAAATTTTTGCAGCTTTGGCAGTGATATTGTCAATGTGACTAACAAATGTGAGTTTCGAGTCGAGAAGGACTCCCAGGTCACGAATCGTGTCCACTATTTGTAGTGCTACCCCATTCATTGAGTAGGACGTAGGTAAAATTTTCCGTTTTCTGGTAAATGTTATGTGGTAGCACTTTTTGACATTGAGAGACATGCGGTTTTTTAAGCACCAATCGTGAACTGCGTCGAGGTCAGTCTGGAGTAAATTGACGTCAACGGATGAGTTTATCTCTTTATAGATCTTTAAATCATCAGCGAAAATAGAGCAGCTGCTGTGTTTTATTGACAGAACTATGTCATTGATGAATATTAGAAAGAGGATTGGGCCTAGGTGTGAGCCTTGCGGGACTCCAGATGAAGAAAAGTAAACTAGTGACTCATACCCCTTTACAACCACTCTCTGTTTTCTTTCTGTGAGATATGATTTAAACCAAAGGAGTAGACGACCAAATATGCCGAAACCTTCAAGCTTCGTCACGAGGATTTTATGGTCCACCTTGTCGAACGCACTGCTGAAATCAGTATAAATTGAGTCGACTTGGGCGCGAGAGTCCATCAATCTACTTACTTCGTTGACGTAGTGGACCAAGTTAGTAGTCGTAGATTTACGAACACAGAAACCATGTTGCTGGGGTACTAGCTGAGGATAGATGTGTGATGTAAGTATAGGACACAACAGGGATTCGAAAAGTTTTGCGAAAACTGAAAGAAGGGAAATAGGACGGTAGTTCTGCACGTCACCAGAATCTCCTTTTTTAAAAATCGGTACCACCTTAGCCATTTTCCATTCCGTCGGAAAACGTGATGTTGCAATGGAATGGTTAAATATTATTTTAAGCGGCAGAGATAAGCTAGTAGCACACTTCTTTACAAATAATGGCGGCAAACCATCTGGCCCCGGCCCTTTGCAGATGTTCAGTTTTTTTAGCGCTTTGAGGACGTCTCGCTCCGTGAATACAACTTTACCTAATGCATGTTGATGATAAATGGGTCCTGTTTGAGCTGCAGCAGGTGAACCAAGCGAAGGAGTGAAATTGGAGGAGAAATGCTCAGCAAAAAGGTGGCAGACTCCATTGCCGGTAGATGCTGTTTTATTTCCTAGACACATCTCTGAGGGAATGTCGTTAGACTTAGGCTTTGACGAAGGACCAGAAAAGTTTCGGATTATGTCTAATACTTTTTTCAGTGAAGCTCATATAGTTTTTGTGACAGCTGTTCATCATGGTTTTCGATCTCCCCTCCAACAGTCTATATTCAAAGTGGTCTCTTGGGTTTTTGTACTTTTTAAAACGTGTTCTGAGTTTTTCTTTGTCATTTAGGAGTCTAATAAGAGGTTTAGAGAACCAGGGAGGAAACCTATCGCTCGGTTTCTTTGATTTAGGAACGTGCTCGTCAACTACATCATGAAGGTGCCTATATAGGTGCGTCACCATAGCATCGACATCGTACAATTCAGAGAAAATATGCGTCCAGTCAATATCGCTAATCTTTGCATTGATTAAAGTATAGTTGGCTTTTTTAAAGTTGTATCTTGTAGAAATTTTACTCTTTAGTAATGCGGGGGACGTATTTTTTATAAGTATTTCGAGGGGCGGGTGATAGACATCTACTGTTGATAGAGGGTTATTGCATACACTAACAATTCCACCATAAAAGTTACAGAGTATTAAGTCTAAAGTTTTGTTATAACAATTTTTGACTGAGTTTATTTGCTCCATGTTACTTAAAGACATAAAATCTATCAGTGAGTAGCCCAAAGCGCTAGCGTAATTAAAAGCTGTGTTACTGGAAGTGTGGGAAAAAGTTTTGTCTATTTCCCAGTTAATGAAACTAAGATTAAAGTCTCCAGCTATGAAGGTTTCGTCGCCAGTGGTGTCGATGACAGAGGAGACCTTTTCAAGGAACGATTCAAGTGTACGATGTTGAACTGGAGGGGGAAGATAAACCGCGCAGATATTTACGCTTTGGTATTTTTTTCCTTTGACAGTCTTCAGTCTGACCCATAGGTTTTCAATATCTGTTTCCCACTGCAACATCCGGGCAGAGTCTATTGACTTCAAAACAGCAATCAATACGCCTCCTCCTTTTTTGCCGCTATGTATGGTAGATGCTCGGTCCCTACGATAAACGTTGTACCTGGAGTCAAATATTTCGCCATCACTTATGCTATCATCTAGCCAAGTCTCTGTGCCAATAATAACATCGTAATTGCACAACCGTGTAGATAATTCAATCATCTTCAATTTTGTTTTCATGCCCCTAAAATTTTGGTAGTAGACGTTGAATTTTGTTGTTCATATCCGGTATTGTAGCAGGGTTTTTTGTAGAAGGGTTTTACAACAATGCAACAGCGTCTAGGCTTCTTATGTGTTTAGCTTGTTCTCCATCAGCCTTTCTTATGAGAACCTTGCCGTCACGAACCCACACATATTTGTATCCCTTTGCAGTAGCCGCCTTTCTAGTAGCCGCATGGATCTGTTTATTAAGGGGAGACAAATGTTCAGACACATATATAGGCTTGATGGGACCACCATATCCTAGGTGATGTGAATTAAGTTTTTCAGCTGGGTGTGCCTTGTTAAAGCTCATGACCGAGGCTAAGATGACGTCCCGTGATTGAGTGGTGCGCAGCTTTACAACGACAGCTCTAGGGTTACTATTTTCGGGGTCTAGTTTGCGCACTCGGACGGCCGACAGTATATCTTCTTCTCTGATTACGCTTGATACCGCGTTCCCTATCTGCACAACCATCTTCACCAAATTTTCCGCTTTGTTTTCAGGTACGCCGTTAATTTCAATATTTTGCTGCCGCGAGTATTGCTCGATTAAATTCACTCGTACAGATAAGTCCGAAACCAACTGCTTAAGGGACTCATTTTCCTTACTAAGGCTTTTGTTATTTTCTACACACATTTTCAGCTCAGATTGTATGCGGTCGTAATCGTCACTCATAAACTTTACAGATTCTTTTAGTTCCCGGAATAAATCCTTCATCTCGGTAAATTCTACAGCAATACATTTCTTTATTGCTGCTGAGATTTCCGTAGATATAACCGCACGTATCTCTTGACGGATGGTGTCGACAAGTTCGGTTGATTTCGGTTGATGATGGTCAATCTCGGGAGAACTATTTAGACGTGGACGCTTGGGCCGGACACAAACATTTGCAACTTCAGGCGAGTTGGTCGAGGAATGTAGCATATCCGGCTCGGACTGAACATGACTCAGATTTGTCGAGTCTTTATCTTTTGGTGGAGTGCGTTGAATACGAGGCATGATGCGTTAATTTAATCAATCAAAGTTCGAAAAAGTAAACAAGAATAGAAAAAACAATAATTTAAGAAAAAATAAAATAAAAATGTTCAAAAGTTCACGGTGTGGCTTGGATTTGAACCGCTTACCATGAGTTTATAACTGTCGCGGCTAATGCAATGCGGCTACACAAACATTAACATAAGTGACGAAATTAGCTAATGTAATGTTTTGAACGGAGCGCAGTCACTAAACTAATTAAGAGTCCAAAGGTCAGTCTTTTGTTTACTCGAACCGGTCCAGTGTAGGAATTCAAATTTTAACAGTTCTGTATTGCACTTTTATTCGATTTACCACTTCACAACATTAACAGTTAGTGTTTTTTTTAGCACAATCGAGAGTACAACATTCACTAATGGATTTGGTATAACTTTGTACCAGAAATAGTCACTTTTTACCGCTTTTATGTAATTATATGTCAGAGCTAAGGAATACACGTATGACTTGCAAAGTTTTTTTTTTTTTTTGCCATTATTTAGAGCAACATTGTTGATTTATTGTTTATTTTAATTTTAATCAGAATCAAAATGATAAAAATGTACATAAGTATCAACTTAAGCGATTTAAACAATGCAAATAGAAATAACATGCTAACTTAACTAAAACAACTAACAAAATAAAACATAATTGTGCGTTTCATACATTAATATTTAACTAAGATTTAGCTAAAAACTCTAGCTCTAACAATAGCTGCACGGGTCGATTGATCAGGTTAAGCTACGCTTGCCGCGGTTGGTCCGTGGATGGGTGACCATCTTTACATACCAAGACCCCTCCGTGCCTCGGAAAGCACGTTAAGCCGTTGGTCCCGGCTGTCATTTGTGGATCTTTGACAGTCGTTACGGGTCGTCAGAAGCCCGAAAGTCTGACAACCAGTCTTACCAAGGGGTATCGTGTTACCCAGTTACTGGGTTGTGGAGGTCAGATAGGCAGTCGCTCCATGTAAAATACTGGTATTCAGCTGCATCCGGTTAGACTGGAAGCCGACCCCAACATGGTTGGGAAAAGGCTAGGCAGATGATGATTTAGCTAAAAACTCTCTAACGATAAAGATGATGCTTAGATATTTTATAAAAGGTAATTTGGGATAATCCGCTTTTAGTTTATTTGTCTTTTCTATTCTTTATGTTTATTAAATTGTGTTTCTTTATTTATGTAAGTACTAATTTGGTGAAGAATGAATCATGTGTAAATAAAGTTCTGTTTATGAACGCAGTTTGAATTATTTATAGTCACCCTACACAGAAAATTCTTTAGGAATTTTAAAATTATTAATATCTTTTGAAATACTGAATGTAGAGGAATTTTGATTACGCCAATAATTAGTTGAAATTTCTACTAAATATTGGCATAATCAAACTTCGATTTGATCAATTACTTTAGTAGCTACGTACATTTGTTTTTTATAGACCGTCAGGATTGAAGAGCCACCTTCAAAGTCCTGTAACTTTTGAAGGGTTTTACTACAAATTCCAGGATAGCGGCTACAAATTCGGTTAATTTACTACTAAATATTGGTAGTACCCTCATTCAAATCTGAGACATGGCTCCTCAATCCATACGGACACAAAGAACGGGCAAGAAACTCCATGGACACTCTTAAATCATGATACTCGTATTGTTACAAAAAGTTGGCTTCACCATTATGTTGAAATTATCAATGTGAGAACGCTGTAAAAAGACGTGCACATTAAAAGCGTCTGTAATGCAGACAAAAATTGTCTGTGATGATTCATTTTCAGCCCCCCCCCCCCCTATAATCAGCCTATAATATTCCCACTGCTGGGACACAGGTCTCCTCTGTTTTTGAGAGGGTATGAGCCGTATCCACCACGCGGGCCAATGCGGGTTGGTGTGTCGGGCCCCCTACTTCTTAGGACCCGAGATGGCGGCGCGTAGTGTTCCACGCGCGCCTCTCTATGACGTAAGGGGGGAGTTTTACACCTCACTCCCCCCCTATCGCGAGGTGGCCCGCAGAGGCGGGCCGGCACTAGCCGGGGATCGCGGAAGTCACACTAGTTCCCGTGATCCCCGGTACAAGTGAGAGACGGAACACCGGGGTGGTTTTAGTCAGTAAGAAAGAGTCTGGCAGACCCTTCCGCCCTCCCCGGGGCTGAGGACATCCATGAGGACTTCCCCCCGTAACAAAAAAAAAAAAAAGGTATTTGACGACGCGCTCAACTCGCTCACGCGGCTGCCTGTGCCTACACGGTGTACGGTGCGCATGTAGATATTTAATAATTGGCCAAACACTTACATTTTGCCAGATATGTTTAAGTTCCATTTGTGTGCGTGTGTGTGCCTTTACCACCTAGAAAAATCCAGTTTTCCCAGTACAAGATCTTGGCATGTACAACGTGTGACTCGGATAGATTTACAACATCATTCTCTGTGATTTTGTAGAAGCTGTGGTCGTCGCGGGAATGGCGAGCTATGGGCACATTTGTTCACGTCTGGAAGAAACGCTGCGTTTACGTTGCGTTAGTGAGATTATCGCTGTGATAATGTAATTCACGACTAGAAAAAATTGGTATTCCTAAGAAAGGAGGACAACAGTCTCACAATAACAAGATTAGCTGTCCAAATTCAGATTGTTTTTAGGTTTGCTGTTTTGATATTTTTTTTTTGTTTTTATGATATAATTAGATATTTTTTTATATTTTCTGTGCATGTCCCAAATAAAATATGTTTCTTTCTTTCTTTCTTTTTTGACACCTTTGACAGCCGTAAGTAAGGCTTCCTGTACACGACGCCGGAGTCGCACACGTGCCGGTCGGCATATCTGTGTATTCGAATGAATATCGCGCCTGCGCCGCACCGTCGCTGCACCGGCACCGCGCCGGTATCTCGTGTTAACCGCAGTGAGGCTCACTCCCCAGTAAGGTGTTAAACTCCCCCCTTACGTCATAGAGAGGCGCGCGTGGAACACTACGCGCCGCCATCTCGGGTCCTAAGAAGTAGGGGGTGACAGATTTCCCCAGATCTGTCGCCCCTGGACCCATTTAGGGGGCCTGGAAGAGGGCGTTATCCGCCCTCCGCCGACGCCCGGAGCGTCTGCTGCGGATCGGGTTAGCGGAAGCAATCTCCCACTCCCTCTCCGCAGCCTCCTTCTGCGACATGACTCTTTCGCAGAAGGATACCACCGCGTCCCAGGACTCCTCGCTGCCGACCATCGAGTCGACAACGGCCGGCAGCGACAGGTCACTGCCGACTCCTGAGATGAGGGCACGGCGCGGCTCCTCCCAAGCGGCACACTCTGCCAGCGTGTGCCACGCCGTGTCCTCCCGACAGTCGACGCAGTGGTGACACCGAGCGTCCGGCTCCCTGTTTATGCGACACAGGTACTTCCCGAAGCAACCATGCCCCAAGAGCACCTGCGTCACCCGAAACGACAGGGAGCCGTGCCTCCTCCCGAACCAGTGCTCGAGTACTGGCTGGACCACCTCGATGGTGGCGGGACCGGCGGTAGGGCGTGAAAGCCTGTCCCGCCATTCCGCCACCAGGGCTGCGCGAAGCTGTGACCGACGCAACTCCAAATGTCACTGCGTCAGCCATTCGCCCCGCGCCCTCGAGTCCTCGCGCTACCGATACAGTGACGCGAGTACCTTCGCCTCGAGGTCCCAGGGCGGGGATCCAGCCAATACACAAGCGTTGTCAAATACCTACGTCAACTGCTGATTCTAATTTTCCCATCAAATTTTTCGGACTTTGGACTGGTAATTTATCGAACTTACTTACAAATAGCTTATTTAATTAATTTAAGACCAGGTTAATCCATCAACCACCTACAGAATCTAAGCCGTGGTTCGTAATCAATGGGGATTAGTTCTTGTAGGTACACCCCTACATAAATGTGGCGTGATTTTATGTTGTGTGTATTGTTTTAAAAACAGAGGGATAGGTCTGCTTTTTATAGACACATACAAACATAAACTCACGCGTTCTCTCCATGGGGGTAGGCAGGCACTACAGAACACCACCTGCTACGATCCTTACATAAGAAGAGAAAGAAAAATGCATTTATTGGCATTATATAATTAATTATAAACCTTAAATTATTTAAAAAGAAAAGAAAAAGAAACATAAAACAATGATAGTAACGCCAAAAGGGCCTCAGCTCAGCATAATATCAGATGGCAATACAGTATACACCACCTGACGCTGATTTTCAGCTGCAACCCACGAGTACCATACGCTAAAATAATAAACACATAGTGAAGTGTGTGTCCGTAATAATTATATTAAGTCTAGCTAACGAGGAGTACTTGCATAGACACAACCTTGTAGCCAGGATTATCCACCAGCAACTTGCTCTGAAATACAGCCTTGTGGAATCAGAAGTGCCTTACTACAGGTATGTGCCAGACCCAGTTCTCGAAAATGGACATGTCACACTGTACTGGGATCGATCCATCATCACTGACAGGACTATTGTTGCCAATAAGCCTGATATAGTGGTGGTGGATCGACTAGAGTGGCGTACAATGATCGTTGATGTAACGGTCCCGCATGACGAGAACCTCGTGAAAGCCGAGAAAGATAAACAAATCAAGTTTCTTGACTTGGCTCGCGAGGTTGTCGACATGTGGGATGTGGACTCAGCGATCATTGTACCGGTAGTCGTTACAGC
Organism: Polymixis lichenea; assembly: GCA_949091785.1. Classification (NCBI taxonomy): domain Eukaryota; kingdom Metazoa; phylum Arthropoda; class Insecta; order Lepidoptera; family Noctuidae; genus Polymixis; species Polymixis lichenea. The sequence continues at coordinate 19,721,577 of OX420948.1, read as the reverse complement.
CAATGGCTTGATAGCCAAGAGCCTCAACCAACACCTAAGGAGGCTCTCGTCGTAGATGGGTCAAGGGTTTGATCCAGAAAGCGGTACTCCTGGACACGGCTCGCATTGTTAGGAGGTTCCTCTCTCTGGAGCCCTGACCGCCGGTAGCTTGGACCCTGTTCCCGATACCGGTGGGCTACTATTTTTTTATATTTTTAAATGTTTTTATATATTTTGTATTCTAATATTTGAAACTGTAATTTATATGTGTATTTAATGTAATAAAAGAAAATATTAAGAAAGTAAAATAAATCAAATAAAATGTTGTGGCATACATGTGTGTGCATGTGTGTTTTCTGGTGATTAATGAAAACTAATACTAATATCTACGTATGACCTACTACACTATTCTTACATATTCCTTTTGCTTCACTTAGGTTGATACAACTGGTCGTACGCGCACGGTTTTGAGCACCACACACCTCGATTTTTGCCTCGAAATACCTCGAATAATGTTATAATGCGTGCACAGAATGAACAGGCCCACTCAATCTGTGTGGTTCTTTCCTCAAAAGACCATTTCAGACACCAGTCCACATGGTCTTCACATGATCTGACCAATATTATGTCTGGACTTTAAAAGAGACTGTGGTGACCTCTGAGTTTGTTTCGGCCTTTCTTCTCAGAGTAGTCAGATAGGAAACGCCGACCTCATCTAGTTAAAAAAAAATATGATTGACGTGTAAATGTGTTTGTACAAACCTACTTACAGAAATAAAATCATTTATTATTTATAATATTCTAAAAAACCGCATTACACACTTCGTTTATAAACAATACAGCAAAACTTATACAAATTTTACAGCAATTTCAGTCTAGGTCGCTTGGTCGGTAAGAAAAAGGAAAATAATCTAAGCTACTTACATTGTTGCAAAATATTTCAGAAATGTACGGAATTTACCAAAAAATATTATCTCCCCTGAACAGACATTCTCTTGCATAATTTCGTAATAGCAAAGATATTCAAAACGATGTGAACAAAATGAATTAAAATTTGAGATTACTTGTACCATCAGCAAAAGCGGAAAGCTCGGAAAATTTTATTTAAATCTCATACCGGTCACACACATTCGCACGAATACGTGAATCCAGAAGTGTAGGATGACATTTGCAACTGCTTATGCAAAGTTTTTGCTACATTTGTGGCTTTCCGAACTGTGTCGGTTTTTGACGCACATCAAAGTGCGCGAACCTCGAACCTTTTCGTAATTTCCCACACATTCGTGCAACCAGTTGCGCACACGATTGCGAAGGAATGGATGCTTCGTAATTACAAAAAAGAAAACAGAAACTGTCGCTTAGGTTTTTCTAGAGAACAACACAGGCCTGGTTTCAGTCAATTATTCTACTGCAGGACAAGGATATCTTCTTATGTAGGCATTGTGTTTCTTTTTAACGCTTGAAAATTAAAGAATCCGTAAAACTAAGAAAATGTCTTCCTGTGTAAAACAATATTTTTTGCAAAAAGGACCGTATGTTTTCTCAACAAAAATTCTGGGCGAAGTCTTCAAATTTTTACAGTTTTTTTTTCCCAACCGTACCTTTGCAAGCAAGATGTGGGTATGTGAGCCGTACGAAAGAGGCTTGCCTCCGGAGAGGTAGTAAAATAAAACATGGCGCCTCCATCAGACTAATTAAACGGTAATTTTATACACAATATAGTGTAACATTTTGCCTAGAATCGCGGCGGATCCTTTAATAACTAACGTATATTGTCGTTCAGTTAACATGATACTCTGATGAAACACGCGCTCTTTGTTATAGAGGTGTTCTATCTATAAAGGGTTGAAGTAAGAGTTGGTTTCATGTACTTTAGTGTTAGTTGTGAAATTTATTGAGGTCGGTAGCCCCTGAAGTAGTTTAATGATAGAAAATTCACACTCATCTCGGTTAAAATATTTGAAACGAGATGAGTGTAAACAATGAAGCTTATTCAGGTTATATAGGGTGACGATAGACGTCCACTGCTGGACATAGCCTTCCCCAAAAAAAGGGGTTTCGCCATAATCGCCACGCTTGGCAGGCGGGTTGGCGATCGCAGTATGGTGGTAATGAGTACAATCATGTGTTTAAATATCGGTCACTAATTACCAGTCACCCTATATAACCTTGAGGACACAGTGGAGCATACGGTGGAGGTCTGCCCGGCTTGGGCGGAGCACCGCCGTGTCCTCGTGGAGGTGATCAGCGGCGGCAATCTCTCGCGTCGGACCCTGGTCCAGGCCATGGCACGGAACGAGAGTGCATGGCTAGCAGTCGCCTCCTTCAGCGAAGCAGTTATGCTCGCAAAGAGGGAGGCGGCGCACGTGAGGGAGATGCAGTACATGCGCCCTCACAGCCGTGGCTGTCGCAGGAGATGCCCTGGGCGTCGGGAATCCCAGGCTGATTCCCGGCCACCGTAGGCACGGGCTTGCGGACGGCGAGTAATGGGTAGCTCGCTGTCCGGTAAGGACCAAGCCCGGGTCGACGGCGCGTTGTGTTCCACGCGCGCCTCAAAGAGATGTCAGCAGCAACTGATGGGACCCGCAAGGGTCGATGCCTGCCAGGGGTGCGGGTTGTTCGAAAGATATACCGCGGCCCCTGGCACACAGGCAACTGAGGGAACAGGGGTGGGTTTTAGTCAGTAAAAGTCTGACACGCCCTCTCGCTCCACCCAGAGCGGGAGAAGCCACAAAAAAAAATTATAAGTCATCAAAAAATACGTCCGCATCGTTGTCAATGGGAAAAGTGACTGTCAGTATTGCCACATTATATGGCAATGAAATCAGCATTTCCGTACAATGTGGCAATACTTTGGCCAAAAAAGGCCAGTCCTTTGGTAACGTGAAGAGTTGACCAGCTGCTTGGAAATGTCTCGGAAAACTAAGTGGGCACTCGGCCCCTATGATCCTAGAGTTTCAACCCCAAACGGCTCGAACAAACAGGTTCCAATAAGGTTGGAATATTTGCGCCGTTTGAGGTTTTCCACACCTGCAGTAGCCGCCCCAGCATAACCAGCCGTACTAGAAAGATGGGATGGCGCAAGGGTGTCGACACATATTGCATACCACACCAAAGGCCTACCTAACTTCCAAGGCATTATGGTCATTCCGTCTGGTCTCTTCCCATGGTCGCGTGCCAAGCCATTGGGTTCTAGAATAGCTGGCATCCCAGCGGTGACAAGAGCACGACGGATGATGTCATTGATGCTGGCGTGCCGTGCTATCCGGCCTGCGTTCCTACTGCAGGATAAATCATGGTGTCTGAGACAATCGACACCTTCACCGAATCGGCAGCGCTGCAGAGCCACGCAAGGAGCACCAAGACGCAGGCAAGTAGCTAGCTGGAAGGTCGAGTCTCCCAGCATGATACCTATGTTGGGTGATGATAGTGCTTGCAGCCAGAGGCCTGACCCCCACTCACCCACAGCCAGAAGGCGAGCGCGCTCAACAGTATTGGTGGACGTATTAATAAGTTTATTCCGTGGTACGGAATAAACTTATTAACTTTACTTACCTGCAGAGTGGCTCATCCCCCTGCCTCAGAGAACATGGGTTCACGGGCCGATCTGTATCCGGGCAAGACATTTTCCAGACAATCACCGCATCGGTCAAGCACCGCACTTCAGAGTCTACCAAGCAAGGGGCTAAAATGTTTTCAGCCAACTTTTAAGTGCTGTGGACAGAAGACAGGAAAGCCGGTAAGTTAATACTAGTAATTTTATGGACGCCGAGGCCACCAAAACGGATGGGTAGTATGGCTTGAAGCCACGCTCGGTCGTCCAAAGCCAAATTTAAAATGAATGATACTGTGCTGAAAAATCTTATCAAATCGGTAACAAAACGCTGTGAAGAAAGACAAACTCAGAACAATTTATTAGTAACTTTTTGATATTCCAAATTTGACAGAAGCACAATGTGGACTCCCACTTAGTTAAAACTCCCAAAATACTTTGTAAATATCTAATTATTCATTTTGAAAACTTTCTAACTGAACAAACAGATTGTCTTCCTAAAGTTCGTTTCTGAAGAGAGTTGGGCTTCTTCAATATCTTTCTGGTTTCGGCTTTCGGCCTTACTTTACGGTGACAACAAAATTATGAACCAACTTGGATAAGTACCTAAACTAGATAGTTTTAGCCGGGTTTTAGTAATGGTTTTTTTTTCTTTTTTTTGGGTGGGAAATCATCAAGTAACTTCTCCCGCTCTGGGTGGAGCGGGAGGGCGTGTCAGACTTTTACTGACTAAAACCCACCCGTGTTCCCTCAGTTGCCTTTGTGCCAGGGGCCGCGGTATCTCTTTCGAACAACCCGCACCCCTGGCAGGCATCGGCCCTTGCGGGCCCCATCAATTGGTGCTGACATCTCTTTGAGGCGCTCGTGAAACACAACGCGCCGTCGACCCAGGCTTGGTCCTTACCGGACAGCGAGCTACCCATTACTCGTCGTCCGCAAGCCTGCGCCTACGGTGGCCGGGAATCAGCCTGGGATTCCCGACGCCCAGGGCGTCCCCTGAGAAGGCTACGGCCGTGAGGGCGCATGTACTACCTCTCCCTCACATGCACTGCCTCCCTCTTTGCGAGCATCACTGCTTCGCTGAAGGAAGTGACTGCTAGCCATGCACTCTCACTCCGTACCATGGCCTGGACCTGGGGGCCTACTCCCTAAGTGAAATCCGTAGTATCGTCCATCGTTACGGGCGCTTTGTTCTCCGTCTCACTTACGGAAATAGCGTAAGTTAGACAGAGAGCGAAGCGCTCGTAACGACGGCTGAAACTATGGATTTTGCGTAGGGAGTAGGCCCCCAGGGCCGGACGCGAGAGATCGCCGCCGCCGATCGCCTCCATGAGGACACGGCGGTGCTCCGCCCAAGCCGGGCAGACCTCCACCGTATGCTCCATCGTGTCCTCAGGGCGACCTTCGCAATGGAAACACCCGGGCGTTTCCTCCCGCCTTATCCGAAACAGGAACCTCCCGAAACAGCCGTGTCCGGTGAGGACCTATGTTAGGCGGAAGGTGAGGACGCCATGTCGCCTCTCATGCCACTCTTCAAAGAGGGGACTTACCACCGCAATTGTGGCGTGCTCAGTTTTAGTAATGGTGAAAGACGAAGAAATATATGAATAATAAAATAATGAATAAAATGATTATTATTTAATGACGCATAAAAATAATACGAAAAGAAAGAACAAAAACCAATGAGGAAAATATACGTAACATTCGCGCGTTGACTTGAGACGTCAAACAGTGCAGCATATTATGTTGTATTCAGGGTGTAACAGGAACCCTAATGCTATCCTTAAGCACTAAAGATAACAGCTGGTTTAGAATCAATATACATAGTTTCAGCTCAAAATAAAATACTCTAATAATTGATACCAAATTGTCGGTTTCATATGTTTCTTAAATTCAAATCATAACAAACATGTCACCGCACTACGTAGGTCAATAACTTTCCATGTGACTTGCCAATATCTCGATATATCTCATCCGAGTGACGTGTTTATTTCGTTTTTAAAAGTTCGGTTTCTGGTATCAATGTATCAAAAATTCTCTTAACTTCCGAACATGCAGAGATTAAAAAACTCTTCCAGTATCGTTTGATATCATCCTAAGAAGCCGTGCCCTTGTTATGTATAACCCTTTCCGTTACACGTTGTATATAATATATATTGATAAAGTAGGCAGATCACACCTATAAAAACAAATAAAAAATATTATAAATAATTATTGAACAAAACGTAATATTTTATTGGCAACATTCCATTCTACCAGGAAGGCAGAGGTACAACACTACAAAGTTGTTTAATCGGAGTGATAAATCTATAAGAGATCAAGATAATACTTGCCTAATGCTAAATGGGTATAGCACAAAGGTTATACCACAAAATGGGCTACCTGCATTATGTTTTAAACCATCGTAGATTAAAAATGAATAATTATTTACATCATTCTAAATTTTAACAATGAACAAATATTGTCTTTTCCAATCTAATATTTCAATGCTAAACTGAAGTGGAATTTCTGAAAATTAAATAGCCGAAACCACGTATCAGTGCCGAGTTCACTTTCGGCCTAAACAAAAACTCAACTCTCCGAAGAAAAGTTTTCATAAAGCGAATATTAATTTTGGTTTTATAATATTGTTAATTAATTATGTTCGATAGTCAATATTAATAAAGCTGTTTTGGTTAGTTTGTTTAACCCTTTCAACAATAAAGCCTAGTTATATTGTGTATAATGTTTATGTATTTTTTGAAGGTATATAAACGTAATATGGCGTTCAAGGACTGGAAGCATGTATGTCTTCTGCTGGCGATATGAGCACATCACATTATAATTGCCATCGCGTTAATTGCCATCTCGTTAATTGCCATCTAATCAAGTAACATTCTATCAACGATAACGATGTTGGAAAAGTCAACGCTTTAGATTAACCTATGCTAATGAAAAGCTTATGTCAATCGTTCTGAGTCATTGTAGAAATAAATGCCAGTTTCCTCACCATGTCTTCCTTCACCGTTTTGTGGGCAGTGATAATTAAATTATTTACACAAAGTAAAGCGCCTGCCAGAGTTTTAACCTATGACCTACAACTTCTAAGTTATATTAGTCAATGAAGTTCCATACAAAACTCTTCCTGAAAAACGATTGCTATTTTATTTAGAACGTAAGGATAATAGAGAAAGTAGGAAAATAATCTTAACTCCCAATAAAATTTGCTATGTATTCATTTTTAATTTTCAATTTACAACTTCAGCAGCAAGAGCTATGGTTAAAACATGACCATGGGATAACGATCGTGGTCGTAGTCATGGGTTATGGCTATGGTTGGTGAATCATAAAAATTCGATCATATTTATTCAACTAATATATACACCGTGAAATTTTAATGGTTGTTTTCCCGCAGCGAAATGATTTTGTCATGGTAATACAATCGTTTTATAAACAAACTAGCTTTTGCCAGTGGCTTCGCCTGCGTGGAGGTCAGTGTATTAAACATATAAACCTTCCTCTTGAATCACTCTATCTATTAAAAAAACCCGCATCAAAATCCGTTGCGTAGTTTTAAAGATTTAAGTATACATAGGGATATAGGGACAGAGAAAGCGACTTTTTTATACTATGCAGTGATAAAATATTAGAAACAAAAAATGGCGGATTAATGGCGTGCTCTCGCACGTGGTGATTTTTCACAATGGTTTATTTTGCATTGAACATTTATGTATCGCTGTTCCCTTTGTCGGAGGTGCGTGCGATTCGAGTAGTACCTACAAGTTACCTCTAGTGTTACTATCGAGTAGTGTTTTATCAAGTTGATGAATATTTTTTAAATTATTTTAAAACAAAAACATCTAATTTTTTTTACTTTTACTCTATGCTTCGAAAGTACTCCTTATGGCAAGTTGTTCTGCCGCGGGAAAACAACCATTTAAATTTCACGGTGTATAAAGTGTACCTATTCATACACGAAATATCTGTAAGGGTCATTATATTCATCATTAAGTACAATTTTTACTATGGGACCAAACCTGAAATCGCGAAAAAAATCAGCTGTTCCCCACATTTTGACGAGTTACGCGAACATAAATGTAGGGAACAGTTGACTTTTTTTTCGCGATTTTAGTTTAGGTTCCATAGTAAAAGTTGTTCATAATGATGAGAACAGTGACCCCTTCAGATATTTCGTTTATGAATAGATACACCTTAAATATTGTTCCATGTGGTGCCGGACGTAAAAGAATAGCACCATCCCATTTCTTCCCGTGGGTGTCGAGAAGGCGACTAAGTGACTTACTAGAGAATGGGCAGCAGCGTTCTTTATGCATTTTACCACCATACTGCGATCGCGAACCCACCTGCCAAGCGTGGTGACTATGGCAAATCCCCCCTTTTTGGGGGAGGCTTATATCCAGCAGTGGACGTCTTTTGGCTGATAAGATGAAAATGAGATATTTTGAATCAATCATCATCATTACAATTTCAGCTTAAAGACGTCCACTGCTGGATATAGGCTTCCCCAAGCATCGCCATTTCGAGCAGTTCTGGCATCCAGCGAATTTCTGTGGCCGGTTCTGTGCTTCTCACATCTAGCAGATTTCTGCGGCCTTCACTAGGTCATCGGTCCATCTTGTGAGAGGTATTCCAACGCCACGTCTGCCAGTACGCGGTCGCCACTTCAGAACCTTCCGGTCCCATCGGACATCTGTTCTGCGAACAATGTGCCCTGCCCACTGCCACTTAAGTTTGGCAATTCCTTGGGCTATCTTGGTTCGCCTATGGATCTCTTCATTTCTGATTCAATCGCGTAGGGAAACTCCAAGCATAGCCCCCTCCATTGCCCTTTGGGTGATTTTCAGCCCTCTTATGAGGCCCATTGTGAGCGATCACGTTTCAACTTGGTTGCTTCATTAAAATTGGCAGGCTTGTGTAGCCCTGACATGAAACTTATTAAAAACGATTCGACGAATTTATCGGCTATCACACAGACACAAATATTTTCATGAAATCAATACGTTTTAACACCTAGATAATAATAAATCACGCAGATACATAAAATCACGATTTGTATTGTCAAACTGCAAACTAATTTAAACCTTATTTATTGATGTAATTGTGTAAATACAAACGATATTTGCTTATTCATTAATTTGGCGCGTCAATTTCATCTACACATAGATTAGTACCTGTTAAACGAACACTGTTCAAATAATATCAATTGGACTGTATTTCGTGAACAGTTGTAGGATAATGTATAATTAATTTTAATCATGCACGTTTTGCTAATTAACCTTATTGGCTCAACGGATCAAAATAATGATCATAATATGTTGACATTTGTCAGGTACCTCCTTACAAACTTTTTCACTCAACATTGCCCAGACAAATTTCTGAATATTCCACACAAACTTTTCATGTGAAATGGTTGCCTTGTTAATAACCATTGTATTATTTGGAAAGTAATGGTAGTAGAGAAAATAAGAAATGAATATCAGTATTTTACATGGAGCGACTGCCTCATCATATCAGCCAAAAAACGTCCAGTGCTGGACATAAGCCTTCCCCAAAAGGGGGGGTTTGCCATAATCGCCACGCTTGGCAGGCGGGTTGGCGATCGCAGTATGGTGGTCAAATGCATAGAGAACACTGCTGCCCATACTCTAGTAAGTCCCTTAGTCGCCTTCTACGACACCCACGGGAAGAAATGGGATGGTGCTATTCTTTTACGTCCGGCACCACACGGAGCGACGGCCTACCTGACCTCAAAACCCAGCTGCTGGATAATACGAAAACCTTATTGTCAGACTTTCGGGTTTCTGACGACCCGTAAGAACTGTCAAAGATCCATGAATGACAGCCAGGACTAACGGTTTAAAGTCTTTCCGAGGTAGGGGTCTTGGCATGTAAAGATGGTCACCCATCCACGGGCCAACCACGGCAAGCGTAGCTTAGCATAGCTGATTATTACTTAGCCAGAAGTCAATCAAATGTGCAATGTATCATTTTTCAATATTTCAGCAACAATGATAAAAAATTGCTTGCAGAACAGATGGCTGACGAAGCCCAAAGGTTCTGGAGTGGCAACCGCGTTCTCGAATTCGTATCGTTGGAAGGCCTCCCACAAAGTAAACCGATAACTTGGTGAAGGCCACAGGAATCTGCTAGATTCGAGAAATATAGAACCGGTCCAAGTGGCGGTGCCTATGTTCAGCAGTGCACTTCTTTCGGCTGAATTGATGATTATGTTTATTATAAAATATTGTAATTTACTCCAATATTTCCTACTTTGGACCACACACAGTATTACCAGTATACCAGCTCGGTAAAAGCATTACGCATATGATTTCATGAAACAAACCACTCCCGACTTAATATAATGTGGTCACTTTATTGTGTGTCGAAAATAATTACAATTCTCGCGGCACGGCGTTTGATTTTGGATCAATTCAAACGTGTCGTGAACGATAATGAATTTTGTGGGTACACGTTCATAAAATATTTACTAATTTTGTGAACTTGCTAAACATGAACTGGGAACTAGTAAATGATAGGCTAGACGAGGAGATTTTCTCGTGTCGAGTAGATGGAGTCAGGAGGAGATAGAAAATTGTCTCGTTTCATCTTTCTCCTGTTCTAATCCTGATTTATTACATGTATTTTTCTTAAACAATTCTCTATTAGTCGTCATATCCGTTTTCATAGAATCCATCGTCTCTGGTCTCGTATAAAGGGTAGGTAGGTACGTAAAGGCAACACAGACATTTGACTTCACTTGTTTTTCGTTGCAGTTTTGACGGGTAGTTAATAATAATAATAATAATAATGATTCTTTATTTAAGCAAAAACCTTTAACAATGCTTAAAAACTAGGTCACATGAACTACAGTGAATAAAGGTTATACAGATAGAGCAAACCCTGACTCCCAAACTAGGAAATCCTGTGACGTAGGAGTCAGTGTTCTGCTGTCACTATGATACCAAAAACCTTTACTAAGAAGTGTGTTATATCGGGATACAAAATCATGGCAAAAAACACAGGTTTGAAATTACGACACCTCGGTTTGACAATACGATACCTCTTTGTTTTGTAATTCATAATCTTCAAAAGGCGCGCCCGAGCTTTGGGTATAAGACCGGGGAGTGTAGGATATTTCCCTGACAAAAATCACCCCTTGTTCACGAAGGCACGTGGCCCCATTACCTCAAATGACCGTGTGTCGTGATTTCAGAGATTTAATTTTTAAACAAAATTCAATACTGAATAACAAAAAAATTACCACTGTCAAAGTAACTTTACATTGTAAGTAACAAACTTTTAAATGTATTTTCATTCTAGTTACTCAGGCAACTGAATGTATTATTCTACTTTGACAACACTTAGAAATAACGGTTATGATAGTATCGTTATTTCTAGGTGGGTCACAAAAGTCATTTTTGGTAAAATGTAGTGCGTGTTAGTCGTGGTTTTGTGGTGAAAAAGTATTAGCAAAATTTGAGTCTTTTTCTTCATAAATGTATTAAAAAAACAAGACAGCGATGATAGTTCTCTTTTTAGCTACGTACTAAAAGATCCTTGTACGATTATAGCCTTATCACGAAAGGTGAGAATCGCCTCAACTTTCGTGGTTTCTGTCACAGTATCTGCATTAACAAAGAAATGTTTCAAGCTGTCACCCTAAGTGATCCAAGAAATCGCTTAATGAATCTCGTATTCGAGTTTTTGTTTCTCGCGTGCAATCATGCGTGCATCAATTTAATAGTTGTCTTGTGAGTCTCGCATTACTCATTCTCGTCTTGCGATGGTCGAGAAGCTCGTCTCGTGTAAATAAACCTTAATTAGAAACGGTATATGTATATTCCTGATTCGCCAATTATTCCGGGGAAATGTTTGATGTTATGATATTGGAAGTTCGTGCCCGAATGTGTTCGCACGTTTCAATTGTATGATTTAAACATGAATCCTATTAATATGACGGTGTGTTTGAGTTAATTAGTCCAATATATCGTCAAATATCAGGAGTGTTGTTTTTATGGCGTGAAATCACCATATATGTTTTATTTTTATAGGTAGTCAGTGGCCTCTGAAATTTTCTTCAAGAGCGTACGTGTTGAAACTTTTTTGGTCTAGTGCACTTTTCATGAAAGTAGTATTTAGGGAAATAAAGAAATAACTTCAGTAAGTATCATTGGTGGAATTATAAAGGAATGTATGCCTACTCTTTATTCATAAACTAGCTGAGCCCGCAGACGGTGTCCTGTCCCAATAGTTTATACAAAACTCTCAGGATAGATAAAATTACGTTGAGTTTATTCAGAATTTGAAACTTTTCCGGGACTTTATACATCCATTTTATTTTTAATAATTAATTTAATTTGGACTAACACGAACATTTTAAAACCAAAAGAAGCTGAATCGGTCCAGCCGTTATCATCGATGCGCGCACTTGCGAACACATTACATTTTAATTTAAATAGATATAGAAGATAATTGTAAATGTACCCTGTCATCACCATCATTTCAGCTGAAAGACGTCCACTGCTGCATAGACCTACCCCAAGCTCCACCACTTCGACCGGTGCTGTGCTTCCCGCATCCAGCGGACTCCTGCGGCCCTCACAAGGTCATCGGTCCATCTTGTGAGAGGCCTTCCAACTTTACGTCTTGCGGTACGCGGTCGCCACTTCAAAACTTTGCGGCCCCATCGGCCATCTGTTCTGCGAGCAATGTGCCCTGCCCACTGTCACTTAAGTTTGGTTATTCTTCGGGCTTCGCGGGTCGGTTACCTTGGTTTTCCTGCGGATCTCTTCATTCCTGATTCGATCACGCAGGGAAACTCCAAGCACAGCCCTCTCCATTGCCCGGTGAAAACGCAATTCGAACTATTACAAACATTTTGAAACAAAAAAATGCTGTATCGGTTCAGCCATTCTGAAGCGATGCGCTACATGCTGTACATAGTAATGTGTGTAATTTACCATGTATATGTTGTTGGCTCCATCATATTGTGCTCTGATAAAATTTTATAATCCACAACCTGGGGAAATACACATACCTACCAAACATTCAAAATCAATTTAATTACAGTATCATAACAAAGATTACACGAAATTGAAAGTAAACATAAACACAATAATGCTTTTTCTCTGTGGTCTGTATCGAGCGACCAGTTAATCAAATGCGACCACATCTGAACCCAACGCAGTATCGAGACCACACAGATCTATTGTGTTTAAATATAAAGGATTTACAATTATAATTACAACACATAACATACACACACAGTATTTCCCGAATCGGTAGGCAATGTGGGCAGAGGTGTACAGAACGGCCACATGTCTCCTATGGGACGGTTCCTGAACTATGGGTAGGTTCGTGGATGGGTGACCATCCATTACCATATCGAGACTCCTTCGTGCGTAGGCAAGCACGTTAAGCCGTTGTTCGCCGCAGCCATTCATAGGTCTTTGGCAATCATTACGGGTGGTCTGAAATCTAAAAGTCTGACGAACAGTCCTACCAAGGGGTTATCATGTTACTTAGTAACTGGGTTGAAAAGGCTAAATAGGCAGTCGCTCCATGTAAAATGCTAGGATTTAGATGCATTTGTTTAGCCTGGAAGCCGACTTCATAGTTGGGTTAGATTAGGTTACATTGGATTGAGGAGTGTCGGTATTGCGTAGACCACTCTTCCTATTCGCTGCGGCCGAAAAGTGGTAGGCGGCGGGGCTACTGTCCCGACTCACCGCAGGGGGACCAATGGTGCCATACACGGGGTCGTCTGGCACCCATGCGCTATTTGGTCCCTGGGGTAGTCACTGCGTGCCATGTGTTCTGGTGCACCGGTTACTCCCCAGAGAAGGGTCCGTAACGGATGGCCGCGGCGGGTTCGCGGTTGGCTTCCGCGTTCCCGTGTTCTCGCCACAAACGGCACTGGAGGACACCGTGGAGTTTTAGTGGGTTAGAGTCTCACATAACTGCGCTATCTCCCCAAGGTAGCGGAGTATGCATGAGCTTTTCTCCACTTAAAAGAAAAAGGTTACATTGAATTGCGATATCACGACTATGTTGACATTGAAAGCTTTATAGAAGTGAGAGAGGTATAGCGCAACCATATTTTTACAGCTATTTTAGCTATGTAGATTATTAGAGCCTATTGTTATCAACAGAACCATTTCCAACTACCTGACTGCTACTCAGAAAAGCTTACTGAAAAACCGAATAACTCTCTTCTTGGAACTGGAAGCTTTATTACTTTTTATTGGGGATGGTAAATCATCAAATAACTTCTCCCGCTCTGGGTGGAGCAGGAGGCCGTGTCAAACTTTTACTGAATAAAACCTACCCGTATTCCTTCAGTTGCCTGTGTGCCAGGGGCCACGGTATATCAACTTTACTAGACTCACCCAAGGTTTGCAGGGGCGATTTTTTAACACGACGCTTTTTAATCGTCCAATAGATTTTCTACTCTCGGTGTTGAGTCGAGCCTTGAAAATTCAGCAGAGTGCATCCTATCTCGTCAAAGCACTTAGTTTGATTTCAATTCTCGGTACTAAGCAGTACGCGATAAAAATAGCAAATAACTATAATTATGATTTAAAAAACTAGAGTTATAAAATAATTCCATTGGACATTGTTTGTTCTGCCAACACTGTATTTTAACGAGTTAAAAGTACTTAATTTACTTTTAAAACCAGGTTTATGGGCAGCTTTGCATTTGAATTAATTATTACTTGTAATTCATGCTAAGATTGTTTACTTTAACATTGTGTCAATGGTAAGTAGTTAATCAGAGTCCACCACACTCTTACATATAGATCACGAGTAAATAATTAATACTATTAATTAATTACTATAATATACGAATTAATTGATTTTAAAAGCATAACTAAATAATTAAAACCCACTTATTCCATGGTAGTATTCTGTAGCTGTATTAATGTTGTTTGCCTACTTTTGACATAGCCCGAAGAATTGCCAAACTTAAGTGTCAGCGGGCAGGGCGCATTGCTCGCAGAAAGGTTGAGTGGCGACCGCGTACCGGATGACATTGAGTTGGAAGGCCTCCCACAAGGCGGACTGATGACCTTGTGAAGCCGCAAGCATCCGCTGGATGCGGGAAGCACAGAACTGGTCCAAGTGGCGGAGCTTGGGGGAGACCTATGTCCAGCAGTGGACGTCTTTCGGGTGAAATAATGATGATGACTACTTCAGAAACATTTATTAAGACTAAATGTTACCGTCAATAAAAGGGTTGCATTAACAGGGAAACGGAACCATTATGCTAAAACTATTGAGTTTGCCTTTCACGGACGCTTTTCTCAGAAATTGTGTGACATAAAATATTCAAGTTTGACCTAATTCTGAAGTCCAATTTCCGTATTCAGAACCGTTTTTTTTTTTAAAGTAGAGTTGCGATCTCATCTCAGCGACGGTCACAAACTTGTCAAAGTTACAGGTAAATTAGAAGTAGATTTGACAAGGTCGATTCCTTATATCAATGCCTTCTGGTTTTAATACCGCGAACATTATTTCTCAAAAAATTGGTATAATTTAGGGGTCATCTGTCTCCCTAAAACAGTTATACATGTGACATAATACAACTTATGAATGGATAAATAAATATCAGTAGTACAAAAATCGCCTAGTTTTATTCTTCTTGATTTAATTTTTTGTGCATTTACAAGGGAATATTTTCCACCGTTATCTACACTTCACAAAATATAACGATAAGAGAACGCGAAAATTGAAGATATTGTTTGATTTTGTAAGAAACACGTCAGACCGAATACGCCTCGGGCAATATCGAGGTTCGGCAGTCGAAACACGAGACGAAGAATGATTTCGAAGTGTAAGAATATAGTAATCGTATCTCAGAGTCGTGATTTATCAAGAATTTTGTATGGATTTTTCGTCTTGAAAGGGACGGCCGTCAAATCTTTGCCTTTGTGTCCTCTCTTGCTTTATTATGTGTCTCTTTGAATAGGAAAGGTTGACTGTCAGTTCCATATTTCCCTTTACATTACTAGGCGACGTTATTTGGCTAGTTGTTCTATTTTTAACCGACTTCCAAAAGGAGGAGGTTCTCAATTCGTCGGAACCTTTTTTTTTTTTTTTTTATTTTTTTTTATGTATGTTCCCCGATTACTCGAAGATGGCTGGACCGATTTGGAATTTTTTTTTTTGTTCGAAAGGGTATACTTCCCAGGTGGTCCCATGATCATCAAGTCAGGATCTGATGATGGGATCCTGGAGAAATAGAGAGAACTCTTCAAATTTTATAGGCACACTTGAAGCAATTTGTAAAGTTTTTGGAAGAGTACTTTCTCGGAGTGGTTCCATTTCAATTTGGTGAAGATCTGATGAAGAACTTCGGAGATAGGCAACGGAACTCCTCAATAAATGATAGCAAATGGACAGGGATTGCTGTAATCTCATGTCTGTCAATTGTTTACACCAGTTAATAACATAACATCACGCCGGTACGCTGTGAAGGGGTAAGCACATGTGAACCACTAAAAAGTGAAAAATAAAAAAACTTTTTTCAAAAAAATAAACAACCGACTTCCAAAAAAACACTAAAAAGTGAAAAATAACTTTAATTTCGGAAGGCGGTGACAAAAAATTAAAATACATATCCAAAGTCACCGACTTCCGAAATTAAAGTTATTTTTCACTTTTTAGTGTTTTTTTGGAAGTCGGTTGTTTATTTTTTTGAAAAAAGTTTTGTAAGGTCGGTTCAAACGTGTGTGTGTGTGTGTAACGTGAATTTTTCGTGTGGACAGCACTTACGAGCATTACATCTAACGCTTAGCTGGCGTTCACGCTGCAGGCCTAGACAAAACACATTACTGTTGGCATTCAGGCCAAACGCTAACGCCAAAATGTATGGGAATGACATTACCTGCGTAAAGGTCACGTGATGTCACGCTAAGTTCGTAGACAAATGGAAACTTGTAACGAAACGCTACCGCTAAGGGCACGTCAGCGTGGCATCTCTCCTAAAAAGTGTGATGTGTGGTGTGATGTTTTTGACAAACGCAAACGTCAATTTGGCGTCAAACGCTCACGCTAGCTAGTGAATGCTCGAACCCTGCCGGTAATGGTGTTGTGGAGTGTTTTAATTAGAAAAAAGTTTATAATTTTTGTTTTAATGCATTGTCTGAGGCCGTATAGGCGGGAAATAATGAAAAAGCGTGGATTAGGCGTCAAATATCACAACATCGGCGGAGTGTGGAGGTTATCTCCGAATTGATGGAATTGGAGCATTTTGGAGCATTATTCAGCATTTAAGGCTGGATAAACGAACATTTTGGGATCACTGCAACGATCTAAGGGGTCTAATTTCTCTGAAAAGAAGACAAGGGAAGCTTCACTGGAAATTCTTATTTAAAAATGTGCAATGTTTGCGTACTTAGGTACATAAGTAACTATTTTTTTTTGTTTATATAAGGAACTTTGCACTCTTGCTTTCTAGCAATGGGCTCATAGTAACGGATTGTTGGCATCATAAGACTGAGTTCATGATTCCTGCTTGTCTCGATTCTTTAGGAATTAAAGTCGTTATCTTCCATAGAGAGACTACCGTGTTTCCTTCCGACGCTGAGGAATAAGCGTTTGGCGTGAGCTTGGTTCTTTGAATGCCATTTCACTCACGCTAATGTTCAGTCTGTAGCGTGTGTGGAAACACGTACGGATGTATTTTATCTAGGGCTGCAGCAGCCCTAGACAAAATGCATACGTACGCGTCGACTGTCGGTTTTTTGCGCGAACACAAAGGCTCTCGCAATCGGACACAAACAGAATTCGCGTTGAGTTTGTATGCCGTCCACACTATTCGCATTTCATTACATCACACGATACATTACATTACACACGTCTAGATCTGGCTTTAAGTTCAATTTGAATCTCACTCAAGTTATCGCATGCAACTCGAAAGCGTCTTAATTTGTTTTAAAAGCATTATCATCGTAGATTCTAATTCGATGATAATGCTTTTAAAATCGTAGATTCTAATGTATCGTGTGATGTAATGTAATGCGAAGATTCTAATTTCGATTCTGTTCGAATTTTTTAAAGTGATGTTAAGAAATGTTATATAATAGGCCGAAAGTCTTTGAACTATAATTTATTTTGTAGGTCCAACGTGTCTCCTGTCCGCGGTTTAATTTTAAGAACGATTTAACCTATTGGTCATGTTTTTAGTAATAAACCTATGCCAGACTGGATGCGAAAGACGATGGATCAGGAATCGTGGTACAAGTTAGGAGCGATATGAAGAGGTAGACTGTGATAGATGAAATATAGTAGATGATTTCAAGTACTTACTATTTTGATTTTATTTTTCATATACAATGATGCTTTGGTGGATATCACAGCCACTGTAACTTTTTAAGGTATATAATCACGGTACGCCTATAAAAATTGAAGGAATTTTTATAGGCGTACCGTGATTATTTTAGAAATGTAAGTTGGCAGCCTATTGTAACTTGATGTCTCACAAATCTTCTATACATCTTACATACGGATAAATAAAATTGTCTGTAATATTAAAATAACCGTTTTTACTAAATGCATACGGATGTATACACGGTACATAATATGTACCAAAATATTTTTTTTTTTAATTTTTGTCTGTCTGTTTGTTCGGGCTAATCTCTGAAACGGCTGGACCGATATTGACGGGACTTTCAGCGTAGTTTGCTACGCTGACGACACGCTGGTCCTGGCGCAAGGGAGGTCGTACCAAGCGGCGGCCGACTTAGTGACACACGGAGTTGCGACAATCTACAACCAAGACAGCACCAAGATGAGACAGTTGAAGTGGTGACCACTCCGGAGATTCAGAACTGGATGGGGTCCATTGAGCAGTGTCTGAATGAGGTTGTTACTATTGCTTCTGAGGGAAAGCTAAACGCTGATCAGAAGCTGAAAATAAGCAATCTCTGCCGGAAAGTTGGACATGGAGTCTCGCAAATGGCGGTTCAATACCAGTCCTTAAAACAGAAAGCAATCCAAACCCATACCTCCCTTAAAACCATGACCGAAGCCCGAGACCTATCAGATTGCCTAATGGAGATGAACCGGACGATTCAAGAGTCCTGCACGAAGCGGGAAGCAACTTCTTCATCTTTTGCAGAAATGGTCAAGAAGGGGTCCAACACCTTTGTTCGTCCTAATACTTTTAGCTCCGTGGCTATTTATCCCAGTGACAACTCAAAGACCAGTGACGAAACCAAGAACATGGTCCAAAAAATCATATGCCCTGGAGAAATGAAGCTGAAAGTTCGAGGCGTACGAAAAATTGGAAAAGGTGGTCTAATAATAAGCACTGAGACTAAAGATGACCTAGATAGGCTAAAGGAAACAGTCCAACTCGCTTCGTCAGGGCTCACCGTCGACGAACCTAAAAGGCGCAAACCTCGCATAATAGTAATAGGAGTTCCCACATCGCTGGCTGAAAATGAGGTTTATAAATGTATTTATGAACAAAATTTGGCCGACAAACTGCCCACTATATCCCTAGATACATTTTTGACCTCAATAAAACTAAGCCACAAATCTGGCAGGAAAGATGCTGAGAACTGTAACTATATCATAGAAGTTCCAGCCGTCGTACGCAAGGCCCTCATCACACAAGACCGGGTATTCATAAATTGGACGTCCTGCCCAGTACGAGACTT
Organism: Polymixis lichenea; assembly: GCA_949091785.1. Taxonomy (NCBI): domain Eukaryota; kingdom Metazoa; phylum Arthropoda; class Insecta; order Lepidoptera; family Noctuidae; genus Polymixis; species Polymixis lichenea. The sequence continues at coordinate 19,702,380 of OX420948.1, read as the reverse complement.
CACATTAGTAACGAGATGTTATAAATGCCAGCAGTACGGTCATGCAGCCAAAACATGCAAAGTTGCTGCCTCGACCTGTGGACATTGCGGTGAAGAAGGGCACATATTACAAGACTGCGCAAAAAAAGCCGAAGCGCCTCAATGTGCTACATGTTTGCGCTTTACAAAACAAGCCAACCACAAGACAGGAGACGCAGATTGTCCTGCCAAAAAAGCTGCCGAAAACAGGTACATCAACTCGATCGATTATGTAGGCGCCTAAGAGCGCCACATCCTTGTTTATTTTTTTAGACGTAATCTTTATTGTTATTTTTTAGTTTAGTATGGACTTATTTACCAATATAGATAACTCATTTTTAACCGTGTCGAAAACATGTGAAGTTGAGGAGTGCAGACAATATCTTTCCGATTATCAAAAATCATTAACTATACTGACCTAAAACATTCGTAGTATTTATAAGGACATAGATAGCTTTAAAATTTTCCTTCATAGACTTAACTTTGATTGTGATATAGTTGTACTAACTGAGTGTTGGCTAGCAAACCGCATAGATAACCTCCCAGTAATACCTGGGTATAACTTACTGCATACCACAATAAATTGCAATCAAAATGATGGTGTGGTAGTTTTTGCTAGAGATTGTTTAAAGGTCACAGTCGAGGAACCTACTCTACCAGACTGTATGAGTAATTGCTTAGTAATCAAAATTGGCGCAACTACAGCGATAATCGCTATATATAGGTCGCCTTCCGCTAGAAACTTAGATTCTTTTCACAATTCCTTAAATCAGATTTTTCAAGCACTAAGTTCGTTTAAGAATGTAATACTAACAGGTGATTTAAATATAAATATTGGCGCCGAAAACTGCGATGCAGGGACCGAAAACTACCTTAATATCTGCTCATACCATGGTTTTCTCCCCGCTCACACTTTGCCTACTCATCAGAGCGGTTCCTGTCTCGATCATATGATGATCAAAACCAGCTTATCATACATTACGCTTGTTACTAACTCAACAATTACTGACCATCACGCTGTGCTACTTAGCATAAATTTAACGCTGCCTAAGCAAAATCGTCCCCTGACCAAAAGCAAATTAAACACAAATAAACTCGAATATGATTTATGCAACCTCGATTTTAGCTTAGTTTACAATACTGCTGACGCTAACTTGGCTTTATCGTACTTAATAAAACATGTCCAACAAGCAATATTACGTAACACGACCGTTTCTACTGTGGATAAAAAACGTTATAATATTAAACCTTGGATTACTCCTGGACTAATTCGATGTATAAGACATAGAGATAAACTTCATCAGAGAACATAGAAATACCCCGATAATCTAATAATTCAAACCACCTATAAAAGATACAGGAATTTCTGCAACAATTTGCTAAAGAACTTAAAAAATAATTACGATAAAAACGAATTAACTAGAGCAGGTAACAATAGCAAGCAACTTTGGAAACATATTAAAAACGTCACCAATATGTCTAAACAGCGTGAATCAAATTCGAGTTTACTGCTTACTAATGCCTCGCCACTCCTTTCAGCTAACAACGTTAATAACTTTTTTGTCAATGTTGGGAAAACTCTTGCAGAACAGATTCCGACACATTGTTGTGACCAATCTTACCAAAAACCAGCAAATACTCGTAGCAGTAACCTGAAATCTTTTGCTATGCTCGACACCGACGAAGACGAAATAACCCGAATTATTTCTGGGCTAAAAGATGACTGTGCAGTTGGATGGGATAACATAAGCAATAAGATCCTTAAACTCTATAAACATATTCTGGTACCTCCCTTAACGCATATATTTCGAATCTGTCTTTCCAATGGAATTTTCCCTAGATGTCTAAAAAAGTCAATTGTAATACCAGTATTTAAATCTGGAAGTAAAGACCTAGTTAGTAATTATAGGCCAATATCGTTACTCCCCTCAATATCAAAAATATTAGAGAGAATTATAAACAGTAGGCTAGTTAACTATCTGGAAAACAATAACTTCTTATCCCCTGCGCAGTTTGGTTTTAGAGCCAATTTATCCACAGCCGATGCGGTACATAACCTGACCAACTACATCTCAGAAGAACTCGGCAAAGGGAACCAGACCCTGGGAGTCTTCCTTGATTTAGCCAAGGCCTTTGACACGGTGTCCGTTTCTGTCCTTCTGAATAAATTAGAGACTATTGGAATAAGGGGAACGCCGCTGAAACTATTTGCTGACTACTTACATGACCGATACCAATGCGTTAGAATTGATAAAACCACCAGTGATGAGCAGAAAACTACGGGTTTTGGTGTTCCTCAGGGAAGTATTCTGGGCCCTACGCTATTCCTGATTTATATTAACGACATGTGCAACCTTAATATTAAAGACAGGAAAATTATATCATATGCCGACGACACGGCGCTAATTTTTACCGCTAAAACCAGTACTGAACTGTTCGAAATCGCACAACTAGGTTTTGATACTGTGACTAATTGGCTTCAAACAAATTTACTAACATTAAATGCGGACAAGACAAAATACATTCGCTTCTCCATGCGCAAGCCTCAAGTTAACGTTACTAACCCTCAACTATATGCCCATCAATGTGGAAACCGTTCAGTCATCATGTGTAATTGTCCTTTTATCCTCAAAACGAGCAACATAAAATACCTCGGTGTAATAATGGACGACACTCTGTCTTTCAGAAATCACATTGAAAGTCTCGTTAAAAGAGTGCGCAAATTAATATTTGTTTTAAAAAAATTGCGATCATTTGCAGATTCAAAATTAATGAAACAAGTTTATTTAGCCCTATGTCAATCAATAATTCAATACTGCATCACATCATGGGGTGGCGCACCAAAAACTAATCTGCTTCCTCTTGAAAGAGCTCAGAGAGCAATTTTAAAGGTAGCAAACTTCCATCCCTTTTTCTTTCCCACAGATCTGCTATATAAATCCTGCAACGTGATGACTGTTCGCCAAATTTTCATTTTGCACTTAGTATTAAAACAGCACACAATGCTTACCTACACTGCTGACAATACTAACAAAAGACGGAATGATATAGTATGCACATCTAATGCAACCTCGAAACATGTCTTTGTAGAAAGATTTTTTACATTCTTAGGCCCATTTCTGTACAATAGGCTAAATAGAAAACTAAGTATCTATAAATTGAATTACTTCAGTTGTAAGAAAATTATTATTACATATTTACTAACCATCGCTTATGCACAGACAGAAGATCTACTTGTTGTCTGCAAATAGAACGACTAACATTCTATTTTTATTTTACTTTTTTTCCTAATTTTAATTTAGTTATTACATTATACACACTGTTAATTTATTACATTAAGTATTGAAGCACTTCCTAGCCTGAAGCACAGGTTCAACCTAGTTCAGGCAATAAGCATCTGTGCCCTATTTTAAATTGTTAAGATACTCTGTAAATGTAAATGTGTCCCGTTTTATAAATAAACGATTATTATTATTAAACGATTATTAATCGTCGATAGGATCCGGCAACTGGGACTCGAGGTGGCCTTGCACAAGTCCGAGGGCATGTGGTTTCATGGTCCTCGGAATGCGCCACTGACGGGTTCCCAGATAACGGTGGGAGGGGTTCACATCGGCGTCAAGTCGACGATGAAGTACCTAGGACTCGTCCTCGACAGCCGGTGGAACTTCGCAGGAGACGCCCTGGGCGTCGGGAATCCCAGGCTGATTCCCGGCCACCGTAGGCACGGGCTTGCGGACGGCGAGTAATGGGTAGCTCGCTGTCCGGTAAGGACCAAGCCCGGGTCGACGGCGCGTTGTGTTCCACGCGCGCCTCAAAGAGATGTCATCAAACATCGTTTAACTTTTTTTTTTTTTGGGTGGGAAATCATCAAATAACTTCTCCCGCTCTGGGCGGAGCGGGAGGGCGTGTCAGACTTTTACTGACTAAAACCCACCCGTGTTCCCTCAGTTGCCTGTGTGCCAGGGGCCGCGGTATCTCTTTCGAACAACCCGCACCCCTGGCAGGCATCGGCCCTTGCGGGCCCCATCAGTCGCCGCTGACATCTCTTTGAGGCGCGCGTGGAACACAACGCGCCGTCGACCCGGTTTAAACGTCAAAAATGTATGGTTAAACAGCCGCTAATCACTACCTTAAATTTAAGCAACGTTTATAAATAAGCGGGTAATTGTTTTGACATAACAAACTTATAACTGAATGCTAACAGCAATTAGCTTATTCAACATCTGCCTAGCTTTTCACAAATATGTCGGTGTTTGCTTCCTGTCTAACCGGATGCAGCTGACTACTAGTACCTACATTACATTGACCGTCTGCCTGTCTGACTTTCGCAACCCAGTTACTAGGTAATACGATATCCCTTGGTAAGACTGCTTGTCAGACTTTCGGGTTTCTGACGACTAGTAACGACCTTTAAAGATCCACAAATGACAGCCGAGACTAACAACGGCTTTACGTGCTTTAAGAGCGTTCATACCACACGGGCTGGCAACAACGCATTTATCGCATTTTCGTGACTATTTAATTAATACAAAAAAAAATCTTTTTTTTTTCAGCCAAGCACTAGATCTTTGGTATTTATAATTATTTTTACATTTACTCTTTAATAAAAACATTTAATCATACTAAGTATTATGTAATCATGCAAATATAAAATAATTGATGGTATGTCGATTTTTATAAGTAAATACTAAAATAACTGTCAAAAATAGCATCCAAACTTGTAAATACCAACGATCTAGTGCTTGGCTGAGAAATATGTTGACTTTTGTTTGTAATTAATGAAATTATAACTAAAATCCGCTATAAATACGTCGTTGCCAGCCCGCTTGGGATGAACGCTCTCAAGAGGCACGGATGGGTCGTGGTATGTAAATATGGTCACCCATCCACGGACCAACCACGGCTATTGTAACTTACCTTGCCACAAGCCCCTCTGTGGAGCTTTTAGCTTTATGCCGATTCGTACTTAATTCGCATGCATATGAATCAATAGTTGAGAGTAGGGGAGTTATCCTCTCAAATATATATGGCTTCAGCTTGAAGTCTCGGCTTCATTTGTATTTAAATGAGTTCCAATATATACTGAGAACGCAGTTCGATGGAAACCTACCTAGTAACTGACTGTTTAATAATTTATTTCGATAGTTCAGTCACTAAGATTGATTTAGGGATTTTCTATTAGTGCATTTATTTCTCAATGAGTAAGTATACAGAGTTATTTATATTGGCTAGGTTAACTCAAAAGACGTGACAGGTATCGACATATAAATACGAAAAAAAATGAGGTGTGTCGTTACTTGTGTGTTATTTGTTACTTGAAGTATGAGTTACCCCCCAGTGGGTTCCCGCATTGTCGTTGCGGGTGGGCTCAGTAGCCGTAGTCATCCCCACTGTGAAGCGAAGATGAACCCCAAGGAGGCAAAAGCCCTGTCGAGCGGCCCCCGCTCGACAGGGCTTTTGCCTCCAAGCCGACGACGTAGCGGCCAAAAAGTAGGTTGCGATGACGTGCATCGCAACTGAGGCGGGGTGCGATGTCGAATGTGAGGCATCACGGCTGAGGGTTACAGGCTGCGGCGGAGGAGGAGTGCCGGTACTTTTGAGTAGCGCTCTTCTTTTCCGCGGCCTGGACGGGGCCGCCACCCTTTGATGGCGGACGCGGTGGGGCTGCAGGGGAGGAAGAGTGTCGGTATAGCGTTGGCCGCTCTCCCTATCCCCTGCGGCCGAAAAGTGGTAGGCGGCACTGCGGCACTGTACTGACCTGTTGCAAGGGGACCAAGGGTGCCAGACACGGTGTCGTCTGGGGCCCGTATGCTATTTGGTTCCTAGGGTGGTTATGGAATGCCGATGAGTCTTGGTGCGCTGGTGATAGGGGTTATTCCCCTCCGAAGAGGGTCCGGTGATGGACAGCCGCGGCGGGTTCGCGGATGGCTTGCGCTTTTCCGTGTTTCCGCCTCAAGCGGCACTGGAGGACACCGTGGAGTTTTAGGGTTTACAGTCCCACATAACTGCGCTATCTCCCCGTGGTAGCGCAGTAGGCATTTCTCCACGTTAAAAAAAAAATGCCTAGGTCGACGGCGCGTTGTGTTCCACGCGCGCCGTCACAGATGTCAGCAACAACTGGTGGGGTCCCTGGGGGCAAGGGCCGATGCCTGCCAGGGGTGTGGGTTGTTCGAAAGAGATACCGCGGCCCCTGGCACACAGGCAACTGAGGGAACACGGGTGGGTTAGTCAGTAAAAGTCTGACAAGCCCTCCTGCTCCATCCAGAGTGGGAGAAGTCATTTGATGATTTCCCACCCAGGAAAAAAACGAAAAAACAAAAAAAAAAGTATGAGTTGAGAAAAACTGTTTTCTAATGTTTTATGGTGTGCAGATGTTGATACCAGTCACGGCTGTGAAGTTTACACAATAAACAAAACTGTTATTTTTTTTCAACTGATCTATCTATCGTCAACTTTCACAAGCCTGATAAAGGTCTGATAAAAAAAGAAAATCTGAGAGGTTGGAAGGGCCTTCAATGAATAGGTTTATGTCAGGCATAGGGCTTTATAAACTTTCCTGTAATTGGACGCTTTTTTATATTTTTAACGTTTCAGTATATCTACCATCTTAACATATAAAGATGGTCATCCATCTACGGGCCAACCGCGGCAAGCGAAGCTTAACGATCGACCTGTGCGGCTGTTATTATTTAGCCACAAGCCCCACTTTGCCCTACTATTATATCGTATGATAATTATAATAATACATAGTATTTATACGTAATTGTAGTTTTCTAAGAATTATGTTAACAACGTTGTTGTTACCACAAAATCGATATTTAAAATATAAACACCTTATTTACCTTCTGCTAATTAGCTCGATATACTACTGTATTCACAAGTGCAAACATAATTAGTACCTAGTTTTTATGCTACTGATTAATTAGTGAGACAGTGAATGGATAACGTCTGTCGAAAAAAAACCGTCATCAACCTATGTAGTACTTTTTTCCGAAACGGTACTAGAATTGTTAGTACAGGTTTATTTTTAACACGCTTTTATTAGCTTGGTATGTATCTATGTAACGGAATCTTTGAACGTGATTTTGACCCACTTCAAAACGTCGGATTGATATACAACTTTGCTCACTTATCAAGGACCGATGACAATTCAATAATTTCATAATTTGTTCCAGTATAACTACTGGACAAAAAAAATATTAAAAAAGCAACTGAAAGTCATGCTCTTGTAGTTAGCCGAACTGAAAATAGAAAATAAGTAATAAGTAGTTTAAAAACTAAAAATTACGCTTTAAAACCCAAAATAAAAAGTAAAAAAAAAATAATTTAAAAAAGCGTGTTTTTTTTAAAACATGTTTTTTAGTTTTTTAAACTATTTGTTTCATAATTTAGCTCTTTCAGTATTGTTTTGCAGTTGTTTAGAGTGTGTTATTGACAATCGAGTATCACTCAAATTAGACAATTTTTAAATCTGAAATCTGAAATATCTGACTTGTCTCTAGCATACCTGAGACTGATCACTAGCGAACCAATTGAATTGTAATTAAAACTTGGGACTAAATCGTGATAAGCTAGTGACCTGCCCCTGTTTCTCACGACTGTACGAGACACAACAAAATCTTTGCGTAATTAAGAACAACGAACAATTTTAAAAGAGACTGTGATCTCTTAGTTTGTTTCGGCCTTTCTTCTCAGAATAGTCAGAAAAGAAAAACCGACCTCATTTTCTTTTAAAAATATGATTGACGTTGACGTAAAAATGTTTGTACAAACCTACATACAGAAATAAAATCTCCTCGTTAACTTTATCATTTACCGCGGTCACAATGACACAAAAAGCGACTCTAATTTGTAATATTTATAGATTATAATCAGAGGTCGGAGTAGGTAGATTGATTTTATATACTTGCGTCAAGATATTATAATATGGAAATGCCATTTTATCTATAATGTGCGGGAAGTACCGGAAAAAGTTCCGGAATTGGAATTATGGAATAAAATAAAATACTGATTTCTTTCACCATTAGCTAACACTGGTAGCGTAGATTGATATTATTAATACGTTTTTCACCTTAAACACAAATTCGTGCTAATTTCAATATGAAGTTCCGGTATTTTGGAGGCATATCCATATTATCCTCTACGTTTGACGTCAACGACCTTAAATCAATCTACCTACTCCGACCTCTGATTATAATATAAATGGCGGCCCAGTGTGGTAATGGCTGCGAGTTACGAGTTGTAGTGTTGTTGTTGTTTACTCTGCGTTAATTATTTAATAATTACTGCTCTTAAAACGGTGAAGGAAAACATCGTGAGGAAACCGGCATGTTCTAGAACCAAAAATTCAGAAGACATATGACATCTACCAACCCGCACTGGGCCCGCGTGGTGGATTACGGCCCTATCTCTCGAAAAGTAATTTAAAAAAAAATCTCCGAAAAAACTGAAAAGCAAAAAATAATAAACCTTTTTTGTTAACGAAGTTCGGAAGGCGGTGACATACCTTTAAAATAGATATCCAAAGTCACCGATTTCCGAACATAGTTATTAAGGTTAAACAAAAAAGGTTTATTATTTTTTGCTTTTCAGTTTTTTCGGCGTTTTAATTTTTGTTAAAAAGTTTTTATTTTATAATTTTTTGTGGCTCTAATTTACTAATTACTACATGCTTCATTTTTGATGACTTTTTAACCCCGACGCAAAAACTACGGGGTGTTATAACGACGTATCTGTGTGCGTGTGTGTGTGTGTGTGTGTCTGTGGCATCGTAGCTCCCGAACGGATGAACCGAATTCGATTTTGTTTTATTTTTTAGAAAGGTGAATTAGTCGGGAGTGTTCTTAGATAGGTTTCATCAAAATCGGTTTAGCCGATTGAAAATTATCAGCTCTTTTCTGGTCGGTGAAGGGTTTTGACCATCTTTTACGGGTCTGATCAAGTCAAAATTTGGTATTCTATTACTTCAATGATACTAGACGAACAAGGTAACCTTCAACTGATGCTGGAGCAACACCTGGAATTTCCAGGATACCCAAGTTACTCACCAACAAACAGCAGAAGTATCGTGTTTGGGCTCATTGCAAAGGTCTCAATGAATAGGTTGTGGATAAATAGCGATCAGAACGAGGAATGAGGATAGATTAGTAACAAACTTCACTGTGGGAAACTAACGCAACGCTGCGCAGATTTAAGAGAGACATTAAGTTTAAAAAGCGGCAAATAAAAGTTAAATTTAAAAAGCCTCCGACCAAAAAAAAACTCTAAAAAGTAAAATTAAAAGTTAATTTTTAAATTTAACTTTTTGTAATACACAACTCAGCATTAAGGGCGCTGTCACATTTTTTCTCGAATTTGAGCGTTTGACTCGAGATTTGGTGAGTGATTATGGATTAAATATGAACAAAAAAAAATTAAAAAAATATGTCCTACAAAATTTCATTATTTGTCTAGGGAGCGCTCTAAAAAAATATTTCAATTTGTTTACATAAGTCAGTAAAAACCTTGTCTCGGCAAAGGATGTTTCATAAAATTTTACTTTCGGGCATCTTTTGATGCTTTGTTACATGGAACATATAATAGTTTAGCAATTTATAAAAATGTCTATGGTAGGACTGTACCTTGTTATTTGGAATGCTCAAGGCAATTTTTTATGTTTCATTCAGTAATACACCAAAAATAATTCCGTAAAACAGAGAGTTTATGATAATTTTTCGTCTGAAATTACATTTTTTATCTATGTATTTTTAATCGAAATTCAATCAAAAAGTAAGGTAATAACTAAGGATACTATGTCAGCTTACTTGAAAAAAAAAATCAGTAAATTTTAAAGCAAAATAATATTTTTAAACAATTTTTGTATACAATGCTATAAATCAATATAAATCTCGAGACGCGCGGGCCTTAGCTTTAGTCCGCGCCGAGCGCTTCCTGAGGGAGGGTGTATCGCTTGCTGTTGCCGCTTTGTGCGGTACGTAGTCTCGCCAATTTGCCAAGAATATAGCGTGACCAACACTTCTTAATACAAGTTATATTTTTTTTTGTTACACATTTTGCTTTATTATTCTAGAGCGAATATATTAAAAGAAAATGTAATCTAAAATTTAAATTCAATTCATTATTTTTAACCGACTTCCAAAAGGAGGAGGTTCTCAATTCGTCGGAACCTTTTTTTTTTTTATTTTTTTTTATGTATGTTCCCCGATTACTCGAAGATGGCTGGACCGATTTGGAAAATTTTTTTTTTGTTTGAAAGGGTATACTTCCCAAGTGGTCCCATGATCATCAAGTCAGGATCTGATGATGGGATCCTGGAGAAATAGAGAGAACTCTTCAAATTTTATAGGCACACTTGAAGCAATTTGTGTAGTTTTTGGAAGAGTACTTTCTCGGAGTGGTTCGATTTCAATTTGGTGAAGATCTGATGAAGAACTTCGGAGATAGGCACCGGAACTCCTCAATAAATGATAGCAAATGGACAGGGATTGCTGAAATCTCATGTCTGTCAATTGTTTACACCAGTTAATAACATAACATCACGCCGGTACGCTGTGAAGGGGTAAGCACATGTGAACCACTAAAAAGTGAAAAATAAAAATCTTTTTTCAAAAAAAATAAACAACCGACTTCCAAAAAAACACTAAAAAGTGAAAAATAACTTTAATTTCGGAAGGCGGTGATAAAAAATTAAAATACATATCCAAAGTCACCGACTTCCGAAATTAAAGTTATTTTTCACTTTTTAGTGTTTTTTTGGAAGTCGGTTGTTTATTTTTTTTGAAAAAAGATTTTTCAGATTTAGTACAACGTTATATAGATTCTGCGCCTTTAGTCAAAAGTTTACTGTACTCTTACAATTTAGACCATGTGCCTTCCATCAAACATAGAAAAGAGAACGAGTCAAGACCTTTAACTCAACTTTGCTGTCAAATGAATTTACAAATAGAGAAGTGTGGCCTATTTATAAGTACCTACAGAGCATTACTTTTTAGGAGCTACACCTGATGGAGAATTTGAAGACGGTGTTGTTGAAATTAAGTGCCCCATATCTGCTTTTGAGGTGGATCCTGATACTGCCATTTTAGAAAAGAAGTTGAAATGCTTCAAAATCCATAACAAGTGCGAAGTAATTTTTAGTAAAAATCACGATTACTTAGTATTATCAAATACAAGGCCAACTACACATTGCAAATAAAAATGTTTGCTTATTTGCAGTGTGGACTAGTACTGGATACCCACTAAAATTTTTAAATATTAAATTTATAAAGACGATGATTTCTGGAACCAGAAAATGTTGCCAAAGTTACTTAAGTTTTATGAGGAGTGTGTTCTTCCCGAAATCATAGATTTGAGGAAAGCAAGGTCTATGCCACTTCGGAAAATATTATTTTGACTTATTTTTACAATTATTATACTTTATTTCCTCAGTCTGGGATTTTACACCCGTTGTGCCCATCTATAAAATTATATACTATCTCGAACGATACACATTTAAGGATTGCATCACTTTAAAATCGCGGTGAATTCTTTAAATGTGTACATTTCATATAAATTTATTTGGTACCGCTATAAAACAATTACATTAAAAATAAAGGGCATACAACCCCCATACAAGAAACGTAATTGTTTCGGTGTATAATATTACCGTGGTACTTTCTTTAGTTACGGACTAAAGTTAGTACCACGGACACCTCGGAAGTCCGACTCGCACTTGGCTGCTTTTTTAACTCATCGTATACATTTCATACTACTATTATCGAAACTGATTACAACTGTTGAAGCAATATCACAATGCATTTATTTCTATAAATAAGTACCACGAATTAAAATTCAAGTACTTTTTGTGCGACACTACTCACTAAATTAGCCGTTCTAGGTGATAACTTCCATCAGTACAAACAAAATTTCACGAACTATAATAATAGTAATTTAATTTATTTCGAATTCAAAGTGGCAAAAGGTCATGTTGGTTTGTTTCTGGCGTCCGGCGTATAACGGTTTGCATGTGTGCGTAGCGTGCTTCACTAGACGCACACGCGCACATTGGCTGCCGCGCGCCGTCAAAAATACCTAAAACTGAGCACTTTCTTTTTGTAACAGCCCTCTTAAAAAATCTGTGAGTGAACAATCAATCATCCCCTCTTTTCCTACCCTGAGTGTTGTTTTTTTTTTTCAAATTCATATGAGACCAACTTCGGGGTATACCCTTTTTAATAAAAAAAGAATTATCAGAATCGTAATACTCTGTAATAAGTTATGCGTGGTCTTACATTTAAAAAAAAAATTACGCGTTGACTTGAGAACCTCCGTTTTTTCGTCGGTTAAAAACCAATCCAACTTGTTGGTTACATAATCGTCTGTCTACTGTAGCCCTTACATTCTAGTGTGCATGGCAGTCTACACTAAGACAGTCTAATCCTTACTAGCTGGGTTAGTAGTAACCATAGCTACCACAGCGGTTATCAGTAGGGTTACCATAAAACAAACTATCCCCATACCCTTTGGGAAAATTTGGATTCCGTGTACGCAGAACCAAAGATTTATTGCCAGTAAATGTTGTCCCTTAGAAAAGGGTAAAATATTGAGCAACCTTTAGAGATTTTTGTATATATTGGGAGCGTTATTGTAGGAAGTAAAACGTGGCTAGCTAGATAAGTTAAATGTTTTTAAGTAACTTATAAGTTTTTTCAATGAAATATCTATAAATTCGTTTACCATGGATAGGGGTATTTTGTTCCAGTACCTACCCATGACGTCATCTGCCAGTGTAACCAGAACCAGCTAAATACGAGTAGGTATTTTATATGAAGCGACTGCCACTCTGACTTCCACAGCCCCGACTGTCGTCAGACTTTTGGGTTTCTGACGACCCGAAAACGACTGTCAAACATCCACGAATAATAGCCGGGGCGAACGGCTTATTGTGTTTTTTGAAGCATGGCTTGTATTTTCCTATGTAAGTAATAATAATATAACAGTTATGTTTTTTAAGCACTAACACTGAAGATAAACATAATAATAAATAATAAGCATATTATATATTATATTTATGATAACCGTATGAAACCTTTTTAGAGATGTTGTACCTAATAAATATATTATGAACAATTTATAACACGTAACGTGTAGGTTTTGAACAAACTAATAAGGTCTTATTACGTTTTTATAATAAATACAATAGAAAGTAATAACTCTCCGATTTAGAGATTTTTTATTACGTCTTAAGGACCTTCCGTGTGGTTGCGGACGTAAAAGAATAGCACCATCCCATTTCTTCCCGTGGGTGTCGTAGAAGGCGACTAAGGGACTTACTAGAGAATGGGCAGCAGCGTTCTCTATGCATTTGACCACCATACTGCGATCGCCAACCCGCCTGCCAAGCGTGGCGATTATGTCAAATTCCCTCTTTTGGGGCTTTGGGGCTTATGTCTAGCAGTGGACGTCTTTCGGCTGATATGATGATGAAGACGTTTTAAGGATAACCTTCTTAAAACTTAGTTACGAAAGTTAATAAAGTACCAAGTTATTAGCAATTAATAACATCTCAGTCATTAAAAAGAATAACATTTCTCTTGTCTAAAGTACTTCTACTAAAACTAACTACGATGCTAGATTTAATAGTTTTCTGTCTGGAAAACCATTTAGGTAGGACGAAAAGATGTTTCGATTGGCATAGATACTGAATTACTGATATCTCTGATGCCAATGTTCGATTTCAGCTCAAAAAAACAATCAATTTCGTAACAGATTGTCAATAGGAACGGCTTTCAATTTGACAGTTCAACAATATTTCTACGCGTAATACTTGCGCTGTGCTGTGGGTCCCATCCCATAGCACAGCATCATGCTGAGTGGAAGCCTTCTTGTCACAGTCACGGCGTGCAGCTGCCGAATTATTTATCTTCTTTATGCCTATGTACAAATATCTGTGTTGTTATCATGTTTTTTTTTTAATGTTAAGTATGTCATCTTTTACATGCACATGTTTCTGTGACAAATAAATCTATTTTTCTTTCTTTCTTTCTTTCATTGTGTTTATAGCACAACATGACACACACACACATGCACACACACATGCACACACACACACACACACAAACACACACACAAACACACACACACATGACATTCTATAATCTGAGAGTAAAAAAAATAGAAATTGAACAACATAAACGTTATTCAATTTCTATTTTTTTTTACTCAACGACAATGCAATGGATGAGTAAATATCCTTCAAAAGATTCAGATTATAATTGACAGTGTTTTATGCAATTAGCGTGCAGAATAAGAAAATTGCTCATTTGCAGCGCTAAGTTTAATTCAAATCCCAGCAGAATCCTACCCTACAACACATCGCTTGGCCCTCCTACCTAACTGAGCTCAAGTTTTAATTGAAACGCTCCAATGCGACTGTGAAATCTTATAGCCCATTACAATCACTGTTATCGTGAAAATTACAAGTCTCGCTGCATTTTAGACGAAATTCGACCTTTATGATTGAGATAAGTATGTGTTATCTGGCTATTTTGGCGTGTAATGAGTAGTTTTATTTGTGTCGTTATGATAGGAGGGATAATTTTAGGTTGCATTGAGATTTTGCTATCTAAGAACTAGGTAATATTGCGTGTGTTTGGTGGTGTCAGCTGTTGGCATTAGCTGCATAACAAATAGGTATATCAGCTCCTTCTTTCTACCAACGAATAAGAGTATACTTATAATCACTATATCTATATATATTGAATCAAGTCTATCCGACTAAACAGACAGCTGTGCTGCTGGGGAGTTTGTTCCACTACTTCTTCTTCCCAGCTAAAGCACTAGGAAGTGGTGAAGGGTGGGCGTTTTGGGGGACTGTCTCATGTACTTTGACGTTCGAAAAGTGCTGATTCTCAGCCTAATTTGAATAAATGACTTTTGATTTTGATTTTTGACTACATAGTATAAAACAAAGTCGCTTTCTCTGTCCCTATATCCCTATGTATGCTTAAATCTTTAAAACTACGCAACGGATTTTGATGCCGATTTTTTTAATAGATAGAGTGATTCAAGAGGAAGGTTTATATGTATAATACACCGACCTCCACGCGGGCGAAGCCGCTGGCAAAAGCTAGTAAATAATAAAATAAACTTCTGCTGTTTCCAACAAAAGTGCAATACCACAATACAATATAAATTCTTACGCAGAAGGGCGCTACGCAAGGGAAAACAGCGTTTGCGTCGATGTCCCTGCACCCCTGTGCTTGACAAAAAATTAGTGGGCATTAGTGTAGGTACTTATAGGCAAAATGTTGCTGGATACAGAGGGAGAGGACGGACGGCCAAAGAAAAGATGATGGATGGATAGATTGCGTGAAGAATCATCAGAAAGAGAAGGGAGTGAATGATAGCATGACGGCTGACAGGGGAGAAGAAGGACAAAACGCGTTGTGTCAACTCCAAGTAACATGTGAAAAGGACAAGAAAGAGGGCACACCGTATACCTGGGAAGTAGAAAATAGGACATTTCTAACTCTAAATGAAAGAAACTAGCTTTCAAACTAAGCAGATATGGGTATCTTAGCCCTCTGAGCATTGTAGTTTTTAATTAGTTGTTGTGTTTTATTGCAATTTAGTTTTGAAATATATACAAGGTGTAACAGGAACCCTATTGCTATCCCTAAGCACTAAAGATAACAGCTGGTATAGAATCACTATACATAGTTACAGCTCAAAATAAAATACTCTAAGAATTGATACCAAGTTTTCGGTTTCATGTTTCATAAATTAAAATCATAACAAACGTGTCACCGCACTTCGTAGGTCAATAACTTTCCACGTTACTTGCCAATATCACTATAAATCTCTTCCGAGTGATGTTTTTATTTCAATTTGAAAAGTTCGGTTTCTGGTATCCATGTTTTAAAAAATTTCGTAACTTCCGAACACGTAGAGATAGAATTAAAAAAACCTTCCAATATCGTTTGATATCATCCAAAGAAGCCGTGTTCTTGGTATGTATACACCCTTTCCGTTACACGTTGTATAAATTTAATGTACTATCAAAATCTATCATCAAAATTATTGAACCAGTAGGTACAACACCATCTGTTGCCAAAAAGAAAGACATTAATGACTTAAACCGCACTCAATCTATAATCTATATCTTCATTAACAAACCGTAAGCGACCTGAATTTAAAAAGTTAAAAAAAAAAAAACGCTTTAAAACTTCCAAGGACATCGTCACGTTTTCAATTCAGGATACTTGATCGATATCGCGATGGTCCACCAGGTTCCTTCCGTTAATTGCCTATTTTGGGGGTGGTTTCCACCTCGTATCCGATGTCCAATCGATCGGCCCCATAATGCGAGTAGATCTTGGTACTTGAGAGTCTCTGTATCGTTTTCTTAATTCAATTATAGGAGATAATGTTGAAAGTTATCTGCGGTGTCGTATTTTGTTGTTCTATTTTTAACCCCCGACGCAAAAACGTCTGGGTGTTGTAAGTTTGACGGTTCTGTGTGTGTGTGTGTCTGTCTGAGGCGTTGTAGATCCCGAAGATCACTGTAATTTGAAAACATTATAAAAGCCAATTATTTTTAAAAGAGTAACCGTGGAGTTTCTTGCCGGCTCTTCTCCATAGGAAACGACAAATTGGAACCGTGCACCTAGCTTCTGACTTTTCATAAGTGCCCTTGCAGGTTTATGTGAAATAAAATATTTTGATTTTGATTTTGATTTTGATTTTGATGAACCGATTTTGATTTGGTTTTTTTTGTTTGAAAGGTAAATTAATCGGCGGTGTTCTAGATGTGCATCATCAAAATCAGTTCAGCCGTTTCCAGATTATCAGCTCTTTTCTAGTTGATGAAGGGATTTGAGCAACTTCCATGGGTATCAGACCCAAGTCGACATTTGGTATTCTATTACTTCAATGATATTAGACGAACAAAGTAACCTTAAACTGATGCTGGAGGAACACCTGGAATTTCCAGGATACTCAAGTTACTTACCAACAAACAGCAGAAGTATCGTGTTTGGGCTCATTGAAAAGGTCTCAAGGAATAGGTTAAATAAATAAAAATAGTGATTAAGACGAGGAATGAGGATAAATCAGTAACAAACTTCCCTGTGAGAAACATACGCAACGCTGAGCAGATTTAAGCTTACTGTCTCGCACATTAAGTTTAAAAAGCAGGAAATAAAAGTTAAATTTAAAAATTTTAAAACCAAAAAAAAAACTCTAAAAAGTAAAGAAAAAATATATGTAATGCCCTTTTCAGTTGCAGGTAATATTTTGATCAAGGCCTTGTCCAGTCGGGGGATGGTCGATAAAAGCGCCAAACAGAGGTGGCCTAGCATTTTCATTAGCCCCCGACTTGATCAAAATATTACCTACAACTTAAAAGACCAATTAATATTATTTCTGACGACCCGTAACGACTGTCAAAGATCCACGAATGACAGCCTCCTGGCTGTCAGCCGTGGTCCTCCACGGCTTAACGTGGTAAAGATGGCCACCCATCAAGCGTAGCTTATTTAATCGATCGACCCGTGCGGCTATTATTACTTAGCCAAAAAACCCCCAACATACCAACTCTTTTTAAATATTGTTGGTCTATTTTTACTTTCTAATCGACGAATACCGGATTTAATTTAATAATGGCTAAATACATTTTTTTTTTCATATCTTAGCCACGACTGTAATCGGCAACGTAGAATTATGTTGAATCCGTACTTAAATTGACTAGAGAGTGGTCGCATTTCTAATACATTCGTATTATGCAAATATTCGCTTTTTGTACTCTTACTTCATATAAAACTTTAACCGGGCCGAATTACAAACTTCTCCGTCCGCGTAATTTTCGTAAAAAAGGGTACAATTATTTTGCTTCACGTATTATTGCATAGATTATCTATATCACTTCATAGGCTCGCTCGCTACCACACCAAGAGCTACCGACCGTGCCGACCTGCTTCACTTCATCTGTTTCCCGCGATTCCGCGTGTTAATCGCGATTTCATTAGCCCCCGACTTGATCAAAATATTACCTACAACTTAAAAGACCAATTAATATTATTTCTGACGACCCGTAACGACTGTCAAAGATCCACGAATGACAGCCTCCTGGCTGTCAGCCGTGGTCCTCCACGGCTTAACGTGGTAAAGATGGCCACCCATCAAGCGTAGCTTATTTAATCGATCGACCCGTGCGGCTATTATTACTTAGCCAAAAAACCCCCAACATACCAACTCTTTTTAAATATTGTTGGTCTATTTTTACTTTCTAATCGACGAATACCGGATTTAATTTAATAATGGCTAAATACATTTTTTTTTTCATATCTTAGCCACGACTGTAATCGGCAACGTAGAATTATGTTGAATCCGTACTTAAATTGACTAGAGAGTGGTCGCATTTCTAATACATTCGTATTATGCAAATATTCGCTTTTTGTACTCTTACTTCATATAAAACTTTAACCGGGCCGAATTACAAACTTCTCCGTCCGCGTAATTTTCGTAAAAAAGGGTACAATTATTTTGCTTCACGTATTATTGCATAGATTATCTATATCACTTCATAGGCTCGCTCGCTACCACACCAAGAGCTACCGACCGTGCCGACCTGCTTCACTTCATCTGTTTCCCGCGATTCCTCGTAACTGACAGTTGACATTAGTGACAGCAGCTGCCTCCTCTTTGCGTGAATGAGACAGTGTTTACATTTCTAATAAATAGACACCCTATAAGTTACATTCAGTATAAACCTTAACCTACCCAGTAATGCTCGTACTTCTATTTTATTCTTCCAAATACAAATGATTATAGTATATTTTATATCGAGGGACTAAACGATGCCATAATATAACAGAGGTGGTTTGACTCCTGAGCGTGCGAGGGAGTCAATGAAACCGAGGGTATGTTAAGTTAGCGTTTAGTCTCGAGGTGCAAACTGTACTTTTCACATTGAGTGCGAGAAAAATAGTCAATTTAGTACAAACACATTTAATAAATATTACTTAATAAAATAAAAATCACAAAAAAAAAATGTATCTCTTGAGCCATAAATACTTTGGACTTTTTAGCTTTATGACCACTGGATAAGCGTTTCAGGAACGAAGTCAAATTTGTGAATGTCTTGTCATGTACACATATATGCTTGCTTCATATTCATTGTCGATTTTAACATAGAATACGTAGTCCACAACGACGATGGTTGATATTTTTTCAACAATTCATCAAAATATGCCAAAAAGACGCTTTCTGTGAAAGAATTTATATGTTTTTTATTCCTGCAGTCCATAAAACTTTCGTAAGTTTTTAGGTAAATCTTCCACGATTTTGGCAGCAAAAGATTATCTAATATGTCTCTTTTTCTTTGCTCGACGTCAAACTCTTCACTGTCACTGGACATTCTTAATAAATTTATTTAAAACCGAACAAATTTACGCTCAACAAAAATCCTGAAATTTTCGCGGTCTGTTTTTTGTTTTTCTTCTAAACCAGTCACAGATAAACAATTTAAAACACATGACGCCACCTTCTTTGCGGAAAAACCATGGAACTAAAACTCTCAACATTTTCGCAATGAAGATGGTCCACACTCCACAGATAATAGTATATTTACTGGCTGTTTGAGTTGGTCTATGTCACATGAAGTAAATTAAAAAACGAATTACTTTTCACTCCCTAGAGACTAATGTGGTCACTTTAGTCCCGCTTCGTAGGGCTATATTGGCATACGTTTAGAGCATGAGAAGTGAAAAAGATATTTAGCTTAAGATTGGTTACAGGTTCAAAACCGTCCGTCCGGTCTACATAGGTTCTGTATTGCCCTTACTTTAATGTGTATTAAACCTATTGAATGTACTAGGTGTATTAGAACTATTAGAAGCAAGAGATCCAACGGGGTATTCATCTTTTTATTCAAGCCATTTTATTGTTGAGTATTTGATGAGGTCCTGTTGACCGACATTAACGTGTACTGTGTACTGTATTTACTATTTATACCTACCAATTCCAATAAACTTGACTCAAACACGAAACGTCATCCTGTTACCAGCAACCAACCGTAGCAATGAACATCTCCACCTCTAGGCAATATAGATGCATATATATCATACAAAAATATATGCCCTATTTATTTCCTCTGTCTTCACATGATATGACATACATTAAAGATTATTCTATACTAACCACCCTAGGGAGTGCAGGCACAGAAAGGTACCTGCAGAAGGTCTGCTTCGAACACTGAGCAAAATTTCCCATTGACACACGTACGTAAATCAGGCAAATTTTTTGCGAAAAGTTTTGCACATGAATGTCGATGGCTTTAAGAGGGGAAGACCAAAGAAACGATGGATGAACTGTGTGAATGACGATATGGTTAGAAAGCGGGTGAGTACTGAGATGACGATGAATAGGGAAGAATCAGAGAAAATAGATCATGTGTGCGTGTGACTCATCATTATTATTTCAGCCGAAAGACGTCCACTGCTGGACATAAGCCTCCCCCAAAAGGGGGGTTTTGCCATAATCGCCACGCTTGGCAGGCGGGTTGGCGATCGCGATATGGTGGTAAAATGCATAGAGAACGCTGCTGCCCATTCTCTAGTAAGTCCCTTAGTCGCCTTCTACGACACCCACGGGAAGAAATGTGATGGTGCTATTCTTTTACGTCCGGCACGACACGGAACATAAACTGCTTGTATTATTAATACAAAACTACGCACCACACGGAACATGCGCATTGGAACGTGTGTCTATTTTCGGTCATTGTATGAAGCCGACCTTCTGTAGTATTCTGTGGTGCAGACTTAGAGATACGGGAATTCTTCCGAGCCCCGATATCCGATGGCTTATCGATTCTCCGCAGAATAATACTGAACTGAATTTGGGAGCCGAAATGTTGTGAACAATATCGTATCGGGTTTTAATGGGAAATTTTGTGAGACCTTTATTTAGGATTAAGGCATTGATTTTAGTACCATACAATAATATCATACGACTTGGAAGTTTCTTAGCAGATGAAAAGTTTTTTCTATAAGCGTTTAGGTAAGCTATAAGATGAAGAGAAGATAATAAAAACCATGGATGGAAAGCGTGAAAGATAATATGGGTAGAAAGGGAGTGACTATGGAAGTATGGTAGAAGAAATGTTGCGCCGAAACCAAATAAATTCAGATAAGAGCAGGAGAATGATAAATCAATTTGTTCCTAAAACATGCTAAGAAAAAAAATGTTTTTTTGAATAATACCAAAATAAATAATGTCCACGACAGCTTAACTCGCGGCGCTGCTCATACTGAAGCTACGCTGAGTACAGAGAGTCAGCAACAAATCGGTCGGTTTACGAAAAATTCGGCCACGCCAGCTTAACTCTCGACTTTTCCATGGAAAAACTATTGTGAACATTTGTTGCTGCTCATACTGGAGCTACTCTGAGAACAAAGAGTCAGCAACAAAATAAAAACAAAAGTCAAGAGAAGTTAGAGGTCGGTTACAAAAAAACTGGCCACGCCAGCTTAATACTTGACTTTTCCGTAGAAAAACTATTTTAAAAATTTGTTGCTGCTCATACAGCAGCTTGTTTTAGCATATAGAGTCAGCAATAAAATAGAAACCGAAAGTTAGATTAGTTTTGAGATCGGTCTACAAAAAAACCGGCCACGCCAGCTTAACTCTCGACTCTTCCGTAGAAAAACTATTGTAAAAAATTGTTGCTGCTCATACTGCAGCTAGTCTGAGCGCGAAAGTTAGCAACAAAATAAAAATTAAAAGTCAAGAGAAGTTAGAGTGGCGTGGAATTATTTATTTTGGCATTATTCAAAAAAATCCATTTTTATTTAAAAAAAAATTCTTAGCATCGTTTAGCAACAAATTAGCAACAAATTGACCCCTATTCGCTTGATCGATCATTCTACATCCAGTGATTTTCACGCTATCTTAATGAAAACTTAGCGTTATTGCCGATTTTTCGCGATGGGTTTGAGCAAAAAAAACAATTTTTTAGCAACTAATTAGCAACAAAAATGCAACAAATTTCGGTGTTTTTTTTTTATTTCGCTGCTTTTACGCCGCCATTTTTTTAGACCTTGTCCCAGCCACCTTTTTAAGGTCATCGGTCCATCTAGCTGGGGGGCGTCCGACACTACGTTTGCCAATACGCGGTCTCCACTCCAGGACTCGTCTGTTCCACCGTCCATCGGTCCTTCAACAAACATGGCCAGCCCACTGCCACTTCAGTTTGCTCACTCTACAAGCTATGTCGGTAACTCCGGTTCTTTTCCGGATAATTTTATTCCTGATTTTATCCTTCAAAGAAACTCCGAGCATAGCCCGTTCCATAGAGTGCTGAGCGACCTTAAATGTGTGGATCAGCCCAACTGTCAGTGTCCACGTTTCGGCACCGTATGTCATCACGGGCAGGATGCACTGGTTGAAGACCTTAGTCTTTAAGCATTGCGGAATTCCGCAAAACAACGGTGCTGACTTTAAAATATAACTGTAGAATCCTGATAAACTCGTATTTCAGCTGATTAAACGAAAATCTGTTCAAATTAGGCTGCAAATCAGCACATTTCGAACGTCAAACTTACATACGCCAGTCCCCCAAAAAAATCCGTTCTTCACCACTTCCACAGTACCTCTAGCTGGGACAGAAGTGACGCAAGAAACTACCCAGCTGCATGACTGCCTGTTCAGTTACATAAACTTCATTATATCACTACATTGGATCATCACCACACCAAGCCTGCAGACACATAATTTTACAGAAGAAATTGGCTGGTGCTATGTATGGACTGACACTATTGACAGATCACTTCAGGGTCACTTCACCTTAATTTTCATGTCAAAATTTTACAGAATAGATCGGCTGCTCGCCCTGTTTTTATCACCAAGAAAAACGACCTTTGAGATAAGTAAGAAATCAAATCAAAAACCAACTTTCCTATAAGTGGCTTATAATACCCACTACTTTCCCTTCTATTAAAAGCTTACACGGGAAACGTTTTAAATCGGGCGCTGTACGCCTTTTTAACGTTTTCTTTAGAAGCTACATTAAAATACAGGATGTTGGAGAAAGTTGGTTGAGATTTTTTGGTAATGGTTCTTGCTGTGGCTAAAATGACTTCTTGGAAGAACAGAAATGAAATAGTACGAATTGGCAGAACGCTTCTGTTCTCGTGTCGATAAGAATTAACCATTTTACATAACATCACGCCTTGTTTCTCCAAAAAATTGTGCGGAGGTGTGTGTACCGATAGTACACCTATATTTCACCAGTTATTTTTAAATTCTTCTGACAAATTACAGATATAAATCTATACAGTAATATTATAAAGAGGTATAGTTTGTGAGTTTGTAAGTTTGTAGGGAGTAATCTCTGGATCTACTGAACCGATTTTGAACGTACTTTTACCAATAGAAAGCCACGTTATTTGTTAATATCATAGGCTATATATTAACCCGAAAAATGAAAAGACTTTTTCGTGGTAGTCGAATTTGCAAAGTTGGAGAAAAAACGGTCCAACGAAAACGTTTCTTACGAACGCTGCCTTAACGATGGAGAGATATATGATTGAAATCTAGGGAAAAGTTGTAGAGCTTGATAATGCCTACAAAAAAGTTGGCCACAGCATATGTCTGTCTTCTATATTTAAGTCACAAAAAGTAGTTTTTTACATTAAAAAATAATGTAAATCCTTAGGTCATGTTTATTGGTCATATTATCAACAATTATGAATTATTATCAAAATATGAAGTGTTCCGTGTGGTGCCGGACGTAAAAGAATAGTACCATCCCATTTCTTTCCGTGGGTGTCGTAGAAGGCGACTAAGGAACTTACTAGAGAATGGGCAGCAGCGTTCTCTATGCAGTTGACCACCATACTGCGATCGCCAACCCGTCTGCTAAGCGTGGCGATTATGGCAAATCCTCCCCTTTTGGGGGAGGCCTATGTCCAGCAGTGGACGTCTTTCGGCTGATATGAATGGAGTGACGGCCTATCTGATCTCCACAATCCAGTTACTGGGTAACACAATACCTCTTGGTAAGATTGGTTGTCAGACTTTCGGGCTTCTGTCAAAGGTCTACGAATGACAGCTGGGAACAACGTCTAAGCGTGCTTTCCTGGAGTCGTCTTGGTTTAAAAAGATGGTCTCCCATCTACGAACCTACCGCGGCAAGCATAGCTTATCCTAATCGATCGAACCATGTGGCTATTATAATTAGCCACAAGCACTAGGCACTTATTATATCGGTAGGATTGATTTAAAATATTAAACTTAATGATAGCAGTGACGTTTTGTGTAAAAAATTATAAGTAGTTTATTGGTTATGCAAGACAATGTTAGTTCGGGAAACACAAGTGCGAGTTGGACTAGTGACTTCCATACAAACCTGTAGATATATAAGTAAAAGTTATGAATTTCAATTTAATACCTCTACGCATTCATGAGGAAAGGGGTGTTAAGTTTAAAATTATTAAAAAAAAAATATTATGTGATGTAACTAAAAATTTATCCTTTTCGCAAATTTTCCTGTATCTGTGCTATATGTCGTTGCTTCGTACCAAATTTCAAGATTCTGAGTTCACGGGAAGTACCCTGTAGGTTTTGATTCCCTTGCGAGTGTCAAAAATTTGCTGCATTAACGGCTGTATCTTCTGATTGTGTTGGTTTAGAAGTTTGATTTTTTCACAGCTCTATGGGACAGTAAAATTGAGTATTTTAATATAAATTTCAGCTTGATACCTCTACGCGTTCCTGAGAAAAAGGGTCTTGACAGACAGACAGACGAACAACAAAGTAATCCTATAAGGGTTCCGTTTTTTCCTTTTGAGTTACGGAACCCTAAAAAAGAGAGACTCACGACCACTTGCAAGGAGTGACAACTTACAATAAACGTGGCTTATGCTAGTTGATCGCTACTAGAAACGACTACTGGACCGTGACGCTAAATCGCATATACTCGAGGTGTATGGATTCAGCGTTACCAACCTGAGCGTGAAGTTTCAGTTTCGTTTACTGTTTATAAGGAATGCAAAGTGGACTTCAAGAAGTTTCCACTTGAAAAATTACTGATCGTCATTTCAATGTGAGTATATTTTTTATTCTGGACTTCAACCCTACTTAAAATCCCAATCGAACCTTTCTCACACCCTGTATAATACGCTGGCTATTACAACGATTGCAATATATTACTGAAAGTAGTCGTTATCTTGCCAAACTGTAAGATTTTTTACAGAACAATTTATATGAAAATCTCTTTTCTTTCAGTTAATATTGTTCTCTTTTATTCAGTTCAATAGGTTTTAGTGTGATTGCAGATTAGATAATATATTTTGAATACGTGAAAATATTGCGAATCTCTACGAATTGAGATAAATATGTCTCGACAGGCAATTTGTTTTCAGAGATATATTTGTTTTATTGGTAATCAAGGAGTATACGACTTAAAGGCTTTCAATAAAGAAGGCATTGCAGTTCTAGATAGTGTATATACTATAATTTATTTCTCAATGTCTGCTTCGAATTTTGGTATATTTACTATTCAGTATTGGAAGTCAATTCCTAGGCTACAAGATTGTGTCCATGTAAGTCCTGCATCCAAGTTCTTAAATACAAGCTAGACCTGTGAGCTTGGCTTAGTTAAGGAGTAAGTAGATCATCTATTATGTGCTAATGTACAACCAACAAACATATTTATAAATTGTAAGTCATAGATTTAGTTTTCGTTGTACTTTGAGAGTGAAATAAATGCATAGTGAATAGGAATTTAATGATCACAGTCTCAAGTGAGCAGAAACATCAAGTTACGTTTTTCAATGAATACGATCTACTCAAAGCGAGTTAACAAGCTCTTAACGCTGAAGTATCGATGCTTGAACAAAAAAATAGAAATAAAATTAAAAATACCTTTGCAATGTCGAAATTTTTTATTCAGGGAGGGTGAAAAGTTGCTCTAGCGATATATTGAAGTTAATAGTTTATTAATATGAACCAAACTCTGATGATAGAACTAGTTTGGTTTACTTGCACTAAAAATCACCAAATGCATTTAGCGGTACATGTATTTAAAACATCGTTCTATCTCCATCACCTTAAAACGACTGACAGAGAAAGAACTATGTTAAAAACTCGCTTAGTGCTAAACGTATTCAGTGATGGTGGTACAAGCGAGCCTTAATTTATTTATTATTTTCCATTATAATATTGTACGTGTCTCAATCTGCGTCAGCTTTTTTACCACTAACGAAAACCTCCACGTTGCCGAAAGCCAAGTTGATCAAGCTCAGAAATGGTTGAAATCTAAACATAATTTTCCATCCCTATTATATACATTTGTAACTATATAATATCCCTTGCACAACAATGTAATAGTATTGTATCGTGAAAGTCTCGCATTTGCTTTTTGTGATCTGTCTCTTTTTTCGAAACATCTTTCCTAATGTATACATAACATTTGTTTTGTTTTTATTGCAGTCGAATTATTCAATATCACACTGTAATATTCAAATGTTTATAAGTTTACTTACATTACTTTTAGGATACTTAACACAACTATTTACACAGGGCACTTAATTAAATTACTAACTACATCAATATAACACTATTTATGTTCATATTCGTTACAATTTTTTGTTTTTTATTTCCCACACATTTATTTTATTTCATTTAGGTAAGTTTGCATACACACGTTGCAGTGTTAGTATAAAACTGATTTACATCCGTCACCTCCCACGTCAGGTCCAGTTGAAAACCAGTGTCAGGCATTGGTTGCCTGGCCTTTATGCTGAACTGGGCCTTTTTAGCGAAGCCGTGAGGTACACTATAATGCTAGTTACTGACTTCTCACCTTACACTTTAAATTTATTTTTATTTTACTTTTTCCCGCTGTTTAATGTATTTTGTGTGCTTTAAAGTCTGTGCTAAATAAATGTATTTTCTTGTTTTCTTTCTTTCCCTTTCCACACGTTAGGTCCTGTCCTCAGGTAATGTTTCCCACTTCATCAGCCTTATCAAGAATATGTTTATCTCAAGTAAGATCAAATAAATATGAATCTACGCCGCCTCCCTCTTCGCAAGCATTACTGCTTCGCAGAAGGAGGTGACGGCCACCCATGTACTCTCCCTCCATATCATGGCTTGGTTCAGGGCTGGAGGCGAGAGATCGCTACCGCCGATCGTCTCCACAAGAACATGGTGGTGCTCCGCCCAAGCCACCATGTCCTCAGGGCGATCTACGCAGTGGAAACACCCGGTCGTTTCCTTCCGCCTTATACGAAACGGGAACCTCCCGAAACAACCGTGTCCGGTGAGGACCTGCGTCAGACGGAAGGTGAGGATGTCGTGGTGCCTCTCAATCCACTCCTCAAAAAGAGGACTTACCGTCGCAATCGTGGCGTGCCAGGACTGGGTTGCGAAAAGCGCAGTCTCCATGTCATCCGACTAGACTTCAGTAAAAAATATTGTTTTTGCGTTAATAACATTAATTTTTAAATAAAGACGAAAGTGAAATATCTGTATAAACAAATGATCAATGTGTTTTTCAAGAATATATGAAAAACTAAGCGAAATTATTCCGTTTTTGCAAATATGCGATAAATCAGTAGTCAGTTAAACCACCTTTGACATTAACAACGGTCCTGCAACGGTTTTTTTATGCTTTGAAGTAAGTTATCAAAGTATTGCTGCGGGAGATTGTCCCAGGTCCTGCTAAGTGGTAAGCTAAACATTTTTGAAAGCCCTTCTTTGGAGCATATCTTACGAGTGCTCTATGGGGTTTTTTAGATGTGATTGCACGGGCCAGTCTAAGACCAATACGTTATGGTTCTGCAGCCAACCGGTCACCACTCGCGATGTGTGCGGACGGGCGTTTTCGTGCATATGCGTGAATCCTTGGCCCGTTTGTAGTCGATGGAGGTGGACTCAATAGTCCCCCCTCATAAAATACCGTAACCACAGTATTTTTTAGCGGTCATAGTGTTTCTGATCGAAACGAGGTATCTTCTTCCACCAACACAAATACCCGCCCAAACCATGATTGACCCACCATGCTATGGATGGACTTCCTGAGGATGTTGCAGATGGCTCTCACGACCAGAAACTCGCCATACGCGTACTTTTCGCGAATCGGGACGGAAACCGAATCGGAACTCATCGGTAAACAGCGCTACAGACTACGGGTTATCTTCCCAGAGCAAATATTCACAAGCCCACTGTAATCTTCATCCACAATTTTCTCGGCGTAGTGCTGAAGTACGAAGCGGTCTACGAGCATGAAGGTTAGCTTCATGCAGTCTTCTCCTCAGAGTTTGGTCACCCACAAACAACTGGTGCTTTGATTGCAGCCGTTGAACCAACTGCATGGCCGTAACATTTGATTGTCTTCTCGCGGCAACTATCGGTCTTGTCGTTGGGTGGTCATGCGGTTCCCGCCTCGGTGTCTTTCAGCCACTTCACCAGTAGCACGATAACGTGAGCATTACCTTAATATCACGTTATGTTTTGTTCCAACGTCCCCAGCAATACTTCGTTGAGTAACCCCGGCCTGGAGCATACCTACTGCCCTTATCATTTCCTCTCTCGTTAAATGGCGCCGCTGCATGCAGTATGGTGCCATAAATTCGAAATTATCTCCTAACTTGTTTTAAATCTATAACTCGACACCAAAAATTACCAAAAACTGTGATATGTAAAACCTTCAAACTATGTCAATGTTATGCCGCGCAAATCTTTTGTTATTAAATTATTTTTTCAAATTCAAATTTGAAAAAATAGTTACACAAAATAAGCTTTCTTCCAAAGATTTTTAAACCGGCCAGTATTTTTAGGCACTTTAAACAAAATATCCCTAGAAACTGTTGATGTGTGTACATGTTCTCCATTATCTAACTTAAAGTTTTAATCTGCCAAGACTTTTTTAAACTCTAAGAAAAATATCAACTTTTACCAAAGCCGAGCTAATCAAGCCCACAAATTGTTGAAATCTAAATATAATTTTCCATTCTAAATTTATAGTCTTTGGTACCTTTATTTCTAATACCTTTTAACGAGCAATTCTTGTATATATAATTTGAATCTCGAAAACGGCTCCTACGATTTTCATGAAATTTAGTACGCAGGAGGTTTCGGGGGCGATAAATCGATCTAGCTAGGTTTCATTTTTAGAAAACTTCAAACCAAAAAAAGACCGTCGTCCAGATATATCCCTGAACAAAACTTCCCTATCTTCAGGTAATGTTTCTTACTTGGTCAGCCTTATCAAGAACATGTATTTCTGAATTAAGATCAAATAAACATGAATAACATCTTTAATAACACTCTTTATGAAAGAAAAACTTAGGCTCACTTCAAGTTTAGCGCTAAACGTATTTATTAATGGTGGTGCACGCCTTAATGTACAAACATTTGATAATGGTTTTGTTTGTTTAAATGTTTTCCATTAGCCAACTTCCAAGTCTTAATCTACCAATTCTATATTTAGCTCTAAGAGAAACATCACCCGTTCCTTAAGCCAAGCTAATCAAGCCCACAAATTGTTGAAATCTAAACATAATTTTCCATTCCTATTACATTCCTTTGTCCTATACCTAACAGGCAAAACTTCTCTGTCCTCAGGCAATGTTTCTTACTCAGTCGACCTTGTCAGGAACATGTCTTTCTGAAGTAATATCATATTTCGTCTTCGGGGGATCCACCCGTGAAATTGCTTGTTTATTCTGTTATTTAGCCATATTAATGGTGTGTATTTTGTGTTTTATTTTGTTTATGGGAAGTTATCTTTATGGATTTTCTGCTTTCACGGTGTTTTGACGGGTTTGCCAAGAGAAATGGGTTGTAATTTTGCGTTGTTGGTGCGTGATGGAGTTTTGGTAGATCGGATGGTTTTTGTAGGTAATATTTTTTGGCAGTGTGTGAATTTATCAGGACGAGGTACGTTGGTAAAGCTAAGTTGATCTCTACTAAACCAATATTTTGATTACTTTCGTTACTATTCTAAACTAGTTTTCTTTATACTTTTCTTCGTGATTCTAAAAGAGTTGAACCGTTTCTACTCGCTAAACTTCATTGTCTCGGCAATTTTTAGAATGGTTGCCTCTGTAGATTCTGGCTTGCAGAGAAGTTGCAAACAGTGGTCTGTACTTCAAACGGGTTAGCATAATTTACTGTTTTCCCAACCTATGGGCCTACAGTCTCTGTATCTTTCAAACTGTTAAGCGAAATTTAAAGTAGTAAAACTAGGAGAGAAATATTGGAATATAATTTAAAACATAATTTAGAGTCATCAATGCCTACAACTGTTGCAGCAACAGGAAAAACAAAACCCAAATTTTGCACTATCTGCGAGTCACATTACGGTATCCGTCTACCTGAATTGCCTTCATAGAAATAACTAACAAAATAAATAAATTACAATTTCAAACGAGGATATCATTTACTTCCCTCGCTGACTGCAAAATATTACCATTTACCAAGACTCCGACATTAAACTTTCGTTTATAAGTAGGTGCAGAAACTCCAACAATTGTGAAGTTTTAATTGAAACCTCAGCATTTCGTCTTTAAGTTTATACCATTGCTGGGTTTCCATTGTATGCAGAACAGTATACAATCACTTATAGAGTTGTCTTTGGCGGGAAACTATTTTCTTCTGTTGTGTGTTGTGTAATCGTGTTGATTCTTTAAACATCGTTAGGAAAAGTGTCGAGTCGAGAATTCGTGATGATTTATTTTAGAGACGAGGAGTTCGTTCCGACTCTGCGTGGGATTTCTGGGTGGTGGCTTAAGTCAGGTTTGAAGTGTGTTTTATAAAATGGTATTGAGCTTATTTCAATCCAGACGCTTTAAAATATGCTTTTCCGGGAGTGTGAATAATATAAGTCTCTGTAATCCTCATCTATCTGTGATTATTCCAATGTATTTGATGGGTCGACAAAATGAGTCATCTGTCGTAATCTTTTAGCAGTACATCTCAAGAAAAATCTGAAAGTGTATGTTGATAATCCAGAAGAATACGGAATACGAATACGCCTTTCAGCTGATTTCTAGTTTGATCAAAGATATGATATTCTTCGTCTATTCGTTTTGTGAATAACTAAGGTCTTCTGCATTTTTATGGCTATTTTTTAGAATTAAAACACTGATCACAGTTTTATTACTTTTATGTCATGATGCCATGCAAAATTAATCAGTAACCTACCAACGCAAGTCCGTCGTCATGCATTTTTGTAAAGCATTCCTTTGATTCTAAAATTAAGAGCTCAGAGACAGCATCTTAAGTTAATTCCTCATATTTAAGTTTTATAAGTTCGCAAACCCAAAACTTGTCGAGTCGAGCACCTCCCAAGTTTGAGTTAAACTTTAGTTTTAATCCTCTGTTTTATAATATACTTGTACTGGGAACTTAGTTGTTTTTTTTTCAACTTACTTACGTAGCTCATTGTGAATGTGAAGCAAAAAATATTCATCTCATGTTATACTTTAGTATTTAAGGTCCGAAGATGATTTTTTTCCTATTTCGCTGATTTACATGATTTTATAGACGCGATTTCACAGTTAAAGTATTTCTATAAGTTTTGATGCACGGTGTGAAAGATCATTTCAATTATAATCAAATGAATGAACTACTTAAAAAAAATTGTTCAATTAACCTCAAACCGGCGACTGTTTTGAGAATTTTGTTGTAAGCGCTTAAGATTATCACATATTTACGAATCGTTTTAACGTCTATACGGTATGTCCGGTAAATTACAATGTATTGTTGAGAAATTCATCTATACAATGTATTAATTACTTAACAATTCAGTGGTCACACGGCTGCGTCGTTCGGGAACCTGAATAGGATTTGTTTCACACTTAAGGGAATTAGTGACACATTATCTGTATTTCGGAGGATTAGACTTGATTATCTCAACCACTTTTCCGTGAATGATTCTCGCCAAAAGTAAGAAAATTAACCGCAAAGAACATTCTTATTACTTTCGCAAAAACTGTCAACTACCTAGCGTTGCGCGCCACAATTTAATGTCTGGTACATGGAACATTAGTTACCACCAGCGCCATCTAGTATTGAGTAGCAGAATTAATAGAGTCATGATCTTACCAGAAATTTCGATACTAGAACTTTCTTCAACTATCAACATCTGTTCAGTCGGGGTCGGTATGTACTCAAACATTCTAGATGCTTCTATAGTAGAAGTTTCTGGAACTATGCAAAGGCCCTATTAAAGGCCAGAACGGATCGCGACCCGTTGAGTATTGGTCAAGCGGTACAGGCGAGAAATTCGAAAGCGATCTTCAAGTGCGATTTAGATGGATCAGTGGTGAAATTGTGTTTTGTTATTAGTGTGTTTAATTAAAGTGTTATTTTTGATCATTTATATTGGCCGTTTTTAATTGTCACGAACCCCAAGCTCGTAACACTAGTCTAGTATTTAAGTTGGTAGTCTTTTTCTACATGTACGTGTTTCTGTTACAAACTGTTTTTTTTTTCCTTTATTTATATAAAATCACACAATTTATAAGTGACACTAGGTACTGCAATTTGCTATACACAGCTGCGTTTCCGGACGCATTTGTTTAAATTTTCATCGAATTGCTTTGAAACAGAGTTTAAAGAACTAGTTTTGTTGTAAGTAAAACGGCAGCCTGGATGAAAAGAGGGGACCGCATCAGTTATAGGCTCACTCAGGTGCTGACCGGGCACGGTGGCTTCGGTGAGTACCTAAACAAGATAGAGCGAGAGACCACGACAAATTGCCACCGTTGCGAAGGCGGCTTCGATTCTGCACAGCACACGCTGGAGGCGTGCCCGGCTTTTGAAAGATAGATCCTAGTCGCCAGAATCGGGCGAGATTTGTCGCTTTCAGCACTAGTTGGGTCTATGCTGAGGAAGTCAGAGAACTGGGGGGAAATGGCTTCCTTCTGTGAGACCGGAATGGTCCAGAAAAAGGCTGCTGAGCGGGATCGTGAGAGGGCTGATCCCACTCGGAGAAGAAGGCGTCGGAGAGGTAACCGCCTCGACGCATAAAACGCCGAAACCCCGCCTGCTTAATTAAAGGCAGGCAGGAATTTGATGTCGCGGGCGCTCAGAGTGGGGATTCTGTTCACCCACTGAGTAACCTCAGGGATGACGGAGCACAGTGGTCACGTGCTGCCTCGCGCACTTGCAGAGTTCGGTTTCGGGCAGACTCCTTTACAGTCTACCCAGAGATGTGCCCCAATAGGCGTTGCACAGAGGGGCTTCGGATCGGTCTTTTGAGAGGTAACGATGCTCCTTCCATGTGTGAAAGATGACCACTGGCGTGGCTTTAGTGAGGTAAAAATTCCACACTCCCCGGTCTTATCCCCAAAGTCCGAGCGCCTTTTGAAGGTATCCCCCCGAATACAAAAAAAAAGGTAAAACGGCAGACGAGTGCAGCAATGCTCGCGACGAGGAAGGCGGCGCACGTGAGGGACAGGCCGTAAATGCACCCTCACGGTACGAGCCACCGCAGGAGATGCCCTGGGCGTCTGGAATCCCAGGCTGTTTCCCGGCCACTGAAGGCGCGGGCTTTGCGGATGGTGAGTAATGTATAGCTCGCTGACCGATAAGGACCAAGCCCGGGTCGACGATACATTGTATTTCACGCGCGCCTCAAAGAGATGTTTACACCAACTGGTGGGGTCCACAAGGACCGATGGCTGCCGGGGGTACGGGTTGTTCGAAAGAGATACCGTGGCCTCTGGCACACATGCAACTGAAAAAACATAAGTCAGTTTTAATAAGTAAAACTCTGACACGCCCTCCTGCTACACCCAGAGTGGGAGAAGTTATTTGATGATTTCCCACCGTAAAAAAACCGATCTATGCTCTTCAATACTTAGTACTATGCTTATCCTCCTAAACTCCTCCCCGCCCATCTCATACTACTCATGGCCACCATCTTCAGTGGGGCCGTGAGCAACAACATCTTCCCGCAAGCGTGGAAAGAAGCTACCGTCATCGGTATCCCAAAGCCAGGCAAGCCCAAGTCTGAGCCTTCCAGTTACCGTCCTAGCAGTCTTCTCAACGTTCTTGGCAAAATCTACGAGAGGCTTATTCATAAGTGTCTCAAAGCCTATGCCGAAGCGAAGAGCCTCATTCACAACAAGCAGTTTAGTTTCCGAACCCAACACTCGTACTGTTATAAGGCCGACCCCGTTAGTCTTTAAAAAAAAAACTATTTTCTACCGAACCACTTACTTATTCACAAGAAGTCCACAGTTACACCTTTGATTATTGTTTTACTAAAACTACACAATAATGCACCAACCAAAGATTATGGCTTTCTATAATCTCTATTGTATCTCTCGGGATAAGTGTACCGAAGTTGGTTTACGCGACGGCGTACAGAATCTAACTGACTAAATTAATGTAATAATTCCGCTAGTGTGCGATAATTGCAATTTAGCATTGGTTTTGCAATGAAAAATGAGACCTTAACTGTAGAGTGCAGATGTCGACTTTATTGCCTCGTAATAGAGGTTATAACAGTACTTCCAAGAAACCCATCGCATCGTAGAGCACATAAACTCTGGCTTCCAGCGTAATGTGATGACGGGTGCGTTGTTCTTCGACATAGCGAAAGCTTTCGAAAAAGTCTGGCACAATGGCTTATTATACAAGCTCTACCAACTCGACGTGCCTGACCGTCTCGTGCTTACCCTACGAGACTTTTTGTTGAACCGCACCTTCTGCTATCGCATCGAGGGTTCTCTATCCTCCCTTCATCCCATTCGCGCTGGAGTCCCTCAAGGCTCCGTGATATCACTCTTCATCTTCACACTCTTCACCAGCTATATTCCGAAGAGTAAAAAGGCCCAGTTGGATCTATACGCCGATGACACGGTCATTTACTATACGGGTTGCTGCCAAGACGCTATCGCTCGCACTCTCCAAACCTTCGCATTCGTCTTAGGCGCTTGATCCAGAAATGGAGACTCGAGGTCAACTCCGACAAGAGTCAGATGATTCTCTTCTTGAAATCGCGTAAACTGCCTTCCCTCTTCCAGTCCGATCACTATGTATGGTAAGTCGATCCCTTGGGAGAAGCAAGCCAAGTACTTAGGAGTAATCCTCGACTACCAACTTGCCTTCAGAGAGATCATGACTTACGCGTGCGTCCTCTTCGCACACGCTAAGCCCCATCACATCCATAGGATGTAGACCCTCCAGAACCGTTTCCTTAGAAAGGTCACGGGAGCCCCCTTCTATGTCCGAAACGAGAATCTCCATCTGGATCTGAGAAAGCCCACTATTCAGCAGTTCATGAAACGCCTTTCCAAGCGTTTCTTTGACTCAGCGGTGAAGCAACCCAATCCCCTGATCGCGGCCGCCACCCGCTACACCCCCCCACATATTACTAAGATTCGCCGACCGAGGCATACTCTTACCATTCCTGACGACGCTACAACTCTCCTCCAGGAGCGTAGTAAGCTCACCAGCACCCTCAGGATACATCGTCCTTCCGTCCTCGCCGCTGAGGCCCGTCGCGACGTCCCGTTCAATGTCCGTCCCGTCCTTTAGCTCGCGCCAGCCCGCGCCGTTGAGCCTGTAGTATTAAGTACGTCTCCTAATAATAATCAATCCAATTCAGTTTCTCCCTTGCTCCCCTCTACCAGCGATGCCCTAAGCGGAGGTCCATACCCCACAGGGCTTGCCTTTAGGAGCAGTCGCTAAGTTTTTTTTAGGCCCTGGCATTAATATTATCACAGGCAAGCCCGTTAAGCAGACGACAACCTCATAGGTTGAACTGCGAGGTTTCATTCCCAAAAAAAAAAAACCCCTCCGTTCGCGTTATTTTCATAAAAAGTGGTACAAAGTTTTTGCTTCACGTATGATAGATATAAAAAACTAATTCAAGTATATGAGAAAGACCGGTTCGTGCCAACGTGCAACGTGGTGAAAGGATTACCTACTTTAACTCTGCGTTAACGAGCTCTAGGCGTTCAGGAGTTTCAGGGTTTAGATACCGTCGTATCAACGACACGAACGAAAAAGAAGATTTGTTTTGTATGAAACTTCCTGCCAGATTAAGTATCTCGAACTTACCCGAAGGGGGAGAAAGGCGCCGTAAGTTTTCTAAGTCTTAACTAACTTTTATTTTTATCGATGAAAATCAATTATTTTGTCTGCAAAGGGACGATACGTTACGTAGGTAACAGTCCCTCGTAATTGATTTACCAATTTTTACAACGATACCTACCAACTAAATTAAAACTTCACCAGGATTGAAACTATCGTAATGTCTTATAGACAGATGAGATGAGATTGTAAGACAACAATAGCTGTCTAAATATAGAGCATTTTTTGACACCTTACTGTCAAATACTGGTGAAAATTACAGTTTTTCATGACGACCATTACGTTTATTCAAGACGGAATCGCTTTTCTACATCGGCACTCAAGGATTTTTTTTGACTGTGGGAAATCATCAAATGACTTTTCCCACTCTGGGTGGAGCAGGAGGGCGTGTCAGACTTTTACTGATTAAAACCCACCCGTGTTCCCTCAGTTGCCTGTGTGCCAGGGGCCACGGTATCTCTTTCGAACAACCCGCACCCCTGGCAGGCATCGGTCTTTGCGGACCCCACTAAAACTCCACGGTATCCTCCAGTGCCGCTTGTGGCGGGTACACGGAAACGCGCAAGCCATCCACGAACCCGCCGCGGCTGTCCAAAATCAAAATCAAAATCCAAAGTCATTTATTCAAATTAGGCTGAGAATCAGCACTTTTCGAACGTCAAAGTACATGAGACAGTCCCCCAAAACGCCCACCCTTGTGCTTTAGCTGGGAAGAAGAAGTAGTGGAACAAACTCCCCAGCAGCACAGCTGTCTGTTTAGTCGGATAGACTTGATTCTATACATACTTAGGCAAAGTAATAAACATTACGAGACACAAAATATTAATTAAATAATTAGTCAAAATGTCAGCTAGCCATACCAATATACCGACAAATAAAATGAAAACTGTCGAGGCCAAATAAAGCCTAAAACAACTCATCATAGAAAATATTGTTATGAGTAGATCATGTCAATAACTAATGACTTAATAGATAGTTATAAAAAAAAATTATTAGACAGGCAATAAAAAATAAAATAATAATTATATTATATAAAACCTGTCACTAGATACGCCGATTCTGGAGAAAGAACATAAACATTGTCTTGAGTTAATCACAGCGACCAACTATTCTTGTCATTTAAATAGTCGTTGATGGAATAGTAAGCCTTTAAACAAAGGACGGATTTTACTTGAGCTTTAAACGCATTAAAAGGCAAATCTAGCAAAGAAGAGGGAAGCTTGTTATAAAAAGTTATACCAAGCCCAACAAATGAGTTATGAACCTTATGAAGCCGGTGAAAGGGAGCACGTAGTTTGTCGTTATTTCTTGTGTTAACGGTGTGAATATCACTGTTTTTAGTGTACAAGTGTATATTTTGCCTAATATATAAGATGTTAGCGAATATGAATTGTGATGCCACCGTGAGAATACCAACATCTTTAAAAAAGTCCCTCAAGGAAACTCTGGCACCTAGCTGGTAAATTGCACGGACAGCACGTTTTTGAAGGACAAAAATATTTTGAATATCAGCAGCTTTGCCCCACAGCAGAATACCGTAGGACATAACGCTGTGAAAATAACTAAAGTAGACTAACCGAGCTGTATCGACGTCAGTGTATTGTCTTACTTTTCTGACGGCGTAGGCGGCTGAACTGAGCCTCCCCGCTAGGCTTGATATGTGTGATCCCCACTGAAGTTTGGCATCTACTGTTATGCCCAGAAAAACTGCCGAATCTACGGTTTCAAGCACCTCTTTATCTAAGACGATGTTGGGACCTAGATTTCTAACATTCGGTAAGGCAAATTTTACACATTTTGTTTTCTTGGCATTGAGAACTAGGTTATTTGCCGTAAACCAATCCGTAACCATTGAGAGAGCACTGTTTACGTCGTCAAAATCTTGTCTATTCCGGTCTACTTTAAAAATAAGAGAAGTATCATCTGCAAACAGTACAACATCACAAATACCCTTTAAATAGAATGGTAAGTCATTGATATACACTAAAAACAAGTATGGGCCGAGTATTGAGCCTTGAGGCACACCTAACTGAACTGGTAGCCTGGAAAATTTTTCACCATTAATTTCTACACATTGGACACGGGGTCCGTCACCGGACCCTCCTCAGAGGGGAATAACACCCATCACCGGCGCACCAGGACATATGGCACGCCGTGACCACCCCACGAACCAAATAGGGGCATAAGGGCCCCAGACGACCCCGTGTCTGGCACCCTTGGTGCCCCTGCGACGAGTCAGCACAGTGGCCCCACCGCCTACCACTTTTCGGCCGCAGGGGATAGATAGAGCGGCCAACACTATACCGACCCTCCTCCTCCCCTGCGGCCCCACCGCGTCCGCCATCAAACGGTGGCGGCCCCGTCCAGGCCACGGAAGGGAAAAGCGCTACTCAGAAGTACCGGCACTCCTCCGCCGCAGCCTGTAACCCTCAGCCGCAAGGCCTCCCATTCGACATCGCGGCCCGCCTCAGTTGCGATGCACCTCACTGCAGCCTACTTTTTGGCCGCTACGTCGTCGGCTTGGAGATAAAAGCCCAGACGAGCGGCCCCACCTTGGGGTTCCTCTTCGCTTCACCGTGGGAGGGTGACCACGGCTACTGAGCCCCCCCGCAACGACAGTGCGGGAACCCACTGGGGGGAGGCCACCAAGGCTTGAGTAACTTTCAACAGTAAAGTTAACAGGTTTAGCAATTATGACGTTGATTGTATGTTGGTTCATATATCTGTATTTTTTCAATCAACTATACTTGCAATTATCGAGAATTATTATTATTGTTGCAACACCAAGCAGTGACGGTTAACAGGTGATCAAGGGGCGCGATCCCACAATCGATTCGCTCACTTGGTTTTGTTTTTTGCTCACGAGCGAGCTCAGCTGCCGGTCAGACAAACTAAAGTAACTATGGCGAGAATTCAAAATAATTTATTGCAGCTGGTTGCTGGTTGTTGTTGTCTATTATTAAAACATTATTTATATAAGAAGTTTTATTACTACTACAACCAAAAACTAAATGAATGAATATTTAGCTTATTCAGTATTAATGGTCGTAAGTACGTAAACATTACAGTCTTTTTTAGCGTGTTATAAATTCTATGACGCAAGAACTCCTCATAATCCCTCACACTCAGATCCTTTTTTAAAAACAGAACACAAAAAACTTTTGTGCAAGCCTAAAAATACATTCATGAAGCCAGAAACTTTGCTACCTCCATACAGGATGTTTATAAAGCAGGTAACAGACATATCGTATTTTGTAACAACTGTATCTTCTTAGCGATGATTAGGGTGCCTCAGATGAGCGTAAGCAGCGATGCGCAGAGAAACATGGCCGAATTTAGACAAGCGGCAACGTGTCAAGCCAAGTTCAAAGAAATAGGAACTGGCGATGTAGCAGCCCTATGTTATAATATTACACGGATCGTTTGGAGCTACTTTTGACTACTAAATAACTCAAAATCTATTAAACATATGAAATTTAATTTTATATATCAGTCGGAAAAATGACGCTTTTTGCCCATTTCAAAGCGTAGTAGGTTCCTATGGAGAAGCAAGGGCAAATAATTCCATGGACACTATTTTAAATACAAATATTGTTAACCTATTGTAATTTGCTTACTATAATAATATTATACATTATAATTTGCTTGACTTTGTGCAAAAATAATTGCAGGGAAACGAATTTTATTTATGGTATGATTAATCACACCAAACATAAAAGTCAGTGGCCAGTGTGCAATGTAACGCACGAACAACATTGTATTGATGGGTGCATGCAACGGTACAGGGATCGTGGGAGCATTTAAAATGTAAAACTTAAACTTTGTAAAAATGTCAAAAAATATTTCTCTAACCAGAAGGTTCACTCCCAGTTATAGTCCAGTACCTACATAAAAACCATTTTTGGAAGAAGTTACTCTCGGTATTTTTAAAAGTATTTTTTACTCTTTCTAAGAACATATCTTGCTTTACTAAACATAATCCAGTCGCAAAGCATTTCCGGGTGGCACGGTCAAAATGCTCAAAAATTTACCATTTACCGCCATTTATCGCACCTTGCAGTCTGGAGGGCATCTAAAGTAACATTTTTTATTACAAACACGGCAAGCGCTCTGCTCGAACGTGCTTGCCTCTAAAAAGCTTATGTGGGTAGTGTGAACAACCTGTGTGTGGAATAGAAAGGGTCTGGATTTTTACGCCAGATTGAAGTAAAGGCTTGTTGCGTTGATGTATTAGATTGCTGGATGTGGTATTAGCAGGTGGGAATGGAAGGAATAAGGTGGTAATAAAAAGGAGAAAAGTTGTATTGAGTAAGATCGTTCTTTGTGTAGGTTTCTTTGACGATGAATACAACGTTATGTTTGGTAATGCCACAATGTAGATTCTGTCTGGTGAATGTAATTTTTATTAAATGTCTTAGCTTAGATTCAAATATGCTTCCTAACCATAAAAATAACCTAAACTGGGTATAAATTTAAAGTTACATTTTTATTTTCTTTGGCATGCTCAAGTTGACCTAATATACTACACTAAGTTTAACATATATTTTGCTCATGTTTTTCATGCACGAGTTGTATGTATGTATTTTTGTCCTATCGGACTCACATGTTTAACCGCATCGTCCATTGTTGCAACTCTGTTTTAATTAGCAACGTATAGAGATAAGTACCTAGATAAGTTGCTTTTAAAGGTTGCTTTTAAAATGGCTACCCATCCGTCAGCGCAGAGAGTTGCGAGCTCTGTCAATGTTGTTTTCTATACTCGACAAACCCACTTCTCCTTCTTATCTGACTTCCCAGGTTCAATACTTGTGCTCTGCGCATAGTAAAAATCTTCGTTCCACCAATAATCGTCTTCTACGATGTCCCTCTCACCGCTCTGGTTTCATCAAATCTTCTTTCTTTGTCCAGGCAGTGTTTCTTTGGAATGCACTCCCTCTGAATATCAGGATGGCAACCAGTCGGCTTTCGTTTAAAGTAAAGACACGTGAGCATATTCGTAAGAAATTGGCAGAATCATCCCAGCGCTGACTTACTGGATTCGTTTTCTCCTCTACCTATCGTTATTTCTCAAGACTAAGTTTTATTTTCGTTATATATATGTATATATGTATGTATTAGTATGTATTATTTTTCGAGTAACCTATCCCTTATGTTGCACATGCCATGTTTTCTCTCTGCATCACCCTAAGGTTGACTGGTAGAAAATGCCTCAGGCATTAAGTGCGCCTTTGTACAGTATTTTTTTACTTGTGCATTAAGTTTTAATAAATAAATAAATAAATAAGTCATTGGTATGATATGTGTGAATCTGATTCACTAAGGTCACTTAAGTGAGGTTCGAAGTAAACTTTACAGAATGCA
This sequence comes from Polymixis lichenea, assembly GCA_949091785.1. Taxonomy (NCBI): domain Eukaryota; kingdom Metazoa; phylum Arthropoda; class Insecta; order Lepidoptera; family Noctuidae; genus Polymixis; species Polymixis lichenea. Next base: position 19,660,905 of record OX420948.1, on the reverse strand, counting down.
AAAAATGAAGCACTAATCAAAATCAAAAACCAAAAGTTATTTATTAAAACGGCTGAGAATCAGCACTTTTTGAACATAAAAATTATATTAGACAGTCCCCCAAAACGCTCGCCCCTCATCGCTTCGGATTCCAAGCTAAAGCACTATTAAGTGGGAAGCCAAGTCTATTCTACCGGTCTATTCTACAAAAATCTCATCATGAAAACTAAGGTGAAGTGAACTTGAATTGACCTAACTATCCACCTGACACACTTATTGTCACTATTGGCAGCTAGTTGACAGAAGTATGACGGTATAAAGGGGAGGCCTATATCCAGCTAGTGCCTACCCATCTCCGTCTGGGCCTACCGTGATTTCGCTTGCAAATAAGATGGACCTATTGGGTCATAGGTTTGGCCCATAGGTCGTGTGACATGCAGCAGATGTGTCCAACCCAATTCCATTTTAGCGTGGCAGCTTTCCAAGTGAATAAGCTGGACTCCTTCAACAAGAATTGGGCCTTAGCAGCTTTTAATAGAGAGAAGTGGAAGGAGGGTAGAGAGGTCTTTGCCTTGCAGAGGTCTTTGGTTTGCATAACAGGATTTTAATTATAATATATACCCCGCAGTGGGTGATACCAGGCTGAGATGATGATGCTGATGAGGACTTCATTCACCTTAGTTTTCACGGTGAGACTTTTTCAGAGGTGGGCTAATATCGATTCATGTCACTTCTTCAACCCAAATCTGAACAGCAGCGTCCCTGAACAAGTAATAAGGTGAGCCAGCACCACGAAACTATTTCTTTGAGTCTGGTATGACAATACCCTTTGTATTGCCCGAGAACACCGAGATTAAAACTTTATACCGTGTTCTTGTTTTCAGTAAACGTTTTGTAGGTCAGGACTTAGTTCTTGAGAACGTATTGGATTTTGAAGGATAATGTATTTTTCGATCACCTTTAAGTTTTGTGAACATATTCTGAGATTAAAGCCGGTTGCAGACTAACTTGTGTTTCTAGTTTGCGATCTGCACACAAGTATGAAAAATTTCCTCAGCTAGCGAGATAAGATTAACTAACTTAGCTTAGCTAGCGATCTGAAACTAGCTTAAGTTACAAAAAAAAAAAAAAAAAATTTGTAACAGATGGTGAAGAACACAATACAACAAAAAAAAACACAAAAAAAAATTCAATTTCAATGTCTTAGAAAAACAGTGTGTGCCTCACGGCTGTATCAAAAATATCTATTTGATCATTAATGCCAGAACACTGTACCAAGTACCTTCCAAAGGCTAAACACAAACTCCGCTACTTTTCTGATCCTACACTTATTTCTGATTCATAATGGTGACGATTCTCTTGTACACCGAACTAAACTAACTAAACTATCACTATTTTTTTTTCTTTTGGTTATGAGAATCTTAAAGCTATTCTGCAAAAAAGATCTCTGAATTTAAAAATAATTTTGAGACAACTAAAATCGAATTTAACAATCGCGACTCCACGTGGTACTTGTTTGCCCTACCCCGTGATTTTTTTTAGAGCCGGAGTCGCGCAGGGGCGGCAGCCTCGACGTGTTATAAATGGATTTTTTTTGAACTTTTTGTATGGAAAATATGAAAAATATAACCTACATGTTGAGTTTTAGAGGTCTCTAGGTTTTAAAAAGGGGGTCGAAATTTTCATCATTTTTACGATAGGACACATCATTTTCGAGATATAAGCAAAAGAAAAGAAAAAGTGAAACATTACTGTATTTGCGCTCGAAGTTGAGGTGTTGGTGTGAATTTTAGTTCTTGACAACTAATTTTATTCCACACCTTTCTAATCGCGATTAAAAATAGTCAGATTTAGTCAGACAATAAATTTTTTATGTTGAATAGAATAATGAAATTGACAACAACAGAATAGCAAAATTACCATTTTCACTAAATTGAAAACTCAGTACAATCTTAGTGCTGTCAAACTAAAACAGTGTTAAGTTGTGTCACTTTAGTCAATTTCAGAATGGGAAATCGTCGTTTGACAGATATAAACTAAATTTTGGTGATTTTTAGTTTAGTTTAGAGAATTTTGTGACAAGAGAATCGGCACCATTGTGTAGTTTTTTTTTCTTATTTTTGTAAATAAATGATAAATGATTTTATTTCTGTAAGTAGGTTTTTACAAACACTTTTACACGTCAATCATATTTTTAAAACCAAATGAGGTCGGCATTTCCCTTATATTCGGTTTAAAGAACTTTATTCTCATTAAGACAAAACGTCACTTACATGAGAACATTAAATCTTATTCTAATATATTTTAAGAGTGCGGGTAGAAGAAAAACAAAAAGTAAATAATATCATTGTCAACAAAATTGGAAGCGAGTTCGCTGCATTCCTAAGATAAGGTGGTGGCCCAAGTTAAAAGATGTTGCTGGTTTAGACAAAAATAGACACCACCCAACTAATATGTTGTATCGTCGTTGTAAATAAAAGTGAATAATTTCCTTTTAAATATGTTGAGTGAGGTCGCTTCTTTTACATCTTTTGGAAGTTTATTATAGAGCTGTGCTCCCCCATAGGTTAGGGTATTTTGACCGTAGTTGGTTCTTGCTCTAGACAATACCAGGTGACAAGCTCGACGAGATGAGTGTTTGCTTATTTCTCCTTCTGTAGTGAATGTAATGCGTGAGTGAATAAGTTTGTGAATGATTTATATTTAATATTATATATACTTATTTTAAATATACTTCCCATATTTCCTATCTGACTACTCTGAGAAGAAAGGCCGAAACAAACTCAGAGGTCACCAGTCTCTTTTAAAGTCCAGACATAATCTTGGTCAGATTATGTGAAGACCATGTGGAGTGGTGTTTGAAAAATTTATTAACTCAAAAATGTTACTATACGACTGATGAATTCCTAAATGATAAATTAATGTAGACTTATTTATTTGGCTGAATATTGTGACTAATTGTACTTTGTGATTATTTATTTATACATTGACCGTAGAAATCATTCCACATAGTGACATTTTTAATTTTTGTTTTTATTTTTTTATTATAATTCTATTAATTTTGACATACTTACCAACCAAATATTTTATGTTAACCTCTCGCATGGTCATTATTTTATTTCGCATGCAACCATATTATACATACACTGCCTATGTTACACAAATAAAAATGTTTTGATTTGAGTTGAAATGGTCTTTTGAGAAAAGAACCACACAGATTAAGTAAACCTGTCCAATCAGTGCACGCATTTATCAGTAATCATGCAGCTCAACTCAGAACTTGAGGAACTCAACGATTTGACGAATAATACCAAAGAAAGGACATTTGGGTAGGCCGCATAAATGACTGAAACTGCAAAACCATGACTAAATGAAGAAAAAAGAACACCCACACAGTCATCACATTCACAATAATTAAAGCAATATAATACTTTATCAAGTAAACATTCATGTCATTGTTTAAATAAAACTTTCAGACCTTTACTTTCCAGTAAAGGTCTGAAAGTTTTTTGGCGAACAACCTGAATTAAATACGAAAGTAAATCGTATTAACGCTAATGCTTTTTTTTTTTGGGTGGGAAATCATAAAATAACTTCTCCCTCATAAAATTTTCATATAAATTGTTCTACGAGTGTACGTAAACAGCTGATTCTAATTTTCCCATGACATTTCTCAGACTTTGGACTGACAATTTATCGAACTTACCTAAAATTAAAATAGCTCAACGTTTTTTTTTTGCAATATTTTAGTGTTTTGATACTGATCAAGTACACGAAATTCGGAACATTAATTTTTTTACACCTTATATATATACATATATACAAGAATTGCTCGTGTAAAGGTATAACATAAAGAATGACCAGACCAGCGAAACTGACGATGATCGTAGCCTCTTTCCAACTTTTTGGTGTCCAATTCCAGTCTACCTATTGTATAATGTGCGACTGCTTCTGTGAAACTGTCAGACATCCTGAAATTAACTTGTGGTTAATAGTCTGGTATTCTGAAGTTAAAACACATGTCAGACTTTCAGCTGCCTGGATTGACTTTCACACCATACAAGATGACATGAGGACATCGAAGTGCAAACTGAAATTATAAATGCAGCACATGATTCATTTTTGTAGAAAATCCAAAAAAAATATCGACTTTCCATAAAAAAGTGCCACGGTCAAAACGTATGGAACTAGTAATAAAAAAAATTACCGATGAAAAATTTCAAGGCATTGAGATTTAGAATCATGTAACAGTAACAGGTTGGGCGTCAATGTCCTAGCACCCTGTATTAATTCAAAGGAATTCGGAGAACGGAGATTATTGTGAAAGGTCACGAGGATGAAATTATAACCAGCCAGGTTATGACATAGTATGCTCCTGTTATCAATAGTTAAAAATATCGATTCAACGAATGAGAGCGAAATTGACCAAACTTTTATACCTAATCATCATTATTCCCATGCTGAGGATAAATATTGAATTTTTTATAGCTTTTCCATACAAAAACTGTCAGACTTTGGTAAATTCAGCTCTAAGTGACATACACAAATGGGACATCGTAAATGAGATGTCTACACAACACAAGAATATTAATTCACAGCTAGATTACAAATAAATAGTATAATAGTAACAAACCTCAAAATATTTTTTTAAATTAACAAACAACGTCTTTTTTTTTTCGTTTCGTCACATAATATCTTCTAGAGGGCGCTATACTTATTCAGTTTAATGTGACGTATAAACAGCGGACTGTCAAGACCCTTCCAACAATACCGTACTTGTCAATTTTGATAAGGAGTTTAGAAGTTATGAGGGAACAGACACACATATCAGTCAAAATCATAACCCTCTCATTCGCTTCGCCGTAGTCGGGTGAAAATACTAATGACATCACGCTGTGTTACTCGTTAAAACAAACTGACAGAGTAGGAGTTACTAAAGGGATCAAACCTACGCTTGAACTTACTGAATAGTGTGTGGGTGTTTACAAATTATTTGAACTAAGTTTCGCTGTGAATTTCGTGTTCTATTATATGCTGTGATTTTGGCAAATACCGTAACAATTTAGTACGTTTGATACCCTTCTATTATGGTCAAAAATATGTACCTACATCATAACAAAAGTATTTTACGTTTAAAACACTGAATTTAAAACGAATAGGTAATCGCATAATATTAAGTCTACTGTTACTTGATGATGAATAAATAAATAAACAAAACGTATATTATGTAGATATTAAATTGCAATGCTGTCGATTTCCTCATAATCAGCCTTTACCGCCGGTTTCCTCACGATGTTTTCGTTCACCATTTAAATCAAAATTAAATTCACTTATTTCGAGACAACGCACAGCCTAAACAGCTGGGTCTAGAAGTATGTTAGCACAAGAGTTTCTTTTATAACGTAAGTGAGCACTATGGAAAGGTTTTCGAAAATTCACTCATAAAGGGGTTAAATAAGGAATGAAAGTTTGATTGGAAATTCGTCAGTTTCGCGGGCACACGGCTTATACAAAAAAGTCTCGAATCCTGAAACCCGAAGTTCTTACAATCCTTCTAATCTAAGTATTAATCTAGTACAAAACGAACCAAAAACGACATAACTCAAAATATAGCTCCTCCCACGGAAATAAAAACCATCATTTATCCAAAGAGCCATTATCATAATATTTGTCATCCAGATTCATCGTAAATATAATGGCGTGAACCATTTCAAGCGAGTCGGGAAGCTGTCCATCTGTGTTAGGGAAACGACTTTTAATGTTGCTTTGAATGATGGTGTTGGTGGATGGTTATTTGGTGTGAATGGTTGTTCTAAAAGCATATTATGGCAATCACACATTTTAATGTAGAAGTCATTATGAATGACTTACGAGTTGTAGGTCGTAGTCACTTTCAACACTTCAGAACACAATGTGTAACATAGATCCACGTGCGGGTTGTTCGAAGAGATACGGTGGCCCCTGGCACACAGGCAACTGATGGAACACAGGTGGGTTTTAGTCAGTCAAAGTCTGACACGCCCTCCTGCTCCACCCAGAGCGGGAGAAGTTATTTGATGATTTCCTACTCGCAAAAAAAAAAATTTACACTTTACTTTGTGTAAATGACTTCATAATCACTGCTCTCAAAACGGTGAAGGAAAACATCGTGAGGAAACCGGCTTGTACTAGAACCAAAAATTCGAAGACATGTGACATCTACCAACCCGCACTGGGCCCGTGGTAGATTCCGGCCCGGTCCCTCTCACAGAGAGGAGGCCTGTGTCGCAGCAGTAGGAACCATAAAGGCTGATTTTGCTATTATGTATTGTGATAATATCACGCACCGCAAAAACGATTACTTAGGATTTATGTAGCTTCTCTCGTTACCCCAAATACTCATGTCTTATACAAGGTGTAAGACGAGTGATGATTTATGCGAACATACATGTAGGGAACAGCTGTTTTTATTTTCGCAATTTGAGGTTTGGGCACAAAATTGTAAACAAAATAACATGAAGGCAATACATATGGTAATAGTATGTAAATGATAAAAATAAAATACAAATATCGTACCTGAGTCTAATTAAACTAAAAATTGAAATATTATTAAGTATTTGAACAGATTATTTAAAAAAAAACTAAATACAATCTATATATTATTATCTTATACAGGGTGTTTGGCAGAACGTTGAACATACGAAAATGGTGGATAGGTGGTACATCTACTACTCACTCAGCCCTCATTTATTTGGCCCTGGCCCCCTAAATATGTTTTTTAATTAATTTTTTTTGCTTTCTTCTAGTTTCGCCACTTTCTTAACTTTAAAGTGTAATTTTTATTAAAAATGGGTAAAACAGGCAATTTTTTTTTTAGTGCAAGTCAAAATTAAGATTTAAGTATTTTTTACATCTTGGTGAAAATTGGTGTTCATTCTGATTGAAAATAAAAACCACGTGTTTTAGTGTTTTTGTAAAATCATCCCCTAGGCGGTTAAAAACCCTTACCAACTAATCATGGCTCAGCCCAACTTTCACCATCACCAAAGACACCTTAGTAATAGTAATTCTGAGAACAATAACTATACTAAGGGAACCAAGAGAAATAATATTAAAATTTTCCTTATTTCCGTACCTGTAATTATTTACGTAACTATTTTTTTCTAATTCTCATTGGATATTTTCGCATTAAAATTGCCTTAAAATTTGGCATGCAAGTAGGTAATTTTCCGTTCCGTTATATATTCCGTTTCTATTGTTAAGTTTTGGAATTTTATACTCCATCAATCATATATCAATCCACGCGCCGCTCCTCGAATACTATAACCCCTATGTCGCCTTCTACGACACCCACGGGAAGAAATGGGATGATTCTATTCTTTTACGTCCGGTACCACACGGAACACATACTTGCTTAGATGTGAGTAATACTTTACTTTAAAGTAATGCATGATAGTAATGCAAGATAGTCTCCTTATGATATGTTAGAGAAGACATTGTTTGCCTGGATTAACACAACGGGTACTTTTAATCCCGGTAGTATGTTTCCGTGGGATATTTTCCGACACCCACGCGGGCGAAGCCACGGGCAAAAGCTAGTTATTAATAAAATTAAAAAAATAGTTCCAGCGATTACTCTATATAAATATATGTATAGATTAAAATGATTTCTTTGCCCTTGTTATGAAGAAGCACATCCCAAGTAACACAGAATCGATATACTGGAAAATGTGGTGACCAGAAATTTTCTTCTAGCTTCATTAGAGAATTTGAAGGGTATTACCAATGTCTTGCTTCTATATAGCAGCATTTTATTAAACTTTGTATTTCCTAAAGCTATTTATTCCTCTTTTTCAATCTTTTGTGCGGCCAAAGGTTTTTATTTTAGATGTCATGTATGCCTGTGTACAGCTTCTAATACAGCTGTAAGCATTATACAAAAGTGTAAGCCGTATGTAAGCATTAATTACGGCTTAAGCTATTATAAAGCATTTTAAATTCTTTAAAACTGCTCCATATTTTATAACGACCTTACGCATGAGTCACAACTGTTTAACGGTGTACATTGGTGCTGTTTTAATGCCAGCTGTTTAAAAGCATTTCATCGTAATATTGTATAGCCTTTATCTATACAAACGTACGAGTATACTGAGAATAATTTTAACAAGCAATTTTAAAACATTATTATTTTTGATTATTGGCTGGATTTGATGCCGGTATACGAAGTCGTATACCGGCATCAAATCCAGCCAATAACCAGCTGTTAACAGTTCGTGTACTCTTGTGTTTTTAATCATAATGAACATTTAAAACTTTATAAAAGCTGCTGCTCTAATCAAGCTCTGCTACAGCCTGAACATATTTTAAAATCCTTTTTGATGCTTTTACCAAGCCAAAAAAAATACAAGGAATGTACCAAATGCCTAAAGTTTTTAATTATGCTTACGCCATTTTGCATTCTATTTCGATACTATATCAAATTTAATTTTATGGTAAATAATGCTTTTAAAAGACTTCATCCTGTGGTATTGACCAGTACAGAAAGATGAAAGATTTCTTCGTAAGAGAATAATATTTTTTAGAACTCCATATATTTTTAAAGTATATTTGTAATAAATTGCTCTTTAATTCGAAGGCGCATGATATATTTGATGCAAATATATACATACTTTCACAGTAAACTGATGATACTCGCAACCTTAATTCACTCATACAGAACAAAAAAACAAAAGTTTAATTATTCACCCCGTAGCAGTTATACATTTTTTTTAAAGTATCACACACCATGTTCTTTTTTAAACAAGATTTTATTAATACTAACAGAAATTCAAAATAACATTTTAAAATGTTTTTATTTTGCCTTTGTAATGGTACAAGCTGTATAGGAGCCGCATTTAAGATATGCGCACTGCTTTAACTGTTTTCACAGCCCATTATAATGCGTTTATCATTCCAACAGACAGCCTATATAATGCTGCTAATGCCATTCTAATACTTAAGTTTGTATAACTTGGGGCCTAAATTAGCATTACAAGAGCTGTATAGCGGTTTATAATGCCCAATTTTAGTCTTCTTATAAAGCTTTAAGAATATGCTAATTCTGTAATCCATCCATAATAAAGCTATTTTGTGCTACTTGGGATAGTTACGGATCAAAGCCTATCCCTAATAATAACTAGACACAATTGATTTTGAACATAATTAGATGTTATAACTTCTGCTATAAAGCACTATTATTAATGTTTCAGCGTTTTGCTGATGGAGTCGATATTATAATGGACATGGCTGGAATAAGTTTGTTTAGATTGTGAATTAACATCAACAATCAAAGATTGAAGTGCGAAATCTGTATTTTTTTAAGTAATGTAAAAATACCACTTAAGTTCTTTTGTATGTTTGTTAGTATATATCGAAAACCAATTTCCGATTGACAAAATATTTTTTTCTCAATTAATATCTTGCTCTCTAGCTTCTGCCCGTGCCTTCGTCTGTCATTTCAGCTGAAAGATGTCCACAACTAGACATAGGCCTCCCCCAGGCCCCTCCACTTCGACCGGTCTTGTGCTTCCCACGTCCTTCGTCCATGTGAAATAGAAATAGAAATAAAGTAAGTAAGGTAGTTCCAGCGATTAAAATGTAGTGCCGCGTAATTTCTACATGCCAATCAGTATCTACGCCAAATGATACCATCTAACAATTTATGTATTTAATCATTTAAATTCAATTAATAATATGACGTGACCAGAGCTGGGTCATACTTTGGCAAAAGAATTAGCATTGCCATTCAACGTGGCAATGCTGCCAGTCTTCTGGGCACGTTTCCTGATGACAGCGATGCGGACGAATACTTTGACGTCTAAGTGCATTTTTGTTTTCGTACTTATTTGTACAGTAAGTTAGTAATTTAATTTATATTATTCTATTGACAATTAACAAAATTAATAATATTATGAAAAAACAAGAATAAAATCCGAATGCAATCTATCAAACAAATAATAAAATCTGTATCTCACATACTATTATGATCCATTGCAATCAAATATGACTCTAAAAAGTTTATCAATCAAAGTTCTGCAACGTCAACATAGGAAAGTTAACCCATTTCCTTTAGTAACTGTTGCATGAGTTATTGCAAGGAACTGCCAACAGTATGTTTGTGTACCTACTGTTCTATCAATCTGCTAAAGTATTATATCAATTAGGTAAGGAAAATTGCATAAAATTCTGAATCCACGGCTTGGGAGAAGAGACTAGCTCCTTTAGGTAACTCAATGTTTTCACCTAGCGCGGGAGTCAGGGCTTCACTTTGTTTGAACATATTTTATATGCCCATAAAGAATTCATCATCATCATCATCATTTCAGCCGAAAGACGTCCACTGCTGGACATAAGCCTCCCCCAAAAGAGGGGGATTTGCCATAATCGCCACGCTTGGCAGGCGGGTTGGCGATCGCAGTATGGAGGTAAAATGTATAGTGAACGCTGCTGCCCGATCTCTAGTGAGTCCCTTAGTAGATGGTGCTATTCTTTTAGGTCCGGCACCACACGGAACATAAAAAATTGCATATTATTATATATAAAACTAGCTGACCCAGCAAACGTTGTTTTGCCTTATAAACTATTTAGGGTGAACAACCCTTATCACTTAGGGGTATGAAAAATAAAGAGTAGCCGATTCTCAGACCTACTAAATACGCATATAAAATTTGGTAAAAATCGGTAAAGCCGTTTCGGAGGAGTACAGTAACTAACATTGTGACATGGAAATTTTATACATAAGATATCAACGCTCAATGGATCTTAGTTTAAAAATTACGTGACGGGCGGTTTTGCTCACAACGACCATTTGTTTATGTTGCACACAATCATAAGCGATTTTTTTTAGTTGTTATAAGAAATATTTTTATTGTTTTAGTCGCTGGCTATTACTGTCACTATCTCTTCAAACGGATAAAAAACATATCTGGTAATTTCATATAACGATGTGGTAGATACGTGACATTAGAATTTCTTCTTTATTTCTACAAACACCAACCAATAGGTACACACATACCGATATCGACAATTTTACCATCATAGTTTCAGCTGATGTGAAACAAAATAATGAAAATTATATTAGTCGTATTCGTATCGATACGACACTAGCCTGAAATTAATGATGGCAGTATTAGTATCAGTATATATTAATTATGCCAATTAAAAATAGGTTCAAACGTTTAATTATTAACAGATTTGGTGTAGCGGCGCAATTGGTTTCAAAACGTTGAGTTTTCATTTAATTAAATGAGCAAATCAGGTCATTATTACAATAATGTTAGAGTAGAATCTGCTTATACTTACTAATAATAAAGCTGAAGAGTTTGTTTGTTTGTTTGCTTAAACGTGCTAATCTCAGGAACTACTGGTCCGATTTGAAAAATTCTTTCATTGTTAGATAGCCCATTTATCAAGAAAGACTAAAAGCTATTTACCATTACGCTAATATCATTAGGAGCCGAGAAAAGAGAAAAAAGTCACGAATACGAAGTAATCGCGCGGGCAGGTGAGGCGAGCGACGGGGTGGGTCGGCGAGCAAAAAATTTGACGCGAACGAAGTCGCGGGCAGAAGCTAGTCTTAGATAATAAATAACTTCTTATTTTTGTGACGTATTTAGCTTAGACTGCTTCGTTGGTCTAGTGGTAGCAAGCGCTACTGCTGAGCACGAAGTCCCGGGTTCAATTCCCAGGTCAGGCAAAAAGTTATAGGGTTCCTCTGTCTGATATTTTCCAGTAGCAGCCCGGAGTCTGAATTTCTGATGGTTGATGGCAATAAGCTCGCCGCTTATGACATGGGACTTAAAAATAACGTGCGAAATGTAAGTTTACTATAGATACACCTCAGCCCAATCCTTCGGGGAAACAAAGCGTGATGTTATGTTACGTACCTATTTATGTTAATAGGAAGAATAACTACAAATTGTATATGTTTATATAGAAAAAAAAAGAAAAAGAAACATGAACAGATACAAAAACGTAATAAAACATAGTATAAAAATTGTTATAGGTACATTTTTTTGCAATGTGACATGTCGCTTATTTTGACGTATTTTAAGAAGAAGGTCAGGACAGCTAAACCAACTCAATTGTCTGTATATAAAATCACAATTATCGTTCTTTGACAGCTATCTGAAATATATATGCAACATCCCCATTTTATGTCCAGACCAATCACTGTCCATGCCAAGGTTGCCTGGAAGAGATCGCGGAAAGCGATAAGGCCGCCCATTGTATATTTTGTAGTGTACTTTGTTTTTTGTTGTGTATTTTTTGTGGTGTACAATAAAGCATATATAAATAAATAAATAAATAAATAAAACAAATTGACAAAGGATGTCTATTTGGGCACGCCACGATTGCGGCGGTAAGTCCCCTCTTTTGGGGAGTGGCTTGAGAGGCGGCATGGCGTCTACACCTTCCGCCTAACACAGGTCCTCACCGGACACGGCTGTTTCGGGAGGTTCCTGTTTCGCATAGGGCTGGAGGAAACGCCCGGGTGTTTCCACTGCGAAGATCGCCCTGAGAAAACGGTGGAGCATACGGTAAAGGTCTGCCCGGTTTGGGTGGAGCACCGCCGTGTCCTCATGGAGGCGATCGGTGGCGACGATCTCTCGCGTCCAGCCCTGGTCCCGGCCATGGTACGGAGCGAGAGTGCATGGTTACCCGTCACTTCCTTCAACGAAGCAGTGATGCTCGCAAAGAGGGAGGCGGCCCACGTAAGAGAGAAGCAGTACATGCGCCTTCACGGCCGTAGCCTCCGCAGGAGACGCCCTGGGCGTCGGGAATCCCAGGCTGATTCCCGGCCACCGTAGACGCGGGCTTGCGAACGGCGAGTAATGGATAGTTCGCTGTTAGGTGAGGACCAAGCCCGAGTCGACGGCGCGTTGTATTCCACGCGCGCCTCAAAGAGATGTCAGCAACAACTAATGGGGCCCGCAAGGGCCGATGCCTGCCAGGGGTGCAGGTTGTTCGAAAGAGATACGGCGACCCTTGGCACACAGGCAACTGAGGGAACACGCACCCGTGTTCCATTAAAAGTGGTGCATTAAGGCCACACTAAGGCGCTTTCGTCGAAAGTGATACCGCGGCCCCTGGCACTCAGGCAACTAAGGACCATGGGTGGGTTTTAGTCAGTGAATGTCTGACACGCCGTCCTGCTCCACCGAGAGCGGGAAAAGTTATTTGATGATTTCCCACCCACAAAAAAACCCAGTTTGTCACTTCACTCGTTGAATAGAGAATACTCTGGATATGGGTATGTGTATTCTCGTCAAGATGGCCGACTTCCGGTAACATCGCATTGGTTTTCATTTTCTTCGCACGACTAAGCAAAATATTCCAACAAGTTCGGATTGAATTCGGACGTAGGGAGTACACGCACGACTAACTCGTACATAGTAAGCGGCCTCCCACAGTATTAAGAGGATCGGAATCGTTCTTAGGTACGGTTACCAAAAGAGATAAGTAACCGGGTCGTCGGACATAGTTGAAGTTGAGTAAGAAACTGGTGGATGTTTTCGAATAAAATTGAATTGAATTAATGGAAAACAAACTTTTACTCTATTGTTTGCCAAAGAATTAGCATCGCCATACAACGTGGAAATGCTGCCAGCCTTTTGGCCACTTTTCCTATTGACAGCGATGCGGACAAATTTCTTGATGCCCTGTGATTCTTTATGTGGGTGAACTTGGCAGATAATTTCCCAGCAGAGCAAAATATAATGGGAGTTCTATTCGCATGCGCATGAGTTCTGGAGTTCCTTATACTTAAAAAAATAGTTTAGGCGTTTTTGCCTGAAAAAACGTCGAATGAAAATATGCTCTGCCAACTTCCGTTAGCAGATCATTTTTTCCAAAATTATAATTTTAAAACTGATATAGGCACACAGTGGTGAGTTCTATAGTTCCTAATACTTTTCCGGAATAGTTCTGCCAACCTAAGTCATGAAATAAATAAAAAAGAAAATAGTACCCGCTACAAGAAAAACAAAATCATTTTGTTAAAAGAGGCGCCTCGTAAATTTGTAGCTTTTCGTATATTCTATGGACTAAGTTTAGTAGCAGTCAAGACCCCCGGGAATAGAAAAAAACTAAATAAACGCAGTTGTTTCCATAAATTAACAGCAGAGCCTTATGAAAAAGAAATCTAGATTTCATTGAGTGATTAAGTTGGTATGATAAAAAAGTTTGACTACAACTGAGGAGTTAAAACTCTACGTTTCATGTTGCAACTATAAAACAGTTATACTAAAACAGGCAAAATTAATCCCAGAACTCTGACTCAAGTATCAGCAGAGCATGGGCTTGCGGACGGCAAGTAATGGGTAGCTCGCTGTCCGGTAAGGACCAAGCCCGGGTCGACGGCGCATTATGTTCCACGCGCACCACAAAGAGATGTCAGCAACGACTGATGGGGCCCACAAGGGCCGATGCCTGCCAGGGGCACGGGTTTTTCGAAAGAGATACCGCGGCCCCTGGCACACAGGCAACTGAGGGAACACGGGTGGGTTTTAGTTAGTAAAAGTCTGACACGCCCTCCTGCTCCACCCAGAGCGGGAGTCATTTGATGATTTCCCACCACCCAACAAAAAAAAACTGTCCTGAACTTTTTTCAAAATTAACGCACGCACTAATCAAATGGGACGACAGCGACCACTTCTACAAGTGCCCACACACACACACACACAGTAGTTCAAACACTAATTATAAGCGTAATAGTAATAGGCATATAATACTAGGTGCCAGTGCTGGTGGAAAGTGCTCAGGCCCATGCTGGCGGAAAATGCTCGGGCCAGCACTGACGGAAAGTGCTCGGGCCAGTGCTGGCAGCAAGTGCTCGGGCCAGTGCTGGTGGCAAGTGCTCGGGCCAGTGCTGGCGGCAAGTGCTCGGGCCAGTGCTGGCGGCAAGTGCTCGGGTCAGTGCTGGCGGCAAGTGCTCGGGCCAGCACTGACGGAAAGTGCTCGGGCCAGTGCTGGCAGCAAGTGCTCGGGCCAGTGCTGGTGGCAAGTGCTCGGGCCAGTGCTGGCGGCAAGTGCTCGGGCCAGTACTGGCGGCAAGTGCTCGGGTCAGTGCTGGCGGCAAGTGCTCGCGCCAGTGCTGGTGGCAAGTGCTCGGGCCAGTGCGTGCGGAAAATGCTCGGGCCAGTGCTGGTGGAAAATGCTCGGGCCAGTGCTGGCGGAAAGTGCTCGGGCCAATGCTGGCGGAAAGTGCTTGGGCTTGGTCCAGTGTTTGCGGCAAGTGCTCGGGCCAGTGCTGGTGGCAAGTGCTCGGGCCAGTGTCGGCGGCAAGTGCTTTGGCCAGTGCTGGCAGCAAGTGCTCGGGTAAGTGCTCGGGCCAATGCTGGCGGAAAATGCTCGGGCCATGCTGGCGGAAAATGCTCGGGTCAGCACTGGCGGAAAGTGCTCGGGCCAGTGCTGGCAGCAAGTGCTCGGGCCAGTGCTGGTGGCAAGTGCTCGGGCCAGTGCTGGTGGCAAGTGCTCGGGCCAGTGCTGGCGGCAAGTGCTCGGGCCAGTGCTGGTGGCAAGTGCTCGGGACAGTGCTTGCGGAAAATGCTCGGGCCAGTGCTGGTGGAAAATGCTCGGGCCAGTGCTGGCGGAAAGTGCTCGGGCCAATGCTGGCGGAAAGTGCTCGGGCCAGTGCTGGCGGCAAGTACTCGGGCCAATGCTGCGGGCCAGCACTGGCGGAAAGTGCTCAGTCCAGTGCTTGCGGCAAGTGCTCGGGCCAGTGCTGGTGGCAAGTGCTCGGGCCAGTGTTGGCGGCAAGTGCTCTGGCCAGTGCTGGCAGCAAGTGCTCGGGTAAGTGCTCGGGCCAATGCTGGCGGAAAATGCTCGGGCCCATGCTGGCGGAAAATGCTCGGGCCAGCACTGGCGGAAAGTGCTCGGGCTAGTGCTGGCAGCAAGAGCTCGGGCCAGTGCTGGTGGCAAGTGCTCGGGCCAGTGCTGGCGGCAAGTGCTCGGGCCAGTGCAAGCGGCAAGTGCTCAGGTCAATGCTGGCGGAAAATGCTAGGGCCAGTGCTGGCGGCAAGTGCTCGGGCCAGTGCTGGCGGCAAGTGCTCGGGCCAGTGCTGGTGGCAAGTGCTCGGGCCAGTGCTGGTGGCAAGTGCTCGGGCCAGTGCAAGCGGCAAGTGCTCGGGTCAATGCTGGCAGAAAATGCTCGGGCCAGTGCTGGGGGCTAGTGTTGCGAGCCAGTGCTGGCGGCTAGTGCTGGTGGCTAGTGCTGGTGGCTAGTGCTGGCGGCTAGTGCTGGTGGCTAGTGCTGGCGGCTAGTGCTGGCGGCTAGTGCTGGTGGCTAGTGCTGGCGGCTAGTGCTGGCGGCCAGTGCTAGATGTTGCATCAGAAACCTTGAAGTTCCTGCTCCTGAGTGCTACACAATTTTTTTTTATTCCATCTTTCTATATCTCTGATCTAAAATCCTAAGTTTGCTAGTGCTGCGGGCCTGGCGGCAAGTGCTGCGGGCCAGTGCTGGCGGCTAGTGCTGGCGGCTAAAATCCAGAAAGTAACTATCTTAGATCTTTAGCCATGCTCTGCTGATACCTGATTCAGAGTGTTGGGATTCGTTTGCATGTTTTGGATAGGTCTTTCAATTGTGAATAAGAAACCGTGGAGTTCCTGCTCCTGAGTGCTACTCACATTTTTTTTGATCCATCTTTTCACACTAGTGATTAAAATCCTGAGTTTTTCTGTCTTAAATATTTACCCATGCTCTGCTGATACCTGAGTCAGATTTCTGGGATTCGTTTGCGTGTTTTGGATAGGTCTTTTAGCTGTGCAGAAGAAACCGTGGAGTTCCTGCTCCTGAGTGCTATTCAATTTTTTTATTGATCCATCTTTCTAAACCACTAATTAAAATCCAGGTTTTAACGATTTTAGATCTTTACCCATGCTCTGCTGATAC
Source organism: Polymixis lichenea (assembly GCA_949091785.1). Taxonomy (NCBI): domain Eukaryota; kingdom Metazoa; phylum Arthropoda; class Insecta; order Lepidoptera; family Noctuidae; genus Polymixis; species Polymixis lichenea. The sequence continues at coordinate 19,644,017 of OX420948.1, read as the reverse complement.
CTGAGTCAGAGTTCTGGGTTACTTTTGCCTGTTTTAGTATCATTATTTCATTGTTGCAATATGAAACGTGGAGTTTTAGCTCCTTAGTTGTAGTCAAACTTTTTTTTATCATACCAACTTAATCACTCAATGAAATCTAGATTTCTTGTAATCTAACTTTTTCGTAAGGGTCTGCTGATAATTTTCAGAGACAACTGCGTTTATTCAGTTCTTTTCTGTGCCCGGGGAGTCTTAGCTTAGTCCATAGAATCTACGAAAAGCTACAAATGTCCCAGGCGCCTCTTTCAACAAAATAATTTTCTTTCTCTTGTAGCGGGTAACATTTTCTTTTTTTTTTATTTCATGACACAGAAAAGTATTAGGAACTATGGAACTCACCACTGTGTGCCTAAATCAGTTTTAAAATTGTAATTTTGGAAAAATTATCTGCTAACAGAAGTTCGCAGAGCATATTTTCATTCGACCGTTTTTCAGGCAAAAATGCCTGAACTATTTTTTTTATGTATAGGGAACTCCAGAACTAATCCGCGTGCGAATAGAACTCACATTATATTTTGCTCTGCTGGGAAATGATCTGCCAAGTTCACCCGCATTGTTTCTTTTCCCTCTTTTTTTATATTCATGTACTTTATTTTATTTGTTTTATTTTATTATTTTTGGAAAACTTACAGCTAATCAGACACAATAGTTGCTAAGGCTTTAACATGGTGATGGCCAATTACAAGTTTTCACACATAGAAAGTTACGTGCGTACCATTAATATTTTTGTTTGTTAACTTATAAATCATGAAAAATCCTATCCTACTTCCTACTAATATTATAAACGCGAAAGTTTGTAAGTATGGATGGATGGATGGATGGATGGATGGATGGATGTTTGTTACTCTTTCACCCATAAACGGCTGACCGGATTTGGATGAAATTTAACACACAGATAGATTGTAACCTAGATTAACACATAGAATACTTTTTATCCCGGTAGTACGTTCCCGCGAGATAATTTCCGACTTCCACGCGGGTGAAGCCGCGGGCGGAAGCTAGTATTTAAATAAGTAAATATAGTCACCATCAAATTAGGAAACCAATGTCACAAGGGGCTTCTATTTTATCAAAACGTGTTCAGCTATTAAATGTAATTTTTATTTATTTTCTCAAAATCAAAAGTCCTTTATTCAAATAAGGCTGAGAACCAGCACTTTTCGAAATTCAAAATACATAAGATAGTCCCCCAAAATGCTCACCCTTCCATCGCCCACTTCCTAGTGCTTTAGCTGGGAAGAAGAAGTGGCGCAACAAACTCCCCCGTAATACAGCTGTCTGTTTAATTAAATATACTTGATTCTATGCATGGATAAGCAAAGTTATAAACATTACGAGACCCAGAAAAATTTATTAAATAATTAGTCATATGTTAGCTAGCTATACCAATATACCAACAAATTAAATGAAAACTTAACTCCAGCACATAGGATAAAAATAAACAATGTAAATTAAGCATGATACTAAAATAAAATTTGAAAAAACATTGAAAAACATCCATCGGTTTCTTACTAAACCTCAACTATATCCGAGGAGTTGGTTACCTATATCTTTTGGTAACTGTACAGTCGGCCTCAACAAGATTTATCATTCTGTAAAGATCTCAACATGAAGACTTTGGTACAGCTTGAAGTTCGCCTTCATTCCACCTGATCCTAGGCATTGACACTACTGACAGCTCATTTCCACCACACAACACCTAAGTTGCCACATTGAGAATTTTACATGATCAACTCAGCGTATTGCAGTCATTTGCATTTGGACATAGGCCTCTCCCTGCTGCGCCACAATCCCTGTCTGACCCAGCCACTTTTATAAGGTCCACCTAGCTGGGGGGCATGCCACACTACGCTTGCCAATACGCGGCCTCCACTCCAAGACTCGTCTGCTCCATCGGCCAACGGTCTTTCGACAAACATGTCCAGCCCACTGCCACTTCAACCTGCTCATTCTGCAAGTTATGTCGGTAACTCCAGTTCTGTTCCGGATAACTTCGTTTCTGATTTTATCCTTCAAAGAAACTCCGAACATGACAAAATCGGCGAAATTCATTGCTTGATTATGGATACAATAATGACATCAAATCTCCACTGATGCAATAATGCATGCAACTTACCATCAGGTCCATCAGTCAAAAACCCCACAAAACACTTGCATCCAATTTAAAAACTACACAAGTCCTAATATTGGACCTAAAATCCGGTCTAGCCGAGAAGCAATCAGGGAACTTCGGCCTGTGCTCACCACTCCATGAAATTTCAACCGAGAGAGACTGAACCAGTTAAATTGAAATGTATTGATGGACGGACATACTTGTTTCCACGATATTAATTTAAATATATTCCGAATTCGACCACGCGTTATAATTACGTTTTATCGACGAGTTCTCATGTTTGTTATCGAAATATGTTTTTTTTGCGAATCGATTTATAATGCGCTGGTATTAAACGATATTTTTGAACGGGGTTTATTTAATCCTGCAATGTAACGGTATTAAAATTAGTTGCAGTGGCAATTTCAATATTAAATAGGTGGTGGTTGTGTTCGGTATGTTCGTTGATACACATACACCTACATTTACATACTATACATTTACGACTGTACGCCATGTGATATTCTGTGTCTATCAACACCCCTTTTTTTCGTCATGATAATCGCCTTAGTGATTTTAATTTGGTTTGATAAATCTACTACTACTTTATTCAATCATTCACACACTAACAAACAACGCAAAGACTAAGCTGAAGTGGAGTTTTAGTGGGTTACAGTCCCACATAACTGCGCTATCTCCCCGTTGTAGCGCAGTAGGCATTTCTCCACGTTAAACAAAAAAAAAATGCCCGGGTCGACGGCGCGTTGTATTCCACGCGCGCCGTAAGAGATGTCAGCAACAACTGGTGGGGTCCGCAAGGGCCGATGCCTGCCAGGGGTGCGGGTTATTCGAAAGAGATACCGCAGCCCCTGGCACACGGGCAGCTGAGGGAACATGGGTGGGTTTTAGTCAGTAAAAGTCTGACACGCCCTCCTACTCCACCCAGAGCGGGAGAAGTCATTTGGTGATCCCACCCTCAAAAAAAAAAAGACTAAACTGCTGGGTTCAGAAGCATACCTCCAGGCTTCCATAATCCAGCATTGCATATGTAAGCTATTACGCCCTTTATACCAGGAGGCTTTTATTTTGTTATTAAGCTTTATTTACATTTTTAATTTTGATTATTATTGTACATGAGTTACGTTTTCATTTTATTTGATGCTATATTGGCATGGCTAGCTGACATATGTATTTAAAATTATTTAATTATTTTTTCTGGGCCTCGTAATGTTGATTACTTTGCCTACCTATGTATAGAATCAAGTCTATCTAACTAAACAGACAGTTGTGCTGCTGGGGAGTTTGTTGCGCCACTTTTTCTTCCCAGCTAAATCACTAGGAAGTGGTGAAGGGTGATCCTTTTGGGGGAGTGTTGGTTATAAAGGCGGATTTAATGCCTTTAACATTCTCTACTAGTCAAAGGAAGGCCCACGTTCCCACGGACGTAATAAAATTTCGGCGGGATTTTTTCACGCACTCGATCTGCAACGCACTGCTATGCGCCAAGAGATGGAAATTGAAGAGTCATTAATTTTCAATGCGCTGGCATGCACTCTGTTCGATTTTAAACTCTTGGCGTTAGCATTGCGTTGAAGAAAAAACCATGCCGACAATTTATATCATCCGTGTGGACGTCAACTGAGAGGCGAACTTTAATATGATCTCTCAAAAATTTATAAAAAGAAATAATGCCTTAAGCATAAAGTTCTCCTTATTTTTTAAAGTATTTTTAAACGTGTGCCTAAAGTTTTTAATAAATAACTAAACAATACCTACCTACCTACTGTACCTACCTTTAATTTTGTACTAACCAAAGAAAAAGATAATGGCATCGAAAAGACTCCCAAGTTCAAATTAACTTGGCTCTTGTTTTTCCTACTAACGAAACTCCTTCAAAGCCTTTTCGATACTGACGGTAAATTTTTGCCATAGTTATAATTAGTTTTAGCCGAAACGCGAGGAACTAAAAGTTAAATTTGATTTTGAGTAGTTCTGCGGTAACGGAGGTGTGACTAAAGCGAAAAAAATTCGTTCGTATGTAATTGAGGAAACTAACCTCCTTATTCATAAACGATGATTAAACTTAAATGATGTTTAAACGTCAAAAATGTATGGTTAAACAGACGCTAATCATCATTTAACTTTAATCATCGTTTATGAATAAGGGGGTAAATACTTAAGTAGTAAAAGTACGGAGATTCAAATTTTACCATAAAATTTTAACATCATAATTGCTATTTTTAACCGACTTCCAAAAGGAGGAGGTTCTCAATTCGTCGGAACCTTTTTTTGTGTATGTTCCCCGGTTACTCGAAGATGGCTGGACCGATTTGGATAAAAACATTTTTGTTTGAAAGGGTATACTTCCCAGGTGGTCCCATGATCATCAAGTCAGGATCTGATGATGAGATCCTGGAGAAATAGAGAGAACTCTTAAAATTTTATAGGCTAGGATTTATTAAAATTTTTGGAAGAGTACTTTCTCGGAGTGGTTCCATTTCAATTTGGTGAAGATCTGATGAAGAACTTCGGACATAGGCAACGGAACTCCTCAATAAATGATAGCAAATGGACTGGGATTGCTGAAATCTCATGTCTGTCTATTGTTTACACCAGTTAATAACATAACATCACGCCGGTATGCTGTAAAGGGGTAAGCACATGTGAAACACTAAAAAGTGAAAAATAAAAACTCTTTTCAAAAAAATAAACAACCGACTTCCAAAAAACACTACAAAGTGAAAAATTACTTTAATTTCGGAAGTCGGTGACTTTGGATATGTATTTTAATTTTTTGTCACCGCCTTCCGAAATTAAAGTTATTTTTCACGTTGTAGTGTTTTTTTGGAAGTCGGTTGTTTATTTTTTGCTTATACGGGAAATATTTTCAATTTCGCTTTGATGGTTTAATGGTTGCAATCGCAATTGCTGAGCGTTAGGTCCTGGATACGGTTCCCGACACGGGCAGTGATATTGGGGGTTTTCCTTTTAGGAATTTTCGCAGCAACAGCCCGGATTCTGGATTTGTATTTCATGGTACGAGAGCAGTTTGATAAGTTAATGCCGTTTTGAAAAAAAAAAATCTTGTTGAAAACTCGTTTTATTTTGCATTATAGTTTCCTTATAGCTCAATACTTTTAGTCCTCCGTTTTTCTAATTTTTGAATTCGTTCCAAATGATAGGTTTTCACAGTTTTTATAAGGTGTTTCTTTCAGTGATGGCCTGTTCCTTAGACCCAAATCTCCTTCTACCCAGCCATTTCTTCGAGTCCGGAAAGAGGCTAGTAAATGCTAGCAAATGCTAGATGAGATAGCATTTCGTAGCCCAATTTATAGATTTTTACCATGGGACTATACACGTGTGCACTCCTCAATTTTTCTTAAACAGTACTTAAACATTTGAACCGGCGAAATGTTGGTTTTTATTACACTCAAATTTAGCTGATATTTCGAAAATAGTGCAAACATAACATCACGCCTGTAATCCCAGACGGGGAAGGCAGAGGTTTCTTCCCTACCTAACTTAAAACAAAATTAAATTTTAATATATAACCGGGTTAAGTACCTACAACCAGAATTATCCGAACTATAGGTGTCGAAACCATTCCCGTCCTCTATTCATCTCAAAATTTCACGGAGTGGTAAACATTGAGTAAAGTTAGCTGATTGCTCTGGAATGGACTGGATTTTATGCTCAATATGAGCAGTTGAGCACGACGCCACTACGTAGTGCTGAATAGGCCAATGTGTCAACTTGGACATGAATTACTAGCGAGACATTGGAAATGTTGAACGTAACTACCAAATTGGTGTACAATTTTGAAGATAAATCAAATGTGATAGTGGCCTGTGTCTTTACAAATGTATGGTTTTGAAATTGATGGTTATGTTCAAATAAAATTCAACGGGAAGGTCGCAAGTTCTACTGTTAAGTATGAGGTCCTGGGTTCTTGAGTTTTTCCATCTGGCATTTTTCGGTATCGGTTTTCGGAGTCTAGATATCTACCGATTTGATAGCAATAGGGTCGCCTCCTATTACATGGGACTTAAATATAACTGGTGAAATGTGGCTGTACCATAGGCTTTTGAAATTGATGGTTATGTTCAAATAAAATTCAACAGAAAGGTCGCAAGTTCTACTGTTACTTAACTGTTACATGGGACTTAAATATAACTGGTGAAATGCGGGTGTGTCATATGTATACCTCTGCCTATACCTTCAGGGAATGTATGCGGGGTGATAGGTTATGTGTAATGAAAATTTCCAGTCTTTAATAAACCAAACACATGCTGTGTTTTGTCACTATTTTACGTAATGATGAGGTCAACAATGATGCAGAGTGCAGCATTCTTGACGTATTCACTCATAATAATCCTATACAGCAGAAGGAACTGCTGGGAAAGAGGCCTCCTCTCTGTGAGAGGGATTGGACCGTAATCTACCCCGCGGGCCTAGTCCGGATTGGTAGATGTCACATGTCTTCGAATTTTTGGTTCTAGTTCATGCCTTTTTCCTCACGATGTTTTTCTTTACCATTTTGAGAGCACTGGTCATCACCAGTGCTCTCAAAATGGTAAAGAAAAACATCCAAGCAACAAACCAGCTTTACTTTGTGTGATTTGCTCCATCGAGCAAATCACACAAAGTAAAGCTGGTTCAAACCTACAACCTACAACTCGTAAGTCAGGGGCCGTTACAACTGGGCCACCAGCAGTAACAGGCGGTATTCATTCATGACTTGAAACCCCTAAGGCTATTAGAAAAAATAATCCGTTTACTTCGATCTTCAGAAAAATTCTTTGCATACATACAGGGTGTAAGGGAAACGCTTCCGAAAACGAAGACAGGTGACAGTGATTCTCGATAAAGTACAATAAAAAAAATCTTGTTTTTTTTTTACATAGCTATTTTACCTAATTTTTATAAATTTTTCGTAAACTATGCTATGAGAACAGTTAAATGAACCATTATTTGAGATTAAACACATTTAAAAACGACCCCAAGTCCAGGCAGCGACTTAAGGTTTAGGCATCGGCTGTAAAGCGCCGCCAAAATAAAATAAGTAGAAACATTACAGAAGCGTCAAACGTTTTAAATTGATGCAAAATAACCAATTTAAGGCGAAAGGTTATTGCTATCCGTTTGCATTTAGGTTGTATATAACCTAGGTTCTGGCTTCGGAAGCGTTCCCCTTACACCCTGTATAATGTACAATATGTGAGTGTTCTTTATATTTATTACTATCGACCCACCCCTGTTTCGCACGGTTTTTACGACTTATAAAAGAATCGAAATTTCTTTATTATACGTAAGTTAGAAATATATTCAATATGTGAAAAATACTTAAGTAGGTAAGTACTGGGTTAAATTAAGACATACTCATAAATTCATAGATAAGCTAGGGGTCTCGGCGGACTAACTTTAGTAGGTACTACAGATAGTTCATGAACTAGTGATAAACTTCATTTTATTTAGTCATGGTGTAGACCTTTTAATAATCTCAGCACTAATCGTGTTTTTTAATAAGATGGAACGATTTTGGTTGTTTTGAAGTGGGTACATATGGAAGACTGAGTGAAAGCAGTTATAGTCACAAGCTGTGTGTGTGTATTTTTCAATGTTCACAGTCATGTACACACAAGTTTGAAGAACAGAAAAGTGAAACAGTACACAAAGAAGTACGGTAAGATGTTCACAAGCACAAGTAGAATAGAAGGCAGATAGGCAGAGTACGTTTACTAGCTTTGGTAACAAGTGCGTGAGATGCATACAGTGATTTGCGTAAGCAGAAAAACCTGTCGTCGGCTTGCGGACGGCGAGTAATGGGTAGCTTGCTGTGCGGTAAGGACCAAGCCCGGGTCGACGGCGCGTTGTGTTCCACGCGTGCCTCGAAGAGATGTCAGCACAAACTCAAACTCAAAACTCAAAGCATTTATTTCAATTAAACCATTTACAGTCACTTTTGAATTGTCAAAAAGTCGATCAGTTGGAAAGTTGAAGTTAGTTGCCCATTCCAAAACGTAGATCTCTATGGAGAAGAACGGGCAAGAAATTCCACGGCCACTTACTTAAGTTTGGCAATTCTTTGGTCTATGTCGGTTACCTTGGTTCTCCTGCGGATCTCTTCATTCCCGATTCAGATATAAATGCAACTTAATTATAACCTATATCAGCAGACTGCCTTTCATCTTAGTTTTTATTTAGGTAGATAAGTCTGAAATCCTTAAGCACTCAGGCTTAGAAAAGATTAGGTGTTCTAGTCACGTCTCTCAAGGTCAATTTCGGGTGAAAATAACCTTCTCAAGGTTATGAATTGGAACTACTTTATGACTTAGTAGATAAAATTACTTTTAGTGGAATAAAATAAATAAAGTTTATTTATTATTCAGAAAGCTTACAGTCTAAAATCTAGATAAATAATGTAAATATAATTAGCGCGTTAAGTTGCCATTTAGATACACAAATAGAAAACTATTTGAACAATGTGTTACGATGGTCGTCGGATATAGATGAAAATTAGTAAGATACCAATGGATGTTTTCGAATAATATTTAATTTAATAATATACAACAAACAGTACATTTTTTAAATTAATTTTCATCCGAAAATATTCGTCGGTTACTTATTTCTTTTGATGACTTTACCTAAAGATAAAAGAAATACAAAAATAAAACATGAAATATTATATTCATAAAAAATATAAAACAAAAGAAATTCTTCTTCAAGACAAAACTTACCTACTTGCAATTACGGTAATATTCCGTAAACCTTATTCAGAATTATATTTATTATTATTTTAGCTTTAACGAAAAAAAGTACATTAGCTACAATAACAAAAACATTACATTAATTTGAAATAAAGTACACTTTTCTTTAGAATTTCGTAAAAGAAGTGCACTCGAGTTAAGAAAGAGCTGGGTTTTGCTTTATTTTTGCAGGTTTGTACTTTCATTTTAATGCTCTTTTGTTTTTTTGCGGGCTGAACAAAATCTAAAGCCGTAGGAAAGTAGATTCTTTCATATTTGAGTACGTATTAAATATTTGTTATGCTTTTTGGAATATGAATTTGCTTAATGTTATGCTGTATAATATTTACAAGTACGGCACATGTATTTCACTTAAAAAAAGAACACAATAATATGGTCCTACTAACATTGATTCAAATTAAAATTTGAAGTTATTTTGCTGTGATTTTCCCAGTGCTGGGCCTTCGGGTCAATAAAATGACAAAATTATCAATAAATTAAAATTATACATGGTGGCATCATCAACTCGCAAACTGTAACCATGAATCCAGCACGCATGATTTCAAACCCGCGTAGAAATTAGTCGCTGGTTTAAAAAAAAATGATTCATAGAACAATTTTTTTTTTAATAACTGGGGATAAATTTCAACTACGGGATGTTCAGATTCATGTACCTACCGAATCCATGGGTATCAGAACGTGTGTCGATATTCTTGTCACCACGTTTTTTACACCAGACATGCTACTAAATCCAAGCTTTGCCCGCTAAAAGGAGACGACAGACGTCAACAATAAAAATCTTACGATAGACACTCCAACGAACATAAAAAACTATAGGTACACACAGTTCACAATTTTCAAAAGAGTTTCATTAACATTCAGCTACTTCCACATTCAACAACTATTCACTATCCAAAGTGTAAACAGGTTTGTTATGAACAAACTCTTGTTAAAATTGAAATGAAAACAATTTTATATTTTTAAAAGGAAACCTCATTTCAACCGACGTATCTTGACCTCAGGCTTTCCATTAAATTCCACTTTTTCCTTAGCCAATTTACACCTAAGAAGGGGCGCCAAAGATCAGGTTATAGTGGTGGTCTTAACCCTGTGTTATTGAGGTCGGTGTACAGATAGAAGGTAGGAATTTAATTAATGTAGGTAAAATTCTTTTACTAAAAATACTGTAGTAACATTTCAGTTTGGTGGGCAAAAGTGCTCGAGAATTTTAAGTGTTAATAATGAGGCTAGAAGCTACAATGTATAATTAGAACTCCCGGTTTCAAGAAATCTCAGTATTTTGCTTATAGAAGTTTTTGTGTTGGTTATTCTAATACCATACAGCGGTTGTATTTAAATGAAAATTTGTTAAGTTAAAATAGCTGGTGTATTTTCTTTATGGGATTACGTAAATACCGTAACTGGCTCAATGACAGTTTATTTTTAACAGACTTCAAAAAAAGGAGGAGGTTCTCAATTCATCTGTATGTTTTTTTTTATGTTTGTTACCTCATAACTTTCGACTGGGTGAACTGATTTTGATGATTGTTTTTGTTTGAAAGCTCGTGTTTCCCGTCTGGTCCCATTTCAATTTCATATAGATCTGATGATGCGTTTCGGAGACAGACAACGGAACTCTTCAAAAAGTAACAGCAAATCAACCGCGATTGCTGCTATCACATAAATATGCATTGTTTTGACCCCAAGGATGATGAAATTTCGAATTAGTGGGGTAGGTACTATAACTAAAAAGTGAAAAATAAAAAAAACTTAAAAAAATACAACCGACTTCCATAAAAACACTACAAATTGAAAAATAACTTTAGTTTTAGGAAGGCGGGACAAAATTTTTTAATATATATCCAAAGTCACCGCCTTCCGAAATTAAAGTTATTTTTCACTTTATAGTGCTTTTTCGGAAGTCGGTTGTTTTTTTTTTTTGGAAAAAGTTTTTTGTAGAAATGTGATTGGTTTTTAGCTCTGTAATCAGATACTTATAACATTATGTTACCAATGGTGGCTGTTGACACATCTCATGTTAAGTAAATTTTGGTCCAATATTACATTCATCAAGGCAATGTTTAAATAAACAAACAAGCATCATCTATTTAGCTTTATCCCAACTATGTTGGGGACGGCTTCAAGTCTAACCGAATGCAGCTGAATACCTGTATTTTTCATGAAGTGTCTGCTTATGGGACCTCCATAACCCAGTTACTGGTTGGATATCTAAACATATTACCCACAAAAATCCAAATGATGAAACTTAAGTGACTAGAGGGCTGCCGGCCTATTTTTTGCCCAAAGAATCAGCATTGCCATAAACTGTGATTGCCAGTTTTTTGGGCACTTTGCGGACGAATTCTTTATGCCCTATGATTCTTTTCTTTTTATAGACTTATGTATACATAAGTATAATTATTTTAAAATACTGAAATTCAATCATTCGATTTTCCTTGATATTTCAGAGGAATATCCCTTTAGAATTTGCGTTTAAATACAGTGTACATACAGATACACGTATCTCAACCAAATATGAGGAACAATGTTCCCTCCTAACAAAAGCGAACATACATATAACTTCACCGGTGTGCAAACACCGTCTGGTTTTTTGCCTCCAAAAAGAATAACACCACTGAAAAGAATTCATACGAGGTGCGAATTTTTAAATGAAACTGCATTCTTTCATTCCTTCGTGGCAAAACTGATTGGTTTTGGGCATTTCGGTATTTCGAAAGTTGTGTTGTGCCTATAGTTTTGTTTTTTAGTGGGTTAATGACTACGGGTAAAATGGGGTTATGTGAATAGGTAGAACAGTGGATATAAACCCCCTTTTTTATAAACGTTGCTTAAACGACTATTTAACCATACATTTTTGACGTTTCAACATCTCTTAATTTTAAGCAGCGTTTATAAATATGGGAACTAGCTTCTGCCTGCGACTTCGTTTGCGTCAAATTTCGTGCTCCCCGACCCGCTCGCCTCGCCTGCCCGTGCGAGTACTTCGTATACGTGACATTTTTCTCTTTGCATGGCTCCTAAGAGTTTTAGCGTGATATTAGCGTTTCTTGATAATTGAGCTATCTAACACTGAAACAATTTTTCAAATCGAACCACGGTGTATAATTATATATTATATAATTATACACCGTGAAATTTAAATGGTTGTTTTCCCGCAGCGAAATGGTTTTGTCTTGGTAATACAATAGTTTTATAAACAAATAAAATATTAGAAACAAAAAATGGCCGACTAACCATTGTGAAAAATCACCACGTGCGAGAGTTTATTTTGCTTTGAACATTTATGTATCGCTGTTCCCTTTGTCGGCGGTACGTGCAACTCGAGTAGTACCTAAAAGTTACCTCTAGAGTTACTATTGAGTAGTGTTTTACCCAATTGATGAATATTTTTTTAATTATTTTAAAGCAAAAAAATCTTATTTTTTTACTTTTACTCTATGCTTCGAAAGTACTCCTTATGACAAGTTAATCTGCCGCCGGAAAACAACCATTAAAATTTCACGGTGTATATTAAAAGTATAGATTATGACCTTATTAGTAATGTTCTTTAGAAATGTAAGCTGCGTAGTGCTTGCAACCAGCGTGCGTGTATGAACGTCAACGGAGCAAAAGAAGTAAATTTGTAAGGCTCGAAGTAAATGACGTTCTGTAGTTTTTTCCTACCCCGTTGGAAGAAGGTGTAAAGTAATGTAGAATGTAGAATGGTGGTACTTTGAGCATTTTTATGCATACTTTATTTTGAAATATTTTGCGTTTACTGTCTGCTACTATTTTCGTGGATTTCTCGATGCCAACGCAGTCTTTGACTGCCTATTGCTACGCTCCCACGCCTACACTTTAAAATGACCAGAGGTATTACTGATTTAGTTTTTAAAATTTTAGTTAAAAACCTACAATGCTCAGACCTGGTCCCCACAGACTAACCGCGGAAACTATAGCTTAACTTGATTGATCGATCTATGCGGCTGTTATTACTTAACCACAAGCCCCTCACAGAATATCACCCCCATATTATTTGACGACAAACAACAGATAATTAAAATTAAATGTATGTCAACAGTTTCAGCATTCGAGAAAACGAGGTGTAAGCTTCATTTATAGGCCTAGATCGCACGGTCGAACTATCCAACTGCCTTAAAAAAAATGTTCAAAAAAAAACAGATAAAACTCACTGACCGTTAGCCACTATTCGAAAGCTGCTCGCACTGAAACATTGCAACTCCCTACGTTTTTTTTCTTTTTAGTTCTAATACCGTCAGTGTGTTCGTTGCGTTATCGATAACTTTTTATGCCTTAAATGGTAACCGTAGCTTACTTTTTAGTTGTGTTTTTTTTTTATAAATGCCTTTATTACTGCTTTCTATTATTTAATTATGCACGGCTGCAACTGCGTGTATTTTGCTTGTCGTCATTTTGTAATATAAATATTATCCAAGATAAAATCTAGGGTAGGTATGTCTTTCTCGATATCCCAGGTTAATTTCTATGTTTGTGCTCGTGATTATACATCTAGCAATTATTTTTTTTTATTTTTTTATAATCGAGTTAATTGTCTTTTGGTTTGCACCGTTTAGGCGCACATTTCAATGAGTTAAGACATTTTTTTCAAGCCGACTTCGTTTAATAAAGTAAAACCCAGCAAAGTAGTACAAGATATGGATGTACTAGTTAAGGGTTTAGATTTAGATTGAGAAACGTTACTTAGCACGCGTTTTGGTTTAGAAATGTTTCATGTCCATTTTGGTAGTTGTGCAACATTGTCAGGAAAAATGCCTACTCAGAGTGCGTGCTAAGTCACATTAATCCATTTCGTTTTTAGTGTCGGCGAACTATGATAATCTGAACGATTTTAAAATTGAATATTCTTGGTTTGCACATAATATTAACTTAATTTAAAAACTTTGTTCAAATCAATAAGTGATAATATTAATTTTGTTTTGGCGAAAAAAAGAAACACCAATAGTTGTATTTTTAACCGACTTCCAAAAGGAGGAGGTTCTCAATTCGTCGGAACCTTTTTTTTTTTTATGTATGTTCCCCGATTACTTGAAGATGGCTGGACCGATTTGGATATTTTTTTTTTGTTTGAAAGGGTATACATATACTTCCCAGGTGGTCCCATGATCATCAAGTCAGGATCTGATGATGGGATCCTGGAGAAATAGAGAGAACTCTTCAAATTTTATAGGCACACTTGAAGCAATTTGTGTAGTTTTTGGAAGGGTACTTTTTCAGAGTGGTTCCATTTCAATTTGGTGAAGATCTGATGAAGAACTTCGGAGAAAGGGAACGGAACTCCTCAATAAATGATAGCAAATGGACTGGAATTGCTGAAATCTCATGTCTGTCAATTGTTTACACCAGTTAATAACATAACATCACGCCGGTACGCTGTGAAGGGGTAAGCACATGTGAACCACTAAAAAGTGACAAAAAAAAAACTTTTTTCAAAAAAATAAACAACTGACTTCCAAAAAAACACTAAAAAGTGAAAAATAACTTTAATTTCGGAACGCGGTGACAAAAAATTAAAATACATATCCAAAGTCACCGACTTCCGAAATTAAAGTTATTTTTCACTTTGTAGTGTTTTTTTGGAAGTCGGTTGTTTATTTTTTTGAAGTTTTTTATCGTTTGATTCTAAGCTTGTCCTATCTTCTATATTGTGGTACCTTTCCTCCCAGTCCAATTCTGCCAGTGTTCGCGACACAACCAGAATACACGTTAAAATTGCACGGAATCCTTCTATTCCGTAGCGGTACGTTAAGCACCGCTTTACGGAATCCAGCGAAACTCCAATTCAACTTTTTTTTAGAATGGTACCTACTAGCGTACCATTTCGCTTAAACTCTAATGCTTTCGTGTATGGCTCCGCTATTGGGATGTTTAAATTGAAGGAAAATGTTGTATGCCATCTCTGTAAAAGATAATACTGGTAATTTTCGTGGATTGCAGGCTGTTATTGACATGTTTTAGAAAGGATGGTCTAGGTTATCGACCTTTATTTTTCCGTGCGATTTTTTATCAACTACGCGACAGCAAAGAGAATTATTACAGGTTGCTTGGAAAGTGCTTGTTTTGAACTTTTTCCCGACTACGCCAAGAAAAAAGGAGGGTTTTGATTTTGACCGGTATGTATGTATGTTCAACTGTTCCCTAATAACTAACTACTTATCATAATTTGGCAAATGAAGGATCGTTAGAAACGTCTGGATTTTCCGCTGGATATAGGCTATGAGACGTCAAATAAAATTGAATATTATGCCCTTTATAGGACATAAAGTGACAGACTAAAAACAAATTCAATGATGCTATGTTGGGAATCAACTGAAAGGATATTAAGTCCGAGCATTCTCCCCACGCGAGCTGGCAACGACGCATTTATGGCGGTTTTTCGTGATTAGGTATTTCATTACATATAAACAAAAGTAAACATTTTTTTCAGCCATGCACTAGATCGTTGGTATTTTCAAGTTTGTACGCTATTTTTTTACAGTTATTTTGGTATTTGGTTATAAAAATCAACATACCGTCAATTATTTTCTATTTGCATTACTAAGTACGATTAAATGTTTTTATGAAAGAGTAAACATTTAAAATAATTATAAATAACAACGATCTATTGCTTGGCTGAAAAAAAATTGTACTTTTGTTTGTATTTAATGAAATAATCACGAAAAACTTTTTGTGGGTGCGTGTATATAGTCTTTATGTGTGTGTGTACGGAGAGAAATCAAATGCGGAAATGATTGGAATATGTACTTTACTTTACGAAAGGATTTACATAAGCAATTTGGTATTAAGATCGTAAGCGCGTCTATAGGCTATGGTGTCTGCGGGCTAACTGTCGGTCGCCGGGCACTGCGCATTTAACTCGAATACAAAATGAAGCGTCAGCGCCCACAACACTACTCTTCCCTTTTTTTAAAAAAAAAACAAAAGTTTTTTTTTTTTTACAAAATGCTATCATCATTCTAAAATCGAATATGTAACAAAATAACATCACCAAACACATTTCTGACTAACAGTACTACAAGTTACAAAGAATTTGCTTATACATCATTTTGATTCTATAAACTATGTCGTAATCTGATATCTGTGCGCCTTTGCGCAACTTACAATGTACACTTTAAACAATATTGTGACTACTGTATGAAAATTTTAAGTTTTATCATCACGCTACGATTTCAAAAGGGTATCAGCAGTATGTGTCTGTTTATTACACAAATCTTTTCACTTATTTCTAACATGAAAATACAATTAGTGTTTTGTTAAAACTGCAAGAACACACATTAAAAAAAAACTCTTATGCTAACCATTTAAGGGTAGTCACCATGACGAACTACTCTGCAAAAATAAATTGGCACCCCTGAGAGTCCACAGTATTCGTCATGATGACGCCAAATAAAAATACATTCACACCTGGGTTTTACACTTACACTATTACACACATTGATGAATTAAAAAATTACACATATGTACTACGCATCATTTGACTTGAATGGACGTTGGATGTTTTCTGAGCCGATTATCTTAATAGACAACTTTGGGATTTGGCGATATTTGTGGTGGTTGCACAGGTTCCACCTTTATAGTCGGTATGACTATTGGGCTGGCCACCATTACTACTATAAATGCGTTGTTGCCAGCCCGCGTGGAATGAATGCTCTTAAACCACAACCAACCAATACATTCTAACAGTAGTAAGCGATCATAAGCTTTAGGGCAAAATGGCATACGACCAAGGTTTTCAGTTATTAATATTTTGTTGTTTCATACAGCAAGAGCGTGTTTTTTCAGTATTCAGGTTTTAGTTTTCTTAACTTACTGTTTTAGTTGCATGCGGTTTTCTTACCATTTTTTTAATATTTTTTTATTGACAACTAAGCCAACAGCTCACCTGATGGTATGACATGTGGTCACCGCCTCCTCTAGACATCCTCAAAGAGGCATTGCAGATTTGTGTTGACCGAAAAATACTAAGTGCACTTTACTTGATACATTTTTATCGAGTTAGGCTCAAAAGCTTACGACTTTTTGTAGAAGTGTACCGAATTCAGAAAACGAAAAAAAGAAATGGTCCCAAAAATGCTACGTTGCTTCGTCCCAAGATGTCGACTGAAATTCTAACCTCTCAACTCAAAAATTCAGTTACAAATCGGACATTTTTAAAGTCCAAAATTATCAATAAAAAGAATTGAAGCAGTTATTTTAGGTTTAAAGGTGGATTCGTTCTTGAGAATGCATGCATTGAATGTTCTTATAAAATCTGTATGTTATTGAAATTGAAATTGCGTACACGTACATACGTAAAAAGGTACGTTTAGTCACAAAAGTTGGTTAACTCTGATATAAAATGATTCAATAGACTGTTTTTATAAATGTTTTAACTAATAATTACGAATTTAATAACTGAAATGATAATCAACATTTGTTGCAGATCGTACATACATGAAATGAAAATATTTATAGTGACAGAGGTCTTTCATAGTTTATAAAAAAAAAAACATTATGTCGTTCATTTTAAATGAATCAATTTCAAAACTTCACAACCGCCATGTTTTAGCTCGGTAGCTAAAGGAACTTGATCTTACTCGCTATTCTTTTGAAAATCGAACTCTGGCCGGCCATTTTGTCCTCGTTTATTTTTCAATAGACCCGCAGTTGCTCTCTTCACGTATTTGCTTTGAAATTTTAGATACACTATTTTTATTCTACTCTTCGTTTATATTTAAAGTGAAAACTTAGATAGATAAATTCTAGGATAAGTATCAGTCGTCTATCGATGACATGATGACATGACTGTCATGACTTCCAAGTTGAATAGTATTTTTCTTTGCGATTTCATATTTGCAATATTACTTGGTACAGTTTCGACCCTAGTATTCAATCATTTTTTTTTTTTTTATGAAATATTTTTTTATTTAAACAAAATGCTTCTTAAACAATGATTTGTGTTTGGAGCCTCCTTTTAGGCAAACAATGCCTGTGTTAGGAGACTCCGCTCCTCCATATCTTAGTTATACAAATGTTACATATTTATATTACATTATGGCAATTAGTTATTTCTTATTCTTATTCTAACATCTTGAGTATGTATCACGTGAATCGTGGTGTGCTTTAGTTAGGCGTGGCGTGTATGTTCGATGTAGTGCGGTTAGATGTGATGTGTGGTGTGGTGTGTAGTGCGGTGTGGTGTGGTGTGGTGTGGTGTGGTGTGGTGTAGTGTGGTGTAGTGTGGTATGGTGTAGTATGGTGTGGTGTGGTGTGGTGTAGTGTGATGTAGTGTAGTGTAGTGTGGTGTAGTGTGGTATGGTGTAGTGTGATGTGGTGTCGTGTGGTGTGCTGTAGTGTGGTGTGCTGTAGTGTGGTCTAGTGTGGTGTGGTGTGGCGTGGTGTTGTGTAGCGTGGTGTGGTGTAGTGTTGGTGTGGCGAGGTGTAGAGTAGTCTAGTACTCGTATATGGAGAACAGTAAGATTTGTATATAGTGTGTATTGTGTGTTTTTGTATATTTTTTTGTTTTTTGATTTGTATTATTGTGTATCATTTAATTTGTAATAGTAGTTGTGTAAATTAATTAATCACCACTGCACTCAAAATGGTGAATGAAAACATCGTGAGGACACCAGCATGTCCTAGAACCAAAAATTCGAAGACATGTGACATCTACCTACTCGCACTGGGCACGCGTGGTGGATTAAGGCCTGCTCCCTCTCACAGAGAGGAGGCCTGTGTCCAGCAGATGGAACATTATAGGCTGATTCAAACATTTATGTAGGTGTCCTCGCGCATACTTGGGAGTGGCGCGAGGAAGCCAATCGCTGGGGTGTAACTCCGCTGCCGCGAGAAATCGCGGTACAGCGGACAGAGCTCCGGCGAGATCTCATGATGACATGAAGAGTGCGATTGTCGCAACCCAGTGCTGGGCACGCCACGATTGCGGCAGTAAGTCCCTTCTTTGAGGAGTGGCTTGAGAGGTGGCACGACGTCCTCACCTTCCACCTGATGCAGGTCCTCACCAGACACGGTTCTTTCGAGAGGTTCCTGTTTCGAATAAGGCGGGAGGAAACGCCCGTGTGTTTCCACTACGAAGATCGCCCTGAGGACACTGTGGAGCATACGGTGGTGGTCTGCCCGGCTTGGGCGGAGCACCGCCGTGTCCTTGTGGAGGCGATCGACGGTGGCGATCTTTCGCGTCCCGCAGTGATGCTCGCAAAGAGGGAGGCGCAGCACGTGAGGAAGAGGCAGTATATGCGCCCTCACGGCCCTAGCCTCCTCAGGAGACGCCCTGGGCGTCGGGAATCCCAAGTTGAGTCCTGGCCACCGTAGGCGCGGGCTTGCGAACGGCGAGTAATGGGTAACTCGCTGTCCGGTAAGGACCAAGCCCGGGTCGACGGCACGTTGTGTTCCACCACACGTGCCTCAAAGATACGTCAGCACAAACTGAAGGGGCCCGGAAGGGTTGTTGGAAAGAGAGACCGTCGCCCCTGGCACACAGGCAACTGATGGAACACGGGTGGGTTTTAGTCAGTAAAAGTCTGACACGCTCTTGTTGTTCTGCTGTGGAGCAGAAGGGCGTGTGCAGAGTAGGAGAAGTTATTTGATGAATTCCTATCCTCAAAAAAAATAAAAAAAATTGTGTAGGTACCTATTAATTCCTGATGGTCTGTAGTAGGTTCATTTATTCTAAAATTTCGTACTCCCGGAACCTTGCGGCGGAACTAATGTCGGATATGATACTTTGTTATTATGTAAATATTACTTTAAAATTAGTATAAATTATCAAAAGCGAATTTCTGATTGACCTTTCTTTCTTTCTTAATTTTGATTACCTTGATAACAATTATTTTGTTGGTATCGAACACAGAGAACGGAACCATGGCGCCAGCTGCATCTAGATACGGCAGTACTAACAAAATTCCTCCCGTTGAAAGTGCATTGTGCACACAACTTATGTCACGACCGGCATCAAAACCATCAGGTTCTAAACGAGCCTGTAGAAGCCTTCCTGGCTTAGCACAGGTCTTCCTTTTATATTTGTATTGTTTTCACTATTTAATCTTAGATGAACTTAAAAGTATGAAAGAGATTTTCTTTATAGTTTTCATGATATTGTTCATGAGATTTCATGTTTTTCTTTAATTATTTCTTTCTCTCTGTAAATCATTTGTGTCGCATTGAGAGTAAACGGTGGCACAATTCGTTTGTATGGCAATAGTTGACAATACCTTGTTGATCTAGTAGTCATGCGGTCCTGGGTTCGATCCCCAGGACGACCAAAGTGTTATTAACTTTTTCTATCAGGAATTTTTCAGTAGCAGCCCGGAATCTGGATTTGTGCCCGTTTGATAGCAATAGGCTTGCTCCCTATTACATGGAACTTGAACATAACTGGTGCAATGAAGGTGTACTTATATAACCCTCAGATGATTACAGGCGTGATGTTTGGGTTGACAAAGTCACCTCTAGCTACTCCATGCTCTTGGTATCGAACATTCTGGTGTTTATTTTTGTTATAAGCTCGTAGTTGCCGAATCCACGTGTTTACTTTAGAATCTCAATTACCCAAAGCCAGCCATTCCCAGCAAATCTTGGTAAACAGACGTGTTTTAATTGTGGTTTGTTTGGCAAAAATTTCGCGGTTATTCCAGCGAGATTTTTGTTATTTAGCGACGTAGTTTTCCCGGTATGATTGGGTAAATGTTTATTGTGTGTCGTAATGCCGCTTTTAGAATACTTTCTCTAGCTCAAGTAGCTTTTTAAATGATGGGTTCTACCTGGTTGTTTGCAATGGGTAAAAAGTAAGTTTAAAAACAAAAACATGACTACTGAAAAGTCACGCTCTATTATAAAAGTATACACGAAAATATTCTCGCCTGTATTCCACTTTGCCCTAAAGCTTATGATCGCTTACTACTATTAAAATGTATTGTTTCGGTGGCATACGATCGCGGCTTTCAGATTCAAACATTTTCTTATTTCATACTTTTTAGAGTGTGAGTTTTCAGTAGGTTTTAGGATTTGTACTTAATTTGCCATTACAATGCCCAATTTTTTAGGTCTCTTGACCTTGATCACGCCTGATGGAAAGTAATGGACGTGGTTTATGATGGAACGAGGGTGGCCAGAAGATGCCTGTGCACTCTTGATTCACAGACGATTCAACACAGACGCTGATAGAAAGTTCCACCTTGTCCGTGTTCATAATAAATGTGGAGAAGAAGCGCTGAGTACAATAGATCTGGATATCAACCAAGCTCGGATGGTACCGTGCAGTACGTGACGGCGAGTAATGGGCAGCTCGCCGTTCGGTAAGGACCAAGCCCGGGTTGACGGTGCGTTGTGTTCCACGCGCATCTCAATGAGATGTCAGCACCAACTGGTGGAGCACGATAGGGCCAATGCCTGCCAGGGGTGCGGGTTGTTGGAAAGACCACGGGAGAACACGGGTGGGTATCAGTCAGTAAAAGTCTGACAATTCCTTCCACTCCGCCCAGAGTGGGAGAAGTTATTTGATGATTTCCCACCTTTAAAAAAATATAGTCCATACAGTTTAGATACACAAAAATAATTCTTAAGCAAGCTCCTAGACTTAATATCGATTGCCAAGGATAAAGTCTGTACCACACAGACCTTTTAAAAACAAAAACATTTATAACGAACATCATTTCTAACAGCCAAAGCAAATCGGATTAATGTAAGCCCCCTGTTACTGTCCCACCAAACAGTTGCTGAACTCAAATAGCTCGGTGAGCCTCAGGCTTACAATAAGTGTTTGGAATAAAAACGGAGAAGTCTTTTATTTTTATTCGTCCAATGTAAGTTGGGTCTTACTGCGACACGATAATCTGTGGCTCCAAGGTTGGTTAGACGCAAATTGGTGAGCTTACCCTAGTGCGAGAGGTGGGTACTATCATTCCTTTTAATGAAGATGGCCTAGATTTTTCTTTTACTTGAGAACTGGGAAGTTGCAAAGAAAGCGAAAAAAAAAAAACAAATTGACCAAGTACTAACGTAAATTGTCCGTATATTCAAATTACAACTGCATCTTTTATGACAGTTCTGTGAAATTGCTATAACACGGCAAATTGATGTACACACTACGTCAATTTACCGTGTAATCAATTATATCCCTAGGGATATAACCATATCACGGCTTTATCTATCATACTGCGACATATGTAGGTAATAATACGTGAAGTACCCCTTTTTTACGAAAATTACGCGGACGGAGGAGTATGCAATTTAGCACAGCTAAAGTTTATATGCCTGAAGAATTGCCAAACTTAATTGGCAGTGTGCAGAGCACATTGCTCGCAGAACAGGTGGCCGATGGGGCCGAAAGGTTCTCGAGTGCGACCGCGTCTCGGAAGACGTAGAGTTGTAAGGCCTACCACAAGGTGAACCGATGACCTTGTGAAGTCCGCAGGAATCCGTTGGATGTAGGAACCACAAGACTGGTCGAAGTGGAGGAGCTTGTGGGAAGCCTGTGTCCAGCAGTGGACGTCTTTCGGCTGTAATGATTTTACTTTATTTCTTTATTTGGCTCACCAACAATTGAGTACACTGATACAAAGATATGAGATACATCCAATAAACTTATAGACTAATGTACCAATTTCTTACAGGTAAGCACATCATACATTACTTGTTTGTCGATTGATTTTGGGCACCTGCTTAAAATGAGATGAGTTCATATACTTACCGAACATAGTTGATAAAGGATGAAAAATAATCATGTGTGTGCGACCAAATTCTAAATAGAAATCCAAGTACAGCCAAAATTTAAATCATACAAAATCAAATCAAGAACATAATTAAAATAACAATCCAAATACAATTAAAATTAAAAATTTAAATGGAATCAGAAATTAAAATCAAAATGAAATCAGAATCAAAATTAAAATCACTGTTAAAAGGAAAATCAACTCTAAAATTAAAATCAAAATCAACACTAAAATTAAAAATTAAAATAACAATCCCAAAAAAATTTAAATTAAAATTAAAACCAAAATACAATTAAAATGTAAATTAAAAATCTAAATGAAATCAGGATTAAAAATAAAAATGAAATCAGAATCAAAAAGATTATGATGATGAGAGTTTATATGGAAAAGGAGTGAAGAAAGCTAATATTTTTACTGAGTACCATGCGTGTACAGTACAATGATGCCTTCCGCATCTTAATGAAATTTCCGCGGTACTGTAGCGCGTCCAACATGTTCGCTGAAGCGAGAGTGCCGGACTTTCATGCCGTTATTCGATCGCGCATAGCAACGTTTTCCAGCACTCTGGGAAAATCGACCAATCAACTGTTGCAGGTCGTTAGTGAGGACTGGAGCAGTCCGATACGCAGGTATTGGGTCGAAGTTCATCGGAGTGCCAACCGACGATAAAGATATTTATTATTATATTTTATTATATTTTTATTTTATTTTTTTTGGGATAATATCTTGTGAAATTTTTCTTAATGTTAATATGATTGTATTGAATTTTATTGTAAGTATTATTTTATTGATGTAATGAATTTTGATGTATTTTATTTTAGAGATCTATTGAGATTTTTATTTTCAGAGTCAGGATGCCACATGTCTACATAAAAGCTAATTAATCGCCTGGAAAAAAATCTTTGTAACTATGTGTTATTATTATAATTCAGTATAGCCATATTTGTTACGGTCTCGACTCATATTTTAATCTACGTACAATCTGACCCTGATCTGCAAATTGCAAAAACCGTAAAAAATCTTGATCGGGCTACCTTACCGCATCCCCTTTTACAAGGAATTTCCTGGACTTCACAAGACTTTCGGTTCCTAAGAATTGGTTTTGAAAAGTAGTTTGTCTTCCCTGATGGCCGGTGAACTGGCCCTCGGAACTTCCTTTGTCCATTGTCTTTCAATTCCAAGTTTCAATTGAAGGCTTGACATTTTTAGAAATAGTTGGACATGAGGGATTTCAACTTTGTCACTCAAGTTAGTAACGCATGGGTTAGCAGCCTTAATGAAACAGGTAATTATACAAGGCGAAAACGAAATTGGCGTGTGGCTAAGTTAGAACAGCCACACGGCTTGATCGATTAGGTTAAGCTACGCTAGCCGCGGTTTGACATTATACAACACTTGTAATATCGAGTATTTATTAGTGATTCTCATGGAAATCATATCACTTGGTTTAAATAGGTTGATTTTACTTATGTAGATTCTTTTACATATTGTGAATGAGAGACTTTTGTTGGCCTACAGTTTTTATTCTTTATTTTCATACCTAATATCACTGTAATTTGAAAACATTATAAAAGCCAATTATTTTTAAAAGAGTAACCGTGGAGTTTCTTGCCGGCTCTTCTCCATAGGAAGCGACAAATTGGAACCGTGCACCTAGCTTCTGACGTTTCATAAGTGCCCTTGCAGGTTTATGTGAAATAAAATATTTTGATTTTGATTGATTTTGTTGGTCTGTGGATGGGTGACCATCTTAACATACCAAGACTCTTTTCGTGCCTCGTAAAGCAAGCAGTTGCACAACCCAGTTACGGGGTATACGATACCCGATGGTAAGGCTGGTTGTCAAAATTTCGGGCTTCTGACGATCCGTAACGACTGTCAAAGATGTACAAATAACAGCCGCGACCAACGGCTTAACGTGCTTTCCGAGGCACGGTGGATTCTCGATATACAGGGTGTAAGGGAAACGCTTCCGAAAATGAAGACAGGTGATAGGACTCGATACAGTACCAAAAAAAAAACAAGTCTTTTTTGCAATTTTTACCTAAACTTTTTGCATTTTTGCAGTACACTATGCTGTAAGAACAGATAAATTAAAAATTATTTGAGATTAAACACATTTAAAAACGACCCCAAGTCCAGGCGGCGACTTTAGGTTTAGGCATCCTTTGTAAAGCGTCACCAAAATAAAATTAATAGAAACATTACAGAAGCGTCAAACGTTTTAAATTGATGCAAAATAACCAATTTAAGGCGAAAGGTTATTGCTATCCGTTTGCATTTAGGTTGTACACAACCTACGTTCTGGCTTTGGAAGCGTTCTTTTTACACCCTGTCTTATAGATGGTTATCTATCTATGAACCAAATGCAACAGGCGTAACTGCTGTTATTATTTACCCGCGAGCTCCTCGCGCATGTTGCCTTTAAGCTAGTTTATTCGTTTAAAAACAAAATACCCCGTTCATTTTGCTACCCATGACACAAAACCACCAAAAATAAATATCCTCTCATCAAAGCTGGTCCATCTACATTGATGACGGCACAGCATCTCTCGTTTAGCAGATAAGTGTAACAAGATACGCCCACAACAATGACGTGGGAATAAATTTTATCTTAATTCCGCTCAAATTGTACCCCTATACTAGGATGGTGCTCTGTAACCGCTTTATTTGGGCCCTGAAGGCAGCGTGTTTGCTAAGCGGACGTGGGAAGAGATTGGTTTGAAATAAGAATATAGCTATGAAGTCAGAATATCACCGTCATTTGCCTGACACATGCTCAGCTGGACTCCTATTTGAGGTATCAAGACACTTGCGCGAAAGACATTTGCGCAAACCCACATTCGCGAAAACACGAATTTCTATTTTAAATTTCGAGCTTTCCATCATGGGTGTCGTTTTCAGGGTTTTAGGGGGAGCTAACGCCGATGGTGAGGTCAAAATAAAATTCCAAGATGGCTGCCAAGAAAATTTTCGAATTTTCCACCATGGGTGTCGTTTTCAAGGTTTTTGGTGATGCTAACACCGACGGTGGGGTCAAAATGATCCAAGAAAATTTCGCATTTTCGAAATTAAAGTGTTTTCTGAGTCACGCGCAGCTCTGTTGGACGTAGCCGAGTCTCCAGCGCGGCGAACACTTATATGTTTCTGCACTCCTAATTTAAACAATGATAAAAATTTTAGATTTCTGAATTAAATAATTAAAAATTAAAAATATGTTAAATCCTTAGCAACACGTGAAATACTCAGAGGTCCGGGGGGAGGGAGAATTCCAGATAGAAAATCGCAATAATACTTTGTCCGACCTGACTCTTAATATGTTTACTAAATAATAAGCTTTCCTCATAACTGCTATTAGTTTATAGCAAGACAAATGAAAAATGACGAAGAAACAAGAGACGATACCAAACTATTGCAAGTAGTCTTTCATTTTATGTCACTCGAGACAAAGTCGAAATATTTGCTTTAAAAAAATCTTTTTCCCAGTCTTTTCCTTATATTTTCGATATTAGGTACATATTATTACGGTAACAAAGTTCAACTGGCCGTGTGAAGGCCAAATAGCCGTCATCAACACATTAAACACCACAAGGTCTTAATTACCCTAACACACATTGTAAGTCCATTACCTCTTCAACATTCATTCGTTACGAAAACTCGTAGCCATTTTCGTAGCGCTTTTCGTAGCGGGTTTTCGTAGCCCCAGTTGGCTCGTAGCGGCGTAGTGGCGTAGAGCCGGAAGACTGAGCGATTGTAGTTAGATAAACAGTTTGTTTTCGGCCTGAGTTATGTGCTAAATTGTATCATAAATAAACTAGGGCTGCTACCCTTTGTATCTGATTATATTTTTGCAGATAATTCACCAAGAGATTACGACTAAATAATTTATTGCGTTCTTACCAATTTACTTTTTTGTAAATATTAGTTTTTGAGTCGAAAGGGCAACTTTTGTTATTTGAAACGTTATGAAAATTGAGTTTGTTTAAGAATTATGAAAGCAATTTTGTTTGTTTTAAATGAAGTTTTTGTTTTGTTTGTGTCTGGCATATTGTTTGACATTGATAAATATTAATGAGAATTGGGTGGTATTTTAAAATATTATTTAAATGGCTAACTTATGACCTGATGGTTCTCGCTTAATTTCAAACGAGACGGAGTAAAGATTGGTCCTTGGTAGCTCTGGACACTTGTCCAGTTAATTGGCAGCATTTTTTTACATTACTTGTCTTTGATTTCCCAATGCTGGGCAAAGGCCCGTCCTGTCCTTCCATTTCTAAGTAGAACTAAGCGTCTATGTCAAAGTGAAATGGGCCCTAATGCGATGAAAAATATTATTATAATATAAAAAAACTACAAAGCGAAAAATAAATTTAATTTCGGAAGTGACTTTGGGTATGTATTTAAATTTATTGTCACCGTTTTCCGAAACAAAGGTTATTTTTAACTTTGTAGTGTTTTTCCAGAAGTCGGTTGTGTTTTTTCAGTTTTTAACCTACCCACACCAATCCGAAATTTCGTCATCCTTAGGGTCAAAACAATGCGTATTTATGCGGTAGCAGCAATCGCGGTTTATTTGCTGTCATTTTTTGAAGAGTTCCGTTGCCTGTCTCCGAAACGCATCATCAGATCTATATGAAATTTAAATGGGACCATTTCGGAATAAACCCCTTTCGAACAAAAAAGAATTTTGCAAATCCGTCTGTTGGTTTTGCAAGATAGTTTTGTGTTGTACAAGTGACTCAAAGTTGTAAAACTAAGTGCGGTGTTTCATATTTGATTTTAAATGAACTTTGGTTTAACTTTATTACTTAGTACCTAATCATATTTTAAGTGACCTAAACTTATCCTGTAAATTGTTGCTGCGTCTTTTCACTGATAAATACTTTGAAATTTTCATTAAAAAAAACAACTTGTAACTTAGATTTTTTTTTAACCTCAAATATTTTACAACTTTTGTCATTTTACATTACCCTTTTAAACGTGTAACGGTAAGGGTATACACATACCAAGGTCAAGGCTTGTTTGGATAATGTCAAACGATATTGGAAGGGTTTTTTAATCCTATCTCTACATGTTCGGAAGTTATGAGAATTTTTAATACATTGATACCAGAACAAATTGGAACAAACACATCACTCGGAAGAGATTTATCGTGATATTGGCAAGTAACGTGGAAAGTAATTGACCTACGTAGTGCGGTAACACGTTTGTTATTATTTGAATTTAACAAACATCTGAAACCTAAAATTTGGTATCAATTCTTCGAGTATTTTATTATGAGCTGAAACTATGTATAGTGATTCTATATCTTTAGTGTTAAGTAGTTGTAGTAAGGTAGTACATGACGGAGTTATGCCCGAACATACATTAAAAAAAAACATATCGAATTGATAACCTCTTTCTGTATGAAGTCTGTTAAAAACGAGATAACTCTTTGCTTTGTTCGAGGTTCCCACTCTATTCCATTCCAATCTATTTTTTCTATCTGAACAAATCAAACTCTGCAATAAAAAAATTACTCTTTTTCACTCGTTATGTGCCTTTCACCAAATTATTCTTTCACTTTGTTCCACTCTGTACTTAAGTGCCTTTTACTGGCCACTAAAAATAATGTTAAATTATATTCTCAAACCATAGTGAACAGTTCTGCCCCGCCCCTCAAGTAAGATGCGTAATGACTGCACAATTGTGTTCATCGCAGTTCAACTGAAAACTCGTTAGCGAATGCTATGCGGTTCTATGATCTAAGTTATAAAATTTATGTTTGCTACTTGATTTAGGTGCGGGCTAAGTACGTAACTGTGAGTTGTATTGTCTTTGGGTAAGTTTCGAGGTTATGGTATCATGTTTTTGATACAGGGAAATATATGGCAGATAGTCTCGATTACAATTAGGGGCTACTGGCTAAGTAATAATAGCTACACGGGGTCGATCGATCAGTTTAACCTTTTGACCGCCACAGTCATGTATAGATGACAAATCAAAATGTGCCTAGCACGCCACGGACGCGACTACATGACAGACTTATACGTAAATAAAGCCGCTTGGCTGAGGGCACGCTTTTGCTTTTTTGACGTGGCGGTCAAAAGGTTAAGCTACGCTTTTCCATCTTTACATCTGAAGACCCCTCCGTGCCTCGGAAAGCATGTCAAGTCGTTGATTGGTCCCAGTTGTCATTCGTAGATCTTTGACAGTCGTTATGGGTCGTCAGAAGCCCGAAAGTCTGACAACCAGTCTTACCAAGGGGTATCGTATTACCCAGTAACTGGGTTGTGGAGGTCAAATAGGTAGTCGATCCATATAAAATACTGGTATTCACCCGCATCCGGATAGACTAGAAGCCAAAGTCGATGATGATGAACACCGATGGGGTTGTCAGTGTTATATGGTAGTGGCGATCACCTTTGATGCGACCCTCACGTAGTGTCTCAGCCTGTCGAGCATCCATCATACACAAGTATGCTCGTTAGATAGGTGTGTAATCAAAATACAAGGCGTAACGAGCATTTAATCCTTACCCAACAAAACGTAACTTGTTTAACCGTGTAACAATCAGAGGCAACAGTTAACTGAGCGGAAAGGGTTACCCATGCCCAAGTTTTGGGACTGGCGTCTGATTTACTGCCCTCTCTTTCTCTCTCTATCTATCTTTATCTTTCTCTCCCACTTTTGTCTCAGGTTGAATGTACAGTGAACAATTCATTAAGCTTTTTTGTGTCTGCAGAAAGTGGTAAGTGTAACTTATTAAAGTTTATATTTAACTTTGAATCTTCATTATTTTAGTTAAGGAAACCGACTTGGTTCCTTTAGTAATATGCAAAAATGCATAAGTGACTCGGTTGTCTGTTTTTATTAACAGCTTTTTGTTAAATATGGCAGATAGCTAGTATTATTAGGTCATTATTTGTTAAGTGAATTGACTACCAACTTAAATCCACAATAACAAAGACCGCAACGGAAGTTTTTTGTATGAAATGGCTATAAATGGCAAATTGACTAAGTGTGTACATTTTTTCTACTATCCTAATTCCTAATATCGTAGTTCGGATGTTTAGAAGAAAAAAAGACAAAGAGTTTTGTATGAAATTAGTCACACAGATTATAACCTGAATTAACAAATTAGGATACTTTTAACCCTTTAGTATGTTCCCGTGGGATAATTTCCGAACTCCACGCGGGCGAAGTCACTGGCAACACCTAGTTTAACAATAAATCTTCCTGCATGAGCTAAATGAAAAGAGACATACTAGTAACGCAGATCATAAATATAATTTACATTAAATAAACTTTAAGGGTACCTACCATAGCAGTAGTTTCCCTGATTGAGCAGTTAGTAAACTCTTGAGGAAAGAGTCTTCGCATAATTGATCAGTTCACCACCAACTTTCTCACAATTTTCCCTCCAATTTCCAACAACAGTACCTCGTAATAAAACCTTTACTAAAATAATTAAACATTGTTCGGTTAGCACTTTGTAGTGCACTTTTATTTTTTGTGCCACTGCCGGAAGGGAAGCTACGGGACGTACCGCATCCGGTTCCGGCACGACTATTTACAGTGTTCTGCGATCCCCTCTTTCTCATGTAATGGCCCAACACAGTGGCCCAAGCATCGCCATCTGTGTGGTTGCCATCTTCATTCCTTGGTAGTCTTTTACTATTGACTGTAACTTTAAAAAAATTTGGTGTGAGGTAAGTTTTTAGCGAGATTGTAAGAAGCGGTATTTAGGCAAACTTTAAGGTTAATAATCTATACTTAACAAGCTACCCATCCCTGATTTGCCAAGGACAATGGTGACATGACAAAACATCGAGATTTAAGTTCTATATCTAAGTTAAATGCTATAGTATATTACATACATAAAACCTTCCAAAATAAATGTTCTAAATGATGCTGATCACCGCGTCAAAATCCACCAAGGAGTTAAGAAGATCTAAGCGGTCACACACACAGATATGAAAAGCGACTTTGTTTAATTCTTTGTGTAGATATAGGATAAAACCTTAGTTGTCCGAGGGGTATAGTTGCCCCGAATGTAATTACTCTAGTTTCGCGGATAAATTGCGTGTTATTTTATTAATCTATTGAAAGACTCTCCAGCCACGACTAAGTTGACCTTGTCTTACGTCTCTGTGCGATTGTATGGGAAGGCAAAATGCTATCAAAGTTTTTGCGGGATAGATGTCCTGTTTCTTGGCAGAGCATCTATCTTAAACGTAATTTATATGTGTAAGGCAAATATCCGCTATGAGGGATAAATCAAAATCAAAATCAAAAGTCATTTATTCAAATTAGGCTGAGAATCAATACTTTTCGAATGTCAAAATTACATAAGACAGTCCCCCAAAAAGCCCGCCCTTCACCACTTCTTAGTGACTTAGCTGGGAAGAAGAAGTGGCGCAACAAACTCCCCAGCAGCACGGCTGTCTGTTTAGTTAGATAGACTTGATTCTATACAAAGTGATCAACATTACGAGACACAAAACTTAAATAATTTGTCATACGTCAGCTATCCATACCAATATACCAACAAATAAAATGAAAACTTAACTCAAGCACAAAAAATAACAAAATAAACAAAGCATACTACCAAAATAATAGCCTCCTGGTTTAAATAGCGTGACAGCTTACATATGCAATGCTGGATTATGTTCACAAATGATAACCTAGGACCATTAGCAGTATAACTGTCCCAAAATATACAGGTCCGCAAAGAAAACTAATACTCTAGAAATACTTAGAATGCTGTCGTACTGAGATTTCAAAAAGTGTAGCAACTATCCGGCTTTGACTCGTAGGCGAGTTGCTAAACCATGCCTAAGAAAGAGCTAATGCTCAAAGCTATGCAAGATTAATTAGGCTCTGTTAAAGAAATCCCTAGACATCCGTTCAGAATCTGACTAAATCCTAAATTACTTTCAGCAGTTACCTAATTGTAAGCTCATCTTAAATAAATAGCATCTGGAGTTTCCAAACTCTCATTATATTAACCTATTAAGGATTTTTTATATTATTTTTATATTCTTTGATATTACCCAACACAACACATACCATAACATCACGCCTGTAATCCCCAAAAGGATGAGCAGAGGTATAGCTATGATAGACCCACATTATGCCAGTGATGTTGGCATTGGACATGTGTATGTCATTCAGCCTCTACTCTTTCCAGATACAACTGGGTAGTGTGTGAGAATTTGAAATAGAACGACTTCCACAACCCAGTTACTGGATAACACGATACCCCTTGGTAAGGATGGTTGTCGGACTTTTTGGCGTCTGACTACCCGAAACTACTGACAAAGATCCACGAAAGACAGCCAGCACCAACGGCTGAGCGTGCTTTCTGAGACACGGATGGGTTTTGGTATGTTATAATGGTCACCCATCAACGGACCAACCACGTCAAGTGTAGCTTAACCTCATCCATGAACCTAAGCCCTTCAATTTGAATTATTTAAGTAACAGCTCTAAAACAAATATGTAGCATGTGATATATTAAGGATCATAATGTTAAAGAAGTAAGTAAATATCCAAACGCACTTTTACCCTAATGACCCCGTACCCTTACCAGTAAAACCCACAAGAAATGGCTCCACGCTTGTTCCTTGTACCATCCGAAATTGTTAATGGAGTAGGTCGTTAGCCACAGCTAAAGATTATCAGAGAAATCTGCAGCTAATGTGTTTACAATTTATACTTATTAACACTTTCGAGTGAGTGAAGACAGGATCTGATTCTAAGGTTCGTGATCTTTTGAGTTAAGATAAGGAAATAAGATTTCTTTTTTATAGATTAATTGAGCGATCGCTTGAGATAATAATAAAAAAATATAGTTACTGCTGTTTAAGGAATAGAGATCAAGTTTGTGTGCAATGGTGGCACAGGTGGTAACAGCCGCGACCTCAAACCGGCGCTTTACTTTGTGTAAATAACTACTGCTCATAACAAAAACATCCTGAGGATACCGGCATGTCCTAGCACCAACAATTCAAAGACTCCCTCTCATTCTTGGGTCACGCTACGGTCAATGTCAATGCCCAACGTCACGATAAACAATACGATAAACAACTCAGTAAACATTCGAATAATTAAAGCGATAAATTCAGTGGCCACACTTGACCGCCACCCGAGTTATCGCCTAATATCAAATGGCATTGTGAATGCTGTTGTAAAATTGTTGTGGCTACACCTACGGTTAACGTCAAACATCAATTTAATCAATGGAATTTCTCGTAGGTGTGGCCGCGGTATCACAGAGAGTGGGCCTATGTCCCAGCGGTGAGAACATTTAACGGATGATTATTCTAAGCCAAGATTGACCAAGTACCTGTTTTATTTATAACTTCATTGGCCTTTCTGGAAATTGGTGTCTGCTCAAGCTTTGCCATTTTTAAACCCACCTATTAAACATACATAGTTTTCTGTGAACAATGTAATACGATATTCACCTATGGTAAAATAACGTTAGGAGATTATTAAATATCCAATTTTATTACTAGAATAGACGCAGTTCGTAATTGCTCACATAGTTTATAAAACGTTTCAGCAGTTGTTCAAAAGTCTATGAATTTATCATAAACTCACGTGTACTCTTCATTTAATATCATACATGACAAAAAACTAGTCTTCTTGGTCGGGTACTTCATTACTGAAGGTCGTGTCTCTGAAAGGCCTTCGTGGCTTTATGAACGGTTCTTCCACTTTGTGCGGTACTCGGCTTCTTTCATGGCGGTCGTAACAGAGTCCAGGGAGGGCGGTTACTTGGTCGGACCAGAGGTTAGGTGACCGGCCGCGAGCTCTTTTCCCGTCTTCCCTTACCAACTTTTCAAGTTTATCTGGTTCCCGAAAAACTATTATGGCAAGTTTAATAATGTCCTGGCTTCCAAAACAAACTCGCTTTGCAGAAACGTTTACTTACGTCATTACAGGTAGACGTAAATGTTTTATCAACTAGAACCCTTACTTTAGGACATTAGTAGCTGTTGTAATTATTCTATAGTAATCTAGTCTACTAATGAAAAGTATGTTTGTGGGTTTTCGTTTGTTTAAGGAAGGAAGTGATATTTTAAAAAAAAACTTTTTGTATTTGATAACTATTTTTTTGCGGAAGTCTTTAAGCTATCTAACATCACGGTAATACCATCAGGAGCCGATCAAAAAGAAGAAAGCCAGAAAGAACGATGAGCCAAAACGATGTAGGTAATAGCGCCGGTGATCTGATGTGACGGGGAACACATCCTACTGATAATACTGATAACCCTGCTATAAAGTAATGAAGGGGTATTTGTAAGAACTAAGCTTCAATAAATTTAAATCATTTATTAAATAGAAACTCCGTCAAAAAGGTTTCTATAAAGTTAAAGGTTACTTGGCTGACAAAAAGGTTTGGGAATTTGGGATTAGTTAAGTTGCTCCAACGTACCTTCAAGCAACAAACTATTATATAAGCTAAGTGTATTAAAATACTATTGACATTTTATATTTAAGTATTGATCTACGTGGCATTATTTTGATGACATTTAAAGAGAAAACTAACTGTGAATGTGAGTACTATGCAGGCTAGATTGAACACATGACTTTATAACTCGTCTGGTGGTTTTGAGTATTTTGTAAATGGCTTACGTAAATGTCCTGCAGATCTGGTAGCTTCTTGTGACGGGTTGTTGAGCTCCCTAAAATAAGCTTGAGATACACGGTTACTGATACATACATGCCGTCTGTTCGGACAGGTCAGCTCAAAGCTGCAATGGTTCTTTCTTAAAAATTCCCTTCCAAACATTGGCCCTGCATTGTTAGACTCACATAAAATTCAAATAATATAATGTTTGGACTTTAAAAGAGACCATGACCTCTGAGTTTGTTTCGGCTTTTCTTCTCAAGGAACAGTCAGCTAGGAAATGCCGGTGCCAACTAGTTTTTAAAATATTGCCCAACAAAATATTGACGTGTAAAAGTGTCTTATATGATCTACTTACATAAATAAACATTTCATTCCATTTTATTTAAGTTCGGGGACCATCTTAGGAAATGCTGATATGATTCCGGAAACTCTTTCACTAATGGGAAACTGGAAGCGGAAGGTGGAGGATAGAGTGTTGTAGTGCAGCTTGGGAGAACCCTATGCCCAGCAATGGACTGCAATAGACTGAGTTGATTGATTGATTGAATGAGAAACTACAGTCTTGCACTATAGTGAAAGGCGGGCGTTTTGGGGGACTGTCTTATGTAATTTTGACGTTCAAAAACTGCTGACTCTCAGTCTAGTTTGAATAAATGACTTTTGATTATAATTTTGATTTTATAATCATGGGATATTTTAATGTTAAAAAACTTAAATAAAACAACCGACTTCCGTAAAAAAACTACTTAGAAAGTGAAAAATAACTGAAGTCGTTGACTTTGGATATGTATTTAAATTTTTTGTCACCGCCTTCCGAAATTTAAGTAATTTTTCACATTGTAGTGTTTTTCCGGAACTCAGTTGTTTTTTTTTTTTGGTGAATGTTTTTATTTTTCACTTTTTACGTTATAGTACCTACCCCACACCAATTCGAAATTTCATCATCCTTGAGGTCAAAACAATGCATGTTTAAGCAATAGCAGCTATCGCGGTTGATTTGCTGTAATTTTTTAAAGAGTTCCGTTGTCTGTCTCCGAAACTCATCATCAGATCTATATGAAATATAAATGGGACCATTTCAAAATAAATTCCTTTCGAACGTAAAAATATTTTTGCAAATCCGTTTATATATGACGGAGTTATGCCCGAACATACATAAAAAAATAAATTAGAAAAATCAAAAAGGCGAATTGATACCCTACTTCTTTTTGATGTCGGTTAAAAACAACAAAATTCACGCGGGCCTTATCATGGGCAGCGGCTAGTAAGATCGAAATTATTATCAAAGAGAATCCCATCTTCAAACACTTTACATAATCCAAATCTTCATCAAGTAAAACAATGGTCCATTAAATAGTCCAACAACGTCACCACGACACGATATTATCTGTGCAGTCAATTTCAAAAGAACAAAAGTGCATTTAGGTCGTATTCAGGATGTTAACACTTGGCGTTCAAACAGCCTGGGATAAGGGAGGTCACATGATGTGCCCGTTATGGATTTAGATGTGCTTTTATTGCTTATTTTTTTGCTAACGAGATTGTTTTCTTTAGTATCAATAGCGTGATTTTGTAAAGGAGGATATACTAAAGTAGCCCGTAAAATTCTCATTAAATGTAGAGGGTTCTATTTTAATAAAAAAATTAAAGTATGAATGATTAAAATTTTTGTAATTCTGGAAATACATACAGCCTGACCCTTACCTGCAAATCGCAAAGTAAGAATATTTGTTGGGTTGTTCGAAAAAGATACCGCGGCCCCTGGCACACAGGCAACTGAGGGAACACGGGTAGGTTTTAGTCAGTAAAAGTCTAACACGCCCTCCCGCTCCACCCAGAGCGGGAGAAGTTATTTGATGATTTCCCAAGCACAAAAAAAAAACCTTGGCTCTTCCTACTTTATAAAACAATGTGGAATCCTAGTGTACACGATTTTAACCTATTTGAAGGGCTAGTTTTTAAGATGAGGGTGCAGAACAAAACCAGGAACTTCAGAAAATAGATACGGTATGCTCAATGTGGTCAAAAGGCCAGTATTTCTTGCATTAGAATGCATTTATTTCAGGTAAATTACTTCGTTCATATACATGTTCTCACTAAAACAGTATTTGATATTGCACCATTCATTTACTTTATAAATGAATGGTGCAATATCAAATACTGTTTTAGTAAAACACCGGTTTCTGCTTTTGTTGTTGCTGTTTTGTTTTTTTTTTAATGTTTTCTAGTTCTGCTCCTGTTTTCTGTTGCTGTTGTGTGTGTTTGTTGTTTTTCTTGTGTGTTATTTGTTGTGTTCGTTGTCTGTTTTGTTTGTATTTGTGTTTTTGTTGTTTGTTTGGTATTGGTAGGTACACCTCTGCACCACCCTTCAGGGAAACCAGGAGTGATGGTATGTTGTCAGTTTTGTTCCAAAACCAACACAGCCAGCCATGACCAAACCGACACTGTTAGCAAACGCCAATTCTCTCTTCCCCTTTTCTTCCTATTTCTGGGGCTCAACTGAAATCCCTCCCGCTTTCTCCCCTCACTATAGCCGCCACTTAACTGTTGCAGCTGATACGACAAACAATAAACCACTGCGCATCGTTTATGCCTTTGTACGGCACAGTTTATTCACTGACGTGCTCAGAGACGCCACTGAAGAATATTCGTAATGCCACTGTTCTACATTTTAGCTGTAATTTATATTAGAATTTCTGAAATTTAGGTCTCTGGGATGCTACGAGCATTGTTCTGTTTCTAGTTAATGGTGCTTTGCCTTTAGCTAGAGCCAAACTAAAACGAATTTTGCGCGGGATGCGCGACGGTTTTCGCGGTTTATTAGTCTATTCGCCCGAATAGAAACTTTTAAATAATATTATTTTCTGTGTAGGCGACTCGCACGAAGTTAGTTTATTTGTGAGCGAATCGACAACTTCAGTAATAAATACTAGATACTTGAATCGTTTTTAATTTTATGAAATTAATTGCATGCACTTGCAGAGATCTTCTCTCATATCTTTATTGCTAAGCATTCAAAATGTGCCATTTTCCATATATGAATTTCTGGAGTTGCCCATTCGCCAGCAAATCAATTAACTTGATGCGAGTCGCCTATAGAAAATAATATATTATTTAATAGTGTCCATTCACCCGATTGGGACGAGTAAACTCGTGTGAATGGACTAATAATCCGAATTCGCTCGCGCCGTTTGGGACTTAGTTACGTCTAGTATGGTTATCCGTACTCCTGCTTACCCCTCCGGATCATACATACGTGAGGTTTATGTGTTTCTGCAGTAGACTTAAGTAAACAACACCAGCATCAAAGCCGCATAAACAGGCAGTCAGCGTAAGTAATCCGATTACATACGGATGTAAAACATAGGATTAACTGTTCTATGCAGATAACATGAGTTGGTTACGCTAAGATTTAACTGAGCTGCAATTCTGAAAGGAATTGTTACTAATATCATTGTTTTAGTATTACCATCTTCGGCCCACCTTGTGGGAGGCCTTCCAACTGTACGAAAAAAAAAATTAGTTTAAAAGTTCTGGAGTGGCGACCGCGTACCAAAAGACGTAAAGTTGGAGGCCTCTCACAAGGTGGACCGATGACCTCGTGAGGAGTCCGCTGGAAGCACAGAACTGGTCGATGTGGCGGAGCTTGGGGGGCGCCTATGTCCAGCAGTGGACGTCTTTCGGCTGAAATGATGATGACGTTGATGCCACATGTAGTTGTATGTCTTACGCGGCCTGGGCAGTTAGACCCGGGTGGAATCTACATTACCGAATATTCCATCAGCTTATTTACATCATAATCAGCCTATAAAGTTCAGTGCGCTTTGGTGGATGTCACATGTCTAGGATTTTTTTGGTTTCAGGACATGATTTCAAGATGTTTTCGAGCTACACCTTACAACTCGTATATGTCGGGGGCCGAAACCATTGGCTCATCACTGCCCACTAGTTTTATTTACTTATACGTACATAAACTCTCGCCTTCAGGGTAGAAACGCTTCGCTTAGTATCAGACATCCGGTCATTGCTCCGGTTAGTAGCGAGTAGAACGCACCTGACCTGATCTTTATGAATAACAGTACCAATAAGGGCTCGTTATTATAAGCCATTCTAGGGCGTCCCTTCGCTTAGCTTTTTCACTCACATTTGCCTAGTAACACCTATTCTTAGTCGCCTTTCACTCATCCTCTCAACGTTACCAAACCATCTATGCATAACCTTTTTATTTTTGTCACTACAATTTCTTTTAAACCACACCTCACACCTCATCGCCTGATTTCTTGCTAGAATTTTATTTACCGGTTATTTTATCTCCTAATTTCTTGCTTCCCAAAACAAAAATAGCCAAAATACGAAGAAACCAATCAATAGGTATCGTTTTTATTGATTTGTTTTGTTTTTGTTTTTTTTTTAAACGTTGTCCCACACTAGAAATTTCTCCTGTATTGTAGGTGCGTTTACAAACAGTTAAACTCACATACACAAACAGCCAGACCCGGAAAAACTACTTGTAGGTCATACAAATACCTGTTCCGTGCGGGAATCGAACCCGCGACACGCAGCGCAGCAGTCAATCGCTTAACCACTGCGCCAACCGTGCGTCGTGCGGTGATGAACCAAGAAACATCATAGATCAAAATATACCTTTCAAACGGATACATCTTAACGTTCCTTCCAATACACGCATTATATGCTGATGGGGTCGAACCTCTCAAGAGGGATCTCTCCGTCCTTTGTAATCCTGCGATGAAAGGGGTGGGTAATCCGCAAGTTTTCGGAATCCACGAACTGAATCCGAAGTTCCGTATTAACGTTTACGTAATGAGAGTGTGCCGGTAATAGGCTTAGATTTATCTGTGAGCTTACCTTTTTTTCAGAGCCGAGATCTTGTAGGTGTGTCCTTAACATCGTTAAAAGTCGGTAGAGTAAAGTCCTTAACAAGCTTTGACTAGGTTTGTAAATAAATAATAGTTTAATGAGATGACGTAATCGAGTAGGCGTTTTACGATATAATTAATAATAAGCGTTGGGCGGTCAAGGGGATAATAGCAAGCACCCCACGCTTTTTAATAGAATTAAATTATTTTCTACTTTTTAGTTTGGTTTTTAAAGCGTGTTTTTTTAGTTTATTTAAACTATTATTTATTTTCTATTTTTTAGTTTTGCTAACCACAAAAGCGTGTATTTTTCAATTTTTTTAAATTATTGAATTGTCATAGGTCCTCGATAAGTCTACAAAGTTTAAATGAAATCTGACCGTTTAAAGTGGGTCAAAATAGCGTCCAAAGGAGTCGGTTACATACAAACAAACATACAAGCATACAAGTGAAGCTAATATAAAGCGTTTAAAAACAGATTCAATCTGCAGAGCCATTTCCCCACTATGTTGAGGTTTGCCTCCAGTCTAACCGAATGCAGCCAAATACTATTATTTAAGATAGAGAAGCTGCCTATCTAATCTCCACACCCCAGTTAATGGGTAACACGATAAACCTAGGCAAGACTGAATGTCAGACTTACAGGCTGACGACCCGTAACAGCTATCAAAGATCTACAAATGTCAGCTAGATCCAATGGCTTAGCGTGCATTCTGAGGCACGGTGGATCTCGATACGTAATAGATGGTCACCCATCCACGGACTGACCTCGCCAAGCATAGCTCAACCTTTAATCGACGAATCTCTTCTTCTTCATATCAAAATCTTCCTCTAATAAAATTCTTAACGAAGACTACCAATTTTAAACATTCGACGAATTAATCAAACAACAAATCATACCCTAGAGAAATCAAGGCCCCTTTCACTCAAAAGACTGCCTTGCGTTTATTAGCAGGTTGTGTAACTAGCATCAATCGTCCTTGATTTATTCTTACAGAAAATAGACCCTAATAAACAAATAAAAACAAATAAAACATAGGTTATAGTTGCACACCTTTAATTATGGCTTATTAGTCAACTCGCACGTTTTAACTCGCCCAAATCGGGCGAATTGTCACTTTGAAAGAATATTATATTTTTTATCGGCGACTCGCAAAAAGTTAATTCATTTTTAGGTGAATCGACATCGTGACAATCGTGAATGGGAAAGAAAAGGCTGGAATGGAGACCACGGACGGGACGGAGGAATGTGGGAAGACAACCGACTAAGTGGACAGACGATCTCATTAAAGTGGCCGGAAGAAACTGGATAGCCATGACACAAAACTACCAAAAGTGGAGCGATTTGGAAGAGACCTACACTCAGCATTTGGTGGCCAAGAGTTGAAGAGTGAGAGAGAGAGAGAGATAGAATCGACAATTCCAATATTCATATTAGGCAACTGGCACGTTTTGTATTTTATATGTAATAAAGTTAATGTATTTTTTCCTTAATTTTTCGTTGTTTCCTGAACGTTTTATTCAAATTCAAGACTGTCTGTTATTGGTTTTGAAATAAATGCATTGTGTGAAAGAAGATCATTTTAATAAATTTTTTTTTGCATAAGTACCCGTACACACAAATATTACCCGCGGTTAAGGGGAACACCCCAATACTGAATTAATATAGGGGAAGCTCATAACACGGTACACACATGTTGCAATCACAAGGGTAAGTCCGTCAATCGGCCATCGTACCTCATAACCCAAGGGACCCTAATAAATCCCCATACATGCGTGGTTTTTTTGGGGTTCCGTTAGCCAAATGGTGAGAGAAAAGTCGTCTAAAAGCCTGATTGACTTTTCCAATGATGTACTGCTTGATATAGATTGAAACTAGTAGATACTTTTTTTTTGAGGGTGGGGCATCATCGAATGGAATAATCTCTGGGTGGAGCGGGAGGGCGTCAGACTTTTACTGACTATAACCCACCCGTGTTCCTTCAATTGCCTGTGTGCCAAGGGCAACTAGTAGATCATCATCATCATCATCATATCAGCCGAAAGACGTCCACTGCTGGACATAAGCCTCCCCCAAAAGAGCCATAAATGCAACGCTTGGCAGGCGGGTTGGCGATTGCAGTATTATGATCAACTGCATAGAGAACGTTGCTGCCCATTCTCTAGTAAGTCCCTTAGTCGCCTTCTACGACACCCACGGAAAGAAATAGGATGGTGCTATTTTTTACGTACGGCACCACACGGTACTAGTAGATACTGTTTCAATACTAATATTTTTTAAAGGTTTAGTAATATTAAACGCTCTAGACCGATTTTGGCCATAGCGGCTAAACTCAGCGAAGACTAACCGTCGAAGCGGGAGACTAGAGTAGAGAGAAGAGAGAAAATATAGTGCACAAATGTGTGCGCTGACACAGGTGCAGTCTATATATCCACACTCTCACAGACCGATGCGACAGCAATCCGACATGACAAGAGAGAGATCAGGCTCAAGACTAACGGTTCAACGTACCAGCAGAGGGATAGACTTCGAAAATATTATGATCTAATATACAATGATGATGATGAATATATTGTGTTAGTCAAAACTTAACAAGTTTTTACTCAATTTGTTAATTTAGTGTTCATAAACTCAACAACAAACCAACATTGTGCTTTGCAGTGCCCTGACAGGGTATGGGTACAAAAATCGACCGTAATACACCGTGACATTTTAGTCGTCTTACAACGGCAGCCCACTTCATGTATCCAATGACTACTAATCATTTATTTAAAAAAAAAAGATATTTTTGAACATTTGCATAATTAAAAAATGAAAATATAATTCACTAAAACGCATGACGTAGTTTGAAACACCCTGTTATGGAGATGGAATTAATGATGGAATGTAGTGGTAGGTAGACAGATATCTTCTACCGTTTGATACGTATTGATATTGATGAACATTATTAACATGGAGGGTGTTTCATAATTCTAAAGCATTATTTATTTTTCTTTGTACCTATTATCTAAATAAATGGTAACAATATTTTAATTGCGCCTAGAGGTATTTTATGATGAGTGGACCACCTTTGTAAGACGACTAAAATGTCACGGTGTATATTGTAAAATGTGTGATGTGCATGAGAGCAAATAAATAAATAAAATCCCTTCATCAACCAGAAAAGAGCTGATAATCTTCAAACGGCTGAACCGATTTTGATGAAACATGTCTAAGAACATTTCCGACTAATTCACCTTTCAAAAAAAAAAAACTGAATTAAAATCGGTTCATCCGTTCGGGACCTACGATACCACAGACACACACACACACAGACACGTCAAACTTATAACACCTCGTCGTTTTTGCGTCGGGGGTTAAAAACTAGCTTTGCACATTTAAGAAAACCTTAGGAGCCTGAAATGACCTTCAGAATCTTTTCAATGAAGGGCCTTTTAGCTTTAAAAATTATGTTACGTTTAGCAAGAAAAACAATTCCTCAAGATATGGAGACCTGCCGTAAGTCTTCTACGGGGTGCATAATTAATTAAATGAACTACGAAGAACGAAGTTTTTGTTAAGTGTTAATACAGTCTCCCTTGGCCACTTACTTCCCCTTCTAATCTTGAGCGTACAATGTCTTGATGTGACAGCTTTGAAGATGGGATTTGACATTAATACTTATACAGAGTGTATATAAAAGGAGTGGTCAAAATTAAGGCTGTGGTGCAGGCCATTAAACTGATCAGGGGTCTAAAAAGGCCACTTTGGCAGAATCATAGTATTGATCATATTATGAATCATATTTAAAATTGTGAAATGGTCACAAACTGACAATTCATAATTTTATCTGCGTAGACAGCACGCAATTCATCTATTTGACAGTTTTGTTTGGAAATTCGTAAAATGGTCACCAAATTATGAATTGCTTTATAAAAGTAAAATGTCAAATAGCATATCATAGGGAATCATAGGGAATTCAAGAAATGAATCACTTTTAGAGGAATTTTATACCCGCAGCTTTCTCCTCCTTGAATCGATTAGTATGAAATGAAATGAAATGTTTATTTATGTAAGTAGATCATAAAACTTTTACACGTCAATATTTTGTTGGTGAATATTAAAAAAAACTAGATGGTGCCAGCATTTCCTAGCTGTCTGTTATTGCTCACTGAATAGTGGCCTGCATATTAGGTTTAAAGAATTTATTTCTCATAAGAACTATAACAGTTCACTTAGAATGAGATACAAAAGTGCTTGTTTTTTCTGGCTGGGAAATCATCAAATGACTTCTCCCGCTCTGGGTGGAGCGGGAGGGCGTGTCAGACTTTTACTGACTAAAACCCACCCGTGTTCCCTCAGTTGCCAGTGTGCTGGGGGCCGCGGTATCTCTTTAGTAGTATCAGGAAAGGTTATTAGCTATATTTCATTACGCTAAAACTAAAAAACGCAGAGCACCAGTCCAAAATGTTTCAAAATCGGGGGTTTTTTTTTCCTTTTGAGAGCTTTCGCTGCGTGCGCTGCGTAAACGGTTAAAGTTTCGCAAAAATCATGTATGACAGAATTGTTTCCCTTTAAATGTGCCAAAAAAAATCTACAACAGCATGTGTCTATCTCTTAAGGTAGGCTCACTATAACCTTTTTTATGCTAAATAAAT
The DNA here is from genome assembly GCA_949091785.1 of Polymixis lichenea. Classification (NCBI taxonomy): domain Eukaryota; kingdom Metazoa; phylum Arthropoda; class Insecta; order Lepidoptera; family Noctuidae; genus Polymixis; species Polymixis lichenea. Next base: position 19,600,254 of record OX420948.1, on the reverse strand, counting down.
ATGTTCTAAAATAATGCATTATTTGCGAAGGGGTTGAACGCGCTAATCTCAAGAACTACTGGTTCCAATTAGAATATTCTTTTAGTGTTGGATAACCCATTTATCGAGAAAGGCTTACAGGCTATAACATCACGCTAAGACCCTTAGGAGCCGAGCAAAGAGAAAAAATCACGAATACGAAGTACTCGCACAGGCAGGCGAGACGAGCGACGGGGTGGGCCGGGGTGCAAGAAATTTGACACTAACCAAGTCGTGGACAGAAGCTAGTAGTTTATAATCTGGATTAACATATAAGATACTTTTTATCCCGGTAGGAAGTTCACGTGGAATAATTTCCAAACGCCACGTGAACGAAGCCGCTGGCAAAAGCTAGTATTACATAAAAACAGACCGTGTTACTTTCGCATTTAGAAATATTCAAGGCGCTGTCAGTTCAATTAGTCAAGGAACAAATTCGTGTATATCTTGAGTTAGTTTATAACCACGAAGGTATATTTTATAACCAGAACAAAAGACGTCCTACTCATTATTAACCTCCGTCCATCCCTATCCCTCATAACACGTCAATCTAAGGCAACTCTCATGAAACCCTCTTCTGTGACCGTTTCCATCTGACTTCACTTATCGTTATTACCAGAATGTAGGTAGATGTGGGTATACAGAGCTTTACCATGATCCTTTTCATCGCTGGACGATATTTTTCAATTAATTTTTCTATGGCAACTTTTGGCAAAACTATTTTTACGAAAGGAGAATAAGTATTAGTCATATTTTGGGATTATTCAACTATTACCATTAATTACCTTAATTTTTTTTTTCAAATATCTTCTCCCGCTCGTCGAAGCGGGGGCGTGTCGACTTTTACTGACTAAAACGCACCCGTGTTCCCTCAGTTGCCTGTGTGCCAGGGGCCGTGGTATCTCTTTCGAACAACTCGCACCCCAGGCACGCATCAGCCCTTGCGGGCCCCATCAGTTGGTGCTGACATATCTTTGAGGCGCGCGTGGAATACAACGCACCGACCCAGGCTTGGTCCTTACCGGACAGCGAGCTTCCCATTACTCGCCGTCCGCAAGCCTGCGCCTATGGGCGTCTCCTGCGAAGGCTACGGCCGTGAGGGCACATGTACTGCCTCTCGTGCGCTGCCTCCATCTTTGCGAGCATCACTGCTTCGCTGAAGGAAGCGACTGCTAGCCATGCACTCTCGCTCCGTACCATGGCCTGGACCAGGGCCGGATGTGAGAGATCGCCGCCACTGATCGCCTCCATGAGGACACGGCGGTGCTCCGCCCAAGCCGGGCAGACCTCCACCGTATACTCTACCGTGTCCTCAGGGCGATCTTCGCAATGGAAACACCCGGGCGTTTCCTCCCGCCTTATTCGAAACAGGAACCTCCCGAAACAGCCGTGTCCGGTGAGGACCTGTGTCAGGCGGAAGGTGAGGACGCCATGCCGCCTCTCAAGCCACTCCTCAAAGAGGGGACTTACCGCCGCAATTATGGCGTGCTCAACCTTAATGTTGTTTAGGTAATATTCTAATAGATTCCTCTCTATTTTATTTTGTTGTCATGTCTAACTCCTATACTCACTGTTCCTGCTGAGCTCCCGTAAGTCAGGACCTAAAACGATTGATCAGAGAAACATAAAGGAATATCCCAAGACAGCGTGCGTGCGTATGCTTCGGAATACGCCAAGCGTCAATATTGTGATTTTCACGTAACCCAAAACCCCAACGAACTGGTTGATGACCTAAAACTGTAACAGGAACGAATAGACTAGTTAAAAGTGCTTAAACGCATAAGGTTAAGATTACATCATGCACTCTACTAATTGACCTCTCCATCTCAACCCGATCAAAGGCCAAAAGAGTACACAACGCTACTACACAACTAACATTGTCATATACATTATATTCTTGGCAGCTCCAAGGCACGAGGGAAGTCAAGATTTTTTATGAATAATTTATAGAACACCCCGTTTTTATCGCGGGAGGCGTACGTCCAACGAAGGCTGTGTTTACCAACGGATTTACCTCCAGGTGAAATTAGGGCTGCTATCTTTTATCAGGAATTGGGTTTAGATAAAACTAGAATTTTTCATCGTTTAGTCTTAAGCTACCTGTCTGTAATGTTGATGACGCAGTCTTTACCTTGGTTTTAGATATTCCGGATTTTATCGACGGATTATCTTTGAGGTAGCATTGTCTTGATTTCGCCTTGAGTTCTTGTCGGTTTTGTGAAGGAAATTGTAAATTAGTGGGTAGTGGAAATCTTCGTGAAGGGCTCGTCTAGGGAATTTCTATCGACGGATGTTGTGTCTTCTGGTGGGTGACTGCCCCGATGATTGTTGTCGGGATGTTGCATAAATGTTATTTGCCCGAAGCAGAATTTTCGTGTGACGTCAGCGTAATGCGTAACTCGCATGTCGCGAAATAGATTGGCATGGGCACAGCAGAATGGGTTTTGCATCGCTAAGATGGCAACGCAACTGTGATGTGTTATTAGAAGACTTGAGCGTTTTTGCAGGCCCATATCCTCATACCAGGCGTCCAATCGCATAAACATCGCTGGTGAGATATAGGCCAAAGATTTTGGTAGATTTCCTGATTGTTTGGTACCTAGTAACATTAAATTATCCATTTCTGATACCATGTGTGGATTAAACTGTTTTTCTAAGCATATTTTTTTTTTAATATAAAATATCACAATAGATGATACTTTATTCACATTACAATCTAGCCTATTAGCTAATAAGTAATTTAAATATAACTTAAACTGCTAAGTAACTATTTAACTAAGAAATCGTCCAATAACGTCAAGATACAAGACTCTCTCTCTCTCTCTCTCTCTAAGTCTCTCTCTCTCTCTCTCTCTCTCTCTCTCTCTCTCTCTCTCTCTCTCTCTCTTCTTATTCACTGTAAGTTAAGGGGAAGACACTTGGTTCACGTGTTCTTTGTTAAAGACAGCACTTGCACTACAGTTTAAGTTCACTTACACTGCACTAAACTAACTCAAAGGGTTTTACCCTTTTTAGTCTTCGCACTAATTCAGTGTTGTCCAGGAGTTGGATCGCCTCGACATTCACGTGATGATGAAGTCTGTGTTCATGAGCTTCTGCATATTTCTGTATAACTATATTTACGACATCCATCTTGAGGTCCCGGTGGAGGTCGCTATTTCTTATGTACCAGTTCCAAACATGATACTAAATGTATCCTACCAGTTTTAAAGCGGTTGGGTTTGCATATTATGGGATACAAGAGATCACTCAAGCGAGAAAATTTCACGCATACTTTCATTCATTCCGTGATTGATGAGTACCTAATGAGCTGAATACTTACACTGTTAAATACAACCGTTGGTACATAAATGCTGGAATTTCTGCAGAAGAGATGATTGGAAAAAATAAAAAAAAATATAGTGAGATTTACCTACTCAAGCGTTTTTATCAGCATATGTGATCAGTTCGTCTGGAGTTTTAAATCACAACTATACTGAGTATTTTAAATGCATCAAAACGTTATCATAATGAAAAATAGTAATAATTATACCAGCCGATTACTGTTTCACTGCTGAGCAAATTATTATTATTATTTATTTATTTCCTTAGACAACAGTGATACATTTTTATGTTAGTAAGTTAGGTACAAAAATAAAACTTAAAAGCCATGTTGGTGAGTTATTTTAACTAAATACTAATAAACAAAAAAAAAAAAAACAATATTTACAATGGTACACCAGATGTCATTAATCACTCCTGCCTAACCAACACTTGCATGAAGTGATTCATCATCGGTGAATTAAATTTGTCCAACAACATCTTCAGAATGCCACTAGAGCTTAACAACGTTCTCTCCAAAAGCGCTGCAGTTTTTCTCCTCACCATAGCGTTTAAGTCGTGAACGCGCGCCTGAGCGAAAATGCCAGAGGCAATACAAAAAGGCGGCAGCCCCAAAAGCATTCTGAAGCTGTTGTTGTATTGGAATAAAACAATGGACGCCCAGAAAGACGTCCATTGTTTTCCGCGTGTAACTGGCCTACAGCCTGCTTGTGTAGAAGGTCTGGCAGTAAGCCTTAATCAAAGTGATTTTAACCTCATCTATAACACGCAAACCTGCAAACCAGCATATTGCTTCTTACATCAAGAGCCCGGCGCTCGCGTTCAATATCTTCATGATCCTTAAGGTCCTCCGTTACGTAATGACCAGAGGTCGGAGTAGGTAGATTGATTTTATATACTTGCGTCAAGGTATTATAATATGGACATACCATTTTATCCATAATGTGCGGGAAGTACCGGAAAAAGTTCCGGAATTGGAATTATGGAATAAAATAAAATAAAAAACATACAGATAGGCTAACAAAATCGTTTATTATATGAATGATTGATTGAATTCAATGAACAATTATTTTCACCATTAGCTAACACTGGTAGCGTAGATTGATATTATTAATACGTTTTTCACCTTAAACACAAATGCGTGCTAATTTCAAAATTCCGGAACAAATATCACAATAAATATGAAGTTCCGGTATTTTGGAGGCATATCCTCTACGTTTGACGTCAACGACCTTAAATCAATCTACCTACTCGGACCTCTGGTAATGCCCCAAGTATTTGGATTGTTTAACCCTTTGTAAGGGCTGCAAAGGCCTCTTCTCATACAGTTTGCTCAATTTTGGACTTATAGTCACTATAAGTCCAGCTTTGCTCACGAACTTTTTCCTTCACCGATGTCAATAATGTCCAAGATAAACTTAGAAACTGCATATGAAATTGAAAAAGTCACATTGATACTTGCCCGGATATGCATCCGCAATTTCGTTCAAGCTCACAGCCTGACTAGCTACTCTAAGGTCCACGGCATGAGTATTTTGTCGCACTGACTCTTAACATCCAGAAGACACGAGCATTGATCACCACGCTTGTTCAATACGTTGGTAATGTATTTTTACACGCTTTATATTAGCTTCACCTGTATGTATTTTTGTAAGCGACTGCTTTGGGCGCGATTTTGACCCACTTAAAACGGTCAGATTCCATTTAAACTTTATAGACTTGTCGAGGACTGACGACAATTCAATAATTTCAATTTTTTTTTTTTAAATAAACACGCTTTTGTAGTTAGCAGAACTAAAAAATAAAAAATAAATAATAGTTGACAAAACTAAAAAAACACGCTTTAAAAACCAAACTAAAAATGAGAAAATAATGTAATTCTATTAAAAAGCGTGGGTGCTTGATATTAATTGATTATAAAAATACCTCAAAAAGCACTCCACGCTTTTAATAGAATACAATTATTTTCTACTTTAGTTTGGCTTTTAAAGCGTGTTTTTTAGTTTTTAAAACATTATTTATCATTTCTTTTTTTTTTTTTACTGCTTACCGACCGAATAAGCTTAGGTTAGTTTACAATTGCGACGAGCGAGCGAAGCGAGCGGTGCCCCGGCAGCGGCTGGCGAGCGCTACATCCAAGTTAGTGGCAGTTACTTGACTATTTAGTAATAGCGCAAGGTACTGTCCGTTTTGATACCAATTCATAATATGACTGTGTCACTTACCGAAAAAGAATGCGTTAAAATGTAAGCAGTATGTTACGGTTCACGATCTTTAGCCAGTTTACAATCTCGCGAGATAGATTATAATCTAACGGTATTTACAATTTTACGGTGACATATAGAGATCGTAATTTTAATCACCGTTAAACTCAGAAGAAGTCATTGTACCCATCATTATGAACAACTTTTACTATGGGCCCAAACCTGAAATCGCGAAGATAAAATCAGCTGTTCCTTACATTTTGACGAGTTATGCGAACATAAAAGTGGGGAGCAGCTGATTTTTTTTTACAACTTGTATATGTTAGTTGCGCCGTAAATTCGACCTGCGCGATGCAGAATCTTGCATGACGTCAGTATGCTGCGTAGTTCGCATATCGCATTCGGTTCGTATCTCGTTAACGTTTATAATGCTCGATTCCTATAAACAAAAACGATTGTTTTGCTTACCAATACTAGCATTTTGTTTTGGAGGGTCATCTGTCGAAGGCTATGAGGTCTTTGTTTTATCACTGGTAAAGATACAAGAGTCTTAATTTTATCCAATAACGTCCCATAAATTATAGGAATCAGCCATTAGTCATCACGCCAGCGTTTCCTAAACCTCATTGCATGACGACTCTGGCTCATTTTAAAGCGACGATAAAACGAAGGAGGTTCTCAAGTCGACGCGTATATTTTTTTTATGTAAGACCACGCATAATTTTTTACAGAGTAGTCGATTTTGAGAATTTTGTTTTTTGGAAAGGGTTTACCCCGAAATTGGTCCCATATAAATCTGAAAAAAAAACAACAATCCAACCCTAAGGGTAGGAAAACAGGGGATGATTGATTGTTTGGTCACAGATTTTAATGCCGAGTTGTGTATTGCAAAAAGTAATTAAAAATTAACCATGTAGTAATTAGTAGATTATAGCCACAAGAAATTATAAAATAAAAACTTTATAACAAAAAAATTAAACCGCCGAAAAAACTAAAAAGCAAAAAAAGTAAACCTTTTTTATTTAACCATAATGACTAAGTTTGTCGGCGGTAATTTTTTTTTCCAGTATATTCTTGCGACATTACCGTTTTTTTTTTCGAGATAAGATATTCTATCAGTACTTTCAAAGTTAATTAAATAATAAGACTCGTACATAATGAAATTTATCCTATCTTGCACAGCTCTATCATCGCCGAACAACATGGATTCGTTCAACAGCGGTCAACTATCTCCAACCTACTTATATTTTCCAATGATCTCTTTGAAAATATTGACAAACGCCTTCAAGTAGATGCTGTTTATACGGATTTCAAAAAGGCATTTGACAAGGTCGATCATGAAATTCTTTTAAACAAAATAGCATTTAATGGGATACGGGGGAATTTGCTTCGCTGGTTCACTTCTTATATTACCAACAGGACACAAAAAGTTGTCGTGAATGGCTATCAATCTGGTGCTGTGCCCATAACCTCCGGTGTTCCACAAGGCTCGATCCTGGGGCCAGTTTTATTTATTATATACATAAATGACATAAATAAGTGCTTTACAAATACAAAATTTCTCCTGTACGCTGATGATTTAAAAGCTTATAAAACGATACAGTCTGTGGATGACTGTGTTAAGTTCCAAGAAGATCTGGATAGACTCGCGAGTTACTGTCTCGACAATAAACTACATCTTAGCCTTTCGAAATGTTATTTTATTAATTTAACAAAAAACCGGTCCGTCATTAATTTTAAATATAAATTGCTTAACACCATACTTACTAATATATCAATCGTAAGAGATCTTGGTGTGTTATTCGATAATAAGCTGTCATTAAATCAACACATTGAGAAAATAGTTAATAACTCGTTCAAAATGTATGGATTTGTCATAAGGTCATCCACTGAGTTCAAGCGAGATTCCACTTACCTGTATTTGTATAAGACGCTTGTACGGTCACAAATAGAATATGCAGTACCAATCTGGAACCCGTTCTATAAGAAATATATAGATGAGATCGAGAAGGTCCAGCGTAAGTTTTTACGTACCATGCATTACAGGTGTCACAGGATTTATCTGCCGTACTCCGAGTTATTATGTAAATATAAGCTTGTTACCTTAGAATCCAGACGTAGGTTCTTGGAGGCATCTGTGTTGCATGGTATTGTTCACAGCCATTTTGACTTAATTGACCTCACGAGCAGGTTATGTTATGCAGTCCCTCGCACCGTTAACAAACGGAATGTCCGTGCTGGTACCCTATTTGCTCTAAATAGCTGTCGAACCAACTGTGGTATGCGCTGCCCTATTCGTCGGACAGTAGACACTTATAATAATTTATTTATCGATATTGATATTTTTGTATGCTCCAAATCAAAATTTAAATATAATGTTATGAAACTTTTATCTAATAATAATGCAATGAAATGAATGTATAATAATTAACAATAGGTCTAATCCTATTCTGTATAATTTTAAATTTCTGTTTTTCTCTCGTCACTGAGTTGTTTATTTATTTATTTGTTGTGAATGATGTAAAAAATTTTAAAATGCACTGTATGTTTAATAATGCCTTTTGGTGGCACTCATTGCCTATATTTTGTTTTTTAATATGCGGATAATGTAGTGGGCTGCAATATTGTTATTCACTTCTATTATTCTTTTTAAATTATATATTGTAGCTGTTTATTGTCCCTAAATAAATAAAATAAAAAATTTAAAAAAATATAAACTAAACTTTAAATATCTCGTGGCAGCCCTGTGTAAGATCCGCTTGGATCTTGTTGTCAACGCGCGTGTATACCGTGATATTTTACGATGAGAATTATTTTTGCTAGGGAATTGGCAGTCGGAGGTTTCTATCGATTTATTGGTGCAAACAGCATTTACTTGTGTACTCATAATATTATACGTGGTATGAATAAATCTGCATTAGATTATTAAAGAATTTACGATGCAAAAATTGTTACTTGTAAATTCGATAAATGTGTATTAAGATTTATAAAAAATTTCTTGATTTGAAACGATGGTGCAAATCCTGAAATTACTCAATTATTATTAACTATCAAGAAAACGATAGCATCACTTTAGCTTCATCTTTCCGACTCATTGACAATTCAAAAGTGCCTGTAATTGGTTTATTTGAAAAAAATTATGCTTTGGGTTTGAGTTTGAGTTTGGAAAACCTGTTTTTTTTACGTAACTGTATAATTATAGAACTATTTTCCTTGCTTTCTTTTAATAATTATACTATTTCACCTCCACACTAGATTTTTTGATTATTTTAGAACTCTTATATTTAGCATGCACAGTGACGTGTCTTACAAAAGTTTTCCTATTTGCTTATGTTTTCGGGTGCACCCAATTTAATCTGCTCACCCTTTTTTTTATTTGGGTGGGAAATCATCAAATAACTTCTCTCGCTCTGGCCGGAGCGGGAGGGCGTGTCAGACTTTTACTGACTAAAACCCACCCGTGTTCCCTCAGTTGCCTGTATGCCAGGGGCCGCGGTATCTCTTTCGAACAACCCGCGCCCCTAGCAGGCATCGGCCCTTGCGAGCCCCTTCTGTTGCTGCTGACATCTCTTTGAGGCGCGCGTGGAACACAACGCGCCGTCGACCCTGCCCTTTTTCAAATACCATTTTTTATATCTGGATGCCAGCATTTCACTTGCAGTGACTAATTATCTAAACTCCACAACCCAGTTATTGGGTCATATGATACCCCTTGGTAAGTCTGGTTGTCAGAGTTTTTGAGCTACTGCCGACCCGTAGCGACTGTCAAAATCTGTGAATGGCAGCCGGGCTGCCCAATTTGCTATAATTGAAAGCAATGTTTGTATTAATTATCATGTGTGTCATTGTTGTAATGTCATGCAGGGGAAATTAGTCTCTATTAATATGAATAGTCACACCTAAAATTCTAGGAATGGCTCGTTAGTTCTTTTCCATCTAATCACATTAAGTAAATACGAAGTTGTAGGCACGCCTGCCTTCCTGTGCCATGTTACTATTCCTGGTATCACTTGTAATTTCTAACGATTTTATTATTGATGGATTAATTCATTAATTCGTTGTTGTTCCAATTTAATTGACTTCAGTAATGGCTTGATGACCAATATTACCTATAAATTATAGCAACGAAAAAAAAAACTTCCGATTCGCAATTCGTCGGAGCCTTTTTTTTATGTATTTTCCCCGATTACTCGAAGATGGCTGGACCGATTTGGATTTTTTTTTTAAATTAAATTTATTTTTCTCTTTGTAGTATTTTATTGGAAGTCGGTTGTTTTTTTTTTTAAGTTTTTAGTAAGTTCATACCCTTATCTACTGGCAGCGTTGTCCCACCCACTAATGAATACCGTCTAGACAACGAAAGACGATACACTTACATCATTTTCATACTGTGTTACACCATCTACTTCTCAGATACAGTGGTATTACCGCCAATAAATCTTGACCTTAAAAACAAAGTCATTACGGCCCATTTTATTGATGCCTCGTTATTCGAATAGCTGATTTAATATTCACAAATCACTCGTACATACGAGTATTATCTCATACTAAAAGATTTACAGCTGCTCTCTCTAAACAATGAAATGGACTTTAAAATGTGGACAGTACATTAAGCTACTAACTTTTTATTTTTTGCTAATACACACATAACAACACGCCTTCTGTCTCTGAAGGGGCCGCATTTCGCCAGTTATATTGCCATCAACTGACCTGGGAATCAAACCGAGAACCTGTTCACAGCAGTATCGCTTGCGACCACTATACCAACTAGGCAGTCTGTTTTTCTTTTGTTTTCGTCTGGTTTCCGTTAATTTTTGCAAATAGATTAACATCAAATAACCACCTTGTTTTTTTTTTTTTTTTTTTCAAAATCAAAAGTCATTTATTCAAACTTGGCTGAGAGTCAGCACTTTTTGAACGTCAAAATTACATAAGACAGTCCCCCCAAAAAGCCCGCCCTTCACCACTTCCTAGTGCTTTAGCTTTGAAGAAGAAGTGGCGCAACAAACTCCCCAGCAGCACAGCTGTCTGTTATGTTAGAAGAACTTGATTCTATACAATAATAGCATATAACCATCATTCAACGATAAACGAAAATTTAATTAATAAAAAATATTAAAAAAATATTACTCTTATTTTATTACTCTTATCTCTTAGTTTATTACTCTTATCTATCACGACTACACAAGACCTAGATCAAAAATATTCCTCTCCCAAAACTACCGTAACTCATCTCCCAGTACCTTATCCAACACCTATTTCACCGTGAAAGCCTCAAAATTGATCTCTCGAAGACATAAACCTAGTATCACAGTGTTGGCAGTCTGCCACGTTGGTAAAAAATGGTGTGATCGAGATATCTCGATGTCTTTGTGATATAGTGTAACATTCTCGGTTATGTCATCGAAGTGTAGTACTTTAGCACTTCAACTTTGTGGTGATAGATATGGTTTTAGATATAGTAAAGTTAGTCTATGGTTTTGGTTGTGTATAGGCCGTGATTTTACTAATGTTTTACCGACATTATAGCTGCTTGCTTTACACAGAAAAAAGTTAACGGTGCACAATATGACTAATGTGTCAATGTGCCACTTCTCCCTTCAGTAGCTATTAATTGGAACTATTAATTTCCGCCATTTTCGAATGTCACATACTGTTGATTGCTTAATATACATTTTGGTTTATTGTCTTGGGGTCTGTATAAGGAGCCACCTGCTCTTTAAAGAACGTTTTTTTGTCGAAACCCAATGTAAAAAATATATGCTTACCTTTTTATTTGATCGAGATCTATCTTTTGAGAGTATTTGTACGAATGTGCGCGAAGTCTAAGTGCGGCACTCAAATTACAAGGATTCTGGCTGGACTGAATTAAAGAATGTATTTCCGTAAAGAAGAATGACAATTCTTCTTTAGAGAAAATTAATAGTTTAGTTAGTTATCTATCAACTTTTTTCGCACATTATAATTATTACAACTGTCAGAGATTGATTTAATACTCTAAAGACACTCTTTAAAGTTGTGGACTCCCCATGAAAAAACTATATACACCGATAAATTTTAATGGTTGCTTTCCCGCGGCAGAACAACTTGCCATAAGGAGTACTTTCGAAGCTTAAAGTAAAAGTGAGAAAATAATATTTATTTTGCTTTAAAATAATTAAAAAAACATTCGTCAACTCGATAAAACACTATTGAATAGTAACACTAGAGGTAACTTGTAGATACTACTCGAATCGCAAGCACCGCCGACGAAGGGAACAGCGATGCATAAATGTTCAAAGCAAAATAAACTCTCGCACGTGGTGTATTTCACAATGGTTAAACTGCCATTTTTTGTTTCTAATATTTTATTTGTTTATAAAAGGATTGTATCATCAAGACAAAACCATTTCGCTGCGGGAAAACAACCATTAAAATTTCACGGTGTAGTGTTTCAATTTGATAATCAACTAATTTCCCTGTCTGTTCTCTCAAAGTTAATTTTGGATGCGACTGACATGATCGATACCGTCCAAACGCGCAATAGTTTATTTTTAACTAGCTTTTGCCAGCGGCTTTGCCCGCGTGGAGGTTGGTATATTATACATATAAACCTTCTTCTTGAATCACTCTATCTATTAAAAAAATCCGCATCAAAATCCGTTGCGTAGTTTTAAAGATTTAAGCATACATAGGGATATAGGGACAGAGAAAGCGACTTTGTTTTATATTAAGTAGTGAAGCAGTTGCACAGCAGCATGAAATTCACCCCATTTGATACGCTTTTACAACTCTGCCAACCACTAGCCAATTATTTGCCAGGAAACTTGCATTGTAAGTGCATTTGTCCATCGTAGCCATTAACGTGACGTGACGGAGAAGACGGTGCCGGCGATACACATACATAAATACATTATGGTTGCGTGTTCACCATACGTTCGTCAGCGTCACCTAGCCGCCGAAGTTTCGAGCATGACCAGTAGAACTCAGCCCGAGATTGTCACAAGCCGATGTGTGTTTTTATTGTGTGCAATAAAAACTGCCATCACCGTCACCCTTCGGCCAGTTTCTGGCTCTTGTTACTTGTGGTACAATATGTTGGTTTTTTTTTTGGGTGGGAAATCATCAAATAACTTCTTCCGCTCAGGGTGGAGCAAGAGGGCGTGTCAGGCTTTTACTGACTAAAACCCACCCGCGTTCCATCAGTTGCCTGTGTGCCAGGGGCCACGGTATCTATTTCGAACAACCCGCACCCCTGGCAGGCATCGGCCCTTGCGGGCCCCATCAGTTGGTGCTGATATCTCTATGAGGCGCGCGTGAGACACAACGCACCGTCAACCCGAGCTTGGTCCTTACCGGACACCGAGCTACCCATTATTTGCCGTCCGCAAGCCCGCGCCTGCGGTGGCCAGGAATCAGTCTGGGATTCCCGACGCCCAGGGTGTCTCCTGCGAAGGCTACGGCCGTGAGGGCGCATGCACTGCCTCTTCCTCACGTGCGCCGCCTCCCTCTTTGCGAGCATCACTGCTCGCTGAAGGAGGTGACGGCTACCCATGCACTCTCGCTACGTACCATAGCCTGGACCAGGGCCGGACGCGACAGATCGCCGCCGCCAATCGCCTCCACGAGGACGCGGCGGTGTTCCGCCCAAGCCGGGCAGACCTCCACCGTATGCTCCACCGTGTCCTCAGGGCGATCTTCGCAGTGGAAACACCCGGGCTTTTCCTCCCGCCTTATGCGAACCAGGAACCTCCCGAAACAACAATATGTTGGGTTGTGTGCCTAATAGTCTGTGCCAAATAAATGTACCTATTTTATTTATTTCTTGTCCATAATTTCATAACATACTGAACCGATAAGTTTGATCACAGTGGATAAATTACCGCTATCACCGGGATGTCAAAGTCAAAGCATTTCTTTCTTATAGGCACATACTTTGAACGTCAAAATTTACATCAAAATAGAATTGATTCTAGTCGCCCCTTCAAAAGGTTGTTTCCAACGAAACTCCACCGTTACTCTTTTAAAATGTTTTAGAAGATTTGCATACATTAATTATATGTGAAAACGGTGCACCTGGAATAAAATTACCATACCACAATAGGTAAAAAGAATCGTTCGAATTATTTCGTTTCTCGGTGACGTACCGGTGACGGCTGCGGTGGTCAAACGCCCTAATACTTCTCAGCAATAAAGTCGGCTATGCTCGAGTACAATTATTTATAGCAGTAACAATTTCAGTCCACGCCTCCAACATTCCGTCGACAATTTATTTCACGACATTTATATCTTTATCCATCGACACAGCTTTCACTTGACACAGCCGAAATCTCAAACCATATATACAGCGTGTATCAGGAATGTGTGGTCTTATTGTGAGTGTGGTGGTATAGACCATCAAACTGAATACCATGGTACCAACATTGTAATCGTGAAAAAATAATCAGCCCTCTCATACATTTGGCTTGCGTGGATATTGAAGTTTAGTAGGTAGCAAATCAAATCAAAATATATTATTTCACATAAGCCTGCAAGGGCACTTATGAAACGTCAGAAGCTAGGTGCACGGTTCCAATTTGTCGCTTCTTAAGGAGAAGAGCCGGCAAGAAACTCCACGGTTACTCTTTTAAAAATAATTGGGTTTTACAATGTTTTCTAATTACAGTGATAATAGGTATGGGAGGACAGTGCAGGCCTGTCAATAAGTACCAGGTACTTAGAGGAATGAAAATAAAGACTAGAAAATCGTCTATAAATCTGTAGATTTATAGTAAGGAACATTTATAATGTTTACGCGATTACTATGTTCGTAATTGATTTTTTATTTTATTTTTCTTATCCGGGATGGCACAGCCTTTTACCGACATTATAGGGAAGGCGATGTTGCCTGAAAGGTACAGATATACTTAGCCAATTACCATTATGAAGGATATCGCCAGAGACCTGGAAAAATAAACATATTATTACCACCCCACTTATAATTAAGTCACATTTAAATATGTTAAGAGCAGTGGTGACCCAATGACCCAGATCGTAGGTTCGAACGAAGACAGACGCTTTACACTGTTCTCAAAACGGTGAAGAAAAAGATCACCAAAAATTCGAAGACATGTGACAGCGACCAACCTGCACAGGGCAAGGGTGGTGAATTACAGTCCACTCCCTCCCGAAGCGAGCAGATCTGTGTGCCAGCAGTGGGAACAATATAGGCTGATTAAGTATGTTACGTATGTTGGAACCATGAAAAAAAAAACCTAAAAAAACAAAAACAACCGACTTCCAAAAAAACACTACAAAGTGAAAAATAACTTTCATTTCGGAAGTCGGTGACTTTGGATATGTATTTTATTTAATTTTTGTCAAATTAAAGGTATTTTTCACTTAGTAGTGTTTTTTTTTTCAAGTCTGTTGTTTTTTTTTTAAGTTTTGTATTTTTCATTTTTTAGTTCAAAATCAAAATCAAAAGTCATTTATTCAAATTAGGCTGAGAATCAGCACTTTTCGAACGTCAAAGTACATGAGACAGTCCCCCAAAACGCCCACCCTTCGCCACTGCCTAGTGCTTTAGCTGGGAAGAAGAAGTGGCGGAACAAACTCCCCAGCAGCACAGCTGTCTGTTTAGTCGGATAGACTTGATTCTATACATACATAGGCAAAGTAATAAACATTACGAGACACAAAATATTAATTAAATAATTAGTCAAAATGTCAGCTAGCCATACCAATATACCGACAAATAAAATGAAAACTGTCGAGGCCAAATAAAGCCTAAAACAACTCATCATAGAAAATATTGTTATGAGTAGATCATGTGAATAACTAATGACTTAATAGATAATTATAAAAAAAAATTGTTAGACAGGCAATAAAAAATAAAATAATAATTATATGAACCCATATAACCTGTTATAGTACCTACCCCACACAATTCGAAATTTCATCATCCTTGGGGTCAAAATAATGCATATTTATGCGATAGCAGCAATCGCGGTTTGTTTGCTGTCATGTTTTGAAGAGTTCCGTTGCCTGTCTCCGAAACGCATTATCAGATCTATATGAAATTTTTACCGGACCATTATGCCTGAATATACGAATTGATAACCTCCTTATTTTTGAAGTTGGTTGAAAAAGGTGTTCAGTTTAATGGTCCAAAACCTTTAAATCTTACACACCATTCTGCTAGATGCCGTAGAAGCAAAAATAGTATTCTTCAACACCTATTTACAGGTACAAGATACTTCAAAATTGTTCACATGAAGACATAATCCGGTATCGAAGCTGGCAAAGTGCCACTCAGGTAAAAGATTAGCTTACCAATGAGAATTTAGGACAGAATATTACCTACAAGTTGTTTTTCGCTTGTCGTTTTCTGCGCTAAGTATTTTTACCTTATACTGGCTTTTGACCACAGATACGGGAGTGAAAGTAGGTACCTATACTTTATATAATGTTAATATAACTCCTCTAAACAATGGTGAACGAAAACATTGTGAGGAACTTGTCTTAGAACCAATCATTCGAAGACATTTGACATCTACCAATCTCCACTAGGCCCGCGTGATTGATTTTGCCCACGCTATGAGGGCTGTATCCCAGCAGTGGGGACATTATAGACTGATTGTGGTGATCATGATGATAATGTTAATCCAGGATATAAACTACTAGCTTCTGGTCGCGACTTCGTTCGCGTCAAATTTCTTGCTCTCCCGACCCACCGCTCTGGCGCTTCGAATCGCCTGCCCGTGCGAGTACTATTCCTGACTATTTTCTCTCTGATCGTCTCCTAAGGAACTTAGCGTGATTTTATTTAACCTATAGCCTTCCTCGACAAATAGGCTATCCAGCACTAAAAGAATATTCCAATTCGAACCAGTAGTTCCTGACATTAGCGCGTTCAAGCAAACAAACTCTTCAGCTTTATAATATTATATATAATATTTAAATAATATCTAATAAATAAAATCAAAAAATCAAAATCAAAAGTCATTTATTCAAATTAGGCTGAGAATCAGTACTTTTCGAATGTCAAAATTACATAAGACAGTCCCCCAAAACGCCCGCCCTTCACCACTTCCTAGTGCTTTAGCTGGGAAGAAGAAGTAGCGCAACAAACTCCCCAGCAGCACAGCTGTCTGTTTAGTTAGATAGATCCTATACATACATAGGTAGGCAGAGTAATCAACATTACGAGACACAGAACTTAAAAATTTGTCATATGTCAGCTAGCCATGCCAATATACCAACAAATAAAATGAAAACTTAACTCAAGCACAAAAAATAAAAATTAAATAAAGCATATACCAAAATAAAAGCCTCCTGGTATAAATGGCGTGATAGCTTATAATATATATTATATAGTATAGATAATAATTTATAAGTATAGATCTGTGTTTCTGTGTAATTCTACTACATACATCCAAACATACAAAGTGCCACATTTATAATATTACCTATAATAGTACGATATAATACTATATCCTACTAAAGGTAATATTATAAATGTGACACTTTCCAAAAAAAACCCTACTTAGGATTTGTGAAGTAGCAAATAAGCATATTTGATAAAAACTTGTTTGTATACGGTATACAGATTTAACCACATAACCTTATTTACTTAATATAATATGCTTACACATGAAAGCACAAAAAAGAGTAGATGCGAATTTTCGTAATATTAACGTTAGGAATTTCGTAAGTAAGTTTACATATTTTGTCTATCCTACGCGATTTTATATCTTCATATATTATTAAAGTCGCTTTTTGTGTCTGGCTGTGTGACCGCTTAGATTATCTTGACTGCACAACAGATTCTCTTGCAGATATCACATCACCATCATTCAAACATTTCATCTCGGAAGGTTAATGACTATGAGTAAAATACATCTTACTTAATAATTATCATAAATAAATATTTATGTATTATGAAGTCGTTAGAACCGTGCGGAGCAGGGGTGGGTCGCTAGTCCGAAACATCACAAAATCAAAATATACAATTTATTTACTATTAGCTTTTGCCCGCGACTTCGTTCGGGTCAAATTTCTTGCTCCCCGACCCACCCACCTGCCCGTGCGAGTCGTAGCCTTCCTCAATACATGCGCTAATTAACATTGAAAGAATTTTTCAAATCGGACCAGTAGTTCCTGAGTTTAGCGCATTCAAGCACACAAACAAACTCTTCAGCTTTATTATTAGTATAAAGATATATAAATAGAGGACGGCAGAGACATCGACGCGCATACTGAAACCGTGAATTCAGCACTTAAGGGGAACCTAGTCGCGGGCTCGAACTCACTGATGGGCCTGGCTAAAAAGCACGCTGTCTCACCAGGCATCGTGTCCGGCAGAGGTAGTATCAGTGATGAGCAGTTAGACGCTAGTCTACACGCACAACATTATTGTGTGAGATGCAGGATCATTTATAGTACAACAGGCGCGTAAAAAATTAAGAACAGCCCTTCGGAAGATCGGGTTTTATGAAAAAACCACTGCATAAATCAATAAGCAATAAACTTTATTGAACTTTTCGATGTTTGAGCTTTGTCGGTACCGACTTAGTTTTTCATATTTTACACTTCTTTTATTACTAAAACACGCCCAAAGTTAGGTTAAATTAGCAAGAAAAACGAATCTTTGTTGGCTCCTAACTTTTGAATGGCTTTTTATTTTAGTATTCTGTTTCCGTACGGACAATATTAATAATGAGACAAAACCATACCATGTTAAATTTTTGATGTACATTGTCCAACAGTGGAGTAAAACACTCCCGAAGTTTGTATGGGAAAAATGTGGACTAGGTTCACCTTAATTCTAGATTAGACTATAGCGTAGAAACATTTCGTCGGTCATTAGAAAAAATCTGTTGTGTCATAAAAAAGTACAATCCCTGCGCGGTCATAATGTATGGAGCATTTTTTTTTAAACCGACGAAAATTTTCAGAGTTATGTGCTAAAACCATGACAACAGGTTACGCGTCGATGTCCCTGCCTCCCTGTATAAAGCGGTAATCTAAAAACTAAAAATGTTCCTAAATTTATTTCATAACCACTGCAAAACGAAAGAACATGCAATCACTTCCACGCGATCACTGTCTATTCCAAAGTTGCCTGGAAGAGATCGCAGAGAGCGATAAAGCCGCCCATTTTATTTTTAGTGTTGAATGATTTTTTAAATTTTTTTTTTCTGGTGTACAATAAAGCATATATAAATAAATCAACATGTCCATGTAGAATGTTCTGAATAGCGTCTGGTGTTATCTGTAGGTACCGAATGTAACAGTGTACGCTATTTGAGCTTGAATTCCAAGATGCCACAGATTCCAATGTTGCCGTCGTAAGTGATAATCATTTACCCTACCTATCTATGTTGTTTAAGGGGAACCTAGTCGTGGGCTCGAACTCACTGATGGCCCTAGCTAAAAAGCACGCTGTCTCGCCAGGCATCGTGTCCGACAGAGGTGGTATCAGTGATGAGCAGTTAGACGCAAGTCTACACGCACAACGTTATTGAGTGAGATGCAGGATCGTTCATAGTACAACAGGCGCGTAAAAAATTAAGAACAGTCCTTCGGAAGATCGGGTTTTATGAAAAAGCCACTACATAAATAAATAACCAATAAAGTTTATTGAACTTTTCGATATTTGAACTTTGTCGGTACCGACTTGGTTTTTCAGATTTTACACTTGTTTTATTACTTAAAGACGCCCAAAGTTAGGTTAAATTAGCAAGAAAAACTAATCTTTGTTGGCTCGTAACTTCTTAATGGCTTTTTATTTTAGTTTTCTGTTTCCGTACAGACAATATTAATAATGAGACAAAACCATACCCTGTTTAATTTTTTGATGTTCATTGTCGAACAGTGGAGTAATAGACTCCCGAAGTTTGTATGGGAAAAATTTGGACTTGATTCACCTTAATAGGCAAAACTCCTTCAAACTGAATATTCAGAAAAAGAATAATATTTATTTGCAAGAAGGGTCAGGGTCCAAGTGTATATAAATAATATTTTAATTAGGTGAACATTTTATTACAACCCGAATGATTTTTAAGAAAATTCATAGCCCATTGCTTCATGATTGTTTAAGGCACTTCTGAATAAAATCTCTTCAAAATCATATACCGCAACAGTACAGCAGTTTTTAAAAATTAACACCACAGGACCATACATATGTAAAACATACATACATGTACAAACATGTATGTATAGTATGTTTGTTTACATCGTCTGTTCGACATCGTAAATTACGCAACGAATATTCTTGAATTTTCAATTTGGGATTGAAGATTTTGTTACGTAATTACCCAGATGGAGTCTTAAAAATGTTGCCCATCTTAGATTACCTTTCTTTCGTTCGAAGTATCCTCTTACTTGTATAATAACACAGTATTATCGTGGTTTCCTTATCTCAAAGGGAATCTTAAATACGTTATTCAGTTTACTTATATAGGCACGTCAAAATAATATCCTCATTCGCCGTACAATACGGTCATATTCGGCCATGCGTGCCCAAGGGAATACCCCATAACTTCCCTTGTAAAAAAACCTTTAAAACGGAGATAAAGTTATGGTATTTTTTATGATATGACCAGGACTTAATGCGTGAAACCGTCAAACGATTCTGATAACCTCTATAAACCTTATAATGTGATAAAGTTGGCTTTTATTTTTGGTAAGTTTTAAGTGGGTAATAATGGCGGATATTTTTATTTTATTAATTTTAAGCAAACTTACAAAAAGTTCCCAAAAGTTAAATATCAGCCGTCTCTAAACTAAGTCAATGCCTACTTTACGATGCATTTCTGGTACGGCTCGCAATCCTTTTCTATCCTAAGGGCACGTGTTCCCTACCATAACGGCCCTCCTGTCTATTCCTTGATATGCAATGATCTCTTAAGAAGAATGAAGGCCTGCGTCCCGGCATGTTAATGGTTAATTACGCTATGCCATACTATAGTAGTAAAGGCTAAAGTCGATTAACACATCAGTCACTTTAGTAAAAAAACGATGTTGTGCAGAAAAACAATGACGCAGTGTGAACCTACTTTTGTGCCTGACCGTACCTACCTATTAGACCAAAAAGACGTAAAAATATCGTGGTAAGGTTTTATCGCGCATTCGGTATTCAAATTTCGGCGTTGAACCAGGCATTGGGAATCCAACAGAGCATCCCAGCTCGTCAAAAAAGCCCACTGTACGATTTTCAACTCTCGACGCTAAGCAGTGCGTCTTAGGTCTAAGGTTGTGTACAGACCTGGCGAATGCGCCGCTCGCGAGCCGCTTGCGAACTGAGAAAGAAAGAAAGAAAGAATACCGTTTATTTGGACACAGTTCGTGAAACACAAAATAAATAACAAAAAAGTGAATATAATTAACTAGGTACAACAGTGTGTGCCTTACGGACGTGCCAAAAAGGTTCATTTCAGCATGAATGCCAGACAGATGCTGTCTGACGCTGGTTTTCTAATGAACCTTTAGGGACGAGTGACGAGGAGTACAAAACTGTTTCAACATAGGTAAACAAATATTTTAAAACTTATATATTAACACTTCATGTAAACTTACAAAAACAGAATAAAACGAAAACAACAGGAGCTCAGCGAAACCTGTTTTTAGCGTTTATCTATGTACATTGATTCGTGCACGCACGATGCACTCACAAAGCGCTACAAGCCGCCGGGCGCGGCGGACATTACAGTGTCAGTTATTTCGTTTTTACGACAAGAAAAATTAAAAATGAAAAAACTGCACGCGTGCATTTCATGTTCGTACGCAGCCCCTGCGAAGTCCGCGCGCCGCTGGCGCGCAAACTACGCGCCGTACTAGAGCTTCGCAGAAGGGGCGCGCGTGCCGCCCGCGCTTAGTATAGTGGCCGCTTAATTCATGACCTTTCAACTCTGGTACTATATTCTGTCTTATTTCATAAAACGGAACCTGCCACCAACGTTTTCTGTTTTTCCTTTTAGTTTTTATCAGTAATAAAATAGCTGATGCTGCAGCAATTATGCTAACGGCAGTCGTATAGTCCGACATTTTCGGAAGCAAATTCACAACTGAGGCTCATATTTAGTTCACTAGAGCGGCGCGGCGCACCAAACCTAGGTTGTAACCGAACGGGAGCAACATGCTCGCAGTTCGCAAGCGGCTCGCGAGCGGCGCATTCGCGAGGTCTGGACACACCTTTAGGCCTCTACTGATACGGTCTTAACACATAACTTTAAGGTAACAATTTCATACGACACTAAACTAGTTCAAGTCCTCTAAGACTAAACTTAGCAGATTACCCTACTAATGCTCCAAACTATGGATTATTTCGGCACAGTCCAGTGGATTCAGCGTGTCAAGACAATGCAATTAATCAAGTGGCCAGCAGACAATGTAAATAGTATACAAACACGCTATTGTGGTCTGCCCTATAGTCGTGTCTGCAAAGACCATCAATTACTTTCTTTACGTCTAAATAAAGTATAGATTAGAGGAACAGAACTCTTTGTTTTTTTTTTCAGCTATATGTAGGTAATAACAGGTGCTGATACTAATGCCGGAAACCTACATCATAAGATGTATCGTTTTGTCAGTCAAACGTAGTATTTTTCTTTGAGTTTCGTGCCAAAACTGGCAACATGAAAGTTTTTATTTCGTATTTGTTTGTTTATCAAAAGCAGCAGTGTTTTAAATTATCGGCCTACAATTAACTTGAGGTTTCATAAAGTAACAAAGGCCTATTCCTGCAATAAAAAACCTATAAGCTCTACTAATTCCAATGAGAATTTCGCAATCTAGACATTAGCGACTCCGACGTCAAAAACTTGTCAAAAAATATGTTTATTGTTTTATTATTTTAGACAGATTGAGACCGAGATGAAATTGAAAATGCTCTGAAAAATACGAATTGCCTCTGAAATAGAACGTTCTTACGTTACTCAATAATAGCTGAAAATTCTACAATCAGGGATTTCGATTCCAGAGGTCAATTTTTTTTTCAAATACAACTAGTATTTGAAACTTAAAAACATTCATGATAAAAGATTTTTAAGCGTATAATTTGTTACAGTTTTGTCTACATTGGTTAACGCCGGTGAAGCCGCTAGGAAAAGCTGGTATATTATAATCCAGGGTTAGTTTTTGAAGACCTGCCAAACTGAAGGGTGGGTACAGAGCATCATACGGAACAATTTTCTTCATTGGACTAAAATAGTAATCGCGAAAATAAAAATCAGCGATCCCATACATTTAGGTTGAGTATTACCTATGCGGGATAGTTAATAAATTCGTAATTCCACTTTTCCGGGGAAAGTTGTTTAGTTTGATGAGCTGTCATCATCAACATCATCATTTCTGCCAAAAGAAGTCCACTGCTGGACAAAGGACTCCCCCAAGCACCGCCACTTCAGACGGTTCTGTGCTCCTCGCATCCAGTGGATTCCTGGGGCCTTCACCAGGTCGTCTATCCATCTTTCGGGACGCTTTCTGACTCTACGTCCCTCCAGAACCTTCCGGCCCCGTTGGCCATCTGTTCTGCGAGCAATGTGGCCTGTTCACTTAATTTTGGCAATTCCTCGGGCTATGTCAGTTACCATGGTTGTCCTACGGATCTCTTCATTTCTGATTCGATCACGTAGGGAAACTTCAAGCATAGCCCTCACCATTGCCCTTTGGGTGACCACACCCTATAATGGCATTTCTTTGAAAACTAAACCTGTATACTAAGTAAACTAGGCGACAGACCAATATTTGATTAGCTAATGACAATAATATTAATGGGCAGCTTACGGTATTAGAGCTACGACAATAGGTGATTTTGACACGATCTACTCGGGTTTAGTGGACAGACAATAGCGTTCATGTGATTATGTACATCTATTGTTACTAAGCAGTGAAGTGGTGACAATAATAGGATAAGTAGTCAATCTCGTAATTTCGTTATTATTTCTGACAACAATTTCCAGTAGACTCGTGGCTAAATAGTGACAGCCGCATAGGAGGTTAAGCATTGATATGTCATATCCATGACATATCGAAACCATCCATGCCTCGGGAAGTACCTACGTTAAGCTATTGCTCGCTCTTGTCATTCGTATAGATAGATCTTTGACAGTCGTTACAGGTAGTCTGATGTCCAAACACTCTGACAACAGGCTCTGTTGACAGGCTCTTCCGCGCCGCGCCACGCCACGCCTTTGAACTTTCTGACAATCGACAGATCTGACGGTGGCACGGGGCATACGTCTGGCGCGGCACGTCAGCTAACGAGCCGGTCCGTAGGAAGGCGGCATTACAATAACAGGTGTCGAAAATATAACTAAGATCGCTTTTAGTGATATGACCGCCCAATGTATTGGGCACGCTACGATTGCGGCGGTAAGTCCCCTCTTTGAGGAGTGGCTTGAGAGGCGGCATGGCGTCCTCACCTGCCGCCTGACACAGGTCCTCACCGAACACGGTTGTTTCGGGAGGTTCCTGTTTCGGATAAGGCGGGAGGAAACGCCCGGGTGTTTCCACTGCGAAGATCGCCCTGAGGACACGGTGGAGCATACAGAGGAAATCTGCCCGGCTTGGGCGGAGCACCGCCGTGTCCTCGTGGAGGCGATCGGCGGCGGCGATCTCTCGCATCCGGCCCTGGTCCAGGCCATGGTACGGAGTGAGAGTGCCGGCTAGCAGTCGCTTCCTTCAGCGAAGCATTAATGCTCGCAAAGAGGGAGGCGGCGCACGTGAGGGAGATGCAGTACATGCGCCCTCACAGCCGTGGCCTTCGCAGGAGATGCCCTGGGCATCGGGAATCCCAAGCTGATTCCCGGCCACCGTAGGTACGGGCTTGCGGACGGCGAGTAATGGGTAGCTTGCTGTCCGGTAAGGACCAAGCCCGGGTCGACGGCGCGTTGTGTTCCACGCGCGCCTCAAAGAGATGTCAGCAACAACTGAGGGGGGGGGCCCGCAAGGGCCGATGCCTGCCAGGGGTGCGGGTTGTTCGAAAGAAATACCGCGGCCCCTGGCAGACAGGCAACTGAGGGAACACGGGCGGCTTTTAGTCAGTAAAAGTCTGACACTCCACCCAGAGCGGGAGAAGTCATTTGATGATTTCCCACCCAAAAAAAAAAAACTGCCCATTGTATCACCCTATGTAAATTTTCTAAATTTTTTGCTGTAATTCATACGGTGTACATAATAAAGAGTGTTCTATTCTACTACATTACAATGAATGGTGTAAGTATACATGAATTTTCTGCCTTTTCTTTACTGTTGCTGTTTACTTCTTTCTTATCGATCGTGATAAAAGTCTAAATTCTACATCTTTTCGAATAACCAGCCTCCTTTTGAATGTACCTACTGTATCTACTGACTAAATCCTTATAAAAGAAAATACCGCCTGTTAAATATTTCCTACTGCCAAAAACCCAGTTCAGTGCGTACAGACAATCATACGAGTGCTCAAAACACACTTACGTAAATACTTACGACGTAACTACGCACGTATATGTGACGTCATAAGCTCATCCCCCGAGTACTTCCAGACTAAGTAACACAGGTACCTTACCGTCTTGTCTGAATAAATTCCTCCTTCTATATTTTTTTATTACCCACAGCTGAGGTAAGGTGATAACATTAGATTTTATCGATGTCGAAAAAATTACCAAGATTCCTCATGTTTAATAGATATTATCGGAATGCCAGAAAACCGACGTCAAATGTGAAGTGTCTGGAGGGTTCGATGTTTTTTCCAGAATCATTCAGGCTACGAATCTCATAATATCTTAATATCGTCTTGTAAGAGAGAAAATGTCAAATCGCTAACGCCTGATTGAATTGTAATAGCAAACTCACACTGCCGCGAAAGATGTCTCGCGTACTTACACAGTGAACACACACATACGTAATAATATTATTATATTTACTGGGTTTGATTACAGTTCAATGTCCTCAGAGAAATATTGAAGTTATTATTTCAACGAACTCAATTGCTTTGGCTATGTTAGTTAACACAACAACTTTGGGGCTTGTTGTTTAGATTTGCAATTTGTTGAGATACTTATAGGTAGGTAGGTGGTAGGTTGTACAGTTTCATCAGCCTTTATCTATACATCGATACATATATAAATAAAATTGGAGTGTCTATTTGTAATATTAAAATAACCGCTTTTTGCTACATGCTGAATATTTATACGGTACATATACCAAAATAACATTTTTATCAATTTTTGTCTGTCTGTCTGTTTGTTCGCGCTAATCACTGGCAGGTAGCTGATGTAATAAGGAGTAACTTAAGCTACTTTTATTTTAGAAAAATCCACACTGACGAAGTCGCGGGCACAGCTAGTTAGAAATAATAAAGGAAGAAAAATGGTGCACGAACAAATCGCACATTACAAAAAAAGACATGATACACACAGAAAAGTAGCCAAAAGCCTCTTATTCAAACAATTAAAGTTTTTTTTTTTCCTGTGCTGGATTTCAGGGCCGGGGACCAAAGACTACGAGTATTAAAGTATCTGTCTCTTGTTGGAAGCCTCGTCAATTGCTGACCTTTCAGCTCGATTATTATCCACTTTATCTTTCCATGAATGCACCGGAACCTTCAATATGGCAGCTGATAAATGTCCACTGGTGCAAATAGACCTCCCCTAAGCATCACCACAACGAGTGGTCGGGCGCAGCGCTGCCCGCAATCAACGAATTCCTGCGACCTCTTCTAGGTCGTCAGTCCATTTTGCCGCGGACCAAACCACGCTCTTTACGCTTTTCGATCATGTTTCGATACACTTAAGTAATCTCTCATTCCATTGAAATGAAATGAAATGTTTATTTACTAGATGGCGCCGTAATTTTTTACCGACTTCAAAAAGGAGGAGGTTCTCAATTCGTTGGAACCTTTTTTTTAATGTATGTTCCCCGATTACTCGAAGATGGCTGGACCGATTTGGATTATTATTTTTTTGTTTGAAAGGGTATACTTCCCAGGTGGTTCCATGATCATCAAGTCAGGATCTGATGATGGGAACCTGGAGAAATAGCGAGAACTGTTCAAATTTTATAGGCACACTTAAAGCGGTTTGGGTAGTTTTTGGAAGAGTACCTACTTTCTCGGAGTGATCCCATTTCCCATTTGGTGAAGATCTAATGAAGAACTTCGGCGATAGGCAACGGAACTCCTCAATAAATGATAGCAAATGGACTGGAATTGCTGAAATCTCATGTCTGTCTATTGTTTACCAGTTCATAACATAACATCACGCTGGGATGCTGTGAAGGGGTAACCACATGTAAATCACTAAAAAGAGAAAAATATAAACTTTTTTCAAAAAAAAAATCAACCGACTTCCAAAAAAACACTAAAAAGTGAAAAATTACTTTAATTTTGGAAGGCGGTGACAATTTTTTTTAATACATATCCTGTCACCGAGTTCCGAAATTAAAGTTATTTTTCACTTTTTATCCAGACGACTGATCCCTGAAAAAAAATGCCGAAACAAACTGATAGGCTCTTTTATAGTCCAAACATGATTTTATGTGAGTCTAAAAATGCAGGGCCATGACTGGAAGGGCCTTTGAAAAATGGGTCTTCCCATTGAGCTTGACTTGATCCAACAGACGACATCCATGCACCAGTCATCGTGTAGCTCATTCGCCCAAAATTTCCCTGAAATCTCCATTTAGCTCATCAATTAATGACAGTTAAGCTCAACACACACACGTGGTGATTACGACGCTCCGAACAAAATAATGTGCTTAACTTAGGCGTACCTTTTGAAACAATTTCAGCCTCTTCTTACTGACATGTAATTAATTTACGAGAGAAAGATTTCTCCTGATAGGAGGGCCCCGGGAACAGCGAGTGAGCGGTTGATTGACTAAGTGCCTATAACGGGTAGAAGAGGATTAATAATTGAAGAGGTCTCTGTTAAGTTGGTCAGTTTGGCTCAGTTAAGGTGGGTCTTAGTTAAGTTTAGTAGCATGTTCACAGTATTTTCGCAGAGCTAAAAACTTTTATGTTAGAATAGCTTGTGGTTAAGTAAAGCCGCACGGATTGATCGATCAGGTTACTATGCGGTTGCTGCGGTTGGTTCTTGGATGGGTGACCATTTTTGCATACCGATGACCTCAAAGGCTGGTGTGGGTTGTTCGAAAGACATACCGCGGCCCCTGGCACACAGGCAACTGAGGGAACACGGGTGGGTCTTCGTCAGTAAAAGTCTGACACGCCCTCCTGCTCCACTCAGAGCGGGAGAAGTTATTTGATGATGTCCCACCCAAAAAAAAAGACCTAAAAGGCTTATGGTGCCTTGGAAAGCACGATAAGCATTTGATCCCGGCTGTCATTTGTGGATCTTCGGCAGTCGTTACAGGTCGTCAGAAGCGATATTCTTACAACCAATCTAACCTTACCTAACTAAAGTAGCCAGTAACTGGGTGTAGGGGGTCAGATAGGTCACTCCATTTAAAACACTGGTATTCATTTTCATCCGATTAGACTTACTTTATTTCCAAAATGTGGAAAGATTACATCAAAACTTTTGATCCAGATAACATATCAGCAACTATGCCTAAATCTAAGAGGAGCATGGATCTTGTGCCCCAAGTGGAAGCTCCACAGCAACTGTCACAAACTTCACAAGACTCTCTGGGGACCATTACATATCCAGGAAATGGTCATCTGGTCAACATAGCTGAAAACTACTTTCAAAACCAATATATATATACGTTTACTTACTTACTTACACAAGACACAACACAGTTTGATCACGCCACAATTGCGGTGGTAAGTCCCCTCTTTGAGGAGTAGATTGAGAGGCACCACGGCGTCCGCGACTTCCACGTGATGCAGGTCCTCACCGGCCACGGTTGTTTCGGGAGGTTCCTGTTACGGATAAGGTGGGAGGAAACGCCCGGGTGTTACCACTGCGTAGATTGCCCGGAGAACTCGGTGAAGCATACTGTGGAGGTCTGCCCGGCTTTGGCGGAGCACCGCCATATCCTCGTGGTGGCGATCGCCGGCAGCGACCTTTCAGGTCCGGCCCTAGTCCAGGCCATGGTACCGAGCGAGAGTGCATGGGAAGTCACACCTCCTTCTGCGAAGCAGTAATTCTCACGAAGAGGGAGGCAGCGCACATCAGGAAGAAGTAATATATGCGCCCTCACGACCCTATTCGCCGCAGGAGATGATTCCCGGCCCCCGTAGGTGCGGGCTTGCGGACGGCAAGTAATGGGTAGCTCGCCGTCCGGTAAGGTCCAAACCCGGGTCGACGACGGCAAATTGTGTGCCACGCGCGCCTCAAAGAGATGTCAGCACTAATTGGTGGGGTCCGCAAGGGCCTATGTCTGCCAGGAGTGTGGGTTGTGAGAGATACCGTGGCCCCTGGCACATTGGCAACCGAAGGAACACGGGTGGGTTTTAGTCAGTAAAAGTCTGACACACCCTCCCGCTCTGCCCGGAACGGGAGGAAAAAGGATAGCAGAATTATTGATATTTTTTATGTTAGACAATGGGCTATTTGAGATAGAGTAATGAAAACCTACAGAGTGACTTGGAAATTGGTGTGCTGATTCTCAGTAGACAGATTCTGGAGGAGATTACTCTCAACTTTATAAAGAAGAGTTTGTTGGTACTGACATTAATTAACCTCAAGCAATGATCGAACTAAGTTAACGTTAAATCTAATTATGGGTTATTGTATTGTGATGTGTCGCAGAAATTATGAATAGAGATGGTTTGGTGTTCCACTGTCTAAGGACGAATGTCACCAATGAAACTGAAGGCGATCAGTACATTTAAACCGCGTTTAAGAGTTTTCAGTGCCACCATTGATGTGCAAAATCGACACTGACAGCTCTTGCAAGCGGTTCAGATGTGCTTGCTGATTGCGATGATAGAACCATTCCATTCCATCTTCGCTTATTTTCTGGCCCCATCCAGAAAGTGTGTCACGCAGCTTACTTTTCCTTACACCACATTTGCCGTTAATGATGACATAATTTGACATAAAACGGTACTTAATCTTGTAGCAAGAAAGCCTATATTTCAATGGCAATACGTTTTCTTAATGTAATTGAATGTTTGTCATACTTAAGAACTAAAATTAGGCATAAAAATGTTTGGGATTCCTTCTGTATAATATCCCAGTTTGTGGCTGAAATATTCGGTTCAATTATGACGAAATGTAGCGGTTGATATTACCGTCCGAGACCTTGGGCTAAGAATATATAAGACTACCCGAAATAAAATTATTCAGTATTATTTTGAGTGATTTCCTACATTTTGAAGCCCTGAAAATTAAATATTAAGGTCATTCATTTCTAGACCTAGATTCATTTCTAGAGACCTAGGTAAAAATAACACAAAAATATATAAGTTCCCATTGATTTTTTAATTTCTTTTACCTAAACTTCAACAACGCAAATACCGTTGAAATAGGCTTAAATTACATTGTTAAATGATGGGGTGATTATTACGGTCCAAACTTTGCATTCCACTGGGCAGCTGACTAATTACAAAAATAGAATCCGTTTTTGCAAAAATAAATTCACAGACGTAAAGTTAATCAAAAAGTATTTCCGATACCGGGAATCGAACCCGAGCCTCCTGGGTGAGAGCCAGGTATCCTAGCCACTAGACCATATCGGATGTTGTGAACAGTGGTGAAATGTGTGTATTTTTAGGAATTCAACTTCTTCATGTCGGTAATCAGGTTTAATCAGCTCTTGCTATTATTACCTACTTTCTTCATTACCAGGTAATATATTATACACCGTATTTACTTACTTGGGAAATTATTTTTAAGTTAAGGTAGGGTAGGTATTATATTTTTATTTTATTAATTTAAAAGATAACTAAATGTGGTTATTTATGTACATTTTATTTTAATCCTGAATAAATAATATGGTAAGTAGGAAAAAAAAGGAAGTGCTCATTGGGCATCAAAAAAATCGGCGCAAAGTTTCTAAAAGACTGCCACGTTGGATGGCAATGCTGATTGTTTTACCTAAAAATAGGCCAGATCTATGCTGACGTGAAAAGTCCACCAACCACTTGGCAATTTCCCGAAGCGGCGCCCCCCACGGCCCAAGTGTTTAGCCCCAAATCGCTCAAACAGCTCAATAAGATTAATATTAATATAGTTGCGCCATTTGACCCGTCTTGTTAGAAAGATATGATAATAATGAGATGTACAGACATAACATACATAGGTACTTTTTCTTTCAAATCGCAATTTGGAATGATGTATCGCCATTTAATTTTATCTAAGTTTCGTTTGACCTTGACAACCATCTAAAAATACCTTAAAACTAATATTGATATCAGTAACTCCAACAAAATTTATAAAGGTACATAAAGGTACATACAAAATACACAAACCTTCAATACAAATAACTAAAACTTAAGGGTCTGTTTGTAATGTCAAAATACCAGCTTTTCACTGAATGCATAAGGTATATACTTACCTACGATACTTACTACATACAATATATTTTTTTTGTCAGTCTATCCGTTTATCAGTCTCTTTGTGCCTGCTATTCTCCGAAACGGCTGGACCGATTTTAACGGGACTTTAAATGGCAGATAGCTGATATTATAAAAAGTAACATAGGCTACTCTTCGCTGTTTGTCAGATCATTTCTGCGGAAAAACCTACGCGGGTGAAGCCACAGGCACAGCTAGTTTTCAATTTTACTATTTAACTAAAGCAAACAAGTCATAACTAACTCTCTATCACATGTTTGCCAAAACCGTTGCCAAGTAATAACTAGGATTACCTTAACCTAGGCATTTGAAAAGCAATATAGCCTATAAATGTCCAGACAAATATGTTTTACGCCTATTTTTATGGCTTTTTATTATATTAATGATGATATTTTCAGGTAATGGTCGGGTTGTTTTAATATGATTGCTTCAATAACGTACTTTTGAGTTAGCAATGATTAGTTTTTACTTTCAGTCATTACGTAAAACACGTAGGTCTAGACAAATGAAAATTAAAATAATAGTGGATAATTTTCTGGTATCGATCGAAAAGTATTATTATTTGATACTACCATTTGTCATCCGTGTGGTGTCGGACGTAAAAGAATAGCACCATCTCATTTCTTTCCATGGATATCGTAGAAGGCGACTACGGGACTTACTAGAGAATGGGCAGCAGCGTTCTCTATGCATTTGACCACCATACTGCGAACGCCAATCCGCCTGCCAAGCGTAGCGATTATGGCAAATCCCCCTTTTTTGGGGGAGGCCTATGTCCAGCAGTGGACGTCTTTCGGCTGAAATGATGATGATGATGACCTTTTGCCAGCAGCTTCGCCCTCATGGAGGTCTGAATTTATCCCAACAGTATCGTATTGCCGGGATAAAAAGTATCCTATGTACTAATCTAAATTATAAATTATCTGTGTGCCAAATTTCATTGAATTTCATTGAACCGTTTTTGCATGATTGAGTAACAAAAATACACCCCCATTTTTACTAACGTTGTTTATAGTTAAGTAATGATTAGCAACTGTTTAACCATAGATTTTTGACGTTTAAACATCTGTTAGATTTAATCAACGTTTTTTAATATACCCCGCTAACTTTCACATTTTTAATAAGTACACATTAGTAGGACAGTAGGATCTCCCAAGTTCTTAACCACATTCTTGCGAAATTAGAAGCTAAAGACCAAGTCGAAAGAAAGATAAAGTATTTATAAGACTTGCACAGGAATATCACAAACTTAACTATACAATATGCTTAATAAAATATGAATTAAAACTTAAAATAAAACACAATGTCCTGTACGACGCCAAAAGGCTCCTTCCTATCTCAGCATGATGCTGCGACATTTAAAAAAGTGTCGCAGCGCTAGTATTCTGATAGGGCCCACTGTTCGCACGGACGTAAAAACATCGTGGCGGGATTATGTTGCACACTGGATTTTCAACCCTCGGCATTAGTGCCGAGGGTCGAAAATCCAGTGCATGAAAAAAATCCCGCTGCGATATTTTTTGGTCCATGTGAACATGGACTAAATCTAGTTATCATTTTTTATTTATTTCTCTTTCTATAAAGAAGGCGTTAGTAGGGTTATTAGTAGTATACACAAAAATAATACAGGAAAAGTTTTTATCCAGTGCGCAAACTATAACCATGAATTCAGCATATTGTTCTAGACGCCTAGCGTAGAAATTTTACGTCAGTTTTACAATAAAAAATCAGCTGTTCCATATATTTTGACCGCGTAGGTATTGCACTTTTCTATAAAACAGCTGATTTTTTTTCTAAAACCGACGTAAAATTTCTGCGCTGGGGGTCTAGAATGATATGTTGAATTTATGGTTATAGTTTGCGCTCTGGATAAAAAATTACCCTGTATAAAAACGTTAGTAATTTGTTAGTAAACAAAATACGTTACACAATCTTTATATACCTACAATCTTTTTCGTGTTTCTGTGCAAGTGTACAAGTAAATGAACTATCAATTCAAGACTTAGTGTGTTTTTTTTTAAATAAACAAGAAAATTTAAACAACTATGTTCAAATTGCGCAGTCGTTTTGAAAATCCTTCTGAGGTCTCTTTCTACCAATATTTAACCAGCCGATTACTTAATTAAACAGTGCACGTACATCTCTCAAAACTAGTTAAATAACAAGTTAATGTTTGCGGATTCAATGCAAACTGATCAACAAAACATTATCACGTTAATCGATGCAAATGCTCTATACTGTACCTAGCTTATGTTAAAATAATCATATTTGATAGGTACCATAAAAAAATATGCTGTAGAACAAAGGCGCTTCTTTGACTTCAATGAAAAATTCTTTGCGTATTTTCAATTACCTAAAGATTGTAATCTAATAAAAACAAAGATGGTTTTCATGCCTTTGTAAAATGAAAAAATGTAGGTACTTATAATAATTTCTGATTGTTGTAAAGGCCAGTACTCATAATTTATTTAAGGCCAGACGATTGAAAATGCTATTGTGTGTTTCTGAAAAGAATCTTTGTTATTAAACTCGTCCTACATTCATCTTTCGAGTATTTCTGTAAATCGAAAATCGTTTGATTATTTTTCTGCTAATCCAAAAAGTTATTCCGATACCGGGAATCGAACCCGAGCCTCCTGGGTGAGAGCCAGGTATCCTAGCCACTAGACCATATCGGATGTTGAAAGGACTTCCGAAACAGCACATGTCTATCCGTTTATTTATATAATGTCATGAAAGTTACCAAACTTGGGTCGTGGAACAGTGAGCACGTCTTTTTACTAACATATTACACATATCCGATATGGTCTAGTGGCTAGGATACCTGGCTCTCACCCAGGAGGCTCGGGTTCGATTCCCGGTATCGGAAATACTTTTTAGAGACAAACCTTTTCAGAGTACCTAACTTTTTCATTTATAATGTAAATCCTTACGTCTGTCTTATTAGGTATTGAATGCATTTTTTAAGTTTTACAGATTAACCATCTTACGATCATCAAAATCCTTACATAGTATGAAACTAAGTCGCTTTTCGTGTGTGTATGCTTAGATTTTATAAACTAGGTACGCAACGGATTTTAATGTGGTTTTCATTTATACACAGAGTGATATAACAGGAAGGTTTATATGTATAATAAACCGACCTTTGCGCGGACGAAGCCGCTGGCAATATCACTACATAGTATAAAACAAAGTCGCTTTCTCTGTCCCTATATCCCTTTGTATACTTAAATCTTTAAAACTACGCAACGGATTTTGATGCGGGTTTTTTAATAGATAGAGTGATTCAAGAGGAAGGTTTACATATATAATACACCGACCTTTGCGCGGGCGAAGCCGCTGGCAATATTGTTAATAATATAATGTAAATTTATGATCATTGGAAAATCACCTGCCGATGCGCACTTAAAAAATTAACCGCTTCGTCCTAAATGAGTACGTTCTCTGCCTCAAATCACGGCTTTTTATGAGTTATTTACCTACTTACTTAATTTACCCAAAATCGTCAGAATCTCTATTAATTAATTAGGCAACAGATTCCAATAATCAAAGAACAATACAACCTATAAAAAAACATAATATTCCAAAACATTATAACAAAAGTAATAGTCTTAATCCCATCTCACATAACAGTGTATGAAGCGGCACCGTACGCCATCTGCGTTCAGAATAAACTTTAGCTTTAATTAACTTTACAATGATTAATCACCCCGTTAACTACTCAAAATTAACATCGGTTAAACAAATTGCTTAAGTCTAGTGTACAGACTCTAAAGACTATTTGGTAAGTTTATCGTAATCTATATTTTAGTTCGTCAAAATCTTATGATGGATTAAGTGTGTAGTTATAGTTAAATTGTGGTTTTCGGTTTGGATGGTGCCACTGGTCCATAGTTTTGGTTTTGAATGGAGCTTAGGCATAGGTACTGGGTTTGAGCATTTCTTTTTTTGTAACCTAACAGGTCTTGTAGCAGTACACATAACATCACAGCTGTGATCGATGAAGTGTTAGGCAAAATCCAAACTCTGGACTACATGTTAGATATTTACCTACTTCAAAAAGAAAGTAATTCTAAATAGTGAAAAGTTTAATTTTTGAAGTGGGTAAATAGTCATTATCACGGCGGACTTGCAACTATTTATGTTGCATAAAAATACCAAACGAGAAGTAAATTCAGAATTTTTCCATTGTCAGATTATTTTGAAAAAGGATTTAGAAAATAGAGAAAAAAAAGGAGTAAAGACTTAAAGTCCACAGTGAATCATTATCGTACAAATAACAAAACGCAGCTTACAGTCAGTTCTCGTGAATACCTTCACATCAGGCCATCACAAATCGGATCAACTGTATGGACAGGGTCACCATGTAAGTTTATAATTTTGGGACAAAATCATTAAAAAAAAGAAGATGAATTAAAAAAATATACATACTTACATCCAAAGCTTTTTGTTAGCCCTGCTAAGAAAAAGTAAGTCACCTCTGTTTTTTAAATAAAAATTAAAGTAGAAAAAAATACATTTAATTTTTTTACAAAAAGTTTTTAAAATTAAAGTAAAGAATTCCTGGTAAATGCTCCTAGTACATCTAGCTTATAAATTCTACAGACTGTGCTATAATAACAAAATGCAGCTTACAGCCATTTCTCGTGAATACCTATAAAGCAGTCCATTACATGTCGGATCAACTGTATGGGGGTCACCATGTAGTTTTATAAGTTTGGGACACTTTAAAATAAAAGTTAAACAGGAAAATTAAAAAAGATATTAAACATATAACATAACATATAAAATATATTATATTATATTTTATTTAAAAAAATATAATATAATATATTTTTTTTTTTAAATAAAATAAACAATGTTTAAAATAATATTATTATGTTTAATTTAATTTTACATCACAGAAACAAAAAATTAAAGTAACTATTGGTTAGTAAACCAAATTCATCATATAAGTTCTCCAGTGGTAATTTAACGTCAACATCAATATAAGATTATGAACTTTTTAATCTGGAATTTCTTAGTAGCTACTCCAGGCTAGTCCGCAGTTGCTACTAAGAATTTGAACCTAATAATCATAATAATTGACGACACGGTTGGCGTAATGGCTGAGCGATCGACTGCTGCGCAGCGTGTCGCGGGTTCGATCCCCGCACGGAACAAATATTTGTATGATCTGCAAGTAATTGTTCCGGGTCTGGGTGTTTTTGTTTGTGAGTTTCTATGTTTGTAAACGCACCCACGATACAGGAAGAAATTCCTAGTGTGGCGCAACGTTTTTATAAAAAAAAAAAATCCTTCTGAATATAATCTGGATTTGTGCCCGGTTGATGGAAATAGGCTTGCCCCTTAGAAATTTTACTATAGGTGGGCCCAAACCTTCGGGGAAAAGATGCGCATTTTATGTTATCAATAACATTAAGATTTGCTACATGCCATAAATGGATCCAAATTCACTACATGAAATTCCTGATACCTACCACAAAAAATATTACTATAGATATAATTTAGATAAGATAGCACAAAACCCCTATTAGCTTATAATTTACGACCTACAACATAAATCTAACTAATATTATGATAAGATTAATGTGGACTATAAACTTAATGCCTAAGAGAATTGAGTTTGTAGAATATTCATAAAATTTTCTTCAGCTAATGTATTTTATAAGTAGGACATAGAAAATTGTATAAAAATCTTTACTAATTTTAGAAACAGTTAGAGCTTTTTATGACTAGAAATGGTAAGTGGTCAACCGAGGGATAAAATATAAGCAAAAATATAAAAAAGAAGGTTTATGGAGTGTTCTGAGAAAGATGAGGACGATGAGCGCTGATAGTGCCATGTATACGGAACTGGATATGGAAGACGGAATCCAGCGTGTTGCGATGCAGCCTGAAACACGTCTACGTCCAGAAAATGATAGATTGCGATGATTGAATGGTTTAAAGGCATGTATAAAAAAAAATCCTTTCTTTATTTGCTAAATGAGTCTAACAACCTTGCGCAATATTTTTTCTGTCACAGTTTTACTAAAGAATGTACATTGAGCTAAGTCTAATTAATTGTAATACATAATAATGGGTTGTTAGTTTATACGGAACTGATTCGCTCTGTCCCCCGTACTAGTATGAACTGTATTACGGTGGAATAGGTGTCCTCGGTCGCGGTATAGGTAACTAACATTTGACTTGTGGCAGTTAAGTACTTTTATTAAGAACGAACAAAGTATGTTCAATTTATGGGGTAGACCTTACATTTTGGACTTGTTCATTTTTAACTTTGTAGGTAGTTGTTAAAGTTGACATAGTATATGCAAAGTATTTAGATGCTTTGTTTGTTTACAGATAAGAAAAGAAGTAGATAGACATGCGGCGCCAAAGCGAATAAGAACGATGCATATTTTTTTACAGAACAATAATAAAGAGCCTTACCATACGGGTGGTAAAAATCCTGCATTAACAGATTGCCCACTTTGTTATACGTACATATCTAACATTACGCCTATATGCT
This sequence comes from Polymixis lichenea, assembly GCA_949091785.1. Classification (NCBI taxonomy): domain Eukaryota; kingdom Metazoa; phylum Arthropoda; class Insecta; order Lepidoptera; family Noctuidae; genus Polymixis; species Polymixis lichenea. The sequence continues at coordinate 19,562,768 of OX420948.1, read as the reverse complement.
CCGAAGGGTGAGGCAGAAAAGTTCACCAATATTTCGCCAGTCATGTTTAAGTCCCACATAATAGGGGGCGAGCCTATCACCATCAAACGGGTACACATCCAGACCCCAGGCTACTACTGAGAAATTCTGTACGGAAAAACACTCTGCCCGACCCGGGAATCGAACCTACGAGACTTCACGCTCAGAAGCGACCACTAGACCAACGAGTCAAAAACACTTTTCATCTTAGAAAATAAGGTAGTTCCGTTAGAATATAAGTAAAACCGAGGGTCAAAGCTATTCCAAAAATATTTCAAAACAGCTCTCAAACATATACTTGTCAATATAAATATTAAAACTCATTTAAAAATCCCACAAAATATCCAAATCGAATTACCATTACAAAATAAACATACAGATCTAAATGAGCCAGTAAGGGGGGGGGGGGGGGGTTGCTTGCCGGCAACATGCCAACTACGCTAATTAGCCTGAATTAATTATACGACCTTTTTCTCTTTAGTGCCAATTGTTGGCTCTATTATACTTTAACTGGCTTCTGAGCTCAGCTATTGATTTTTAAATTTTCGTTGGTTGGCGAATTATGGATTGTAATATGTGTATAGTACTAAGAATGCAGAATTGTAGAAGAAGTGAAGTTAGCGTAGTGTAAAAAGCGTAAAAATAATAGTGACAACGAGACACATAATAACACGTGAACAAAGTGTTTATAATAATATCATAATATCAAACTCAGAAAGTGGAACGGACTTTGTAAAGTGCATACAATCAACAATATTCCAACTCTTAAAATAATTATCATGTAAAAAAATTGTTACATTAAAATTACTTATTAGTCCTATAGGCTAGATTGTAATCAATTAATAAGAACCGGATTATTTTTAATTAAAAAAATATAAATAAAAAGTAGTAGTAGACCTGAAACCCTAATTGCATAAAATTCTATTAATCACACTCTGATTCATTTTATTTTATTTTATTTTATTTTATTCGGGAAACTTACAGCTAACATAAACGATTTTATTAAACAATATGAAACTGAAGGCCATTTACAAGTTTCCACTGTTAAACACATAGCTTAAACAACAACAGAAAAGGTCGGTAGATACAAAATAAGTACTTATGACTTAACTTAGGAAATAAATAATACACGCTTAACTAATACAATTAAAAAAAAACATACAGAGCAAACAATTACTTTTCCTTATAGAAGCTTTCCACCAACAAATGCTTAAGCCGAGAGACACTGGTATTAAATATATCCAGATCATGTTCAAAAGACAGTTTATTAAAACTTCTGCTCACGGATTAGAAATGAATTCTGCCTGTACGCGGACCTGGAATGAGGGACATGCAACAAGCTAGGTTTGCGAAACATTTTGCAGTGTGTGACTAATCCTAAGCTACCTAACAGTTCAGGGCAATCTACAGTAAGTACCATTTGCAATTTTAAACAAGTACGACATATCTGCAATGCGCCTGCGCTCATAAAGTGGTAACATGTGAAACCTCTTACATCGTTATTAATATTGCTAATCGAATACTTCAAAATTATGTTCTAAAAGTTGGTCAGCTCTGAATATTGTTGAACTATCAAAATTAAGGCCATTCCTAGTGTCAGTGTGGTAAGCAATGAGCGTGTTTAACCTCATTAATCGATCCGTCTGGCTGTTATTACACTTATTACTCAACTACAAACCGTCACCACACTTCTATTCTATTCTATTTTTTTATATGGCAAGCAAAGCCGATGTCGACTATTCTGCCAATGTCGAAAGTGAATTGGAAAAGCATGTGTGGTCAGCACACTTATTAGTTATCATTAATAGGGACAAATAAGAAACCTAATTGAAACTACGTAACATTTCCTTTAAAAGACATTGATAAGCTGTATCTTTATGAAGCTGTGTCTTTACAAAAGGAACTCATTTGTTTTAAAAGTTCTTAAAAATCTTGCCACTCAATACAAAAATAGCCCAGAAAGTCATATTCTTTCTTACTGTCTCTTTTTACAAAGACAAAAACGAACAAAATACAAACAAAAAAATACTGAAACGTTCAAAAAGATATTCCGATACCGGGAATCGAACCCGAGCCTCCTGGGTGAGAGCCAGGTATCCTAGCCACTAGACCATATCGGATGTTGAATTATATGTCGAAATTGTCCAATAATACAAATTCATGTTGTTAAAATTGATTATGTAAAATAATTTTCAGAACACATAATAAAATTGTTTTCTTGCAAAGTTTTGTGGCGTTTCCAAAAATAGTTTATCATGTTTCAATGAATCATGTTTAATTCATTGTGTGTTGTGTTTGTGTTAATTAAATTGACTAAACAAGAAGACTGTGATAATAATTTATCGTTTCACTAATATGTACTCAAAGCTTCAAAATGCCCAATGTTGATTTAGTTAAATAAATATTTACTTTAGTAGCATTGAACATACATTTAACTAAAATCTCCATTAGACAAATAGATATCGGGTTTCTCATATTAACATATTTAAACGAACATTTATAAACTTGTCAAAATCAAATCAAAGTTCGAAGCTTTAGCTTTCCAATACAACAAAAACCAGGATATAAAATTACCATATTTTTGGTGGAATAATATGAATATATGTATGTTTACCAATACTTTTCATTTGGTAGATACCTACGTATACTTCAAAAGTCCTAGCTGCGATTATTATTCAAAGGCATACAAAACTAAAAAAAACATGACAACGATCCAGGACAGTCCCCCTTTTCAGAAAACCTAAGGTCACCTCTACCAAATCGCAGTGTCCATTATAGGTGCCCGATCGAAGCTTCCAATGGAATAAAGTCTTACACTTTATCTGAGAAACCTCGTACATTGCTCGCAGTACAAATGGCCGATGGGGCCGAAAGGTTCTAGAGTAGCCACCACGTATTGAAAAACGTATATCACTAGAAGGCCTCCGACAAGGTGGACCGATGAACCCGTTGGATGCTAGAAACCGGACTGGTCGATATGGTGACACATGGGGGAGGCCTATGTCTATTGTCTGACAGTAGACGTCTTTCGGTATAAATGATTTAAAAAAAAAACTGTCATCCCGGATTGTCCCCCTTTTTGCAAGAACCGTGGTCACCTTTACCAAATCGCTGAGTATGCGTAATAGGTGCCCGATCGAAGCGGATTATCCTGCAAAAGCGTCCATGACTAATGATCAGATTTAATATTGCTTTGAAAGCGTTCCCGGGATAACCCGTGTTTCCAACTAGTCGGCACGTTGCGTTGGTACGGTTAGGTTGATAAAATTTTATATATATTTTTAATAATAACGGTTTTTAAACCGACTTCAAAAAGAAGTAGGTTATCATCAATTCGACATGTTTATATATAAGGTGTATCTATCCATACACGAAATATCTGAAGGGGTCATTGTACTCATCATTATGAACAACTTTTACTACCGGACCAAACCGGAAATCGCGAAAAAATATCAGCTGTTCCCTACATTTTGACGAGATATGCGAACATAAATGTAGGGAACAGCTGATATTTTTTTCGCGATTTCAGGTTTGGGCCCATAGTAAAAGTTGTTCATTATGATGAGTACAATGACCCTTTCAGATATTTCGTGTATGAATAGATACACCTTATATACTAGCTTCTGCTCGCACCCCGATCGCTTCGAATCGCCTCGGAGCCGCCAGCGGCGAAGACGGAAGGACGGCGGTCTGAGTCGGTGTCTGTCAATCCCGTTGAAAGCTGTAGTAATTCAAAACACTTTGAAAGCGATGGCCATGCTTGTATCTGCAGGCCCATAGGAAATAATTTCTAGAAATAATGTTACCTACAGTAAACAAGTTCCGTGTGGTGCCGGACGTAAAATAATAGTACCATACCATTTCTTCTCTTGGGTGTCGTAGAAGGCGACTAAGGGACTTACTAGAGAATGGGCAGCACCGTTCTCTATGCATTTGACCACCATACTGCGATTGCCAACCCACCTGCCAAGCGTGGCGATTATGGCAAATCCCCTCTTTTGGGGGAGGCTTATGTCCAGCAGTGGACGTCTTTCGGCTGATATGATGATAAAACAAGTTTATTCAAATAAACTGTGACATAAGCTCTCATTAAAATGTATCGTTATTTATTTTAATTGTGAGATTATCTCCCCACTCGATGTAGCTTCCAGGTAAGTACCAACATGCTGCATTAAAATTCATGTAGGTACCTTTGTTCAGAATACTTGTGTCTTGTGGCTAAGTAATAAAAGCCACACGGGTCGTTAAGCTACGCTTGCCGTGGTTGTTCCGTGGATGGGTGACCATCTGTAAATACCAAGACCTTTCCGTAATTCGGAAAGCACGTTACCATGAATTCAACATTTGATTCTAGAACTCCTAGCGAAGAATCCTTTCGTAAATTATTAAAAAATAATTGCTGTTCCATACAATTTGACTGTGTAGATATTGTAGTTTTCGATGTTTCTACGCTTTATCTAGAATCATGATGGTGAATTACGGACTACAGAAGTAATCATAATATAGACTAAAAGGCTGAGGCTATCGTTTCCTGCAGGTGAATTCGCGTGCCCCGTATGGAGTCGTTCAGCACATGCAAAGTTAGTGGATACAGCTCTGAATGAAACTCGCCGGATCATCACTGGCTGTCTCTAACTGACCCTAGTGCAAATGCTGTATCCATTAGCTGGAATAGCGGTGGCAAGCTCAAATGAAAGAGCCAAGAAGGGAGACGCCCTGGGCGTCGGGAATCCCAGGCTGATTCCCGGCCACCGTAGGTGCGGGCTTGCGGACGGCGAGTAATGGGTAGCACGCTGTCCGGTAAGGACCAAGCCCGGGTCGACGGCGCGTTGTGTTCCCACCCAAAAAAAAAGGCTTCCCACACACGACACCCTGTGCACAATAATATCATCGTGTCACAAAGGCTGCAACAGCTTCTTAAAAAGTGTCTCCCACTTACTGGCGATCGGTCTAAGGAAACGCTAAGTTTGTGGCGAGATGGTGCTAAAAAATTCATCCGCATCGCTGTCGACTGGTAATGTTCCCAAGAGACTGGCAGCATTACCAAGTTGTATGGCAATGCTTATCCGCTGGCCAAGGTACAAACCAGCCCTTGGGTCACGGGAATTTGCAACCAGCCAATTTTTGATGCCATTTTTTAAGTTGTGATGGTGCTTCTTTACCAAACTTATTCGTTCCACCTGCTTAAAATCTCGAACCTGGACACTGCCTTGGCTTCACTGGAAGTTTTTAAATAGACTCCGGACTCAGGAAGGCCGAAGTAAAGAGAACTTGCTAAGGTGGACTTCACAGTTGACACCGCCTTGGATTGTTAATGTGGTGTTGTCCCACAAACAATGGGGCATTTAATATCTTGTCCAGCGTGCCCTGCTATCTGCACGCTAGAGGAGTTGATGGACGCTGCAGAACCTGCCAAGCTCGTAGCCAAGTTGTGGGCTGACTGTATTTGTATAGCTATCGAGATGCTAACGGTAAAAAAAAATCCTGTACATAATAGGTCAGTATTCTTTCAATGTTTGTCGTAAGAGGGATTTTCCGTTGTGCCGTACCGAGTCGAGAAACATTTAATAATAATTATATTTAATAATACCTACTTTAATGGAATTTCCATTACAGTATCATATCGCTACTCTTTATATTACACATTTACCGTCCTCAGAGAATTTCAAAGTAATTACGTTTAATATTAAAGATAATAAATGTAATTACGATGCAATTATCTTTGAAGATAATTTGATATGAACAGAGTAATGTGACTTACTTTAATTTTATAAAACTTAAATTTAGTTAATTAAAAATTGGTTCATTATTTAATGCGTTATGACCTCTATAAGTTACTTTTAACTGCGATGCTGTACAATGGACCGTCAAATCATCTTCATATCAGCTAGAGATGCAACGTCCCGTTTCAAATAAAAGAGCCAATTTCTGAAAACAAGGAGGAGCTATTATTATGTTCTGGGAACCACGTGCTCCCACGGTGATAACATGGGTATCTCTTTGATTCCTGTTTGTATTGGAATTATTTCGTCAAGGTTTAAAGACATATGCCACGTATATATAGTTTTAATCTCTAAATCTGTGATAGAATTGATAGAAGTTTAATAAAAATACATCTTTCTGAAAAGCTCATAAATTACATATTAATAATAAAAAGGAGTTACCCATTTCTATGCAGGTATGTGCGCCTTATTCAGTTAGTCTTGCTAGTATACAGGCTGACTAAAAAAACTCTCTGCCACCTACACTGCCTGTGCTACCCTTAAACATGATATAGTATTTTTAACTCAAAAAGCGACGCGCGCTTTACTTGTGGTTACCAAATGTACAAATACTGTGAATCTGTGTAAGCGTAGGAGCTCTCGGTACCGTCCAAGACAATGGCGAAGTTGGGGTTGTGTGTGTGTGTGTGTGTATTTTAGTGCTGACGCTACTCGTCTTCACGCACTCATTCTTAGCGTGTTTTTACATTTCATTACCACAAGTAAAGCGTACGTCGCTTAGTGAGATAAATATACGGTAACATGACAGCTATTCTTATACCACAACTAACCCGAAACCTCGAAAAATCACAACCACCTATTTGTAAACTCAAAGTAACTAACTTTGAGTTTACATCCCACCGTTCAAAGAACTCTTTTTATTTCCAAGCTTCGCTGTTCTTTTGACCGTACCTGAATGATATAGGTACATCCAGTAAATTGTTTTGTGATTGCACATCGCGGTAATCTATGTTTGTTGCCATTGTTAGGACTAGACGTGAAAATTTGGTGCATACCAATTACTGTTTGCAGCCAATATGATGCGAGCTTATCAACGAGTACCAACGCAGTGGTTAAATAGGGTTAGATAATTGATGGGAATATTAGATCGTTGTTTAATTTAATTCTAGAGAGTGGCTTGTGGGTCAATAATTACAGCTGCACGGTTCGATCGTGGATGGGTGTGACCATCTTTACCTACGTATCAAGACCCCTCCGTCGTTTAGCTGTTGCATGGTACCAACTGTCACTCGTGGATCTTAGACAGTTGTTACGGGGCGTCAGAAGCACGAAAATCTGACAACCAATCGTACCAAAGGGTATCGTATTACCCAGTAATAGGGTTGTGCAAGTCAGATAGGCAGTCTTTCCATGAAAAATACTGGTGTTCAGCTCCATTCGGTTACACTGGAAACTAACCACAACATAGTGGGGAAAAGGCTAGGCAGATGATGTTCGATTCAATTCTAGACAATCGTGAAGGAGTTGGCTGTTTTGGCACCCCCACATTCCGCCAGTTTTTCCATTATGTTACGTATCATCATCGTCATTCACAGCCCGACTTCACCCACTGTTGAGACCTCACTTTTCTTGTGTCAATCACCACGTCAACCTCAATTTGCTTGTAATCGCGATGGCAACAATGTCATCCGGTCGCCTCGCTGCCGGACGATCAACACTTCGTCTTCCATTTTTCGATCTAGAAAAAATGCTAAGATTTTTTTTTTTTTATGGATATAAGCTAAAAAAATCTTTGGTAAATTGGCATTGGGTACAATGAACCAATGAATGTATGAACCCAAACTCCAAGTTGCTACTGCAGATTTCCCCAAAGAAAATCTTTATAACACTCTGCCCGACAATGGACCAACGAAGCACATAATACATTTCAGTACCTAAAGAGCATATTTTAATGCAAAAACTGCCAACTTCCATAACACTACCCACTTATAAAACAAAAAACCTATTCCACGGAGCGATGAGCATGAAAAATATTACATTACGTTGAAAATAAATACATCTAGAAGCTAAAATAGAAATAATGTGCAGCGAATAGATATTTACTGCCGTCCTCCGCTCCTGGTCCGGTTTGTTCTGCTTTTATCCAGTTATATCCGGCTCAATCTGGTTGGGGAATTAAAGTATAACATAGGGTACCAGTTGCTTCTCATACTGGGACTAAGCCTGGATTTGGGAGACGGAGTATTGTTGGATGTTGTGTGGCAATGTATATTATTTTTGTTGTTTTAGCAGTGAATAAAGGTTACGTCTGAGGAAACGTTCTCCATCGTTAGCTGCATCATCGCTTATTAAATGAGCACACCTTTTTCACTATAAATATGTATGTATTTCACTTATTTCATAATGAAAAATACATTTGTGTCGAAATACAGTTGGTACATGTGCAATATTCTTGCACACATACAAACCTGGTATATAGCAACATTTATCAAACTATTTAATTAGGTACCCAACATAATATCAATAGGTACAGACTTCTTGAAGATAATTTTTTCATTTTGAAATTCAAAGAGAACTGACTTAGAAACTAGGCGATGATCCAAATTCGATACTTTACGGTAACTGTAAAATGAGACACTTTTTAAACTTCATAAATACACTGATACAAAATTATTGGAGGTAAATCACATTCATTCAATTCTATAATTAGGATTTAAAAGTCACTAGAAATCTTAATAATGTTTAGAAATCTTGATAGCGAACATCAAGTGAGATAATGGTTAATCGCAGACCTATTCAGTAGTTTTTACTGTTATTTATGAGTATTGATATCTAGAGAAATGAAAATCATTATTACTATAAATTATTAGTACTATAATAATATTACTACCAAATTACGTAATATTAAGTGGCGCAAGCGTAAGTAACAAATATTTTTTGCTAGAGAACCTGGTCTGAATTAATAAATAATTCACATCACTTAATATCCTACACCCTCGGTACTATTCCAAATTGACGAAGACTCGGGACCTTCACTAATCTGTTTACTACGTTAAGTGAATCTTAAAAGAGAAATCTTCGAAAATCGTAAACAACTGGACATTTTCCTCTTTTCCGGTCCGGTTTTTTCCGGTCTTATCCACCTATAGCCGGTTTGCACAAGTTTTATAAAAAAGCTATATAGTGAAAGGATGAAACTGTCAAGCAGAGTGCGTCCCTAATCCCGGCTTAAGGGACTCTGCAAGTCATCAGTTATCATGGCGACCCTTTTTTGAAATGTTAAATAAGGTTTTTATATAAGAATGTATAAAGGACACAACCTTTATGCTAATGTATTTTTGGGTTTTTGAATATTAGTCGGCGGCACGAATATGCTTCATCATACAGATTACCGGGATCTGAAAATAGGGTTATTGCTACACTTTACTCTTAAATAATATAATGATACACAAAAATCTTTCTGCGTCGGTTTTGCATTCTATAATTTCAGTTAGAATAAGATCAACATAATTATGATACGTAAATATAACCGTATGGACGAAGCAAAAGAAATATATAAAGATCGTGGCAGGTAGCATTCTATAGTTTCTGGTTACCCCTATGAGAAGGTAGCGTGATTTTATGTGTTTAGTAGGTAATTAGTTTATGTATGTATTGGAAAATTCTAAAATATTTTTATTATAGAACTGCGACGTAAAATAAACCGACACACATACTTACAAACATGTGCGTATCAAAACTACGATAGCATGCTATAACTGTGCAATTGTTATTTAGAAGCATGTGTTTGAAAACATTGTGAACAGTAGGCATGCCAATGTGTGTGGACTCAGTTACATATACTTAGAGCATATTATTTTAAATATGGGGTCCAAGTATGGGGACAATCTGTAAAAACAAATCAACAATACCTACAATGAAATCAAAATAAAATCATCAAAGTCCTCTTCAATTACAACTACTATATTCCTACAGAAATACTCTACAAAAAAACAAAATTATTTAACCTACAACAACTGTATACGTACCATACATGCATGACTATACGAAATATCCTTAAGACCAACATATACACAAATATTTCATTTACACAAAAGACTCATAGATATAACACCCGTAATCAAGACGACCTAGAAGTACCAAGATTGAGAACTTTGTACGGCAGGAAAACTATACAGTGGGAGGGGGTTCGGCTATACAATAAAATACCTAAAAAACAGAGTGTACAAGCATATCAACATTTAAAAAAGGCCTTGGGAATTACGTATTAGACACATAAGTTTAGTGTATTTTTTTATTTTTGTATAAACACAAGTTTTGCTTGAACTGTTTGGAATTTTATTTAGACTTAAGTACATATTTGCTATATTAAAAAAAACTGAAACTATGATATTCAGTTTCTTGAATGCCTTGAACGTCGTATTGTAAATATAACCTAATGTTAAGTTTTTAAAGTTTCTCTTTATAGGAACCGTAATTTGTTCTTTGAGAAGTAAATGTCTTTATGCCGAAATACTAGTTGTATTAAGCTGATTCCGCTCAATTCAACATAACTGGAAAAAGGCTAGGCAGAATGATGAATATAAAAAGCACGCTAATCTAAATCTGACAAAAATAAGGAGTTTTTCGGTACTTTTTGCGGCAAAATGGTACTAAACCAAATGTAAATAATAATTGCCAAAGATAGATTATTTCTTCATCTTCAAACAAGTTAATTTTTTTCCTAGAAAATGTTGGTTTTTACCATTGTAAAAAATAATAATCCGTTACCTCTTCACACAACATTGACAATAAAGCGTAAAATTGAAGCACGTCAATTCGTAAACGCGACCTTAAGTTAATCATTGGTTATCCGATTATAGATTCTTATAAGAAGCAATTCTTCTCGATCTATACTTACTTAGTAGAAATGTTGAATATAACCATCAACCATTAAAATTAACTAATATTTAAAATGAACTCTGATATTCGATAAACAAAATTAACATAATCGAATAAAAATATCATTTCAACTTCTTAAAAATATTCATTCAGTTACGTGCATTCAATTGTATGCCTTATCTCTCTTACGATAAAACACATTTACTGTTGGGGATATTTTATTCCAAACATACGCAAGTGATATTTTTAACAAATATTTCGGTCGGTTGATTGATTGAATAGGTTAGTTTTGTTTTGTTATTCGAAAAACAAAGCCGTGTCGTTGCGTTGTATTGTTTTCGATTAATGTGAAGATTGTGAAACTGTTTTCACAATTGCTGAGACGAAATAGTGATACTTGAAATCATGATATTCTCACATGTTAAAAATATTCGAATATCTAACCAAAATAAATGCTAGTCAGTCCTAAGCCTGTTCAAGTATAAAGGAAAGTTCATGGAGTTTAACTCAACAATTTCAACATGCATTAGTAGAATATTCAACCACTAACCATGTTGAACTACTTGAATAAAAATATTAACTAATATTTTCAACCAATAAATTTATCGATTTTTTTTTTAACCATTGACTAATAACCAGAGGTCGGAGTAGGTAGATTGATTTAAGGTCGTTGACGTCAAACGTATTATCCTCTAGATAATATGGATATGCCACCAAATACCGGAATTCATATTTATTGTGATAATTGTTCCGGAATTTTGAAATTAGCACATTTATTAAAATAGCACATTTGTGTTTAAGGTGAAAAACGTATTAATAATATCAATCTACGCTACCAGTGTTAGCAAATGGCGAAAGAAATCAGTATTTTATTTGAAAATAGATTCTATTTGGAAATTGTATAATGAGGACTAAAAATAATTTATTTATGTTTTAGTTTACTTAAAAATAATTGTTCATTGAATTCAATCAATTATTCATATAATAAACGATTTTATTAGCCTATCTGTATGTTTTTTTATTTTATTTTATTCCATAATTCCAATTCCGGAACTTTTTCCGGTACTTCCCGCACGTTATTGATAAAATGGCATTTCCATATTATAATATCTTGACGCAAGTATATAAAATCAATCTACCTACTCCGACCTCTGCTAATAACCAATAAACAATTTCAACCGATATTCTCATCTCTACTAGTACTATAAAGAAGTTTGTGCGTCTGTAAAATATGAGATTATCTTCGGAAGTACTGATCTGAATCCGTAAATTATTTAACTAATGGGAGGCTACAGTGACAGTTTTGCCAAGTGTTATAGAATTAAATTACTTATTAGTCTTATAGGCTAGATTGTAATCGATTATTAAAAACCGGGTTCTTTTTAATAAAGGGTTTAAAACAAATTTGAATAAAACACATAATTTCAGAATGACGAAGTCGCGAGCGGAAGGTACTACCTAATAAAGAAATTTATTAAAACAAAGATAAAAAAAGATAATTAGGAATAGGTAGGATATATTTTGCAAGAAATCTTCACTAAATAACGGATACATAACAAATGAACATAATACAATGAGAATTTTTCTTTCCATATCTTACTTTAAATGAGACTGATCTATGATCATCCTACGCTAACAAACACAACAATCATCGTATGTTACAAACAAATCCCTCGAGCCTGCTGCAGATATATCGGTTTATATATCCAAATATTTTCCCGCCATGTTTTATTATTTCCCCGACCAATAGATCACAGAACCGCAGCGGACAGCCATTATATATATCTGGAGTTAGCGCCTCGTCTAACTGGCGTTTGTTTTTATTACACATTTTAACAGGGATTTCTATACTTTTGGAAATTATTTGTGAAGAATTATGCTGTCAATCTCTTTGAATTTTGCCGTTATATTAATGATCGTAGAGATAAAACAGTAAAAATTTTGAAGACTGTAGTCTTGAAAATGACCGACCATCTCCTAGTTGTAACTAGGAGATGGTCGGTCATTTTATTTAATCTTAACGCTAAACCGTGTGCAGAAGGCCCATGTTCTGAAGTCAGATTATCTTTAATAATAATAATCATCTGCCTAGGTTTTTACCGACTATGATGAGGTAAGTTTTCAGTCTAACCGAATGCACCTAAATACCAATATTTTACATGGTGCGACCGCCTATCTGACCTCCACAACCTCGATTTTGCGGTAACACGATACTTGGTAAGAATGTTAGTCAGATTTTCAGACTTCTGACGACCTGTAACGACTGTCAAAAATATGCAAATAACAGCCTTAAGATGCTTTGTTAGGCATGCAGGGGCCTCGGTATGTAAAGATCCACCCATCCACAGACTGATCACGGCAAGCGAAACTACACATTACTAAAAAAACTACACACTACATTCAGGTTTTTCTCGCGATGGCAACAATGGCTGTTATTCTTAGTCACGTATAAAACCAGTCTGTTATTGTCCTATAGGTCTAAATATTAACCAGTCAGAAATTATCCAGTCAGTATCTTAAATGCTGGGCTTACTACCGAAAATCATCATCATTGGCTTCCCCCAAAAGGGGGCTTATACCATAATTGCCACGGTTAGCAAGCGGGTTGGCGATCGCAGTACGGTGGTAAAACGCATATAGAACGCTGCTGCCCATTCTCTAGTAAGTCCCTTAGTCGCCTTCTACGACACCCGCGAAAAGAAATGGGATGGTGCTATTCTTTTACGGCCGACACAATACTGAACCCACTATACTGCTAACTACCCAAAATACGTTAGTCGTAAATTTAACTCGTGAAAGTTTAATTTCAGACTTTTTCCTGTTCATTTCATCTCTTGATACCCTTCCTTTAAGAAGCCTTAAAAGTTAGTGATGGAAGGAACCTCTTAATGTAATGTACCCATCAAAGTAAAGCTGTATTTTGCTACAATTTTATAGTTACACAGTCCCTTCTATTTTCCTCAATATACCTTCCTGTTGTTACATTGTAGCTCCTGTAAGCAAGTCACGTAACTGTCATTGATCTTGAATTTCCTCGAGATGTCTTAACGAGGCATAGATTGTGTACCCTGAGATTCTGAAACTGGAAATTGTATGCAAATGTCAAAGGTGACACCGTTACTGAGGGTAACTGGGAATATTATGCTGGTGTGTATTCCTAACTGAACATAAACGACAGCGTAGCTAGACGGACGTTAGAATGGGTTTGAGATTTTGATTTTGCTCTGGTGTCTTGCATGGTTCAAAATGTTGGGCCACAAAAGGGATGAATGAAATGCAATTGCATGTAGCTGAGATGAGAATGTTAAGAGGGATGTGTGGTTTTACACGAATGGATAGAATAAGAACTGAGCCAAAAGAGGAAGTCTGAAAATGACACCGATAACTAAAAAGTTGTGTGGAAATCGGTCGTCATGGTATGAGCATGTGATACGGAGGAATAAGTAAAATGGTGTGATGAAAATTTTGAGTGTGATTGTCGATAATAAGAGTAGGGGAAGGCCAAAGAAACGATGGATGTGCTGTGTGAATGATAATATGGTTAGAAAGGGTGTGACTACGGAGATGACGAGTAATAGAGAAGCGTGGAAGAAAGAGACATATTGCGCTTACCCCTAAGGAATTGGGATAAAGGCAGGAGAATGATGACTGACATACTAAGGCAGGTACTGGCAGGTACTGGCAGGTACTTTAGGTAGGCATATTGTGCGCATTTATAATTCCTAACTTGACGATATTCCACGTTGTTATTATTATTATCCGTTATATCATTAAAATTACATATAAGTTATATTTTTTAATATTAGAATATAAAAATAAATATATAAAAACATTTAAAAATATAAAAAATAGTAGCCCACCGGTATCGGGAACAGGGTCCAAGCTACCGGTGGTCAGGGCTGCTGAGAGAGGAACTTCCTTACTATACGCGCCGTGTCCAGTAAAACTGCTTTCTGGATCAAGCCCTTGATCCAGCTGCCTAACGAGAGCCTCCTGAGGTGTTGGTCGAGGCTCTTGGCTATAATGCCATTGGCCGTCATGACTATCGGCACAATGACTGCTTTATCCACATCCCACATGTCGACAACCTCGCGTGCCAGGTCAAGATACTTGATCTGCTTGTCATTTTCAGCTTTCACGAGGTTCTCGTCATGTGGGACTGCGATATCAATAATCATTGTGCGACGCTCTAATCGATCTATCACCACTATGTCCGGCTTATTGGCAACTACAGTCCGATCAGTGATGATAGATCGATCCCAATACAGCGTGATAGGGCTATTTTTGAGAACTGGGTCGGGCACATACTATTATTATTATTATTACTAGGGAATGGGCAGCAGCGTTCTCTATGCATTTTACCACCATACTGCGATCGCCAACTCGCCTGCCAAGCGTGGCGATTATGGCAAACCCCCCCCAAATTCGGGGAGGTCTATGTTCAGCAGTGGACGTCTTTCGGCTGAAATCATGATGATGACGATATTATCCATCACGTCCATGAAATATATTGTACATGCACGTTATGACGTTTCAAAACGACTTCATAATGTTTCCATATATTTTACTTCCCAATGTTATCATGATGGGATTGGATTCGATCTGGAATTTCTCAATAGCAGCCCGGAGTCTGGAGTTGTGCCCGATTGATGGCAATAGGCTCACCCCCTATTACAAGGGACTTAAACATAACTGGCGAAATGTAGGTGTAC
The DNA here is from genome assembly GCA_949091785.1 of Polymixis lichenea. NCBI lineage: Eukaryota > Metazoa > Arthropoda > Insecta > Lepidoptera > Noctuidae > Polymixis > Polymixis lichenea. The sequence goes on along the minus strand of OX420948.1, from coordinate 19,547,434 downwards.
TATAAGTACAGCTCTGCCACACCCTTCGGGAAATACAGGCGTGATGTTAGGTAAAAAGAGAAATAAATTACCATAATCACTTCTCGTGGCAGATACGAAAGCAGATATTTTTAATAGCAGACTAGAGAAAGAGGGAGAGAGAGAGAGATGAAGAGCCTTAATAAGAGACTAGCATCGGGCCGGAATTACGTCTGCGTGAAATGCGCTGTCCTCCAACCCACCTCTTCGCATTGCATCACCCAAGCTAGTAGGTAGTTCGATTTTATTGATTTATTTATTTAACCATTTATGTACACACATGTATAAACAGACAAGAAGATTAGAACAGAAAAATAGGTACAGAGGTGATGCTTATTTCTAAAGAAATAAGCAATAACAATCTCTTCCAGCGTACCTGCGATAGGAGAGAAGATAAAGAGATGTGTGTGTGTGTGTGCTGTTTTTTTTTGCTCGCATATAGCCTTCCTCAAGATATAGGCTATCAAATGCTAAAACATTGTTTAAAATCCTCCTGGTAGTTCCAGAGATTATCGCGTTCAAACTAACAAACTCTTTAGCTTTATCATATAATATAATATAAAGTACTAAGTAATATAATATAAAGTATATATTAGAAATAACTCTCTAATTGAATCTCTTCAGTGAATAAATACAAGGCTTATTTCATGCATTGCTCTGAATTACAAGTTCATACGATTATGCCCTCTATAGACTACAAATCGGAAATATATGTATAGTAGCTGTTTATAATTACCGAGTCTACATTCGCCTAGCATACAAAATGTATTGTTTAATTACACATTCTAAATCTGTGGTATTTGCAAAGAAGGAATCTAGGTCGAGCGGTTGAGCTCATCAATTAATTACAGCAGAAAACCTATCGACTAATATTGATTAGGTTAAAAGCGGAGTTCTGTTAAACTTTCTTTATATATATTGTAACTGCTCGTGACATAACATCGCTCCATCAGAATACCAGCGCAGCAACATTTTTTAAATGTCGCAGCATCACGCTGAGGCTCCTTTTGGCTTCATGCAGGGCTTCCTATTTTATTTTTTAATTATTTTTACTTCCAAGACATTTGTTTTTTATAATTTTTGTACATTTGTGTGTTTATTTTAGTACGTGATCTTCCTATGCGAGTCACAATATATATTTTTTCTTTCTTTCGTTTTTTATAAATTAATGATACATAATACCACGTCCGTTTTGAGTTTCGCATAAGGGGAGGAAACGCCCGAGTCTTTCCACTGCGTAGATCGCCCTGAGGACACGGTGGAGCATACGGTGGAAGTCTACCCGACTTGGCCGGAGCACCGCCGTGTCCTCATGGAGGCGGTCGGCAGCGGCGATGTCTCGCGTCCGGCCCTGGTCCAGGCCATGGTACGGAGTGAGAGTGCATGGGTAGCCGTCACCTCCTTCAGCGAAGCAGTGATGCTCGCGAATATGGAGGCGGCGCACGTGAGGGAGAGGCAGTATATGCGTCCTCATGGCCCTAGCCGCCGCAGGAGATGCTCTCGGCGTCGGGAATCCCAGGCTGATTCCCGGCCCCCATAGGTGCGCTCTAGCGGATGGCGAGTAATGGGTAGCTCGCTGTCCGGTAAGGACGAAGCCCGGGTCGATAGCGCGTTGTGTGCCACGTGCGCCTCAAAGAGATGTCAGCACAAACTGGTGGGGTCCGCAAGGGCCGATGCCTGCCAGGGGTGTGGGTTGTTCGAAAGAGATACCGTTGCCCCTAGCACACAGGGAACTGAGGGAACACGGGTGGGTTTTAGTCAGTAAAAGTCTGACACGCCCTCCCGCTCCACCCAGAGCGGGAGAAGTTAATTAATAATTTCCCACCTAACAGAAAAAAAACTGCCTCTGTTCAGGTACTGGTGTACTACCTAAACAAGTACACGCACATTTTGCAGTTGTGTATAAGTTTTATGTAAAAGGGGCGATACATCGGTTTTACAAAAAAAATCAGCTTTTTTGTAAAACTGACGTAAAATTTCTGCGCTAGGGTCTAGAATGATATGCTGAATTCATAAAAACTTATCCTGTATACACGATTTTCTTTCAAAGCCATGATTTATTCGCCGTGCGTATGCACAGTACGTACCAGTACGCACGGTCCGGTCGTCAGTGTTGTGTGGACTATGGATGACTATGGAAGCTTGTTGACGAACACGTTTACGGCGCGGTTTATACGCCGTACCGTAAAGAAACCGTACCGTGTACAAAGGGCCTTGCATACACCTAACTTCTCTGAACCGTCTTCCTCCGTCTTTTTACTGAGACCATTTTTACGACCGTTTTTTACTGCCAAAAAATTTCCTCTTCATACCGACGTTAAAAAAAAATATTATTATGGTGTGTTGCAAGCTTATAAAAGATCGTAATAACTTGGGTAATCTAGAAGGAGGGTGCAGCATCATAAAATATGTGGGAATTTTGTGTGCCAACCTAATCATGTGTTTACAGTCGCGGCTGCAAAAAGGATTGGGTGGTTGGTACATTTTTTTATGCTACATGGTGATTTTATGAGCGAATATGCAAGTAAGGGCTGTGTAGGTAAATATTTTTATTTGACTAGCTTTTGCCAGCGGCTTCGCCCGCGTGGAGGTCGGTGTATTATACATATAAACCTTCCTCTTGAATCACTCTATCTATTAAAAAAATCCGCATCAATCCGTTGCGTAGTTTTAAAGATTTAAGCATACATAGGGATATAGGGACAGAGAAAGCGACTTTGTGATGTGCATGTTGTTTCGTCCACGATCATTTGTTTTCGAGGATCAAAACATGTAATTATATAAGTCCAAAGTCATAATTTATCATAGTTTCACCATAGCACCTCAACCATTAACTTAATCAGTATTTAATGTTCCCATCGCTGGGACGCAGGCCTCCTCTCTTCGAGAGGGAGTGGGCTATAATCCCAGTGCGGATTGGTAGATATCTCATGTCTTCCAATTTTAGGTTCTGGACATGACGGTTTCTTCACGATGGTTTCTTTCACCGTTTTGAGAACAGTGGTGAAGAAATAATTTGCACAAAGTATAGGACCTATCTGGGTTCGTACCTACCCACGACCCACATCTCGTAAGTTGCGGCCGTTACCACAGGACCATCACTACTCAGTCGCATTTAATTTCCACATATTTTAAATATGTGTAAGGAAGGCTTTTTCGGGTTGGACACGTTTGTCGAAAGATCGATGGCTAGTAGAGTAGACGAATCTCAATTCTCAATTCTTTATTGCGTACCAGAATGTATAAAGTTGGTTGGGAATTATATTAGTCACAATTATGGACCCTGTCGGGCACAGCATAGATCAAGTAGGAGAGAGGAGGACGAACAGTGCGTGTTTAATGTGATTAATTCATGTATTTATTTACAGTTAATTAAAACGGTAACACCAATTACATTAACTAACATAGAAACAATATTATAACGTGGCAAATGTTAAGATATACGATTAAATTAAAAACTAACATGGAACAGTGGACTTCCTTGCATACTTTCCCTCGCAGAACACCAGACATATACGCATAATTTTATTCCATTCATCCGCAAACACATCACATTCATGGTGGGCATTTAGCATCTTTAAGGTACGACAGACTGGGGATTCGGCTCTGGCTACAGTTTTACATGGCAGTTGCGCAAACAGATTGATTGGCTCTGACGGTGTCCGATGTATTTGTCGGGCACAAATAATCGCCAGAAAAGGCCAAGGAGCTCTGGGCAGTCAATACGTCCCCGTAATGTCTTACAGGCTACCGTGAGCTGATCAAGACCTCTTCTCACCTCTAGTGAGTTAAAACCCAACGTCCCTAAAAGATAGTTGGTAGGGTACATGTAAGGAAAGAAATTATATAACCTTTGGAACAGGCATCTTAGGAAAGTTTTCTGTACCTTTTCCAGCATCAGTGCTTGAGTCGCGGCATAGGGATGCCAAACACAGGCACTGGACTCCAGTTTGCTTCGAACCAAAGCAGTGTACAACAGCCTAATAATATTTGGATTGTGAAAGTCACAGTGATAAATATTACTAGTTAAGTTGTTAGTAAGTTGTTGTTGTTAGTAAGGTGTTGTTAGTAAGTTGTTTTCCTTTTGGAATCCTGGAAGTAGAGAGCGCCTATCGGCAAGCGTAGTGGGGGAAGCCTCCCACCTAGATGGACCGACGATTCAACCTCGACCGACTGATTTTGACTGCCTCATTAGTCTAGTGGACGTAAGCGCTACTACTGAGCAGGGGGTCCTTGGTTGGATTTCTGGGTCGAGCAAACTGATATTTTGTGTTCTAATTTGGGATTTCTCAGTAACAGCACAAAGCCTGGATTTGAGCCCGGTTGATGGCATAGGCTCGCTTCTTGTTACTCTGAAACATACTCGTAACTGACCAAATCTCGGTGTACGATAGATACATCTCTGCCCAACATTTTGGGGAGTGATTTTATGTTATATTATGTATTTTATGTTACGTTTAAAGTACATCCACACCGAAGTAGCTTTTTGAAAAGCAACATTTTGCAGCATGATAACATTTAGTAACATTTAGTTTCTATAAATTTTGCGGTTTTTACTAGAAATTTTTGTTATCCGTTGTTGTCCAGTAACACTTGTAAACGTTGCTCCACAAGAAGTAACTTTGGTGTGGATGCACCTTATGAAACGCCGACCTCATCTAATTTAAAAAAAAATATGACTGACGTGCAAAAGTGTTTGAACTTACAGAAATAAAATCATTTATCATTTATGTACAAAACGATCAATTATTCCCCAAAAATATTGCATCAAAAAATAATGCGTAAATAAAAAACACACCACAAAAATTTATAATTAAAGATTACCAGGCGCTAGGCCGGAAGGAAATTCAGATTACACCACTAAATCACTTTTTAGAGGCAAACAAAACTACTATTCGTTTGAATATGACATTAATTTTATGGGGAACCAGGTAATTATCGTGGAAACTAAAAGCGTGGCTATATATTCTACCTGGGATACTGGATATAAAACCGGGTCACATTGCGTAATAAAACGGAGTTCTCATTTGTAGTCGCATATGGAATAATGCATAATCAGCGTATACACCGTGACATTTTAGTCGTCTTACAAAGGTGGTCCACTAATTGTATCCATCATAAAAGACCTCTAGGCGCGATTAAAACATTGTAACCAATAATTTAGATTATAGGTATAAAGAAAAATAAATAATGGTTTAGAATTATGAAACACCCTTCATGTTCGCATGGTCATTATTTTATTTCACATGCAACCATATTTGTACGCCTCTTGGCATAACATAGCGGCCTATGACTCTAATTTAAGAACTGTATACACTACCTATGTTACACAAATAAAAATGATTTGATTTGATTTGATTTGATTTGAATGTTTACGTATCAAACGGTAGAAGATACCTTCCTACCATTACATTCCATCATTAATTCAATCTCCATAACAGGGTGTTTCAAACTACGTCAGGCGTCTTAGTGACTGAAGTTTTTTTTTTTTTTATTATTATGCATATTTTCAAAAATATATATCTATTTTTTTAATGATTAGTAGTTATTGGATACATGAAGTGGGCTGCCGTTGTAAGACGACTAAAATGTCACTGTGTATATTCCCACTGTTGAGACACAGGCGTCATCCACCACGCGGGCCCAGTTTGGGTTGGTAGATATCGATGATAGAAGCTCTAAACGTGAAGACCTGTAATTGGCTGTCAGATTATCATACTGTTATATATTACCATTGTATTTAGCTGTAAGTCTTCCATAGTCTTTAAATAAATAAATAAATAAATAAATAAATAAATATCACATGTCTTCGAACTTTTGTTTCTGGGACTATGCCTTGTCCTCACGATGTTTCCCTTCATCGATGTCGGAACAGTAATGATGAAATTATTTACGTAACGTACGAAAGTAACGCGGCTACCTGGGTTCGAAGCCACGACCTCCAACTCGTAAGTTGGGGTCGTCACTGGGCCACCGCGACTCATCATTCACCGTCATCATTTCAGCCAAAAAACGTCCACTGCTGGACATAAGCCTCCCCAATTTAGGGGGTTTGCCATAATCGCCATAGTTGGCAGGCGGGTTGGCGATCGCAGTATGGTGGTAAAATGCATAGAGAACGCTGCCACCCATGCTCTAGTAAGTTCCTTTGTCGCCTCTTACTACACCCACGGGAAGAGATGGGATGGAGCTATTCTTCACGTCCGGCACCACACGGACCCCAGGACTAAGTCACATATAATTTCCATAAATTTAAATTATGTGTGAGGAAGGCTTTTTGGGGCCGATGGCCGGTGGAGCAGACCAGTCCTGGCGTGGAGACTGCGTATAGGTAATAGGTAATAGGTAAAACGGGCTGTTTTCCGCAACTCCACGTCAAGGCGCGTATTTTGCGTATGGGTGGGAGAATGGGTTATTCGATCCACCCCAGCTCCTCGAGAAAGGCCAGCAACGCCTTGGTGTTGCTGACAATCTCACGTAGGGTACCTGGGTTACCGAAGTATTTTGCCCTGTAATTAGCGACCACCGGGCAGTTCAACAGCACATGAGCCGCTGTCTCGTCGTCCTCCATGCAGGCTCTGCACAGCGGACTGTCTGTTACTCCTAAGACAAAGAGGTGTTTGTTAAATGATCCGTGGCCAGTTACGGCTGCTGTAACTGTACGCAACTGTCGTTTAGTTAAACGGAGAACCTGTTTCGTGACGCGAGCATCGAACGCAGGAAGTGCTTCCTTAGCCTGCCTGCACTCACTTAGGTCCAACCATATTTTGTGGTGTTGATCCCTGGTACGTTTCCTTACCAGAGTGCGTAGATACCCGAAGGGGAGTGGCACAATGGGTTCTGGTCCCACTGGTGCCATGCTCGACCCCCTCCTGGCAAGTTCATCGGCTGCATCGTTGCCTAGCGAATTGCTGTGTCCTTTGATCCACTGAATGGTAATGTTGTTGAGGCTACCTACCTCGTTGAGGCGCTGGTGGCACTCGTATATCAGCCCAGAGTCAACTGTGTGACTGTTCAGCGCTTGCAGAACAGCCATGCTGTCCGAGAGTATGCGGATCGAGTGGTCCTTAACTACCCTGGCCATGATGGCAGACGCTGCCAGGGAGATGCCCATGCATTCGGCCTGGAACACTGTGTTATGGGCTCCCAGTGGTGTGGCTATGTGGATGTTGAGGTCCTCCGAGAAGACTCCAGCCCCTGTGCCACTACCTGTTTTTGATCCGTCCGTGAAGATACGCAGCTCTGCGGGGCGCAAGCCTTCGCATCGTCGATCCTCATGCAGCTGGATTCTATATTTTTTATCAAAGATAAATTGTTTGGGCACCCGGTCATTTATTGCCCTCGTAATGGGTAACTCGCTATTGAGTTCCTTAAGTAGCGCGGTGTGTTGTGTGTCTCTTTTACTCCAGAGATTTATAGCCTTTAGACGCGCCGCCGCCATCGTTGCTTCCTGTTGTATGAACAGGTGGAGCGGCGGCAACCCCAGCATGGCCTCGATCGCTGCAGTCGGAGTAGTCCTCATGCAGCCCGTGGTCGCGACGCAGGCTAGTCTTTGCATGCGCTGTAGTTTGTTGGCGGCTGTAGTTAGCTTGGTGCGGGGCCACCAGACCACGGCCCCGTAGGTGATCATGGGGCGGATCACTGCGGTGTACAGCCATAGTATGATTTTGGGTGATAGTCCCCACTTCTTACCTATCATTCTCCTGCACTGCCAGAAGGTGATGCAGGCCCTGTTCAGCTTGTTGTCTAGGTGACTGCTCCAGTTTAGCTTATTGTCCAAAGTGACCCCGAGATACTTGACTTCGTTGGCCAACTGAAGTTCTGTATTGAACAGTTTCGGTAGGCGAAAAGGGCCTAATGCTCGTTTTAGGGTGAACATGACTAGTTCAGTTTTGGTGGGGTTCACTGATAGTTCAAATTCCCTGCACCATCTCTCTACGATACGTAGTGCTTGCTGAGTGAGGTTACAGATCGTTCCCGTTACCTTCCCCGAAACAAGGATTGCAAGGTCGTCCGCATAGCCTATTGTGAAGTAATGGCTGGCGTTGAGTTTGGTGATAAGGTCATTTATCACCAGATTCCATAGAAGGGGGGACAGCACCCCTCCCTGGGGGCAGCCTCTGGCTATCATGGCCAGCTGCTGTTCATCCTCAAGGCGAACCATTCGTTTGCTAAGCATGTTAGTAATCCAGTCCGTTAGTACCTGTTCCACCCCATGCCTGGAGAGGGCGCTACCGATGCTGGAGAAGTTGGTTTTGTCGAAGGCTCCTTCGATGTCTATGAAAGTGCCCAGGCAGGTGCCTTTTTGGTGCATCGCTTCTTCTATCTGGCTGACCACTTGATGAAGAGCAGATTCCGTCGACTTACCTGAGCTGTATGCGTGTTGGTTACCGTGAAGTGGTATGTTTTTAAGTGCGCCATCTCGCAGCTCCCTATCGCATAGCCTTTCCAGCGTTTTCAATAGAAAGGAGGTTAGGCTGATTGGTCGGTGGGATTTGGCGTTAGTATAGTCACTTTTACCTGGCTTTGGAATAAAAATAACTTTCACTTCCCTCCATCCCTTGGGAACGTATCTAAAGGCCAAGCACGCTCTCATTAGAGGCACTAGTCTAATTGCGACCGGGGTTCCCCCCCATTGCAATAAGGCGGGGAACACTCCATCGGGGCCAGCTGCCTTGAAGGGATGGAAGCTTCGGATGGCCCATTGGAGTTTCTCCAGTGTGATCACCCTGTGTGCGTACCGCCAATCGTTTTCTGATGGTGTTTGAATAACGTCTTGCCAGTCAATTACCTGCTCGAAGACACATCCAGGGAAGTGAGTTTCAATTAGGACGCGATTTACTTCTTCAGGCGACGTCGTGAGTGTGTTATCAGGTTTGCGGAGGGTAGTGGGCCCTGACGTATGCCGCTGCGCTAGAACCTTCCTTACCCTGTTGGCTTGCTGGCAGGATTCGATGCCGCCGCAGAATTTACGCCAGCCCGTGGTACTCCTGTATCTGATGCATTTTTTGTAGCGGGATTTGGCTGCATAGTAGCTATCCCAGTCCACGTCCGCACATGTGTTCATGGCTCTATTTAGTGCTTTCCTTACCTTCCCGCGCTTGCGCTCCAGGTCAGCGCCCCACCAAGGTTGTTTACCCGGTGTGCTGCGCGGGGTGGTTTCAGGGCAGGCAGTATGATAGCTGTCTATTATTGAATTGGTTATCTGGCTTACTTGTGCCTCAATCAGTGTTGTGTCCGCAAAAGGCGGCGGACCGGTTGGTGTTGCAAGCTTAAGTTCCAGGCTGCGTGTATAGGTGCCGCGATCCGTGTTGCGCGGGTTGCGACGTGGTGTTACCGGCTGAGCGCAGACCTGTATGTCGAAGCGAATCCACCTGTGATCAGAGCAGGAAGCCTCCTTGGAGACCTGCCACCCCGTGGTGATTTCCGCCGCGCCCTGCGTTGCCAGGGTAAGATCTATGATTGTGCGGCTTCGCCTTGTTACAAATGTCGGTTCGGCACCGGTGTTTAGTAGGGATAGGTTAGTCGAGAATAAATAGTCAACCAAGGCCTTACCCCTTTCGTTCTGTGTGTCCATGCCCCACAGTTGGTGATGAGCATTGGCGTCGGCCCCTACGACGACCTCAAACCCATGACTCTCGCAATAGCTCACGAGACGGGCGAGGTCATGCGGGGGCGGCGCCTCCGCCTCAGGCATGTAGGCCGAGGCAAAGACGATCACCGACTCCACGGCATCGACACGTATTTGCAGCTTAGCTGCAGAGACATCTCTGCAACAGAATTCCGTTAAGAGCTGTGTTTTGAGGTTACCTGTTACATAGATGCACGACCTGGGCTGATCGTGATCAGTGGTGACCAGTAGCTTACCTCCAAGATTGGAAAGTCCCTGTATGTGGCCGGCCCTAATCCACGGCTCCTGGATCAAGGCAATGGCCGTGTGTTGAACCTCCAGCCACTTGCGGAGCTGAGCCGTCGCGGTCTGACTGTGGTGGAGGTTCGCCTGGAGGACTTTACAGTTTGACGAAAGGCACGCCATCGCTGGTCGTCCCCTCGTCGTCTTCCCCCAGTGTTAACCCGGCAAACAGGTCGCCCTCGCCGAAGCCGTCCTCCGTAGGAGACTGCGTATCGGCAAGCGTATTGTGGGACGCGCCCCAGCTAGATGAACCGACGACCTTCAGAAAGTGGCTGTAACTGACTGGATGTGGAAGACGGAGGACAGGGTGTTGTGGCGCAGCCTGGGAGAAGGCTATGACCAGCAATGGACTGTGATAGGGTTATGAGTTAATTGATTGAAAGGGCTTTTTATTTCTTCTCGGTTACTGTCGTAAATGGTTTGAGTGTTGACATTCAATCGATGGAGGAATTAACATCACATAAAACTTGTTTTCTTCTATCTTGTGATCCGGGTGTTTACAGTCAGCTACAAAAATCGATTAATACTGTTACTACTTATACATTTTACTGTTAAAGTTATAATCATAATTATTTGACATATTGCTATTCAGCATTTTGTGTGTATATCGAGTTACTTAAAACTCCTTAAAACAACACTTACTGATTTTTATAAATATTTTGTTTACACAGATTTAAAAAAAACTAAAGTGTTGCTTACCGTACTGCAATCTGTGATCGGGTATTATTTAGTCTCGATGTTAGAATTGAGTAATTTTTAATATTTTACTGCTAAGACTTTTTCAAAAGTAAGGAACTTTTAAAACTCTGAAATTGAATCTCCGAATTCGGTCATTCCATGACCGAGTCTTCCTTTTTCAAAATAATATTGAAAAAATTCTGATAGTTTTTACTGTTTTTAGTTCTTTTGTTTTACTAGAGAACGGGCAGCAGCGTTCACTATGTATTTTAACACCATACTGCGATCGCCAACCCACCTGCCAAGCGTGGCGATTATGGCAAATCCACCCCTTTTGGGGGAGGCTTATGTCTGGCGGACAAAAAACAGGTGGACGTCTTTCGGCTGATATGATGATGGTGAGTTTTTACTGCCAAAGTGATTGCATTACATAATTATGGCAAAACCCTCGTCTCAATGAATATTGTGAAGAAGCAATCTATCGCTTTATTCTACAAAAAATTCGTTTGTGCTTAGGCTTCAGTCATCGTTTACTTTCGATGTTCACTGATATCATGAAATGAAAATGGATAGGATTGAATTTATATTTTTGTGAACTGCAATACACTGTTCTATACCGATATCTAACCGGTTTGATTTCATCCTAGATTAAAAAATAACACGGAAACTCCATTTCAGATAGTCTACTGAAATATTTAACAGTAAAAATTGCATGTAACATACACTGGCCAGACAGAATACGGCGAGGATTTAATAAAGTAGTTTCAAAATTTACAACAAAAAAAAAACCGTTTAAGCAATATTAAAATAAAGTAAAAGAGTATACATGGTGGCAGGCATATTAACGTGCAAACCGTAACCATTAAATACTAAAATCATAACAACATTCTTTGAAAGTTATATGAAATAACATAGCAAATTATCATAGTGTGTCAATTTGATTTGATGTTTTTTTGCACGCAATTTTATTTAAACTAACATAAATATTGTTTTGTATACCTCAACCTTACACAAAGTCTTTTCTTCTGTCTTTGATAAACAATAGAAGCACTAGGAAGTGGTGAAGGGCGGGCTTTTTGGGGGGACTGTCTTATGTAATTTTGACGTTCAAAAAGTGCTGACTCTCAGCCTAGTTTGAATAAATGACTTTTGATTTTGATTTTGATTTTGAATTAATTTTCTTGACCATACTTAGATAAGACAAGAAATAAAGTCATCTTTTCAACTTCAAACGCGTTGTCTATTTGTAAAACAAGCCTTATACATTACAGACCTAAAACATTTTTTATCGTGTACACCCGAAGTTTTATAGTTGGCAATAATTCTAGGCCGAAACGCCCAATTGCGCTAGACTGGCTGCTGGGCGACAGACTAGAAAATATTGTTGTCCGTTATTACGCTTCCGATTTATCTGTAGTTCGCTTGGTTAATTTAACTTCGTGATAGCAGGAGGTTTACCGTGCACTTAGTATCCTAATAACACTACTAATACTATAAATGTGTATTGTAGATGTTTGGATGTTTGTTCCTCAAATACGCAAAAACAACTGGGCGGTTTGCGACGAACTTTGACACACAGTTAGTTTATAACCTGGATTATCACATAGGATAGTTTTTATTGTTATGGTTCTGGAGTGGCGACCGCGTACCGGAAGACGTAAAGTTGGAAGGCCTCCCTCAAGGTGGACCGATGACCTTGTGAGGGCCGCAGGAGTCCGATGGATGCGGGAAGCACAGAACTGGTCGCAATGACGGAGCTTGGGGGAGGCCAATGTCCAGCAGTGGACGTCTTTCGGCTGAAATGATGATGATGATGATACTTTTTATCCCGGTAGTACATTCCCATGGGATAATTTTCGTTTCTGGAAAAAGCTAGTTTGACATAAAGAAAAGTGTTATGTGAAATGTTCAGCGATTTTGAAACTTTTTCTGAGCAACGTCATATCATAAATAAATGGTTGGAGACAATATTGCTCAACTGCTCATACTTTACAACAGACTCCCACCCATACACACTTTCACGTACACACGCAGTGCTCTTACTGACTGACATAAATGAAAAATGATTTTATAGATTTGCACAAAAACTTTTACACATCAATCATATTTTAAAAAGTAGATGAGGTCGGCGTATCCTATCTGACTACTGTGAGACGATAGGCCGAAACAAACTCAGAGGTCACAGTCTCTTTTTAAGTCCAGACATAATCTTAGTCAGATCATGTGATCTTGTATATCAGTGTCTGAAATAGTCTATTGAGAAAAAAACCACACAGATTTGAGAGGAGCTGTCATGTCAGTGTCTGTATTTATCAATTATTGTACAGCTCAACTCAGAACTTAAATAGCTCAACGATTGGACGAACAAAACCAAAGAAAGGACATTTGGGTGTGGAGCTTAAAGGACTCAAACTTCCAGACCAGCATTAGAACTAACTGAAAAAATGAGAAAAAAAAAACAATTACCCTAAAGTTAATGTTACAAGTAGGTAATGTAACAAACTTGTACTTGGAAATTACAATCACTAAAGCTCTCCACAAGAAGTCATACCAAAACTATTGGTGTACCTTATGGCCACCTCTTTTTAAAAGACATGCAAATATTATTTTAATTAATAACTTGAGCATCAAAAACATCGTAAATTCACTCTAATTTATAGAAAAAGTAAGGCATTAAGTCCGCTTTTGTACCATTTTGCGCAAAAAGTTTAAGTAAATAAAAATATAACCACAGTCTTTGTTAGCTAAAAATTGTATCAACGACAACAAAAGGAAACATATTAAAAATACACGTATCTATAGTCAATACGACGATTAATTGGAAACATGACGGAAATTGCGTTTTAAACGTCAAACAGAATTGTGTGCCGCGTTCAAATTCAAAAATGTTATACGAAAATTCAGTGCGAAATCTAAAATCTGATTTGTAACGCTTTCTAGTTTTCGGCGTTCCGTATTGCGGATACTGAAACGGAACGCTTCTGAAATTGAATTTGTTTGTATATCAAGCTACTACTACAAGCTCTGAAATATCATCATCATCATCAATTCAGCTGAAAGACTTCCACTGCTGGACATAGGGTTAGCCCCGCCACTTCAACTGGTTCTGTGCTTTCTGCATCCAGCTAATTCCTGCGGCCTTCACAAGGTCATCGGTCCACCTTGTGGGAGGCCTTCCAACTCTACGTCTTCCGGTACGCAGTCGCCACTCCAGAACCTTTCGGCCCCATCGGCCATCTGTTCTGCGAGCAATGTGCCCTGCCCACTGCTACTTTGAAATATAACTGTAAATAATTGGCTATACAACTAAACAGGAGCTTGTGGCTAAGTTATAAAGTTTCCGAACGGATCGTATTCGATCCGATTCCTTAATTTCACAGTAGCGCGTTGAGTAAATTCCAGACCATGGCATTGTAAGACAGACCTCAGAGGTCTAATACTGTGGTTTGTTTAATTATAAGGACAAAAACTTGTCTTTTTATATAAAATAAAATAAATAATCGATCGATTAGGTTAAGCTACACTTGCCACGATTGGCCGTGGATGGTAGACCATGTTTACATACCAAGACCCTTTGGTGCCTCGGAAAGCACGTCAAGCTGTTGGTCCCGACTGTCTGGACTGTGGATTTGTGACAGTCGTTACGGGTCGTCAGAAGCCCGAAAGTCTGACAACCAAGGGGTGTCGTATTTCCGAATAACTGAGTTGTGGGGGTCAGATAAGATGTCACTTCATGTAAAATACTGGTATTCAGCTGCATCCGGATAGACTGGAAGCCAATCCCTTCATAGTCGGAAAAAGACTAGGCAGATGATGAATTGGCTATACAAAAATAAAACTTCGACCTTTTTGGTGATGTTCTTCAGTAAAGCAAGGTGCGTAGTGCTCGCAACTGGTATGCGTGGATGACCATTGGCCCTAGTGTGTGTTTCATTTAACCATCTCGAACAAACGCATCGAGCGCGTTTGGCGCTCCGATTGGCCCTGGACTGGTGAAGGACCAATCGGAGCGCCGAACACGCTCGATGCGTTTGATCGAGATGGTTAAATGAAACTCACACTAGGGCCACTGACGGATGAACGTAAACGAAGAAAAGGAGTATTTAAGGATCGTTACGTAAGGTACGTAAGGTGGTGTTCTGTATTTTCTGGTAACCCTCGAGGGAAGGAGGCGTGAGTTTATGTACCTATCGAAGAAACTAACATCTGTACACCGTAAGGACTATTATTGCTTGCAGCGCTCAGCCGCTATAGTAAGGCTTGCTAACATATGTGTTCATTGTGTGCACGGAATTTTGTTTTCAAATAGGTCAGATGTAAGTTTCCTCGATATTATATTATATTATTTGTTACTTTGACATTATACGGAACATCAGCCATTCCGTTTCGTGCTTGTGTGTATTTTTATTTCAACTATGTTGTGATGATAAAAATTTCATTCCTGTATTTTTTTCTGGATTGAATTGTGCCGCGATTGGGTTTGGTTTCGATAGACGTGTTAGGTTGAAATAAATATATTTTAGAATAAAAATATTGACTACACGACTTAGGTTTGAATTTAGTAGTTTTTTTTTATACGCCCCGGATCTTTAGGCTAGCTTGCCTACGTACCATTAATGTACCTTCATTAAATTTAAATATGTAAAGTAAATATCCTGATTTAAACTGTCTTTATATTATATCGATCAATAAATATTAAAGTAAAGAGTCATCATCTGCCTCGCCTTTTTCCAACCATGTTAGGGTCAGCTTCTAGTGTAACTGGATGCAGTTGAATACCAGTATATTAAGCGGATCGACTGCCTATCTGACCTCCACAATCCAGTAACAAGGACAGGACTGGTCGTCAGATTATCGGGCTTCTGACAACCCGTAACGACTGTCAAAGATGTACGACGCCCCTGCTAATAAGTCAAGATCCTATTCTTTGTATAAATAAAATCTATCTAATGAAATCATTTTACATTCCTCTCGAGTATTAATGACAGCATTTGTTCTAATAATAATAATAAAAAGTAAAAGATAGTGCGAATAATAATTTAACATTTTGTGCTAAGGAACACTAAACTAACTGCAATGGCGCTCTTAGAAGTCGTAAAATGGAAACCTCTATGTTCTATGTTCTTGGGTTTGGTTTCCACACTTAGTCCTTTAAGTGGACCATTGTACGTGAGGCATGGCGGTCGTAGGTGGTTATTCCAGCCAGCCCACCTCCCTCCAGAAGTTAGCCATATCTCCTGGTCTATTGAGAACATCCGTGTAAAATTTGGGTGCCCCGAGGGTTTCTGTTCTAATCTGGGCTACGCCTGTGCATTCGAAAAGCACATGTGCAACGGTTTCCTCAGCCTCCATGCAGGCCCTGCACAGGGGGCTGTCCGTTATACCTATTGTGTAGAAGAGTTTGTTCAGTGGGTAGTGTCCCGTGATGGTCTCAGTCACTAGACGCAGATCCTTTCTAACCAGGCGTAACAGACGTCTGGTCAGCCTGCCATTCAAAGATGGCATTGTTTCCCTAGACTGCCTGCAGCCCGGTATCGAGACCCACCAGCTCTCTGCTTATGTGTCGTTGTGGTGTTGAAGCTCTGACCTCCACAATCCAGTTACTATGTACTGGGTGGTGGACGTCAGATACAAGACCGGACTGGTCATCAGATTATCGGGCTTCTGACGACCCGTAACGACTGTCAAAGATGTACGACGACCCTGCTAATAACTAAAGATCCTATTCTTTGTATAACCTACAATAGAAGCGTTATATATTTTGATCCCAGCTTTTCGCTTATTTCGACCCAGTAAATAAAATCAGCCTCCAAACAAACTTAACATCCTTTTATTCCTATAATTTCCACCGCTACTCGTTCAGGAACACGTAAGTCTTCACGGCTGACTGACTGCCAGCTTAGACTGACGACTCGATTGCAAGGAAGTCGTCCAGAAGAGTCCTAATACGGATGTTACTAAGAAATATTGTATTGTGTGAGTTTATTTTATAGATGAGCCTAGATTTGTTGGTAGTTGTTCAGGAGTGAAACAGAATTTGGTTGACTTGTGTTACGGGGAGTTTTACAGCGTTTCGTTCACGTTGGTATAATTTAATTCATCATTATCATCGTTCAAGGGAAAAAAATCTACTGTTGGAGATAAGATCGCCGCAAAGAGCGGTGTTGGGCTTTCAATTCTAGAGGTTTGCTGTATTACTGTACCTTGATATTTCCTTTATACATGTAGGCGCTGCCGCTTTTCTAGACTATCAAACGACTTCTTATACAAATGTCAATGTCAAAAACGAACACCGAGGACTGGGGAGGCAGCCATCTTGCGAAAAGGAACGGTTGACTTTGAATTGCGGTGAAGGCGCATGCAACCAAGTTCTCGGTGGCGGTTATGCATAGTTAAATATTATAATATGATTTAATACTAAGTTAACCCAAGGAATTATTTATGATGTACCACAACATAAAATTGATCTCAATAAAATAAATTTAGTTAGTGAATGTTAATGATATGATTATTTAAAAATTGTTGAATGCAAATAAATTCCTTATTTTTTTATTTTTAGAATTATCGTTTATACTTTTTGCTGTGCCCAACAGGGTCCGGAATTGTACCTTAGCTTTAAGCCAATTGTAAGACCTTTCAACATTATGGAATGCGAGTAAAGATATGAATATGAATATATGTTCGATTGAATTATTGAGAATTATAAGTGAAGTAATTGTAACAGGTGTTATTTTATTGAAATACTGTCTTCCTACCCGATAATCCACGCCTACCTGAACATAGAGGACAGATTAGATGATACTTGAACCACTTCAAACATATGTATCTATTTATATTTAAACTTACATAGATAAACACCTTCTCATGGGTTTAGGCAGAAACTACAGAATGCCACAACCTAACGATCATTACCTACATACTCCTTTTGCCTCGTTTAAAATCATACATCTGGTTATACATGCAAGCCGGTTGCAAGCAATACGCATCTGAGCTTTCTGAAGCACATAAGTAATAATTCCATTCTAGGCCGTTTCCTATACTTCAGCCTAGAAATATAAGTTTACAAAGACGGAAAGGATAAAAATATTTAGCTTATAAGCACGAAAATTTGCTGACTTTATTAATAGAAGTAGCAGTAGAGAGTACTACCCATCATTCAAACATAATCCCTTCTACGGCACCCACAAAAATATCCACCTTTACTATCAAAAAATGAACAGAACCATCAAACCAGAATCTGATTCAAAATTTCATCAGGTATCCATTCAGTAAGCGAAGCACGGACCACCTGTACGTCTTGCCACGCCTTATGTAAATGTAGGAGGTTCCTAACATTGTGTTTTAACTCCCTTGACTGTTCCCACTTCATTTGTTAACGTTTTTCTAAGGCTAACACAATGTCTTGTTGGTTAGGGGGCAACCAAACTTAACACTAATATGACTGTATTAACATAATTAGGAAAACTATATTATATCATCCTGGTGTAATTTAGGGACGGTCACTGGGGTAACCGACCTAAATACTAATGTTAATAAAATTAGGAAAAAACTCAATTTTTCTCAGTTTCAGGTAATTTAGTCAGTTATTGAGAGCCGGTGAATTGGAGGACTTGAAGTCAGTCAAAGAGAAATTGATAATTTCAATTGCACCATTACTGAGTACTTCTGAATCTCATTAAAAAAGAACAGAAGAACTGAATCCAGTTGCCCTGTCCCTTCGAAAAGGTAGTTTCGTATGAAGAAGAAGGGGTAAAAAACTCTATAGTTACATACACATTACACACATAAACTCGGTGTGAGTTTATGTATTGTAATAAGTATGTAACAATGGAGTTTCTTAATTGATCATGATTTTGCGATATTTTGTTTACATTAATTAGATTATCATGTGAAGATGAAACCTAGAAAACTATTCTACAATAGGCGGGCATGAGGGTTGAGATTATTCTTGGTTTGTAATTATATCGTTTTTTAGGGAAAATATGATTATTATCAGCCATAATTATGTTGTACCAACGACCTAGCTACTTGTCCCGAAAATAATAATTATACTTACTACCGAGCAATCTGAACACACGCCCATTTCCCATGAGACAGACCAAAATTACAGAACTCCACGTGCTCCTGTAGGAGCTCCTTTTGCTATGCTCACGTTATGTTATATAACACACCAGTTACTGGGTGCCTGGTAACTAATGGATATTTAACCTTAAAATGGCTTATATAAAGAGAAAAATACGTTCAAAATATTATTATTTTCGGTGTGAGTAGTAACTATACCTACGCTACGTCAAAGTCGTCAAAAGCGTCTTCCCAAGCAGTATCGTTTTACCCAATAACTGGATTGTGGAGGTCAGTTGGGCAGTCGCTCCATGAACAATACTGAATTTCAGCTCCATCCGGTTAGACTAGAATCTGATCTCAACTCAGTTGTAAAACGGCTGACAATAATGAACTTTACTCTGATTTTTCTATTCTATTTTTGTTATTGTTTTATTAAGGCAAGCAAAGCCGATGTCGATTATTCTGCCAATGTCTAAAATGAATTTTAAAAGCATTATTTTATTTTTTTAAAAGCAGAATTATTACAAAAAAAAAAAATAGGAACGATAATAATCTTCGATGATATAGTTGGGCTTAACTGTTAATCTTGTGGGGTTAAAGAAAGAATAAATTACATACTTATAATAAACTTGTTAGAACATTAAAAATACATTGTATACAGATAAACACAGATTGGGGAAGTAAATCATAATTTTAAATTATTGTGACGGATGAAAATCATCAAAATTTGCTAGACCAAAATGACATATGTTATTTTCGCTTGATTGTCACGTTGATAAAAGAAAATCCATCACAGCTGTCATTTAAGTATAGTTAATAAAAAATAATAGTATACGAGTATTCGTACGGACCTATAAATAGAGCATACTATACCGAGTGTAACAGAAACCCTATTGCTATCCCTAAGCACTAAAGATAACAGCTGGTATAGAATCACTATACATAGTTTCAGCTCAAAATAAAATACTCTAAGAATTTATACCAAATTTTTTATTCATATTTTTCTTATGTTTCTTAAATTCAAATCATAACAAACGTATCAACGCACTACGTAGGTCAATAACTTTCCACGTTACTTGCCAATATCACGATAAATCTCTTCCAAGTG
This sequence comes from Polymixis lichenea, assembly GCA_949091785.1. Taxonomy (NCBI): domain Eukaryota; kingdom Metazoa; phylum Arthropoda; class Insecta; order Lepidoptera; family Noctuidae; genus Polymixis; species Polymixis lichenea. The sequence goes on along the minus strand of OX420948.1, from coordinate 19,527,653 downwards.
ATGTTTGATTCAATATGTTCTGGTATCAATGTATTAAAAAGTGTCATAACTTTCGAACATGTAGAGATAGGATTAAAAAATCCCTTCCAATATCGTTTGATATCATCCAAAAAAGCCGAGCCCTTGATATGTATGTACCCTTTCCGTTACACGTTGTATACATGTGCACGCTGGCAAGTACTATTACAGTTAACTCCATGTATAGATTCAAATGGTATTGTTCGTGTGGATGGTGGTTTGGAAAACTCAAATTATAATTTTGATAAGAAACACCCTTTAAAACTAGATTCAAAACATCATTTAACCAAGTTAATAATGGTTAATGAACGTACACGTTTGTTCCACGCAAGTCAACAGCTACTGTTAGCAGCAGTGCGTGATAAGTACTGGCCTATTGGAGGAAGATGCTTAGCACGGCAAGTAGTTAGACAGTGTATTATTTGCGTTCGTCTGCGAGCGAATACGATGCAACCAATAATGGGTCATTTACCTGAAGCGCGTACTAATGCTTGTTTCCCTTTTTACTCGTGTGGAGCTGACTTTGCTGGACCTTTCAGGGTTTCTTTTTTTTTTGGGTGGGAAATCATCAAATAACTTCTCCCGCTCTGGATGGGGAGGGGGAGGGCGTGTCAGACTTTTACTGACTAAAACCCACCCGTGTTCCCTCAGTTGCCTGTGTACCAGGGCAGCGGTATCTCTTTCGAACAACCCGCACCCCTGGCAGGCATCGGCCCTTGCGGGCCCCATCAGTTGCTGCTTACATCTCTTTGAGGTGCGCGTGGAACACAACGCGCCGTTACCCGGGCTTGGTCCTTACCGGACAGCGAGCTACCCATTACTCGCCGTCCGCAAGCCCGTGCCTACGGTGGCCGGGAATCAGCCTGGGATTCCCGATGCCCAGGGCATCTCCTGTGAAGGCCACGGCCGTGACGGCGCATGTACTGCATCTCCCTCACGTGCGCCGCCTCCCTCTTTGCGAGCCTCACTGCTTCGTTGAAGGAGGCGACTGCTAGCCATGCACTCTCGCTCCGTACCATGGCCTGGACCTCCACCGTGTGCTCCACCGTGTCCTCAGGGCGATCCTCGCAATGGAAAGACCTTTTAGGGTTAGAAACCGTAAAGGTCGTGGTAACCGAGTAAGTAAATGTTACCTATGTTTATTTGTATGCCTAGTACAAGGCAGTACATTTGGAACTTGTGAGTGAACATAGTCCTCAAGCTTTTATTTTATGCCTAAGACGATTCGTGACACGCAGAGCAAAGTGTCATGAGATCTTTTGAATTAATGGACATGAAAGAAGAGAAATGCTTCGGTTTGTGCACGGTTGATGGCAATAAGCTACCTTCTCCCTATTACAATAACTGGCGAAATATAGGTGTAGGTACATACACCTCTGCATAACCCTCTAGAGAAAGCATTCGTGATGTGTTATGCTCTTATTATAAATAACAAAAAACTGATGAAATACATTTATTTGTGGTCTTGGTGTAGGTACATGAATTTTACAAAATAAAGTGAACAATATGTCGGCTTTAAAAATTTATTTATAAATATTATTAATAAATAACCTTAATTTATTTATTAAGGTTATTTATTAATTACTTACCAGGCAGGAAGAACTTTTATGATTTTTTTGGAATTGTATCCCTAAGGCCACGACCACACTGACAGGTGGCGTGCTTAGCGCCTCTAGATCCTAGCGATTCATCTTGCGAGTAGCGAACTAGAATTTTCGCAACCGGCCACTCTGCGCGCTTGGTACCTTCGCTAATTGCCTAGCGTGTATGGAAGTAAACAAACACGATGTTAAGTCAGTGGGCTCCAAGCGCTAAGCAATGCACCTGTCAGTGCCTGCTGTCATCTGTTTTGGTTTCAATGGACACTTTCTACCTTTAAATCTCATATAAAAAAAAAAATTAAATAAAACACAAATTTCCATCTAAAAGATTTAAATTGACAGATGATACAGATACACATCGAGCGCGTCCTCAAGGCGAAATAAATCATGATTATTCAAACGTAATGCAGACTTCGAATCAATCATACTATTGAAGATATAAATGATCGATCCCTCATATCTCTGTTTGTGTTCAGTGTGCGAGTTTATAGCCGACTAGTTCTGTATCTATGATTAGGGTCTGTTCACTCGTATCACAGTTGCAACCACACTATTGTCCGACAATATGATATAGAATGTGAGACCATTGCACAAATTCCTCTAGAAGGCGCTGCCCAAACGTAGGACACTGTAAAACGTTTTGTCAAGCATAAAAAAGTGAGTGTACCGTCTCAAATGTTCAACTAAAAGACTTACCTATTTTAACACAGCTTATCTTATAAAAATACTTCATAAAACGATAATAGTATCATGATAAAACAATCGTAAAACAGATTTTAAAAAATGTTGAGCATAATGCATCATATTGTTTCTAATTATTATACATTTAGTAATTATTATAAAGGGAATTCAATCAATCATATTATACGACAACTTGCAGATTGCTGATAGTTGATTCTTGTTTGCATTCCGTCATTCATGTCTATTTCTGTATTTTTTGTTACAATTTCAACAAATTAATTTTTATAATTTTTAAAATGTTAAATTCACTGATTTCATTGCATGTATTATTATTGATTTTCTTGATTTTATATTTGTTAATTTTTTACTAATTTAGTTGATTTTATCATAGTTATTTTATATTTATTGGTAACTTTTTGATATTATAATTATTAACTGATTTTATTTTATTGTTTTTTCCGCTCTTTAACTAACTGGGTTTAATTAGGCAAACCATGTAAGTGCTGTGCACACCTTTAAGTGCCAGATTGCGGTGGTAAGTGCCCTCTTTGAGGAGTGGTTTGAGAGGCAGCACGCCGTCCTCACCTTCCGCCTGACACAGGTCCTCGCCGGACACGGCTGTTTCGGGAGGTTCTTGTTTCGCATGAGGTGGGAGGAAATGCCCGGGTGTTTCCATTGCGAAGATCGCCTTGAGGACACGGTGGAGCATACGGTGGAGGTTTGCCCGGCTTGGGCGGAGCACCGCCGTGTCCACATGGAGGCGATCGGCGGCGGCGATCTCTCGGCCCTGGTCCAGGCCATAGTACGGTGCGAGAGTGCATGGCTAGCAGTTGCCTCCTTCAGCGAAGCAGTTATGCTCGCAAAGAGGGAGGCAGCGCACGTGAGGGAGATGCAGTATATGCGCCCTCACAGCCGTGGCCTTCGCAGGAGACGCCCTGGGTGTCGGGAATCCCAGGCTGATTCCCGGCCACCGTAGGCACGGGCTTGCGGACGGCGAGTAATGGGTAGCTCACTGTCCGGTAAAGACCAAGCCCAGGTCGAAGGCGCGTTGTGTTTCACGCGCGCTTCAAAGAGATGTCAGCAGCAACTGATGGGGCCCGCAAGGGCCAATGCCTGCCAGGGGTGCGGGTTGTTCGAAAGAGATACCGTGGCCTCTGGCACACAGGCAACTGAGGGAGGACGGGTGGGTTTTAGTCAGTAAAAGTCTGACACGCCTTCCCGCTCCACCCAGAGCGGGAGAAGTTATTTGATGATTTCCCACCCAAAAAAATAACCACACACACTTATGTATTTCTTCGCTGTGATATGATGTGGTTTCAGACCGTCCGCACAGACCCTAAGAGCCCATTTAACCACGTGAACTGCATTGGTGTGTAGTCCTTTGTCAGCGAAACAGTGACCGTTTGAGCTTGTGATTTATGTATCTGTGTACGTAAACACAAGCAGAGTTATGCTGTGACTAGATCATGCAGTTCTGTGTCAATTGCACATGAGAAGGGATCATTTGAATAGCGTTTAGTTACTGTAGTCTATCCGTTAGTTAACCTGTTTAGGTCCACTTGCACAATTAGTGAGGTTAAATGAGGAAATGTAGTGTTTGTTACGTTGGCGTTAAGTAATTAACATTTTTACTCTTATTACGCGTTGTTCCACGAAAAAAGGAACACCAGCACCCTATTTGCGTAACACACCGTCAGCCATAATCTGAATCATTTTAAAATATATTGCTAACTAGCTTTTGTCCGCGACTTCGTCCGCGTAGAAGTCGAAAATAGTTCTATAATAGGATTTTGAATAGGTTTTTTATGTTATTAATTTTGTTATAACATATAAATGTTTATGTTAAAATGTAAGCGCTTTCTAGCTGACACAACTATGTTAGGTGTACTCCTACCGAGTTATGACACCCTGGTACTTCGAAGGCACAAAGCGTTTTCGATTTGACACAGCTACCAAGTATGTTAGGTGTGCCCCTACCGAGTTATGACAGCCTAGTACTTCGACTGTATAAAGCGTTTTCTAGCTGATACAATTACCTAGATTAGGTGTGTTGCTACCGAGTTATGACAACCTGGTACTTCGAAGGCATACATCATTTTTAAATATATTGCTAATTCATTGATTCATATGTTCGAAACATACACAGCTTAATAATAATGTTAATAACGCAGTGAATGTTGTTTATCTGTCAAGATGCACCCCGCTGGTAACTGTTAAAACTGCGAAATGTGTGTCTAGGCAGGGGTAGAAATGTAATACTTAGAAGGATAGGTAGAATAAATCAAAAACCAAGAGCGATTTTGATTAAGTTTGAGTTAAGACCTATTTCTAACTAGCTTCTACCTGCGCCTCGTCCGCGTGATTTTTCTTGATTTAACATAAAATATATCTCACGACACTTGGCAATACTGTAGCTCCCTAATTGTGACAGAATTTTCGTAATCGTATCTGTTTATCAAACCCTACATACAAACGAACGAATAACTCTTTTATTATTATTAGTGAAGTATACATGGACAAATTTATGCACAAAACACTTTCTTTGTTGCTTATTTATTCTGTGAATTATTCAACAATATTTCAAAATGGCGAATTCAGTTATCCGCATAGCATTACTTCATCATATTGTTGATGAACGAATTCGATAACGTTTTTGTTCGTTGCAATAATCAGTGGTATTTCTTTTAACGAAATAATGTACTGAATTCTGTTACAAATAATGTAGGTATTTTTTCTTTAACTTATTATTTATTACTTAAAACTAAACCCTCTTATTACAAAACAAGGTTTCTTTTAAAGTATGGTTTAAGCCGTATTATGGACATTTCATACCAATGTAAAAAAATGACCGTTATGTGATTTGAAAATCAATTTCGAATTCCCTGACTTTTGAAAACTTTTTCTTACGTTGTCTTTTATAACTCTTACAACTTAATAAAAATATAACTCCATACGCGTATTAACTCCCAAATCACTTTATTAATAAAAAATCACTAAGCAAATTTAAAAAACATTTATACGAAAAAAATGCAAAAATTGGGCAAAAACGTGCCCTCAGAAACGTATCATTCACGGCTCGTCGCTACTAAAAGTGCGTTGTCACGGATGCATTAAAAAAATAAACTTTATTGCTCGAACTTTTTTTACGGAAGGGCATGGGGCTGTCATATTTTCGAGTTTACCACCAACTTTAATGGTACTAAAAGGATGACTGGGTCAGAGCACAGATTAAGGAGTAATACTTTATTAGATGCGACACTGCCACTCTGGATGTATTCTAAATACCTGCCTACACTGCCCTCCCATACCTACGTACTAACACTAATTTGAAAACATCGTAAAAGCCAATTATTGACGTGAATACATCTTTAAATCTGCTACCATACGGGCCCAATGCAAATGATAACAAAATCAGCGGATACAGTTTGGCGTTGTAGTTTCGAATCTATCTTCTATATCCAAAATTAAATTTTATAATCCGCGCGCGATGAGAATACGATGGAACCTTGTCAAAGTCAATCGAAAATGACAGTAAAATATTGTGTAATTATTTAACATCATTCATCGATATCTGTCATTTTCGATTTACTTTGACAAGGTTCCATCCCATTCTCATCGCGTGCGAATTATACCACTGGTTTTTTAAAAGAGTAACCATGGAGTTTCTTGCCGGCTCTTCTCTATAGGCAACGACCAGTAATATCCGTGCACCTGGTATCTGACGTTTCATATTTGGCCATGTAAGTTTACGTGAAATAAAATATTTAGTCATTTTTCAGTTTTGGACAAGTAGAAGACGTTAACGAAGTTAACAGGGCGCAAGGCGTTATTTACGCGCCGTCGACGCGTGGTTTACGCGCTGCAGATGCAACGCGTGCTGCTTTTTCAAGGCAGAAAACGTACCATTGACGTGCACTACACAGAAGGCGTTTATAAAAACGCGCTGTGCATAGACCGTTTTTTTTTGGGTGGGAAATCATCAAATTCTTCTCCCACTCTGGGTGGAGCTGGAGGGCGTGTCAGACTTTTACTGACTAAAACCCGCCCGTGTTCCCTCAGTTGCCTGTGTGCCAGGGGCCGCGGTATCTCTTTCGAACAACCCGCACCCCTGGTAGGCATCGGCCCTTGCGGGCCCCATCAGTTGGTGCTGACATCTCTTTGAGGCGCGCGTGGAACACAACGCGCCGTCTACCCAGGCTTGGTCCTTCCTGGACGGCGAGCTACCCATTACTCGCCGTCCGCGTGCATAGACCGTTAGGGGTAAAATCCGTCACTTGGGTCTTACCCAACTTAACCACACCTAATTCATTCTTTGATCGGTGTTCATTAAAAAAAACACGACTACTGAAAAATCATGCTCTAAAAAGTATGAGACTAGAAAATATTCTCATCTGAACGCCGTGGGTGGTGGTGGTGCCACTTTGGCCTAAAGCTTATGATCGCTGACTACTGTTACAATGTATTTTTTTTGTTTGGGTAGGTTTTTTCTTGTTTCATGCTTTTAAGAGCGAGTTTTCTTCAGAAATGGGGTCTTAGTTTTTCAACTGAATTTTTATTTACATTCATTTGTGGTTTGATCACAACATAATTATTTTAAACTAGCTTCCACCCGTGGCTTTGCACGCGTGGAATTCAGAAATTATCCCGCGGGAACGTACTACCGGGGTAAAAAGTAACCTATGTGTTAATCTAAGTTATACACCTAACTGTGTGCCAAATTTCATCCAAATCCATTCAGTAGTTTTTTCGTGAAAGAGTAACAAACATCCATACATCCATACATACATACTTTTGCGTTTATAATATTAGTAAGGATTTGAATGTGCTAATTAGGCCTTTTAATTTGACTTTATGTCTGTTTTTAATTAAATGTGACGTCACATTACTAATAACCAGCAGACGATCGAAACGTTTCACACGATACCTCATTTACAAAATTATGGTGAGTAGTTCAGAATTTATGAGGGAACAGATGAACATACACATACAGATCCACATACATACCGGTCAAAATCAAAACCCTCCTATTTGCTTTGCCGTAGCGATCTATGTAATCAAACGACTGAAGATCCAAGCAGCCTACCATACATAAAGTTACTCGACTTTCTCGTCTATACGATTTTCTTATTCTTTGGCCAGAATTTAAAACTTGATACACTTTTACGCAAAAAGATCGTGATAACAAACCATTGACGGTGTTCTTCGTAAGTTAGTTTTACGGTTGGTTGATTTTTCATTACAGAGTGATCAAATATTATGTTAGAAATACAGCTTTTTAAAATGCAAGAGGGGTTAGTAATGCCTGAAGGAAAATTATATTGAATTTTAATTTAGTTTATTAGGTATTCCATTTATGATTCGTAAATTAATGGTAGTTTGTTAGGGGATAGATGACTAATTGATAAGGTACTGAGCCATACGTCATGTTCGTGAACGGGCGCCGCCAGTAGGGACTGGTCATCTCTTAGCTCGGCTTATTTTAATTTCTGAATTGTTATTTTGTTTTTGTTTTAATTACGGACGCTTTAATGTGCACGTCTTTTTACATCGTTATCACATTGATAATTTCAACATAATGATGTAACCAACTTTTTGTAACAATACCATGATTTTAAAAGAGTGTCCATGGAGTTTCTTGCCCGTTCTTCTCCATAGGTACCTACGCTTTGGAATGGGCAATTAGCTTCATCTTTGTAACTCACTGACCTTGACAATTCAAAAGTGCCTGTAATTGGTTTATTTGAAATAAATGCTTTGAGTTTGAGGTATTCAAGTTAAGCGTATTTTTCATTCTCCTGTCTGATAAGTAAGTCGAAATGTGTCGTGTTTTAAATTAATGAAATTACTTCGCAAAATATGTTATCAACATTATACACCGAAAAATTTTAATGGTTGTTTTCCTGAGGCAGAACAACTTGCCATAAGGAGTACTTTCGAAGCATAGAGTAAAAGTAAAAAAATAAAGATCGTTTTTTGTTTTAAAATAATTAAAAAAATATTTATCAACTCGATAAAACACTACTCAATAGTAACACTAGAGGTAACTTGTAGGTACTACTCGAATCGCAAGCACCGCCGACAAAGGGAACAGCGATGCATAAATGTTCAAAGCAAAATAAACTCTCGCAAGTGGTGATTTTTCGCAATGGTTAACCTGCCATTTTTTGTTTCTAATATTTTATTTGTTTATAAAACGATTGTATTACCAAGACAAAACCATTTCGCTGGGGAAAAACAACCATTAAAATTTCACGGTGTATAAAAAATATACTTTCGATATTATCATAATATTTTATACACAGACTCGCTGGCCTAGTGGTCGCAAACGTTATGATGGCTGAACATGAGGTGCTGTATTCGATTCCCGGGTTTGGCAAAGTATTATTGGAATGTTCCATCTGGAGTTTCTGTGAGAAATTCAGTCTCGATTTTTGCCTGGATTATCGGCAATAGCCTCCTTTTACATGGCACTTGAACCTAACTGGCGAAATATGGATTTACTATAGGCACAACTCTGCCTAACCCTTCGTCCAATAAAGGCGAGATGTTATGTTAGGTAATTGGTCGCTGTGATTAACTAAAGATAACGTTTGTGTTCTTTCACCAGAATTCTCTTCTTATGAGTTACTTCATATCATTGTTTATTTTATTTGACTGTATAAACAATTTTTTTTTCAATTTTTTTACTAATTATATCGTCGACCGTAGGTTCAATTGGGGTAAGAGACAAAATACGATTTTTCAGGAGAGGCCGCCAAAGTTTTTTTTTTTGACTAAATCGACCATAACTTTTTTTGTTATGATCCTTTTTCGGATCTGATTACACACATAATCTTGTATTTTGGTGCTCTACCTGTGTAACGTTTATTTAAATAAGTTAGCTATTTAAGAAAATAGACGTGCCTTACACCAACGTATTTTGTTAGTAATGTCCCTTACTGACTATGTATCTTGTAGTCCCGTCCCTTACATTAAATTGACCTCTACGTTGGATTCAATCTATTAATGAAAAAGTAGTGTAAAGGACTTGTTGATAAAATGTATGACAAAAATACAGTGTAAAGTGATTGGTGACAGAAAATGAAGTACACTTTTGACGTACGGATTTCTTAAATTTGGAAATTGTTATAAAAATCATGTAAGAGACATGGTTCTAATACATTTTGTATTAGAACCGTGTGTGTAGTTTTTTGTGTGTTGCTTTCATGCAATGTTTGTACCTACATTGTAATAGCCAATTTCTATTAGTTGGAATAAAACAATTTTTATTTCATTTCAAAATCGTAATAGGACATTACGATTTTGTCCAGTGTAAGCATCGCATCAAGTATGACAATGCAATTGGGGTAAGGGACAACTATGTCAAAACTCGTGCGATCCATTTAAAGTATGGATGATATTTATTTTTTGAGAAAACAAAGGCATTCGTGTAAGGCCAGTTTTATTATGGTTTCTTCAAAAATAAACCATGTAATGATAATGCGTTGACTGGGAAGACCCTTACCTTATTTGAAGTGGATTGGCGGCGGTAAATACACCATTTCAAGTTGCTATATTGCATAGTTTTTCAGATACATTGTTATTATGGGGCTGATTCGAGTACGTTTCCGTGGGATAATTTTCAACCTCCACGTAGGCGAAGCCGCTGGCAAAAGCTAGTATTTTATATACGGCACGTTCGGATAATTTTGGGAAGTTCAAATAGAACGTCCCAAAATTAAACAAAAGAACATTATAACTGTAACAAACGGCGTTCCAATAGCTCAAACACCTGGAAGTATTTACGTAAGTATTTCTCATATCTGCTTAATTCAAAATGACAAAATATTCTACAAGAGTCTGTAGACTTTCAGAACTTTCAGGACAAACATGTTTAAGTATTTAAACTTTGTTATGAAAATTCGTGAAGTTCACTGTGAAACACATGTGATTTTGGAGGAGGGTAGGGACACGTGTAATTCGTATATCACGTTAATTTTCTGGGATTTTCCAGCAACATCTGCATAGACTTTTTCCCAACTATGTCGGGGTCGGCTTCTAATCTAACCGGATGCAGCTGTATTAGTATACATTATTTTACATACAGCAACTGCTTATCTGACCTCCACAACCAATTTACTGGGTAACACGATAACCCTTCGTAAGACTTGTGGTCAGACCCGAAACGATCGTCAAAGATCCACCATTGTTCCATGATACTAATATTGAATCTAAATTTTTGATTGAAACTGAACTAATTTCAAATCTGTATTCATGGGGAAACTGTTATTTTCCTCTGAGGACAAAGTCAAAAGAAAGTAATTCATCATCTGCCTAGCCTTTTCCCAACTACGTTGGGGTCAGCTTCCAGTCTAACCGGATGCAGCTGAATACCAGTATTTTACATGGAGCGACTGCTTATCTGACCTCCACAACCCAGTTACTGGGTAATATACGATACCCCTTGGAAAGACTGGTTGTCAGACTTTCGGGCTTCTGACGACCCGTAACGACTGTCAAAGATCTACAAATGACAGCCGGGACCAACGGCTTAACGTGCTTTCCGAGGCACGGAGAGGTCTTGGTATGTTAAGATGGTCACCCATCCACGGACCAACCGCGGCAAGCTTAGCTTAACTTGATCGATCGATCCGTACGGCTAATATTACTTAGCCACAAGCCCCTCCTAAAAAAAAAAAGTCTGACCACGAAAAGACGTGGCAAACCGAAGCAAACTCAGAGATCACAGTCTCTTTGAAAGAAAAGAGACTGTGATCTCTGAGTTTGCTTCGGTCTTCTCTGATGAATGAAAGGCAACTAACAAAAGCTATTTGCAGGGCCGATGCCAATGGAAACGCTGGGTGGGAACGCCATTAGAGGACATTTGTCCTCTTATGGCGTACCTTACCATATGGTGACATTATTTGTGTTGTTCTCAGAAAGGTCAAGTGACGTTGATTATTATTTATTATTATTATAGTACTCGTAACCGGCGTACGTGTATGGCCAATTCCCATGGGACCCCCATGGGAAGAAGGCATGAGTTTAATGAGTTTACGCATTTACGTCTCTTTCTTCTCACAGTCGTCAGTTAGGAATCACTGAACTAAACTTGTTAAACGGTTTTATTTAGCTTGCCATGCTTGTTTTTTGGTTCAAATTTAGTACTTGAAATTTCGCCCCCTTCCTGTTGGCAGATTGATCCGATATTTGGTAGACACCTTTAGCTTTGGTAACAATGATACAAAATGGCGGATTGCATATTTTTACAACCCCCTCAATTTAGGTATTAAATGAAAGGGCTTGACTATTAAAATACAGTAGACTAAGAAAAAGAAATTACGAAATAGAATGAGAAATATTAAGTAACGAAATAAAAACTAAAAAACTTGAAAATCAAATAAGTAAAAAAGTGTTTTTGAGTTAAACGGATTGAATGAAAGTGATTACGTAGTTAATGTACTAAAAGCTAAAAAATAATTCGGTAGGTCCTAGGTACCAGTCATGACACCACTTTCCTCGTCAATCTAGGGCTTCTATCTCGAATCTTGATCAAACAAAAAAAAAATCGTGGGCGTAGCGTAACCTCAGTAAATATGTAAATAGCATGTGAGCGGTTGACTGTTGGTAGAAATTTCACGCGCCCCACGTTTTCATTTTTTTGTCTGATCAATGTTTTAAAACCTAATTATTTCGACGCGTGAAACTGTTTTTTAACCAAATTGCAGTCATAAATGTAATTTACATTAGGGCCGCAGCAAGCACGTCCCAAGGAATTTAACTACTTGAATATGAAGATGTGTTAGACATTGCAATATCGTTTTTGTTATGCCCTATATTTTTTCAGTTAACAAGAATAGTGTCCCGTGTTTTAATCAATTGTCACAAAAAATGACGTGCTGTAGCAATTTCAGAGAATGTCAGTTGTGATTTGAAGCTACGGCTAATTCAAATTGGTACTCAATTATCTTAGCAATTATGTTACCTGATTTTAGCTAAGTTTGACCCACAAAAACGACCTTTAAATAGGACATTACGTTTACGAGACGTGTGACTTAAGTAGTCCATTTTTACACGGCGTAAAATTAGTGCCCGAGGGTAGTGACCAAAACCCACACTTTTCTTTGTTAAAATTGACTACGTATGTAACAGAAAAGCGTGACTTATGTGCGAGTTTAAGTCACACTGTGCTATACAACACTTTAACAGCAATAGTCTCTCAAATACGTACATATTCAAGAAACAAACTTGCTGTCAACAAACACCATCTAACCACGCAATCATTCCGTACCGGATCGCCTTCGCAGACGGTTACGGCAAAAACTTCCCAATAACTTGGCAATACTGGCAAACTTATCCCATTAGGCACACAAACGGGATTGATCCGGCCCGTGTGACGGTCATCCGGTTATTCTGCTGGCTATCCGGATATGGAAACTTTAGTAACAAGCAAGTGATGTTCTAGTTTAACCGGAATCGTTAAAGTTCGAATTTCTCTTCTTTAAAATGCTTTTGGCAGTGTTATTTTTATTTATACCATGCTGAGTATGGAAAATGTCCCAAATAAACCTCATAGACCTCATCCATCGCTTTCCATCAGGTGTGAACGAGGTCAATAGCAGGCACATTCAGCAATAGGTATATTTTTTCTTTTTTGTAAGACGGTACAATCATATTCAGTTTGAGTCATTCAGCATCATAATTGTATCTTCATCATCATCATCATTATTTCAGCCGAAAGACGTCCACTGCTGGACATAGGCCTCCCCTAAGCTCCGCCACTTCAACCGGTTCTCTTCTTCTCGCATCCAGCGGACTCCTGCGCCCTCACAAGGTCATCGGTCCACCTTGTGGGAGGTCTTCCAAATTTACGTCTTTCGGTATGCGGTTGCCACTCCAGAACTTTTAGACCCCAACGGCCATCTGTTCTGCGAGCAATGTGCTCTGCTCACTGCCACTTAAGTTTGGCAATTCTTCGGGCTATGTCGGTTACCTTGGTTCTCCTGCGAATCCAATCGAGGTAATATCCGTTAGGTATTAGGTATTTTTGAAATTTGTAAATTTGTACGTAAATATCCCGAATTATACACCAAAAGAGAAGACATACAGAATAGATTTACTCTAAGACATAAAAACAGACTAAACATTCCAACATCACGACTTAAAATGCATTCATCAAGTACATATGTAATGTCAATAAAAATATATAATAAACTACCGGAACATCTTAAGAATATAAATAAATATAATGTGTTTAGTAATAAATTAAAGCTATTTCTAATAAACAAAACCTATTATAATTTGAATGAATACATGAATGATAAACTGTGACTGGAATTGCAATAAAATGTAAATTAATTAACATTTAATTTAATTCAGAATTTTTCATGTTCTAACCTATTTTATTTATTTTTAATTACTTATCCATGCTTATGTTGCTGTGCCCTTACAGGGTCCATTACTGTATCTTAGCTATAAGCCTATTTGTAACAACTTAATTTACATTATGGTATGCAAATAAATGAAATGAAATGAAATGAAATGAGATTCTAAGTCAAATTTGGAAAATCAGCCTATAATATGTCTTAGTTTTATTTTATTATCCGTGAAAACTTAAGTGTTGTAAGTTTTACCCCAGACAAACACTTTTACAATAAGCTCTATTAAAGCTAAAAAAAGTTATGTCTACGCAGGTGAACGAACCTAAAAACATAGGTAAGCGAAGGTCGAACAATCATTCCTAAAATACATACGAAATTGAAATAACACACAAGAATAAACCTTTTACGGTTTTAAAAACCCAGCTTATCCTTTATATTCTGTAAATGAATACCTTCATTTCTGTACAGCTAATTCGACTTACAATAGAAAACTAAATCCGTAATATCGAAATTATCGATATTCGATAGCACATCCCTAGTGGTAAAGGGGCCGTTGACACTAATCGTGGAGACAAGGTTGTAGCATTAATACTGTAATTACTGCTTTATGCCTATTTATTGGAAACTCTGTTTATGGTGGCATTCTGTCATTTTGAATAATGAATGGTTTGAGGTGATGTAATGATGTAATTTCTCTACCTTAATAGTTGTGACTGCCTCGTTGGTGTAATGGTCGCAAGCGCTACTATTGAATATTATGATATAGGCTCAATTCCTGGATCGGACAAAGTTTTATTGGGTTTTTAAATTGAAATTTCTCAGTGACAGCCAGGAGTTTGTAATAACCTCGTTATTTTTTTAATATAAATTATCAGACCACAAAATGAAGACGCAACATGGCAACAGAATTTTAGTGTTACTAAATTATGTTAAAAAACTGAAACCCCCTGAATGATACAAGAAAATATTCTCATCTGAACGCTTACTACTGTGAGAGTGTATTGTTCAGGTGGCATATGACCGATGAATTATGATAAGTAGATTAGTAGTTATGAGGGAACAGATGATCATATATACATACCGGTCAATATCATAACCCTCCTTTTTACTTCGCCGTATTCAGGTCTTGTATTTAGTCAGGATCTTATTATTATTTGTTTACTTATTGAAGGCGTACGTGTAATTTTCCGACCTGATTTTCAGCATTGTTATTCAAAACCCAGCTAGAATTGCTTCTAGTATTTATTTAGGTTCTACCTAAAATAATACCTACAGGCTACTTTTGTGCGAAGCTGACACAATTTTTTTTAATTTCAGTGCTTTTCTCAGCTCTCAGAGTTGAAAATCCAACGAACAATACTAAATATTTAGGTGTTATGTTTTGGTATATGGCTCCCTACATTTATATACTTAATTTCACGCGCCTTCTTCCCATGGGTGGTAGGCAGAAACTACAGACCACCACTTGTAACGATACTATTACATACTCCTTTTGCTTAATTTACGTTCAGACATCTGCAATCACAGAAATTTTGAAGGATAATGCGCATCGATATCTTTATAAATTTTCGAAAATATTGTTTGCCGGAACGTTAATGTCGTAAATGAGTGTAGTTTAACCCTCTAATGATAGTATGCCACACAATGACCCCGATAGTCAAAATCAAAATCAAAAGTAATTTATTCAAATTAGGCTGAGAATAAGCACATTTCGAATATCAAAATTACATAAGACAGTTCCCCCAAACCGCCCGCCGTTCACCACTAAAAAGAAGTGGCGAACGGCATGCAAAATGCAATATTATGATAACATGAAGCTGATCTGATGCTGGAGTTGGAAGGTGGCTATAGGAACTCCTCAATAAAACGACACAACCCCATCGCTGCCAGGGGTGCGGGTTGTTTGAAACAGAAAAAAAAACCCCATCGAGTTTGGGCTCGTTTGATTCGTATTGACGAGTAGTACATCTTATATGGTAACCAGGGTCTGACGCTGGAGTTGGAAGGTGGTCATAGATACATAGCACTTTAACTGCTCAAAACAACACATATGTGTGGGTTCTACGAATTATTCCGAGTTACATAACTGAAAAACGCTGCTACGAACTACACCTTAGTAAATTCTGCATCGTAAATACTAAAAAGTTAAAAATAAAATTAAAAGAAGAAAAAAAAAACAAGCTTTTCTCAGGTACTTTTTTATTTACCTTGCTGGGTCACTTCCAGTGTAACCTAAATACATTTCCTATATTTTCTTTGTATTTTTCAGCCTAGAAAAACATCAATCTGTTAAAGACTGATCGCAGCTTAACCCGTTAATACCCTAAATAGTGATGTCCCACTATCAAACACCATGTACTTTTATTATCGACAAATCGAATTATCGACCAATTATTGAATTATTCATGTCGGGTTGTAGAGCGGCCTAATCACTTTAATTGCGATCCCTATTGGACCCCTTTAAATTTATGATGCCCTTCTATAATGTATTAGGCGGGTAACCGGCAGTAAAATAGCCGACTAAAGGTTTTATCAGTTCATAATTAACGATTTCATATCGTTAAATATTGGGGAATATTTTAATGATCTTTTAAAAAGTTATTGACATTATGATGGACAGATTTTGTTTTTTTTATTTACTTCTAAAACTTTTTGCGCTACTTATGATGTATAACTTTTTTTATAAATTTAGACCGTTTTTATCTACTGGCTTTTGTTGCAGTAGGTATATGGACCAAACAGATTAGGTTAGGTTGGAACTGTGACCAACCACGTGTGAACCAAATTGACTGCAGTAACCAATCTATGGCACCTCAAACAAATGGATTAGGATAGAGCAGTGACCAACGATGAGCAAGCCGAGCAAGCAAAGCGAGGAGAAGAGCAAAAAAATCCTGCGATGGGCAAACAACCATCCGAATCCTCTCTGTCTGAATCTTGTGTTGGGCTGGCGAGCGCAACTTCAATGTTGACACTTTTTTTTTTGGGAATGACAGCTCCCAGTTCAACCTATGAGGTCAATGTTTGTCACAATTAGGTTCTAGTATTTATAAACCCCGAAATAGGAGTTTAATGTTCACAAAAGAGGCACAATCATTATATTAATGAGCCTATAATGCTCCTACTGATAAGACAGAGGCCTTCTCTCTGTGTGAGGGAGATGGGAGATGGCCATAATCCACCTCACGAGCCCAGTTCAGAGGCCTTAGGTAATAGGTAATACGGGCTGTTGTCCGCAACTCCACGTCAAAGCGCGTATTTTGCGTACGGGTGCAGAGGCCTTAGTGTGAGTTTCATTTAACCATCTCGATCAAACGCATCGAGCGCGTTTGGCGTTCCGACTGGCCAGGGCCAGTCACAGGGATTGGTGACGGACCAATCGGAGCGCCGAACGCGCTCGATGTGTTTAATCGACATGATTTTATGGAACTCATACTAGGGCCACAGGTAGGTAGATGACAATGTGTTCAAATAGGTGGACATACCAATAACAAAAGGTCATCATCATCATTTCAGCCGAAGGCGTCCACTGCTGGACATAGGCCTCATCCAAACGAGGAGGGCATTGCCATAATCGCCACGCTTCACAGGCGAGTTGGCGATCGCAGTATGGTGGTAAAATGCATAGAGAACGCTGCTGCCCATTCTCTGGTAAGCCCCTTAGTCGCTTTCTACGACACCCGCGTGCAGAAATGGGATGGTGCTATTCTTTTACGTACGGCACCGCACAGAAAAAATGTACAGAAAATAAATTTTCTACTTGCGTGGCTGATACCACTGTCATTATTATTTTAAGGAAAGCAAAATGGGAATTATTTGAATTCGATTAAATACATGCCTTAAATATTGAGGACTCTTCGACTAAGGTCGAAGAACAAATGCGGTCGTATTTCGTACTAAGTAAGTTTCAATAGTACCGAAAGTTGAATAACTCATAAATATTTGAGGACCAAGTCATTGAATAGAGGCTGAGGATACTGGGATTGGCAAATGTAGTGCGTGAAGCCTGGGTGAATGACCTGTTAGGTTATTCTGTATAAATATCTAGCCGCACTGGGGCGAATCTCACAAAACTAAACTGTTGTAATTACCAGCTTCCTTCTGGAAGTAAAATAACATTGTGCTCTACCGAAAATGAAACACATAAGTACGTATAAATATTATTATTATATTTATACACCATTTAACCACATTGATGTTGAAATAATTATTATTATTTGAGTATCGTACAAACAATATTCTTCAAGAGTGCTGTAAATAAAACAAACAATCACGATATAAATAATTTACAAAATTAATTAATATTCAGTTACCATTTCTCAATACAGAATTAAATGAAGTAAAACAAAAAAAAAATACCGTAGCAACAGAAAATTCCCTGGAAAACATATTCTGAACTTAATAACTAATACAATACGACTTAAATTAGTCTGTGATTACAATAAAAGAACAGACTGGACACTCACGCAAGTTTTGACTCTGTGTCATGGAAGATAAGGTTTACTTTTAACGGTGGGGTTATACAATGTCGAGACACATCATCAGTCAAGAGAAGACAATGTCATTAAGTGATTGAACGAAATACCTAATCAGCTAAAAGCATCGATCCTTAGTGACCTGTCGAACGAACGATGTGTAGCTTGTGTTTGTATACATATTGAAACTTTCATGAAAAAAATATACAGGATAAGTTTTCATCCAGTCCGCAAACTGTAACCATGAATTCAGCATATAATTCTAGACCCAGCGCAGAAATTTTTCGTCGGTAAAAAAAAAAAACAGCTGTTTCATATAAAAGTGCAATACCTACGCGGTCAAAATGTATGCAACAGCTGATTTTTTTTTGTAAAGCTACTTTAAGCGTAAGACTTAACGTAAAATAATATTAAAAGGACTAGCTGACCCTGCGAACTTCGTATCGCCAATACAAGTTGTCTGAACTTTTTGTGAGACTAACAAACGTCAGTTCATTTTTATATTTAGAAGATAATTGTGGGTGTACAATAGGTACACCTACCTCTGCCAAACTTTTTTTGACAAATCAGTTCTGTCAGTTTTATTAATCTGAAAATGTAGTCGTCTCATCTCAGCGACAAACGTCAAAAACTTGTCAAAAATGTTTAGAAACTCAAGGTTTTTTTTTTTACAAATTGAGACTAAGATCAGGGGCGCTACTCTCTAACTCCGTCAACCAAAATACGGGCCCGTCCGAAAACAGTTCGAAACTTCAAAGTGACTCATTAACCTTTTTGGGCGGGTAAAACCATATAGGGAGTAGGGAAATCTGTCAATTTATGTAGTAATTCATTCATAGTTTGGGCCCCAAACTGATCATAGGTCTGTAAGTGACACGGAGTACGAAACGCCCGTAACTTCGACCGACATTACGGATTTCGTGCTTAGAGAGTAGGCTCCCAGATTGTGAATGTTCCTAAAACTACGTGAATTTCCCCTCAGATCTCAAGAACCTATTCCAGGTCTAGCAGGAATCTCATAATCATCTGCATACCCTTTTCCGTACCATGTTTGGGTCTGCTTACAGTTTCACCGACTGCAGTTGAATACCAATATTTTCCTGCCAGGGGTGCGGGTTGTTCGAAAGAGATACCGCCGCCTCTGGCACACAGGCAACTGAGGGAACACGGGTGGGTTTTAGTCAGTAAAAGTCTGACATGCCCTCTCGCTCCACCCAGAGCGGGAGAAGTTATTTGATGATTTCCCACCCAAAAAAAAAAAAACAATATTTTACATGAAGCGACAGCTTACCTGACCGCCACAACCCAGTGACGGGGAAATACGATAACCATTGATAAAACTGGTTATCAGACTTTCAGCCTTTTGATACCCGGAACGACTTCCAAAAATCTACAAATGACAGCCGGGATCAACGGCTACCGATGTATGGAGGGGTCTGGAAATGAAAAGATGGTCGCCTCACATCCACGGACCAGCCGCGGCAGACATAGTTTAACCTTCCATCGACTATAAATATTTAGCCTCGGGCCCCTAGGGGAAAACCCCGCAGGGGGTGCCCTTAGTGCGCAGTTGCTATAGTTTTTATGTAGTTTTGTAAGCCCTGGCTGGAGGCTCTTAGTCTGAAAGCTAAAAGCTCCCACAGGAAAGCCCGGTTGAGCAGTTACGGCCTCTCAAGGTCAACTGCGAGATGTCATTTCCAAGAAAAAAAAACCCTAGGGGGAAGCTTTTCTATTCCAGGCTTTATATTAAATGAACCTTAAACTACTCAAATAATCCATATTTTCACTTAATAACAAGATAAGTGCCAAAATGCAATTACAGCTAAAACAGAACATTTATTAACAAATAGCATTTGGCAACAATGCGAATATTCGGTTGTATAGGAATGTAGGCGGTTTACGAGCGGACTTCACTAACGATGCGAGGGCGACGCGGCCGGCGGCCGGTTGTTATTTAGTGTATAACCAGCCTTATGGAATTAACTCGCCGCGGGTAGTACTTACACTTCATTTGTTTATCGCATTGTTGATTTGGCTTGTGACGTGGCTTTCACGGCGAATGCAAACGAAAAGGCTTTGTAAAGGAAGGGATGAATGCAAGTAGAGATCTATGATTTCTGCTGTAAGAGCAATCGGAGTCCATCCATTTACAGCCTCAGTCTATTTATGTTCCTACTACCTACTGAATCAGAGACATCCTCTCTTCGAGAGAGAGTAGGCTGTAATCCAACCTACCACACAGGCCCAGTGCGGGTTACTAGATGTCACATCACCATCATCACCATATCAGCCGAAAGACGTCCACTGCTGGACATAAGCTTCCCCCAAAAGGGGGAATTTGCCATAATCGCCACGCTTGGCTGGCGGGTTGGCGATTGCAGTATGGTGGTCAAATGCATAGAGAACGCTGCTGCCCATTCTCTAGTAAGTCCCTTAGTCGCCTTCTACGACACCCACGGGAAGAAATGGGATGGTGCTATTCTTTTACGTCCGGCACCACACGGAACAGATGTCACATGTCTTCGAATATTTGGTTCTAGGGCATGCCGCCGGATTCTTCACGATTCTTCACCGTTTTGATAGCAGTGGTGATGAACTAATTTACACAAAGTAAACCTATAACTTGTTGCGGTTGCGGTTGGTATCACTGGGCCACCGGTGCTTTCATCAATTTGCCTAATCTGTTTTAAGGTTCACCAGATGTAACTGTAGAATGATATATGAAGTGACTATCTAGGTATTGAATATTGGGGACGAAGTTTATTATCGTAATGTATACTCCGCACACTTGGCGAATAAGAAAGAGCTTGGTGCTTGGATGGAGGACCATCTTTACATACCAAGATACAACCGTTGGTCACGACGGTCATTCGCGGATTGTTGACAGTCGATTCTGGTCGTCAGAAGCCCGAAAGCCGGACAACCACTTAACAAGGGATATTATATTACCCAGTAACTGTAATGGAGTAATGGAGGGTAATGGAGGTCGGTGTCGGCGATGAGACCCTATCTGTGCACCTCGGCGCAAGTAGCGCTGGGTGCGCCGTGATACAAAATTGTGAGTCGAAGAAATTCTTTGTGATATAGATTGTTTGTTAAGAGATTTTTGGTTCAACTTAATGTATAGGTTTTTGACTAGTCAATTTAACTTGATCTCATTACTAGTTTTCATATTAAAATCCAGACCGAATTGAGTAAATGTATAAAGAATATTTGAAAATAACGTGAGGTAGTGTGTATAAATAGGTACGTAGTTGTAAATGAGACATTTTTATTTATGTACAGATTTCGATTATTTTTATTTTAAACAAAAGATCTATATATAAAACCATTTTTACAGTTGAAATTATGTAAGTCTGATTCCGAAGTAATTGCAGATTTTCTGCACCTAAGGAAAATGTACTATACTACATTTCTTAATAGTTTTTGTTCTAGAAAGTTTTATTGTGAGTAGATATACTAATTTGAGCTGAAACTATGTATAGTGATTCTATACCAGCTGTTATCTTTAGTGCTTAAGGATAGCAATAGAGTTTCTGTTACACCCTGTATAATTAAGGAATACATAAGAAATAGATTTAATCAACATTGTAAGAATCACGCGTAGAATAATAAATAATTAAAGGCTCCATAGATTTCGGCTTAGAGAAAATTACACAAAAATTGGTTATAAAATCATGCACGTCTATGAGGTAACGGTTGCCGGTATAAAAGGGATGTTATTTGCCTGCACAAGCCAGTTGCAGCTCAGCCACCGAAGAGGCCACATCGAAAGAAAGAAACTAGCCAAAATCTGCGGACAAGACTTGAAAACAAGAAGAAGTATTTTATTTATCTCCTCTTCGAAGTCCCCCATCTCCTAAAGGTCTTTTTGGGTTGTATGTACCACCTTCCACATTCAGGGGTGTGTGGTGATGTGTGCCACTAGCAGAGTCACTAGACTCAGTGAGTAAGGAGCGTACGTAAGCAATAGTGGGAGAAGTCCCAGGGCAAGTGCGGGTGTTGATCGCCGCACCAACGTCCGCTACAGTCGGATAGGCAGTCACTCCATGTGAAATATTAGTACTCAGCTGATTCCGGTTAGACTAGAAGTCGTCTCCAAGATAGTTGAGAAAAAGTTAGGTTATTTGACACTTGGAGAATGAGACGTAGATCGAAAAAAAAAAGTGAAAAGTGTGTGCGTTTTGATCTGGTTCTCATTCGCCGACTTTGCAAAACCGAAAGGTACTTTGTTCCAACCGGGTGCCACGACACCGCCCTTTTATTCTTGATTTCGATCGATCCAATTTGGATCCACTGATTTCACGACGTAGGTACCATGAATCAGTAAGTGATCCCGAGTAACAATGGCCCAACAAATTCGAGGGCCAATTCCCGTAATTGAAAACGATCAAAATCCAATGACGTTCTCATCTTAGCGACAATCATAGTCAAAAATGTATGTAATTTTGAGGTAGTTTTGACGGAGATTAGAATGTGTTCTAAATACAGAAATTACCCCTCAGAAATGACATAATTGCATAATCAGTCTATAATGTTCCCACTGTTGAGGCACAGCACACTCCTTCTCGAAGGGAGGTTTTGAGAAGAAGTGAGGCTTCGAGAAGAAGTGGGGTATAATCTACCACCCGGGCCCAGTGTGGGTTGGTAGCCGTAACATGTGTTCGATTTTTATTACACAAAGTAAAGCGCGAGTGACAATGACGTCATTAAACCTAGAAAATCTATAAGGCCTAGTTATGCTTATTTGTGCTTGTAATGACCTCAAAGAAACAAACAATCTTAGCTATGTTATAGACTGTAAACTTTTTATGGGTACATGTATGGTTCAAGCTTTTTTATGGTGGCAGAAATGGATTGTCGTAACTGCCCTCGGAAATTATTCGTATTTACTTCAGCAGTTACAAATATTTAGGTTTATTTGTTTTCTTTTTTGTACCTGGGAATTTTAAGGTCGTTGCTCGTATTATAAATAGGTTTGAAAGAACATAAACGAAGCTATATAAAAAAACGCTGAAGAAAATTTTATTAAGAAAGTAATCATTTTAAGCTGCTTTTTTCCACCCACTCAAAATCGAAAATCTAAGTATTTTATTTTACATAAATCTACATTGGCACTTCAGAAGCGTCAGAAGCCAGTAGCACGATTTACAATTGTTCGTATCCTATGAGGAAGACCCTGCAGGAAACTTCACGATTATTCTTTTAAAAATAATTTGCTTTTACAATGTTTTCGTATTACACTGTCAATAGGTATGGGAAGAAGATAGAAAAGGTTTACAAATCTAGAGTCTACAAGGCCTACAACGTCCTCACATTCACAATTTATAAAATAATCTATAAAAGGGAGTAAAATGAAAGTCATAAAAACCAATTTAAACCAAAAGACATGATCAATGCACTTGCATTGCTGAGTCTATCTCTTTTGTGCCATGCTTACTGGTCAGTGCAAGGCTCAATCAGGTCTTACTCTCGATCTTCTGTAACTATTTATATTACGTCCTACCATCTGTCTGTCAGCCAACGCCTTCGCTTTCTACGTAAGTAGGTAGGAAGTGTACTAACCAAACACAGTTTTGGCATAAATTATGTTTAGCCTACGTCAAACTAAGTCCGTCCAACGTAGCTATGGACTAACCGGACACCACGCCATGCGAATTCGTCTAAATTGTCTTGGTTATACATCAGTTTAGACGCTTCTGTTTACTTAATGATCAAGCGGTTTAGTAGTAGTTGTTTGTGAAGGAGCTCCATCTATGGACCATGTACCATAATGACATGACAAATCACCACCAACAGATATGTCTGATATGGCAGATGTCCATAGGTGCGGTGACCATACTAACCATTAAGTGGGATGCCAGTATGTTTACCAAAAGATGATAACTTATCAGTAATAAAATTGCCACATAACCCTTTAACCACTGTTTCGGGAGGTTCCTGTTTCGCATAAGGTGGAAGGAAACGCCACTGTTTCCACTGCGTAGATCGCCCTGAGGACAAGGTGGAGCACACGGTGGAGGTCTGTCCGGCTTGGGCGAAGCACCGCCGTGTCCTCGTGGAGGCGATCAGCGGTGGCGATCTCTCGCGTCCGGCTCTGGTCCAGGTCAAGGTATGGATCGAGAGTGCATGGGTAGCAGTCACCTCCTTCTGCGAAGCAGTAATGCTCGTGACGAGGTAGGTGGCGCACACGAGGGAGGGGCAGTATATGCGGCCATAGTCGCCGCAGGAGACACCCTGGGCGTCGGGAATCCCAGGCTGATTCCCGAGGCCAACGTAGGCGTGGGCTTGCAGACGGCGAGTAATGGGTAGCTCACTGTCCAGTAAGGACCAAGCCCTGGTCGACGGCGCGTTGTATTCCATGCGCGCCTCAAAGAGATTTCAGCACCAACTGGTGGGGTCCGCAAGTGCTGATGCCTGCCAGGGGTGTGGGTTGTTCGAAAGAGATACCGTGGCCCCTGGCCCACAGGCAACTGAAGGAACACAGGTGAGTTTTAGTCAGTAAAAGTCTGGCACGCCCTCCTGCTCCACCCAGAGTGGCAGAAGTTATTTAATGATTTCCCACCCTCAAAAAAAAACCCTTGAACCACAACTTTATATGTGAAGACTCATTTAACTCACGTTACGGCAATATTGTCTGTAGTAGTTGAAAATTTATTATTACGATTCCCTTCACAATTGGATGGTAATTGAGTATTCGAAGTGGCTTTTTGTTGTTTCCCCTAGAGAGGTCGTTATAGGACGCTGCAAGCTGTTGCGTACTCAAAGATACCTGCTGGGAATTAGTTGCTCAGTCATTGTCAATGTTCCCAAAAGGTATCTCTGAATTAAATTTTCATTTTGTTTTGACGAATTGTTTGGCTTTTGTGCGATGTTGCTAGGTGTTATAATGACGGTGTTTTGTTTTTTTTTTATCTTGAATGGAGCAGGAAGGAAAGGATTTTAGACACAATGGTGTTGTACACAATTGTAAAATAAAACGAGAATTGCATGAAACAAAACCTTTGTACGGCTGTGAACAGTTACGGGTGCCTTTACAAAGTGTGTTGATTGAGTTTGTCACTTGAAATAATGCTGTGTAGCTATGTTTGCGATAGTATTGCGCGTTACTGCTAAAATGCATTTATGGATTACGTACAGTGTTTAGATATACTACTGCTTTTTTCGGGTGATGTCCGTCATAATCATTATTCGCTTGCCCTTATTCCAATTTATTTGCTGTCGGTGCAACATGTCTTTTTATTCCATACTTCTCTATTAGTCGTCAGCTCGGTAGCCACCCCTTTTATAGCCACATTGCCATTTGCACAGTCCATTTAGCGTTTCTTTGGTCTTCCCATACTATTACAGCGATCGACATACTCCAAACATCTGCCAGACATTTTCGTCTTTCTTCCGCATCACATGCCTATTCCACTAACAAATGCGTGCACTGACTACACAGGTCCACTCAATCTGTGTGGTTCTTTCTTCAAAAGAACATTTCAGCCTTATAGCTTTCAGGCGATGTAGATTGATATCTACATCGTCTTCACATGATCTGACCAAGATCATGTCTAGACTTTAAAAGCGACTGTGACCTCTGAGTTTGTATCGACCTTTCTTCTCGGAGCATATGGGAAACGCCGCTCTCATCTAGGTTTTTTTTTATATGATTGAGTAGGTAGTCAGATGGGAAACGCCGGTCTCATCTACTTTTTTTTTAAATAGGATTGACTTGTAAAAGTCGTTGTATCAAAATTTTAAATGAGAAATTATTTTATTTATGTTAGTAGTAACAGAAATAAAATAATTTCTCACTTGAAGAATTCCTTTCAAAAGATTTAAGAATAAACTAAGTTGTCATACAACTTATACATAAATCAATAATAAACTCCATGTTTTGTCGAGTTGTGAAAACCATGAAAAAGCTAGTAATTAATCAATTATAACCATTTAAAACTCCAGTGGAAAACTAAATGGTAGGAATAACCTTGAAAGAAAATATACCTAGTTATTTTAATCATTGTTTTCTCCACCTAAAAGCGTTTGTTTTTACTTAAAATAACAACATTAAAAATGGAAATAGATTCTGACACCGATTACATTTGTAAAACAGCTTTAGTTCAAAGAAGCATTAAGTATCTACTTAGCAATTAGTACAAAATTAATTGAGCTCTTTATTTATTGTTTTAGAACACACCTCTCAATTTAAGTTTTCGACAGACAATCAATTAGTGGGTGTTAATTGAAGACAGTTACCGTTTTTTTTAAACCTGTGAAAGTTTGAGAATTTTTTTTTTACTTTTTGTTATAATTGGATTTCACGTTTATATTAATTACATAAACGTAAAGCCTGTATTTCTTGAAGGGTTAGATAGAGGTACCTAAGGTACCACCGTGTTTTAGTCCTATGTAACAGGGGTGAGCCAATTGCTATCAACGGGGCATAAATCCAGACTCCAGGTGTTACTGAGAAATACTGGTTGTAAAATATAGGGCTTTTACTTTAACTAGAATTTCTCATATCATTCTAGACCCTCCAGCGTAGAAATGTTTCGTCGGTTATACAAAAGAAAACAGCTGTTCCATACATTTTGACCGCGCAGGTATTGCACTTTTCTATGAAACAGCTGACGATCTAGAATGATATGCTGAATTCATGGTTACAATTTGCGCACTGGATAAAAACTTATCCTGTATTATTGATTTATATAATGGGCTTACGGTTTACTTCCCGATTTGATTATTGAAATAACTTTAACACAAAAGAGGATGAATATATTTTCTCTTTTAATACACTATGGCAGCACTATTTTGTATAGAAAACAGTTGACCATTCAATTTTTTTCAGAAAGCAAATACGCTAACGTCATTCTTAACATCCCTACTGCATAAATTTCATCGTCATCATCACCAGCCTAGAGCTGTCCACTGCTGGACCTAGGCTTCTCCAATTGCAGACCATTCGGCACGATTCTCGGCAACTCTCAACAAACTTTTATCAACAGCCAACTACACAAATTCTCCTAGACATGAAATACCTACCGATAATATTCATAAATTTCACAACTCAACGCCCTAACGATCTGAAAGTTTCAGAGTTTCAACGGTGGCGAGTCTTTAACTAAATGCAATGAAGCGTTGCTAACTTTATGTTAATGGTGTCCCACCCTGTTTGTTTGTGGACTTGCTGCGGAATGGACACGCAGGGGTTTTTTAGAGGCCCGTTTTTGCATGTAGAAAAATGGCCGGTAAATTGTCAGGTTAGTAACCGATTTGCACGAATTTATTCACACGAAACGGGAGAATCGAAACTTGTAAATAATATATTATTTTCTGTTGACGACTTGCTCGAAGTTAATTTACTTGTGTGCGAATCGACCATTCCTGGAATACGTATTAGACAATGGGCAATCAAGTAATAATATTAGTTCGATTTTCTCCTAGTTATCTCGTTCGAAAAAAAAACATAACTAAGTATACCAACAGTAGTACACTTTAAATTTTATGCGATAGCATATAATTCAATACATGCTACTTGCCTAATATGTATTACTGGCCTACAAATAAGTTAATTTTGTGCAAAAATATTCTATTGAAAAGTGTCGATTTGCCCATTTCGGGCGAGTAAATTCGTGCGAATCGACTAGTAAGACAAATTGTCACACTGCGTGGCAATAGCCTCGTTCCAAGGTGGAATGAGTACTTATCATCATGCATGCTAAGTCAGTGTTAAAATTTTGATGTCTTGAAAGTCTTGAAGTCCTTTATTGCGCAACACAGTTTTAATCACAATCTATAAGAGGTAACGTTTTTGGAAAAATGAAAATTGTATTGGACTGACATAAGCTACCGAAAAGCTTAAATGAATCCTGATAAAATTCCTTATAGAAATGCAAAAAAATTTAAGCGAATGCCACTTGTCTTGCCGTTAAGTGTCATTCTTGAGTCTATGATAATATCATTGACTCAAAAATGGATATGAGATATCTCTATCTCTTGTCTACTCTCTAAATAGTATAAAGTCTGTGTTTTCGTCTATCTTTTTACCGTTTACTGCTTCTAAACCACGCAACAAATTTTAATGTGAAATTACACTATCATTAAGGAGTATTGTGTTGTAAGGTTTGTGTGTGGTTCTGTACTTTAGTAGAGAAATGCCAAAAATTCCAAAGAATTGTGTAATGATGTTGCAAAAACATATCTTTGAATTACATTGCTAACGGCTAAACCTTACGAGATAGATCAAAATAAAGCACTACGGAATTGTTTACCTTGAAAAGGTCTACAGAAAAGTTCATAATAGTATTGGTCTATCTCATAAAGATAACCCACAGCAACCATTTTATCTTTCACAATAATGGGTTATTTGAGAAGCTACTTTAAGCAAACCAGTAATAATCCTTATCCAATTAATTACATTAGATACGCTGTGAATTTAATTTAAATGGAAATTGCCCTTAATTTTTTCAGATTTTCTTTTGAACGAATTACAGTATAATGAAAATTAATATTTTATAAGATATCACGGATTTAAAATTATTAATCGCTCACAGCGAAACTGACGGCAGTATTGGGCAAAATGTAATCTAACTACTGATTACTAACTACGACTACATAAAGTAATTAGTAATCATAACTACAAACTACATAAAAAAATCGAAAAATGTAGTTAAAAATTTTGACTACTAACTAATAATTGTAGTTGCAATCACGATTACTTGATTACTTTTTATAACTACAGATTTAAAATGATGTTACGTCGTTAAAAAAACAAACACGCGATAGTCGTTCATGTACTTACATGAACGACTTCTTCAGATACTGAGGAAGATGTATGCCGAGTCCAGAGGTCAAAAGCAGATCTGATTGTTTCTTGTTATTTATCAGATAAGGATCGAGAACGAAATTGTCTTCATAGATATCCAGAAGTGAAGAAAGTATTCATAAAATACAATACTCCATTACCTGCTTCGGCTCCAGTGGAAAGACTGTTTTCATACGCAACTATGATAAACCATCCCAAATCCCACAGGCTATCGGATGAAATGTTCGAATAACGTGTAGTACTAAAAGCGAATTTAAATGATTAACGGTTAACCCAATCAACCTTTTTTGTTTATATATTTGATTCGCAAATAATTTGAATTAAGTTGATGTTTGCTGAGTAATTTTCTTTTTTTGATTACATGTCAATAAAAAGTAATTATGATCTGATAAGTATAGGTACATAATATCTACGACTTTAATCCTTGCATTTGATTATTCATGAAAATAAACATAGGTATGTGCAATAAACTGTTTTTTTTATGCAGCCATTATTCCAAAACATATATTACTACACATTACATGTTTAATAAATTGCAAAATATACGTTCATAAAACTTAAATAATCAATAATTATAACTACTAGATTGCAGCAATCCAATTAACAACTACTTAATGTAGTTTGATTACTGTAGTTAAGTTACATGTAATCATAACTACATGTAGTTAACTACTTTTAATCGTAATTAGTAACCAGATTACAAAATTGTAGTTAACTACGCCCTACACTGACTGACGGTCGGCCGCCATGCCCTGTTGCCGTCCACGCCGTGGATAAACATTCTATTGCTATACGAACTCCGTCACATAATTTGTTCACCAAAGCCGAGGCGAGTCGCTAGCTATCTTATATTTACTTGAAATTACATTGTTGCTTCAGAATTCAAATCAATGACGTTATAATAATGCTACTTACATACATAGGTACGTAAACATTCGATACTGCAGTTTCATATACCCCATTACTGTTATTATCAGAAAATCTACTTATATTTTCCTAACCTAATGACATTACAAAGTCCCGGCCACTTCATAACAAGTATAATATAATACGCTACATAGAGACTCTCAGCTGCAGCATCTCACCATTTCCAGCAGCTTTCAATCCGCTCCTAATTGGCTACCAATCTATCGACTTTGAGGCATCGGTAGAATCAGGTCAACGCACAAAAAAGGGCCACCGATAAAATGCAAGTGCGGTGAATGAAAAACAGTATTCTGACGATAGATATAAAAAATGTAAAAGAGAAAATAACTGGCGTTGCTTTTACGGGTGACGATTTTTGGTAACTGTTTTTTTTTTCGGACCATCTGGCTTGTGGATATTTCTTTGGCATGTCATCAAATCGGGTTAATTTTTAGGGTAAACTAAATGTGATTCTTGTGTGGAACGAATACATTTTTTTTCTATTGTTTCAGATTATCCACATAATGATGAAATCGGACATTACATATCACAAACTGGTGGGGTCCGCAAGGGCCGATGCCTGCCAGGGGTGTGGGTTGTTCGAAAGAGATACCGCGGCCTTTGGCACACAGGCAACTGAGGGAACACGGGTAGGTTTTAGTCAGTAAAAGTCTGACACGCCCTCCTGCTCTATCCAGAGCGGGAGAAGTTATTTGATTATTTCCCAACGTCAAAAAAAACCCTTTAACCACAACTTTACATGTGAAGTCTCATCCAACTCACGTTACGGCAAAATTGTCTGTAGTAGTTTTAAATTTGTAGAAGTTATTTGATGATTTCTCACCCAAAAAAAATCATGTTTACAGTAAAATAGTCGTTTTTATTGTGTAGTTTCTGATGGTGCTAGAATTAAATAAATGTTAGAAATATTAGCGGGAGGCTTATTTTTAACTGACTACAGTGAAGTAAAAAGGAGGGTGATTTTTACCAGTATGTATGTATGGTCGTATGTATGTGTGTATATCTGTTCTCCCTTAATTTCTAGACGAGTTATCATAATATAACAAAAGAGGTATCGTTGTAAGCGCCTTGGTTGCCCGCTGGTTATGGGCTATGTGACATGTTTTTATCTAATACCTTTTTAAAAGCAATTTCTGTACATAATATCTATATAATCCGAATCTCGGAAACGGCTCCAACGATTTTCATGAAATTTTGTGTGCTGGTGGTTTCAGGGGCGATAAATAGATCTACCTTGGTTTCATTTTTAGATAACGTCGAACCAAAAAAAAAACCGAGCAACGCTCGGTCATCCATATAATTTGTTTTATTGATGCCGTGTTGGGTGTCAATGAAAGTGCTTAATTAGCGGATTATAAAATCACGAAATGAGAACCTTAAAATAATTTGAATTCAAAAGCTAAACGCGACTACTGATATAAGTATCTTCCTCTAAAAAGTATGGTTCTAGAAAACATTCTCATCTGAAAACCGAGGTCGTATGCCACCTACCCTAAACAAACAAAACATTCTAACAATAGTAAGCCATCATAAGCTTTAAGGCAGAATTGGCATATGACCACGGCTTTCAGATGAGAATATTTTATTGTTTCATACTTTTGAAAAGCCGATCTTTCATTAATCGGGTTTTAGTTTTTGAACTTACTTTTTTAAGATTATCAAACAGTGGCTAAACGTCCTGGCAACTTGCCAGTTTATATAGTCTTCACTAGCAATTCACTTAATCATTAAAAAAAGTCATTTATGAAATGTATGTTAAGATCTCTGCAAATTATATCTTTGCTCCATTTGAAGTAAGATTAGACATTTAAACAAACCTTTTTGTCAGTCCGTTCAACTGATTTTTACTTCTATTCCGTAGGCTTATGGATGGAACTAAAACCAAAAAAGTTTTTACAATAAAACTGTTTACAGCAGATGTCATTTATCGTGCTAGGTATGCTACCAATAAAATATAAGTCAAAATCAATTGAACGAGCTGTAAAAAGGTTTATTCAAATGTCTAATCTTATTTCAAATGGAGTACAGTTTACTTGTATGTCGTATCGTCCCCGTATCGTCGATTATAAACCCATCAATCTAACTGTATTCACGGTATTTTCGACTACAAACTTCCCTTGAATGCAAACCTGTCAGTTTTTAAAAGCGCACAGACTGAATAAAAGCCGTCAGTCAGTTGTAACAAAAAAAAGAGAAAAAAGTTATTTTTACGAATATTAAAAATCGTTGGAAGCTGCCAGCCTGATGTGAGAAAATTTATTATTTTGATTTTGTTTACGTAACCTGTGGTAATATTGACTAGTTAAAAGGAAGCCAATCAACTCGGAATATTGCAATTGTAATCCTGTCACGAACAGCGTTGTTTTGGAAAGCTGATAAAATTGTGTGACCATCGAATGGTTTGTCAATCAGGGTGCTTTTCTTGTACTAGTTTTTGCCATTGGTTTCGCCCGCGTGGTGGTCGAAAATTATCCAACAAGAACGTACAACTGGTATAAAAGTATCCTGTATTAATCCAGATTATAAACTATCCGTATGCCTAATTTCATGCAAATCTGTTCAGCCATTTTTGCGTGTTTGAGTAACAAACATCCAAACATACAAATTTTCACATTTTACTATAGCAGGAAGTAGGATTTTCAACTTCCAAAACAGGAGGAAGTTATGCAATTGATATTTTCATATGGGTATGTACACCGATTTCTCCAACATTACTGGCTTGGCAATTTTAAATATACGGCTTAGATATTTATGAAGAATAACGTTACGAAGTGGTCCCGAATAAATTATATTAAATTTGCTTGGGTCGTTTTTGAGAAAGAAACACATAATATAGGCATAGAAAATTAAAACAAAAAAATAAAAGTTTAAACTGAGAAAAAGAAACTAGCAGGAAAGTGTGCCTCACGGCTGCACCAAAAAGGCCTAGTTCAGCAAAAATGCCAGACTAGTGCCTGACGCTGCTTTTCAACTGGATCCGAAGGTTTTTCTTTTTTTTTTTGATGTATCTATATCAGTTTTTGACTTTGTGATTATTGATGATAATTACTATAATGGCTTCCTGCCACTGTTGATAGATAGCAGGTAGTGTTGTACCATTTTTTATGGAGTAGGTACCACCTACCACATTGAAACTTGAAAAATTAAAAGACAACTCATACAATAAAAGAAACCGACTTCCAAAAAAACATTACAAACCTAAAAATACTAATATAATATCACCGACTTCCGAAACGAAAGTAATTTTTCACAACGTAGTGTTATTTTTTTCAATTATGGTGTACCTTATGTACATAATAGACTGACGATAAAATCCTGGTTCCTATGAAAAATTGCTCCTTGTCGAGTTGAATATAGGTTAAAACCAGGATAGTTGCCCCAGGGGTATAGTTGCCCCGATTGTAATTACTCTAGTTTCGCGGATGAATCGCATACTATTTTATGAATATATCAAAATCTCCAACACTAAGTTGACCGAGTCGCATGTCTCTGTGCGATTGCATGGGAAGGCAAAATGCGATCAAAATTTTTGCGGCATAGATGTCCTGTTTCTCGGCGGGGCATCTATTCTAAACGTAATTTTTATATATTATTCAACTATCCCCTATGTGGGATAGATGTCCCAATATATAAAGGTCTGCAAAATTCGCTAATACTCTGGAAATATTATAGATAATGTTTTTTACTTTTCACAAATTTGTAGATAAAATACCAAAGTCTCGGCCAGTTTTTTAATTAAAGTATTTTGCTTTTTGTACGGGGAGAT
Organism: Polymixis lichenea; assembly: GCA_949091785.1. Classification (NCBI taxonomy): domain Eukaryota; kingdom Metazoa; phylum Arthropoda; class Insecta; order Lepidoptera; family Noctuidae; genus Polymixis; species Polymixis lichenea. The sequence goes on along the minus strand of OX420948.1, from coordinate 19,494,015 downwards.
ATATAGTGATGTTAAAGAGTGTGGCAACTATCCGGCTTTTATCTTTATCGAAACCCGATGAAATTGAACTTAAATTAAAACATAAAATAACAATGACACTGAATAAATCAATTCGAATTAATGGAGAGCATTGTCGACAGTTTAACGGCAATGAACTGTTGAATGCCCTAAACGTTCTGAAAGGTCTTTGACTCACTATTGAAGTATTGAAGTAAAGCTCTTCTTAGTACGGCTTACTTATATTTATAATGTATAGGTGACGAAAGGGATTGGTGAACAGGCAACTGGCTTTAAACTATTCTCTAAAAATGACCAATTGGAACCGTGCACCTAACTTATGACGTTTTATAAGTGCCATGTAGGTTTATGTAAACTAAAATATTTTGATTTTGACTCACTCGTTTTTAGGTATGTATGTATGTCCGCGAGCTTTTCGAAAACTTTTTATCCAATTTTGTGGCATTATATTTCTCTAACGTAATTTAAATATTTTGGTATAACTATGTATTCGATTTTAAACGTTATATTATTATACTGCTGCACAAAATTTTCAACTTTGCAAAAATTGTTAGATAGGATAGCGAATAGTTGCAAAACTTCTCGAAATCAAAAAAACCAAAAACCAAAAACCAAAATACTTCATTTACGAAAAGTAAAAACAAAAATCTTTAATATTTCTAGATTATTAGCGATTTTTGCGGACCTCTGTATTTTTGAACATCTATCCCACATAGGGGATAGTTGCCTAATCCATATAAATTACGTTTCGGATCGATGCTTCGCCAAGCAACAGGACATCCATCCCGCAAAAACTTTGATCGCATTTTGCCTTCCCATCACTTATAGACATGCGACACGGTCAACTTAGAGGTAGTTCGAGAGTCTTTCGATAGATTAACAAAATAGCCTGCAATTCATCCCCGAAACTAGAGTAATTAAAATCGGGGCAACTATACCCCTGGGGCAACTATCCTGGTTTTACCCTACCTTATTCGAATTTTTCCTAAGAATTTCAAAGTTGTAAATTTTTTGACTAGCTTTTAATCAAATTTGCTGACTGTACATAATCCTTCACATTTAAGATATTTAGTAGTAACTAGTATTAAGGTATAAAAGGACTGCAACTTTGACGAAAATTCTAATATGTTGGGAATTATTTCCAGAGAAAGGAGTATTATACCTGTATTTATTTAAAACGTGGCGTAAGCTTAGTTAATCCACCACTGACTTAAATATTGTAGAAACAGTGAAGAAAAACATCGAGAGAAAATCTTGATAAAATAGACATATATATCTATTTACGACAATACTCCAGACAATAGATATCTATTTTATAAGTTCACATATGAATAGGACTAATATAAGAACTATAATTTACATTTTTTTTGTTTTGTTTTTTCTTTGAATTTTAATTAAGTTATTACGTTGCTGTGCCCTAACAGGGTCCATAACTGTACTTTAGCTTTAAGCCTTATGTAATATCTGTTATACACATTATGGTATGCAAATAAATGAAATGAATGAATGAATGACATAGGGTTTTTATATAAACATTGCTGAAAGTAAAATCATGATTAGTGACTATTTACCATAGGTGAATTGCGCGGGATATATTAATATAGCTTATATGTAAATCGGCCTTAAAGGCTCTCACGGACAGGCGCAACGCGATTCTAATAGAACAATTTCTAAGAAAACTTAATTGGAAATGAGTTACTATAGTCACGTCGCGCCAGTCTGCGAGAGCCTTTAAGGCCGATTTAGATATAAGCGATACTAAGATATCGCTTATATCGCGATGCGATTGCGACGGTAAGTCCCCTCTTTGAGGAGTGGCTTGAGAGGCGGCATGGTGTCCTCACCTTCCGCCTGACACAGGTCCTCACCGGACATGGCTGTTTCGGGAGGTTCCTGTTTCGGATAGGGTGGGAGGAAACGCCCGGGTGTTTCCATTGCGAAGATCGCCCAGAGGACACGGTGGAGCATACGGTGGAGGTCTGCCCGGCTTGGGCGGAGCACCGCCATGTCCTCGTGGAGGTGAACGGCGGAGGCGATCTCTCGCGTCCGACCCTAGTCCAGGCCATGGTACGGAGCGAGAGGGCATGGCTGGCAGTCGCCTCCTTCAGCAAAGCAGTTCCCAAGTAGCATTGCAAGCTGTATACAAGCTGTATTTAAGTTCGATTTTATACTAGAAGCTGTATATTCAGGCTGTATAGAGGCTGTATAAGCGCTTATACAGCCCTTATAAGTAAAAAATGGGCACATTTTATACAGCGTTTTGCTCTAGTATAGCTGTATAATAGCTGTAGAAGCAATAGAGGCGCTGTATAATAGCTGTATTAGAGCTGTTATTCGATGTACAAAGAAACCATTATACTACAGATATTATCTTATAAATACTTTATAGAGAAAATAGTTTTAAATAGGTTTTTGAAGAGAATCACAAAATGAATGTAATTCTTTCCAATGAATGGCGACATTGTTATTTATAATATTTATTAGTAAGTAAACGTAATCTTGGACTTAGATATCTGAAGGTGTTAATTGGTGAATTGAAATTGCGGATTCAAATTTATTGTGAACCTGTCTATGTTTTCCGTCAAAATATTCAAGCGCCAGCAAAATAATCGATCTGATATAAAAGAAAAATACTATTTATATGGTAAGTCAATGTTGGTTTTAAGGTTAGAATAAAAAACAATGTTATAATAACAGAAGTGAGGGTAGTGTGAGCATTGTGCCCTCATATCAAGCCGAAAATCATTATATATTCCTTAAATTATGTTTCATATTTTGTTTTATACCTACATTCGAAATTACGAAAATGGCGACTATTTGATAAACAGCCTAAACGATAATCGGAGTGTATTATAGTCTGAGTAGCTGTACTAAGTAAGTTATGGATTATATTGTACAGCTTTTGGCTGCTAATCAGCTTTATAATAGAATATTTTTATTACTTAGGCTGTATATCAGTGCTCTATACATAACTTATAATGCTCATAAGGGTTACCTAAAAGAAATAAAAAACGCAGACTCAATATGATACGTACCTACATATAGTAAAACAAAAAAAAGGAAGAGATTCTCAATTTAACCTTGTATTTTATACCTAAGTAAACGTCTTATTGTTAAGCATTATTAGTTTGTTGTATGTATTATATCAGTTTTACTTTATTTTCAGGAAAATATGCCGACTAAAATTTAAGCAACCATTGAGAAAGGGCAAAACAAGCTTTGCATTGTACCAAGTTTGTGGGAATCAAAAGGCAAGTTAAGATGGCCAAGAAAGCGATTAGATGTCAACAAATTAGTAAAGGATGAAACATCTCGGCCTTTATATAATTGGTCCTCCTCAAAATGCTGTGTGAAAAGACTATCATTATCGTCATATGACGAAGCAGTAAGAGAACTAGATCTCATGGTTCAAATCAATCATCATTTGAACTACTTGCGCTGCTCTATGAAGAAACGTCATAATCATGTTCCAAAGGTTGAATTAAATTTACACATTTAACATAACTGTTATGATCATTAATAACCCTGTTTAATGTTTTTGCTACGGAACCCTCTTCCTTGACCGTAAAGTCTTTCCGAGTGACTGTCATTAATACAAAATAAAGCTGTACTGTAGCTGTCATTTATTGTTTTAGTTTTAAAACACCCTCAAAAACAGAAGTCATAAAACCACTGTATTTACAAGAGTGTACAATTACGCCATAAAAATTAGTTTTTGGATACACCATTGTACAGAAACAAGTCTCAAGTGATACTATAATACCATAAATTGCAATCAAAATGATGGTGTGGTCGTTTTTGCTAGAGATTGTTTACAGGTCACAGTCGAGGAACCTACTCTACAAGACTGTATGAGTAATTGCTTGGTAATCAAAATTGGCGCAACTACAGCGATAATCGCTATATATAGGTCACCTTCCGCTAGAAACTTAGATTCTTTTCACAATTCCTTAAATCAGATTTTTCAAGCACTAAGCTCGTTTAAGAATGTAATACTAACAGGTGATTTAAATATAAATATTGGAGCCGAAATCTGCGATGCAGGGACCGAAAATTACCTTAATATCTGCTCATACCATGGTTTTCTTCCCGCTCACACTTTGCCTACTCATCAGAGCGGTTCCTGTCTAGATCATATGATGATCAAAACCAGCTTATCATACATTACGCTTGTTACTAACTCAACAATTACTGACCATCACGCTGTGCTACTTAGCATAAATTTAACGCTGCCTAAGCAAAATCGTCCCCTGAACAAAAGCAAATTAAACACAAATAAACTCGAATATGATTTATGCAACCTCGATTTTAGCTTAGTTTACAATACTGCTGAAGCTAACTTGGCTTTATCGTACTTAATAAAACATGTCCAACAAGCAATATTACGTAACACGACAGTTTCTACTGTGGATAAAAAACGTTATAATATTAAACCTTGGATTACTCCTGGACTAATTCGATGTATAAGACATAGAGATAAACTTCATCAGAGAACAAAGAAATACCCCGATAATCTAATAATTCAAACCACCTATAAAAGATACAGGAATTTCTGCAACAATTTGCTAAAGAACTTAAAAAATAATTACGATAAAAACGAATTAACTAGAGCAGGTAACAATAGCAAACAACTTTGGAAACATATTAAAAACGTCACCAATATGTCTAAACAGCGTGAATCAAATTCGAGTTTACTGCTTACTAATGCCTCGCCACTCCTTTCAGCTAACAACGTTAATAACTTTTTTGTCAATGTTGGGAAAACTCTTGCGGAACAGATTCCGACACATTATTGTGACCAATCTTACCAAAAACCAGCAAATAGCAGTAACCTGAAATCTTTTGCTATGCTCGACACTGACGAAGACGAAATAACCCGAATTATTTCTGGGCTAAAAGATGACTGTGCAGTTGGATGGGATAACATAAGCAATAAGATCCTTAAACTCTATAAGCATATTCTGGTACCTCCCTTAACGCATATATATCGAATCTGTCTTTCCAATGGAATTTTCCCTAGATGTCTAAAAAAGTCAATTGTAATACCAGTATTTAAATCTGGAAGTAAAGACCTAGTTAGCAATTATAGGCCAATATCGTTACTCCCCTCAATATCAAAAATATTAGAGAGAATTATAAACAGTAGGCTAGTTAACTATCTGGAAAACAATAACTTCTTATCCCCTGCGCAGTTTGGTTTTAGAGCGAAATTATCCACAGCCGACGCGGTACATAACCTGACCAACTACATCTCAGAAGAACTCGGCAAAGGGAACCAGACCCTGGGAGTCTTCCTTGATTTAGCCAAGGCCTTCGACACGGTGTCCGTTTCTGTCCTTCTGAATAAATTAGAGACTATTGGAATAAGGGGAACGCCGCTGAAACTATTTGCTGACTACTTACATGACCGATACCAATGCGTTAGAATTGATAAAACCATCAGTGATGAGCAGAAAACTACGCGATTTGGTGTTCCTCAAGGAAGTATTCTGGGCCCTACGCTATTCCTGATTTATATTAACGACATGTGCAACCTTAATATTAAAGACGGGAAAATTATATCATATGCCGACGACACGGCGCTAATTTTTACCGCTAAAACCAGTAATGAACTGTTCGAAATCGCACAACTAGGTTTTGATACTGTGACAAATTGGCTTCAAACAAATTTACTAACATTAAATGCTGACAAGACAAAATACATTCGCTTCTCCATGCGCAAGCCTCAAGCTAACGTTACTAACCCTCAACTATATGCCCATCAATGTGGAAACCGTTCAGTCAACATGTGTAATTGTCCTTTTATCCTCAAAACGAGCAACATAAAATACCTCGGTGTAATAATGGACGACACTCTGTCTTTCCGAAATCACATTGAAAGTCTCGTTAAAAGAGTGCGCAAATTAATATTTGTTTTTAAAAAATTGACTGACTCAAAATTAATCAAACAAGTTTATTTAGCCCTATGTCAATCAATAATTCAATACTGCATCACATCATGGGGTGGCGCACCAAAAAGTAATCTGCTTCCTCTTGAAAGAGCTCAGAGAGCAATTTTAAAGGTAGCAAACTTCCATCCCTTTTTCTTTCCCACAGATCTGCTATATAATTCCTGCAACGTGATGACTGTTCGCCAAATTTTCATTTTGCACTTAGTATTAAAACAGCACACCATGCTTACGTACACTGCTGACAATACTAACAAAAGACGGAATGATATAGTATGCACATCTAATACAACCTCGAAACATGTCTTTGTAGAAAGGTTTTTTACATTCTTAGGCCCATTTCTGTACAATAGGCTAAATAGAAAACTAAGTATCTATAAATTGAATTACTTTAGTTGTAAGAAAATTATTACTACATATTTACTAACCATCGCTTATGCACAGACAGAAGATCTACTTGTTGTCTGCAAATAGAACTACTAACATGCTATTTTTATTTTACCTTTTTTTCCTAATTTTAATTTAGTTATTACATTATACACATTGTTAATTTATTACATTAAGTATTTAAGCACTTCCTAGCCTGAAGCACAGGTTCAACCTAGTTCAGGCAATAAGCATCTGTGCCCTATTTTAAATTGTTAAGATACTCTGTAAATGAAAATGTGTCCCCTTTTATAAATAAACGATTATTATTATTATATTAATAACACTAAGAGCTGTAATAAGTAAGTGTTCACATGCAAAATACAGCTTGTATACAGCTTTAACGATAAAACCAGATTAAAGTGTCACAAAATACTTAAGCTGTAAGTCCGAAATCAAAATTATTTTTCGCTTTGTAGTGTTTTCCCGGAAATCGGTTGTTTTTGTTTTTCGGAAAAAGTTTTTGTATTTACATTTTTAACCGACTTCAGCATCATTATAACAAATAATAACTATGTATGATGTCACATTGTCTATAACCACCAAACAATCAAGACGCTTTCAACGTTACCCCACTTATCAAATATTGATAAGTCGTTTAAAAGTTATGAGGGAACAGATGAACATAACATACAAACCCACATACTTATACAAAGTGTAACAGAAACCCTATTGCTATCCTTAAGCACTAAAGATAACAGCTGGTATAGAATCATTATACATAGTTTCTGCTCATAATAAAATACTCTAAGAATTGATACCAAATTTTCGGTTTCATATGTTTCTTAAATTCAAATCATAACAAACGTGTCACCGCACTATGTAGGTCAATAACAGTCCACGTTACTTGCCAATATCTCGATAAATCTCTTCAGAGTGATGTTTTTATTTCAATTTGAATAGGTCGGTTTCTGGTATCAATGTATTAAAAAGTCTCATAGCTTCCGAACAAGATAGGATTAAAAAAACCTTCCAATATCGTTTGATATCATCCAAAGAAGCCTTGCTCTTGGTATGTATATACTCTTTCCGTTACACGTTGTATACATACCGGTCAAAACAAAAATCCTTTTTGCGTCACCGTAGTCGGGTAAAAAACAAACGGATTCCCAGAAAAAGTCGTTCATTGGAATCGAGTTGAAATTATTTCATTAGCAAATTCCTGTGGCTTGGGTTACGTTGATTTACTTTTCGCGGTAGCCCCGTAGCTCGTGGAAAAAATATGTTATGAATTGTTTCTAATATCCGGGAAGTTATGGTTTCACATACCTTACCATGGGAGGTAAACATACAACGTATTGTTGTAACTTTCTTTTTATTTTTCGCATTTGTTTTTTTTGTCAGCCATTTTTCTTACGATTAACTTTTTAAAGTGTGTGTGTGTATGTGTGTTTTTTGTTTTTTTTTATGTTAAAAATTCAATTATACTTTAAAAAAAAATTATACAGGGTGGCAAGGACATCGACGCACTACCTGATACCATGGATTCAGTACATACATGATTCTGACCCTCCATGCGTTGACATTTTTTCACAGTTATTAAAAATTTACTGTGTAAGTATATTTTGATCGCTTAGGCATTGCATTTTTCAATGAAACAGAAGATTGATTTCATAACCGAGGGAATATTTCTTCACTATTGGTATACGAAGATTCATTTGTAAGAACTATATTACTGTACTACTGTGTGTGCTGTGTTACTGTATTTGCTTTACGAAGCGACGTAGTCTTGTTGAACAAGCTCCTTAAATAAAGATTTAAAAAAAAGTGTTTAGCTGAATTCATGGTTAAAATACATAATTTAACTAAGATTAACCCAACAACAAACTAAAATAAATATCGTCGAAGAAATTCTTCGCGTCCTGTCGACGGGTAATGTGGCTGGAAACCAAAATAAAGCATTTATTTCAAATAATCACTAAAAAGGCACTTTTGAACATCAAACATATACAATGAAATAGAATAGATTCTAGTCGCTCCTTCCAAAAGTTGGTTTCGTATGCAGGAGAATAGGCAAGAAAATCCACCGTTACTCTTTTAAGGTTTTGTTTAAAAAAAATCAAAAGTCATTTATTCAAATTAGGCTGAGAATCAGCACTTTTCGAATGTCAAAATTACATAAGACAGTCCCCCAAAACGCCCACCCTTCACCACTTCCTAGTGCATTAGCTGGGAAGAAGAAGTGGTGCAATCAACTCCCCAGCAGCACAGCTGTCTGTTAAGTTAGATAGACTGTCTATACATAGTTAGGCAAAGTAATCAACATTACGAGACTCGGAAATTAAATAATTTGTCATATGTTAGCTAGTCATGCCAGTATACCAACAAATAAAATTAAAACTTGACTCAAAGACAAAAAATGAAAAAGTAAACAAAGCATACTACCAAAATAAAAGCCTCCTGGTATAAATGGCGTGATAGCTTACATATGCAATACTGGATTATGTTCACAAATGATAACCTAGGACCATCGATGTAAAATAAATAAACAGGTAGGTAATATTAGCAACAATAACAAAATCATGGTCAGCAAGACAACCAGTCACCACAAACAGCACCCGTTCACGAGCATAACGCAAAGATCAGCCATTACCCCCGAAGGAGGTAACCAACAGAAGGAGGTAACCCGATCCGCAACGCTACCGCAAGCAGTGACATCTACGAGAGCATGACGAAGTTGCTGCCGGTTGCTCAGGCAAGAACAGAATGATCAATTGTCGAGGTCGCTAGCTAACCAAAATGCCATACAACTCATCATAAAAAATATTGTTATGAGTAGATCATGTCAATAACTAATGAAAAAATAGATTATAATAAAAAATAAAAACTTACAGTCAATAAAAAAATATATGTATAACGGGATATCAGGAAGGCCGGGCTGTTGCATCTGATTGCTGATTCGTGACTTCGTCAGCACGGGAATCCATAGTGGGCGTTAAACTTCAGGAAACGTTGAAATAAATACGCTGTAGCGTTGACTGTTCACTATTTTAATGTTACAGACACTTAAATGACTTAAACAATTAAGGATTGCAGCAATAATTAACGATTTAGAGCCAATGGGTTTGCGAGTGACCACCACGTGCAACGGCTGTCAACAACCTGACTGAATTGACACGACGTCGCCCGCCATGACAGACGCAACTCCATTCGGTGTTACCCGCTCTTAATTAAAATTACCATTTAGTTGAATTCAAATCGATTAATCGTTAAAAATAACAAAATAACAATTACAACTCTCGAAATTAACTGATTTTCATTATTTAATAATGTCACGCGCCGTTACATATAAAAATAATTACATGAACCCATATAACCTGTCGTAAATTGGTTAACGTGGCGAAGCGGCTCGCAAAAGCTAGAAAATAAGGCAATGACAAACAAATTAAATTGTAATACTGATGACGAATATATCGCAATCTATAACAAAATAACAATTACAACTCTCGAAATTAACTGATTTTCATTATTTAATAATGTCACGCGCCGTTACATATAAAAATAATTACATGAACCCATATAACCTGTCGTAAATTGGTTAACGTGGCGAAGCGGCTCGCAAAAGCTAGAAAATAAGGCAATGACAAACAAATTAAATTGTAATACTGATGACGAATATATCGCAATCTATATTTTTAGTATTGTTCTCAAGTAAATGACTTATATCTTTATTGGGAATAAAGTTTCTTTAAACCGAAACCGAATCAATTATGTTAAAAGTACATGTCAATGTGGAAGTAAACAAAATCAAAAGTCATTTATTCAAACTAGGCTGAGAGTCAGCACTTTTTGAACGTCAAAATTACATAAGACAGTCCCCCAAAACGCCCGCCCTTCACCACTTCCTAGTGCTTTAGCTGGGAAGAAGAAGTGGCGCAACAAACTCCCCAGCAGCACAGCTGTCTGTTATGTTTGAAGAACTTGATTCTATACAATAATATCATATAATTAACATTCAACAATGAATGAAAATTTAATTGATAAAAATTAAAAAAAAAATGGTTTATGCAGTCAAGTTAAATAAACAATGATATGAAGTAATTCGTCGGTATATGCGTTAAAATAATCACAGAATGTAACTCACTGTCGTAATACAAATAATCTTCTAAACATCTATACATCTATACATATAAATAAAATTGAAGTGTCTGTTTGTAATATTAGAATAACCGCTTTTTGCTACATGCATATGAATATATATACGGTACATATACCAAAATAACATTTTTTACAATTTTTGTCTGTCTGTTTGTTCCCGCTAATCTCTGAAATGGCTGGACCGTTTTTGACGGGACTTTCACTGGCAGGTAGCTAATGTAATAAGGAGTAACTTAGGTTACTTTTATTTTAGACATTTTTTATAAATAACTATTCCGCGTGGACGAAGTCGCGGGCACAGGTAGTATAATATACAATTAAATCAGCAACCAGTTTGATATTTTCTAGATATATTTTATTCAGTGTTCAGAAAAATTATAGGGAGGGTGAAAGCTAACCTTCTGTCCAAACACTACCTGCTTCTTATTTTTTTTATTACCCGGATAACTAATACCGTGCAGATAATTAAAAACGTTATTTTTCTAGAAACAAAATAAACATAAAATCCTCTTATTCTTTGATCATGCTACGCATTACAATACAAAAGTGTTTAACTTGGCATTATTAAATTCCTTGTTAATCCCTCTAACAAAGAAGGATTAAATAATAAAATTAATGGCCGTCCAGACTATATTCTCGTGATAAAAACTGCAGGAGCGCTTCTTGTAAGTTGGAGGATCAATTAGGGAGCTATCTTGCCTTGAACGCTCGTTAAATATGATGGGAAAGGATTTTTCTACGTTTAGGTATGCTTTGGGTGATCAGGGTTTATGATCAGTGGGGATTCATTATGGGTGAAATTAATACATTTTAAGTTTTTGCCTTTTATGTTAAGACGGCTGCATTCATTGGTTGCTGCCATTCGGTTTATCTAAGGAGGTATACAAAAAAAAACGTTTATTTGCGTCTAATATTGCGATCTTTCAACTAAAAGTAAAAAAAAAATGGTGGCCGCGCAGAATTATTTGACTGAAATACATGTAATTTGCCTTATTTATATTCACAGTTCTCACTACAAAGTACTGTTTTTAACGGATTTGCAAAATTATTTTTTCATCGAAAGATATTTATCCCGAAATGGTCCCATTGAAATATGCATTGTTTTGATTTGATTGACTGTGAGAGCATCCATTAAAATTATTTTTCAAAACGATCCACATTTGCTAGACATAACAATGAACAAAAAAAACCAGCCGTATTGCGAACCCCCTCCTTTTAGAAAGACGATCAAAATTAATCTTCATCCATTTTGTATATGATGAGATTTCCAGACAAATGGAGTAAAACAATGTCAACATGGTATCCCTGAGAAGGTGAAAGGATGGGAGGCAGACCACAAAAAGGTGGAATGATAATATAAGGTTAGTGGCGGGAGTGATGTGGGACAGAGTGGATCAAGAAAGACCTGAATGGAAAAGTTTGTAGGAGGCTTTTGCCGATTAGCACACAGATCTGCAGAAAATAGGTACGCAATAAATAATAAACTAAGTTCTAAGTGTAAATTATTATATTTTTCCTAAAACATGTTGTAAAAATAAAATAAAATTAATGTGTTAGAATTGTAATTTAGTAGATCTGAATAATTGGCTATATTATTATTATTTTGTAAATGGGTTGACTATAAAAACTTGTAATACTTGACTTCCTAAGTAAGATATTAATAAACCGATTTTAACTAAACGTTCGCCGCCACAAAATTGCAGCACGAAATGAAATGCTCACGAAGTGGCTGAAAGCTGAAATTGGGCCATTCTCGTTAGTTAGTCTATTTCGATAACCAAGGTCTCTAGACGGTTCCCAAATGTATTTCAAACCCAATTTCTTGTAGCTCGCTCCAACTTAATGGAATACCTGCTTTACGGGTTGGTTTTAAGATTACACGCATCTCCGTTGGTGGCTTCAGAAAGGGATAAAAATGTATGGTACTTCTAATTTTGTTGATGACAGCGATGCCAAAAAGAATTTGATGCCTACTAACTCTTTCCTTTTTATATGCATATTTGGACCTATTATATACGTATATGTAGGAAGTAGTTTATATTACATAGCTTGGGGCTTGTGGCTAAGTAACAATAGCTGCACGGGTCGATCGATCAGGTTAAGCTATGCTTGCCGCGGTTGGTCCGTGGATGGGTGACCATCTTTACATACCAAGACCTCTCCGTGCCTCGGAAAGCACGTTAAGCCGTTGGTCCCGGCTGTCATTTGTGGATCTTTGACAGTCGTTACGGGTCGTCAGAAGCCCGAAAGTCTGACAACCAGTCTTACCAAGGGGTATCGTATTACCCCAGTAACTGGGTTGTTGAGGTCAGATAGGCAGTCACTCCATGTAAAATACTGGTATTCAGCTGCATCCGGTTAGACTGGAAGCCGACCCCAACATAGTTGGGAAAAGGCTAGGCAAATGATGAGTTTATATTACATAGTTTACGCGGAATTGACTTTAAAATATACCGAAATGTGCTTTAATGCCTTTCTTCATCTAAAAACAGCAAGTAAGCTTACTAAGCAACATCCTGAGATTAAATCCTACTATCCCTACTAATATTATAAATGCGAAAGTTACTGTGTCTGTCTGTCACGCTTTCACGCATAAACCACTTAACCGATCATCATCAAATGTTGCAGAGATATAGCCTGGAATACGGAAAAGGACATAGGCTACTTTTTGACGCAATAACCAACATTCACGTGGGTGGAGCCGCGGTCAAAGGCTAGTAATATTTTAAATGCGAAAGTTTGTTTAGATGTTTAGTTTCTTGTTACTCAATCACGCAAAATGGCTGAGCGAATTTCGATGAAATTTGGCACACATATAGTTTGTAATCTGGAATAACACAGGATACTTGTTATCCCGATAGTACGTTCCCGTGGGATAATTGTCGACCTACACGCGGGCGAAGCCGCTGCCAAAAGCTAGTGTTAAATACTATTTTAATCCAGTTTGTAATCGACTTCAGTTTACTAACTGGAGACACTATGTGTAGCACTGGAAGTCAGTTACAGAGAGCCTTAATTAATTAAATTTAACTTGTACAAAATAATCTGCTCACAATCAACAAGATTTAGTTACATTAAAACCAAGAGCTAATATACTATAATTATATTAGTGTTAGCTACAAGAATATAATAATTGAAACTAGACCATTAATGGATTTTTTGCATTAACACACACTTATTAAAACCAAAACAATAGTGTTATTTGAATAAGGACAATGAAATAATCATGCATTTACAGAGTTAAAACCATCAATACAACTCTTTCGACCTTATTACAAAACAAGGTTTTTTTTTGGGTATGGTTTAAACCATCGAGTCTGTTTTTGAAATAAGAACCTAACTGAAATAGAAATACGGCTCCTTTTACAAAACTGACAACTTAGTCCAGTGCTAAATTGTTATTTTTGAAATAAGAACTTTACCCAAATAGAAGAAAAGTTGGTAGTGCAAAAAACCATCGAGTCTGTTTTTGAAATAAGAACCAAACTGAAATCGAAATACGGCTCCTTTTACAAAACTGACAACTTAGTCCAGTGCTAAATTGTCATTTTTGTATTAAGAACTTTACCCAAATAGAATAAAAGTTGGTAGTGCAAAAAACCATCGAGTTTGTTTTTGAAATAAGAACCAAACTGAAATCGAAATACGGCTCCTTTTACAAAACTGACAACTTAGTCCAGTGCTAAATTGTCATTTTTGTATTAAGAACTTTACCCAAATAGAAGAAAAGTTGGTAGTGCAAAGAACTATCGAGTCTGTTTTTGAAATAAGAACCAAACTGAAATCGAAATACGGCTCCTTTTACAAAACTACTAACTTAGTCCAGTGCTAAATTGTCTTTTTTGTGTTAAGAACTTTACCCAAATAGAAGAAAAGTTGGTAATGCAAAAACTGTCTTAGAGTTTTAACCGGTAGTGTACCGATGGTTGGCTAGAACTAAAGTTAGATCGCATTTCGTAATAAGACGGTTTAAGTTAAATTACACCTCTAAATGACTAAGGAATTGATGATTTTAATAACAATTCACCACGATTGCTCCACAAACGTTCGTTATATTTAAACAGAATAAGCTGCTACGTTACCTTATTAAATAAGTCTTGTTAAAAGGAAATACCTCCAAAATATGTCTTATTAAACGTAAACCACTACTCACCCTCTCAAAGATAACAAGCTCCACGTCACATAAATTCCTTAAACAACCATTATAAATTCCGTAAGTGCAAACACAAAGTCGAAAGTGCCGTAGAGACATTACCCATAATATGGTACAAACATAAACTAATGAATTTTAACATTAATATCTCGTATCTATGTTAACTATGAACAAGAGACATAAATCAGGAACTACCTTGAGGCACATTAGCAGGGTAATTCGCATAAATTACTCTTCAACATGGCGGGACAAAATTGCTATTAACCTTTTGGTGATGGGGATTTCAATATATGGGGTTTGATGTGATCGGTTTGTGGTGCTTCTCTCGATTCCCATAGGGATCTTAATGGGGAACTGCTAAAGTAGCCTGCCCCAGTTGTATTCAGTGCTTCTGTTCCACATTCATTATACGCATAGCCAAAGTGTGGAACTCTCTACAAACGTCTGTGTTCCCTTCCACTTTTAACCCCCTGCCTTTTCTTTTTGAGCATACGAAATCATCAAATAACTTCTCCCGGTCTGAGTGGAGCGGGAGGGCGTGTCAGACTTTTACTGACTAAAACTTACCCGTGTTCCTTCAGTTGCCTGTGTGCTAAAAGGCCACAGTATCTCTTTCGAACAACCCGCACCCATGGCAGGCATCGGCCTTAGCGGACTCCACCACTTGGGAAAACAACGCGCCCTCGACCCGGGTCTCGTCCTTACCGGACGGCAAGTTACCCATTACTTGCCGTCCGCAAGCCCGCGCCTACAGGAGCTGGGAATTGGCCTGGGATTCCCGACGCCCAGGGCGTCTCCTGCGGCGACTAGGACCGTGAGGGCACATAGATTGCCTCTCCCTCACGTGCGCCGCCCCCCCTTTTTGCGAACATTACTGCTTCGCAGAAGGAGGTGACGGCTTCCCATGCACTCTCGCTCCATACCATGGCCTGGACCAGGGCCGGACGCGAGAGATCGCCGCGATCGCCTCCACGAGTATACGGCGGTACTCCACCCAAGCCGGGCAGACCTCCACCGTATGTTCCAATGTGTCCTCCGGGCGATGTACACTGTGGTAGCATCCGGGCGTTTCCTTCCGCCTTATCCGAAACATGAACCCGCTGCCTTCAAAGCAAGAGTGAACACGGATTTTCTGGGCACGCTCGTTTCATCGTAGACCTTATAAATCGCTTTCCATCAGGTGTGATCGAGGTCGAGAGCAAGAACATATCGAAATAAAATATAGTTCAAATTTTTGTGTCAGGTTGTATGTTGAACAAAATATGATTCTTGCTAGTAAAAAATATGTACTTGCATATTTCCAAAATAATTAATAAAACGTATCAAATTTTCAAAAATATCCAGTTTTCGAGTTCTGAGATGGCTTCTCAATTCTGACGTTTGAATTGAGGAGCCACCTTAAATTTTCTGTAACTTTTTAAGGGTTTAACTACAAGTTCCAAGGTTGGGCCTATAAAATTGGCTAATTTATTACTAAATTAGATATGCACCTATTGTTAGTACCAATCAGCGTTTTAATATGAGACATGGCTCCTTAATCCATACAGAAATTACCACTGTGCCCCAAGATTGATGATGATGTCATTTTTCCCTTTAAACTCTTCATGAAAATGTAGTGGTATTTTGTGGTTTTATTTCATAGTTTGTAAGTCTTGGCCTGATTGTGCAGAATAACTAGTTAAAATATTCACGAACCTAACCTACTTATACAGTATGTTAGTTTAACCTAGTGATATACTTTATGGGAGAGTAGTACTTATTAAAATGATTTTTTTTTTCTGAAGGACCAACACTGAAATTACGAAAATAAAACCAGCCGCTTTATACTGTATAGTAAAAACAATGTGTTTTTTGTTTGCTTTTGTTTTTACTTTTTGTGTTGCCATAAAACAACAAAACACGCATGTCTCTGCATTACGGGAGGACACTGGCTCCTGCAATACACTTATATAACTAGCGCAGGAGTCAGAGAAATCTACAACTTGGTGTACTTGTTTGTCAATAAATAAATTTTGTATTTTGTATTTGTATATATTTATATTCGAATAACTGGTCAAAAGACAAAACTGTAGCGAACAGCTGATTTTTTCTTTAATTTATAAAGTAGACACCAAAACAGGTGTCTACTCTATAGTAAAAAAATAATATTTTCATGAGTACCACACCCCCTTAAAGTATGTCCTTCTGCCAGGGGTGCAGGTTGTTCGAATCGAAAGAGATACCGCGGCCCCTGGCACACAGGCAACTGTGGAACACGGGTGGGTTTTACTCAGTAAAAGTCTGACATGCCCTCCTGCTCCACCCAGAGCGGGAGAAGTTATTTGATGATTTCCCACCCAGAAAAAAAAAGTATGCCCTTCGTTTAACCTAACATGCTGTATAAGTAGGTTAGGTTCTACTGTACGGTTATACTATACACCGTGAAATTTTAGTCGTCTTACAAAGATGGTCCACTCAATGTATCCGTCATAACATACCTCTAGGCACGATTAAAACATTGTTACCATTAATTAAGTTAATAGATACAAAGAAAAATAATGAATGCTTTAGAATTATGAAACACCCTCCCTGTTAATAATGTTTACGTATCAAACGGTATAAGATATCTACCTACCTATCATTACATTCCATCATTAATTCCATCTCCATAACAGGGTGTTTCAAACTACGTCATGCGTCTTAGTGATATTTTCATGTTTTTGATTATGCAAATGTTCAAAAAAAATTTTTTTTTATGAATAGTAGTAGATAGCAGTCATTGGGTACATGAAGTGGGCTGCCATTGTAAGACGACTAAAATGTCACAGTGTATAATAATCACAGCCGTGGCCTTCGCAGGAGACGCCCTGGGCGTCGGGAATCCCAGGCTGATTCCCGGCCACCGTAGGCACGGGCTTGCGGACGGCGAGTAATGGGTACCTCGCTGTCCGGTAAGGACGAAGCCCGGGTCGACGGCGCGTTGTGTTCCACGCGCGCCTCAAAGAGATGTCAGCAGCAACAGATGGGGCCCGCAAGGGCCGATGCCTGCCGGGGGTGCGGGTTGTTCGAAAGAGATACCGCCGCCCCTGGCACACAGGCAACTGAGGGAACACGGGTGGGTTTTAGTCAGTAAAAGTCTGACACGCCCTCCCGCTCCACCCAGAGCGGGAGAAGTTATTTGATGATTTCCCACCCGGAAAAAAAAAAAAAAAAAAAACAGTGTATAATAATTCCTTATATTTTTGACCTATTTAACATATTAGCTAATAAAAATTATTGAGTAACACTAGCAAAAAATGACTTCGACTTCAAAGAAGAGAAGTCTTCACAATTTTTTTATTTTTTAAAGACCGTCTTCTAGTGCTCAAAGGGATTTTAAAGTCCGGACCTTTTCGTTTTAAAATACAGTCAATACACTGTTGAACAGAAACGACAACCGTCTTACTACCGAATTGTAAAGAAATTTTACTAGCAGAATTGGAATTGACTTCTAGAACGGCAGTTTGTAAATTGTGATAGACCGTTACTCGATGCCCGCTGTTGGCAACCAGGCGACCTTATTTCTCGACCCATATTAAGGCCATTTTTCTTGTAATGCAAGTAGTGTTGTAGCCTTATTTTGTTGGCTGTTCATTGTTCTACTTACATGGAATGTAGGCGTGAAATAAAGTGGTGAATGTGGTAAATTTAAAACTTGCTTACACAGTACATTAATGAATGCGTTTTTTTTTTTTTTTTTTTTTCTGGGTGGGAAATCATCAAATAACTTCTCCCGCTCTGGGTGGAGCGGGAGGGCGTGTCAGACTTTTACTGACTAAAACCCACCCGTGTTCCCTCAGTTGCCTGTGTGCCAGGGGCGGCGGTATCTCTTTCGAACAACCCGCACCCCCGGCAGGCATCGGCCCTTGCGGGCCCCTCTGTTGCTGCTGACATCTCTTTGAGGCGCGCGTGGAACACAACGCGCCGTCGACCCGGGCTTGGTCCTTACCGGACAGCGAGCTACCCATTACTCGCCGTCCGCAAGCCCGTGCCTACGGTGGCCGGGAATCAGCCTGGGATTCCCGACGCCCAGGGCGTCTCCTACGAAGGCCACGGCTGTGAGGGCGCATGTACTGCATCTCCCTCACGTGCGCCGCCTCCCTCTTTGCGAGCATAACTGCTTCGCTGAAGGAGGCGACTGCCAGCCATGCCCTCTCGCTCCGTACCATGGCCTGGACCAGGGTCGGACGCGAGAGATCGCCTCCGCCGATCACCTCCACGAGGACACGGCGTTGCTCCGCCCAAGCTGGGCAGACCTCCACCGTATGCTCCACCGTGTCCTCTGGGCGATCTTTGCAATGGAAACACCCGGGCGTTTCCTCCCGCCCTATCCGAAACAGGAACCTCCCGAAACAGCCATGTCCGGTGAGGACCTGTGTCAGGCGGAAGGTGAGGACGCCATGCCGCCTCTCAAGCCACTCCTCAAAGAGGGGACTTACCGCCGCAATCGCGGCGTGCCCAATTAATGAATGCGTTAAGCGCTCAAGTTGTTTATAAAATAAGTAAAAAAAAAATAGGTAAAAAAACTTTTTCAGTTAAACGGTTTTATGTTAAACATACATTGCAATGTTTAAGATAAATGTACTAAAAACCAAAAATAATAAAATAGATACAGTCGTGGGAATTATAAACATATGCATAGACTAGACTAAAATAAAACCGTGGGGCACGTGGCCGTGGCCGTCGATAATTTGTAGACAATTGACGTGCCCCACGGTTTTATTTTAGTCTAGTCTATGCATATGTTTATAATTCCCACGACTGTATCTATTTTATTATTTTTGGTTTTTAGTACATTTATCTTAAACATTGCAATGTATGTTTAACATAAAACCGTTTAACTGAAAAAGTTTTTTTACCTATTTTTTTATTTTCTAGTTTTTAGTTTATACCGTGGCCATCTTGGATTTTAATTTTATATAGTACATTGTATTATACTGGTTGAGCACTTTCATTTGATACCCATATTGATGGGATCGATTAAACCTACGTTATCCGCCATTTTGTAGCGGCCGCCATCTTGTATTTCAATTTTTTATAGTATATTGTATTCTGCTTGTTGAGCCCTTTCATTTGATACCCATATTGATGGGATTAATAAAACTTAAATTATCCGCCATTTTGTAGCGGCGGCCATCTTGAATTTATAATGATAATGAATAAACATAATTGTATTGTCACCAAAATCCAAAGTATATACAACATTTCAGATTAATCGGTTGACAGGAAGAGGGTGAAATTTGAATTACTAAATTTGACCCAAGAATAATAAATAAAACAAACGGGGTGAGCTAAATAAAACCGTTTAAAAATACGTTAATTCACGGGAAACATGCTGCAGAGACATAAAATGAACAATTTGGAGGAAAATGTACGTCACAGCCACGAAAAATAGCCATTGCTCAGCATATTGCTACGACAATATACATAGATAGACCCCAGTGCTGGTTTTCAGTGACAGCTGGCATTGACGTGATGACGACAACATCATCCGGTCTTTGTCATCTTAAAACGATTGACCGAATAAAAACGATGTTTTGTTTTCGTTTAGTATTTAGTGCTTTATGGTCACAGTTTGTGGTATTAGCGAGCCTACGTGTAGCAACTATTAACATCCGATAAAATATCACGTCAAACACTTCAGGGTGATTTAAAATAACTTTAGAGACACAGCTTAAAGTTATTTCGTCTAATTTTCATGGAAAATTCAGGGTGGCAGGGACTGTTACCATGCAATCAGTACATGAACTCTTCTCAACTCCCCTGCGTTGACAGTCTTGATCAGTTATTAATAAAAATGTTGTTCTATACATTTTGACCGCGAAGGTAACACACCATGAAACAACTGATATTTATCTTGATAGTTGACGATTTTTTTTCTACGCCAGGAGTCTAGAATCGTGTGCGGAATTCATGGTAACATTGTGTGCGTTGACACTGTATAACTTCCGTCGCGTAATTTTCAACAGTCGTATCGCCACACTCATCTAACAGTAATTATGATTAGTAGGTAAAAAACGTGTCAAAAAGTAAAATAAAATTAAATTGTTTATTCTTTTTGTTTTTATTTTTTAAATAAAGCCAGTTTTTATCGACTTCTTAAAATTAATAAGTCGTTCAAACAAACTAAAGCGTTCGTCGTAACAATCACTTGAGTTCGTAGCCAGAATTCGTAGAAAGTTCAGATTTAGAGCTCTTTAAATAAACAAGCTACTTACATCGATTTTGACCATTGTCTAGAGCAGGGATCACAGTTTCATTGGAGGTCTGTTTAAAACCAATAGGGCCCGGTTAAGGCTTCCAATACCGGTATCACATCAAGGTCTGGTGTGATACCGATAATAGATTAGCACCTGTACGATTGGTTGGATTTCTAATCAGTATTGTACTGTACCCGGTATCAAATCGATATTTTCGTAAGTTAGACTGAGAAACTGGACTGGAGAGGGGTTGACATCAACATCAACAGCGAGTACATAACTCACCTTCGGTTTGCCGAAAATATAGTAGTCATAGCTGAGACTATGTAGGAATTAAGTACTATGCTCGACGACCTCAATAGAGGTTCCGAAAGAGTGAAAGGTCATGTCTAATGCCCATGCCACACTCACCCTTGTGAAGATCGGAGACTTTACACTCGAAGTAGTGCACGATTATCTTTACCTAGGACAAACTGTTCAGTTAGAAACGTCCAACTTCCGTCTATGTCGTACCTACTGTTAGTATGCTTTTTAATAAAAAGACAGCGCTACGCAGGTAGTGGAAATTTTACTTGTTATTAATATAGATTAATTACAAATAAAATTTCCCAAGTGAAGAGAAAATATGGTTTTTGTACCTTAAAAAACCAAGATGAACTACGTAAATCTCTTGACAATGACCACACATAGGTTCCTTATGTATCCAGCTCATTAAGATGATTAGCATGTCTAATCAGTAATTACTAGAGCATTATTGAGCGATGAATCATTTATGACTGATTGTTGCAGAGGTGATTAATTCACCTAGTTAGTAGTTGTACGACAGAGGGTTCATAATCTAAGTCCAGTTGTTAAATGTCTAATGATGGACAGCTTCTTGATCTGATAGATTTAGTTCACAATAATATAACATCACGCATCGAATCCCAAAAGGTTAGGCAGAGGTACCTAAAGTACAGCCCCAATTCGCCAGTGATGTTTGAGTCCCATGTAATAGGATAAACCTATTGTCATCTGCCAGGGGTGCGGGTTGTTCGAGAGAGAGATACCGTGGCTCCTGGCACACAGGCAACTGAAGGAAGACGGGTGGGTTTTAGTCAGTAAAAGTCTGACACGCCCTCCTGCTCCACCCAGAGCGGGAGAGGTTATTTGATGATTTCTCACCCTAAAAAAAGCTATTGTCATCAATCGGGCACATTTGTAACAATAACATCATTTCTACCAATTCATACACATACATTAAAAGGTGGTGAGCCTATGCCATCAACCGTGCACAAATCTAGACTCCGGGCTGCTGAAGAAATTTCTGATGGAAAACATAGTAAAACAGTCAGGCCATGACTTGGAAATCGAGCCCAGGACCAAATGCTCAGCAGTAGCGCTTGCGAAAACTGGAACAACGAGGCACATGTGGAAGAATTTTGTTATAATCGCCACACTTGGTACATGTATTGGTGGTTAAAACCACCTAGTGGAAGATAGTATTTTCTGTCTTACCTAGACAAGATGAAAGCCAAATGTTTTACATAGGTATATGACGAAGATCATCCCCAAAAACATTTCTAATTTTTTTTTCTCCTTTAGCGGTCTTGCAAATGAATGTGTTTTGTAGTTTATTTAAACACAAATATAAAATAGCACTAATTGTAATTGGCGCGACTGATGTGTAACACAAAATATTATGACATAAATACAGGGCCATCTTAAACATCCCATATTTGTAACTATATTCAAATCAAAAAAATCCCACATCATCCCGCCAAATATACGAAATTCCTAGATGTCTAAGGCTACATATTGTAACCTAAACTCTTCCATGTAAGTCCGTTAAAAACGCTACACTATTCGAGGCGGAAGCCATGAAAAATGTTTCCCTACCATCCTTTATGATATTTCCAGGAATTTTCCACAAATATGAGAAGAAGCCGTTTTATATAAAACCAATGACCTGAAATGTGGAGGCCAGCGAGTTTCCAACTGCCCATAGAGATTACATTCTGTTTCAATGCGTCCCGCAAAAAATTGGTTTTATTTGTGAAAACTGCGCATAAATATTAAAGTTCTCTGTTATATTTTTTTAATGGTGTTGAACTGCGATATTGTTTTATGAAGTTTCGTGATTTTTGAGTGCTGCTAATAATTTATTTTTACGCTCTCATGTGGGTACTAGTTATTCGAAAACCGACTGTGGTTAGCGCGACTAACTTTTTTCCAGCAAGATTTACTATTTCCGTTTGCTTATTATTATATTGCTTAATGTTACAACATTATTTTAAAACTCTAGCCAGACAAAATGATTACTACACCTAGTATTTTAATACAAGTGAGATTCTGTTCTGGAGTCAAAAGCGGTAAAATGGTCCTTCGAGCCGGATTAGGTCCCTTTTTTGTAAAATACAGTTGTTAACGGCAAGTATCAAGTTTTTATTATGACGTTGGTCTCATGGATTTTTTGACGTTTAATACAAAAAATGCACTGCAATCACAGTTACAACAAGTCCGGAGTCCAATAGCAGAACTTATTGAAGTAGTCAACCAAGTCCAGCAATTTAAGAAGAAAATAACAATTCTGCAACCAGCCTGTGTTCATTACATTTTCAAAATTGTACCGGAGAAAAATTTGAGCGGCGGGAAAGTTTCATATCCTTCAAACTTAGTTATGCGTAAAGAAAAGTAGGGGAAAAGTGGGGGTGGGAAATACGTTTTTTGAAAAGTTAATGCAGTAAAAGTTGCTTGTTTTGTGCTGAGTGCTATCAGCTTAGATGGCGTAGTTTTTACAGGGTGTTCGTGAATTTCTTAACCTTGTTTTGGTTAAAGTTTTGAGAGGTTCAGTGAGTGACGAGCTTTGTATTCGAGTGTTAAGTGGTGGTGTTAGATCATAGTTTTAAAAGGAAGGTAAAATTTGTGAAGCTATGATAACTTGACGAATCTTGGAAGGGTTTTGGTTAGTAGTGAGTACGCTGAAAAGTTATAAGATTTTAAATAATTCAAGGCATTTTTCTCATAACTTGACTTTACTACAATTTCTTATAACGATAATATATTATGAAAATGGTATCTATCTTCTTATAAATTTTATTGTAACGGAAAATTTAAGTAAACTCTCAACGTTAAGTATAACACTTTTTTACTACGTGTTGCTAAATAAATGAATAAATACAAAAATTATAACGTTAAAATAGAGCAGTCTTATAATTCAATAACTGCAGAAGTCAACACACATTGCAAGCCGGGTGTTCCACCAAACTTTGGTGACCCAAAATACGAAAATACGAAAGTCGGACATCGCCAAATATTCACAACTACCGTCATATCGTTAACCTTACTCCAATATTTGTATTGCACAAACAATCACAAGTAACACATTCTCACATTCGTTCCAGTCTCATCATTGATATTTCATGAGTATTAACGTATTGATATTATTTATATTTTACGTCAACACTATATTCCGGGTGGATCTTTTATTTTCAGCCTACGGAAATAGGAATAATTTCATATGGATTGTATTGGGGTTGAATGGTAATGTAAAGGGTTTAATTTTAATAAATATAGGTACGGACTGATGCAACATGACACATAGTTTTGTGTTTAACTGACGAAGGAAGCATGGTAAGTATCTAGTTTTATTTTGATTTTATGTTTCTTTGTGTTACCTACTGTGAAAATTAATCCTACTTCTTTTTTTTATTTATTTAGTTCGTATTTGGAAATATATAAGACATGTTTCTATTAGTTTTAACTCGAATGTTTTATTCGTATTCATTATCAGCTTACTGCAGGCCCAAAAATATGTAGGGTTAGTTCGATATATGCTGATGAATCATTAGTTTATTTATTGTTTCCTTACTGGTAGTTCCCTTCAATGGAAATAGCCACACAAACTTCGTAAATGCATCCACGACTGTTAAGATGTAATTATACATTTTCCTTGTCTCTGAAAGAGGTCCAATGTGATCACAGTGTAGGGTATGCAAAGGAGTGTCTTCTTTGTCAATACAGTTTAATAATCCTTCCTGCTTACCTTCCTTCTTTGTTGCTAGCAAGCAAGGTACACATGACAACAACAGTTCTTCAATTCCTGACAAATTCAAGGCCTGACAAATTGCACGGTATTTAGCTTGAACTCTCATACAGTATGCTCTCATCTGCAACCAGCCACCCTGCGAATCGTCGTTCCACCTAGCCTTAGAGCGTCATACCTTACATTTGGCGATTCGCGGTCTCCACTCAAGAACACCACTACTTCAACAGTCATGGATTCAATCCCCACGGCCACTTCAGTTTGCTTTTTCTGTGAACTACAAAAACTAATGACCATCAATGCTGATTCATCATCATCGTCATACACATCCTAACTTCACCCAATGCTCTTAAGCCTCTCTCTTGTGCTAATTCCCACCATGCTCCTGCGCCAGCTTCACAATGTTGGTTAATAGGACCAAATATACGGCATGTTCAGAAAAATAATTAAATTTTCATTAGTCTGTAAGTACGACATATTATTATGCCTAAAAGTGGGCTTTTGTTCATCGTATGTTCACGTTCAAATATTTGCATGTCATTGCGCAAACAAAAGATGAGATGACCCATATTTGGACAATACACACCATGAACCGGTTTGTGTTACAATAAGGGTTTTCATGAAAATTCACGCCACCAGTTGGAGCCACTTTGACAAGAGCTCTTCCATTTAGACTATGAATATAAAATATGTGATGACGATCATCATTCCTTTCATTCATTTATTCGTTCATCATTCAATCAAGACTAATAGGCGCTTTGACACATTTGACATGTGCCGCCCGTCCTGACATTTCAGTGCTGCGCTCTAGTGAACGTCATTTCAGTAAACCCTCATTTTTTTTTTTGGGTGGGAAATCATCAAATAACTTCTCCCGCTCTGGATGGAGAGGAAGGACGTGTCAGACTTTTACTGACTAAAACCCACCCGTGTTCCCGCAGTTGCCTGTGTGCCAGGGGCCGTGGTATCTCTTTCGAACAACCCGCACCCCTGACAGGGCATCAGCCCTTGAGGGCCCCATCAGTTGGTGCTGACATCTCTTTGAGGCGAGCTTGGAACACAACGCGCCGTCGACCCGGGCTTGGTCCTTACCGGACAGCGAGCTACCCATTACTCGCCGTCCGCAAGCCCGCGCCTACGGTGGCCGGGAATCAGCCTGGGATTCCCGACGCCCAGGGCGTCTCCTGCAAAGGCTGCGGTCATAAGGGTGCATGTACTGCCTCTCCCTCACGTGTGCCGCCACCTTCTTTGCAAGCATCACTGCTTCGCTGAAGGAGGTGACGGCTAACCATGCACTCTCGCTCCGTACCATGGCCTGGACCAGGGCCGGACGCGAGAGATCGCTTCCGCTGATCGCTTCCACGAGGACACGGCGGTGCTCCGCCCAGTAAACCCTCATCAGGTTCAAATTTCACAACGAAATTGTCTCGTTTACTCTTAAGGATACAACAATCTTCTATCTTGGTCTAGCATCGATCTTCATATTGAAAAATACATGTCAAAATCCATGTAAAAGATGTATTCACCCTGTTTTTCTTTAGAAACCACCGGAATTATCCATAAAAATAATAGTTTAATAAACTAAAAAACATGCTCTAAAAACCAAACTAAAAAAGTACCTATTTAAAAAAAATGATATTATATAAAGCGTGGATGGCTTTTTGAGGTATTTTTATGTTCAATTAATATCAACCACCCCACGCTTTTTAATAGAATTAAATTATTTTCTACTTTTTTAGTTTGATTTTTAAAGCGTGTTTTTTAGTTTTTTTTTACTATTATTTATTTTCTATTTTTTAGTTCTGATAACTACAAAAGCGTGATTTTACAGTTTTTTTTTAATGCAATTTTTTGTTGTTGAAATTATTGAATTGTCATTGGTCCTCGATAAGTCTACAAAGTTTAAATGAAATCTGACCGTTTGAAGTGGGTCAAAATCAAATCCAAAGGAGTCGGTTACAAACAAACAAACAAACATGCTTACAATCATACAGGTGAAGCTAATAAAAACGTGTTAAAAAATAGTGCCAGCTGATTGCAAAGGTCAAAAAAGGTTACTCATGGAATCAATCAACCTGCATAGCCTATGTTGGGGTCGGCTTCAAGCTAACCAGATGCAGTTGGATATCAGTATTTTTATGAAGTGACTGCCTATCTTACTTCCACAACCCAGTAACTGGGTAAGACTAGCTGTCAGACTTGGGCTTCTAACTACCCGAAATGACTGTCAAAGATCTACGAATGACAGCCGGGACCAACGGCTAACGTGCTTTCCGAGGCACGGCCAGGCCTCGAAATGTTACGGCTGGTCACCTTTCTACGAACCGACCGCAGCAAACATAGCTTAACCTTTGATCAACCCATAATCAGCCAGTATTGTTCCCACTGCTGGGACACAGGCCTCCTCTCTATGAGAGGGAGTGGGCCGTAATCCACCACGAGGGCCCATTGTGGGTTAATGTCACAAGTCTGCGAGTTTTTGGTTCTAAGACATTCCATCGACTCATGCGGCTTTATTATTTAGCCACGAGTTCTTCGGGGAACATAGGAAAGTGTTATAATATTGAATATTCACTCAACCAATTCTCAAAACCTAATTTTGTTCCTGCCTAAAACATATTATTAAATTGTGACTTGTGCTGAGAAAAAGTATAATACAAACATGGGACAGTTAGTAACAAAAGTAGATTAAAACTTCAGTTTTTCTAAACAATAATATCGAGAACATAATAAAAAAACTTAAAAAAAAAAAAACAACCGACTTGAAAACAAGTTTTTATTTTTCACTTTTTAGTGGTTCACATGTGCTTACCTCTTCACAGCGTCCCGGCGTGATGTTATGTTATGAACTGGTGTAAACAATAGACAGACATGAGATTTCAGCAATTCCAGTCCGTTTGCTATCATTTATTGAGGAGTTCCGTTGCCTATCTCCGAAGTTCTTCATCAAGTCTTCACCAAATTGAAATGAGAACACTCTGAGAAAGTATTCTTCCAAAAACTAGCCAAATCGCTTCAAGTGTGCCTATAAAATTTGAAGAGTTCTCTCTATTTCTCCAGGATCCCATCATCAGATTCTGACTTGATGATCATGGGACCACCTGGGAAGTATACCCTTTCAAACAAAAAAGAAAATCCAAATCCGTCCAGCCATCTTCGAGTAATCGGGGAACACACATAAAAAAAAATGTTCCGACGAATTGAGAACCTCCTCTTTTTGGAAGTCGGTTAAAAAGTACTATGGTGATGCTTTTAAGACATTTATACCTAGATGCGGTGTGGATATATAGCTCAACAAATCTACACACAGATAATAAGAGCAGTATAAGGAACATTGTACTTACTGTCTAAACAGTCACACTTTCTACGAAATCTCCTACAGCAGGCGATAATTCTGGCACCGCAATAATCTCAAACGTTATCCAAAGCAATTAAAGTTCGATAATATTTAGCGGTTTTTATAAATAATGGTATAAATTGTAGCACAGGCTTTAGAGGTGTATTTTCATTATGACAACCGAAAATATTGAATGGGTTATTCAGTTTTTTTTTTTAATATCGGCTATAATGTCGTCGTTTCTAGATGGGGCACAAACATGTCATTTTACATTGTAAAATATAGTAGGGAGTTCGTTGTTGTTGGATTATGGAAGAGTACAGATCAAAATTAAAATCATACGTCATTTATTAAAACTAGGCTGAGATTCAGCACTTTTTAAACGTCAAAATGACATAAGACAGTCCCCCAAAACGCCCTTACTTCGTTGCTTTGTGCGATAAAAAAAGTATTAGTAAAATAAGAGTATTTTTCTGATACTTGAAATAATAAATTTAAATCACATGTAAAAGCAATAGTGGTTACCTACTTCTGCTGGCGACCGTACCAAGTTTATTTAGATATTTCTCGACACAAGTCCTGTTGAAATGTGTTGATATAATTTCTAAGTCGGAACAAAATTAGATTCTGAAAATGGGTTCCTATTCAAATATAAAATATTCCGGGAAATCTCTTTCAGCGAAACTTCTCAAGTACCTATTCCTGAAAAATAACACTGTAGCTGTAATATTGGATGAAAACTTAATAACATTTCAAGATATATTGAAAGTGTCTGATTTCTAGCAATCCTACTATGAAAGTTCGTGTGTTAAGATGGTTGAACGTTTGTTACTCAATAATGCAACAACGGCTGAACGGATTTTGATGAAATTTGTTACACACATAGTTTAAAACTTGGAATAACACATAGAATACTTTTTATCTGGATAGTACGTTCCCGTGGGATAATTTTCGACCTCCACGCGGGCGAAGCCGCTGGCAAAAGCTAGTTAAGGCGAGGTGGGTCAGAAAAACGTCGTTTTGTATTGTGTTTTATAAGTAGATAAACCGGATTAGAAAAATTGAAAAAAATATGTTATATAACATCACACCTTGATCTAGATATTCCGGCTATGCGATACACGATTACTTGCACTTTACTGCATCTAATTAAATCGCAAAGACAAGTCTAAATGGTGATTGGATTCTTATTTAATTTAAGTTATATAAGGTTTTGAACAATAAAACTTATACCATAATAAAGGTCGTAAAAAATAGGATGAAATCCGGCCGTCATAATATGGACTATGAAAATACATTTATAACAAATCTAGAATCCAGTGTTTTTATCTTTACATGCGCGCGCTCCGTGTCGTTTAGTCCCAAGCGGAACGTGTTGGAGGTCAGACGTGTGCCAATTTTTCGAACCCGCCACCCCCCGCTATGATCTGTTACCGGCAGAGCAAAAAAATTGTTTGTAAATAATAACACGTGTCTAGAATAAACTAAATACAGGTATACTTTATGTATAGCTAATTATTTACAAGCTTTATTTCATAGGAAATTAAAGTAGTTAATATTTTGTGAAACAAAATGGGAACCTACAGAAAGTAAAAACTTTCGATCCAGCGCTGGCTCTTCGAAGGCTAGTAAACAAAAAAAAAATAAGGATGGTTTGACAATATTATTATTTACCTACATTCGTTACATTTTACGCGTAATAGATTACTATATTTATTTATTATAGCTAACCTACTATTTGCGTACCTACGCGTAATAGATTTTCAAACTGCAAATAGGCGTGTAGAACAGAATTGGAACCCTATGTCCGTGTAAATAAAGACGCCACGCGCGCAAAAGCTAGAATGGTTTATTTTTCTCGCAGAATAGATTTACCAACGACATGAAGTGCGCCAAATAGTTGAATTTGAAACCTATGTCATACAGCATAAAGCCGCTACGCGCGCAAATTTTATAATGGTTTATTTACTGTTTTCAGGTAGGTTAAAAAAAAAATGAGGATTGGCTGGATAGGCACTGTATGTGATAACACTATGACCTTGAGCTGGTCCAGCGTAATATTTATTTATTTATTTATTTATTTAATACTTTACGCACATATATGTACAGAGGCGGACTTAATGCCATAGGCATTTTCTACCAGTCAACCTTTGGGCGATGTAGAGACAAACAGTGGTAGGTGCTATCAAATAAGTGGTGTAATTAATTGTTATTTAAATATAACTAAATATACTCATTTTATACCTCAAATTTTTTATTTTTATTTTTTAACAATAAATATGCTATATAAATAATTAAATATATGCACAAATAAACATACATAAATACACATAAATATAATAAAACAAATAAGACAAACAATGGGAAAACATTATCGTTGTGAAGATACTGCCAGCTTCTTTTGAATATGCTCGCGAACTTTAACTTTAAAGGATAACCGGTAATACGGAGTTTCCATGGAATAAGTCGACATTCACACGGTCGCATTTTTTTTGTGCACTGGATTTTCAACTCTCGGTATTTAGCCGAGGGTTGAGAATCCAACAGAGTGAAAAATCCAGAACCTACGCGAAAAACATCCCGCCGCGATTTTATTACGTCTGTGTGAACGTGGACTTATTTTTATTATTTTTCTTTCTGTTTTTGACGTAGGTTATGTATGTGTCACTACTTGTCATGGTATTCGAGGCCGCTGATCAAAATATAAGTCCAAGATGGCGAATGCAATTTTTTTTGAGTTTTCCATCACGGGTCTTGCAAATTCGAAATGTTTCGCAGCCGCCATCATGGATTTTCATTTTGACCCCACCATCGGCTTTAGTGACCCGAAAAACCCTGAAAAAGACACCCATGATGGAAAATTCGAAAAGTTTCGCAGCCGCCGTCTTGGATTTTCATTTTGACCCCGCCATTGGCTTTAGCGACCCGAAAAACCCTGAATAAGACACCTATGATGGAAAATTTGAAAAGTTTCGCAGCCGTATCTTGGACTTACATTTTGATCAGCGGGCTCGAAAACCATGATAGGTAACACATGACTATGTCAAAAACAGTTAGAAAGACGTGATAATATCACTGCGGGAATTTTCGCGCGCTGGAGCTTCAACTCTCGGTAGTGAACCGAAGGTTGAGAATGCAACACAGTGCAACTCAGCGCGTTGAAAATCTAACAGTGTGGTTTACTGTTAGATTTTCATCTCTCGGTACGTACCGTAGTCGGTACATAGTTTTGTATGTAGGTATAGGTACATAAATAAGAAAATAAATAAAAACGTGCAACTAAAAAACTACGACGATCACCCTAATTGTTTTATTACTTCCAGTCTGTATATAACTTGAATATAACTGGCAAATTGTGGGTGTACTAATACACCACTGCCCAACCCCTCTGAAAGAATACAGGCGTTATGTTATGATGCATTTCCGCAACTTATTGTATCTTAAAAAAATATTTACTAGAATAGTAAAACAAAATATACTTTTACTAATCGTAATCAGTCCAAGTTGATCTACTGTATTGCTCTGTTCGGTGACATAGTTAATACTGCTGCCGGCCGCCAGCCACGCCTGGCGCGCGCGTCGCTCGCGCATCGTAACTAGTTACGTCTCGCTACTCGTTTCGGGGGCTGAGGTAAGCTTTAAATGCCTATTGCTCTGGGCTCACCTCGCCTTAATAAATAAATCTCTTTCGTCTGTACCCGAAGACAAAACTCTGGGTACAGAGGAAAGAGGTTTAATTTAGTCAGGCATAAAATAATAAATTACTAAAATCAGGATTTGAAAACAGGATGATATTCTTTAAAAGGTTCAGGTGCGTTCTAACTGTATCGGCGGGGTAATTACACCGCTTATTGGAAACCGCTAGAAAGGATTATTCGTGGAATCATTCAATCTGCCTAGTCTGTTTACAACTATGTTGGGGTCGACTTCCAACCACCAGAACCAGTATTTTACATAGAGTGACTGCCTATTTTAGCTCCACAGCCCAGTTACTGGGTAACTCGATACCCCTTGGCTTACCAAAGTCCAAACTCTGACAGCGAGTCTTAACTGGTTATCAGACTTTTGGGCTTTTGACTACCCTAAACGACTGTCAATGATCTATGAATGACAACAGAGACCAACGGCCATCGGCCTTGGTATGGTCCCATCCAAGGACCAACCTATCTAACGAGCATACGTGTGTATGATGGATCTTCGACAGGCTGAGACACTACGCATCAAAAGTGATCGCCACTACCATATAACACTGACAACCCCGTTCGGTGTTCATCATCATTGACCTAGGCTTCCAGTCTAACCTGATGCAGCTGAATACCAGTATTTTAAATCAATCGACTGCCGATTTGACCTCCTCAACCCAGTTACCAGGTAATACGATACACTTTGGCAAGACTGGATGTGAGACTTTCGGGTTTCTGACGACCCGTAACGACTGTCAAAGATCTGCGAATGACACCTGGGACCAACCAATGGCTTAACATGCTTTTCGAGGCACGGAGGGGTATTTTTTTTGTTTTTGGGTGAGAAATCATCAAATAACTTCTCCCGCTCTGGGTGGAGCAGGAGGGCGTGTCAGACTTTTACTGATTAAAACCCACCCGTGTTCCCTCAGTTGCCTGTGTGCCAGGGGCAGCGGTATCTCTTTCGAACAACACGCACCCCAGGCAGGCATCGGCCCTTGCGGGCCCCATCAATTGGTGCTGCATCAATGGGTATTGATATGTAAAGATGGAAAAGCGTAACTTAACCTGATCGATCAATCCGTGCCGCTGTTATTACGTAGCCACAAGCCTCTCACCAAAACTATAGATAGCTAACAGACCAAGATTTAAAAAGATTCCTAACCAAGTTAGACTGCTCATTACCTAAACGCTTTCCAAGGGTCGTTAACACTTCTATCACCTGCCTAGTTCCGGTCTATAACAAGCCATTTTCATACTCATTGAGAACCACGTAATACCAAGAGCGTGTTAACTGTTATCATTGGTATGCAAATTGTGAGCCAATTGAAGAAAATGGGTCACGCCTTGCAGAAGAACCTGATATTACAGGAGAGAGATAAGAATCAAAGTGACAGTGATAAGGGAGTTATAATATTATTTTCTATTTAATTGCATTATGATTGTTGTAACTGTGTTTAATTTTCGTTGGTAGTACGTCCCATGTTTTAAGGGTACACCTTTGAAATGGGAGAATAATTCGTACTTTTTGAGAGTTTTTCTACAAGGATTCAAAATAACTTGGAGCACAAAATCTGCTAAGTAATTGTTTTGCAGTCTTAATAAATATTATATACAGATAATATAAAGATGCACAATGGCTAAGCAATGCACTGAAGAGTACAGGGTCGTCCCTGTTAGGGCGCAGCAAGTATTATTACAATAGTAATTTAAAACTAGGCTGTTCTTGAATTAATATTGAATCCTTACAATTTTTTATTTACTTATTCGCATCATAAAAGTACAACCATATAATTAGGTTCTTTTAACGTTTGGTAGGTAGACACTATAAATGTAAATAAATAGGTTCCTGCACTTTAATAATGAAGAATAACGTGTTATTTATTTCAATTCAATTCAATTTTCAATTTTTTTCTTTCTTTCTTTTTTTTCTTTCCTTCTTTTTTTTCTTTTTTCATCTTTCTAGCATCTTAGGATTGTTGTTTATTAAGTACTAACGTCACTTGATAATTATTTAGTACGTGTTTAAGCACGAATCACTCACTAATATTTACTACATTGATATTGTTATTTAGGTTTTAGCATTCGATTCGAAAATGGCTTTTGATTTTGATTCACACTGTCCTCCGTATTAGTCTAAACTGTATCACGGTAGGACAGTCTTCCTCTTACACAATGCACCAGTTCTAAATACAGAATTGTATTCCACTATTATTTCACAGTATAATAATACTTTAGTATATATTATGTTCCAATGCAAACAGGTAGGTATAAGAACATTTTGCATTAGCTACGAACAAAAGTGATCACAATGCAGGTAGTGTTGAAATAAATTTAGTATATGCAAAGTTTACAGACAATCACTAAGTTTTTATCTTCTATGACTTAATAAGAATTACTTAACTATTAGACGTATACTTAATTTAACTATTATTTTCGTGGGAACTAACATAAACATAGTTAATAGCTTCAGGCACAAAGTAATCAATTTCGAATTTTAGATTTTAATCTTAAGTAAATGTTTAAGCAAGTGAAATGAGCGTGTATGTGTAAGCGTGATATTTTGAATATGGGTTTAGATGTTTGTAAGGTGTGCTGTGTGTGTTGTGTGTTGTTTGTTCGTATGTGTGTATGTGTTTGTTTAAGTCAAGTTTTTCAAACGTTTTTCCGTTTTATCATAGTTTAGTTGTTTTAAATATTCAACAAGAACTTTTTTACAGGCAAGTAAAGTCATATTTCGTAGGTTGACGTCATGTGATATCTTATTATATAAGAATGGACTTAAATATTGCATAAATTTACAAGCAAATGTGGTTTTGGGGTGAAACTTGTGTTGATTTAGTGTCACATTTAATATGAAGAACTGTCTCACTGTTAGTATAGGCAATTCAGTGTACAGTAATTCAGTTGAGAATCTATACCTCTTAAATGTCATAACTTTCAGTATAGCACGCTGCGAGCGTTCTAAGCTAATCATTGTGGACTTAGATGAGCCACCCTATGTGGAGATACAATTTGTTAAAATTGATTGACAAACTGCGTGATAAAGTGTCAGTAGTAATTTTCTGTTACAAAAGTGGCGGATTTTTTAAAGACATAAATCATCTTTCTGACTCTAGTTGTTGAGGTCTTAATGTGTTCACTCTAATTTAGATTTTGATCACCAATTATTTCTAGATATTTAATTGATTGTGTTTTTAACCTGACATATGACAAATTTTTAAGTTCTGTGTCTCGTAATGTTGATTACTCTGCCTACCTATGTATAGAATCAAGTCTATCTAACTAAATAGACAGCTGTGCTGCTGGGGAGTTTGTTGCGCCACTTCTTCTTCACAGCTAAAGCACTAGGAAGTGGTGAAGGGCGGGCGTTTTGGGGGACTGTCTTATGTAATTTTGACGTTCGAAAAGAGCTGATTCTCAGCCTAATTTGAATAAATGACTTTTGATTTTGATTTTGAACCGACTTGAAAAAGAAGGTTATCAATTTGACATGTCTATATTTTTATTTATTTTTATGTATGTTTGGGCATAACTCGTCATACATAGACGGATTTGCAAAATTCTTAGATCTTCTTAAAGATCTGATGATGCGTTTTGGAGGCAGGCAACGGAACTCTTCAAAAAATGACAACAAACAAACCGCGATTGCTGCTGTCGCATAAATATGCATTGTTTTGACCCCAAGGATGATGAATTTTTGAATAGTGTGGGGTAGGTACTATAACTAAAAAGTAAAAACTAAAAAAATCTTATATATTTCACTTTTTAGTTATTGTTTATTTTTATTTTTAGTTTTTTATAGAAAGAGAGTAGCATAAGCAGGTGCTGGATTGGCTGCATGTGTGATAATTTAATATGATAAGTATTTAATTATGGTTGTGTCTTGTTTTTATATAATATCACAATATTTGTTTGTTATTTACTCTTATACTGATACTCTTAATATTATTACTAGAAATAAGGACAAACTACGTGCTCCCTTTCATCGGCTTCATAGGGTTCATAACTCATTTGCTGGGCTTGGTATAACCTTCTATAACAAGCTTCCTTCTTCTTTGTTAGATTTACATTTTAATGCGTTTAAAGCGAAAGTAAAATCAAATCTTTGTTCGAAGGCATACTATTCTATCAACGACTACTTAAACTATAAGAATTGTTGGTCGCTGTGATTAACTCAAGACAACGTTTATGTTCTTTCACCAGAATTATCTTAACTACTGACAGGTCATATGAATTACTTCATATCATTGTTTATTTAACTTGACTGCATAAACCATTTTTTATTTTTATTTGTTATTAATTAAATTTTCATTTATCGTTGAATGATGGTTATATGCTATTATTTTATAGAATCAAGTTCTTCCAACATAACAGACAGCTGTGCTGCTGGGGAGTTTGTTGCGCCACTTCTTCTTCCCAGCTAAAGCACTAGGAAGTGGTGAAGGGCGGGCTTTTTGGGGGGACTGTCTTATGTAATTTTGACGTTCAAAAAGTGCTGACTCTCAGCCTAGTTTGAATAAATGACTTTTGATTTTTGATTTGATTTGTTATGTTGAATATTTGCCCGAAAGTCAGGCAACCTATCTTACCCAAACGGCATCGTATTACCCAGTAACTGGGTTATCGAGGTCAGATAGGCAGTCGCTCCATGTAAAATACTGGTATTCAGCTGTATCTGGTTAAACTGGAAGCCAACCCCAACATAAATTAGGAAAGGCTAATTGATTGATTTGTAAGTCAGACTATATGGACTCAGATAAAAAGGTTATTTCGAATAATACCGAAATAATGTGAGTCCGATTGTTAAACCTTCAGCCTTCAGATGACCAAAGTTGCACGAGTTTTTCCTAAAATAAAGCTGGCTCAAATTAGTCCCGTCAACCCGCTGGCTACAGCGGCTATTGTGGTGACGGTTCACTTCCAGACGATGTTACTGGGCGGTATTGACAGGTTTATTTTCACCTGGGTCACACGGTTGGCGCTGTAGTACGATAGTATCGATCTGTTGGCGATTTAGACAGCTCGAAGAATATTTTGGCAATCTGTTTTGGTGCGGTAGAGTTTAGGGCTTAGAATAAACTAATATCATAAAGCAATAATTTTATAAGCACTTGGTTATCATCGGAATTTTCCATCTGATTTAGAAAATGATTTCACTGATGGGAAGCGACAGTATTTCCAAGTGTCATTGTAACTAATAATGTAAATGCAAAAATAAGTTTGATTATTTGTTACGGTTTCACGCTAAAACGGCTGGATGGATTTGGATGAAATTTGGCGCTCAGATAGACTATAGCCTAGGTAAGGACATAGAATACGTTTTATTCCACTATCCCCACGGAATCAAGACATATGCGGGTGAAACAGCGAGGCATAACTAGTTTCTAATATATATTGCCTACTTTCATAATAAGCTAAAAAAAACCACATAAAATCTAAATAATCAAATGACATAACTTGACCTCCTAGCAAAAACCAACGAACCAATTACAGTCGTGTTTTCACGAAATTCTTTTTCAGGATCTCACGTCTGTATTAGCATATTTAATTTTGAAATGTTATTACACTCGTAATAACCACCGTCAGAAAGCAAACTCAACCATTTTATTTACAATATTTACGGGGCATAATTATAAAATAACAAATTTTTAATTAAGCAAACTGACTCTTATTTTCCAACTGTAATTTTGAGAACTGTAACTATGTTTATCTGTGTGTCGAGTTTGTGGTATTCGGGCTTAGAATTTGTACAGCAGTTGTTTTGATTTTTTGATAGCTTTTGTCTGCGGTTTTGCCTACGATGCTCTCCTTTCGGTTCGTCATAAATTAAATACTGAAAATATTTTTTTATGAAAATGAGGTTAGATTCAGTACCAAATATGTAATCTAATCTAACTAGCCTGTACTATCCCACGCTAGGGCAAAAGCCTCCTTCTCCCATTTCTATACAATTCTGTTTTTTGCTAGTACTGGGCAGTCCCTTCGGAAGGAGTCAAGGTCGTCCTGCCAGATTATGAAATATATGAAAAATAATTTTCCCTCTTTTTAAATTTGTATTTTGTGTTACACGAACCATTGTGAAATACATATTATAGAGGTATAAGGAACAGGGTGTAAAGTTTACTCATACTCTATTGGTAAAGGAGGATCCTCCGACCAGACGGGTGTTGTGTCTGGTGGGCTACTGCCCGACGATTGATGTAGGCATGTTGTATATATGCAGATCGCGCGGTAAACTATACTTGCGCGATGTAGTTGATGTAGTTGCGGTGTGACGTCAAGTCTTGAGTAGTTCGCATATGGCATTGTAGATGGCGCCACTTTTTGTGTTTTCCACATTTGTTGATTTGAAGTTTCATATGTGGGGCATTGTAGATGTCCGGCATAATATTATTCTTACTTTGCTTATCCTGCCATAACGGATTAACCCCCGTGTTGTCTATTTGTCACAATGTTGTTGTGAAATCCCATCAAAACTACTAAAGAGACATTCAATTAATCATTAATCACTGGTGGACATTCGATTGCAAGACTCGACTTTTTAATAAATTACAGTAGAAAATCAAACTTCTAAGATTAGTAGGAAGTAACAGGCTTGCCCCCTATTACATAGGACTTATACGTAACTGACGAAATAATGAGCCTAACATGATGTTATAGAATCTAACATACTCGTTTTGAAATACTAAGTCCAAGATAGAAGATATTGTATATCGCCATACAATAACCAAGTATCTTCTAGTGTAGCAAGCTGCATCAAGTTCTTGAAAACGTATTTCCACTCTCGCCCACATCTCCCGAGCCTCTGACCTAACACTTAATTAGATTTGTAACATGCTCAACGTAAACAGTTTCGTATAGTACAACCACAAACAAACGTTAATTTATTAGAACAGCAGTGGTGGCCTAGTGGTAACGGCCGCGATTTGAGAGTTGTAGGTCGTACGTTCGAACCCTGAGAAGCGCTTTACATTGTGTAAATTAAGTCATCACCACTGCAAGGAGCTTTCAAAAGGGTAAAGGAACACATCGTGAGGAAACCGGCATGATCCGAGAACCAAATATTTTAAGATATGTGACATTTACCAATGCGCACATTGCCCATGTGGTGGATTTCGGCCATCTCCCTCTCACAGCGAGGAGGCCTGTATCCCAACAGTACACAACATTAAAGTATTTCATTGTCCTGTTATTTTAGGGTCGCCGGAACGGTAGCCTAGTGACTAAATAACACTGGCAAGAAATAATATAAATTTTAGAAATAAGGCTTTGAATAAAGCTGCTCTCTTTCAAAGCAGTGTGTCCGCATAAAGTGTATAATTTCTCTAAAATTTCGTTTATTTATAGTTGTTCGTGACAAATTGGAATTGTCAAGATACATAATGTACGAAATTGCTGTGTGTAATGCATCGTATATTTTATTGCTCAAACTAGCGACTTGCCTCTGCTTCGTTTGGGTTTTATTACTTGATGACACCTCGAGATTTCCGCATTATATGGGAGTTAGATAACTGGCAAAATATAGGTGTACTATTGGTACATATCTGCCACACCCTGTGGAGAATACATCGTGATGTTGTGTTATATTATGTAAGTTAAATATGAATGTACATATATCGCAATCAAGTTGTATCCGGTACGCCAGCGCGATCTGGTGGTGCTCGATGTAGTTGGTGGGGTGTTTTTTTTTTTTTTTGGGTGGGAAATCATCAAATAACTTCTCCCGCTCTGGGTGGAGCGGGAGGGCGTGTCAGACTTTTACTGACTAAAACCCACCCGTGTTCCCTCGGTTGCCTGTGTGCCAGGGGCGGCGGTATCTCTTTCGAACAACCCGCACCCCCGGCAGGCATCGGCCCTTGCGGGCCCCATCTGTTGCTGCTGACATCTCATTGAGGCGCGCGTGGAACACAACGCGCCGTCGACCCGGGCTTGGTCCTTACTGGACAGCGAGCTACCCATTACTCGCCGTCCGCAAGCCCGTGCCTACGGTGGCCGGGAATCAGCCTGGGATTCCCGACGCCCAGGGCGTCTCCTGCGAAGGCCACGGCTGGGAGGGCGCATGTACTGCATCTCCCTCACGTGCGCCACCTCCCTCTTTGCGAGCATAACTGCTTCGCTGAAGGAGGCGACTGCCAGCCATGCCCTCTCGCTCCGTACCATGGCCTGGACCAGGGTCAGACGCGAGAGATCGCCGCCGCCGATCACCTCCACGAGGACACGGCGGTGCTCCGCCCAAGCCGGGCAGACCTCCACCGTATGCTCCACCGTGTCCTCTGGGCGATCCTCGCAATGGAAACACCCGGGCGTTTCCTCCCGCCCTATCCGAAACAGGAACCTCCCGAAACAGCCATGTCTGGTGAGGACCTGTGTCAGGCGGAAGGTGAGGACGCCATGCCGCCTCTCAAGCCACTCCTCAAAGAGGGGACTTACCGCCGCAATTGTGGCGTGCCCAGCACTGGGTTGCGACAATCGCACTTTCCACGTCGCCATGAGATCCTGCCGGAGCTCTGTCCACCGTGCCGCGATTTCCCGCGGCATGCAGCGGAGTTACGCCCCGGCGTTTGGCCTCCTCGCGCCACTCCCAAGTGTGCGCGAGGACCTTTGCCTCCAGATCCCATGGCGGCAATCCGGCAAGGAGGCCCGCCGCCTCACCGGAGATCGTGCGGTCTCCCCGGATCATCCGGATGGCCATGACCCTATGGGCCGCCTTCAACCGGCGCACACTGGTCCCAAATTAAAAAAAAGTGGACATTGATAGTAGACCGCTGATATTTTTTTTTATTGTTGACATAATGATAACAGATAAGGCAAAAAAATATTATTGTCCTACTTCAAATACTTTTCTCTATAAAAAATATTTCTTTTTTTTTGTATGGGAGTGATTACATTTTACTCAATTTCTCAAAAACCTTAAGCGATGTCGAGATGGCATTCACATATGTTAGAAAACTAATAATTCTGAGTATTTGGCTCGAAAAAACTTATTGCTTATCTCTGCGTACTTTCGAGATAATAGTGACAGAAAATAACAATTTTTTTTTAATGTTAATTGTTCGCTTTTTTTTAATCATAGCCTTACTCATATCGCAATAGGTCCGCTGGCCAGCAAAATGGAGCTTCGACGCGAGTTTGCCGGGATAACAAGATGGCCGCCTCTCATGACGTAACGTAATACGGTCACGAATCGCGCGCGTACACCTCACTCAGTGTACAACTAAATGTGGTTGCGATAAGACGTGTCCTTATTTTTTCTGTGCGCTTGAAGAAATGCTTGTTGTTTGTTTGTTTTGTTATTGTTGTATTTTGAATCTTTGGATTTTAAAATCAAATAATTTTTGTTTGTCTTTCTTTCGTCGAATTTGTTTTCGTAATTTTTTTTGTTAAAATCAAAGTCACTTTGTCTTTGATATCTTTGATTCTAATTTGTTTTCAATTTTCCTTAAAATTATAATATGTCCGCATTTGTCACCAACTTAGACTTATACGTTGTTCTTAAATCAGGAGGTGGTTTTAAAAATGTCGAATTTTTATTTAATGCCCTTATTGAACGTATTGGTGTTGAATTGTCTTCCGAAGATTTGAGTAATATTAAATTATTTTGTCGTAATTTTTCAAGTAATATCTCAAAAAGATGGTCTGCTTCCAGTAGAGCTCAAAAGACCTTTCTTAACAAAAATTCAGACTGGTTACAATCCCAAATAGTTTGGCCAAAATGTCAAAATATCGATTTAAGCAGCATTTTTAAAGTTGCCGAGGAAGTAATTCCAAATTTCGAAACGCAAGTGGATACTCATCAATTAAGTTATGGTACAAGTAAAAAACCATTTGTTGATATATCTGATAAACAGAAGAAAAGGCGTTCTCTAACACTTCTAGATCACACAGAGGAGGAATTAGTTTATGCTTTATGTGCCAAATTAAAAGAGTCTAAAAAAACAAAATTAGCAGCTATATTAAACGAACTCAGCCAAAACAAGGAAAAATGTGAGATGGTACATGATGTACTATTCGCTAAAAAGACTGACAAACCGTGTTTACCAGATGATAAAACGTTAGCGCTTTACACCTCAACAAATTTGTCAAAATGGCAATATCGAAATTTAAGAACTATTCTTGCTTCAAAGAAAATGTATGGTCTTCCATCCTATCAAAAGCTCCTGGAAGCTAAAAAAACTTGTTATCCTCCAGAGTCAGACATAACTGTAACTGAATCTGATGCTAAGATAAGACTTCAATCGCTTCTAGATTTGACAACTAATAGGATATTAAAAACAATTCAGCACAACTCTGCCGACAAAAAATCGCTAAAACTAATAAGCAAATGGGGTTTTGACGGGTCATCTTCTCAAAGTAATTATAAACAAAAGTCACACTCCGACACTAAAATTGACGATTCTTCAGTTTTCATGATTAGTTTGGTTCCGCTTCGTTTGGAAGAAGAGAGTGGTACTATCTTGTGGCAAAATCCTGCTCCCTCTTCAACAAACTATTGCCGTCCAATTGGCTTTATATTTGCAAAAGAAACAAATGAATTGATAAAGAAGGAAAGTGCATCCTTAGAGGAAGAAATTCGTAATCTTGTTCCCACAATTGTAGATAATTTTGATATTAAACATGATTTGTACATGACTATGATTGATGGGAAAATTTCTACAGTGTATTCCAATACTTCTTCTGCAGCTGTTTGTAATATTTGCAATACCCCACCTAGCAAAATGAATGACTTGGACTTTGTATCCAAAAGACTCATCAGAGAAGATATGTATAAATATGGTCTGTCTTCGCTTCATATGTGGATAAGATGTATGGAATGTATTTTACACATTTCGTACAACTTAGACTTCAAAAAGTGGGCTGCACGAAAAGAAGATAAATTGTTAAAAGAAATTAAAAAGAATTTGACACAAGAAGAATTCCGGGAAAGAACTGGTTTGTTAATTGACATAGTAAAACAGGGATTTGGTACAACCAATGACGGTAACACGGCAAGAAGGTTTTTTGAAAATTATGAAGTATCTGCTGAAATAACGGGTATCCACCCTGATTTAATCAAGAGATTTGCAGTCATTTTACAAACAATTTCATCTGGTCAACTTATTAATACCAACTTGTTTAGGGAATTTTGTAAAGAAACAGCAATGCTATATGTAAACTTATATCCATGGTATTACATGCCTTCAAGTGTCCATAAATTGTTGATACACGGTGCTGATATTTGTGAAAATTTCTCCTTTATTCCGATAGGCATGCTTTCCGAAGAAGCTTCCGAAGCGAGGAATAAAGATTTCCGGAATGTTAGAATGGCACATACAAGAAAAATCGGTAGAGTTCAGACTAATTTAGACATTATCCACAGCTTTCTAATTAGCTCAGATCCTTACATCAGCCATATCAAACCAAAGTTTGCTCGTTTACATAAACAGTTGTTTCCAGAGGCTAGTGCTTTGATCTTGAACAATGAATTGCTTTCGTTGGAAAACGAGGAAATAGAGATTTCTCAAGAGAATATAGACCCAAATATTAATCTTTCACCATAATATTTTTTCAGAATCGTTTGTGAACATATTCAACTTTATGTTTGCAGCTTAATATGTCTTCATTTTGATTGTTTTTTAGAACTGATGAAAGTACTCCTTCAGAAAGGTCATAGCTTTTC
Organism: Polymixis lichenea; assembly: GCA_949091785.1. NCBI lineage: Eukaryota > Metazoa > Arthropoda > Insecta > Lepidoptera > Noctuidae > Polymixis > Polymixis lichenea. The sequence goes on along the minus strand of OX420948.1, from coordinate 19,450,451 downwards.
AGTCATTAGTGAGCCCCCATAACCTCTTTTACAGAGAAGTCTCTTTTTACTTATTTGACATTACGCATACATTATAATTATGTGCTAAAGTAAGGCTATGATTAAAAAAAGCAAAAAATTAACATTAAAAAAAAATGTTATTTTCTGTCACTATTATCTCGAAAGTACGCAGAGATAAGCAATAAGTTTCTTCGAGCCAAATACTCAGAATTATTAGTTTTCTAACATATGTGATTGCCATCTCGACATCGCTTAAAGTTTTTGAGAAATTGAGTAAAATGTAATCGCTCCCATACAAAAAAAAAAGAAATATGTTTTTTTACAGAAAAGTATTTGAAGTAGGACAATAATATTTTTTTGCCTTATCTGTTATCATTGTATCAACAATAAAAAAAAATATCAGCGGTCTACTATCAATGTCCACTTTTTTTTAATTTGGGACCAGTGTGCGGCGTGCTGGTTGGCGCCTCAATGTAGGCGCCCACACCGGCGCCCCGTATAGGGCCATGGCCCGCACGACCCCCGCGTAGAGCCTCCGGCAGGAGGCGTTTGGCCCCCCTAAATTGGGCAGGAGCCGCTTCAAGGCAGCCCCGGCCCGCTCCAGTCTGGGAGCCAAACGTCGGAAGTGCTCCGCGAAGTTCCACCGGCTGTCGAGGACGAGTCCTAGGTACTTCATCGTCGACTCGACGCCGATGTGAACCCCTCCCACCGTTATCTGGGAATAGTTGGTGGGGTGTGCGCCGTCGAATGTCGATCGAGTCTTAAGTCACTTTTCTATTGGCGGTTGGCGCGTGCGGACGTCACCGAACTTTCGCTCGTTCTGCAATACGCACCCACCTAGCTATGTGTGCTTACCTATCTACTGTGTTGAAACTGTTGTATTTATTGGAATTTAAAGATTGAGCATACGAATCTGTTCACTTCATCCAACACGGGTTGTGTATCATCGCCCACAGTAAAGAAGACCAACGATGAGTGCTAAAGATGATGGACAGGGTCCTCCTTCGTCATACAGATAAACGTTTCTGAATAAATTCTTATAATGATGATGAGAGCTGCATTAAAATCCGTTGCGTAATTTAGAAGAACAACACAGAAAGACACTAAAAGCTACTTTGATTTATAGTAATTACTAGCTTCTGCTCGAGACTTCGTCCGCGTGAAATTTCTTGCTTTGTCATAAAATATATCCTATAGCATCGTATCGCCCATCCGCGATATTTATTCCTTCTCTCTTAGCGTTGTTTCTGCCTTTTGTACTCAGTTCCTTAGGGCCGTAGCGTAATATTGTATCGTGAGATTGACCTTCAAAATAAAAGTTCGCGAGCACATTAGCAAAAAGTTGACAGTATCATTACAATAATGTTTTCTCATTTGTTTTTAGTAAATTCGTTTATTTATGTATATTTCTTTGTGCTTATATTTATGTATAGTTAGGTATTTATATTATATTTATTGTTTAAATAGTTTTATGCAGTTATATTTATTCCTCTAATTTATTGCACCTACCACTGTTTGTTTCTGCATTACCCAAAGGTCGACTGGTAGAAAATGCCTATGGCATTAAGTCCGCCTCTGTATCCATGCGTGTGCTTAAAGAATTAAATAACGAAATATTTAATAGCCTTCCTTCAACAAGCTTCCTCATAAATTAAGCTATCAAATGCAAAAAATGCAGTTCAAGATATTACCCCCACATACATACTTACAAACAAACAAATTTCACATGTTTATAATATGAACTAAAATGATTTATGCAGTTGAATATCGAGTTAGTAATATAGTTGAAGACAATAGGGGTCGAAAGTTCATTGTGGTGCTAACATAATAGGTAAGCATCACTTTGAATGGAAGGCATTCGTTGTATTTTATTCATACTAGTAATGTGAACATGTGTTGGTCTTTTAATTGTGTAGTTTGTTTACAGTTGTAAATAACTATTCTATAGTTCGACTTTTAATTGTATTCAGTTATTTGACAGTTGAAGGGTTACCAGATTTTGACCAAAAAAAGATAGTGAGGTGGTGTAAGAATGACCGAAATTTAATGAACTTGAAATAATGTACTTGCATGCAATATTTTTATTTTAAACTACCTGACCCGGCGAACTTCGTACTGCCATATTTTATTTATCCAGTCGCGACTGGTAAAATCAAATCAGTTGGTCGATTGTTTCGTCAAAGATCTGTCAAAGTCTTCTGTCAATACCAATCACTTTTTGTATTAGATTGTAAAAAATAATTCTGATCAAATATTTAAATACACCGTGAAATTTTAATGGTTGTTTTCCCGCAGCGAAATGGTTTTGTCTTTGCAATACAATCGTTTTATAAACAAATAAAATATTAGAAACAAAAAATGGCAGATTAACCATTGTGAAAAATCACCACGTGCGAGAGTTTATTTTGCATTGAACATTTATGCATCGCTGTTCCCTTTGTCGGCGGTGCGTGCGATTCGAGTAGTACCTACAAGTTACCTCTAGTGTTACTATTGTGTAGTGTTTTATTGAGTTGATGAATATTTTTTTAATTATTTTAAAACAAACAATTCTTATTTTTTTTACTTTTACTCTATGCTTCGAAAGTACTCCTTACGGCATGTTGTTCTGCCGCGGGAAAACAATCATTTAAATTTCACGGTGTAGGTATATATATTTTAATTTTCTTAAATACAAACCTTGCCTTGACAATAAAGAACACATAAAAATAATAATCATCCAATTTGGTGCAGTCGTTCGGAAGTTATGCGCGTACATACATTTCGCCGATTCATTTTTATATATATTACATAGATTTAATAACTTATCTTAAAACATGATACGCACTATTAAAATTTGTAGAATTTCCGATATGTTTTGTTTTTTAGCAGGTAGGTAATTTATTTATAGTTGTTTCTATTAAAAGAAAATAAAAATAACATTACTTTTGTTAATACATTATTAATTATTCTTATATTCCACATTTTACAAACGAATTTATAAAGTTTTATAACGAATGATAAAAATGGTTCAATTTTCATTTTTTACGCAAAATCATTCACCACGCTAACACTATTAGTTTTAGTCTGGTAACATTATTTTTCTTTGAACTGTCAAATTACTGAATACAATTAAAAGTCGAATTCTACATTAAAATTAATATATTTTTCCTGTTACTCGGGTCGTTTAACTGCCTCTTTGGACTAGTGGTTGCAAGCGTTTCTGCTGAGCCTTAGACGTAGGTTAAATTCCCAAGTCTGAGAAAGTGTTATTGGCTATTTCCATCACCAATTTCTAAGTAGCATCCTAGACCAACCAAGGCAGCTGACATAGCCCGAAGAATTTCCAAACTTAAGTCGCAGTGGGCAGGGCACATTGCTCGCAGAACTGATGGCCGATGGGGCCGAAAGGTTCTGGAGTGGCGACTGCGTACCGGAAGACGTAGCGTTGGAAGGCCTGCCACAAGATGGACCGATGACCTTGTGAAGGCCGCAGGAATCCGCTGGATGCGAGAAGCGCAGAACCGGTCGAAGTGGAGGAGCTTGGGGAAGGCATAGGCCTTCCCCAATCTCCTCCACTTCAACCACGTCATCTACTGCTGGACATAGGTCCAGCAGTGGACGTCTTTCGGCTGAAATGATGATGATGATGATGATGGTCCTAGGGTCTGGATTTGTGCTCGGCTGATGGCAATAGGCTCGCCCCCTATTACATGACAATTAAACGTAACTGTCGACGTGTGTTTGTACTGTGTCTAAACCTATCACCCCCTCCTCCTTTTCTTATTTCGAGTTATAATTTTTATTTTATTTTATTTTATTTTATTTTTTATTGAGAGGAACAGCAAACAGTTACATTATAAGGACTTAAAACTAATTTAACAAAATAGCAATTTGGTTATAAAGTAACCCACAACGCTGTCCACAAGTAGGCATAGAAGTTTAAGAAATAATAGGCTTGGTGTTATGTTACACAAAATGTACGTCATTGATAAGCCTCCTTATTTACGTTGCTTAAATTTATGTAATTATTAGCTTATGCCTGCGGCTACGCCCGCGTGATTATCGGAAATTATCCCACGGGACCGTAACACCGCTATAAAAAGTTCTATCTTATGTGTTAATCCAGGTTATAAGCAGAGGTCAGAGTAGGTAGATTGATTTAAGGTCGTTGACGTCAAATGTAGAGGATAATATGGATATGCCTCCAAAATACCGGAAATTCATATGTATTGTGATATTTGTTCCGGAATTTTGAAATTAGCACGAATTTGTGTTTAAGGTGAAAAACGTATTAATAATATCAATCTACGCTGCCAGTGTTAGCTAATGGTGAAAGAAATCAGTATTTTATTTTATACAAAAATACCTACATAAAATAATTGTTCATTGAATTCAATCATCATATAATAAACGATTTTGTTAGCCTATCTGTATGTTTTTTATTTTATTTTATTCCATAATTCCAATTCCGGAACTTTTTCCGGTACTTCCCGCACATTATGGATAAAATGGCATGTCCATATTATAATATCTTGACGCAAGTATATAAAATCAATCTACCTACTCCGACCTCTGGTTACAAGCTATCTGTGTGCCATCAAAATCCGTTTGGTCGTTTGTACGTGATTGAGTAACAAACATCCAAACTTTCACATTTATAATATTACTAGGTTTTTCCAGCGGCTTCGCCCGCGTGGAAGTCGGTGTATTATACATATAAACCTTCCTCTTGAATCACTCTATCTATTAAAAAAACCCGCATCAAAATCCGTTGCGTAGTTTTAAAGATTAAAGCATACATAGGGATATAGGACAGAGAAAGCGACTTTGTTTTATACTATGTAGTGATAAGTCAATTAGAAGGATTATCGCCTGTTTACTTTTAAGCAACGTTTATTAATAATACGGTAAATATTTTAATAATCAAATAGGTACCCCAAACATAAAAAAGATTTACCCATACGTCGAGTTTCAATAGAAAATATGTCTTATAACCAGCTGGCTTGCTCCGCATATTGGAGGCCTTCCACGAAACTCATAGCGGTGAAACTTATATCCGTTTTGGAATTATGATAAAACAGATACTGACATGTAGTGTATTGTGCCATGAATAAACCTTGAAGGTAAGCTAAGGATAAATTTAGGAAAATTCTAATATTGTAATAATATAAAACAAAACTAAAATAAAATAAAACTAAAATTATAAAATAAATAAATAAAATAAAACTAAAATTATAATATTTGAGTGGAGAAGTATTCGGAGTAAGAAGAAGGGGCTCATAGATTCTGGAGTAGCGAACACTTACTGTAAAGTGTAGACTTGGAAGGCCTCTTACAAGGTGGACCGATGACCTTGTGAAGGCCGCAGGAATCCGCATGGAAGCACAGAACCGGTTGAAGTGGCGGAGCTTGGGAGATCTTGCTTTCTGAAATGATGAGTGAGGAAGTATGAGAACAGAGTAAGATTAAATTATCTGGAAAAACTTCACAGACACAATGGGTAATGATCGATATTTAATGCTGATGAATTGTTTGTTATTAAACACCCTCTGAGTACATTTCAACGGTCTACCTATTACGGTTGAAGACATATATCCCGCTGATAGATAGACGGACAGACGTACGGCGGAAGCTTGGTAATAGGGTTCCGTTGTCACCCTTCGGGTAGGTACCCTAAAAAGTTTTTCTATACTCCCGCATCACAATTTCAAGTAACTTTACTACAAGTGGCTGTTGACTCTGTAATCAGCTGTTCCCTACTTGAAATCATAAGTTATGAAAAATCTTTGTTTTTTTTTTCTGGTTTGGTCATGTTAAGAGGATGAGTGAAAGGTTACTGTCAAAAGCTATTTATAATGCAGATGTGACTGGCTGAGAGGGTACGCCCTAGAAGGGCATACTGGTCTTGTTAGCGATATTTTGCAGAAAAGTCATGTTGAGTAGGTTTTTTTTTTGGTGAGAAATTATCAAATAATTTCTCCCGCTCTGGGTGGAGCAGGAGGGTGTGTCAGACTTTTACTGAGTAAAACCCACCCGTGTTCTTTCAGTTGCCTGTGTGCCAGGGCCATGGTAACTCTTTCAAGAAACCCGCACCCCTGGCAGGCATCGGCCCTTGCGGAACCCACCATTACAGTTGGTGCTGACATCGCTTTGAGGCGCGCGTGAAACACAACGCGCCGTCGACCCGGGCTTGGTTCTGAGCTGCCCATTACTCGCCGTCCGCAAGCCCGTGCCTACGGTGGCTAGGAATCAGCCTGGGATTCCTAACGCCCAGGAACGATAACGAAGCAAAGTGTATGTAAGGATACCCCCATAGGAAGAAGGGGTGAGTTTATTTGTATCCCTAGCTAATTTAATTTGACAGTAATTTTTGCCGAGAATATAATTAATTATGTTACGTCTTTTATTGTAAGAAAGTGAGCAAGTGATCGCATTCTATGATATCTTGCTATTTGTCTTGCAAGCGCGTTCTAGTCATTCTGTTTGAAGTACAAAGGGACTAATAACTGCAACTCAATTAAAACCATAGAAGGCTTCAGGGAATTTTCTTTACAAATGTGGTATAATATCAAGTTTGCGTTATTAGAACGGGTAGGTACCAGGCCACTCAGAAAGTGTTGTGAAAAAAGTTATTATGTATGAGAGACTGGCCAGTTATAATCTATTTTGAAAATATGATTATTTCTAAGTAAAACTAGGTACGTTCCAATTTAAAAATTTCCTTCCACATTGTTTGCAAGCTAATATAAATTATCGTGTCTCATTAAAAAATTAATCTGCCCCGCGAAAATTTTCGCGCTATGATTTTATACGATTTCAAGTGTCGGATGAAACCGGACGAATCGTACGATAAACTTCAAATGGCATTCATGGATGAAGGCCCTTCTAAGGCAACCGTGTATTGTTGGTATAACGAATTCAAGCGCGGGCGACTAACTTTGGGGGATGAAGAAAGAAGTGGTCACCCTTTGACGGCTGTTGCGGAAGAAAACGTGCTAGCAGTGAAAAATTTAATTAATGACAATAGGGGAGTTACGTATCAAGAGATTCAGCACATACTGCAGGTTTTTTTTTTTTTTTTCTGGGTGGGAAATCATCAAATAACTTCTCCCGCTCTGGGTGGAGCGGGAGGGCGTGTCAGACTTTTACTGACTAAAACCCACCCGTGTTCCCTCAGTTGCCTGTGTGCCAGGGGCGGCGGTATCTCTTTCGAACAACCCGCACCCCCGGCAGGCATCGGCCCTTGCGGGCCCCTCTGTTGCTGCTGACATCTCTTTGAGGCGCGCGTGGAACACAACGCGCCGTCGACCCGGGCTTGGTCCTTACCGGACAGCGAGGTACCCATTACTCGCCGTCCGCAAGCCCGTGCCTACGGTGGCCGGGAATCAGCCTAGGATTCCCGACGCTCAGGGCGTCTCCTGCGAAGGCCACGGCTGTGAGGGCGCATGTACTGCATCTCCCTCACGTGCGCCGCCTCCCTCTTTGCGAGCATAACTGCTTCGCTGAAGGAGGCGACTGCCAGCCATGCCCTCTCGCTCCGTACCATGGCCTGGACCAGGGTCGGACGCGAGAGATCGCCGCCACCGATCACCTCCACGAGGACACGGCGTTGCTCCGCCCAAGCTGGGCAGACCTCCACCGTATGCTCCACCGTGTCCTCTGGGCGATCTTCGCAATGGAAACACCTCGGCGTTTCCTCCCGCCCTATCCGAAACAGGAACCTCCCGAAACAGCCATGTCCGGTGAGGACCTGTGTCAGGTGGAAGGTGAGGACGCCATGCCGCCTCTCAAGCCACTCCTCAAAGAGGGGACTTACCGCCGCAATCGCGGCGTGCCCAACATACTGCAGGTTGGATCAGGAAGTCTTCACAAAATTCTACACGTGCTTCTACGCGTGAGGAAGATAGTTTCACGCTGGGTGCCGAACAACCTCACCGATGTTCAGAAGCAGGCTCGTCTCGGCATGTTCACGACATTATTACAGGTGATGAGTCTTGGATTTATCAATGCAGAAACGAAGCGACAGTCGACGGTTTCGGGGTTTCAAAACGAATCAAAGTCTACCAAAATGAAACGATCTAGAAGCGAGGGGATGATTTTTATCGCGAGTTTTTTTCAATTTTACTGGCTACTTGGAGTCAATTCCTTCACAGAACCAAAGAAACACCAAAACTGAATCGTTTACTACCAAATGCTTGGCAGAAGTTTTCTCTGTTGTGAGCAACAAGCGACCAAACACAGGCTCCGCGGGCTACTGCTCCACCACGACAACGCGCCTTCGCACACCGCGCTCAAAACGAGGAATTTCCTGGACAGCACGCCGGTCAAACTCCTGGGTCACCCTCCTTACAGCCCTGACCTAGCACCGTGTGACTTTTTTTATTCTCGAAAATAAAAAATCAGCTCAAAGGGATACAATTTTCGTCGCTGGAAGATGCGCTGTCAGCGTTCCAGCAGGCTGTAAACAAGGTGTCTGCGGCGGATTGGAAAAAGTGTTTCGAAAATTGGTTCAGACGCATGAAACTTTGTACAGAGGCTAGTGGAGAGTACTTTGAAACGATTTAATAAAAAAATATTTACCTATAGAACGTTTATTTTTATTTTCGCAAAACTTTCTGAGTGAGCCACGTAGAAGTGAATAGTAGGGTCTATTATACTTCAAGTACTAATAATAATAACAAGTTCAGTGTGGTGCCGGACGTAAAAGAATAGCACCATCCCATTTCTTCCCGTGGGTGTCGCAGAAGGCGACTAAGGGACTTACTAGAGAATGGGCAGCAGCGTTCTCTATGCATTTGACCACCATACTGCGATCGCCAACCCGCCTCCCAAGCGTGGCAATTATGGTAAAGCCCCCCTTTTGGGGGAGGCTTATTTTCAGCAGTGGACGTCTTTCGGCTGATATGATGATGATGATGATAACTATAATAGGAAAAAATAAGTAAAAAATCTCTATTGCTTAGCAATAGAGCTTTTTTCCTTCGTCTAGCTTCTTAGCTATCATCATCATTTCAGCCGAAAGACGTCCACTGCTGGACATAGGCCTCCCCCAAAAGGGGGGTTTGCCATAATCGCCACGCTTGGCAGGTGGGTTGGCGATCGCAGTATGGTCCTTAGTCGCCTTCTACGACACCCACGGGAAGAAATGTCATGGTGCTATTATTTTACGTCCGGCATCACACGGAACGAACGAAGAAGCTATAGCTATAGGGAAAAATAAGTATAAACACCTTTATACTTATTTTTCCCTCGTTGGTTTTGTAGGTAGTAATCCCGTAATCCTTAAATATGTATGACTGTAAGCTTAAGGAAAATAAACGCCAGACAGCGTTATCATCATTATTGGTAAATGTGGCGATTCTCGAGGTAGCCCTATGTCCAACAGATTCTTAAGTAACTTTAATAAAATAATTCATCATCATTTATCGAGCCTTTTCCTAACTGTATTGGGGTCGGCTTCCAGCTTAACCAGATACAGCTGAACACAGAATTTAACATGGAGCCTATTTGACTTCTAATCATGAAACCTACTTGACTTCTACGAACCAGTTACTGGGTGACACGATACCTTTTGTTAAGATTCTTTGTCAGACTTTCTCGCTTCTGACTACACGTAACGACTGTAATTTTTCTACTTTGCATAGTTTTTACGACTTAATGGTAAATAGTACCTACACGTTAATATCGACCAAGAGGACGTTATCAAATAAACATAATACTTGAATACTTCGTCTACGTCTACGTCTTTTGCTCCTAATAGTTCTAATACCCACATTCATGTAATGATTTGAAAAACATCGAGATTTCTTTGATATAGTTAAGTTTAACATTCTTGCAGTATACACATAAACCCTTCAGAATTCATTTTCTAACAGATAATGAAAACCGCATCAAAATCCGATGCATAGTTTATAAGAACAATGCGGTCACACAAAGAGACACCAAAAGCTACATTCATTTATATTATTTACAAGAATAGCTTTATAGTTATTTATGTAAAAATAAAACTACAGGTGCCAGATGTAAACAATTATTACGGTAAGCTACAAGACGATGGATTACACCTACATTAATTAATGAATTACCTGAGGGAATGATCGATCTTGTCAAAAGTAAAAACCACCTTAAAAGTGTTCTAAGGAAATATTTCATGTCAATGTGTCCATAGTTGCTAAGGTCCTCGGCAGCCTCGGTCGGCTCATGTCGTGGGTACTAAGTTTGCTTACCAAGTACCGAGCAGGTATTATTGGATGGTCTCGTGATGTTCGTTGGCTGATGCCGCAGAGTGTAGTAGCTGTGGTTGTAGAATCTATGGTTGTGTGGGTAACTGCTGTTTGCCTACAGAGCCATGGTTTTAGTCTTAGTTTGATCTTAGATTTAGTTTTTATGTTTAACCAAGCAAAGATTCGTGATAAATCCACGAGAACCTACTGCCGACAAATTGCTTTGCAGTTTGGCAGGTGATATGTAAAAATAAAACTGGGATTAAATTAATTAAAAAAATAGTTATTTAGGGTTTCGTAGCTAAATAATAACAGCCGCACGAATCAATCAAAGGTTATGCAGTCGGTTCGTGGATATCAACAGTCCATATCGAGATCTCTCCAAGCCACGGAAAGCACGTTAAAGGTATGATTCCGAGCTCCACTGCAAGCAACAGTGCTACCGCAGCAGTACTGGTCCCCATATATTCTCTATAAGTTTATATGAGATTACATTCCGAGCTACGCAGCAATGTCGCAGCAGCAATGCAGCGGCAGCACTGCTGAGCGGCAGTGTTACCCCACCGCCGCGACAGACCAGTAGTGACGCGTCTGCCGCGGCTGATGAAAATGCTAGGCCTCCTCTGTTTGGCGTTTCCATGACCGTCCCCCGACTTGCCAATGCCTTGATCAAAATACTACTCACAACTTAAACGGCCAATAAATATTATTTTTATACGTTTTACAGCTTTTGTTTGGGTCGGGGGTTATTTAATTTTAAACATAAATTTTATTTCCTTCTTTTTAAACCTAATGTCTCGCTTAAATCTTCGCAGCGTTGCGTTTGTTTCCCACAGTGAAGTTTGTTATTATTAATTTACACGATACTTCTGGTGTTACTCCAGCATCAGTTCAAGGTTACTTTGTTCGTCTAATATCATTGAAGTAATACCAAATTTCGACTTCATCAGACTCGTGGAAAATGCTCAAATCCCTACATCAACCAGAAAAGAGCTGATAATTTTCAAACGGCAGAACCGATTTTGATGAAAAATATCTAAGAACACTCCCGACCAAATCACCTTTCAAACAAACAAAACTATATCAAAATCGGTTCATCCATCCGGGAGCTACGATGCCACAGATAGACACACACACACGACAAGGTTAAACAAGAAAGGTTTATTATTTTTTGCTTTTCAGTTTTTTCGGCGGTTTAATTTTTCTGTAAAAAAAAATATATCAAAATCGGTCTATTTTGTAAAAATAGCGTATTATGCATGATCATCTTAAAAAAAGTATACGCGTCGACTTGAGAGCCTCCTCCGTTTTTTTGTCGGTTAAAAATGTAATAAAAAGCTAACTAATACAAGAATTCCGTAATAATTATGGAGATGCTATAGTAAAGGTAGATGTAATGGAGCCCATGCGAAAGATACTGTCCCTTAATTTCCGGTTACGGTCCCCTGAACGGTATGGGGTGTCCCATTCTTAGTTCCGTATCGTATGACATACATAAATCATAATAGAGGGGGAACGTCAGCAGCTGATAATATTGTCAATATTGTTATAGATATTAGAAACTGTTCCTCATATCAGCCGAAAGACGTCCACTGCTGGACATAGGCCTCTCCAAAAAGGGGGATTTGCCTATCGCCACGCTTGGCAGGCGGGTTGGCGATCGCAGTATGGTGGTCAACTGCATAGAGAGCGCTGCTGCCCATTCAAAAATCAAATCAAAAATCAAAAGTCATTTTATTCAAACTAGGCTGAGAGTCAGCACTTTTTGAACGTCAAAATTACATAAGACAGTCCCCCCAAAAAGCCCGCCCTTCACCACTTCCTAGTGCTTTAGCTGGGAAGAAGAAGTGGCGCAACAAACTCCCTAGCAGCACAGCTGTCTGTTATGTTGGAAGAACTTGATTCTATACAATAATAGCATATAACCATCATTCAACGATAAATGAAAATTTAATTAATAAAAAAATAAATGGTTTATGCAGTCAAGTTAAATAAACAATGATATGAAGTAATTCATATGACCTGCCAGTAGTTAAGCTAATTCTGGTGAAAGAACATAAACGTTGTCTTGAGTTAATCACAGCGACCAACAATTCTTATCGTTTAAGTAGTCGTTGATAGAATAGTATGCCTTCGAACAAAGATTTGATTTTACTTTCGCTTTAAACGCATTAAAATGTAAATCTAGCAAAGAAGAAGGAAGCTTGTTATAGAAGGTTATACCAAGCCCAGCAAATGAGTTATGAACCCTATGAAGCCGGTGAAAGGGAGCACGTAGTTTGTCCTTATTTCTAGTATTAATATTATGAGTATCACCGTTTTTAGTGTATAAGTGTATATTTTACCTAATATATAAGATGTTAGCGAAGATGAATTGTGATGCCACCGTGAGAATACCAATATCTTTAAAAAAATCTCTCAGAGAAACTCTAGCACCTAGTTGGTAAATTGCACGAACAGCTCGTTTTTGAAGAACATTCTCTAGTAAGTCCCTTAGTCGCCTTCTACGACACCCACGGGAAAAATGGGATGGTGCTATTCTTTTAAGTCCGGCACCACACGAAACGAAATAAACTGAAACTGTAAAAAACTAGAAACTGTTATCTGATATTAAAATAAGTTTGAGTGTCACATTATTTGATTTAAATATCTACAGATTACAAGATCTCGTTAGGTCAGCTCTACAGATAGTGTAAATGAACATCATCATAATCTGCCTAGCCTTTTCCCAACTATGTTGGGGTCGGCTTCCAGTCTAACCGAATGCAGCTGACCAGTATTTCACATCGAGCAACTGGATCTGATCTGGACTCTCGACAGGTTCTGACCTCCACAACCCAGTTACTGGATAATACGAGACGTCATGATAAGACTTGTTGTCAGACTTCTGACGACTTCTAAAGACTGTCAAAGATCCATGAATGACAGCCGGGACCAATGGCTTAACGTGCTTTCCGAGGCACGAAGAGGTCTTGGTATGAAAAGATGGTCACCCATCCAAAGACCAACCGTCGCAAGCGTAGCTTAACCTGATCGATCGAACCGTGCAGTTTAATTAGTAAGCCACAAACCCCTAAATTTTGTAAAAGAACTGTTCAATGATGTTGTACCCAAGATAAACAATCAGCATCTCAAAACGTCCGCAAAAAGAAAGTCCGTCAGTCATCTTTCAACGTCTTTTTGGACATTGCTTTGTAAAAACCACTTTAAGTAATGCATGTAAGGTTGAATTTGTAAAAAAATGTGTTTTTATCGTAACTATTTATCACTGAATTTGCAAATTAAAATATTATAACTTAATATTATTTTTAATCCTTTTCTGTTCAGGCCGCTCGTTTGTGGAATGCATTGCCAGTTCAAATAAAACGCACGCAGTCGTTACCTATATTCAAGAGACTCGTGAAGGAGCATTACTTGTTGTTGTGATTTTGTTGTAGCTGTTATAATCTGTAGTCGTCATTTATTGTCTTCTCTTATATAGTAGTAGGTATGTATGTATATAAGTATCTATTATACAGCATATATATGAATATGTCTATGTATATAACAGTATAGTGTATCTACATTTTTCACCAATGACAACCCCATTTTTATGTCCACGCAATCACTGTCCTTCCAAGGTTGCCTGGAAGAGATCGCAGAAAGCGATAAGGCCGCCCATTGTAAGTATGTTTTTAGTGTTATTTTTTTTTTGTCATGTATTTTCTGGTGTACAATAAAGCATATATAAATAAATAAATAAATAAATTATAAACACTGACGAATAATTGGGGACAGTTTTGACTGTTACTTTTGTTCGAGACTGTGCATCTTGGGTTTTTCGTATATCAATGTTATAAATGAACATTGAACATAATTATATTAGTGAGCTCGATAGAGAGGTAGCCCAGCGGTAACGGCGTCCTACACTTTATTTTTAAACTGAGTTTTTGGGTTCAACGCAGTAACGAGTACCTGAATTTGTTCGCTGAAACATGTTAACCTGAAAACGCATTAGCTGAATAATTTATTTAAGCAACGTGGTTAGGAGTTCAGACACACTTTTGACCTCGTTAGGAGTTAAAACGTAAAGGTTGATATTTTTTGCTTTAAAAAAACAATGCTCTTCTGTCCTTTGTGTTACAGTATTGTACTTTATTATGCAGCTAGGGAAATTAATAAGGCTTGTTTTACTAATAGACATCACGTTTGAAGTTAAAAGGATGACTTTATATATTGTTATCGTGTGAAGAAAGAAAAATCGACCCAGGTTAAGGTAACATAATGTATCAAACTAAGTTAAATGTTCTTAAACTCAACAGCAAACCAACCCTGAGAAGATTCACGTAAAAAAACCGACGGTAATATATTGTAAAATGTATGATGTGCATTAGGGCAAATAAATAAATAAAGTAACGCAGAAAAAAAGATAAAAATACTTAAAGTATTAATATTATTAGTATTTATTATTTACAACTATCAAATAATAACACCTGTCATTTAAATATATGGACAATTAAGTTGATAAATAATTAATTTACCTTACTTTACTTTACCATTTTAAAATTAAATATATTTACTTCATAATCAGCGCGATTACGATACTCCGAAACATGATTATCATAATTACTACGTTTGGATAGTTAAATTGGCGATCACAACAGGAAAATGTTGGAAAATAGGTAGCTACTAATTATCCTTCACAAACTAATTATCCCTTGCGACGATAAGATACGACCATTCAAAGAATAGGGGTGCTTTTTCTCTTCCAAAATTTAATACACCCTGCTGCTAGGAATTATCTGCCCGTCTATTGATTTGTCTTTTACCTTGTCATGTATAAACGGCTGAACCGATTTGGATTTCATACACGGATAGACCAGGACCTGGGTTAGGATATGGGATACTTTTTATCCCGGTAGTATGTTTATCATCTGCCTAGGCTTTTCCCAACTATGTCGGGGTCAGCTTCCAGTCAAACCTAATGCAGCTGAATACCAGTGTTTTACATGACGCGACTGCCTACCTGAACTCCACAACCCAGTAACTGGGTAATACAATACCCCTTGTTAAGACTGGTTGTTAGACTTTCGGGCTTCTGACGACCCGTAACGACTGTCAAAGATTCACCATTCAGCCGGTATCAAAGGCTTAACGTGTTTTCCGAGGCACGGAGGGGTCTTGATATATAAAAATCGTAACCCATCCACGAACTAACCGCGCCAAGTATAGCCAAACCTGATCGATTGACTCGTGCAGCTGTTGTGACTTAGCCACAAGCCCCCCAGTAGTACGTTCTCGTGGGATAATTTTAGAAGCCGCAGGCAACAGATAAAAGCTAGTTTCAATATAAACCTATAATTGCCAGTTTCCAAATTAATAGTTCCGCAATGAAACCAGTGCGAGCATACAAAATCCGAATTATCCCCGAATAGCTGAAAATCACTATCCGTAAATAGGAATCGATTGAATCCAATCAAATCTATCGAATTACTTTGTTGAATCGATTCTAGTCTTTAGTCTCGATTGTATGAGAAACTATAGAGATTTGAATTTACTTATAGACTACTTACATAAGCCCAGTTTGAATGTTGGACTGATTGTTTTGCTTACCAATCGTAGTTTTCTGTAATTTCTGTCCTTGACCGGTCTTTCAAAAATACTCTTAAATAAATCCAACTAAAATTATTAATGTGAAAGTTTTATCTTTGGATATTTAGATGTTTGTTACTCAATTACGTAAAAACTGCTGAACGGATTTGGGTGAAATTTATCAAACAGATCGTTTGTGACCTGGATTAACACATAGAATAATATTTATCACGGTAGTGCGTTTGCTTGGGATAATTTTCGAACTCTGAGCGGGTGAAGCCTCTGGCACAGGCTAGTGCTGCCATAAAAACTAGTTTAAAAGGGAAATATTGAACTGGTCTTTTAAAAACTTATTGACCTTCTAATGAAGAACTCTTTAAAAAAATAATTAACCTATAAAAACTTTTTGTGCATATGTAATGATGCCCACTTTTTTTAAATAACTGGTTTATAACTTTCAGGCCTTTTCTCGCAGTTAGTCTTAGTAACTAAGCTAGCTTACCTTTAGATTATGTTGCCATGAAACTGTGACTTAGTATGCTCTAGCCAAATTGCAGTTACGTGGCCGTATTTTTTTTTAGTGCCACAAATTTAGAATCATTTGATGTTCACAAAGAGAGGCGCAATAAATATATTAGTGAGTGAGAGAAATGGAGTGGTGTTGTTCTTATTACGTCCGGCACCATATGGAACACAACGGTGACTACAATATGTGGTTATAATTATTGTTGTCAAGGCCAAAGCATACAAAATAGTTCACATAACCTTCAATAGATCAACCTACCTACCCTTTTCCTAACGAGGTTGGGTTCAGATTCCAGTATTCCACCGCAGCTGAATACCAGTACTTCAAATAGAACGACTGCCTATCCCATTTCTTCCCGTGGGTGTCGTAGAAGGCGAATAAGGGACTTACTAGAGATGGGCAGCAGCGTTCTCTATGCATTTGACCACCATACTGCGATCGCCAACCCGCCTGCCAAGCATGGCGATTATGGTAAATAGCCCCCTGGGAGGCGTATGTCCAGCAGTGGACGTCTTTCGGCTGATATGATGATGACTGCCTATCTGACCTCCTTGATAAGATTGGTTGTCAAAGTTTCGGGTTTCTAACTACCCGTACAACTGGCATAGAATGTCTTCAAATGACAGCCGGAACCAACGGCTTAACGTGCTTTCCGAGCCACGGATGGATCTCAATTAATGGGTGGTGACCCATCTGCCGCGGGTGCGGGTTGTTCGTAAGAGATACCGCCGCCCCTGGTACACAGGCAACTGAGGCAACATGGGTGGGTTTTAATCAGTAAAAGTCTGACACAGCTGACACAGGCACAGCTGACCTGTTCCATCCAGAGTGGGAGAAGTTATTTGATGATTTCCCAACCTCAAAAAAAAAAATGGTGACCCATCAACGAATAACCACAGCAAGCATCGCTTAACCTTAGATCGACCCTTTGCGGCTGTTATTATTGGGCCAAGAATCCATCGATTTTCTTCTAAAGTATTGTGAGAATAAATTTTTTGGTATGTCTACCTTCAATATAAATATCGAAATATAAAACATTATCATAATCAATCTTTAACGTTCTCACTGCTGGGACACACAGGCCTCCTCTCTGTGAGAGGGAGTGGGCCGTAATCCACCACGGGGCCCAGTGCGGGCTGGTAGATGCCACATATCTTCGAATTTTTGGTTCTAAGACATGCTGGTTTCCTCACGAAGATTTTCCTTCGCAGTATTGAGAGCAGAGGTCATGAAATAATTTACACAAAGTAAAGCGTCTGTCTGGGATCAAACCTACAACCTACAACTAGTAAGTCGCGGCCGTTACCACAAAACATAATGTTAACACAAATTTACCCGACACGTAAAGAACATGGTGGTATTTCCCCAGAGGCATTTCAACCACCGAATAATCCATGGGAGAGCCTCATGTTTACAGCACATGTATGTACAGATTACCATAAATAATTTAATCCGAATTTGAGCCCCGAACTTCAAAGGAACCCTGTTACAACTAAGAACGCAATTCACAACAAAATCGCAAAACTATAACACGCAGGGAATCGTGTAACTCGACCAAAAAGGTCATTAACGTTGAATTTACCTTCCAACGTAATTCTAAGTCGTTACAATAACATCAAACACGCCAATTCATATTAGCTTCAATGGAGCCTTTCTGCTCCCGCCACACTATTAAAATCACAAGTTGTCTGAGAGCAACGCAAACAATGTAGAAAAATTCGCGTACAGCTCACAAGTCGAAAAAATACCTACGAAATAGAATGGCAGGCACCCGCTATGGTTCCGTTACGCTATAAAAACCCACCCGAGCAAACTCTGTAATTCCGCTTCGTCCCGACCGATATAAAATATGAAAGACTGAGCGAAATTCGCCTCGGTTCCCCCTGCGCTGGCTCGGCTCTTTCCGACGACCTTCGGCTAACTTCGTACCGCCGTAGCGGCAGTTTCGTAGCACCAGCCGCGCGTAGTCCACGTAGCGGCTACGTCTCGTAGACTGTACTGTTAATTTTTCGGTGTATGTGGTTTATTTGGTGTCATAGTTCGTAGCGAATGTGTGAATAATTTGGTGTAGTACTCAAATGATGTGTGTGTTGGATACCAGTAGTTACGTGGTTGCCGATAAGCCTGTTTGATGGTTCGGAAAAATGGTATGGATACTTTTTAATGATAAGTATGATTAGTTAATAGCAGCGCTTAACGTTTTTATGGACGAAAATTTTCTTTTACGATTCTCTGAAAGCCTTTAATTAATTTAGCAAGTTTGAAATTTCGTGAAGATCTTAAATAAGGTTTGATGTTGTTTCATAAGATTATGGAGATTTTTTGTCGCTATTATTCTTAAACAGTCTTTTATGATTTTTTCCCCATTTATATGGTAATGACATTGCGTTGAAATTTTTGAGAGAATATTTATGTCTTCATTAGCGGATTAATTAAATTCAAAAGTAAAATATTTTTCATTTATTCTTACATTAAACTTTAGAACATTCTTTTTTGCCACTTTCGTGTGAAAAATATACCTACCTATTCTCCATTTAAACCAAGACCTAAAGTTGTTTGACCTAAGTTCCAATTCTCATGAAAACTGCGCCTCTCGGCTCGTAGAAATGTTCTCCAATTGTCTCCCGTGACGATTCACATTACATTGTCAATATCTCTGCGTTCGATTCAGTCTCAGTACGATTCTTATTATTATTTTCGACAACACGATTCTGATTTGATACAGTGACAGTGATTGTTCTCGAGAAAATTACTTTTTGGAAAATACGCAGAAGTATAAACTGGTACAAAAATGAAGGGCAAACTTAGGGTTTTATGGTATTTTCTTAGTAGCTGGTTGTATTTAAGCAAATTGCTCGAAGTTCTCATAAGGAAAAGGTAGGTTTTTTATTCGACTATAACGAACTCAAACAGAGGATTTTAATTTACATTATTTTTATTTATAGGACTATATTGCCAAAGAAATTGTATCTTTAAGAATATTTTATTAAACAATAGGTAAGAAGTAAATGAAAAAGAATAAAAAAATCAAGTCCTCAATTCTTAGCATTTAAAACGGTGATAAATTACGAACTATGCGATACAGACTCTTGGCCTTTCAAAAGTCTAAATGCACGGAATCGGTCCCAGATTTCAGTCAGTCTTTATAAGTCCTTCTGCGTCTTGAACCGAACTTTGCTAACGACATTTAAACTACGTCAGAGCTTAAGGCTAACTATTGCAGTGAGATTAAGGCAAAGATCGGGGCATCGTCAGCGGAGTAGCTCTCAAACAGCATGACTAAGCGAAGACTGCAAAGAGGGTTGAAATTATTGTGCATTGAAAGGGAATAGATCGATAGATCGATAAATCGTTTAATTGGTGCATAAAAAAGACATAACACAACAAACAAAGCACGATAAGATTAAAACTAATTACATGAAAAGTACAAGGCGCTAATACACTAAAAAAAACAAAGAAAATAGGATGACATAAGTATAGTGATGACACTTTTGGCTGACACAATTTAACATTCAAATTAAATAACGTGCGGTGGAGTGCAAAAGTGAGGTGTGCGTCTCAAAGTTGCACTAAATGGGTTAGTTGACATTATATTTTAAACCTTTTTGACATTATATTTTAAACCTTTTTGACATTACATTTTAAACCTTTTTGACATTATATTTCAAACCTTTTTGACATTATATTCAAAACTTTTTAGCACTGTACTTGAACTTCATTTGGAGGTTAATTAATATTCATAGCTGTTCTCTGTATTTGTAAGTAAATTTCATGTGTATACTCGTATATATTCAACACAATGTAAAGTTTTTTATGAATTAATGAAATGAAATGAAATGTTGAATGAGTTAGTTATAGTGCATTATAGTATTAATACTAGAACAATGGTGGCGCCATGGTAACAAACGCAACTTACGAGTTGCAGGTCGTAGGTTCAAACTCAGTCAGTAGCTTTACTTTGTGTAAATTATTTGATCACCACTGCTCACAAAACGGTGAAGGAAAACATCGTGAGGAAACTGGCATGTTCTAGAACAAAAAAAAATCGAAGACATGTATCATCTATCAACCAGCGCTACGCACGCGTGGTGGGTTAAAGCCCACTTCTTCTCGAAGAGAGGCGGCTTGTATCTCAGTAGTGGGGAAATTATAGGCTGATATGCAAAAACTTCTTAAAATGTAGCGTTTTGATGACTGAAATCAAGATTTTGATAGAATTTTATCATCATACCTTCAAATGGATGGGACATATGGGTAAGGTCATTGAAGTAGGTACTAAAGTACACTCGCGTTAAGAATGCAGTGAGTCATCATTATCCGTCGGCCTAGCCCCGCCCCCTAACCAATCAAATCTTTTCAAATTACAATCAAATCTATTCATTAAACTTAATCTTTTAAAATATAATTTGTTTGAATTTAACACCACTGTGAATACACCTTTATCTTGCAGTTGCACTGATGACTCACTGCATTCTTAACGCGAACGAACTATAGGTTCTTCATAAAAATCAACTACTAATAGTAATATAGGTATATTAACAGTTAACCGGACATATTTTGTAATAATACTCACAGAGTTTTTATTTCGTAACGTTAAAGGCGTTTTTACCCTACTTCAAGTTTTACTACGCGTACGTAGCAGCTCATTACAACAATTTTTGCTAGCACTTACTAAGCCAAGCTCGTGCCAAGAGTACCATATTAAAACTGCAACGGCTGGAGATCCAACTCATGACCTCTCACTTATTAGTCCACGGTTAAACCATTGAACTGTCAGTACTAAAATCCTAGTTATTGCGTAGTCAAATTTAGTTCATGGTCTAGTAAAAGCCGGGTCGTAAAATAGTTCTTTATATAGGTTGATAGGCCTTATATTCTCATGTTATGTTATTAGGTATATGAATTTAAACGTTTGCGTGGTTTCGATAGGTTCACTGACAAGCGTAAATACCTAACGTTTACGCAACATTCAAAAGCAATTTTCTCGTGAAATAACGATTTTATTTTTGAGAAAAGACCCTTAATATTATTATGGTTTGAGAATACTATGTTCGTTACACTATTAAATTTCTAACAATACTTTAGACGAAAACTGAGGTATTCGTGGCTAATTAATAGCAGCCACATTATTGTGTAGTACTGGTGTGCTGAAGGTTAAGCTACGCTTGCCGCGGTCGGTTCGTGGATGGGTGACCATCCATTACATATTGACCTCTCCGTGCTTCGGAAAGTACGTTAAGCCGTTGGTCCCGAATTTCATTCGTAGATATATTATGACAGTTGTTACGGGTAGTTAGGAGCCCGAAAGTCTGACCAGTCTTACCAAGGGGTAGCGTGTAACCCAGTCACTGGGTTATGGAGGCTCTATAGGCAGCTCCATATAAAATACTGGTATTCAGATACATGCAAAAATTTTACTTCCAAAAGGAGCCAGTTCCGGTTATCACCAACTTTCCGAGGTGCATATGTCCCCGTTACCGACCGCCTATCGCTATTGGGCATGGAGTTGATGTCCCATCTCAACTTTGGCTCAACCATCGAGTCAGGAGCTCAGACTGCAGCCAAGAAGCTGGGCATCCTAAATAAGGTGAGGCGATACTTCAAATCTGGACAGCTGTTGAGCCTGTAAAGCTCAAGTGCGTTCTTGGATGTAGTATTGCAGATACTTATGGGATGGCTCAGCAAAATACCAGCTTGCTGCCATTGACTCGGTGGAAAGCAGAGCAAAAAGGCTCATAGGCGACGAAATGTTGGTGGCTAAGCTTCACAGCTTGGCTCATTGGTGTAACGTTGCTTGCCTATCGGTCTTCTACAGACTGTACTTCGGAGAGTGTGCGCAGGAGCTCCACGACCTGATCCCACCATCGCCTTTTTACTACCGAACTACCAGATGCACTGCAAGGTACCATCCGCACTTGGTTGATATCCCAACCAGTCGTACGCAAAGCTACTCCTCGACATTTATTATGCGCACAGTCAAAGTGTGGAACTCTCTGCCTGCGTCTGTGTTCCCTTCCACATATAACCCGTCCACCTTCAAAACAAGAGTGAACAGGCATTTTCTGGGCACGCTCGATCCACCATAGACCTCATCGATCGCTTTCCATCAGGCGTGATCGAGGTCAAGAGCAGGTCCATTTAGTTTTTTTTTAAACCTGTTATACTAGAAGCCAACCTCAACATAGTTGTAAAAGGGTAGGCAGATGATGGTTTTAGGAGAAAATCGCTTTTGAAAGTTACGTAAGTATAACATATATGCTCGTGGCTACACGCATTTGCATTTGGGTACTAAAGTAACGGCCTATATACTTTAGGGGCTCAAATCCTGCGTATATAATAACAATTGTTTCGCATTACATGAGTTGGTAAATACAAATTTCGTTTACTTAGTAATGTTTTCGAATAGAAAAGCCATTTGGTATTGGCGTGCCTATTATACATGAATATCGACTTCAAATTTATTTATACTACAGGGGCAACTGTTCCTAAGGCTTTACTCGTAGAGTATTATCTGGAAAAAATTGTCAGAGTAGGTATCTATATAAATCGGATATGAGGCTTCGCGAGTTATAAGAACATTGACAAAAAGACGTCATAAAATGTGTATGAATATCATTGGCATCGATGCACAACCAGTTACTATGGATTAAGTACACGTTTCTATAACCCCATGAGTTGAAATATTTCGCTTTGCCATACATTTTTACCGCGTAGGTTTTGCAATTTTTTTTGGAACAGCAGTTTTTTTTTTGTTGATAATTGACGATAAATTTCTACGCTACGTCCAGCATCATGTTTTGAATTAATGGTTTCAGTTTGTGCGTCGATATAATGCCACATATTATTGTACAGATTACTCAGAAGCGTATAGCTTCGACAATCATCGTCTCTCTTCGGAAATACGATCGCGCAATGATGAGATCTACTATAGAGTTGTTATTACCATAGAATATGTTGTATTACAACAACTCTATGCAATGCCAAAAAACTTTTGTATGTCAGATGACGAGATGCGACCAAAGTAGGTAACCCATCAGAGAGAAAGCATATTAAAACCGCGCAGTGATAGCGGCACTATAACATAGCGAAGGCAGTACAAAACTTAAAAGCTTTGCCCCTATGGGTGGTTTTTATGTGGCGTGATATAGATGACGTATTAATTAAGAAACACGAAATTTACCAAAAAAAATACGTTTTCAGTTTGAACTGTATGTATAGGCAATTTATTCATTAACTACTTTTGCCAGCGGCTTCGCCCGCATGGAGGTCAGTGTATTATACATATAAACCTTCCTCTTGAATCACTCTATCTATTAAAAAAACCCGCATCAAAATCCGTTGCATAGTTTTAAAGATTTAAGCATACATCCCTATGTATGCTTAAATCTTTAAAACTACGTTTATTTTTATCGTATTCATGAATAATCACTACAACAAAAAAGACAACAACAAAACAAAACAAAGTAAAAAAAAGTCGCTTTCTCTGTCCCTATATAGGGATATAGGGACAGAGAAAGCGACTTTGTTTTATACTATGTAGTGATTTTTCATTAATGCGATAAAAATAAATACATTGCATATACTTCTTACACTATAAATTAACTAACAAACGAATTAAACAAAAAAATAATACCTATACCTAACCTAACAAAAACAAAATGGCGTCGAATTTGTCCTCTGGATGTCTGGACTGTATGTACATGATTAATTTCTGCACTCTGTTTTCCTTTTAGATTCAGTGTAGAATAAAGAGTTCTGTAATCATCGCTGTAAGGGTTAGCTCGAATATTGAAGTCTACGTCTAGCGAAGTAGCTGCTTTCGAGCAGCTTAATCTCTTAGGCGCTCTCATTATACTCTCTAAAGAATGGGCTGTTTGTCTCAGGACTAGAGCTGAGATTAAGGGAGGCGCAAGTTGTGTATAGCGCTGTTTTTGCAAGGATTTTAATACTGGCGAAATTGTTGAGTGAAAAAGGTTCAGAAATGGAAGTTAAGAGCGATATTTTGTATGGCATATATTTAATCAAACCTCCAAAAATTCCAATATTGCTTTCCTAAATATATTAACAATAAGCAAAAGCTTTGTATCCCTTTTTACGGAAATTACACGGATGGAGGAGTATGAAATTTGGCACAGTTATAGGTTATATGGAAAAGAAAACGCTAATATTTTTTACTAAAATTTAAATGAATTACGGTCAATTCCCGACCACTAGGCGACCGCCAATATGCACACTAGTATAATTAATTTATCACTAGTACTACTTACACACGCTAGTATAATGAATGCATCTCTTTTTTGAACCTCAAATAATTCATATTTTGGTGATCTAAAAGTACTGAATAGCCAATTAACTGCGATCAACTATGGTGTCGTTTTAGACGCTTTTGGTAAACCCAACCTATTCCATTAGGTTGAAGTACCCTAGCCTAGTTACTGCGATGAACTGTAGGGTCAGAAAGTTCTATTTGCCATTTTTTATTAAATTTAAAAAGACTCGCAAATTAATAACGTTATGGTAACTATAAAACACAAAAATTTGGCAAATTACAAGCATCCACCAATTAACATAATTATTAATAACGATTAGGAGAGCAAAATAGTTTACAGAATAGAGTTACAGAATATTATATGATATTTTATGATTCTATTGTACTTACAACCAGTCGGTACTAGTTGTACTTAATAAAATATTACTTACTAACATATACTAGGTTTTAGTACATGTCCAGATAAATTATGTAAGGACAAAGCCGGAATCACATCATATAGGGGACGATACATTCCGAACAAATGCAAGCGTTGCTCTCGCGTAACTTATGTTCGTCTTCAAATACTCGAGGACCTTTCTTGCGTCCAACGCACGTTATACGCCATATTTGGTCGTGTACTAAGGATAAGTTCAGCGACCTTTGAAACTGACTGTACCTGACTATTACGCCTTTGCACTGTCTCGCCATATGTACTCGGAACGGGTAATCAAGGTATGAATTCCTGCAATCTGTTGCAAGGATGATCAATGATCATCAAATACAAGAAAAATGAGTGTGCCACTTATTATCTTTAGATAGATATATAATTCTTCTGTACGTGTGTATGTCACTGAACTAATTTCTGAGCTGGAACGATTTTGATGTTTTTTGAGTGGGTCCCTGGATGGTTTATATTTACAATTGAACCCCTAGGTGACACTGCGATCGAGTTCTACGAAACAGAATAGCCGGTCTGTCCAGTCAGTTAGTTAGGTATATTTATTCATATATCCTTTAAACTCACTTAAGTAACGGAAAATAAATAAGACAAAAAAACAATACAAAACATACCTTACCTTAACTCGTGGCCTTGAAATGTACAGTAACTGCCTAAACATAAAATGGAAATGTCATTGGTGCAATGAAGAAGTACACATCTGCAATAAAATATATTATGTAGATACATAAATATATTTGAATGAAATTAATAAAAAACGATGTTTGAAATCCATTTAGATGGAAGCTGAGCCTAACAAAGTTGGGTATATTTAAAACTTAACGGTCTTAGTTTATGAAATAGATAATCATTGCTGTTCCAAAATTTTAACTTAGAATATAAAACAATCCGACACAAACCTATAATTTAAAGCAATTGAGTCCTATATAAATTGCCTCAAGTAATTATTTTGTACTAAAAACTGGGTTTGCGACTCAAAATTGTAGTGTCGAGTTATCATTATTGGTTATCAAGTTGTAGTTATTAATATTGGTAATTACACTGTTTTTTTTTGTGTCTAGGTGTTGAAAGAAATTAATATTGCCCTGTTTGTATGTCAACAACAAATTGTGTTGATACCAATTTAAAATAACATAACATTACGCCTGTAGTTCCCAAGGGGTTAGGCAGGGGTGTACCTATATAGTGCACTTACGTTTTACCAGTTATGGATTTCTTCCATGTAACAAAGGGCGAGCCTATTGACATCAACCACAGATAAATCCAGACACCGGGCTCCTACTGAGAATTTTCTGATGAAAAAATACAATAACACCAATTCTGTAGGCAGTATATGCGCCCTCACGGCCCTAGTCCCCGCAGGAGACGCCCTGAGCGTCGGGAATCCCAGGCAGATTCCCGGCCACCGTAGGCGCAAGCTTGCGGACGGCGGCGTGTAATGGGTAGCTCGCTGTCCGGTAAGGACTAAGCCCGGGTCGACGGCGTGTTGTGTTCCACGCGCGCTTCGTAGAGGTGTCAGCGCCAACTGGTGGGGTCCGCAAGGTACGGTGCCTGCCAGGGGTGCGGTTTGTTCGAAAGAGATGCCGCGGCCCCCGGCACACAGGTAACTGAAGGAACACGGGCGGGTTTTAGTCAGTAAAAGTCTGACACCCCCTCCTGCTCTACCCAGAGTGGGAGAAGTTATTTGATGATTTGAGTTATTTGATGACGCACCCTCAAAAAAAAAAAAAACATCAATTCCGTCCATTCATATATATTTTTGGCGGATTTTCTATCAAATTGCCACCATGCATGACGTTTTATAAGTGGCCATGTAAATACATTCTTTTAAACAAGTTCTTTTTCTCAATTTAAACCGCTTATGAATGAATTTTCAAAAATCCGTCGATGGTAGCCAAGGTATATAAGGAACCCCTGAACTGTCTGTTCTGTACGACAGGAGTCGAGGTTTCTCCAGTTACATGGATCAGCATAGGAGACTAAATACAATTTAGAGTAATTTTTATATACCTAAAAAAATAAAAATAAAATTAAATAAATTACAAAATCTTATAGGAAATCTTCTATTTTTTGCTGTGCCCGACAGGGTCCATAATGATCACTATTTTTTAATTTACCACCTAAGTACACATTGTGGAATGCAAATAAAAATTGAGTATTTAGTATTGAGTATTGACAACAAAAAAAAATGGTAACATTTGCGGTTAACGATTACGTTCATATGACATCTGTTCATAGGTACATGCACACCGATTACGACCACTACGCATCTGGTTTCTCTGAAAACATCAATAAAGGCTTCTTCAAACAGGCGCGACAGCGCGACGCGACACTTGTAGAACAATTTCCATGAAGTTTTTATAGAAATTGTTCTACGAGTGTCGCGACGCGACCGTCGCGTCGCGCTAGTCTGCACGAGACTTAAAATCAAAATCAAGATCATCACTACTACTACTACACTACTACACACTGATACACACACACACACGCTGCTGGGGAGTTTGTTGCGCCACTTCTTCTTCCCAGCTAAAGCACTAGGAAGTGGTGAAGGCGGGGCGTTTTGGGGGACTGGCTTATGTAATTTTGACGTTCAAAAAGTGCTGACCCTCAGCTTTTGATTAAATTTTTATTGATTAATTAAATTGAGAACACAAATACACACACACACTGATACTATTTTAATGATACCTTTGTAATGATACTATTCTTTTTTTTTTTTCTTAACAAGAAGCGCCTTCATCCTCTCTCCTATCAAAAACTTACTTTGCTCGACAGGGTCCATAATTGATTCGATGTTTTAACTTATATGTACACATTATGGAATGCAATAAAGTATTTGAGTAATGAGTATTTATTCAAACTAGGCTGGTGACAGCACTTTTTGAACGTCAAAATTACATCAGACAGTCCCCCAAAACACCCGCCTTTCACCAAAAAGGTATGTGGTATGTCCTTTTAGAGCGTTCCATCCCAGCATTTCCACTTTTTTGTAGGTCAATCATTGTTTAATTTAAATCCTCGATTTTTATCACAAAATCCCTAGCAAAAACAAAACAATACCTACCGAAGTAAAGCCAAAAATCCAGTAACACATTTCGTTATCAGAGTTTATTTGCTGAAACAGTCGTGTAATCAAAATAGGAATCTGTTTGCTTAGGACCTTAGCAATTACCATTTCATAGTGAAATTATAACGAATAAATATTCATTGGATTTTGTAAAATTCATAGGCTGGTGTTATTAAGGATGTTATGATAAGCAAGAATGTGGTAGTACGCTGTTTAGTTTTCTTTAGTTTTGTTTTTTTATTGTAAAGTAGGAATTTATAGCTACTGGTTGAACAGATAGTGTTGTATTATTACTGGTTGTATTGGGAATCATGTCATTAGATTTAAATAGGTATTTTATCTTTTATATTATGTATACTCCGTTTGAAATAAGATAAGACATTTAAATAAACCTTTTTTACAGTCCGTCCAACTGATTTTGACTTTTATTGCGTTGGTAGCATGATAAATGGCATCTGGAGTAAACAGTTGGTATTGTGACTACGTTTTTGCTTTTTATGCCATCCTTATGCCTATGAAATAGAAGACAAAATCGAAAAAAAAGAACACAGCTGTTAGGATCTTTTTTATGGATGGAGCTGTGCCCGCGACTTCGTCGGCGTGGAATTTAACAAAAAAGCATATTTTAAATAAAAACAAATAAAATTTCGAAAATAAAAGAAGCCTAAGTTACTCCTTATTACATCAGCTATCTGCTAGTAAAAGTACCGTCAAAATCGGTCCAGCCGTTTCAGAGACTAGCCGGAACAAACAGATAGACAGACAAAAATTGTAAAAAAAAATATTTTGGTAAATGTACCGTGTATACATCCAATATGCATTTAGTAAAAAGCGGTTATTTTAATATTACTAACAGACATTCCAATTTTATTTATCTGTATATAAGTATAGATGACGTCATAAAGAATTAGAAGTAATAATTATTATCATGCATATTTAAAAATTAACCTTAAACGTAAAAAGAGGCTTTCATGAACATTTAAGATTAGCGTAGCGATTAGCGTATAATATACTGGACGGGTTTAAGATTTTAGTCTGAAAATAAATTACTATAACCAAAGCATTATTATCGTAAGTTTGGTAAGAATATTACCTCCCTCGTGGCCTACTTTTAGTCGAACGTCAGATTTCAATATAAAATTGCCCGTCACGAACAATCGATCAACTAGCTATTAAATTACAGTTACATCACAATGAATAGCGTTGAAGAAAATCAACGAAACAAAGCCTGAAATAACTGGTTTCATCTCGATGATTTCGTATGATGCCGGACGTAAAAGAATAGCACCATCCCATTTCTTATGGGTGTCGTAGAAGGCGACTAAAGGACTTACTAGAAAATGGGCAGCAGAGTTCTCTATGCATTTGACCACCATACTGCGATGACCAACCCGCCTGCCAAAAGTGGCGATTTTGGCAAATTCCACCCTTTTGGGGGAGGCTTATGTCCAGCAGTGGACGTCTTTCGGCTGATGATTTAAGTTTCCGAACCCACATTGAGTTCTTACATTCTTAGTATGAGAAGAAACTAACCAAAACATAAATTCCCAACCCGTTTTCACCACAACACACCCTCACACGCAAAAGCAACTCTTGTCATCGAACCCTTGTCTCAAACCTAATAATTTTAGAAAGTTTATGATTACATTTTTTTTCATTTTTTTTTAGTCTTCAAATTAATTACTTCACCTAAATAAATGGAAATGTATGCCTTTCTTAGGAAGAGACTGGACCCAACGACAAAGGGAATCCTAGTGTGGGGTTGAGGGCATTTGTAAAAATCTCCAACTGATCGACTTTTTGACAATTCAAAAGTGCCTGTAAATGGTTTAATTGAAATAAATGCTTTGAGTTTGAGTTTGAGTTTGAGTTTCTCGCAACGAATGCCCCTATGTAATCGATTACTACTTAGTTCTTTTTTTTTTAATATTGTAGGTACTGTGTTTTTTCTGAACTGACTTTTTTTATTTTTTCAAATTTAAATGACGTGACGTGGCCCATTTGTTTTGGCGCCCTCCTCAATTGCATGAAGTTGTGGGGTAAATACTGAAAAAGCACCAATATGGCATTTTCCAATTCATTTGCTTACTAATTTTGGACAATACTTACATCGGGTAAGATTAACAGAGTAAAGAAACTTGGAATAAGAAATGTAAATCTGAAATCGCCGTACCTTCTCTCTTTGAGAAGCTACCATTCACTGGGACCATTTCAAACCGGGAAGGTAAAGCAACACACAATTCGTGTTCACATCGTTACTACCCGTATCAGACGGTATAAATCTTTTAGTGCCGATCTGCATACTGCAGTGCGGTGCCATACAGTACCAAAAGCCTTTTTCGAGAAGCCTCTGTGCTCTGGTTTTAAGACCTTAGTAACAAGTTTCTTTGGGTACTTTTGTATGCTGGGGGGAAATTGGTGCTACGGTAATATGGTCCTTGTATCTGTTGTTCGTAAAAGGTGTCTATCTGTAGTTTTTAGGGAGTAATGTATCTTGCTTATTGCTTGTAGTTCTGAAAACCAATTTAACTGAGCTGTGTGCCTGAAATGGGTTCTCATCAATAGCGCTACGCAAGTGTAGTGAAGTGTGTTTGAACTGACTTCGCTTGTTTTAACCACATCCTAATTGTGGGCTATTTATAACTGGTTTGTAGTGTCATCTAACACTCACAGACCACTAAATGTTAGTGAGTGAGTGAGTGTATGGTGTGTTTGTGTGTGTGAGTGTAATTGTGTCAAAAGTGTGTAACTCATTCGCTGGTAAAATGATTAAGCATTTCACCTACTGATTGACTAATAAACAAAGAGTAGATCAGTAAAAGCAAACTTACAATAAAAAAAGAAACCAAAAATCGTTGCAAAAGTTATTTTGAAAGTACCCATTAGAGACATCTCCAATTTTATGTCTACAAAGTCACTACCCAACTATCCATTAACAACTCAAACAGCTATTTAGTTCAAACTAATAAAAAAATCTTAAATTACGAGGCCCGACCAGCATTTAGCCCACAGACAATTGAGAAAATAAGCCGCTGAAAAGTTATTAAAAAGTTGAATGGGTAGAATTTATGTCTTAAAAAGATATTTTACATTCAAGGAAGCCTTGCCTTGTCAGTTAGCGCTTTTGTCTTGGTATTTATTGTTCAGTCGGTATAGGAACCCACGAAAATTGTTCTTGTGATTTCGAAATTTGTAGAACATTTTTGGTTTGCATCGTTATTTTATTATTCGACTAGCTTAACCAGCGTCTTCGCCCGCTTAGAGGTCGACAATTATCCCACGGGAACGTACTACCAGGTTAAAAAGTATACTATGCATTAATCCAGATTTTATACTATGTGTCCTATTTCATTGAGTAACGAACATACAAAATTTAATATTTAAAATATTACTAAATTTTTACCTCCCCCAATAGGGTGGTTTTGCTATAATCGCCACGCTTGGCAAGCGGGTTGGCGATCGCAGTATGGTGGTCAAATGCATAGAGAACGCTGCTGCCCATTTTCTAGTAAGTCCCTTAGTCGCCTTCTACGACACCCACGGGAAGAAATGGGATAGGCAGTCGTTCTATGTGAAGTTTTGGTATTCAGCTGCGGTGGAATCCTGGAATCTGAACCCAACCTCGTAAGGAAAAGGTTAGGTAGGTTGATCTATTGAAGGTTATGTGAACTGTTTTGTATGCTTTGTCCTTGACAACAATAATTATAACCACATATTGTAGTCACTGTTGTGTTCCATGTGGTGCCGGACGTAATAAGAATAGCACCATCCCATTTCTTTCCGTGGATGTCGTAGAAGGCGACTAAGGGACTAGAGAATGGGCAGCAGCGTTCTCTATGCATTTTACCACTATACTGCGATCGCCAACCCGCTTGCCAAGCGTGGCGATTATGGTAAAACCACCCTATTGGGGAAGGCCTATGTCTACCAGTGGACGTCTTTCGGCTGGAATGATGACTAGGTTTTTGCCAGCGGCTTCGCCCGCCCGGAGTTGGGTGTTTTATACATATAAACCTTCCTCTTGAATCCACTCTGTCTATTGATGAAAACTGCAATAACATCCGTTGCGGAGTTTAAAAGATCTAAGCGTAGACACGAAATGCGACTTTGTTTTTTACTATGTAAAGATTAGTAAGATAATTAGTAGTGTAATTTCTATTCTGAAGGTAGGTTAAAGTAGTAATTTTATGATAATTAATGGATGTTTCTTTTGTTAATTAAAACTTTCTTGTCACATTCATGTTTGTTTGGGGACTTTGTTGTAGTCGTTCCAAATCATGACTGCGCGTCATAAATTGACTTTTTTTATATTTTGACTTATATTTAGCGGAACACGAATTATACACAGGGGTAAATGTGTATAACAATTACAATAGCAATACCTTTCATTTTGACGTTCTACAAAATTAATTTGGTTACTTACGTTGTTCTTCAAACAAGAAGCAATTAATTAGTAATTTCCTTCAAAATCCTTTACATTGTGACTGAAAATGTGCTACCATTTAAATCAGTAACCTAATTGGTTACTGATTTAAATTACAATAATTTGGCGCGTGCTTCTTCCTCCAAGGGAAATACTTAACTAATAAATTAATGCAGCCATCCGTACGCAGGTAGCTACTTGTTTTAAGATTGCCCGTCTATTTAGATTAAATTACTGGTCGTGTAGATATCAACGTCTAACTCAGTCTTTAGTGTTGTAAATTCAGCTGATTCACGGCTATACATTAACTACTTACCAAAGCAAAAACGTTCTCAGCTAAGAATACGTGATGAAAACACGATTTTCTAATGTTTGTAATGTGTGTTGTTCGATTGTCTAATGTGTGTTTACACATACACACCCTCACATACACACACAACACACCTTCAGATACACACACAACACATACTATACAAATGGTTCTTTCTTTAATTAGTTTTTTTTAGCTTCAGTAAAATCTTTGGGCTTGTGGCTAAATTACAATAGCTACACGGGTCGATCGATCAGGTTAAGCTACGCTTGCTGCGGTTGTTCCGTGGATGGGTGACCATCTTTACATACCGAGACCCCTCCTTGCCTCGGAAAGCACGTTAAGCCGTTGATCCCAGCTGTCATTTGTAGATCTTTGACAGTCGTTACGGGTCGTCAGAAGCCCGAAAGTCTGACAACCATTCTTACCAAGGGGCATCGTATTACCCAATGACTGGGTTGTGGAGGTCAGATAGGCAGTCGCTCCATGTAAAATATTGGTATTCAGCTGCATCCGGTTAGACTGGAAGCCGACCCCAACATAGTTGGGAAAAGGCTAGGCAGATGATGATGAGCTTCAGTAAAATCTTTATTTCTTTAATTTTTGTCTATTGTACCTACTTCCACTGTGAAGTTCCGAAATTTTACTTGTCTAACTAGTGTTAACTTGAGAGCCCTGTCACCCATAACTCAAGTTTAATCTTAGCTTGGGTGAAAGAGGCTTAAAACTCTGTATCCACCTACAGTTTACTAGTTGAAATTCATAATGTTTAACCAAGTGGTAACTCTAAAATTCTAAAACTGGAATTATAGATTTGTTTATTTATTTATTTATATATGCTCTATGGTATACCAGAAAATACATGACAAAAAAAAAAATAACACTAAAAACATACAATGGGCGGCCTTATCGATTTCTGCGATCTCTTCCAGGCAACCTTGGAATGGACAGTGATTGCGTGGACATAAAAATGGGGTTGTCATTGTTTATTATTACTGCAGTTTTAAGAGTTCATTACTAAGTAATGTTTAGTAAGAATTTTAATTTTGAATAATAGTTCTAAAGAACATTACGAATATGTTCACTATATGTCCTTCTGGGGGTCTAAAAAGGCCACTTTGGCAGAATCATAATATGATCATAATATGAATCATATTTAGAATCGTGAAATTGTCACAAACTGACAATTCATAATATTTTGCGTAGCAATTCATCTGTTTGACAGTTTTATATGGAAATTCGTAAAATGGTCACCAAATTATGAATTGTTTTATTAAAGTAAAATGTCAAATAGCAGAATCATAGGGGCATTCAGGAAATGAATCACTTTTAGAGGAATTGCTTATGTGGCCTTTTTAGACCCGCGGAGGTCTTAACCTTAAATAAAAGCCCACCGGTATCGGGAACACGGTCCAAGCTATTGGCGGTCAGAGCTCCAGAAAAAGGAACCTCCTTACAATGCGAGCCGTGTCAAGAAATACCACTTTCTGAATCAAACCTTTGATCCAGCTGCGCAATGAGAGCCTCCTCAGGTGTTGGTCGAGGCTCTTGGCCATAAAGCCATTGGCGTAATTAGCGAATATCGGCACAATGATCGCTGAGTCCACATCCCACATGTCGACCACCTCGCGAGCTAAGTCAAGAAGGTATTATTCTTAGAAGGACATATAGTGCCCTTATTAGTCTTGTTCTTCAGAAAGATTTTTAGTATTTCGTAAAGGCCTTGGCTGTGCCTGTTGTTTTAGTAACCGTTTGAATGCCGTAACTACAGATACAATTAAAAAGCCACTGTCTCGCGTGGATCCACGTTCCGGCAAAGGGTTAAATTTATATCGACGGGTAAAAATGGTTACGTAAAAAGGTAGTCAAGGACACTAGTAAGGTCAGAATACTCGCAACGGGCGTGCAGGTATAACTAGATCTATGAACGTAAAGGAAGGAAGGAAGGACTGAATATGTAAAGTGGAAAAAAGACGTGAGTTTATGTGTGTGTAAAATTATTTATCGACATTGCCATGTTGTACGGCAATGCTTTGGCCGAAAAATAGGACAGCCCTTTGGTCACGTGAAGAGTCGACCAACTGCTTGGAAATGTCTAGGAAAACTAAGTGGGCACTCGGACTCCATGGCTCTAGAGTTTCAACCCCAAACGCCTCGAACATATAGGTTCCAATAAGATTAGAATATTTGCGCCGTTTGAGGTTTTCCGCACCTGCAAAACCCGCCGTACTAGGAAGAAGATTGGCACAAGGGTGTCGACATGTGTTGCATCCCACACCAAAGGCCGACCTAACTTCCAAGGCATTATGGTCATTTCGTCTGGTCTCTTATTTTTTTTTCTGTTCATTTCTCTCCATTCTTCTACGTGGCAATGCTGCCAGCCTTTTGGGCACTTTTCCCATTGACAACGATGCGGACGTATTATTTGATGCCTTGTGATTATTTTATTTTTTATATACCTGTACGTAATATTATTTGTAATTTTACGCCATTCTTGAACTCAATTTAAATTTACACCGAAAGCAACATCTGCCAACTGCAGAAATTAAACAAAACTTTACATTGAATTAGCTCTACGATCTTAATTAGGAACGGTATTCCAAATCTTGTCTAAAAACTTTGAGTGAAACGACTGCAGTTTAACTTTTAACTAATTTAAGTTTTTCGAAAGAATGCAACTTCTATTGTGTTGAACTGTAGCTGTATTTGAAATTTTGAAATAGTTGTCAGGAATTTCGGTGTCATAGTAATTTCTGGTTTGTGGCTTAAAAGTAACAGCCGTACGGAACGATCGACCAGGTTAAGCTACTATGACCGCGATCGGTCGGTGTATGAGTGGCATTCTTTACATACCAAGACTCGTTAGTGTTTGGAGAAACACGTTAAGCAGTCCTGGCAGTCATTTGCAGAACTTTGACAGTCGCTACGGGTCGTGAGAAGCCCGAAAGTCTATCAACTAGTCTTACCAAGTAGTATCGTGTTGCCCAGTAACTGAGTTGTGGAGGTCAGATAGGCGGTCGCTCCATTTAAAAAAACTGGTATTCAGCTGCATCCGGTTAGACTGGACGCCGACCCTAATATAGTTGGGAAATAGCATAGCAGATGAAGTGATATCATCATTACAGTCATCATTAGAGTACAGTAGGTTTAGCACGAGCACCGATTTGTAGACGGAAGAATAGACATAACTATGAACTAAATGATGTACAATAGGAGAAGGTAGCTATGTTCTTCTATTAATTATCACTGTTATGCGTTCTAAACGAATCATGATTTTGTAGATAATCGTATATACTTTGTGGCTGTCGAGGAGAAAGTTTGTTGTCAGTGTGATTTTGACAGTTTGGGAAGAAATATTCTTCTGAAATAGTCTACATATATAAAAGGACCTAGACAAAGATCGACCTAGAAAAACAAAAGACAAAATGACAGATTGTAGTAGGATATCTACGGTGCGATGTCAAAAATGGAGAAACGAAATGTGACTTTCAAAGCACTGTCTATTCTTCGTAGAAATAGAAAACGTCATGCTAAGCCTGCTGACCTCTCTTTTGTGCCATGCTTCCCTGGTATTCGAGGCTCATCCAAGTCTTCCCCGAAATCTGCTGTAGGTCGTCCACTCACTTGGTTACTGCTCTGTCAACGCTCCTTCTATCGATTCTCGGCAACCATTCCGTTCTCACGGCCGTAAAATATTAACGCGGTGGGATTTTATCACGCATTTGATCTTCAATCCACTGCTTAACAAATAGAGTCGAAACTCGAACAGTGTGTTTTTTTCGACGCGTTGAGATGCATTTCTTACGATTCTCAATGCCCCGTTAAACACCGAGAGTTGAATATCCCGTGAATGATAAAAACCCTGCGATATTTTTACGTTTGCGCGAACGTTTTCTTAAGAGTCTGCTCCACCCATTTTCGTCACATCTAGCCAACTGTCCTGCCGACCCCCGTCCGTTTCAGAGTTCATAATGAAGACTACATTTCAAGTCGTTCATCTTAGTCTTTCACGTTAAGACTATATTTCAGACTAAGAACTAATATTATAAATGCGATAGTAACCTGGTTATTTTGTAACGCTTTTAAACTAAAACGGCCGTACGGATTTGGTTGAAATTTCACACAAATAGACCATGACTTAATTAAGAAAGGCCTACTTTTCATCCTGGATCGCAAACGAACTCGCGGGCAACTGCTAGTTACTAAGAATGTAATTATTAATAGCATAAAATCAGTATATATTATAATACAATTATTTTTCTAATTGTTCAACAATAGAGATGCGCAAAATGTGCCAGTAAAGAGAAATGAATGAAGTATATATTTTCGCTTAACGAAGTAGTCCACTCATTTACTTCAGTACTTAATTTAGTTCAGCAAATCTGAACGAGTCCCTAACTTAGGATAACGACAGTGATTGACAAGTTACGACAAAAACTGATGCACGTCACTAGTTCCGTTTTATACGTATGTCAATTTTCCTTCATCCTTTATACAGGCTTAGAACTGTCAACCTTGAAATATGATTTTAATTAAATAAAACTATTTCTATTAAGTAAGTAGTATGTTTTGTTTTTTATTACTGATTAGCTGACCCGGCGAACTTCGTACCACCATACTTTTTTTCTCCAGTCGCGACTGGTAAAATCAAATCAGTTGGTCGATTGTTTCGTTAAAGATCTGTCAAAGTCTTCTGTCACATACCGTCTATCACTTTTTGTATTATATTGTAAAAATTAATTCTGATTAAATCTATACATTTTTTACAAATTTTCTTATATAAAAACTTTGTCCTGACAATAAGAAACACATAAAAAAAGAATCATCCAATTTAGTGCAGTCGTTCGGAAGTTATGCGCGTATATACATTTCGGGGATTCATTTTAATTTATATACATTTTTGTCTAGGATGGCGTGTTTAAAAATCGAAATAGCGAAAAGATAGACTGAACTAAATGAAGTAGATACACATTTGAATGACTACTGATTGAATGATAAGTTTGTTTTGAGATACGAAGTATTTCATTTCTTCAATCGTTCGCGAACTACCCATGTCTATTCAACAGACTATTACAATTATTATCAAGCTCATTCGCACTCACAGCGATGGCAAGAATTTACAGAGTTTTTGTAAAATTAAATTCCAATTTTGTGGTCAAGGAGTAACGTTTCTAATGGGCGTATTGACCCTGTAGGTATGTTTGCATTATAATTAAGCGAATTAATTACTACAATATAAGCTCGTAACTTACAAAGGGCATTCACCTTTACCCACTTCTCCTCGAGAAGTTATAGTCACGACTAAGCACCAAACTAGGTACATGGAGTAAGTTAGAGGTAAATGAACTAAGCACCAATATTAATTTATGAGCACTGAGTCACCTGACTTACCGCTCGGGAGTTGGCTGGGACCCTGGGACCCATCTTATCACTACTGCATGGTTTAAAGACGTATTATCATATCTAAATACTTGTCGGTAATACTCAGTAAGTTTATTCGTAGGTACCTATGAGAGCAGAGCTGGCGCAGTGGAGCTGACGAGTTACAACTAGTCTTAGGTCTTAGGTTCAAACCCTGCAGGTGCTTTAATTTGTGTAAATAATTTGATCACCATTCTTTCAAAACGGTGAAGGCATCCTTCGTGAGGAACCAAAAACTCGAAGATATCTGACACCTACCAATCTGCACTGGGCCCGCGAGGTGGATTACAACCCACTCCCTCCCACTGAGCGGAGGCCTGTGTCCCAGCAGTTGGCAAATAAAAGGCTGATTATGCTAAAGTAACTATGTAAGTTCCGTGTGATGCCGGACGTAAAGAATAGCACCATTCGATTTCTTCCCGTGGTTCAAACTCAAACTCAAAGCATTTATTTCAAATAAACCAATTACCGGCACTTTTGAATTTTCAAGGTCGGTGAGTTAGAAAAATGAAGCTAGTTGCCCATTCCAAAGCGTAGGTACCTATGGAGAAGAACGGGCAAGAAACTCCATGGACACTTTTTTTAAATCATGGTGTTGTTACAAAAAGTTGGTTACATCATTATGTTGAAATTTTCAATGTGAGAACGATGTAAAAAGACGTGCACATTAAAGCGTCCGTAATTAAAACAAAATTAAAATAAGCCAGGAGATGACCAGTCCCCACTGGCGGCGCCCGTTCACGAACATGACGTGTGGATCAGCACCATTCAGCTCAACCATTTTGAAGGGAACTTAATGATCCAACACACACGCCACCACCGGTTGTCGTAGAAGGTAACTAAGAGGCTTACTAGAGAATGGGCAGCAGCGTTCTCTATGAATTTCACCACCATACTGCGATCCCCAACCCGCCGCTATGAAGAACTGAGGTCGACCTCACGAACAAAATTAAATTCAGCTCGTTCTACTAAAACAGAAATATAAAACAAAATACTTGGAAGTAACAAAATTAAGCAATTGTGACCTACAAATATTTATTTTAGTAGTACAAACATCCATAAATCTTTTATTTTGTACAAACCAATCAGACTTGTGGTATAGTATATTCCGTGTGGTGCCGGACGTAAAAGAATAGCACCATCCCATTTCTTCCCGTGGCTGTCGTAGAAGGCGACTAAGGGACTTACCAGAGAATGGGCAGCAGCGTTCTCTATGCATTTGACCACCATACTGCGATCGCCAACCCGCCTTGGCGATTATGGCAATCCCCTCCCCTTTTGGAGGAGGCATATGTCCAGCAGTGGACGTCTTCGGCTGAAATGATGAATGATGAACTATGTAGGAATCTTCAATGTTTCTTTTTCATTTTTGAAACCAGATTTTTGAAAGCAAATGAAGAAAAAGTTTTATGTAAAAATTGTAGCAGGTAGCGTTAGGTAGTTTCTACCTACTCCCTTGGGAAGAGAGTGTCACATAATAGAGGGGCTTGTTGCTAAATAATAAAAGCCACACAGGCCGATTGATCAGGTTAAGCTTCGCTTACCACGGTTAGTCCGTGGATGGCACGTTAAGCCGTTGGTCTCAGCTGTCATTTGTGGATCTTTGACAGTCTTTTTTTTTTTTTTTGTGGGTGGGAAATCATCAAATAACTTCTCCCGCTCTGGGTGGAGCAGGAGGGCGTGTCAGACTTTTACTGACTAAAACCCACCCGTGTTCCCTCAGTTGCCTGTGTGCCAGGGGCCGCGGTATCTCTTTCGAACAAACCGCACCCCTGGCAGGGGGGGCCCGCAAGGGCATCGGCCCTTGCGGGCCCCATCAGTTGCTGCTAACATCTCTTTGAGGCGCGCGTGGAATACAACGCGCCGTCGACTCGGGCGAGGTCCTTACCGGACAGCGAGGTAACCATTACTTTGACAGTCTTTACGGGTCGTTAGAAGCCTGAAAGTCTGACAACCAGTCTTACCTTGTCGTGTTACACAGTACCTAACTGGGTTGCTTTACAGCAAAAAAATGCTGTATTGTTTACTTCACTCATTTCCTCCGAAAGATGTCCACTGCTGGACATAGGCCTCTCCCGAGCTTCACCACTTCGACCGGTTCTGTGCTTCCCGCATCCGACGGATGCCTGCGGCTTTCACAAGGTCATCGGTTCACCTTGTGGGAGGCCTTCCAACTCTACGTCTTTCG
Source organism: Polymixis lichenea (assembly GCA_949091785.1). Taxonomy (NCBI): domain Eukaryota; kingdom Metazoa; phylum Arthropoda; class Insecta; order Lepidoptera; family Noctuidae; genus Polymixis; species Polymixis lichenea. The sequence goes on along the minus strand of OX420948.1, from coordinate 19,410,032 downwards.
GTACGCGCTTGCCTCTCCAGAACCTTTCGGCCACATCAGCCATCTGTTCTGCGAGCAATATGCCCTGCCCACTGCCACTTGAGTTTGCCAATTCTTCGTGCTATGTCGGCTAACTTGGTTCTCCTGCGGATCTTTTCATTCCTTTTTCGATCACGTAGGGAAACTCCAAGCATAGCCCTCTCCATTGCCCTCTGGGTGATTTTTAACCTTGTAATAAGGCCCATTTTACTGTTTATTTTAATGTCGGTAGGTACATAAATGAAAACGCAATATTGGGTCCTAGAAATATTCTTTAACGTAACAATTACCCTCAATTTCGTACCTATCGAGAGTTTATTACACCAAAAATAATAGGGAAAATAATCAAATAATATTTTATCTGAGATCTGAAGCCAAGTTTCCCGGAATTAGTTATTATTACGGTATATCAGAAATATATTGACCTCGTCTAGACATTATTAAGTTTGTGTAGTATATAGTAATATGGTAGAGGTGGTGCACACTTGATAGTTGCGACCACAGAAATCAAATTACGGTAATAGAATCGAAATAGTGCTGAAAGGGTACCAAGAGTGGTGTCGATAAATTCAATCAATAACTATGGCAATTGAATAGCATACTTGAAAAGGCAGTAGGTATTAAATTATTTGAATTTCCAAATAGATATTTATATCCGTTTTATTAACAAGTCAGGGGATGGCTAATGAGAATGCTAGGCCTCCTCTCCTTGGCGTTTTCATTGACCGTCCCCCGACTTGCCAATGCCTTGATCAAGATATTACCTACAACTTAAAAGTCCAATAAATATTATTTTTTGTTTGGTTTTTTTTTATTTTTTATTTAACTTTTATTTCCTGCTTTTCAACTTAATTTCTCGCTTAAATCTGCGCAGCGTTGCGTATGTTTCCCACAGTGAAGTTTGTAACTAATTTATCCTCATTCCTCGTCCTGATCACCATTTATCCATAACCTATTCATTGTGACCTTTTCAATGAGCCCATACACGATACGTCTGCTGTTTGTTGGTGAGTAACTTGGGTATCCTGGAAATTCCAGGTGTTGCTCCAGCGTCACTTCAAGGTTACTTTGTTCGTCTAATATCATTGAAGTATTAGTATACCAAATTTCGACTTAATCAGACCCGAGGAAGATGCTCAAATCTCTTCATCAACCAGAAAAGAGCTGATAATCTTCAAACGGCTGAACTGATTTTGATGAAACATGTTTAAGAACACTTCCAACTAATTCACCTTTCAAACAAAAGAATCAAAATCAAAATCGGTTTATCCATTCGGGAGCTACGATACCCGTCGTTTTTGCGTCGGAGGTTAACCCCTTTTTTTAAAGGGACATTTTGAAGTGACAATGATTGGGTTTTTAGAAATACATTTATTTTTTGGTTGATAGAAATACGCTCGCCTAAAACATATCTGACGAAATGTGGGTGTACTATCAGTACAACTAAATTGATCCATATTGGCCCCGTTGGTCTCGCGGTCACAAGCGCGACTGCTGAGCGTGGGGTCCTGAGTTCGATTCCCAGGTTGAGCAAAGTGATATTGAATTATTCCATTAGGGATTTCTTCGTCACAGCCCGGAGTTTACAAGTTTGCTGTGTGATACCCCCGCCTCGCCTCGAAAAGCACGTTAAGCCGTTTGTCTTGCACCTAATCGCTCTTTGGCTATGTTGGACGGCCGTCCTATCCGACTATGAGAGTGAGGCAAGAGAGAGAGTACAGTGAAGTAGTGTCTCTTCTCCACACACACTCTCTTCTGCACTATAATATCTCATGCGCCGAAAGCTAGTCTTCGTTAAGATTGGCCACCATCGCCGATATACGGTCTGAAAGACTATACATCTCTGCCTAACCCTTCGAATACAGGCGTGATGTTATGTTGTTTTGTCATATTTCTACCGAAACCGAACAAGTGTAATTGCGTGTGTGCCCTCTAGACTATAGAGTACATAATTATGATGGCACGCTTCATTAATTCAGATTTTTGTGGCAGCAATTAATTTGCGACTCAAGACGACTGCGACCAAATTAACGGCTGATGAGATTTTCATGTTAATACTAAATTATATCAGTAAGTGTAAAACTTTGGACCTTTATTGGAGTACAGAACATTAATTTGAGTGTTGAATGTGTGGAGTTTTAATAGGAGTTCGTTTAAAATAAGTGCTAGTTGAAGAGCAATTACTTTGTAGTTTACAAACTTAACAATACGCTCTTATTTTCTGAAGAGAGAGGCAGAGGTGTACATGTAGTACAGCCACATTTAATAAGGACGAGCTTATTGCCATCAACCAGGTACACATCTAGACTCCAGGCTGCTACTGAGAAATTCTAGATGGAAAATCCCAATAACAGTTAGCCCGGACCGGGAATCCAACCTAAAACCTCATGTTCAGCCGTTGCGCTTGCGACCACTCAACCAAAGAGGCAATCTGTATTTAAGTTAGTGGCACTAAAAATAGCTTACAACCTAATAGGGTATAACACTCCTTTTTGAAAAGTGACTTAATTAGATTCTAGAGTGCTAATAAACAACAAAAAAATACATTTTTTTTATTTAATCGATTGGTGCTATAAAAATGCATTTAAATTTTACATTTTCAAATTTCGCGCGTAATTTGATGAAAACGCTGAACGCAGTGGACGCCATATTACTCTGTGGGTATGACGTCAGTTTGCTAAAAATAAATCCGCTGATATTTTATTATGACAATTGTTTATAATTTAAAAAATGAGTTATTTTTCTACTTCTCGTTGGTTTGCTGTTCCTGAATACAAAATGTTATTTAAGTAAAAATTACTTTGGTTACGAAAATAATAAAAGTACAAAGTTGCTCAGTTGACATGACGTATGACGTAATAACATGGCGGCTACTATTTCATGGTGTTCAAAAACAGATAAAAAACTGAATATTTTTAATTGTATTTTAAAATTTATTTTGTTGTTTCATGAACTAAAACTAATATTTTCAGACTGTATTTTGCCTAGGCTATCTCAATAATATATTTTTGGTTTTGTCTCGTATAGAGTAAAATATCCTATTGTAAATCACATGGATGACAACGAGTAACAGCTAGTAACACAAAATTATAATAGAAACATTGGTAACATTTATCAAACAAAACCCATTATAACCAAATAATAACGTCAGAAGCATTATAATGTAATATTTTATTTTTATTTACCACCTATAACATAGCCTCTTTTCAACCAATACAATTTTCTGCGACCAAGGTCGCAATAATCCAATATGTTAGTCCCCTTATAATATGAGAAGTTGGTAAATATTATTATTGCTTTGTAGAAATAACAGTGTTTTCTAATCTTTGATTTTGATTACATATTATGGTGAATAAACTTACTGAGTCACATGTATTAGATTTATTTGAAATAGCTACGACCCGCGTATTTACTTTACGTTTTTGCGTAGCGTTCTTTCTGTGTTTTTTTTTCTTTTTCTGGGCTACTACGGGTTGAACCGCGATGTTAAATAGCCTATTAAACGTTTCTCAAAAATAGGGCTATCAAATGCTGAAGATTTATTCAAATCCAACTGGTGCTTTTAGAGATTATCCCCTACAGACAAACTTATGAACAAACTTTACCTCTTTTTGATGTGGCGGCCAACAATGCCACATACAAAAACTACAAATCAACAAATGTGGAAAACACAAAAAGTAAAGTGGCACCATCTACAATGCCATATGCGAACTACTCAAGACTTGACGTCACACCGCAGCTACATCACGCTAGCAGAGTTTACCACGCAATCTACATATATACAATATCCCGACATCGATTGTTGGGCAGTAGCCCACCAGACACAACACCCGTCTGGTTGGAGGATCCTCCTTTACTATGGAGTATGAGTGAACTGTACACCCTGTCCCTAGTACTTTTATATTAATATTAGTATGGACGAACTAGTGAATAATTGATTATTACTATGTTGTGTTGAAAACTGAAGCAAATGCTTTTTAGTTTTTATAAGGTAAATATTTTCCTATACTTATTTGAATCTTTTTGGCAATTATTTAAGAGGTTAAATAACAAAATGTGTGCCTGAAGATATTTCCCCGCGCTAAAAATTACGAACTTCCCTAAATGATAAATTATTTTATTTCTGTAAGTGGGTTTGTACAAACACTTTTACTCGTCAATCATATTTATTTAAACTAGATGAGGTCGGCGTTTCCTATTTGACTACTCTGAGAAGAAAGGCCAAAACAAACTTAAAGGTCACAGTCTCTTTTAAAGTCCAGATGTAATCTTGGTCAAGATCATTTGAAGATCATGTATTGGTGTCTGAAATGGTCTTTTGAGGAAAGAACCACACAGATTGAGTGGACCTGTCCATTCCGTGCACGCATTTATCAGTAATCATACAGCTCAACTCAGAACTTGAGGAGCAATACAAAAGAAAAGACATTTGTGCAGGCCGCATACAGTACTCAAACTACCAGATTAACATTAAAACTAACTGAGAAAGAGATGAAATACAAAACAAAAAAAAACAAAAAACAAAATATGACCCACATAGTCCTCACACACATTCACAATAATTAAAACAATAATAATATAATACTTCGCAAGGTAAATATTCATGCCAAAGTGTATATAATAATTATCAAATGTCAAAGAGTATAAGTTTGCAAAAACAAAAAAAAAACAACATTTAGGATGCAAAATTGGAGCAGGTCAATCCCAAGCTTTTGTCCTCAATATAATCTTTAAGTTTCTACATACAAACTTTCATCCCCTTTATAGGATGAAATTCTCAAAAATCTTTACTTCATTTTCGTTCTAAATGGAACTAAGAAAATACGAATATTCACGGTAAAACAAAAAACGACGTAAAAAAAAAGCTCAAAAATTAAATGGAGAACTACTGTTGTGCAAAATTTCGTATTTATTTTTAGACTCAGTGGTGGCGGTGCATTGTCTGTCAGTGAATGAATTTAAGACTTTTAATAAGTAGGCATAAAATTTTTATTCTTCGGTCGTTTGATGAAAATGTAGTGTAAAATTGCCGGTGGTCCATTTTACCGCCAATCACCCTATGAGCGTGTGAATATTTAAAATTGAATTGCAATTTATGGATGTAATTTTGGAATGATTGAGGTTTAAATTAGATTTCCAGTCCCTTTCAAAACTTTTGCATGCTTTGCTCTTTGCATTTCTTTCGTGATTATCAAAAAATAGTTTACTGATAAGTAGAATCTAAACATGACTATTATAAGGAGCTACTTTATTTTAAAATACACCGACAGAAAAAAAAAAACAGTACAACGTGAAAAATAACCTTGTAAAAAAGTCTTTACCTATGATAATCTTTTACGTTGTCAATTCAAGAAAAACAAGTACCATAACTGGTAAATTGAGGGTGTACTGTACACATTTGTTAAGCCCTAAAACAGTAAGGGCGTGATTTCACGTTATGGAAAGGTGTATACAATACATAGACTAAGCAATCACGTATAATTTGCTGTTAGTTAATGAAGAGTTCCATTATCTATCTCTAATACTGAAATCTTCACAAAAAAATATGCAAAACCCCATTAAAATTGGATGAAAAGTTTTTGAGATAATCGCGGACATACAAGTATACATACATACGGGTCGAATACAGAACCTCCTTTTTCTGAATTCGGACAATTTAAAAAGATACGTATTTACACTGTCACAATTTCGTATTACGTCTGCAGTATTCATCAATATATTTGCGACATATGCTGCAGTGGTCATAAAAAACTAGTTTATATTATTAAAAAATATCGCGTGCGGACTGGGCGTCAATGTTGTAATAAAGTTTCCATGTTTTATTAATTAAAAATCGTTCATACGGCTAATGTGAACAACGGCAATGTATTATTATAAAACATGAAGTTTTCATTACAAAATAAATTTAAGTGTCACTCAGAAGCCTTTATCTAAATATTGTTCGAAGCAATCAATTTACTAGCTAGCCTTTTCTCAACTACGTTGGGGTCAGCTTCCAATCTAACCAGATGCAGCTGAATACCCGTATTTTACATGGGGCGACTGCATTAGACCTCCACAACCCAGTTATTGGGTAACACGATTCCACTTGGTACTTTTTTTTGGTGGGTAATCATCAAATAACTTCTCCCGCTCTGGGTGGAGCAGGAGGGCGTATCAGACTTATACTGACTACAACCCACCCGTGTTCCCTCAGTTGCCTGTGTGCCAGGGGCCGCGGTATCTCTTTCGAACAACCCGCACCCCTGCCAGGCATTGGCCCTTGCGGACCCCACCAGTTGGTGCTGACATCTCTTTGAGGCGTGCGTGGAACACAACACGCCGTCGACCCGGGCGTGGTCCTTATCGGACATCGAGGTAACCATTACTCGCCGTCCGCAAGCCCGCACCTGTGGTGACTGGGAATCAGCCTGGGATTCCCGACGCCCAGGGCATCTACCGCGACGACTAAGGCTGCGAGGGCGCATATACTGCCTCTCCCTCACGTGTGCCCCCTCTTCGCAAGCATTACTGCTCCGCAGAAGGAGGTGACGGATACCCATGCACTCTCGCTTCGTATCATGGCCTAGACCAGGGCTGGACGCGAGAGATCGCCGCCGCTGATCGCCTCCACAAGGACACGGCGGTGCTCCGCCCAAGCCGGGCAGACCTCCACCGTATGCTCCACTGTATCCTCAAGGCGATCATCGCAGTGGAAACAATCGGGCGTTTCCTCCCGCCTTATCCAAAACAAGAACCTCCCGAAACAACTGTGTCCAGTGAGGACCTGCGTCACGCGGGAGGTGAGGACGCCATGCCGCCTCTCAAGCCACTCCTCAAAGAGGGACACGATTCCATTCAGTAAGACTGGTTGTTTGACTTCTGGGATTCTGACTAGTACTGAATGTCAAAGATATAAGAATGACTGGACCAACGAGTTAATGTGTTTTCGAGGCACGGAGGGGTTTCAATATTGTAATGGATGGTGACCCATCCCTAAACAGCCTGTGAAAAGCGTTGCTTAATATTCAATCGACCCGTGCAGCTGTTATTATTTTTCCACAAGTCTCTCTTGTTCGTTGTAAACTTTTAAACATTGGATGGTTATTTACTCTAAAAATAAGACCCACGAACGAATACAAAACTCAACATAAAAGCTATAATAGGTAAAAACCTGCATTTTAAAATGTTTTGAAGGAAAGTTTCCATTTTCAACACTAAATTCTTGCTAATTCGCTTAGACCCTTCTATTATTCCTAAGTCATTTGTAAAGCTAATCTTTCGAGTATAGTGCCCGGGGGTGTAAATTTAAGAAATTCCGTGAATAGTTTGAATATCTTTAGCTTCGTTGCGGCAGCCTTGGGACACAAGATAGAAAGGTACAGAAGGTCGGCTTAACACAACGAGTGATAAGACGCACGCACATTTTGATGCGTCATCATCATCATCATAACCCATCTTTACTGTTCGTACTGCTGGGACACAGCTAAGCCTCCTCTCTGTGAGAGGGAGTGGCACCTAACCCACAGGCGGGCTATTGCGTGTTGGTAGATGTCACATGAATACCTTCAAGTTTTTGGTTCTAGGACATTTTCCGGTTTTTTCACGATATTTTTCTTCCCCGTTATAAGAACTGTGGTGATGAAACATATTTATACAAAGTAAGCGCCTGTCCGGGTTTAAACTTACGACCCGTAAGACACGACCGTTACCACTGGGCCAACACACAAATCTCTATTGACGCGTAGGAACGGCGATCTCAATCAAACGACAGTTGCGAGTGCACTTGCACTCGCTCTACGTGAAGTGTGTCTATGTGTAGGTGCGTTTTTGCTCGTTGTATGGAGTTGACCTTCTGTACCTAACTGTTTTGTGCCTTTGGGGGCGGGGGGGGGTTACAAAGGGATGAAACGTTGCAAGTTTCAGTGTAGGTGTTATTATTTCGCGTTTATTTTCGTAACGTTATTATTCCTTTTAATTAGGCTAACGGTTTTTGGTAATAAGAGCGTGCGGCGTGGTGTCTTTTTGGCTTTGGAAGGTTTTTGTTGGCAAATACGACCGTCCGAGCCCGTGTCTTTTGACTTTGAATTTAAAATATACATTTATTTTGTTCCATTCTTGATTGTACCAACCCATGTTAAGTCTCTTTAGAAAACAGTTGATTGCCATTCTAAAAATATTCCACGTTAACAGAACAACACCAAATAAAAACCAAATAACTTCTCACCCCAATCAGCATGCAAATACACCCCCTTTCAACCCAAGTATCAATAACATAAAATTTCGGCATCTATTCTGACATACTTCATTTTATTCGACAGGCGAGGGTCATAACTCATTTTATTATGCAACAAGAAGGGTCAACGCTCATTTTATTTTGTTACAACCAAGGGTCACGACTCATTTGTTTTTGTTGAAACGTAATTCTTCATGCTAACGAATATCTGTTTAATTTTGACGGGAATTCGTCAAGTGACAATGTAATGGAAGTAGATATTTGGGGAAAGGGTTAGTGTTGTGTCCTATAGTGAAGTCTTATGACTTCGTTTGTAGTAAATAAGGGTATATTTTCTCTTAAACTGCATATATGATTGGAGAAATTACATACAGCACAGATATACAGCTAGTTGGTACTGCTTTTATCAATCTCGAAAGTCGTCCAATACACGTAGGCCTACCCGCTCCGTCACTTCGACCGTTCTGTACTTCCCGTATCCAGCGGATTCCTGCGGCCTTCATAAGGTTATCGGTCCACCTTGTGGGAGGCCTTCCAACTCTACGTCTTCCGGTATGCGGTCGCTACTCCAATCTCAATATGCAACAACATTTTAAATAATAGTTTGCTGAACGAGCATTATTCACAGTTATGGCTTACTGCGCACTACAGATTAGTCAGTCAAAGATTTTTTTTTTGGGTGGCAAATCATCAAATGACTTCTCCCGCTCTGGGTGGAGCAGGAGGGCGTGTCAGACTTTTGCTGACTAAAATCCACCCGTGTTCCCTCAGTTGCCTGTGTGCCAGGGGCCGCGGTATCTCTTTCGAACAACCCGCACCCCTGGCAGGCTGACATCTCTTTGAGGCGCGCGTGGAACACAACGCGCCGTCGACCCGGGCTTAGATCACATCGTGTTAATATGGTATGGCACATGAGCGTGGGAATTGACTCATGAAAAGAATGACTTTGCTCAGCTGTGTGTGAAGTTGGTGATAATACAATCATCATCAAACAGATAACATATAGAATAGACTACAGCATCAATACATTAATATGTATGTTTTATGAATGAATTTCAAATGATCATATCACGAGCCACATTGTAAAACCGTAACTCAGCTTTCGGAAGGATTTTCGTTGACCTCTAAATCACCATGAACATTTTAAGTAGATATGGTACGTAGCTACTGTAGGTATGAAAAAAAGACCTAGATGCGACTAACGTGATAACTTTATCAGTGGCATACTTCAAGATCGCGGCGTTTTTATATTTTCTATCTGATTTCCTTCCCTTTGAAAGCGAATTATCTTTGATTATTTTCCGATCTAGAATCTTAATGACGCTATGCCTTTTTCATGCAAATGAATGAGGATACAATTACCATATTTTTTATGCTTTGCTTTAACTTATTGTGGGGTTATGAAGAAAATGGAAGTCTAAGGGTGCCGTGATATTATTGTCTGAACTTCCTTGTTTTTATTTTTAATGATGTTGAGTTGCTATTCTGTAAAGATCTCTTGAGATAAATGAGATTCAAGTGACCCAGTGCGCTCTAATTAAATGCGGACAGACATTTATTGTTTATTTTGGGCACGCTTGAGTTTTATTATATTTTTGTAAATAGCACTCAAAACATACATTTCAGAAAGTTACAAACAAGTTACACACAGTTTCTTAAAAAAAAATATGATGTGTTCCCACTTTGAGTTATTAGTCATCAATTTGAACTCAATCAGGCCAAATATAATTCATTTGTAATGTAATCATTTACGAAAATCGGTCATTCAATCAAAAAATTTTTTGTAAATTATATCGTTATATGTTTGTTACTAACGCGCCTTTTAACCACGTAGAACACCCACAGTTCCTGAAATTAATGGAAATTTTACGCCCAGGATATAAACCTCCAAACCGCAAATATATTTCTGGTAATCTAATCGATGACGTCTTTAATTTAACTCAAAAAAAAACGTAAAAGATGAACAGTTATACAAAGTTGTTAATATGTCAATTGATAGGAGTAATGTCAGACAGGACTCGATAGTCTGTGTAAACTTTTAAATTTATATAGAGCTATTTTGTGTCCTCACTATTTATATGTATTCAGTTATTTTCGTTAATTTGCAATAGAATGCTGTTTTTAGCCCTGTTTTTTCTTAATATGTTTAATATTGTTTAAAACTTGTTTTAAACAGTGTTTTGACAAACACTTCATAAAAAACAATTGTTTTATCGCCTCGTACGGGACTTTGTTTTTTATTTTTACTTTTTGTTTTTCTCTAATTTAAATTTATATTTTATTAAGAATGTTATTTAGTTAAGTTTGTGTTATTCCTGTGCGAGTCTAATAAATACTTTTTCTTTCTTTCTTTCTTTATTTCAAACTGTTTAAAACACATGTTTTAAAACAACTTGTTTTACTCATGCTAACTCAGCACTAGAGTAACTACCTAGGTACCGGCTTAGTAAAAAAACATAGTAGGAATGCAATAATAAAATAGTTGGTTAATTTTATGCTTTACTGGAATCATTAGTTCGCTTGCTAACCGTGACGAATATAGCATACAAATGTGGGATATAAATTCAACTGTTTTTTTGCTATTCTGTAGTTGTAAATGTTTTTCAATTAACTGCGTTAATTTTATTCCCTCACTATCCAAACTTACAAAAAAAAAATAGGTTTAAGCACATAGCCTTGTAAAGGTCTAGAAACATAATAAAATGTAATTCTAATTCCACTCAACGTGAACCCAGTCGAATGTGACACCTATATATATAAGATTTCCCTTGGCTGACTTGACGTAATACCTACCCTATATTAAAATGGGATTATTAAATTCTGCTTTGCATATTGGAAAAACGGTAATAATTTTTATATTAATATTGAATTTGATCAAGAGCAGGCGCTCGTGGCCAAATGCCGAAGGGTAAGCTACACGTATTTAGGTCGGTCCGTAGATGCGTGACCATCAATTATAGACTCCTCCGTGCCTTGGAGACCACATTAAGCTGCCGATCGTTGACATTCATGGGTTACGAGCAGCTCGTGTTACCCAGTAACTGAATTGTGGAGGTCAGATAGGTTGTCGCTCCATGTTAAATAATGATATTCAACTGAAAGTTAGACTGGATGCCGACCCCAAACCCAAGATGATGGTGGATGAAGTTTGGATTTGATCAAGGGTGACAAAATTTTTAAAGAGTTTGTTTAGATGGTTAGGTTACGGTATGGTGAAAGGCGACTAACAAAATGTATTTACAAGGCAGCTGTGAGTTAACCCCAGGATGGGACGCGCTAGAAGGACATAAAATGACCTTATTGGTAATATTTTTCAGAAAGGTCAGGCGCGTAGTACTCGCATTTGGCGTAGGTACGTGAATTACCAGCTGTATAAACGTAAACGAAGCGAAACGGAGTATGTAAGTATCGTACTGGTGGTTCTGTAGTTTCTGCCTGGGAAGCAGGCATATCTTTATGTATGTGTTGAGAAAGGGTATTGTGTAGGAGGTTCACGTCCGAGGTTTTTTAAAGGAAGAATTGTGAAGCCTTTTGTCTAGCAGTGGGCTGTGATTGACTGAAATTATTGATTGATTTATATTCCGGGGTCTGGCTCTTTGAGCATAAATCATGGCGCAGAGCGTGATGTGGCTCAAAATGCCGTTTTTAATTAACGGTAATCTAATAATAATCGAAGATAAGTAACACTTATTACTCATAATTACACTGTGTGATAATCATGTATGATTTTCTCTTTTATTAATCAATTGTACACCTAGACTTTAGTTAGCAATTAAGCGGCAATCTGGTGACTCTGTTGTCAATGTTGTGTTTACCTGTAATTGGCTTATATATTAGAATACTAGCGGTCGCCCGCGGCTCCGCCCGCGTGGATGTCGGTTACCGCTGCAAAAAGCCTACCCAGGAAAGACACGGTCAGCAAAATGATTCCCAGGTCAATTCACAGACACCGACAGTAACATCGACGACGCAGTCATTATCCGCAGGCTGCACAGATTGTCTTTCTGTGTATGTTAAAGTTGTTAATGATTAAAATATTTAAATGTAATTAATACTAAGTTTTCACTTCTGCCGGCAGTCCCGGAGCGCAACCCGTTGTTTTAGGATAGACAACTAAAGCGATTATTGTAGAGCTACTCTATAAACAACATTTGACGTTAAATTATTTTCAGGTAACAAAATATACTGATGGTCGGGAGCCCCGACCCGTGATAGGGCAACGTAAAGTTGCCCATGCGTAAAACATTCTTTTCGTAAATCAATTCCTACTAATTTGAATGTTTGGCCCTGGGATTTGTTTATCGTTAGTGCGAAAGAAATTTTTACTGGAAATTGGAGCCTTTTGAAGGGTATAGGCAAATCAGTAGGGATCATGGGTATTCTTGGTATATGAGCTAATTCACCAGCTGCAGGGCCGGTGATAATCTTCGCTACTATTAAATTATCTTTTAGCTCCTTTATAAGAAGTCTCGTGCCATTACACTTGTTGGGGGGGCTTAAATTTCTGAGAAGCATTATCGGCGTGCCAACTTTTAACGACAGTTCATGAGGTGGTAGCCCAGCGGGGTTCAGAGAATTTAAAAATTCCTGGGGGTAGTGCACAGCGTCCTCGATGTTAGTGACGGTGTCTATGGATTTATAGCACTTAACTTCACCCGGTACTTTCTGCATAATTAAATTGTTTATTTCGTTGACTGTTTCATTCCTGGGAGAAACTATTGCTCTACAACACAGCCAACGAAAATCATTTTGATGTAAGTTTTCGATGTTAGGATATATAGCATCTATCAGACTATCTAAATTATGCACTATTTGGCCTAGAGAATCATCCAAAGTAACCGCATAATCGGTGCCCAAATTTAAAGATGGAAAAATTCCTTCTCCAAGTTTCCGCAGTTGTTGTGGAAAATTGCTATGCGTATTTCCATGTAGATGAGCTCTCATATTGGTGCGCAAATTTAAATGTTGAACAGATGTCCAAAGGTGAGACGATTTTAAACATGTCTTCATCATATCTGCTCGCGTACCTCTGTTGACGACTGGAAGCGTTTGTCGGAAATCTCCAGCAAATACAAAAGTGATACCACCCATGACATTAGCAGAGCTTCGGAGGTCTTTTAAAGTACGGTCCACGGCCTCCACATGAGCTCTATGACTCATGGTGCATTCATCCCATATTACCAACGACGCGTCTTGCAGCAACTTACTAAGAGGCCCATTTTTCCGAATAGAGCACGTAGACCGTTGATCTAACGATACGGATAGCGGGAGTTTAAACGTAGAGTGAAAACCAAACGTCCAATTTTAATCATTCAAAGACCAAATATTATCTACATAAACTGTACTTAGTGATGAAATAATTTATTTTGATAAGGATTAATAGCATGAGTAAAATAAACGCGTTTAAATGTAGTCCAACAAAAATTCAAGATTATTAAATAAAAAAACGGTTGTTCTGCCTCACTCGACATAGATAGGTATAGTGTGTCGCGGACTTTTTTGTAGATATTTATAAGATCTACAATTAATTAGAACATTTTATGGTTCTTCTTTTATAGTTTAGGCAGCGTACGCAAAATAAGTAACTTTTCTGGTTGATGTTTTACACCTTGTGTCCGAAAAACCCAAATATCTTACGGAACCCTATTTTTTTCCAAAATAAAATATAGCCTATGTTACTCGTGGATAATGTAGCTTTCGAATGGTGAAAGAATTTTTAAAATCAGTCCAGTAGTTTTTGAGCCTATTCATTACAACCAAACAAACAAAGTTTTCCTCTTTATAATATTAGTGTAGATTACCGGATGATTTACTATTTTGTATGTAAATGTATGTGCTGTGGGTGAAACTTTAAAATATATAATTAAAGGCCTATACACTGTGTAATTTTAATGGTTGTTTTCCCGCGGCAGAACAACTTGCAATAAGGAGTACTTTCGAAGCATAGAGTAAAAGAACAAAAATAAAGATTTTTTTGTTTTAAAATAATTTAAAAATATTCATCAACTCGATAAAACAGTACTCAATAGTAACACTAGAGGTAACTTGTAGGTACTACGCGAATCGCACGCACCTCCAACATAGGGAACAGCTGTGCAATAATGTTTAAAGCAAAATAAACTCTCGCACGTGGTGATTTTTCACAATAGTTAATCAGCCATTTTTTGTTTCTAATATTTTATTTGTTTATAAAACGATTGTATTACCAAGACAAAACCATTTCGCAGCGGGAAAACAACCATTAAAATTTCACGGTGTATATTAGAATATTACCGGATGATTTACTATTTTGTATGTATGTGTATGTGCTGTGAGTGAAACTTTAAAATAAATAAATAAAGGCCTATATATAGTAACACCAAAAGTCATAGTGTCTGTGTTATCCAAGCAACTTTCGATATTCTTCTACCATAAAATCTTTGACATCACTGACAACGGTAGACGAAGTCATGACGAGGAAATCTGAACTCATCTATGCTATCATTGTAAGGAGGTAAAATTTGATAGTTTGTATGTTTTTATGTAGAGGGTAATATCTGGAACTAACAGTTGCGTTTGAAAAGTTCTTTTTGCATTTGGTAGCCCAAAGGAGCCGAGTGAAAAGGAAAAATTCGGAAAGAACGACAGGAAATGAAGTGATATCGCGACCGGGCGATGCGGTGCCGTAGGATATAATTGTCTATGTTAAAACATTAAAGACACAAACGATGCCGCGGGCAGAAGTTAGTAGGTAATCATCATCATCATCGTCATCATTTCAACCGAAAGACGTCCACTGCTGGACATAGGCCTCCCCTAAGCACCGCCATTTCGACCGGTTCTGTGCTTCACGCATCCAGCGGATTCCTGCGGCCTTCACCAGGTCATCGGTCCGTATTATGGTAGGCCTTCCAACGCTACGTCTTCAAATACGCGGTCGCAACTCCTGAACTTTCAAGGCCATCTGTTCTGCGAGCAATGTGCCCAGCCCACTGCCACTTAAGTTTGGTAATTCTTCGGGCTATATCGGTTACCTTGGTTCTCTTGCGGATCTCTTCATTTCTGATTAGATAGGAAGGGAAACTCCAATAGTAGCCCTCTCCATAACCTTTGGGAGACTTTCTGCCTTCTTATGAGGCCTATTGTGAGCGACCAACCATCATTGTGAGAAGGCAATATAAGTTTGGAATCACCAACTCGTCTTCAGCAAGCATGGCGATCAAAGTGCCTTTTCTAAAAGAGGGGAGGTCTGTCTTTGCATTACTGTGGGACAGTAATATAATAGTATACCAATATTTGTAAAATCCACTACCACATTCCAAACGACATCTTCAACACACAGCATAAATGCCATTAAGTGCATGAAAAAACATCCGTTCCGTTTCGTAACCGCCGCCGGACCGTTTCCACCCCATTTTATATTTTTCCATTCCATTTTCTGTGTGCACGCTCTAATTGCTAAGAATTTATTTGAAATTCTCATACTTCCCAGTAATTCAGGATACCAGCGTTTGCCTTTAAATTCCCGGCCAAAAGAATGTTAACGGTACTTTTTGAGTGTAAAAAATCGGGTTTTTATAGCAGCGGTTCTAGATATAAATCAGTTTCTATAGAAACATTAACTTAATTAATAAACATCGAGTAGATCCATGTGTAAATAATTGTGTTTTTCCATTTAAATTCGTGCCACTACCAATTTACAATGCATACACGAAACTTTTCTACTGCAAGGTTATTGAAAATAAACCGCATAGATGAATGCAGCAATGTTTTTATAAAGACCGCTGGTAAAAATAACACTTTACATCTTTACACACGTTTAATTAAAAAACCGAAAACCTTGATAACAATATTAAAAATTGTGGAAAAAGCCAATTTAACGGTTCCATAAATCCGAAAATTACTTTTAAAACCCTAAATAACATTACATTAACGCCACAGGAAGAGGGAAAACGGGTAAAAAACAGGTAAAACCAACACTTTGGAGTAATTTTAAGGGAAATATAAACAGCATGAACAACGAATCAGATATTAGGGTGACCTTGACATGATCCCAAGTGACCTCGATTTGTACGTTTTACTAAGTATAGCGGAGTTATTTTTATTCCGTTTTGTCGAAGAGATTTTAAGAAAAAAAAGACAGTACACAGAAACAATCATAAACTCACGTCAGTTCCATTAGGGATAGACAGAAACTACATGATGGCACTTAGGTATGTCTGATTCATGATCATCATCATCATTTCAGCCGAAAGACATTCACTGCTGGACATAGGCCTCCCCCAAAAGGGGGGGTTTTGCCATAATCGCCGCGCTTGGCAGGCGGGTTGGCTATCGCAGTATGGTGGTCAAAATGCATAGAGAACGCTGCTGCCCATTCTCTAGTAAGTCCTTTTATCGCCGTCTACGACACCCACTGGAAGAAATGGGATGGTGCTATTCTTTTACGTCCGGTACCACACGGAACATACCATACCATATGTCTGATTGGTTTGTACAAAATAAAACATTTATGGATGTTTGGTTTACTAAAATAAATATTTGTGGGTCACAATTGCTTGATTTTGTTATTTCCAAGTGTTATTTAGTTTCATATTTCTGTTTTAGTAGAACGAGCTGAATTTAATTTTGTTCGTGAGGTCGACCTCAATTCATTATAGCACTACAGTGCACAACGGGTCTTGCATTTAGTGCTAGATTATTTTCTTTGTTTGAATAAAACTATGTCGGGATGTAGTCACGTCGGACTCTTAAAACCTTTCCTGTGACTTACATTGTACACCTTAGTACGGTCAGGGAAATGAATTGCTTATCAACTACCACAACGTTAACTTTCAAACGATAAGAATTGTTGGTCGCTGTGATTAACTCAAGACAACGTTTATGTTCTTTCACCAGAATTAGCTTAACTACTGACAGGTCATATGAATTACTTCATATCATTGTTTATTTAACTTGACTGCATATACCATTTCTTTTTTAATTTTTTTATTAATTAAATTTTCATTTATCGTTGAATGATGGTTATATGCTATTATTGTATAGAATCAAGTTCTTCCAACATAACAGACAGCTGTGCTACTGGGGAGTTTGTTGCGGCACTTCTTCTTCCCAGCTAAAGCACTAGGAAGTGGTGAAGGGCGGGCTTTTTGGGGGGACTGTCTTATGTAATTTTGACGTTCAAAAAATGCTGACTCTCAGCCTAGTTTGAATAAATGACTTTTGATTTTGATTTTGCAGTGTCAAAACTATTTTACACAGCTATCAAAGAATGCCAGCTGTTGTAATTTGAATACATAGACCAACTTAGATGGCAGCCAATCTCCTTTATTACACGAAAATAGTAATTTTACGTTATGCATGTTTTTTTGACAAACGCCAAAATTTTTCGTTAGATATCGTTTACTTCGCGTAAACAATATCAGTAATTTGCCTGAATTTACCTAGGCAAAAGTTAGGGAAGTTAATTGTTATTGTAACACTGTAGATTATTAAGGGTTCACTAATGAAACACGCCAGTCTGAGTCTTTACCTAGTCTGTATTTATTTAACCATTTGAAACAATATACACTCTAAAATAAATATATTATGTACAAGTATATAAAGTAGAAAAGGGAAGAGCTCACTGGGCATCAAAGAATTCGTCCGCATCGCTGTCAGTGGGAAAAGTGCCCAAAAGGCTGGCAGCGTTGCCACGTTGGATGGCAATGCTGATTTTTTGACCTAAAAGTAGGCCAGCCCTCTGGTCACGTGAAGAGTCGGCCAACCGCTTGGCGATGTCCCGAAATAATCGATGAGCGCTTGGACTCCACGGCGCTAGTGTTACAACCCCAAACGGCTCAAACATAAAGCTCCCGATAAGGTTCTTATATTTGCGCCGTCTGAGGTTTTCTGCACCTGCAGCAGCCGCACCAGCACAGCCCACCGTGCTCAGAAGATGGGATGGCGCGAGTGTGTCAACACAGGCAGTATCCCACACGAAAGGCCTACCCAACTTCCAAGGCATTATGGTCATTCCGTCTGGCCTCTTCCCTATTACCTAGTTGCTAAGCTAAGGCCGATCGAGTTAAATATTACTTTTATTAACTAAATTTAAACAAAATGATGTATTGGTACACTGTATTCAAAGTTATGGAGAATTACGAAACAAATGAACTTGTTCAATGGCTTTTGTTCTTTGTTTTAACACCTTAGAGGCATTATTATTTAGCTTAAAATAACTAAAATTAATGAGTAACTTTCATGCTATCATAATGATTTGAAACTGAGTAATTAGGTTATTTCAATTTCTTACGTATTTTAGATTATCCACTTCAAAAGCTTTCACAGACTCGCAGTTTTCTTAAAAGTGCTTTGTCTTCGTTATACAAAACTAGCTTCAGTCCGCGTCATATTTCTTGTTTAAACATGAAATATATCTTATAATACTCAAAGATATTGTAGCTTTCCATTAATGAAAGAATTTTCGAAATCGGATCAGTAGTTCCAAAGGTTATCCCCTATATGTAAACACACAAATATTGCACCTGAAGCATTAATATAGATATGAAATCTTGGTCAATGCTTAAAGAGATGCCTGATGACCTGAGAGATTGACCTTCAAAATTAAAGTTCACGAGCACATTCGCAAAAAGTTGGCAGTATAATTACAACGGTAATATTTTCTCATTATTTCTCTCATTTGTTTTCAGTAAATTCGTATAATTATGTATATTTATTTGTACTTATATTTCTTTATAATTAGGTATATTTTTAGTTTAAATAGTTTTATGCACTTATATTTATTCCTCAAATGTATTGCACCTACCACTGTTTGTCTCTGCATCACCCAAAAATTGACTGGTAGAAAATACCCATGGCATTAAGTCCACCTCTGTACATGTGTGTACTCAAAGTATTAAATAAATTCAAACTATACTGCTGTATAAAAACCATCAATTTGCCTTTTCCCAACTTTGTTGGGGTCGGCTCCCAGGCCAACCAAATAGTCCAGTATTTTGTGGAGAACAGAAAGGTAGTCTACAGTAGAAGGGTACTATGTTACCCAACATTACCCTTGATAGGGCTGGTTGTCAGACTTTTGGGCATCCGATTACCCGTAACAACTGTCAAAGATCTATGAATGAGAGCTGGGACCAACGGCTTAACATGCTTTCCGAGGCACGGAGGGGTCGATATGTAATGGTTGGTCTCCCATCCACAAACTGACCATGTCAAGCGTCTACTTCGGATAAGGCGGGAAGAAACGCCCAGGTGTTTCCACTGCGAAGATCGTCCTGAGGACACGCTGGAGCTTACGGTGGGAGTCTGCCCGGCTTGGGCGGAGCGCCACTGTGTCCTTGTGGAGGCGATCGGCGGCGGCGATCTCTCGTGTCCGGCCCTGGTCCAGGCCATGGTATGGAGTGAGAGTGCATGGGTAGTCGTTGCTTCCTTCTGCGAAGCAGTGACGCTCGTGAAGAGGGAGGCGGCGCACGTAAGGGAGAGGCAGTATATGCGCCCTCACGGTCCTAGCCTCCGCAGGAGACATCTTAGACATCGGGAAGTCCAAGCTAATTCCCGGCCACCGTAGGCGCTGGCTTGCGGACGGCGAGTAAAGGGTAGCTCGTTGTCCGGTAAGGACCAAGGCCGGGTCGACGGCGCGTTATGTTCCACGCACGCCTCAAAGAGATGTCAGCACCAACTGATGGGGCCCGCAAGGGCCGATGCCTGCCAGTGGTGCGGGTTGTTCGAAAGAGATACCCTGGCACACAGGCTACTGAGGGAACACGGGTGGGTTTTAGTCAGTAAAAGTCTGACAAGCCGTCCTGCTCCACCCAGAGCGGGAGAAGTTATTTGATGATTTCCCACATTAAAAAAAAAATACTTAAAAAACCATGTCAAGTATCGCTTAGCCTTCAATAGACCTGTGCGGCTGTTATTATGTACCAAATAGCACAACGCACTGTATGAAAACACCGCACTCAAAAACTAAATCTATGCTCAACTGATAACCTGATAAATAACCCCACTCGACACTAAAATCTAGGCTTTTAAACAATAAAATCGTACCGCAAAACAATTCACAGAATGGTTAACAAAATAGTGTAATTTAGTTAAACAAATTCTGTTTGGCGGCATCGCAATTCAGCTGAAACATTTAACTTTAAAAGGGCGTGATATAATACTATGTAATCTGTGAGTGTCGCTGTAATCAGCGGGGATGTTTCGCTTCAAGCGCTGAAAGGTGGAATGTCTTGTGAAACCTTTGTCATGTCCATAAAAATTTATAATAAGTTACCCGAAATAATAAAGAATTTAAATCAATATAACATCTTTATCAATAAATTGAAGCTGTTCCTTGTAAGCAAATGCTACTATAGTATAAGCGAATACCTAAATGATAAATTATAAGTAAGTTCTTATCTATTTGTATCTACAAATACTACCTATAAAATACCCTACTTACTCATAATACGAGGAATACCTTTTAAATAAATACCTTTTAAATAAATATGAAACATCCAATAAACAACTTACATTAGAGATAATAAATATTAAATACGTAATAAATAAAAATTAATAAGTAAATAAAATAACAAATAAATGTGTATAATTTATAAAATAATAAAAATTATTCATAAATTTAATTCTGTGATAATAAAACAACTTACTAACAACACCTTACTAACAACAACAGCTTACTAACAACTTAACTTGTAATATTTATCAAATTAAACACGCAGTGTTCTTCCTCCTCTCTCCTACTTGATCTATGCTGTGCCCGACAGGGTCCATAATTGTGACTAATATAATTCCCTACCAACTTTATACATTATGGTACGCAATAAAGAATTGAGAATTGAGAATTGAGAATTGAGAATGTATTGAGCCTAGTATTGAATTTCCTCAGGCGTGGTGCTTCAGATATAAATGGCTGTTATTTACATATTGATTTTAAGGACTCTTGACTCATACTGTATATTTTTTTGATAGATTATGTTCAAAGAATTGAATATTCTTTACTACTTATTTACTTACATAAATACGCGACTTCTTTCCTTAGGGGTAGGAAGAAACGACAGAACGCCACCTGTTACGATCCTCACATATTCTTTTGCCTAGTTTACGTTCATATATCTAGTCATACTCGCAACTGATCTTTCTGAAAAACATCATCAATAAAGAATTAATCAAACTAGCAATGCATATTTTATGATATTAAAAATATATATACAGGGTGTCCAAGAACCTGGCGTCCAACTGGATTCCCACGATGCCCCAAGTTCTAACAGTACTCAGAAAAATATTTTAAAAAATCCACCCCATGTACTTACAGAATTATACTGATTTAAAAAAAAAAGGGGAAATGAGCACCCTGTGACATACTTTTGAATGCTGTGACTGCTAATGCTGATAATTTCGATATTTCTTGGAGGTTTTGTAATCTAGGGTATTGCTGTGTCTAAATAGAATGTAAAAATAAAGTACTTATTGTACCATTTTAAAATAAAATATTATTTTAACTAAAGGTGATATGGAAAACTATTGAATTTCGCAACTTTGACCGACTGTAGTGTAAAAAAAATGTACCAAAATAGTATGGCAAGTGACGTCAAATTTTGACGCGTTTATTCCTCTTTTTAAAAAGGTATAATACTTACACATTAATTTGAAAAAAAAAATTTTGATAATATTTTTACTCAACAACCCAATTTTTACGAAGTGCCTACCTAGTAACGGTAACTGTCGGACCCTTTCTTATCTTAGAAACTGTTATGTTACTACTATTATTTACTTCGGTTCCAAGAGTGAGCAAGAAGGAAATACACACAGGTAGATGGGTTCCCAGTAGAATAAAAGCAAAGAATGTTAGTTTAAAGATACTTTATTACAATAAATGTTCAAAATGTTGACCACCCGCGGCAATACAAGCTCTCACTCTCCTTAAAAAGGACCGCTTTATGTTTCGCGAGTAACTTTTTTGACGTATCACCTGCACTGCTTGTGTTATCTTCTCACGAAGGTCAGCGATGTCATTAATGGGCTTCGCATAAACGAGCTCCTTCATAGTTCCCCAGAAAAAAAAATCCAGCGGATTTAAGTCAGGTGAGCGGGCTGGCCACGGGATTGTTCCTGATCGCCCAATCCACCTGTTCGGGTATTGCTCGTCCAAAAACTCTCTAACGGATACGCGAAAATGTGCTGGACAGCCGTCGTGTTGGAACCACATATCTGGTGGGGTCTCTTCTAGTAAGTTTGGCAAATCATTTTGAAGAAAATTTAAATATGATTCGCCAGTCAAATTCTCGGGCATCTCAAATGGACCAATAATATTCCCACAGAGAATACCGGTCCACATGTTCACTTTGAACCGGTACTGGGATCTATCTTCTCGCATCAAGTGCGGATTTTCCACATGCCACTCGTGCAAGTTGTGTAGGTTCATGTAGCCATCCTTCTTAAATGTTGATTCATCTGACCACAAAATTTTGTCGATAAAGTTTTCGTCTTCTCGATGTTTTTGCAGGATTGTTTCACAAAACGCGACTCGGCTCGGATAGTCTCGAGGTAAAAGACTTTGCACTCGCTGTACGTGGTACGGATGATATTCTTCTTTTTGGAGAATACTGTGTGCTGTGCTCTTCGGTATCCCCGTATCAGCTTCTATTCCTCGCACAGAGATGCTTGGATTTGCCGACACCGCCTCTAAAACTTCATCGCGTATGAAGTCATTTACGGGTCGTCCTTCACCAGCTACTTGATTGGGGAACCGCCCGTCACATAGTGATCTGTGCACATTAATGAAAACTCGATGGTCGGGATATCGCGTAGCCCTCGGATACCTTTCTCTGTAAAGTCTCGCTGCAGCTCGTCCATTACCTCTACATTCTCCATAAATGTAGTGCATATTTGCGTATTCTTGCGGAGTGTAGGTCGCCATGGTAGCACACACAAAACACAAACTGTCCAAACACAGGCAAAGGTCGTCGTAAAGAGTTCGTTTCAAAGTCCAGAGCACAAAGAGTAATCGAGTCCAATAAACAAAGCTTTAAATCGTAGTACGTGATCAATGGTAACAATAAGAGAGAGGTGCGTAGTAACGGCAGGAGGCAGTGACGCGTACTGACCGTACTGTTATCCTAAATAGCACGATCCCAGATAGCGTCACTATCTATCTCACTCGCACCTCTAACCTTTTTCTCCCTCACTCTTACCTGAATAATGGGGTACCATAAAGAAGAACCAGCAAATCGCAAAGATAGTTTCTGTCTTGCTCCCTCATGTTGTAATAACGAATCACTATGGTGAGATGCATGCACATACCGTCCCTTACGGTCTAACCTGTTTTTTGAGAGGCCTGTTGTTATTTTTATGAGCATACAATAGTAATTCTTTAGAGGTTAGATTCAATTCGTCGTAAATTTTTCTTTCTAAGAATTCTGTAAGACATCGTAAAAATTGGGTTGTTGAGTAAAAATATTATCAAAATTTTTTTTTTCAAATTAATGTGTAAGTATTATACCTTTTTAAAAAGAGGAATAAACGCGTCAAAATTTGACGTCACTTGCCATACTATTTTGGTACATTTTTTTTACACTACAGTCGGTCAAAGTTGCGAAATTCAATAGTTTTCCATATCACCTTTAGTTAAAATAATATTTTATTTTAAAATGGTACAATAAGTACTTTATTTTTACATTCTATTTAGACACAGCAATACCCTAGATTACAAAACCTCCAAGAAATATCGAAATTATCAGCATTAGCAGTCACAGCATTCAAAAGTATGTCACAGGGTGCTCATTTCCCCTTTTTTTTTTAAATCAGTATAATTCTGTAAGTACATGGGGTGGATTTTTTAAAATATTTTTCTGAGTACTGTTAGAACTTGGGGCATCGTGGGAATCCAGTTGGACGCCAGGTTCTTGGACACCCTGTATATTAAATAAGGAACAAGCAAAATATAAACAGAAACATCCCAAAAATCTCATTAGGTTTGTCCAAATGTTGAAACACTTATCAGCAATCTTAAAACGAATACTAACGGAATAATCATTATATTATTAATTAATGGTTAACACATAGTTTATGAAATTTAAAATTAAAATTGTAAGGTAGTTTTTAAGTAATAACTAAAATAGTACAAATACGAAAACAGCCTGGGTCAGGCATTCTGTCGATGCTAATTACACTGAATGAAATTTAAACAGGATGATGTATTTTCAAAGAGAATTAAAGTATTTCTTGTATTTAATTGTATAATTACTATTTGTTATTTCCCTCTTGAATTTTTATTGGAACATCATTCATACACATGTGTTACATATAAAAAGAATGGTCGCTCGGTGGTCGAAATTCGACCATAATTCTTTTAAAACTTAATGTATTTCTAAAGCATTATTTTAATATAAAACACTAGCTTTCTGCACTATTTTTCCATATAAACTTTAACTGTAACCATACTCCTCCGTCCGGGTAATTTTCGTAAAAAGGTGTACAAAGTTTTTGCTTCACGAATTAATTTAAAGAGACTACGAAAGTGTATTTGTTTCATGAATTGAATAGCAAATATGGTGAATTTAATTAAGTATCTCTCTGCCATCATTCAAACTTTCCTTTGCATGACATTTCATATTCACCCTCCGTACAACTGAATGACTTTTGAATTACCGACACACGTTTTATTTTTACTTTTAAAAACACCTATGTAACGTATAAAGAACTTCTTTCTTTGATACCAGCCTTAAATCCAAAGGTGCAGAACCCCTCGTCCAATATCCCAATTTATTTGGCAGACAAGTTGTAAATGGTAGAACAAAACCTTTGAACCTTGCTTCAGGCACCTAAATAATGATCCTTGTCAATTCAACGACTCTTTGGCACATTTCACTGGAGTTTGACCTGGATATAACTGGTTAAGTTTATTGACCTATAAGTGTCCGGACAGCTGTGTTGTTGTTCCAAGTGTTTAAAGAAAATGTTCTCAATTTACGGTCATTCTGAGTGATCTTATGGCCATTTCTGATGGCTTCATATAAACTTTAAAAAGCCATTGATATGACTCAGTCAGATTTGCGCTCTATTCGCGAACATTATACTGCCGTGTCTCGCGAGCAGACTGGACTGCTTGTATGTGAATCGTTGCTGCAAACTCCAGTGTTGAGCGTGTAGCAGGGATTTGCATTGTAACTATATAGCAGTGTAGGTTAAGTGTGTAGGTTACATTTACTAACATAGGGTTAAGAAATATTGTTACTAACAACACATTTGAGTCATTTGTTACTTCTTTTCTTTAAATATGAATAAATAATAAATATGTTCCTAATTAGAAACGAGGGGAGAGGATAGATAAGCCATAGAAGGATATATAATGATCTTATTGGTGATGTTCTTCAGAGATTTCAAGGGCCTAGTACTCGCAACCTACGTGCGTATATTGCCAGATGTATAAACGTAAACCAAGCTAAACGAGTATATAAAAATCGTAGCAGGTAGCGTTCTGGTTATGTGAGGAAGATATGAGTTTATGCTTGTATATTTTTTAACGTTGTGTTTAGAAACTGACCGACATCTAATCAATCGCAATCTTAATAAACACATAATATCTAAATTCCTCTGAATGAGATAAATATAATAAACGAAATGCATTTCTACCGCCAAGGAGCGTAGTTGAGTTCCGATGACACTAAAAATATGGTGCAGAAATAATGATTTAAAAAACATTATCATAATTTACCTGCCCTAATCCCAATTTATTTGGAATTGGCGCAGTGTGTTTTCTTCCATGCTCCAAAATATACCACAAATACAAAAAAATAAAAATACAAAACGACATATATGTTTTTATTCGTAAAACATGGTTAACAAAAGTGTTACAATATTATAAATAATGAAACTAGGTAAACAAAGGTGGTTTTGTTATAAATTTATATTAATACAATTTATGAGACCAAACTTATTTGGCATAAAATTAGCATACAAACTTGTTAACTTTAAAATTTATTTTCTGAGAATTCTTTTAAATTCATCCGGATAAATACGCTATTCCCCGGCAATAAATTGCCATTAATTTAAAAATAATTAAAACGTATTTATCGTCCGTCAAATATTAAATACTTTAACCTCTAATTCACTTTTCGCGATTTTCACTCGGTAATTTAATTTTAACAATTTGTTTATTTTCTGGTTAAATTGTACGTAGGTATACCTATATTAATATTGGTGAAGGATAAATAAATATATAGGACAGTTTTTGTACCTGGGAAAAGTCAGGGAAATTAATTCTTAAGCAAACTGTCCACCAACCGTATATTCAAACAAAACTGTAATTTTCTGACCATTTTTTGAGATAACTTGACACGGAAAATTGACATAGAGTGTGAATTTGCATAACAATTAGAAGAACATGAAATATCTATAGCTTCCATAACGTGTAAGCGATACCACGGGTTATAGCTAGATAATCAAACCTGATAAACAAATAAAATAGAAGTGTCTGTTTATAATATCAAAATAACAGCATTTTACCATATTTAAATGAATACTTTCATATAAATTTAATAAAAAGCTGTTATTTCTCTATATGGTAATTGAAACAACAAAATATTTTTTTTGTATATTTGTCTGTACCGATTTTGACGGGATTTTCACTGGCAGTTAGCTCATATGTTATTGGAGTACCATAAACTACCTTATGACCTTTTAGCACATTTCCGAGAGATAATTTCCGATACCCGCCCGGGCGAACCCGCGGGCACAGCCAAGTAGTTGTTAAAAATAATTACTTATGGTAAACAATACAATTGTAGTAAAATACACATACAAGGATCACAGGAGCATTGTTATATTAAAAAAACTTTTTTACTATGAAAACAACAACTGGCTTCCAAAAACAAAAACCATAAAGTGAAAAATAACTTTAACTTCGGAAGCCAGTGTCTTTGGTTCTGTATTTTAGTTTTTTGCCACCGACTTCCGAAATTAAAGTAATTTGTCACTTTGTAGTGTATTTTTTGGAAGTCGGTTGTCTTTTTAGTAAAAACGTTTTTATTTCTCACTTTTTTGGTATGGTACCTACAGAGTCATTAAAAATATAGGACCGCTCCTGAAGCGTAAACTATCCATTAAAAAAAATGTTCGAAAGCGACTCAAAATTGCCGGAGATATCGCGGAACTTACAAGCAAAAAAAAAAAACAATGAAAACAAATACAGAGGAATGCGAACCGCCTCCTTTTTGACCTCGGTTGAATACTTGTCAGTATTGACAAGTATTACCTCATTATTTCAATCTTTATAATAAATCAACGATATTTTCTATATCAAGAACTTTAAAGTGGTGCTCTTCGTAGAGTGGTCTGGTGTTGTACGGTAATTGAAGCTCATTTATACGAGACCAGTTTCACGCCTCGAAAGACAGACGATAAGAAAAAGTTTTTTTTTAGAGCTACCGACTTCCAAAAATATGCAATAGAAAGCGAAAAATAACTTTAATTTGTCTTTGGAAAAAAACTTTATTGTATAAAACGAAAATACTTTTGCATTTTAGTTATTTGCCACCGACTTCTAACAAAATGGAACCTGATTTACGAAATAAACGATTATTATTATTATTATTATATTGAGTTCTTTATTTTTCTTCTCTTTTAAGAGAGTTTATGACCTTACACACGGGCCGGAACCAAGTGTGTAAGGGGAAATTAAATTGAAAAGGTGGATGATAATGTAGAAGAAGTCAGGAACTTTCGTGTGATGCGGCAGGTGTTGAGAATGGTGGCTTTTTGGAGCATGTAAAGTGTGTGAGATGGCATGTGTAGAGTCTCAAGACTTTGTGTGAGAGCTTTCGGTACTACACCGGTAGATGAGAGTACTATAGGGACGATATGGACGGTTCGTGCTTTCCATTGGGTTTTTATTTCTATGGCGAGGTCTTGGTACTTACTAAGTTTTTCGGATATTGTAGTTTGAATGTTGTGTGAGTTAGGTATAGCTATATCTATCAAGTAAACTGTTTTATTTATTTTGTCGTGAACGGTGATATCAGGTCTATTGTAGTGTATGGTTTTGTCTGTAATTATTGTTCGGTCCCAATAGATTTTCTGATCCCTGTTTTCTAATATGGTTTCAGGTTTGTATTTATAATAGGGAATCATCTCACCTATAAGTTTGTATTTGTGCGCTAAGTGTTGGTGTACAATTGCGGCAACCTGGTCATGTCGGTGCTTATAATCTGTCTGGGCGAGTGATTTACAGGCCCCTGTTATGTGTTGAATGGTCTCAGAGGCACTGTTGCAATGTCGGCATGTGTCAGACGGCTGATTGGAGTCTTTTATAATGTACTTTCTGTAGTTGCGAGTTACTATTATTTGATCTTGGATCGCAAGCATGAAACCTTCAGTTTCAGGAAACAATTCACCTCGTTTGAGCCATTCGTTCGACTTAATTCTATCGACGTGTGGTTGGCACAAGTAGGCTCGGTGTCTTCCATGTAGCGCTTTTCCAGACCATGCTGCAATTTTTTGTTGTGTGGTTATGAGATTTTCACTAATTTGAGTGTTTCTATTTTGTAAGTTTAGTGGTGTAAGTTTTTTATCTGTTTCCGTTACATGTTTGTGTAACGACGAATGTTCTGATTTGTTATGAAAATAGGATCTGAGTGAAAGTATCTGTTTGTTGTGCAAGTTGTGTATGTCTACTAATCCTCTTCCTCCTTCTTGGCGTGGTAGTGTAAGTCGCTGTATGCATGATTTAGGGTGATGTTTCCTGTGTTTGGTAAGGAGAGTATTGATAGTGCGCTGTAGTTTTCTAATATCGGTTTTTGACCACCTTATAATTCCGAAAGAGTATGTAAGAATGGGTATTGCGAATGTGTTGATAGCTTTTATTGTGTTTCTGGAGTTAAGGTTGGTTTTAAAGACTAGGTTAAGGCGGTGTGTAAATTTTTTGAGCAGTTCTTGTTTTGTCACCTTTTGTTCTATCTGTCTCGATTGTTTGAAACCTAGGTATTTGTAAGTACTGTGTTCATCCATTGGCTCAATAGATTTACCTGATCGAAGTGTGTAACTGTTGTTTTGTATTTTTCCTTTGACAATTGACAAAATTTTGCATTTATCTACTCCGAATTGCATACCAATATCGTTAGAAAATTCTTGTATGGTGTCTGCTAAATGAAAAAGTGATTTCTTATCTGCTGCGTACAACTTTATATCATCCATATACATTAGGTGTGTCAATGTGAATTGTGTGTTATCGTTTGTCAATGTGAATCCTGTGTTAGTTTTATCTAGTAGGTGTGAGAGTGGATTGAGTGCCATGCAAAACCATAAAGGGCTTAGAGAGTCGCCTTGAAAAATGCCACGTTTTATGTGGATTGGTTCAGTGGCCAGAGTAGAGGAGGCTTGATTAATTTTAAGTACAGTTTGCCAATTTTTCATGGTAGTTTCTAAGAAAAATCTGAGTGTGGGGTGGATGTTATAGATATCTAGGACGCGTAACAACCAGCTGTGCGGGACTGAATCATAGGCCTTTTGGTAATCGATGAACATGGTATGAATATCTTTTTTGCGTTTTACTGCGCTGTTCATAGCAATCGCGTCAATAGTGAGTTGTTCCTTACATCCCTGGCTATTCTTCCGACAACCTTTTTGTTGTTCTGCGAGGATGTTATGTTTGGTTAAGTGTCCGTATACCATTTCACTTACACAGGCTGTCAAGATTTTATAAAGAGTTTGTAAGCAAGTGATTGGTCGATATTTGGCTGGATCTGTGGTGTTATTCATGTCCTTAGGTATCATGTATGTTACTCCATGTGTTATGTATGTTGGAAGCAAATGAGGTGATTGGATGAATGTGTTTAGGTAATTATGTATGAATGGGTGGATGCTTGTGAACTTCTTATACCAGTAGTTGTGAATATTGTCTGAGCCTGGAGCTTTCCAGTTGTGTGTGCGTTTGACGACATCTATAAATGTGTTTATTGGAATAAATTCAAACTCCATTTCGGGGATTTCTGGCGTCGCATCATTAATCCCATCTGCGTGATTATTATGGAATACTGGGTTTTCCCAAATGTTTGCCCAAAATTCTCGTAATACTTCGGGAGGAGGTGAGTCAAGGGTTTGGTTCGCGGTGTCTCTGTTATTTGATGCAAGGTTCCTATAAAATATTTTTTCGTTGTTGATAAATTTTGTATTTTGTATTTTGCGGTTCGTGCATGTGAGATATCTTTTAAGTCTACTCGATGCTGCGTTTAATTTTTGTTTTAAGGTGTCCAAAAAGTGTACTAACTGTGTGTTTGAATCTTCGTGTTGTGCGTGTATTTGGTATTTTATTTTTATTTCTTCAACTGCAGCTATTAATTTTTGACTTCTACTACCATTAATGAAATGTGTCAGCCGACCTATGCTTGCTCTTAGATTTTTGATTTTTGCTGTTAATCTAATTTCCCATTTTGGTTTCCTCTGTTTATATGTGCGGCGTTCGTTTTGTGTAGAGTCTAATATTTTTGCTCCGTTGCATCTAGCTGCCGCCCATGCTGCACAGTAAATGATTGTCTGTAATTCTTTAAATTCAGTTTCCTTACTTATGGCCTTAGGGAGAATAACATTATTAATATAAGTTACTATTGCAGAAAACTTTCTAGATGTCTTCTGCTTGGGGATGTATGGCCTATTAGTGGGGTTTGTATCAGAAAACCATTGTTGAGCTTGTTGAAACATAGCTTCTATTTCTAGGTTGGTTTCCGGGGCAGCAGTAGAGTTAGTTTGTGTAGGTCCATATTGACCAATATCTATATTGTTAAAGAGATTGCAGTCTTCGCCTGCATTAATACGTGTGTGAGATATGATGTCGGTATCTATGCTATCATTTTGAAATATATTTGTTGTGACGGTGTTCGCAGTTGTGTCAGAAATTACCGTATTTGTATGTTGAGTATTTATTGTATGAATGTATTCATCAGGTTGTTCTAATTCTTTTTGCAGTTGTGTGTTCAAATTATCGTTCTCAATATTATGTGTGTTGATCAAATCAGAAGCTACCTGGTTTTTAATGTCTTCTAATCTGTTAGTGTGTATATATTGGTTGTTAATAATGGCTCTCACTTGATCAGATAATCTTTGCTCTGTTATATTTGCTAATTCTGGGTATGTATTAATGAATTTCTCATGTAATTGTTTCCTATAGGCTGTTTTATTTGTTTCTAGTTGTGTGACAGTATAATATATTCTCATGATTGTTTCATTATATTCGTTCGTCCATCTAATGCGCTGGCCGCAATGATTGTTAATTGGTATCTTAGATTGTGTAGAGTGTTGCTGTATTTGTGTATGAACTAATTCTAGTTCGGCTCTGACTTCCTCATGAATTTGATCTATTGTGTCCTGTGGTAATAATTTCTTTTGCACTATAGCTCTACGCTGGTCACCTATTCTTTGTCGACTTACTTGCATAGCCGGGTATTTTTCTAGAAACTTAGTGTGAAGCGATGGAAGGTACGCGTTTTTGTCTGTGTCCATATTAGTAAGATGAAGGTAAGTACGTAGGATAAATTTATTCATTTCAATACTCCATTTCCTACGAGTTGTTGCAGTTCTAGCAGTGGGTACAGTATCGTCGACAAAATTTGTCTCCTGTACAACATCTGCTGAATGAATACTTATTGATGATGTTGATGGCGTCGGCGTAACGCGAAAAGATTGTGATGTTGATGGGATAGATGGAAAAAGAGACGAGGGAGATGACGAAGAGATTTGTGAACTTTCGTCATCTATCTGAGGCAAATTTGCCTGAAATTGTTTTTTTGTTTTAGATCTAGTATTCATGTTGTTCCCACGAGTAGCTAGGGACTTAAAAGTCGACCACAGCAGAGCCCTGCATTCACTGTGGCAAGGGTGAATAAAACTGGAGGTCCCCTATTATCCAGAGTTGGCACACTAATGACTAATACTTTCCCCTAGCCATGCAGCCCTCGGCATGTGCGACCTTGGCTTGGATTGTATCTCTTTTGGTCTGGCTCCTCGCTCTAGATCGGTCTCGATAAAGTAAACTATACCGGCACAGACCCAGGGGTCATTGGAACACGCAAGCCCCACCACGACGTCAACGTAGAGATACTGCGATGGGGTTATTATTATTATTATTATTAAAATCAAACTTATTTTTCACGTTGTATTGTTTTTTTTGGAAAACGGTTGTTTTTTTAGCAATGAAGTTTTTCTTAAACTTTGCCGTGGGACCTATCCCACATAATTTGGTATACCTTCACTTGCTAAATAAATAACAGTAAGAGGAAGTTATTATAACATCAACATTCATTATGTGACAAAAAAAAATCTGTCTGTATTTAAACAAAAAACCGTATTCTGTTTCGTCAAATCACAGATACAGAAAATCGTCATTGAGTTTGTAAAACATATAGTTAGGCAAATTTTTGTTTCTTGCTTGGCTGTGTAAATTAAAGAAGGCCTAAGGCACGTTAAGCTACGTTTGCTGTGGTTAGTCCCTGGATGAATTACCTACCATCTTTACATACCAAGACCCATCGACCGGAAAGCACGTCAGCCGTTGTTCCCTGCATTCGTGGATCTTTGACATTCGTTACGGTTCGTCAGAAGCCCGAAAGTATGACAAACCAGTCTTACACATAGGGTATCATAATATGATACCCTACGTGTATATGTGATAGTCTTACACATAGGGTATCATAATAATTATGATACCCTATGTGTATATGTGTAAGACTGGTTTGTCAGAATACCCAGAGACTGGGTTGCGTAGGTCAGATAGGCAGTCGCTCCATGTAAAATACTGGTATTCCTGCATCTGGTTAAACTGGAAGTCGACCTCATCATAGTTGGGAACAGGCTAGGCGGATTGCTTGGCTGTTTGAATGTGGAGAGTCTTTCCACATCGAGACGCCACAAGAATGTCCGTGCAAGACAAGTGGACGAAGTTTTGTCAACAAAATTCGCGATCATTCTCGCCTGTCGTCAGGCGAGAAACTCTCCTTGTGTAAACGAGGCTTCAGCTCGTGGAATAACGTCGAGTGGAGCCCACTTGATGGATTCAAGTGAATAGGTGGCGAGAACGGTTTAATTATTTATTATGTGCACTAGTGTAAACCTGAACTTTGTATTATTATGATAGTGCGTTATGATGAAGTTCCTGTTGTTAATTTATTGCTGTTTTGAATTATTTATAAAGGAACATACGATAAGTTTATTTTATTTATTACTTACAACAATACACCTGTCTTATAACCTATATTTTCTTACTACAAATGAATAAGACATCTGTAGCCCAACCAAACGAAAGTCTATAGCTCGGCTATCAGCGCCAAAAGACTCAAATAATAAATACTTAAAAGTAGCCATCAAGAAGAGATCGTCAAAAGCTCTAGAGCTTTGTAGATTTAAACAAAACATGTGATGATTTAATAAATAATATAATAATTCGAAAAAATAAAAAAAATATAATCATTAAAGGCATTATTATTTTATGCCAAAGTAAAAGTTATCAATTAAAATGTTATAGGTTAATAAAATCAAAATAAATTAAAACATCTAGAACTTAGTTTGAAATATATTTGAAGCCTGTTCGCGTATAATCCCCGAAACCGTGGATATACGAAAGATATACAGTTCGTTCTCATTTCGCCAATTATATATGATTTTTTTTTTCTATGTAAGAGGAATGCTAGCTTATTGATGTCACTCGGGTTTTATCCGAGCTCAGACTCTTTGCTACAGAGAATATCTAACATGAAAAATCTGCATTTAATTTATTGTAAACTAGCTTTTGCCATTGGCTTCAATAATTATCCCACGGAATCGTATTACCGGGATGAAAAGTATTTTGAGTATGAATTCATCTAGGTTATAAAATAACTCTGTCCCGTGCTCTGTCCCTAATTCGTATAAACGTTATTGCGTGATTGAGTGGCAAGTATCGAAAAATCTGAACATTCAAAATTTCACATTTATAATACCAGTAGGATTATTGAACTGTGTGTGCAGGTATTTTTATCTCCAGAACCAACAATCGTTTTGCATGAATAAATAGAAAAAGAAATCTCTAAAATATATTCCACTAAAAATACCAAACATGAGCAAAGTGAAAACTCATGTTACTCGCAGCAAATTTCGAGTATTTTCAAACAAACTTTATATAAAACTCGGTGCAAATAGCCGTGGTAACAAATGCAATTTGTTAAGGCACGAATAACAGTGGACATTGTAATTGAATTAAAAAGTTTCCCCTGGAGATCGCGTGCTGACCGTGGACATGGACAAAGCTCGTATCTTTTCCCCTGTCATTTTTCCACGTGGATAGGGGAGCAAATAATTGTGATTTGGTCGACGCTGCTAAAAAACCATGTGGGTAATTCCCATTTTGTTTAGCTTTTATTGATTTATTTATCTAGAGGTTAGCCAATAATTGTTAACAGAATACATTTTCCATACATTTAATACATCTATAGACATACATATAAATAAAATTGGAGTGTCTGTTTGTAATATTAAAATAACCGCTTTTTGCTACATGCATATGAATATACATACGGTACATATATCAAAATAACATTTTTTTCAATTTTAGTTTGTCTGTCTATCTGTCGGTCTGTCTGTCTGTCTGTCTGTTTGTTCCCGCTAATCTCTGAAATGGCTGGACCGTTTTTGACGGGACTTTCACTGGCAGGTAGCTGATGTAATAAGGAGTAACTTAGGCTACTTTTATTTTAGAAATTATCTAGTCTATACTAATATTTTAGAGAGTTTTTTTATTTAGTTAGTTATTTTGTATTTTTGTATGTTTGTTACGAATAAACTCAAAAATTACTGGGCCCATTTCAAAAATTACTTTACAGATAAAAATTATGAAAATCTCATTTAAGTATTCAATTTAAATACATAGGAATAAAAGTGAATAAGAAATATATTTTTAGGGTTCCGTACCTCAAAAGGTAAAAAAAGAACCCTTATAAGATTACTGTCTTGTCCGTCTGTCCGTCTGTCTGTCTGTCTGTCTGTCACATAGAAGATATGGGCAAATTTAGATTTTCGCGAAAACTTGTAAGTACCAAAATTTACCTAAGTTGGTTGACGTAGAATTGTCAATTTTCGTTAAAAGCAAGGTCTTATAGCACAAATAAAGGGAAAATTCTAAAAAATAAAAAAGGCGAAAATTAAGTTAAATTTTGGTACTTACAAGTTTTCTCGAAAATCTAAATTTGCCTATATCTATAAAGACCACAGCACGGAACCCTTCGTGCGCGAGCTTGATTCGCACTTGGCCGGTTTTTTATTTGAAAACCATTCGAGCTTTCGTGTTGACACACGATGGTAGTTCACGTTAATTAGTGTTATTGGTGCACCTTTGCCTACCCTTCGGGGAATGCAGGATGTGAGATACAGGTGGAGATGATTGTAAGTGTTTATAGATGGGGATTCTTTTTCTTAGCGAATCGATGGCAAAAAAAACAAACATCTTTGGCCCAGAATTCGGCCGCGCGAACTCCGGTCACTCAAAATCAAAATCAAAAGTCATTTATTCAAATTAGGCTGAGAATCAGCACTTTTCGAATGTCAAAATTACATAAGACAGTCCCCCAAAACGCCCGCCCTTCACCACTTCCTAGTGCTTTAGCTGTGAAGAAGAAGTGGCGCAACAAACTCCCCTGACTGACTGATAAGATCTTCAAATGCACAAGTAACAGGGATTGAACTCACGACTTCTCACTTGCATGTTAAGTCTCTCAAACACATGCACGACGGGACAGCGCGACGCTACACTAGTAGAATAATTTCTACAAAAACTTATTGGAATTTGTTCTGCCAGAATTACGTCACTTCGTCACGTCGCGCCTGAGGTGTGTTAACTATTGAACAAACTTTAGTATCAACCCTGAAGAGGTGCGGGTTGTTCGAAAGAGATACCGCGGCCCCTGGCACACAGGCAACTGATCCCGAACACGGGTGGGTTTTAGTCAGTAAAAGACTGACACGCTCTCCTGCTCCACCCAAAGCGGGACAAGTTATTTGATGACTTCCCAACCTCAAAAAAAATCCCTGATGGAAACACATTAAATGCACCCCATTTAAATGTTTTTACTTTGTCTCTCTCAATCTGATAAAAGTTGACTTTCCAAATTGTTTTTCACACAAAACACTGGCTGCATGCAAATCAGCCAACCATCTGATTCCACATTTTATTTATAAAGCAAAGACAGAGAGAATTTATTACAATACAGATAACGTACGACATTGTAACTGAATTAAAAGTTACCCGAGAGAACTCCGACTGCAACTTATGGAAACAATGTTTATTTATTTCGTGCAATAATGTATGAATGTGAAATGTTGTCATGGCTCGTTGGTTAAGGTCTGAGCGTGTGTATTTCACGCGGGTAATTTTTTATATACAAATTCTCGGGGTGTTATGCCCGACAAGCTTTGAAGTCATTTTCATGAATTGTGACGTACGTCTACAGTAATTGACTCTTGTTGACCTACTTGACTCAGACTGTAGAAGGCTGTAATCGTTGTTGCCTGTCAAGACAAAAATAAAAAGACGTCCTTGAAATAAAAAGAAACACGAAATGATTATGATTTATTTGAAACAAAGGCATTTAACAATTTACTTAAAGTGTCTTAAATTTCTTTGATTTGAAATAATTCAAGGGCTGTATTCTGTGTACTTAGCTGTGACATTCAGTAATATTAGTAGTCTAATCCTCGAATATCGGTGCCGACCTACGGTTGCCATCAATACCTAATTACAGTTTGGATCAGATTACAGATCCACCACCTCAACCAAGATACAGAAATTGGAATTGACATTGAGTTTATATAAGCTATATAAATAAGGCGTGTTTTTGACCTCTACCTCAAAACTCTAATATAGTTCTCATTTTGCTTACCTAAAAATATTTAAAAACACTCTAATATAATTAATACATAGTAAGAATGGTTAACTCTCTAATATCTAATGGATCACAAAATGAGAAATGTTTTGGGGACATAAACATAAAATGTTATTACTTAATCAACTAACTGCGACCAACCTGGATGTAGCGCTCGCCAGCCGCTGCCGTGACCACGCTCGCTTCGCTTGCTCGGCTCGCGCGCGAATGGTCACAGTTCTAACCTAACCTAACTTAACCCACCCAGGTCAGTGTGCCCTAAGTTGGTTACTGAGACCAATTCTGTTCCCGCGTGATTGGTCAGAGTTCTTAACTAACTTAACCCGTCTGGTCGATGTATCCTAGCTTAGTTACTGCGACCAAT
Source organism: Polymixis lichenea (assembly GCA_949091785.1). Taxonomy (NCBI): domain Eukaryota; kingdom Metazoa; phylum Arthropoda; class Insecta; order Lepidoptera; family Noctuidae; genus Polymixis; species Polymixis lichenea. The sequence goes on along the minus strand of OX420948.1, from coordinate 19,372,558 downwards.
TGTGAAAACAGACCAGTTATTTAAAAAGACGCTCATTTAAATATTTCCCTACAAATAGACCCAGTCGTAGGATAAATAAAGCCTTAGATTTTTTTTCTGGTGGGAAATCATCAAATAACTTCTCCCGCTCTGGGTGCAGCAGGCAGGGCAAGCTTTACATTACGTAGTAAAATATTTAGCAATGATATGAAAAAGATCTTTATAAAGTAATTTCGTACCTTTGTATTTGTACATCAATTGGACAAGGTATTTTAAAAGAGCCGTTGTGTGTGCAATTATTCATATTTTGTGTACAATGCTTAATTAGTTCAATATTGATACATCGACGCGACCGTATCAACCTTGAATATTATAGTTAATAAATAAACAACTTGTAACTATGATTGATGAAGGTAGCAATACCTTTCAAAGATGTTTAGAAACTTACTATTTTTCGAAAATGTATCAATACGAAGATTATAAATGAGAAAGTAACTCCGTCTGTCTGTGATCTTTTCACGCCAAACTACGATAATAAACGTTATGAAATTTTTGCAAATATGTAGCCTAGGGTGAAAAGGACATAGGATACTTTTTATCCTGGATTACAGATAAGTCGCGGGCAGAAGCTTGTGATTTAATATGGTTTCAAGGACGCTCTTCACCAGACACCTTCAGCGGTTACAAACTTTTAATAGGTCGATGAAACTCAGTTTCAGATATGTCATAATATCACGCCTATATTTCCCGAAGAATTAGGCAGAGGTTTACCCATCGTTAAAAGATAAAAGATAATTTATTTGTCAAACATGCGTTTACATACGAATTGAGCATGCACGATCTTAAATATAGGTAAAAGTCCGTACAAGTTTTGCCTGAGCAGGCGCACAATATTTTTTCATATAACATACAAATAATTTAATAAACTAAATACTGATTCACTAGAATTCATTATTACATGAGAATAATAATCTTATAGAAACAATCATATAAATTTCAAGTATGTTAAAAGGTATCTGTCAAAAAGTTATTTGTAATGTTATAAGCATTTGTCTGTTAAAATATTTCGAATCATGTTTTTAAATTCATTTGCTGGCATAGCTCTTTAAGACGTTCATATTGTTTACATATTATGTAAACATCCACATTTGGCCAGTTTTGTTAAGTCCTAAGTACCATGTAACTGGGAGCTAGCCTATTGCCTTTAACCGGGCACAAATCCAGATTCCGGACTACTACTGAGAATTTCCACATCATTATCATCACCCTACAGCAGTCCACTCTTGGGCATAGGCCTTGTACGTCTCTCAGTAATTGTAATTCTCGGCAACTCTCATCCAGTTGCTACCAATTAACTTGTGGAGATCATCGCTCCACCTAGCCTGAGAGCGTCCTATCTTACGTTAGTCGATTCGCGATCTCAATTCAAGAACACGTCTACCGCAACGATTATCGGTTCTATGGCTTATATGGCCGACCAATTGCTACTTCAGCTTGCTTATTCTGTTAGCTATGTAAATTTCGGATGGAAATTTACACTATTACCGACTCGGGAACCTACCCATGACCTCACGTTCAGTAGTGCTTGAGACCACTAGATAAAAGAAGCAGTTTTTTAACCTATTTGTATAAATTTTATCTTCTGAAAGATTATTTTCTAGACAACTTCAGCGGTTAAAAGCCTTCAATAGACCTATAAAATTCATTTTCGGATTTATTTATACAAAAACACACTTAAGCCGATTTGCAGCGTAAATCGTAAATGCGTAAGTGGTGTTTAAAATCACGTGCAGAGACTAAAACATTAGTTAAAGTGATAAATATTTTTGGGAGCGAGATGCCTTTTAGCAGACAATTTATTAGAAATACATTATACATTTCATATAGTATCTTATTTACAAGATTTTTTCAGTACCTTGGTTTTTAGTCTGGATTTGTGCATATAAGTAGACTAGACAGACCAGGGTGTGGCACAATGGGTGTATTTCAGTAAAACGCTGGTTAGAGACTAAAGCTAAGCGCTCGTCATACGCGCGGCGGGCCGCAGTAACAATACGTTAACCCACATTAGGAGTCGCAGCGGGCTGAACTGCAACGCAATCATTGTTTCAAATAGGTAGATTTAAAATTTAATATTTAATTTAAACTTTTTGCACTTCAGTGCAATGAGCTTGATGAGTACATTACTGCAGCGCTCTGCAAACGAAGCAATGATGGACGAACATCCATCATTGCGGCCAAGGCTTGTTTGTATCTCTCTTTTTACAATGTATGTTAGTAGGTACTTAAACTAACTCGTAAAAATCTACAGACTCCTATCGTACCTTTAAATATTTTGGAATGATGGTATTGACAAATATACACCGTGAAATTTTAATGGTTGTTATCCCGCGGTAGAACAACTTGCCATAAGGAGTACTTTCGAAGCATAGAGTAAAAGTAAAAAAATTAAGATTTTTCTGTTTTAAAATTATTTAAAAAATATTCATCAACTCGATAAAACACTACTCAATAGTAACACTAGAGGTAACTTGTAAGTACTACTCGAATCACACGCACCGCCGACAATGGTAACAGCGATGCATAAATGTTCAAAGCAAAATAAACTCTTGCACGAGGTGATTTTTCACAATGGTTAATCTGCCATTTTTTGTTTCCAATATTTTATTTGTTTATAAAACGATTGTATTATCAAGACTAAAGCATTTTGCTGCGGGAAAACAACCATTAAAATTTCACGATGTATATCCTAAATATTAATTTTTCCGATCCAATCTGTTCCCTGCTGCCCTCTGTCAGCGATGCCCTCAACCGTGGTCCGTATACCACACGGGTTGCCCTTAGCGAGTAGTTGCTCTAGTTTGAAATCTTTAAACCCTGGCGGGAGGCCTGAATTTATTAAGATTAAGCAACTGACAACCTCAAATTTGACCTGCGAGTCGCCATTACCAAAAATAGTTTAAAAAAAAACTAAAAAAAACACGCTTTAAAAACCAAACTAAAAAGTAGAAAATAATTTAATTCTATTAAAAAGCGTGGGGTGCTTGATATTAATTGATTATAAAAATACCTCAAAAAGCACCCCACGCTTTTTAATAGAATTAAGTTATTTTCTACTTTTAAGTTTGGTTTTTAAAGCGTTTTTTTTTTAGTTTTTTAAACTATTATTTATTTTCTATTTTTTAGTTTTGCTAACTACAAAAGCTTGTTTTTTTTCAATTTTTTTTTTAAATTATTGAATTGTCATAGGTCCTCGATAAGTCTACAAAGTTTAAATGAAATCAGACCGTTTAAAGTGGGTCAAAATAGCGTCCAAAGGAGTCGGTAACATACAAACATACAAGTGAAGCTAATATAAAGCGTGTAAAAAGAAAAATTTACAATTATAGACTACTTAATTGTCTATGGCTGAATATATCGCATCTTTCTCTAAGAAAGTGGAACGGACTTATGTAAATTACAATCAACACTATTCTAAGTTTTAATATAATTATGTATAAAATTAAGTTAGACTCAAGTTGCATAATAGTCTTATAGGCTAGATTGCAATCAATTATTAAGAACCGGGTTCTTTTTATAAAGGAAAAAAACATTTCAATATCGCCATTTCAAGTACATTAAATATAACTTCATTTCGTCTACCATTTAATAGTAATGTAAGTTTGATGAACAGATTAGAAAAGAAAATTATAAGTATTTCAATTAATTATTTCGAGTACCTACGAATTATTTAAAACTAAACCCAGACAGTAGTCTCATAGTAACTTTTAAAATTTTAATTAAGATCGCATAATGTTCGTTCATAAAAGTTATTAATCTATTCTATATTCTTAAATTAACTTAATTAAATTCACAAGAAAGTCGGTCCAAAGAGTTTTTTGTGGTAGTAAATGTATAATGAGCAGAATCAGTCTATAATATGCCCACAGCTGGGAAACAGGTCTCCTCGTTGTGAGAGAGAATTGGCCGTAATCCACCTCGCGTCCACCTGCTGTTTCAAGTGCAATACCAAGGCGGTCAAAATGTATGGAACACGAACTGATCCCACCATCGCCCTTTTACTACCGGACTACTAGACGCACTGCAGGGTACCATCCGCACTGCAGGGTGCCATCCGCACTGCAGGGTACCATCCGCACTGCAGGGTACCATCCGCACTGCAGGGTACCATCCGCACTTGGTTCATATCCCGACCAGTCGTACTCAGCGCTTCTTCACCACATTTATTATGCGCACAGCCAAAGTGTGGACCTTTCTGCATGCGTCTGTGTTCCCATAGTAAGAAGTTGCGCGTAGATGTTTCAGCCACCTTGTATAATTATGTTAAATCAAAGTCAAAGATTTATTTCAAATGGGCACATCATCGAATACATTAATTCGATCCCGTAATTGCTCGTAATAACCAATTTGTGGTTCAATATCACGTCATATATCAACACAAAGTCTAAGGTGACAGTTACATAGTTTCAACGTTAGGAACGTTTAAATTTACTGAGAATTGTTGTCGAAAGTGGTAAAAAAAATATACGGTCGACTTTACTTATAGTATATAGATATGTTTTTACGATATGTATGTGTGTCCGTCCCATGAGATGACATTTGTGTGTGTTCCATGACATGATATCTGTGTTCCCATAATGTGAATATTTCCTAGATTTCGTTCCCTCATTCTCGTGGATTTTTTAAACTTCACCTCGTTTGTTACCTCAGAGTTCCACATTTAAAACCGATTTGAAAAATGTTTCTTTTGTTTGAAAGGCAACCTCCCTTTATACTTATAGGATGGTCGCATTTAATTTGGTCACGTTCTGATGAGTGTTTTTTTTTGGAAGTCAGTTGTTTTTTTACTCATTAAATATAACATTAATGCAAAACGCGAAGGTTGAATGATCATACAAAAGCTTATCATGTTTGTTCCGGTGGCTACCACTACGGTGCGGCCGCTCATCTAATTAACCATGCAACGTGTGAAAATGCACGCAATGGGTAATTATGATAATAGGGCCGTGGTTTGGTTGTAGCGCGTAGTTACTGATGGGTTCATGTTTGGACTTTAGAGCTTTAGTGGGAGAACTACTTGTGAAAGAGCCCTTTGGGGGAAGTTTTGTAACACAATAAATTTTCGCTGTGTTTTGATTGATAAATGGTTTTATGTCTGTAAGTAGGTTTTCACAAACACTTTTCAATTCATATCTTCGTCAATCATATTTTTAAAACTAGATGAGGTCGGCGTCTCATATCTGACTACTCTGAGAAGAAAAAAAGAAACAAAGTGAGCTGTCACAGTCTCTTTTAAAGTTCAGATGTAATCTTGGTCAGATTACGTGAAGACCATGATGTGGATTGGTGTCTGAAATGGTCTTTTGAGGTAAGAATCACACAGATTGAGTGGACCTGTCCAGTTAGTCCACACATTTGTCACTAATCGTGCAGCTCAACTCAGATTTGATTTTGTCTCAGTCGTTGGCTTTGAATACCCTTTCTGTTGATTGTAGAAGTCATTCATTTTTCCGTGTGGTGCCGGACTTAAAAGAATAGCACCATCCCATTTCTTCGCATGGGTGTCATAGAAGGCGACTAAGGGACTTACTAGAGAATGGGCAGCAGCGTTCTCTATGCTTTTACCACCATACTGCGATCGCCAACACAGCCAAGCGTGGCGGTTATGGCAAAACCCGCAGTGGACCTCTTTCGGCTGAAAAGATGATGATGATGATTGTAGAAGTAGCAAGTTCCACTTGTTTGCTCGAGGACCAGATTACGATTACCAGATAACGTCTCGAAACATAGAGAATAATTTGTTTAACTGGAAAACCCCAATTGTTACTATTTAATTACCAAATCGTGCAGAGAAATTATCACAGTTTTCTTGCTGTTATACTTACAGTTACAACGTAATGTTTTTAACACCCAAAAATCAAGTAAGAGCGTGAATGAATGGTGTGGTTTCCTAAAACCGCGTGCCATGTTTGACGCCAGTAACATTAACATTACAACTTTATGGGCGCATATTAACGTTCACGTCAACTTTAACGTGACGTCATCATATAATGGCACAACATGATAAGGTGCAGAAGCTTTAGTTCCGTCAATACATCAAAATAAAGAAACAAATGAAGTCAAGCAGGTCATCCTAAGAGGTTGTTAATCGGAACACTCCAAGACCACTCTGTGCCTCAGAAAGTACGTTGAGCGCCCGGTCCCGACTGTCATTCGAGGATCTTTGATAGTCGTTATGGGTTGTCAGAAGCCCGAAAGTCTGACAACCAGTCCTTATCAAGGGGATCGTGTTGCCCAGTAACTGGGTTGTGGAAGTCAGATAAGCAGTCACTTAATTTAAAATACTGGTATTCAGCTGCTTTCAGTTAGACCTAAAGCCGACCCCAAAATAGCACTGCTGGTATACGCCTCTCTACTTGATTTCCACCTCTTTCTGTCCAAAGCTGTCTAGGACCATTATTTATTAGAAGAAACCAGCCCACCCAGAGCTAATCTTCAGCAGCAGTCTTTGCTAATTTTGAAATATCTGACTCGTTTTTATGCAACCATTTTATTCAACGAAATTTTGATCGATTTGAAATAGGTAATTTTTATAAAACCGCCATGACTTATCGCAGTTTGTTTTGGTAACCCGTTGAAATATAAATTTTGTCCACTTTTTCTAAATGCGTGTTCCGGGTAAACCTTCTCATAAATTCCCATGTGTTTGCCTCGACAGTTGTACGTAATAATACGCAAACAAAATGGGGTTCCCATAAAAACACCATAAAATATTCGTGACTTCGTTCTGTATACCATTAGTCCATTCAATAATAAAAGATGATTAGTCTGACGTTACAGTTACGTGAAGAATGTTTTATTTAATTTTTTATAAAAAACAATTAATCTTGGTCAAGGGGTTTTGTGAGGTCGGGAATGCGTTATTGGTTTCTGTTGGGATATTTTCTGTGGAAATAGGGTCCATTTTCCATGTGATTTATGAAACATTATCGTCTGGTAACGTGTTTATTTATCTCTTCACAGTAACTTCGCCCTCGTAGTTATCCCACGGGAACGTAATACCGAGATAAAAAGTATCACGTGTTGCCAAATTTAATGTAAATCCATTCGGCCGTTTTTGCGTGATTAATTAACAAACATACAAACATACAAAATTTCACAATTATAATATTAGAAGGATTTTGAAATAAATAAAATGTTACAAATTTAGTTCTTAAGTGTGTGATCGACTAAAAACTATACTCAGGTACTAGTACACTTCTTGCTCGTATGTCAAATATTGATTGTAAATAAAGAAATTAAGGTGAACCTAGTCCACATTTTTCCCATACAAACTTCGGGAGTATATTACTCCACTGTTGGACAATGTACATCAAAAATTAAACATGGCATGGTTTTGTCTCATTATTAATATTGTCTGTAAGGAAACAGAATACTAAAATAAAAAGCCATTAAAAAGTTAGGAGCCAACAAAGATTCGTTTTTCTTGCTAATTTAACCTAACTTTGGGCGTGTTTTAGTAATAAAAGAAGTATAAAATCTGAAAAACCAAGTCGGTACCGACAAAGCTCAAATATCGAAAAGTTCAATAAATTTTATTGGTTATTGATTTATGAAGTGGCTTTTTCATAAAACCCGATCTTCCGAAGGACTGTTCTTAATTTTTTACGCGCCTGTTGTACTATAAATGATCCTGCATCTCACTCAATAACGTTGTGCGTGTAGACTATCGTCTATCTGCTCATCACTGATACTACCTCTGTCGGAGACGATGCCTGGTGAGACAGCGTGCTTTTTAGCCAGGCCCATCAGTGAGTTCGAGCCCGCGACTAGGTTCCCCTTAACTCAACATTTGAAAGGAAAGAGAGAGGAAGACTAAAGAAAAGATGGGTGGATTGTGTGAGGAATGATACGAAAGAGAAGGAAATGAATGATAGCGTGACGGTTGACAGGGGAGAATTAAAGAAGAATACGTATTGCACCGACCCCAAGTAACATTTTGATGAGGCCAGAAAGATGAAATGAACTCGACAGTAAATTGATAAAAAAATATATAAAAGTAACAGGGATTTATTTATTTGTTTTTCCACAACTACGTCCATTAAAAATAATAGTAAAAACATTAATTCGTAAATTAAACTTAGTTAAAATGAATTAAATTTAACGCCAGAGCTCGTAAAGTTTGAATGTTATTATAATTGTGAGTAGACATGGCATGTAGTATTAAACATTAATAGAGACATGTTATAACTTGTGCTTTTGGCAAATTATGCGATGTTCTTGAGTTGTAGTTATAGTTCCAGCAGACAAACTTCACTGAAAGCCGAGGATAATAGCATTATAATGAAACAAAGTGGCTAAATAATAATAACCACACGGGTCGATCGAAAGGTAAGCTACACTAACTGTGATCTGTTCGTGGATGGGTATCCACGAACCAGACCGCGGTAAGTGTAGCTCCCATTACATATCGGGTCCGCGCATTTTTGTTTATTTTTTGAAGTTATCTTATGCTTTGTATGCAGGTGTTTCTGTGACAAATAAATATATTTTTCGTTCTTTCACTTCCATCGTCATTTCAACCGAAAGATGTCCACTGCTGGACATACGCCCCCGACAAGCTCTGCCACTTCGACTGGTTCTGTGTTTCCTGCATCCGCAGATTCCACCGTCTATCCACCTTATGGGAAGCTTCCAACTCTATATCTTCTTTCAGTTTAGACGCTACGAATTTTCTTAGTACTGTCGCCTTTATATGTGCTGGTGCGGTGATTCCATACCCTTTAAGTAATGATGACAAGCAAACGTTGGAATCTAAGTATCATCTCCCTATTATCATAGACAATTAATAGACAAACGTCATTTGTGAGCACTAAATGACTAATCAACATTAAGCTCACACTGTGCTGAATGGTGCTCCATTTGTCTAATTCGCTTCTCATTCAATCAAAACACAGCTATTTTGATGCGATTTATGCTTTCACAGCATGCCTACCAGGGGCGCAGCTACTGCCATAACAGCCATATCAATGATATGGAACTCCCCAGTTTCAGAGCCCCCTTGAACTCCGACTTTTTTTCTATATTGTCCCACTCCTTTCAAAAGGCCTCCTCCAAGTCCTTCCAGGAATTCTTCTGCTGCGCCTTCACAAACCAGCACTCGCGGTAGGCCACCACTTTTTGGGACGACCGTGAGGGCGTCGTCCATCTTAAAGCATCCATTGTATTGAAACTTTTGTCCAGCGGTCATCGTGCATGCGGCTGATGTGACCTACTCAATCCCATTTGAGTCCATATTACTAAGCAATTTTTAAATTTTATTGAATACCTCAAATACTTGTTGATGAGAGAGGCCTGTAATGAATGAATACCTAATGAAAACATAAAAATGAACGCCAACTGTTGATGTCCCACAAAGACTTCAAGCTACTACAGGAGCTAGACAATTCGTACGTAGTTGGCCACCAAGCGGGCCCAGTGCGGGTTTGAGGATGGCACAAGCCCTCGAATTTTTCGTTCTCCATTTTGAGAGCAATGGTAATGATATAATTTACACAAAGTAAATTGCCTGGTTGAGTTTGAACCCAAATCAAATCAAATCAAATCAATTTATTTGCCATAAGTGTTGGTGTTGGTACAATTTCAGTCTTAACATAAATAATTATACAGATTCAAAACACTTAGTCATAATACTGTGACATGCAAACATTTGGGTATAAACATAAACATAATTAAATTATTTGTAGTTATAATTCAATTAAAAATAAAATGGAGTAGCAATATTATTACAATTATTAAACACATTAAAAAGAAAAATAATGTCAGAGGGTAGATTATAATTATTATTATTCATTTTTGATTCTCTTGTTGTCCCACGACCTACAACACGTAAATCGCGACCACCACTAAATCACCACTGCTCTGCTTGAGTTATACCAAATCGTATAGCCACCACACCCTAAATGCGAATTTTATCACAACCGAACAAAATAAATAATTGGCAACCCACTCGTCCATAAATCTACTTTTTAATAAATACAGGAGCTCCGAGCCTAACCATTTTGTTGGTATGTGTACCTGTATAAAATACTTAGCGAAGCCTTTAGGTACGTGCTACTATCTTGAAGTACATAAATCAGCGTCAAAAAAGGTTCCAAGTTTATCTCTTGAACCTTGAGATCGTTTACTTAAATGGTATGTGAAAGGCAGTGGGTTCTGTAGTTATTAAAAGCTAGCTTCTGCACGCGACTTCATCCGCGTGGAAGGAGACGGAAACGTTTACATACAATCTTGGGCCTAAATGTAACGAAATGGTGTGAATTAATAGACTCAAACTTATCCGTCCTCGATGAAAATTCTGAAATTCAGTAAGTTTTGACAATTTGAGAGCTTAGTTATTGCAGATTCCGCAAAAATGAGGTTAGTTACAATCTTTTAACGAACCAAAAATGTTTATTAAATCATCTGCCTAGCCTTTTCCCAACTATGTTGGGGTCGGCTTCCAGTCTAACCGGATGCAGCTGAGTACCAGTATTTTACATGGAGCGACTGCCTATCTGACCTCCACAACCCAGTTACTGGGTAATACGATACCCCTTGGAAAGACTGGTTGTCAGACTTTCGGGCTTCTGACGACCCGTAACGACTGTCAAAGATCTACAAATGACAGCCGGGACCAACGGCTTAACGTGCTTTCTGAGGCACGGAAAGGTCTTGGTATGTTAAGATGGTCACCCATCCACGGACCAACCGCGGCAAGCTTAGCTTAACCTGATCGATCGATCCGTACGGTTAATATTACTTAGCCACAGGCCCTTCAAAATGCCAAGCAAAATGTTTATTAAATACGAATGTTTATTAGGTTTAGTGGAGAAGTCAGTTTAGAAAATTCAGATAAATGGATCACGTCAATGGAACTCTGTAGGTTCCTGATACGGTGATACAGTCATTTGCAGAAGATATCATCTATACTAGTCTATATACCTGTATATACTAATAATAAAACTGAAAAGTTTGTTTGTTTGAACGCGCTAATCTCTGGAACTAAAAGTCGGATTTGAAAAAATCTTTTTGCGTTTGATAGTCCATTTTTTGAGGAAAGCTGTAAGTTATTTATCATCACGCTAGGGTGAGATTCAGGTGAGAAAAAAAAATCAGAAAGCGGTAAATCATAATGCGGGCAGACAATGCAATGTAACGGGTTGTGTCCGGGGAAGACTACCAGCTAGTAAATAAATATTGATTGATAAAAAAAAACAAATCTGATAACGCACACAAGCATTCAAGAAGATAAAATTTCAACCCAATTTAGCCACCTTCTATGAAAAATCCTCAGAATATCATAACACAACGCAAATATTCAATTTAAGAAAAGTACCTTCAATTCAAAACAGCGATTAACCCAACGCGCACCTTTTCGCCTCAGCGGCTAAAGAGCGGAAGGAAGGCATTACCCAGCGCCTTTAGCTATTCAAACGGCCAATTATAGTGCAAATACACCGTAACAATTCTATGCATTCTAAACGAGAAGCCCCCATTCGATGGGGGACGCGAACCCTTTGCCCCCTCACGTAGGGCTCGAAGTCCCCATACCTGAAAGTTTTTTTTAGAAGTTTCTTATTGACTTAAAGTTTACCTTTGAGTGTGTAGTTTTGTTTTTGAGTGGGCGGGTAGAGGATCCTAAAATAGTTGACTGGGTCCTTTGTTTACCATTACAAAGAAGAAAATCCTCTATTGTGATCTATATTAAAGTGCCGAAATAGAGAATTAACATGAAATGTAATTAATTTCATCTGTTTTTGACATCTTTCTTTACAGAGTGTTATTCACGTTCATTTAAATCCATTATCGACTGTATTGTATATTAGTAGTTATATTGTATTGCACAGAGTCTGACCAACGTCGTCCTCAAATAATGATAAGGTTTCTACTAGCTTTTGCATGAGCAAAAGCAGCTACGAAGCTTACCTGCAAAGAGGTAGAAAATGATTCCAGTGAAACGTAAAAAAGTATCTAATCATGGTTTATTCGTGCGCCAAATTTTATCCGAATTCGTTCAGCCGTTTAGGCGTGGGCAACAGACAAACAGACTGACAAAGTAACTTTTTCGTTTATAATGTTAAGTACTAACTGGCACCCGGGCGGCGTAAGCAAGCCGGGATATCCTCGAACCAAAACTTCGAAGATATGAGACGTATATTATCATAATCATAAATCATTTTTTTCAAACTAGCCTTATAATTTTTAACGTCAAAATTACATGAGACAGCCCCCAAAACGCCCATTTTCACCACTTACTAGTCTGCCAACACATATACGGGGCCCGCATGGTGGATATAGCCCATTCCCACTCACAGAAAGGAGGTTTGTGTCGCAGCAGTGGGAACGTTATAGTACCCGGCGCACTGCAGCTGCAGAAGAAATATTTGTAGTTTTACTATGCCTATAACCTTTGCGCTAGTGCAAGTATTAAGTTCACAAAGTTTTATCGCAATCGGATTACCGGTATGGCAGTGCATTAAAAATAAAGAAACATTGATTTTCTTACTAGGTGGCAGGCAACGTACCGTATCGTCGTTCTGAATGCACTAAAGGTAACGTGTTAACTTTAGTACATTCAGAAAATAATGTTAGCCCCCCTGCGTAGAAATTTTTCATCAGTTTAAAAAAAAACAACAGACGATATAAACGTATACGTTTTGACCGTGTAGGTATTGCAGTTTTCTATGAAACAGCAGATATGTTTTTGCCGATAAAAAAAATCTCGGTAGAATCATGTGGTGAAAACATGGTGATTTTCGCATCGATGTCCTTGCCTTGTCCTTGTATATGTTACCGGCCTAACCCAATTTCAGGTCAAACTAGTTTGTCCTAGGCCAAATAAAAATTAATTACCCGTTTCGTTAACAGCCTTTAGAAGTAGCGCTCGCCAGCCGCTGCCGCGGCACCGCTCGCTTCGCTCGCTCGGCTCGCGCGCTTATGGTCACAGTTCTAACTTAACCTAACCCATTTAATCTGGATGCTATGGCTTAATAAACCAGTTTGGCCTGAAATTGGGTTTGGCCGGTAATATATACATTAAGCAGAAGAAGTTGGATATGCAAACTGCGTCACTGCGAAACGCAAAAATAATATATGATTGTACCACGTTAGTGATTCTCTCCTTGCAAAGTGTCAAAGTTGACTTACTGCTCGTCGTACATTGTAATCGAATTTTCACCCATTTTCCGATATTTATTTTGCAGAACTCATTCTGTTCCCAAGAAGTCTCCAGTACGCTATATTTATTGAAGCTATGCGTTGTAATGGTATATTCGAATGTTACTTTTTTCTTTAAAAAGTCATTCAGTGGAATCCCATTCGATGGAAATTGTCGGTAAATATTCACCCTCGCCCTTTAAGCTTTACGTAAGGGTGTTCCTACCTGTAACTTTTTCTAACTTCGCTATACGTCTTTGGGGATTTGAATGTGTATTTTTTATACAGAATTGCTACCGTTGTACTGTACTTTCTGCCTGTGGCAATCGGTTTCAACAGCAGATTTTTATCTCACCCTATTTCACGGTGAAAATCGACGTTTTATGCAGAATCATAGCTAATTTAGCATGCGGAACCCTAAAATACGAAGGGTCTATGCGGATTAAGCACACACATTCATAATAATCCTAGGTACTTATCCTAAGAAAACTTTCTCTACCGTACATACATTAAGGCAACATGTGCGTAGAAGAGCTACGCCGTAGGTGAAGCCGACCGCTACGCGCTACGATAAATTACCGTAGCAACGTGGCTACAATTGCTACGCTCTACGACTGACTTAGCAAAACTTATTTAACCCTTCCGTTAGCATGTGATTTAGTATGTTTTTGTTTTTGTCTTATTTTCTTCCTTGTTGATTCTGGTCTGCAAGATAAATATGTTCCAGACGCTTATGATACTGTTTTATTGCTGTACTTTATCAAATCATATAGGCTATAAAAATACGAAGAATATGGGCGACATAATATCAACGGTTGTGAAAGATCTATGTGGAATTTAGTCAATTTAATAACAAACCAATTTCAATTTCATAAAGTATCATCTGCAATGGAGGAAAACTGCACAGTACAATATAATTTTTATTTCAATCCGTAAATCAAGTTACAGCTGTAGTACATCTGAAAGCCCGCCAGTTCTGTGTCAGACTAAAAAAATACACTTAAACTTAATGGACCATTTCAGCTCAGTTCCGTGTCTAGAATGTTTCTAAGCTCGCCAATAACTTAACTCGAACAAAATTCAGCTAAACAACCTTCAAGCAACAAGTAAGAAGTAACTTTTTGAATTTTTTCATCGACTCGCATGTTATGTATGAAAAAATAACCTCCGTCGTACAACATAAAAAAGATATCAAAATCAATGATTACTAACAAAAACAGGTTTTGGTAATAAAACTTGGGCGATAAAACTCCGTGCGGCCCCATGAGAGCACAAAGGAAGCCCATAAAAGAGAATATTGTCGATATGAAGTTGCCATTGTGTGAGAAATATGATAATCTCGCGTTCAATTACTATGATGACGTCACGCTTTGATGGGCCTCTAACTGATTCCGGGCGCGCAATTAAGCTGTTTTGTTTTGTTGTCGTGATAACATTAATCTTAATTATAATGTAAATAGAAACTCGTGGATTGTAACATTAAATACACATCCGGTTTTCCTTAATGCTGTGGAGACGTAATGTTGTACACCCACATTTATTTAGCAACAGTATTAAGTCTCTATATGACAGACTTGTGGCGGCCATCTACAATGCCCCACAAACAAAACTTAAAATCAACAAATGTGAAAAAACACAAAAAGTGAAGTGGCGCCATCTACAATGCCATATGTGAACTACTCAAGACTTGACGTCACACCGCAGGCACATCAACTACATCGCGCAAGCAGAGTTTACCGCGCGATCTGCATATATACAAACATCCAACGACACCAATCGTTAGGCAGTAGCCCACCAGACACAATACCCGTCTGGTCGGAGGATCCTCCTTTACCATAGTATATGAGTGAACTTTATATCCTGTTCCTCGTACCACTATAGACTTATTTTTAAATCAGGCTTATAAACAAACTTCGGTGCTAGCGGAGAAGTTATTTAAAAGAAGAACCTTTGTTACATTTTGTATAATAGGAACTTTCTGCAGTCATCGCGTTTAGCAGCGTCGTATCGTGGGCTTTTTTTTTGGATAGGAAATCATCAAATGACTTTTCCTGTCCTGAGCGGAAAAAACCCATCCGTGTTCCTTCAGTTGCCTGTGCCAGGGACATGGTAACTCTTTCGTATCACATGGCTTATAGCCATAATATTCAAACAAATACAAATAGTTTGAAAAAAATAGCGTTATATTTGGTCTAACATAAAGCCTCAAACAGTAGACAACGTCGCAATATACAGATAAATTACATTTTGAAATATAAAAAGTTCAAACGACAAAAAACGTAGACGATAAGCCTTTTGACTTTTAATCGGATTTACCCGTTCAATCGGATTGTAGAACATAAATAAAAATACAGACGAATATAAAATATCTACTCATAACAGATAAATGGAAAAATAGCAATTATAATGTAGGTATTTGAAAATATATCTGAAAAAAAAAAAACTTTCTTTTGAAGTGCGTATATTTAAAAAAAAATCACAGTCGGCCTACAATGTGTCCACTGCTGGTACACAGGCCTGCTCTCTGTGAAAAGACGTGGGCAATAATCCACCACGCAGGCGCAGTGCGGGTTGGCGATTGTCACATGTCATCGAATTTTTAGTTCAAGGACATGCTGGTTTCCTCACGATGTGTTCCTTCACCTTTTCGAGAGCAGTGGTGATGAAATTAAATACACAAAGTACTTGCTCAACTTAATTATTGTAATCTTATATCAAAATCAAAATCAAAAGTCATTTATTCAAATTAGGCTGAGAGTCAGCTCTTTTTGAACGTCAAAATTACATAAGACAGTCCTCCAGTCATATTTATGGTAAAACCCCCAAAAATCTTAAGGTGCGCCAAAATTCAAAGTTCTCAACACTAACTCGTGAAACTTACAACAGCATAAATTCCATGAATTTCATCAGTGAGTAACACGATATCAGATTATTCGAACTACCACGTAATATACCTTGAATAGTAGATAAATCACCCCCTCCCTCACACATTAAGGAGGGCACAAAGAGGGCTCGAAAATATTTGGGTTACGTGAAATGTAATATTAGGTATAGGAGTGACGAACTCTGATCTTTTTCACACCCTTTTAAAAAGTACATTCAAACAAACTGTTTTGGTATAACTTACAAGCAGCTAACTTGAAAATATTTTTAAACAATGTTGTGAGTGTGATGCGTAGTTAAGTCTTTTAATTGCACTTTTTAAGTGTATCTTAAGGGAGTTGTATTTATGATTTAGATGATTATAACTCTGTAAATAGTGTTTTATGCAATTCTTTGTTACGGTCGTGAATCTTTCATAAACACAACCTAATACTTACCTACCTATTCAATTTCGCGTTCTAACCAGGCGCTTCGATTTAAAAGTAAATAGTGATTACGCACCAAATTAAAATGAATCCTGGCAGTACACAGACGTGTCAGGAAAGGAAGAGGCAGGCCTTTACCTACCAGCAGAGGATTCCCTCTGCCAGTATAGTTTAGCAGTGAAGAAGAAATATACACATTTTTGTCTGTATTCCAAACTCTTTGTTTGACTGTACCCAATAACGCACATCGAGGGGTGAAGGGGGCGATCATCTGTTCTTGTTGAAGGTTATAGATTTAGCGGGTTGATTTTATAGACTTCTTTGGTAGGATTACGTAGTAAGCCGATAAGCCCCTGTCATTTCATATACGGTCGAATTCTCAAACGTTACTTAAGATTAGGTCTTAGGCCAATGCTGTCTATGTCATATAAACATTACGATTATTCATTTATTTTATTTATTTATCTTTGTTTCATTGACATTGCCCATAATTTTGTCAATATTATTTAAACTATGTTAGTATAATTAATTTATACTCAAACACAAACAAAATAGGTACAACAGTTATTAATAAACATGTATAGGATATCTTTGTATAGAAAATAGGCATAGTATTGACCAAATTGTATTGTAATAAATACTTAATAACTTATGGAACTTTTTCTATCTGAATACGGGACTTTTGGCTACTTTGTATGTGTGCATTTAATGTTTTTTTTTGCAATGGACGTTTTCTTTTTGCTGAATAAACATTTTTTATTTCGTTCTTTCTATTATTCCATCTTCTGGATACACCCATCAACAATACATGCACTGCGCATAGATGCCCCATCAGATGGCCTTCAGTTTTGCTAGCAACAATGCCCGGGAGACCGCCGTTGCTGTCTCGCATCCGACGCAGTAACAATGCGGATCTTTTACGTTAATGGTATTTGAGGCCGGCTCTAAATGTCCTATAACAGTACCACCCATCAAACTGTGCGGGATTCCCTTGGTAGAAGTGGATGCACATTAAATACCTAAGCATTTAACGACGGTCTCAGAGACGATACTAATACCGGAAGGCGTTGTCATTTGAAGCTAACGTAATAGCTGCAGATCATGGTCTGTGATACGAAGGAATGTGGAAAATGCCATGTGGAAAGTATTGAGTACGAATGTCGATGGCTATAAGAGTAGAGGAAGAACGAAAAAAATTGGTTGCCTGTAAAGTCGGTATACGGGCGAAAGTTTTATGTGACAACGACTTTGAGTGGTAAAATAATTTTAATGTGAATATTCATTCGTATAGTAGGAAGAAGGATGAAATAATAGTAACAATTTAAAACATTTATTTATACAAAGAATTATATTTAAAACATTAATTTATACAAAGAATCTCGCACTGAATTTCATATTAACAAAATTTTATTTTTACCTTTACACATACATACGTATTTATATACAAATATACATACAATAACTTGCACTTTTTATGTCTGTCTCTCTCGCTCTTAGGCGGGCTAACCATGCCCGAGTGGAAGGGACGCGTGCCTCTCACTCGCTCTCATTGTGAGCGCATAACGTGAGCGGAGCGTAACGCAGTTTCTTGAAGTGTCACCCGGCAAACCAATTTATAAGACGTTGTCACGTCAAAATGTTGGATGGACTGTGTTAATGATGATATGGTTAGAAAGGGAGGACTCATAACAAGGAACAAAAAGACATGTTGCGCTGACCCCAAATAAATTGGGATAAAGGCAGGAGAACGATGATGGTGGCCCGCAGGTTCGCACGCTGTTCCAAGTCGATCAAGCAAACACTTCTAGTACTTATTGTACCTTATTCTACACGCTATACGGCCAAATGTTAGCCATGTCCATGTGCAGATCGTGACCACCGGGGTGGTTTTAGTGAGGTCAAAATCCCACAGTCCCCGGTCTTATCACCAAAACCCGGGCGCTCTTTGAGGGTTTACTCCGCAAGCATAAAAGTAATTCTATCTTATTTTTGACGTGTCGATAGCAATCTAAATACAGTCAGCCCAGAATTGTGCTACCAGCTTGGCACTTTCAGCAGCGTCTGTCAACTCCTGTAGCGTGCAGACAGCAGGACTTATATCTTACATTTATTGTACACGCGCATGGCACTTAGTGTTTATCTATGGTTATCCATGGCGGCAGGCCAGCCGGCCAATCGGACTACAGCTATTGTCTAGTGCGCGTGTCAATAAAACGTCAACTTTGTTCTCGATTTTTACATTTTAATGTAATAAATTATTAATGCGGGGTTGAGTCTGTTTCAATCATCTCCCAACATTTATCTTATCATAAAAGGCGTCTTCAGTAACGGTGATACCACAGTTTATCAGAAGCATTCGTTCTTATGAAAGACTGTGGTTATAGTAGTGTTTGTGGTTGAGTCACATTCACTGGCCCGACTAATTTACCTTTAAGTAAATGTCTGAATAAAACTTTCGTATTCAAGTTTTCTTCAGCAAACGCTTATAAAATCATACAAGCTTCTTTCATTTACAGCCGCGAGAAATATACTGGCGACTTTGGGTAACTGTAAAGTCCAACTTCTATTGCGCTTTCTAGCACTAGTTCTGATCATAAGGTCTCGGGTTTGATTCCCAGATGAGGCCACATGTAATTGCTTTTTTTTTATCGAATACTGGCCTTGTTGTTTTTATCTAAATCTACCCCGACACTCGACTTTGATTATTTTCGGTATTTTTTTAGTTTGGGTTTAGCTAATCCGCGCACAGACACGTGTAAAATTCACCCTGTATTTAAGGTCACGCAATAAGACCATCGTTTGGGTTTACGAGCAATTTTATTGGTCACACTATTTAGTTTAATGTACACTATTAAATCAACGTATAAAGTTGTAAAATAAAGAACTTTTTAGGTGTTGCTAAATTGGTATTTTTATTACAACTCTAATGCACTAATTTACAATATTTGATTTACATCATAGGTTACCTATCATCTATACGTATATTTTTTATAAATCACGAACAGTTCACACAGCCAGACACGACAAGAGACTTTGTCACTTGTCGTGTCTGGCTGTGTGACCGCGTTGTTTTCCTAACTACGCAACGGATTTTGATGCGTCTTCGTCCATCTTTTAGAGAATTTATGTCGGAAGGTTGATGTGGATAATATGTTATATTAAACGAATATATAACAAAGAAATTTCGATGTTTGGTGTAAAGATTGTCTAAAAAAATGCCAAAAAAAATGTGTGAAGCAGGGGTGGGTCACTAGTATTCTTTTAAGTTATGACTCCTGCCAGAGACATAACAGTATAAGTACAAAATGAAATAATAAATTACACATTTGGAAACACACACACACACACATACTCATCATACAACACAACATAACATTAGAAATTGCTGGTAAACCTACTAAGATAAATAAAAAAATGAATAAATAAATAAATGAATAAATAAATAAATGAATAAACAAACAAATAAATAAACAGGGCGACATCATCGACGCGCAAACTGTAATCATGAATTCAGCACAAGATTCTAGACCCACTAGTAAAGAAAAATATCGACGGTTATAAAAAATAAGCCGTCCCTACTATTTCATAGAAAAGTGCAATTCCTACGCGGTCAAAATGTGTGGATTTTTTTTTACCGACGAAGAATTTCAATGTCTAGAATTATGCGTTAAATTAACGGTCACAGGTTGCACGTCGTTATTCCTGCCACCCTATATAAGGAGGTGGTAACTGTGTTAAATGTTGGATTTTATGTAAAACCATTTCACCCTTTTATGCATATTGTAGCCACCAAGGTATATTGAGCGCTCGAATTATGTATTATTTCCTTTCACACCCAAAAACATACGTTCCTTTTATACCATCAGCCATTTTTCTTTCAACTTACCATCACATTCAATAATCTTATATGAGAATGTTTTCTTAGTAAACAAAGATGAATCCCGAGCTAAAATGTATTTTTTTAGGGTGAAGTACACCATACATGGAAAGGGAGGCGAGCGAAGCGTTCTTATAAAGGATTTACTGTGTTCCTATAAGACGGAGAGTTTTTATTTTGCCACCCTTATCTGATCACTATTGTGTGTACGGGAGTGCTGACACGTTATATTTCTTGTGATGATAAACAGAAAAAAACAAACAAACGGTGTCGGACAATATTTTTTTTCTCAAATATAACAATTGTTATTGGAAAGCATTAAAAGGGAGTCCCTTCCTAGGATTCACGATCTGAACAACCCAGGGCCTTAGCAAATCGTGCTGACTGCCTACCTAAATTTGTATATAATTCTTTTTTAACTATTAATTTTATTTTAAAACTCTATGATGTGATATTCTGGAACAATTAATGTTTTTTTTTTTTTCTGGGTGGGAAATCATCAAATAACTTCTCCCGCTCTGGGTGGAGCGGGAGGCGTGTCAGACTTTTACTGACTAAAACCCACCCGTGTTCCCTCAGTTGCCTGTGTGCCAGGGGCGGCGGTATCTCTTTCGAACAACCCGCACCCCCGGCAGGCATCGGCCCTTGCGGGCCCCTCTGTTGCTGCTGACATCTCTTTGAGGCGCGCGTGGAACACAACGCGCCGTCGACCCGGGCTTGGTCCTTACCGGACAGCGAGCTACCCATTACTCGCCGTCCGGAACAATTAATGTATACCATGTATTTTGTATAGGGCGTTGGTAGCCGTTCCACATTGTATTATTTTTGCAATTATCTTCGTGTCTATTGTTAAGTTATACCCAAATTGTTCCTAATAAACTGTTATTTAACGTCACTAAACTATTAGGAAAACATTAAATAAATTAGTAAAATCCTTGCTGTTTATCTTTGTTCTTTGAGAGCGATCCGTGAGTGGTAATACTGTGGATACTCATAAACAGTACTCTTAAAAAAATAAGTTAAAAATAAAATTAAAGTTAAACGGTTTTAATAAAAATAATGATGTAGATAATGTACTAAAAGCTAAAAAATAATTCGGTAGGTGGTAGGTACCAGTCATCACACCACTTTCCTCATCAATCTAGGGCATTAATCAGACAAAAAAATAAAATCGTGGGGCTCGTGAAATTTCTATCAACAGTCAACCGCTCATAATTATGCTATTTACATATTTACTCAGGTTACGCTACGCCCCTTTTGTAGCGGCGGCCATATTGGATTTACAATGATACTGATTAAGTTAAATTGTATTGTTATTAAAACTAGTGTGTACCAAATAGCAGATCAATCTGCCAACAGGAAGGGGGTAAAATTTCAAGTACTAAATTTGACCCAAAAACAAACAGGGCAAGCTAAATAAAACCGTTTAAAAATACTGACCGTTTGTTCCTTTTCTGTTCCAATGCGGGAAATCTTTTTACGCTATGCCGGTGCCAATCTTGAAATAGTTTACCCTATTAAGATATTCTAAGCTAATAATATCTATTATATAACTGAAGCCATTTTTGGTAAAATTTGAGCAGCCATAATAATAGTGGTGACCCGGAGAGCAGTGGAGGCCCGGAGAGCAGTGATGATCTGGAGAGGAGTGGTGGCCCGGAGAGCAGTGGTGGCCTGGAGAGCAGCGGTGGCCCGGAGAGTAGTGATGATCCGGAGAGCAGTGGTGGCCCGGAGAGCTTTGGTGGCCCGGAGAGCAGTGGTGGTCCGAAAAGCAGTAGTTACCCGGAGAGCAGTGGTGATACAGTGGTATAGGCCCCGACTTATGAGTTTTAGGTCGTGGATTCAAACCCACTTGCACTTTATTTTGTTTTACTTCATCACCCCTGCTCTCGAAAACCGCGTAAAAAAATGTCCTAGACTCAAAAATTAAAAGACAAGTGACTTCAACCAACCCGCACTGGACTCGCGTTATGCATTATAGCCCACTCCTGCACACAAAGAGGAGGCCTGTATCCCAGTAGTGATTTTTGATTGATTAAATAAATTCAAGTTGCCAGAGCCAACATGATTATATACGACGTATGTACCCGAGCATACGCCTATGAATTAAGAATACTGTAAATCATATTACTGAATATCTTCTAAGATTTGTTCCAAAGTTGAATAATTTATTCGGGCAACAGCCTTCGCAGACAGATAAAGTGACTTTAACATAAACTTAGACTAAATAACTTAGACTTTTCAGCAGTCTTAGGCTGATAATTTGCTTTGAACAGAGAGACTACGTTATGAGATCCTACGGTTACTGCTAAGCTGCATAAGACTGTCACTGCAAAGGCAATGCCGTAACAAATTAAGACAGGTTTAGCAATTGGTTGAATTAAGAATGTGCACGTTAGTTGAGTTATTTAAAACGTTCAAATTCAAGTTGCAATCTGTTGAGATGGCGGTAATATTTTCAATGAAGAATTGTTAAAAAAATAGGTAAATATGACAAGACTATTGCTCTTCTTTGTACACGTGTGTGGGTTAAATATACACGGGCGAATTACAGTGCCCTCCGCGTCCAGTACAACAACGAGTTCAGGGCGGCATTGGGGCTGCCTCGCTTCTGCAGTGCCTCGGGCATGTTTGCGGAAGCGCGCACCGACTGTTTTCACAGCACAATGCGCAAGCCGTGTGCGTCCTTGGTGCGCAGGGTGCAGGTCAGCTCCAATGCTGTCCTAGTGGTGATTGCTGGACGATTGGACTGGCCTTATATTAGGAAGTGTTGCAGTAGGCATATAGACAGGGCATGTTAACGAGCGACGTGATATTTGCTGTGTTTCATTAATTTATGTTATTAGTGCTAAACATTTATTTTTATTTGTATTTTATATTAATAATTTCCGATTAATTTTAATTTATTAGTAAAGCTGGTAGGCATTGAGAGCTCTTGATATCTATGTTAAATGTTAAACATATTTCAAGTTATAACCAAAAAAGTCTATTCACGTTCCTAACAAATGTGCAATATAAAAGTTTTCGCAAAATCAAGACGTTTTATGTCTCTAAGGCCAAAGCAATATACACACATGTTCAACACATACAATATGAAATATTCAATGCTTTTTTTTATAAATGGCTTCATTTATTTGATGGAATACATTCATTTTAAATAATTTTTCTTTGATATCGACAGTTTGACATTCATGAATATAACCTTTGTAAAGGTTCTAGCTCACAAAGCTAAATAGCCTAATATTACTTATATTAGCTAAATAGCTTAGCATTACATTAGCCTGACACACAAACACCTACACACTACAGTCAAATTCATTCACCCTCACCTCGCACTCTCATATACTCATGTTTAATTGAAAAAACGAATGTAAATCACAACTTATAACTTTTTTCTTTCCCTTCTAAAGGTATCGATACAGTCCACTCACACATATAGTTGGACTCTCATTGCGAAACACTGTCTCTTAAGATACAGGATACCCTAGTTTAAGAGACAGAGTCTAATCTATTGTGTACAGATTTCTGCAGCATCCAACTGTTTTATGTAACTAATCTCTACCAGAAATTCAAAAATTGTAAACTTAACGTTCAATTATCTGTATTTTTGGGAAATAAAGACATTATTATTATTTCTTTTATTTCGTTGATTTAGTACATACGAATTATATTTTTAAATATTCGAATATAAAAAAATATATAAAAACATTTAAAAATATAAAAAATAGTCCACCGGTATCGGGAACAGGGTCCAAGCTACCGGTGGTCAGGGCTGCTGAGAGAGGAACCTCCTTACTATACGCACCGTGTCCAGTAATACTGCTTTCTGGATCAAACCCTTGATCCAGCTGCCTAACGAGAGCCTCTTGAGGTGTTGGTCGAGACTCTTGGCTATAATGCCATTGGCTGTCACGACTATCGGCACAATGACTGCTGTATCTACATCCCACATGTCGACAACCTCGCGTGACAGGTCAAGATACTTGATCTGCTTATATTTTTCAGCTTTCACGAGGTTCTCGTCATGTGGGACTGCTATATCAATAATCATTGTGCGACGCTCTAATCGATCTATTACGATGTCCGGCTTATTGGCAACAATAGTCCGGTCAGTGATAATAGATCGATCCCAATACAATGTGATAGTGCCATTTTCGAGAACTGGTTCGGGCACATACCTATAGTACGGTACTTCCGAGTCC
This sequence comes from Polymixis lichenea, assembly GCA_949091785.1. NCBI lineage: Eukaryota > Metazoa > Arthropoda > Insecta > Lepidoptera > Noctuidae > Polymixis > Polymixis lichenea. Next base: position 19,347,995 of record OX420948.1, on the reverse strand, counting down.
ACAAGACTGTATTTCAGAGCAAGTTGCTGGTGGATAATCCTGGCTACAAGGTTGTGCCAATGCAAGTAGTCTCCGTTAGCCAGACTAGAACAGCCAGAAATAATGTGTCGGATTGATTCCCCCGGACGGTGGCATGCCCGACAGATGTCAACCGTTCCATCCCTCACAATATATTTCCGGTAGTTGTTCGTCAGCATAACTTCGTCCATAATTGCAAAGACAAAACCTTCGGTTTCTCCAAAGAGATCACCGAATCGTAACCAGGATACGGACAATCGTAACCAGGATACGGACTTATTATTATTATTATTATTGTGATATGACATTTCTTAGTATAATCGTCCTATAATATTCCCACTGCTGGGCCTCCTCTATGTGGAAGGGACTGGGCCATAATCCACCACGCGGGCCCAGTGCGGTGTTGAAATGTCCTCGAATTTTTCGTTCTTGGACATGCCGATTTCTTCACAATTTTTTCTTTCACCGTTTTGAGAGCTGTCGTTTGAAATAATTTATACAAAGTAAATGTTACCTTTCTCAAGAATAAGGTATGAAATACAAAACGATTTTTCCTAATCCAACTGGTATTTCCAGAAATTATTACCCCATACAGATATACAAACAAATGTTACCTCTTTATAATATTCGTATAGATAAATTTATTTAGTACCATTTTCACCAATGAAACTAAACGTGATCAGTACATCTAAACTGCGTTCAAGAGCTGTCAGTGTTGACACTCACAGCTTCTGAACACGGTTAAAATGTGCTAGTCCTGTTCAGTTTAATTGGCAAAATCCGCGCATAGGCGCTTACGAGACGTCAGAAGATAGGTGCACGATTCCAATTGATCGTTTATGGACCCCATGGTAAACTATAATCACAGGCTGTTCCTACCTATTCGTTGCGATATGACAGAAGAATAATATCTCATGTGAGTTAACCTCAATTCGAATGAACGACATTCAGGAGTGTATTCCGAACAGTCGTAAAATTCACATTCATTTTAATTTTAAGTACACATACGATTTTACTGTTCATCATTTATTTATTGATATTAACGTCTGTCCTTTGAAATACGGCTATATTTTTTATTAAGTGACATAAAACTAGTTTTAATATTTTGTGAGAATGAAAGAAATACGCTTATGGTTTATAGGTTTAAACACATACGTTCATACTAGCCACTCTTCTTAAGAGCATTCATTCCACGCGGGTTGGCAACAACGCAATTTATAGTAGTTTTTCGAGATTAATTCATTAAATATAAACAAAAGTACAATTTTTTTTCAGCCAAGCACTAGGTCGTTGTTATTTATAATTATTTTTAACATTTACTCTTTAATAAAAACATTTAATCGTACTAAGTAATGCAAATAGAAAATAATTGACGATAAGTCGATTTTTATAAGTAGATACCAAAATAACTGTAAAAAATAGCATACAAACTTGAAAATACCAACGATCTAGAGCATGGCTGAAATAAATGTTTACTTTTGTTTGTATCTCATGAAATAATCACGAAAAACTACTATAAATGCATTGTTGCCAGTCCGCGTGGAATGAATGCTCTTAAACACAAAGCTATCTATGCTCTATTCAAATAAATAAAATTAAAGTGTATGTAATATACTCTGTACTATAATAACAGTTTTTTTTCTAATGCATACGAAAGTATAAACCTACGGTATTTACGGAAAAAAAAACATTATAAAATATTCATCTGTCTGTTTGTTTGGTTTAATCGGAGAATAAGCTACTTTTTGTCGTGGTAGCACGTCCCCGTGGGATAATTTTCGACATTCACGTGGATAAAGCCGTGGGCACAGCTAGTTTAAAAAAAACTAAGATTAACTATTCTATGTACCCACAGATAATTTATTTTGTGGCTGATCCTTTCATATAAAATTAACACTCGAGCGACCGTTAATCCACATCACCTAAAAGCCTCCAACTCAAAACGCAGACCCATTATCTTTAAATAAACTTACCAATTAATATCAAAAAGCTCTTCAATGTCCCAGATAATAATTAGTGAATGCGAGAAAATAAAACAGAATTAGAATAAAGTCGTGTCCCAAGCAAGAAAGAAAGAATATCATATGTTTGATTAAATTATTCATTACTAGTTGATACCCGCGACTTCGTCTGCCATTCAGAATGTAAAGTAGTAATTACTTAGGTTATGGTCTATCTGTGTGCCAAATTTTATCCAAATCTGTTCAGCGGTTTTACCGTGAAAGCGTTACAAAAAGACTTACTCTCGCATTTATACTATTAGTTTTAATTGATGATTTAATCATTTTGGTCGTCATCGATCGTCGCGCATTCCATCATTTGTCTCTGGTTTGTTCCGAAAACTAAAAACCACCTATGCTAACCCCGGCCGATTAAATCAAACTATTATTTTTATTAATCGTCCTGATATTTTTTATGGACAATGTTCTGAAATTTGTGGGGCTAATCATAGATTTATCCTGCCAGGGGTGCGGGTTAGTCGAAAGAGATACCGCAGCCCCTGGCACACAGGCAACTGAGGGAACACGGGTGGGTTTTAGTCAGTAAAAGTCTGACACGCCCTCCCGCTCCACCCAGAGCGGGAGAAGTTATTTGATGATTTCCCACCCAAAAAAAAAATCATAGATTCATACCTATTGTAATTGAAAGAATTTGTCGGCACGGCAGCGTGTCGATCGCTTATTTAAGGACAACAAGACCGTGATCTAACCAACACCATAGTCACGTTCATTTTGTTCGTCTAACCCGAACGCGTGGTCACGCCGACAGATTGCACCTTCCTGTTTTCCGAACAAAAGGGTGACATATGAACGCGACGATCACGTATTCATGCGAACGTTCATTTAGGTTAGAACGCAGGTCACCTAGGTTAGACACACTAACATTCATAGTAACCTCGTTTGTGGGTAAGACACATTAAGATAATTATTGTACTCATCTAAATTTTGAAAATGTCAACGAGGCTCTCGCCACAAAGTGTCTACTCTTGTTTAAGTTTTCATCATAAAGGACTTTTCTGGCCCCTTTTTAATTAAGGGCCCTCTCGCGATGACCTTTGAGATGTAAAGGTGGACCCTAATCCGTGGTTAATGCCTGCACACGTCTGAAAATATTTGGGACTCTTTTATGAATAAAGTTAGGATTGTTTTTGTGTACCTCTGTGACTGCTCCGCTGATCTACTGGTCGTTAGCGCTACTGTTGACCATGGGTCCTGGGTTTATTGTTTTTTCGGGGTTGGGAAATCATCAAATAACTTCTCCCGCTCTGGGTGGAGCAGGAGGGCGTGTCAGACTTTTACTGACTAAAACCCACCCGTGTTCCCTCAGTGGGTGCGATGGTACGAGTATCTCTTTCGAACAACCCGCACCCCTGGCAGGCATCGGCTCTTGCGGGCCTCATCAGTTGGTGCTGACATCTCTTTGAGGCGCGCGTGGAACACAACGCGCAGTCGACCCGGGCTTGGTCCTTACCGGACAGCGAGCTACCCATTATGACTCGCCGTCCGCAAGCCCGCACTATACCCGTAATTTCAGCCGTAACTACGGACTTAGTACTTAGAGAGTAGACCCCCAGGGCCGGACGCGAGAGATCGCCGCCGCCAATCGCTTTCACAAGGACACGGCGGTGCTCCATCGTGTCCTCAGGGTGAAATAGGTACAAACAAGCTATTAAATAAATTTTGACGTAGTATTGCACTTTTCCATGAAACAGCAGATTATTTTTGTTGATATCATCATCATCATCTGCCTAGCCTTTTCCCAACTATGTTAGGGTTAGCTTCCAGTCTAACCGGATGCAGCTGAATACCAGTATTTTACATGGAATGACTGCCTATCTGACCTCCACAACCCAGTTACTGGGTAACACGATACGCCTTGGTAAGACTAGTTATCAGACTTTCGGGCTTCTGACGACCCGTAACGACTGTCAAAGATCAACAAATGACAACCGGGACCAACGGCTTAACGTGCTTTCCGGACCACGGAGGGGTCTTTGTATGTAAAGATGGTCACCCATCTAAGGACCAACCGCGGCAAGCGTAGCTTAACCTGATCCATCGACCCGTGCGCTTGTTATTTTACTTAGCCACATCCCCACAGTATTATTTTTGATAACCGACGAATAATTTCTACGTCTGTTCCACTAATTTAATCTGACACTGACACCTGCCAAATGCGATTCAGTAATTTGTTGGTAACTCAGATCCTGTTAATTTGTTTTTGACACAATGCCTGTGGCAGAACAGGTTAGAATTTTAGTTTAGTTCATGTTGTTGTTCATAAAATAGGTAACTACATAATACAGTTTCGGTCTTCGGTTATTAATTTATGCATTAAACATTGGTGTTTACACTGGGCTAACATTTTAGATGGTTACGTGAATTATCAATTTCGTTTTAGGTTACTAATAATGAAAGTTATAAATTTTAGCCTTAATTTTATAGCATGGTCACACGGTAATTGGAAATAGCAGCCATGATAGATGGTGAACAGTGGTGGCTGAGACTGGCGTTACACTTTCTGTAAATTATTTCATCACCACAGCTCCTGAAACGGTGAAGGAGTACATCGTGAGTGAACCGCCGTTTCCTAGAACCAAACATTCGAAGATTTGTGACATGTAGGGTAACCTGGTCTAGGAGTACGCACTTAAGGTTTAAAAAATTATAAAAAAATAAAAACTAAGCTTAATTAAACATATTTCAGAAGGTAACATAAAAAACAAGTCTTCTGCGGGGGTTTACGTAGATTCAGTACATGCTAGGCATCTCCAAACCTTTTCTTTGGGCATTTCCTTTGGCTCTTTTAAAGGTTGTTTGGCCGTTTTAGGAAGAGATTTTGAATCTGGTTTTGGAACACTAAGAAGAAGAAAAAAACACTAAGAACTTTAAAACTACTCTTATAAAGTACATAACTGCGTAGTTATACACACTCTAGCCAAATCGTAAACGAGCGGAATTCAACGCCATCGGCGTTGATCGGAATTACGCTCGCTGCATGCATTAGGCATCGCCTTTGAAAACTCCACAGTTTACTTCGTTTTCGAAAAATAATTGTATTCTTGTGGAGCTTAGGTGCTCATCGTAAACAACTTAACGGCTTCTGGTGTCAACCTCACGGCTTCTGGTGTTGCATACTCTTATCGGATGCGTACTCCTAGACCAGGTTATCCTATAACCCGCACTGGTTCCATGTGGTAGAATACAGATCACTCTCTTTCGAAGAGAGCCTGTGTCCCAGCATTGGGAACATTTTAGGCCGATTATGTGTGTTACGTAAATGGAAACACTTACGGAATATTAAAGTTCTATAAATTATAACGTTATTTGGCTCGTCTTGAGTAAGTTAATAGTTGCTACAATTTTGTTAGTGGGGGTTTTTGGGTGACGTCTATGAGTGTGGCAGTCGGTCTCAAGGTAACAGTGTAAGTAGTCACCTACACTGTTATCTTGAGTTCCTGCCTATTAAAACCCACGTAAGTACCTAATAATAAATAGTAAATAAATTAATTCCTATTTTTAAATGTCACTTTTCACTTTCACTCAGCTTAATATATTACAACGTCAGACAACTTACATAACGATCACGGCAGCAACAATTTGACGTCATTCTTTTGAAAGTCTCCCAGACTCTCGACCATGGCTTTGCAACTTATTTTCATTTTTCAAATACCAAAATGTGTCATGAATAATAAAAAACACCTACAAAAAAAAACTTCCGCGAGGCAGCCCTAACCGCTAAACCGACGCGGTATGATTGATGGCTGTTTACGACGCGCCCGACCGCTCCATCTGTACTAGGGATGTCACACTGTCGCGCTTGCTTTTAAATTTCCATAAACGAGCGAAATTATATAGTGGGAGTCATAAATTGTTCTGATCAGCGTTAAAGGTGTGGTGTCAGCGCTTTGTTTTGAGTAGTTAAGTTGATTTACGTCAAATGAAACTTGACAGGTGATAACGGGTAGCCGCACCCTGTCAGCAAATATTTTTCGTTTGATTTCTGTTGGTTTTGTTCTGCCACTTCTAAGTTTGATTATAATTTGAGTTAGCAACAAATAATTTAACGGTCTCGTAAAATACTTAAGCCAGAAAAGAGCTCTTATTATTTTTATTTTTTTTATACCGATCTTAGAATAAATAAAATACGGTTAAAACCACACGTAATGACAAGAAATTATGCCTATTTCATCATTTCCAACTATTAAAAAAAATCCCTCGAAGATTCCATAAATCCTAAAGTAAAAAGCACCTTGAATCTATGGAACACATGTGTAGGGTGTGTTTGTGTGTGTGAGTGGTCAATACCTTTTTCCTTATGGGATGAGTTTGGCCCCCATCCCTGCTAAGTAAGCCATCGCTCAGCTGACTGTTACATCCACGGAGGTTACATGTGACGTGGGACGAAAAGCCGTTAATACTCTATAATTCTTCCAGATATCTTGGTTTAGAGGAATAAAACATGGCCGTACATAATACGACAGATAGTTGTAGATAGAATACTCTATATTAAGTACACCATGTAAATTATGGACACCTTTAAACTTAGTTGTATGTAGGGCGACACAATGGACGGACTTATCACTAAAAGCGATGTTTTAAAGACAACCTTTGGATGAATTAAAAGGAGTAGGAGCCACAATAGTGCAGGTAGTTTGTGTATACCATCAAAGATATATAGTTTTCACTGAATGGGCAGACTTATCACTGAAAGCGATATTTTAAACACAACCACTGGGCGGATTAAAAGAGAAAAGAGAGATGATAGTGCTGGTAGTTTGGGAGTACCATTAAGGATTAAATACTTACCTACTCTTGTCTATATTAAGATACAGCAAAGAGACCAGAATAACTATGCTTAGTTTTGTTTTGATTTGATTTGAGAGCCGACGATAACTAGTTTAATACATTCATAAGTGACCTGCATCTTAATTGCGTAAAATACTATCTGATATTGGCTATCCATTCATTAATAATATATTTTCGAAAAAAATATCTGCTCAACAATGTAAATAACGCGATGAAAGTTGTTGAACTGTCAAAATAAAAGCCATTCCTACTGTAAGTGAGTTATGCACCAAGAGGTGATAGGTACCATAATCAAAAGCTGGTAATGTTCTTTGTTTACCCCTCTAATGTAATGTAATTTCAGATAGTAAATCCTGTTTAATTTCATGTGAACTTAACCTATAATGAGTATACGACTAAACGCCGACAGACACTACGCCGACAGACTGAGCCCCTACAAGATTTTACTTCGACGTGACACTTCGCCGATAGGACACTTTGCCGACAGGACTATTCGCCGACAAGGCTCATCCTTGCACTATTACTAAAAAGTCAAGTAACTGCCACTAACATGGAAGTAGCGCTTGCCGGCCGCTGCCGCGGCACCGCTCGCTTAGCTCGCTCTGCTCACGCGCGGTTGACCTAACCTAACCTATTATCTACCTGATGAGCCCTATCGGCGAAGAGTCCTGTCGGCGAAGTGTCCTGTCGCCGAAGAGTCCCATCGAAGTAAAGTCTTGTCGGTGTTAAGTCTGTCGGCGTAGTGTCTGTCGGCGTTTAGTCGTACACTGCCCAATAATATCGAGCCTGAACGGTCAAAGGTGAAATGGCAATAATCACGTTTATAGGAAAGAGTGATGTTTGTAATTAGCATACAGAAGATGCTGCCATATTGAGGTTATCCCTAAGTTCAAATTGTTATATCCGCAGCGCTGGAAAAGAGTAGCATATTCTATTCCGGACCGAAATTCAAGCAAATAAATGTAGACGTTCCACACTGCACCTCCATCTAATCTTATATGATAATAAAACCTGACATTTACGTTATCACCTACCGTTCTAAGCTCCAAACATTCATAAAAAGAAATTAAAATAAAGAGGAAAAAAGGAACCTACTAAATTAGCAACCACGTTCCAACCTTAATAATCCCCAGGAAGACAAAACTAATCTACAATCCCCTTCGTTCGAACAATAAAAGGGCAATTTCTTCAAAATTTAATAGAAACCCAACACCCGCAGACCTCTTGAAATATTCGAAAAGAAAATGTAAGAAATCTCATCAAAATCTGGGGCCACCGCGTCTAACAACAAAAGAGGAGGAAGCAGGCGATTTTTTTTTAATACTTATAAAACTCGTAACAATTGAAACAAAAGTAAATTATGGGTACCCGCCTGGTCCGGGGAATTATGAAAAATGGTTGGTCTCCTTATTATTTTATTATACATGGTGACGGGAACAGCTAACTCGATTTCGTTCGAAGATTTTTTTTTCCCAATTTTATTTTTTTAGATTCCCTTTTTTACCCAGATTTATTTTCTGCATTTGATGGATCGTTTGCGGGGCGAGTTTTAACTATTTTTGGTAGGTTTTTGTTTTGAATGTTGATAAACGGCGTGACAGAACAAGCTGGTTTATTTTGTGTTAAAATAACGTTGAATTATTTGTCATTCGGTGTTTTGATGGACCGCATTTAAATAAGTAAAAGAATTGGTCTGCTTTTTTTTTTCGCCGAAATTATTTATTTGCCGCAATTAATTGCCAGACATTGATCTGCTTAGTGACTTTCTAAAAAAAGTCCATACTTTTTCTAATGAGTCCTGGTAACCCAAAATAACCGGCTTGTGTCTAAAACATTTATGGAAATATCCACATTATTATTTCTATATCAACTAGAATCAATCTGCCCTTTACCCAACTATATCGATGTTGGCTTTCAGTCTTACCGTATGCAATATTTTACATAGAACGACTGCCTATGCACAACCCGGTTCCTGGGTAAGACAATACTCTTGGTACGACTGGTTCCCAGACTTTTGGGCTTCTCACGTAGAACAGCCGCGACCTACGGCTTAATGTGTTTTCCGAGGCATGGAGGGGTCTCGATATACAACGTGTCGTTTTGCATCCTCGTCAAATTCAAGGAGGTAACTATGCTAATGATTCTCGACACGAATCAATAATAAAATAAGTAGGTATTTCTTTTTGTTTTTTTTTTTTTTTTATTTTAAAACGCGGCCCGTTTGATACCGCACTGTAACTGGGTAACCTGGGTTCAAACAGTCTTCGTCGCACAAACCAGTCCTCGAATTACTTTTTGCGATTTTTTATTTTACGGGTATGAAAATAAAAAATCTACTTATTTTATTATTGATTCGTGTCGAGAATCATTAGCATAGTTACCTCCTTGAATTTGACGAGGATGCAAAACGACACGTTGTATAATGTATTAATGGATCGTATGTTAATTTTATTTAGCTATAAGTCCCTCATCTCTACAGTAACTAGACGAGCGGATATTACCAGAAAATTTTCACTTCATACAAAATATCAACCCAATACTGCCTCCCATTTCTAACACCCCACTGAACGAATAAATATCATGCATGTTTACGATGCTTCATACATGAGAAAAATACAACCCAGATACGATCACGCGTTTATAGGGCAAAAGGGTACAAGGTCGCCTTTCATAAGGACAGGGCACACAACAAACGAAAAGCAAACATAAGATGAAAGTGTTGAATGACGGGCATTCATTAAATTCTGTGTCATTTTGGGCCATGGCAGGACAGCGGTGAGGAATTTAAAAGGTACTATGTTTGTTTAGGGTAAAATTTGGTAGAAGGGTTTCCCTTTTCCGGTTATATTATGTGCAATACAGTATTATGTTGTGTTTGGAATCTCTTTTTGATGCAGGTATCTTATTTCCTGTGTCTATTATGTTCGTTGTCTTAAAGGTGCTCTTACACGGGCAATTTTTTGAGCAATTATTTCTCGGCTACACTAATGGATTAATCTGGATGAATTAAGTGGAGCAATCTGGAGCAACAACAACAAATGGCGGATATGTTTCGGGATTATTGCTTTTGGTTGCTCCATATATTTCACGAGTTCCCGAATATCAGCAATTCAGCTATTTTAGTTGCTCCATCCTGGTCAATTTTCGTCAACTATGACGTCACGACTACATCCAGCAATTTAGGGCAATGGCAACATGTAGCAACCTGTTGCCAGAGATACAGCCACACAATATAATGCAATATGGAGCAACTTAAAAAACTAGGCAATACGAGGGGTATTGCCTCCGCCGCCTCCGCCACCGGCTGGTTCCTCTCGCAAAAACGAGACGTAGTTATACGTAGAAACGAGATAGAAAGAACATTTCGATTGGAAATTGGGCAACTCATAAAATATATGGAGCAATCAGAAGCAATATTCCCGAAACATATCCGCAATTAATTGTTGTTGCTCCAGATTGCTCCACTTAATTGATCCAGATTGATCCATTAGTGTTCCGAGCAATAATTGCTCAAAAAATTGCTCGTGTTAGAGCACCTTTCCGCTACATGCTGACGATAACACTATCATTCTACACCAAATTAGACAGGTAATTCCGTAATAAACTATCACTAGGAATCGCAGTTCACGCATCGCAACGCGTAGGGATTCGCGCAGTTACAATGGGGTTCGCTTTCATTTTGACAGTTTCACAACATTCACGGCGTTATGTTGCTAAGCAGACATTTTTTTCGAACATGTGAAAGAATAGATGGATTCAGATTCTGATTAATATTGTGTAACGCAATAAGGGTTTTTTTTTTGAGGATGGGAAACTTCTCCCGCTCTGGGTGGAGCAGGAGGGCGTGTCAGACTTTTACTGACTAAAACTCACCCGGGTTCCTTCAGTTGCCTGAGTGCCAAGGGCCACGGTATCTATTTCGAACAACCCGCACCCCTGGCAGCCGCAATTAGGGGGCTGGTGATATTTACTAAGCACTAAATCCTAGCGACACTCGATAGAGCAATGGTAGCCCAGCGGTATCGCCCACGCCTAACGAGTTGTAAGGTCGTGAGTCCAAATCCAGACAAGTACTATGCTTTATGTATTTAATTTCATCTCCGCTGCTCTAAAAACTGTGAAGGAAAACATCGTGACGAAACCTGTCTTAAAACTAAAAAAAAAATTAAGATATGTGACATTTACCAACCCCCACTGGGCCCGCGAGGTGTGTTGTGGCTCACTCCATCTCTCAGAGAGGAGGCCTGTGTCCCAGCGCTGGGAACAATATAGGCTAATTATCATGAAATCCTAGCGATATTCAGTAACCATTTTTTTACCTTTGAATATTTTTTATTTATCATGACTATAAATTAAATGAATAACTAACTATACAATTAATACAAAAACAAAAGGACACTTAGGCGTCGAAGTATTCGTCCGCATCGCTGTCATCAGGAAACGTGCCCAGAAGACTGGCAGCATTACCACGTTGAATGGCAATGCTTATTCTTTGGCCAAAGAACGACCCAGGCGTCTGGTCACGTGAAGTGTCGACCAGTCGGCGAGAATTTTCTCGTGCACTCGCGCTTCATGACCCGAGCGCTTCGCCCCAAACAGCTTAAAGCTGTAGTTGCCCATAAGGTTACAGTATTTGCGCCGCTTGAGGGTCTCAGCAGCTCACTTTTCATTTAAATGATCATCTAATAATTCACCACTGATTTATCCATATTATGTGATCGTAAATTAGGTACCCTAAAATTCTCCTACAATTTATTGAATGCGTACCTACCAATGACCGGAGTTTGGGGTAACAGTAACAATACAATCACCAAAACAAATAAAATTCAAGTTAACACTTTTCGATTTCCATATGAAAACTCAACTCAACATATAAAATCCAAAGTTACAAACCTGATTCCATAAACAATCAACATTTTCAATAAAAAAATTACCACAAAAGAGTTTCAATCAACTTTGATTTAAACGAAAATGGTTTCTTTATCCGTCGTGCAATTTTAATCAAGCGGCCACCTGGTTACCACAGAATAGATAGAAGTACAGAAGGCCAGCTCACAACAACGAACGAAAAGACGACGTTTTTACCCGAAGCGAAGGGTTATGTTTTTCGCGCAAATCTTGTTTATACATTTCTATAATATTTCGTATCTTCCATTTGGCCGAATTGATTATAACAATTAAGGTATCGTTAGATTCGGCTCAATAACCCAAGTGTTCTTAGAGGGTGGTTTTATTGTCTATGTAATACGTATCACTTTGCGTACATAAATATTTACTTTGTAAAGTACAATATTATTTTATTTACTGTGAATGTCAGGACTATGACCCACGTCGATGATATTATTTTGACCAAAATTATGTCTGGACTTTAAAAGAGACTGTGACCTCTGAGTTTGTTTCGGAGTTTCTTCTCAGAGTAGTCAAATAGGAATCGCCGACCTCATCTAGTTTTTAAAATGTGAACGACGTGTAAGAATTTGTGCAAACCTACCTACAGAAATAAAGTTATTTATCGTTTACTCTCTAAATCCGTCCACGAAGATACGGGTCCGTCCGAAAGTAGTACGATACTTCAGAGTGAACCCTACTCCCGATTAATTAACGTTTCCAGACGGATAAAACACATCGGGAGTAAGGACTAGTTTTAAATCCTCTTGGCATTCATTCTTAGTTCGGGCTCAAAATAAATCTTATGACCGTAGGGTGATAAGGAGTAGGAAACACCAAAACTCAGTTACTGGATAGATGCGTTTCTGTGTGCGTGCGTTTCGCTCGATATATCAGATTTCGATTTGTTAGTGGAAGAGTGAGTGACAATACTGTCAGAATGTAGGAATATTTGTGAAAAGAATGTATATGTTTAAGTGCATATGTGTTTGTATATGTATTTTACCAACGCACCTACATTTTTACGTACGTAGCTTTTACTTTTCTTTATTTTTTAATTTGAGTGTACCATAGGTACATCTCTGCCTAAACCTTTGGAGATTACAGGCGTTATGTTGTGTTTAATTCGCTTCGGCCGTTCTACTTAATATAAATAAATTAATATATGGGATCGACCTTCTGTGTCTACCTATTTTGTGTGGTTCCCTGACTACCCACAGCATTTTAATAACAATTAATAATGACGAGTTTAATTCAGCTTAGAGATTTCGATCCAATCCATTTCGGAAGTTTTAGCTTTGTGTTTCATTAATTCGGCGAAGTTTGAAAAGACCCTCGTGTTTCAGGAGCTGTGGAACAATACAAGATGCATTTTCCACTGTTTGGAGGTTCTATTAAGGAGTTTGGTGCACAGATTAAGATTGTATTTATGCTCAGTTGTTAGAGGAGGATCAATGATTAATTAATTTTGTTAGCAGAATGTCTTTCATCTTTTTACTAAATCCTTTGATATCTGATACATAATAATTAGAGCCCTTTAGACTGGTTACGTGACCATTGCAAAGCTATCATAAGGCAACTTAAAAAAAAGGCTGGTGGAGGGGGTACGCCCGTCGGGGCCATTGTTCCTTATGCTTTTCCTTCAACTGCCAATGTAAAGTCGTTTACTCTATTTTATAAATGCTCAAACTTTATTTTAGCACCCTCGAAAACCATGAAAACGACACAAATAATGAAAATTTGAAATGTTTCACTGCCGCCATCTTGAATTTTCGTTTTGACCTCGCTAATGGCTTCAATACCTTCGAAAATTATGGATACTATCTCATTATCTTTGTATTTCTATTATTTATTGTAAAATAGTTACATGGAGGCGAAATAACGCGTTTTTCGTTTCGTGATGATTTCTACAACTTCACTCCTACCGCAAGCTGTGTTACAGAACTTCGTTTCAAAAAAACGCCTGGTAAAACTGTACAAACTAAGCGTAAACCCTGAACTACTAGTAACTACTCGCAAACAACAACTCGTAGGTATTACCTACTAAGTACAAACCCTGAAAATATTTAGCTAGCTTTTCACAAACACTGATATTTCTTATCGAAAATCAATTTCTTCACAGTTATCAGCATTTTTTTCTGAAAAACTACGAAAGTTATATAGATATTGTAAAAGTAAGAAAATAAACCTCGTTCATGTACTTAATAGCTATCGCGTGGGGTCCTGAATTGGCTCTTAGCATTTGCCCAAGGCGATAAAGCACTCACGAGTTTGTACATACTATTTTTCTATTGAAATGAAAAATATTGGAGAGAGATCATTATATTGTATTTAAGTAGCTTCCGCCTTTGTTCTCACATAAAATATATCATATGGCACATAGCAATACTATAGCTTACCAGTAGTACACGAATTTTCGGACTCGGGCCAGCTGGGTAATTGCGTAAAACACTAACAGCAGGAATGCGCACAGCATAATGCTGAGTGATGACCGTTTTGCGTTGATGTGACGCATATTTTCCACCAACTTGTCCTTTTTTTGCGTTTGTGTTGTTTCTCTGCGCCATGTTTACCGCAAGTAAATGTATTTTCTTAGTTTTATTTTTTTTTATTGTCATAATTAAAGTTTATATATTGCGCTATTTACGATGTTAAGCAGACATTTTTTTTTTATATACGAAGCAATGGATTAGCAGTTTCCTTCAAAATGGTTTAAATTGTGATTGTGTGTTAAGCCATACCCTAACATACAAACTCACATACTTTATCTCTGTATAATATTAAGTATATAGATTTCAATGTTGATTCCCAGAATAAGTAATTTGACTAAAAGTTAACGATGTTCAAATTACTTCAAATGTCGAAGACTTTGTTACGAGGAACTTTTTAACCGACTTCAAAAAGAAGGAGGTTATCAATTCGAGTGTTTACATATATATTTTTTCATTTTTTTATGTATGTTCGGGCATAACTCCGTCATATATAGACGGATTTGCAAAATTCTTTTTTTGTTCGAAAGGAGTTTAATTCGAGATGGTCTCATAAACATTTCATATAGTTCGGATGATGCGTTTCGGAGACAGACAACGGAACTCTTCAAAAAATGACAGCAAAAAAACCGCGATTGCTGCTATTGCATAAATATGCATTGTTTTGACCCCAAGGATGATGAAATTTCCAATTGTGTGGGTTGGTAGGTACCGTAACTAAAAAGTTAAAAATAAAAAACTTAAAAAAAGAACAACCGACTTCAAAAAGACACTACAAAGTGAAAAATTATTTAATTTCAGAAGGCGGTGACAAAAAATTTAATAAAATAGATATCCAAAGTCACCGACTTCCGAAATTAAAGTTATTTTTCACTTTGTAGTGTTTTTTGGAAGTCGGTTGTTCTTTTTTTTAAGTTTTTTATTTGTTTAGATCATCATCATAATTACCTATCAATCCCGGCTAATGAGACAATTCATTTTAAGAAAATTAATTGTGTCTCATTAGCCAGGATTAACAGGATCATCTAAAATCCGATTTCATCCAATGCTGGTTATAGGCCACTTTTTCTTGTTCAGCCTCATCCCGTTGTTCAAATAACTAATCTATAACATATTTTTCGATACTAGTGATGCCCAGTGGTCGAAATTCGACCGTAAATTATTTATTTTTAAGTTTTAACGTTATTATCATTATAAAAATATTAGCTGTCTGTACTCCTTCTCCATATAAATTTTAACTGTGGCAAATTTCATCATCCTTTAGCTGCGCAATTTTCGTAAAAAGGGATACAAAGTTTTGCTTCACGAATTAATATATAACGTCTACTCAATGTATCACAGTCCACAACTAGAAATAGACCTCTCTCAGGCTGCGCGACAATCTGGCCTCCACCTTACGTATCCAATCTGTCTCAGCTACTTTTTTAAGGTCGTCCGTCCATCCAGCTGGGTGATCCCACACTACACAAGACCAATACGCGGTCTCTACTCCAGGCCACCCAAATAACGTTATAAATCGTAATGTAGTGTACTTTTTACTATATTAACTTTACCATCTGACTGAATTATTTTTGGAACCTAGAAGAGGGCAATATTTTATTAAAGTACCCAAAGGTTATCTAGTTTGAGTGAAAGATGACATATAGGTGGACTATTTTCGTTTTAGGCACAACCCTTTACATAATCAAAAAAAATCAGGAAAATTAAACAACAGTCTATAATCGGCAATTGTGTGCGGCTATGGGCTATTGTTGATTTTCAAAAATATTTATGATAGAAACAACCTTTTGTGTTTTCGATCGTTTTTGTTTTGTTAATGCATAATAAACAATGTTTCTGTCTTTTTTATTTCTTTTCTTTGATTTCGACCAAAGAAAAAAATCAAAAGACAAAGTCATATAGACAAAGATCAACGGTAAATATAAACCAAAAAGCAGTTTCAGTATCGAAATATATTTCGATACTCCAAATGATAAACGTAAGATAAATAGACAGTAAGAGGGTAGTCTTTATCTTATGCCCAAGTAGAAGCTTGATGTATAGATTTGTACCCGATTCAGGAGTTCTCTCTGAAAATAAAAGCCTTCTCTTTTATCCCTACAAAGTTTAGCGGATCTCTAACACAGTACGGCTTATAACAGTAGCACAACTAGGACATGCCCTTGAAATGATATCTGTCTTGATTAAAGCATGCACTCTAAATCTATTTAGATATATTTTTAAATCATTGCCGTTATAAAGAGATAGAGAAAGGAGTTGCCTGATGTGCAAAGACATGCAGCTTGTCAAATATGTTTGTAATTTTCTTATTTGTTGTACCCAGAACTGCTGCAATTTCAGATAATTGGAAATTGTATCGAGACTAAAGCTGACGTTATAAAGAAACAACACAACATAAAGATTTAATTTACAATGTTTTTAATATACCATATATTGGCGTGTCATATGTAATTTTTTTTATTTGTTATGTTTTATAATGTTAATTCTTTACCATTGAAGAATCAAGTCCTTCTAACTGAACATACAGCTGTGCTACTGAGGAGTTTGTTACGCCATTTCTACCCAGCTAAAACACTAGATAGTGGTGAAATATATGTCTTTTAATTTTGATAAATAATTTTAAAAAACTTTTTTTGGCGATGTTGCAAAATGGACCTTCAATCTACATTGAAATAGCCCCGTATTATTTGTCAAAGCCTAACATTTATTTACGCAGTTTAATCACACTTACGCTACTGTTCACAATTTACTGTGACACAAGGCTGGAAATAATTCCCTTTCAATTACCCTGCTTACGTTTACGTCATCCTGCCTATCTGCCAATTGTAGCTTTTGCTCGAGATTTTCTTGTTTCGAGCCTTTTCTCTGATGTTGTAAGAGATATTTATCTCCGTAAGGCCCTTTTTACCTGACGAAGACGGGGAAACGTTGAGTATCATTGCTGGGTAGGTACGGCTTATAGTCAATTTAAAAAAAAAACGATCCTTTGATGAAAGAAGTAGTTTATCCCGCAAAATTGTTCGTCTAGTTTTAATTTTCGAGATTTTTCATACATTTTATTTTTTTATTTATTGATAAGGCACTTCAACGACTTATTCACTAAGACAAACACAAACAAAAATCACACACAGTTTTAGGAATTGTGAATTAGTCACTTACAGAAGTGCACAGCACTAGCAGAGTAATTAAAAGAATGTACAAGATATCGTTAGTTGGATTACATAACAGTTATAAAATAAAATAGAGGTTAAAAAAATGAGCAATGTTCACAACTAAGATCGGAATACAAAAAGTACTTAAAAATAAAAATAAAACAAGAAATATTCTGACAAACAAAGGAATGGAAGTTAATACAATTATTAGTAGTAGACGGCTCGTGTCATACAGACGACTCGAGTCTCAGAGCTGGTTAGAACTTTCGTTCGGAATTGTTGTAAAGTATACATCTTCTAAACAAATGAACACTATTGAAGTGTGTGTTTGCATTGACAAAATATCAGCTTTTTACAAAATGCATAAGAAAGTCTTATAAAAGTAAAATGTCCGTGCTAGACCGTTTTCACTATCAGTGGCAGATAGCTGATGTATTAAGGACTAACATATGGTACTTTTTTGTCCCGGTAGCGCGTCCCTTGAGATCATTTCCGACAACTACGCGGACGAATTCGAGGGCAGAACCTAGTAATTTTTATATTTTCTCTCTTGCACATCAAACAATTTTACATGGATTAGTTACGTTATTTTTGTTTTCTTTGTGATTGTTCACAATTAAAGGTTCATACAGGATATTTTTTAACCAGTCCGCAAACTGTAACCATGAATTCCGCATATCATTCTAGACCCCCATCGCAGAAATTTTTCGTCGGTAATACAAAAAAAGGTACAGTTTGCGCACTGGTCAAAAAATTACCCTGTATGCAGCAACGATGATCGAACAAATATTAAAGCTGGGCATTTCTCAAAGCATTTTCATTTCAGTGACTAGAGTTGACACAAACCCCCACAATTCACTAAATATCTCTTAAAATACGCATAGATCGTCTTTTACCGTCTATATAGCATAATCAGCCATAATGCTTCTACTGCTGACATACAGGCTCCCTCTCTGTGAGAGAGAGAGGGCCGTAATCCACAAGGCGTGCCCAGTGCTGGTTTATGGATGTCACATATTTTCTGATATTTTGGTTCTAGGACAGGATAGTTTCCTCACGATGTATCCGCCTTCACCGTTTTGAAGGCAGTGGCAATGAAATAATTTACAAAAAGTGAAGTGCGTGCCTGAGGTCAAACTTACGACCTACAACTCGTAAGTCACGCCACTGTGCCACCAAAAATCTCTTCTACTATGTGATTGACATAAACTGCTAAAAACAGGACATTTTAAAAATCAAGCTTAGTTAAGTAAGGGTTTGATTAAAAAAAGTTTATCCCGAAGCTAACACAAAACGTGTAAACAAAATCGAATCGTTAGTTATGATTTCAGCAAAAAATGGAATAGATTCAATAAAAAAACATGCATAATAATGAGAGATTCGTATTGAATTCGATACTGGTTGGAATGGCCGCCATATTGTGGGCCTCAGGGTTGCCAAGCAAAAAATTGTAGGCCAGAAATTATGGAAATATTGTTATCGATTTCTTTTTTGTTGGAAATCTCTTATTCAATAAGATTCGGGAACCTTTTGGTGGTTGGTTAAGAAATCATAGAATTTCGTTATAAAAACTAACTTAAAACAATATATTTTTTGAAGATGTGAGTTCTATGTTGAATTAATGTGATTATAGGTCTTGTTCAAAAAGTACTATATTTTCAAATTACAGCCAAAAAATTGCTGATACAACGCCAAAAATTCAGAGCTGTCTTGGGACATGTGGTTAGAACGAACAAAATAAAAAATAAAAATAAACCAACAACGACTGACAAAAATAAATACGCATACTAAAGCAAAAGTGGCGGGATCATTAAATGTTACACTTTTTTCCGTCTATCTCTCTTTCGCCAAGTGCAACTTTAACGTGTGTTTTTTGGAATTTGAATGTCGATCAAAAAACAATGATAATAACAATTTTGTCTGAAACAGCGATTGGACATCATAGTGATCGAACATAATGTTCCCACTGCTGGAGCACGGGCCACGTCTTTGTGAGAAAGCCATTCTGACTGTTAGTGTGTTAGACACTTATCTATCAGGACCTCAACACAACCTAAAAATTTCTTCAAACCTTTTTCATACTTTATGCTTAAGTGCTTTTGCTTTAAATAAAGTTCAAATTTCCATCTCAAACTCTAGCCCTCACAACCAAACGTTTGTTTTATCATCTGTGATATCAGCTTTCTTTAACAATACGTGCTTCTTGGAAGTCTTGGTTTTACTGAGATAAAATTTCGTTTGAGCTCATGGATCCGGTGAATTTAATACTTCAATCGCATTGCAAAGAAAATACGGAGCGTTTCTTAGAACACACAAAAAGCTCGTTTTCCTATGTAATAATTCGGTTATTCGAGTACGTTTTGAATATTACAAAAAAAAACACGACTTATAAAGGTACAAGCGTGTATCAGAGATTATTAGTCATAATTTAAGGGTGTGATACAGCACGGTTGAGTATATGGTGGAGGTCTGCCCTACCTGGGCGGAGCACCGCCGTGTCCTCGTTGTGGCGATCGGCAGCGGCAATGTCTCGAGTCCGGCCCTGGTCCAGGTCATAGTATGGAGCGAGAGTGCATGGGAAGCCGTCATGTCCTTCTGCGAAGCAGTAATGCTCACGAAGGAGGAGGCGGATGGCGTTAAGGAGATGCAATGCTTGCGCCCTCGTGCCCCTAGCTGCCGCAGGAGACGCCCTGGGAGTCGATAGTCTATAGCGGACTCCCAGGCCACCGTAAGCGCAGGTTTGCAAATGGCGAGCAATAGGTAGCTCGCCGTCCGGTAAGGACCAGGTCCGGGTCGACGGCGCGTTGTGTTCCACGCGCGCCTCAAAGAGATGTCAGAAATAACTGAAGGGGTCCATTAGAGCCGATGCTTGCAAGGGTCGCGGATTTCATCGAAATAGTTACCGTGGCCCCGGCACAGGCAACTGAAGGCACACGAGTGGGTTTTAGTCAGTAAAAGTCTCACACGTCCTCCCGCTCCGACCAGTGCGGGAGAAGTCATTTGATATAAAAAAGGGTATGATACAGGTCATCAAACAGAAAAACTTTCTCCATGAGACCAACATCGCATTGTAGCCTAAAAAAATCCCTCTGCTTGGAGACAGACCTCCTCTCTGTGAGAAGAAGTGGGCCGTAATCCACCACGCGGGCGTGACGCGCGGATTTTTTGAGAACGTACACAAAGTAAAGCAGCTGGCTACTGAAGATACGCCCACATTTTGTCGGCTATGTTTAAGTCCTATGTAATAGGGGGCGAGCCTATTGTTATCAGCCGGACACAAATCCAGACTCCTGGCTACTACTAAGAAATTCCAGACAGCCAAACCCTATAACACTTTGCCCGACCTGGGAATCGAACCGAGGACCTCATGCGCAGCAGTAGTTGCTTGCGAACGCTAAATCAACGAGGTCTCTTTTAATGTATTAACTATTTTTTATCTCGAGGAAGGTTGTTTAAATTCATTAATTTTTTTCTTTTTTTTAATCAAGAGAAAAGGGATTTGTCGCACATGCGATTATGCCGCCCTGGTTGGCTTAACAAAATCTTACTTATTTCTATTTAACAAAACCTTAGCGTAGCTAGTTTATAAAGTACTCTAGCTGCGTCAGAAAGTGGCGCAGCTAGAGCACTATTACAGTAACCTATCTCTCTAATCCTACAATCTAATTTATTTCTAAATTCCTCGTTGCGAACACACTCGATTAATATGTGATAAACATCATCTACGGAATTAATACAAAACTCACAATTATTAGTCGTCGTTAATTTCGCTATTAGCTATAAGAACTTATTACACGGAATGTGTCCGGAACGAAGTCTTAGCGCGATAACAGTATCACATCTATTCAACAGCTGATTATCTATCCACGGTGAGTTCAAGGGATGCGGTTGGATCGTTTTGCACCAGATTCCTTTCTCTTGTGATCTTTTACTGAAGTACTCCTTCCAAAGCAAATAGCAATCCTGTTTGATATTAGGTATAAAGTCAGTAAAGTAAGGACAAAAGCTAACAGGAATTCCATCACTTATGGCCTGCTTGGCTAGTAAATCAACAATATCGTTGCCTCTTATTCCGATATGTGATGGTATCCATTGAAGAACTACGTGTTTTCCATCAGATTGTAGTTTCAAAATAAGTTTCAGTATAGTGTAGGCTGTCAGTGTTCCTCGAAATGTCAAGGTACATCGAGCCAAGTGTTGGAGTGAACTTCTGGAGTCTGTGAGAATGACAATACTGTTATGATTTATTGATGCAACCTACGACAGAGCTTCTGCGATCGCAATCAGTTCCGCTTCCATTATACACACACTGGCCTTAATTCGAAGTTTCATTGAATTGTCTTCAGACTCGTAAAAGGCGGCCCCAATACCATCACCGTCCTTAGATCCGTCTGTAAATATTTTAAAATAAGTCGAGTATTCAGAAGTAATGTAATCAACAAATAATCTTTTTAAGCTAACAGGATGGTATTGAGTTTTTGGTCTGGTCATAAAATTGACGTCGCGTTTTATAAAAGTGTTGCTATCTATCATACTAACCCATGTACTCTGGGATAACATATCTAGTTTAGTAAATAAACTTTAAAGAAATGTACATAAACTGGATTGATTAAAACCACTCTAAAATAAAACAACACAACTTACTTAAAAAGCCACCGATACTATTATTTTGTACCTACATAATTTACATTATGATTTAAATACACGTAAAACAAACTGAATACAGAATCATTGTATGAATATATTTATTTTCAGGCCTATTAATCTTTTGTTGACATGTTGAAGAATCATTTAATCATATTTTCCTGTATTCTGATTTGTTTTTCAAGTTGTAATGGAATGCTCCAATACTGTTTAACGGAAGGGCCCGTAAATAAACAATGACAGCCGCTCGGCCGGATCTTCATGCTTAAACTACACTTGCAAAGGTCGGTCCGTAGATTGGAGACCATCGTTATCATTCCGAGACACCTCCGTACTAGAGATGCGCAAAATGTGTCAATAAAAAGAAATGAATGAAGTATATCTTTTCGCTAACTGAACTAGTCCACTCATTTACTTCAGTACTTCATTTAGTTCAGCAAATCAGAACGAGTCCTAATCCTATGCTAACGATAGTGATTGACAAGTTACGACAAATGATGCAGTTCACTAGTTCAGTTTTATACGTATGTCGATTTTTCATAATACTTACAAGCTTAGGACTGTCAACTTAGAAATATGAATTTAAGCATAACTCTTTTTATTAAGTAAGTAGTATGTTTTGTTTTCTTTTTTTACAGATAGTTAGAATTTTTTGCCTAGACTGGCGTATTTAAAATCAAATACCGAAAAGAAACACTGAACTAAGTGAAGTAGAGACACATTTGAATGACTACTGATTGAATGATAAGTTTATTTTGTAATATGAAGTAGTTAATTTCCTTCAATCGTTCGCGAACTACCCATGTCTACTCCGTACCTCGGAAAGCACGCTAAGCCGTTGGTCGCGGCTGTTATTTGTAGATCTTTGAGAATTGTTACGGGCAGCCAGCAAACTGAAAGCCTGACAACCAGTCTTGCCAAGAGGCATCGTATTATCCAGTAACTGGTTGTGAAGGTCAAATAGGCAGTCTCCTTGTAAAGAGTACCAGTATTTTACAAGGAGGCTGACTTGTTACCCAATAAATGGGTTGTGGAGGTCACCGTTGGTGCCGTTGGTCCCGGCTAGTCATTCGTTGATCTTTTACGGGTTGTCCGAAGTCCAGAAGTCTGAAAACTAGTCTTACCAAGGTCTATCGTATGTTTTACCCAGTAATTGGATTGTGGAGGTCTTATAGGCAGTCGCTCCATGAAAAGTACTGGTACCCAGCTGCATCTGGTTAAGCTAGAAGCCAGCTCCAATATAGTTACTAAAAGGCTCGGCAGAATGGAGTGTTGGTTTCATGGAAAAGATATTAAAAATGACCTACTAATAATGTAATTTCGCACTCATTTCCATTTTTATGCAGATCGACCAGAATTTAAAATTGTTTTACAGAAAAGCGTTGATGGTTTTCAAAGAAATCCCTGTTCGTATGCTGCTACTAAAAATGTGAAGGTGAAAGTTCTTGCTGTTTTAATGTTAGAAAAATAATTAGGTAAGTACCGCTCAAATTAAATTAACATTGGTAGACTCAAGTTTTGGAAGCTCCTTTTCTGGCGAAATGTTTTTTTACTGTTGAAAAAACAGTACAGGATGTACCTTGTCGTGTCTACCTATCCCTGACAAATAAAAGGGGTAGAAAATAGACTAGACAATTAAAATTTAATAAGAGAAATACAAGATAAATTATAAAAAAGGTACCTTTGCACTCTATTTATTGGTAATAATCGCAGTCCAATTCATTGACTTTCACTCCTGAAACACTTCTTGGAGTTGTAGTAACAGTCACAAAAGCTTGCTTAGGGATAGTTTCAGTAACTGTTGAAACACTTCTTGGAGTTGTAGTAGCAGTCACACAAGCTTGCTTAGGAATAGTTTCAGTAACTGTTCCATTCATGCCCGGGACGAAATACCGCGCACGAGCCAGCAGTATAAACGCGCCCTTCAGCTCGGTCTTACTTTTTTTTTCTTAGTTTTTCTCCTTTTTTTTCTCTGACCAGCTCTCGCTGCTTTTCTGTCCCTTTTCGTCGTTTTTTTCATGTCATCCGCCATCGATTTTCTCATCTGCCAGTCTAGTCGGCCAAGATGTATAAAACCTCCTTCATATAAACCGAGAGTGCGTTTAAGAATCTTATAATTATAATTTAGAATTTTGTTAATTAGTTGACAACGTAGTTCCATAGAAAAACCAAATTTAGGCTATCCAAAACGATATAAAATTATTTTTAGTAAGTACAATCTTAATGCAACCTTCCTTCAATAGACTGCATAGACAATTAAAAGAATAAGTAGACATCAGATTGACGTGTTTGACTTAAATGTCATAACAAGAATATTATTATGTAAAAATATAGAAAATTCTAATGTAAAATCAAGTAATTCTTTATAGACGAATCGTTTAAGACCGATTCGCAGAGTGTTAGCACAGAGAACAAAGAGAGAAATATAATAATGTAAGAAAGTCGTAAAAGGATAATAAAACAATGATGATGTGGATGAATGAAAAAGAAGCGTAAGTATAGTATCAGTAATAAACAGATACTATAACCTACATAACAATCAGACCATACATTAAAACTAGATCTGTATAATTTACTAATACCTCGGAGCAAAATTACAGACTAAATTAAAAATCAAGTCTAAGTCGAAACGTGAAAATTGTACTTATTATTAAAATTCATTTTGCAAAAGATACTTATCTTGTCTTCAAAACGATTTTTTAAGAGACCTTACTTGAGATAAAATGACAAAAATAATTAGACATTATGTACAGGTATATAAAGTAAAAAAGAGCTCACAGTGCATCAAAGAATTCGTCTGCACCGCTGTCAGCGGGAAAGTACCTAAAAGGCTGGCAGCGTTGCCACATTGGATGGTAATGCTGATTTGTTGACCTAAGAATAGGCCAACCCTTTGGTCACGTGAAGAGTCGATAAAATATTAATACATTAAAATAATACAGGGTAGTAAGACCATTATCGCCCAAACTTTACAGTTAGGGCGATAATGGTCTTACTACCCTGTAACCATTAATTCAGCACACTAGACCCCTAGCATACATTTTTTTAATGGGTTATCATAAAAAGTCACTTATTTCATGAAAAAGTGCAATTGTAACCTCCGCCGTCAAATTCTATGGAACGGCAAATTAGTTCTTTTGTAATCTACGTAAAGTTTCAAGATTTGCGTTGACGTCCCTGCCACCTTCTATACCAACAACCATACAAGTACATACATAAACACACGCCTTTTTATCACGTTGTTAATACAAAAGTAATTTTTGTAGAAATTGTAACAATATTTGATCCGTGCCACCCCTAATCCAGCATATTGCGGGCGCCATTTTAATTGAGAGAATCGTCGCATTCATGGCAAACGTGTTAGTCATGTCTCCATTCGATTTCCATCAGCTCTCGACCCTAGGGATCGCGACTGTTTGCTCGCATACAGTTTGCTTTTTATTCTATTTTTCTGTATTCTGCTAAAAAGGATCGGCTAGGTACCGGCTGGTAGCGTGGGAGTTGTAAGTGGGCGTTCTAAAATGGCTGGCGCTTTTAGAATGAATAGTTCGTTTATGTTGTAATTTTTGAAGATATTTTAATGTATTTTTACAATAGTAAGTGTGATAGTTTATTTTGGAAGATCTACTACCTTTTATGCTTTTCTTAAGAAGCCATAATTTCCATTATGGTCTCATTTTTATTTCAACATATTTATATTGTTTATGTCGTGTCATGGTTTTAGTAAATGGGCAAAATTTGAATATTGTTCGATATGTAATTTTATTTTCCTCTTTATTAGATATTAATCTTAAGTTTGAGAACAATTTTGCTATAATTTCTAAATTCTAGAGCCTTTAGCTTTATAATTATTACGAGTTATCACCGTTATTTCTGAGATTGTTGGTTAACCTGTAAGTAACGACTATGAAGCTATAACCTATAGTGCTCCATTACTATCACTACATAGATCAAAACAAAGTCGCTTCCCGCTGTCTGTCCCTATGTATGCTTAGATCTTTGAAACTACGAACGGATTTTGATGCAACTTTTTTTAGTAGATAGAATGATTTAAGAGAAAGGTTTATATGTATATAACATGCATAATATAGTAGAGAAACACTGACCATTTTAGAGGTTTCTAATGTGATGTCGTAATTAAACACTTTTTTTTTGAGCTTACATTGCAAACGCTGGCTGAACCCTACGAGATAGATCAAAATAATGTATTACAGTATTGTACATCTAAAAAAGGTCTATAAAAAAATGTGTTATGGTATATGTCTATCTCTTAGGGATAACCCACAATAACCATTTTTTATCCTTTTCTTTCTACGAGAAATAATGTCTTATTTACGAAGCGATTTTAAGTAATACAGCATTAATCTCTATCCAATTAAGTAACTTAAATAGATTGTGCATTTAATATAGATCAATATGGCCCTTTACATCATGTAATTTAAATGAATGTTTTCGAAGATATTACAGATTTAAAATGCCGGGACATAGCATTCGCTTCTTTTGTTTTTCTAAATTGCACCCGTGTGAAGCCAAGCCAAGTTTTAGGAAACCACTTTTCACTTTTCTTGAAATCTGTCTTCAAATTACCTTATTTCTATCGTCAAACTTCGTCGTCCTACGTAAAATTTTGATAATGTGAATCGATAAAAAGTCAAATAATACGTCATCGATGCGTGTTAGACCCCCGGGGGTCGCGCTACAAAGGTCTCGTTATCCACCCTTGAAGTACGCAATTACCATTACATCCAATATTAAACCTGTCATCAGTAATTTTACCTTCAAAAGAAACTAAAAATTAACCTCTTTGTGAAAGTAATTAATCACTGTCAAGGTTAACGCCCCCTCGTAGAATTTCATGACCTTTCACGCCTGAAATGTGAGGCATGAAAAGTCTGAAATATTCTCCCTTCGATTACGAAATAAATATTCATGATTGTTTCACAAAAAACGGATAGGTGTTAGTCGGACTCACTCACGAACACACGAACCGAATGATTTTGTTATATAAAAGCCATTATTAAGATCGAGCAAGAAACGGTAAAAAAAAGACACGTTTCTCGTAGGAGTACACCTTTTAACTCGTCTTCTTAGCGTGTCGATAGTACTTGAAATACAGTCAGCCCTGATTTTGGCTACACCCTGGCACTTTCAGGCAGCTTCCATCAATTCCTGTAACGTGCAGACAACAGGACACGCTAGACAAGATTGTTTCTGGGATAAACAACATATTTACACTTTTAATTTGGCTGTATTTTTATCATGTGTTGTTAAAGTGGAAAACACGCTCTGTGGAAATTTCAAGTGTCTACCACCTACGGTTCAAAAGATACAATCATGACAGACGAACAGCGGTGCCTAAGTAATAGAGTCCCATAGGCACTCTTTGGGTACAGAACCCTAAAAACAAGAACGTTTAATGCCCACCTGAATTTAGAAAGACCTAAGTAATTACTTCTTGTTGCCTACACAGAAATTTCAAGGATAAAAGCCTTAAAACTTTCCTAAAGTTTGCAAGACCTTGTACGGTAGGTACTTAAAAAAGATATTAAAAACTTTTGCTGGCTTTTGTGTTTTTTATTCGGTACTTTTCCGTCGCTGTCATTCATAAAACGTGATCGTTATCTCAATAATTAAGCGGGATATTACTCATCCATCACGTTTTCGGGAATATTAAAACATTTTGAATACTTATTCTTGGCGTGTCCGTATTATTATTATTAAAAGACTGTGATGTTCCACTGCATGGTAAAGACCGGGTCGTCAATTTGCCCATTGGTCGTCTGCCATGCGGCAAATGTGTCCAGCCCAATTCCATTTTATTTACCAAGTGACATCAGTTATCCTTGTCATGTCAACGGATGGTCGTACTCCTAACCCGGTCTGTTAGTCTGATACCCATAATACTCCGTTCCATAGCCCTTTGGCAAACCTCGTGCGTGGACCTCTGTTGTTTCTCTGTCAAAGAAGCAATCTAGATACAGTCAGCCCAGAATTTGGCTACGAGCTTGGCACTTTCAGTAGCGTTCATCAACTCCTGTAGCATGCAGGCGACAGGACTCGCTGTACAAAATATGAAGTGCCCCATTGTATGTGGGACACCACTGCCTATGAAGCCGGCTTTGTGCGTAGTTTCGAGTCATCGAAGGGTGTGAGACAGCACCTCATATACACTCTTAGGCGGAGTCGTCTGTGAATCTCCACCTCAGCAGGTTTTCTTGGTTCAGTTTGCAAACTGTATTTCTTTTACAAGTTACATATTCTCGGTTTGTGGCTGGCGCTTGTCGCATGGTTTGATCGATCAGGTTAAGCGAGGCATGCCGTGGTCAAATCTGTCACCCCCTACTTCTTAGGACCCGAGATGGCGGCGCGTAGTGTTCCACGCGCGCCTCTCTATGACGTAAGGGGGGAGTTTAACACCTCACTCCCCCCCTATCGCGAGGTGGCCTGCAGAGGCGGGCCGGCACTAGCCGGGGATCGCGGAAGTCACACTAGTTCCCGTGATCCCCGGTGCAAGTGAGAGACGGAACACCGGGGTGGTTTTAGTCAGTAAGAGTCTGACAGACCCCTCCGCCCTCCCCGGGGCGGAGGACATTCATGAGGATTTCCCCCTGTAACAAAAAACAAAAAAAAAGGCATGCCGTGGTTGGTCCGTAGATAGGGGGCCACCTTTACATACAAAGAACCCTCCGTGTGTCGGAAAGTACCTTGTGCCGTTGTTCCCGGCTGTGATTATTATATCTTAGACAGTTGTTACGGGTCGTCAGAAGCCCGGAAGCCTGACAACCAGTCTTAGGAAGTGGTATCGTATTACCCAATAATTGGGATGTGGAGGTCGTTGGTCGTTGTTCAGCTGAGTCCGGTTAGACTGGAAGCCGACCCCAACATAGACGGGAAAAGGCTAGGCAGATGCAGTTGATATTCTCTAGAAAATATATTTTTATTCTCTATTGATATCATAGTTACTATGGAGAAAGAAAACGTTTTTGCTACACACAGACCCTAAGTAAGGTTGCAACGATAAGCTTGAAGATCCATTTATAATCGAATCGAATGCTCATAAAACATCACGACTGTATTAACAGAAGGGTGAAGTGTACCGATAGTACACCCACATTTAGGGAGTTATGTTTAAGTCCCATGGGTGCGAGCCTATTGTCATCAACCGGGGACGAATCCGAGCATTCACCGAGAGATTCCAAAAACCCAATACCAATTTGCACATCTCGTGGATCGAACGATGGACCTCAGTTTCAGCAGTAGCGTTTGCGACCACTAGGCCAACGAGGTAGTCAATCAAATATGTTAATCAAAAAACCTTTAACTCTCCTAAAATATTAAAATGTACAAAATTTTCCAACACCTTTTTAAAATGAAATAGGAATTTAATCGTCCTATATACTCTCATAATTAAAAATAAAATTCACAAGCAAAAGTTAATTTCCCTGTGCAATTATCTGCTTCCAAATTGTGTCGAAAATTTTGCGGAACCAAGGGTGTATCGAAACGTTGCTAAGTACGTTATATAATTAAATGGCGAATGTACTGTTAAACATAATTAAAAATGCCCAAAATATGGAGGAATGTTTGAAGATTTCAGGAAAAGGACGATATGTGCCCTCAGCAAAATAAAATAAGATTAAATAGGCCTTTCAGAAAATTCAATTGCAAAAACGGTTGATGTACCTATGTAATAACTATATTTACTTTAGTATTGAATACCGGTGAAGATCTTACTTAATCTTATCGATCTCATTAAAGTGACCGGAAGAAACTGGATAGCCATGACACAAAACCGCCAAAAGTGGAGTGATTCGGAAGAGACCTACACTCAGCATTGGGTGGCCAAGGGTTGAAGAAGAAGAGAGAGAGAAGATCTTAAAAATCTTAAATCTTCCTAGAAGTAAAATTTCGTTCAAAATTGCAAAAAAGTACGTCGATGATGTATATATCCAGTCAGTCAGGTTTTTTATGCCCCATATTGGGTACTAGAATATTTAGTGCCCAATATGGGGCATGGTATGGTATAAGTATATAGATATGGTTGTATCAGACTAATAATAATTCTACTTCTTTTCATACCCCGTCTACCAATATTTTTTTTATACCAATAATCACACTAACAATATTCTCAAGCATTACCCCAACTAAACATAAGAGATTTACTTTTTATTTTCCCGGAACGACACATAAACCTTTATACTCATCTATCAAAGTATATCCCGGGGTTAAGTACCGTAGTCTTTCTTGTAACGTCACTTAATATAATAAATAATTACTTTAGTATCAAACTCACTTCCATAAAACCCATAACAGTAGAAGGTTACGAAAAAACCACCTCAATTATGTGGTCCATTAGTCAGCAATTTAACTGCGCCATATTGGGCACTAGATACTGTACTAACAGTCCAATCATCTAACTAATAAGAAGAAGTACATACAGGCTGTTTTTTTTTTTCAAACCTTGTCCCACACTAGGAATTTCTCCTGTATTGTGGGTGCGTTTACAAACATTTAAACTCACACACATACACACCCAGACCCGGAACAAATACTTGTAGGTCATACAAATATTTGTTCAGTGCGGGAATCGACCCCACGATACGCAGCGCAACAGCCAATTGTTTAACCACTACGCCAACCGTGTCGTCTTTTTAGTCACCGTTCAAATTTTTCAGGGTGATAGTACCCGTGAACTTGAACAACTTTCTCCAAGAAACATAGGTCGAAATATGAAAAAAAAAATTCCGACCTCCCATACAAAATCGATCAGCTGACTATTGATTTTGTATGAGAGGTCCGATTTTTTTATATCTAACCTATCTCATGTATTCACACATTTACTATTTTCACATTCTTTATTAACACAAGATATTTACTATTTTCTTACCCAGATCGACACATAAGGCTTTATACTCATCTATCAAAATATATCCCGGCGTTAAGCAGCGCAGTCTTTCTTGTACCCTTCACTTATAGTTCCCGATTTCATTTGTCGGTAGCGGAAAGGATTTTCTTTGTGAACCTGCTTGGCAGACGAGGTACAGTTTAGAGGCACTTTGGCGAACATCCAAGCGGTATTGAAGTGTTAATTTTTCTTTGTTTTGCAATTTTACAATGGATATTAGATGTTTGATGTGTGAATGGACGGTAGTGCATAATTTGAGGCTGTACCTGGGTAGGTACAGCCTCAAAACTAGACTAGGTAGACTTACTGCCATGAGTTCAAGAAGATGACTACATAACCACCATCAGACATAGGTACTTATATAAGTCTCGTCTTTCGCGGACTAATGTCATTTCCCTACAAATTGTGTCGTCATCATCATCGTCATTTCAACCGAAAAAACGTCAAAAGCTGCGCATACGCCACCCCGAAGCAGCGCCACTTCGACCAGTTCTGTGTGGTTCCCGCATCCAGCAGATTCCTCCGGCCTTCACCAGTCATCGGTCTACCTTGTGGTAGGCTTTCCCACGCTACGTCTTCCAGTATGCGATCGCCACTCCAGAGCTTTTCAGCTCCGTCGACCATCTGTTTTGTGTGCAATGTGCCCTGCCCATAGCCATTCAAGTTTGGTAATTCTTCGGAATATGTCGGTTTCCTTTGTTCTTCTACGAATCTCTTCAATTAAAAACTCTAAGCATAGTTGTCTCCATTGCCGTTTTTGTGGCTTTCAGCCTTCTAATGAGGCCCATTGTGAGCGAATTGTATAGTGTTTGCTTGTAATCTATTCACACGTATTTGGATAGTGATGTCGAACTGACTATTGGAAACGCTGAAAATGTCTCCTATTAACATTTTTTTTTAATGTACCTACTTATTTACTTATTATTTGGGGATTACATCCATCCTAACTAAGTCTAATTTATTACTGTACCTTGAATAGAAAAAATATAATTTGGAAACTTGGGCGAACATTTAGGTACCAAATAATAATTCTGTTAAAAAAGACCTTTTCAATCCCGTTTTTACGATTCGTTACTCCCTACCTACAAGTTTCTCGACCATTATTCCATTATAAGAACTCAATCGAATGTAAAAATAAAATTCGGAACTTCGTGTAATTTCGTTAAATTTTTGACTAGGAAACTCGGGTACCTGCCTTCTTTAATTCGTTTGTTTTCGAGAATTTTCTCTTCTAAAGATAAATTCCATATGTAAGGTTTCTCACATCAATTTAAACTTTCGTCTTTTTCTTTCTTAATCTTTCCGTTTTCTTTATTTAAAGCTCCTCGCTTTGTGCAAGAGGATTTGGTCTTGGGTAAGTAATCTAAGGATTAAATAGGTTACTCTCAATGTATTATCTTGATTCTTGCAAGTTTAGCTGGCAAACTTATGGCACTGAAGTTCATAATTTACACACACACAAATACTTAGGTATCTTTTCCCCAAACGTTTTAAAACTAATTGATAATTTTAGGTCGCGCTAATATCGAGCATGAGGGCTGCTGAGTCCCATACCTAACTTGGGCAAATCGGGATTTGTCCCTGGTTGATGGCAATAAGCGCGTCCTCCCCGATTACATGGCACTTAAATACAACCGACGAATTATGGGTACCTACACCTCTTCCGAACCCTATGCAAATAATAGGCGTGAAGTATTTTTTATGTAATAAATTTTTAGTTACAGTTACGTCTAGTATATTTCATTTACCTACTCCTTAGCCAAGGCACTTATTAATTCAGCTACTCAGTCATCATCTAACCTAGCCTTTTTCTTTTTTTTTCTCAACTATGTTAAGGTTGGCTGTCAGTTTAACCAGATTCAGCTGTATACCAGTATTTCACATGGAGAGACTGCATATCTAACCCTACAACCTTGTTACCTATTAGTAGCAGCCCATGGTAAGACTGGTTCTTAGTCTTCTGACGACCAGTAACTACTGGCAAAGATCCACAAATGACAGCCGGGACCAACCGCTCCGTGTAGCTGTCATTACTCACCCAGAGCCCTTTAGGTACTCAGTCATCATCATTTCAGCCGAAAGATGTCCACTGTTGGACATAGGCCTCTCCCAATTTGGGGGGCTTTGCCAAAATTGCCACGCTTGGCAGTTGGGTTGGCGATCGCATTATGGTTGTAAAATGCATAGAGAATGCTGCTGCCCATTCTCTAGTAAGTCCCTTAGTTGCCTCCTACGACACCCACGGGAAGAAATGGGATGGTGCTATTCCTTACGTCCGACACCACACGGAACAGGTACTCAGTACGCGGTTATAAATGCCAAGACATTCAATAAATACCGTAGCTCCATTTAAGCCTCATAATCACCTCATACCAAACTCAAAGAAAGTGCCTTTATTTCACCCTGATCCTCTCTCAAAGGAGTTGGAAGTATGCCAGAAAGGCGAAAAGTATTAAGACACTAACACATCACTTAAACACGTTATCAACGTCTTCTATAGACTGAACTTGAATAACATGACAAGTGTCTACGAGTACCTTTGTACTTCTATACGAGACAGGCTTTTGGTATATGAGGGTAAGGTCTCATAGAACGCGAAAATCTTGTTTTCTTTTTATTAAAAAAACTTCCAATATTCGAGAGTTTATTACCACGAATACATGGTTCTTTTAAACTAGCTATTGCGAGCAGCTTCGCCCGCGTGGATGTCAAAAATTTCCCCACAGGAAAGTGCTACCGGGATAAAAGTATTAAATCTGTTAATCCAAGTTTTAAATTATCTGTGTGCGTATCCAAATCCTGTTGGCCATTTTTGCGTGTTTGAGTTACAAACATCTAAACATCCAAACTTTCACATGTATAAGAATAGTAGGATAGGTTAGGAAGGATAGTGGGACTATCTTTTCGCCAACGTGGACGTCAAAAATATTCCACGAGTAGGTACTACCGGGATTTTATCCCGGTAGTACCTAGTAGTATTGTATGTGTTAATTCAGGTTTTCTATACACCGTGACATTTTAGTCGTCTTACAACGGCAGCCCACTTCATGTATCCAATGACTACTAATCATTTATAAAAAAACAAAAACAAATTTGAACATATCTTCTACCGTTTGAAACGTAAACATTATTAACAGGGAGGGTGTTTCATAATTCTAAAGTATTTTTTTTGTACCTATTATCTTAATTAATGGTAACAATGATTTAATCGCGCCTAGAGGTATTCTATGACGGATACATGGAGTGGACCACCTTTGTAAGACGACTAAAATGTCACGGTGTATAAATAAAAAGGGAAGTCCTGACTGACTGACTACCTGACTCATCAACGATCTAGAAAGCTGAAATTTTGCACAGAGGTTCCCTTTATAATGTAGAGAAGGAATACGGAAGTATTTTTCGAAATTCAACACTTAAGGGAGATAAACAGGGGATGAAAGTTTGTATGGAAAATCGTTATTTTTGTAGTTTAAACCATGAAAATTTGTATTTAGTCTTTTAGTTGGTAAATAATAATCAGGTACATGTATCAGCGTTTTAGAAAAATCATCCCAGAAGAGAGTAAAATAGGGGGTGAAAAATTTGTATTGGAAAGGAAACCCTTATAACGTGGTAGAGGCCATTATATTTACTGGATGTGCTTGAGGTTAATCGGTATACCTATAGATGTATGAGGAACAGGGTGTAAAGTTTACTCATACTCTATTGGTAAAGGAGGATCCTCCGACCAGACGGGTGTTGTGTCTGGTGGGCTACTGCCCAACGATTGATATCGGGATGTTTGTATATATGCAGATCGCGCGGTAAACTCTGCTTGCGCAATGTAGCTGATGTAGTTGCGGTGTGACATAACGTCAAGCCTTGTGTAGTTCGTAGTGAAAGAGATACCGTC
Organism: Polymixis lichenea; assembly: GCA_949091785.1. Lineage (NCBI taxonomy): Eukaryota > Metazoa > Arthropoda > Insecta > Lepidoptera > Noctuidae > Polymixis > Polymixis lichenea. The sequence continues at coordinate 19,313,199 of OX420948.1, read as the reverse complement.
GCCCCTGGCACACAGGCAACTAAGGGAACACGGGTGGGTTTTAGTCAGTAAAAGTCTGACACGCCCTCCTGCTCCACCCAGAGCGGGAGAAGTTAAAAACTATAAAACAACAGCTTTCCAAATAAAGAGCGTTTTTTGATACCTTTAAGTCAAATATTTGTGAAAATGACAGATTTTTCATGACGGAACCACGTTCTTTCGTAAATCTTAGCTTTACAATTACCGCCGCTACCCGCTTCCGCCCCGCTTGCTATAACGCAGAGGCTTTACCACACCGCTGTTCAATATACTGAAGACAGACAGTAACCTTGAACGGTACCTTTGTATCGATAAATAAGACTGTCAGACGCCGCCTCCATAGCACCTATATCTAGTGAAGTAGAATCTATTTTTCTGTAAGGTGACCTAGAATTATAATGTAAAAACAATAGGAGATAAAAGCTGAGTAGTTTTAAGCCGGGAATAAAAATCTTTTTCGTATTCTTAGTCGGTTGTTTTTCTTTTTTGTTGTAATTTTGTATTTTACTCTATTTAGCGGTTTTATTTATTTATTTATATATACTTTATTGTACACCACAAAAATACACAACAAAAACAAAGTACACTACAAAATATACAATGGGTTTTAGTGTGGTAACTATCTCTTACAAAATCAGAAATGTACCTTCATTCGCTAAGTGAATAACAGTGGCATGAATTTATTATTATTTACAACATCAACGTACACTAAGTGGACAAAATACGTTATAGAACACTTCACATTCACACTTCCATTAACACTTCCCTGTATATACATTTTAGAAACATGCAAATTTGTGCGGTAACATCAGGAATTTAATTCAAAACGTGAAGACATTCAGACACGCTATCTACTCAGACACCGATCTAGGAAACATACCAAGTTCTCGATTAAAAATGCACTCCACAAGTCCCTTTGTAATGTCCATTAAAATATATAATAAACGGTAGTTTATTATATAGCGCGGAGCGGATTATGGAGCGGGTACGCTCCAATAAAAAAAGAAGAGAAAATTAACATATTTTGTTTTAAACTTAGACAATTTTTGCTAAATAAAAGCTATTACTCGATTAACCAATATTTAACTGATAGACTTATAAAGTAATAACTTATGTAGGTACTCGCAACTTAAAATTTTATTTGACCTATTAATTAATATTACATCTCTCATTAGTACCTGTTTATATTTTATGTTAATTATATTTTATTTTACATTTTTTGATTGTGTTTTAGATTATTAATTACTTCTCAGTAATTATTCTCAGTAAAAACCTACATGAATTTTATAATATAGTAGTTTTGCTAAATCACTACATCGTTTATAACAAAGTCGCTTTCTCTGTCCCTATATCCCTATGTATGCTTAAATCTTTAAAACTACGCAATGTATTTTGATGCGGGTTTTTTTAATAGATAGAGTGATTCAAGAGGAAGGTTTATATGTATAATACACCGACCTCCACGCAGGCGAAGCCGCTGGCAAAAGCTAGTGTTTAATAAATAACAAATGCTTCCTCTCTAACTTACTTATTTTGCTGTGCCCGACAGGGGTCCATATAATCTTTTTATAAGTATACCACGTGTGGAATGCAATAAACTATTGAGTATTGAATACGTATTATTGAATTTCAAAAACTACTCATCAGAACTTGATCAAATTTAAATACCCTATAAGTATACCCTTTCAAACAAAACGAGTACAAACTTCGAATCAGTTTATTAATGACGGAGTTTTGAAGTAAGAAAAATAAAGAAACAACCGAAATGATAACACCCTCCTTTTTTAAAGTCGTTTAAAACAATAGAATATAAAAGCTGGGTAGTTGTTAGGGTAGAATTAAAACAACAGCAAATATTGTAACCAGTTTTTGCTGTAATATTACTTTTCTTGAGTGGAAATTCATGTGTAGACTAATTAATGATGGTCCTGATCGTATTGAATTTAATTAGACCCCTTAATCACGGTCTGGTGGCGAGGCGGAAACCCAGACTGCAAAAAATGGCTGCCATTTTTACTTTCTAGAAGCTGCGATACTTTTCTGTATTCTTTTACAGCTAGGGACCGTAATTGTTAAGCAAGATTACACCCTGTGTGACAGTGACGATTTTTCGTGAAATAGTAATTTTAGGCAAATGTCAAAGAACAGACAGTTGTGTTTTGAGAAGTCTGCATTCAAAATAATACCCACGTTATACGGATAACTTAAGTAAGCATTCTATTTCCTAAACGACATTTCCTTGATTTTTACTACGAAACAAAATAAAATTTTCTTACGCTACTAATACCTCAAAATTGCTCACAATCGTGTGAAATTGAATGGCAATCAAGCTGTCACGTACAGTGTTTGTGAAAAATACATTTCAGTGGAAACAAAACAACATCTAGCAACCCATACTTGATCGAGCGCGAATCTATTGTGATTTGATCACAATCACTGTGTCGATGTCATTGAGCGCGCCGGGAAACTTGGGACGATGCCCAAATGTCAGTTGGGGGAACACTGTGAGGCTTTCGTTGGAAAGAGGCTGATATGACGTAGGCGTAGACTATTCATGAGAATTCTTGGAGAATTCTTCTACGAAAAATTCTAAGTTTTTAGGGTTCCGTACCTCAAAAGGAAAATAAAAATCCCTTATAGCATCACTTTGCTGTCCGTCTGTCCATCCGTCCATCTGTCTGTCTGTCGAAACTCTTTATCTCGGGAACGCGTTCAGGTATCGAGTTGCAATTAAAACGATACACTCAGTCAGGGCTACAGTTTCTTGAAGCTGTGGAAAAATCAAACTTCTAAGTTAACGTAAAAAACAGATACGGCCGTTTATGCCGCAAAAAACTTAAATTTCGATACTCTCATGGGAATCAAAATTTATAGGATACTTTCCGTTGACCTAGAACTATGAAATTTGGCAAGTAATATCGTCTTATACTACTAGTACAGGGAAAAATCTGAAAACTATAATTTTGTAATTGAATCATAAAAAATATCCCCCGCCATTCACAACATCAACAAAAAATTATTCAAATTTGTACGGCAATCTCGGTGGGCGAATCCGATTTGCACTTGTCCAGTTTTTTTGAAGTTTTCTTTACAACTACTGCAAAAACTGAATAAAGGTCTCCTTGTTAGCGTGTCGATAGCAATTTGAATACAGTCAGCCCAGAATTTGGCTTCGAGCTTGGCACTGTCAGCAGCGTCCATCGGTCCCTGTAGCGTGCAGACAGTAATACACGCTGGCCGCATTGTTTGTGGGACAGCAGCACATTTACACTCCAGGACGGAGTCATTTGTGAAACTCCACCTGAGCAGGTCCTCTTTACTTCGGCCTACCTGAGTCCGGAGTCTATTTAAAGACTTCCAGTGAAGCCAAGGCAACTCATGTCCAGTTGCGAGATTTTCAGCAGGTGGAATGAATGAATTAGGTAGGAAAGCACCATCTCGTCACAGGCTTAGCCTTTCCTTAGACCATTCGCCAGTTTGAGCATGGTTTCCAAGATTCTAATTGTCTAGAGTGATCATACAAATTATTTAAGTTAATCACTAGTTTACCCATCAATCATTATAATGCTAACATTGAACCCTAAAATTAAATTGCGTATGACAATTCCAAATAAATTAAAACATAACTGGGAGTCCCCCGTGGCGAATAGTCGTAACTCGTTGTAAGTCGTTTATGTCAAATGTAGACCTTGGAATAATGACCAGTGTGAAATGTTTCACGTGAGGATGGTATTATAAGCAATTTTAGGTTTAAAAGCAATTTGTAAAACAAACCCGTCCTGTACCTACTATGTAAGTAAATCTTGTGTAACATAACGTCACGCCTGTTTCATCCCCGAACGGTTAGACAGAGGTGTGCCTATGTATAGGCTTTCCACATTTTTCCAGTTATGTTTTAGTCCCATGGAACAGAAGGCGAAGCTATTGATACCATCTGAAGACATCCAGGAGGCCTTCTCTTTAAGCACGAAATCCGTAACTTCGGTCAAAGTTACGGGCGTTTCCTACTCAGTCACTTACGGACCTATGATTATTTTGGGGCCCAAACTAAGAATGAATTACTACACGATTTGACAGTTCCGTCCCCCGTTCACCCGTCCAAAAAAGCTAATTAATCAGATGTAGGAGTCATTCCGAAGTTTCGACCTATTTTCGGACGGGCCCATATTTTCGTTGACGGAGTTAGAGAGTAGCCCCCAGACTCCAGGCTGCTACTGAGAAATTCTTGACTACTCAATAACGTTTTTTTCTTTTAGTAAATCTAGTATTGTCTTGTCCCAAACACCTGGGTGTACCTAATTCTCCTTACGTTTTCTAGATATTTCGGATTACCGTCTAGTTACAGCCGTTGATTATTTTTGTCCTGCTCATTCCGCCATCTTCTTTGTGGTGTAGGTGCCTAAGTAGGTAGAAACAGAATATGGATTAAGATTATAAATAGCTGCTTTAAGAGCTTGCATCTATTCTTGAAAGTATTTAGGCGTTTACATCTATTCTTGCAAGTATTTAGCATATATTATGACATATAATTTTAATGTTAAATGATTTGATAAATATGTCGCATCATGGTGGCCGAGATGCGAAACAGCGGGTCTTCTTCACGATCTGACATAATTTAGGTAGGTGTGGGCACTGTTGTGGGTACTCGAACGAAAAGATAATTTGAATTTAAAATAACTTTTATAAACTGGCGAGTAACAGATTAAATAAACATGTGCATCGAAAACAAACACGTGCGTTGGTACTGAGCGTCTGCCAAGACTGTCGGAGTTCGACCGTAGACTCTAGACTGTCGCCGCACTCGGTCTCTCCACCAGCCCTCGCTGCATCCCCTCCACCGACGATCGTGTCCAAGCGGTAGGGCTCGCTTGCGTTTTCGGTTACATGTTTTTTCGTTTACGAATCAAACTGCTAGATGGCGCTGTCTGCTGTACTTTGGCGCCATCAATCCACCACAAATATATTTTTTTTTAAATTACATTATCTATACGAACAGTTTTAGTCACCAGTAATATTTTAAAAACTAGATGCGGTGGCCGTTTCCTAGAGTAGTCGGTACTCTGAAGAGAACCACCGAAACACATTCATAGGTGACAGACTCTTTAAAAGTGTTCCTCACCATAATTAGCATCTAAAAAGGTATTTTAAGAAACCACACAGATTTGAGTGGACCTTTCGAGTGAGAGCACGCATAAGTCTGTAACCATGTTGCTTACCTCAGAACTTAAGGAGCTCTGCGATGACGAATAAACGTTGCATAGTATATAAATATAACAACATCAATCCAGACTATTTGCTTCCCAAAATCTTACCCTTCTGCCCTATGTAACCAAATATCCAACGATTGCTTAGCGACCACGACTGGTTGCTATTTACTTAGCAAAACCGCATACTTCCACATAATATACCTATGTCCTACACCCATATAACTCTTGGTTATTCTGACAAATGGACACTACAATTCATGTATTATTTATCTATCTGTCCCTATTTTTCTTTTTCAACTTGTGGACTTATATATAGTAAAGTTGACAGATTTCCTTCGTAGACCTCCTTCAGAGATTTTGTTTGAAGATATACGCTTTTTCACATCATTCTTTGGGACATTTTTCAAGATTATTATGACGTGGCCTTAGCAAGGGTATTACCTAGGTTTGGGGCTATGTGTTTGGATTATTTATTAGGGCTGTGGCGGCCATTTTGATGTTGTGTTTTTGTTTTTGATGAATTGGTTTACAGATAGTAAATTGATTTGTTTGTCTATATTCGTTGTTGATGTCAAAAAATCAACTCAAGGACACACAAATGTATGTATTTTACTAGTTGAGATAAAAAAAATAAGTTTTCTAAAATCGTCTTTCACCAATATTGTATAAGAACCACGTATTTACTGAGAAAACGATGATTTATCAAGAATTAAGTAAAGTCAGGTGCACACAATAGGTACTCACAACTGAAGTGGGTATGGGTGGGTATGTGGTGGGTGGGTGATTATATGGGTGTGGTGTGGGTGGGTGTGTGTTTGGGTTTGCTATGCCTTTACAGGGTCCATATTTCTGTACCTAGCTTTAAGCCTTTTGTATATGACCAGATGTACTATATAAACGAAAAGAAACGAATATTTAAGGCTCATAAAAGGGAGCTTTCTTTAATTTCTGCGTACTCCTATGGATAAAAGGCGTGAGATTATTTATTTATTTATTTATGAATGTCAATGAGAAGATGCCACTATCATTTCTGGCTTTTCCTGTATAACGTAATTGAAAGTAATTACTTGACAGTAACATTAAGTAAAAAATAAGAAAGTAATCAAATTGGGCATGATAGCCAGCACTTTTTAAACGTCAAAATTACATAAGACAGTCCCAAAAACGCCCGCCCTTCACCACTTCCTAGTGCTTTAGCTGGGAAGAAGAAGTGGCGCAACAAAGTCCCCAGCAGTACAGCTGTCTGTTCAGCGTAATTTATTTTAAAAGTACGCTATAATATGAAAGAAAATTTATACCTCAGAAAGAGCATTTATCTACGTCTCCGACTTGGTATACCTAAAAGACGAATAAATTCACACACACTCGCGAGAAACATCACACAAAACGTATACTTTATCTCCTAAAAAATAAATATAAAGTATTCGTCCCACACGGCGATAAATGCTGTCCTACTCGTCTCCCTTGGGACGAACTTGAAGATATAATAAAAAAACCCGGGTAGGCTCTCGTCATATTTCTATACGTATTTATTTACTTGTTATATGTCGACAGGGACTCTTGACAAATTCTTTTCTTCAAAGGATAATAGATTTTTTTGTGATAGATGTTTATTTGCTGTTTTGCGCTATTAAACTATCTACTTGAGTTCGTATAGTTTTCAATGTTTTGTTGGTATATTGCATGTGCTAGCTGACATATGGCAAATAATTTAATTTAATGGTTTGTGTTTCGTAATGTTAATAATTTACTATTGCATAAGTTCAAGTTCTTCTGTCATAAGTCATAAGTCATAAGTCATTTATTCATTTGTTTAACATAGGTAGGTACAATTATGATGATTTATAAAGATAATAAAGCGTGCGCTATGTTATACCAGAGGGCGTGCAAATGTTTGTAAGTAATAAAAAAACATGTATATAAAAGTATCATGCCAGCCAAGTCTCAATGATGAAATAAAAATACAATAAGTCTGAATTATAAAGACTGGATTATAAAGGACTCACACATTTCATAATACAAAATAATTATTGTTAAATGGCAATAGAAATCAATGTCATTGTTTATTTTTAATGTCAATATTTTGCATGTCAACATTTCTGACTTAACAGACAGCTGTGCTGCAGCGGAGTTTGTTTCTGCCATTTCTTCTTCCCAGCTAAAGCACTAGGAAGTAGGGATGTGCGTTTTAGGGGATTGTCTTATGTAATTTTGACTTTCGAAAAGTGCTGATTCTCAGCCTAATTTGAATAATCGGCTTTGGATTTATATTAACAGTTTATTAGTGCTGCTCTAGCTTTTGCTAGGGGTTTCGCGTGGTGGTTGGAAATTAGCCCACGGGACCGTAAAACCGTGACAAAAAATAGTTGAAACAAAATTAGAGCGAAAAAAACTGGTATGTGTTAGAACCAAAAATTCGAAGACATTTGACATCTACCAACCCGCACTAAGCCCATGAAGCCTGTGTTACAGCAGTGAGAACATTAGCATTAGCATAATCACCCTACAGGTAATGTTCCCGCTACTGAGACACAGGCCTCCCCTCTGTGAGAGGGACCGGGTCGCAATCCACCACGCAGAATTAGAATGGGTTGGTAGGCCTAGGACATGTCTCCTTACGATGTTTTCCTTCACCGTTTTGTTCGCAGTCGTAATGAAATAATTTACACAAAGTAAAGCACCTGTCTGTCATCACATCACCTACATCTCGTAAGTCGCCACTATTACCACTGAGCCAGCATTACTTTAATTGAGAACATTATAGGCTAATTACGCTTCATCAGCACAGATGTTCGACATTCTCTTCACCCGCTTCACCTGTATTTTTATTTGTAACCAGCTCTTTTGGACCTAATTTTAGCCCACTTCAAACAGCCTAATTTCATTTAAACTTTGTAGACTTATCGAGGACCGATGACAATTTAATAATTTCAAAAAAATGGCAGAAAATAATTTCAAAAAAGCGTCTGCTTGATATTAATTGATTATAAAAATACCTCAAAAAGCACAGCACGCTTTTTTGAAATTGTTTTCAGCTTTTTTAGTTTGGTTTTTAAGGCGTATTTTTAGATTGTTTTATCTTTTATTTTATTCCCACAAAGGTTGTCTGAGTATGAGAATTATGGTGACCTCTAAATATTAAATAAATCCACTTTAAAAACAATTTATTTCTGTCATTTATCCAGCTGCGAAATATAGAAATAATGATCGATAGAAGAAATAAGTGATAGATTGATATTTCGTCGCAATATCGCTAGATAGATCGATTGAAATCTCGCTTCGACAATGCGTTGAAATATAAATGTATTTAGAATTAGATTGAGTAATGCATTGAGGCATGATTGATAAATAAACATTGAAATAAAATATAAATAGTATACTAGTTCTTTCTTATTAACCCCGAAGAAAAAGAGGGCGTTATAAGTTTAACGTATGTGTCTGTCTGTGGCAGCGTAGCTCCCAAACGACTGAACCGATTTTGTTTTTCTGTTTTGTCTGAAAGCATCGTCGTAACGGGGGACGGTCAATGTAAACGCCAAACAGACGATGCCCAGCAGAATGTATGCTATTGTAGAAAGGTAAACATTTTCAATAGCCGTACCCTGACTCGACGATGCTTGAATCAAAATTAATGTTAACTTCTTATTAATCTTATAGGGCCAATACATTTTTTTTTTACTTTTTAGAGGATTTTGTTTGTGTCGGGGTTTTGTTTTTTTTTTTTGCTAAACAAGAATGATGCCTCACAGTAGGAAAATTAATCTGGTGTCAAATATTGTAGGTTCCAACTGGGTCATTGGCTATAAATCCTCATGATAAGTTATTTGAATCTAAGGCGGCCTTGTACTTGCCAACTTTAAATTAATGGACCTATCCGCTGTCAGGCTTTGCGCGGGTGAACATCTTTTGGATATCGAGATTAGCCAGCGCTTATGAGGCAATGGGCATTAATCTGGATCGACTGAATGATGGTTTGACTGAACACATGGTGATAACTACAAGTCCTACAAAGCTTTTTAAATTCGCCGGCTAAAAAATGTATGTATTTATTTTCTTCCGTACATATTAAGTATGTTTTTAAATATTTTTACAAAAATCATACAAAAACATTATCATACAAAATAGTGGCCCATCGGCATCAGGAGCAGGGTCCAAGATGTCTCTAGAGAAAGGAACCTCCTGACTATGCGTGCCGTGTCTAGGAGTACTGCTTTCTGAATCAAGCCCTTGATCCAGCCGCGCAATAAGAGCCTCCTGAGGTGTTGTTCGAGGCTCTTCGCTATTAGGCCATCTACTGTAACGATTATCGGTATAATGATTGCTGAGTCCACGTCCCATATGTCGACAACCTCGCGAGCTAAGTCAAGATACTTGATTTTCTTATCTTGCTCAGCTTTCACGAGATTCTCGTCATGAGAGACAGCGATATCAACAATCATTGCACGACGTTCTTATCGATCTATCACCACGATATCAGGCTTATTGGCTACAATAGTCCTATCAGTGATGATAGATCGATCCCAGTACAATGTAGCGTGACCATTCTCGAGAACTGGGTCGGGCACAAATACAGTTCAACCTTGTGGAGTCTGAAGTACCATACTACAGCTATAGTATGGTACTTCAGACTCCACAAGGTTGAACTGTATTTATTTATTTTTAAAACACATCAACAATAAAAACACAAAAATTTACAGACAACAAAAAGGAGATACAGACTAGTGTTTACATCAATTACAGACGTGCACAACATTCAAAAGTATTAATAAAATGAACATAAAGTAAAATATTTTATCCAAAAAAAAAACAGAAAGCAAGAACAAGAACAAAAAATGATTAATTAATTAGAAAAAAATATAACAATTATAATTAATTGGTATCATCAATCTTCCTCTCCTTCAAGATCTTTGACCTAAATTTTGTGGGGTGGTCGTGGAGGATATCCAAAACATACAGTTTGCACCATCGGTTGTACGTTGACGTCAAAATCAAAATCAAAATCAAAATCAAAATATTTTATTTCACATAAACCTGCAAGGGCACTTATGAAACGTCAGAAGCTAGGTGCACGGTTCCAATTTGTCGCTTCCTATGGAGAAGAGCCGGCAAGAAACTCCACAGTTACTCTTTTAAAAATAATTGGCTTTTATAATGTTTTATAATGAATGAAAATAAAGAATAGAAACTGTAGGCCTACAACGTTCTCTCATTCACAAAATGTAAAAGAATCTACATAAGTAAAATCAACCTATTTAAACCAAGTGATATGATTTCCATGAGAATCACTAATAAATACTCGATATTACAAGTGTTGTATAATGTCAAATAATGACAAGAATATGTCAGAAAATGTAAAAAATAAAATGAATAAAATTAACATTGTAATTTGGAAGCAGTTAATAGACGCTCACATAGTTATGGTGCTAATGAGTTACCAGGGAAGCCACATGTGCAGAAGGAATTAATGCCAAACTTCCTTGTCTTCAACGTAGTCTTTCAGCCTAGCTATCGGATTATTCATGCCTAGATTCATTCTATGGTGAGGAACATTGAAAAAGGACGTGTAGTTTCTCCGAGCATTTAGTTTAGGGACATTTATTTTAATGTGCTCGAGAAGTCCACTAGACATAGATGAACCCACAACTATACCTCGCAAACATAGCAGGTCTAGTATGCGTCGGCATGTATGTTCGAGAGTACAGCAAAATCTTCCATTCGTTGGGACATAGGCCGCTTCCCTGTGCTCCTCGTTCACTGATCTACGAATGACTACCAGCACCAACCAAGGCACGGAGGGCTCACCATGTCATGAATGATCACCCAACCAAGAACCGACCCCAGCAAGTTATCAGAAATATTTGTAAACTCTTAATGAACTTTATTATTTTTTGTACCAATAATTCATCGTTACAGGTCGTTAGAAGCCCGAAACTCTGACAACCAATCTTACCCAGGGGTATCGTATTACCCAGTAACTGGGTTGTGTAGGTCAGATAGACAGTCGCTTCATGTTTTATACCGGTACTCAGCATCCGGTAGGACAAGAAGCTGCTCCCAACATACTTGGGAAAAGCTTAGGTTTTGGCAGATGACGATGAAGTACATCGCTGAATTTGTAGGGCTGTCAACAAAAAGGGTTCTATTTTGATAGAAGGTATCTCATCTAGTACATTAATATTCTCCAGCAGCTTCACCAATTTAAACAAAACCTTAACAAATTATACATTTAAACCTTCCTTCTGAATCACTCTGTCTATTGATGAAAATCGCATGAAAATCTGTTCAGTACTTTTTGAGTTAATCGCGAACAGACAGACAGACAACGCGGCGGGGGACTTTGTTTTATAATTAACTAGCTTTTGCCAGTGGCTTCGCCCGCGCGGAGGTCAGTGTATTATACATATAAACCTTCCTCTTGAATCACTCTATCTATTAAAAAAACCCGCATCAAAATCCGTTGCGTAGTTTTAAAGATTTAAGCATACATAGGGATATAGGGACAGAGAAAGCGACTTTGTTTTATACTATGTAGTAATATGCAGTGTTGAAATGATCACACGTCTAATATTTCGTATCTCTCTATAGGTGATTCAGTTAAGAAACTCAGTTGGCAGTCACTTCATATGAAATTCTGTCGCACAAAAATTTTATAAAGGCTTAATGAGTTGAGTAAAGAAAATCCTAAACTTTTATTTTCAATCAAAGTTTAGGAAAATAGAAAAGTTTTTTCATGTTAAATGGACTGGAAAACAAGTCGTTGACCTTACTTATGAACAAATTGAACATTAATTATTAAGTTTCGAATTTATGAAAGTTTTATTTTTCTTTTTATAATTATATTTTTAACAAAAGACGTTGGTCCTGGCTGTCATTCGTGGATCTTTGACAGTGGTTACGGGTTGTAAGAAACCCGAAAGTCTGACAACCCGTCTTACCAAGGGTGTAGTGTTACCGAGTAACTGGGTTGTGGAGGTCAGATAGGCAGTCGCTCCATGTAAAATACTGGTACTCAGCTGCATCTGGTTAGACTGGAAGCTGCCCGAACATAGTAAAAAGTCCAGGCGTAGGCAGATGATGATGAAGTACATCGTAGATTTTGTAATGCTATCGCTCCGTTTAAAGTACTAGGATTCATCATTCAGCTGCATCCAGTCACACTGGGAGCCGACCCTCACATAGTTGGAAAAAGTCTATACAGTCGCAGCCAGCAACTCTGCGCTTGCGGCTACGCAATTGAGCGTCCTGTTTCCCTGTCTCTTATTGCACTACACGATCGATACCGCGGTTGAAACAGAGAGATCAGAACCACTCGGTCCTCCTGTTTAGGGACCCTGACTCACTGTTTCAATCTACACTACCCTGTCTCTGTGGGCAGGGTCCGAGAAATCGTGTAATGTAATAAATAGGCCTTTAACACAAAAATGAGTAATCAGAACTTATTTTTTTTTATGGGACTTCTCTATTAGTACCCTTATACCATTTCTACCCTTTCAAACAAAATAATGTTTATGATGGAGATTTTTACATGCTTTTTATAGCTTCACCTGTATGTTTGTATGTTTGTTTGTAACGGTCAGATTTAATTTAAACTTTGTAGACTTATCGAGGACCAATGACAATTAAAAAAATAAAAAAATAAACAAGAAAAAAAATCCGAAAAATCATGCTTTTGAAGATAGCATAACTAAAAAATAGGAAATAAATAATCGTAAAAAAAAAACTGAAAAAACACGCTTTAAAATCCAAACTAAAAAAGCAGAAAATAATTTCAAAAAAGTGTGGGGTGCTATTTGCGGTATTTTTATAATCAATTAATATCAGGCACCCCACACTTTTTTTAGTTTTTTTCAACTATTATTTTTTCAAACCAGTTTACAAATCCATGTCCATTCCAAGGTAACCTGGAGTCTCTTCCAGGTGACTTTGGATAGGAATTGGATCGGTTTTTTTATGTTAAGGAGCAAAACCAAAAATCGATAAGGCCGCACATTATTTATTATTTTGTGTTATTTTTATTGTTATGTATTTTTGTTATGTAAAATAAAGTGTAATACCTACATAAATAAATAAATAACCAAATTAAGAAACTAGATTTTTTTAAGTCGGTTAAAAAGATGGTTATCGTCGCCTATAGAAAACCAAAGAGACAGCCACTTTAAAAGACAAAGCTAAAAAGTCTCATGTGACTAAAAATTTCACTATGTAAGTATACTTTATAATACTGTGGGCAAATCAGCCAATACTCCGAGGGTGTGTTTGACTCAAAACCGCGAGGTTGTGGGTTCGAATCCGACCTCGATCTACATTGCGGCGTAACCTACAAACAGATAGTTTAACGGTTACCGGGAAATCGTTAATTCATTTATGTTAACATTCTGGTTTTCTTACTAATTGCTTAATTACCGTTTTTTTTTAATTCTTTGTTAATAAGGGGTTTTATCCACACTTAATTACCGTTAAATGTTGATGTTCAGGTCATGTGCATTAGAGGATAATGTTACTGTTAATGTTAAACACGTCCAGTTTCAGAACTGCCTAATTATAATCTGGACTATTTCCGTATTTAATTATCATTTGTAAAAGGTAACCTGGTATTAAGGTGAAACTAGTCCACATGTTTCCCATACAAACTTCGGGAGTGTATTACTCCACTGTTCGACAATGTACATCAAAAACTAAACATGATATGATTTTATCTCATTATTAATATTGTCTCTATGGAAACAGAATACTAAAATAAAAAGCCATTAAAAAGTTAGGAGCCAACAAAGATTCGTTTTTCTTGCTAAATTAACCTAACTTGGGCTAACAAAATAAGTGTAAAATCTCCAAAACCAAGTCGGTACCTGTAAAGATCAAATATCGAAAAGTTCAATAAACTTTATTGGTCATTGATTTATGCAGTGGTTTTTTCATAAAACACGATCTTCCGAAGGACTTTTCTTAATTTTTTACTCGCCTGTGTTACTATAAATGATCCTGCATCTCACTCAGTAACGTTGTGCGTGTAGACTAGCGTCTAATAGCTCATCACTGATACTACCTCTATCGGACACGATGCCTGGTGAGACGAGCGTGCTCTTTAGCCAGGCACACTAGTGAGTTCGAGCCCGCGACTAGATTCCCCTTAAAGAGAATATTACTGAATTATCAAAATTGGAAAATATATTAAAGAAAGTAATTGGTATGGCCCTGTTTAAAGAAGATAACAGTTGGGCATCCCCAAATCAGTTTTTTATTACAAGAAAACAAAATCTAAATATCTCATGTCATATTAACCTACATACACACATGCACTTGTAAAACGTCAGAAATTAGGTGCACGGACCTACCATTACCGGTAATGAAAACTACTAAATTAAGTGGTAGTGAGAATTATGACAAGTCATCCAATAAGAAGAACTTTCAATCCGCAATTTTTTTTCTCTCAGGATTCGAAAACACCAACATTTTTATACGAAAACATAACTCAAGCGAGATGTGTAATCCAATCACCTTTCCAGATCAACATTTCCAGCCAGCACCTGAGTCAAATCTCGAATCATAAACTGCCAGAGATCCCAAAAATGCAATCTGTAAAAGATGTGACTAGGTCATAGATCAAGTTGGGTGTCGCATACTATATGCGGAACCCCAATATATCTTTAATAAGGGTTCTTGAGTGTCCTTCAACATATTATATCTTTTTCGGAAACCCTTCATATCTGCTGCGATAGTACCTCTTGTTTTTAGGAGTTATTTGGGTGAAGGCAATTTCTGGTGCTTCTTCATTAGACTTTATAATAATAGTAATGGATTTTATACAAGGCGTTATTTATTATTTCAGAGGAAGTGTTTTTTTTCCTTTTCTTTAGCTTAAACTTTCCTAGTGCTGGGCAAAGGCCTAACCCAGGTACTATCAGGAAATCTTCTCCCGAGTGACCTCCAACCAGGGCTCGTGGTTCACGTCCAGATAGATGACACATGACAGCAGCGGTGGCGTTCATCTTCAGGCATCCATTGTGTACTTTTGCCCAGCGCTTATCCTGCATGCGGCTGATGTGACCTGCCCAATCCCACTTGAGCCTGACAGCTTTCTGGCCTGCATTTCATTTACTATATAGGCTTTGACGTGTGCGCAGTCTTTACTGACATTCTAGTTAGCCTATTTTTGTGTACTTAGAAAAATTTATTTCAAGTCCCAACATTATCATACAACTACAGTGACTATGAGTGTCAAAAACATGAACGGAGAATTTATTTTTTGCAAGATTAGAATTTGAACATTTCCCTATCAATTAGCCTGTATTTCCCGAAGAGATAGGCAGAGTTGTACACCCACATTCACCAGTTATTTTTAAGTCCTATTTAAGAGAGGAAATTAATTGTTTTAACCATTAGAGGACTTAATTTAAAAACTACGAGTCTTAAAATAAAAATATGTACAGGTATCTATAAGAAAATAATCATAAGTCATCAAAAAATTCGTCCGCATCGTTGTCAATGGGAAACCTGGCCAAAAGGCTGGCAGCATTGCCACGTTGTATGGCAATGCTGATTCTTTGGTCGAAAAATAGGCCAGCCCTTGGTCACGTGAAGAGTCGAACAGGGGAACATTAAAAAAAATACGGCAACTGTACCCTATTCACATAGCGCAAAACCGTGCTTGAATGCACCGTTTTCTTTACCACTTCACCAACAATAAATGTGCAATATTATTTACATGCCTTACTGAAACACTGTCCCAGAGTTCCATTTTCCTCGCTTCGTTTCGCGATCACGACGAACAAGGTGAAAATAGTGCAGATGCCTATACTTAATAATATTATAGAGGGGTAAAAAAATAGTTTGGTCTTGTAGGTTAATCTTTGGAACTTCTCATCCAATTCCAAAAATTCTCTCACTACTAGAAGCTACAGTTTTGACTGTAGCTTCTAGTCAGTATGTCATAGGCCATATTTTATGTTAAAACAAGCAATTTCACGTGCAAAAGTCGCGGACAGAAGCCAGTATTCTACCTCACTACATAATCCAATAAAATCTTAGGAGTCCCTCTTACTATAATCTATACAAATAAATAAAATGGAATTGTGTATTTGTAACGTCAAAATAACAGCTTGAAAGTATATAAGGTACCTATACTTTGGTATAGGTAAGCAGTCCTAAAAATTTTTGTCTGTCTTTCTTTCTTTCTGTTCCGGCTAAACTTCCAAACAGCTAAACCAATTTTGACGGACTTTCACTGGCAGATAGTTGATGTCATAAGAGGTAACATAGGCTTTTTTCCCGGTAGGACGTTCTAATGGAATAATTTGCAACATCCAAGCAGCCGCGGGCACAGCCACTAATCTAATAAAATCCCAGGAATCCCTGCTAAAGACCCAACTTTCTGTGACCCGCGGCATTTTCAAATTTAGTTCACTGACACTTGCCTTAGTAGCTGTATATAGCAGTTGCTGAGTACCTCAGAAATGTCTAGTGTATTATGCACCGATTCTCTAAGACCCAAGCTCGTTAGGCACCGGTCCCACCGCCGATGATGAAGCGAGTAGCTTTCAACGATTTTCTCGCTCAAGAAACGTACAGAAGATAGTAGATCCCGTGGAAGTAAAAGAGATACAAATATTAGTAGTTGGTCGCTGACTGTTCACACCGCTGGTGAGTACTCGTTTGTCGCAGTTACAAGAGCTATCAAAGAGAAGACTCGCTCACCGGTGCTCGCTTGGTAGGCAGAACACTCGCTGAGAGCTCACGCTAGGTCCATACGCATACCAGCAAGTAATCGCTCATCGCCGTCACAAACTCGCTGCTCGTTGCTTACCAATACTTTTTTAGCGCAAACATATGAGGATTATGATTTTGACCGGTATGTATGTACCAAAATCAAAAGTCACTTATTCAAACTAGGCTGAGAGTCAGCACCGATTGAGCGTCAAAATTACATAAGACAGTCTCCGAAAACGCCCGTCGTTCACCACTTCCTAGTGCATTAGCTGGGAAGAAGAAGTGTCGCAACAAACTCCCCAGCAAACGCATCATATATGTGGATATGTATGCATGTTTGTTTATTTGTTTCCTCATACTCTTCTAAACTACTTATCATAATTTGACAAATGAGACATCGTTGGAAGCGTCCGTTGGTTATACGTGACGTCGCATAAAGCTAAATACAGCGTCCTCTAGACCACCTAAATAATATATTCAAGCGATCATTAGCGTTCCGACAAAGTGACACACGACCACGGCTTTCAGTAGTCGGGTTTTACTTTTTGAACTAACTTTTTTTTTTTAGCCTACTCGTTTCTCGTTTAATGCCGGCAATAGGACCTTAAACATGGTGTAAATATTGCCCAGAAGTACCCACTACAACATCTGAGCTACCACTAAATAATACATCAAAGTAAAACTGAAGTGCCATAAATAATTTATGTCAAAGGAACATGAATTTTGGTCTGAGCCCCGGTTTTAAGTTCCGAAACTGAATTACATAGGTTTAGTATTTATCAAAGCTGAAATACAGTTGAAACTGTGTCCAACTCAGCTTTTGCGTCAAGTAACAAACTTAGTTAGTGCTGGTCGCGTTTGGTTTAGGTGTTATATCCGATGTCGCTTCTTGGGTGTTGATTATGAATTCTGTGTATTTCTGGATTGATGCTTATTGAACTATCTGGTAGAAGGAAAAAATAAATGGATGAAATATTGATTAAACAATCGAACCCCCTTATTTATAAAAGTTGCTTAAAATTTTGAGACTTATTAAACGTCATAAATGTTTGGTTGAACTGACGCTAAACATTAATTGACTTTGACGACTGATTGATTGATTGACGTTCATAAATAGGGGGTAAATGTTTAGTAACTTAAATTGCCTCACTACACCAACTTACGCACACACATAAACAACACATTTACACAACACACCTACACAGCACACTCACTTCTTCTAACAACCGGTTTCTGAATTAAGAATTTGAAGTCAAACTCTAGTTAAGTTTAGCATTACTTAAGATGACCACTTCAATGTAGTTCCTTGAAATACAATACTTCAGCACTATCAGCAATAACGATTTGACGAGCAGTACCAAAGAAAAGACATTTGAGTGGGCCGCATAAATTACTCAAAAATAGACTGATAAAAAAAATCAATAACCCGCATAGTCCTCCCATTCACATAAATTCAAATAATAATATTTATACCTCACAAAGTATACCTACTTTCTGAAGTAAACACATAAAAAAATCATTTTCATACTATGCTGTTTCCACGTCATAGATTTTGACTTACACTTATATTTGGATGCTAAAGGTGCCATGCAGGTGCTAAAGTCGATGCCGAATTCTGGGCCGACACTATTTAGATTGCCATCGGTACGCTGGGAATAACGTATGGTATGCCACAGGCAATGTATTTACACCGCTTAAATCAGGCTTTACTCAGTAATTTCTCTACATTTCAATTGGTATTGAATCTGGTCTCGTATTCATTTTATTACTGTGTGTACATAAATAATAAAATAAATAAAATAAAAATAAATAAATTTGTTGGACTTGGTATAACCTTTTATAACAAGCTTCCCTCTTCTTTGCTAGATTTACATTTTAATGTGTTTAAAGCTAAAGTAAAATCAAATCTTAGAAGGCATACTATCAATGACTACTTAAACAATAAGAATTGTTGGTCGCAGTGATTAACTCAAGACAACGTTTGTGTTCCTTCACCAAAATTAGGTTAACTACTGATAGGTCATATGAGTTACTTCATATCATTGTTTATTTTATCTGACTGTATAAACCATTATTTTTATTTTTTTATTAATGAAACTTTCATTTATTGTTGAATGTTAATTACTTAACTATTATTGTATAAAATCAAGTTCTTCCAACTTAACAGATAGCTGTGCTGCTGGGGAGTTTGTTGCGCCACTTCTTCTTCCCAGCTAAAGCACTAGGCGGTGGTGAAGGGTGGGCGTTTTGGGGGACGATCGTATGTAATTTTGACGTTCAAAAAGTGCTGACTCTCAGCCTAGTTTGAATAAATGACTTTTGATTTTGATTAACATTTACAAATACACAGCTTTATCTAGTCAATTAGACATAATTACATCTCTGAATGCTCTCTTCTATAATCCAATAGAAGATTCTATTCACTCATCTTCATATCTATTGAACATCCTCAGTTGCTCTTAAGTTCAATTGGTAACTTAACCAAGTCTTATGAGTAACTTGATTCAAGTTAACTTAGACTATAATCACGCACTTATGTTTGTGCGGGATTGGGACTTCGGTTCAATCGGTTAAGGTGTTCGTTCCTGGTTTATGCAAAAGTTAATTGTCTATTATTGATTTTTGAGGTGGTTTTAATTTAATGGGGTGGGTAGACTGGATAGTGTTATTGATTATTGATTTGGCGTGTTCAATAAAGTTACATAATGCCAGACGTTAAAATCCAATATATATTTTTTTTTAAATATGTAGCTATTTTGCCAAGCATACTGCTAATACTGTGCTAACTTCCACATTTTATACCAACATATTTAATCCGGAAAACCATATAATTCATGTAACCCTGTAGCATTCTCATGGCGTGGTGAGTGCGATTGTCGCAACTCGGAGCTGGGCACGCCACGTTTGCGGCGGTAAGTCCCCTCTTTGAGGAGTGGCATGAGAGGCGGCATGGCGTCCTCACCTTCCGCCTGACGCAGGTCCTCACCGGACACGGTCGGGAGGTCCCAGTTTCGGATAAGGAGGGAGGAAACGCCCGGGTGTTACCATTGCAAAGATCGCCCTGAGGACACGGCGGAGCATACGGTGGAGGTCTGCCCGGCTTGGGTGAAGCACCACTGTGTCCTCGTGGAGGTGATCGGCGGCGGCGATCTCTCGCGTCAGGCCCTGGTCCAGGCCATCGTACGGAGCGAGAGTGCATGGGTAGCCGTCGCTTCCTTCAGCGAACCAGAGATGCTTGCAAGGAGGGAGGTGGCGCACGTGAGGGAGAGGCAGTACATGCTCCCTCACGGCCGTAGCCTCCGCAGGAGACGCCCTGGGCGTCGAGAATCCCAGGCTGATTCCCGGCCACCGTAGGCGTGGGCTTTCGGACGGTAAGTAATGGGTAGCTCGCTGTCCGGTAAGGACCAAGCCGGGGTCGACGGCGCATTGTGTTTCACGCGCGCCTCAAAGAGATGTCAGCACCAACTAATGGGGCCCGCAAGGGCCGATGCCTGCCAGGGGTGCGGGTTGTTCGAAAGAGATACCGCGGCCCCTCGCACACAGGCAACTGAGGGAACACGGGTGGGTTTTAGTCAGTATAAGTCTGACAGGCCCTCCTGCTCCACCCAGACCGGGAGAAGTTATTTGATATTCCCATTCGATTACATCTCCGTACGATAAAACTGCATTACCAACCTATTTTCTCTCGCAACTCCATCAGAATAAGATGCCTCCAATTTCGAAAACGTAAATAACTAGAAGTAGCAAGTAGCATAAATACAATTTAATATGAAGCTTAGCTCCTTCAGAATACGTATAGAATTCTCTTTGAACGAACACACACACTTCATCATCTTAACAAAAGTTTGCAATGCAATGAATGTCTCCGTAGTGTTGTGCTTGACAAATATTGCACAAGGCTCGTAGTTTCCCGTAGTGCTATAATATGGTCCCGTAGTGCCGCCTTAATAAAGTCTATTCACAACACTTTATGATTTTGCTGTCAGTGGGATTGCAACTTGATTGTGTCGTGCGATTGTGCAATTCTCAGGTGGAGGACTCAACTATTCTTATATTTGTAGTGAGATAAAATGAATGTTGTGATCAGTTGAACATAGATCAAATTAATTGAGTTGTTTTGTAAAAACCTGTCTACTAAAGCTTTACACTGGTGTAGAGAATTGCCACTAAGTCGTGGCCAAAATTTATTTAATTTTATTCTCATTGCAATTATCTAGACCGAGTCCGATTGAGCCCGTTGAATGGTCCTTCGAGTCGGATCATTGAATGGGCATTAAAATGTGTGTAATACCATGATTTAGATAAACAACGTTTAGAAAATAGAATAATGAAATGCCGTAGCGCCGCGCGGCTGTGAGCTGAGTGGAGTAGAGGGCGCGAAGCGGCCGTCGGGGACTGATAAGGTCCCTTGTCCACCGTTAATCAGGCAGATATGTGGTTCACCGACAACTATTATATCCATAATCTAAGACATCAATGTCAACACTTGTTTCCATTGCAGACACAGAAATTAGTTCCATGGTTTTTTTACGAGTACGTTATAAAAAAAATTGCCTTTGGTTTTGCCCAAAGTTTTTACATTTTGTGCAAAGTGTTGGCTTCCAGTCTCATCATACCGTCTTTAAGAGCAGTGGTGGCCTAGTGGTAAAGGTTGTCGGTCGTGTGTTTTCGAATCCAGGCAGGCGTGTTAAATTGTGAAAATAATTTCATGACCGCTGCTCTTAAATCGATGGAGGAAAACATCGTAAGGAAACTGGCATGTCCCATGACTGACATGACATGACATGAAAAATTGGAAGACATGTGACATCTACTAACACGCATTGGGCTCGCCTGGTGAATAACGGCCCACTCCTTCTTACTGAGAGGAGGGCTGTACACCAACAGTGAAAACATTATATAGGGGCGAAATCCAATAGTAGGCTGATATTTTTCATTAGTACCTACCTAAGAATTTACAGTTAAATTTTACGTAGAATCTTGAGTAGAATCGAAGCTCTCATTTAACTTGTCAAACTTCGTCAAGATACATAATGTAATACACAAATCAATACATGTCTACGTGTCGAGCATTCTACTTTATCAGAAGTTAAGGAACATTATCTACATCACTAGAGCAAAACTTCTGAAACCGTGACAAATGTTCTTGAGTCTTATGTTATTAAAGTCTGCTGTCAGCACTATTAATAGTGCTGCAGCTGCAATATGACAGCTCATATTGTTCGTAAACCCTTGTAATGTAGACCGTTTAAGAGTTAATAGATATTTTAATCTAGGGTTTATTTTAATTAAGTATGGCTCGCAAATTATTAATACATTTTTGGGAATATTACATATCTTTTAGGAAAGTGTTTTGACTTCAGAAATAGGACTCTAATGTATTAAAAGCAAAAATAAGAAGAATTTTTATTTTGTTAATTTTCTTTCTTATAATTTAACCTTGATGTAATTACTGTTAAATATGAATTTCAATGAAACGAGATTTTTTTTAAAGGCTTGTTAACCAACTGCGCGGCAGTAAAGAAGGGGTTATGTTATTCACGCGTATCTATGTATGGGATTCTTATATCAAAGTATCCTAAAGTGAATACGAAGTATCTATCGACTCGTTTGGGTCATGTGAAGATCCGAAGTTAGGTTATGTTTATATATAATCAAAATGTTGAATTTTAGCCGTCAGTAAGTAGTGTTAAAAAAGTAATTAGTACCGTTACCATGTGGGGATTAAAATGAAGGAAAAATCTCGTAAACAACTACATCAGACTGATTGAAAAGTGAGCGTATTTAAACTCTAGGGGTGCGGGTTGTTCGAAAAAGATACCTGGCACACAGGCAACTGAAGGAACACGGATGGGTTTTAGTCAGTAAAAGTCTGACACGCCCTCGCGCTCTACCCAGAGCGGGAGAAGTTATTTGATGATTTCCCACCCTCACAAAAAAAAGCCTATTTAAACTTATTAGATCGGATTTTTGATTGTATCATAATACATTTGTATGTATTTATAGCAGTAAGTAAATTATAGGCTAATTTGTGTTATCTGCCTATAACTTACGCACTGCCGCGACACAGGCCTCCTCTCCATGAGAGGGAGTGGGTCGTAATCCACCACGTGGATTGGTAGATGTCACAGTCATGTTTTCGAATTTTTGATGCTAGGCAGGCGCGGTCGCAGCCAAAGCCTGGGTCACAGACAAAAACCACATACATATTAATAAGAAAATTTATTATGTTTTCGAAAAATTGCTATATTAAGCGCGTTTACGGCTTTGGGGGGGTCATGACCTGTAAGACTCCCTCCCGCTCGGACCGCGCCCGGTGTTAGGTCATGCCAGTTTCCTCACGATGATTTTTCTTTACTCTTTTGGAAGCAGTGGTAAGAAATCAAATTCTGGGTTCGAGCCAACGACTACCAGCAGGCCACCACTGCTCACCATAATTACCCGATGCCAATGAACAAATTCCTTTCGAACAAACGCCTGCGCTCTTTAATGTGTATTCCGAGAGCTTTTCAGCAGCCTTACTTAAGTTTTAATTAAGTTTGTATAAGTGAAATCATTAGAGGTGCAAAAAACACTATCGTGTCATTAGACTGTGTTGTTAAGTTAATGTGAGCTGTTGGAAACTGAGCCAAATTAACTAAGTTAAGACTTAGTAACATGGCGTAACTTAGTTCTATATTATGGTATGTACGTGTATAGTGGGTGAGGGAAAAATGTATGAGAGACTTAATGGAACAAAACATGTTATTTTCTTGTTAAGTATTTATCAGTGAAAACTTGTAAATGGCCTTCAGTTTCATATTGTCTATTAACACTGTTTAAGTAAGCAGTGAGTATCCCGAATAGAATACAATAAAATGAAGCAATCTTAAGTTTGTTTTCTGTCTCGGAAAATAATTAAGTATACATATCCAATTATTAACTTAGGAAGTAGGTAAGGACCTAAAGTAAAGGTGTTTACAAAACTTGTGATCCTTACACAATCTATCTTGAATTAGGCATGCAAACATTGAAAACATTTTTTTTACAAAAAAAAAAAACGTAGGTCAAATTAAAATTCTCAAATTATTTTTGTTATAGAATTTGGAACAGGTCCATTTTTACATAGGACATAACATAACTGGTATCTGTTAGCCTATATCATTCTACCGTTGGCCAAATGCCTCACCCCATGCGTTCCAGCTCTTTAGATCCGGGACTGGTAACTGGTGACGGTATAGGAAAATTAATAGTTTATGACATTGCCCGTCTATTTTCAAAAGAAGCGTGAACAGGTATTTTCCGGGCACGCTCGTTCCATCATAGACCTCATCCATCGTCTTCCATCAGGAGTGATCGAGGTCAAGAGCAGGACCATACAGACAAAAAAAAAACAACACCCTTCGTTAAGTCGTGTCAAAGGCATTTTCGTGGAATTAGTCATTAGATCATAATTTTAATTGACTAACTACTAGACTAATTGATGCGTAATTATGATGACGAAATTTAAATATTTGTACGCCACTAAGGCCAAACATGACTGATCTAAACAGTAATGTAATTTAATAACTTGCATGCTCTGTATGTGTAATCATGTTTCCACAAATAAAGAATCTTGAATCTTGGATCTTGTATCATGAAACTGTCAAAACGGGCATTAAATACACACCTAGTAATCGAACAATAGTCTCATACTACAGGAATTCCGAGAGGACCTACACATTAAACATGCCACAGTGTGTTTACGGAACATTGGAAATTCAAAGCGAAATTGTCGGGAGCATTTGAGCAATGACTACGAATCAGCAGTACGAATACGTAATGACGTATTAAGTGAATCGGGTACGTCATTTACATTACATGAAATAATGGAGTCTATGTGAATGTGGAGTCGTTTAAATTGATGCAGTATTGCAGTAATCGAAACAAGTGCGGTTTTACGTGTTTAATTTAGTCTGTGGTTGGTTTAACGTACCTACAATCAATCTACCGAGCCTTCTTCTAACTATATTCTGGTGGCTTCCAGTCTTACCGGATACAGCTGCTTACTAGTTTTTTTTGAATAAGAATAGAGCGACTAGCTGTCTGACCTCCACAACGCAATTACTGGGTAACAGGATAGATATCCTCTCAGATAGATTCTGGTTATCAGACTTTTGGGCCTCTGACTACCCGTAATTACTGTCTAAGATCTAGGAAAGCTGGGACCAATTACTTAATGTGGATGCGCTAAATAACCCCAGAGATTTTCAATTTTTCTTAAGGTCTCAATTTCCAGGTTAATAGTGAAGATTCTGTTGTGCACCAACTAAATTTAGGCTATTGCCATCTCTGTCGTTCAAATGAAACAAGAAAGAGACGGAAATAAATAAGAGCTGTCAAAAGTTTGACTAAGATTTTATTCGACGCAATTAGAACGAACTAAATTCATGATGCTTAAAATCACGCCAGATTCAAGGTAATCTAGACGTAATTTAGTTTGACAGTTCTAAAGGAGCAGTGGTCCTTCTTTTGTTGTCTGTCAGTTAGAAACAGTTATGCCCTTATTTTAGTTTAGGTGATGAACAAAAGAATCGGGACCAGAGATTAAAATATGATTCGTCACTGTAACGAATATGGCTTTCCAGAATTTGAATAATCATAAATCATTCAAATTAACCATACAACTCTAAAAATAGGCAGTATATGCGCCCTCACGGCCCTAGCCTCCGCAGGAGACGTCCTGGCCGTCGGGAATCCCAGGCTGATTCCCGGCCACCGCAGGCGCGGGCTTGCGGATGGCGAGTAATGGGTAGCTTGCTGTCCGGTAAGGACCAAGCCCGGGTCGACGGCGCGTTGTGTTCCACGCGCGCCTCTAAGAGATGTCAGCACAAACTGAAGGAGCCCGATGCCTGCCAGGGGTGCGGGTTGTTCGAAAGAGATACCGTGGCCCCTGGCACACAGGCAACTGACGGAACACTGGTAGGTTTTAGTCAGTAAAAGTCTGACACCCAGAGTGCTACACCCAGAGTGGGCAAAGTTATTTGATGATTTCCTACCCAACAAAAAAATAAATAATAGTAAACCCTTTTAGTACATTTAATCCCATACTTCAGGATTTTGCGTGACGTCAGTGTGATGCATAGTTCGCATGTGGCGATGTAGATCCGCCACAGAGTCGAATACGTGACAGTAAGACAAACTTACTTCCAAAGCACCGAAGAAGATTGTTTGTTCTATATCGATCTGACTTGCTGATGTAAGAGCCCTGGTAACTTAGTTAAGACTTCATTATGTTTGGCAGTTAACGCAATTTGCGACTCTCTGGGAAGATTGATTTCAGCAATGCGATGCTGTATTTCTTTTTTGTAGGACGTTGTCGATTGTTATTCGTTAATTTTATTAGTCTCTTTTTTATTATGTTGATTCTTTCTTTGTTTTTGTTTATAACACGCTTGAAAAACCAAACAAAAATAGTAGAAAATGATTTCAAAAATGTGTGGGGTACTTTTTGATGTATTTTTATTATCAACTAGTATTTCACCCCACAACTTCACCCGCATTATATTTTGGCTCCCGACCTGCCACGTCGCATCTCATCGCCCCGCATGCACTCACTTTTTTCTTTTTGCTCGGCTCTTAAGGGTCGTAGCGTGATGTTAAATAGCCTATAACCTTCCTCAATAATTGGGCTATCAAATTTAAAAAGATTTTTCCAAATCCGACTGGTAGTTCTAGAGATTACCCCCTATATACAAACTTACAAACAAATTTTACCTCTTTATAATATTAGTATAGATTAATATCAAGCAAACCCACGTTTTTTTTTAAATTATTGTCTACTTTTTTAGTTTGGTTTTTAAAGCTTGTTTTTTATTTTTTTTAACTATTATTTATTTTAAATTTTTTAGTTCGACATGTTTCAAAAGCGTGACAGAAAAAAAAATGTTTTTGGCCAGCATTATAGAACAAATTTATGAAATTATTGAATTGTCATCGGTCATTGATAAGTGTGCAAAGTTTCAAATCAATCGATGGTTTGTAGGGGGTGAAAATCACGTTCAAAGGTTCCGTTACATAGAAACATAGATACATACATACCAAGCTAATAAAAAGGCGTTTTAATATGTTTTTGTTTGTTTTTAAGGCCTGATTGTGAGCACAAACATCTTATTTACACTGCTAGCATCAAATCCTGGAATAATCCATCTAATCTATGTACAAATATTTTTTGTATAAATCACACTGATCAGATATACTGCTCAGCATAAGCATGAGGCCTTCGATTTCGATTTCGAGGGTTCGATTCCTTGGTCGGGCGAAGTGTTATTGGGTTTTCTATCTGGATTTTCTAAGTAGCAGCCCGGAGAGTGGATTTGTCCCGGTTAATCGCAATAGGCTCGCCCCCTGTTACATGAACTTAAACATTATTTGCGAAATAAATATGAACTATAGATTTATCTCTGCCAACTCTTCAGGGAGACAATGCGTGATGTCATGTACATTAATAAAACATTTGTTTAACCTACAACGATTGAATTTACTTATTGTATTGTATTTTGTTGTTGTTTGTCTATTTCCTTTTTATATATATATATTTTTCTTTGTATTCCTTTTAGTTTTTAGTAGTTACATTCTATCACATTCATATTAAATTATGTTATTGTTCTATAAGTTCGATGTTAATTGTGTGATGCACCGGGCGACGTCGTTACGTTAAAGCCGGCTGTCGCTGAAAACAGCGCTGGGGCTCTGTCTTGCAAAGGGTCGCAGCATAATGCTGAGTGATAGCCGTTTTGCGTGGATGTGATGCATGTTTCCCTCAAACTTTTTTTTTTGTGTGTTCCTGTTTTTTTTTGCGTCATGTTTACCGCAAATAAACGTTTTTTCTTTCTTTCTTTTCTTTCATGTTTGCTCTTTGTCGTCATGTCACTACGATTGCTAATTTCGATAAAGAATTTTTCGGTACAAAAGGTAGCGTATGTCAATTTCAAGCCCATATACTATCGCTATGCAAAAAATTACGTCATCGTAATCGAAGAACAAAGAAACATTTCCTCATTCATAATATTAGTAGGCTATTCTACCCTTCTCCTCATTAGCAGGGAGGTATGGGGTCTCCCCCTATATTCCTTTAGCGAGGTGTCGTCACAAACTGAGCGAGGTAACACAGTTAACGCTGTTAGTTACTTTAACTTCGTTTTAATTCCTGGTTCGGTTCAATTTACTGCGGTCGGTAATAGGTTTACATTGTTTGGTGCTCCGAGACGCTCTATTAGCGTTGTTGGTTATATAAAGGGTGATTTGTAGAACGACCTTGTATTTAAATGCTGATAGTGGAATTATTTTTAGTGAGAATTTTTTTGTACACAATATGTTATGTTATACATCAGAGTTGTTTAAAATACATTCATCTACACTAATATCATAAAGAGGAAAGATTTGTATTTTTGAATTTTTGTATTTTGGTTTGTAACGAATAAACTTAAAAACTACTGGACTGATTTAAAAATTCTGTTGCCGTTAAAAAGCTACATTATCACTGAGTAACACAGGCTATATTTTATCCCCGTACTCCTACGGAAACGGGAACTACGCGTGTGAAACTGCGGAGCGCTGCTAGTATTACATACATAGGTAATATTTGTCTAGCTGTGTTTAAGTCCCATGCAATAGGGGGCGACCAGTTACAAATACGACAAACTATATACAAAAAGCAACAATAAGACACTTTCTATCTTCTATCTGTACACGCCAGTCTGTTACTAAAAAATCCTGAAAGTAAAACTCGTAACGCTGCCTGACCTGGGACAAGGAACCTAGGCCCCCACGCCTAAAGGTTGTATTTGCGACCATTAGACCAACGAAGTAGTCACCAATACTAACTAGCCTAAATTGTCCCACTTGCAAAGGCTTTCTTCTCCTTTTTCCACACAATTTTGTCATCTGTTAATGCTGGCCAGTCCTTTCAGTAGGAGTCAAGCTTGTCCCGCCATCTTCGCGTCGGCCTGCCGCGATGGTGTCGTGCGTTTAATGGGACCCAATCGGTAGTTTTTACACGCTTTATATTAGCTTCACTTGTATGTTTGTTTGTTTGTTTGTATGTTTGTATGTAACCGACTCCTTTGGACACTATTTTCACCCACTTCAAACGGTCAGATTTCATTGAAACTTTGTAGACTTATCGAGGACCAATGACAATTCAAAAATAAAATAAAAAAAACAAAAAAACTTAAAAATTACGCTTTTCAAGCAAAATCAAAAATTGAAAATAAAAAAATAGTTTAAAAAACTAAAAAACACGCTTTAAAAACTATGTACTTGATATTAATTGAGTGTAAAAATACCTCAAAAAGCACCCCACGCTTTTTAATAGAATTTAATTATTTTCTAATTTTTTAGTTTGGTTTTTAAAGCGTGTTTTTTAGTTTTTTAAACTATTATTTATTTTAGCTCATTTGTCATCTGACATGTGACAGACATATCAAACCCAGTCCAGTCCCAATTCAGCTGAACGGCTTTCGCGCAGTGTTATGTTCCTTATACGGTCTGAAATTCGAACCTCCAGGATACTGTGCTTCATGGCTCGCTGGCAAACCTCGAGCTAGGACCTCTGCTGAAGTGTCTAAGACCAAGTTTTTAATACCATATGTGAGAATAGGGAGAATACACAAATCCATAATTCTCCGTTTGAAACACAGTGGTACATCTCCTTTTAGACGATCCTTCAAAGTCCGATTCCTCCTCCAGGCGCTCCCGGTGCGTCGAGCGACTTTTTTTATGACTGTCATATTTTAAACTTAAAAGAGAGAAAGCTGTTTTCTCTTTTGACCCATCCTAAATATCCTAGATCTAAAATATTATCGTCATCATCATTTACTGTCCGACTTCACCCAATTTTGGGCATAGGCTTCTCTTTTCTTATGCTAGATGTAATACACTAAATCAAAAACAAAATTATTTTAATACCTACCTATAGGCTTTACCCAGTCTTATAACAAGCCTATAGTTATAACAGATACCCTTAATTATCCCCAGTGCTACAAGCTGTAGTTAATTTCACCTAGAAACTTAACACACGCTTGTACGCGAAGTTTATCTTGTAACGTTAAACATGCTACTTACTGGGAAACCAATCCATTCTTGTTCATGCATTAATTAAGTTGCTATCGACTATTTCTAGAAATACCACTATTAATACTATGCTAGAAAGTAATTTACATTATTGGGGTGTATTTTCTAGTGGAATATTGTGTAAAAGAGCCATTTTGTTTAAATTGATTGTCTAGAGCTATTGGCGTTGACTTTTATATCCACTTATATTATAAATGTAAAAGTTTGTTTGTTACTAAATAACGCAAAAATGGCACACATCTATCTTTCTATATCTATATAAAAGCGTAAGATCACTCATTCATACATTCGTTCACTCACTGATTAATCACGGAATTTCAAAAACTACTGGACCTACGAAGATGAAATTTGGCACAGTGGCAGAGGAGGAGTAGGAGTAGGAAACACAATGACTTTTTTACATAAAATTCCTTTAAAACTAGAAAATAAACTACACGATGTTAATTCGTTTCCAACGTAGTATTACAAGTGGTATTACTAGAAATAGTCGATAGCAACGTAATTAATGCATTAACAGGATTGGATTGATTTCCCACGGGAACTTACTACCGGGATAAAAGTATGTTATTGTTAAACCAGATTATAGACTATCTGTGTGCCAAATTTCATACAAAACCATTCAGCCGTTTCTGCGTGATTGAGGAACAAACTTTCACATTTATAATATTGGTAGGATAAGACTAACTGTTGCCATTTGACTTCTTTTACTCATCAGTTTTAATACTAATTTCTAGGAGGAAAGTAGCCAATGTCCTCCAGGTCTCACACTACCTCTCCGTCAAATTTCATAACGATCGGTTCAGTGGTTTAGGCGTGAAATTGTAACAGACAGGTCGAGTTACTTTCGCATTTATATTATTGGTATGGAAGGTAACTACGTATATTGGTATTTAAAATCTTTATAATGTAACTAGTTTAGGTCGGGAAATTACCCAATAGAAACTTACTACCAGGAATAAAAGTATCTTAAATTTTCATCCAGGACATATACCTACTATAATAGCTGCTGCCCGCGGGTCCGCCAGCGTCAATGTTGTTTTTATACAAACTTCCAACCCCTATTTCACCCCTTTTTCCCTGCCAGGAGTGCGGCCTGCCAGGGGTGCGGGTTGTTCAAAAGAGATACCGCGGCCCCTGGCACACAGGCAACTGACGGAACATGGGTGGGTTTTAGTCAGTAAAAGTCTGACACGCCCTCTTGCTCCACCCAGAGCGGGAGAAGTTATTTGATGATTTCCCACCCAAAAAAAGAAAAACCCCTTTACGGGGGGAGTTTCCTAAGATCTTTTCTTAGCTGACGTCTCCTACTCTCTGCCACTCCACTCCACTCCCCCCGGATTGAGGATACTTTTATTCCCGGTAGTACGTTTTCGTGGGGTAATTTCTCGACCTAAACTGGTTACATTATAAAGATTTTTAATACCAATATACATAGTTACCTTCCATACCAATAATTTAATGCGAAAACCACTGAACCGATCGTTATGAAATTTGACAGAGACATAGCCCGGGAACTGGTGGACATTGGCTACTTTTCGTCCTATATTTTTTTTCCATTTTATTTTTTACTTTTTAGCTATAGTACCTACCCCACCACACCAATTCGAAATTTTATCATCCTTGGGGTCAAAACAATGCATATTTCTACCTCACACCAATTCGAAATTTCATCATCCTTGGCGTCAATACAATGCATGTTTATGCGATAACAGCAATCGCGGTTGATTTGCTGTCATTTTTTGAAGAGTTCCATTGTTTATCTCCGAAACAAATAATCAGATCTATATGAAATTGAAATGGGACCATTTCGGAATAAACCCCTTTCGAACAAAAAATAATTTTGCAAATCCGTCTATAAATGAAAGAGTTATGCCTGAAAATACATTTAAAAAAAACTTGTCGAATTCATAACCTCCTTCTTTTTGAAGTCGGTTAATGATGGGTAGACGAAGATCAAGGGCAGAGAAGACGCAAAGAAGATCATTTTTCGGAAGTAGAGTTACCTGTTTGCACGAAATCAATAAAGTCTCTTTGATAGTTGCATTAAAAGGGAACCAATCGGCCTGACTTTTCATGCCCCAATTTGCTTTTGATGAACTAGTTCAATTGAAGCTTGCCAGTTTGCTGGAAGTTTGATTGCCTCTTCATCACTACTTTCAATTTTACTTTTCACGAATGTTAATTCTTTTTGACATGACATTGGCAATGCAATCAATTATTGAGTTTTGAATACCTGAAAAGAGGGCCTTGGCGAGTGGCAGCCGCTTTAAAAGCGTTTTGTTTTTCCATTTAATTAATTACAACTTTCAATAGGCTTTCATCTTTTTGGTAGCTAATATATGTAGTATGTCAATCCAATAATAAAATCTGAACTAACTTTAACTAACTAATATAATAAATGTGATATTAATTTTCTTTGTTGCGTCTTGACGCAAACACTGATGAACGAATTTGGAAGAAATTTTCCACACACAAATACCTTGCCCTGAAAAAGAACACATAACTTTTTACCCCGATATTTCTACGGAATCGAAACCAATGCTTGTGAAACCGTGGCTTTGCTACCAGTAATAGTAAAGATTTGTTTTTTTTATTCCTACGCTTTTACTATAAAACGGCTATACGAATTCTGATGAACTTTGCCACATTAGTAGACTATGACCTGGATTAGCACATAGATAATGCTCGAGGATTATTTAAGTAAGACCGCTGGCTGCAGCTAGTTCACTGATAGAATGTTACTTTGCCTAACTTCGTAGGTACCAATTAATTCTATGATTATAATCGTCGCATCGCTCAGCAATATCAATCTCTTGTCTGAAATCGTTTACGTCTCTTAATCAAGACATTTTGCATTGATGGGGACCAAAAAGATCATTAGTCAATGTCATTGTTGACAGTATTGGAAACAGAAACCCATTGGAGTAAATTGATGTAGAAGACTCTTAAATAATTCATTTCTAAGGGCTTCAAAATTAGTGCTATTCCGTGGTTCTTGCAATGGAAAGAGAAGGTCGACACGATTAGACTTGACACATACATATACCTAGGTCTTCTTCTGGTGGGAGGCAGAAACTACAAAACGCTACCTGCTATGATCCTACCGTACTCTTTTGACCTCGTTTATGTTCATACATCTGTGGCCTAGGGAGTTTTATTTAACCATCTCGATCAAACGCATCGAGCGCGTTCGGCGCTCCGATTGGTTCGTCACCAATTTAAGGCCAATCGCAGAGCCAAGCGTGCTCGATGCATTTGATCGAGATGATAAAATGAAACTTACACTAAGGCCTCTGGTTATATATCCACGCACGCCGGTTGCAAGTAATACGCATCTGAACTTTCTGAAAAACATCACCAATAAGGTCTCAGTGTATCGTCGTAGGGGTTCCCAGTTCATCCCCCCCCTCCCGGCGTTTCCAGTTCATCATCATCATCATTTCAGCTGATAGACGTCCACTGCTGGACATAGGCCTGCCACAAAAAAATGGGGAGGGGGGTTGCCATAATCGCCACGCTTGGTAGGCGAGTTGGCGATCGCAGTACCTATCGTGGTAAAATGCATAGAGAACGTTGCTGCCCATTCGTCGCCTTCTACGAAACCTACGGGAAGAAATGGGAATGGGATGGCGTTTCCAGTAACATTAATATTTTTTTTTTTCATAGGGATATAATGTTTTCCTGCTTTTGAATATACGTCTGATCATAGGCACCCTCCAGTTGCGAGTACTAAACATGTGACCTTTTTGAAGAATATCACTAATGAGGTTACCATATTATGTCCTAATAGGGCGTCCCCTTCCGGCGTTTACACCGTGTTTTGATTTTAGATTTTCAAAGCACGGCCAACGTGGGAATGTTGTCAGAATTCTATACATTCGGCTCAATATCCACTTGACCATTCTAAGACAATAAAACATGAAACGGATTCCATCATTTCATAATACTGATAGAATAGAGACATTTCTTTGGCTCTTTGGCTTACGACTGTTAAAAATTAATTATAAATCTAAAATGTACAATAGCAGTTAAAAAGTCAAGCCTAATGACACCATCACCTCCGTAGCCATTTTTGAACTCTATTGCAGTCGGCTTCCGATACAACTAGATGTAGCTGGATGCCAGTACTGACATGGAGCGACAGCCTATCTTGTTTATTTGTTACGTCATCATCAATATTTTCAGGCCGTATCGTCCCTCTGCTACGATTTAGTCCTTTTTCTGTGTCAATACTCGCGGTCGGTCTCTGGTTGCCAATGTTACCATTGCGGGATTCTATGTTCGTCAACCCACCTGGTGACTGGTCTATCACAGGATTCTTTTGCTTTGGTGTCTCTCCTCTTTATCAAAGCTATACTTTCTTTCTACAACTAGCAATGTTTCTAATAAATATTTATTAAAATCTTTTATTTCCTTCACAATCCAGTTACTGGGTAACATAATAGATAAGACTGATTGTCAGACTATCGGTCTTCTGACGATCCGTAACGACTGTCAAAGATACACTAATGACAGCCGGCACCAACGGCCCAACTTGCTATACGTGGCACGGTATGTAAAGACACCCATCCACAGACCAACCGTGGCAAGCGTCCATGTACCTACTTTACTGTTACTTAGCCACAAGCCTCTCTCAAGTCTAGCTTAATGTAATGAATATTAAAACTACACGTAATGCCACTAAATTGGACATAATTTAGACTGTTACTTCTCAATTCTGAGTCCAACTTCGTCCTCTATTTCATGCTACAGCTGCTATTAAGTTATTTATAAATAGCGCTACTGGACTGGACTTGTTAACTTTAACAGTTCCGGGCTCCGGTACTTCAGTTTGGCTGTTTCTGAACTATGAAGCCCAGTTTGATGTTTCAAAAGATACTTTAGTTAGATCGTTTGAATTTTTTTAGTTAAGTTAGAACTTTAGAGCCATGTAAAATTGCATTTTTATGTAAATCATATTACTTCTTTAATTAGGTTTTTTAAAAACTCTTTTACACTTCAATCGTATTTTATAAACTAGATGAGGTCGTCGTTTCTCTGGCTACTCTGAAAAGAAATACCGATAAAAATTCAGCGGTAACAATGTTTTTTAAAGCCCCGACTAAACATTTGTCAGATCATGTGAAGACCAAGTAGATCGTTGTATTAAATGGTCTTCTGAGGAAAAAACCACACAGATTGAATGACTCCTTTGTTAGTAATCGTGCAACTCAATATCATAACTTAAGGAGCTCAACGATTCGACGAACGAAAGGATATTTGGATAGGCCGCCACCACAACTCGCAACTTGTGTACCAACCATTCTATGTCATCCTTCAGAATTCTGTGTATCAAAAACATGTGATCCTAGTATTCTACCTCTATTCTAATGTCTGAAATGAGGATTATTATTTTTTCTTACGTGTTTTCTTTTCTTCTTAGTAACTGGCTAAGCCCTAAGGTAGCAATATACAATGATTGATTATTTTCCTAATAACCTTTAATTCCAACGCCCTTGAGGAATATTTTGTTCGAAATTCCAATACAGTAAGATGGATCGATTACTCTGCTTAATAGGTGAAATAAATACCTACCTTAGCTTTTCTGCGATCATAGTTGCTAACCACCTCAATCTGTGTAACCTAACCAGCTATGTTGGGTTCGACTTCCAGTCAACCTTTATCTCAGTCTGACCTCCGGAACCCAGTTACTGGCACCACAATACCCCTTTTTACACGCTTTATATTAGCTTCACTTGTATGTTTGTATGTTTGTTTGTATGTAACCGACTCCTTTGGACGCTATTTTGACCCACTTTAAACGGTCAGATTTCATTTAAACTTTGTAGACTTATCGAGGACCTATGACAATTCAATAATTAAAAAAAAAAAAAAAAACACGCTATTGTAGTTAGCAAAACTAAAAAATAGAAAATAAATAAAATTGTTAAAAAAAAACTAAAGAAACACCCTTTAAAACCAAACTAAAAAGTAGAAAATAATTTAATTCTATTAAAAAGCGTGGGTTGCTTGATATTAATTGATTATAAAAATACCTCAAAAAGCACTCCACGCTTTTTAATAGAATTACATTATTTTCTACTTTTTAGTTTGGTTTTTAAACCGTGTTTTTTAAAACTATTATTTATTTAAGAGTCTTTGTCAGTTTTTTGGGCTTTTGACTATTCGTAAGTACTTTTAAAGATCTACGAATGGCAGACGGGAGGGACTACTGGCTTAACGTGCTTTCCGAGGCACGGAGGGGTTTCGATTTATAATGGTAGCTGAACGACCCTTGCATCTGCTATTATTTAGCCAACGAGCCCTTCGTTGCTAACCACAAAGTTTTCGTATAAATATTCTAGAATACAAAATCGAGGTGGTATTATTCTAACAACCATTCGATTCGTAAATCGCCTGGGCAATAAACCCAGGCCGTACCGCGTCGTACATTTGCAAAACCAATATATGGAATATTCAGCAGCCGAGCGCTTTGAGAATAGGGGTGGCTCTTAATAATAGTTCGTTTTCAGTTCTTTTTGCTTTAATTTTACCGCTGTGCAAAGGAATTTATTACTGAGTTTTTTATTTTTTTTTATGTGTGCTGTAGGTTCCGGGAGAGGCTTGTGGTTAAGTATTAACAGCCAGACGGGTTGATCGGTTAGGTTAAGCTACGCTTGGCGCGGTTGGTCTGTGGATGGAAAACAGGTTACGCCGTTGGTCCCGGCTGCCATTTGTAGATCTTGTGCTGCTGGGGAGCTCATTGCGCCGAGTTTTATTTCCAGCTAAAGCACTTTTGTAGGACTGTCTTTTGTTATTTTGTCATTTAGAAGCTGCTGGTGGTCTCAGTCTAATTTGAATAAATTACTTTTGTTTGGTTTTTTTTTTTTTTAATTTAAATACTGTGTTGTGGGACGTTACACAATTCCGATAATTGTAATAGGTACTAGTTTTTGCTAACATAATCCTATAGGTACTTACCTACGTGCATTATACATTTTCATCATAATCGATAATAGTAATTAAAGAAATTGTGTTTGACAAAATTGAGCCCGGCTTGTTATAAAAATACGATTATATAGACCAATGTCAATAACTATTTTGTATGAAAACAACGCAGTGCAGAAATTTTACGTCGGTTTTACTTAAAAAAATCAGCTGTTTCATGGAGAAATGCAATACCTACGTGGTCTGATTTTTTTTTGTATTACCGACGAAAAATTTCTGCATCTAGAATGATTATGCTGGATACATGGTTACAGTTTGCATACTGGATAACAACTTATTCTGTATAATCTGCAGATTTTTCCGTGATGAAAACCTACCAATTACGTCATTATTATAACGTCCAGCAAAATTCCCGGAACCTCATCATCTGCCAAACCTTCTCCTAACTATGTTCGGGTAAGCTTCCAGTCTAACCAGATGCAGCTGAGTACCAGTATTTTCTGCCCTAAACGTAATTTATATGGATTAAGCAAGTATCCGCTATGTGGGATAGATGTCTCAAAATGTAGA
The DNA here is from genome assembly GCA_949091785.1 of Polymixis lichenea. Lineage (NCBI taxonomy): Eukaryota > Metazoa > Arthropoda > Insecta > Lepidoptera > Noctuidae > Polymixis > Polymixis lichenea. The sequence goes on along the minus strand of OX420948.1, from coordinate 19,275,682 downwards.
GGTCCACATAAATCGCTAATACTCAGAAAATATTAAAGATTAAAAAAAATACTTTCATAAATTTGTAGATTTGTATCTGTGACGGCGGCGGCGGCGGCGACTTTGGGTTTATACCCAAAGTCTCGGCCAGTTTTACAAATAAAGTATTTTGCTTTTTGTACTGAGAGATAAAGAGTGATTTCAAAAAGTGTGGCAACTATCCGGATTTTACCCTAAGTAAATATTTTCCCCATCCACGCACCAGGCGTAGGCTAACCTGATACATCGACTTGTGCGACTGTTATTACCCAGCCACAATCCAAATATCTGCCTATCTGACCTCCAGAATCCAGTTACTGGGTAATACGATACCTCTCGGTAAAACGGGCTTCTGACAACCCGTAACGACTCTCAGTTTGTTAATTCAAAAGAATTATCATCATCGTCATTTCAGCAGAAAAACGTCCACTGCTGGACATAGGCCTCCCCCAAAAGGGGGGGTTTTGCATAATCGCCACGCTTGGCAGGCGGGTTGGCGATCCCAGTATGGTGGTAAAATGAATTGAGAACGCTGCTGTCCATTCTCTAGTAATTCCCTTAGTTGCCTTCTACGACACCCACGGGAAGAAATAGGATGGTGCTATTCTTTTACGTCCGAACGTCAGGAACAGAACCCATTCAAAAAAATTCAAACATTTATTTCAGCACAGCCCTACCGACTGGCTCATTAGGTTATCAATAAAACTGATATATTTTACCGTTGCACGTGTTATGTCATATGAACGAGTTCTCTCACGTGATAAATTTCATTGTATTCTAGGGTTGGTATGCTTGAAATATTTGTGGTTTTGTATAGTTTTACTTCAAAACTTTTGCATACAAACAGGCAAAGCATTCTACTTTTAAATGTCGACGTGATTGGTAAACATATTGCAGCCCTGGCCGGATGCCTTAATTTATTAGGGTTGCCATAGGCAAGGCCGGAAAAGCAGCCGAAAAACTCCTAGGATGACCTGCGACAAGTCATTTAAAAAAAATGGTGAACATATAGTCTGTTATTAAATCAAGCTACCGATTGTGTGGATTTAGATCAGGACACCGGTTGAACATGCTCCTCATACGATAGTTCTCATTCAAGCGCTAACATTAAGAAGGACTCTTATGCAAGTTCAAAATCACAATATTTTATTTCACATAAACCTGCAAGGGCACTTATGAAACGTCAGAAGCTAGGTGCACGGTTCCAATTTGTCGCTTCCTATGGGGAAGAGCCGGCAAGAAACTCCACGGTTACTCTTTTAAAAATAAATGGCTTTTATAATGTTTTCAAATTACAGTGATATTAGGTATGGGAGGACAGTGCAGGCCTGTCAATAAGTACCAGGTACTTAGAGGAATGAAAATAAAGAATAGAAACTGTAGGGCTACAACGTTCTCACATTCACAATATGTAAAAGAATCTACATAAGTAAAATCAACCTAGTTAAACCAAGTGGTATGATTTCCATGAGAATCACTAATAAATACTCAATATTACAAGTCTTGTATAATGTCAAATAATAACGAGAATGTGTCAGAAAGTGTAAAAAATAAAATGAATAAAATTAACATTATAATTTGGAAGCAGTTAATAAACGCTCACATAGTTATGGTGCTAATGAGTTACCAGGCAAGCCACATGTGCAGAAGGAATTAATGCCAAATTTCCTTGTCTTTATCGTAGTCTTTTATCTTATAATATACTTTTTTGATAAGGACACGTTTGATGTGAGTTTTAAACTTTCCATGGCTAAGTTCTGTAACCGACTGGTTAAACCTCGGGTCACAGCTAGTAGGCTGTTGGTGATACAAAAACTTAGGTAATAAAAGAATTATTCAATAAACTGAAATATTTATTTGTGTAAGTAGATCATAAAGACACTTTTACACGTCAATATTATTTTGTTAAATATTTGAAAGCTAGATGGCGTCGGCATATCTTAGCTGACTGATACTTGTGAAGAAATGCTGAAACTAACTCAGAGGTCATGGTCTCTTTTAAAGTCCAAACATTATAATAGTAGTATTTTATGTGAGTCTAACAATACAAGGCCATTTCTGGAAGGGCCCTTTGAAGAAAAACCCATTGCGCCTTTGAGCTGACAGTGACTGCAGTTATCGTGTAGCTCAGCCCTATTTTAGGGAGGTCAACGACTCGTATATTCATAATTTCAGCCGAAAAATGTCCACTGCCGGACATAGGTCTCCCCCAAAAGGGGGGCTTTGCTATAATCGCCACGCTTAGCAGGCGGGTTAGCGATCGCAGTATGGTGGTAAAATGCTTATAGAACGCTGCTGCCAATTCTTTAGTAAATCCTTTAGTCGCCTTCTACGACACCCACGGTAAGAAATGGGATGGTGCTATTCTTTTACGTCCGGCACCACACGGAACCCGTATATTGCAATAACATTATTCATTTTGTCCAAACATCTTACTAATTAAGTCATCATCGTCATATCAGCCGAAAGACGTCCACTGTTGGACATAAGCGTCCCCCAAAAGGGAGGATTTGCCATAATCGCCACGTTTGGCCGGCGGGTTGGCGATCGCAGTATGGCGGTCAAATGCATAGAGAACGTTGCTGCCCATTCTCTAGTAAGTCCTTTAGTCGCCTTCTACGACACCCACGGGAAGAAATGAGATTCTGCTATTCTTTTACATCCGGCACCACACGGAACGTAACTAACGAAAATATTAACTAAAGAAATATAAGCTTACTTCCCGGATGTTTTTGCAACATACTCGCACCGTGTTTAGACTTAGTAGAAAACGTCACCCTTTTCGACTATTGACCAATATTTTCTCGTATTTTTGCGTCTAAATATAAAACATAAATAAGTCATCTTAGTCGACACGTTAAACTTCGCCTCAGTCCACAAGCCTCGGAAAAGCTTTTGAACTTTACTGTATAAATCGGGATTAAGAAGATTATAACATTTCGGTTTTATTTTTTGTTTCAGGTACATGCTTCACTGAAATACACGACAGCACTGCTAAGCTGTGCTCAACTTGCTACTTACATAGCTTAAGTATCTTCATTCTTGGTTTTTTACTTAATAATAATAGTCCTCCAGGCCGAATTTGGGCCATGTCGGCGAATCTCAACGGAGACCAGACTTCAATGCGAGAGATATTATAGTGAAAAAGTGTGTGCGCAGACATATTAGGCGCACTCTCTTCACTCACTCTCACAGTCCGATGGGACGGCAATCTAGTACAACCCGAGAGAGAGCAGGTGCAGCGCCATCATCGGCTTACCGTGCTTTCCGAAGAATGGGGGTATCACACCGCCAACTTCCAAACTTAGAAAGGGCGGTTACTTAGAAATGTTCACTCAATCCCTAACTTAGGTCAGCCTAACCACTTTGGCTGACCTGGGAATCAAAACCTGAAGCCCACGCCCAGCAATCGTGCTTGCAACCACGAGACAAGCGCGGCAGCGGGGCCTTTCACATACTTACCTAGATATCGAAGTACATCCAGCTTTTCGGTGGGATTCTCTAATGTTGCGAATGTGCATACAGCTCCACGATGAATTAAGTTTTTAAGTTTTTTAATCGTAATTGTATCTGTACTAACACTAGAGGATAAGCAAATTTGTTACTAACCCTATGGACTTTGTCTGAAATAAAAATATTCTATTCTATTCTTTGCACCTGGGGTGGTCCACCTTGCTATAGGTACCAAGCAAAATGTATCAGAACGTTGTGATCAAATTTAATGGTGTGGTACACGCCATCAAACTTAACAACTTTTTTCATGGGACCAACATAGTAATTGCGAAAAAAAATCAGCCGTCCCAAATATTTAGGTCGAGTATTTATTACAGTTTTGTTCGGGAAAGCTCGAATGATAAATCTTTTTATCAAAGCATCGGCCTTTTTCGTTGCACGTGAACATCTTCTTTAGGAATTTAAATAGCGTATCTATTTTAGACCTCTATGCATAACTACTTAATAAAGTGTGAAATTAGAATTTAAAAATCCACGAATGACAGCCGTGACCAATCAATTAGCGTGTTTTTTCGAGGCACGGGGTGTATTGGTATGTAAAGGTGCTCACACAGGTACGGGCCAACCGCGCCAAGCGTAGCTGAATGTGAAAAAATTAAGTTTCATCAATCTTTTTCGATCTTAAACTTCGACATAGTTTTTCAAAGGCTACTTTCTAAAAACTCGTTCCTCATAGCGTTATTTTTTTTGTTAGAGGTAACTTAAAAAGAGGAACCCAGTTAATGAAAATAATCGCAGCATCCCTGCAGCGTGACCTAATTAGCATGTCAGGTGCAAACTCCACTGAATTATTTTATTATATTTATTCATTACAGCCTTCTTTTGTCTTGCACTCAATTGTTTCAGTAGCAAAATGGCGCATTGTCAGGAAAATAATTGAGATATTTTCGCTTTGCTGCTGTCATGTTGCCTGAGACGGCCTTTATTCGTTGTCGAAACCTTGTTACACGATATTTTGGTAGTTTAATAATAATGACCTAATAGTTAAATTTGAAGCTGACTTTTAATGAGTTGAGTTACATCAATCTCACATGGAAAATAGCTATGATAAACCCAAACTCTCAAACTCAAAGCATTTATTTCAATTGAAAACTTTAGAGGCTTTTGAATTATCTTAAAAGTCGATCACTTAGTTGGAAAGCTGAAGTTAGTTGCCCATACCAAAACATAGATCTCTATGCTCTCAATAATAAATAAGCTTTACTCACTTGCAGGACCATTCCTGACTTCAAACCTTGCTTTGGGTTTGTATTGCCTCGCGTCCTACCCAAAAGCGAGCGTCGCGTTGATATATTTCCAAGAAATAAAGAAGAAAGCGCTGTCTCCACGATCACACGTTCCAGTTCACAGCGGCTGGCGTGGTGCGTTACACCATCTGCCATACAAAGGGATGTTGCATGCGCACTGGATAAAAAGAACCAAGAATCCGATTCCCGACATCCGCTCTACGATTAACAACGACCAGGCAGGCTTAAAAAGTCGTAAGAGCTTCTTACGCTCTAAGCAGGCCATTCAAAACCAACCACTCAATGCGAGAAGCAAATTGTGGGAAGAGAAGCCCCAGGAACATTTGCCTCCCAAGCGTAATCTGCAGTTGCCTAATATGGAACGGTCTCAATCGATTGTGAATCCAAGTAGGCCGCTGTAGACACAATTTGCCGAAGTTGAGGATGCTTCAAAGTGCCCGTTTACTTGCACCTGAGATGACCTAAAGAATGCCACTGATGCCGCTATTAAAAAATAGTGTAAGAGTACCATCGACACGAAAATAACAAGAAGAATGGCCCAGAACAACTATGTTTTGGTTATAGAATAAATAACTGAAATTTCTTGTAAAATTTGTCGTTCAAAAGTGCTTTTTATTTGCCTAAATGATTTAACTTTAACACCAGCAAACGTTTATTTTATGCAAGACTTAACCTCAATCCTTAGCGTAAAAGCTACAAAACTATTTTTTTTCTGCCTCTGTGCCAATTGTATTCTCAAAAGTTTTTCTGTATTTATGAATACGTGGCATTTCGCCTATGGTCAAGAGTCAAAGTTGATTGACCTTATGTGCCCATTACTTCACTGACAACCATCTTCGAAGTACTTGGAACCAGAGCACAGCTGCGTGGTAGCGGAGATAGGTATGATTGTAGTACCTATGGACTTTCCCGGACGAACTTTTTAACAAGGAGCTCGTACAATTGTCTTTGAATTCAGAAGAGAAATTTTTAAGTTACATTTATTTTACCGGTCTTGTCCGACTGCAGAGCAAATGGTTCGTCTCATACATAGATGTAACGAGCATTATTCACTTTGATTGCTCAGTATGAGTTGGCACTTTTAGTCCATTCTTGTAAGTTCGGGTTTTGTTGTCAAGTATCCTAATTCGACATTTAGTGATGTCCAAGATTAGTTTTACTTAAGAGACAACGTACTTATAGATTTACTTAGGGCTGATGTTTTAATAGTCAGATAACTTTTATCAGAGGTGTGTAAATATGTCGATTTGACAGCTTTTGTATAGAAAATATGCCAAACTGTCATATTTATTCTTCAGATAAAAGTTATCTGACTGTTGAAAAATCACCCCTTAGTCTTATAAAGTTGCATAATCCTGTGTTCAGTTTTTATTAGAATAACTATAAGTGTACTTGTGAGCAATTAATCCGGGTCTGTTTTTATACAGGTTAGCAGGGAAATCGACGCACAACCGCGTACATGATTCTGAAACCACCTGCTTAAGAATTTCTGCAGCGGTTATTTAAAAAAATCGCGTTCAAAGTTAGCAACAAATTAAATTCAGGGCAACAGTTTGCACGTCAATCTGCCTGCCAACCTGTATACTTGTATTTTTGCTCGCTTATTGTCTCCCCCCTGTCACATAAGACTTAAACAAAACTGTTTAAATGTTGGTGTTCTAAAGCTACACCTCTGCCTAACCCTTCGGGATACACAGGCGTGATGTTATGATACGTCGAATGTCCGAAATTACGTAGGTCGAATGCTAGACTCTTAGCTACGTAGTTGAGTGTTAAAATCCTTAGCAAATTTATTTATTCTTATCCCGTTATGGGTCTTCATAAAGATAAACAGAATTAATATTATCAGATATAAATTAATAGCACTAAGTCTAGTCTGTTCCCTTTTGTGTTACAGACAATTGTTTCTAAGTCACAAAAGAGTATTGTGCGGTATAATGAAGACATTTTCTCATTTTGTAATGGGTAAAAAGAGCTGTTACCGGTATTAAGGTTTTATATTTTGTTTGTTTTATAAAGATTAATAAGGCATACATTTAATTTTAGTAAATTTAAAGAGCCATTGCCTTTTGGGTAACTTTCTGCCTTCTTATGAGGCCCAGTGTGAGCGACCACGTTTTAGTGACATATGTCATTTCACTGGTAATACGCACGACCAGTGCGCAAAGACTTTCGTCTTGAGATACTGCGGTATGTAGGATGAGAAGATATTGCGTAGCTTCCCAAACGCTGCCCAGCCGCGTCGGATTCGATGATCCTCTCGATTGAACCAAGGTACCTGACCTAGCCCGAACAATTGCCAAACTTAAGTGGTAGTAGGCAAGGCACATTGCTCGCTGAACAGATGGCCGATGGGGCCGGTAGGTTCTGGAGTGGCGACCGCGTACTAGAAGACGTAGCGTTGTAAGGCCTCCCACAGGATAGACCGATGACCTCGTGAAGGCCGCAGGATTTTGCTGGATGCGAGAATCTCAGAATCGATCGAAATGGCGGTGCTGATAAATAATGATGATGATGAATTTAAATAGAACAAGGGTAAATAAACCTTATCTAGAAGCAAGAATATATCACTTTCGACCAACATTAATAATACCGACCTACTATTTAGTGTCCGTGTGATGCCGGACGTAAAAGAATAGCACCATCCCATTTCTTCCCGTGGGTGTCGTAGAAGGTGACTAAGGGACTAGAGAGTAGGCAGCAGCGTTCTCTATGCATTTGACCACCATACTACGATCGCCAACCCGCCTGCCAAGCGTGACGATTATGGAAAATCCCCCCTTTTTTGGGGGAGGCTTATGTCCAGCAGTGGACGTCTTTTGGCTGATATGATGATGATTTAGTGTCCCACTGCATGGCAAATGCTTCTTCTCATACAGAGAAGATACGAGCATTGCTCCTCACGGTTGCTGAAGGTAGAATAGCGATTTCAGACCTTACAAGTCTAGTTTTCCTCACGATGTTTTCCATCAGCGATATCAGTAATGACTAAGGTAAACTCAAAAAGTACATAATTTATCAATTGAAAAAATTACGGTATTTTTTTTATCGTCTTGCAGATTATTTAAGATCCCCACTTTTCCTTAGTTATTTTGGTTTTTCACTTCATTTTTACATTCTCAAGGGTAAAAATTATCAAATCTGAAGTCAACTCTTACCTAGATGGAATAAATAAAATTAAACAAATTAATTATATTTTCTTTTATCTTTATTTAAATAATATGTATATTATTTACAGTCATTCTTTTCTTTCACTTCGTCTTTGATTTAATATTATTTTGTATTTAATGAATACCTAATTATTTCTTCTTCTCCTTATGTACATTTCTGTAAGTTGGCAGGGACATCGGTGCGTATCCTGTTACTATAATTTGGTACGTAATTCTACACCCCCAGCGCTGAAATTTTTCGTTGGTTCATAAATAAAAATTGCTCTTCCAAACATTTTGACTGCGTAGGTAAAGCATTTTTTTATGTAACAGCTGATTTTTGTTTTGATTGTTGTCTAGAATCATATTATGCTGAAGGTTTCAGATTGCACGTCGATGTACCTGCCACCTATATTACGTTATTTTAAGGATGGTTACTGCTTCTTGCTCGGTTGGAATAATGCCACGGCTGTGACGACTGAAAGAAAATACATTTTGTTATTTTATGCCGCTTTTTGCTTAAATATTCAAAACCAAAAAACGTGTTTTAGTAACCTAAATGTTCTTTTGTGTTTGGCCAAGCCAAGCCAAGGGTAGGTGACATAGAGACCTACTCTGCTTTAGCTGTGAAGAAGTAGTAGCCCTACAAACTCCTCAGCAGAACAGCTGTCAGTTAGAAGAACTGGATTCTATGCAATCGATATAAAAACTACAATGCACACTTACCAACCATACATCCAGAAATACTTAAGAATGGGATGGCACAGCCCATCTCCAACAATATGGGGAAGGCAATATTGCCTGATAAGGTGCCAATACGGCCAATTACCATTATGAAGGATATCGCCAGAGTTCTGGAAAAAAAAAACATTTTATTACCATCTCCCTTACTTCTAATTTAAATAATTTTATCACCACCGTTCGTTCGTTCCGTGTGGTGCCGGACGTAAAAGAATAGCAGCATCCCATTTCTTCCCGTGGGTGCCGTAGAAGGCGACTAAGGGACTTACTAGAAAATGGGCAGCAGCGTTCTCTATGCATTTGACCACCATACTACGATCGCCAACTCGCCTGCCAAGCGTGGCGATTATGGCAAATCCCCCCTTTTGAGGGAGGCTTATGTGCAGCAGTGGACGTCTTTCGGCTGATATGATGAACACCACTTCTCTCAAAACGGTTAAGAAAAACTTAATGTGGTGGCATTTCCTACGCCAGAACTAAAATACGTGAAATTTATCAGCCCACACTGGGACTGCTTGGTGGGTTAAAGCCTACTCCCTTTCACAGAGAGGTCTGTCTCCCACCATTGGGAACATTATATGCTGAATAGGAAGGTAATTCCTTCAATATAGTCCGCGCAATTAAAATTTCTTAAATTTTTTTCCAAAATATGGCAGTGTTGTTTTAAGTTTGATACAAATCCGCAGATCGTCATACTTTTACGAAATTTTCTTTTTTACAGCAATTCAAATTCGACCATAATTAAAAAAAAAAATGTTTTCTGCAATGCTTCTCCATATTGGCTTTGGCTGTACCAAATTTCATACTCCTTCATCCGTGTAATTTTCGTAAAAAGGGGTACAAAGTTTTATTTTTCACGTATTATTAGATAATCAAGTATACTTACATACTACTACTTTAACGTACCTTTTGAACATTAATCAATACAGAACTGCAATTTACAAAAGCCGTAAGTTATTTTTTAAATATCGCAGGCGGCATGGAGAAGTCCCGCTTAATTTACAATAGTCCGGTGAGTAGAAAGTTTGGTTTGTATTTGACATTTTCATCGAGGTGAATAGCGTCTGACCGCAAACCATTACAAAACTTGATCTTCCTATTATAATAATCTTATTCAAACTATAGTCTACTGTGTGTTCAGCAATGCAGAGTTTCTTGCTTGTTCTTGCATAGAAGATAAAATCAAAATTGATCAAAAGCGTCATTATTTTTTTATCATCTGCCTAGCATTTACCCAACTATGTTGAGGTCAGCTTCCACTCAAACCAGCTGGGTACCAGTATTTTACATGGAGCGTCTGTCTACCTATCCTCCACAATTTGTATATTAATATATAATCCTATCTCTTATATTGGTAGGGTTTTTTAATCCTATCTCTACATGTTCGGAAGTTATGAGAATTTTTAATACATTAATACCAGAAACCGAACTTTTCAAATTGAAATAAACACATCACTCGGAAAAGATTTATCGTGATATTGGTAAGTAACGTGGAAAGTTATTGACCTACGTAGTGCGGTGACACGTTTGTTATAATTTGAATTCTAGAAACATATAAAACCGAAAATTTGGTATCAATTCTTAGAGTATTTTATTTTGAGCTTAAGGATAGCTAAGGTTTCTGTTACACCCTGTATACATGTTTTCATGTCTTCTTTCTATGGAGGTAAGCAGAAACTACAGAACGCAACCTGCTCCGATTCTTATATACTTCATTTCCCTCGTTTACGTTCATGGAAAATTCCAAGACCCCTCCGTGCCTCGGAAAGCACGTTAAGCCGTTGGTCCCGGCTGTCATATGTAGATCTTTGGCAGTCGTTACGGGTCGTCAGAAGCCCGAAAGTCTGACAAAGAGTCTTTCCAAGGGGTAACGTGTTACCCAGTACTTGGGTTGTGGAGGTCAGATAGGTAGTCGCTCCATGTAAAATACTGGTATTCAGCTGCATTCGGTTACACTGGAAGCCAACCCCAACATAGTTGGTAAAAGGCTAGGCAGATGATGACATTTGGTCATACACGCACGCGGTTGCGCGTACTACGCACTTGATCTTTCTGAAGAATATACCGGTACCAATATTTATACAGGATAAGTTTTTATCCAGTGCGCAAACTGTAACCATGAATCCAGCATATCAATCTAGACCCCAGCGTAAAAAATTTTCGTCGGTCATACAAAAAAAAAAAAATCAGCTGTTCCATACATTTTGACCGCGTAGGTATTGTACTTTTCTATGAAACAGCTGGTTTGTTTTTGTTTAACTGACCAAAAATTTCTACGCTGGGGGTTCTAGAATGGTATGCTTAATTCATGGTTACAATTTGCGCACTGGATAAAAACTTATCCTGTATGTCCTTCTAGGACGAACCTCCCGGCGTTTCTACTCACTTTCACACTATTTATAATCGAAAAAGAAATATACATAAACCTAGAAGGCATAATAATATTTATTATCCTCCTCTTGTAAATTTAAGTTGCCATTTAAAAAGTAATGCATTTAATAGTAATGAATTTTACGCATACCTAAGCCTTTCGGAATGAATTCTCTAAATCACGGTGAAAACCGCAACAAAATCCAATTCGTGATCAAGAAGAACAACGCGGCGGACTTGAAAAGCGTCTTTTACTAAAGAGAATTTATAATATACTAGCTTTTGCTAGCGGCTTCGCACGCGTGGAGGTCCGTGTATTAATAAACCTTCCTTTTGAATCACTCTATCTATTAAAAAAACCGGCATCAAAATCCTTTGCGTAGTTTTAAAGATTTAAGCATACATAGGGATATAGGGACAGAGAAAGCGACTTTGTTTTATACTATGTAGTGATAGTATAGACTAGCTGTGTTCGCGGCTTTGCCCGCGTGAATGTCAGCAACTATCCTACAGAAACGTGCAACCGGGACAACCTACGTTACTTCTTAAAACATCAGCTATCTGCCAGTTAAAGTCCCGTCAAAATTCAGTCCAACCATTTCGAAAATTGGCCAGAATAAACAGACAGAGAGATAAACATTTAATACATTATTTTTTTGTCAAAAGTACCTATCATGTATACTTTCATATGCGTTTAGTAAAAAGCTGTTATTATGTCACTACAAACAGACACTTCAATATGACTTATTTTTAAAAACAGCAAATATATAAAATGCTACTGAACAAAGACTAAAAATGAAATCCAAACAGAAACATTTCAACACCATCTGCAATAATTCAAAACATTAAACTCAAATGAACGCCTATATTATCTTCATCATCGAAATATAGCAATCCATTATAAATAAACAAAATAAATTAAACGAGTGAACAATAAATTACTTAAGATCATAATTAAAATGGACCCGTAAACTTTGCTAAAATTAATTTCGAGTTTAAAGATAATCTTAATTTTCTATCACAACAGCATTGGACCATTTTGCTAAACAAGAAGAGAACAGATGGTATCTTGTCCATATTGTGCCTATTTTGAGCCCGTTGAGGCCTATTGAATTCCCTCGACCCTCGGAACAATAGACCAATAGATATCTGAAGCTATTGTCTATTATATTTAATACTTGCAAGATTGACAATAGGGCTGAAATAGACTTGTTCACGTCTTTTGTGTGCAATAAGTGTGTGTTTCGGAGTTTTTTTTTGTATGTTTTATAAATCGGATCTTGGTCAAGAGTGGTTTTATTCCTATTTTTGCTATTAAGCCTGGTGAAAGACTTAAGTCAGCTTACCTAGAAAGGTTGGAATAAAAATATCAGGCACTTGATACCATAATCGTCTGCTTTTTTTTATGAAATAAATGGGTATTAGTACTACTTAGTTTTTACTTATTTATAATTTAACGCCATTATTTTTTATGCACCCAACCCATGCAATATTTTATGCCTACTTGATCGACAGAACCGTCATGTGGCCGCCAAGTGGAACTGGCGAGAGATGTCGTGCGGTGTCCCACAGGGATCGGTCCTGGGGCGGAATCTGTGGGACATCAGGTACGACTGGGTGCTGCGTGCCGACCTTCCTAGCGGCGTCAGTGTAGTCTGCTACGCTGGCGACACGCTGGTCCTGGCGCAAGGGAGGTCATACCAGGCGGCAGCCGACTTAGTTACACACGGGATTGCGACAATCGTCGATAGGATCCGGCAACTGGGACTCGAGGTGGCCTTGCATAAGTCCGAGGCCATGTGTTTTCATGGTCTTTGGAATGAGCCACCGACGGGTTCCCAGATAACGGCAGGAGGGGTTCACATCGGCGTCGAGTCGACCATGAAGTACCTGGGACTCGTCCTCGACAGCTGGTAGAACTTCGCGGAGCACTTCCGACGTTTAGCGCCCAAACTGGAGCGGGCTGGGGCTGCCTTGAAGCGGCTCCTGCCAAATCTAGGGGGGCCAAACGCCTCCTGCCAGTGGCTTGACGCGGGTGTCGTGCGGTCCATGGCCCTATACGGGGCACCGGTGTGGGCGCCTACATTGAGGCGCCAACCAGCCCGCAAGTTGAAGGCATCCCATAGGGTCATGGTCATCTGGATAGTCCGGGGAGATCTGCGGTGAGACGGCGGGCCTCCTTGACGGATTGCCATGCAATCTGTAGGCAAAGGTCTTCGCGCACAATTGGGATGGAGACTGCAATTGTCGCAACCCACTGCTGGGCACGCCACGATTGTGGTAGTAAGTCCCCTCTTTGAGGAGTGGCCTGAGAGGCGGCAAGTTCCTCACTGGACATGGCTGTTTCGGGAGGTTCGTGTTTCGCATAAGGCGGGAGGAAACGCCCGGCTGTTTCTTCTGCGAAGATCGCACTAAGGACACGGTGAAGCAGACTGTGGAGGCCTGCCTGGTTTGGGCAGAACACCGCCATGTCCTCTTGGAGGCGATCGGCGGCGGCGATCTCTCGCGTCTGGCCCAGGTCCAGGCCATGGTGTGGAGCGAGAGTGGGTAGCCATCACCTCCGTCTACGAAGCAGTAATGCTCGCAAAGAGGGAGGCGGCACTCGTGAGAGAGAGGCAGTACATGCGCTCTCATGGCCTTAGTGACCGCAGGAGACGCCCTGGGCGTTGTGAATACCAGGCTGATTCCCAGCCACCGTAGGCGCGAGCTTGCGGATGGCGAGTAATGAGTAGCTCGCTGTCCGGTAAGGACATAGCCCGTTCCACGCGCGCCTCAAAGAGATGTCAGCACCACCTGGTGGGGTCCGCAAGGGCCGATGCCTGTCAGGGGTGCGGGTTGTTCGAAAGAGAAACCGCGGCCCCTGGCACACAGGCAACTGAGGGAACACTGATGGGTTTTAGTCAGTAAAAGTCTGACCTGCTGTCCTGCTCCATCCGGAGCGGGAGAAGTTATTTGATGATTTCCCACCCGAAAAAAAAACCCATGCAATATTGTCAACTTTGACCAGTCTGTTCCGACCGCCTTTTGAAACGAGCCCCTCGTAACATTATCTTCCTTCTAATATTTATACGTGAAGCAAAAACTTTGTACCCCTTGTACAAAAACTACGTGGACGGACGAGTATAGAAGGCACAGTTAAAGTTTATTTGGAGGTGTGCAGAAAGCTAATATTACTGATTATTGTTGATTAAAATTTAAATGAATTATGCTGATACTGGGCGACCACTATTTATTAATTAAGAGAATTTACTGTCCAAATGCAGGGCTGTAAAGGCCTCCCTTCTCTCTTTCCACCTCTTTTGATAAAGGCGATTATTTACCAATATTTGTTCAAGAAGTCTACCTCGAAGCCTGCACCAATTAAAACCGTAAACATTCACAAACACAAAACCATAAATATCAAACAACAAACCTTGTAGTAGTAGGAAACATTTCCACAGTCATAGCCTGATTCAAACTCAGCATAGACTGAGCAATAGATACATTTACTGAGAACAGAGCCACAACCAAAGTCTTGCTGTTTGCCCAGCGAAGGCCTAAGGAGCTGGCCACGGAAATCAAGCCACCAGCAATGAGGAGGGGCTTTTTGCCAACCCTGTTTACCAACATAGCGGTGATGAAGTAAGGTATCACGCAGACGGCGCCAAGTATGATGCTGTTGATGTAGGTTTCGTGGCCGGATTTTATCTGAAAAAGGATATTAGGTTAGAATGTTGAATAACAGCATTGATTTAAAAGATTCAAGAGAGAAAGAGTCATCATTATTCTCCTACCGTAATCCCAATTTATTTGTGGTTTGCTCAAGATGCCTTTTTCTTCCTTACTTCTCTATTAGTCGTCGTCTCGGTATTCACCCGCTTTCTAACCATATCATCATTCACACAGCCTATCCATCGTTTTTTTTACTAAGTTTTGAGTATGAATATATGAATGGCTATAAAGCCATAGCATGACAAGACGAAGTATAGGGCAGGGAAATTGGTTGGTTATAGTTGAGTCCAAAAAAGTTTCGTAAGAGAAATTTCAATCAAACAGCTCAGTCTTTTGCAGTCCATTGCTGATCATAGGCCCATCCTAAGCTACGCCACAACACCCGGTCCTAACTATGATAAAACTCGTCTTCATTAAAACTCATCATCAGTTGCCTAGTCTTTTCTTAACAACGCTGAAGTTGGTTCTCAGTCTAACCGATTAAAACTCAATATCAGTAACAAACATAGAGTGACTGCCTATCTGACCTCTGCAATCCAGTTACCGGGTAATACTATACTCCTTGGTAAGACTAATAATAATTCAGATGAAAACACGAGTCTTGTATTTCTTCTGTAGAATTTATTCTACATTGTGTTCAGAAATGTATGGTCACATTTAAGGATATGATAGAAACTATCAAACTGAATAATTTTCTCAAATTTCACCCTTAAATATTACCTACCATATATTTAGATGCACGTCTTAAGGTGCGCTTACACGGGCAACTAAAATTGCTCAATCCTGGTAAATTCTCGTCAACTATGACGTGACGAATACATCCAGCAATTTAGGGGGATGGCACCATTTAGCAACCTGTTGCCGGAGATACAGCCACACAATACCAAACAATGTGGAGCAACTTAAAAAACTAGGCAATACAAGTTTATCCTACTAATATTATAAATATAAAAGTTTGTGAGTATGTATGTATGTATGGGTGTTTGTTACTCTTTCACGCAAAAACGGCTGAACGGATTTGAATGAAATTTGGCACACAGGTAGCCTGTAACCTGGAATAACACATAGGATACTTTTTACGCATGCGTTTCCGTGGGATAGTTATTGACCTCCACGCGGGCGAAGCCGCTGGCAAAAGCTAGTACGTTCATATAATAGCAATGCAGTTCAACAATCTCTGGCCATGGACGAAGTTTTGTTTTCAGCGACGGCTTGTAGTGTTGATGTGATCATGACTTTTAAATGAAAAAAATAGAAAATAAATAGACGGATTTGGGTGCGAACATATCTAACAAAACGAAAACCATCTTTATTTAGTGATGATATGGACAATTACTTATTCAAAAACTTCACCAGAATGTCTCGGGGTGATTGTGAACTATTGATTGCCTCCAGCCGGTTCCTCTCGCAAAAACGAGACGTAGTTATACGTACAAACAAGATACAAAGAAAGTTGACTAAAAATGTCCAAACCGATTGGATATTCGGCAACTCATATTTGCGACATTGGAATATATTTAGCAATTAGAATCAATATTCCCGAAACAATAGCCGCATTTTATTCTTGTTGCTCCAGATTGCTCCACTTAATTGATCCAGATTGAGCCATTAGTGTTGCCGACCAACAATTGCTCAAAAAATTGTCCGTGTTAGAGCACGTTTATAAACAGTTGCTTGTCTACGTCTTTCATTATTGTAGAATGAGTGGCGTGAGTGGTTTGTTTGTACAATCGCTTCTGATAATATGCATGTCTTTTGCATAAAGGCAAGCAAGACAGTTGACAGACAGTTGCCTGCTTAATGCAATGCAAGACCCATTTTAACCCTGCATACAACTTTTATCAGTCAAGGAATAAATATTTTAAGCAAGACTAAGGTTATTTTCTAGTTGCAGAAAATTATTTCTGGTGCATCCGGTTAAACTGGAAGCTGACCCCAATATACTTTGGAAAATGCTAGGCAGTTGATGACGTCATAAATTATACCGACGTCTTTTCTAGTTTTGATCTATCTAATTATCGTAACGTTATTTTGTTGTTTTTTACATATAGGTAATCAAAATCAAAAGTAATTTATTCAAACTAGTCTGAGAGTCAGCTCTTTTTGAATGTCAACATTACATAAGACAGTCCTCCCAAAACGCTCGCCCTTCACCACTTCCTAGTGCTTTAGCTGGGAAGAAGTGGCGCAACAAACTCCCTCAACCGACTCACGCCTTCTTCACACGGGGTAGACAGAAACTACAGAATGCCACCTGCTACGATCTAAATGACTAAACCTACTTACATTTTTTTTAAAGACTTAATTCCTGCTACCGTGATTTTTCACACCTAAGTAATTTTGAGGGCGAATGTAGCAAAACCCTATTCAATTATTCTTTAATCATTCTGAAAGGTACGAAAATAACCCTTTTTAACTTCACCCCATTGTTCCAACTTGTGTAGAATGAAGAAATTTGCTCCAAAAAGTCCCCGTAAAAAGTAAAGACCCTTCACAAGGAATTTGGAAATTAAAGTATAATTCTGGCTATTTTTCTCTCGGTAAGAAATATTAAGCTGAAACATTAAAAGTTGCTAATAGGATTTATGTCATTAGATACGCACCGGGAATTTCTTAGTTAGAATTTCTAGATGTATTATTAGCACTAATAAGGGATATTTATCATGTTCCTTTGTTTTATTATGAATATAAGTGACCCGCCCCTGCTTTGTATGGTTTTCGTTTTACACACAAAACACCAAGATTTATACGATTAAAATGTCACGGTGTATAAGTTTAATATGACGGCACGACCGACGGCACGGTTGGCGCAGTGGCTAAGCGATTGAATGCTGCGGTGCGTGTCGCGGGTTCGATTCCCGCACGGAACAAATATTTTTATGACCTACAAGTAGTTGTTCCAGGTATGGCTGTTTGTGTATGTGAGTTTAAATGTTTGTAAACGCACCCACAATACAGGAGGAATTCCTAGTGTGAGGCGACGTTTTATAAATAAATAAAATAAATAAAATAAATAAAATAAATAAAATAAATAAAATAAATAAAATAAATAAATAAAATCAATAAAATCAATAAAATCAATAAAAACAATAAAAAAATAAAATAAATAAATAAATATTAATGTATTGTATACATAAACTTTTCGGAATAAAATCTTTACTTAACTGATGGTGATAGCTGCATCAAAATTCGTTGCATATTTTAAAAGAACAACGCAGTAACACAGACAGACGCGAAATGCCTCCCCATAGCAGAATTTATTCGTCAGTCATCACAAAAATCATCGGCTGTTTCATAGAAAAGTTAGACCTACGCGGTCCATAATAATAGCTATGCGCGTAAATATCTCTGACACCCTGTTTAAATACGAATTTTTTTCTATTTTCTAAAGGAAAAAAGATTATCGTGTCGAGATAAGCCCCTAATTAGGCATAACCTGAATCTTGGGTGCCTAATATGTATCATCATACCAGCCGAAAATCGTTCACCGCTGGACATAAGCCTCCCCCAAAAGGGGGGGATTTGTCATAATCGCCACGCTTTGGCAGGTGGGTTGGCGATCGCATTATGGTGGTCAAATGCATAGAAAACGCTGCTGCCCATTCTCTAATAAGTCCCTTAGTCACCTTCTACGACACCCACGGGAAGAAATGGGGTGGTGTTATTCTTTTACGTCCGGTCAATATGTCCAGTTTAACAAAAAAAAAAGATTTTTTGTTAGTCTGACAAGGATTACTACCATTTACAATCACAAATCCTACATGATGAAGCACCAAATGCCAGTGTCCCAAACGGTTCCGCACGGGGACCTAACCCAACGATAATTTATTGTTAAACAATCTTCTATTCCAAAGACAAGCCGTAACTTATTGCTAGGCACGCTCCTCTTAAACGTAGACCTTGAATTGTTTGCTTTGCGAGTCAATTCATGTTCAAACTAAAATATGATAATATCAGAATCAATATTCCTTGTTCCGACCATATTTATTACAGTAGTAAGTAAAATAATGGTTATTCGAGCCATGAACGATTTCACTCATGGCAATGTTCGTTCCTTTGTAGTCCATTCGCGTGCTTAGTTACTTAAATAGCGGATAGTAAGTTATAAATAGTAGATGTTATTATTGGATCGTGTGTTGGAATAATCAGAGTTAACTTAATATAGAATTGGGTCAAGGCTTCGTCCTAGTATTGTCCTGTGATGGTGGAGTCGAAAGATGTGAATCTGTGTTACAATTTGAGGGAAATTCATTTTAATTGCTGTTCGTGGCTTAAACTGTATGAATAGTTTAAAATTTTCTGTGATGAAAAGTTATATTATTAAATGGCGTCCTTCAGAACTGTGTATAAAACTTACGGCAAAGATAAATACAACCAAAATCAAAAATCAAAATCAAAATATTTTATTTCACATAAACCTGCAAGGGCACTTATGAAACGTCAGAAGCTAGGTGCACGGTTCCAATTTGTCGCTTCCTATGGAGAAGAGCCGGCAAGAAACTCCACGGTTACTCTTTTAAAAATAATTGGGTTTTACAATGTTTTCAAATTACAGTGATAATAGGTATGGGAGGACAGTGCAGGCCTGTCAATAAGTACCAAGTACTTAGAGGAATGAAAATAAAGAATAGAAAATCGTCTATAAATCTAATCTGTAAGGCCTACAATGTTTTCCCATTCACAATATGTAAAAGAATCTACATTAGTAAGATCAACCTATTTAAACAAAGTGACATGATTTCCATGAGAATCACTAATAAATAGGTGCTATTTGAAGCGATGTATAATGTCAAAAATGACGAGAATATGTCAGAAAGTGTAAAAAATAAAAATATTAAAAATTAACATTGTAATTTGGAAGCAGTTAATAGACTCTCACAAAGTTATGCTGTTAATGAGGTACCAGGGAAGCCACATGTGCAGAAGGAATTAATGCCAAACTTCCCTGTCTTCAACGTAGTCTTTTATCTTATAATATGCTTTTTTGATAAGGACATGTTTGATATGAGTTTTAAACTTTCCATCGCTAAGTTCTGTAACCGACTTTGGCAACTTGTTATAGAAGCGGATACTGTTTATTAGAAATGACTTGCTAGTTTTAGTTAATCTAAATTTTGGAATCACGATTTCATCTTTACTACGTGTATTTAGATTATGGAAGTCGCATCTTTTTTTGAAAAGACCTAAGTTTTTGCGAACATACAAGATATTTTCTAGGATATAAAGAGAAGGCAGAGTTAGTATATCAATTTCATTGAATTTGTTTCTAAGAGACTCGCGAGGCCCCATTTTATAGATAGCGCGGATTGCCCTCTTTTGTAAAATGAAAACTGAATCTACGTCAGCTGCCGATCCCCACAGCAGAACGCCATAAGACATAATACTGTGAAAATAAGCAAAGTATACTAACCTAGCTGTGGCTACATCAGTCAACTGCCTTATTTTTCTTACTGCGTAAGCAGCTGAACTTAATCTACTTGAGAGAGCTCTAATGTGGGCACCCCATTGTAATTTTGAATCTAAAGTAATTCCTAGAAATACAGTTTCCGAAATAGCATCTAGTTTCTTGCCATCAAGTTTTAAATTTAGCCCTACTTGGGGTACATTTGGTAATGAGAACTTAAGACATTTAGTTTTGTTCGCATTGAGTAAAAGATTATTAGCCGCAAACCATTTCGAGAGAACAGCTAGACTATCGTTGACATGTAAGACATCCGTATCTTTTCTATCTATTCTAAAAATAAGAGAGGTGTCATCAACAAATGTGCAAAACTAATATTAGGTCACACAAAAGTCGACGGCGGAACCTTCACCTCTAAATCATCTACAACAATGATTTCATCAATGCAGAATCACTGCGATTTGAGCCAGCAGAAATGGGACACCAAACGTAAACAATGAAATAGCTTCGGTCGGCGTTTTTACCTAATCCGGCCTTCTCGAATTTCACGTAGACTTCAGTTGGGGGAAAGCACGAATCTAAATTTCGGGGAATAGATAACAATACTTTACATCAGTCTCTTATGCCTACAATGAAAGAAAGAAACAAATGGGTTTATTTGTCACTGAGCCGCGTTCATACAAAAAGATAATTAACTCGAAGAGTAAACAAAAATTAAAACAAAATAGATCTATAATCACGAAAACAGAACAGAAATATTTGGCAGCTGCATGTCATGACTTTGACAAGCAAATCAGCATAATACTGTGCTATGGGGGCCCACAGCACAGCACAGTACATATATGTGTGTCTATTTATACCTTATAACTCTGCAATTTTATGCTAATCAAATGAATTCTCACATCTACGTCTTACATTTGATAAGCGAAGCGCCATCTTAGTGTTCCGGTACGCGTAGCAGTAGTCCCTACTCAATTATTGCAGGTGATAGGTCTCGTCCCAGGGGCCTAAGATTGCGCACACATTGGCAAATTCACGCCTAACATCACGTTACCCTTGATTCACATGAACTGGGTAGATTTGCTGAGTTTAGCACCCTAGGAGACTTTGATTCATTTGTGTTTATCGATGCATGTTTGTTTGATGATTTGGTTGTGAACTGACAAGGCTAAGGTTAAATATTGCTTCTATCTTATTATTCTATCTTTTAATTTCGGGTGGGATTAGAAAGAGACAATGGTGCCGATTCCTTTATTCACCACATAAACTTAAATAAGAGTATTGCTATCTCTTATTGACAGACCGCGAAAGAAAACGAAAAGTGACGCTTTAGAACTGCTAAACTAAATTACGTCTCGATTGTCTTGAATTTGGGGTGATTTTAATCACTATGAATTTAGTTCGTCGTGTATTTTCGTCGCAGAAAATCTTATTTCAACCGAATTTGATAGCTCGAATTTATTTTCGTATCTTTTTTGTTTCATTAGAAGGAAAAAGATAGCAATAGCCTAAATTGTGTTTAGTTGGTGCCGAACAGAATTATCACCGATGACGATTTAGTGTTGACAAGCTAATGAAATGTTTACGACAAAAAAGCGTTCCTGTGAAAACGGGACTTGACATTCTGACAAACAGACTGGTCCTGATCCGGGTTCCGTTTTTTCGTTTTACGGTACAGAACCCTAAAAACATTGTTGCCGCCTCCGTCACCCCTGTCGATTTTTCTGACCCAACAATTGAATCTAGGCCAGTCATTGACGTTTGAAGTGACAGAGACCAAATTACTAGTGATAAATTAATAATACATTGTATTCCACAAAATTCTTGACCTAATTTTCGTGTTACGCGTAGTTTATTATGGTAATTTACTTGGACTATTAAAGTCTGTTGATCATATTGGTTCAAAAATAGATTGATAGCATGACCATTGGCATGACACTAAACTTGTATAACGATATGAGTTCGACAATAGAGGAAATATACTACCTACCTACCTACTAATATTATAAAAATGAATGTTTGTTACTCTTTCAATAAAAAACTGCTGAACAGATTTGGATGGCATTGGACACACAAATAGTTTATAACCTGGATTAACACATAGGGTACTTTTCTTCCCGATAGTACATTCCCGCGGGATAATTTCTGACCTCCACACTGGTGAAATACCCGGGCCAAAGCTAGTAATTCAATATTCCCCGCATGCGGTTTAACTCAAATCATAAAATTAATAAATAAATAATCAGCCGGTATTGTCTTAATCCAGGGCAAAAACCTCCCTTTCCTTTTTCCACTCAACGCCATCCTGGTCCAAGAAAGACCAGTCCCTTATAAACGCGTCTACAAAAGTTTGTCCCGCCATCTACACCTGAATTGTCAAATCAGAGGGAACTTTTTAATGTACCCACATAAAAAGTACCCTATGTTAAACAGAGGTTGGAGTAGGTAGATTGATTTAAGGTCGTTGACGTCAAACGTAGAGGATAATATGGATATGCCTCCAAAACACCGGAACTTCATATTTATTGTGATATTTGTTCCGGAATTTTGAAATTAGCACGAATTTGTGTTTAAGGTGAAAAACGTATTAATAATATCAATCTACGCTACCAGTGTTAGCTAATGGTGAAAGAAATCAGTATTTTATTTTATACAAAAATACCTTGGAATAGTTACACAGTATTTTGACCCTTACTGTTGAATTAGAAATGACGCTTGACAGTATGAGACAAAACTTAGACAGGGCCTTTTGTTTCTTTATCTCATGTTCATCTATGTTCACAACGCACATTATGGATAAAATGGCATGTCCATATTATAATATATTGACGCAAGTATATAAAACCAATCTATCTACTCCGACCTCTGGTTATAAATCATACAAACTAAGCGTTGTGCCTTCATTTCTACCCAATCCACGCAGCTGCTGAAGCGTCATTGAGTTACAAACATATAAGTTTTTACATAATATCTACATAAACTCACGCCTTCGTACCATGGGCAGAAACTATCCTTACATACCCCTTTTCTTCATTAAAATAAACAAACTTTTACATTAAATAAGCTACAGATTACTGAACCAATTAACGTCATGGAAAGAAAAATAAAAAGACGCTATTATACTTACTGGCACACACACTTCTTGTATATAAGAAGAATTGTGTATAACTGGCTTCAAGCTGGAAGTGTATGTGTCTAGAACAGAGCATAGATCCTGTCCTTCAGTCAGTGGATTGTGCTCCACAATGGCTGATAGTTGAGGAAACCAGAGCCTTAAGACGTTGTACCTGGGAATGACAAATGAAGGTTTAATTAGCTGCCACGGCCTATTTTAATTTCTAAATTGTCATTTGATTTTTGTTTTTAATTACGGACGCTTTTAATATGCACGTCTTTTTACATCGTTCTCACATTGTTAATTTGAACGCAAATGATGTAACCAAGTTCTGTAACAAATTTTTAATAACAATTTCATGATTTAATAAATAATAGTTTAAAAAATTAAAAAACACGCTTTAAAAACCAAACTAAAAAGTAGAAAATAATTTAATTCTATTAAAAAGCGTGGGGTGCTTTTTGAGGTATTTTTATAATCAATTAATATCAAACACCCTACGCTTTATAATAGAATTGCAAGCAACAAATTGGAACCGTGCACCTATGTAGCTTCTGACGTTTCATAAGTGCCCTTGCAGGTTTATGTGAAACGAAATATTTTGATTTGATTTGAATTAAATTATTTTCTACTTTTTAGTTTGATTATTAAAGCGTGTTTTTTTAGTTTTTTAAACTAGTATTTATTTTCTATTTTCTTTCTCTCTCTTTTTTTAGTTCTGCTAACTATAAAACCGAGTTTTTTTTCAATTTTTATTTTGAAATTATTGAATTGTCATCGGTCCTCGATAAGTCTACAATGTTTAAATGAAATTTGACCGTTTAAAGTGGGTCAACATCGCGCCCAAAGGAGTCGGTTACAAACATACAAACAAACATACATACAGGTGAAGCTAATATAAAGCGTGTAAAAAGAGTGTCCATGAAGTTTTTTGCCCTTTCTTCTCCATAGGTACCTACTACGCTTTGGTATGGGCAACTAGCTTCATCTTTCCGACACTTTGACAATTCAAAGGTTTGCGTTTAAGTTTGTTTCGGTAGTATAATCAGCCTAAATTGTTCCCACTGCTGGGACATAGGCCCCTTGCCCTGAGAGGTAGTGAATTCGACCACGCGGGCCTAGTGCGGGTTCGAAGATGTCTTTGAATTTTTGGTTCAAGGACATGCCGATTTCTTCAATGTGTTTTCCTTTACCGTTTGTGTCGGTATAACTAAACACAGTTTCTTCTCATAATTTTTTACTGGAAACCCGTAATGTTTAAAGACTAAGGTCTTCAACCAGTGCGCCCTGCTCGTTATGACATACGGTGCCAAAACGTGGACACTGACAGTTGGGCTGGTCTACAAATTCAAGGTCGCACAGCACGTTATAGAGCGCGCTATGCTAGGAGTTTCTTTGAAGGATAAAATCAAAAATTATCGACAGGAATTACCGACATAGCTTGCAAACTAAGCAAACTGAAGTGGAAGACGACTGGCCATATATGCCCAAGGACCAATAGCTGGTGGACCAGACGACTCCAAGAGTGGAGACCACGTATCGGCAAGCGTAGCGCGGTACGCTCCCTAGCTAGATGGACCGACGACCTTAATAAAGTGGCTGGGACTGACTGGACGCGGAAGGCGAAGGATAGGGTGTCGTTTCGTAGCCTAGGAGAGGCCTATGTCCAGCAGTGGACTGAGATAGGTTGATTTCATTGATTATTTCAATTAAACCAATGGCAGACACTTTTAAATCGTCAATGGGTCGATGATTCAGAAATATGAAGCTAGTTGCCAATCCAAAGCGTCCCATTTTAACACTAGAAATAAGTTGTTTACTAACACGAATAATTCGTTAATTGGTCTAAATAAATTAGATGATATGATATAAAAATAATTTTAATGTGAATTTGTTCAATGAAAAACTTGCATAATAGTTCCGATTGCGGAGCATACGCGTGACATACTTTATGCCGGCAATCAATAGTCATTCAATATTGATTTATAATAACGAAGGTTCTGCAGTTGCAAAGAATATGAATAATATGGTTAGGCTGTATCATTGAAAGACTCTTCATTCAAAAGATGTAAAGTGTGTATGTCTCTTCTGTGTATTATTGACGTCCTTAATAAAAACATGTCATCTGGCAGATTCTACCCCTGAAAGATCGCAATTAGTCGGGATTTTTGCTAATTCGTGAGGCTATGAGTAGGCGTTAGGTCGTGGTCGTTGGTATATATATGTATCTATGTATTAGTATGTATTATTTTTCGAGTTACCTATCCCTTATGTACCACCTGCCATGTTTTGTCTCTGCATCACCCTAAGGTTGACCGGTAGAAATGTTGCATTAAGTTTTAATAAATAAATAAATAATATAAGTAAGCCTTAGGTCGTGATTTTTTCCTAACACGTGAATTTCCTCACATATAGTTTAGCTATGGGCTTAGAGCCAAACATTGTTTATATTTCAGAATAAAACGAAACGATAACTTTATACAGAGGATTTCAAAACAAATCCTGACATTACGAACTTAGTATTTTTATTGAATCAAGTTATAATTGTTGAACACTTCAATAAAGAACTAGATATTCATGATTTTCTTTCTTGAAGATACTTTAACAATTCTGTAATAATATTGTTCTTGCTTTAGTAATACAATTTTATTCATCTCTCAAATACATTGAAAATTGTTTTCTTTGTATAATTTAGAAGCACGTTTCAATTCTGTATACGTGAGTACCATGGATTCATTTAATGTGTTATTATGATTTACGGTGACTCGAAAGTGCATAGCAGTTGAGAGTAAGTCATACTTAAATGTCTCACTGATGGTGGCGCGTGTACTGGATCATTCGGTTCCCTACAAAATTGTTGAGCTGGACGTTGCTGTTTCACGCGTTATTTTCGTGGATAGGACCTTCGGTGAAGACTGGTCATCTCGTAACGCTTAATTTTAATCTTATATTTTGATTTTTTTATGATATTTTTCAGGACAAATTGTTTTCACTTTTTAACATGATTAAAGTAACAAGAATTTTCCAATAAGTTCATTTAAAAGACTGCCCTTGGAGTTTCTTGCCCGTTCTTCTCCATAGAGATCTATATTTTGAAATAAGCAACTAGCTTCAACTTTCTGCTGACTAATTGACCGACTTTTCGGCAGTTCAAAAGTACCTGTAGATGATTTAATTCAAATAAATGGTTTCAGTTTGAGGACCAAAATAAACAAGGGTTTTCCCCGAAGGGTTGGTTTTAATTATAAAATAAATAATTGTAATAAAAAAGAATCGTCGAAATCGGTCAACGTTGTAAATAATTATTATCGCTGGACATCGGAGTCGGTAAAAAAGTATCCTCGTTTAAAACTGACTTTCTAACAGAGTCTTATAGTAAATAGGTCATTAGCTGTTGGTTCCCCTTTACATATAAAACGTTTTCCGTGTAACCAGCTTATAATATTCCCGCTGCTGGGACACAGGCTGCCCAATGAGAAGAAGTGAGCTGTAATTTATCACGCGGTCTTAGTGTGGATTGGTAGATGTCACATGTCTTCGAAGTTTTGCCTCTAGGACAAGCCGGTTTCCTCACGATGTTTTCGTTCACCGTTTTGTATAAGTCGGGATCGTTCCCACAGCTTAGTTTTCAACACATTATCCGCATAAATTAAAAAAATACTTACATGGCCATAATAACGAAATTAGTGAAGCAAGTCATAGCCAGGTGCACCACCAACGGCTTCTGGAACATCGGCTTCACATTATATAGCCCTTCTACAATCTGGTGCCGAATATTCGTCTGTGTGTGGTGTTCAGGTGACTCGTCTATAGAGTGTTTATTCTTGTCCTTCCAAATGTTGTAGAACTGGAATGGAGAAAGAAGATTATGATTATTACCAAGACTTATCCGATTTTGTGGCCTTTCAGCGACAGGTCTGCATAACCCATCATCTGCTTAGCCTTTACTCAACTATGTACGAGTCTCTGCCAGGGGTGCGAGTTGTTCGAAAGAGATACCGCGGCCCCTGGCACACAGGCAACTGAGGGAACACGGGTGGGTTTTAGTCAGTAAAAGTCTGACACGCCCTCCCGCTCCACCCAGAGCGGGAGAAGTTATTTGATGATTTCCCACCGAAAAAACCTGTAGCTGAGTACCAATATTTTACATGGAACGACTGCCTATCTGACCTCCATAACCCAGTTACTGGGTAATATGATACCTCTTTGTAAGACTGGTTGTCAAACTTTCGCGTTTGGAGGACCCGTAACGACTATCAAAGATCTACGAATGACAGCCGGCACCAGCGATTTAACACGGTTTCAGAGGCTCGGAAGTGTCTTGGTACGAGAAGATGATCATTTATCCACGGACCAACGGCGCCAAGTGTAGCTTAACCTGGTCGATCGACTGATGCGGCTTGTTACTGGCTAGTAGACGAGCTCCTCTTCTTAAAACCACTTATGAAAAGCCAAATACATATAAGAAGGCGAAACGCTTAGCATAATCAGCATATGTTCTCACTTCTGGGCCACAGTCCTCCCCTCTGTAAAAGGGACTCTGTGGCAAACCACCACGTGGGCCCAGTTTGGTATTGTAGATGTCACATGTCTTTAAAATTTTGGTTCTAGGACATCCTGGTTTCCTCACCATGTTTTTGCGTTACCGTTTTGAGAGCCGTCGAAACGTTAACATAGGTACAATGGAGAGACGGCTCGAACTCACTGGTTTAATTAGTCCATTTTGACCTTCTGAGGCTTTCGTTGGGCTTATTTGAATGCAAGAAACTTACAATTACGGTAAAACCTACTAATTTAGAAGGGGTTAAATCCCTTAACACAGGTAAGATTTTCATTACTTAAGTTTTTACTTTTACTAGTGTATTACGCAAAGTGAATCGTCAATCACAATTAATCTTTCATAACCTCACCGGTAATACCTACCGTCAACAAAAAAGAACTAGGACAGCCTCACCGTGACGTAGCAACGATACAGAATCAGGAAATATCGTCATAATAAGTGGAGTTTCCACATATTTATCGATGTTATAACTCAAGTTGATGATGCGAGCGAATAGCGGAATAATTTTTACAAATGGATACAATATTACACGCAAGGTACTATATAGAATTGTTCAGAAGTTTCTGTCTGAATGGATATAGCCGTACGATTGAGAAAAAAAATCAAGTTATTTGAAAAAAGGGCTATAGCTATTTTTGAACGTCACACGTTACACAAGACAATTCCCAAACGCCCGCCTTACACCACTTCCTAGTGCTTTAACTGGGAAGAAGAAGTGGCGCAACAAACTTCCCAGCAACTCTCCGTACTGTACAATATATTAAAGTACCTCTTCAGGTTTCTTAGGTATAGGTAGGTAAGTAACAGTATGAAACGGTTTATTGATGTATTTTTTTATTTAGATAGGCGGCGCACAGCGCTCTTTCTCTGCCTGTCCCACCCTGGTGGCGTAACCAGGGTACCACTGACATTACGAAACACAAAACATTAAATTGAGGGGCTTATGGCTAAGTAATAGCAGCCCCATGGATCGATCGATCAGGTTAAGCTATGCTTGCCGTCCATCTTTACATACCAAGACCCCTCCGAGCCTTGGAAACCACGTTAAGCCGTTGGTCTCGACTGTCATTCGTGGATCTTTGACAGTCGTTACGGGTCTTCCGAAGCCCGAAAGTCTGACAACCAGTCTTACCGAGATATTGCGTTACCCAGTTACTAGGTTGTGGAGATCAGATAGGTAGACGTTCCACGTAAAATACTGGTATTCAGGTGCATCTAGTGAGACTGGAAGCCAACCAAATCAGTTACGAAAATGTTAGGCAGAAAGGATGAGGTACCGCCGAACGCAGGTCAGTAGTAACACTTTGGTCTTCAGCTAGCCTGGCATAGAACGAAGTTCCAATAGAGTAAGAGGCCTGCTTATACTACTTTTTTACTGACGTGTCGCTGCACAATGGGTGAGACTTTTTTTTCTTATTGTCGCTACAAGCAATTTGAAAAATATTAAGCGTTCACCGAGGTTGGCAGTCGATCTAGCCGGGCCTAGACTAAAGCTACGAACTTCGTATTGAGTACTGTTTGTGCTGTATAAGACTAAGGGATCTCCATTAAAAGCACCATGTTCTGAATTGTAAGTTTTTACTGTTTTTTAATAACTTGTAATTTTAGTTTTTAGCCCAACGAAACCGTAGCTTAAATTATTTTTTCTTAGTAATAATTTTCCTCATAGAATTGAATTATTGTATTATTTTAATCCGAAATCAATCGTCTTAAACAACCGTAAGCCGTTAAAATTCATTAATCACTCGTAAATATGTATTTTCGAGGCGTTTAATAGTCATTAATTAGACTATGGAATCTGTTATAAAAGCCTTTCTCTTAAAATGTTTTAATATCTGTGTGTGTCTTGTTCTGGCTTCATCGTAATGGCCCAAAGCAGTCGCAATGGCGACTGAGCCTTCTCGTTTTCTTATGTGGTGTCTCTTAATAGGCAGTACGTTATAATCGCAAGATATTTCCGCCGTAATATTTACTGGTATTATTAAATACGAGGTTTTCGTAGACGACTGATATTTCTTTGATATATTTGGTTGATAATGTTATCGTTCTTTACAAGAATGTAAGAATAAATGATGATAAGACCATTTCTGTTTAAAGTTTTACCTTTATCTGCGGATATTGGAAAGCGTGTGAATGTCGAATTTTCTCAAAGTAAATAAATTAATAAATCTTTTAAAATAATTTACTAAAATAACGACTTCTTTTACCACTCTATGAATCAATAACTTATATTTCACAATAAAACAAAATCTAACGTGTTATCTTTTCAATGAATCCAGAATAACATAACTTTTCAAATTTCAATAAAATCAAAAAGCAATCTTCACACAATTTTAAAAACACCTTTTTATACGAAAAGTTTCAGTTCAAACAGAGTAATTTTACCTGCTTCAATTCGTAATAAATAACAATTTGTAAAGTGCTAAAGGTATTACTTCGTATTATTTGAACCCTAAACTTCAGTCAGACTAGGGTTGTCAATTTGAATGTCATCAGACAGCTCAGCGTTCGACCGCAGTGTTTAAAGTGACAGCTGTATATTGTGATTTTATGCCTTTGCTATTGCACTGCATGTTTGTTTGACACATCTGACATTGACAGAACTGTCGACATCGGCACCATTGCCATAGACAAAAATAGAATAGAATAGCTATTCCACTGCACGGCAAAGGCCTATTCCCTCTTGCCACTTTTCCCAGTCTACTGCGATTGTGGGTCAATCGTTAAAGAAGCTTAGCTTGTTGTCAGGGTTTTGTTGGGGTCGCTTCCAGTCAGACCAGATGCAGCTGGATACCAGTATTTTAAATGGAGCCACGTCCTATCTGACCTCCACAACCCAGCTGTCAAACTTCTTATTAATATTTTTAGACTTTGACGGCAAGTGACTTCGTTTGCATACTACAAACTTCTAAACCCTGTTTGAAGTCCATAAGGTACGACGATTTAAGTTTCTAGCCTTTCTAGTGAACTAGAAAGGCTGCAAGGATGCATTCTTGAAGATATGATTTCCTTTCATTTTAAAACTATTGTAATGTAATTTAGACGTTCAAAAAGAGCTGACTCTCAGCCTAGATTGAATAAATGACTTTTGATTTTGATTTTGATTTATTACGTGGCTTCGCGGAGTAGGTATTTAAAGATAGTCACCCATCCACTGACCAACCACGGCAAGCATACACTAACTGGTTCGATCCGTGCAGTGGCTATTACTGTACAAACAAATTAATAGTGACAACCTTGTGTTCGAAATATAATAACATACCCTAAATATTAATATCAAAATTCTCTTTGATATTAAAATTGTTACAGCAACTCTCAGATAGCAATGATTTAAAGTTAACATTTAGAAATTAAAATAGTTTACTTAAAATAGTATCATTCAATTAATTTGTAAACGTATTGAAAGACTTGAAGGTACTTTCTTATAACATTCGGAGTATTTAATTATTGCCTTGCACTTAGTTTCTAATCTAATTAATTGTGACCGACGCGGGTGTCACCTTATTAAAACACATTTTTACCGCATGGAAAGAAGCGCAAGATGCAATAGGTATCTTTTGCGACCTATCCAAGGCGTTTGATTGCGTGAATCACAAAACGTTTCTCTTGAAACTTGGGCATTACGGACTATAAGTTGCGCTTAGCTTAGTAAAATCGTACTTGAATGATAGACTGCAACAAGATCAAATAAACGGTGTGAATTCCTTGGGCTTAAAAGTCAAAATGGGTGAACCGCAGGGCTCAATATTGGGTCCGTTCCTCTTTTTAGTATATATAAATGATTTACCTCATTCACTAAATACCCGACCACAAATAGTGTTATTTGCAGATCACGGATTATTAACGTTAAGAGACGTGCACAGGGGCTTGACGACGTAAATAATGCTATAGTTAAGGTCTATAATTGGTTTACTGTAAATAATTTGGTTTTAAAACGAAATGCATAAGATCCGCGTTACCGAATGTTAGAAGTAGTGAAAGTCACTTTGTATAGAATAAGGAGATACTAGAATTCGTCGCACAGACAGTTTTTCTGTGGATCACGCTTAACTCAAAACTACAGTGGGATCCTCACTTGATATCACTTGCATGGCGGCTCAGTTCTGCCGCTTACGCTGTTGGGAAGATCCGTCAATTAACAGACGTGGATACCGCGAGACTGGTCTATTTTAGTTACTTTCATAACATCATGTCTTACAATATTTTGCTATGGGGACGGGCTATCTATATTGATTCGATCTACGAACATTTTTGTTCCTATTATTATAATTTTCGACAATACGAATATGTTTTATTTTTTCTGAACCAAGTGTTAGTTTATTATTGAATACTTCAATATATATTCAATGTTTTTCTTTCTTTTAGGAAATCAAATTTTATTTATATCTCAAATAGATTTCAAACTATAGTTTTGTATAATTTAGAAGCATTTTGTTTAAATTTTGTAAATGTGAGAACCATGCATCCGTTTCTTGTGTTGTTTTGATGTACGTTGACTTGAAAAAGCATGGTAGCTGAGACTATGTCATACTCACTTAAATGTCTCACTGATGGTGGCGCGTGTGTTGGATCATTCGGTTCCCTATAAAATGGTTGACCTGGATGGTGCTGATCCATGCGTCAATTTCGTGAACGGGCGCTATCAATTGAGACTGGGCCATCTCCTAACTTCCAGGACTTATTTTTAATCTTGTATTTAGAATTATTTACATTGTTTTCACTTACAGAAGCAACAAGAATAATGTTCCCAAGATTTTGTAATATCCAACTTGATTTTAAAAGAGTGTCCGTGGAGTTTCTTGCCCGTTCTTCTCCATAGAGATCTACGTTTTGGAATGGGCAACTAGCTCCAACTTTCCAACTGATCGACTTTTTTGACAATTCAAAAGTGCTTGTAAATGGTTTAATTGAACTGCTCTCAAAACGGTAAAGGAAAACATCATCAAACCTGCAAGTCCAAGAATCAAACAGTCGAAGACATGTGACATCTACCGACCCGCGGTGGGCCCGCGCGTTGGATTACGGCCGAATCCTTCTTACCGAGAGAAATATTCTAGGCTGATTATGCATGTTATGCAGTTGTAAAAGAATATTAAGACCTCTGCTGTAACAAGAAAACCTCTTCTCATAGAGCTAATTTCTGTTCAGGTTAGCGGTTTCAGACAAGTTTAATAGGTTTTAACAGCTTGGGCAAAATTAACCTGATGCAATTCTACTAAATTAAAAATAATATAAAGTCACTGTGAAAATTGGCAGCCAAAACATACAAACATACAAATAAACGTTAAACTCCCACCGTGACCTTTAAAAAACTTACCTTCTTATAAGAAGGAGCTTATGGATAGAACTAGAAAAACTAAACTACAGTTATTGCATTTCCAACTTAATTTCAATTTAAGTAAAGTTCTTAATACAAAAATGACAACTAAGTTGACTAAGTTGTAAGTTTTGTAAAAAAAAGCTGTTTTCGGTTTATTTTATTGTTAGGTTCTTATTTAAAAAACGGATTCGATGGTTTAAACCATACCTAAAGAAAAAGTTTTATCATCATCCTTTCAACCGAAAGACGTCCACTGCTGGACATAGGCCTTCCCCAAAAGGGGGGTTTGCCATATCCGCCACGCTTGGCAGGCGGCTTGGCGATCGCAGTTTGGAGGTAAAATGCATAGAGATCGCTGCTGCCCATTCTCTAGTAAGTCCCTTAGTCGCCTTCTACGACACCCACGGAATGGAATGGTGCTATTCTTTTACGTCCGGCACCACACGGAAAAACTTTGTCTTGTAATAATACCGTCATTATCTGCCTAGCTTTTTTCCAACTATGTTGAGGTCGGCTTCCAGTCTAACCGAATGCAGCTGAATACCAGTATTTTACATGGAGCGACTGCCTATCTGACCTCCACAACCCAGTAACTGGGTAAAACTATACCCCTTGAGAAAACTGGTTGTCAGATTTTCGGGCTTCTTACGACCCGTAACGACTGTCAAGATCCACGTATGACAGCCGGGACCAACGGTTTAACGTGCTTTCCGAGGCACGGAGGGGTCTTGGCATGGAAAGATGATCACCCATCCACGGACCAAGTACGGCAAGCGTAGCTTAACCTGATCGATCACCCCTGTGGGTATTATAGCCACCGGTAGCCAAAAATCCCTCTCAATAAGACCATATGAGTAAAAATTTAAAACAGAAAGTAAAATAATTGCCAATTAAAAACTCTTACCGGGTAACTCTCAGCTGGTTTCCCCGTATTCTCCGTATATATTTTTATAAGTATCTCTCTCGCCTCATCATACTTTTGTTGCGTCAGCAAATATTTGGGGCTCTCCGGCAGACAGAACACGTACATCAGAAATGCTCCCAAGGCCCATAGCGACATGATGTAAAGATAAAAATTCCATGTGTTGAGCACTGGAAGGTTAAAACAAAATTACTGTATTAAGGCGCAACTCCATTGCTACCCACGGCTATGCGTGTGGGTGTGTGGCTGAGAAAGAAAATGAACCAGGGTAGCTTAAGCGCGTATAGTCTGTTCCAAAAGACTCTGAAGAAAATGTAAACAAATGGACAAGAAAACGTACCAGTATATGCCAATTTGTAGTGTCACCAATTCAGTGCATAGATTTAATTACTTAGATAACTTAACTCGAAATTCTAATTATAAATATGTCTTTCATTTGACAATTGAGGTTCATTTTATTATAATTATCGTCAGTTATCGTTGATGATTTTTCAATTCTAATTCAATAATGTTTTTCAAACGAAAATTCTTTCAAAAAGACACCGCTTTATACACCAGATAAAGCTTTATGTCACCAGATATAAAGTTGGAATCTTTTTGTGAGTATTCCCTTTTGTGAGTTTTTGCTTAAGAATTTAACCAGCGCCCTAATTGCGTAGCACACTATCAATCCCAATCTGAATCATTTTGAAGGATGTTTGCTAATCCATTGCTTCGTAATTATGTTTTAAAATTCGCCGCTCAACAACGTAAATAACGCAATGAAAGTTATTCAACTGTCGAAATGAAAGCCATTACCACTGTTAGTGTGTTGCGTAACAACCCCGCTGAACAAGTTTGTTTACACTTTCACCAGATATCTTTAGCACAGACTATAAACTCTCCGAGCACTTCCTACGCAACAGTGGCATTATGCCTTTACTTGAAACGTGAGAAGTTAAGAAAAATGCCGGCAAAATTACGGTTTCAAAAAGATTGAGCAAAATTCCTTTTTTGAGTCCAGCCCTTTGTTGTCAGGATTTATTGTCAGAGGTCTAAGCAAACATGCTTAGTAACTTAACCTGGAGTGTGTAATGTTGGTGCTTTTAGACTTAGTGCCGTATTAAGAGACTCGTTGTGGGATAGACCTTCAATTTCTTTGTGTGAATGTAGGGCGGGGAAAGGATTAATATCTGTGGGTTTGACAGGAGGCTATTTGCTTATTCTTTTATTTTGTGCCACAACACACATACTGTAAATTTGGCTTATATCGTGGATGAGTCTTTTGAAATAAATATCTGACCCCATTTATATAAAATTAAATAAAAACTGCCCACGTGGGAGTCGTACTCGCAAACGAACAGACACGTACTTAAAGGGGGTTCCTTTTTTTAATATAATTTTTACGGCAACGGCAACAGAAAATACACACTGAATATTTCAACTGTCTACCTATTACCGTTCATGAGTTCGTACGGACGGATAATTCAAGCTTAGCAATAGGGTCCCGTTAGCAATTTTCGAGTAGGTACATAACCCTAAAATGCGTAAAATACGTCTTTATTGAAAAAAAAAATGGTCTGATAAAAGGCAATCTTTATTTACCCGTCACTGTATAGATTCTTTTACGTATTGTGAATGAGAGAACGGTGTAGGCCTTACAGACTGTAGATTTTCTATTCTTTATTTTCATTCCTCTCATTACCTAATACTTATTGACAGGCCTACACTGTCCTCCCATACCTATTATCACTGTAATTTGAAAACATTGTAAACACCAATTATTTTTAAAAGAGTAACCGTGGGGTTTCTTGTCGACTTTTCTTCATAGGAAGTGACAAAGTGGAACCGTGCACCTACCTAGCTTCTGACGTTTTATTAGTGCCCCATAAGGTTTATGTGAAATAAAGTCCCTAAAATTATAAATATTCCGAAAACAAAAGTTATTTATATTCTTACCGAATTTTCCGCCAAAGAAAGAATACTTCCAGTCATTAGTTAGGATCGCCCACGACATAGCAGCTATGACTATGTGGGAGACGGCTATAAATGAAGACTGGCATAGTAACATGCGATCTCTGATACTTGAGTAAGAGAATTCTGCAGTTAAAGACACACAGGCACTAAATGCTGTCGCGTATCTGCAATAAAAATAAATAGAATGTTGAACAAGAAAGCTGTAAAAAAAATAAAAGATTAACTAAATAATATTATTAACACATACGTAACAAAAAATATATAAAAAATCAATTATATTATTAATTATTTTATTTATTTATTTTATTGATAACTAGCTTTTGCCAGCGGCTTCGCCTGCGCGGAGATCGGAGTATTATACATATAAACCTCCCTCTTGAATCACTCTATCTATTAAAAAACCCGCATCAAAATCCGTTGCGTAGTTTTAAAGATTTAAGCATACATAGGGATATAGGGACAGAGAAAGCGACTTTGTTTTATACTATGTAGTGAAGCTTCAATATACGTGAGTTGGAAATAGGTTTTTTTTTTTTTTCTGGGTCATCAAATAACTTCTCCCGCTCTGGGTGGCGTGTCAGACTTTTACTGACTAAAACCCACCCGTGTTCCCTCAGTTGCCTGTGTGCCAGGGACGGCGGTATCTCTTTCGAACAACCCGCACCCCTGGCAGGCATCGGCCCTTGCGGGCCCCATCTGTTGCTGCTGACATCTCTTTGAGGCGCGCGTGGAACACAACGCGTCGTCGACCCGGGCCTGGTCCTTACCGGACAGCGAGCTACCCATTACTCGCCGTCCGTAATCCGGCGCCTACGGTGGCCGGGAATCAGCCTGGGATTCCCGACGCCCAGGGCGTCTCCTGCGAAGGCCACGGCTGTGAGGGCGCATGTACTGCATCTCCGTCACGTGCGCCGCCTCCCTCTTTGCGAGCATAACTGCTTCGCTGAAGGAAGCGACTGGTAGCCATGCACTCTCGCTCCGTACCATGGCCAGGACCAGGGTCGGACGCTAGAGATCGCCGCTACCGATCACCTCCACGAGGACAGGGCGGTGCTCCGCTCAAGCCGGGCAGACCTCCACCGTATGCTCCAACGTGTCCTCAGGGCGATCTTCGCAATGGAAACACCCGGGCGTTTCCTCCCGCCCTATCCGAAACAGGAACCTCCCGAAACAACCGTGTCCGGTGAGGACCTGTGTCAGGCTGAAGGTGAGGACGCCATGCCGCCTCTCAAACCACTCCTCAAAGAGGGGACTTACCGCCGCAATCGTGGCGTGCCCAAGTTGGAAATAGGTGATGTCCAAGTTAGGTGACTACGCATTTCCACTTAACAATACATAGAGTATGCTATTTAAAACATAATAACATCACGCCTGTATTCCCTTAAGGGTTGAACAGATGTATACCTATAGTACATCCACATTTCGCTAGCTATGTTTGAGTCCCATGTAATGGGGGCGTCCCTATTGCCCACAACGGTGCCCAAATCCAGACTCCGGGCTGCTACTGAGAAATTACAGATTGAAACTCCCAAAATTACACTTTGCCTGACCTAGGAATCGGACCCACGACCACTAGACCAACGAGGCAGTAAAAAAAAAGGCTAGAATGTTAAACAAGAAAACTGCAAAACAAAAAGAATGAATCTTTGATTAAAAATGCTCTTGTCTGGATGCAGTTTATTTAAAAGACTTAAATACTAATAATAAAGCTGAAAAGTTTGTTTGTTTGTTTGCTTGAACGCGTTAATCTCAGGAACTACTGGTCCGATTTGAAAAATTCCTAAAATGTTAGATAGCCCATTTATCGAGGAAGCCTATAGGCTATATAACATCAGGCTACAACTTTTAGAAGCCGAGCAAAGATAAAAGAGTCATGAATACGAAATACTTGCACGGGCAGGCGAAGCGAGCGACGGGGTGGGTCGGAGGAGCAGGAAATAAGACGCGAACGAAGTCACGGGCGGGAGCTAGTACTAAAAAAAATTGATGTTTCATTAAATAAATTTATGCCTGTTCAAACTGTGGCGAATACCGCGCGGGACGCAGGATTCGACTGCTCGCGTCGCGCGTCGTTTGTTTGAATAGTTTATTATTCGATTCACACAAATTTACTCGCCCGAAACGGCCAATCAACATGAGCGTGCTAATTGCCTAATACGTATTTCTGGATTTGTCGATTCGCAAACAAATAAATGAATCGTGCGAATAGCCTACAGAAAACAATATATTATTTATGAAAGGGCCGATTCACCCGTTTTTCTTAGAGAGGACTACCTAAAAGTTATTCCATTGACCCGTGCATTTATTTTTTAATTGAATTTAATTAAAACTGCAGACTTAGCTCAATGGATTCCACATCAAACGCATTGCTATTTTGAACCCTATTTACTGCCGCGATGCGATATTGTCGAATACCTAAAAAAAATCCTCTTACCGTGCCGTAAAAAAAACCACAAAAAATATGAAGTTATCTTTCTTGTTAAATTACTCTTTAGCTTGAAGATACAAATAATGACAAGATCATCAAACGAACAGCATCATTTTAAGTCAAGCTAAAATAACAAAGCGCTCTAAGAAATCCAGAATTCTCTATTGTGACGAAATTATTACAGCAAGCTTAAAACATTATTCTTTTGTGTCGAAACAATGCTCAGAATTCCAAGTCTGGCCTCGTAGACAAAAAGGCAAAGAAAAATTACTGAATAAAGGTCCAAGAGGCCTAGACATGTCTGCAGAAAACTTACCCTAGACATTAATTTTATTACTACAAAAGAAACTTTTTAGACCGTGAAAAATTCTTCTAGGTTTGGTCCAATGTAATTCTAAATTCTCTGTATTCAGGGGGAAACGCCAGGGTAACCCGTGAAATTCAAAGGACGATGGGTTCTTGCGTCCCCAAATTATAAACTTAGTCAACAGACTTGAGACGTATCACATTTAAAAGGTCTTAGCTTACTGAACATTCTTTACTAATGCGATAATCGTCAAAAGCATGGGGTTTTCAGGGAAAATAAGAAAATTTAATGGTTCAACTGTACCACAAAATGTTTGATTATAAAAATAAGTGAAAATCATAATTATTTTTCCTTAAGGTATTTTATACCGTATTTTATTTTCAATTTTATAACATATTCACACTTATGTATCCCGTAGGTATTAGTAGTGTTAGCACCTACAACCCGTAGTTACGAGAGTTAGAAGTTATTAAGGCACAATGGCATGCAAGCTCTTGCATACTTTAGTTATTGCATGCAAGCATGTATCTGTCTGTGTACAGCTTTATAGATAAGTAGTAAATTCAATCGAAATAAATGTTGACCGTAAGTAAGCCTTTAACAAACAATGAAGGTGTCAGAAATATCGAGATCATTTAAAATGAAATAACAAACGCAGTTAAATGTTAAGTTTATATTATTTTAAACGGTACACGTTTCCATATAATGTTAAATATTGATGTTAAACTCACACAAAGAAAATTCTGTGTTGGTTACAAATTAAATTGAATAATCCAATCACGATTGAGCGCTTTTGTTGATAAAATTTTAACACGTTATTGATTTCGAGAGTTAATTATGTTGGCAATGTTTTCTATGGATAATTGTTATGGAAATCCCATTAATTACAGGATTGATGTAAATTAGTTTTCGTGTAGTGTAATAATATTGACTGGTGATTTGTGACTTTTAATCTGCCTAGCTTTTTCCCAATTAAATACAGCTGAATATTACATATATTTTACATGTAATGACTGCTTATCTAACCTCTATAGCAGAAATAATAAAAAAAACACAAAAAACCTACATGGCCACTCATGGAACGTCAGAAGCTAGTTGCACGGTTCCAATTTGTCGCTTCCTATGGAGGAGAGCCGGCAAGATACTCCAACTAGACCTACCTATTATATACCCCTTTTTTTTAAAGTGGCAAATCATCAAATAACTTCTAACACTTTGGATGGAGCAGGCGTGTTAGACTTTTACTGACTAAAACCCACCCGTGTTCCCGCAGTTGCCTGTGTGCCAGGGGCGACGGGATCTCTTTCGTACAACCCGCACCCCTGACAGGCATTATATATCCCATTAGTCCTTTTTATGTAAAATAAACTTCAGAACACTTATGTATTAAGCGAGCATTAACAATTAATATTTTAACACAGTAGAACATTATCTTTTCACCGTTATTTGATAAATTTCCACCAAATCGAATATAAATTAACCCAGTATTAGTTGCTGTAACGGGTCGGTTTATCATTTGACAGACTTTCAATTATGTTAGGGTCGGCTTTCAGCCTAACCTGATGCTGCTAAATACTTTGGTATTCAGATGCATCTAGACTGCTGATTTAAAACGGCTGGTATAATATAGAAGTACGATTTTGACCCCTGAGTTTTTTTCGCTACTTCTTTTCAGGTTTGTCAGACTCCATCTATCTCCATATAGGCTCTCTATAGGCACTCGCACCATATAAAATCAGTATTTTTCGACTGCCTATTAGAAATAATAAAGGCACTTACAACAATCCTTCAAAAAACTTGGCAGTAGCCAGTACTTCAAATGTTTGACTGGAACCTCCAATAAGTTGAAATATAAACAATCCAATAAAACCAACTCCTAAGAATATTTTCCTTCCGAATGCATCTGTTAGGAAACCAGCTACTACAGACGATAAAAGCATACCTGAAATAAATACATAAATTCGATTAAGGATTGATTTTATTATTTTTTAAATATTTGGGTGAAGACTTTATACAGCGCAAAAACCAGCGCTGGGGCTCTGTCTTGCATAGAGTTGCAGCAAAATGCTAAGCGATAGCCGTTTTGTGTGGATGTGATGCATGTGTCCCTCAACCTTTTTTTATTATTTTTTTGTGTGTTCCTGGTTTCTGCGTCATGTTTACCGCAAATAAACGTTTTTTCTTTCTTTCTTTCTTTCTTTCTTTCAGCGTGTATATATTAGAAGGGTTTGGTTATTTTTAAAGTACAAGCTCTTAAACTAAAAATCTTTCTCCATGGGTCCAACATCGTAATTGCAGGAACAGTGACGCCCAAATCAAAACCATGAATTCAGTTAATTAAAGTTCAATTAAATAAGAAAATGCTGTGTCGTAAAAAACTGAACCACACAATTAGCGTTTTTTTTTTGAAATAATCGAAGAAATTTTCAATGTAGGGGTTCGGAATGCACAGGTAACTTAAGGAACAAGGGGGGCTCCACACAGAGCGGGAGAAGTCATTTGATGGTTTCCCATACAAAAAAAAAAAAAATCCGAATCTTGTCCTGAATCTAAGCTAACAGGTAGCGTGTCAATGCCCTGTAAAAGTTGCTGCTGGTTACTTCAGCAGCTAAAGTTATTGCTACGCACTTTGGCAACGATATCGCCTGTACCTGAGTATGCCTTAACTCCATACCTATTTTTTAGTTTGAAATCGAATTTTTACGCATAAGCATAATTCTAAAACAGGACCGGCCTAAAATTCTTGATACTAGGCCGATACGGATCCAAACTATTCCTTAATGTGGCACAAACGAGTTCCAGATTTAAAATGGTAGGTACCCTCGTTTGATGAAAACTTCCATTGACTAAGCACGATTGGTTAGGCTAGGCTCGGCTTAAAACCGGCTCAGCCTAGCGTAAATAATTTCTAAAAGCGAAGATAACAATGGAACAAGTCTAAGTCAGTTTTCTTCGTAACCGTAAGTACCAAAACTTCTCAGGTATAACAAATCATAACTTTGACGACTTATATCGCTCTCCGTCAATTTTGTCAATGGACGATGGAGATATTATGTATTTTGTCTTTACATCCTTTGTAGTGCAGTGTTCTCCGAAGGGCTATGGAAAAGTAGCAGATTGTAGGTTCAAAACCCAGCAAATAATAATGATATCAAAGAAATGTGAGGAGTATAAGAATAATGTTATTTCTCAGTTAGTTTTCCTCATGGTCTATCAGTTTGAGTAATTTATGCGGTCTATCCGAATGTAGTCTGTTTGGTGTTGTTCGTCGAATTGTTGAGCTCCTTAAGATACCGTATATGCAATTTTAGTCTATTTCGCTCATTTGCTTGATAATTTTATCAGCGAAATCGGAAAAAAATAGTATACGCTCTCTTAAGTCCTGAGTTGAACTGCGCAATTACTGACAAATGCGTACACTGACTTGACAGGCCCACTCATATCTACGTGGTTCTTTCCATAAAAGACCATTTCAGACACCAATCTACATGGTCTTCACATGATCTGACCAAGATTATGTTTTGGCCTTTCTTCTCACAATAGTCGAATAGGACCTCATCTAGTTCTAAAACTATGATTGACGTGTAAAACCGTACTTGTACAAACTTAAGAAGTGAAGATGCCAAGTTGGTATACACTGCAAATCGTCAGGAAGATGCCTGGACTTAATCGTCTGCAATAACTAACAGACAGTGAACAATAGTGGGAATCAATTTCGCCTACAGTGCGGCATGTAAAGTCTTATCGCATAGCTATTCACAACCATTTGATACGCTTCGTTACCAAATCGGACATCGATCGATTTTATCGTAGGAGTCTTTTAAATGTTGTACACAAAACCAAAACCCAAAAATTTTGTCAGTTTAAATCAAATAGACAACCTCTATTCTTCCGAAGGCTGTTTGCAGTCGGGGACAAAGCAAGTCAGGTTATAGTAATGTGTCATTTTCGATACGATAGCCTGTTGAATGGTTGTGAATAGCTATGCTGAAAATAATGATTATATTCGCATTTCAGTTCTATCCTAGAATATAATAGATAAATCATTTATTGATTGATCTGTCTGGACCTTCCGCTAGTGCGCTTATAAAGAGAGAGAAATACCTATTTGCCGATCTATACTGTAAAAATCTAATCGTGAAAACTTAGGTGAAATGATCTTGGAAGTGAGCTGTCGTAAGTGTCGTAATTCGTCAATTCATGTGGATTGAAAGGACAATTCACTGAAGTTTTCTCGGTGAGATTTTTACAGAATAAACCCGGATTTACATGATTTTTATTTATTTTCATAGATTTGTAGTCTGGATAGAATTTAGTAAATTTTAGTCCACTGGATCGGAGTTGACGACACAGCTAGTAGTCTGAATAAAATATGAGTTTTACGGTCAGAAAATTAACAATTCTCTAAACAAACGCAATTAACTCTTCACTCATGTCTTTTCCAATTCCCTTTGGTAGAAGTTATGGCTACTGGAACTATCGATACTTCAACGTTCATATATCATGCATTCGAATCGATCGCAGTAGTTAGCGGCGGTTCACTGCCATTCCTTTTACGACCGACCTCGGGCCATGTCCCTTTTGCAATAAATTAACGTCCAGGTGGTACTTTTCCATTAGCCAGCATAACTCTTGGCGCTATAAATTTACCCTGTTCCTCGACTCTAGTGAGGTTTTCAGCAATATTGGAATTATTTACTTTACTTAATATGATTTTTCTTAACGTTCTCGAACTTTTTTGTGTTTAAATAAACAACGGGAATTGAAATAACTGAAAACCTCTCAGTGTGATATTATACTCATTATTAAAATCAACTTTTACCATGAGACATACCATGAATTCGCGTAATAAACTCAGGAGCTCCATATATTTATGTTTTTTTTTTTGGTGGGAAATCATCAAATAACTTCGCCCGCTCTGGGTGGAGCAGGAGGGCGTGTCAGACTTTTACTGGCCAGTTCAGTTGTGCCAGGGGCCGCGGTATCTCTTTCCAACAACCGGCACCCCTGGCAGGCATCGGCCCTTGCGGGCCCCATCTGTTGCTGCTGGCATCTCTTTGAGGCGCGCATGGAACACAACGCGCCGTCGACCCGGGCTTGGTCTTTACCGGACAGCGAGCTACCCCCATATATTTATGTTGGCGTAGCATAATCAGCATATAGGTAATTTTCCCACTGCTGAGACCCAGGCCACCTCTCTGTGTGAGTAGATGGTAATGGTAATCCACCACGCGGAC
Organism: Polymixis lichenea; assembly: GCA_949091785.1. Classification (NCBI taxonomy): domain Eukaryota; kingdom Metazoa; phylum Arthropoda; class Insecta; order Lepidoptera; family Noctuidae; genus Polymixis; species Polymixis lichenea. The sequence continues at coordinate 19,231,686 of OX420948.1, read as the reverse complement.
CCAGTGCAGGTTTTTGGATGTCACATGTCTTCGATTTTTTGGCTCTAAAACATACCAGTTTTCTCACGATATTTTCCGTCACCGTATTCGGGGGCAGTGGTAATGAAATACATTACACAAAGTAATGGGCCTGCTGGGGTTTGAATTCACGACCTTAGGACAGGTAAGATGGAGCCCCTGGGTCCCCACTTCTTGCATTACTCGGCAGAACGTAGATTTTTTTTTTGGCGAATTTGGTGTTAAACCATCATTATTTCAGCCGAAAGACGTCTACTGCTCGACGTAGGCCTCCCCAAAAGGGGGGTTTTGCCATAATCGCCACGCTTGGCAGGCGGGTTGGCGATCGTAGTATGGTGGTAAAATGCATAGAGAACGCTGCTGCCCATTCTCTAGTAAGTCCCTTAGTCGCCTTCTACGACATCCACCATCCCATAGTCAATTATTTTTTTTTTCACAACGAGGTGTACCGTTTTGAGTTTGTCATATAGCTCAAGAGTTATATTTATCAATTATTGCATTTGCAAGCTGTTTATTTCAAGGTGAATTCAAATAATTCGACTTACCCACATACGGCATGGCATTCAGCAACCCTTTTTGCAACAAATCCATTTTCAAGTCACATTCTGCACTAGGCAATAAATAGGCAGTTGTAGAACTAGCCAGAATTCCTGCCATGAACCCCACAAAAGCTATAAACAGTAGCTTTATATGGAACCTCCCGAAAGTACACGCTATGAGAGCTGCGTCGATTTCTTTCATTGGCGTCTTCCATTCTTCACGGGCCTTAGCTGAAAAATAGTTAAACACATTTAAAAAATCACGGTTAATCAAGAATCCATTAAATTTTGTAGGCCAAAGACGCCTATAATTACACGAAAATAACATCGAACCTACAATTTTTAAATAATTACCTAATCGTCGTCGAACACAATTAGTACTTTATAAATTACTAGTTGTTATTAGACAAAAGTTCTCGTTATAAAATGAATAAAACAAGGCACTCAAAAAACTCCAATAGGAAAGTAGTGGCCTATAATTATTAGACAAGAAAAAGCTAGAATAAAAGTTTAATTGGCACAAAATAAAAAAAATAAAAATATAATTACATATATTCACGGTACTACCGAAGGCCAAAAATTCAATATACCACAAACAAGAACATTATTCTCATCTGAAAGCCATGATCGTATGCCACTTTCCCCTACAGCTTATGATCGCTTACTACTATTAAAATATTTAAAATTAATATTAAAATAATAATTAATAATTAATTTATTATTATTATTATTTTTTAATATTTTTTTTATATTTGTATGTCCTACAAGTAGTTGTTCCGGGTCTGGCTGTTTGTGTATGTGTATTTAAATGTTTGTAAACGCACCCACAATACAGGAGTAATTCCTAGTGTGGGGCGACGTTTTTTTTTTTTAAATATATACCTATGTTGTTTTGTTGGGGTAAGTGGCATACGAGCAAGGCTTTAGATGAGATAATTTTTTGTTGTTTCATAGTTTTTAAAGCTCGATGTTTTATTTTATTTCTAGCTATCAACATATGGCTATAAATATTTGTGTTTATTAAACCCTTTCATTTAATACCCAACACGGCATGATTAGATAGATTTGTCTTTAATTTCGGAAGGCGGTTACAAAAAATTTAAATATACAGGGTGTTTGGTAGAACGTTGAACATACGAAAATGGTGGATTGGTGGGGTCATCTGCTACTTACTCAGCCCTAATTTATTTGGCCCTGGCACCCTGGATATAAAAAAAAAAGTTTTTACTTTCATGTAGTTTCAACACTTTCTTAACTTTAAAGTGTATTTATTATTAAAAATGGGTAAAACTGGCAATTTTTTTTATTTTAATGCAAGTTGAAATTAAGATTTAAGTATTTTTTACATCTTTCTGTAAGTTTGAGGACTCGTAACTTTTTTTCTAGCTAACATCTCAATAAAGCAATAATTTTATAAGAATCTGCCTAAAAATTACACTTTAAAGTTAAGAAAGAGGTGAAACTAGAAGAAAGGATTTTTTTTTTTTAATATCCAGGGTGCCAGGGCTACATAAATTAGGGCTGAGTAAGTAGCAAATTACCCCACCTATCCACCATTTTCGTATGTTCAACGTTCTGCCAAACACCCTGTATATCCAAAGTTACTGACTTCCGAAATTAAAGTTATTTTTCACTTTATAGTGTTTTTTCGAAAGTCGGTTGTTTTTTTTGGAATAAGTTTTTGTGTTTCAATTATTAGTTATAGTACCTACCCCACACCAATTCGAAATTTCATCATCCTTGGGGTCAAAACAATGCATATTTATGCGATAGCAGCAATCGCGGTTGATTTGCTGTCATTTTTTGAAGAGTTCCTTTGGCTGTCTCCGAAACGCATCATCAGATCCATATGAAATTTGAATGGGACCAAAGTTTTGCAAATCCGTTTATATATGACGTAGTTATGGCCGAACATACATAAACGTGTCGAATTGATAACCTCCTTCTTTTGGAAGTCGGTTAGAAATACTTTTTTGTAAATTTCATGTCATCTAGCTATATTCAAGCTGTATCACTATATTCAATTAATGTGTCATCGTAGCCTATACAATTAGAAGCTCAAGACGTCCCCAATAATATCTTTTTAGCAACATTATGGTAAGCAGAAGTTATGAGGGAACAGATGAACCCTCGTTTTTGCGTCGCCGTATTCGGGTAGAAAGTAGGTACATGACCGACTACAATTAAATCGTTCCAAATAATTGTGTGATTAATTACTCTCACACTCTTCACTTTACTCAAGTAGGACATACTTACGGTATGATTTGAGATCGGACAATATATAATTCGAGTATATAAGTAAACCAATGCATAATATTATTCAGTAGACAATTCGGTTCCCAAGATTCCGATAAGACCACCAAATCAACAATATATGAAAAATAAAAGCATTCGTGAAGCAATAATATCAGCGAGTAATGCTTGTGTAAATATCAGAAAACATTGTGAGAGATTGTATCTTCTCCGACCTAGTAAGTATAAGAAACATTCAAGAAAATTGCTGGATAGAAAGTAGTAATAAGATATGAAGGGAAATACAAACACAAAAGATCTCTAGAACCAACGAACTCTTGATCTTACAGATATTATTATACACAATCTCCACTTGTTTAAAAACAAATATTTTCAAATCAAAGTGTACCTTTACGAAGGAATTTTGATTGAAATTCTTTGTCTGATTTCAGTGTTTAATTTTCGTTAAGATTGCTCTAGTTTTAGACTTAATAATTAATGGTTTACGGATTTCATAGTAAATATACTACGTTAAAAATAGGCAATGATTGAACTTAATTGCTTAAGGGGAACCTAGTCGCGGGCTCGAACTCACTGATGGGCCTAGCTAAAATGCACGTTGTCTCATTAGGCATCGTGTCCGACAGAGGTAGTATCAGTGATGAGCAGTTAGACGCTAGTCTACACGCTCAACATTCTTGAGTGAGATGCAGGATCATTTATAGTACAACAGGCGCGTAAAAAATTAAGAACAATCCTTCGGAAGATCGGGTTTTATGAAAAAACCACTGCATAAATCAATGACCAATAAAGTTAATTGAACTTTTCGATATTTGAGCTTTGTCGTTACCGACTTGGTTTTTCAGATTTTATACTTCTTTTATTACTTAAACACGCCCAAAGTTAGGTTAAATTAGCAAGAAAAACTAATCTTTGTTGGCTCCTAACTTTTTAATGGCTTTTTATTTTAGTATTCTGTTTCCGTACAGACAATATTAATAATGAGACAAAACCATACCATGATTAATTTTTGATGTACATTGTCGAACAGTGGAGTAAAACACTCCCGAAGTTTGTATGGGAAAAATTTGGACTAGGTTCACCTTAATGCTTGCTAGTAACTTGCATTAAGTGCCTTAGCAATTTCTGATTGATGAAAAAATTGGAATATCAAAAGGGCATGCAAGCTAATTGCGTACTTAAGGCTAGTTATCGGTATGTCTATGTAACGTAATAAATAATAACGATTTGATTAAACAAGAAGATAAAAAAGTTTTTACTCGAATCATAAATTAATCTTCAATAAAAAGCCATAAAATAGATAAGAATAATAACCCCAAATGTCAAGATGTTATCCGGATAAAGAAGTATCACAAAAAAGCGAAGAAGAAATTTTTAATAGGCAATAAAATAAAACATCGGGAAACCTGAAAGGCACAAGACAATGGAGTGGTTGTGTAGTCTTACTTCGGACAAGAATAAGGCAATCTCGCCCCAGTTCAACCGAACATTGAACGAATTGATAGAGGCGTTAATCAAGCCAGAAACTTTGAAACGGGACTTGTTCTTCGCTCTACTCCTCATTGTGATCAAAGAGAATGATTTCGTACAGCAAGGGAATATCGAAATCAACGTTGTTGATTATGTACTAGCCAAAAGAAGGGATCGCCGTCAAGTTTATGAAATACATATTGTTTTGTATCCTTATGAAGATTCCCCTGCGAATATAACCGTGTGTACCCTAAGTGATACAATGCTTATAAATGGAATCATCGATGCTACTAATGAAACACATTCTTTATGTCTGCCTATCAATGAACATCTAACAACTTCATGCTTAGGTATACCGTCTGCATTCTGTCAATTGGAAAAGCTAGTAAGTTCTTTGAAAGAGAGAATTGTTATCCCTGTAAAAAACAGCATATTAAGCTTTCACAGTCAACCCTGCAGCAATCTATATGGTCTACCCGACGACGCGTTATTTCATATTCTATTGAGTTTGCCCCTCATTGATATATTAAATGTTGCCAAATCTTCAAAAAAGCTAAACAAAGTTTGGAAAGAAGACAACTTGTGGTCTCGGCTTTATAAAAGAGATTTCCCAAGGATGAGAAACAGGAGGGATGTTGATTGGAGTAGCCTTTATAGAAAGGAATATGCGAAGAAAAACAAACAGACTGCTATGAAAGCAAGATTGAATGTTAGAAATAACGTTATTGACGAAAATGGTGAGTGGCCAGATTATACGCCTGTGAGAGATTCTAGGTGGCAAGTTTTACTTTGAAATTTTGGAATAAATATACCTATTAAAATTGGAATATTATGTGGACATTTTTCGTTTTCTCTTTTACCTAGCCAGCCGCCCCTGCGTCGCACTGTTTTATGACTACGATAAAACATCGAGATGTATTTATTACTAGCTATTGCCTACGAGTTTGTCTGCGGTCTAGCATAAAAAGTAACCTATGTCTTTCCCCAGGTCATAGTCTATCTGTGTGACAAATTCCATCCAAATTAGTTCAGCCGTTAAAATAGCGTGAAAGCGTATCAAATAAACTTACTTTCGCATTTATCTTATTAGCTGGAACATTTAAAGTTCAATATGAATGTATTATGTATATTATACACTAGCTGACCCGGCGAACTTCTTGCCGCGAATAAAGTTGTCAAAATAAAATAGTTGCTTTTACTACTTTCCTTGCAATTTCTTCATATTTTCTCACCGTTTAAACCTTTCCTGGACTGCCACAAATATTTCAAACCCAAAATTAGCCAAATCGGTCCTGCCGATCTCGAGTTTTAGCGAGACTAACGAACAGCAATTCATTTTTATATATATATAGATAGATAGATAGATAGATAGATAGATGTAAAACCTTTCGGAATTAATTCTTGAAATGATGGTGAAAATGTATTGCGTTGTTAAGGAGAACGGCGCAGTCACTCATACAAACACAAAACCTTAGTTTATTATACGTAGGTAGTTGTATATGTCTATTCTCATGGATTCTGGTATAAATGGTCTAAAATGCAGAATTCTACAAATGACTACAAATTGACTGTGTACAGATTATTATGGTGCTTGTGACCAATTTAAAGTCACCTCACTGCTCGTTGGTTTGAATATCCACTCACGTGGGAAGAGATAAGCCACTGTTTTGTTTTGTATTTTATTCCTAGTGCCATATAGTAAACCGGTCGTTCCTGCCGCTGCGTCCAAAATGGCGACCGTTCTGTTTTTGCTAAAACATTTCAATTGTTCTTTACAGTTAAATGGGTTACTGTTTACTGTTATCTACACACATACCGGGTGGCAGTGATATCGACGCGCAAACTGTAACCATGACTTTAGTAGCGACATGATTCTAAACCCTCCCCCCCCCCCGAGTATAAATTTTTCGTTGATTATTAAAAAATCATGATTAAACTCCATTTATTATTTATTTATATAATTATATATGCTTTATTGTACACCAGAAAATACATGATAAAAAAATAATAATACTAAAAACATACAATGGGCGGCCTTATCGCTTTCTGCGATCTCTTCCAGGCAACCTTGGAATGGACAGTGATTGCGTGGACATCAAAATGGGGTTGTCATTGGTGCAAAATATAGATACACTATACTATTATATAGATATATATGCTGTATAATAGATACTTTTATACATACATACTACTTTATAAGCAAAGACAATAAACGACGACTAGGTACAGATTATAACAGCTACAACAAAATCGAAATGCTCCTTCACGAGTCTCTTGAATATAGGTAACGATTGCGCGCGTTTTATTTGAACTGGCAATGCATTCCACAAACGAGCGGCCTGAACAGAAAAGGATTTGTCGAAGAAACTTGTGGAATGCATTGGCATTTTAAGCTTTTAAGCGTTCATCCCACGCGGGCTGGCAACGGCGCATTTATAGTGGTTTTTCTTGATTATTTAATTAAATACAAACAAAAGTAAACATTATAAAAATCGACATACCGTCAATTGTTTTCTATTTGCATTACTTAGTACGATTAAATGTTTTTATTAAAAAGTAAATGTTAAAAATAAATACCAATCTAGTGCTTGGCTGAAAAAAATGGTACTTTTGTTTGTATTTAAAGAAATAATCACGAAAAGCTACTATAAACGCATTGTTGCCAGTCCGCGAGAAATTAACGCTCTTTACGCAAAAAAACAAGAATTGTGAAGGTAGAATCATGTACTGAACCCATAGATACATTTTGCGCGTCCATGTCATGCCACCCTGTATACATAAACTCGCGCCTAATTCCCATGGGGTAGGCAGAAACAACAGAACGACAGCTGCTACGATATCAGGTCCTATTGTATCGTTTAAATTAAAACACGCACGCCGGTTGCGATTACCGACTATGCAACTGACTTTACTGAAGAACCTCAGCAATAATGCCATATTATTATAGCCTTCTAGGGCGTCCTCTGCCAGCGATTCCTCTGTTATCTCCCTTAATGAAAAGCCATGGATGGATGGATCAGTTCAATATACCGGGATACCGGACATGACCAAAGTGAAAACAAAATGGGAATTAACGAAGACGGAATTTCGTATTTCAACAAGGGTCCTTGATTGACATAATAAGATTGAAGTATCTGTTATTCTAATGTTATTAAAAATCAAGTCACTCCCCAGATTTACCAAGCGCTTGTCGAAAATCAAATGAATTGTGTAATCTAATAAAATATTTATGTGAGAGTAAAAAATGAGTCGATTCCAAGAGCCATCAAGTCAGACAAGTAAAAATTGGGTGGCGTTAGATATTGTGGTGGCAACAAAGAAAAATAATGTAAGGAGAATCGACGCTTTTAGGTCACTGTATAAAGGTCTTGAGTTCAAGCCTTTGTCTACCATCTTAGGTAGTTCTAGGTCTTACCTTTTCTTTGGACCCACTTTTGAGAAATTGGTTGAATGGTTTTATTAGAAGCTATTCAAATAGTTAGCAAATAGGTAGAGAGACTAGGTAGTTGAGACGGAAATGATTGTTCTGTTATTTATTTGAAAATAAACATTAATACAATTACTATATATTTCCCAATTATTGCTTGAATGAAATAGATTGGAGTAATTTAAATGCGCCGAAAGAACTTGTCACTTAAAAAAAACCACAAACATTCCATTTCGCAATCACAAACATTATATAAACGAAATCATGATTCTGTTCTCGTACGTGTATGTAAGATCTGAAATGTTTGTTTAAATACTGATAACAAGAAACCAAAAGTAATTAGTGAAGGTTTCGTAATTATTTATTCGCGCATTTTACGTATGAGATTCAGGTAACCAAAGGAATTACACATTTTTGTTTTATCTGATGATGTATTTTGATTAGACGATATAGGTAAATTTTTCTGCGTTGCTATTTTGTGGTGATCACCATATACCTCGTTCTGAAGAGATCAAGCAGAATGTGAGGCTGAGATCTATAAGTATGGGCCTTTCCAGACATTGCCCTGCATTGTTAGACTCACATAAAATTCAAATAATATAACGTTTGGACTTTAAAAGAGACCATGACCTCTGAGTGTGTTTCGGCTTTTTTTCTCAGGGAACAGTCAGCTAGGAAATGCCGGCGCCATCTACTTTTTAAAATATTGACGTGTAAAAGTGTCATTTAAGATCTACTTACATAAAATAAACATTTCATTTCATTTCATGAGTATTTAAGTTTTTCACCACAATCAACATTACAGACATTGTTATACTTACGGTACATGATTTGTTTTAGTTTACTGTGGGAGACTGGTGCCTAAGCTAGGCTTTAAGGGCCTGTGTTTCAGGTCAATAGTTCTCCGCGCTCTAGCAGTTAGATAAAGTTCATAATAATAAAAAACTGATTCTGCTGGAGGATTCAGGTATAGGCTATCGGTTGAGTGGAGGCGGTCAGAATATATCTCACCTCCGCTACATGGATAACCTAAAACTCTTTGCCACCATTCATTTGCAACTGATGGAGCTACTGAAAGTAACTGAAACCTTCAGTGGCGTCATCAGGATGGAATTTGGTGCGGACAAATGTGCGGTCATGCATGTAAAGCGAGGGGAGATTGTTGAATCCGTGGGAACCCAACTGTTGGATTCCATAAACCTTCGAGCCCTCTCCGCAGCCGAAACCTATAAACCTACCTGTATTTGGGTATGTCGGAAGCGTTGGGCTTCAATGTTACTGACATGAAGCAATTCTTGAAGGAGCGCTTGTTTGGCCGCCGGAAGAAAGTATTTAATAGTCTTTTATCAGGCGGATACACGGTGCGCGCCTTCAACGGTTGGGTCATGCCGGTTTTGATGTGCTCTTTTGGCATACCCAAATGGACTCAGACCGAACTCGATGCCCTGGATAGGAGGGGCCGTACGCTGCTGACTGAATATCAAATGCTTCACCCATGGTCATCGGTAATGAGACTGTATATCCCGAGAAAGTGTGGATTGTGTGAAAGAGTGTGGTCGAAACTTCTTAAACGCTAAGACCCTCCACAATCGCGAGATATGCAGTCTCAGGGAATATTTCCTAGAAACCGACTTTAGGATTCATCGAAATGTGGTTGCGGGGATACGGGCCTCACCGCTTTCCTTGGCTAAAGAGAACTGGCGCAAGCCTGTAGTGCTTGACACTAATTTATCTTATGGAGGTATGGCAAAGTAAGGAGCTTCACCGACGCTTTTTCCGGGCCCTACATGAACCCGATGTAGACCTTTCTAGCGTCCGTAGCCTAGCTGCTATTCGGTGACCTCATTGGGGATACCCTAGGTTTTGTCTGTGCAATTATGGATGAAGTTACGATGACGAACAATTACCGGAGATTTATTGTGAAAGATGGCACGGTTGACATATGTCGTGCATGCCACCGTCGGAGAGAATCCATCAGATACGTTATCTTCGGGTGTTCTCGTCTAGTTAAAGAAGAGTATTTGCATAAGCACAACCTTGTAGCCAGGGTTAGACACCAGCCACTCGTTCTGAAGTACAACCTTCTGGAATCGGAAGTGCCGTACCATAGGTATGTGCCCGACCCAGTTCTCGAAAATGGACATTTCACACTGTACTGGGATCGATCCATCATCACTGACAAGACTATTGTAGCAAATAAGCCTGATATATGGCTGGTGGATCTACTAGAGCGGCGTACAATGATCGTTAACATAACGGTCCCGCATAACAGGAACCTCGTGAAAGCCGAGAAAGATAAACAAATGAAGTAGCTTGACTTGGCTCGCGAGGTTGTCGACATGTAGGATGTAGACTCAGCGATCATTGTGCCGATAGTCGTTATAGCCAATGGCTTGATAGCCAAGAGCCTCGACCAACACCTGAGGAGGCACTCGTTGGGTCGGTTAAGGGCCTGATTCAGAAAGAGGTACTTCTTGACGCGGCTCGCATTGTTAGGAGGTACCTCTCTCTGGAGCCCTAACCGCGGGTAGCTTAGACCCTGTTCCCGATACCGGTGGGCTACTATTTTTTTTTTATATTTTTAAATGTTTCTTTATTATTTATACCAATATTTAAAAATGTAATTTATATGTGTATTTAATAAGGTATTTAATGACATATAGGTTAAAAAGTGAGGAGGTTGTATAACAGCTTTTATCTCAACATAAAGTGGTCAAAAATGTAATTAAAAAAATGAGGAAAAATAACAAGTACCGTATATGAACCTTAGCCTTAAAAATTTGCAAGAGATAGAAAAATCTGTACTATAACTATACTAATAATAAAGCTGAAAGGTTGTTTGTTTGAACACGATCTCTGGAACTACCAATTGGATAAGAAAAAATATTTTTGCATTTGATAGTCCAATTCTTGAGGCTATTTAACATCACGCCAGAAGGAAGAAGGACACATAAAGATATTTCTGTGCAAAATGCATGTTTTAAAGTTAGTTTTAACTTCGTCATATTTTGATTTGGTAACTTTTTTTCGAAAGCGCTTATTCAAACCTTTGTAAATTCTTTATACACCGTGACATTTTAGTGGTCTTACAACGGCAGCCCACTTCATGTATACAATGACTGCTAATCATTTATAAAATAAAATAATGATGTTTTTGAACAAATGCATAATTAAAAAAATTAAAAAATCATTTACTAAGACGCATGACGTAGTTTGAAACAGAGATGGAATAATGATAAGGAGATGGAATTAATTATGAAATGTAATGGTAGGTAGGTAGACATCTTCTACCATTTGATACGTAAACATTATTAACAATTTCATAATTCTTATGCATTATTTATTTTTCTTTGTACCTATTATCTGAACTAATTGTAACAATGTTTTAATCGCGCCTAGAGATATTTTATGACCGATACAGTGAGTGGACCACCTTTGTAAGACGACTAAAATGTCACGGTGTATAGACCTAATTATAGGTACAGTCAAAACCTAAGCGTGCAAACGTATTTGACCTCCATCTATAAATTAACAGACTATTTTCAGATTAGCGTAGGCGTACCTTTGTTAGGTGAATCTTGAGTTGAATGTATCTTTCTGTTGCTAAATATAAGTAGGTACTTCATCCCTTACGTTTATTTATTTTTAGATTTCTACAAAAGTTACTTTATTGTATCTCACAAAAGCAATGTTATTGACCTTCGTTGATTTCTTAATTACCTAGCAGATGAAATTTGTAGAAACATGCTATAACAGAAATACGAAAATCTGACCATTAATAAGGGGTATCGTATTACCCAGTTTCTGGGTTCTGAAGATCAGATAGGCAGTCGCTTCATGTAAAATACTGGTAATCAGCTGCATCCGGTTAGACTGGAAGCTGACTAAAACATAATTGTAATGTATTATGGCAACGTATGGTTCAGCTCATTTTTATTTCATGATTTCAGGGTTGATCCCTTAGTAAAAGTTGTTCATAATGATGAACATACAATGACCCTTTTAAAGGATTAAAACGGTAAAAAAATTATCATGTTTAGTGCGCAATGCACGTACAACAGTGTGTTTATGGGTGAATGCAACGGTACAGGGATCATAGGAGTTTTAAGGTAACTTTAAATATTTAAAAATCGTTTTCGTAAAACATAAATAAAGTTGGAACATTTGACCTTTAATATCTCCGATACCAAAAAGGGGATGATACTCGTAACAACAGGAAGAACAAGTTACTGTCGGCCTCGTGGGTTGTTTTTACACCCGATCAATTGTACATAGTTACTTTTTCTAGTCTAACGACATATTACTCTTAACTTTGTTCAATTCGAATCCTAGTATGTTGTCCATTGTTGTGGGAGCGAGACAAAACGCGGTACATTTTTGTGTAGGGACCTATTATGTTTTTGGGTAGCAACGCATTTCTAGACTTCATAGCATTTTTTTGTATAATTGGTTGTAGGGTACTATTAAATTGTTGGTATGTACTGTCTATTATAATTATTTTGCTTTGATACTTGTTCTGTCTAATTGTGGAAATCCTGGCTTGATTTTCGTACGTTATTTTCGGGTGAGTGGAAGCCTTCTTGTCACAGTCACGGCGTGCAGCTGCCGATTATTATTATTATTATTTATGTTCTTTATGCCTATGTATAATCTGTGTGTGTATCATGTTTTTATTTAAAGGTTAATGATGTCATCTTTTATATGCACGTGTTTCTGTGACAAATAAATCTATTTTTCTTTTTTTCTTTCATTCATTTTTAAAATAAATTAAAAAAGGATTTCAATTAGATTTAAGGATGAAATAATAAGATTATCGAAACATTATTTTCATGAAAAATTCCAGAAATAAACTCATAAATGTATGTAACAAATATGATGATTAAAATAACTATCAGTTAGTTCAATGTATGAGAGATTGAGGATGAGATTTTAAAATAATTCCCGGTATTTAAACTCCCAAATCAACATTCCTATTTTGACTACGAAACCTATTCAGAAAAGTCAACGCCTACATAAAAATATCTCCTAAATCGCGTGTGCTGTCAGCTGTAACTAAAATAAGCCTCCCTAGTGGTAACAAATAGCTCAGACTCCTTATTCCGACACTTTGATACATCTAAAATTTAACGTTACAAGAAAAAGCAATTCGAGTGCATATGTAGCTGTATCTTTTTTAGTTTTTTACGTTCTAAGGGAAACTAGAAAAGTATCTAAACAATACGTTTTTAAAGCATTACATAAATCTCTATCACTAATGCCCGTTTTCAGAAACACTGTATATACGAGACCTAAATGTAATTCAATAAACTATTGGTCACTTAGTGGTCGACCATGTTTTTTTATTAATTTAATGTATTTCTCCATTAGACAAGTGTGAAAATTAAGACACTTAACTACTTTGCGTTTATTTTTTTTAGCGATAAACGGTAACGGGCTCAACTGATCTACAGTTGTCCTATGATTTATTATACAATATTCATAAACTATTTTTCCTGTTGATATCACTAATGCTACCTCTATTTATTGTCTGTACATAAATACATAATAAAATAAATAAAACTGAAGAGGCTGTTGGCTGTTTGTAATGTCAAAATAACAGCTTTTTACTAAATGCTTATAAAAGTAGGTATTTACGGTACTTATAACCAAAAAAATGATTTTTTATGTGTAACCAGTGTAACCAGGGTCCGTCTGTCTGTTTATAAACAATAACAACAGGGAGCCCGTATAACAATCCTTGGTGACATTGTCTTCGCCGTATTCTTCAAACCATTTTGGATAGTCACAAACTGTCCTTTTAGAAGTTTAGACCATTTCTGATCGTGTTGGTTAAAGTCATTGATTGGTTAGTAATATATTTGCACTCACCCCTTTCCTTTGCAGCTAAAGCCGGTAAATCCAGATCACTCATTTTCTTAAATCTATTGTTTCTGTCTTTCACCAAATAATAAAGATATCTTATAGTGCCATAACACCTACTTAACATGTCAGTGGAAACTGCGGTATTAACATATGAGCATGATTTAATGTGACGTAATAAAGTTAATTTATCTTAGATGAGAAAGACCTTGTTACTACGACCAATTAATCTTGATCCTCCTTGTTGAACGGCGCTTTGACATTTCTCTCTGGGGTAGAGAGACTGAAAGGTCTTGATACTTGGTTGATATGAGTGAGTAAACTTTAGATAATGTTATCATTTTAGCTGTTTCTGGTTTGCTACTGATGGTTGATGGTTTTACGTCAGTGTTTGCCTTAGGATGGTTGCACGCCATGAGGTTTTATAATTACGCATTAAGTCTCGGTATGTGGGTATTAAATGGTACGAATAAATAGACTAAGAAATTATGAGTACATAAGAAGAAGCTGGAAAGTGGCACCGGTAACTGAAAAGTTGTGCGAAAATCGGTTGTAATGGAATGGGCACGTGATGCAGAGGAATGAGGAAATGTTCTGTCTTCCCTTCCACATTTAACCCATCTTCCTACAAACAAGAGTGAACAGGCATCTTCTGGGCACGCTCGATCCATCATAAACCTCATCAATCGCTTCCCACCAGGCGTGATCGAGGTTAAGACCAGACCCATTTAGTAAAAAAAAATATTGTCGTGCGAAGAGTTTTGAGTAGGTATATATGTCGATGGCTGTAAGACGTGGAGTCTTACAGCCATCGACACTATACACCGTGACATTTTAGTCGTCTTACAACGGCAACCCACTTCATGTATCCAATGACTACTTTTTTTTTTGGGTGGGAAATCATCAAATAACTTCTCCCGCTCTGGGTGGAGCGGGAGGGCGTGTCAGACTTTTACTGACTAAAACCCACCCGTGTTCCCTCAGTTGCCTGTGTGCCAGGGGCGGCGGTATCTCTTTCGAACAACCCGCAACCCCGGCAGGCATCGGCCCTTGCGGGCCCCATCTGTTGCTGCTGACATCTCTTTGAGGCGCGCGTGGAACACAACGCGCCGTCGACCCGGGCTTGGTCCTTACCGGACAGCGAGCTACTCATTACTCGCCGTCCGCAAGCCCGTGCCTACGGTGGCCGGGAATCAGCCTGGGGTTCCCGACGCCCAGAGCGTCTCCTGCGAAGGCCACTGCTGTGAGGGCGCATGTACTGCATCTCCCTCACGTGCGTCGCCTCCCTCTTTGCGAGCATAACTGCTTCGCTGAAGGAGGCGACTGCTAGCCACGCACTCTCGCTCCGTACCATGGCCTGGACTAGGGTCGGACGCGAGAGATCGCCGCCGCCGATCACCTCCACGAGGACATAGCGGTGCTCCGCCCAAGCCGGGCAGACCTCCACCGTATGCTCCACCGTGTCCTCTGGGCGATCTTCGCAATGGAAACAGCCGGGCGTTTCCTCCCGCCCTATCCGAAACAGGAACCTCCCGAAACAGCCATGTCCGGTGAGGACCTGTGTCAGGCGGAAGGTGAGGACGCCATGCCGCCTCTCAAGCCACTCCTCAAAGAGGGGACTTACCACCGCAATCGTGGCGTGCTCAACCATTCCATCTCTTCTCGTGGGTGTCGTAAGAGGCGACAAAGGGACTTACAACAGAATGCGCGGCAGCGTTCTCTATGCATTTTACCACCATACTGCGATTGCCAACCCGCCTGCCAAGCGTGGCGATTATGACAAACCCTCCCAAATTGGGGTAAGCCTATATCCAGCAGTGGACGTCTTTCGTCTGAAATGATGATGATGTGTATTATTATTAAATGCAACAGAGTGCGTCCCAGCGCATCAAAAAAATACATTGTTGGATTTTCGCTGTGCGACGTTCGCACGGACGTAAAAGTCTCGCTGCGTTATTTTAACGTTGCACCGCTATAAGCTGGCAGGCGCCGTTTTTCAACTCTACATGAACAATTCTCATGAAACAAAAAGACTGAGCATGTAAGGCCAGATTAACTGAACAACACGCAGGATGTGTACATTCCGCTACTGTAAAATGTACATAAAGAGTTGAAAAACATAAAACAATTATTTACAAAGTTGATTATACTATACTTCCAATTTTTTCAATTCGTAGAGAAAAAGCGTAATAAATTTCACGTTGAACGAAATAAATAACTGGATCTACAGTGCGTTGTTAAATCTGATCTGAATATTTTTTTATCTGTGGTTTCACTTGTGTTGATTTAATCTCAACAATAGAATTCGGTGCGGAATTCGCACTCACAACAACTTTTTTCTGATTTTTCAGGGACCTACTAACGGTTGTTTAACAAATATTTAAACCTTTACAGCTATTTATTGTGAGGAAACCGACATCTCCTAGAGCCAAAAATTCGTTGACATGTGACACCTGTGACCAACGCGGTCTCTTTCATAGCTATCTCAAAATCATCGTCAACCGACATATATCCAGAAGAATGTTTTTTGTGTTTCGTGATGTTATTTACCTACTATTGTATAGAATCAAGTTCTTCTTACTTAACAGACAGCTGTGCTGCTGGGGAGTTTGTTGCGCCACTTCTTCTTCCCAGCTAAAGCACTAGGAAGTGCTGAAGGGCGGGCGTTTTGGGGGCCTGTCTTATGTAATTTTGACGTTCAAAAAGAGCTGACTCTCAGCCTAGTTTGAATAAATGACTTTTGATTTGTTTGATTTGATTTAAATTGACAAACTTCCACTTAAGTTTGCAGTGGGCAGGGCACGTTGCTCGCAGAACAGACGGCCGATTGGGCCGAAAGGTTCTGGAGTGGCGACTGCGTACCGGAAGACGTAGCGTTGGCAGGCCTCTCACAAGATGGATCAAAGACTCTGTGAAGGCCGCAGGAATCCACTGGATGCGAGAAGCGCAGAACCGGTCGAAGTGGGGGAGATTCGGGGAGGCCTATATCTAGCAGTAGCAGATGATGATGAGGTGTTACTGAGCAGCGGTGGTCCAGTTGAAACGGCCGCGACTTAATAATTGTAAGTCGTAAGTTCGAAACCTGACAGGTGCTTTACTTTGTGTAAATTATTTAAACACCACTGCGTTCAAAACGGTTAACGAAATCACCGTGAGTAAGCGTGCATGTCCTAGAAACTAAAAATTAGAAGACATATATGTCATGTGCTTTCTTTCAAACCGCACTGGGCCGGCGTGATGGATTAATGCTCACTCCCTCTCACAGCGAGGAGGCCTGTATCCCAACAGCATCGTCCACGTCTGCATGGACGTAACATTTTTGCGGCGGGATTTTTTCACGCACTTGATTTTCAACACACTGCCTAGCGCAGAGAGTTGAAAATCGAGCAGTGTGCTTTTTCCACGCGCTGGGATGCACTCTGTTGGATTTTCAACGCTCGTTTCAACACCAAGAGTTGATAATCCAATGTGCGATAAAATCCCGCCACGATATTTTTACGTCCAGGCGAGCTTAGCCTTACCATGTTAACTACTATGACCTTACGCCACGCCAATATGACGTCACTTCCCAAAGTTTTGCGTCGTAAACTAATGCCCTCGCCCACTTAATCGTTCAGCTAATCATAATCGCCTTACATTAAGCTTTCCCGATTACTTATGTGGTATTTCTATACAAATACGGGCTTAGTTTCATTGCCAAGTATTAGGAGAAAAGTAGTTCGATAAGTGGAACTGTGGGCAATGATCAGTTGTTCCGTCTATGTTATGTATCTGAAAGACTATATAATTGTTGAGAGAGTGAATGAAAAGTGACTGGAGGATGACCTAAACTTGGACATTCAATTGTATTCAGTAATTTGACAGTTGAAGGGTTACCAGATTTTGACAAAAAAAGATAGTGAGGTGGTGTAAGAATGAACGAAACTGGATGAACTTGAAATTATGTACTTACATGATTTTTTTTTATTTTAAAAACTTGTCTTAAAAACATGATGTGCACTATTAAAAATTGTAGAATTTGTTACATATTTTGTTTTTCAGTAGTAAGGTAATAATGTATTCAGTTTCTTTCTATTAGAAGAAATTAAAAAAGGAAATTACTTTTATCAGTAAATGATTAGTTATTTTTATATTCCACATCTTACAAATTATTTTTTAAAGTTTTATGACGAATGGTAAAATGGTTAAATTTAAATTGAAAACATTTTTATCATTCACTCTTTACGCAAAATCGTTCACAACCTCAACACTATTAGTTTTAGTATGGTAACATTTTTTTTTGAACTGCCATGTTACTGAATACGATTAAACGTTCAAGTATAGAAGGACTTTTGTAGTTACTAAGGGTCGCCCAAGGGAGCAGTGGTGGCCTAGTGGTATCTGCCCGTACTAAAGAGTGGGTTGGAATTCAAAAAGGCGCTTTAATTTTTGTAAATAATTTCATCACCACTACCCTCAAAACGGTGAAAGAAAATGTGAGGAAAACGGCATGTCCTAGAACCAAACATTCGAACACATCGACGGTCCCTACGTACATAGAGACATGTCAAAAACCGAGGTTTACAGGAAAGCATTATTTATGTTCAAACTGCTCTAGAAATGTACAGACGCCAGCACATCAAGCTACTCCAAACTGTCAAATTTTCCCATTTGGACATGAACCTTATGCTTACGTTATAAAGTTGAAAATCTATCAAAGAAATTTGACATATTGGGGTAGCTTGATGTGCTGGCGTCTGTACAACTATAAATTTTGTTTTTCTATAATGTTTTATTAGCTTTTTTTAGGAACTTTATAATGGTATTTATACATATTTTCTTTTTTTCTCATATACGATTTGTAAATGACGTTAAATACGTAATATTAAAAAAAAAAGTACAGGTGTGTGCTTAAGGAAAATCTAAACACAATTGTGCAATAAAAAATATATCAATTTTTGACATATCTTTATGTACAGACGCCAGCACATCAAGCTACTCCAATCTGTCAAATGTCTTTGATAGATTTTAAACTTTATTACAAACGAATAAAGTTCATGTTCGATTGGGAAAATTTGACAGTTTGGGGTAGCTTGATGTGCTGGCGTCTGTACGTAGGGACCGTCGACATGTGACATCTATCAACTCGCACTGACCCCGCGTGTTAGATTACAGCCCACTCCCTGTCGAAGAGTTAAGGCCTATGTCTGAGCAGTGGCAACATTATAAGGCTGATTATGGTATATCATGTAATGGTCGCCCTGCGGTCTAAATTCATCCATAATTCATTTAAAACTGAATGTATTCATATGCATTGATACAATAAAATATACGCTTTCTGCACTCCTTCTCTATACAACTTGTAACCGAACGATATACATACCAAGGGCACGGCTTCTTTGGATGATATCAAACGATATTGGAAGGGTGTTTAATCCTATCTCTAAATGTTCGCAAATTCTGAGAATTTTTAATACATTGGTACCAGAAACCGAACTTTTCAAATTGAAATAAACACATCACTCGGAGGAGATTTATCGTGATATAACGTGAAAAGTTATTGAGCTACGTAGTGCGGTGACACGTTTGTTACTATTTGAATTTAAGAAACATATGAAACCGAAAATTTGGTATCAATTCTTAGAGTATTTAATTTTTATTTTGAGCTGGAACTATGTATAGTGATTTTATACCAGCTGTTATCTTTAGTGCTTAAGGATAGCAATAGGGTTTCTGTTATACCCTGTATTGTGTTGTATAGCTGTGCCAAATTTCATACTCTGCCGTCCATGTAACTGTCGTTAAAGGGGTACAAACTTTTTGTTTCATCTTTCATCTATAAATCACATTTTTTTTGCCCTATATTTTCCACACTTATAAGATGGTAAGTACATGACAAGGGCGAGCATATTGCCATCACCTGGACCCTAGACTTCGGGCTCATCATCATCATCATGGTTGTAGCCGGAAGACGTCCACTGTTGGACATAGGCCTTTCCGAATTTGGGGGGCTTGCCATAATCGCCACGCTTAGCAGGCGGGTTGCCGATCGCAGTATGGTGGTCAAATGCATCGAGAACGCTGCTGCCCATTCTCTAGTAAGTCCCTTAGTTGCCTTCTAAGACACCCACGGAAAGAAATGGGATGGTGCTATTCTTTACGTCCGGCACCACACGGACTCCGGGCTACTATTGAGTAATTCCTGATGAAAAATCACAATAACACTTTGGCCGACCTGGGCATTACCTCAATCCTAGCAGTAAAGCGCCACTACGACTTTACGCTTACGACCACTAGACTAATGACGCAGTCGTTTTATTCCAGTTTCCATTTAATCCATTCATTCGATGAGAATACATTTTGCAATAGATGTATATATAATTTATATCTACGTAGTCTCATTGTTTAACAGTGGACATTCAATCTGATATCTTGATAATAGGTTTTCCAGGAATAACAATGGTAAGGTAGGCTAGTAGAGAAAGCTTATGGCGTTAAAGGTAAACACACACTTGTGCGAGCCGAAAGAATCGACTACACCGAATTAAAGCAAATCTTCCAAATTCTTTCGGCGATTCGCCCGATTTGGCGCGCATAAAGGATCATTTAACTCATTTATACCGAGCATTATAACCGAGCCGCTCCAGGGCAGTAACCGCCACGAAAATTTCGATCTGCTAGTCGCCTACGCGGCTTCAGCAAGACGACCCCTTGTTGCTGCTGGCGCGCCCCCGGTATGGAGACAGCTTGTTGATCAGGTGTCGTTTTAGTTGGTAACTCACCGTTGACGCGCCAATGCGTAACTAGTAACTAGGCTAATTTTCAGGTTACAGACCAGTTTGCGAACATTAGTGAGTGTGAAAATTTGCGGGCGACGGGTAGACATGCATAACGCTTGCAGGCGTTTCTTCGCCAGGGAGCGGGTTGCTTGCGTGTGACTGCTTGTGGACAGCGCGCTGCCCGCGAGCGGGCGCTTTTCTGAATTGTCATAGTAAAATGTCTTCTAATGCAGTTGATTTAAAATTCTAACTCGATGACAAGCTATTTGCTGTGTCAGAACGGTGTTTTCATAACGAGATGACCTTATGTGTGCGAGGTTTCATAGGATTTCATATACCTAAATAATTGCAAAATTCGATTCTTTCGCCTCCTTCGCTTCGATCAGCTCTGATAAGGGTGCATTTACTTTTAGCCTGCCTTTGTACAATGCTTTTGTGCATAAAAGATTAAATTCAGTTGAGCAGCCGCTTCTGAGCTATACATCACTACATAGTATAAAACAAAGTCGCTTTCTCTGTCTTTATATCCCTATGTATGCTTAAATCTTTAAAACTACGCAACGGATTTTGATGCGGGTTTTTTTAATAGATAGAGTGTTTCAAGAGGAAGGTTTATATGTATAATACACCGACTTCCACGTGGGCGAAGCCGCTGGCAAAAGCTAGTATTTTATATAAATGGCTCGACGGTAGTATAGTAATGTTCTTCCATACCGGAATTAATTGCATGAGCAAACAATACTCAGGCAATACAAGTAACACTTATTTGGCGTAAAGATTATTACACCGGTATCCTCAAATTCCGAAATATACAACATTATTTTTAGTATATGCAAAACCTGAATATACTTTGTTCAGAATAAGTAACTGAATCGATTCCAATAATGTTTACACCATGTTATATTTTTTCCCAATAAAGTTTTGCATGTGTGATGGAAAATGTTATCACCAGTTAATTACATTACAATCGCCTGGAGCAGGAGGGCGTGTAAGACTTTTACTGACTAAAATCCACTCGTGTTCCCTCAGTTGCCTGTGTGCCAGGGGCCGCGGTATCTCTTTCAAACAACTCGCACCCCTGGCAGTAGGTACCTAACGCCTAATTATTATATCAATGTGCACAATACGACGCCGGACCCGCGAGCGGCGCGGGGGCGCCGCCTGGTGACCACGTTTGTGTAGACAACTAGGTAACATTACTAGCAATGAAAAATATATCTTTATGATTTTTCATGATACAGGTTTCAAATTTTGTACATAGACTCCTTACATAAAAACACTAGAATCGTGTTTTGGATTTTGCATACACTAAAATTAGGGCTGGACACACTCGTAGTAACCACTGATTTTATTTTGAGCTAGCTAGATCTATATAACGAGTATGTTTTGCAATTAAGCTGACAGTTGGGGTGTCAGTGCCATGATAAAATTGAAATAAAACTACAAAAAGTAAACAGGAACAGTTAAGTTTATTATGTCTATTATTAAGTACGACTTTTAGTCCTTCTTCTTTGGTAAGAATATTGTCAAGACAACCACGACTGAAACAAAAAAAAACATTATTAATAACATTTCATGATTAATTAGTAGTGTTGTACTAGTGCTCTTCCTTATTCATCTCATTTTGAACAAATAAATAAAATAAAAAAATGAATAAGTGTGTAATTGTTGGTTACCCTAATGAATAAAATTAAAAAAAACAGCAACTGTGATCCCCAAGATATCGGAACTCTGGTCCCCAATGATGGTAGACGGTGTCCCCCAAACGTGACTGTGACCCCCAAACTAGGCATTTGGGGGACACTATCCTATTAGTTATATTTCACTATTTGAATATTAATTAATACGTCAAGAGGTACAGCAGCAGTGTCCTCTTGGGAATATAATATACTTAGAAGGAATACTCAAAGACTTATGGAACGATTGAGTGGGCAATATTACCTCTTAGGTATCCTTACGAAGAATGTATTTTTCCCATTTTCTAGGAATATTGGAAACAATAGATTTTTCAAATAAAAGTTGTGTAACATAAATATGAAAATATTGGGAATTTTCCTAGTAGTTTATCTCAACTGAACTAAGAATTTATTTTCTTAAAGCTATTCCAAAATTACAAATATTCCCGAGAACGATATATCAGTCTTGGTTTACTAATATAATATTCTGGACGGAACTTTGAACTTAATTATTATAAGTTCCAAATAAAATTTAGCTATTTTCAATTCCCCAAATTAGGAGTTTGGCTGAGAACGTAGTGATCCAATCCAGATTTATACGTAATTGGAGCCAGAGACGCCGCATCGTAGGTACTAAACCAAATGCATGATGCAAAATAGCACTTAGATGGTCCGCTTCTAGCTAGAAAATATTTTGCATGGACTTGTGATCTAGCTTTTATTAATAGCTCCTCTGGTTTTATCGTAGAAAGCTGATTGAAAACCTACTGTGTTAAGATTTCACTGTAATTTTATTTAAATACTACAATTTGGAGTATATTTTAAAGAAATATTTTTCTTAGCTGTTTTGTTCAATAATTTCATTGAATTACCAGTTTCTTTTAAAAAGGCTTCATCAATAAAATACCTAATACCATTTCTGAGTCATTATTCAAGTCAGGGAAATCAATTGACTACGAATATAAATTGTCAGTACCTACGTCTATTTGAATCACAACCGTCAGTTTTTGGCAGTTATAAATAAGAAAAAAAAAGTTACATTTCTATTTATATCTCATTGCTGCACCGGTTGACGTCATTGCATCAACGCTGGCTGTCGCTGAGAATCAGCAAAATGTAGTAAGTAGTAAAAAGTAGATGACTACAAAACAAACAACAAAAGTTCCTATAAATACTAGCATTAGTAAACTTACATGACATCATTGAAGCCATCGTGTAGAAGGGAATGGAGCAACCCATAGCTAGCAGGATGGGGAAGGCAACGTTGCTGACCAATGTGCCCATACGAGCCGTCAGCATTACCAGAGATAACGATAAAGCCCTGATGGAAAGAAAAATAATATTATGATATATAAAAATGATATTATGGTAATAAATAAACAGTAAAATAGTTAATTGAGTGGGTACAAAATTTACACATAAAAACCTAATTAAAAACTGCGGAAGAATGAAAGCTAAAATATTGACAATCTGTGACAAAGTGTTTGCAACCAAATAAAAACAACAGACCTTATCGTAAAGGTTTTGCTTGTAGGTATGCAAGATGTTAACAAGCAGCAATTGAAATATATGACAAAAAGAAAAGGCTTCTGGAAACCCGAGGAGCAATAGTGATCCAGTACAAGAGATGAAAATATCATGAGTTCTACATGATTATAAATCGGACTCCACAACACAGTTACTGGGTAATTCGATTCAAATTCCTTGGAATGGCTGGTTGTCAGACTTTTGAGCTTCTGACGGCCCGTAACGACTGTCAAAGATCCGCAAATGACAGCTGGGACCAACGGCTTAACGTGCTTTCCGAGGCACGGAGAGGTCTTGGTTTATAAAGATTCATCGACCAACAGCAAGCAGACAATAAGTAGGTACAATATTTAAGATCTCTTTACCTCATAGCAGTTGGAATGACATCAATCAGCACGACCTGAACTAAGCTCTTCATTGTCTGTGTCACTGCTACATTCACAGAGAACAATGCGACCATCATGGTCTTCGAATTGGACCACCTCAGTCCAAGCAAGGATGTTGTAGACATCAGGCCTCCGACGAAGAGTAGGACCTTCTTGCCGACTTTGTTCACGACGACTCCACTTATGAAATAGGGCAGTAAGCTGACTAGACCAATGATTATGCTGTTTATATACGTTTCTGCGCCACTTACGTGCTGTAAAAAAGAGAAAAGATTTATTCTGTAGCTGATGACAGTTTTTGTTGCGTTTTTAGAGTCTTCTTGTCTTTCAATTCAAGCAACTGTCTTACAAAAGAGTACGGCATTACCCAGTAATTGGGTTGTGGAGATCAGATAGGTAGACGCACCATATAAAATACTCGTATTCAGCTGCTTCCGGTTAGACTGGAAGCCGAACCCTACATAGTTACAGAAGAAAGGCTAGGCAGATAATTATGAGATCGTCATTTAATGATATTGGTGTATTCTTGCAATCATTCGTTCTTATTAAGCATATTGAGAAGTCCCACTGCCGACCAAAATAATATACAGAGATTTTACTGGTCTCAGAAGGGTGGGCATGGAATAAGTAACTCGTATCTTCGGAAATGTGTTAACAGGTTTTATTATTAAATAGAATAGTGTTACTACGAGCTCCCTGGAGTGGACAATTCTGTAGTTTGGGAAATAGTCTAAATAAAATGCAAGTTCAAAATCTCAAACCCGACTACTGAAAAATCACGCCCTAAAAAATAAGAAACAAGAATATATTACCATCTCAAAGCTGTGGTCGTTATGCCACCTACCCTAACAAAATAATACATTGTTACAATAGTAAGCAATGATAAGCTATAGGGCAAAGGGGCATACGACCACGGGTTTGACGTGAGAAGAGGTTTTCTTGTTTAGTACTTTTTAGAGCGTGAGTTTTCAGTTGTCGGGTTTTCGTTTTTCAATATGCCTTGTAGGGGTATACAATAAATATAATAATAACAGTGAAAAAACATGTAGAAGACATGGTTTCTTTCTGCATGTAATAGCGATGACAAAAGAACGATTTTTTTTATATTTCCGGACGAATTTTCCTTAACTATTACTACGTAAGTAGGTATGTCCGTAATAACAATTAAGGGAAAATCTTTGCCCTGATTAATGAACTGATGTTATCGTTAAACCGGAAGGACAGTAATAATTGCCACACGTGACGTAACGTACGACATCCATAAATGATCAGTGATCATTTTTGCTGCTACCATTATTATGATACCAAAAATAGATTAAAGATTGTCGCCATTATTAAAGTAATTTATTTTATCGGCAGCAAAGTATCGCTCCATAACATTTCGACAGTTCAAATTGATATTAATAATGGTAGTGGCATGATAAATAGTGGAAACCATTGTGGTTTTATAACTAAGACCGCAATACTAAGGGTTGTGTGTAGTTCCAAACTAAACCACGCCGAATTATTGTGGGGAAGCTATTAGTGAAAGCACGTTCGCCTTAATTGGATGGGTTAGCTTTAAACTTACGTATCACTTTGTTAATTAGATACACAGCGAAAAATTTACAACGAGGAGTCGAGGAAGGAACAGTATAACTATTATGTGAGCCAAAAAATTAAGTGATACAGGACCAATTACAAAGATGGTAGCAGGTGAATAAATTTATGAATTATTAAAAAAAATTACAGACTATTTCGTTCGCTTAAAAAGACTCATTATTTGGTAGCAAAGAAATATTCGGTGACAAAGAAGTTCCTTTTTAACCGACTTCCAAAAGGAGGAGGTTCTCAATTCGTCGGAACCTTTCTTTTTTTTATGTATGTTCCCCGATAACTCGAAGATGGCTGGACCGATTTGGATATATATTTTTATTTGAAAGGGTATACTTCCCAGGTGGTCCCATGATCATCAAGTCAGGATCTGATGATGGGATCCTGGAGAAATAGAGAGAACTCTTCAAATTTTATAAGCACACTTGAAGCTATTTGGGTAGTTTTTGGAAGAGTACTTTCTCGGAGTGATTCCATTTCAATTTGGTGAAGATCTGATGAAGAACTTCGGAGATAGGCAACGGAACTCCTCAATAAATGATAGCAAAAGGACTGGGATTGCGGAAATATCATGTCTGTCTATTTTTTACACCAGTTCATAACATAACATCACGCCGGTACGCTGTGAAGGGGTAAGCACATGCATACCACTAAAAAGTGAAAAAAAAAAAAACCGACTTCCAAAAAAAACACCACAAAGTGAAAAATAACTTTAATTTCGGAAGGCGGTGACAAAAAATTAAAATACATATCCAAAGTCACCGCCTTCCGAAATTAAAGTTATTTTTCACTTTGTAGTGTTTTTTTTGGAAGTCGGTTGTTTTTTTTAGATACATAATCAATATCGCAACCAGCTGCATTCGGTTAGACTGAAAGCCAACCCCAACATAGTTCAGAAAAGGCTAGGCAGATAATGATGATCAATCCCAAAACACTATATTTTTGAGCTATATATCGTCTAGTTTTTACATGGCATGATGTGTATACACCATGACATTTTAGTCGTCTTACAAAGGTGGTCCACTCAATGTATCCGACATAAAATACCTCTAGGCGCGATTAAAACATTTTTACCATTAATTAAGATAATAGGTACAAAGAAAAATAAATAATGCTTTAGAATTATGAAACACCCTTCCTGTTAATAATGATTACGTATCAAACGGTAGAAGATATCTACCTGCCTACCATTACATTCTATCATTAAATTCATCTCCATAACAGTGTGTTTTAAACTACGTCATGCGTCTTAGTGAATGATATTTTCATTTTTTTTAATTATGCAAATGTTCAAAAATGTCTTTTTTTTAAATAAATGATTAGTAGTCATTGGATACATGAAGTGGGCTGCCGTTGTAAGACGACTAAAATGTCACGGTGTATATGTAAAGAAAGTAATAAAAAACGCGTAAATAAGTTGAGTATACCGCAAACCTGAGGACGTTTGATGATGTACACATTACAAAGTACCTAAGTGGTAGATAAGTTACATTCAAATTTTCGCACTCCCACTTGAAAAGGCTTCTAAGTTACGAGGCGGTTTTTGAAATTGAGAACCGCACAGCCCTCTCCCTTACATAACAAATCTTAAACAGTTTGTTTGTTACCCAATTTCACGAAAATACTTCGGACGATTCCAGTGAAACATTATACGAAAATAAATCATGGCAGGGGACTAAGTAGGATATTTTTCCCCGGAACTCAATTTGGGTCTCGAGAGGCCCCCATCATCGATTCCAAAGTGGGTAAAACTGCAGGCCAAAGTTTCTACAATCATATATCACTGTCTTCATATTCGTTGGAGATAAGTTACTTAGTTTCAAGCTGTTGCAAAAGATATGGAAACCTGGGGTTTTTTTAGTTCTTTCCGATAGTTGGGAAATTTGTTTGACTTATAAGTTTATGACTCTAGGTGTTCGATTTTGATCGTAATTCTTGTTTTTACACGCTTTATATTAGCTTCACTTGTATGTTTGTATGTTTGTTTGATGTAACCGACTCCTTTGGACGCTATTTTGACCCACTTTAAACGGTCAGATTTCATTTAAACTTTGTAGACTTATCGAGGACCTATGACAATTCAATAATTAAAAAAAAAAATAGAAAAAAACACTTTTGTAGTTAGCAAAACTAAAAAATAGAAAATAAATAATAGTTTAAAAAAACTAAAGAAACACGCTTTAAAAACCAAACTAAAAAGTAGAAAATAATTTAATTCTATTAAAAAGCGTGGGGTGCTTGATATTAATCTAATGTATAAAATTCTTGTGTCACAGTTTTCGTTGCCATACTCCTCCGAAACGGCTTGACCGATTTTGATGAAATTTTTTGTGCTTATCCGGTATCTATGAGAATCGGCCAACATCTATTTTTCATCCCCCTAAATGTTAGGGGTAGTCCACCCCTAAATAATTTATAAGGCAAAACAACGTTTGCTGGGTCAGCTAGTTGATTATAAAAATACCGCAAAATGCACCCCACGCTTTTTAATAGAATTAAATTATTTTCTACTTTTAAGTTTGGTTTTTAAAGCGTGTTTTTTTAGTTTTTTAAACTATTATTTATTTGGACTGCTGTCTAGTAAGTATTTTAAGAGTAAAGCCAAAGCCAAATAATTTATTTCAAATAGGCACATAAAATACATTTTTGAATGTCAAGATTTATTAGACTAGATACTAGAATAAAATTGATTCTAGTCGCCACTCCCACAAGATAGATTTGTAAGGAGAAGAAAGCGTAAGATAATCCACAGCTATTCTTTTAAATTAATTTACAATATTTTGCATATAGATACCTTAAAACCTAAAATAAAATTGCTATACCATAATAGGACAATGGACAAAATTAAAAATGAATTAAGGCGGTTAAATTAATCAAGATATGGAGACATGGTGCTTACATATTTATTAACATTGTAAAAGACGATATTAAACGAGATTCGTAAAATTTAAAAAGTAATAGTTCGAGTTAAAGTATGCAAAGAATGTAAAATTAATGTCGTAAAAATAATAAATTAGCAACCAGTTTGATTTTATCTAGGATCTAGATTGTCTTATGGAGCAAGGCCAGCATGTTTCCACGCATTTTTGGCTTAGATATAATCCTCTTAAATAAGTAAGTAATATGCTTGTTTACATAGCGTAGTTTTAATATGTGTTTTTATTCATTTGCCGTATAACACAATGTATTTTGGGGTAACGTTTAACACCCCATAAAAGTTGTATTTATTTTAGACATTATGTAAATCGGTTAATCTATTTTATCTTTTTTTCTACTATTCAAATATTACTTTTTTATTAGCGAATACGAACCAATTTTGCTTTTGGCTTTTCGTAGAATTTAACATTATTATAAATGGCCATGTCTACAGTAACTGCTTAAAACTAGGCACTCCTGACTCCTGAATAACTGAGTTTTCCCTTTGTTTAAGACGTCTTCTAAACGAATTAACTTAGTAACAATATGTGACTAATGTTTGACTTACCGGAATGCAAACGTCTGATGTCGCATTTGAAGCACTCCTGGTTTTCAAACTCCCCGTATATGAGTCCAATAAATCACATAAATTTAGATTTCCTTCAAAATTGTAATGTTCTACAATTGTAGATAATTGTGGGAACCACAGCCTGATGGCGTTGTGTCTGAAATAAAAGGCTGAAATTCTTTTATCTGTTCAGTTTAATCTAGTAATTTGGTATGAAAATTGTCCCTATGATTGCGGCCACGCAATTTTGTACCTTGTGTATTAACCCATACAGTTGTTTTTTTTAACCATTCGAATATCCAATGTGTCGTACAAATTAAACTTGATTTTTTATTTATGAATATCAGGAAATCTAACTCTGCTTGCAACGTTTGTGGTATGAAGGTACAATGCCTTTTAGTTTATACTGAGTCGGATTTTAGAGCCTTAAACGCTTTGACGAAGGCTTAGACGAAACAAATAACGCGAACGACGTCAATTGGGTTGAATCAGGCGAAATAGCCCTTTGAGTCTGGCGAAAAACTGGAGTGAGAATAAAAAAGAAGTCCAGGTAAAAAACGGGATCAACGTCCTCTTTTTACGTTAAAATGCTTTGAATCGACGTTTCAGTGGAAGTTTAAAGACTAAATTATTACAGTGCTACAATGACTGGGTCTTCGATCAACTCTGTCAAAAGCAAAACCCTCAATTGATCTAATCACCATTATTCTTCTACGTTTATCCCAATTTATTTAGGTTAGGTAACATGTCTTTTTCTTCCTCACTTCTCTATTAGTCGTTATCTCTGCAGTCACACCATTTCTAACCATCATTCACACAGTCCATCTATCGTTTCTTTGGTCTCGGACTCCTATAGCCATCGATATACACACTCAAAAATGTCCAATTTATCTAATGTTATTTAAATAGGGTAACAGCCGGATAGTTGCCACACTTTTCGAAATCACTATACAACGTGTAACGGAAAGGGTATATACATACCAAGGGCACGGCTTCTTTGGATAATATCAAACGATATTGGAAGGTTTTTTTAATCCTATCTGTACATGTTCGGAAGTTACGGCAATTTTTAATACATTGATATCCGAACAAATTTAAACAAACACATCACTCGGAAGAGATTTATCGTCATATTGGCAAGTAATGTGGAAAGTTATAGACCTGCGTAGTGCGGTGTCACGTTTGTTATGATTTTAATTTAAGACACTTAAGAAACCCAAAATTTGGTATCAATTCTTAGAGTATTTTATTTTGAGCTGGAACTATGTATAGTGATTCTATACCAGCTGTTATCTTTCGTGCTTAAGGATAGCAAAAGGTTTTCTGTTACACCCTGTTTATCTCTCAGTACAAAAACCAAAATACTTCACTTGAAAAACTGACCGATACTTTGGTTTTTTAACAAAAAATTTATGAAAAGTAAAAACAAAAATATTTAATATTTTTGAAGTTTTGGCGATTTTTGCGGACCTCTATATTTTAGGACATCTATCCCACATACGGGATAGTTGCCTAATCCATATAAATTACGTTTCGGATAGATGCCCCGCCGAGAAACAGGACATCTATCCCACAAAAACTTTGATCGCATTTTACCTTCCCATGCAATCATAAAGAGACATGCGACACGGTCAACTTAGTGGTAGTTAGAGAGTCTTTTGATAGATTAACAAAATGGCTTGCAATTCATCCGCAAAACTAGAATCATTAAAATCGAGGTAATTATACCCCTGGGGCAACTATCCTGGTTTTACCCTATCTCCTAAGCTCTTAAGGTGTTTAAGTAGTGGTGTTACTATAATATATAACTACGATTTTCCGTCCATCCTTCCCTTAACCGCCTTTGGGAAGAGAAAGGGTGCCATAATCCCATGAATTTAAAACAATTCAATTTGGCATACCAATTTGTGTGCCCACCTTTTCAATCACAAATTCTCCTTGATGGAAATCCCACAACCTAGGGGCTCGTGGCTGAATGATTAACAGCCGCACGGATCGACCGAAGGGTAAGACCATCCATTACCCATCGAGTCCCACTCCGTGCCTCAGAAAGGTGGTTAATACGTTGGTCCCGGCTGTCATTCGTAGATCTTTGGCAGTCGTTACGGGTAGTTAGAAGCCCAAAAGTCTCACAACCAATCTTGCCAAGAGGTATCGTGTTACCCAGTAACTGGGTTGTGAAGGTCAGATAGGCAGTCACTCCATGTAAAATACTGGTATTCAGCTGTATCTGGTTTGAATGGAAGCCAACCCCTACGAAAAAAAGGCTAGGCCGATTGATGTGATTGAAAAAACTCACAATCTAAAATTAAACGATGAATTGAAACAAAAATATATTAAAAATAACGAATAACAGAAATATACGTACATTCCCAAAGTGATGAATTGGATTAATCCTATTAATGCTACGTAGCCAAGTAATGGTCTTCGTAATAGAGGCTTCATGTTTCTAAGACCAGTTATGATTTTGTCTCGGAACTTCACTTCGGTTTCAGTATCACCAGCCTTTTGTGAATCTACCTCCTTGATTTCCTTTTCAAATATGTTTGGATACTAGAATCAAAAAAGAAAAACCTTATTTTTTCCGGAATATACGAGGGTGTGTGTGCGTGTGAGGGTGCGTGCGTGTGTGTGTGTGTGCGTGTGCGTGTGCGTGTGTGTGAGTGAGTGTGTGTGTGTGTGTGTGAGTGTGTGTGTGTGTGTGTGTGTGTGTGTGTGTGTGTGTGTGTGTGTGTGTGAGGGTGTGTGTGTGTGTGTGGATTTAAGGATGTGGTAAATTGAAGTGAAGAACTTTAATGCGAAAAAATAATCATGTGTCCCATACAAAACTTTAATGTTTATTCTACCCAAATGTGTGGGAAAGCTAATAAGTTTTTCACGATTACGATATTCATCCTATCTAGAAATTTGTTCAGTTTCATGGTTTGCATCAGACCCTTAAATATGATCACACTTTTTTAATACACGCTGTCGTTCTGAATGGGCGTTTATAATACTGGATCCAAAATGTACCGTATAGCCATCAAAAAAAAAAATCAACTAACATTCCAGTTTTTAAATCATGATTAATTTTATTACCGAGCAATTTATAAAAAATTGCAACAGATGTAGGTGATATTAAAATGAAACAAACTCTTAGCTGTAACATGAAATACTAAAAGCAACGTATCGAATAATTTGGTTGTGTAACAAAGTAATGATTTTTATTGCTGGCCGTATCACTAAAAAAGTGTGAACATGAAAAATATTACAAACTACAAATATTACGACGGCTGTATTTATTCGCGATTACGATGGTCCTATGCAGTAAGTTATATAGGTACAGGATACGTTTTTATCCAGTGCGCAAACTGTAAACATGAATTCAGCATATCATTCTAGACCCCCAGCGCAGAAATTTTTCGTCGGTAATACAAAAAAAAAACCTGTTCCATATTGCACTTTTCTATGAAACAGCTGATTTTTTTTTTGTAAAACCGACGTAAA
The DNA here is from genome assembly GCA_949091785.1 of Polymixis lichenea. Lineage (NCBI taxonomy): Eukaryota > Metazoa > Arthropoda > Insecta > Lepidoptera > Noctuidae > Polymixis > Polymixis lichenea. Next base: position 19,199,210 of record OX420948.1, on the reverse strand, counting down.
ATTTCTGCACTAGAATTCGGGGTTTAGAATGATATACTGAATTCATGGTTACAGTTTACGCACTGGATAAAATTTTATCCTGTAGTTTGATAGTCTGAGGGGCAATTCTCGTAATTTTAAAAACGTTCACAATCTGGGCGTCTAAAAAGGCCGCTTTGGCAGAATGATAGTAGGATAATATTACGAATCATATTTAAAATCATATAATGGTCACAAACTGACAATTTATAATATTATCTGCGAAGACAGCACGCAATTCATCTGCTTGACAGTTTTGTATGGAAATTCGTAAAATGGTCACAAAATTATGAATTGATTTATTAAAGTAAAATGTCAAATAGCAGAATCATAGTGGAATTCAGGAAGTGAATTGCTTTTAGAGGAATCGCTTAATGTGGCGTTTTTAGGCCCCCAGATCTCAGTCTCAATCTGTCAAATATACCTCGAGTTTCCATACATTTTTGACATTACTTTGTCGGCGAGTTGAGACTGCGACTAGATTTTGAACGTTTTTAATTACGAGAATTGGTCCTTTGTACCATACACTTAATATGACCACGCATTTCTAAAACACGCTGCTCTATGCTATAACACAATCAGCCTATAATGTCCTTATTGCTGGGACACAGGCCTCCTTTACGCGAGAGGGAGTGCCATAATCCACCACGAGGGCCCAATACGGATTGGCGGATGTCACATGTCTTCGAATTTTTGGTGCTAGGACATGCCGGTTTCTACTCACTACAAAAATAATAACAATGTGAACTCGGCTGTAATTGTGCCGATTGTCGTATCAGCCAATGGACTGGTGGCCGAAAGCCTCGATCAACATCTCTCGAGGCTCTCGTTAGGCGGTTGGATCAAAGGCCTAATTCAGAAGGTAGTACTCCTCGATACGGCTCGCATCGTGAGGAGGTTCCTGTATCTGGAGCCCTAACCAACGGTAGCTTGGACCCTGCTCCCGATACCACTATTTTTTATATTTTTAAATATTTTTTTAAGTTTCTTTTATAAAAATATTTAAAAATGTAGTTAATAAGGATTGTAATTAAACAAAGGACATAATAATATATCGTTGATCTATAAAAAGGAGCACATTTACAAAGTATCTTAAAAAGAAAAAAAAAACACAGTTTCTTATTGCCTGAACTAAAATGAAACTGTGTTTCAGGCTATGAAGTGCATAAATACTGAATGTAATAAATTAATAATGTGTGTCACGTAAAAAGTAAAATTAAAACTAGGGAATAAAAGTAAAATTAATAAAACGTTTACTACGTTTATATGTGTGCACTATGTGTATGTGTGTGTGTATGTGTACTATGTTTTCTTCACCGTTCTGAGAGCAGTGGTGATGAAATAAATTACTTAAAGTGTCTGCTTGGTTTCGAACCCATGAACACGACTCAGAAGTCGCTGCCGTAACCACTTGGCCACACGGTTTAAGTATAAAGTACAAAATGTTCTGTTCATCGTCGTAACAAAAACACATTCGAAACAGCCGTTTTTATCAACGTTTGTAACCAGTCGAGCAGTTTTTGAATAAGAAATAGGCAGTTGTACTCCCAGATCAGCCTCGAACATCTAAAATTCTGATAAAAAATACATTATTCTCACCGGAAATGTGTCGGCAGGTTTTCCACTGTTTTCAGTATATATTTGGATCAAAATATTTCTTGCTTCAACGTATCTTTTCTGTGTTACCAGGAATTTGGGACTTTCTGGTATTAATAAGTATAGCAGGAAGGCTGTCAATGACCAAAGAGACATGGCGAGAAGGTAGAAGTTCCAAATGTTAAGTACTGAAATGAAAAAAGATAAATAGAAGAAATTATACAAATTACAAGAAAATAGGTTGTATGAAGTTGAAACGCAAGTTGTAAGCGCACTCATCTACTGACACATAATCAATATGACCATGCATAAAAATTAGGTCAATTGCATCGTACAGGACCTCTGAGTCCTGTACGATGCAATTGACCTCATTTTCAAACATAAAAAAAGTCAAGCGGTGTATCCTCTGGGATACACCGCTTGACTTTTTTTTAAAGGCCTATAGAGGTATGAGGAACAGGGTGTAAAGGTCACTCATACTCTATTGGTAAAGGAGGATCCTCGGACCAGACGTGTGTTGTGTCTGGTGGGCAACTGCCCGACAATTGATGTCGGGTTTTTGTATATATGTGAGTCTCGTGGTAAACTCTGACTGCGCGGTATCTCCTCAGAATTTTTAGGCTCTCACAAACAGACGCGACGCGACAGCGCGACACGACTCTAGTAGATCAATTACCATGAAGATTTTTATAGAAATTGTTCTATTAGTTAGTTAAAGTAACGTCGCGCACGTCTGCGGGAGCTTTTTTCCAGCTGATAGTTAATTTCATAAAAAAATCTGCTCAAACCTTTTATTCATATCTGGTTTATACCCAATAGAGGTTATTTTTTATTTATAAAATCAAATTGACGAAATAAACCATGTTAATTAAAAAAAAAAATAATAAGAGATGAAAATATCAACTCACTTACCAAAATGCCCATCGAAGAAGCTAGCCCTCCAGTCTTGTATAAGTATGCCCCACGCCATGGCTGGGGATAGGATCTGCGCAAGAGCAGCGTATGACGACTGACATAACATCACACGATCTCTCACTGTGCTGTGGCAGAATTCAGACGTTAGTGACGATAGGGCTGCTAACGAAGTTGCAAACCTAAAAAATAAATATTAGATCTATGATAAAAAATGTCATATACACAATCGATCCGCAGATAATTGTCATTTTAATTTCCTATAAGTATCTTTAGATCAACAAGCTACTAAAATATATAAGCGTCTTTTTGTGATCCCTTAATGTTTCCGATTTTATACTTAGTTACTTCAACCAACTTTAACAAAAGCCTAAAAATTGAATAGAGGCTCATTATTCGTAAAAGGCGGTCATCATTTGAAGATCAAAAAGATTTTAGGGGAACAAATAAATATTTTCCAGGAAAATATTATAATGATAACAGTGACTATGAGGATGACCTACGACAGAACGCGAATAAAATCTAGATAAAACTCGTGAAGATCTGCACCCCTATCTGTAACTCACGATTAATCATAATCGGTCTCATTTTGACAGTTCAACAATATTCATTGCGTTATTAACGTTGTTGAGCAGACATATTTTTCGAACATATGAAGCAATGGATTAGCAATCTGTTTCAAAAAGAAACAGATTATGATTAACCGTGAGTTACTCAATAGGGTATTACAATTAAAACACAACATTTTTATTCAATCGATTAGTGCCATAAAAATGCATTTAAATTTTAAATGTTCAAATTTCGCGCGTAATTTGACGAAAACGCTGGACGTAGTGGCCGCCGTATTGCTTTGTGGTATGAGGTCAGTTTGATATATAAACAAATGCGCTAATATTTTATAAGACAGTTGTTTATAATTAAAAAATTGAGGTATTTTTATACTTATCGTTGGTTTGCTGTTCCTGAATGCAAAATATTATTTAAATAAAAATTACTTTCGTTACAAAAATAATAAAAGTACAAAGTTGCTCAGTTGACATGCCGTATGACGTAATAACATGGCGGCTACTATTTCATGGTGTTCAAAAACAGATCAAAAAAACTATAATCTTTAAATTGTATATCTTTTGTTGTTTCGTGAACCAAAACTAACATTTTCCGACTGGTTTTTGCCTAAGCTATCTCAATAATATATTTGTAGATTTTCTCATATAGAGAAAAATACACTATTAGGGTGCAGGTAAGCATAGCACAAATGGAGAAGGCCTATTATTCAGCGGTGGGTGGAACAAGGCGTCTGGCACTTGCACTTGACTTTAACCAAAATTAGCAATTTAAAACTTAATATTTCACAATCGGATCTAAATCCAAAACTTGATCTCACAAACCCACATGATTTTTTCCAAGAACTATCCAACAACACCCCACATTATGAGGTACCAAAAAAAAAACCTTTTATTTTAAAGATTTTATTATATATACCACTTTGTCGACATATTTGTATATCCATACCAAATTTGAGCTTTGAAGTGCCAAGAGTCTCTGTGCTAAGCTGCGGACAGACGGACATGGCGAAACTATAAGGGTGCCTTGTTGACTACGGAACCCTTAAAATGGATTGCACTGTAAATCGTTGTTTTTTCCAAAGATAATTATGGAGGGAATCGTATTTTCTGCATTGGTAGGAAGGAATTAAATGCATACATTCTCGAATTATTAATAACAGACTTCCAATAAAGTTTCTTTACTGTAGTTTTATTTTCCGACTTCATTAGCTTTGCTGGTTAATTAATAGAACAACACACTTCATTGTTCATTAGCTGTAGGTCTTTGTTTTAATCATATTCTCTTTTATTTCTTTGTTTATCTAATAAGTATTATTTTCCTTGGACTCCATAATCAGTATATTATGTTCCCACCGCTGGGACATTGGACTCTTTTTTTAACCGACCTCCAAAATGAGGAGGTTCTCAATTCGTCGGAACCTTTTCTTTTTTTTTTTTTCATGTGTGTTCCCCGATTACTCGAAGATGGCTGGACCGATTTGGATAAATTTATATAATACAAGAGAACTCTTCAAATTTTATAGGCACACTTGAAGCAATTTGTGTAGTTTTTGGAAGAATTCTTTCTCGGAGTGGTTCCATTTCAATTTGGTGAAGATCTGATGAAGAACTTCGGAGATAGGCAACGGAAATCCTCAATAAATGATAGCAAATGGACTGGGATTGCTGAAATCTCATGTCTGTCTATTGTTTATACCAGTTAATAACATAACATCACGTCAGTACGCTGTGAAGGGGTAAGCACATGTGAATCACTAAAAAGTGAAAAATAAAAAAACTTTTTTCAAAAAAATAAACAACCGACTTCCAAAAAAACACTACAAAGTGAAAAATAACTTTAATTTCGGAAGGCAGTGACAAAACAATAAAATATATATCCAAAGTCACCGACTTCCGAAATTAAAGTTATTTTTCACTTTGTAGTGTTTTTTTGGAAGTCGGTTGTTTATTTTTCTGAAAAAAGTTTTTTTAATAAATATAATTCTATAAATACAGGTTCGTTAAGCCCGCGAATCATATACAGATCAATACACAATCTAATACTGACCTGCAAATTGCAAAAAACTAAAGTATATTTGAATTTCGCGGGCTACGCTAGCGCTTTCGCCTTAACTCTGCAACACAGACGCAGGAAGAGGCAGTGCAGATGCACATGTCTTCGAATGTTGGTTCTAGGACATGTAGTTTTTTTCACGATATTTTTTTTTCAACGTTTTGAGAGTAGTGGTACCGAACTCATTTACACGAAATAAAGCGCCTATATGGATTTGAAGCAACGACACACAACAAGACCGTCACCATCAGGCCATATCGCCCTGAGGACACGGTGGAGCATACGGTGGAGGTCTGCCCGGCTTGGGCGGAGCATGGCCGTGTCCTCGTGGAGGTGATCGGCGGCGGCGATCTCTCGCGTCCGACCCTGGTCCAGGCCATGGTACGGAGCGAGAGGGCATGGCTAGCAGTCGCCTCCTTCAGCGAAGCAGTTATGCTTGCAAAGAGGGAGGCGGCGCACGTGAGGGAGATGCAGTACATGCGCCCTCACAGCCGTGGCCTTCGCAGGAGACGCCCTGGGCGTCGGGAATCCCAGGATGATTCCCGGCCACCGTAGGCGCGGGCTTGCGGACGGCGAGTAAGGGTAGCTCGCTGTCCGGTAAGAACCAAGCCCGGGTCGACGGCGCGTTTTGTTCCACGCGCGCCTCAAAGAGATGTCATCAGCAACTGATGGGGCCCGCAAGGGCCGATGCCTGCCAGGGGTGCGGGTTATTCGAAAGAAATACCGCCGCCCCTGGCACACAGGCAACTGAGGGAACACGGGTGGGTTTTAGTCAGTAAAAGTCTGACACGCCCTCCCGCTCCGCCCAGAGCGGGAGAAGTTATTTGATGATTTCCCACCCAAAAAAAAAAAAACCATCAGGCCATCAGTGCTCGTGGTACAGTATAATTAATGTAACTACTGGTCGATCAGTGCTCGACCATAATTCATTAAAACTTAATGTATTTCTAATGCAATAATATATAAAATGTAAGATTTCTGCACTTCTTCTCCATAAAGGTAACTTATGTCAAATCTCATACTTCTCCGGTCGCGTAATTTTCGTAAAAGTGGTACAAAGTTTTTACTTCACGTAATATACAGGCAGTTTTTTTTAATTTCGACCTCCCATACAAAATCGATCAGCTGACTATTGATTTTGTATGGGAGGTCCGATTTTTTTTTCATATTTCGACCCATGTTTCCTGGAGAAAGTTGTTCAATTTCATGGGTACCATCACACTGAAAAATTTGGACGGTGACTAAAAAATAACCTTGTAGATAAGCTATGTTATATAAAATAAATAATTAATTATCAACAGCCTTGTACACGACTTACTACTTTCCTTAAAATCTTCATAAAAAATTGATGGAGCAATTTCCTCTTCATCCTTAAGTTTAAAATCTACCGTCTAGGATACTTATTGAAAGAGGTCTACTTTGAAAAAAATTTCTTAGCGCGTCCCGAAATTAATTCAAGTGCACTTCGTATCTTTTGCCGATAGTATCTAACGTTTCGTAAGATAGCTATGGTACCTATTTAAATAGAAAGACGGGAAACAATTCAAGCTCTAGTTATAATCATTGTTGAAATAATAATGTCTGTAACTATTATAACTGTTATGATAAAACAATGGTCCTAAAAAGCTTATTACCGCAAATAATAACAAAGTTTCAATTCATCCAACATAATTTTTACAATAGTGCATAGTTTCATAAAATGACCGAAACTATGATGAATGATAGTTATCTATGAGAAAAACCAGGAAAATAACCAATTATTAAAATGATTAGGTATCCAAAATAAGAATTTGTTCCATGTGGTGTCGGACGTAAAAGAATAGCACCATCCTATTTCTTCCCGTGGGTGTCGTAGAAGGCGACCAAGGGATTTACTAGAGAATGGGCAGCAGCGTTCTCCATGCATTTAACCACCATACTGCGATCACCAACCCCCTGCAAAGCGTGGCGATTATGGCAAATCCCCCCTTTTGGAGGAGGCTTATGTCTAGCAGTAGACGTCTTTCGACTAATATGATGATGATGAAAATAAAAATAAGGGGAAATCTACATTTTTCTAAAACAATATTTTGCTCATATGGAAATAATTTGACAAACATCAAATGCCTATCGTTTTCCCAACTATGTTGCAGTCGACTTCCAGTCTAACCGGATGCAACTGAATACCAGTATTTTATAAAAAAACTGGTATCTAGCTGCATCTGGGCTGTGGAGATTAGATAGCCAGTAGCCTAATTGACTGCCACAGCCCAGTTACTGGTTAATACGATACCCCTTGGAAAGACAGGTCAGAGTATCAGGCGTCAGAGGGACAATTCTCTTAATTTTAAGAACGTTCACCGTCCGATCTCAGTTTCAAACTGTCAAAAATACCTCGAGTTTCCATACATTTTTTACTTGTTTTTGACATTTGATTTGTCGCCGAGGTGAGACTGCAACTAGTTTATTAACGTTTTTAATTACGAGAACTGGCCTTCTGATGACCCGTAACCACTGTCAAAGATCCACAAAAGACAGCTAGAACCAACTGCTAAACGTGCTTTCCGAAGCACGGACGGGTCTCGGTGTGTAAAGACGGTCCACAGACCAACCACGGCAGGCGTAGCATAACCTGATCGATCGAAACGTGCAGTTGTTATTAATTCACCCCTCCTGATTCAAACTAAACAGATACTAAACATCATACACCAGGATGGGAGAAAACCAATATATCACAGCTAGATATAATAGAGGACCATATCCCAAGCCAAGGTAATAATGCTGTCAGTATTTTGGGCACGCGACCAACATGCAGTCGAGTGTACTGCACAAATACTGTATTATTTACAGTTTTGGATGCTAGCAGCAATACCGATATTGTATTGGGAGTTTAGCTTGGAATGATAGATGTGTCTGGTGGACCAGTCAGTCTGCTTAAGTCTGAAAATGACGGGAATCATACAGTGACGCACTTACGGTTTAATCATGCTCTAGCAGTTTGAATAATTTATGCGGCCTAGCCGAGTGTCCTTTCTTTAGTAATGTTCGTCGGATTGTTGAGCACCTTAAGTTCTGAGTTGAGCTTCATGATTACTGATATATACGTGCACAGGTCCAATCAATCTGTGTGGTTCTTTCCTCAAAATACGTTTCAGACACCAAACTATACAAATTCTTCACTTGATCTGATCAAGATTACATGTTTCGGCCTTTCTTCCAATCTTTAGCGTTTTTAAAATATGATTCACGAGTAGAAGTCTCTGTACAAACCTACTTGCAGAACTAAGATCATTTAATTTTATTTTTATCACCGACACAAACTGTTACTATGGATTCTAAACCCTCTACGCTGAAAAATTTCTGTTCCATACATTTTGACCGCGTAGGTATTGCACTTTTCTCTGAAACCATAGATTTCTTTTTGATAACCGACGGAAAATTTCTACGCTATGGGGTCTAGAATAATGTATTGAATCCATGCCACAATGAGTAATGAAATGGGCACACGGGCTAGTAACAATTTTGATGCAGTCCTTAGCCCCTAATTAACCAAATTGGTGCTGGCCCAATTACAGTTTTAATTACTAAAGCAACTACGATCCCTCGCAGAAAATTCACGTATTCCTCAGGAGTTTTGCTTTTAATAACGAAAGCATTGCACGAAAATTTTGCCTTCCCAGCGCATGGAAGTTTCTACCTCGTCATTTTTAACGACGACGAAAAACACTGCTGCGAAGCAATAGTTCTTATCATTCAATTAAAAATTTATTTCAAACTTGTGGGTAGTGGTTTGTTAAATAAACTTTCCACTTAAAAATTCCAGTTTCAAAAAACAAAGTGGGAATGAAAGAAAAATACTGAGTCGACTGCTTATCTCAACGGTCTGGTGAATCCGTCAGAGAGGGGAATTATTATGGTACTGGGGTGACAAGTCCGCAGCCTCATTTTATCTTCACGCTCCTTTAAACTTAAGGGCTCAGCAGAGGCTTTTAACGTGGATGGACGAGTTAATCCAGTTAATTGCGTTTTTGGGGTAAACAAATTAACTGATTAACTGAGAGGTAGATAATTACGAATGAAATCATCATGTAAGTGGACTGTTAAAGCTACAAATTACAATAACTGATTAACTAGAGGGAGGCAATGCAACCCTCCCTCATATTTTTTATTCTAATTTTCTTTCGAAAGCTGCAGTAAAGACGTGGGTTCCTAATTATGATTTTTGTCTTTTTCAGGTACGTTGGTGCTTTTAAATGGCTGAATGACTAACATTCAAGAATGGAAAAGGAAAGTACATTATAGATCTTAGACGCTTAAAAAAATTGTTTCTTTAAGACTGCATCCATCATGATTGTGGATGAAGCGTTTTGTACCCTGTCCCAATATAAATAAACGGTCTTATCATAAAACAAGGTAGTGAAAAAGAAACGTTTTTTTTTTTTAATAAGAACCTCATTTATGTGAAATAGTAGTCGTTCTTTTTATAAAACTGACAAATAAAGTGCGTAGGTAAGTTGTCATTTTTGTTTTAAGAACATTCAACTCAAAATAAAGCAACGTTCATGTTGGAAATGCAGAGCTTTAGGCTAGAATTAAAGTTAGACGCGTTTTGTAATATGACGGAAGGATTTTATAACGAAAGTGTACTCACAGAACACCTTCGCAAAGCTTTGCAGCTGCCAACATCACGTACGTCTGACTCGACGCCGAAAATAGTGTGCATAGGAATATTCCTCCAAAACCAACCCTGACGAAATATATCCTTCCAAATGTGTCTATCAAGAAGCCGGCGATTACTGTTGATACGAACATACCTGTGAAATAAATTTTTAGATTAGAACTGTTGTTTTTTTAGTTACATTTATTTGCTTAGTAGATACGGTTTTTTTTTTAGTTTGGAAAATCATCAAATAACTTCTCCCGCTCTGGGTGGAGTAGGAGGGCGTGTCAGACTTTTACTGACTAAACACCCACCTGTGTTCCCTCAGTTACCTGTGTGCCAGGGGCGACAGTATCTCTTTCGAACAACCCGCACACCTGGCAGGGATCGGTATGCGTAGACGTACACAATTTTTTTCGCATTTTCGTTAATTATTATTTATCAGATAGTATTAGGTTGCCTAATTAGGAATTACTGAGCTGAAAACGGCCTCAAAATGCGTCACCTGGATGCAAAAACATGACTATTAAGTATAAGCAAATGTGGTTTGCTTTTCTTTTTGGGTGGGAAATCATCAAATAACTTCGCCCACTCTGTGTGGAGCGGGCGTGTCAGACTTTTACTGACTAAAACCCAAAATGTGATTTGCTGAGGTGGATTTTGGTACGAATTACGTAGAACAAAGAAAAATGTCTATATTCGCTAGGCACACGGGCGAGGTGTCAGAAGACGCGTGTCCGCACGGGCTAGCTAACTATGGCGTCACTAAAAATTATGCTGAGCAAAAATGACGAATTTCAATCGAAAAACGTGAATTCCAACTTTAAATTTGGACAAAACCAGGAAGTTGTTAACTACCAAACAAGACGCGTTGAATTGAGAACCTCGTCCTTTTTTCGTAGGAACTGTAGGTATAGATTATGTATTTCGTTTCCAAAACCCAGTTCAAAATATTGATAACCCGTCTAAGTTAAGGATTGCGGTATGCAGCACCCTAATTACTCTCTACTAATCACAATCTGATTCAAAATCAAACCAATCAAAATCAAAAGTCATTTATTCAAACTAGGCTGAGAGTCAGCACTTTTTGAACGTCAAAATTACATAAGATAGTCCCCCAAAACGCCCGCCCTTCACCACTTCCTAGTGCTTTAGCTGGGAAGAAGAAGTGGCGCAACAAACTCTCCAGCAGCACAGCTGTCTGTTAATTTTGAAGAACTTGATTCTACAAAATAATAGCATATAATTAACATTCAACAATAAATGAAAATTTAATTAATATTAAAAAAAAACGGTATAAACAGTCAAATAAAATAAACAATGATATGAAGTAACTCATATGACCTGTCAGTAGTTAAGCTAATTCTGGTGAAAGAACTCAAACGTTATCTTGAGTTAATCACAGCAACCAACAATTCTTATCGTTTAGTCGTAGTCGTTGATAGACTAGTATGCTTTAGAACAAAGATTTGATTTTACTTTAGCTTTAAACGCATTAAAATGTATATCTAGCAAAGAAGCGGGAAGCTTGTTATAAAATGTTTTAGCAAGCCCAACAAATGAGTTATGAAATTTATGAAGCCGGTGAAGGAGCGGGAGTTTGTCCTTATTTCTAGTACTAATATTATGAATATCACTGATTTTAGTGTATGTATAAGTGTATATTTTGCTTAATAAACAGCGTGTAACGGAAGGGGGGTATCAGCCCTGAAGGAGGTGAATGTGCTCATGAAACTCAACAACTTTCCCCAAAGAACATAGGTCGAAATATGAAAAAAAAAATTGGCCCTCCCTTACAAAACTGACTACCAGCTGATTGATTTACTATGGGAGGGCGAAAGTTGTTGAGTTTCATGAGCACATTCACCTCCTTCAGGGTTGATACCCCCCTTCCGTTACACGCTGTATAAGATGTTAGCGAAGATGAATTGCGATGCCACCGTGAGAATACCAATATCTTTAAAAAGATCTCTCAGAGAAACTCGAGCACCCAGTTGGTAAATTGCTCATTGGTTGGTCAATGGATTCATTTTAAAGATTATTATTACTAATTCATTGCTTCATATGCCCAAAAAAATTGTCTGTTTAGCAACGCAAATAATGTAATGTATGTTGTTGAATTGTCAAAATAAAAGCTATTCCGATTGCTAGTAGGTATGTTACCCAGTAACCGCTGTACTGTTGGGGAGTTTGTTTCGCCACTTCTTCTCAGCTAAAGCACTAGGAAGTGGTGAGTGGCGGGCGTTTTGGGGGACTGTCTTATGTAATTTTGACATTCGAAAAGTGCTGATGAGAATCAGCACTTTTCGAATGTCAAAATTACATAAGACATATATTACAGACATATATTAGGCTGAGAAGCCTAATTTGAATAAATGACTTTTGATTGACCCCGCACGCCAATTAGGTACACTTCATGTAAAACACGTGGAATCTTGCTCCACCTTGTTAGAATTTGAATTAATTAATCCTTACATTCTCTCTAGGATAGAAATTGATAGCATAAAACCAAGTTCTTCAAGGATTAAGGCTTTGCTAATTAATCCATTTCAATAAAATAATTACTTCGGTACTAATGTAAGTTTTGTTTAACATGGCAAATCTATCTCGTTTCAATTACTTAAAAATGGGGGCTTGTTGCTAAGTAATAACTTCTACACGGGTCGATCGACCAGGTTAAGCTACTCTTGCCGCGGTTGGTCCATAGATGGGTGACCATCTTCACTTACCAAGACCCCGTCCGTGCTTCGGAAAGCACGTTAAATCTTTGTCAGTCGTTACGGGTCGTCTGTGGACCGAAAGTCTGACAACCAATCTTACCAAGATGTATCTTATTACTCTGTAACTGGTTGTGGAGCTCAGATAGGTAGTCGCTCCATGTAAAATACTCGTAGCTTCATCTGGTAAGACTGGAAGCCAACTCCAACATGGTTGGGAAAAGGGATGATGACTTTAGGAGAAAACTAGCTTTTACTGCGGCTTCGCCCGCATGTAGGTCGAAAATTATCCCACGGGAACGTACTATCGGGATAAAAAGTATTCTATGATTCTATGTGTTATTTCAGGTTACAAACTATCTGTGTGCGTAATTTCATCCAAATCTGTTCAGCCGTTTTTGCATGATGGAGTAACAAACATCTAAATATCTAAATATCCAAACATCGAAACACAAAATTTCACATTTTTATCATAAGGATAGCTTTTGAAATTTACGTAAGTCTAATATATTTTATGCTTGTGGCTATTCACATTTGCTTTTAGGTACTACAGATACCGTAGTTCCGTGTGGTGCCGGATGTAAAAGAATAGCCACATCATCCCATTTCTTCCCGTGGGTGTCGTAGAAGGCGACTAAGGGACTTACTAGAGAATGGGCATCAGCGTTCTCTATGCATTTTACAACCATACTGCGATCGCCAACCCGCCTGCCAAGTGTAGCGATTATGGCAAATCCCCCCTTTTGGGGGAGGCCTATGTCCAGCAGTGGACGTCTTTCGGCTGATATGATAAAGATGATGGCTATAGATACGGATGTTAATTAATGGTTTAAAATAAATCGTTACCAAAATAAGGCATAGCATTCAAAAGTCCTTTCTGTTGGAGATTCATGTTGAGGTCGCACTCGGCAATCGGTAATAAGTAGGAAGTGGTGTTGGTGACCAGAATACTGGCGATACTACCGAAGAATGTGACGAACAGTAACTTGACGTGAAACCTCCCGAATTTGCATACTTCATACGCCTTGTTGATTTCTTGCATAGGAGTTACTGGTTCTGCAAATAAGATAAATTTATGAATACTTAACATGATGTTTTTCGAAAATGGCATCTTGCAGGTCAACTTAGGAGGTTGTCAGCTAACACCTCACTCCCCCCCTATCGCGAGGTGGCCCGCAAAGGCGGGCCGGCACTAGCCGGGGATCGCGGAAGTCACACTAGTTCCCGTGATCCCCGGTACAAGTGAGAGACGGAACACCAGTGGTTTTAGTCAGTAAGAGTCTGACAGACCCCTCCGCCCTCCCCGGGGTGGAGGACATCCATGAGGATTTCCCCCCGTAATCAAAAAAAAAAAAAGGAGGTTGTCAGCTGTTTAACCATAGGTACTCGCCTGTGGCTGCCTCAATAAAGCGGAATATGAATAGTCAACTTCGTATTTGCTTTACACATTTGGACAAAAAAAAAAAAAAAAAAATTAAACTTCACTTGAACTTCAGTTGAAATTTTCTCAAATCAAAATAAAATCAGTAACACTATTGTACCATAAAATCGAATTTGACTATGTCACAAATCAACTGGTTGGATTACCCCAGGACCCCAACCCTAATGTAACCTGAGCTTACATTAAAATTCGTATGTCAAAATTTAAGAATTCAGTCATATTTCGCACGTAAAAGATAAACATCATTTCTATAAGCTTCTGCTGCCTCACTAGGCAAAGCTGGGTCCATAATAACGTAACGTTCAACTAAATTTTATATAAGGTTGACCCTTGCATAAGGGTGAATGTGGACCAAACTAGGGATTATGATGACCGATGGTCTACCCGGCTGATCCCTAAAACGCTTTACCAGTATAATATTTCCTGTTTTAGTTTGTTGTTTAAATATATAATGTGTTTGGTGATTATTTAATTACTATTCTGTTTGGGAAAGTAATTTAGGTTTTAATCATAGTCTTTTATTTTCTTAGAAAAATGTTACACTAGCGGTGAAGCAATTTTTAACCTTTTGCCTTCACTACATATTATAAAACAAAGTCCCCCCGCCACGTCTGTCTGTTTGTGATATAAACTCAAAAACTACTGAATGGATTTTCATGCAGTTTTCACCAATAGACAGAATGATTCATGAGTAAAGTTTGAATGTATTATTTGTTAAGGTTTTGTGTAAAAGCTAGTAGGCAATAAGGTTGAAAAATGGTCGACCGCCAGGGTCCGCGATGGAAAGGTGGTACAAAGCTTATGATCCCTGTACAATAAACCTTAAATTAGGTATTTAAAAATTAAAAAAAAAAAATAGTTACTATTTTATTTACACTACATTATTTAAAAAAAATATCTGTTGAAAGTCAAATTAAACACGTTCAAAATTAAATTATTACGCAATCAATTACTAATGGAAATTAGTGACACATTCATCTGTTTTAAGAAGGTTATCACTTTGTGTCCCGCCACGTTTTCCAACAATTATTGTTTGAATAACATGATTGTATTTGAGCAGAATATAATTGTAATTAAAAAATCATAGACGAAAATTAAGATTATAAAATTAATTTCATTAATTAATATCATGATGATTTAAAATTAGAATATCGATTTCCAATATTCAAAGCACTCAAATTGTTAAGTGTCAGTACAAATTGGCATCCACAGGTACGTTTTCGATTCCATTTCACTTTTGGAACAGAATGTACCTAAACTCAAATTTATCTTTTGAGATAATGATACATTCTCGCTAATCGAAGTCTGTTCTCGTGGCTGTAAAACTACGCAACGCAACTTCACAAAAATATTAACAAAAGACGGCGAATGAGTGCTCGTATAAAGCATTTAGAATTCGAGTTTTGTCGGAACAACATCACATCGTATGTAGATGTACGGAGATTTAACATAATTCATAGAAAACAACCAGTTTATTTATCAGAAGGCCAATTCTCGTAATTAAAAACGTTCAAAATGTAATCGCAGTCTCATTTCGGCGACAATCAAATGCCAAAAAATTGGCAAAACGTATGGAAAGTCGAGGTGTTTTTGACAGATTGAGACTAAGATCAGACTGTAAACGTTCTTAAAATTACGAGAATTGTCTCTCTGATCTTTGATTCGAAAACATCCAACAGCGGTTTCTTACTACCTCCACTTCAACTATATCCGACTTATCTCTTTTGCTGATTGTACAGTCAACCGCGAATCAGTAATAACACTTGAACAAAAAATCGACTAACTGCAACGAAATTTAAGGCGGTGTCAAAGGCAAATTACTACCATAAAAGTGTAGCTGTAAGTACAACTGTCTTATCTATAAGTAGCAATGCAAATTTGAAATGATAAGTACTATTTAAAGTCAGTGCAAAAAGAGAAATTAAACGAATACACACCAGTTTTGTCCACCACATGAATATTAATGTCAGCCATCTTTGTTTTTAATAATATTTATTAAAAAGAATATTTAAACTTTATAATAATTTCCCAAAGAGTAATTACTATGTTTAGTTACATAATAATTACAGCTAGCTTCAGTATTAATATAGCACTGAAAATATTACGTTCGAAAGCCTCATTTTGATGCAAAGTCCTTGATGAATGATTAATTCCAGTCTACTTTGAGCTCTGATCTCTCATAAAGAGATTCACCTGGGAGCTCAAGTTATATCGGACAAGTTACTGGTATCTCTGTGTAAATTTTAGATAAAACTATGAAGTAACTTCCTTTAATGATTTCTATGTAAATGTTTCATAGGAGTTGTTTTTGCGTGTCATCTGATAAGCAATGATATGTTGCGTCGGTAGCTTGAATCAATATTTTGTTAGTTAATGAGTAGTAGAACTGGTATTCATAGGGTCGTGTCGTAATGTTGCTATATTTAGAATTGCGGTGTCCTAACATGCGTGAAGTATGAAAATAATATAATTTTTGGTTAGACAATAATCCTCTTTGGCTTAATAATTTAAATCGAATTAGCGGTTGTCGAGTTATAAGCGCATGAACAGACAGACACACAGCAAAATGCTGTTTTCATCACTACATGGTATAAAACAAAGTCGCTTTCTCTGTCCCTATATCCCTATGTATGCTTAAATCTTTAAAAATACGCAACGGATTTTGATGCGGGATTTTTTTATAGATAGAGTGATTCAAGAGGAAGGTTTATATGTATAATACACTAACCTCCACGCGGGCGAAGCCTCTGGCAAAAGCTAGTAATATTATATATTAGCTTCTGCCCGCGATTTCGTTGGCATTAAATTTCTTGTTCCCCTGATCCAGACCGCTTAGTGTTCCGTGTGACTTTTTTTTGCTCGGTTCCTAAGAATCCTAGTGTGAAATTTAGTAGCCTAAATCCGTCCTCAATAATTAGGATAATTAATGCAAAAATATTATTTTGAATCCGACTTGTGGTTCTAGAGATTAACGCGTTCAAATGAACTACCTCTTTAACTTTACTATTAGCATGACATAAAATATTCATTGGTATATAGATCTAAGAACACCTTTAAAAAAAAACCACGCTAAAGGCTCCTACACACTATGCCGGCGGAGAAGTCATTTGGGGATTTCACACCAAAACAAAAAAAAGAGCCTCTAGGGCAACGTTTAACTACTAGAAATTAACTACCAATCGAATTAATTACAAAACCTTACGCAACAAACACGTAGGTACGACAAGCAAACATCCATCACCAGTTCATACAAATAACGCCATGTAAACACGACTAAATGCCTCAAACACGACGTATACCATGACTAATACTCAGTAAATATTTAATAAATTATTCAGGTTCCGCATAAAACCGGCAATGGATTAGTGTTCACGCGATAATCACGCTCAACGCGGTACTTTGTAGTACCAAAACAGGCATTCATGAAATAGTTATAAGATGGTGTTACTCCCCGTTGAATTAAGTCCCATTTATACTGGGTCAGGTGTGGTGCTAGTGTCAGCGGTGTAACAATTAGGTAATTATTTATATTGAAGCATGTTTGCACCGTAAATCATTAAGTACAAATTTCAGCAATGAAATCAGAGTCAATATTCCACAGAAAATAATAATACTAAAAGCTCTAAAACGTGGTTTATGTGCTGATTGCGTTCAGTTTCATTAGTGGAATTCGCCTTAAATGCATTTAGCGCTAAAATATTACTATGTCACTGTCATTTTCAAAAAATTGACAGAAATATAACGATGTTTTAAATACGTACGGTTATATTTAACAAGTGCATTGAAGTGATCATTTTATCAAAGTGGTTTTGTTGGAGCTCATTTTATTTGTAAAATTTTTGCACTGGTATCAAGTAATTAACATTCTATTTGATTTTATTTTAATTCATTTATTTTATTTATATTACGAGTATTTATATCAATGTAAGTTTGGCAACTTGCTTCGGTTCTTACACATTTTGCTTCATTTCATTTCTTGCGACAAGACAGTCTGTCAAAAATGAATGATAAAAGCATGCCATAACTTATAACCTGGATAAAGACATAGGACACTTTATCCCAGTATTACATTTCCGTGGGATAATTTCCTACCTAAACCCGGGCGAAGCCGTTGCCAAAAGCTCTCTTTAAGGCCCTGGTAACTTTAAATATTGTCGTTATGAGCGATAATAGTTCTTATTGCAATCTGTTACGGGTTAAAATCTGTTGTATTAAATTCGAATAATAAATGAGCAAGCGTATGTCGTAAAAATGCAAATAAAATCGTATAAAATTAGATTTTAACTATTTCATAATAAACTATCATCACTGGGTGCAATTTAGCATTTGGAATTTTATGGTATATTTTTAATTATGTTTATAACTGTTATTGAAGGGATAAGGTGATTTTAAAGATAATTAAGAGGTGACTTTGATGATTTAAAGTAGGTTTAATTATGTTTTGGGTTCCATCACTGTATGCAAAAAAGACTTGAATATATCATATATTTTATGCTTTCAAAATTTTTTGCGGTTAAAGAAATACACAGCTTTAAAAAACCACCTTTTTGAGCGTTTTCCAGAAATCTTCGCCTTAAGGCAAACAGAATTCTCCCGCTACAACTGTGACCACGCATTGACCTATGTACGGCACATAGCTTCAGAATTAATCATTCGTTAATGGTGTCCGTGTTTCACAGCGAACACCTGTGCTCTAAGGTTGCTGCAACTGATACTGTAGCATATTATGTACTGGCGATAGGTAGGTTGTAGTTAGTAGATAGTGTTTATTTAGGTGTTATTGTGGCGTAGAGCTAAGCATATATGCGCAGGTCAAGTAAACGTTGATGTAACTGTTGCTGCAACATTCATGGACTGTTTTCTTACTTATCATAATAAAATTAATAATGTAAAAGTTTGTATGTTTGGATATTTAGATGTTTGGATGTTTTTTACAATCAATCATACAACAACGGCTGAACGGATTGGTTGAAAAGAGAACAGTCATTTGTGACGCACACCCAACACGAAAGAGACATATCTCGGTATTTTTTGTTTTTTAAATGTAGCTAGAATAAATATGTTTTACATTCAAAATCACAAAATATTGCCTAATGTTTTTGTTCAGGCAATACACTTTTTTTTCTTTTAACTATTTTCCAACAAAATTCGTCATTGTATGTTACTCAATGACGATACAATCATTATGGCATTATCCAGGTGACCGTGATTCAGCTGGATTATGTATTTTGAAACTTCTAGAATAACAATCGAGGTAGGGTTAATTAAAAGCGTCTTAATCGGTGACTCATTGCAGATTAGAGATTAGGGTATCATTGAGAAGCTGGATAGATAGTGGAATATTTTTAACCGACTTCAAAAAAAGGAGGAGGCTCTCGTCTGCATGTTTTTTTTTATGTTTTTTACCTCAGAACTTTCGACTGGGTAACCGATTTTGATGATTCTTTTTTTATTTGAAAGCTAGTGCTTTACGTGTGGTCCCATCTCAATTTCGTCTAGATCTGATGATGCGTTTCGAAGACAGACAACGGAACTCTTCAAAATATAACAGTAAATCAATCGCGATTGCTGTTATCGCGTAAATATGCATTGTTTTGACCCCAAGGATGAAGAAATTTCGAATTAGTGGGGTAGGTACCATAACTAAAAAAGTGAAAAATAAAAACTTTTACCAAAAAAAAACAACCGACTTCCGAAAAAACACTACAAAGTGAAAAATAACTTTAATTTCGGAAGGCGGTGACAAAAACTTAAAATACATATCCAAAGTCACCTCCTTCCGAAATTAAAGTTATTTTTCACTTTGTAGTGTTTTTTTGGAAGTCGGTTGTTTTTTTTTTGGTAAACGTTTTTGGTAGCTAGGTACTAAACACGCCGAGTTCGAGCTTATCAATATTAAGTCTGTTTCAGTGCCGTTTGTCAAGCAAAATTAAAACCAATATTTGGAAATCACGGTTTTATTCAATGTCAATGTGTCTTAAAACATGATCCATACAGTGCGGGATGGTCAAAGTGATCCTTATGTCTAGCTCACCTCAATTGAAATGAATATTAGGAGATTATAATAATACTACTTAAAATATTAGCACTAAATAAGACTTCCGTATATAGTGTTCCACTAGGAATATTGTAGCTCTAATGGAGCTAAAAGCTTGATGATTGTCTATTATTTGTGTTTTTATCAAAATTGGCGTCATTTTTAACTCCCGACGCAAAAAGAGGGGTGTTATAAGTTTGACCGCTATGTGCGTCTGTCTGTGGCACCGTAGCTCTTAAACGGGTCAACCGATTTGGATGCGGTTTTTTTACTATTTTAAAGTACATTTTCTAGCTTTCTTTCTTTCTTAGATATCTTTCATAAAAAACGGTTCAGCCGTTTGAAGATTATCAGCTCTCTTCTGGTTGTTGAAGGGATTTGGGCATCTTCCATGGGTCTGATCGAGTCGAAATTTGGTATTCTGTAACTTCAATGATATTAGATAAACAAAGTAACCTTGAACTGATGCTGGAGCATCACCTGGAATTTTCAGGATACCCAAGTTACTCACCAACAAACAGAAAAAGTATCGTGTTTGGGCTCAATGAAAAGGTCTCAATGAATTAGGTTATAGATAAATGGTGATCAGGACGAGGAATGAGGATAAATTAGTAACAAAGTTCACTGTGGGAAACAGATACGTAAAGCTGCGCAGATTTAAGCGTGACTTAATGTGTCGATCGTAGCGTGTTTACTATTAAGTTTAAAAAGCAGGAAATAAAAGTTAAATTTAAAATTAAAAAAAACCCCGACCGAAAAAAAAAACCTCTAAAAAGTAAAAAATAATAATATTTATTGGCCTTTTAAGTTGTAGGTAAAATTTTGATCAGAGCATTGTCACGTCGGGGGACGGCTAAGTAGTGAAAATGTAATCCTTTCTACAATAGCATAGTTACATTCATTATTGCTGGGCATCGTTAGGTCAATACTTTTTAAAAAAAAAAACCGAACACGGAATGAAAAGCATTCCGTGTTCAGTTTTTTACTTTTCACCAAAAATCAAAAATCAAAAATCAAAATCAAAATCAAAATATTTTATTTCACATAAACCTGCAAGGGCACTTATGAAACGTCAGAAGCTAGGTGCACGGTACCAATTTGTCGCTTCCTATGGAGAAGAGCCGGCAAGAAACTCCACAGTTACTCTTTTAAAAATAATTGGCTTTTATAATGTTTTCAAATTACAGTGATATTAGGTATGGGAGGACAGTGCAGGCCTGTCAATAAGTACCAGGTACTTAGAGGAATGAAAATAAAGAATAGAAACTGTAGGCCTACAACGTTCTCTCATTCACAATATGTAACACACCCTTAGCCTTAAGCAATTCATTAATTACTTAAGGCATAAGGGTGAAATGTGATCCACAGCTACTGTCCGCGGATGTACGTCTATTAGGTAAGTACTAGAATTATATTGTTGAAATAATCACTGCTAAATATTTGAGAAGACTACACTAACTGCCTCGTGGTGTAGTAGTCGCAAGCGCTACTGCATGGCATGAGGTTCTGGGTTCGATTCCTAGTTCGGGCAGTGTTTTTGTGTTTTTCAATTTGTTTCTCAGTAACAGCCCGGATTCTGGATTCGTGCCCGATTGATGGCAATAGGGTCGCTCTCTATGGGACTTAAACATAACTGGCGAAATGTGGATGTACTATAGCTACCACTTCTGTCAAACCCTTCGGGGAACAAGGCGAGATGTTGTTACACTAACTTAAGTAATTATCCAATGTTTTCAAACATAATAAACTGAAGTATAATAATGAGTGCCAAATAACCAAGTTGACTACAAAAGCTTCAACATTAAAAAAATATCATTCACAACCGAGGTAAATGTGCCATAATAAACGCACAAACAATTAACACAGTTATCAAAAACACACAGTTGTTAAAATTGAAAAATTTCCAGTTACTGGTTAATAAATAGTTAGTCTTTTCTGGAAAGTTTGACGTAAACAATGGTTATTTATGAATTTGAACTATTAAAATTTCCACAAACTTCATAGGAAAATATTTATTTTGAACTGTGTACTCGTTTTTCTATGATATCGGCAGTTTTCAATTACATTCTGACGTTTGGCGTCATTTGTATATGGAAAGGTTTAAAAGTAGCTGATAGCGCAGTACTAAGCCTTGCACTGTAGATTATGGGTTCGGTTACTGAACAAAGAAATAGCTGTTCCGGATTTTTTTTTTGAGGTTGGGCAATCATCAAATAACTTCTAACGCTCTGGGTGGAGCAGAAGGGCGTGTCAGACTTTTACTGACTAAAACCCACCCGTGTTCCCTAAGTTGCCTGTGTGTCAGGGGCCACGATATCTTTCGAACAACCCGTATTCCTGGCAGGCATCGGCCCTTTCGGGCCCCTTCAGTTGGTGGTGACATCTCTTTGAGGCGCGCGTGGAACACAACGCGCTGTTGACCCGGGATTGGTCCTTACCGGACAGCCAGCTACCCATTACTTGCCGTCCACAAGTCCGCGCCTACGGTGGCCAAGAATCAGCCTGGGATTCGGTTGGATTGGGCCGTGAGGGCGCTTATACTGCTTCTCCCTCACGTGCGCCGCCTCCCTCTTCGCGAGCATCACTGCTTCGCAGTAGGAGGTGACGGCTACCCATGCACTCTCGCTCCGTACCATGGCCTAGACCAGGGCCGGACGCGAGAGATCGCCGCCGCCGATCGCCTCCAAAAAGACACGGCGAAACCGGGCAGACCTCCACCGTATGCTCCACCGTGTCCTCAGGGCGATCTTCGCAGTAGCTGTTCCGGAATAAGATGTCTGTGCAATTTCTGAGATTAGATTTCTGAATAATTTTAAAAGATGTTGCTAATCCATTGCTCGAAAAATTCGTCTGGTCAACAACGTAAATAACGCAATGAATTGTTGAACTATCAAAATGAAAGCCATTGCTACTGATAATGTGTTACAACAATTAACTCTATGTTCCTAAAGCTTTAGCATATCATATTATAATCAGCCTATAACGTTCCCATTGTTGGGACAAAGGCCACCTCTCTGTGAGAGGGAGTGGGCAGTATTCCACCACGCGGTTGGCCCAGTCTGGGTTGGTAGATGTCACATGTCTTAGAATTTTTTGGTTCTAAGACATGCTGGTTTCCTCACGATGTTTTCCTTCACCGTTTTGAGAGTAATGGTGATATAATATTTTACACAAGGTAAAGCGCCTGCCGGGGTTTGAACCTGTGACCTTACAACTTGTAAGTCGCAACTATTACCACTGGGCCACCACTGCTTCTAAAGTTTTATGTACTTTTTTTTATTAATTAAATCCTTTATTACATTAAATACACATATAAATTACATTTTTAATAAAGACATATTAGAATATAAGATATTTAAAAACATTTAAAAATATAAAAAATAGTAGCCCACCGGTATCGGGAACAGGGTCCAAGCTACCGGCGTTCAGGGCCCCAGAGAGAGCCTCCTAACAATGCAAGCCGTGTCCAGGAATACCGCTTTCAGGATCAAGCCCTTGACCCAACTGCCCAACGAGAGCCTCCTCAGGTGTTGGTCGAGGCTCTTGGCTATCAAGCCATTGGCTGTAACGATTATCGGTACAATGATCGCTGAGTCCACATCCCACATGTCGACAACCTCGCGAGCCAAGTCAAAATACTTGTTAATTAAATTATTATTATATTAATTAAAATTCCTTTACCTACCTACTTCTACTTATTTAAAAGATCAAAATTGTCGAGTACTATCGCTCTCATTGCGACCACACATCGAGATAGCCTCAAAATTAACGATTAATTAATGACGTCCGCATTACACAAGGGCGGAACACCTGGGTTGGTAATGGAACCTATCTATAATGTAGATGATCACATATCTATACTGAACCAATTACACTGGTTTATATTACAGATTACGTAATTCTGATGTCTTCTGTTTAAGACGGCATCATCTGCCTAGCCTTTTCCCAATTATGTTGGAGTCGGCTTCCAGTTTAACCGGATGCAGCTGAATACCAGTATTTTATAAGGAGCGACTGCCTATCTGACCTCCACAACCCAGTTACTGGGTAATACGATACCCCTTGGTGAGGCTGGTCGGACGAAAAGTCTGACACTTTTGGGCTTCTGACGACCCGTAATGATTATCAAAGGCCCACGAATAAATGAAAAATATTTTATACATCAGCACCGTATTTGATAAAAAGCTGTTATTTTGACATGATAAAAAGACAATTAAATTTTATTTAAATGTAGGTTAAATATGACTTCAGGGGAATACTCTTTCAAACAAGAAAAATCGGTTTGTGGACCGATTTTTGTGGCACAATCATAATTGATAAAAATATCGATGAACATGCATAGAACAAATACATGAAGACGAACATAGGACCTCCCTTTTTAGGGTTCCGTAGCCAAATAGCAAAAAACGGAACCCTTATGGATTCGTCATGTCTGTCCGTCCGTATGTCACAGTCACTTTTTTCCGAAACTATGAGAACTATGCTGTTGAAACTTGGTAAGTAGATGTATTCTGTGAACCGCATTAAGATTTTCACATAAAAATAAAAAAAAAACAATACATTTTGGGGGTTCCCCATACTTGAACTGAAACTCAAAAAAAAAAATCATCAAAACCTATACGTGTGGGGTATTTATAGGTCTTCAAAAATGATATTGAGTTTTCTAATATCTTTTTTTTTTAATTGAATAGTTTGCGCGAGAGACACTTCCAAAGTGGTAAAATGTGTCTCCCCCCTGTAACTTCTAAAATAAGAGAATGATAAAACTAAAAAAAATATATGATGTACATTACCATGTAAACTTCCACCGAAAATTAGTTTGAACGAGATCTAGTAAGCAGTTTTTTTTAAATACGTCATAAATCGTAAACCGCAATTTACCTTTCATTCAAGCAAATCACATATAAAAATTAAAAAAACATTTAATTTCATAAACCTAAACCTTATGCATAAACCATAAACCATTATTTTCTAATAATAAATCTGTAATAGGTGCCTGAGTAAATAATAATTATAATTCGCGTTACTTGCTGCTACGGAACCCTTCATGTATCTACAATAACTTCATAGCCGTGCACGAAACCTTTACCTGCAACTATTATCTACCTATAACTAAGAAAACATAAGAACTCTTCAGCATTTCTCATTACCATTTTTAACACCTTTGTTCTCCCCTACCCGAGTACAACGCAAACCCTCCTTTTGTGGAGCTCAGGCGAGCCGAGTGGTACGTCACACCTAAAATGCTAGACGGGTTGAATTACCCTTAAGAGTATCTCAATAGAGATGAGCCTATTGAAATGAGATACCAACACATACGATCTATCTATTTTGTTGGCTTAATTCAAGTCTAGTCTGTGTGGATATAGTGGTTTTCTTTCAATTGAGGTAGAAAGGAGGCGTTGATTTTATGATAACATTTATAAACTCATGCCTTTTTCAAGCTAGAGAATGCGCGAGATTAATCCAAAGAGGTCGATCGAAAGGTTAAGCTGTGCTTGTCAAGGTCGATTCCTGGATAAGTGACTATCTATTATATACGGTGGTAGGGACAAAATTAAATGGTAAAAAGGAGAAAAATTTGCTGTTCCATACATTTGGACCGCGTAGGTATTGCACTTTTCTATGAATCAGCTGTTGATTTTTGATAACCGATGTAAAATTTCTACGCAAGAGTACGCTAGAATTATGAGTTGATTGCATCGTTTCAATTTGCCCGTCGATGTACTACCCTCTATATTGAGACCCCTTCGTGCCTTGGAAAGCTTTGACAGTCGTTACGGGTAGTCAGAAGCGCAAAAAACTGACAACCAGTCATTCCAATGGATATCGTAGTCGCGAGATTTGTCCGCATAAACTTCAATATGCTGAAACGTTTTGCTATTACAGTGAAAACACTACCAAAAAGTCAAGCATTATAAAAGTTTTGAAAGTTACTTGAACCGAAAATCTATTTTCAACCTCATCATTCCAAAATTCCATCCATAAATTGCATTTATATTTTTAAATATTCACACGCTCATAGGGTGAGTGCGGCAAAAATTAACCACAGGCAATTTTACACTACATTTTCAACGAACCACCTCGACATATGAATACGAAAAACACATTATATTCACTACGCAGAGCAATCGTCACTACAATTTGTTTTCTCCGTACGAAAGCATTCCCAGCTGCCAAATATAAAAAGTTCACCAAACTTTTCGGATCAATGGAATATCTGGTATTCACAGTACAGGGACCAACAGATTTGCTGAAAACTTTTATATTCTCGTTTGAATACAACTTTATGAAAAGTAAAATACTTTGCATGTAGTGTTCTATTGGCGAGAAATATTCAAGTTTAGTGTATTAGTTGGTCGAGTTCCGGAGTTCCGAGATCCGGGATAGTTTGCCGGTAGAGTAAAGTTAACGTCTGGCCGTCAATTCGGCGTGTGATACGGATTATGTTTGACACGAGGATTCTCCGGTGGTTCGTTGTAAGACGTCAGATTCGATTGACATGAGGACTCCATAGTCTATGGTTCACGAGGAAATCCTCTTTCATGGGTATAGTTGGCAATTTCGTTAATTGAATGTATTGTGTTTGATGTTCAGACGTATGATTAATATTCTGATTGATAGTATTTAATACAATTGTACTTTACTAAATAATGTGAAGATTGTTTGCACAGTTCAAGCAGTTTCCGGAACATCAAAAACTATCTTAAAAATCAGAGCCAAAACCCCATTAAACGAATTAACTACTATACAAAGACGAAAGTCATAATGAAACCTTCCAGGAGTGATAAAGTTAAATGTCTCCATTCTTTTGTCTGTATAAAAGAGACACACGCACTCCGTGTTTCTTGAAGCTATGCCAGCGGTTGTTTAGGCCAAGTAGTTGGCTAAATCTTCATATTCAGTAACTTAAAGCCAGGAATACACAGCCATGCCAGTAAGTTGCACAAATTATGCAAGTAGCTTGTACGCCAAATAAAACTCTACCGAGTCTGTACGTATTGTAAGTAGAAACGTTTGTTTAAAAGAACTATGAGCTAAACATATTTAAAGACAATGCAAAAAATCATTCTAGATATCCAACCCAAATGGCTATGACAAGATGTAGAAGAACACTATTTAAAAAAATATGGTATATTATGTCCTTTAAAATACATTATGTTCCCTATTACTTAAAACAATTAGAGAGCTGCACTTAAATTATTTCAATAGAAATGGCTCTTTAATAATGTGTACCCTACCCTTTAAGTGGGTTCATAAATTATCACACCTACGGTATTTAAATTTACACTTATGCACAATGGTTTTGCTATTATGTAATATAATTATATAATTTAATTTTAAAATATTTTTCATCACATTATAATCTCAGTAGTATAATTGTGTTTGTTTATAATTTTATTTTAAGGTATTTTTTGCATGCTGAAATAAGTAAGCATAATACGTGGAACTATTCATTTTCACGACCCATATCTAGATTCATACATACAGATATAAAGTCACGACTTCTTTCCATGGGGTAAGCAGAAACTACTGAACGTCAGCTGATACCTATATCCTTACACTTCTTTTGCTTTGTTTACGATCATACAAAATGTCGATGTTATTTGGTGGAGGCGTATGCCCAACAGTGGACGTCTTTCGGTTGAAATGATTGTGATAATGATGACGTTCATACATACATCTGGTCAAATTAATTCTATTTTATTATATTGTCACATTCACCGAAGTTGTCAAGACACAACAGCACGCTACTTGCAGATATTTGTGCAAGTTACTGACACGTGTATTCCTGGCTTTATACATGCAGTTCGTCCGTCCCCATTATCCTATGCGGAGGGAAAAATCCGACGAAATACGTGAAGATACGAAGCCATGGCACAAACAGGGTGTCGAGTAATATAACACACGTAAAATCAAGCCTGTAAGTTCCATGTAATAATGGGCGAGCCTTTTGCAATCAATAAATCCAGATTCCAGCGGATTGATAAAATTTCCTGATGGAAAAACGTAATCACGCATAAATTGAGTCGGGTATTGGGTAATTAATGGGTAACCTAGAAATGGTTTACAGAATAACTTATGGCAGTTTACAAAATAATCATAATATTTTTATTAAATACCGGGAATTTAGGAGCAATTTTTTGATCGTTTTAATCCTTTAAAAGGGTCATTGTACTCATCACTATGAGCAACTTTTATTTAGGCATCAACCCTGAAATCGTGAAACAAAAATGAGCTGAGATCCATACATTGCGTCGAGATATGAGATGCGTGAGGGAGAGGCAGTATATTCGCCCTCACGGCCCTAGCCTCCGCAGGAGACGTCCTAGGCGTCGGGAATCCCAGGCTGATTCCCGGCCACCGTAGGGGTGGGCTTGCGGACGGCGAGTAACGGGTAGCTCGCTGTCCGGTAAGGACCAAGCCCGGGTCGACGACGCATTGTGTTCCACGCGCGTCTCAAAGAGATGTCAGCACCAACTGGTGGGGTCCGCAAGGGCCGATGCCTGCTGGGGGTGCGGGTTGTTCGAAAGAGATACCCTCGCCCCTGGCACACAAGCAACTGAGGGAACACGGGTGGGTTTTAGTCAGTAAAAGTCTGACACCTGCTTCACCTGCTTCACCCATAGCGGGAGAATTTACTTGATGATTTCGAACCCCTACATTACATTACAACCAAACGATAAAAAAAAATAGACTTGTATAACTATAATTTACCACAAAATGTACCTTTAGTTGTACAGTGTGGCAGGGAAATCAACGCACGCACAACCTGGTACCATACGATACCAGTACCTACATGTTTCTGAACCCGCATTCGTAGAAAATGTTCTCCGGTTATTAAAATAAAATATTGTTGTTCCATACATTTTGACTGCGGAGGTAACCCGCAAGACATGTCCACGCTAGGGATGTACTATCATATACTGAATTCATGGTTACAGTTTACGCGTCAATTTCCCGGCCACCCTGTACGTTCTGTGGCTGAGATATTGTAAATAATGGTTAAAGAATTTAATTTTCCAACGAGAAATTACAAAGATTCTACTTACTTGAAAAAAATTTTAACGCTTAAATAAATTCACTCCAGCACAAATAATGATGTCATACTGCTGAAGTTCGCACATGTAGTAGTTACCCTGATGATTAGAAATTTCTTTAACACGACAGTTGCGATTACGTACAGTATAATTTCGTGAAATTTATTTTTGTGTCAGCGGTGCAAAATTCCCATTCATTATCTACTGTCGTTTTTAACATGGCTTACCTATTAGTCGATTCGGAAGAATTCACTCGACCCAAAATGGGCGAATTGACGCACGAAGTTAATTTATTTGTGGGAGAAACGACAATTCTAAACGTACGTGTTCAGCAATTGGCACGTTTTGAATTTTATGCAACAAAGTTTTTACTTTTATTAAAATTATCATATTTGTAGTGCCAATTATGTGTCGACTATAAAAGACAGTACTTAGTTATTATGACATTATATATTCTGACATTACATACTTATTGATTTGAATTTTTGACATTGTATACATACGGTATTATTTTGACTTATTAATGAAATTGTAAAACGTATTAAGGTGAATCTATGAAATAGTATAATTCGCAGAAAGATCGCGCGTGTCTGTCTAGTGAAGTACGCTACTCAGACAAGCTAACCATTATGATTCGGACGCCCAGGAACAAACCGGCGTGGATTTAAAGCTAAAGCCTGCGCGTCCCGAGATTTATTTCTGATTCATAGCGTTGCATTCAACAATTCTTTTAAAATAATATTTTACTTTTAAATAGACTGTTTTTTTTTCAAGCAAGTTGACTTAGTAACTTTAGTTATTAAATACTTTTTGTTTGAATTTCGATTAAACATACATAGATAAAAAATATAATTTCAGACGAAAAATTATCTTTAATTCTCTGTTTTACGGAATTATTTTTGGTATGTTATATTTGGTATGAAACATAAAAAATTGATTTGAGTATTCCAAAGAACAAGGTACAGTCCTACTACAGTCATTGTTATAAATTACTAAACTGTTTTATGTTCCATGTAAAAAAGCATCAAAAGATGCCCGAAAGTAAAATTTTATGAAACATCCTTTGCCGAGAATTATTTTTACTGACTTGTGTAAAGAAATTAAAAAAATATTTAGAGACAAATAATGAAATTCTCCAGGACACATATTTTTTAAAATTTCTTGGCTATATCTAAACGATAATCATTCATCAAATCTCGAGTCAAACGCTCAAATTCGAGAGAAAATGTGAAAGCGCCCTTAAGGATAGCAATAAGGTTTCTGTTACACCTTGTATAAATCAAATGTTTATATTTTGTTAGTAGATCTTCCATGACACTTACAGATTTAAATTTTTGGTCAATATTTCAAAACAAGATGGCGCCGGCATTTCTTAGCTGATCCCTATCCTTGAGAAGAAATTCCGAAACAAACCAGAGGTCATGGGTTTCTTTTTAAGTCCAAACACTATGATGCTGTGAGTCTAACAATGCAGGACTATGTCTGGAAGAGCTATTTCAGCTTTGAGTACAGAGGCGAGCACATCAACCTAATTTGTCAAATTTCTTTGATAGTTTTTGAACTTTATTACAAAAAAAATAAGGTTCATGTTCAATTGGGAAAATTAGACACTGGAATAGCTTGATGTGCTTATGTGTGTACATACATAAGCATTACCTCTCTCGTCTTAACATTCACAACAACCTTCCTTTAAGCTACTATTATACATATATACATATATTATGCTAAAATTCCCGCATCGCATACTCGCACACGGCTCACGTAGTACGGCGCTCAGAAGCAATTCTGCTAATGTAGGCTTTAGCTACAGAATCTAGTTACAATGATGTTTCATTGTGATGCCTAGACCACTTAATGTCAGATCTGAAATCTCAGTAGCTTGTGTGTTAAGTTTGAGATGATTTATCGTGTATTGGTTCATGGTTCATTGTGGTGTATTGGGGTTGGGAGATCAAGAGAGATATATGATGCAGATGTTCGATTTAGTGGTTGTTCAGTGTCCAAGTTCAAATGTCAATTAGAGGTAGTGAGTTATGGTACAGATTAATAGATTAATAAGATAAACTTGAATTCTTTCAATAATATTAACATCAAATTTCTTTATTGAAAACTATTTCTTATGGAGTTAGATTAGCTTTATCTTTAATGCTGTGAATTATTATAGTTAAAGTTTTTTGTTTTAGTAAATAAACCTGATAATTATTACTTACGGCAGAAAATGCATCAAATTTTCTGTGATGTGAACTTTATTTTGTGCGGATTTTGTGTTATTTACAAAAATAAATATTTTATAAAAAAATTACAGTAGATATCCGTTGATATCGGTTTCTGTTACTGCTATAACAACAAATTAAAATTAATATAAATTTAAAAATTAAAGAGGGTCCCCCCCATACAAGAAATGTGTTTTTGTTTCGGCGGTTTTTTGTCTTGCGGTATGAAACCCTTCGTGTGTGAGTACGACTCGTACTTGGCCGAGTTTTTAATAAAATGAGCTGTCGTCTTATTTTACTATTGAAAGTTTTTGTCAATTTTCCCATAGCTACCATAAAATTTCTGCTATCGAAGACAACATTCAATTTTAATTACTATTTCTAAGCTATAGTGACTGAATATATAGTCTACCGCAAGATTAGGAACATTAAAAATAGAGACATTTTAAAATGCAAATTAGTGTCTATCTGGGTCTGCTAATAATCAAAAAAATAGGTACATAACTGACTACGTTTATTTCAACAATCCTTTCGTAGTTTTAATATTTTTGTTTATTATTTGGGTAATTATAATATATTTTTATTTAATTTTATAACTTGGGTCCTATAAAATGTTATGTTTTAACTCGTAAAAGTTAGTGAGTCGCATGCAACATTAACTTGGCATCCGCGCGGGATCAGATTGATATCAGGGACCTATAGTAGGGTTGTCCAAAGTTACCCTGTTCACCCTTATATTTTTATTACCCATATACCTGGGTATGAGGGTAATAATCTAGTTGGAGTGCTTTCTTTTTATTATAAGTAGGTACCGAGACATACCAAACTAAAGAAGTATCTACCCTCATTGCTTATTGGTAACTTGAGTTAGATTTTGTACGGTACCGTGTTAAATTGATTTAGGAAATTCTATTGTTTTATTTACACAACTTTAAATGTTTCGTAGTATAAGCCTTGGTAAGACTGGTTGTTATACTTTCGGGCTTCTGACGACCCGTAATGATTGTCAAAGACCCGCGAAGACCATGCCGCAACCAATGGCTTAACGTAATTTCTCAGGCACGATGGTCATCCATCAACACACCAACTCCAGCTAGCGTAGGTTAATCTGATTGATTGACTCGTGTGGCTATTATTACTTAGCTTATGATCAAAATAAATCGTACTATTTATAATATACGGTTCGAACCACCAATCTTCTACCAAATAATATTCTGTTGACGCTACATAAACCAACAATACAGTATGAAATCTTATTATGTTAAGTAAAAAGCACTCCCAGTCGATTATATAGTAACGTTCGGTTTTTATAGAATAGAAGATTAATGTTTGGAAGATAGGAAATCTAGGTTCTTTGTAAGTTATTGAAAAATAAATATTTTTTGCTAACCGATCGCCGAAGATTTTTTTGCAGAGTAGGTACTATTTTAGAAAGGCTTAAAGAGGGTTTCTTCGTGAATTGCTGTAAACAGAAATAGCTTATTTTCAAAGAGATAATTCATCTGCATCATGTAGTTCCCAAGAAT
Source organism: Polymixis lichenea (assembly GCA_949091785.1). Classification (NCBI taxonomy): domain Eukaryota; kingdom Metazoa; phylum Arthropoda; class Insecta; order Lepidoptera; family Noctuidae; genus Polymixis; species Polymixis lichenea. The sequence continues at coordinate 19,166,451 of OX420948.1, read as the reverse complement.
GACTATTCCAAAAGATTAAGAAAGTCATCATGTGCCTAACTATGTTTATCCAGACTGGAACCGCAACTAACTCGAACCGCGATCCATTTAATTTTTAAATTTTCTTCCGGCGACTGGGACTACCCGTAATTGAATAACAAAAACTACTGTTGAAGCCAAAAATAGTACAGTCAAACTAAAAAGTGTGTATAGTAATAAATAATTAAAGCAAAGAACTATTTGATTCGAAAACATCACTTATTTATATCTATATAAATAAAACAAAGTCGCGTTAGTTACACCATTTATAAGTAACTCAAGAAAATAAAAATAAAACTAAACAAACTCATTTCACGGGAAAGAAAAGAGGTTATATAATTCATTTTGTCATATTTTTTGTGTGACTCCTAGAAAAAGTTTTCCATCACACAAAAATTGGATTGGATTGGAAAATTGGATTGAATTGGATTTTGTATTTGTATTTGTATGACTCCCTGGTGGGGGTCATACAAATACAAATACAAAATCCAAAAGCCGGAGAGAAAGCGACAGACAGAACGATGGCTAGTTCCTCCATGTACAGGCATCTATAAGCCAGGTAGCATACGCATAATAAGTCTACTATATTCCCACTGCTGGGATACAGGCCCACTCTGTAATAAAGAGTGTGCCAGATGTCACATTTCGATTCTAAACCAAGTGTTTTTTATTGAACACTTCAATATTTATTAAATATTTTTCTTTCTTTTAGGAACTCAATTTTTTTAATATCTCAAATACATTGCAAACTATAGTTTTGTATAAGTTAGAAGCATTTTATAGCAATTTTGTAAATGTGAGTACCATGCATCCATTTTTTTGTGTTGTTTTATGTATGTTGACTTGAAAAAGCATGGCAGTTGAGAGTATGTCATGCTTACTTAAATGCCTCACTGATGGTGGCGCGTGTGTTGGATCATTCGGTTCCCTAAAAAATGGTTGAGCTGGATGGTGCTGATCCACGCGTCAAGTTCGTGAACGGGCGCTGTCGGTTGAGACTGGTCATTTCCTAACTTCCAGGGCTTATTTTTGATCTAATATTTAGAATTCTTTATTATTATTACCACTTGGTTACCACTACTCTAACCTAGTGTACAAGTAGGTATATCTGTAATTAAGCACATGTTCACAGTTCAGCAGTGGATGTATACGCACTTATAATAATAACGGTGAAATGATAAAAAATTGTGAAACGTACCAGATCAGAATAGAAATGCAATGAACTCTATAGAGATAAAATCAAAGTACTAAGCGGAGAAAATTGTTCCACTTTAAACTCATGATTTTAAACACGAAGGAGAGAAAAATGAGGAACCATAAAATCGGACAAACTAGCAACCATTTTTATTTCCCGAAACGAAAACTATTCCCTCCCGTTAGTTAACAGTTTACCCCAATCTAGAAAAATGGAGCTAATAAAATTTCTTTCGCCAATACCATTGAATTTTTAAAGTGCTCCGGGCGTCCGAATGTGGCAGCGTTTATGTATGGGAACACAACCCTAATCCCGTCTAAAAAAACGGGGAAATTGAGATATAAAACTGCGAGATAAAGGGCCTGCCTGACAACGGACACCCGAGGGCAGAAGCCGCGCTGTTTTTCAACAATTTAAAATGTTTTCGTAAAAGTTTCGGTATTTAATTTATGGGGCACTCCCTTAAAAGGTAGCGATGCTGTGTTGTTACGTTGTTTTAGGGTGAATTGTTAACTGGTTTTCACACACTTTTTTTCTCTAGGGATGTGAATTTTCGCGAGTTTGTAACAAAGGCTGTGAACATAAATTTTGGGAGATAACTTAAGATTGACCATTCCATTGGTGGGATAAACGCAAGCGCAGCATTGTGGGAGGTTTCTGTTGGTGTACTAGAGAAGCAGGTGTGTTCTTATACGAATAGTTAGTACCTTACGGGGCTAACATCACTGTTCGTCGAGATTTATTTCTGAAATCATCCAAATGCCTAATATGACCGCCAAGCTCGAGAAAATTCGACAAAAAGCACTTTGACATTTCGTTTGCTCGCGACGAGAGACCAATGTAGCCAGTTATTGACTTCCTTCGTATACAAATTACTCGCTTTCGATTTTTTTAAGGAGGAAATTCCAAAATTATTTTTTGATCAAACAAAACACCTTTTTCTAAACGTGCATGGTGTCCAACTTCAGTAGTTTCGTGTAATCAGTCAATCAATCAAAGAACTATCTACTACCTCCTTAAATTCTCCGTATATTAAAATCATTCTATAACAGTTGCGTGACTATAACACGGCAAATTTAAGTAGTGTCAATTTGATATGAATACCAATACATAGAATGATCTAGAAGTTTTGACACTTGAACAATCGTAACCATTCTCTTGTTAATACACAATATTGAATAGCTGCGTTGGTTTAACCCAGTTCTCTCAATCAAGGCTGCGTCGAGTAGTATGCTAGGGTAAGCAGTGGACGAACAGACGGACACTATTGAAACAATTATGTTGGAGACGTGCCAATACATCTTCAAGGGTTTGGTGAACTTTCCATTGGGTCATAGTAGTTCTGTTTAATTTGGTAAATGTTAACTTTGGAAATATTAATTTGTAACATGGGGAATACTGTTAAGATTTGGAACAGGAAAAAGGTTTTGTGGGGTGAATTGTTTAAAATAAACAACAAGGTTGATTGGTAGAAAACACCTATGGCATTAAGTCCGCGTCTGTACATTTGTTTGGTTTTATTTTATTTTATTTTTTTGGGTAGGAAATCTTCAAATAACTTCTCCCGCTCTGGGTGGAGCAGGAGGGCGTGTCAGACTTTTACTGACTAAAACCCACCCGTGTTCCCTCAGTTACCTGTGTGCCAGGGGCGGCGGTATCTCTTTCGAACAACCCGCACCCCCGGCAGGCATCGGCCCTTGCGGACCCTATCAGTTGGTGCTGACATTTCTTTGAGGCGCGCGTGGAACACAAAGCGCCGTCGACCCGGGCTTGGTCCTTACCGGACAGCGAACTATCCATTACTCGCCATCCGCAAGCCCGCGCCTGTGGTGGCCGGGAATCAGCCTGGGATTCCCGTTTCCTACGACATTTGCGTGCTTAAAGTATCAAATAAATAAATAAAGTTTTGTAATCGTTCGCACAATACAAAACACAGAAGATGATACTTAGTTTAGGGATTTCGATTGGAACACTGAGACAGTGCACAAAAAAGTGCATTTTGCGAGCGTGATGCGGCCCGCACTAAAGGAAGCGGAATGCGGGCGATAAATCAAAAAACAAATCTGGTTTTTTATTTTTATTTTTTTATTTTATTTTTATTAAATAGGAACAACAAACAGCTACATTATGGAATGTTACAAAAATAAATCATAAGTTACTTAAATAATAACGTAGCCCACCGCGCTGTTCATAGATTACCATTAATAATAATACTTTAAATTCACTAGGTGGTGAACTGTACATGCATGACAGTTACATGAAAAATATAAAAAAAACGAATATTATAAAACAAGTAAAGAACTAGACCAAGAGTTCAAGTGTGTCATACAAAAGGCAACGAAACCTTTTCAAAGAGCATGTGAACGTATCTATGTGTTCAAATGCTTCATTGTAGGTTGCTGTCATTCGCCGAATCGGTGAACGTACACCAGTGTTAGATCGGCAGATACCTAATGCAAAGAGTTTCATCATGGGAACTTCAATTTGTCATTCACGCTCTACTACATTAAGTAAACTTAGCATCAGCATTATCACCCTAAAATGGTCCCATTGCTGGGAGACAGGCCTCCGCTCTGTGAGAGGGAGTGAGCCGTAATTCACCAAGTAGGCACAGTGCGGGTTGGTATATGTCACATGTCTTCGAATTTTTGGTTTTCGGACATGCTCACCACGATGTTTTCCTTCACTGTATTGAGAGCGGTGACGTTGAATTAAAAATGCTGTCGCTGGGGCCAAACTCAGCTGGAAGCTATCATTATCATGTGGCTACGGTAACCATGGCATGGTTAGAGTTCCTCAGAACGTCAAATATGTAGGTATAGGAGGATGAGGGTACTTAGGGTGTGAAGTAGTAGGGTATTTAGTACATTAAGTCTTCGAATTTTTGGTTTTCGTACATGCCGGTTTCCAAGTGATGTTTCCTTTCACGGTTTCATAATAAAACATAACAGCAGAGTTGTACACCCTCATTTCGCCAGTTATTTTGAAGGTCCCAAGCCTACTGCCGTCAACCGGACACAAATCCAGCTGCTACTAAGAAGTTCCAGATAGTAAAACCCAATAATACTTTGCCCGACCTGGAAATCGAATCCAGGCCCTCGTGCCCAGCAGTAGCGCTTGCAAGCACATGACCAACGAGGCAGACCGTTTTATTAACCTTGCATTATAATAGTCACAATGTCTGTCTGTCCGATCAGCAGGCTTACCATGACGCTTTCTATTTCTACTCTACCGTAGAATAAAATTCGCTTGTCTACATGTCTTGGTACAAAACTTTCAACTGTCTACACGGAAACGAAATTTTTGTCTACTCTTCTTCCAACAACATGCTTCTCTACGGTTCTCGTGTTAAGCCTGCTGATTATGTTCTCTGCCACATTAGTCCACGCTGCCGCGCCGCATACTGGTCTCGATTCAATAAAAAATGGACATTGATCCTAAAGCGCTGATATATTTTTTTTCTAATGTTGTGGCAGTGATAACAAATAAAACAAAAAAATATTATTGTCGTACCTCCAATAATGTTTTAATGTTTTTTTTTTTTTTGTATGGGAATTATTACATTTTATTGAATTTCTCAAAAACGTTAAACGATGTCGATATGCACCATGTCCATTTTTTTTATTAAATCGGGACCAGTGTGCAGCGCCGCGCCGGCGTAGCCGAAGTCACAGTTAGCGCACAAAATATCCGAAAAATAAGCCTTTTCCTCCATAGTTTTTCGTATATAATTTAAAATCAACCTCGTCAGTTACACGGTTCACCGTCAACCATGACAGGTGACGGCCATACTCGGCACGGCTCCAATTTTTTGCAAAATATACTGTGTCCGAAGCTAGCGATATTTTACTTTTAGTTTATCTTTTTGTGTGTCACGAGCTTTCTATTTTAGGTTCACGAAATTTGAAATTTTTTGGTCGAAAAATTCTATGCTGCTACATATTTTTAACCCGGCGGCTTCGCTCGCATAGAGGTCAAAAATTATCCCACGGGAACGTACTGCCTCGATAAAAAAGTATCATAATTGTGTTATTTCAGGTTATAAACTATCTGTGTGCCAAATTTCATTCAAATCCGTTCAGCTGTTTTTACGTAATTGAGTAACAAACACACACATTTACACTCACACAATTAAATTCCAGCTGATATTAGGGCAATTCAAGTTCATTTTAAACCCGTTGAAAGCTAAGTTTATTTAGATACCAAAATGTGGGTACTGAATGAACCTGCCAAAGTACCTATCCAGAATTCCAGAATAATCCCGATAAGTACCCCTATAACCGTAACGAACGAGCTGTCGTAACATTTTATCATATTTCGTTCATAACATAATAATCCCTATTAACACTATCATTAAAGGTTATAGTCCATTACTTATTAGTAACAACGTTAATCTTGGCACTGCGGAATTTAACCTGTAAATAACTATAAGCTGGGTTTCTGTGGAAACCGTGATATTAAAATATTACTGGGAAAAATTCCTACTAATCCCAACTTCCCAACTAATGTTATAAATGCAACAGTAACTCTGTCTGTTACGCTTTCACTCCTAAACCGCTAAACCGATCGTCATAAAACTTGTCAAAGATATAGCCTAGAGTATGGAGAAGGAGATAGGCTACTTTTTTACGCGTTAACTGACATACACGTGGGCGGAGCCGCGGGCAAAAGCTAGTATTTAAATATTTCCGCGGGCGAATCCGCTGGCAAAAATTAATTTAAACATAACTTAACATGTTATCATGCTAGATTATATTTATGCTTAGTCATGATCACGCTTCAATTCTCTTAAAGGTTAGGCAGAAGTTTATTTAAAGTACACTCACATTTAAATTCACACACAAGCTGGGCCACCACTGAGAAATTCCTGACGGAAAAATGCAATAACACTTTGCCCGACCCGGGAATTGAACCCAGAACTTGTTGTACAGTTGCACTTGCGACCACTGAATCAACAAGGCAGTCAAGTGAACGAGAATTAAATTTAAATAAATTAAGATTATTAAGTAACGCCTGACATAATAATTGCTAGTCATATTGTTCACGACTTACGTAGTGCTCAGAGAATGTGATCAGGCGTCTTTCGTTGAAATACTAATAATATCCTTAGAGAAGCTTTTGGCTAAGTAATAACAGCAGCGCGGGTCGATCGATCGCTACGCTTGCCGCGGTTGATTCGTGGATGTGTGACCATCTTATATACCAAGACCCCTCCGTGCCTCGGAAAGCACGTTAAGCCGCTGGTACCGGCTGTCATTCGTGGATCTTTAACAGTCGTTACGGGTCGTCAGAAAGAAACCCGAAAGTCTGACCATCATTCTTACCAAGGGGTATCGTGTTACCCAGTTACTGGGTTGTGGAGATCAGATAGGCAGTCGCTCCATGTAAAATACTGGTATTCAGCTGCATCCGGTTAGACTGGGAGCCGACCCCAACAAAGTTGGAAAAAGGCTAGGCAGATGATGACTAATAATATCCATAGCGGCATAAGTACAATTAATTTGGTCCATCGTTACAAACAGTTAAAATACCAGCCTTATAGTGTCACGCAGCACAGCAAAAATCCCTTCTCAAACAGAAGTTTTTTGCCTTCAATACGTTTGCTCAAGGCGGCTTGATACTTTAAGACTTATATTAATTACAAATCCACGTTTCGTCAAGATATGTTCCGTCACCAATATCAGTGATTTCCAAGATGAACTTATGAAGTCACAAAAAAACTTAACGTAGTTTTATAAAAAACAGGAAATAAAGAGCTTAAGACATAACTCTTATAATAAACCTAGATCATACATTCTACACCAGCATGAAACCACAAATACATAGAGTACTCGAAATGTTACGTGTCGTTCGACAAAGCACACATCGTCACAACTAGACGTCAGCACACAAGTAACACGAACATACTGCCACAAACCGAATCGCGACCCTCATTTAAAATTCAAATGCTCAATAAGTACATTGAGTGTTGAAAATTCCACCGTATTCATCATGCGCGGTGTGGAGTTCGAACAAATAGATGGGAAGTAAGTTTAAAAGCTTCTAGAACAGCGGTTCTCAACCTTTTCAAATACGCGCCCCCCAACAACTTTCAACTCAATGATTTGACATTTAAATGATCATTGAGTTGTTGTCAACAATTCTAACAAACAATGCAAAATACGCATAGCTTAAACAAGCTATGCGTATTTTTAAATAGGTGTTTAAGTTCCCACTGCTGGAATACAGGCCTCCTCTCTTCGAGATTTAGTGGGTTGTAATTTACCACGCGGGCTCAGTGATCAGTGTCGGTAGAAGTCACCTGTCTTTGAAATTTTGGTTCTGGGATATGCCGATTTCCTCTAGAAGTTCCTTCACCATTGTGAGAGCAGTGGTGATGAAATTATTTACCACAAAGTAACGCGCGCGTCTGGAAGCGCCTGTGGATATTTTTGTTAATGCGATGATGTCAAATTATTTAGATTTTGATTAGTTTGTCAATTTCGCCACTGGGTTGTTGCCATCAAGACATTGTTTTCTAGAAACAGCGTACTTTTAAGCCTCCACGTCCCCCTTGTGTCAATTTATGACCCATTGGTTGGGAATCTCTGACTTAAAGAGTCAGGATGTTGGTAGATAGTGTCGTAGCGTCGTCCCATTTACTCGCAGACAGTGTCAGTAAGCGCCCTTAGTGTTGAGGCTGGCGAGAAATAGAGGAAGAATTCTTCAACTAGCGTTTTATACTTTTGTTGCTATGGTTATTACTCAAGGATAATAAACTAAGACGTTTGAGACAAAGGAGTTCTGACTAATCTCCGGTTTCGGAAGCCTTATGAATTGAAATCTTCTGGGAAATCAGTGATACTTTGATGTTCTGATTGGTATGCCAAAATAATTTGATGAAATAGATGATGACCATGAACAGTGAATGACAGCACTATTTACAAGCCAGTAAATTACCAATCGCTTAATACTAAAACGCACATTCATTGCCGAAAATCGGGACATCTACCTACAATCATACCCCAAATTACTACCCACATCTCACAGTACTTAAACATAAAAGCAAAACCACACGGAAGAGGACAATTAAAATAAAACATCTGTGCTCCACAAGAATTTAAAACACAGGCTGCACGTAATTAATGTAGCTCCACAAATTGGCGACGCGATCTACAATGTGTGCCAGACCTTAGGGTGTGGTGCTAGTTGCAGCGAACAGCCGATATATTCGATAAACTCACAACGTGGAAATTAAGGCGAAGATTGACTTACAACGTTCGTGTTCGATACAAGGAATCTTACTGTGGGATACAATTCATTTATAAAAATGAAGCACATAAGGCTTCAATGTACTTAGGTGATACCAGTTATTTTAATTTTTATTGTAGCGACTTTTTTTCTGAATTGAATATTGAATAAGTATAGTATTTTTAAAGATTTTTTTTAGAATAGATATTCCAAAGTTTGGTCAATGAAGTTTAGGTGTGATTGCAAAATATTTGGCAACCACTATGCTTAGTTAAGCTATCGCTTCCTAGAAGAACGGTGGTCGCCGCATAGCGTCAACAAATGTTAAATGAAAAAATGTTATCTATGAAAGTACTAAGTAGGTAGGTGTGTTTTCAAAGAGAGCTTGTTTGACACCGTAAAGTTGACTTTACGTTGTCAAAAACACCGTTGCCATCATTTTCATATATGGCGGCCACCTCTCTTTTAGGAAACGGTTTTTGTTTTTCTTTGAGGGTGGGAACTCATCAAATAACTTTTCCCGCTCTGGGTGGAGCAGGAAGGGCGCGTCTGACTTTTACTGACTAAAACCCACCCGTGTTCCTTCAGTTGCCTGTGTGCCAGAGGCCACGGTATCTCTTTTGAGCAACCCGTACCCCTGGCAGGCATCAACCCTTACGAACCCCGCCAGTTGGTGCTGACATCTCTTTAAGGCACGCGTGGAACACAACGCGCCGCCGACCCGGGAGGAAACGGTGGATTTAGCTTCTCATGAGAAAGTAGTGGAGCACTGTTAGATAATGGAATTATTTTTGAAGAGTAGCCAATGAAAGCAGTTTTATACCATTTAAAGTAGATGCACTAAGGTAGAATTCAACATTCAAACCGATTGAATGACTTTTATAAGATTAAATGAACTTACTAGTGGTGTTGATGATTAATTATAGTTCTGTAAAGGCATATTTGTTTCGGTCGTGAATCATATTTTAATTAACAAACATCCTGACACTGACCTGCAGTGCTGTTCTGTAAAAATATCACCGTGATAATTTGGGTAAAGTGAGTTTCAAGTGAGCTGTCATTAGTACCAATTCTTAGTGTCAGACGGAGTGTTCACTTCACTTAAGTTCTCACGGTGAGATTTTAACAAAATAGACCGGCTGCAATTTACAAAAAAACTTTAAGAAAGTTTGAATTTCGAATCCACCAAAAAACCTTTTTACCTTTTTTAATATCTACAGAAAAAGTCTTTCTACAGAAAAAGATAAAATTCGTATAAAATCAAACATGGTGTGTGAGTAGGTACTAGAGGTATTTTTCAATAGCCGCCCATAAGAAATGATAAGAATGTCTCTGAGGTTGAAAGAAATAGTTTTTAAATCGAAAGATGGTTTTGTTTGAAGTTCTGAAAATGTTTAGTTTTATTCGTATTTTTTATGAGTAACAAAGAGCTTAAAGGGGTTTGTAGCTAATAATGATGTTCCGGATATCCGTATCCGTGGAAGAAAAAAGATCCGTATCCATATCCCTATCCGTTACAATTTTGACGGATCTTTTACCTTATTAATAATTCCAAATTGCACTGCTAAACTTCTTTGTAGACCTTTTTTATCTCGTACAACAAACACAAATGTTATCTATGCTGCCCAGTGTCACACTAAACTACAAACAAAACAAAAGAAAGACCCGCGCAAAGCAAGTCAAGACATATTCTGTCACGCAAAGCGTCAAGTGGCGTCAACTATTGTTTCAAGGGGTCACGCGCACCGACACTGATTGAGCAAGAAAGTTCAGATCCGTATCCGTATCAGCGGATATTGATGCCAATTATCCGTATCCGGATCCGTATCTGCAGATCTACATTTTGAATGAGCCGGCACATCACTATTAGCTCAATAATAACAGCCGCCAGGGGCAATCGAATCATACCGAGACCCTTCCGTGCCTCGGAAAGGCCGTTGGTCCCGGCTGTAATTCGTAGACATTTGACAGCCGTTACGCGTATTCAGAAGCCCAAAGGCCTGACAACAAATACCAAGAGGTATCTTTTTACCCAGGAAATGGGTTGTGGAAGTCAAATAGGTAGTTACCCATGTAATGATGATGATGATGATGAAGATGCGTTCGGTTAGATTGATAGTTAAGAAAAGATTAGGCGGATCTTGATGATGTCATTTTTCACTGGAAGCCGACCCCACCATAGATGGGATAAGGCTAGATTGATTGATTATTAATACAATAATATAATCATTTTTGGAGGTCGAAAATATCCCACGAGAAAGTACTACCGGAATAAAAAAATACCCTATGTGTTAATCCAGGCTATAAACTATCTGTGTGCCAAATTGCATCCAGATCCGTTCAGCAATTTTTGCGTGATTGAGTTACAAACATTCTCCGAACATTGAAACATACCAACTTTCACATTATAATATTAGGTAGTAACATTAGAAGGATATATCTAATAGGATCAGAACCTATCTTAAGTAAAAGAGCCTCCTTGAATAACGACAACCTCGCTGTTTACATCAATTAAAATTATATTTATTTTCAACACGCCACTATCTTTTCTCTTAACACATAGTTCGTGTCAACACGAGCAAAAAGAGTTTGTTCTTGACACTTGCCTGTGTTAATAGACAGTAATTGCTTGTTCAATGTCTTCGAACATTATTTTGTAATTCCTTTTCAAAGGCAAGCTATTAGAAAAATATTTCTATGTCAGGACAATCACGAGCGCTAATTTGTAAACAAATTCAAAAGCGATTTTGTCTTCGAAATCATTTTCCTTTTAGCTAAGATCTGTTTCATAGGTTCTAAGCCTTCCGCTTGGGCACGTGTAACCGTGGCAGACTTGGAAATCTCTAAATAGACTTTAAATCCAAGTCAGCCGGAGCAAAGACCATCTCCACAGATGGGGGTCCACGGGTCAGACCTAAAGTGCGAGTGCGAGTGCCATTGTCTGTGCCTCCGCATAGGCAATGGTCAACCTTCCATCCTGCGCCGCATGCCCTGTCACCTGTGCATTTCATGATCTTAAGACTGCGTGAGTGAGCGGAGTTCGCGCAGCTGAATTTTGGGGCAAAAATGTTAAAACTTTCTGCCATCGATACGCTAAGAAGTAGATAAGTTTTAAAATACTATGTTCGTAACAACATTAAACTACCTACTTAAAAACACCTTTAAAAGACGCAAAAGATACAGTTACTTATAAGAGCGGTAGCTGCCACAATAATCCTCGCAGTGTCAACTGTCATAAAAATGGATGGCACTGGGGTTTGACTTTACGGTGTCAAAATCAAAAGTCATTTATTCAAATTAGGCTGAGAATCAGCACTTTTTGAACGTTCTCTCTGAAATGCTCTCTAGGAAAACCCACGAAATTACTTGCCGCGTGGAGGGTGAATATTATCCCACAGTAAGTAGGTATTATATCCATCAACTAACTGTGTACCAAATTTCATCTTAATCCGGTCAGCCACTTTTACGTGATTGAGTAAAAAAAAAAAGTTTTGTATTGGTTCTCATACAATTGTTTTACAGCACAAAATTGAGGCAGCCCGGTAAGTTATAAGGATGCATGTGATAGGGTTATCTCGCAACGTCCCATGGGTTGCTAACTACAATATTGAGACAATTAAAAGAGGAAAGAAAAGCTTAGGTCCTAAGGTGTTAATCGTAGTAGCATGATCAGGTATGTGCAATGTTTGTGTGGATTTATGTGTGTGTGTGTGTGTGTGAGAGTAACAAAAATACAAACTTTTACACTTATAATACTAGCTTTTACCAGCGGCTTTGGTCCGGAATTATTCCGCGGAAACGTACTTACTACCGGGTTAAAAGTATGTGGTAATCCAGGTTCATCCATCCATCAGAAACATCTATTCATCCATCGTAACAAACTTTCACATTTTTAATATTAGCAGGATTAGTACGATGTTTCAAGGACGTCATACAACGGTAAATTGCAGACGTTTTGTGGCGGTCACCGAAGTTTTAGCAAACCCTAGCTTTAGTAAAATCGTACGTTTCAACCCTCCGCTGCAACAGCAACCACGCAACCCCGCCTGTTGTGTAACAGATAGAAATTTAGGCCATACGATGTAGCGCCTGGGATACGTTATTTATTCCGATTTACGTACAGAACACTAGTCTTTCAGTTACAACACTATTTCACTGTAAATGCCATTTAGAGCTCGAATAAACGTGTTTCGCTAATGGCTTGGTGACAAGCTTGATGGTGAGAATTTAAAGGGTTGAGGCGGTGTAATTTTCTGTCGTTATGTCAGTAAAATATTTGGTCTTACGACACGGGAGTTGGTTTTTGTTTGTTTTCGGGTTGTTTGATTGATTAACTTGGTTAGTGTAGATCACGTGTAGATTGATAAGGTGGCACAGTTCCTCTCATCGAGAGGAGGCCTGTGTCCCAGCAATGGGAACAGTATAGGCTAATTATAACAGGGTGGCAAGAAATCGATGCGCAAACTATTTCTATGGCTTCAGAATATGATTCTAGACAACAGATGGGGCCCGCAAGGGCCGATGCCTGCCAGGGGTGCGGGTTGTTCGAAAGAGATACCGCGGCCCCTAGCACACAGGCAACTGAGGGAACACGGGTGGGTTTTAGTCAATAAAAGTCTGACACGCCCTCCTGCTTCACCCAGAGCGGGAGAAGTCATTTGATGATTTCCCACCCAAAAAAAAAAAAGTGCCATATAAAAGTGCAATGAGTCAAAATGTATGGCAGAGCTTACACGACGCGTCGGAAAATTTCCACGTACTTAGGGGGTTTCAGAATCATGTAGGTACTGAATCCATGGTAACAGGTTTTGCGTCAATATCCTTGGCACTCTGTATAAAACCTCAGTTTTCTTTTAAAGGTGCTCTTCCTCGAGCATTTTTTGAGCAATTATTGCTCGGCAACTCTAATGGATCAATCTGGATCAATTAAGTGGAGCAATCTGGAGCAACAACAATTAAATGCGGCAATTATTTCGGAATATTGCTTCTAATTGATCCATATATTTCACATTTCTCAAAGTCGCCAATATAAGGTGCCAAATATCTAATCGGTTTGGAAAATTTTAGTCAATTTACTTTCTATCTCGATTTTCTTTCTTTCTTTCTTTCTTTTCTTTTGCGAGAGGAACCGGCCGGCGGTGGAGGCGGGGGGGTGTATTGTTTATTTTTTAAATTGCTCCATATTGCATTGTATTGTGTGGCCGTTTCTCTAACAACAGGTTGCTACATGTTGCCATTGCTCTAAATTGCTGGATGTACTCTTGACGTCATAGTTGATCAGAATTGATAGGATGGAGCAATTTTAGTTGCTCGTGTAAGCGCATCTCAATTAGTAGTAAGTGATATTTAGGTAAAGATCATTAACCCTAATTCGCGATTTCTAATAGGAAAATTTTGTGTACTTCTACGGGTTAAGCAACTTCATATAATTATTTGTTTACGTCAGCCAAAGAAAACGCTGGAGCATTAAGAATGAAAGCTACCGCAGACCGGCCCGAGGACGCGACAGCATGACGAAACACTACTAGACTTTCCGTGAAGAATAGCGTCGCGCCCGTCTACGGAAGCCTTTAACTGGTCCACAGGTGCATGTGGGCCACACATTAATATCTGTTAATCAGTATTGTCTCACTCCTGGGCAAAAGCCTCCCCCAAGTCCTTCCAGCGCCCTAATTGCGTAACAAACTATTAATCACAATTTGAAGAATTTTTGAAAGAAAGAAAAAGTATTTATTGGACTCGCACAGGAATATCACAAACTTACTAAGCACAATAAAATATTAAACAGATTAAAAAAAAATTAACGGTAGGTACTGCTAATTTATTGCTATTTATGTTTGAAACATTCATCTGCTCAGCATCGTAATTAATAAAATGAATGTTGTTGAACTATTAAAATTAAAGCCATTCCTATAGTGCGTAACGCAATTAAAATTACATTAAATTACCCCGCCGGATTTCTTATAGCGGATGATAATAAAAACTTTTTCACTTTGTAGTGTTTTTTCGGAAGTCGGTTGTTTTTTTTTGGAAAAAGTTTTTATTTTTCACTTTTTAGTTATAGTACCTACCCCACTAATTCGAAATTTCATCATCCTTGGGGTCAAAGCAATGCATATTAATGCGATAGCAGCAATCGCGGTTTATTTACTGTTATTTTTTGAAGAGTTCCGTAGTCTCTCTTCGAAATGCATCATCCGATCTATATGAAATTGAAATGGGACCACACGGGAAGGACGAGCTTTCAAATAAAAAAAGAATCATTAAAATTGGTTAACGCAGTCGAAAGTTATGAGGTAACAAACATTAAAAAAAAACATACAGTCGAATTGAGAACCTTTTTTTGAAGACGGTGAAAAACTTAAGTTGACAACTTTTTAAAATCTCTTGTGATTAAAATGTTCAAGTATTTTGGATTCTGAACCCAATTTCAATTGCCTAAACCTGCTCTCTCTATGACCAAACAGAAAACGAAAATGGCCAGACTACGGAGACCCCGCAAAGAGGTCACAACCGATACGGATTGCCATGCGACCAGCATATTTGTACAGTCGGATGTTTGTGGAATTGATTTGTGTGCGAGACGACTGAATATAGACGGAATATGGATCAATTTATTAACTGGACCACTGCAGTTCAGTTTCAGATTTATTCCTGAATTACGGTTATTCCTCAAGGTAAGTACAACTGTGATAGAAGACCGGAAGTTTTTAAAAAAAGCTTATTTATTTTAAAAAGTTAATTGATTTTAAAAGTGCAGAACCCCTGTTAGCACGTTCTCGAGGGATGATTTCCGACATCCACTTGGGCCCAGCCGCGAGCACAGCTGGTTAGTAAATATATTTAAAACCCAAAGCAAATAATGATTATCAATTTGATAGACATATGCTACTTGCGATTTGGTCCAAATACGTTGGTACTCCAGTCCACTATCACGAACGCGCTGTGATGAAATTAGTTCGTTGGCTGGTGATGATAAACAAACATAACTAATTATTGTCATACTTTTAGTATATATTCAGTCTCTCTAACTAGACTTATGTGAATTACTAGCCGATGCCCGCGACTGCGTCTGTAATCCAGGATGAAAAGCAGCCAATTTCAAAAAAAGCAAAAAACAAACATTTATTCAAATTAGGCTGAAAATCACTTTTCAAACGTCAAAATTACACAAGACAGTCCCCAAAAATGCAGCCCGGTGCTTGGTTAATGTTTCGCCCCGTATGCAAATGTGTCACAACCTCTGCCTAAACCTTCGGGAATTACAGGAGTGATGTTACGAGAGCAAAATACACGTAAACAAAAGCTACCCATCAATCGTCAAACGTCAAGATCAGACGAGGTAACATGACGTAACTTTCTTATTTTTTCCTTTAGACATGTTATAAATTGATAGGAAAATGCTATAAGGAAATAACAAAACATTTTATGTATATGAAGCACTCAAACTGAAATGTTTTCTACTAGAAGTAAATTGCGCTGATACTATAAACTATGTTAAATTCATTCGGCGACATACAACGCTGGAAGCATGATTTTTTCACAAGAGTTCCTTTTTATCAAAAGATGAGTTAGAAGAAACTTATAAACAGAAGCGGCCTATAATGTTCTCGTTGCTGGGACACAGGCCTTTAGGTGAGAGAGAGTGGGCCATAATCCACCACGTAAGACACAATGTTTTAAAATTGTTGGTTCTAGGATATATGCCAGTTTCCTCACGATGGTTTTGCTTCACCGTTTTGAGAACAGTGTTGATGAAATAATTTACCTAAACAATGTAGGGTAAAACCAAGATAGTTGCCCCAGGGGCATAGTTGCCCCAGGGGCATAGTTGCCCCGATTTTAATTACTCTAGTTTCGCGGATGAATGTCATGCTATTTTGTTAATCTATCGAAAGACTCTCGAACTACCACTAAGTTGACCGTGTCGCATGTCGTTAAGTGATTGCATGGGAAGGCAAAATGCGATCAAAGTTTTTGCGAGATAGATGTCCTGTTTCTCGGCGGGTATCTACCCGAAACGTAATTTATATGGATTAGGCAACTATCCCCTATGTGCTATAGATGTCTCAAAATATAGAGGTATGCAAAAATCGCTAATGGTCAGGGGGTCTAAAAAGGCCACTTTGGCAGAATCATAATATGATCATATTATGAATCATATTTAAAATCGTGAAATTGTCACAAACTGACAATTCATAATATTAACTGCGTTGACAGCACGCAATTCATCTATTTGACAATTTTGTATGGAAATTCGTAAAATGGTCACCAAATTATGAATTGCTCTACTAAAGTAAAATGTCAAATAGCAGAATCATAGGGAAATTCAGGAAATGAATCACTTTTAGAGGAATTGCTTAATGTGGCCTTTTTAGACCCGCTGGAAATATTAAAGATAATGTTTTTTAACTTTTCATAAAGTAGTTAAAAAACCAAAGGTACCGGCCAGTTTTACAAAAAGTACCTTGCTTTTTGTACTAAGACTAAAAGAGTGATTTCGAAAAGTGTGGCAACTATCCGGCTTTTACCCTAAAGCGAAAGTCTGGGTTTGAACATACGACCTACAAGTTGCGGCCGTGACCACTGAGCCACCGCTGACTCCAATAAGTATGAAATATCATTACACAAAAGTTAAGTTGTGAAAAATGTAAGACAGAAAGAGAGGACCCATCTTAAAGTACCATAAGGATCTTCAAAATAATATTTGAAAAAATATCCGTGCGAGTATCGAACTAACGTACAACCCTAGCACAAACTCTGGTCAGCCACTGCGCCTATAAAGCCGTCAAAATTATCATCAATGCGAACACTTTAAATCCACTAAATATACGCATGGTTTGCCTCAATGTATTTTAACCGTATCACAACATATTCGTCTATTAATTTAACGATTTAATTATCACAATACACATGCCATTTGATCGTGTTGTAAGTAGATTAATTAGAACCAATGATTTAATTATTAGCTTTGCAGCGATCATTAATTGACGAATACATGACGAGCTACATGTACAAACATGGTTGTACTATGTAACGTACATGTAATTCCTCAGACGGGCGGGCGTTTTGGGGGGCTGCCATAAGGTGCTCTTACACGAGCAATTTTTTGAGCAATTTTTGCTCGGCAACACTAATGGATCAATCTGGAGCAATTAAGTGGAACAATCTGGAGCAACAACAATAAATTGCGGATGTGTTTCGGCAATATTGCTTCGATTGCTCCATATATTTCATGAGTTGACGAATATCCAATCGGTTTGGAAATTTCTAGTGAATTTTCGTTCTATCTCGTTTGTACGTATAACGACGTCTCGTTTTTGCGAAAGGAACCGGCCGGCGGCGGAGGCGGCGGGGGAGGTGCATTGCCTAGTTTTTTAAGTTGCTCCATATTGCTCCATTTTGTGTGGCCGTATCTCTGGCAATAGGTTGCTACATGTTGCTATTGCCCTAAATTACTGGATGTAGTCGTGACGTCATACTTGACGAGAATTGCCCAAGATGGAGCAATTTTAGTAGCTCGTGTAAGCGCACCTTTATGTAATGTTGACGTTCAAAAGGTGCTGATTCCAATCCTCATCATCTGTCTTTTTCCAACTATGTCGAGGTCGACTTCCAGTCAAACCGCATACACCGAATGCCTGTTTGTCAGCCCAATTTAAAAAATGAATAGATTCTGAACTTAACGACTGTCAAAGGTCCACGAATGACAGCCAGGACCAATAGCTTAGCGTGCTTCCTGAGGCACGGAGGGGTCTTGGTATTTAAAGCTGGTCACCAACTCACAGACCAACCGCGACAAGCGTTGTTTCGGCTGGTTCCTGTTTCGCATAAGGCAAGAGGAAACGCCCAGGTGTTTCCACTGCGAAGATCGCCCGGAGGACACAGCGGAGCATACGGTGGAGGTCTGCCAGGCTTGGGCGGAGCACCACTTCATGCGGAGCACGTCCTCGTGGAGGCGATCGGCAGTGGCGATTTCTCGCGTCCGGCCCTGGTTCAGGCCATGGTACGTAGCTAGGGTGCATGGGTTGCCGTCACCTCCTTCCGCGAAGCAGTGATGCTTGCGAAGAGGGAGGCGACGCACCTGAGGGTGAGGCAGTATATACGCCGTTACGGCCCAAGCCGCCGCAGGAGACGCCCTGGGCGTCGGGTATCCCAGGATGATTCCCGGCCACCGTAGGCACGGGCTTGCGGATGGCGAGTAATGGGTAGCTCGCTGTCCAGTAAGGACCAAGACCGGGTCGACGGCGTGTTGTCTTCACGCGCGCCTCAAAGAGATGTCAGCACCAAAAATATCTATAAATGCGTTGTTGCCAGCCCGCGTGGAATGAACGCTCTTATGGGTCGTAGCATAATGTTAAAGCCTATATATAAACCATTCTCAAGAATTAGGCAATCAAATGAAAAAACAACTTTCCAAATCTAAATTGGAAGTTTCAGAGATTAGCGCGTTCAAACAAACAAACTCTTTAGATTTATCATTAGTATAGATTTGATAGATTACAAGCAGAAACGATGTCTCGAATCCTAACTAAACGGGTTTTCATTACTGCCAAAGTCATGTAGATTATGACTAATTTCAGAAACATTAATCTAGGTTAGCGAAGATAATAATTATAATAAGGCAATTAATTAAACCTTCAGGGTATATACCTTGATCTGGATTATTCTGTTCGCATTATGAAGGAAATTGATAGGCAATTAATTCAGGAATCAATTCTCAGGCAGAATAAGGTAGGTATCCTATTAAATTATAAATGTCGGATGTTGCTTTGTGAATTTGTATGTTTGTAACTCCATCACACTTTAAGGGGAACCTAGTCGCTAGCTCGAACTCACTGGTGGCCCTAGCTAAAAAGCACGCTGTCTCACCAGGCATCGTGTCCGACAGAGGTAGTATCAGTGATGAGCAGTTAGACGCTAGTCTACACGCACAACATTATTGAGTGAGATGCAGGATCATTTATAGTACAACAGGCGCGTAAAAAATTAAGAACAGTCCTTCGAAAGATCGGGTTTTATGAAAAAACCACTGCATAAATCAATGACCAATAAAGTTTATTGAACTTTTCGATATTTGAGCGTTGTCGGTACCGACTCGGTTTTTCAGATTTTACACTCCTTTTATTACTTAAACACGCCCAAAGTTAGGTTAAATTAGCAAGAAAAACGAATCTTTGTTGGCTCCTAACTTTTTAATGGATTTTTATTTTAGTATTCTGTTTCCGTACAGACAATATTAATAATGAGACAAAACCATACCAGGTTTAATTTTTGATGTACATTGTCGAACAGTGGAGTAATACACTCCCGAAGTTTGTATGGAAAAAATGTGAACTAGGTTCACCTTAAGGGCTAATTTGTATTGGAATGAAATTGGACATATAGGTAGACTAGGTCCCATTTTAATTAATATACATCTGTATGAAACGTTATATCTGCGTTCATGTAGAAAATTCCCCAGAATGTATGATGAAAAACGATACTTATAACGTGTGTAGGTACCTGGGTTTCAATGATAAATATGTTTACTTAATTCATTTTCATTCAAACCAATCATTCATATTTAAAGCTAAGAAAATGCGACGATGTCATATTTCACGTTAGGGTATTTAACATTAATAATCGTGACATTGTCGAATAATGAAAAAGGAAAAACATATAAGTGAAAAATAATTGATATGCCCGTTGATTCTTTCATATGGTCTCATTCATACCCTACAGTTATGGGATATTAAAAAAAACACATTGCATAGACATTTTTATTATGTAAAAGACTGTGGTTACTTGTGTATAGAACGTGTTTTAGGGTCATCGGTTTAATCTAAAGTTCAGTTGAGCTCATTAAAATCTTAAACATCTTTTACCAAAAAAACAAATGAAAAATTTGAGACCAACAAAAACAGTTCCTGGGTACAGAAAAATGGGAGTGATATGAAGATTCGAATGACATTAGTGCGACGCACGCTATTTTGAAAAACTTTACGAGTGGTACGCCAGTTCGAAAACACATTGAGACGAAAACCGCTATGTCGAATGACGTTGTCGCGAACACGCTGATTCGAAAAACTGTTTTAATGGTACGCTAGTACGAGCGTCTTGGTATCGAAATCCACTGTTGCGAATATTCTATTCCAATCTGAATTTGTCTGGGGATCGAACTCGCGACCCCGATAAAGCCTAATTGGTTTTGGGAAACAAGAGCAATGAGAAGTATTGTTTTAAGTTAACTTTTTAATTTCCTGAAGTATAGTTATAAAAAAAAAACAACAGAATCACAACAACAATCGAATGTACAAAATAGTAGATTCAACCCAATGTAAACTAGTATTTAATGCTCTGCAAGCTCTTATAAATTCAATAGGTTCTTATATTGCTCATTGTGTTTTTTGAAGTGGATTTGCGAGGTAGATTTGGTCCATTCGGAGTGGATTTCGATACAAAGACTTTCGTACTGGCTACCAATAAAACAGTTTTTCGAATCAGCGTGTTCGCGACAGCGTCATTCGATATAGCAATATTCGACTTCATGTGTTTTCGAACTGGCGTATCACTCGTTAATTTTTTCGAAATAGCGTGCGTCGCAGTAACGTCATTTGAATCTTCATATCACTCCCCAAAACCTTCAAGACATTCTTGTTATGATGTACCGCAGATTACCTGTCAGGTCGATTTAATCCCGTTTGGTATTTGTATAGAAAATGCTGACACATCATAATTATAATCATTTCACACATCGATGTCAAAGATGATTGGACTGACCTTGACTACGATCGTTCACACTAAAGGCCATTCCTGTTCTTATTTTGATCGCAATTTGGGGTACAACGTAGATAACGTTAAACTATCCTTCACGTGTGGCTACACTTAAATGCATGGTCACGAAAATTAATTCTTTATCAAAATCACGCACTACATCAATTTGCCGTGGCGATTTCGTATAATGATTTGAAAATACGGACATAAAAGATAAAATTTTTACTAGTGTGCAAACTGTAACCGTGAATATCATTCTAGACGTAACGATCCTAGCGTAGAAATTTTTTGTCGGTTATAAAAAAAAAACATCTGTTCCATACATTTTGACCGAGTAGGTATTGCACTTTTCTATGAAACTGCTGATTTTTTTTGTATAACCTACGAAAAATTTCTACGCTACGAAGAATGATATGCTGAATTCACGGTTAAAGTTGCACACTGGTTAAAAATTTACCCTGTAAGCACCCCTGTACCATGTACCCTGTACCTGTACTCAATTTGACAATAAATATTCCCTGACTTTACATCCGACACATCACAATGACTATATCCTATAATACCCCCGCCACGTAGGTCTGTGTGTTCGCGATAAACTGAAAAACGATTTAACGGGTTTTCATGCGGTGTTGATAATAGAGTAATTCATGAGGAAGGTTTAAGTGTATAATTTGTTAAGTTTTCGTGTTAATTGGTAACGCAGGCGAAGCCGCTGGCTTAAGCTAGTCTTTGATAACATAATCATCTCTGCTACAACTTTCCAGATTTTCAATGATTTTATGACATGGTTTTTCCGCAGCATGAGCTTTTCCCAATGTACCCTAGTACGCCCAAAAGAAAAAATGGTGGGGCTTATGGTTAAGTAATAACAGGAACACGATCGGTCTCGTTAAGCTACGCTTGCCGCGGCTAGTTCGTGGGTGGGTGACCATCTTTACAAACCAAGACACCTCCGTGCTTCGGAAAGCACGGTAAGCCGTTGGTCCCGGCTGTCTTTCGTGGATTTTGCTACTCGTTACGGGTCGTCAGAAGCCCGGAAGATTGACAACAAATCTTACCTAGGGGTATCATGTTACCCAGTAACTGAGTTGTGTTGGTCAGATACGCAGTCGTTTCAAGTAAAATGCTGGTATTCAGATGCATCCGGTTAGCTGGAGCCCAACATAATTGGGAAACGGCTCGGCAGATGACTATGAATATAAAATGGCACATGACATGACTGTATCAGTATTGACTGAAGACTCGCGAAATCATAACCATTTGTATAGGAATGTCTTAACACTTGACCATGTAATAAAATGACGTCACAAAACACATAATATAGATAGGTATACGTACCAAGAAGCGCATAGACACTCATCAGGGGTCGTAGACCCCATTTTTTTTGTTTTATCGTGTTTAGATTATCGATACCCATCATGTCTGTGGAATTCTGGTAGTTAATTTAATTTGACCTTGGATATCAGATCGCTAGGCGTGCTATGTGCGAGCCCGACTCACGAGTTGTTTGAACACAGACATGCACTATACTTTCTGTAAATAATTTAATCACCACTGCGCTCCAAATGGTGAAGAAAAACATTGGGAGGAAATTGGCATGTCCTAGAACCAAAACGAAACCCGCACGCCCAGTGCGGGTTTCGTTGCAGATTCAGCAGATTATTCTCGTGGCAGATTACAGCCCACTACCTCTCACAGAAAGGAAGCCTGTGTCCCAGACTCCCAGCAGTGGGAATATTATATGCTGATTATGATTATGATGAAGTTGCTTGAAGAGGTTTGGCTGTTATTGAGTTGCTAAGGAGATGGTTGAGTTACTTCTTCTCCCCAGATACAGCGCTTGGGAATTGTTAACGGTGAGCGGTTTGAGGGCTGCCTATTGTAATTTTGGCGTTCAAAAAGTAGTTTTAATAAATCTATCTCGGATGAAAGCTCAGATTTTGGAATTATGGCATCATCTACCGTCAGTAAGTGGTGTCATAAAAACATGACATTGTAAAGTCACATTCACAAAACTACAACGCTGCTAGGTTTTTTGGCGCGAAGCCATAATCAGAACTAAGCCGCCATCTTGTTTCGTCTATGCAATATCTGTGACAGTTTACCAACAACGCCTATTTGTCAACGTCACTCTGGCGCCAAAAGATCCTTGTAGCACTGTACACTGTGGTTCGGAAACCACAATATAAAAACGTTCGTGCTCCGACGTAATTATATTTCATAGACAATAGTTCAAAAAGATATTATTTATATTGGACCCGATTACATTATTGCCTTGACTTTCAAATAATATATACGAGTATCTACCTATCAATCGAAATAATCTCTGGTTATTTCCCTATCTATTTGATTGTCACAGAAATAGAATATATTTATGTAGGTATCTATGTGCTCAACATATTAGCGCAATATAATCTAAGTGCTCAATAATGTCCTCGACAACGTACGATTGACATGGAAGTACTCGATAAATTAATACAATTAGATAAAATCATTTACCCTGCAATGATTTGAGTATTTTGCCGTTATCGAACGTTTGATTTATGATATAAATAGTGTAGGAAAACATTTTACATGATAACGGGTATTTTTTCAATTAAAAAGAGGCCAACACAAAAAATGTATATACTTAGTGACTTGCACGAAAAAATCACAATGGGAACTCGCGATTTATCAATGACCATAGAAAGAGAGAATGCATGCAAACATCTTTCATCTCTAATTCTCTATATATTTCAAAATAAGTATTCAATCGCTATGCTAGTCTATGTTTGACCCTATGACCGGTTCACGTCACTAGTTTACTTTGGTCAGCTGTCACGAGTCATGTTTACATATGTATCAATTGTTATTAATGAATGAATATACCTATTATTACATTATAACAAGCACGTAGACAATCAAAATAATAATGTAAACTAATTTGGACTTACCATTTTTAGGCATAAGTTTACTTATTTCTTCCAACTCATAATTTTCTTTATTCTTGTTCATTCCACTACCATAAGACACTTCTAAATACAAATTAGGGTTGTTCAATGATTTATCATTCTGTTCACTCATGTCTGTCATTATTATTACAACCTTTTTGGTAAAAAGCACGAGTATGTTTATGTTTTAGATATGACTGAGATCGGCTTCACTGACAATTTACAATAGATGTTGCCAACGTTAGTTCATAAATACCCATAAGTGGGGGCGTATTGCCCACGGATATTCACGAATGCTGCATGTGTTTAAAATTACTTTCGCGATAAAACTAATACGATTAATAATACATTTGGAAGATGAACCTTTGACCGTTTGAATGCTTTGAACATCAGTGATTTTCTTAGTTTAGGTAAAATATTTAATAGGTACATTATTATCTAAAATACTTGTCACGAACAGCTCTTGTATTTGAATAAGAAATTCATTTAGTACATTTAAGTCGTCATTCGATATTACAATGAAGACAAAACTCCTATAAGCAGTTTCCCCCAGTTGGTAAGCAGTTCGAATTCTCCCATAATTTGGGGAAGTTTCCACAGATTAGCAACTTTTCATCACAGCAACTATTGAAGCTCGATCGGCGTTCGGGCGACTTCGCTCCTATTCGGTCAATCCCGGCAACAATTACTCACAGAGTACCATCGCCAAACAAGACAGTTAGGTAGGTATACGTCATTGGCGCCAAAAAGATCGAAGTCGATTTTTTTAATTTTTCGTTGTCAAGGCTAAGGTCGAACAGTTAGATGCCCATACAATATACAATATAGACTGCTAATTAAGTAAGCATTTTTTTTCTGTTTAGTCAGTAAATAAAGTTCTTATGTGACTGCTTTTGCATTGCCAAAATAAGAATTGTCGCGGGTTAGGATCCAAAGAATCAATAAAAGAACCCATACCATCTTACACTTGATAATGTTTCCAATTACTTACCTAGTAAAAATGTACTCACTGACAGGCAACCCACAGCCTAAGCACATTATAAATATGAACTCTGGCCTAAGGGAGAAGCTATTTGATGATATCCCAACCTCAAAAAAAAAACCTCTGCGGGGTAGTTGCGTATCATACTAACGGTAGGAATGGATTTCATTTTGACTGTTCGACAACATATGATATAATTAATTTATAATAAAATAAATCTTATATTATATTTTTATTAAGTATAAATATTATATATAAATATAATATTTATAAATAATATAACATTGCGTTGTTTACGTTGTTGAGCTGACAATTTTTTTTTAAAATAATTATGAAGTAATGGATTAGCAATATGCTTCAAAATTAGTCATTTTCTAATAGTATGTTACGCATGTGGCCAAGTAACAACAACCGCACGGTTCGTTTGATCAGGCTAAGCTACGCTTGCCGAGGTTGTTCCGTAGATGGATGACCATCTTTACATACCAAGAAACTTCCGTCCCTCGGAAAGCAAGATAAGCCGTTGGTTCCGACTGTCTTTCGTGGATCACCCAAGAAGCACGAAAGTCTGACATCCACTCACCAAGGAGTATTGTATTACCCAGTAACTGGGTTGTAGAAGCCGGCAGTCGCTTCATGTAAAATACTAGTATTCAGCTGCAGCCGGTTAGACTGGAAGCCGACCCCAACATGACCACTAAGGAATGATTCTGAAAATTTGTCCCCTAAAGGGGAAATAGGGGATGTAAGTTTTGCCGATGGGAATTATTTTAACAATATGTAACAAGTTATGTAAACAATACTTGTATAAATACACGAGTAAATAAAACACAATATTTTGTCATTTTTAATACTTTTCTCTTCCATTCGTTTTCGATAGGTGTATAATATTTTGGGCTCACTACGGTCGGGAAGCTAATGGTTTTTAATATTTTGGGCTCACTGAAGCTAATGTACCGTAAAATACGTGCCAACGAATATTCACACATCCGGTAAAGAGGTAGAATAGAGGTGTAAAGCAATAAAATGTTATCGATTAAAAAGTGTACTCATGAAATATTGGGAATGGTCTGCCACGACGTCTTTTGGCTGTGCCCAGGGGTTTATCTAGGGATGGCGTACCTCTTAACCACTACGAAACATTTTTTCCAAAAAAATATTTAATATGGCATTGACGTGCTAACAAACAATATTGACTTATTGACTACGAGAAAAAAACTAAGTAAATACTTTCACAATCATTGGTAGTCTTTATATGCAAACAGAAATAGACTTGTACTATTACACACCGTGAAATTTAAAGGCTTCTTCAAACAGCCGCGACGCGACAGCGCGACGCGACACTAGTAGAACAATTTCCATTCAGTTTTCATAGAAATTGTTCTACGAGTGTCGCGACGCGACCGTCGCGTCGCGCTAGTCTGCACGAGCCTTAAATGGTTGTTTTCCTGCGGCGGAACAACTTGCCATAAGGAGTACTTTCGAAGCATAGATTAAAAGTTTAAAAAAATACGATTTTTTTGTTTTAAAATAATTTAAAAAAAAATCATCAACTCGATAAAACTCTACTCAATAGTAACACTAGAGGTAACTGGTAGATACTACTCGAATTGCACGCACCACCGCCAAAGGGAACAGCGATGCATAAATGTTCAAAGCAAAATAAACTCTCGCACGTGGTGATTTTTCACAATGGTTAATCTGCCATTTTTTTTTCTAATATTTTATTTGTTTATAAAACTATTGTATGACCAAGACAAAACCATTTCGCTGCAGGAAAACAACCATTAAAATTTCACGGTGTAAAGTAATTAACATCACACCACCTTATTTAAATGAAAGAACAGATGAGTGCAACTTCTGATAACTGGTATTAGGTCCATGTACTTTTAGCAGAATGTAAACTTTACTGGAATCATGTGACAAAGGTACGGCTTCTGAAAGTAAGGACCCAGGCTTAACACGTTGGCGGACAGTAACGACCATAGGCGTCTAGGTAGCTAAAAGTGATACGACAGTACGCCTGTCAACGTCTGAGTTTTTACTTGCATAAAATCAGTACGCCACATGACGATCGATTTTCCCTACTATCGTAAAGAACGGCATGTTGTACTGTCACCACAGGTATAGTTTAGATTTTCGTAGTATTACTACAAAATTTAAAAAAAGTCGTAAAAGAAAGTACCTCCACGTTCTCATTAAAAAAATAACCATTTTAACCATGCGTTGTGACACTACGCCCGTAGGCAATGTATGAAAATAAATAGTATCACAGTAGCCTCAACCAGTGAAATAGTACTAGTCTTGTGCCTGCTCGGTCATTTTTAAGATCGCTCCGTACTAGTTCATTTCGGTCAGTGAACTAGTTCTTTCTATTAGTTCTATTAGCTCTATTCGGTCTTCGCTCTCAGCAGTACTTTTAAAGATCACAGAGCAAAAATTTAACGTATCAGTCAATTCAGTCGCTGTCATTCTAGTTCTCGCTCGGACATACGATACGGCTTTTTGTAAATGTACGGGGAGCTGTTAGAACTAATAGCCGATTACATGTCAACATTCGGAAACGTTTCTTTTAGTACAGTACTAAGAAACGGTTCCTATTCGTTCAAAGTTCGCGAACTACACAAGACTAGATAGTACTGTCCACTAACGTGTTAAGAATATGAACTTATCACGCTAGGATTTCTATGTTTGTTACTGTGACTAAGGCTGCCGTGCCCAAATTATTTTGTTACGTGCCACCAAAGGAACGCGTTCCATTGGTTCACCATCCCTGATCTAGTGGTTATTTTAGCTCACAATTCACTAAGCATTATGGCTGACGTGGCCTGCCAAGCCTACCTTGAACTTTTCCACTTTTTGAGCTGCAATATTGCTTTGTATTTGTAGTGTGGTGTTACGAATTTTGACATGCATCTATGAACAATCAATAAAAACATGTCATCATCATCTAGCATAATCAGCCTACAATGTGCCCACTGCTGGGACACAGGCCTCCTCTCTGAGAGGTAATGGGCCGTAATCCACCACGCGGGCCCATTGCGGGTTGGTAGATGTCACATGTCTTCGAATTTTTGGTTCTAGGACATTCCGATTTCCTCCCGAAGTTTTCCTTTACCGTTTTGAGAGCAGTGGTCATGATACCATTTACACAAAGTAAAGTGCCTGTCTTGGGCACGCCACGACTTGGGCGAAGGTAAGTCCCCTCTTTGAGGAGTGGCTTGAGAGGCGGCATGGCGTCCTCACCTTCCGCCTGACAAAGGTCCTCACCGGACACGACTGTTTCGGGAGGTTCTTGTTTTGCATAAGGCGGGAGGAAACGCCCGGGTGTTTCCATTGCGAAGATCGCCCTGAGGACACGGTGGAGCATACGGTGGAGGTCTGCCCGGCTTGGGCGGGGCACCGCCGTGTCCTCATGGAGGCGCTCGGCGGTGGCGATCTCTCGCGTCCGGCCCTGGTCCATGCCATTGTACGGAGCGAGAGTGCATGGCTAGCAGTCACCTCCTTCTGTGAAGCAGTTATGCTCGCAAAGAGGGAGGCGGCGCACGTGATGGAGATGCAGTACATGCGCCCTCACAGCCGTGGCCTTCGCAGTAGACGCCCTGGGCGTCGGGAATCCCAGGCTGATTCCCGGCCACCGTAGGCACGGGCTTGCGGACGGCAAGTAATGGGTAGCTCGCTGTTCGGTAAGGACCAAGCCCGGGTCGACGGCGCGTTGTGTTCCACGCACGCCTCTAAGAGATGTCAGCAGCAACTGATGGGGCCTGCAAGGGCCGATGCCTGCCAGGGGTGCGGGTTGTTCGAAAGAGATACCACGGCCCCTAGCACACAAGCAACTGACGGAACACGGGTGGGTTTTAGTCAGTAAAAGTCTGACACGCCCTCCCGCTCCACCCAGAGCGGGAGAAGTTATTTGATGATTTCCCACCCAAAAAAAAAAACCAGCGGATTTTGATACAGTTTTCACTATAACTTACAGAATGTTTGCTGAAATATAATAAATGCATAATAAAGTAGAGAAAAGCTGCGAGTTTCTTATATTTGTAAGTCGTAAAAACATATTTTTGGGCGCGTCGTCATTTTCAAAAACATAAATTAAAGTCGCTTTCAAAATCTGCCTGTATAACCGCTTAGATATTCTAAGTTGTATTATTGATTTTGATGACATATAAACTGGAAGGATTATGTGTATAAACGTTTATATAAAACTTAAATTTCATAAAGTTTTCGATGGTTCGTTGGGTCGAAATAACCGCGCGAAGCAGGTAATTACGACCCGATCACCCGACTAGCGATAATACAGGGTTACATTTTTAACCAGTGCGCAAATTGTAATCATGATGTTTTCAGCAAATCATTCTAGACCTAGATTCTAGAGTAGAAATTTTTCGTCGGTTTTACAAAAAAATCTGCTGTTCTATACATTTTGACCGCGTAGGTATTGCACTTTTTTATGAAACAGCAGGTTTGTTTTTGTTCATCCGACGAAAAATTTCATTCTGTATAACAGTTATCGCCATGCTCCCTCATGGGTCTAATGGCCGCAAGCGTTACTGCTAAGCATGAGGTCTTTGTATTCGAGACAAAACTTCATTGTTTTTTTTTTTATTTGGAGTTACTCAGCAGCAAACTGTTAGATAAGATAAGATAAGATAAGATAATAATTTATTTGCCCAAACATGAGTACAAGACATACAACACAAATTGTCAGCATGCAAGAGATGTTAATAATAAAATAAGACAGATCGTCACGTTTGCCTTAATGGCATGCAAATATTAGTACAATCATAAAATTTATAATGTCACTCTTAGTCAAACTATTTAAAAATTTCATAATAATAAAAGAACATTAAAAAATAACAAATTGGTGAAACATAATCATAATCTCTCATTTAGAAACTCATTCAAGTTATAGTAAACTTTATCTGCTAGAAAATTAATAACTTTCTGTTTGAATTGTACATCAGTTAACTGCTTCCAGCTTTTAGGTAGTTTATTATAAATTTTTGGAGCCATGCAAAAGACACTTTTTCGCATAAGTGACGTCCTATATTGATGTAGGCAAACTTGGCTATTGTCACGTCTATTACGAGGAAATCGATCTGCCATGCGAGAAAAGAGTAGAGGGTTGGACCTTAGGAACATTGCATTTTCTAATATATAAAGTGAAGGTAATGTCATGATTTTGTATTTTTTGAAATAAGGTTTGCAACTCTGAGTGGTTTCAAGTTTGAACATCGACCTAATGCAACGCTTCTGAGTTTTAAATATAAATTCACGGTCCGTCGAGTTACCCCAAAATATAACGCCGTATCTCAGAACGGACTCCACCAAGCCGTAGTATGCGGTGAGCAAAGCATCTATACTAACTACTGCTGCCAGTTTATATAGAGCATATGCTGAGGTACTTATTTTCTTACTGATAGTCTCTATATGTGCCTTCCAATTTAATTTATTGTCAATAATAAGTCCTAGAAATTTTATTGTATCAACCTCGTCAATGTTATTATTATTATAGTTTATGTCTGGATTATTAATTAATGTCATGGAGCGCTGACTAAAGTGCATGATTTTAGTCTTATTTAAATTTATTTTTAAATTATTATTATTTAACCATTCTATTATTGCAATTAGTGAGTTATTAATGTCAGTTTTATACGTGTCTCGATTTTTACATGCAATTGTCACTACACTGTCATCGGCAAAAAGGCTCATAGGTTGATTTGTGGACTTAGGCAAGTCATTTATATATAATGTAAACAGGGGAGGCCCCAAAACACTTCCTTGAGGCACACCATACAAAACATCACGTTCCTGCGACCGATATGACTCTTCTCGTTTTGTTGTTATGTTTACCCTACTGACTTCCGTTATTTGCTTTCTGTTTTGAAGATATGACTCAAATAGTTTTAGTATGTTACCCCTAATGCCATATGCTTCGAGTTTTTTAAGTAGAATGCTGTGCTGAACATAGTCAAACGCCTGAGTCATATCACAGAATATACTGCACACCGGTTTATTTTGATCCATATTTGTCATCACTGTGTGTAAAAAGTCGTAAATTGCCATATTAATTGTTTTTTTCTCTCTGAAACCTTTTTGTTCATTGCAAAGGATCTTATTGTGTTCTAAATATGAGTTGAGTTGTTTATGAAAATATTTTTCAAAAATTTTGGATATTATAGGGATGAGCGATATCGGCCTATAATTGACCATCAAATCTTTTTTGTCTTTCTTAAACAATGGTTTTACGATTGATGTCTTCAGTGCGATTGGAAATATGCCAGTACTGATACTCAAATTAATTATGTAACTCAAAGGAGAACATACTACGCCAGCTATGGCTTTGAGTATTTTTGTAGAAATTCCATCGTAGCCTACACTATTTGTATTTTTGAGTGTTAATATAATTTTAAGTACGTCATGTGGTGTACTAGGTGCCATAAACATGGAGTCTCTTTTGTTCAAAATATGTTGCGTTACTGTTGTTCCAGCATTGACAATGGGTTGAATTTTGTCGATAAAATAGTTGTTTAAGAGATCCGCTATGTGTTTTGGCTCTGTGACGAATACATTATTAACTTTAATTTTATCTATGGAGGGTTTTGGTGTATTTAACTTGCTTTTTTTAATTATTTGCCAAGTCGTTTTTGATTTATTTTTAGATGTTGCAATTTTATAATTATTTTGAGCACGCTGTGTCAGATTTATAATTTTTTTATACAACTTAGTGTAATTTTTTAGACGGATTTTATTTGAATCATTGGGTTTTAACCTATAATGCCACAGAAGCTGTCGTTTCTTTTTGCTACAAATTTTAATACCTCGAGATATCCAATTAACTGCTTTATTTAAATTTACTGTTACCCCAATATGAGGGAAGCATAAGTCATAAAGCAAAATAAACCAATCAAAAAAAGCTTTATATGCAATATTGGGGTCGTTAGCATAATAAACCTCTGCAAATGTCAAACTGCTTAAATGAGTTTTAAACTTCTCTAAGTTTTCTTCACTATAATCCCGTCTATTTATACGCCACTTGTTTATTGTGCACTTTTTGCTTATGGGGAATTTAAGAAGTTGCGCTGTGTGGTCTGATAATGCGAATTCTAATACTGTAGTTTTGCATGGCTTGTTAAAATTATGCGCAAAATTATCTATGCAAGTTTGGCTCTTCAATCGTGTAGGTTCATTTAGTGCTAGTTTTAAGTCATAATTTAATAGCAGATTTTCAAATTCAATTGTATTATTGTTTCTTTTTAATATATCAATGTTAAAATCTCCCGCTATCACAATATTTTGAGATTTTTTAGTCAAAGTTTGTACCAGTGTTAATAATTTTTCGAAAAATTGAGACAAATTCTTACTGTTAGGAACCCTATAGATACAAATAAAAACGGTGTTGTGGTTAATAAGCTCTACTGCGCAGCATTCGAATATACCAACAGAAGATATTTTAGCAATTTTTGTCAGTTCTCTCCACTTATGTCCGTTCTTTACGAGTATACATGATCCACCTCTCCTACTCTCCTTTCTACTGAAACATGCTGCCAAACAATAATTATCTATGCATAATTGATCTTCATATCCCTGCATCATAAAATGTTCCGTTATGCATAAAATGTCGATTTCTATGCCTTTTTCTGTTAATTCCTTCAAACAGACAGACAGAGAGTCTGCTTTTGAAATCAATCCTGCTATGTTTTGATGCATTGCATATAAGTAGTTAGTCACGAAAAAATCTGTTGTCATTTGATTGATCTTTAGCGTTCAAGAGAGTAAGAGGGGATGACTCACAGTCTGGTTCCGAGTTAGGGAAGTTGTTCACATTATCTGCATTACTCACATCCACAAATTCGCTAATCATTAGTCTTAGATTTACAAAAACATTTGCTATGCCATAATTATTGACAGATCCACTTTTTTTCCAGAACATTTTATAATCATACGACAAATAGAAATTCGAATCAAACAAATACGCATAATTATAAGTACTCGCATCTAGATACATCAGGCTGTTAAATGTTTCTATTCTTCCGTTAAATAACGTGGAATAGTCGTTCAGTTTAAATGTAGGTGCGCATAGTACAACATTTGTGTGTTGTACCTTTAAAAGCGTTTCCCGTATAGTTATTGTTAGTTCAACGTAATTGGTAGTTCGTCTAAAGTCCTCTTCACCGATGAAAATCAGGCAGTAGTCGTTCATTGTATATTTTTCCAATTTTAGTCCAATGTTATCGATCAGCCTCGTCATGCCACAATTCGGTGTCAAATAATGGCAAATTTGATAATTTGGAAACGTATCTTCAGCAATCGTTATTATCCTGTTATTGTTATTGCTACTTAATATACATAGTTTGTGTTTTTTAGTGAAGTTCCTTTGTTGTTTACTTGGATGAGGGCAAAATTCCTTGTAATTCGTGGAAATATCCTTTTTACTACTCGAGGTTTCCAAATTAGTAGAGATTGGTTGGTGAATGGCTGAGGATTTCGAAACGTTACTAGTAGCGCCATCTGTTCGAGATAGATGAGAATCTTTGCAACTTATATTGACTTCACATGAGTCGGACGACTGACTTTGGTCTTTTGAAATTGTATTGTTTGTTGTGTTTGTTTTGTGCAATGTATTTTTTAACAAGGTATTTTTTAGATCGGTACTCTCATGTGTTACGACATCGTTAGTTGATGAGTTTTCGTTTGGGTTACTTTGGAAGCTATAAGTTAAACGTCGCTTAGGATCTTTACGATTTGGACATGAATTTCTCCTTGTCGATGTTAGGGGACTTCTGCATATCTGCTTGAGAACTTCAATCTCTTGTATAAGTTGAGAAACTTGTTTCTTCAGTTGAATATTTTCTAAGATAATATTATCGAGCTCATGTTGTGTACTATTTAAATTAGATTTAAGGTCGCCTAATTCTGACTTTAACTCCTCGATGACGTTGATTTTATTTGCAGATAAGTCTAAGCTCCTACCCAAACGATCGTCAGAAAACGTAGTATTAAAAGAATCGCTATCATTCAGGCTTTCATAAGATTTTGTCTTTGTTTGACAGCGACGTCTTACAGTAACATTACTAGTGCTATCCATTTTCTGGCGGCACCGTATTTATATTCTTCGTTTCTTAGCGGTGACTTATTTATTTATTCTTCTGATGTATGAAATTAATTTCCAATTTATTTTTTTCTCCAAAATTTTGTAATTTATTATGTTTTTAACAGTTTTTTCCTAAATCAATTGTTAACAACACAAAAAGTCGATGTCGAGCGCCGCCGGGTCAGAACTCGAGACCCCACGATTAACTAGGGCGGTGTCGTGACTATTGAGCCAACTTGGTGATAGCTAACTGTGTTGAATTAGGCGTTCTGTATATTCAGTTGGTCTATTAATAATTTAAAAAGTTCGGTACGACGTTTTTTGAATTTTGATATTTTTTTTTTCCGCAACCGTCACTGTTTTTGTATAAACATTTTTTTAACACTTTGTTTTAGGTAATTGTTCCACTTACATTTGATGATATTTCACTGCACTAAGATGTTTTATCGTTATTGGAAGTCGAAGATTGAATAGTTATTAATGTAAACAAACTGACTTTGCACTGTATTTTGAAAATAGTTATTTAAGCACTTGTACTTGCATATAACGCGAAGATAACACTAGTACTTCGTTATTATGCTATTTTATTTCTACTTTGATATGTTTTTGCGGCTTAGCTTTGTTTTAAATATTTTTAGTAATTAAAAATACGCGGAGCTGATGTTAAGCGTGGCACTGGCGCCATCTCCTGTTGTTGATTTATGCCTAGTTGATGGCAAAAGGCTCGCCCCTATTACACGTAGCTTAAACATAACTGAAGAAATCTCGGTGTACTGTAAATACGTAGATCTCTGCCCAATTGCTCGGGAAAATAAGGCATGATGTTATTTTGTAAACACTATGTTTGGAGAAGGGCCGGGGCTCATACTTAGTCGTAAAACATTATATTCAGAAAACTTCCTCAGTTGACTTTGTTCCAATTTCCAGCTCAGCGCCGCCGCCGCTGTTTTTAATCCATAACTTCGATTGGTCCTGTCTTCATCAGAGTTATGAATAAAACATTAGAATTCATAATCAATTCTACATTTTATGACGGTTTGTTTTTAATGTTTGAGAATTTCATTACATAATTTTGCAAAAGTTATTGTAGCCGAGAAAAAATAACCAATTACAATATCGAAAAGCTCTAAGACATTATAGCGCTTTTGCCAACTTAAAATAACAGTCGTCTCGCCAAAATCGATTTTCGATTTCCCAAAGCGACTCCCCGCAGTGGAGTAGATGTTAATTGAAGTGACATTGAAACTACCTACATGAATAGCAAGGCTTTCAAAGTCTAACATCTTACAGCATAGGAATGTTTGGAATTGCTTTGTATTTGTACGAATATCGATGTTATAACCGACTGTACAACAAAAAGTACAGCCTCTTGTATCTTTGTGTGGTTACAAATCTGAGATAGAATTATAATATGTACCTTATTATATAACCTTACAGGAAACGGAGGAGGAACAAGGTGTAAAGTTCACTCATACTATATCTATATATATCGGAAAGGGTATATACATACCAAGAGCACGGCTTCTTTGGATACGATAGAAGGGTTTGTAATCCTATCTCTATACATTCGGAGGTGATGAGAATTTTTATACATTGTTACCAGAAACTGAACTTTTCAAATTGAAATAAAAACATCACTCGGAAGAGATTTATCGTGATATTGGCAAGTAACGTGGAAATTTATTGACCTACGTAGTGTGGTGACACGTTTGTTATCATTTGAATTTAAGAAACATATGAAACCCAAAATTTGGTACCAATTCTTAGAGTATTTTATTTTGAGCTGAAACTATGTATAGTGATTCTATACCAGCTGTTATCTTTAGTGCTTAAGGATAGCAATAGGGTCTCTGTTACACCCTGTAGAAAAGGCAGGATCCTCCGACCAGACGGGTGTTATGCCTGGTTTTTTTTTTGTATGGCATCTCGTAGTTGATCTTGAGAGGCCGTAACTACTTAACCGGGCTTTCCTGTGGTTGCCTTAAGAAAACTTACAGCCTTCAGCCACCGGCGTTAAACTACTTTCAACTACTACTAAGCGACTGTACGCTGAGGGCACTCCCTGTGGGATACGGGCCTTGGCTCATGACGTCACTGGTAGGGGGACAGCAAGTTGGGACAGGCTGGTTCAGATTATCATTATTATTATTAAATCTCGGGAAATTTAACGCTACAGTCTCAGCTGCGTCGCGGGCTGGCACTTCAACGAGCAAGGGACGGTCGGGGATCTCGGGAGTAGTCGAGACGTTGTATTTACCAGTTGCGCGGTAAACTCTGATTGCGCGATGCCGGATTTTGTGTGACGTCAGGTCTTGCGTAGTTCGCATGTGGCGTTGTAGATGCCGCCACAACCTGCATCAGACTGCTTCACAATCACAATTTTTAAGGATATTGCTAATCTATTGCTTCATGTGTTAGAAAAATGTGTCTGCTCACGAACGTAAATACCGCAATGAATGATGTTGAACTTTTAAAATAAAAGCTGTTTCTGATGTTAGTTATTTACGCATTAAAATTATAAATATACGATTAAATATACAAAACTTTGAATTGGTGTGGGTGTGGGTACTAGAACTAAAAGTGAAAAATCAAACTTTTTCCAAAGAAAAAACCACTGACTTCAAGAAAAACACTACAAACTGAAAAATTACTTTAATTTCGGAACGCGGTGACAAAAAGATAAAATACATGTTCAAAGTCACCGACTTCCGAAATTAAAGTTATTTTTCACTTTGTAGTGTTTTTCCGGAAGTTGGTTGTTTATGTTTTTTGGAAATCGTTTTTATAACTAGAAAGTAACCCATTACAGAAACATTGCACCCATTCTAAAAACACCAGGAGAAAAACGAAACCCTCGACAACCTCAACATGCCGAGCCTTTCCTGACCTATATTGGGGTCGGCTTCCAGTCTAACTAACGTTGCTGATGACTACCAGTATTTTTTTTTTAATCCAGACTTTCGAAGGTCTACGAATGACAGCCGGGACCAACAGTTTTTTTTTTTTGAGGGTGGGAAATCATTAATTGCGTGATATATAAAGGATGTCACCCACGAACCGACCGAGACAAGCATAGCTTATCTTCGATCGACCCGTACGTCTCTTATTATTTAACCCCGAAACCCTTTGAGAGAAACGACCTAAAACCAAGAAACAACAAGAAACAGGCTCCTATTTCGTTATCGGATGCTGAATACATCATAATCTAACGAAAGGAGGCAGGAGTAATTTATCTGTTATAAGATAGTGGAGGCGTTAATCATACGTTAGCTTTTGTACGAAGTTACATTGTTTATTTAGAGTGTATCAGAATCGTGTGATCATAATTAAGGGTACAGACCATAAAATTTAACAGCTTACCTCATGGGACTAACATCGTAATCGCGACAAAACTATCAGATATCCCATAAAAAACTTCAATACCTTCTCGGGCCAAATATATAAATAATGTAGCCGTATCACTTGAGAACGTCTGGGCTGATTTCGTTATCTTAAACGCTTTTTATAAGCTTCACCTGTATGTTTGTACGTTTGTTTGTAACCGACTCCTTCGGATTTGATTTTGACCCACTTCAAACGGTCAGATTTCATTGAAACTTTGCAGACTTATCGAGGACCGATGACAATTTAATAATAAAAAAAAAACTGAATAATCACGCTTTTGTAGTTACCAGAACTAAAAACTAGAAAATAAATAATAGATTAAATAATCTAAAAAACGCGCTTTTTTAGTTGCGTTATTAAAGCGTGTTTTTTAGATTTTTTAATTTATCATTTTTTGTTTTAGAATGTCTGTGACAGTCCAAGTTCAGTTTTATGGAATGAAAGTATCTAAGTATTTTCAAATTCGGAAAAAATCCGGACGTCCTTTTGTCTCTGGGATTTTTGTATGAACTCAAGACTCGAGATTCAGGGTCAGGACAATGTCAGTCGGGTCAGGAAGTTTGTAATAAATATCCTGCTCTTTTCAATTCTACCATAATTGAAACACGTTAGGATGGTCAAAATCACAGGCCTTTAGCCGCTGGAGGGCCTTGGCGGCCTGTAATACAGATTTTTATATAAACTCACTTCAGGTACTATTTATCCACTCTTTGTTCGTGCAATACCTTCTGTCAAACATAATAAGCATTCAGTACATAACTAGTGTAGAGAAAATAAACGAATTACATTATTATTATTAACCACAAGCCCCACATGACACGAAACATCATGAACTTTCCTCATTATTTTTAAAACTTCAATCGGCAAACTATAATTTCAACTCCGTCCTCGTTATAATTTTTTCTCCCTCTCGTATTTCTAAGTTGCCACTTCTTAATTTAAGTCTGAACGTCAGAACTTGGTAAACGCCTTGTAACCACCTCACTTATGTAGCATCAAGTAAAATAGTTCTCCAACTTTGTGCTCGCCAAAGTATTTCGGTAATTTCAGTTGTTTGACTTTCATAAAGACGTGCCCTTTAGAAATGCCAGCGTTTATGAAAGTTTGGACATGTCTGGGCAAGTTTTGTCACTTGTCCAGCGCTTTTGGATGCGAATTCCAATTATTATACATAGCAGATGTTGTTTCATATTGTGGGTAGTTTTTGTTCTATTATTCAGAACTACTCTATTTTCCGTGTGTTGCCTTGCCGGGCGTAAAGAATAGCACCATCCCATTTCTCCCCGTAGGTGTCGTAGAAGGCAACTAAGGGACTTACTAGAGAATGGGCAGCAGCGTTCTCTATTTATTTTACCACCATAGTACGATCGCCAACCCGCCTGCCAAGCGTGGCGATTATGGCAAACCACCTTCTTTTGGAGGAGGCCTATGTCCAGCAGTGGACGTATTATGGCTGAAATGATGATTATGACTCTATTTTAGCAGAATGTGTTTATAATTATTTTATTTCTTTCTTTCTTTATGTGACATTGTCCCGTCAGCAAGATAAGTACATAATATGACCTAAGGCTCTTGTAGTGCATTATGTTTTGCTGGCATCCACGACATGCAACATACCTGGATGTGTATGATAGTAGTGCTGCCTCATCATCACCATTTCAGCCGAAGATATTCTTATCCACAAGTCATAAGCCTCCCCCAAGCGCCACTTAAGCAACCAACCGATCTTCTACTTCATGCATCTAGCGGATTCCCGTAACCTCGGTTCTCATCTCATAGTGCTTACTAGAAGGCATGGAAAAACTGAAATTCGGTCAGCAATAATGATAAAGAATCAGTTATAACTTTCCCAAAGAAACGATTTTTTTGTATATTTAACTAGCGCATGTCCCCAATCACCCCAATATAATATTGAATAGATACCTACCATACCATGCATTGTTCTTTTTTCATTAATTTAACAACGGATCGCGCGCGCGCTATCAACTGTGAGTTGCTTGACCCCGGGGTCAAGCGACTCACATCTGATACCGCGCGTGCGATCCGTAAATGAATGACAAAAGAATAATGCACGGTAAAAGTGGATTTTTTGTTTCTTTGTAGGTAGGTAACTAAATTAAATTACAGCTGATGGTGTATTATTATTCTTGTTAGGTACTCAATATTCTATTGGGGTAGTAAAATTTGGGTCAATAAGGTAGATAAATAAAAAAAAATCGTTTCTTTGGGAAAGTTGTTTGTTATGATGAGTACAATCATGTGTTTCAATATCGGTCACTATTTACCAGATACCCTTTATATGTGGAAACAAACTAGTTTTTCTACAATTTTAGTACCTATCTCTTAAAAGACCCAAAAATCTTTCATTATTTAATATCTTAACATAGATGAAAATCACAGCCTTTAATCAGCCTCAAATAATCATCTTACAATAATTTTAATCGGTAATAATACTTTCCTAAAAATCAATCAGAAATAATGTTGAAACTCTGATACTTATTAAAATTAAAAATATTTTTGGCATAAGAAATTAATCACTCCTTTATTACCACAAAACTCGGGTGTCCATCCTCCACATATTTTGTACTGACACCATTCGTCTTTACTCTGAGAATAGTGTCCTTTACACACAATACAATATTTTTTATCTTGCTATAGACTAATTATAATAGCATAAGCATAATTGATATCAATTGGAAGGAAGAAGGTATAAATGGCTTTCTCAAGAAATTTGGACAAATTTTCCGCGGCAGCTTTAAAAAAAAGAAACGTAAAATTTATTCAAAAAAGGATCGTAAATCATCCTGGATTACAAAAGGAATAAAGGTATCGAGTAAAATGAAGCGATTCATTCTTCAAAACATGAATAAGGTAACTTGCTGTGATAAAATAAGGACATATACAAAAACATATATTAGAATATTTAGAATAGTCTTAAAAAAAGCCAGACGTATATCGGTGAGGAAAGAACTTGAAAAAGCAAATGAGTCTTCAAAAGCTATATGGCAGGTTATAGATAGACATCGAAACACTAAACCAAAACGTGATAGTAATAAGGACATACTTCTTAAAGTAAATAATAAAATCATATCAAATCCCCAGGAGATAGTTGACATTTTCTCGAATATATTTGACAAAGACAAGATAGCTGGTGTAGAAAATACTTTTGAACAAGCCATGCAAAGTTTTCAAGATAGCGTTAATAGAGTAGAGGTCGAAATGTCCTGCGAACAAGTAACTGCTTATGAAATAAAAAAAATGGTCAATGCAATGGGTAACAAGAAATCTTCTGGTCATGATGAAATACCGATTCGGATAATTAAAGATCATATTGACATATTGGCAGAACCTCTTGCGCATCTCATAAATAAGTGCATAAACATGAATATGTTCCCCGAACAACTTAAGATAGCAAGAGTCTTACCAATTTATAAAAAAGGGTGTAAATCTGATCCCAATAACTATAGACCGATTTCTCTTTTACCTATAATTTCGAAATTGTTTGAGAAAATACTTAAAACAAGGCTTCTACGACATTTAAATCGCAATAAAATTCTTAATTACAGACAATTCGGTTATCAGAAAAGTGTGGGAACGAATGACGCAATTAATACGTTAGTAGAGGAAGTAATTAGCAGAGTTAATAAAAAATTAAAAGTCGTAGGGTTATTTCTTGACCTAAGCTCTGCTTTTGACACAGTTGATCATAAGCTACTATTAGCGAAAATGGAACATTATGGAGTGAGGGGACCGGTTTTAAATCTATTTAAATCTTACTTAAAAAATCGAAAGCAGTATGTAGAAATCTAAGTAGAAGAGGAAAATTCAGAAAAATTTTACAAATCGGGACTAAAACTAATTAGACAAGGAGTTCCACAAGGTTCAATATTAGGGCCAATCTTCTTCATCTTGTTTATTAATGATCTAATTAACTATATGCTAAAACAAAGTGATACAGAACTTGTTCTTTTTGCTGATGATACGAATGCTATTGTAGTGGCAGAGGATATAGAAACTCTAAGAAGTAAGGGAAATAAGGCTCTAGCTCTCTTTCATTATTGGTTTACCATCAACAATCTCAATCTAAATACAAATAAAACGAATGCCATGTTATTTAGAACAACGTCGAGAAACAAGGATGCAATTGACATAAATTTGAATGATAATAAAATAATATTAGTAGACAGCGTGAAATTTTTAGGTATTTATATTGACGAAAGCCTAAACTGGAAAAAGGAACTGACAGCCATAGAAAGTTCAATTAGTTCAGCTTGCTATGCCCTTCGAAGCCTTCGAGATGAGATTTCCATAAAACAGATAAAGATAGTATATTACTCGCTTGTGGAGTCAAAGCTTAGATACAGTATCGCTTTATGGGGAGGTAGTTATGCCTACAATGTGAATACTGCTTTTATCATACAAAAAAGGGCCATAAGAACCATGGTGCGAATTCCCCAATGGGTATCGTGTAAGGAGTACTTTAAAGAACTACAGATTTTAACAGTCCCTTGCTTATACATTTTAGTTCTACTTACAGACCTCATTAAAAATCTACATAATTTCGAAACACTTGAAGAAAGAAATAAGCGGGAAGCCACAAGACGGAAGGATTTACAAAATAAGACTCAACCACATTTGAAAGTAGTTAGTCAAGCTGCAAGCTATCAGTCAATTAAATTGTTTAATAAACTACCTTTAGAATTAAAGACCATTTATAATTTGAATCAGTTCAAGAACCGCCTTAAGTCATTTCTGATAGAAAAATGCTACTATACGCTTGATGAGTTTCTAGGTGACGTACATAACTAGACATTTATAATTATTAACCCTTTGTTTATTTATATTTGACATGGAACTTATATTTGACATTTATTTTTATTGTATTAATCTTTCTCTTGACATTTGTATCGGGATGTACCTTAGATTTAATTGTTTTTTTTATTTTTTTTTACTATACTTCAGTGGTCTTGCAAATTATTTAGAATATTGTTGAACTAGGAAGATTGTTTTAAAACCAGATACTTAATCATTATATTAGTTCATTTGTTTTTCTTTTATCTTTAAGTTATATGTCTTCATGTAGTTTTAGTTTTTACTGTAAAATATTTCGACACAATGTAAAAATTGTTAATGAAATAAATAAATAAATAAATTAGTCATTTTCTACACAAAATTTTATTAGATGTGTTTTTACTTTCCTTTTCTTCTATTTTTTTTTTCAGAAGTATCCGTGATTATAACTGATATTATTTTACGATTGCTAAGTTTAGAACATTTTCTGGGTCTTGATTTTAGGAATTCGTAGTTCGCGTAGGGGATTCGGTACTGAGGCTCGCGTAGTATCTTTGTAGTCTACAAGATGTGTTCATCTTGTAGACTACAAAGATACTACGCGAGCCTCGGTATCGATAGTTTAATCTTCGATCTAAAAGCCAGTAGAATATCGAAAGATCCAGCTTTCGTGCCATGAAAAAGCCAGCTCTTTCATAGACTCGACAATTGGCTCTTTGAAAACATTTTGTATTAAAAAACATAACCTTGAACTACAACAAATTTACCTTAACATCATAACAATAATATTTCCGTAAAATAATGTCTAATATAAGCCTATATAACAATACGACATATTAATTTTGTCATCCTATGCTTTACTCATCTTGTCAAAAATACTTAAGTAAACCCAAAAATACTTACATTTTGGCTTCAAAATTTTCAATGCAGTCATAAGACGCCATTTAATTTCCTAAAACTGTCAAATATGTGTGGGTGGCAGTTGTCTAGAGTCGCCATATAAAGAGTACAATTGAGTTATGGTACGATTTTTTAAAGTGTGAGATATGCGCATCGGCTCTTTCAAAACATGGCTCTTTCATACACACTCTCCCCTACGGTTCTAGGACATGCCGGTTTCCTCACGATGATTTCCTTCGCCATTTTGAGAGCAGTGGTGATGAAATTATTTACACAAAGTAAAATGTCTGCTTTTCTTCAAACCTATGACCTACAACTTGTAAGTTGGGGTCTTTACCACTGGGCCACCACTGCTCACCAATTTACCAGTATTTGTGCTAAACCCATACTTCTGTACAATCCATTGTGCGCAAGTTCTACACGGAAAAAATTTCAACAACTCTTTTGAACCCTCGTAAATTCGCTGTTTAGGCAACCATTATGCCTCTCGATAAACAAATACGACAGCCGTATTTGTCAACACCGCTTCAGTTATCTTTTATTGTGAAAATGGTGTCAGGGTGTCAGGCACCGCCTACTGTCATGTTTGGTGGGAGTTCTCCACGTGGTATGAATAATATATCGTTGTTCTGAGCAGGATGGTAGGTACATAAAAATGATAGGATACCTAATACTCGACAGTTCGGTTTTTCCGAACTTTTGTGTCTTGAGTTAGCTTTAGTATTTAGCGTTTATTTCGAAATTTATTACCTAGTGCCCATTCTTATCCATACGAATCTATATCTTCTGGAAGGGATAATTCAAATTATTTCTATTTTTAAGTTATTGTAAGAAAAACTTCTCAATTCAGTTATGTACATTTTTCTTGTTAATGAAATTG
The DNA here is from genome assembly GCA_949091785.1 of Polymixis lichenea. NCBI lineage: Eukaryota > Metazoa > Arthropoda > Insecta > Lepidoptera > Noctuidae > Polymixis > Polymixis lichenea. The sequence goes on along the minus strand of OX420948.1, from coordinate 19,122,288 downwards.
TAAGAAATCGAAAGTCTGTTAATAGCCTATTTGAAATAAATTATTTGACTTTGACTGATGTAGTGATTAAAATTAGTATCACTTCATCTACCTATACGACGATCAAAACTTATTTGTATTCTTCAAGCATGATTTCGTGAGGTTGATGTATGACCATTGAAAGGCTAAGCCGGTGGCAAGATGGTGCTTCCCTACCAAACGCATTCATTCCACCTGCTGAAAATCCCGCACCTGGCTTCACTGGAAGTCTTTAAATAGACTCACCGACTCAGGTAGACCGAAGTAAAGAGAACCTGCTAAGGTGGAGATACACAGATGACTCCACCATGAACTGTAAATGTGGTACTATCGCACAAACAGTGGGGCATTTAATATCTTGTCCAGCTTGTCCTGCTGTCTGCACGCTGCAGGACGCTGGTGAAAATGCCAAGCTCTTAGCCAAATTCTGGGCTGACTGTATTTAGATTGCTATCGACACGCTAATCTTCTCATTGCATATTTTCCTGAAAACTATCAACCGCGGAAAAGTTATCCTTGGACAAACTCTGTCTAAAAATACCCATACATTCTGAAAAAACGACAAACGACAACAAATCATAACTTGGTAATATTATATTTATTTATTTATATATACTTTATTGTACACCACAAAAAATACACAACAAAAAACAAAGTACACTACAAAATATACAATGGGCGGCCTTATCGCTTTCCGCGATCTCTTCCAGGCAACCTTGGCATGGACAGTGATTGGTCTGGACATAAAATACTACAGTTATAGTATTTATTTCATACGATTTTATGTATAACCTTACTCCTTTCTTGTAATAAAAATACCTTGCTCTAGTACAATTTAGAGCATTCTAGATCTAGGCTAAGAAAAGCTTAGGGCAAGCAATAAATAACATTTTTATTTATTTCAGGCCATCCCTAGTCCCTGTAGATTATATTATCAGGCGCACCCATATCATGACGGGTCACGTCTTTATAAAAGTGCCTGACATAAACAGGTCTGCCCTTTATCGATTTCGTCCTTCTGTGTATCTTTATCATAATATATTTATACGGAAAGTTTTTGAAATTTCTCTTCAGTCCAAAACAGTCTGTCCCATGTTGCCCTCTACCAGCGAGCCCTAAGCCTACCTAAGGTCCGTACCCGTCCTCCCCAGTGGGGTTCCCGCATTGTCGTTGCGGGGGGGCTCAGTAACCGTGGTCATCTCCACGGTGAAGCGAAGAGGAACCCCAAGGTGGGGCCGCTCGTCAGGGCTTGTGCCTCCAAGCCGACGACGTAGCTGCCAAAAAGTAGGTTGCGGTGAGGTGCATCGCAGCTGAGGCGGGCCGTGATGTCGAATGGGAGGCATCGCGGCTGAGAGTTACAGGCTGCGGCAGAGGAGGAGTGCCGGTACTTCTGAGTAGCGCTCTTCCCTTCCGTGGCCTGGACGGGGCCGCCACCGTTTGATGGCGTACGCGGTGGGGCCGCAGGGGAAGAGGAGTGTCGGTAGAGCGTTGGCCGCTCTCCCTATCCCCTGCGGCCGAAAAGTGGTAGGCGGCGGGGCCACTGTGCTGACCCGTCGCAGGGGGACGTCAGCAGCAGCTGGTGGGGCCCGCAAGAGCCGATGCCTGCCAGGGGTGCGGGTTGTTCGAAAGAGATACCGCGGCCCCTGGCACACGGGCAGCTGAGAGAACACGGGTGGGTTTTAGTCAGTAAAAGTCTGACACGCCCTCCTGCTCCACCCAGAGCGGGAGAAGTCATTTGATGATTTCCCACCCACAAAAAAAAAAAAAGGTCCGTACCCGTGCCTTTAGCGAGCAATTTTAAGTTTTTGAGCACTGGCTGGAAGCCTTTATATATTGAAGTTACCACAAGCAACTCCACATAAGTAGCCGACCACCTCATAGGTTGAACTGCGAGATGTCATTTAAAAAAACTCAGTAGCAACCCGGGGTTATTCCAGAATAGCCATAAGTTCACCATTATACGGGACCTAAACACAACTGGTGAAATTTGGGTATACTATAGTGGTTTTAGGCATAAGACGACCTTATGTTGTACCATATTCAAACTGTCAAGCTAGAAGCAGAATAGAGAAAAACAGTAGGCGAGGAATTGGGCTGACAAGCCGAAAAACGTTGAATTATGAAATGTAGAACGATTTTGAGGAATAAATCGCTATATTCTCTGCAAATACGTGTTTATTATTGTTCCGTGTGGTGCCGGACGTAAAAGAATAGCATCATCCCATTTTTTCCCGTGGGTGTCGTAGAAGGCGACTAAGGGACTTACTAGAGAATGGGCAGCAGCGTTCTCTATGGATTTTACCACCATACTGCGATCGCCATGCCAAGCGTGGCGATTATGGCAAAACCCCCCCTTTTTGGGGGAGGCCTGTGTCCAGCAGTGAGCGTCTTTTGGCTGAAATGATAACGTGTTTTATTGATCGATCCCGGTACAGAGAGGCTTTGAGACCTCTGCCCAAACCTTCAGGGAAACAACGCATGATGTATGTTTTCATACAGGGTGACACGGGGGCATCGACGCGCCGATTTTTCGCCGACTAGATTAGTGCAATACCTACGCGATCAAAATGTATGGAGCAGCAACTTTTTCTTTTAATAACCGACAAAAAATTTAAGCGCAGTTGGGCTCAGAGATGTGTGTACTGAATCCATGGTACATACCACAGGCTGTGCGTCGATGTCCCTCACACTTTGTAATTGATTTAGCTCTTAACAATTCCCATATAATTTTACAATCACTAAGGTTGAAAGTATGTAACTCTCACAAACACAAATAGACCTTGTCGTTTTATGACGTGTTAGTGACATTCGACCTTAGGTTGATAAAGCAATTACGGTGTATTTATTTTATACTTTTGACGACAGAGAGAATATGAGCTAATTTAAGAATATTAATGAAAAGGACACAATTTCTACATACGAAAGAATTCAGCGTCAAATATAACGCAATAAATTATTCAGAGGGCAACCCTTTTACATGTCAAACGTAAATTAATGTGGTATCAGGCGTTTTGTAAACATGACTCTGAAATGTTTAGATTTGATATTGTTCCTCTTCTTATGTTTAATCAAGGTATGGTTACAAAAAGCGTTGACATTTAACATTTTGTTATTGTTTAAAGGAATAATTAAGTAATCTGTAATAATGTTCCTGCCTTTGTCCAATGTTAAGCTATGCACGCTTTTTTTTCTCTAAATAAGATTGTCAGAAAAAAACAAACAAGAATTAAACTTAACCGTGTATCCTTCGGGAGGTTCCTGTTTCGGATAAGGCGGGCGGAAACGCCCGGGTGTTTCTATTGCGAAGTTCGCCCTGAGGACACGGTGGAGCATATGGTGGAGGTCTGCCCGGCTTGGGCGGAGCACCGACGTGTCCTAGTGGAGGCGATCGGGGGCGGCGAACCATAGTACAGAGCGAGAGTGCATGGGTAGCCGTCACCTCCTTCTGCGAAGAAGTAATGCTCGCGAAGAGGGAGTCGGTGCACGTGAGGGAGAGGCAGTATATGCGACCTCCGGCCTTAGTTAGCGCAGGAGACGCCCCGGGCGTCGGGAATCTCAGGTTGATTCCCGGCCACCGTAGGCGCAGCCTTGCGGACGGCGAGTAATGGGTAGCCCACTGTCCGGTAACGACCAAGCCCGGATCCCGGGAGATGGCCCGCAAGGGCCGATGCCTGCCAGGGGTTCGGGTTGTTCGAAAGAGATACCGCGGCCCCTGGCACACAGGCAACTGAGGGAACACGGGTGGGTTTTAGTCAGTAAAAGTAGGACACGGGCCCCTGCCCAACGGGAGAAGTTATTTAATAATTTCCTACCCAAAAAAAAAACGTGTATCCTTAAAGAATACGCCTTTTCATATGGCTGCTTTTGCATCTGTGATCCTTTTTAAACAGTGAAAAAATAAACAATACTCACAAAAGTCGTTCATCATTTTCCAAGAGAGATGTGGTGGTCCAGTGGTAACGGTCGGTACATGTGAGTGTAAATCATAGGGTCCGAACTTAAACAGGCACGTGTAAATTATTTAATCACCGCTGCTACAAAACTGTGAAAGAAAACATCGTAAGGAATATAATTATGTATATATATTTTATTGCACCTACCACTGTTTGTCTCTGCATCACCCAAAGGTCGACTGGTAGAAAATGCCTATGGCATTAAGTCCGCCTCTGTACATGATTTGTGCTTAAAGTATTAAATAAATAAATAAATAAATAAGGAAACTGGTATGTCATAGAACCAAAAAAATCGAAGACATGTGACATCTACTAATGGATAACGACCCATTCCCTCTTATAGAGAGGGGGCCTGTATCCCAGCAGTGGGAACATTATATACTGATAATTTTCAAACCCCACTGAAGAGCCAGACTTCCCATTCAATAGGACACCAACAATATCTCACTCTAAACGCCTAATACACAACACTAACTAATTCAAGGAGCGATGCATCATTCAGACGTCAGAACATATCAGTCACAGATGTACATATTACGAAAGCTAGCATTGCAAGACGATTTAATTAAATCTGACTGTTGTGTGTATTATTAACAGCCTGTAGTTAATTGTTTTACTACCTACAGGAAAATATTTACCTGATACTCTAAAAAAATATTGATCTTTTTATGATGCACACTTGTTTTATATTATTTTATTAACTTTTCTAGCCTTTCTTACAGTTGCCCACAATAACTATGTAACGACACCTTGACTATAGTTTTAGACTATAACTCTGCCCTGCAAATTGTATCTGCAGTAATCGACACTTACGGGTTTTCACTTTTTTGCAGAACTGGCACCCTTAGGGGGAAACCTATATGGGAAAAATTAAAATATTTGGGTACTTGAAGTATGTTTTTTTGATAACGAGATTCACAGTAATTGCATGCAAATTTTACTTATAGATTTCCGCGTTTTTCTCGAAACCGCTTTTTTGCAAATACTGCATTTACAATTAGCAGGGCAGAACTGTGACGAAGTGAGCGTTGCCATGGCAGCGGCCGGTTGCAACTAAATAAATTAACCGACTTGGTATTACATGGATCTCACAACTTTTTATGGTAGAAGAACTGAGTTGTGAGACTTGGGTTTTTTTTTACAAGTTTTGTTTTTGATGGCATTATACTTTTATAATGTATACTATTTCAGAAGAATTTTTCGAACTTTCGATCTTTTTTCGACCTTTGTCTAGGTCCTTTGACCAAGACAAAGATCGTTTGAAACGAACGACAAAATGACAAATTGACGAAGGATATCTACGGTGCGATGTCAAAAATGGAGAAACGAAATGTGACTTTATATAGAAAAAGCACTGTCTATTCTTCGTAGAAATAGAAAGCGTCATGCTGAGACGCACTGGGCCGCAGGAGACGCCCTGGGCGATAGGAGCTCCCTGTTCGGTAACGACCAATCCCGGGTCGACGCACACTGGTCCCAAATTAAAAAAAAGTGGACATTGATAGTAGACCGCTGATATTTTTTTTATTGTTGATACAATGATAACAGATAAGGCAAAAAAATATTATTGTCCTACTTCAAATACTTTTCTGTAAAAAAAATATTTCTTTTTTTTTTGTATGGGAGCGATTACATTTTACTCAATTTCTCAAAAACTTTAAGCGATGTCGAGATGGCAATCACATATGTTAGAAAACTAATAATTTTGAGTATTTGGCTCGAAGAAACTTATTGCTTATCTCTGCGTACTTTCGAGATAATAGTGACAGAAAATAACATTTTTTTTTAATGTTAATTTTTTGCTTTTTTTTAATCATAGCCTTACTTTAGCACATAATTATAATGTATGCGTAATGTCAAATAAGTAAAAAGAGACTTCTCTGTAAAAGAGGTTATGGGGGCTCACTAATGACTGAAAAGCTATGACCTTTCTGAAGGAGTACTTTCATCAGTTCTAAAAAACAATCAAAATGAAGACATATTAAGCTGCAAACATAAAGTTGAATATGTTCACAAACGATTCTGAAAAAATATTATGGTGAAAGATTAATATTTGGGTCTATATTCTCTTGAGAAATCTCTATTTCCTCGTTTTCCAACGAAAGCAATTCATTGTTCAAGATCAAAGCACTAGCCTCTGGAAACAACTGTTTATGTAAACGAGCAAACTTTGGTTTGATATGGCTGATGTAAGGATCTGAGCTAATTAGAAAGCTGTGGATAATGTCTAAATTAGTCTGAACTCTACCGATTTTTCTTGTATGTGCCATTCTAACATTCCGGAAATCTTTATTCCTCGCTTCGGAAGCTTCTTCGGAAAGCATGCCTATCGGAATAAAGGAGAAATTTTCACAAATATCAGCACCGTGTATCAACAATTTATGGACACTTGAAGGCATGTAATACCATGGATATAAGTTTACATATAGCATTGCTGTTTCTTTACAATATTCCCTAAACAAGTTGGTATTAATAAGTTGACCAGATGAAATTGTTTGTAAAATGACTGCAAATCTCTTGATTAAATCAGGGTGGATACCCGTTATTTCAGCAGATACTTCATAATTTTCAAAAAACCTTCTTGCCGTGTTACCGTCATTGGTTGTACCAAATCCCTGTTTTACTATGTCAATTAACAAACCAGTTCTTTCCCGGAATTCTTCTTGTGTCAAATTCTTTTTAATTTCTTTTAACAATTTATCTTCTTTTCGTGCAGCCCACTTTTTGAAGTCTAAGTTGTACGAAATGTGTAAAATACATTCCATACATCTTATCCACATATGAAGCGAAGACAGACCATATTTATACATATCTTCTCTGATGAGTCTTTTGGATACAAAGTCCAAGTCATTCATTTTGCTAGGTGGGGTATTGCAATTATTACAAACAGCTGCAGAAGAAGTATTGGAAATCACAGTAGAAATTTGCCCATCAATCATAGTCATGTACAAATCATGTTTAATATCAAAATTATCTACAATTGTGGGAACAAGATTACGAATTTCTTCCTCTAAGGATGCACTTTCCTTCTTTATCAATTCATTTGTTTCTTTTGCAAATATAAAGCCAATTGGACGACAATAGTTTGTTGAAGAGGGAGCAGGATTTTGCCACAAGATAGTACCACTCTCTTCTTCCAAACGAAGCGGAACCAAACTAATCATGAAAACTGAAGAATCGTCAATTTTAGTGTCGGAGTGTGACTTTTGTTTATAATTACTTTGAGAAGATGACCCGTCAAAACCCCATTTGCTTATTAGTTTTAGCGATTTTTTGTCGGCAGAGTTGTGCTGAATTGTTTTTAATATCCTATTAGTTGTCAAATCTAGAAGCGATTGAAGTCTTATCTTAGCATCAGATTCAGTTACAGTTATGTCTGACTCTGGAGGATAACAAGTTTTTTTAGCTTCCAGGAGCTTTTGATAGGATGGAAGACCATACATTTTCTCTGAAGCAAGAATAGTTCTTAAATTTCGATATTGCCATTTTGACAAATTTGTTGAGGTGTAAAGCGCTAACGTTTTATCATCTGGTAAACACGGTTTGTCAGTCTTTTTAGCGAATAGTACATCATGTACCATCTCACATTTTTCCTTGTTTTGGCTGAGTTCGTTTAATATAGCTGCTAATTTTGTTTTTTTAGACTCTTTTAATTTGGCACATAAAGCATAAACTAATTCCTCCTCTGTGTGATCTAGAAGTGTTAGAGAACGCCTTTTCTTCTGTTTATCAGATATATCAACAAATGGTTTTTTACTTGTACCATAACTTAATTGATGAGTATCCACTTGCGTTTCGAAATTTGGAATTACTTCCTCGGCAACTTTAAAAATGCTGCTTAAATCGATATTTTGACATTTTGGCCAAACTATTTGGGATTGTAACCAGTCTGAATTTTTGTTAAGAAAGGTCTTTTGAGCTCTACTGGAAGCAGACCATCTTTTTGAGATATTACTTGAAAAATTACGACAAAATAATTTAATATTACTCAAATCTTCGGAAGACAATTCAACACCAATACGTTCAATAAGGGCATTAAATAAAAATTCGACATTTTTAAAACCACCTCCTGATTTAAGAACAACGTATAAGTCTAAGTTGGTGACAAATGCGGACATATTATAATTTTAAGGAAAATTGAAAACAAATTAGAATCAAAGATATCAAAGACAAAGTGACTTTGATTTTAACAAAAAAAATTACGAAAACAAATTCGACGAAAGAAAGACAAACAAAAATTATTTGATTTTAAAATCCAAAGATTCAAAATACAACAATAACAAAACAAACAAACAACAAGCATTTCTTCAAGCGCACAGAAAAAATAAGGACACGTCTTATCGCAACCACATTTAGTTGTACACTGAGTGAGGTGTACGCGCGCGATTCGTGACCGTATTACGTTACGTCATGAGAGGCGGCCATCTTGTTATCCCGGCAAACTCGCGTCGAAGCTCCATTTTGCTGGCCAGCGGACCTATTGCGATATGAGTAAGGCTATGATTAAAAAAAAGCGAACAATTAACATTAAAAAAAATTGTTATTTTCTGTCACTATTATCTCGAAAGTACGCAGAGATAAGCAATAAGTTTTTTCGAGCCAAATACTCAGAATTATTAGTTTTCTAACATATGTGAATGCCATCTCGACATCGCTTAAGGTTTTTGAGAAATTGAGTAAAATGTAATCACTCCCATACAAAAAAAAAAAGAAATATTTTTTATAGAGAAAAGTATTTGAAGTAGGACAATAATATTTTTTTGCCTTATCTGTTATCATTATATCAACAATAAAAAAAATATCAGCGGTCTACTATCAATGTCCACTTTTTTTTTATTTGGGACCAGTGTGCGACGGCGCGTTGTGTTCCACGCGCGCCTCAAAGAGATATCAACACTAACTGGTAGGGTCCGCAAGGGGCGATGCCTGCCAGGGGTGCAGGTTGTTCGAAAGAGATACCGTCGCCCCTGATACACAGGCAACTGAGGGAACACGGGTAGGTTTTAGTCAGTAAAAGCCTGGTCCTGCTCCGTTAGTTCCGAAGTTATTTGATGATTTCCCACCCTCAAAAAAAACCCTTCGGGGAATGCAGGCGTGACGTTTCCTTATTTTTCTTGATATCAGTCAATACTGCTGGGAAAAAGATTTTTTTTTTTCAATTTTTCGCAGCCTTTGGTGGTTATAGTTAATTTTTCATGACGCAGACGAATCATCATCTACATGTCCAAGATTAAATTAGTAAGCTGCTGGGGAATTTGTTTGCACCACTTCTTCTTCCCAGCTCAAGCACTAGGAAGTGGTGAAGGGTGGTCGTTTGGGGGACTGACTTATGTAATTTCGACGTTAGAAAAGTACAGGTTGACTTCTCATTGATACATTTACCACGTTCTACCCTAAAAGCTTGACCCTTAGCATATACGACACGACGCCACTATTCTAGTGTTATGACAGATAAGTTCAACAGAAAACAATGCATGCCTTTACAAGTCCATAACACCCTTTGTTTCATTTTTACATAAAGCGGAAAGGAGGAAACGTGTTGTCGGTTCCATATACGTACGCCTCGACAAAAAATAGGCCAAGGTAGCGCCTACTATATATAATACATGAGGGTGTAGACGTGAAAGATGTCTAGATTACGTCAAGACGATGACCAACAGAGTTCAGTGCAGTGCTGATTAGTACCAGCACTGCTAAAGTCTAGAGAATTCTGTAGCAAATACGAAAAAATTGTAACCACCAATCCATGTGTCAAGGGCAGTATCTTCTTCTTCTTTTGCTTAACCTTTTTCCAACTATGTCAGGGTTGGCTTCCTGTCTAACCGGATGCAGCTGAATACTAGTATTTTAAATGGAGTGACTGCCTATCTCACCTTTCTGACATCCACAATCTAGATAAAAGATTATGACATTCAAAATGTGCCAATTGGGTAATTCATATTTCTGGGGTTGTCGATTTGCCCACAAGTAAACGAAGTGCGTGCGAGTTGCCTAAAGAAAATAATATTTAAGTTTTTTTTACTTATGTTTGTTCTTCCACATAAAACACACGACTGAATTTAATTAGTGACGAGTGTTTATTCATAATTATTAGATTTTTAAACATGTACGGCATTTAGAACAGAATTTTATCGCAAATTTCTGTCATAATACATCCTCACATTGCGCAGTGCTATAGCTCAGAGCCTTTTTAATATCACTCCACCCTGATATTTAACTTTCGACCTTACCATTGTTGTTTTAGAGTACAAAACGTTTGTATTGAAAACATAAACAGAAAGACCGTAACTTTCCTTTGTTAGGGAAATGTACACATTCTTGACCTCCACTGAAGGAATGTAAACTACAATGCTTTAATATTATACAAATACTAGCTTTTGCTTTGATTCTTCTTGTACGTAAATGTTGGAATGTTATTTTCCGGTCATTTGGTTGTCAAAGTAAGCTATAATGGTTGCGTAGGATTTTTATTCCGCTACCATTTTGTTAAAAGAATATTGGTTTTAGTCTTCCCTGAATATCCTAACGTGATATTATTATGAAAGAAGTTGCTAAGGAGATTTTGAACTCTTCGAAGTGGTGATCGGCGGGGTAGTTGCGTAACATACTATCAGTGTGGTTTTTTTTTCTTTTGAGGTTGAGAATCATCAAATCAACTTCTCCCGCTCCGGGTGGAGCAGGAGGGCGTGTCAGACTTTTACTGACTAAAACCCACCCGTGTTCCCTCAGTTGCCTGTGTGCCAGGGGCTGCGGTATCTCTTTCGAACAACCCGCACCTCTGGCAGGCATCGGCCCTTGCGGCCCGCGAGGGCCTTCAGTTGGTGCGACATCTCTTTGAGGCGCGCGTGGAACACAACGCGCCGTCGACCCGGTCTTGGTCCTTACCGGACAGCGAGCTACCCATTACTCGCCGTCCGACTATTATTATGGTGACTTTCATTTTGTCAGTTCAACACCATTCATTGCGTTATTCACGTTGGTTAGCAGATTTTTTTTTCAAACATATGATACAATGGATTAGTAATATCCTGCAAAATCATTCAGATTTTGATTGATAATTCTGATTGTTACGCAGTTAGGTGCAGATTCTGTTCTGAGGGCAAAGAGTAGACAAGTGGCAATCGCTTTTAAAGCGTTTCTTTCGTATTTCTACAGCGACTTTCAACAGGATTGACATAAACTTTTCGGTACATTTTGTAGCGGCATCTACATCGCAACATGCGAACTATGCATCACACTGACGTCACACAAAGTCCTGCATCGCGCAAGCAGTAACCGTCTCGTCGGAGGATACCCCCTTTCCAATAGAGGATGAGTGAACTTTACACCCTATTCCTCAGACCTCTAAACATTATTAACTGATCCTTCATCATTATTGCTGATAGAATGTCAGTTTGTCTAGGCCTTCTAGACACCACTACGAGATGAGAACCGAAATTACAAGAATCCGCTACATGCGCGAAGCACAAGATCGATTGGTTGATATAATGATGCTGGTGTACGATTTTCAAGATTCTGGTTAGATCTGATGCAAATCATCAGATCTATCTGTCTAGATAATTTGGAAGGGCGGAATGATTTGGAGGATCCACCTTTGCAACCAACCGATACGGTATTCTAATGTTGCAGGTGTCTTGAGAGACGGTAACCATTCACTTCCAGGTCAGTTATTCTGACATTGCCGACAAAAGACTTAACTTCATACCCTATTTACCCTCATCCTCCTACACCTACATATTTGACGTTCTCATGAACTCTAACCATGCCATGGTTACCGTAGCCACTTGATAATGAAGGCTTCCAGCTGTTTTTGTTCCCAGCGATAGGATTCTCTTTTCAACGCCACTGCTCTCAATACAGTGAAGGAAAACATCATGAGGAAACCGGTATGTCCTAGATCCAATAGTTCGAATACGTGTGACATCTACCAACCCGCCTTGGGCCCGCGTAGTAGGTAGATTACTCTCTCTCACAGAGAGGTGGCCTGTGTCCCAGCAGGAACATTATTGGCTGATAATGTGGGCTAGAAACATCTACTGAATCCATAATAGAAGGTAGTACGTCGATGTCCCTGCCTGCTAGGTTTTATACCTTACCAATTTTACTCCTGCCAGGGGTGCGGGTTGTTCGAAAGAGATACCGCGGCCCCTGGCACACAGGCAAATGAGGGAACACGGGTGGGTTTTAGTCAGTAAAAGTCTGACACGCCCTCCCGCTCCACCTAGAGCGGTAGAAGTTATTTGATGATTTCCCACCCAAGAAAAAAACCAATTCTACTCGCTAAACTCCGAGCAGAAAGCGGACACCATTAATGTGTAAATGGATACACCATTAATGTCGTTATAATTTGTAGGTGTAGAAGGTATCGTTGACATCACAAGCCACTTTTAAACCCAAAGACCGATAAATTCTGCTCTCGTTCCAAAAAAAAACCCTCAGACTCCGCATTAATATCCAAAAACCAATCCTGTCATAAGCGAGTGACTTTTAAAAACATAATTCATGAGTCGACATCGTGTGCGAAGTTTTCTAAAACATGAAACATACGCGATAAAGATGTCTTCAGACGTTTGAGTTAAATGGCTCGGGGGCGATCAATCACCGCTGGCTTGCCAACTTTGTCAGGCAAAAGGCTCTGTATGTTTAACATGGTAATTTATCGTTTAGGTGTTGTGTACTACTGTGGAATGCGGCGTCGCTTGTTTTTTGTTCATACTTTAGAGGCGAAGGAACGATGAGTCGGTTAGGATATTTCAGTAAACGTGTTTGTTGGTACGCCTTTTGAACGGGTCAGGTAACAAAACTCCAAAATATTTCTGTAGGTATCCATCATCGGCTTAGCTTTTGCCCAACTATGTTGGGGTTGGCTTTAAGTCTAACCGAATGCTAAATACCAGTATTTTATATGAAGCTACTGCCTATCTGCCCTCCACAACCCAATTTCTGCGTAATACGGAACTGTAAGGCTGGTTGTTTAGGTCTTCTGACGACCCGTCAAGACTGTCAAAGATCCGCGAATGACATCTGGGAGCAACGGCTTGACGTGCTTTCCGAGGTACGGTGGAGTCGTGGTATTAACGGATGGTCACCCATCCACGGACCAACCGCGGTAAGCGTTGCTTAACCTGATTGATTGAGCCGTGCGGCTGAAATTACTAAAATGTTTCTGTATATCTTTGTAAAATGGAAGTACAAAAAATCTAAAATCATATCAGATGATTAATGTTGAGCACAGTACATTTAAATACATTGAGAGATGTTGAGTGAACGACTAGTGCCTATTGGAAATAAATGCTTTGACTTTGCAGTTCAGTATGTTCTACTAATAAAGACATAATGGAAAATGATAAATATTTAATCAATTACAGCCTACCTACCCTGAAAGCATTTCCCTCATCATTCCACCTCGGCCTGTCTCAAAATCAAATATATTTCATGTTTTTCTTTCTGCTGGCAGACAGCATTGATGTTTCAGTTTAAGCGGTACCCGTCTACATACAAGCATATAGAAGTAATAAGGAACCGTGACCCTAGCGTGAATTTCTTATAACCATCTTGATCTAACGCATCGACCGCATTCGGCGCTCCGATTGGTCCTTCAACAATCCAGGGCCAATCGAAGCGCCGGTCGCGGTCGATGCGTTCGATCAACACGAGGTACAAGGTGGGTTCGATTTAGACAGGTACTGTTTATGCTGGCTTAAAAAAGTGATTGCTCGTTGCAGCATTTTGCATGACGTCAGTGCGATGCGTAGACCGCATGTGGAGGTGTAGATGCCGCTATAAGCACATGAGTATGCATCTGCCTATGGTATGCCGATGTTTATTAACTATTACATTCAAAAGGCCAAGTTACTCAAAACAGATTATCATTTCAGCAGATAATACTGCAACGCATGAATGTCTGAGCCAAACAATTTTCGCTTCGAAGCATACCAAATTAGCGACGCTATCGTACGAGTTTCGAATCTCTATGACGTGTGAACCATACTTTAGGATTCCAAAACACGCGACTGAATTCGGCCCAACACTGGCGCCGGACCGCATATTTATGCTAGTCAATACCGCGCATGAGCTGGATGGCATCCGTTCCGGGGCAGCGCAAAAAGCTAAGTTACTGTTAAAACTAACTTCCATTTGAGCAGGAAGGGAGGTCTATGTCCAGCAGTGGACGTTCTTCGGCTTAAATGATATGTATGCATGACGAACATTTAAGCAGACAACACTACAACGCACGAATGTAAGCTCTGTGCTTGAAAACGGCCGCTTCGAATCATACCGAATTCCAGCAAGTTCTGAAGCGATGCGAGGTGTGAAACTTACTTTAGGATTCCAATACGCGCAACTGGATCCGGCCCAATATCGCCGGCGCCGGACCGCATGTTTATGCGAGTCAAAACCGCGCATGAGCCGGATGGCGGCGCAATACCACAAATTATTTGCTATTCCCATCGGATGATCGGCGGCGATGCGGTCGCGACACGTTTTACGTTAGAATACTGTTAATAATCATCCGATCACGGTGCAGTATCGATAGGTATTTATGGTCGTACAATAATACAGCTTTAGCTGCGTTAAATCAATCCTGGATAACACCGATTTATTGTGAAGGAATAGGTACGAACGAACGATAACAAACTGAGGGTCAGGAGGGATCTCGCACTCGTCTTGTACATTTTCAAAATTTCAGTACTTTGAAAATGTACAAGACGAGTGTGGAAGGAAGGTAGGTACATAATGCGGACAGCCACGGCTGGTGGCGGAGCCGCGCGCTCGGACCAATCTTATGAGTGAGGCGCCATTGACGCGTGCACTCCGCACTCTCAATCTCATAGTTAGTGACTTGGACCTATTCTGCTTTTCTCTGAAAGAGATCACAAAGAATGCATTGTTTGTAATAGGTATTTTACGAAATTGAAGTACATAAATAATAAAAGCAATAATAATTTAATAATAGTCAACACTATATAACAACATGTATCGTATCGTGCCGGACGTAAAAGAATAGCACCATCCCATTTCTTCCCGTCGGTGTCGTAGAAGGCGACTGAGGGACTTACTAGAGAATGGGCAGCAGCACTGTCTATGCATTTTACCACCATACTGCGATCGCCAACCCGCCTGCCAAGCGTGGCGATTATGGCAAACACCCCCCTTTTTGGAGGAGGCCTATGTCCAGCAGTGGACGTCTTTCGGCTGAAATAATAATGATGATGAATCAACACTATTAAATTATGTACTGCCAGTGTCAATAATATCGGGACGAACAGACTGATCAAAATGATCTTAACAAGTACTGAAAAATAAATATTAACTCAATGACACAAGGAATATTTCAGAATGAAGACCGTACACAACAACTGTCATTCTGACAAGATCTTTATCCAACTGAGATAAAGTTTAATTTTCTTAGTTGTTGAGATCAATTTGAATAGACAGTTCGTCCCGATATTTTTGACGCTGACTGTCCAACCCTGTAATGATAGATGTAAGTTTGAAAATAAATATGACTGTTATACAAGGTGAATTTTTAGTCACCGTTTAAATTTTTCACGGTGATACTACCCGTGAAATTGAACAACAAAAAAGTCGGTCCTCCCTTGCAAAATCAATAGTCAGCTGATCGATTTTGTATGGAAGGTCTAATTTTTTTTTATATCGACCTATATTCCTTGGAGAAAGTTTTTCAATTTGACGGGTGCTATCACCCTGAAAAATTAAAACGGTGACTAAAATTTTACCTTGTATACTATATGAGACTTCTATTATAAATTCTAGGTACCTACTGTTTATTTTATTTTAAGTTATTACTTCTTTGGGTCTAATCTGTAAGAATCTCTAGCTTGTCTCGATTTTCGTACGTCGTTTTCGGGTGACTACTGCAAATCAACGCTGTGCTGTGGGTATAAATAGCACAGTATCATGCTGAGTGGAAGCCCCAACTGTCCCTTGCCCTAAGAAGTGCCAGCCCGCGCCGAAGCTGAGCAAGTAGACTTAAAATCCCCATGATCTAATAATAAAGAAATTATTGATCCAGCCTGTCCCCACTTGCTGCCCCCCCCAACAGTGACTCCCTGAGCCGAGGTTCGTACCCCGCAGGGGGTGCCCTCAGTGCGCAGTCGCTATAGGTTTAAGTGTTAGCTTGTAAGCCCTGGCTGGAGGCTCTTAGCCTAAAAACTATTAGTCCCCACAGGAAAGCCCGGTTAAGTAGTTACGGCCTCTCAAGGCCAACTACGAGATTCCCAAAAAAAAAAAACTGAGTGGAAGCCTTGTTGTTACAGTCACGGCATGCAGCTGCCGACTATTTATGTTCTTTCTTCGTCATTAAATCTGTTTTATTTTAATTTTTTTTTGCACGTGTCCCTGTGATAAACAAATCAACTTTTCTATCTTTTCTTTGATGTGAAATTAACATAATCTGGCTATTGCCATATTTCATTTGTAAGGGAATTAGATTCATCAAAAGATCCACTAAAATGTTGAAACAGTTTAAGATGCCACGTCTATTTTTGTTCCGAAGAAAATCCTCGTGGATTTTCTTCGTCTGTATTTCATGTATTTTCTTTTTTTACTCTTTCTTCGACTGGAGCAAACGGAGGGTTAAGTCGGATACCTAAATTACTATTGTGTTCCTATTGCTACAGCGAGTCAGGAGCATTTCAAAGCACTTTCTGTATTATTTTTGTTTGAAACCAACCTGCTGACCCTTTTTCTAACCATGTTCGGGTGGGCTTCCAGTCTAACTGGATACAGATTGGGGTCAACTTCCAGTTGAATACTAGTATTTTACATGAACCTACTGCCTATCTGACCTCCATAACTCAGTAACTAAGTAATACGATACCCCTTGGTAAGACTGGTTGTCAGACTTTCGGGCTTCTGACGACCCGTAACGACTGTCAAAGATCCACGAATAACAGCCGGGACCAACGGCTTAACGTGCTTTCCGAGGCACGAAAGAGTCTCGGTATGTAAAGATGGTCACCCATTCAATGACAAACCCCGACAACCATAGCTTAACCTGTGGGTTCAACCCGTACGGCTACAATTACCTCGTTGCCCCCTTTTGTTTAAAGCCAACGAGTCCAAAATACTTCTCAATGAATCCATGAAAATATCAGTAATTTTATTTTCTTGTCGTCGGCCCCCAACTGAAGAGCGCCATCAATTTCCTTCCGACAATTTATCAAGTCGCTCTAAATATGTACTAAACCATGTAACTTCCTATTTCTTTTTCAATACAACTGTAGCTTACATTTTCAATACACACAAACCGACCGGGGGACAGAACTACGTAATTTATTGCAGTGCACATCTTGCATGTCTTATGATTTATGATACAAATCGAATTGTACGCCCTCTGTCGGGACAGTTTGCGTACTATTATGTTTGCAAAGTTCTCCTACCTATTTTTTTGTAGATACTTTTATAACTGCCTTGTTGGTCTGGTGGTGGTCGCGGTACTGCTGAGCATAATAAGGTCGTGAGTTCGATTCCCGGGTCGGGTTGGATTGGTTTTTCCATCTGAAATTTCTCAGTAGCAGTCCGGAGTCTGGATTCGTGCCCGGCTGATGGCAATAGGCTCGCCCTCTGTTACATGGGAATCAAACATACATACCTGGTGAAATTTGGGTGAACTATGGGTACAGTTCTACCTTACCGTTTGGAGAATGCATGGGAGATAGTCTGTTTTTTTTTTCTAAAAATAAAAACAAAAGTCATTTATTCTAACTAGGCTGAGACTCAGCACTTTTTGAACGTTATAATTACAATAGACAGTCCCCCAAAACGCCCGCCCTTCACCACTTTCCAGTGCTTTAGCTGGGAAGAAGAAGTGGCGCAACAAACTTCCCAGCAGAACGGGTTCAAAGAATGATGGTATGTGATATTGCAATCATGTCAGATACATTTTTATAACTTACTAGCAGTTGCCAGTGGCTTCGCCCGCGTGGAAGTCGAAAATTATCCCACGGGAACGTACTACCGGGATGAAAAGTATCATTTATATTAATCCATATTATAAACTATATGTTCGCCAAATTTCATCCAAATCCGTTCAGCCGTTTTTGCGTGACTGAGTAACAAACATCCAAATGTCCTCACAAACTTTCACTTTTATCAGAAAAAGCGTTAACGTTATAGATCGATCAAAAAATCACATAGCACCACATGTAGTTGAAAAAAAAACTATCCCATCTCTCAAGTTGCAACAAATTACTTATAAATGCCAATTTTCATCAAAATC
Source organism: Polymixis lichenea (assembly GCA_949091785.1). Lineage (NCBI taxonomy): Eukaryota > Metazoa > Arthropoda > Insecta > Lepidoptera > Noctuidae > Polymixis > Polymixis lichenea. The sequence continues at coordinate 19,104,072 of OX420948.1, read as the reverse complement.
GGTTGACTTGGTGAAGAGTTCACTGGAAACATACATCATGAGTCATGACCAGTGATCGGAATAGGCTGATTATATTAGCCTAAACTTCGGAGAACAGAGACAGAAAGTGGAGACTTTCTTACGACTATATATTTTTTTCCCGGGATTCGGGAAAAATCTTCTGTAAGTTGAAAATAAGCTTTATTTAAGATGTGTACATAACAAAGTACCTTTAGTGGAAGGCTATTTTTAACTAAACTTGAAATTAACAAATCTTAGGAATTTTCACTAAGACTGATCTAACTTAAATCATGTATTAGAATTAGCCTTAAACTGACCGTTGTTGCATCAAATCTTTCAATACATAACATTTTTCAATGTGTGTCAACCTAAGTAAAACAAATTTCTAATTCCATTAAAGGTACTTCGTTATGTACACATCTTAAATAAAACTTATTTTCAACTTACTGAAGATTTTTCCCGAATCCCGGGGGAAAAAAATATAGTTGTAAGGAAGTCTCCACTTTCTGTCTCTGTTCTCCGAAGTTTAGGCAAATATAGTCAGCCTATTCCGATCACTGGTCATGACACTGGATTTTTAAATATTAAGATTAAATAGGAAAATGCCTTTTTCTTAACCTAGGTACTTTCTAATGTAAAACCAACTTTTCTGACCCGGAATTCAACCCGGCAACTTTTATTCCTATATTATCGCCCCCTCCCTCTTTTCTTTTTTTTTTCCTTATTATTTTGTGTATCTATGGGCCTTAGTTGCCTGATATTAAAATGATAATTATTATTAAAGACAAAAGACAAAATGAAACAACAACAGATATTCACGAAAATCATTCTGGCAACATTTACTTAAAACCAAAAAGACATAATCCTTGAAACTTTTAATTACCTCTTAAAAGATATCGAAATCCATGCAGAACCCATTTATGAATAAGAGATTCTCCCAAATGACGTAATTAAACCTTTATTATACACTTCAAGGAGCAGAAACTAATTTTAATGACGCTAAAACATAGTTTCGAACCAAATCCTTTGAGCAGTTACATCAAACAGCAGTTGCATTCAAACTACGATCTAAAAGGTAAACTTTAGGCAGTCATGTCATTAACTGTGTTCATGCAATTTGCCGTGCGCTCGTGCTTGGTCTGTGCCGACCACAGAATATACAGAACACAGAAGGTCCAATGTTCTCGCACGCACGTGTGTAGAAGGGAGCGTAAAAACTATAGGTTATATTCAACCAATCTTGTGAAATCTAAAAACTTTATAAAATAGTTAAGCTGTTTATTACGAGATCATTCGTAATTTTAAAGTAAAATTTGATGCCCAATGAGCTCTTCCCTTTTTTACTTTTTATACTTATGCATAATGTCTAATTATTTAATTTGAATGAATTAGGAAGATATTCTATTAATCGTATGAACATCAACTGACAGTATTGTATCAATCGCTTGAAACAACTTAAAACATTAAAATAGCACGTTATATATTACGGTATCATTAATTTTACTGCATTGGGTCTAAGCTTCATAAATGCGATAGACGGCGGATTCCAACACTGTATTATAATATTATAATCATAAAAATTCACGATTGAATAACGTCACAAATAATTCATAACTACAAATCTCAACGAGAACACTCGCTGACAATTACGCTTGGTACATATCCAGCGAGTGATCGCTCGTCGCTGTCGTCGTCGCTTTTACTTACTAGCTCTATTAGCTTCTCGTTAATCTCCGGCAGTGAGACAGGTGCCATAGACTGAGATAGCCGTGCATACGCGTCTAACTAGCGCATGTTCTCGCTCGTTGTATTGAGCTGACCTTCTGTAGGCACTATTCTGTGGCGCAGCTGGCTGTACTCGGCCCATTTGTAACATGCAAACATTATACATAAGTAGATATTATTTCAGTTAGCTCGCTATGTTCACGCCCTTTCTTGTAAGTGAACATTATTTTAACGAGCTCCTTTTTCATTTACTGAGAATGAATATGGATATGGAATTAAGAATACTGCTTACTGCGTCTTGGATTTTGTTGTGTGTTTCGACTACGTTGGTGTAGCAAAGTTTTTATAGGCCTTTACAAATACATAGATTATTGTAGGTATGTAAATCCCTACTAATATTATAAATGCGAAAGTTACTGTCTGTCTGTCTTTTACGCTTTCACGCCAAACCGCTGAACCGATCGGTTCAGCGGTTTAGCGTGAAAGCGTCATGAAATTTTACAGAGATATAGCCTGGGATATAGCGAAGGCCATAGGTTACTTTTTTACGCGATAACCACCATCCACGTGGGCGGAGCCGCGGGCCGAAGCTAGTTCTAAATACATTATTGGTGCCCTGTCGTGATTAAATACCAAAATCAGTTTTAGATACCTACTGGGCGGCAGGGAGTTAGACTCCCAAACTGTAACCATGAATTCATGACATCATTCTAAACCCCTGAATTCGTACGTTATTCAAAGAAAAAATTATTTATTCCATTCATTTTCACCTTGGAAGAATTGCATTTTTCTCTGAAACAAACAGCAAACAATTTTTTTTTGATAACCGACGAAAAATTTCTACGGTATCTAGAACCATATGCTGAATTCACGGTAACCGCGCCTCGATGTTCCTGCCACCCTCCCTGTGTATTATACGAGATAAAAGGAAGCTTAGGAATTCCCAAACAATAACGCACCTACGTTGCCAAGATCCCCTTTATTGTCTTTGATGTCTCTTACGTCACTCTACACAGCCACACCCACCCACACACACACGCACAAATACTAAAACATTTCGTCGATCCAGAGGAGTAATTGCGTCTGCCAAGGTCACGGATTTTTTTTCGAAAAAGATACCGTGGCCCCAGGCACACAGGCAGCTGAAGGAACACGGGTGGGTTTTAGTCAGTAAAAGTCTGACACAGTGCGTGTCAGACTTTAATACCGCTTTCCCGCTCCGCCCAATGCGGGAGCGGGAAAAGTTATTTGATGATTTCCCACTCTTAAAAAAAGCCTCTTGCGTCACTCTATACACACGCTCACATACAGAAACACATTTCGTCGATCCAAAGAGGTAATTTTGTAATCCACTGTCAGTAAAAATCGCTTTTATTTTGACAGTTGCACAACATTCATGGCGTTGTTTACGTTGCTAAGCAGAAATTTTTTTCGAACATTTGAAGCAATGGATCTGAATAATTTTGAAGGTAATTTCTAAATAACCTACAAAATTATTCAGATTCTGATTAACAGTGTGTTATGCAATTAGGGTTGCAGGCTGTTAAATTTTCTACGCCTAGATAAAAAAAATAACCAGTAATCGACACAGAAGCTCCCACTAGGGACTTAAATACCTAAAATAGAAGAATATACATACAATAAATAAGACATCTCATACATACACAAAATTATATGGTAATTAACGAAAATAAAGCAAATATTTCAGGCAAAACTTTTCGTTATTGAAAATCCTTTCAGTATTTGAAAACAATTTTGTTTTAGGTAATTAATTTGCGAAACCGCAAGTGATACGTTTATAAGTGCTTATATTTCATGAATACTTTGAAATTCAGAACGTTAAAGCGAATTGTAGATGTGTGAGTAAATATTAGTAAACGGGGTTGGATGAAAAATACGGGAGAAGTTTGTGAGCAATTGACAGGCGTCCACCGATTTTTGTGGTTTTTGGTCATTGCACTCACTAGAGTGTACAAGCCGAAATTATTTATTCCCTTGTTATATCTAGTACTAGCTTTTGCCAGCGGCTTCGCCCGCGTAGAGGTCGGTGTATTATACATATAAACCTTCTTCTTCAATCACTCTATCTATTAAAAAAACCCGCATCAAAATCCGTTGCGTAGTTTTAAAAAATTAAGCATACATAGGGATATAAGGACAGAGAAAGCGACTTTGTTTAATACTATGTAGTGATACAAAAACTTATTACTTATAATCACTCCTGGAGACGACTCGGAAGCACACCGCACTGCCTTTAAAATTCCGTCGAAAATTAAAATTACTTACTTTCACTTTTTTTTTCTTTGTTATTTTAACAAGTGATTCGAAAAAAAATAAAAGAATCGTGTCATCAAAATTGTTGCAATACAACAGGAAAAGTACCCAAAAGGCTGGCCACATTGCCACGTTGATGCTGATTCTTTGGCCAAAAAATTTCTTACGTTTTATTTTAAGTATATTATGGTAAAATATTCCTAAATATGTACCTATTCATGCCATAATGATGAAAGTCCGCACAGGCATTAACTTACAAATATACATACTTAATAAAAAGAAGAGTTACCAAAACCCACCCATTAATTACAATAACTTTAAAAAACACTATTACAGCATTTCCCTAGTCACAAAACAAAAGTTTTATCACAAATAACAATTAACATAAACTTTCTCACTTTATTTCACTCGCAATATACGAACCAAAAAATGTTACCACCTAGGAAAATGAACAAGCAAATAAAATTTTATAAAAGCCCGTTGCAGCGGTGCCGCCGCAAAACTTCCGTGCCGTGTGTTTCCATTCCAAATGGGGTCAGGGGTCGCACAGTGTTCGTTATTCATAACATTTTTAGTTTTCACTCGTCAAATTATGAAATGAGGCCTGTCGACCTGTTTGGAGGAAAATACGACATTTTTTATAAATAAAAATAGCATAGACTTGGCTTGGCTTGCTTTTGTGACGGAAAATCATTTTAAAAGCTGTATTTTGATTGTAGTAGTGGCTAAATGATAATAGCCGCTACGCTGCCATGGTCGGTTCGTGGATGGTTGACCGTCCATTTCATATCGAGACCCTGCCGTACCTCGGGAAGGACGTTAAGCCGTTGGTTCCTGCTGTCATTTGTAGCAGTGTACGACTAAACTCCGACAGACACTACGCCGAAAGACTGAATACCGCCAAGATTTTACTTCGACGGGACTCTTCGCCGACAGGGCTCATCAGGTAGGTAATAGGTTAGAATTGCGATCAACCACGCGCGAGCCGAGCGAGCGCTACATCCATGTTAATGGCAGTTACTTGATTATTTAGTAATAGCGCAAGGATGAGCCCTGTCTGCGAAGAGTACTGTCGGCAAAGTATCCTGTCGGCGAAGAGTCCCGTCAAAATAAAGTCTTGTCGGCGTTTAGTCTGTCGGCGTAGTTTCTGTCGGCGTTTAGTCGTACACTCCATTTGTAGCAGCGTTGCCAGACGTACGAGAAATCTCGTACCGTTACGAGATTTACAGTCTATGTACGAGATACGAGAATAATTTCGTACACTTCTGTACGAGATTTTATCAATCTTCACTGGTTGTGCCATGTATCCTAGCCAAAAATATATCAAAAAAGTAAATTATGTTCACCGATCGACTCAGCACACCACTAGATTCCTTACCACATCACTATATGAACTTAAAACTTAGTCCTATCTTAATGTTTTGTCTTTGAGCGGGAAATCCCCGCTAATAGTGGGGGGCAATGTATTTTTACTCATTATTCGTTTAAAATGAATGAGAATCTTTCTCTATAATGTATTAGAGATGTAAGTAAAATTATTAGTATTATGAATAAATTGTTTCATTTGACATCCCCAATCGCAACTCGCAATAGTAAATAGTCTAAATTATGGCTTTTATGTGTTTTTTTTTTTAATCTTTACTTGTACGAGATTTTATACTGAAAGTACAAGATATTTGGCATCCCTGGTACGACAAAAAATGTCCGGCATCTGGCAACCCTGATTTGTAGATATTTGACAGTCATTGCGGGTCATTGTCTAGTGTCGTGTAGGTCGTGTTTGCAGTGATGGAAAGCGATTCATCAATTATTTAAAAATCAATTGAAAGTGAATATTTCTGAATAATCAGAGTGATTTATTTGCCATAAAGAAGTATACATACACACGTGACCGTTGATTTAAGCGTGCAAATAGCTTGGCTCAACATACTGATCAATGACCCCCATTCTAGAAAAGACCTGTATTACAGGGTCATCCATCCATCTATGGATTTTATATTATCATCAATTTAGTTATGTACACTTTTGTAAAAATAAACTAGAATACCTAGTACCTATATTTTATTTTGAGTAAAATAATAACAACTATGTTTTTTGTTTCAGGTAAATACCAGTTCTACAAAGTATTACTGACTGCGTCAAAAAAATTATGGTATTTTTTGTAGAAATATTTAACAACACATTCACATATTGAAATTGGCCAAACGGGCCTTAAAAATTATAAGTTTAACTTGTAAAGATTATTGATCACAAGTTATGAAATTCACATGAGAAAAAATCTTTACATTCTGGTTTACATTATTCTCATTAGTTAAATCAAAAAGTCTACTATTGTTCGGTGTTTTCACCGAACACCTTAGCAATATCGGCGTGGCGCGTTGACCTAATTTTATAACTCATTACTAGTTATTTTATAATAGATTCAGTGCACTTTTGTCTACCGCGTTAGCCGGGTGTATTCATCAACATTTTAACATTAAGAAGACAGTGAGACAATAATTAGTGATCAACATAAACATTTGTTTCTCCTCAAAACGGAACTATATAACGTAAACTACATACTTACTATAACAAAATTAACCTTCTTATTTGATATTACCCCCAACCATACCTTCCAATTTCATTCAACAGATTCCATTTAAAAAAAAACTCATCCTCTGTCCACTCCCTTTCATCCCCAACAAAAGTACCCATTCTATTTGTGAATTCACCCCTTCGAATAAATATAAAACCCCTATTGAATATGTGCATGGTATCAGGTGATACGATTCTAATGGATTCTCCAGGATTTTATTAATTTTCCAACATTACTATTGGAAAACCTATGAGGCAGATTTGAGGAAAATTGGAAAATAAATTACTTTCCTTTGTTCAGTGACTAATGTAACAAAGCTATGTTATATTTTAGGCACGATATTTTTGAATACTACTTTGTTGTTGATACGTTTAGGTGATCTGCGATAGGTACCGATGTCACTTTTTGATGTGACAGAGCGTCAAGTTTTCCACAGCCTCCAATACAAGTTTTTTTACTGTAAAGAGCTCTAAAGCTCAAAAATGTATCCATATAGGCCTCGCCTTTTTTTAACTACATATTATGTTGAATACCAGTATTTTACGTGGAGCGACTGTCCATCTGACTTCCAAAACCCAGTTACTGGGATTACGAGACCACTTGGTAAAACTGGTTGTCAGGCTTTCAGGCTTCTGACGACCTATAACGACTGTCAAAGATCCAAGAATATCAGCCGGGACCAATAACTTAACGTGTTTCACGGCGAATAGCCACGGCAGCCTTAGGAAACCCTAGCTTTACCTCCCAACAAGAACATCAATTTGATGTGATACAAAAAAATAATGTTTAGTTGAGTTATAAAAGGAGAAATATTCTCACTCAATTCTCACATGGGACTACCATCTAATCCTAATAATTCAATAAAACGGTTGTTAAATAAAATTACCCATTGAAAACTTTGTCAATCAACTTCAGAGCCAAAAATCCTGAATATGTCTCAACTGACCCTACTCCCAATAAGGCCTAAAATAGACAACAGAAGCAATCATTCTCTTGTACATACTATGTAGGTTAAATTTCGTCCCTCCGCGTAACATTCTAATATAGGTAACAAATTCATGAGATTCTTTCGAGCCCACGACCCAAACGATTCGACCGAAATATTTAAACTCCAAATTGTTTCCCTTCTAATTTATTGTTTTAAATATGTAGGTATTTGTTTACGAAAACTTTCTATTATGAGGTAAACTTATTGTGGAACTATTAATTTATTAGTTGAGGTGCTAGAAATTCTGAAGAACTTTCTCAAAGTGTTTCATATGCAGGATGGCAGGGAGATTGACGCACCAAGTGAAACCAGCACATAATTCTACGTCTATTACGCGGTCAAAATTTATGGCAGAGCTAATTTTTTTTTTTAATAACTGACGAAAAATTCAAATTTCAATTTCGAACGTTGCCAACGTTCAAAATCATGCTGAATCTATGGTAATAGATTGTATGTCGATTTCCTTCCCACCCTGTATTTCTGTATACCTGCCAATATAAATAAGTATTAGTCGTGAGAAGCAAAACACCAGCTCAGATCGAGTCTAACTAGCGCACTAAGTGTGCCGTTACTTTTTTATTATCTCTGGATGTATGGACCCACGAGTATCACAGTTCTTAAGTTCTTTTTCTACCATAATATTAAGTTAAAGACAGTTCCTATCAGTGTATCGCTCGGTTCCCTCATAATGAAGGTTGGTACCATCTCTAAGCGAATCAAAGTCAAGTGAATTACCGTGACTTTCTAGCCGACTGGTTGATTTCCCCTGATTCCCAAATCTACCTGAATCCTAAAATAGTTGCCCCTCTAATTTATTGTGTCAGCCATTTTATAAGTTCAAACGAACGTGATTTAAATCTCTATCGGTCGAACCTAGAATCAGCCGTTTCGAAATTCAAATTGTTCAAACTTTTCGGCTTTCGAAACGGTAATTGAGTTTTAACCGTGATTTGGTTTAAAAATGGAAATCCGGTAGGGTGATTAGAATTTCTAATGATTTTGAGGTATGGATTAGGATTAATTGGAAATTGAAGGTAGGTGGTACCTTACATGTTTGAGGTGGTTGATTAATATTATACACGCCTATGTACACTAATATTATATATCGGCAATGTATCATATTTCCAAGTTAATTACCGATGATTTATTAATCGGTTTTTTATTCATGGGAAACATAAGTTATGCCACAATGATAGAATAGAATAGAATAAATATTTTTTCTGATTAAATGTTATTGTATCATGGTACGTAGTATTGTTTTTTTTTTAATGGGAATTGGTTATGGTATTTTTGGTGGTTAGTGGTGGGTGGTATGGTAAATGGTGGTGTTTTTTTTTAAATTTTATGACAGAAAATATACTTATAACAAAAAATTTAAACATACAAAACAAAACATAAAATGGGCGGCCTCATCCCTTTCCGCTATCTCTGCCAGGCAACTTTGACTATATTAAACAGCTTCACATAAATACTACCGTTGCCGTTGCAACATAGTTTTATGTTGTACGGCAGCAAGACATGTTGCTAGAAACAATATTTGACAGTAAAGTTGTCGCTCAACTTATAATAAACATGACGAATGCGTCATGGTTACCGATTTATTGGTGACTAAGTCATTACTTAGTCACCAATAAATCAGTAGAATAAGATATAAAGGCTCCTAGTGTTGAACTATGGCAAAATAAATCACAATTCCCATACCTTTTATACTCAAATCACCAAGAAACGTCCAACAATATTACACACCAACCCCATTCGAAGCATGATTTCATTACTTTCAGCGCAATCCCGTACTCGCGCATTTACAAAAGGTACATACCTCTATTTATAGCTTCCAAGAATACTCAGGCAAGTAATAAACGAGGAAAAGTTAAATAAAAATAAGAGAAAAAAAACCTCAGGCTAGGGGAACATATAAATATAGGATCAAAGGAAAGAAAAACTGTCCATCTGAAAGTTTTGTGAACGGGGGCACGGGACTTATAAAGAATTCGAATTCGGGTGTTCGCTCCAACAAATTTTATTAAGTTTGGTACAGTAGGTAAAAAAGACGAAAACTGTAAGGCGTTGGCTTGCAATACCAAGAATTTGTATGATGCTTTGTTTGTTTATTTTGGTAGAAGTATTATGTCTGGTTATCATGCTTAAATTTTATGTTGGTTAAGGAAAATGGATAATAATGGCGGAAATCTGTTTTAGCTTCAGTATGATCCATAACTTGAACATGGCGGTTACACAGTTTTTTTAAGTAGAATAGAATAAAATAGAAATAGTGTACACCTATGAATCTAGACATTTTAAATAGGATGATACAATAAGCGGTCTTTTCGCAGAAAGTGATCTTTTGAAGACAAGCAGGGAGAAGAAGAGACAATACTGCAGGTATTCATTTACATTTTAAATAATACTTACATAAAATAATACCAATAGCTATGCAAAATTTGTGATAAATGATAAATGATAAATGATTTTATTTCTGTAAGTAGGTTTGTACAAACACTTTTACACGTCAATCATATTTTTTTAAACTAGATGAAGTCGGCGTTTCCTATCTGACTACTCTGAGAAGAAAGGCCGAAACAAACTCAAAGGTCACAGTCTCTTTTAAAGTCCAGACATAATCTTGGTCAGATCATGTGAAGACCATGTGGATCGGTGTCTGAAATGGTCTTTTGAGGAAAGAACCACACAGATTGAGTGGACCTGTCCATTCAGTGCACGCATTTATCAGTAATCATGCAGCTCAACTCAGAACTTGAGGAGCTCAACGATTTGATGAACAATACCAAAGATAGGACATTTGGGTAGGCCGCAGTGCTTTCCATATTTCCAAATTATCGAATAGATTTCTATAGATCATTTTCTGCCTAGAATTTTCCCAAATATGTTGGTCTCGGCTTCTTGTGTAACTGGATGCAGTTGAATACCAGTATTTTGCACTAAGCGACTACCTATCTGACCTCCGCAACTATAATTAAATAGATAAATGTAAGAAATATGTACCTACAGTACGTATTTCTTTGTTTTCAAGATGACTTATGACCGGCATATAACCAAAATTGGTGAAACCATTACCTACAATAAACCAAATAACCGTCACTCACAAACTACAGGAGGAACTTCAGCTAACTCCTGAAACACTTAAAGATATATCGAGACCCAAACATCCGCCAAAACTAAAATCCGATCAGTATCTCTGCTCACCCCGATCTGGCGCATTAAGGGCGAGTTTTATCAGTAATCTCACTAATGTAATTAACGATACAACTCAATGTATGGACGCCCTTCGATTAATTGATGAGAGAACGTGCTGTAGCGTGCAGATTTTCCCCTAAGTAAGAAAGAGGGGGAGATATTAGTGGATAGTGACGTCCTTGTCTCGCAACAGAATGAGAGGAAGCTTGTCATGTTGAGGATGTCAATGAATATTCCTTTTTTCTTTTTGTGAGATACATGAAAACGAAGGAATTCGCAGGAAATATCTTTTATGATTCCGTCGATTGTAACATGTTGTATATTTACTCAGTCATAGTTTTAAATAAACGAATCAAAAACAATAGACCTAGGCAGAATAGGCCTCCCCGAAAAGGGGGTTTTGCCATAATCACCACGCTTGGCGAGCGGGTTGGCGATCGCAGTATGGTGGTAAAATGTATAGAGAACGCTGTTGCTCATTCTCTAGTAAGTCCCTTAGTTCTACGACACCCACGGGCAGAAATGGGATGGTGTTATTCTTTTACGTCCGACACCACACGGATAAAAAACAAAACTGCCATACTGACATACAATACTCTTTTCGGCTGTTTTCATCGTTTTAAAAGTTTAGGGCGATTAAATGTTCTTTATCGAAGAGTGTATAGAATTAAGCATCTTCAATCTGCTTCGCCTTTTTCCAAGCATGTTGGGGTCGGCTACCAGTCTAACCGGCAAATGCAGCTGAATCCCAGTGTTTTACGTGGAGCGGCTGTCCTGCCTATCTAACGTCCCCAGCCCATTTATTGTGTATTACGATACTACTACTCCTTAGTATGACTGGTCGTCAGTAGCCCGAAACGATTGACTAAAGATTTTTGAACAATACTAGTCATTAATTGTATTAAAGTTTAAAAAATAATAGTTTAAAAAAAACTAAAAAAAACACGCTTTAAAAACCAAATTAAAAAGTAGAAAATAATTTAATTCTATTAAAAAGCGTGGGGTGCTTTTTGAGGTATTTTTATAATCAATTAATATCAAGCACTCCACGCTTTTTAATAGAATTAAATTATTTTCTACTTTTTAGTTTGGTTTTTAAAGCGTGTTTTTTTAGTTTTTTTAAACTGTTATTTATTTTCTATTTTTTAATTTTGCTAACTACAAAAGCGTGTTTTTTTCTTTTTTTTTAATTATTGAATTGTCCTCGATATGTCTACAAAGTTTAAATGAAATCTGACCGTATAAAGTGGGTCAAAATAGCGTCCAAAGGAGTCGGTTACATACAAACAAGTATACAAACACACAAGTGAAGCTAATACTTTTGTAAAAAAACGCTTATAAAACTGGTATTGAGCTGCCTCTGGTGGGACTAGACATAGTTGAGGAACGGCAATGAAGAAGAAGAATTGCATAAAATTTATTAAAGATTGATAAGCATTTTACGCGAGAATCTTTCCCCTATAAAACGTTTATCAAATTAAACATCCTAAGAAGTATAAATTACCAAAGCAAACATAACAAAATTAAGCCTGATCTAACGAATTTAATACAAATTATATGCTCCCAAAATGCCTTCAGTTTCCGAAAACAAACTTCAAAGTGGCCTCATAATTATAAGTGAGCGAACTCAAACACGGATAGATGATTTCTGTCAGAAAAGTTCAACAAAAAATATTATTCCAACTTCGCCTATCAATGGGAGAATTTGAAGATGAACTTTTCCAAATTTTCAGAGATGGTCCCATCTTAATTCGTACATTCCGAAGTTCCAAAGACCATTTTGTTAAGGAAATCTTGTCTTGTTGATTTGGACGAAGTTAAATAGAAAGTTGGTGCGGCTAACTCGATACTCGTGTCTATTTGATAGCTGGAACTTGACCGATGTTATTTTCATTTAATGGTGAAACTCGTGTGGCCTGTTGTGGGGTTTGTTTTGTACTTATGTGTTTGGAAACTCAGTCACTGTGCATATTGACTAGGAATTATGTTTATAAAAAAATTAAACCCCGAAAAAACTGAAAAGCAAAAAAAAAGAAACTCTTTTTTATGTAACCTTAATAACTAAGTTCTTAAACTAATGTAAGTACCTAAGTAATTTTGAGTCGGCTCCGTTTTTATTTTTTAATTTAAACAGATTTTAAATCTGAGTTGTGTATTACAAAAAAGTATTATAAAATCAAGCATGTCGCATAATGTAGCATAATTTTTTGTAGCTTTAATCTATTTATAGTAATAAATGCAACATGCTTAATTTTTTATTACTTTTTTTGTAACACAACTCAGCATTAAAATCTGTGAGTGAACAATAAATCACCCCTATTTTCCCACCTTTAGAGTAGGTTTTTTTTTCAAATTTATACGATACAAATTTCGAAGTATACCCTATCCAATAAGAATGATCAAAATCGAACTACTCTGTAAAAAGTTATTCGTGGTCATACATTAAAAAAAATATACGCTTTGACTTGAAAGAACCTCCTCTGTTTTTTCGTCAGTTAAAAACGTCAGCATCATTGTGGCCATTATTAATTAAAAAATCTCCAACTATACGTGTCTTCCGTACAATTGGATTTGCTTCATTTCTACGGTTACTGAATCATAATTTACGTATAATGTCCTCTGGGACATAGGCCTCCTCTCTGAGAGAGGAAGTGGGCAGGAACCCACCACGCTGTGCCAATTCGGGTTGACGGATGTCACATGTCTTCGAATTTAGAGATTTAGGACATGCTGGTTTCCTCATGATGTTTTCCGTCACCGTTTTGAGAGCAGTGGTGATGAAGTAATTTAAACAAACTAAAGTGCATTCTTGGGTTCAACCCACGACCAACAAAATGTAAGTCGCGGCCTTTACCACTAGGCCACCATTGCTCTTAACTGAGTAAGTTAAATTATCTGCTATCAATCAGGGACTGCCAAGGCTTCTTCTGTATAGATCAGAGCAATCCTTAACAATAACGGGATTCTACAATTTTATGACAAAAGCACCATCCGGGAAGCATAGCATAACCATACACCAATGCATAATCTGACCGTATAGCTGTCACAGCGGTAAAAAATATATAGCTTGATAAACCTTCGCAGTTGTTGTGTACCTTCAAGTCCCATTTTTAATGTTCAGCTCGCAGCTCACGCCTCGGGACTCACTTTCAGCCTGCAATCTCCCACACATATAGCTATGACCACATTCTAGCCTATGCTCCACATTGAGCCTACAACTCCAACCATTTCAAATAATAGTTACATGTACAGAGAAAAGATTGTCTAAATTTATACTTACTCAAGTAGATGAAACTAGTTTAGTGCGCACATGAGCCAAATTCATACATTCCACATTTGAGAAGTTTACACATAAAAACTCTGAGCAGCCATGAATATGTAGCACCGGTGCGCCAACGAGAGTTGCATTAAAATCTCAGTACAAAACGTTAGTATCCCAAACTACAACTCTGCTTATTTTTATGATATCGTATATTTTATGCCGTGCGTCGACTCCTAACTGTATGCAAGAACATGTAGAACAGTCAGAGAAAAAAGTCGATTATCACTTCAGTTTTAACCGACTTCAAAAAAAGGAGGAGGTTATCAATTCGACTGTATTTCTTTTATGTTTGTTACCTCATAACTTTCGAATGAATGACCCGATTTTGATGATTCTTTTTTTTAATTTGAAAGCTAGTGCTTCCCGTGTGGTCCTATTTCAAATAGATCTGATGATGCGTTTCGGAAACAGACAAAGGAACTCTTCAAAAAATAATAGCAAATAAACCGCGTTTGCTGCTATCGCATAAATGTGCATTGTTTTAACCCCAAGCATGATGAAATATTGAATTAGTGGGGTAGGTAGGTACTATAACTAAAAAGTGAAAAATAAAAACGTTTTTCAATAAAAAACAACCGATAACTTTAATTTCGGAAGGCGGTGACAAAAAATTTAAATACATATCCAGTCACCGACTTCCGAAATTAAAGTTATTTTTCACTTTGTAGTGTTTTTTCGGAAGTCGGTTGTTTTTTTATAATGTAAACAAATAAGCACGTGACTGAATAAAATCAGAACAGAAATAAAATATATCTTCTCTTACTGCTGCTACTCTAAGAAATACTAAAATAAAATGTAACTATCGAGTAATTTTGAGTCTGTTTAGAATTTAGACGATGATAATAATTGAATTTGCAGAATTGTAACGAATCGATATGGCAGATTGATGATTTTCTAAACTAAGGAAAAAACGATGGATGGACTGTGTGAAAGACGATATGGCTAGAAAGAAGATGACCACTGAGATGGTGACTAATAGAGGAATGGAGTATGGAAGAAGAAGGCATGCTACGCCGATCCGAAATAAATTAGGATGCAAGAGAATGACGATGACATTTTCAAAATTGTTCTCAATAATGCACTTTTTCGAAGTGGCATTTTAAATCTTTCTGCCAGGTTCTTAGAGTATACCGCAAATATAATGACAAAAAGTATGGGCTGGTCCCATCGTTACATAACCAAATGGAAAAATATTCAGATTTTAACGGCAAAAAAACATTACCGTTCTGATTTAAATTTTGCCCTGAATGTTCAATTGAATATTTTTTCATTGAATTCGTATTAATTCCATTAGCGTGAACTCTAACTGGATATTCAGGGATTCAATGAACTATTCAGCATCAATTTGCTATTCAAAGGGGCGTTCGATTTTTATAACAAAAAAAAATGGTTTATTTTGCACAAGTGCTTTCTGTCTCAGTAATGTTTTTTTATCATTTAATAAAGTATGACATTTGAATCTTAGGTTTTGATAATACAAATCGCAGAAATTGATTTACTAATTCTTAATAACAAGCCGTGTAACATAATAAGGAATTACCCATCGACAAAGATGGCGAATTTCTAAACAAGTTGTCATCCTAGATTTTTGCTAACTATACACCGTGAAATTTTAATGGATGTTTTCCCGCAGCGAAATGTTTTGTCTTGTAATACAATCGTTTCATAAACAAATAAAATACTAGAAACAAAAAAATGGCAGATTAACCATTGTGAAAAATCACCACGTGCGAGAGTTTATTTTGCTTTGAACATTTATGCATCGCTGTTACCTTTGTCGGCGCGTGCGATTCAAGTAGTACCTACAAGTTACCTCTAGTGTTACTATTGAGTAGTGTTTTATCGAGTTGATGAATATGTTTTTTCATTATTTTAAAACAAAAAAGTCTTTATTTTTTACTTTTACTCTATGCTTCGAAAGTACTCCTTATGGCAAGTTGTTCTGCTGCGGGAAAACAACCATTAAAATTTCACGGGGTATAATTAGCGTTCATTAAAATAAGCGTAATGGCATTCCTAAAGCAACAACTAACTAACAGAACCATAATACTCGTAGTGCAGATAACATGGCGCATATTAAAATATTATCCTTCCTACTAATAATATTATAAATGTGAAAGTTTGTATGTTTGGCTGAACGGATTTTGATGAAAGCACACAGATAAATTGGATTAACCCATAACATATTTTTTGTTCGTGGAACATAAAACCTAGAAAACGTAGAACATTCTCTTGGGATAATTTTCAACTTCCACGCAGGCGAAACTGCTGGCAAAGTTATTTAAAGTAATATACAAATTCCCAGTAGACTATCATGCCTCACAGAACATACAAAATCCCAGTAAGTAAAATGTAAAAAACAAGTTCAGGCTCGCTGGAAGTTGCCAAAATTATCGATGGGGTGCAAAACAACTCACTAAAATTGTAAAACTAATCAGTCTGATGGTGAGCTTCCAATCACATTCAGAAGCGCTTGCCGCAGGAGTCGCCCTGGGCGTTGGGAATACCAGGGCTGATTCCCGGCCACCGTAGGTGCGGGCTTGCGGATGGCGAGTAATGGGTAGCTCGCTGTCCGGTAAGGACCAAGCCCGGGTCGACGGCGCGTTGTGTTCCACGCGCGCCTCAAAGAGATGTCAGCACCAACTGGCGGGGTCCGCAAGGGCCGATGCCTGCCAGGTGTGCGGGTTGTTCGAAAGAGATACCGCGCCCCTGGCACACAGGCAACTGACGGAACACGGGTGTGTTTTACTCAGTAATAGTCTGACACGCCGTCCCGGTCCACCCAGAGCGGGAGAAGTAATTTGATGATTTTCCACCCTCAAAAAAAGCGCTTGTTCTCCCATTAGTTATTTAAAAAATTCCGACCTCATAAATACCGTTGACGTCAACATAACTGCACACTACAATCATCGCTGATCGCTGTCGTACATCATAGTTATCATAGTTGCGTGCATTACAATATTAAGTTGATTATTCAGCTCGGTCGTGTGCCATTTCGTTACGACCACCGATTTTATTCATGGAGTCACGCTCGGAATCACTCTAATGTGTTAAATTGTTGACAGCTACTGTGATTTTCACTACGGAATCGGAAATAGAAACGGTTTTTTGAAACAGATTGTTAGTTTTTATTTCAAAACTCGGATATACACCGTGACATTTTAGTCGTCTTACAAAGGTGGTCCACTCAATGCATCCGTCATAAAATACCTCTAGGCGCGATTAAAACATTGTTACCATTAATTAAGATAATAGGTACAAAGAAAAATAAATAAGATTTAGAATTATGAAACACCCTTCCTGTTAATAATGTTTACGTATCAAACGGTAGAAGATATCTAGCTACGTACCATTACATTCCATTATTAATTCCATCTCCATAGCAGGGTGTTTCAAGCTACGTCATGCGTCTTAGTGAATGATATTTTCGTTTTTTTAATTATTCAAATGTTAAAAATATCTTTTTTTTTATAAATGATTAGTAGTCATTGGATACATGAAGTGGGCTACTGTTGTAAGACGACTTAAAAGTCACGGTGTATATTCCCACTACAGAAGGGCTAAATAATGACTGTCGCACAGGTCTATCGTAAGTTAAGCTACGCTTGCCACAGTCGTTTCGTTGATGGGTGACCATCCAATAAATATCAAGACTCTTTCGTGCCTCGAGAAGGACGTTATGCCGTAGGACCCGGCTGTCATTCGTAGATCTTTGGCTGTCATTGCAGATAAGCAGAAGCCCGAAAATCTGACAGCCAGTGTTACCAAGGGAGAGATCGAATTACCCAGTCGTTTAAATCAGTCTTAACATTTTTACCAAATTTTCGGTCAAATTGAGAGAAGATCTACTTTCCTAAATTTCGTTTACATTATGTTTTTCGACCCCTATATTTATTTGGGAAAATGAGTAGCTGATAATCATTCAGTTATTCAGTTTTGTTGTAAGAGTTCTGTTATTCATATTATTATCGTATTCTCAGAATATTTTATCGAATTCATCACAAAGAAGTAAAACGAATATTTTCAATAGCATTTATTGTAAACAACATCATATCCTTTTTTATCGAATCTACTTGGCTCGGCTTATATCACACATTTTTCACTTTTAGACTGTAACTCATATCATTCTTTGACGGACACATAGGTACAAACATTAATAATAACAGAGCACCAAATAACAAAAAAAGGAATATTAAAATAGTGTAATATATTTCAGTGATTAAATCTATAGAATTTACTGCTTTTTGCATTAACAAACTTATTTCAATACTTTCAATAGTCGTCGATGGGAACTCCGTGAGATCTAGAGACATCATCAGAGCTATGGGATTACCTCTTAAGGCAATTCTAGTAAGTGATGGTACTAATTTCTGAAACATTTCCGTATCCACTGTCGTTATGTAATTGAAATCAGCTTCTATTGTTTCGAGCTCTCTACATTGGCTAAAAAACGTTGCATTTAGTGAAGTTAAGTTATTTCGTGATATTTCGATCATTTTCGTGTGATCTAAACCCATAAAAGTTTCGTTTGTTAATTTTAATCCACAATTTGAGACACTTAAAACTGTCAAGATTTTCGCATATTTGAATGTATCTTTTTTTATTTCTCTGATTTCGTTGTTGCTTAAGTTTAAAAGTTGAATATAATTGACATTAATAAAAAAAAAATCGTCTATGTGACTTATATTGTTATTGTTCAGATATATTTTGATCAGTGGTTTGGTTCCATTAGGGTTTTGAGGGCTCTTAGAGATTGGTATTTTTTTCAATTTATTGTAGCCAAGATCTAATATTTCAAGTAAAGGAAATTGTTCAAAATCATCAAGCATTACTTCTTCAAAGATGTTGTGTGATAAAATAATTTCTTCTAAGGATTCTATCTCAAGGTCATCGACATTTTTAAATTGATTGAATGACAAATCTAATACTTTCAAGTTGCTGAAATGTTTTAAAGTTATGTTAAGCGTTGTAAAGTTACTACAACACAAGTTTAAGTAGTTAATATTTTTCAAGTTCGCCGAAGACTGGTCTCCCAACATTGTCAGTTTATTTCCTTGTATATATAAATGTCTCAAGTTGTACATATTCACAAAGAAGTCATCAAGTAAATACGTCAATAAATTGTATGACAAATCTAATAAAGATAGTCTGTTTTTATTTAACGATAACTTAAAAACTTCGGGTTTTATTTGATCAATGTGATTCCGTGACAAGTTTAAGGAGTCCAATTGCTTCAACCCGATAAAAGCCTTGCTCAAACTCTTTATCTGATTTTCAGACAGATCCATGTATACAACATTTCTGAAGTTACTGAATGCATAATTTTGTATAACATCCCAGCTGTTTCCAATAGCTGTTAGAATCCGGACATGCGAGTTGAATTTTGCGTTAAAGCAATTGGCTGTGACATTGCGGACTGGAGATTCGTTGATGACGAGGGTGATGTACAGATCACTGTTATCGCAATGAGGAACGATATTGATTTTGGCAGGAATATCGCAATTAATGGTGTAGTAACAGTTATCGTCGTTTCTGATTGTACAAGAGGATGCCACTGATGTTTTTATTATGAAAATGACGGCCAGACCTGAAAAAAAGAGATTAAGTAGTTATAAAAGATTCTATAGAAACTGATGCTGACACATTTTAACATCATATCGTTATCTAGATTTTTATAATAGAAACCAGGCTAGCACATGACAATGACTTTAAAAATATTATCGTCGAAACCGTATTCGTGTTTATGCTATAACCATGTTCTTATCTAAATGGAACAATCTTCATGGTTGCCTAGTATACGATCATAAGAGACTTCCATTGAAAATTAATGATTTATCACTTTGGCCTTGCAGAGGCCATAAGCCTTTATTGGAAACAGAACCATACCTAGCCGGCAAGCTGGCTCGTTTTCTGTTTTTGCTCGGAATGCACTAAACCAACATTAATTACAATTACATTAAAATTTTGTGTCTTTCATTATGGCTTAAAAATACGATAGGTATATTGTCAAGCCCTTCTCTAGCCTTCTATGTCTTAAAAGAAGACGTAGTGACAACATGGTTTGGTCAGTTATGAGGATGAATGAAAGGCTAAATTTTAATAGTAAATGTGAGTGGTAATGCTTTAAACTAGATGAACAAAGTGACATTATTGGTGTTGTTCTTCAGAAAGATCAGGTACGTAGTAGTCGTGACCGACTTGCGTGTCGGGCCAGATGTATGAACGGAGTATTAAGGATTGTAGCTGGTAGCGTTTTGTAGTTTCTGGGAAGATGGCGTGAGTTAATGTATACAGTATAAGTTTTTATCCAGTGCGCAAACTGGAACCATGAATTCAGCATATCATTCTAGACCCCCCCAGCGCAGAAATTTACCGTCGGTAATACAAAACAAAATCAGCTGTTCCATACATTTTGACCGCGTACACTTTTCTATGAAACAGCTGATTTTTTTTGTAAATCCGACGTAACATTTCTGCGCTACATGGTTACAGTTTGCGCACTGGATAAAAACTTATCCTGTAAATATACTGCTGTGTTTGTCTTGAATCAGTATTTATAAACAGTTCACAAAATAAAATACAGTTTTCAAAACCAACAAAAATATGATTTTAAATACAGAAATGACTTTATGGCAATACTCACATGAATATATTCTTTTATCCATAGTTTTACATTCATTTGTAGAATTATTTGTTCGTGTCGACACGTCCGTAACTGATTGCCACAGAAAGGAAATAATGATAACACCTACGTACACATTTATACCACCAAAGAATTGTTGGTCTTTAAATTAATGACATGATTTCTGTTAGTTAGTCCATCTCATTATGTTGGTAATTTAAAAATATACCTTTGGGGAAACTTTTGCAGGGATCTTTTGGCAGTTGAATGAGACTGATAGGGGCGCGATGTTGGAAAACATTTGCAGAATAAAATATTTTATTTGTGTTGAAAAATAAATATGACAACATTAGTTATAATTCTGGCAACACGCAACAAGATCCTTGTACAGCTATACACGTTCGCTTTCCACTTATTTTCTTGGTTACATAACGCTTGTATCGAAAACTTGTCAACAATATGATGTTTATATTTCTGTCTCGGTCACACTGGCGATAAATCCATTCATTACTTAAACAAGCAAATTCTTCAGCAATTGTATCATAAGTTCAGACTTACAGTTGGTTACTTTCATCATATTTTGTAACGTGAAACATGATTTTAAGTAACGAAAGGGGATTAATGAAATAACATCAAAAAAAGCGTCAATTCTATTCCTGAGATATAAAAAACTTATCTGACATTCAGAGCGATTAAATAAATTTATTCTTAATATTCTATTCTTATTGGTAAAATCAATCATCATCAACTAGCTGCTCCAAGTAGACAAAGTAATTCAGGTTACTGATGACGCAGTGTCATCTAATGATTCTATATATTTCTAAAAGCTTAGAGCTTTTTTAATAATTCCTCTAAAAGTCAGCTACACAATTTCATACCACAAACAGATCAGACCTTCGGGTTGATTTTCAATAGTCAGATAACTTTTATCTGAAGAACAATTATGTCAATTTGACATATTTTCAATACTAAAGCTGTCAAACTGCAATATTTATTCCTCAGATATAAGATAACTGAAAAACTATTAACGATAACTCAAATATTCTTAAGCAAGTAACAAACAATATTCTATTCTATTCTGTATTCCCAACAATGTTGAGGTCAGCTTCTAATCTAACTTAACCAGATACATCTGAAAACCAATATTTTACATGGAGCAACTTCATATCTGACGACCTCAGTAATTTATACAACGAGGTAGGGTCATCGACGCGCAATCTTTTATAATGGATTCAGTACATGATTGATGAAGCTGCTCTTTTCTACGGAACAGCTGATTTTTTTTTGATAATCGACAAATAATTCTGTGCTGAATCTGAAACGATTGTAGATCTCAAGCTGCCCTATACTAGAGGTCTACAGTCGTTTAAGTTTAAGCGTCAATGTCCTATTGCATACAATCTGGGATATTCAAAACCTTTAGAAATCTTACATACTTGCACTTGCTTGCACTACTGTAGTCTTACAGCTATGATATAAAGGCACTGTCTATGTCAAATTATGGTAACCCATTGATGTGCCGTGGACTGAATCCGAACCCATAGATTATGATTCAAAATCATATTTACTGCCGTCATTTCGTTGTGTGTACCGCCGCCCTTCTTTGAATTCAGTGATTTCATTGAAACTTAAATCTAAAAGACCAATATTATTGAAGGTATTCAAAAAAGTTTGATCTACGTGACTTATATTGTTATTGTTCAGGTATATTTTGACCAATGGTTTAGTTCTATTAGCGTTTTGAACGGTATCAGAGCCATATATTTTCTTTAATTTGTTGTAGCTAAGATCTAACTCTTCAAGACTAGGAAATTGTTCAAAATAATGAAACTTGAATTCGCCAATATCATTATGTGATAAATTTATTGTTTCTAGGGTGATAACTTCAGACACATCAATTTCTTTTAAATGATTAAATGACAAATTCAATTCTCTCAAGGACTTGAAATATTTCAAAGTTATGTTAAGTGTTGTAAAATTACTACAACACAAATTTAAGTAGTTCAAGTTTTTCAAGTTCGTTGAGAACTGGTCTCCAACCGAGGTAAGTTTGTTTCCTTGTAGATATAACTGTCTCAAATTGTACATATTCACAAAGAAATCATCAGGTAAATACGTCAACAGATTGTATGACAAGTCTAGTAAAGATAGTCTGTTTCTATTAACGATTGATATAAAAACTTCAGGTTTTATTTGTTCGATATGATTCCGTGATAAATTTAAGGAGTCCAATTTTTCTAACCCGATGAACGCCTTCCCTAAACTCTTTATCCGATTTTCAGATAGGTCCATGTATACAACGTTTTTGAAGTTACTGAAAGCATAATCGTGTACAGCATCCCAACTGTTTGTAATAGCTGTCAGTATCCGTACATATGCGTCGAATTTTGTGTTAAAGAAATTAGCTGTAACATTGTGAACGGGTGATTCGTTGATGAGGAGTGTGATGTACGGATCAGTATTATCGCAAGGAGGAACTATGTCAATTTTAGCAGGAATATCGCAGTTAACAGTATAGTAACAGTTATCCTTGTCAGTTATTGTACAGAAGGTGGCTGCTGATTCTTTTACTATAAATCTGATGACCAGACCTGAAAAAGAGATTATTTAATAAAATTCTGTTGAAGCTGATGTTACTCTTTTTAGCGTGTCGATGGCAATATGTACTCGGCCCAGAATCCGGCTACTGTTTGACGCCATCACTAGCGTCTATTAGTTCTTGTAACGTGCAGAAGACAGGACTCGCAGGAAACGATATTATTAAGTGACCCATCGTTTGTAGAACAGCACCTGATGTTGATACTATTTTAATGGCGCAACACGACTGAATCAACAGTTGGGATATTAATTATCGCAGCAGCCTCATTGGCGCTTACGCTATAAACTAACGCAATCTTAATCGAATAGTTTTCTCAATCACATGGGACTTCCATGAAAAATAATGATTTAATACTTTATACTTGAACATAACTGGTCTTTCAAAGGTCTTTTTAGGTCTTTTATGAAAAGAAATTTTACACTAAAGGGCAAGGAAGGGGTTAATTTCGTTACTCACCCACAATTCTAATGCTAATTCATTTAGATTATCCTATAATTCTCATTGCACTATTTATGTTGTCGAATAGACGATTTTTTCAAACAGTAAACAATTGTTAATGAATTCCCTTTTTTGGTTTGGGTTGGGTTTTATGGACATGCTGCAGATGGAGCCTTTTGATGTCAGCTGAGAAATGCAAACATAAACCAATACTTAGAATTCCACAGGTTTATGTTTCGTTAACTACAATCATGTGCGCTTCAATAGACTTGTAGGTTCAGCGACATTGTTGTTAATTTGGTTGTAACTAAGACTTACAGTTTCCACGCCCTCATCCCTATCATCATCCAAAGCCCGACTTCATCCACTGCTGGAGGTAGGCCTCTTTTTCTCGTGCCAATTCCCACGCCAGTAGCGTGCCTCATCCAGGTCTTAAGACTAGGTGTCACGTTACCATTTTTAATAAAGTTCACATATATTTTATGACTATAAAACACATCAACACTTATGTTCTTATTGATATAATATTATAGCCACGCACGTGCTCCATTCAATATGTAGGTAAATAGCTTACAGATTGAAAATATATCAATTTTTTTTTTCCTTGTTTTCACAACGAACAATAATTAAGAAATGAATATGAAACACTCACATAAAAGTATTCTTTTATCCATATTTTTACATCTGTTTGTTTAAAATGTTCGTTGAGTGTCGACGCGAGCATAACTGACTGTCGCAGAAAGGAAGTAATGATAACACTGTTCTTTGTTTGTTTACTGATTAATGTAATATTTAGAATTCCGTAGTTGTAAAAACACAACCATTTAAAAGTTATTTTTTGTCTGTCTGTGATAGACTTTATTTTCTAATACTGACTGCATGCCATACGAATTAGAGGACTAGGTTTATGATATCTTAACCATATTACGAATAATAAAAGTCTAGCCATAGAATATTTCGATATTTTAATATGTACATAGGGTGACTAAGTTTTTCGATACTAAATCACCATATGTAGATATCAAGAACCTATCGAAATTTTTATACATGTTAAAATATTGAGTGTTATATTATATTTCGTATGAGATAAGTTGGATCTAGTTAAAAAGTTGAATATGAATAGTTACTTAGTTGAATGTGAAATGTTTAAGTTTGATTTGAATTCATTTTATACTTACAGTTGTGACTTCATTTCAACAGTATAGGTTGTTGTTGTCGTTCCGTGTGGTGCCGGACGTAAAAGACTAGCACCATCCCATTTCTTCCCGTGGGTGTCGTAGGAGGCGACTAAGGGACTTACTAGAGGATGGGTAGCAGACCTCTCTATGCATTTGACCACCATACTGCGATCGCCAACCCGCCTGCCAAGCTTGGCGTTTACGGCAAATCCCCCACTTTTGGGGGAGGCTTATGTCCAGCAGCGGACGTTTTTCGGGATATAATTAATATAGGTTGTTGACCAGTTGACCAGTTGCACTACATTGCAAAGGTATTTTCCTAATCAAAAAAGGCAAGAGTATAAATCACCAAACTTAGTTTCTTTTTTCAGCCAAACTCATTTCTATAGCAATTTCAAATGGTTTAAGTCCAGAACCTAAATACTGGTCCACATTCACTATTGAAAACTACTCATATAAACTGTATACTCAAGATTTATATATATAATTTTCCTTATCTTATCCGTCGTCGACACGATTCAGCTAAATAAACACTCTTTAAATTCACACCGTTTCTTTCTTACTTAATTTACGTTGACACCGTAGGTATTTTGGTTGCTGCAGATATTTTAAACGAGACCTACGGCGTCGAACGGTGTGTGAAATAAATCGGAATTAATCGGTAAGAAATCTAACTAAGCAGTAACGCTCACCAGCAGCTGCCACGGCAGCGCTCGCTACGCTCGCTTGGCTCGCGTGGTAAGCTCTAGTTCTAACCTTACCTAAGAACTACCGAACCATTTACCTTTTTGTTATAAAAACCCGCACATTTATTATTGTGACTCTGTTTTACTTAGCCACCAAAATGCTGAATTGTCACAGCATCACACAAAGAAATAGTCGTTTCCGTTTGTATAGTCTACGGAAGTCCTTTCGGAACTAAATTTACATGTCTAGGCAAATAAATACACATTATAGGTCCAAGCCATTTACTTGATTGTGGCTGAATATCATTCAGGCTGCTAGTTGAACGGCAGCGTTTAGTAAAAAACGGTTACTGTTAACTGAAAGACTAATAGAGTTAATTGGCTACGATATCATTATGTACAGTGAAAAGAACTTCGTTCCAACCGGTTGTACCGCGATACCTCGACCTATTTTATATTTTGAAACACACTAGCGAGTTAACTCAGAGATCGCCAATGTAAAGAATAGCGTTTCTTTAATAATTCGTATTTAAGTCAATAGTATCCACACGCGATTTCCCCAAATCAATGAACCGACGATAAACAATAAATTCAGGGCTGACCTTAAACTTTGGGAGCTATGGCCCTATTACCGCTGGCAAGTTACCAACTCCCCGTTACCACAACATAAAGTATGAACTTAAACGGTAACGTTTACGTAAACGTTTTGTTTGTGTGTTCAATTCGCATGAATTGGAGATGTATTTGGATGATTTTGTTATTTGTTTCGATTCTGCGTTAGATGTGGATGTGTTAGCTGGTTTGGTGGTTGAGTTTCTAATATCCGAGTCGCAGGTTTACGACTTTGAAAATTGGGATACATGTAACAAAATTAGAATTGATAGACTGTTCCATTATTTCTTTTCCATAATTTTTTATGAATCCGTCCAAAATATCCTCGAAAAACGTATCTTCTACATTCATCGTAAAGCTTAGCAAAATTCTCAGTACCACCACGATTACTTACTTTATCAAATTCCCAAAACTTTTCTTTGTCCTTGATATTCAGTGCATAAGACTCATCGATAACTCACTTAATCCACGAAATCAAAGAGAATGCATTTGACAACGCATTGAAATTCAATTTAATAAATCAAGCTCAGAATTTCCCATTTCCAGGTCACCTCAAACCGCAGAAATTAATTCTATCGAAGTTGCATAACTAATTCCACAAAATCTGTAAAGTGTTCCGAGAACTCGGAATCATCATTAAAATTTCACGTAGAATAGCCTACCCCTAATTTTGTATCCAGCAAAATCAGGTGCTTTGGATTCAGCCGACCGCAAAATTTTACCGGTAAGTAATTTGTTTTGGCTTAGCAAACTTTATCAATACGTATTTTATTTAGGAGTAAAATTCTTTTTAGTACATCGTTATTGTGTGCGAATAGCTTAGAGAGTTAACATTTTTCCTTTGGTCTCGAATTACTGTCTTTTTTACGTTCTGTTAGACCATTCTTATTCCGTTACTATGTTTCAGTCGACAGTTTTAACTCGCCACACCATGTGCAGCGAAAGTGGATGCTGAAGGTGGAGAAAGGGTATTGTGGCACAGCCTGGGAGAGGCCTAACGCAGTCCACCAGTGGACTACGTTAGGTTGAGTTGACTGATTGACACCTCTCCACGTGACCACCTTGAAAATGAGAGGTTAAAAACGGGTCCGTATCTATTAGGACATCTTAAGACAAAACCTGTAAGTGATACGTGATACGAATGAAAGAAAATGCATTAAGCCATAAGATTTTATTGATCTACTGACAACAATATAAAATATGAACTCCATTAACATTATTGTGTAAAATCTAGTAAATAAAGCGCCTCGTCCATGAAACACTACGCACGTTTCACACAGAGCAGTCTACTACATCTACTTAATGAAAATCGTAAATTTACTGGCAGACAATGAACAGCCGCTGGGTCTAGAAACTTTTACTGAAAGTGAAGGTTTTTTTTTAATTCATACCCCAAAAGGGCCTGATGAAAATTGCATAGAAGTTAATGGTCTTTTTTGGCGATGGAAAGTACCATCCTCACACGGGACACGAGCTGAGTCATAATAACATTCAAACTAATATCATATACACGAGTGGCAAGTTATCAACTGCAGATGCAACCGCAGCCTTTCAGACTCGTTGGCGGCAGCCATAGACGCTTTGACGGCAGTTGCCGACGCGTAAAACCGACCAATCGTCGACGTAGGTCGTAGGTCCTCTAATACACGAGCGGTACGTTGCCAACTGCAGCCGTTGACACTCGTCGGTGGCAGCCGTAGACTTGTCCACGGCTACAGTTACCTCTGCCGCTAGCAACGTGCCGCTCGTTTATATAAGCACTAAGGCTTTTATAGTATATTGAGGTTAATCTTTTTTAAGTCAATCAGAATCTTTATTTATCATGGGCGAGTAGCTTTAAGTGAAATAAAAAAACACTAACAAAAAGTAACCATCTTAACATAAAATCACACTATGGTTTTTGAGACCGAAACAAAATATTTTAAACGTAAATATACCCTATTGCGGTACAAATAAAAACCTAACTCAAAAGATCACCCTGAAAATCTGAACCATCCGATACAATTGAATTTCTCATTTGCATAATCACATTGCTACCAACAACCAAAATACGTTTTCTATACAGTTTCACATATGCAAATACACCAGCACCAACAAGTAGTATTGTTAGTAAAGAACACCAAGTTAATACTATAGTAGTTGACGACACTGACGAAGCCGTAGCTTCTGCCAATTTCTTCATTTGAGGTTTCGCAGAAGTACTTTCATTAAACGCATCATCTCCACATTGTATACCATGAACATTGTCCTCATGATATACTTTATGAATAGAGGTTACAGCTACTTGTCTGATAGCATAAAACGTACCGTTTGTATATTTTATATTATGAACAATTTCCTTGCAAGAAATAGGATTACCTCCTAAACTCAAAGTTTTTAATTTCCTTAACGATATTAGTATCAGTCTTTCAACGTCAAATGTTTTGATACGATTGTAGTCGATTATTAAAGTTTTCAATTCATCACATTCATGAAAAACGTCGACATCTAACACTGCGATATAATTTTTGGATAAATCCAACAGTTCCGTTTTATGAAGGCCTTTTAAACTGCCAAAACGAAGTTTCGTCAAGTAATTAGACGATAAATTCAATAACTTTAGATTTTTCATAAATTGAAACGTACCAGGTGGTAAATCTGTAATATTATTTCTGCTAACATCTAGTGATTGTAAGTATTCATTATTTTTAAATAGCGTGCTATTTAAATAAGTCAAATTATTATTGCTAAGATCTACCGACATCAGTACTTTGAAACTACTCAAGTCAATATTGCTTATTTCATTTGAAGATAACCCTAGGTCAATTAGTGTTGTTAAAGAGTTTATTCGTTGGTTATTGAAATCTTTAATTTTATTGTTGGCTAGATGTAACCCTGTCAAATTAGGAAAGATATCAGGACCAAGTACCGTGAGATTATTAATGTCATTGTTGGATATATCAAGGTATATAAGCTTGCATGTATTGACAAAAAGTTTTGATATGTTTGTGAGTTTGTTGTTGTTCAAATATAGGGCTTTTAAATTATTCCACAAATTACTTTTGTCGAAGGACAAATTTGTGAGATTATTGTAAGATAAATTGAGACTGTACATGTTATCAACTCCTCTGAAATTGTTTGATTCTATAGTCTCTATGTGATTGTTAGAAAGATTTAGTCGAACCAATACTGGTAAATCGACAAAAGCTGAGTCATCAATTTTTGTAATGCTAAAGTTACTTAAATCTAGAAACCTCAAATACTTTGCTGGACTGAACACATTTTTCTTTACAATACCACTTAAACGATTACCTACAATGTTGAGATATTGCAAATTTTTCAAAGGTAAGGCATACTGCTCAATAATCATGATCCTGTTCATGGAAAGGTCTAATTTTCTCATCTGTGATTGATTATCAAAAATGTTTTTTGGAACTACTGTAATATTATTATCGCTAAAATACAGTTCAGTTAGATTCGGCAAACAATTCTGAAGGTAATGCAAATGAGATATTTGATTATGAGAAAGATCTAAAACAATGATAGAAGAATTATCAAAACTAGAATTTTCAACTTCATGGATATTGTTAGTACTTAAATTAAGATGCGTGAGGCTGACCATGTCTGTAAATGCCTTATCTTTGATACCACTAATATTTTGTCGTGACCAATCCAGGTCAGTGACATTGTGCAAACCGGCTAAAGTATTTTTTTTTATATCCCCAGTTAAGTTGTTGTTTTCAAAATTGATATAATATAAACTACAATGCAGGAAGGAATTTTCTTCTATTCCTGTGATATAATTATTGTAAAAGTTCAGGTATTTTAGCTTATTGTTGACAACGAACCTCACATTTTCGATGGTGGCATTAATGTTATTATAACTAAAATCTACTGTTTCCAAATAGGTAGCTTGGTTGAAGCAATGTGATTCAACTGATGTCAATGCATTATGCGACGCATTGAACTGAACAAGAGCAACCATACGATTAATTTCATAGCCAGATAGTTTTATCAGATTATTGTAAGAGATATCGAGTGCCTTCAACATTTTCAAGTTCGTTAAGGTCAAATTCAAAAACGACAAGTGGTTATTTTGCAAATTAAGATACTCTAAGTTCTTTAAACTCATAAAACAATCGTCTGCCATTCTCGATAGCATGTTGTTCTGTAAGTGCAACCTCTTTAAGTTGGACAAGTCATTTAGTTCACTTGATAGTTCTATTAGCTTATTATTAGACAAATCAAGTTCTTGTACAAAGTTATTTCTAGAATCAGAGATAAGAAATGACTTGGGACTCAGAGTTTCAATTTTGTTGTACGATATATTCAGAGTTTGAAGATAGTTCAAGTTTCTGAAGGCTTCATTATGAATTTTTTCGATGTTATTATTCGATAAATCCATTCTGATGCTCTTCGGGTAGTAGCGAAATGTAGAAGAATCAATATGTATCCAAGAGTTGTCATAGGCTTTAATTTCACGAACTCGGGAGTCGAAGTTGGTTGCGGCAAAAAATCCGGTAGTAAGAAATTCTATGTTGGAGTTCGTGATGCTGAAGATGACGTAGGGTTCCTCATCACAATTGGGGTTGTTGATGCTGGTAGGGTTGGTGGTACAAGCGATGGTGTAGTTGCAGGAATCATATCTATTGTACAAAATACACCCGGCGGCTGAGAACGCGATGGTCGATGCAAATACGACGACACCTGAAATAAAGCAACAGAAGTCCATAAGTTCCACATAAAAAAAGAATATACCTTTTTAACAGTTTCAAATTTGACGGGAAATTTCCATGATTGCATTGAATTTTAGCTAAAAATGATTTCAGACTATCCATTATAATTATTCATTCATTCATTTGTATTATTAATATAATTTACGGTACTTATTTTTTTATAAAATAATATAACAATCAGTCCATCTAAGATGTGCCAATGATAATCTTGATCTCTAAAGTCTTGGTTATAGTAAGGACTGAAAAGCAGGAAACAAAGATAAATATTTATTTATTATTACTAGCTTCCGCCCGCGGCTTCGCCCGAGTAGAAGTCGTAAATTATCTCGCGGGAACGTACTACTGAGATAAAAAGTATTTTATCTGTTAATCTAGGTTATAATATATCTGTATGCCAAATTCCATCCAACTCCGTTTAGCCGTTTTTGCGTGATTGAGTGACAAACATCCACTACACAAACATTCACATACTATGTGAAAGTTATAAATAGAATGGTCTATATTTAAAAAAAATTATATAGACCATTACTATGAAGTTTAGTAAAGTTTCAGTCAGTACTATTGAACTGAGAAAGAATACATAGATATATAGATAGTTTAACAAAAATGTTCGATGTGATTTTTAAATTGGCATAACTTTTTTATTTATGAACCGATTTACATGAAACAAACACTAAATGTTAAGTGAAGCTTACCATAAGGTATTAGTGAAAACGACATCTAAATTGGACAAGCCGACTCTGAGATTAGCGTGCCCAAATTCACAGATAAACAGGCAAACATACAAGAATTCTAAAAATCATGGTTTTGGGTGCTATTTGCGTTGATGAAGGTCCCAATAATATTTTTTCTCAAATATCTTCCATGTACAGACAGCGATCCGTTACATTTCTATTATATGTTTTGATTTATTTATTTAAATTACATTTAAATAACTGATCAATTTTTTTTTTTTTATATCTGCGCACTTCGCAGGGAATCTTATAAATATTGTTTAACCGACGAAGAACTGGGCGTGCCACGATTGCGGCGGTAAATCCACTCTTTGAGGAGTGGCTTGAGAGACGGCATGGCGTTCTCACCTTCCGCCCGACGCAGGTCCTGACCGGACACGGTTATTTCGGGAGGTTCCTGTTTCGGATAAGGCGGAAGGAAACGCCCGGGTGTTTCCATTGCAAAGATCGCCCTGAGGACACGGTGGAGCATACGGTGGAGGTCTGTCCGGCTTGGACCGTGCACCACCGTGTCCTCGTGGAGGCGATTGGCGGCGGCGATTTCTCGAGTCCGGCCCTGGTCCAGGCCATGGTAAGGAGCGAGAGTGCATGGGTAGCTGTCGCTTCCTTCAGCGAAGCAGTGATGCTCGCAAAGAGTGAGGCGGTGCTCGTGAGGGAGAGGCAGTACATGCGTCCTAACGGTCGTAGCCTCCGCAGGAGACGCCCTGGTCGTCGGGAATCCAAAGCTGATTCCCGGCCACCGTAGGCACCGGCTTGCAGCCGGTGAGTAATGGTTAGCTCGCTGTCCGGTTTGGCCAAGCCCGGGTCGACGGCGCGTTGTGTTCCACGCGCGCCTCAATGAGATGTCAGCACCAACTGATGGGGCCCTGAAGGGCCGATGCCTGCCAGGGGTGCGGGTTCTTCGAAAGAGATACCACGGCCCCTGGCACACAGGCAACTGAGGGAACACGGGTGGGTTTTGGTCAGTAAAAGTCTGACACGCCCTCCTGCTCCACCCAGAGCGGGAGAAGTAATGTGATGATTACTCACCCAAAAAAAAAACCGACGAAGAACAACAGGTGAACATTCTCAAGTCGATACGCGTATTTTTTTTTTTGTTCAAAGACAAGAGTAAAACATATGCTTTTACGAGTGGCTTCGCCCATGTGGAGGTCAGAAATTATCCTACGGGAACGTGTTACCGGATTACAAAGTATTCTATCTGTTAATCCAGGTTATAAGCTATTCGTGTGACAAATTTCATACCAATCCGTTCGGCCGTTTTTGCATGATTCACAATTGCATGACAAACATCCAAACATACAAAATTTCACATTTATAAATATTGGATATAGGATTAGAACGACTATACATACTCAGCTCACGCACGATATGGGTCAAAATGCATTGTAATAACCGCTTCACCTCTTTTTTGAATATAGGTAGGTTTTATGCTAGAGGTAGAATTAAATAATAGATAAAATGACGATAAACTACTTAAAAATAACAATCTAATAATAAAACAAACCATACACGTACCCAAAAAACTTTTGAAATCCATTTTAGCACTTTAAATTTAAAATAGTTTTTTTCTCACTTCACAAAAACTGCACTTCCCAAGAAAGTCATTTCTATTTCCTTTAATGAAGTTATTGTTATAATTATCAAAAACAACGAAAGCTTCTGTTTATGTCGACGGACGTTGTGATAATAATGGAGCCCGGTCTTTGTTTAATGATTAATTGGGAACAGATGATTCATGGAGACACTACTTACGTTTTATTTTTATTATTAAAATAATTTACGGAGCGAGATAAATAATGTGTAAACATAGCGATAAACATGTTTGTGGTAGAGTGATGAATTTGTTTTTATAGGTAGGTAATTATTTCCATCTTTTTTCCCGGAGTTATGCTGCGTGAATGTCTACAGTTATCCCACGGAAATGTAGTTCCGGGATAAGAAATCCATTGTTCCATCTATGCTTGTGGCAAGTTTCATCAATCGAAACAGTTCTAATATAGATTTGGTATACAACAGTAGGCTTCAGTATTCGCTATCATTAACAGGGAAATATAATGTTTTTATTTAAGTACTTCCACCATCGGCCATCTTCACAGTGACTGGCGTCCAGTCGAAACTCAACCAATCCAGCACATAGCAGTTTGAAGGCGTTATTCATTTTCGCACTTATAATATAGGTAAGTATTCGTCACCATCATCATTGCAGCCGAAAAATGACCACTGCTGGACATAGGCCTCCCCCAAAGAGAGGGGGTTTGCTATAATCGACTCGCTTGGCAGGCGGGTTGTCGATCGCAGTATGGTGGTGAAACACATAGAGAACGCTGCTGCCCATTCTCTAGTAAGTCCCGCAGTCGCTTTTAAGACACCCACTGGAAGAAATAGGATGGTGCTATACTTTCCGTCTGGCACCACACGGAACATAAGTTAGTATGGAGTACAGATAGGTCTGACGTAACCTATACAATATGTAACAAAAACCCTGTTGTTCCTTTTAGGGACGTATACACTTATCTACAAGCACAACATTGATAAAGTTATAATTAAAAAAATAAGCATTGACTAGTCGAGAGTTCAATATCAAATAACTCTTAAAATCGACATATTCAAAAAAATGTTTACTGTATCTGATTTTACAAGTATCCTTAATTTGCACGTTGGACTACGAGCTCGGCGGCTTTCTTTGATCTAATCAAAATCAGTTAAATATTACAAATATTCATAATTAAATATTTATTTTTGTTGAACAGTTTTAATAAATGACTTGCTTTATTACGTATGTATACCGATTCTGAAAACGTGGGTAGACGGAACAACAGGGTTTTTGTTACATTTTGTATTATCCAAGTTAGATCATTAAATATATGTGACAGATAACGATTTTATATAATGTATGGTGCAACTGTATGTATATTTTTGAGCTAGTTTGCAAATAAGTGGCCGGGTAGACCTTCCTCAACTTTACTTCTTACAGGTAAGGTAAACACCTATTTGGTACACAAAATGGCAAGACAACATAAAATAAAAGTAAAGAGTCTCCACAACATTATTGTTCACAGGATATTGTATGGTACTTATCAATTGCATTGCATCCGAATGACTTGAATGGGCCTGTTTTGCGAAGTACATATTTCATGACAACGGTTCACTTAAGTACGAGTGTACTTAGCCAGTGTCAGTTAGGTAAACGAGTGCTAAAATAGGAGATCATTCAATACTTTTCTGCAAAAAGGATTTTTTTCATTTTTTTTAGGTGGGAAATCATCAATTGACTTCTCCCGCTCTGGGTGGAGCAGCAGGGCGTGTCAGACTTTTACTGACTAAAACCCACCCGTGTTCCCTCAGTTGCCTGTATGCCAGGGGCCGCGGTATCTCTTTCGAACAACCCGTACCCCTGGCAGCCATCGGCCCTTGCTCGGCCCCATCAGTAGTTGCTGACATCTCTTTGAGGCGCGCGTGGAACACAACGCGCCGTTGACCCGGGTTTGGTCCTTACCGGACAGCGAGCTACCCATTACTCGCCGTCCGCAAGCCCGTGCGTACGGTGGCCGGGAATCAGCCTGGGATTCCCGACGCTCAGGGCGTCTCCTGCGAAGGCCACGGCCGTGAGGGCGCATGTACTGCATCTCGCTCACGTGCGCCGCCTCCCTCTTTGCGAGCATCACTGCTTCGCTGAAGGAAGCGACTGCTAGCCATGCACTCTCGCTCCGTACTATGGCCTGGACCAGGGCCGGACGCGAGAGATCGCCGCCGCCGATCGCCTCCATGAGGACACGGCGGTGCTCCGCCCAAGCCGGGCACACCTCTACCGTATGCTCTACCGTGCATACCATGCACCGTGTCCTCAGGGCTTCTGCAAAAAGGATAACAAACAAATATCGACTGTCGCCTTTAAAGCTACAACTAGGTACGGTCATTCAGTCTACAGTCAGTACAGTGCTACAATCATAATATAAGTAGGTACTTAATAAATTAAAAATTCCATTTAAAGTCTTATTATTTATTTTATAATAGCTTAAACTATCATTACAGGGATTACCCAAATGCGACAGTTAAGAAATTAAACTAATAACCTAAACTATATACTTACAATAACTAAATTAGAAAAATTAAAACTAACAACTGTATTATATTATTACACCATTAATCTGTCAATCCCGGCTAATGAGATACAATTATTTTTTTATTATATTGGAACCGATAGGTTCCGCACCGGAACTTTATACTGGTGCCATTAAGGTATATCATTGTATTATAATTAATATACTTGCCCTTACCCTACCAAAACCTTTCAAACCAAAGAATTATTCAAATCGTTTCTTAAAATGACGGAGTTCTGAGGTAACAAATATTAAAAAAAAATACAACCGAATTCAGAACATCCTCCTTTATTTGAAGTCGTTTAAAATATCAAGCTCGCTCAGGCTTATAAACTTAACCTCAATATTGTCATTTGCAAAACATCTTTATGCTGATTTAAAATGAGAAGTTTAGGGTTTTATTCAAATCATAACATGAAATAACTCAATGTGTAACTATTAAAACCAAACGGCTTGGTACGTGCCGATGGGAAGAAACTAGACGGTATGACATGAATGCCTTGGAAGGTGGGTAGACCTCTGGTGTGGGACGCAACCTGTGTCGACACCCTTGCGCCATCCCATGTCCCTAGCATGGCGGGCTGTGCTGGCGCCGCTGCTTCGGTTTCTGAGACCCTTAATCGGCGTAAATACTGTAACCTTATGGGTAACTACAGTTTTGAGCCGTTTGGGGTCGAAACGGTCGGGTCATGGGTCCCGAGTGCAGGTCTCCTCTTTAAGGACATTTCTCGCCAGCTGGTCGACACTTCACGCGACCAGATGGCTGGGTCGTTCTTTGGCTAAAGAATTAACATTGCCATTCAACGTGGCAATGCTGCTAGTCATCTGGGCACGTTTCCTGATGACAGCGATGCAGACGAATACTTCGACGCCTAAGTGTCCTTTTGTTTTTATTTGTATATTTAGTTAATAATTTAAATTATTTCATAATATTTATTATTGCTATTTAAATAACATTTGTAATTGACACGACAATTTACCATCCTCAGAAACGTTTTCTGACCTAGTTGTTTATATTTTTTTAATTGTTTTGGCGCTGAGTATAGTTTAACGACCTTTTTTAACTTGTGAGATTCTTATATTTCACTGGCTTCGTATTTTGTAACAATATAATTTAAAAGAGTATCCATAGAGTTTCTTGCCTTTTTTTCTACCTACTACGCTTTAGAAAACAATTACCTTCATATTTCTGACTAAGCAACTAGCTTTATATTTCTGACTAGGCAACTATCTTCATATTTCTGACTGACCAACTCCTTGACATTCCAAAAGTGCCTGTAAATGGTTTCCTTAAAACATTGAGTTTTGTAAGAGTCTTAAAATAACTAATGTTTGTGAAAACACTTTTCTATTTACAATTTCTCCGTGTTACCCGTAGCAACCCAAATATAATAATTCATAGTGAGCGTGTACTCCAAGGGAATTATTGCGACCTCGTTTGTTTCAGTTTGATTGATGACTGCTCCAAAAGGAATACCCTGTTATTTTTTACATGAGATAAGTTCATATCGTAACATTACATCTGTTATTTTCTTTCGTTTCGCCACTTTTACAGAGATTTGTTTTTTTTGAAGCACGTTTGTTTGTGCGGTTTTGGCCTGGGGATTTGTATTATGCTTATCATTTAAAACGCTTAGAAAACCTTTTTTGGAGATAATTTCAAATAGTTCTAATTCCTTGTTTTATATGACTATTGTTCTTCATCTCTGGAATAAGACTCTTTTTTTTTGCACAAAACAAAATACTTCCATATTCTTTATTGATTATTTATTTATTCACTATCTTTTGGCCACGTCTCCGCTCACATGGATGTCGGTTATCGCGTACAAAAGTAGCATATGTCCTTCTCCATATCCCAGGCTATATCTCTGCCAAAGTTCATGACGATCGGTTCACTGGTTTAGGCGGGAAAGCGTAAAAGACAGACAGACGGAGTTACTTTCGCATTTATAATTTTAGTAGGGATTTAAAATCCCCTACAAAGGATATCATCAATTCAGCCGAAAGACGTTCACTGCTGGACATAGGCCTCCCCCTAAAGGGGGGTTTTGCCATAATCGCCACGCTTGGCAGGCGGATTGGCGATCGCAGTATGGTGGTAAAATGCGTAGAGAACGCTGCTGCCCATTCTCTAGTAAGTCCCTTAGTCACCTTCTACTTCACCCACGGGAAGAAATGGGATGGTGCCATTCTTTTACGTCCGGCAACACACGGAACAAAAGATATACGAGTACACAATATGAGATCTCCACCATCCTTAATACTTCTTTTGCTTCGTTAAAGTTCATACATCTAGTCATACACGCATATCTGTACTATCTATACTGATATTATAAAGAGGTAAAGTTTGTGAGTTTGTGAGGTTGTAGGGGGTAATCTCTGGATCTACTGAACCGATTTTGAAAATTATTTTACCAATAGAAAGAAAGCTACGTTATTTTTTAGTGTCAAAGGCTATATACTAATCCGAAAAATGAAAAGACGTTCGTGGTAGTCGGATTTGCAAAGTAAGTCGGAGAAAAAACGGTCGAACGAAAACGTTTCTTACGAACGCTACGTTAACGAAGAGATGTATATGATTGAGTTCTAGAGAAAAGTTGTGGAACTTGATAATGCCTACAGAAAAGTCAACAACAGCATCTGTCTAACTTTTATATTTAAATCACAAAAAGTAGTTTTTACTTACAAAAATAATTTAGTCATTTATTGGTCATATTATCGACAATTATGAATTCTTATCAAAATAAGTTAATATATCGTCTCAAGTGATTAAAACGAGACTTTTCCCTTTTACTGCACATAATTTGGACAAATGGTTAAAGAGATAATACGACATAGGTATGGAACCGCGACCGTGTCGTAATCTATTGAATAGAACCAAACTCATGAGTAAAAATGTTTACCACCCAACGAAGTCGGCATTGGCTCAGCTACTGATTTATAAAAAACACATTTAAAAGTCCTGGTTTAGTTTACAGTGTTAAATGGTCATCATCTGCCTAGCCTTTTCTAAACTACAATTATGTTGGGGTCGGCTTATAGTCTGACCAAATGCAGCTGAGTACCAATAATTTACATGGAGCGACTGCCTATCTGACCTCCACAACCCAGTTACTGGGTAACACGATACCCCTTCGTAAGACTGGTTGTCAGGCTTACGGCCTACTCACGACCTGTTATGACTGTCAAAGATCTACAAATAATAGCCATCCATGACCAACCGCTTAACGTACTTTCCGAGGTACGGAAGGTTTTTGGAATATAAAGATAGTCACATCCACGGACTAACCGCGGCAAGCGTAGCTTAAACCACAAGCCCCTTCAGTGATAAATTACATATTTTATGAAATCATGTATTTCAAGTAGGCACATAAATGGCATTTTAAAGATTTATTTCAAGATTTATAGGAAAATATAATTCATTCTAGTACCTTCTCTATTAAAATGTCCTTATATACTGCTTTAATTAATTATAATTATATGTGAAGACGACAGTCAGGAATTAGGTATTCCTAAATATTATAACTATTAACTCTAGAATTACTAAACGCTACAGGTCATTGTCTTGCTTAGTCATTACGATAACAAAAGACGATTATATTAAATAAACAATAGTTCCTACCTACTGCGATGATCCAACTACATTTGAGTCCTTGTTTAAAGTAATTAGAGTCAAATATCAATCAATATAGCCTACAGCAGTCCACTTCCAGTAGTTCCAATTCCTCCTTCTCACCAATTGCATAGCATTATGTAGCTTCCTTTACCAATAAACCTGCCTAGCCTTTCCCCAACATTGTGGTTATCGGCAATTTTAACTAGATGCAGCCGAATACACCACACACTGCTTAATACAACTGAATGCAGCTCCATGTGGTGCCGGACGTAAAGAATAGCACCATCCCATTTCTTCCCGTGGGTGTCGTAGAAGGCGACTAAGAGATTTACTAGAGAATGGGCAGCAGCGTTTTCTATACATTTTACCTCCATACTGCGATCGCCAACCCGCCTGCCAAGCGTGGCTATTATGGCAAACCTCCCATATTTTAGGAGTAGGCGTATGTCCAGCAGTGGACGTATATCGGCTGAAATGATGACGATGATGGCAGCTGAATATTAGTATTATACTTTGAGTAAGTGCTTATCTAATCTCCAGTACCCAGTTACTTGGTAATACGATAGCCCTTGATGAGACTGTTTGTCAGACTTATGAGTTTCTGACTACCCGTGACGACTTTCAAAAGAGCCAAAGTCCAAACGGCTTGAAGTACTTTCCGAGGCACGAAGGGGTCTCGATATGCACCGTGACATTTTAATGGTTGTTTTCCCGCAGCGGAATGGTTTTGTCTTGGTAATACAATCTTTTTATAAACAGATAAAATATTAGAAACAAAAAATGGCAGAATAACCATTGTGAAAAATCATCACGTGCCACAGTGGAACGAATGTATGGGAGCGGTTGGACGTAGACATGTCCGAAAAAAAAGAGTAAAATTATGCCAAACTAATGATGCCATCTTATTCGATTACTTAATGCCTTCATAACTTGTGGTGATGAATTTCTTCATAACTCCCATATTTCGGGAGTAATTTGAGAAAATGTGAAATTTTACTATGAAAATGAGTGTATCGAGCTCTCTCCCTCCTGATTCCGGGCTTGTTTCAAGTAGCGGTCTCTAATATCATAATGCTAATACTAAGAGCTATATTTAATACTAAGACACATAGTGCGCCAAATGTGCACTTTCTGGGATAAAGAGTGATGTTTATTTTATAACACAATTTTTTTATTTTTTGTTTATTTTGTTGATTAAAACCGTTTTTCTAAAGGTTTACCTTATTACAATAACATTTCTGAGCAGCCAATTAGAGAAGATATAAGCTAATTAGGATATATAATTAGGGACTTAAGGTTTACATATAAAACTGATGCACTAATGATTACTGATAAGAACATTGCTATTATTTAATTACTAAATGGCTCTTAATACACTAATTTAGCATGCATCATTTACTAATTATCACAATAACTAATTACCTTGCAATATTTAACAAAGGATACCTGGGATACCTGGATTTTATATAAATAGGTCACTATTAGTAACTTTAAAAT
The DNA here is from genome assembly GCA_949091785.1 of Polymixis lichenea. Taxonomy (NCBI): domain Eukaryota; kingdom Metazoa; phylum Arthropoda; class Insecta; order Lepidoptera; family Noctuidae; genus Polymixis; species Polymixis lichenea. The sequence goes on along the minus strand of OX420948.1, from coordinate 19,063,193 downwards.
CAGTGTTGATTTACACCTCGTTGTATCCAAGCTAATCTCGCAATGTATTTTCCAAATTTTAATACAAATCTTGATATTCACGTTGCTTTATGCGCACGCGCACATAAAGATTTACGCGACTTTAACTATTTGTTCAGTGTTTTAAAAGATAACAGTTGTGTTCAGTTATGTGAAAGTGCTGAAACAAGTTTAAAAGACTGGTGTCGTCGATTTTGCTACCGCATTTATGCAAAATGGACACAGTCTGGAAGAAGCACAGATAAGTTTCGGAAGAAACATGAGATTTGGCTACAGGCTGCAATTCAATGGCCGGAATTACAGAATGAAAATATGGAACCTTCTACAGAAAATATAAGTGACGTCATCGAGCCCATAATTTCTCCTGCTAAATCTGATGCTTCAACTTGTACACATCCTAGTCCTCGTAAATCTTTTGAGGACCTTAGTAACCGGCAAAAAAGAAGACGCACTGAAGATAGTCTTTCATGCAGCAGTAGCAGCGCTGAAATTATGTTTTCGGCCGAAAGGGCGCTTCAAAAGGCAGGACAAAGCGATACAGCTTATGTTATGAAATACTTGACGGAGAATCCAGAAGAGGCCTCAAAAATCAAAGCCTTCATTGAAGGTAAATCAATTCAGGTACGGGAAATATCCCCTTTGAAGGCATTGGCTCTTTATGTATCGATGAACTTATCGAAATGGCGCTATAACACTCTTCGGGATTTCAACACTCAAGAAGGAGCTCTTCAATACCCGAGTTACTACATGTTGGTTAAAGAAAAAATTAAGTGCTATCCGGCCAAAGAAGATCTCACAGTTACAGAGAGCTCTGCAAAAATCAAATTACAAGCCTTGATGGATTTAACCTCAAGAAGACTTATTAGGTCGTTAGAAACCCCTGTTGATCCCAATCAACAGCTCGTATTGACCAGCAAATGGGGTTTTGACGGATCATCTAGCCAAAGCATTTATCATCAAAGGACGAGTGAAGATGAGCAAATCGATCTTGCTAGTAATTTTATGATTAGTCTTGTACCACTGCGGCTCGTCTCAAAAGGTGTAACAATTTGGGAAAACGAGCGACCATCTTCCACTTCATTTTGCCGGCCAATATTGTTTAAGTTTATAAAGGAAACCAAAGAAAATGTGCAGAGAGAGATGGCTGAAATCGAAGCAGAGATTGAAGCCTTAACTCCATCCACCATCACTGATGGAATTAGTGTCAAACACCAACTGCTGTTGACAATGATTGATGGTAAAATTCATTCCATTATATCCAATACAGCAGCTTCAGTGTGTGACATATGCAAGGCTTGTCCTAAAGAAATGAATAATTTAGAGTTAATCAAAGATAAACACGCAAACGAGGACATGTATAAATATAGCTTAAGCACCCTTCACGCTTGGATTCGCTCAATGGAATGCTTATTACACATTTCCTACAAATTAGACATAAAATCATGGCAAGTAAGGGGTGATATAGCAAAAAGGCAAGTTGATGACAGGAAGAAAAGAGTTCAAGAGGCTGTAAGAAGAGAAACGGGCTTACTTCTCGATGTTGTGAAACAAGGCAGTGGATCCACCAACAATGGCAACTCGGCAAGGAGATTTTTTGAAAACTACACTAAATCTGCTGAACTGACCGGAATAGATGCTATGCTTTTAAGAAAAATCTGTGTGATCTTGCAGTGTATTTCATCAGGAGAGAAGATCAACGTAACTAAATTCCGAGAGTTCTGCTTTGATACTGCTAAGCTTTACGTGGAGTTATACCCATGGTATTATATGCCTTCTTCACTTCATAAAATTTTAATGCATGGGCCAGACATAGTTCAGAACATGTCAATTGTGCCCATTGGTTTTCTATCCGAAGAGGCATCTGAGGCTAGAAATAAAGATTTTAGAAAATATAGAGAGGGGCATTCTCGAAAGCATAGCAGTATCTCATGCAATGAAGATATTATGCACAATCTTTTACTGTCTTCTGATCCACTTGTTACAAGTATCCGTCCAAAAGGAAATAAGTTTGTAAAAAAATCTTCTTTTAAGGAATTTTATGAGCTTACGGATTCTGAGAAAAGTGATATCGAATTTGTTAACATAAATGATTTAGCGGACATCGATTCTGAATTTGAATTAATTGATGATGATGATGATGACGAAGATAATTAAATGATGTTATTGTTTTAAAATGTGTAACTTAGTAAATTAGAGCTTACATCTTAATTATTTATTGTACTTTTAATGAAACTAGGTAATTTATTATCAACTTACTTAAAAGTCATACTCTCATCAGTTCTTGTGAATATTTTTGTTAATATATATTTCTGTATATATATATAATATATTTATAGACCTCTTAATAAGTCTGTCTGCGGTTTAAAGTAAATACAAATGGGGAAAAAACGTTTTTTTTTTTAAATTTTCATTTCCTTTTATCCCAGAAAGTGCACATTTGGCGCACTATGTGTCTTAGTATTAAATATAGCTCTTAGTAATAGCATTACGATATTAGAGACCGCTACTTGAAACAAGCCCGGAATCAGGAGGGAGAGAGCTCGATACACTCATTTTCATAGTAAAATTTCACATTTTCTCAAATTACTCCCGAAATATGGGAGTTATGAAGAAATTCATCACCACAATTTATGAAGGCATTAAGTAATCGAATAAGATGGCATCATTAGTTTGTCATAATTTTACTCTTATTTTTCGGACATGTCTACGTCCAACCGCTCCCATACATTCGTTCCACTGTGCGTGCGAGAGTTTATTTTGCTTTGAACATTTATGCATCGCTATTCACTTTGTCGGCGGTGCGTGTGATTTGAGTAGTACCTACAATTTACCTCTAGTGTTACTATTGAGTAGTATTTTATGGAGTTGATGAATATTTTTTAAATTATTTTAAAACAAAAAAAACCTATTTTTTTACTTTTACTCTATATTTCGAAAGTACTCCTTGTGGCAAGTTGTTCTGCCGCGGGAAAACAACCATTGAAATTTCACGGTGTATACCTAATGTATGGTCATCCATTCACGAATCTACCGCAGCAAGAGTAGCTTTTGTTTTAGGTGGTAAATCATCAAATAACTAACCCGTTCTGGATGGAGCGGGAGGGCGTGTCAGACTTTTACTGACTAAAACCCACCCGTGTTCCTTCAGTTGCCTGTGTGCCAGGGGCCGCGGTATCTTGTTCGAACAACCCGCACCCCTGGCAGAGGCAAGAGTAGTTTAGCTGTCAATTATTAAGCCATGAACTTCCTTACTGAGACTAATTTATCACAGAGAACTACATTGCCATATTGCTAAGTACCAACATTCTGCTGGAGGTACAAAATGTGTGCCCCAAAGAGATTGTATCTTAAATATCCAACCGAGGCCAGAGTAAAATGTTAAGCATTACGATACAATTGTCAGGGAGGCCGGTAATAGACTCTTTCGGCAGTTCAGCGGTTTTATGAGCCTATTGTGGCAAAACAGTAGTGTGACCATTATTGTTGAGATGTTTAGAATTTCGTATTACTTTTGTAGATAATTTAGTGGGAGATTATGAAAGAGTGGTCACCTTTTTTTAACGACTTCAAAAATAGAGGATGTTTGTAATTTTTGTTTATATACCTACTAGCTGACCCAAAAGTCGTTGTCCTGTCACTGTCTTAACAATAAATATTGAATTTGCATTGGTGTAATTAATGCACATCTTTCTTATTTTTTCTTTTATAAGAACCTTCTCCTGATAATAACAAACACAACAAAAGAAGAATTAGCAAGATTGGTCCAGCCGTTCACATGTGACACTGTGACCAAGGGAAAGAGGGATTAATTTTTGTATATATTATATCGAATTGTTACTTCAGAACTCCGTCATTTATAAACCGATTTGAAAAGTCTTGTGTGTACTTATACAGTATGTTTAGTTAAATTAGGGACATACTTTAAGAGGTTGTGGTACTCATGACAATATACAATTTTTATTATGAAGTGGACACCAAAATATGAAGAAAATATCAGCTGTTCCCTTCATTTTGTCCAGTTATGAAAACGTAAATAAATTTATTGAGCAGCTGGTTTTATTATCACGATTTCAGTGTTGGTCTTGAAAAGATTTTCATGAGAACTACACTCCGTTAAAGTATGTCCCTCGTATAATATAACGCACTGTAGAGTGGTCCCATAATAAAATTGACACGTTCTGATTAGTGGTTTTTGAGTTAGCGTCAATAATAGATACCTACGTATTTTTTTCCACTTATTGTATGGTGATGGATGATGTTATAATATTATCTTCCTGTCACTTTTGGTTACTTAACAAGTGAAGGTATATGAATGTGTGTCGGTTACCACTAAACAGTGAAAAATAAAAAGATTATCCAATTTCCAAAAAAAAAACACTAAAAAGTGAAAGACAAAGACACCGACTGCCATAATTAAAGTTATTTTTCACTTTGTAGTGTTTTATTTGAAAGTCGTATTATTATTTTTTTCAAATATTTTTGTCTGGTATTTTTGCCTTGTGTGCTTTTTCGTGGTCGGATTAGTACCTACCTAGCTACCTGCTAGCCTAGCTATTTGAAGAAAGATAGCTCAGACAGAGCGTTGAGGAAAAATAAAATAAAAACACTTTTATTTGATTGCCATCATGGCACTTAATAGATTTAAAAAAAACATTGAAATTAGGTAAACAGATGAACCGGCCGATTTTTACGACAGTTCGAAACCTTATCGCTACTTTGTTCTAATATACAAATATAATTATCAGACGATTTGAGAATTTCCAGTAAGTAAATCGGTAACAAGTCAAGATCAACAATAATAAAAATTGTCGCTGTTCTCATTAATTACACTATAAATGTTATTTAAACACTTGATAACACCACTTAATAATAACAAACTAAGACCAACAATCATTGTCTGCGGGTAATCCCAATTTATTTGAAACATTAGGTACAATTATGTTTGTTCCGTTTTTCGGCTTACGGGTTTGCGGTTGTTTCGGCTGTCGCTGAAAACCAGCGCTGGGGCTCTGTCTTGCAAAGGATCGCAGCATAATGCTGAGGGATAGCCGTTTTGCGTGGATGTGACGCCTTCCTTCCTCAACCTTTTCTTTTTTTTTTGTGTGTTCCTATTTTTTTGCGTCATGTTTACCGCAAATAAACGTTTTTTTCTTTCTTTGTTATGTGTGCTTAATAAAATCCTACTATGTTATAAATGTGAAAGTTTGTATGTTTGGATTTGGATATTTGTAACACAATCACGCAAAAACAACCGAACGGATTGGAATGAAATTTGGAACACGGATTTGTTTATTATGGCACTCCAACGACTAGTTTATATAAACATTAACAGAAAGTTTAGTCATAATGAATATAGTACTACTTTAATGAATTATCACTTAAAGGTGTGCACAGCACTTACATGGTTTGCCTAACTAAACCAAGTTAATTAAAGTGACGAGAATAACAATACAATTAAATTAATTAATAATTATAAAATCCAATAAATCAATAATAATACATACAATAAAATGAGTGAATTTAACATAAAAAAAATTGTAACACGGAAGTTTATAACCTGTATTAAATTAACATTTATAATTAACTTTTTATCGCGGTAATACGGTCCCGTGGGATGATTTCCGACGTCCACGCAGGCGAAGCCGCTGGCAATAGCTAGTGATAATTTGTTTATACCATACCATAAAACAGCGATGAATCAGCCAATGATAGCAACACACTCATTTACTTACAGCAATAATATAAGTTTATTTCAATAACTGTTTAAAATTAAACTTATGTTAATATTTATACTTATTTGCAGAAATGTGTTAATATATTTTTCTATTATGTGGTTAGAATAAATAGGACAGACATAACTAGAAATACAAACGGCATCCGATTGATACCTAATATTTTTCTTGAAGTGAGTCATACACTGAATTATTTAGTAATACGCCATCTTATGCCCGGTTTCCCAGTTCCGTGATTGAAACCAGCGCTGGAATGTCACTGGAATAATGTGACTGGAATGCTCTGAAATGTACCCAGTGACCAATCTAGTCCAGTGACTGGATTGCCAGTCAATTTTTTCATTCCAGCTCGCCCATTCCAACGCCACTGGAATAGTGTCAACTGTGAACACGTATTGCAATTTTTTGTCTGACTGACTGAATGACTGGAATAATGTAGACGATATGTTCCAGTCTAGCACTGGACTGGATTGACTCGCTGGATTTCTGGACTGGAATAATGTGAATCGGGCATTTTGCAGCACGACAATCAATTCGTCAACTCAGCCTATTGCAGTCAGTATGGACTAGGCTAGGCTAGGCCATAGGCTACAGCCATAGGCTCTATGAAGGTGTGCCTTGAACACCTAGTTCTCCAGCTTCGGTCCGTCAATCAAGCTCCGGTCCATCAAACTGGCTGCCATTCCCGCAATCCTGATTCGCGGTCTCCACTTGAATATTAGTCCGCTTCAAAGGTCATCGGTCCTTGGAGAGACTTGGCATTGGCCAGTCAGCTGACAGGCTGGCTGACTGGCTGGCTAGCTGGCTGTAAGCTGGCTGGTCGGTGCTGAATTGATAGTGGACTGCCGCTGTCAATTCAGCTCGCAGACTGCGCACAGGACCCCGCGGTGGAATCCGCCAGTCGTCTTTCATGGCACCCGAACAAAACTTTTACAAAAAAAACAACCGTCTTCCAAAAAAAAAAGACTAGATAGTGAAAAAGAACTTTAATTTCGGAACTGGGTGTCCTTGGATCTGTATGACTGACCAAGTTCCGAAATAAAAGTTATTTTATTCTACATACACCTTATTTTCTCATTTAAAAAAAAAATGGCATCTGTCATTGTCTTGCTATAAATAGCTGACTTATTACAACAAAAGACGACGAAGAACTACATTTGAGTCCTTGATTAAAGTAATTACGGCCCTGGTAACTTGAAATATTGTCATTATGAGCGATAATAGTTCATATTGCAATCTGTTACGGGTTAAAATCTGTTGTAACAAATTCGAATCACAAATGAGCAAACGTATGTCGTCAAAATGCAAATAAAATCGTATAAATTTAGATATTAACTATTAAATAATAAATAATTCATCACTGGATGCAGTTTGGCATTTGGATGTTATGGTATATTTTTAATTATGTATATAACTCTTACTGAAGGGATAAACCGATTTGAAAGATAATTAAGAGGTGACTTTGATGATTTTTTTGATGCATTAAAGTATGTTTAATTATGTTTTGAGTTCCATCACTGTATGCAAAAAAGACTTGAATATATCATATATTTTTTTGCTTTCAAAATTATTTATGGTTAAAAAGATACTCAGCTTTATAAAACCACCTTTTTGATCGTTTTCCAGAAATCTCCGCCTCAATCAATCAATCAACTTAGCCTATAGCAGTCGACTTCCGGACATACAAAAGATCTAGTTGGTTATTAGTATTTTATGTTCCAGGAACTATGTCCAAATAAACGTTATTATTTATTTCTTTCCTTTCTTTGTTTTTACGTTGTCGAGCAAACGAGTGTGTTACGTGACCTAGAAAAGTGTAACACTGAATTACACATTCCCGTAAGTTTACTAACACGAATTACTTAACAACGAATGCACGCTACCACGAATTACTTAACAACGAATGCACGCTACCACGAAAAACTTAACAACGAATGTACGCTACCACGAAAAACTTAACGCCGTAGCCATGCGATCTCGAATAACCGAACCTCAAAAAGTATCCGTACAAAGTCTTAATTTAAATAACAATCAACCAAATCAAATATATAATAAGTATAATCTCAATGGTACTTATAAAAAGAGGACTACTCAAAACCACAAAATATTAAAGACAAACTTAAAAAAAGTGCCTGCATTGTTTCCGCCTAGCATCTGGTCGGTAAATAGCTCAATTGGGACCACTGTTCCAATTACACAAAATGAGGTGGAATCATGGCACCACCACTAGAACAGCCTATTGGGCAGAAAGAAATGGAATTTATGTAAGACCATTGAAGAATTAAGCAAGGAACAAAACCGTACAGAATTGATGGTAGAAAAATTTAATTCACAGTCTCAAGAAACTAAAAGAGCAAAGAAATAAGAAAATAGGGAAGCAAATATAAAAAAATAAAAACATTTGGAAAACAAGGAAACAATGCACATAACCACATTTTAGATAGTCTTGCATACTTGTGCTATTTTAAACGATAGCTAAAATCATATTCTATTTTTTTTTTCTCATAATGTTTGATTTAGTTGATTGTTATATGAATTAAGACTTTGTACCGTTTGTTGTTGTGGTAACGTGTATTCGTTATTAAGTTTTTCGTGGTAGCGTACATTCGTTGTTAAGTTTTTTGTGATAGTGCGCATTCGTTGGTAAGTTATTCGTGGTAGCGTGCATTCGTTGTTAAGTAATTCGTGTTAGTAAACTTACGGGGACGTGTAATTCGGTGTTACACTTTTCTAGGTCACGTAACACACTCCGAGCAAACATATAAAGCTATGGATAAAAAATTCTATCAAAATCCATCGAATTGTGAAGGAAAGTGTGAAATTAAATTAAATGAAATGTTTATTTATGTAAGTAGATCTTTTAGGACACTTTTACACGTCTAGATTTTGTTGGACAATATTTAAAAAACTAGATGGCGCTGGCATTTCCTAGCTGACTGTTCCCTGAGAAGAAATGACCATAAAAACTTAAAGGTAATGGTATCTTGTCTGGAAGTGCCTATTGAAGAAAGAGCCATTGCAGCTTGGAGCTGACCCCGTCCCAACAGACGGCAAGTGTATTTATACAATTGGAAGGCTTATTTAAGGACTTAGTCCTTTAAGAATTACTATGTTTTTCCATTTACCGCTGTACAAAAGACGATTCAACAGCAAATCGAAATTCAAAAAACCAGCATCATGGCGTCTGTAACGGGCCGATGCGGTCGAATTGATAAGACCGGGCCGACCGCAAGCACTTACGTTTTATTTTATAGATATTTATTGAGGTCCCTTTAAAAGTATTAGGGCAGACCCTTAGACTGTTACAATTGGATCCGTATGGTAATTGCAAGGGAAACCGTGACTACGAATATAGGTCGCAGGGCGTAAAAATTGAATGGCTTTTTTTTGTTGTTCTATGTTATGTTGAAGTTTGACCACGTTTTCCGGCTGAAAAACAAGTATTGATTTTATAGTACGAACTCTTGTCCTATCAGACCATAGTCTCGAGTAAAAATAATGTGTTTTATTAGGTATTGTACTTCTTAGGTGGTGACAGTATTAGGTAAGCGTTAATCTAACTACTAATAATAAAGCTGAAGAGTTTGTTTTTAACTACCAGTTGGATATATGTATATGAAAAATTCTTGTGTGCGTTTGATCGCCCAATTCTTAAGGATAGTTACAAGTTTTTTAACATCACGCTACGACCCGTAGGAGCCGAGCAAAGGGCACAAAAGCAAAAATAAAACAAGGAAAAATGAAGTAAGAGCGAGCTTATATCATCTCTTTCTCAGTTAGTTTTAATATTAATCTGCCAGTTTGAGTATTTTATGCGGCCTACCCAAATGTCCTGTCTTTGATATTGTTCGTCAAATCGTTGAGCTCCTCAAGTTCTGAGTTGAGCTGTATGATTACTGATGAATGCGTGCACTGAATGGACAGGTCCACTCAATCTGGGTGGTTGTTTCATCAAAAGACCATTTCAGACACCGATCCACATGGTCTTTACATGATCTGACCAAGATTATGTCTGGACTTTAAAAGAGACTGTGACCTCTAAGTTTGTTTCGGCCTTTCTTCTCAGAGTAGTCAGATAGGAAACGCCGACCTCATCTAGTTTAAAAAAATATGATTGACGTGTAAAAGTGTTTGTACAAACTTATTTACAGAAATTAAATAATTTATCATTTATAGAGTGAACAAGCTGAAGTGTCAGTGGGCTGGCCATGTTTGTCGAAGGACCGATGGACGGTGGAGCAGACGAGTCCTGGAGTGAAGACGGCGTACCGGCAAGCGTAGTGTTGGACGCCCCCTTGCTAGATGGACCGACGACCTTAAAAAGGTGGCTGGGACAGACTGGATGCAGAAGGCAGAGCATAGAGTGTTGTGGCGCAGCCTGGGAGAGGCCTATGCTCAAAAGTGGACTGCGATAGGCTGAGTTGACTGAAATAAGAGCGCAGGTGGACGATGCGATGCGACGGGGTGGGTCTTGTAACAAAAGATTTTTCTTGGACGAAGTCGTAGGCAGAAGCTAGCTAAAAAGTACTTATTGACACTTACATGAAAGTTACCCTATTGCTTATTCTCAGAGGTCGGAGTAGGTAGATTGATTTTATATACTTGCGTCAAGATAGTATAATATGGACATGCCATTTTATCCATAATGTGCGGGAAGTACCGGAAAAAGTTCCGGAATTGGAATTATGGAATAAAATGAAATACTGATTTCTTTCACCATTAGCTAACACTGGTAGCATAGATTGATATTATTCACCTTAAACACGAATTCGTGCTAATTTCAATATGAAGTTCCGGTATTTTGGAGGCATATCCATATTATCCTCTACGTTTGACGTCAACGACCTTAATTCAATCTACCTACTCCGACCTCTGCTTATTATTCATATGCACTCACTCTCTCACATTTACTCACCCACACACAGACTCATACACACCTACATTCAACTGGCCACACCAAATCTCATTCTAATTTGTTTTATTTAATTTGAATATTAAGATTTTTGCTATTGTGTTACATTATAAACTCCAAAATCTTATTAAAATGATCATAATGTGATACTCAAATTGGTAGTCGAAACTGCCTCTCCTAAATACAGATACTCAGTGATTTAGCTAGGGGAGCAGTGATTCATCCTACAATTCTTTGTGCTTACACCATGTAAATAGTTATGCATACTTTGGAAGTCCCTCATGTACTACAAAACCTTTATTTACCTGAATAAATATTTATAAAATTGTTAATATAATTATCTTATTGCAAAGTGTAGTGACTAAGATAATTTATTTCAATCATTCTCTCTCTCTCTCATTCTTTTCTCTTTCTCTCTTTTCATTTATTTTACTTTTCGTTCAGGAAGCTACGCAATATCTTCTCGTCCTACATACCGCAGTGTCTCAAGACGAAAGTCTTAGACCAGTGCGTGCTGCCAGTGATGACATATGGAACCGAAACGTGGTCGCTCACAATGGGCCTCATAAGAAGGCTTAAAGTCACCCAAAGGGAAATGGTGAGGGCTATGCTTGGACTTTCCCTACGTGATCGAATCAGAAATGAAGAAATCCGTAGGAGAACCAAGGTAACCGACATAGCCTGAAGAATTGCCAAACTTAAGTGGCAGTGGGCAGGGCACATTGCTCGCAGAACAGATGGCCGAAAGGTTCTGGAGTGGCGACCGCGTACCGGAAGACTTAAAATTTGAAGGCCTCCCACAAGGTGGACCGATGACCTTGTGAAGGCCGCAGGAGTCCGCTGGATGCGGGAAGCACAGAACCGGTCGAAGTGGCGGAGCTTGGGGGAGGCCTATGTCCAGCAGTGGACGTCTTTCGGCTGAAATGATGATGATGATGATGATTTGTACTTTTTAAATATAATACGTACACTATCATCACTATTATCAATACCACTGCCAAGCCTTATTAACAAGACAAAATAATGCCACGGTATTTTTAATTCTACATTTAATTATCACCCTTAATAGCCTGATATAATAGGAGTTATTGCTGTGTCTGTTGTTTTTATCGTATACGAGCTTCTGCCGGCGACTTTGTCCGCGTGAAATTTTTTGAAACCCACCACGTCGTTTCGCATTGCCCGCTCGCGATGTTATTTCGTTTTCTCGTTTCTAGCGTTCTTTTTTATCTTCTTCGGCTTTTTGGGTTGTTTTGCGTCGATTATTAGCCTATAAACCTATAAGAATTTTTCAAATACGACTGGTAGTTCAGATATTAGTACGTCCAAACAAAAAAAAATCCAAAAAGCTTGAAAATTTGTACTTGTCTCTATTTGTAAATGTTATAGAATAAGATCAGCTTTAGTGATAAGACTGCCTATTGTGTCACCTTATGTAAAATTTCAACATATATATCCATAAATCGTACTAAAAAGTATTTATTCTTCTTCTTCTTGGTCGCATACTTCATTACCGGAGGTCGTATCCCTGAAAGGTCTCCGTGGCTTTTGAACGATGTTCTTCCACATAGTGCGATTGTAGCAGAGAGTCCAGTGAGGCCGGTTACTTGGTCGGACCACCGGTTAGGTGACCGGCCGCAAGCTCTCGCGAGTCTCCCATCTACCTTGCCCATCACTACCAACTTTTCAAGGTTATTTGGTTCCTGACGGGCAATGTGACCAAAGTAACCAAGAATCTTTTCGTAACCGATCGTGTATTTATTCTAAAGAGGAAACAAGTCATGATGTTATACGATATGTCTGTCTATTGTAACAGACAGACATAAATGAAAAAAAAATCTTGAAGTGTGAAAATCGAATGTCTTTGTTCCATAGGGCGCTAAGTTGTGCCAATGTTCGGGCCAATGTTTGTCGTGGTTCCGATGCGCGGTGGCGTGATGTTTGCATGTCACTCGACTGATATCGATTTGAGACGTATTTGCGGCATAAACGATGTTTGTTTAAGTTCACAGTTCAATATTAACACTTTAATGTAGGTAACAATTAAGCTCTTTATTAATAGGTGTTATTAATGTTTAACTCTGATAATAATTGCTAGGCACTATGTAAATATGGGAATAAATAATGTTCTTGAGCAAATTGGTATCCTTAGTCCCATATTAAAGCCATTTTATAGAACTGTCTAAGAATGCTAGCGGTAGACAATTTTCTAAAAATGTTATTTACACACACACACAAGTGATTTAGTATAAAAGTGATTTTTGTAAAAATAGGACAACGAACCAGATGGCTCTAAAGGTTCACACTATGCCGCCTACCAGCCCGGCGGCATACTCAGTTTCTGCGGCAAGTGCCGGCGGCCTAATATCACCTGCAGCATACCTGCAAGGCAAAAAGGCCTTTATGTTGAGAGATTGATGATTGAAAATACTTTTAATATTTGCTTAAACAATCTTTGCGGTTTTATCGGTTGACCCAGTGACTTGTTCCTTCACTGCTTCGTTGGTCTAGGTCGCAAGCATGAGGTCTGGGGTCCGATTCCCAGGTCGGGCTGAGTATTGTTGGGTTCTTTTATCTGAAATGATAGTACTCATTAGTAGTCCCGAGTCTAGATTTGCGACCGGTTTTTGGCAATAGGTACACTCCCATTTATGGGACTTTAACATAATTGGTGAAGTGGCAAAATATGTGTATACGCAGGTAGACCTCTACTTACCCCTTCGGAGAATACAGTTGTATCATGTTAATGTTGTTGCGTCATCAATATCAAAGCGATATTTTCATTGTAGATGCAACCTACTACCTCATCCTTTCCTCCATATTTTTCACAGAACCAACAAGGCATTTTAAAATGTTACAATCGGGCAATCAAAAGAGTTTGAGAACCATACTACAGCCCCTAGGTTTGTCAACTCATCAGCCAACAGCTCAACCAACAAATCGTCCAACTTTGTCGCATATGCGTAGCCTAGCGCTAACCGTTAGGGCCTAAGGAATTGTATGAGATAATTGCTCCCGTTCGTACGGCCGACATAAATCTGGTAGGCGGGCCCTGCTAACTGCACCACAGTATAGATGGGAACAGAAGGTCGACTTTGTCCAATGAGTTAAAACACAAGAAAACATAAATGTTGATATGCGTTCACGTACCTACACACACACCACGGATATTTGTGCCCGTAAAGTTAGCCACGGATAGTCTTATTGTGTTAATAATATTTTTTGGAGGTCTCATGAAATCTCGGAGACAATGAAAATGCTGTTAAAAGAAAAACGCGTCAAACGATCTATCTCGATCTTTTTTTCAAGTCTGTTTTCTATGAGACTGAAAGATGCTCGCGATTTCGTCTGTCTACGGTCAAGGATGAAAAGTAGCCTATGTCCTTCCCTAGGTCTATCTGTGCCAAATTTGATCCAAATCCGTACAGCCGCTTTAACGTAAACCCTTTTACGCTAAAGCAAGAATCGAAGAAGACCCGAAGGGCGTAGTCTTCGTACGGCGATATCTAACTAAATTCAGTTGCGAGTTTTCATTCGCATTAGTGGATGCGTCTTTGTCAAATTATCAACACAGTTTATCACAGTAAGAGCTCAAGTCGCGCCATATCACTCGTCCAAGTCCATCCCAGCCGTCTTTTTAAGGTTGTCGGTCCATCTAGCTCGATTTGTGCGTTTTCGCCCGCTGTATGGAACTGGCCTTCTGTGTTCACAATACTGTGGCAATGTTCTCCCTGTAGGACAATGAAGGCTTGAAAGCTTACAACTAAGATACTGTTTTTCGTTGATAATATTTCGTGGACTGAGCATTGTTAGGGTATTATTATAACGGTGATAGAGGTAGACAGACATCTTCGTTCCGCTGCGTATTTAAATGGTATTTTGTGAGTTTTAGTGAAGAGGCTTGTAGAAATGACAGTAACCAAGATAAATGAACGACTTGAGAAGGCAGGCTTGTTTTTGATTAAATAAAATATACGACAAACGGTAACTTAGATCGATTTATAGAACATCCTACGTCGTAATGTTATCATATACCTAATATTATAAATGAGACAGTTTTTCTGATGGATGTTTGTTACTCAATCACGAAAAAACGGCAGAACAGATTTAGATGAAATTTGGCAAAATGGTAGATTATAACCTGGATTAATAGAAATAATAGTTTTTATTTTTGTAATACGTTGCCGTGACATAATTTATGACCTCCACGCGGGTGAAGCCGCTGACATAAGCTAGTAGAACGTAATTTCACTATCCATAATCTCTCTATTTACAACTAAAGCTTATATACCGCTTATTAAAGATTAGCCTCGTTTCCGCTGCAACACAGTTACGGCGTGCGAACACTTTTCTGATAGCGCTTTAAAGAGAATTGTCTATATAATTTTGGTAGTGAATTATTTAATTTAGTTACGTGTGAGTGCACAAGTGTAGTGAAGGTGAAAATAAGTGACTAACGTGGACTTTTCGTGTTCCCCCGAAAAACTCCTATTAGGTTGTTGTAAAGTTACTACCGCTTTACAATAACTTTGACTTGACTGACTAAAGACGACTATGACTGTTTTGTAACTTCGTGCCCGATATCGCGTCATTTACTTGATCGAAAAGAAAAATTACTTGAAACTGGCTAAATGCACAAACCGTGTGAAGCCAAAACCAAAAAAAAGAGAATTGTCATGGATAGTTGTCAAGGCGACATTGTCACTGAGTAGACATGGAACGACAACCGCAAAATGCGCACACCATTTTTATTTTTTAGTGTGGGAAATCATCAAATAACCTCTCCCGCTTTGGGTGGAGCAGGAGGGCGTGTCAGACTTTTACTGACTAAAACCCACCCGTGTTCCCTCAGTTGCCTGTGTGCCAGGGGCCACGGTATCTCTTTCGAAGAACCCGCACCTCTGGCAGGCATCGACCCTTGCGGACCCCACCAATTGGTACTGACATCTCTTTGAGGCGCGCGTGGAACACAACGCGCCGTCGACCTGGGATTGGTTCTTACCGGACAGCGGGCTACCCATTACCCGCCGTCCGCAAGTCCGCGGCTACGGTAGCCGGGAATCAGCCTGGGATCACATCATTTGGGCTGATTTCACCAATGAAACTAGATGCGATCAGCACATCTAAACGGTGTTCAAGAGCTGTCAGTGTCATCATTGATACTTGAGGAATTTTGACACTGACAGCTTGGAAGTAGATTAGTTTTACTGATTGCGTTTAGTTTCATTGGTGAAATTGGCCCTTGGAGTTTTATTTTCTTTTCTTTTACAAGCTTTTATTTTATTTATAATGGGATAACAAACAGCTACAATATACATCTTAATGCTTTACTTTTATTTAACTTGCCTTGTTAGTTAGTTAGGTAGGTATGTATTGGCCAAATCTTATGAGCTGCAATGGAACCACTCACTCGTATCCTACACAAATGTTTGTCGAAAAGTACAAAAGCATTAGCTTAAACTCGAGAACCACAACGGCTAGCGCCAGCTCTTATCGAGAAGCAGAGTTATTTAGTGGAATTGTATCTTTATTTTTCTCAGTTTCCTGTCCTTTTAGACTCGTGAAACTTTTTTGTTTGTAATCTGTAGTATGCAAGAATTGCAAAAATAAAGCAATGTTTACTGTACATTGTTTTTAACGCTTAGGCGCGCGCCCATAGTCCTACTGATCAAGTCTTTTTACATGTCGATTCTGTTTTGAAGACAATGCATTTTTTTATATTATTGCAAAATCTATATTACGGTTTCATTGGAAAATATCCATGTATCATTTAACAAGCCTGACACAAAGAACTTTGTGGAAGGGACGCGTTACTTAGAGACAAGGGTTCAGACCCTCACGGAGCCAGTAACTTAACCAGCACCATATCCTTCAACCGTTACCCACAATTATGGCTCTAGACGACAAAATTAAGTATAGTGGTCGGTACAAGAACCTGCCTTTTCGCCGAAAATTGTTCGGCAGATAATCACTTGCCAACTAACGTTTCGCCGATGTTTCACTTTGACAACTAACGATTAGCAAAATTTTTGTATGACAACGTTTCATTTGGTAGTTTTATTGTTAAGCTGATTATTATAATGACACAAACGTTTAGGACATTTATCATTTGTCAAACATGTCATTAGGCCACACAACTATTAGACGAATGACGTTATTCAGATTCCTACAGAAAACTGAGTGCTAACAAACACTTTACCTCTTTATGAAACTGTATGTCGCTTGCGTATCTTTTGGCGAAACCCTGGTCTTGAACTTGCCTAAAACAAATAAGTTTTGTTTTACTAAGTATAGCAACAGAAATCTTAGGTTACGACAGGTTAGATTAGGTTAGAGTATGACAAACAACGCACGAGCCGAGCGAGCGAAGCGAGCGTGCCGTGGCAGCGGCCGGCGGGCGATGTGCCAGAAACCAATCGCTTTTGTAAACGGAAACAGTTAAGTTAGGTTAATGATGAAAGTTGGCATTTTAAAAAGTGTCATTATGAAAATCACACCAAATGTACAGTTGGTAACTGTGAGGTTGGGAAATAAAACAAAATTGTATGATAAGTTGACAAATGATTATTCGGCGAAATAAAGTTCTGCGAAATCTTAGTTGCCAAGTGAAAATCTGGCAAACAATTTTCGGCGAAAGAGCGGAGAACCGTACAATAAGGTATCTCACACGAAGAAACCTTCTACCTTCATTTCGAGTTACAGGAAATGTCGAACATGACAAAAAAATAATAATACACGTAAAAAGAATCGATAGGTTGGTTGTATTTGTTAACGTGGCTCAAGATTTTCCTTTTAATATCGATGTTGATAATACAGACCTCATTTCTTTTCATCTTTTGATAAAATCAAATAGGAAGTATGATCGATGAGGTTTGTGGGAAAATGGAGGACACTTCATTTCTAGCTACTGCCATGGAAAAAGAACAGAGGGTTGACTTTTAGAGGATGGGAAGTAGGTACCATCCACGTGTCTTCTTATACACACAGACAGGCAAAGTGACAAACTTGAAACGAGCGTTTTATATATACCTATATATTCCTTAGAGGGCTAGGCAAAGATGAACCCACATTTCACCAGTTTTGTATACGTGCCCTGTAATGGGGGCGATCCTATTGCCGTCAACTGGGATCACATCCAGACTCGGGGCTGTTACTGACAATTTTCAAATAGGATGAAACGAAGGAATGAATTATTATACAGAGTTTAAGGGGAACGCTTCCGAAGACAGAACGTAGGATAAATACAACTTTCGCCTTAAATTGGTTATTTTGTATCAATTTAAAACATTTGACGCTTCTGTAATGTATCTACTCATTTTATTTTGGCGGCGCTTTAGAAAGGATGCCTAAACCTAAAATCGCCGCCTGGACTTGGAGTCGTTTTTAAATGAGTTTAAACTCAAATAATCGTTAATTTAACTGTTGTCACAGTACAGTGTACAAAAAAATCCTAAAAAATTAGGCAAAAATTGTAAAACAAATATCTAGGTCTTTTTATGGTACTATATCGAGAATCACCTGTCTTCGTTTACGGAAGCGTTTCCCTTACACCCTGTATTTGTCAGAACATTTTCAACAGGTTTTTTACTTTTCACCAAAATCAAAAATCAAAAATCAAAATCAAAATATTTTATTTCACATAAACCTGCAAGGGCACTTATGAAACGTCAGAAGCTAGGTGCACGGTTCCAATTTGTCGCTTCCTATGGAGAAGAGCCGGCAAGAAACTCCACGGTTACTCTTTTATTATAAATATTTACTACCAGTTTATATCACCAATATTACGGCCAAGGTCGACAACGAATAATAAGAGGGCCCCGTGGCTATGTAAGAATAGCCTACTTAGCCTTTCAAATAAAAAAAATCTCACGTTTTTTTTTGCTATTTTCAGGGAATACCAGTTTGTATATTGACGTAACAAATATGTACGAAACTAGAATTATCAATACAACTCTTTAAGGGGAATCTAGTTGCGGGCTCGAATTCACTGGTGGGCCTGGCTAAAAAGTACGCTGTCACACCAGGCATCGTGTCCGGCAGAGGTAGTATCAGTGATGAGCAGTTAGACGCTAGTCTACACGCACAACGTTATTGAGTGAGATGCAGGATCAGTTATAATAAAACAGGCGCGTAAAAAATTAAGAAAAGTCCTTCGAAAGATCGGGTTTTATGAAAAAAACACCTGCATAAATCAATGACTAATAAAGTTTATTGAACTTTTCGATATTTGAGCTCTGTCGGTACCGATTTGGTTTGGGAGATTTCATACTTCTTTTATTACTTAAACACGCCCAAATTTAGGTTAAATTAGCAAGAAATACGAATCTTTGTTGGCTCCTAACTTTCTAACGGCTTTTTATTTTAGTATTCTGTTTGCGTAAAAACAACATCGGTAATAAGACAAAACTACACTATGTTTAATTTTTGATGTACATTGTCGAACAGTGGAGTAATACACTCCCAAAGTTTGTACGGAAAAAATGTCGATAAGATCGACCTTAAAATCAGTCGACAATTTTCTCATTGCTGAGACCCAGGCGTCCTCTTGGTGACAGAGAGGATTTTGATTCTGAAACATGCCGGACATAGAGCAGTGGTTATGAAATTATTCACACAAAGTAAAGCTGCCTGAGTTAGAACCCACGACCTACAATAACTCGTAAGTCGGGACCGTTAACCACTGGGTCAGTACTGCTCTCAAGCTCTCAAAAGGCTTAGCTTGGGACACAGGCCTCCTCTCGGTTAGAGGTAGTGGGTCGTAATCCACCACGCGGGCCCAGTGCGGGTTGGTAGATGTCACATGTTTCCGAATTTTTGGTTCTAGGACATGCCGGTTTCCTCATGAGTTTTTCGTCAACCGTTTTGAGGGCAATGATGATGAAATATACACAACCCACGACCTACAACTTGTAAGTCAGGGCCGATACAACTAGGCCATCACTGCTCTACTAGGCCACCAATGCTCTACTAGGCCACCACTGCTTTACTAGGCCGCCACTGCTCTACTAGGCCACCACTGCTCTACTAGGCCATCACTGCTCTACTAGGCCACCAATACTCTTATAGGCCACCACTGCTCTACTAGGCCACCACTGCTCTACTAGGCCATCACTGTTCTACTAAGCCACCACTGCTCTACTAGGCCATCACTGCTCTACTAGGCCACCAATACTCTTATAGGCCACCGCTGCTCTACTAGGCCACCACTGCTCTACTAGGCCATCACTGTTCTACTAAGCCACCACTGCTCTACTAGGCCATCACTGCTCTACTAGGCCATCACTGCTCTACTAGGCCACCACTGCTCTACTAGGCCACCACTGCTCTACTAGGCCACCACTGCTCTACTAGGCCACCACTGCTCTACTAGGCCACCACTGCTCTTATAGGCCACCACTGCTCTACTAGGCCACCACTGCTCTACTAGGCCACTACTGCTCTTATAGGCTACCACTGCTCTACTAGGCCACCACTGTTCCACTAGGCCACCACTGTTGTACTAGGCCACCACTGTTCTTCTAGGCCACCACTGTTCTTCTAGGCCACCAATGCTCTACTAAGCCACCAATGCTCTTATAGGCCACCACTACTCTACTAGGCCACCACTGCTCTACTAGGCCACTACTGCTCTTATAGGCTACCACTGCTCTACTAGGCCACCAATGCTCTACTAAGCCACCAATGCTCTTATAGGCCACCACTACTCAACTAGGCCACCACTGCTCTACTAGGCCACCACAGTTCTTCTAGGCCACCATTGCTCTACTAGGCCACCACCGCTTTACTAGGCCACCACTGCTCTTATAGGCCATCACTGCTATATTAGGCCACCACTGCTCTTATAGGCCATCACGGCTCTACTAGGCCACCACTTCCCTTATAGGCCACCACTGCTTTACTAGGCCACCACTGCTCTACTAGGCCATCACTGCTCTACTAGGCCACCAATACTCTTATAGGCCACCACTGCTCTACTAGGCCACCACTGCTCTACTAGGCCATCACTGCTCTACTAGGCCACCACTGCTGTACTAGGCCACCACTGTTCTACTAAGCCACCACTGCTTTACTAGGCCATCACTGCTCTACTAGGCCATCACTGCTCTACTAGGCCACCACTGCTCTACTAGGCCACCACTGCTCTACTAGGCCACCACTGCTCTACTAGGCCACCACTGCTCTTATAGGCCACCACTGCTCTTATAGGCCACCACTGCTCTTATAGGCCACCACTGCTCTTATAGGCCACCACTGCTCTACTAGGCCACCACTGCCCTTATAGGCCACCACTGCTCTTACAGGCCACCACTGCTCTACTAGGCCACCACTGCTCTTATAGGCTACCACTGCTCTACTAGGCCACCACTGCTCTACTAGGCCACCACTGCTCTTATAGGCCACCACTGCTCTACTAGGCCACCACTGTTCCACTAGGCCACCACTGTTCTACTAGGTCACCACTGTTCTACTAGGCCACCACTGCTCTACTAGGCCAACACTGCTCTACTAGGCCACCACTGCTCTTATAGGCCACCACTGCTCTACTAGGCCACCATTGCTCTACTAGGCCACTACTGCTCTTATAGGCTACCACTGCTCTACTAGGCCACCACTGCTCTACTAGGCCACTACTGCTCTTATAGGCTACCACTGCTCTACTAGGCCACCACTCTTCCACTAGGCCACCACTGTTCCACTAGGCCACCACTGTTCTACTAGGCCACCACTGTTCTTCTAGGCCACCACTGTTCTTCTAGGCCACCAATGCTCTACTAAGCCACCAATGCTCTTATAGGCCACCACTACTCTACTAGGCCACCACTGCTCTACTAGGCCACTACTGCTCTTATAGGCTACCACTGCTCTACTAGGCCACCAATGCTCCACTAAGCCACCACTGCTCTACTAGGCCACCACTGCTCTACTAGGCCACCAGTGTTCTACTAGGCCACCACTGCTCTACTAGGCCACCACTGCTCTACTAGGCCACCAGTGTTCTACTAGGCCACCACTGCTCTACTAGGCCACCAGTGTTCTACTAGGCCACCACTGCTCTATTAGGCCACCAGTGTTCTACTAGGCCACCAGTGTTCTACTAGGCCACCACTGCTCTATTAGGCCACCAGTGTTCTACTAGGCCACCACTGCTCTACTAGGCCACCAATGCTCTACTAAGCCACCACTGCTCTACTAGGCCACCAGTGTTCTACTAGGCCACCACTGCTCTACTAGGCCACCAATGCTCTACTAAGCCACCACTGCTCTACTAGGCCACCAGTGTTCTACTAGGTCACCACTGCTCTACTAGGCCACCAGTGTTCTACTAGGCCACCACTGCTCTACTAGGCCACCACTGCTCTTATAGGCCACCACTGCTCTACTAGGCCACCACTGCTCTTATAGGCTACCACTGCTATACTAGGCCACCATTGCTCTTTCAAAAGGCTTAACTCAGCATATTGCTGCAACTTCGTAGTCGTTCAGGAATCAAAGAGGATTCAGTCGCAAGGCATTGTTAGTAAAGCAAATTTAAAAAAGCGTCGAAAGGCGTGTTTAAATATAATTTCAATAGTAAATGGTTTGTTAGAAGAATGAGGAGATAGATACAAAGAAAGAAAATTTGTTTATTCTACAAAAACAAGATAAAAAAAGAGAAGAGCTACATAGATTGCTTCAATAATTGGATGAGATTTTTAGCATCGATGTGACGGGATCTTGTGGTGAAATAATAACAGCTGAACGGGTCGATCGATCAGGTTAAGCTACGCTTAAACTTCGGCCGAAGCTACGGATTTCGTGTTTCGGTAGTAAACATCCACGGACGATCGCTAGATATTAATAAAAAAATGCTAACACTCACATCTTCCGTCGATCTACCAAAAATGGCCGCCCAGATACAAGTGTAGAAATATAACAAGTTTATACAATATTCACTTAGTAAGGGTCGTCCTTAACATAGGTATACAAAGGCCCAAACTCCGGCTATGATACACTAAGACCCCAAGAGACATTTAGTAACTTTTTGCAGCGACCCCCTAGGTACAGTCCAGTACAGAAACTGTTAAGTTCCCCGAAGAGAGCCGAAGTTTGACGAAGTTTGTCGAAGTCAAAGTTTGCTTCGTTAGTTTTGGCACTGGATACTTTCGTGTTTCGTTTATTTGATGTTTTGTATTGTATTGTTAATGTTATGTGGTTGCAAGTGTGAATAATATAAGGCAATATAACTTCAGTAGGTTATTTTATACAAAACGAATAATCAGTCTGAAATTATGGTTTCATAAATCGGCTAAGGTGTATGCCCGACAATAGCTTTCTCGTTAGAAAAAATAAAATTTGATTTAATCTAAATTATTAATATGTTTACATATAACATAGTTGAAGAGTTTGATTGTTTGTTTGAACGCGATAATCTCTAAAACTACTTATTGTATTTGAAAATATCTTTTTGTATTTAATAGCCCAATTTTTGCGAAAGGTTAAAAACTATTTTACATCACACTACAATCCTTAGGAGCTGAGCCGAAACAAAAATAGTCAGAAAGAAAGCTAAGCGTAGGAATAGCGCGAACAGGCTGTGATGCGACGGAGTCGGGTGGTGAAAATACACGCTTACAATTTTGCAGGCACAAGCTGCTAAAGTCCCCGTCACGAGAAGCTATAAATTTTGTAAAGAAATAACTTCTACCAAGTTACGCAGCGACAATTCAATCAACAACAAATAATCCCAAATTCAATCAACTCAAATAATATACGTGTAATACGAAACTAAGAAAGAAGAAGAAAGAAAATACATTTATTTAGCACATACTAACGAGCTATTCCACTTGGTCGGGTTATATTTTAGCGATATAAAGCGCTATCGTCTAATGTTTTGTGGTACTGGAACGCGTCTGACTCATGGAACGTTAACATTTGTATCATCATATGTGCATTTACAAAATTCATAGCTCCCTATCACGAGAGTGGCAGAGACTTTAGTCATTTTAATAAAATAAGTTTTGAAAAGTACCTACATTAAACAAAAAGCCCCTGAAATCAATTAGCACAATTTCGTTAATTGACTCCCAAAAGTTGACAACAGCAACCTTTTTATTAATTAATTTTGGGTACTTTTTGAAAGTAAAAAACAAAGTCTGTACCCGGGGACTTGTTTCTAAAGAAACATGAACCAACCAACCGAGCTTGTTTTAATTGATAGGTATGTTCTGTTCCCTAATAATACATAAAAAAAAGTTTACACAAAAAAAACCGACAAATAACTAAAATTTCGATCAACAATCGCGTAATATTTGCTGTTCGTTATTGAAGAGTTCCATTGTCTAACTCCGAATATCTTCATTAGATACTTAATATTATATACTTATTTAAACCTTTCAAGAAAAATATGCATTTAAATAACGGAAACTTTATCCTATTTGGATCATTTAAAAAAAAAATCACGTACATGCATATAGGTACCAGTCATATACAAAATTTACTTTTTTTGAAACTCGGTAAAAAAAACCCCTTCCGAATTTCGGCCACGGTGGCCAACCTCAACGAAGAAAGAAGATAGATTACCAGGAGATATTATACTGTACAAATGTGTGAGCAAACACCTAGGTGCACTCTCTGTTCTTTTACTCTCCGATGAGATGGGATACACAAACCAGGAGAGACCAAGCAGGACCAACGCCTTACGTGCTATCCGAGGCACGAATGCTTCACACCACCAAATTTCAAACTCTGCACTGCCATTAAGAAATTATTAAGGAAAACCCCAATAAAACTTTCTCCGACCGAGGAATCGTCCACAAACTCAGTAGTTGCGCTATTACATAAAAGTTTACGCGAACAGAGCCAGGAACAAAGCTACATATAAAAAATCCTCATAATATTGGCTATGCATTTAGACACACTCCACTTTTTTTTGGGTGGGAAATCATAAAATAACTTCTTCCGCTCTGGGTGGAGCAGGAGGGCGTGTCAGACTTTTACTGACTAAGACCCACCCGTGTTCCCTCAGTTGCCTGTGTGCCAGGGGCCGCGATATCTCTTTCAAACAACCCGCACCCCTGGAACGCTTCACTTTGAATAGTCATAGCCATAAGTACCTTTGCTCGATGTACGTCACCTCGAGCCGTAGGTGAGCCCGTAGTTTTAAATTCCCCAGTTACTAATAATTATCCAGATTTGATCCAGACTCACCCATCTTGCTGTCCTCCCCCCAGCGACACTCAACTGAGGTTCATATCGCACATGGTATCGTGGGTGTTTCAAGAAACTCGCCCCAGGCTGGAGACTTTGAGTCCGCTTGAACTTGAACCACCTACACGAAGGTCAACTACTACTTAATTGCTTATCATATTGACATTCTACGTCAATTTGTCATTTGTTTGTGTTTTAGCATTTCATACAACCGTCAGATGCTACCTGCGTCGACACCCTCGCGCCACCCATCTTCTGAGCACGGCGGGTTGTGCTGGTGCGGCTACTGTAGGTGCAGAAAACCTCAAACGGCGCAAATATGACAACCTCATTGGGAGCTATATGTTTGAGCCGTTTGGGGTTGAAACACTAGAGCCGTGGGGTCCGAGTGCTCATCGAGTATTTTAGGATATTGCCAAGCGGTTAGTTTACTTTTCACGTGACCAAAGGGCTGGCCTATTCTTAGGTCAAAGAATCAGTACTGCCAACCAGCGTGGCAACGCTGCCAGCCTTGTTGGCACTTTTCCCACTGACAGCGATGGGGACGATTCTTTGATGCCCAGTGAGCTCTTCCCTTTTTACTTTATATACATACTTAGTGTCTAATTATTTATGTTACGACCGAAATTGTAGTCTATTCATTTCGCTGTCTTTACTTGAATATTCATATGATAGATGACTTCATTCTTCTGACAAGCAACATAGTTCCAGTAAGTACATATTAATTATACGTATGTATGAATGTGATATATCATCTCTTGATTAGGCCATATCGTTTGTCTGTTATTCTATATTATTACACCTATAACAATCCTTCAGGGGAATTAGATTAGAACCACTACTATTGGAACTCACATTGTTTTCGTTTTTGATTAATAAGGTATTATTTGGTAGTCACCAATCACGGGCGATAATGACGATCTGACCAAGATTATGTTTCGGCCTTGCTTCTTAGAGTAGTCCGATAGGAACCACCAGCTTATTTCGTTTTAAAATATGATTGACATTTAAAAGTATTTGAACAAACCTACTCACATAAAAAATACATTTATTATTTAATACAATATCATCATCATTATCATCATTTAAGCTGGAAGACGTCCACTGTTGAACATAGGCCTCCCCCAATTTAGGGGGGCTTGCCATAATCGCCACGCTTGGCAGGTGGGTTGGCGATTGCAGTATGGTGGTAAAATGCATAGAGAACGCTGCTGCCCATTTTCTAGTAAGTCCCTTAGTCGCCTCCTACGACACCCACGGGAAGAGATGGGAATACAATATAACACCAGTAAATAGGTGAAAGAAAACCTCGTAAGGAAACCAGCATGTCCTAGAACAAAAAAGTCGAAGACATGTGACATCTAGGTACCAACCCGCACTGAGCCCGCGTGGTAGATTATGATCCACTCCCTTTCACAGAAAGAAGGCTTGTGTCCCAGCAGCGGGAACATTTTAGGCCGCTTAACTGAATAGGCTAAAATTATTTGTACTGATTAGCAAGCCTTTTACATTTTCCGAGTGTGCTGGGTGAGTTTTAGGGCCACATACAAAAACTACAAATCAACAAATGCGATAAACACAAAAAGTAAAGTGGCGCCATCTACAATGCCATATGCGAACTACTCAAGACTTGACGTCACACCGCAGCTACATCACGCAAGCAGAGTTTACCACGCAAATCTACGTATATAGAAGATCCTGACATCCATCGTCGGGCAGTTGCCCACCAGACACCACACCCGTCTGGTCGGAGGATCCTTCTTTACCAATAGAGCATGAGTAAACTTTACACCCTGTTCCTCATACCTCTATACCACTATCACTATCATTAAGCAGATGCAAATATTGGGAAAAGTAGGACTCTCGAGTCTATCATTTGTATTGATGTCATCACCATCATCATCATTTCAGCCGAAAGGCGTAGACTGCTGGACATATGTCTTCCCCAAGCTCCGTCACTTCGACCGGTTCTGTGCTTCCCGCACCCAGTGGATTCTTGTGGCCGTCACAATTTCATCGGCTTATTGGTATTGATGTACTAGACCTAAACTATTTTGCTAGGTTTAATAAAAAACGACTGCTTTATTTTATCGTGAAATTATCTTCCGAATAATACCCAGCCAATTATTTTATTGATTTATAGGTATTTAAATAAAATAAAAACTTATAAAAGTCATGGTATAAAACTCACATTCGTAAAAAGGAGTGAGTAAAACCAATAGTAATGCCACCGTTACTCTTTGTTTGCGTCCCCTGTTTATATAACGAATAAGTCTATTTATTCGGGATTAGGCCGAAAACTATGCGATAATTTGCCATGTTACGACTGTTTACGTCATAATATAAATGGAAAGAGGTAATATTGACTTAATATACGTCATTATGTCGACCAAATAATAAGGAGTTTGATGAAGGGCTGTGCCAATATGGAGATGGTCGAGAATCGATTTGAAATATTATAGGTCTTTGTTTATGACTATTATTGTTGGGTTATGTTTTTTATTTATTTATTTAACCATTTATGCACACACATATAAACAGACAAGAAGAAAGGAACAGAAAAATACGTACAAAAAAAAGATACGAAAAATACGTACGTGGTTTAATTTTTGTTGAAAACATATTTTTTTAGCTAGGCGAAGAATCATAGTCAGAAATTATTAAGAAAATTAATACCGTTCGTCAATTTACCGTGCGCCATTTTATACAACTATCAAAGAGTAACAATTGTGATTATGTTATAGGTACAGATAATTTAAGTTGATAGCCTACGTGTTCATCATCATCTGCCCAGCCTTTTCCCAGCTATGTTGGGTCGACTTCTAGTCTAACCGGATGCAGCTGAATACCAGTATTTTACATAGAGCGACTGCCTATCTGACCTCCACAACCCAGTTACTGGGTAATACGATACCCTTTGGTAAGACTGTTTGTCAAACTTTCGGGCTTCTAGCGACCCGTAACGACTGTCAAAGATCCACGAATGACAGCCGGGACCAACGGCTTAATATGCTTTCCGAGGCAATGAGGGGTCTTGGCATGTAAAGATGGTCACCCATCCACAGACCAACCGCAGCAAGTGTAGCTTAACCTGATCGATCGTCACGTGCGGCCGTTATTACTTAGCCACAAGCCCCTACAGATGTGTTGAAAGTATGTGTTATACAATTATTTTCCCTTAATTTACTTATGGATCGATTTGAATCACTCTGTCTATTGGTAAAAAACCGCATGAAATTAGGTCGACTCTAAAAACGACAACTTCTTCATTGAACAAAACACAATAATGGCTGATGTCAAGGTGGTTGTAAAATTCCTAATATTCTCACCGAAATAATTTTACAAAGGCTATTTCCTACTGTTGACATAAAAATCTCTTTACAGTCGAAGGCTTTAGTTGAAATAAAAGTAAAAAGGTTACAATTTTGTCGTCTGCACATAAAGCTTGTAAGGTAAGGAGGTTTGGGCTTACTTTACTAAAACATTTTACTGGTGGGTATCTTTTCTTTTTAGGGTTGCGTGGCTAAAAGGTACCAACGGGACCCTATCTCTTAAGACTCCGCTATCCATCCGTACGTCTGACGGTCAGCGGGCTGTATCTCATGAACTGTAGGTTGACATTTGAAATATTCACAAAGTGTTTATTTTTACAAAAAGGGTAATTTTTAACTTTATTTTATTTTCAAAACTAAATATTATAAAGAGAAACATTTGATAGTTTGTAAAATTGTTTGTAATGGATAAAATAAAAAAACTATTTAACCGATTTTAAAAATTCTAACACCTATGGAAAGCTACATTATTTCGGAGTAACATGAGCTAAAAATTTCATGCGGGTAAAGTCGTGGGCGAAGTGCTAGTTATTTATAAAGGTGAAAACGTGTACCACGCAAAAAACGTTTTTTTTTTAAAGTTACTATTTCTGGTACCCCGCATCATCCCACAGCTCGCCAAAGGCCTCCCCATGACTTCCAGCTCTTTCGGTCCAGGGCTAAAGTGGACCATTTTCTGGCTGTATTAGGCCCCCACGTAGTGGTTATTTTAATAATTCGTATTAAATATTGTACGGTGGTACAGAACCCTTCATGTGTGAGTTAGGCTCGCACTCGTGCTGGCTTGTTTTACTTACAATTTTCTTAAATTAGTGGTGCTTACTTTTTCAAGAATATTATCATGCAATCATGTGAGTTGTTCTTACGTAGCTCGTAGGTACCAGTGTTACATTTTCGGATTGTAGTTTCTAAATTAATCTTAGACCCTACGAAATTACAGTGAAAAGTAGCATAGTGAAATTTAGACATACCGAATGCCCTGGATTATTAGGCAGTACTTGACCATTTGCTGAAAACAAGTCTTGACTTCATCATCATCATCATATCAGCCGTAAGACGTCCACTGCTGGACATAAGGCTCACCCAAAAGGGCGGGATATGCGATAATCGCCACGCTTGGCAGGCGAGTTGGCGATCGCAGTATGGTGGTCAAATGCATAAAGAACGCTGCTGCCCATTCTCTAGTAAGTTCCTTCGTCGCTTTCTACGACACCCACGGGAAGAAATGGGATGGTGCTATTCTTTTACGTCCAGTACCACACGGAATCAGTCTTGACTTGCAATAGAACTTTTTTTTTATATAGCAACCTCTTTACGTATCACAGTTTCAATCAGAATCTGAATATTTTTTTGTACAGTCAGCGTCAATAATATCGGGACGAACAGACTGTTCAAAATGATCTGAACTACTATTAAAATTAAATATTAACTAAATGACACAAGGAATATTTCAGAATGAAGACAGTACACGACTACTGTCATTCTGACAAGAACTTTATCCAATTGAGATAAGGTTTAATTTTCTTAGTTGTTGAGATCATTTTAAACAGTCTATTCGTTCCGATATTTTTGACGCTGACTGTAATACATTGCTTCATATATTCGAAAAATTTGTCTGTCCAACAACGTAACTAACGCAATGAATGTTGTTGAACTGACAGAATGAAAACTGTTAATGTTAGTGATGATGTCCCCCTCAGATTTCCAGTTTTCTCTGTGTGTTGCCTTTTTACGACCAATCTCCCATAAACGCTATAAGTCATCAGTCATCGGATATTTGGATGCATATTCACCTAAAGTTGAGAGGTTGGCTAAAAAGGAATGCGCTTTTGTGTCGATTTTTTTTAAATTGGATGTAAAAAAAAATGTTTTTACTTACACACACCACTCTTACAGACTTACACCCTAGGTACATAGGTATAAGTACCAAATTTCCATAGGGGTTAATTTTTTAATAAATATGCGTCTGAATAGTTATGCAATCCTAATCATGTAGAAGTCGCTTCCACAGTATACAGCTGACTAGCTATGCATTCCCGGTGTTGCTGGCATCCAGCAACACCGGGAAAAATAGCAGACTTGGGCCCCTGGGGCCCAAGTCTGCTATTTTTATAAATTCGTCATTCCAACACGATCCCATTGTCATTTTGCTAAAAGTTCGTAATCTGCTAAATTCATAATGGTCGATCATTGGTCGGTCAATGGTCTCGTAATAAAATTGTGTTATAATGGCATTGTCGTATTGCCATTATTATAAAACCCGTTAGTAGAAATGATTTTTCAAAAACGACTAATAAATTTGAACATTTATTCATGCCCGATTTCATTTATATATATTTTTACATATTATTTAATCGTTTTTTAGTGTTAAATTTTAGCAGATTAAGTACCGCCTAAGTCAGTCATTCATTTGTCATTATGTACAAGATTACCAATAAATGCCATTTCTTTCAATGGAGTGTCAGTGGCTGACCATTGGAAAGTCATAATAACGCCATTATATTAGTAGATTACCAAACCTGTCAAAATTTTGAAATCAATGATCGACCATTCTGACACTATTGTAATAGCAGACTTGAGGCCCTGGGATATTTGTACAAAAAAATATTTTAAGAAGACGCTTCCATACTTTCATAACCAAAAAATTACTTTAGGGAAATATGCATTCGATTATCCGATCCCTAGTCATCACGACAGTGTCATAATTTTATACACATTTTACGTACCTATATTTGATCAACTGAAATAGCAGCTTATCCTACCCAGCTTTACCTAGTTAGTCTCTGAAAGTCAAATACTTCTGTCTCTCTAGGACCTGCTAAATCTCTTCGTCAGCAAAAGGTGCTTTTCCGGACATTATCTGGAAAAAAAGGCGGATGATACGGAAACAGGTTTTTAAGCAACTCCAAACTGTCGGTTTAAGCTCTTAATGATCCAATTTGCGAAGCATTTTGCTGGCAAATACCGCCTTAAGTGGGGGGCCATGAAGTCAGCCAGTTTACGAGCGAAGGCTGTCTTGAATTTAAGTGGGTTTTTTCGTCCAATATCTTAGTTTACGATGTTTGTGACGGTTCACTGCGTTTAAGTTCTGTTCGTGTTATTGACTTGATCATTTTAAGTTCACGTGGAATTCCTATAAACGGGGTGAATAGGGATGCAGGGGTGAATCGGAATGAAACTCTACAATGGATGTTAACGTTGAACTATTATAGTTTGCTACCAACAATGGTGCTTAATCGAAAATATAGTTAACAGATTATAGTCCTTTTTGGCAACAAATTGTATTTTTTCAATGTTAAAAACCCTTCTAAAGTTTCGTCCCGATTCACCCTGTTTGACTAGTAAATACTTGCTTAGGATTGGTAGGAAAGAATCTTTCATGTTTGTTACTCAATGACGCTATGACGGCTGAACGGATTTCAATAAAATTTGGTACAGAGATAGATTATAACCTAGATTAAAACATAGAATACTTTTATCTACGGCAAAAGATAGTAAAAAATAATTATCACAAAATATATCTACTACCCAACGAGCAACGAATAAAATATGATCAAATTATAAGAGTTTGTAAATGAACTAACAAGAATTAATGTCACCAAAAACAATTGGATTGTTACCTTAGCTTAACTAAATTAAAGCGATGCTAAATTTATACAGTTCATTTATTATTCTATCTGGCTTTTCTCAACAATTTAGTTAAATAAACTTTATTATGAAGAAACTACAATAACTAATAAGTTATTTTGTTAATAATCTAAAATATCTTTAGAGCTTGTTTAATAAATCGTATATTTTTGTGTTTATCTATTTAACAGTTTATGCATAATAAGAATGCACCTTTATTCTTGATTGTTTCTTTGGTTTTTACAGTTATTCAAGTTACAGTATATGTATCCCTCAACTCGCGCCCTGGAATTTCAATTTTCGGTGTTGGACCGGGCATTTAGAATACAAATGAGAAAAACACATTGTTTGATTTTCAACTCTCAGCGCTAATCAGAGAGTTGGAAATCCAATGTGCGAAAAAGGACTAAGGGGTATTTATTTTTTGGGTGGGAAATCATCAAGTAACTTCTATAATCTAAATACTACTAATCAGACTAATATTATAAACGAGAAAGTTTATCATATCAAATCAAATCAATTTATTTGCCATAAGTGTTGGTACAATGTCGGTCTTAACATAAATAATTATACAGATCCAAAACACTTAGTCATAATACTGTGACATGCAAATATATAGTTAGAAATAAATAGTTTTAATTCAATTAAAAATAAAATGGAGTAGCAATATTATTACAATTATTAAACACATTAAAAAGAAAAATAATGTCAGATTATAATTATTATTATTCATTTTTTAATCTCTTGTTGAATATGTCGCTTACTGAGTAGAAATTCTTTTCCCTTAACCATACTTTGAGACGCCTTGCAAATTTATTAGCTGGTAAAATTTTAATGCTGTCAGGAATGGCATTAAATATGCAACCACACATTGCATAGCTATTCCTACAATACAATGCTGTCCTAGGAATTATGGGCAAAACTATTCTATTTCTGTGCCTAGTACTTTTAACAAATACTTCATGAGCTTTTTATACGTTCGGATTTTTTATCTCCACGCGGACGAAACGGCTGACTAAAGCTAGTAGTAATATAAGTTTTTATTTATGTAAGTTCATAATTTTTACCGACAGAAAATTTGATCTGACGTACGGCTACTTCCTAAACTAATATTCCAGTATTTCGTCCTAAAAAAACGTATTTTTCACATTCCCAATACTGTAGTAGTTTTTCTTTTTATTACAACTGCCTGTTTTCATGGCCCACGTCGAAGGATTACAGGGACGTCGTCGACTCGTTCACGGCAAATTCGTTTATTTCTCCTTTTTTCCCTCGAAACTTAATCCCTGTAATATCGCGGGTGTAAGCAGGCACCTACTTAAACTGCCTTCGTAATGGCAGCCACGTCGCCGGCAAAATTAATTTTAATGAGAAGAACTCGGTAGCCTACAGCGAAAGTGGATTATGCTACAAAAAGTTTTTATTTATTTTGTGTGTTGCTATTAGACTTAATTTAATGATATGGTGTTGCCCTATTTTTAAGGTCTGCAGTCAAATTATTTTTTCATGGTTATTTTAGTGTTTCGTGTTTACTTTTGTAAACAACGTTTACGCATATTTTTATGTTGCATTTGAAGGCGTTGGTGTGTATTTTTCGAATATAAAATTTGAAGTTATGGGCGCAGTAAAAAGGTATTAATTAAGAGAAACGTAAACCTTTTTAATGGGGTGGGGAGGAAATATTATAAGGGTACTTTAAGGGTTAAATGAACCTCTACCTCCTGAGTGTTAGTTGTTTTATTATTGCCTGTTATTTATTATATGTGTAAAGGTAGCTTCGCAGCTTTTTAGTCTCGGCCTGTGATTTCTGGGCAGTTAAAATTGCTGTGCAATTATTTACACCGTTTTTCTTGAACGGGATTGTTTGTGAGTGAGTGATTTTGATAATTATTAACCACTAGCTTTTGCCAGCGGCTTCGCCCGCATGGAGGTCGGTGTATTATACATATAAACCTTCCTCTTGAGTAGTGACAGATAGAGTGCTATCTATTCAAAAAACCCGCATCAAAATCCGTTGCGTAGTTTTAAAGATTTAAGGCTCGTGCAGACTAGCGCGACGCGACGGTCGCGTCGTGACACTCGGTCGTACAGCTCGGTTAGTCTATTTTAGTTATTTTCATAGCTTTATGTCCTACGGCATTCTGCTGTGGGGTAAAGCGGCTGACATTCAAAATATTTTTGTTCTTCAAAAACGAGCTGTTCGTGCAATTTACCAACTAGGTGCTAGAGTTTCTCTGAGAGAATTTTTTAAAGATATTGGTATTCTCACGGTGGCATCACAATTCATCTTCGCTAACATCTTATATATTAGGCAAAATATACACTTATACACTAAAAACAGTGATACTCATAATATTAATACTAGAAATAAGGACAAACTACGTGCTCCCTTTCACCGGCTTCATAGGGTTCATAACTCATTTGCTGGGCTTGGTATAACCTTCTATAACAAGCTTCCTTCTTCTTTGTTAGATTTACATTTTAATGCGTTTAAAGCGAAAGTAAAATCA
This sequence comes from Polymixis lichenea, assembly GCA_949091785.1. Lineage (NCBI taxonomy): Eukaryota > Metazoa > Arthropoda > Insecta > Lepidoptera > Noctuidae > Polymixis > Polymixis lichenea. The sequence continues at coordinate 19,028,875 of OX420948.1, read as the reverse complement.
AATCTTTGTTCGAAGGCATACTATTCTATCAACGACTACTTAAACGATAAGAATTGTTGGTCGCTGTGATTAACTCAAGACAACGTTTATGTTCTTTCACCAGAATTAGCTTAACTACTGACAGGTCATATGAATTACTTCATATCATTGTTTATTTAACTTGACTGCATAAACCATTTATTTTTTTTATTTTTTACTAATTAAATTTTCATTTATCGTTGAATGATGGTTATATGCTATTATTGTATAGAATCAAGTTCTTCCAACATAACAGACAGCTGTGCTGCTGGGGAGTTTGTTGCGCCACTTCTTCTTCCCAGCTAAAGCACTAGGAAGTGGTGAAGGGCGGGCTTTTTGGGGGGACTGTCTTATGTAATTTTGACGTTCAAAAAGTGCTGACTCTCAGCCTAGTTTGAATAAATGACTTTTGATTTTGATTTTGATTTTGACTCGTAGAACAATTTCTATGAAAACTTAATGGAAATTGTTCTACAAGTATCGCGTCGCGCTGTCGCGTCGCGGCTGTTTGAAGAAGCCTTTAAGCATACATAGGGATATAGGGACAGAGAAAGCGACTTTGTTTTATACTATGTAGTGATGAATAAACAGCCAATAATATTCCCACTGCTGGGAAAATGGGCCGTGATCCACCATGTGACCTAGTGCGGGTTGGTAGATGACACATCGCACCTTTAGAATCAAAGAGACCTAATGCGAAATTAGCCGCAAGCAAAACAGGTCTGTATAATTCATAATTATAGAGATTTCATTCCAAATTAGCCGCAAGCAAAATAGGTCTATTTAATTCTAAAGGTGCGACATGTCTTCGAATTTTTAGTTCAACGACATGCCGGTTTACTCACTATGTTTTCCTTCACCGTTTTGAGAAATCAAAAAAATCAAAATCAAAAGTCATTTATTCAAATTAGGCTGAGAATCAGCACTTTTCGAACGTCAAAGTACATGAGACAGTCCCCCAAAACGCCCACCCTTCACCACTTCCTAGTGCTTTAGCTGGGAAGAAGAAGTGGCGGAACAAACTCCCCAGCAGCACAGCTGTTTGTTTAGTCGGATAGACTTGATTCTATACATACATAGGCAAAGTAATAAACATTACGAGACACAAAATATTAATTAAATAATTAGTCAAAATGTCAGCTAGCCATACCAATATACCGACAAATAAAATGAAAACTGTCGAGGCCAAATAAAGCTTAAAACAACTCATCATAGAAAATATTGTTATGAGTAGATCATCATAGCTGTGGTGATAAAATAATTTATATTAATAATTTATTTTATTTCGAAATAAAGAGCCAGTCTGGATTCTGGGCCACGATCTACAACTCGTGGGTCGCGTCCGTTACCACTACCCCACCACTGCTGTTAAAGCATTAAGGTGAATCTAGTCCACATTTTTCCCATACAAACTTCGGGAGTGTATTACTCCACTGTTCGACAATGTACATCAAAAATTAAACATGTTATGGTTTTGTCTTATTATTAATGTTGTCTGTACGGAAACAGAATACTAAAATAAAAAGCCATTAAAAAGTTAGAAGCCAACAAATATTCGTTTTTCTTGCTAATTTAACCTAACTTTGGGCGTGTTTAAGTAATAAAAGAAGTGTAAAATCTGAAAAACCAAGTCAGTACCGACAAAGGTCAAATATCAAAAAGTACATCAAACTTTATTGGTCATTGATTTATGAAGTGGTTTTTTCATAAAACCCGATTTTCCGAAGGACTGTTCTTAATTTTTTACGCGCCTGTTGTACTATAAATGATCCTGCTAACTGATACTACCTCTGTCGGACGCGATGCCTGGTGAGACAGCGTGCTTTTTAGCCAGGCCCATCAGTGAGTTCGAGCCCGCTACTAGGTTCCCCTTAAGTCATAAAATCTTGTCACATACAATTATCATATTTCCATTCCGAATGGTGAGACTTGAGAGTGATGTGTCGGATTCCCTCACATAAATAAGCAGTCTACATTTGAAAAATTAATTAACTCACATATTCTCGTACTGAAATTTAAGTTAATTCTAATAACGTAAACAGTGATACGAAACGGATCTGCTAATTAATTTACACATTTTCATTTTACACAATTTTCGTGAAAATGACCGGATGTTTCGTCAAAGGGATTTAACCTTCCATCGTAACCCATGGGGTAGTTCACTCGAAAATAATGGTTCCTGTTTTAAGGTCCAATTAAATAAAAGCGGCCAAGTGCGAGTGCGACTCGCATACGAAGTGTTCCGTACCTACTACGGTACAGTAACCCTACGTAATATTATAAATGTGAAAGTAACTGTCTGTCTCTCTGTTACGCTTTCACGCCTAAACTGCGGAACTGATCGTCATGAAATTTGGCACAGATGTAGCCTGGGATATGGAGAAGGACGTATGCTACCTTTTTACGCCATAACCGACATTCGAGCGAAGCCGCGGGCAAAAGCTAGTTTTACAATAATTTCTAAAATCCCAAAAAAATACCGTTTATTGTATGTATGTATAATTAATTTTTAAACTTTATTTTATTATAGCAGCTATTATAGCAGTATTATAGTAGTTACATACTCTGTGAAAATTTCAAGTGTTTACCTATCGCGGTTCTAAAGATACAGCTTTGTGGAAGCTTGACATGACGGGCGGACAGTGGAGCCCTCTGGTTACGGAACCCTTAAAATAAAAAGGGAAACATTCTCATTACAAAGACAGAAAAAAATTAAAAAAAAACGTTACGACTTTGAGTAAAATGCCTTCGCCGATGTAATAATTCAAAATGTGCGGAGAAAAAAAAACCGCCAGACGCTTTGAAGTGGCCGACCACGGCCGCGGCCTATTGTTTGTGGGTGTGTGACGTAACAAATGAATTTGTTGAAAAAAAAAAACAATTTACGTTTCACTACAAAGGTTTTTTTCTGTTATTTTAAGCATTTCTCTTTGCAAACGTTAGGTAATCATTAGGAAAATAATTTGTTTCGACAAATTCATAATAATATTTTAACTTGCTTCGTTTATTTGGGATTTCGTTTGACATAAAGTAAATGGGAATGAATCGGAATAATCATTCAACATGGCTAATAGGTATACAGCGAAATATCGCAAAGTAGATCGTTGGACGGTTTAAGACTAAAATCCAATGAAACCATCTACGTAGCTTTATCTCAACCATTTGTAATCAAAAAGGTCATAGCCATACATAACATAATTATGATTAAATTTTCACATAACATGTCCTAATATCACGCCAGTAATTCCCGAAGGGTTAGGCAGAGGTGCACTTACAGTACACCCACATTTCACCAGTAACCTTTGGTCCCATGTAATAGAGGACGAGCCTATTGCCATCAGCCGGGCACTAATCTAGACTCCGGGCTGCCACTGAGTTATTCCTGATAAAAAAATAGTAACACTTCATTAATATTTTTCATAAAATATGAAACATTGACAACTTGACATCAGCCGTTTAAAAAATAAGTGACCCCGTTTAGAACAGATACAATATTCAAATAACACGTCTATTTTATATCTGTTCGAAAATGGAACGCAAAAAATGTCGCCATTTTGTCATCCCACACAAGTTGTGAATGCCAACCCTCGGCGAACGGGTTAATTAAAAAATAAAATTCGCTAGGCTTAACCAGACTCAACTTTTCTACTTTTGTACTGGCACCCTAATTAATGTTTACTTATTTTATATTTTCTTTTATTTTTCCCCTTTGGAATGGGGCAACGAGCTTTGATATTAGTCATGCCTGCATGGCTAGCATAATGTTGCCAGAGTAGGTTTGAATTTTTTAACAAAATCAGAATTTTCTGGAAAAGTCTTTGTGTCAGCGAACGGTATTCGCGTTGCTGAATTTCGGGCGAAACAAATAAAAAAAAGTATATTTTTCATGTTATTGTTGCGTTTGACACTCTAACAAGACATATGGTAATTCCCTTATTTTTAAGAACTTTTTAATCCTAGTCCCAAAATATAAAAAATACCTCTTTCGTTCAATTTTGTCAAATTTTTTACATTAATCGTCGCTGAGATGTGTTGCGACTAGGTTCCGAGCGTTTTTAATTACGTGAGTTGGCCCAATAAGCAAGCGTAGGTACCTACCCTATTATAATATTTATATAATAGTATATAATATACATATTTTTCCTTCTAAAAAGATGCCTTTGATATTTATGCACTGGGATGATTACAAGCGTTGTAACAAAACCTTTAGTGAGTAGACACTCGCAAATCTACACAATTTACATCGACTAGTTGCTATAAAGGCGAGTATATCTACGCCATCTTGTCTACATCTTAGTCCAGTAACCCTTACTATACAACTCCACACATTAAATAAATTATTTATACGTCCACCGGGGAGCACCCGAAATAAGCTTTAAAATTAAGGGTCCCGCCGCTCCCACTTTATGTGCATACCCTTAGAACAGCCTTCTTGGCGACCATTTAGTGTAAGAATTTTGTCTTTTATAGCCAAACAGTTTCGTCGTAATTTTTCGCCTGACAGATCACTCGCTGTGTTATATTCCCGACGGGAGTATGGTACTTTAGGCCCTTGCGAGACGGTGGAGTTGAAAAATAATAGAGAAATTGCTGATCTTTCGTTACGGTCGTACGGTGTAAAAATTTTTGTATTGCAATGTATGAATAGTCTTGTTTTTTGAGTGGCGACATTCAAATATACTGGCGAATTCGGCAAATTGGTCTTAGAGCTACGTACTATGTGTGTGTCAAGTAAAAAATACCACTCAGACTGAGCTTATCACAAGCCCATTCTAAATTATTATAGATATGTCGGACGAGGTGCTAAATGCTCGTGGTTTGGTTTTGTGGGTTAACGTAGCGTTCCAGGGCTTCATCTTAGCGGGATGCGTATTGGTGGGCGTAGCGGTAGAGCATAGTGGTCGTGCGTAATGGTTGGGCGTAGCGGTGGAGCATAGTAGTCGGGCGGGGTAGTCGGGCTTAGCGGTAGAGCGTAGCAGTCGGGCGTAGTGGTCAGGCGTAGCGGTAGAGCGTAGTAGACGGGTGGGGTAGTCGGGCGTAGCGGTCGGGCATAGTGGAGCTGTTACAAACACACTGTCTGATGAATAATCTGTGATCCAATCTTAATTATCATGACACCAAAAGCACGGTGAACATCTTTAGCATGCAATATAAGAGCGGTGTCTTTATGATTTCTGAAAACAGAGTTTCTATTATAATTATTTCTGTTATTTTTGTCTTTATATTCCAACTAGAAATCGTAGATCCAAATAGTAGATCGATCGATCAGGTTAAGCTACGCTTGCCGCGGTTGGTCCGTGGATGGGTGACCATCTTAACATACCAAGACCCCCTCCATGCCTCGGAAAGCACGTTAGGATGTTGGTCCCGGCTGTCATTTGTAGATCTTTGGCAGTCGTTACGGGTCGTCAGAAGCCCGAAAGTTTGACAACCAGGCTTTCCAAGGGGTATCGAATTACCCAATAACTGGGTTGTGGAGGTCAGATAGGCAGTCGCTCCATGTTAAAATATTGGTATTCAGCTGCATCTGGTTAGACTGGAAGCCGACCCCAACATAGTTGGGAAAAGGCTAGGCAGATGATATTCCAACTAGAAATCAGTCCAGTTCTAAGTGTTTGATAAAAACTTCAAAACAATCAATTTCAAACATCAAAATCGCGAACTGAAGTGGAAACGCCCATACAATACCTACCAGTAACAAGGTTATTTTACTAAACATAAATATTTTGCCCTATCGTATCAAATTCCCTGAGGCAAGGTCATCCATAGTCACTTAGTCTGATAGTAAACACCCATTTCCGTGAATTGGTCACAAAATGACCTTGCCACCTAAAGGCACCCGCCGAAAGGCGCGCCACGATACTGGTAGGTCAATTTCCATGAAGTTTTCATAGAAGTTGCTCTACTAGAGTTGTGTCGCGCATATCTGTGGGAGCCTTAAATCGGTGACAAATTACAACTCCCTCAGGTCCCCCCTTTTGTTTCCATAATCCGAAAAACGGTAGAAAAAATTCGGCCTTCTTATTAAAATTCCATACCGTAGATTCCTTTGGGAATATTAAAAATTCGTACATCCACTTTATAAGGGAAAGATAAAAATTTGCCGAGTGTCGGTTTACGGACGAACTTGGGTCCCGTGGTCGATTATTTATTGAGCACGTTTAAATAAATTAGAGCAACCATGTGTGCCTAGCTTCTTCCCAACTATATTGTGGTTAGCTGCTAGTCTAACCTGCACCTTCCACCTGCATAACACACAATCTGAATCCTTTGAAAAATATTGCTAATACATTGCTTCATTGTTTTTTCGGAAGTCGGTTGTTTTTTTTCTTGTAAAAGTTTTTTTTTAGTCGATGCGTACGAATTTACTCGCTCGCATCGCCACATTTCTTACTTACTTTAACTTTTCTTTGAGCGACTCGCATTAAATTAATTTAATTGTGGGCGAATCGAGACGTCTTGAAATACATATTAGGCAATTGGCACGTTTTGAATATTATGCATTAAAGCTATAAAAAAGGTCACTCCAAGTACACATGCAATAAAGTGCAAAAAATTCGACTGACTCGATTCACCCGATGCGGGCGAGTAAATTTGTGCGAATCGACTGTTAATCCCAAAACAAAGACAGCAAAATTTCCCGAGGTCTTTGAGTTGTGGAACCCTAAAAATCGGGGTCATATGGAAATTTTCTTTAGATTCATTAAATGCATTCGCGTATATTAATGTGGGTCCCAAACAGGCCGTATCATTTTGGAATTTTATTCTATGTTAATTAGGATTATAACGAAAAGGTCCGATTTTTATCATATTTTAGTAATTATCCTTTGGTTTGCCGCTTATCTGGGATTTGGTGGTATCAGCTGCTGATCTTTGGGAACGGTATGTAATTCATACTTCTCTCTCTTTCTTACTTAGGATCGGGATCGATGTTTTTTTTGTTTTTCGAAACTCGATCGCTAATATACAGTGTGATATGTGAAATGAGGGACATACTATAATGGAGTATAATATTCATGAAAATTAAAAACTTTTACTACGAGACCAACACTAAAATCGCGAAAATAAAACCAGCCGCTCTGTACATTTCATTATGATCATCATTTCAGCCGAAAGACGTCCACTGCTGGATATAGACCGGTTCTGTGCTTCCCGCATCCAGCGGACTCCTGCGGCCCTCACAAGCAATGTGCCCTGCCCACTGCTACTAAGTTTTGCAATCCCTCGAGCTCTTTCGGTTACCTTGGTTCTCCTACGGATCTTTTCATTCCTGATTTGATCACGTAGGGAAACTCCAAGCATAGCCCTCTCCATTCCATTCAATACATTTATGTTCGCATAAATGTACAATATGTAGAGAATAGCTTTTCTTTATATTTTGGCGTCCACTCCATATTAAGAGTTGTATATTTTCATGAGTACCACACCCCCTTTAAATATGTCTCTCATTTAACCTAAAATACTGTCCAGTAAGATCCAAAGAATCATGGTCAAATGATGAATAAATGAAATGTATGAAATACTATAAGAATAACATCACGATTTGTTTCACCGTAGGGTTAGGCAGAGGCGTTCCTATAGTGTATCCATTATATTTCGCCAGATATGTTTAAGTCCCATGTAATAGTGGGTGAGTCTATTGTCATGAACCGGACATAATACCAGTCTCCAGGCTGCTACTGAGAAATTCCAGAACAAAAAAAAAACCCCATTTACACTATGCCCGACTTTGGAATCGAACCCATGACCTCGTGCTCAACAGTACCGCTTGCGACCACTAGGCCTACGCGGCAGTTCAATACCAATCAGTCATCATCATCAACGTCACCTGCTGGACATAGGCCCCTCAAGCTCCGACACTCGGACCGGTTCTGTGCTTCCCGCATTTAGCGGATGACTGCGGCTTTCACAAGATCATCGGTCCACCTTGTGGGAGGCCTTCCAACACTACTTCAATCAGCAGTAAATTCAGTCTATTGTCTAAAGCCAAAACATTCTTGCAAGCACTACAAACCGTCAGCTTAGGCACTAAACACTATAATAAACCCTATCCATCACTTTTGATGTACGGTCACCAAAAGTGATAAGTAACCATTGGATATAGTGCCCGGGTCGACGGCGCGTTGTGTTCCACGCGCGCCTCAAAGAGATGTCAGCAGCAACAGATGGGGCCCGCAAGGGCCAATGCCTGCCAGGGGTGCGGGTTGTTCGAAAGAGATACCGCCGCCCCTGGCACACAGGCAACTGAGGGAACACGGGTGGGTTTTAGTCAGTAAAAGTCTGACACGCCCTCCCGCTCCACCCAGAGCGGGAGAAGTTATTTGATGATTTCCCACCCAGAAAAAAAAAAAACCATTGGATATAGTTGAAGTTTAGTAAAAAACCGATGGATGTTTTCAAATAATATTTCATACTAGTTTCTGCCCGCGACTTCATTCGCGTCAAATTTCTTGCTCCCCGACCCACCCCGTCGCTCGCCTCGCCTGCCTGTGCGAGTACTTCGTATTCGTGACTTTTTTCTCTTTGCTCGATGTTTTCTAACTTATAGCCTTCCTCGATAAATGGGCTATCTAATACTGAAATAATTTTTCAAATCGGACCAGTAGTTCCTGAGATTAGCGCGAACAAACAAACAAACTCTTCGGCTTTATAATATTAGTGTAGGTAATTAATAGGAAATTGTCAAATAAGACACGGCCTTCGGTAACAAGCGACTTTATTAGACTGCCCTTAGGAGCGTACGCGTACGACACGCAGGTCGCATATCTATATTTATAGCTAACTACTAACTGAACTAAAGGTACTCCTACACGGGCAATTTTTTGAGCAATTATTGCTCGGCAACACTAATGGATCAATCTGGAGCAATTAAGTGGAGCAATCTGGAGCAATAACAATAAATTACCGATGTGTTCCGGCAATATTGTTTCTGATTGCTCCATATATATCATGAATTGCCAAATATCCAATCGGTTTGGAAATTTCTAGTCAATTTTCTTTCTATCTCATTTGTACGTATAACTACGTCTCGTTTTTGCGAGAGGAACCGGCTGTCGGGGGAGGCGCATTGCCTAGTTTTTTATGTTGCTCCATATCGCTCCATATTGTGTGGTCGTATCTCTGGCAACAGGTGGCTACATGTAGACATTGCCCTAAATTGCTGGATATAGTCGTGACGTCCTAGTTAACGAGAATTGCCTAAGATGGAGCAATTTTAGTTGCTCGTGTAAGCGCACCGTAGCAAAAATAAACAGTTAATTTATCAAATTAAATTTCATTTCAAAACATTCATCAGTTTATTAGTAAACTTCAACTATATCCGATGACCCTGGTTACTTAATCTCTTTTATTTATTTATTAAAACTTAGTGTACACCATAAAAATACACAACAAAAATCAATGAATACTACAAAATAGACAATGGGCTCCCACTATCGTTCTTTTAGTGCATAATCAGTCTATAACGTTCCCACTACAAACAGATTTGTTTTAAATTTTTAATTAACATGTGGTCATCCGATACCCTTTACCTTTCTACATAACAGTTTTTACCTAGAAGTCCTAAATTCACCACAATTCATGAAAATTAAGTGGTGGCGCTAGTGGACGAATAACTTCCTATTAAGTGTGAGTTGTTATCTACGTTGTTAATTATCAACAGAGATCCTATTTTTAACGTTCAACTCGTACCAAACTACAGTTTGAGTAATCAAAATACACTATTTAAAATGCTCATTATCTCCAAAGTACGTAGAGATAAGCAAATTATTTCTTCGAGCGAATTACTTAAAATGATTAGTTTCCTAACATATATGATTGCCATCACGACATCGTTTACTATTTTTGAGAAATTAAATAAAATGTAATAATTCCCATTAAAAAAAATTACGAAACATTATTTGAGGTACGACAGTAATATTTTTTTTGTCTCATTTGTTATCACTGCCACAACATTAGAAAAAAATATCAGCGCTCTAGGATCAATGTCCATTTTTTATTAAATCGAGACCAGTGTGCGGCGTGGGTTCCAATCAACCATGCAGGCCCAATTCGGATTGGTAGATGTCACATGACTTCGAATTTTAGGTTCTAGGGTTCCTCACGATGTTTTCTTTCACCGTTTTGAGAGCGGTGATGAAATTATTTACAAGTAAATTAGTAAACTCCTGCCTGGTTTCGAAACTATGGTCTACAACTCGTAAGTCGAGGTTGATAACAGTGGGCCACCACTGCTCCTCTCTTTTGGTGATTCAATGTTAAACAAGCATTTCTTAAATTATTAGGTTTATAAGAATATTGTGTAATCTTAAATAGTGCCCCCGGACACCGTAGGCGCGGGCTTGCGGACGGCAAGTAATGGGTTGTTCGCTGTTCGGTGAAGACCAAGCCCGGATCGACGTCGCTTTGTGTTTCAAGCGCGCCTCAAAGCGATGTCAGCACAAACTTGTGGGTCCGCAAGGGCCGATGCCTGCCAGGGGTGCGGCATGTTCGAAAGAGATACCGTGGCCCCTGGCACACAGGCAACTGAAGGAACACGGCTCCACCCAGAGCTGATTACCCACCCACAAAAAAATCCTAGATAGTGCGTATTGCCAACAAAACTATATTTAAATAATCATTTTCATTCATGAAATTCATAGAATATTCATCAATCCTATCTCAATAATTCGATCAGTATCCTACCTCAATCTTACCTGCTTCATAACAATGTTCCAACTACCCTACATAGCATCGGTGGACCGAATAATCCCGGGATTTCACAACTACTTGAGAACTTTCAGTTAAAACGCTCTTAAAGAGCTTGACCCACATAAAGTTCCCGGGAAATATTACAAAGTAGGTACCTACTATCCCGAGATCAACGTTCAAATCTTCGAATTCCCGGAAATAAGTGCCGGATCACGGGATTACCTTGCCGACGGATTTTATTGTTCTTTTCCACAATTAGGCATAGGCTTATCCTACTTTACATAAAAGTGAGCGTTGTTTTAATTGTCATGGTTAGGTAAACAGTGGATCAAGTTGATAGGGTTCTTAAAAAATAAACCCTTATTTTTTTTTTTGAGACCTTTCCGGCCTACGACGGATTGTTTGTTCCATAAAATATTTAAACACAGCGAAAAAAAACTGTTGTCCCTGCGATTATACCGTCAAAGGTACAAACAGCAACAGAAACATTTTCGGTTTGACAATGAAATACATTCTAAATGCTGCAGCAGAATTCGTTGAGATCAGAATGGAAGCGTAAGAGGTGGCGAGCAAAATAATTATATTCAGTCAGGCCCATTTCATAAAATATTCCATAAGCAGTCTAAAACAAACTTTTATGAATAGCCTCTTAAACCATCCCTCTAATAATGTAGATGAATGTACACAAGCAAATAAAGGCTATTTGAAAATAATCTTCTTCTTCTTCTGGAACAACAGTTATCGAATTTTGGTAACCCAAAACCTCGACACTTCCACGGCTTGCTGCAGCATTTCTTAACTTACTTACTGTCTACCACCAAACGAGCATCTTCCTACTGGGTGTAACCTTCTGAGGTCTACTTGGAAGTCCCTGAACAGTCTCCGAACCCAAGTGGGACGGTTTAAGTAGAACGGCAGCAGGGTGCGGATGTGGAGCTGAATCATAAACTATGCTCCACGTTCTACCCTGCTCTCTGTGCCCCAAAACATGCAGCCAAGTTGACCTCTGTTCTGCCACCGATAATTCAGTATATGAAATTGCAATCAAAATTGGAATGCAAAATCACAAAGCAAAACATGAACCTCCCCTCAAATTCGGCTAAAAATCAGCTCCCTTTCTGTCGCCAGCCCAACTGTTTACTCCAACGTCTAAAACCAGATCTCAGCCACATCGTAAACCCACATTGGCATATAAAAGGACAGTAAAACTTTAACAATGTTCTCGTTAACTGTTCATTTTAACTGTCTATTAGTTCTAACTATTCTTCTTGATTGGATACTTGACTTGCTTTTATGAGGATGGTTAAAAGAGGATTTTAGCTAAAGTGTTTCAGGATAGTTGTTAAGGGAATGGCGATGGTTATCTGGGTATATGGAAGAAATTAATTGTATGTAGATGGATTCTTCTATACATAGCTAAGTAGTAGGTATTTTTTGACACATTCAGATGAAGTTTATTTAGCGTTTTGGTAAGCCAATCATTGTTTTATGTCTTAGAATTGTTAACTAAGTGCACATAAACACGAGCGGCATATTGCCAACGGCAGGGGCAACTATGGCCCTCGACATACGTCGGCGGCAGCCATAGACGCGTTGACGGCAGCCGGCGATGATTCAGCGCTCGTCTATTCGAGTACGTGCAGTACACGAGCAGCACTTTTCCAACGGCAGAGCCAACTGCAGCGTAGGGTAGGTTCCTGCTTGTTTCAAGATACTAGTCAAAAGTACCATACATACATAATTAAAGCACCTTCAAAAACAAACAAAAAACCACAGAAACGAACATCTCAAAAACATCGTCTTTCCAGCTAACTAGAAAGCATTTCACAAAAACGCCTTAACAAAACGAATCCAATTGGGCCCCCAACAAATCAAATTAAACCTAATCTACCACAAGAAACTTTTTCGATTCAAAAAGAGACATAACATGACCTCATTATAACAGCCATCAGACGGAAAAGCGGGCAGACTATGAAAAAAAAAAAGATAAAACAATTCTAACGTCCGAAAAGCGACCAAATTCCAAATATGACGTTTTTGTAATCTAACTTTTTACGTGATCAATCACCTTGTGGAAAGTTGTGCCGTTAAGCTGTCCGGATTATTAAAAATACCTCGGACAGGGCTCGCATTACGTCACGAGTCAGGAGTAAGGACGGTCCACAAACGCGTTGAATTTTTCTATGTCTTTACATACAAAAATTCAACAAAGCGTTTTCAAAAAGTAAATTGACAAACAAAATTCAAAACAAAAATTCAAATTCATATAATAGGTTACAGAAACTTGTTTGAAGCCTCTGACTCCTGAATTAGGTGTACCTGTACGTCAGGAGTGAGCGCCCTCTCCTATTTTATTTGGCTTAGACACTAATGTCAACAAGCAAAGACTGTTATTGAGTTTTCCACTTTGAATTTGTGAGTAGCAGCCCGGAGGCTAGATTTGTTCCCGGTTGACGGTAATAAGCTCGCCCCTGTTACTATACTATAGGCATACCTCTACCTACCCTTCAAGGCATACAGGAGTGTTGTTATGTTAAATTGCCCGTCTATTCAAATCACAACTGTTAGCGTGTAACAGTTGTATGTAATGGCTTTAACACGAAAAATTTACGAAGACTTTTAATTTGCTTAGCAATTTATTGAGTAACAAACTGTCTCGATGTGTATGTTGTATTACTGTTTATTGTGTATTTAAAGTTGGTCAAGACCCCTCCGTGCCTCGGAAGGTACGTTAAGCCGTTGGTCCCGGCTGTGATTCGTGGATATTTGACAGTCGTTACGGGTCGTCAGAAGCCCGAAAGTTTGACAACCAGTCTCACTATATCTTGCAGATAGGCAGTCGCTCCATGTAAAATACTGGTATTCAGCTGCATCCGGTTAGACTGGAAGCTGACCCCAACATAGTTGGGAAAAGGCTAGGCAGATGATGATGTGAAGCTGACCCCAACATAGTTGGGAAAAGGCTGGGGAGATGATGATGTATTTAAGATTTGTCAAAAATATTTTTTTGCCCGTTGAATTTGGCAATGTTGGGATTTTATGTCGAAATACTTTTAGACATACCTGGGTTGGTAATTGCCAAAGTTTTCATTCGTCAGCCATTTATTCACGAAGTATTTTAATTCAGAATATATTGTAACGTTACGCCGTGTTGGTATATTACTGCTCATAAAATCTACTCGACAAACAAAACCACAAAACATTTTATTGATATTAAAAGCATTGTCACAACTGTTTATTAGTAGGTAACTTTGTCAATGACTGTGTCTGTGTTAATTTTGGAATTTACCACAAACTTCAACCCTATTTTATAACTTTTGGGGGATTATTAGAAACGAATGGGTATTGGTCCTTTAAAAATAAGTCCTCTATGAAATAGCTGGAACCCGGAGTGTAAAGCAGCTATTTATTTACCCAGTGTACGACTAAACGCCGACAGACACTACGCCGACAAGACTTTACTTCGACGGGACTCTTCGGCGACAGGACACTTCGCCGATAGGACTCTTCTCCAACAGGGCTCATCAGTTAGATAATAGGTTAGGATAGGTTAGAATTGCGACCGCCCGCGCCGAACGAGCGAAGCGAGCGGTGCTTGACTATTTAGTAATAGCGCAAGGATGAGCCTTGTCGGCGAAGAGTCCTGTTGGCGAAGTGTCCTGTCGGCGAAGTGTCTCGTCCAAGTAAAATCTTGTCGGTGTTCAGCCTGTCAGTGTAGTGTCTGTCGGCGTTTAGTCGTACACTCTTATTTAGCAAACATCAAAATCAGAATATGATAGAATAACGTTAACTGGCGAAATGTGGGTGTACTATAGGTAGGTACACCTCTGCCCAAGCCTTCGGTGAAACAAGCCGTGATGTTACATGTATGTATGTAATCTATATTATATTATACGTGAAGCAAAAACTTTGTACCCCTTATTACGTAAATTACGCGGACGGGAGGAATATGGAATTCGGCACAGTTAAAGTTTATAAGCAGAAAATTAATATTTTGATAAATAATTGTTGAATAATTTTTTTATGAATTATGGTCGAATTTCGATCACTGGGTGAACATTAGTTATTTTTACTGTCTCCAGTGTTACAGCTAGTAGTAATAGGTACATACATACACAGACCTATAATGCTGGAAGCAAAAAGTTTTTATGCATCAGCATTATGCTTAGGTCCCTTAGGGGGTAACTCAGTGATATTCAGCTCAAACCTTACTGTTTACAAAAAAAGAGGTATATTATAGGCAACAACGGATTAATAAACTAAATTATAATTATATTTTTAATTTAATTTTACTTTTAATTTATTTCATCAAAACGTATAATACAAAAAGAGCTCATTTAGCCAACAGTAGTAAATTTCCCATACAATTATAGTGCCTAAAAATAAACTATTTCTAAAATATTTTTATTACAAGTGCAAGTGATAATGTTTTGGAATTAGACTACTAGGTAGCGATATGACGATCTTACATAAATAATATTGAAACAAAAATTATCAGTTTACTGATATAGCTCTAAAAACGTAACAAATAAGGAAACGATTCTTTTCAAGAAGAATATGACATATCTATAAAAATCATCAATTTATATCCTGACTCAGTAACAAATAACTTACTGAGTCAGGATATAAATTGATGATTTTGAACAAAAAAAGAGGTACATTTAGCATCAACGGATAACAATAAACTAAATTATAATTATATGATGATCTTGCATAAATAATATTGAAACAAAAAAAATATAAATTTAGTGATTTAGCTGTAAAAATGTAACAAATAAGGATACGATTCTTTTCAAGAAGAATAACGACACATCTACAAAAATCATCAATTTATATCCTGACTGAGTAACACGTAAGTTAAAGAACAACTTTCGTGATTTAACATAATATACTTACCAAAGTATACGATACGAAAGTCCCTGTTATGTGTTGATAAAGTTTCTGAATTCATTTCATACTTTTATACTTGACTACCTTCTGCTAGTGACTTCGTCTGCGTGAAATTTCTTAGTACCCCGACTCTTCACTCGACTTCGATTTCGCTTAGCGTTCTTTCGAACATTTTTCCTTTTGCTCGTCTCTCAAGTGTTGTAGCGTGATGTTAAATAGCTTATAACCTTCCCCAAAAGTTGGACTATCAATTGCAAAATGTTTTTTTCAATCGGACTCATTTTTTTCAGAGATTAGCGCGTTCATACAAACAAACAAACTCTTCAGCTTTTATATCATACTAAGTATAGATAACAAAATACGGGAGCAAAGTAAATGTCCTTCAAGGCCTGCGCTCACTGAAGCGTACCAAGGGTTCGGCGACGAAAGTATTTTTGGTACAAACTTTGGTGTTCCTAATTATGTTAGGGAAACTCTTTTTATCTTTCTACGAGAACTCTAGATAATATTTATTCGGGAATCGTTCGCGCGTGTGAGTTACTGCCTTTATGTACGGTTGGGTTCTTATTACGTTTTGTCAATTATTTTATGTGAAATATTTCTTAAATTTTATTAAAATAATTCATTGTTAGATATCTCGTCTAATTGTTAAACCCTAAGGGATAAATTACGACAAGTTACTCGAGTTTTAACTGTTATCAGATGAAATAATTATCGTGAATTAATAGGTAATATAAAATAATATGTATATTTCCCCGTATGATTGTTAACACCGTTAGTTTATAATCTATCTCGCGAGATTATAAACTGTCGATAAATTGTGAACTGCACCATACTGCTTACCGATCGAATAGGTTAGGTTAGGTTATGTTACTGAACCGAGCGGGTCTGGGAAGGGGGCCAGCAAGACCAAGAATGCCAAGCCTGCGGCCACTTCACGGAAGGCTGCTCCCCCGGCGTCCACGCCTGGGCCAGCTTCCCGGTCGGCCGGTCCCTTGGCGACCGCTTCTGGGCCATCCACGGAGGCCTGGACGACGGTCGTTAAGAGGGGCCGTAAGAAGAAGAAGGCAACGCCACCTCCACCCGCTGCGGTACCGGCACCTTCTACGAGGAGGACTCAGAGACCGCCTAGAGCGAGAGCCCCACGCTCTGCGGCTGTAGTGATAACATTGCAGCCCGGAGCCGTCGAAAGGGGCGTCTCATATAAGGTGGTCCTGATGGAGGCCAAAGCCAAAGTCGCGTTCCCCGACCTTGGCATACCGTCCGGCCTAGGATTTAGGCCGGCGATTACGGGGGCGCGGCTGCTGGAGGTGCCGGGTGCCTCTAGTGGAGAGAAGGCGGACATCCTGGCCGCCAAGCTGAGGGAGGTCCTCAACCCAGAGGACGTTCGAGTGTCCAGGCCTATGAAGACCGCTGAGCTGCGCGTCGCCGGCCTGGACGACTCGACAACCCCAGCGGAGGTTTTGGCGGCCATCGCGAAAGCCGGAGGATGTCCGCCTGATGATGTGCGGGTGGGCGAGATCCGCACCGACGCTTCCGGGCTCGGAGCCGCTTGGGTGCGGTGCCCGGTGGCGGCGGGCAATAAAGTCGCCGACGGTGGACGACTCTTGGTCGGGTGGGTTGCGTCAAGGGTTAAGCTGCTGCAACCCAGGGCGCTGCGGTGCTACCGGTGCCTGGACATTGGGCATGTCCGGGCGAGGTGCACCGCCGCAATAGACCGCAGCGAGCAATGTTTTCGCTGCGGTCAACCCGGCCACAAGTCCGCCCAATGCTCCGCAGCGCCAAACTGCAGCCTCTGTACAGCTGCAGGGAGGCCCGCGGGGCACAGGGCAGGTGGACGAGCCTGTGGCGCACCCGCCCAGAGGAAGGGACGGGGTGCCAAAGCTGCCGGGGGCTCTTTACCCCCCCCGCAGCCTAGGTGCTCTAAGGCCGACTCCCGGCCTACGGATGGTGTGACGGAGGAAATGGACTGCGCATAATGGCGCCTTACCATTTCCTCCAGGGCAACATCAACCCTGTTGTTCCTTCTACCCACGTTTTCAGAATCGGTATACATACGTAATAAAGCAAGTCATTTATAAAAACTGTTTAACAAAAATAATGAAAAAAAAAAAATATGTAATTATGAATATTTGTAATGTTTAACTGATTTTGATTCGATCAAAGAAAGCCGCCGAGCTCGTAGGCTATTGTGCGAAATAAGGATACTTGTAAAATCAGATATTAGAAACATTTTTTTGAATATGTCGATTTTAATAGTTATTTAATTTTGAACTCTCGACTAGCCAATGCTTATTTTTTAAATTATAACTTCGTAAATGTTGTGCTTGTAGGTAAGTGTAAACGTCCCTAAAAGGAACAACAGGGTTTTTGTTACATATTGTATACTAGCACTTTGCCCGCGACTTCGTCCGCGTGGGTTTCGTATTTCCTCTAAAAAATTCGAAGGCTGATTTTTCAATCGATAGATAATTTCTATTGACATCTGACAGTTTTTGTATGAAAGAATAGGCTACGTGAAAGAGCTATAATGACATCTAAAAATAGGAAACAGTATGTATCCAGAAATATGCGGGTTAATGGCTATAACAAAACAATTAAGTTTTTATAATATTTCTTTATAGACTACATTCTTGGTCGTTCTGGAGGGTGTTACCAATATGACCAGGCTGCAAGATGAGCTCACACGAGAGCATGCTACGTAGAACTGACCATGGGAGAAACAGGGCTGTCGCAAGTCAACTCCTGCAAATTTAAGGGTTTGACCCTGTGATTTATTTATTGTCATCGCAAAGCAAACTTTTAAAGGGAACTGAAGTCTTTTGAATTCGAAAGGGAGATCGTTCGGGATTAATGGAATACGTGGAATGAAGACTGTTTCTCCCTGGGAAGACCCAGTTAAAATGATAGCTTCAACAATATTACGATGCAAAGCTTTTACTTGTAGCCTAGTACCGTTGCATAGTTTTGGGGGTTTCAAATTTCTAAGTAACATCACAGGTGTGCCCACGCGCAGTGGTTAGTTTATGATATGGAAGTCCGGCTAGATTAATAGTGTTCAGAAACTCAACCGGGTAATGGACTGCTTCGTCTGTATTTACCACCGTGTCTATTGAATTATATACCATTTCTGTGCCGTCAAATGATTTCAGCAAAATATCATTAATTACTGCTGCCTGGTCATTTTTAGGTGTCATTATAGCTCTTTCACGTAGCCATTCTAAAGGCTTGTCCTTTATTTGCTACATCTGGATAAATTTTTTCTATAAGGTCTTCGACTGTAGTTACTACACTACATAATTCATCTGTTATAGCTATCAACCCGTCTGTTTCTGGATACATGCCGTTTCCTATTTTAAGTAGAAGGTCTGAAAAATGGCCAGCAGAGACGTCCCCTCTCAGATGCACTCTCATATTTTTAGTCACTTTTAGAATTTTCGTAAAGGGCCATAAATAAGATCTTTTAAAGCATACCTTAATTTCATCAGCGCGCGTTCCTTTTGGTATTACCGGTAAAGTTTGACGAAAATCGCCAGCTAGCAACACTGTCATACCACCCATTAAAGAATTGTTGTTTCTTATGTCCTGTAGAGTCCTATTTAACGCTTCAATAGCTCTTTTGTGCGCCATAGTGCTTTCATCCCAGACTATTATTTTTGCTTTACGCAATACTTCGGCAAGATTGCTTTGCTTTGAAATGTTACACATTGGAGTTTCTACGTTAGTCAAATTAAGGGGTAATTTCAAAGCAGAGTGCGCCGTTCGACCTCCTTCCAATAACGTAGCGGCGATCCCGGAAGACGCGACTGCTAAGGCAATTCCACGAGTACTTCTAATCTCTCCTCAACTTATAAGCGATGCACTTTGAAAACCTTAAATTCGCATATCTTTTGATTGGAAAACCAAATGTTACATTGTGTTTTATTATGACTGTAATTTTATGTAGATATGTATTCGTTAGTACCATTCTGGCCCAATAGATGTCGTTGCATGTATCTAAATTCTTCTATACAAATTTTCACACCCCCTCAACCCCTCTCAGGAGGTAATTTGGAAAAACAAAAAATGCCAAACTTCATAATTTACTTAGATAGATGTTCGTGCCAAGTTTCATGTTTATTAACACAAGTAATAAGATTTTCCATACAAACAAAATTCCCCCTTTTCACCCCCTTAAAGGTTAAATTTCCAAAAACCCCTTCTTAGTGCTCCCCTACATTATAATAGGAAGCCGTGTGCAAAATTTCACATTCCTAGCCCCAGTAGTTTCGGCTGTACGTTGATATGTCAGTCAGTCAGTTCTCCTTTTATATATACAGACAATTGTGGTTGTGTGGCATCATCATATGCCTAGGCATAGGCACCAGTTAGGAAAAGTCTAACCTTTTTCTAAAGGGTAGCCTTTTCCTAAGTATGTTGGAGTTAGGTTCCAGTCTAACCGGATGCAGCTGAATACTAGTATTTTATATGAAGTGACTGTTCATCTGACATCTACAACCTAGATACTGGGTAACACAATAACCCTAGGTAAGATTGGTTGTCAGACTTTCGGGCTTCTGACGACCCGTAACGTCTGACAAAGATCCACGAATGACAGCCGGGAGCCCGGGACCAATGGCCTAACGTGCTTTCCCAGACACGGTGAATTCTTGGTATGTAAAAATGGTCACCCATCCACGGGCCAATCGTTGCAAGCGTAGCTTAACCTGATCGATTTACCCACGATGCGTCTGTTATTACTTAGCCACGGGCCCTTTGGCGTTGTGTGTCTAAGTATTTATTACGTCATCATCATCATCATCATATCAGCTAAAAGACGTCCACTGCTGCACATAAGTCTCCCCCAAAAGGGGGGGATTTACCATAATCGCATGCTTAGCAGGCGGGTTGGCGATTGCAGTATGGTGATCAAATGCATAGAGAACGCTGCTGCCCATTCTCTAGTAAGTCCCTTAGTCGTCCTTACGGAAGAAATGGGATGGTGCTATACTTTTATGTCCGGCACCACACGGAACGTTTATTATGTATGTATGTGTAAATCAATGTTGTATATACACCGTGAAATTTTAATGGTTGTTTTCCCGCAGCAAAATGGTTTTGTCTTGGTAATACAATCGTTTTATAAACAAAAAATATACTTAACACCTTCCGGCGCGGTCCTTTAGTAGGGAAAGACAGTAGAATTTTTCATACAAAATCACAATACTGTCACAACCGTACTAATAATATCACGGAAAATCAAATCGTGTACATAGGGCGGAAGACGGCTACAACCGTATCCGTATATAGCCGTACTGTCAGGGCCGTATGAAATAAATTCTTTGTTATTCGGCAGTACGGGTATAACCGTTTAACGGTTTCAGCCGTACTGACACAACTATATGCAATATTACTTATAGCACGCGCAAGTACGGCACCAGCAGTAACACACCTGCGGCCTTACTGACCATCTCAAGTGACAATCTGCAAATACTAATGACAGTATGGCTATGACCGTTACGCAACCTTAGAGGTTAGAATTTAGTTTTTATGTACTATCTAGCTGCTATGGCATCAAATGGTGTTTCTAATTAATAATACATTTCAATTCAATCAAAGGTTTTTTTATTGTTAGGAGAAGTATGTCATACAGAACTTATCAAATAAATAATTAATAAAAATCTTTTACAAAATATTATTTTGTTTTAGCTTAATTTTACATTTATTTTAATCAGTCTCATTTGTTTGGAATCAGTTAAATCAGCCTTATGCAAAATGATAAATCACAATTTAAATTATCTTTGGCATCCTCTATAGCATGCCACTCTTCGAAGCAATCAGGGCAAAGAGGAGTATTACTTTCACAACCCTTACACCTATATCTTGTTTCCCGTCCAACTTTTTTTTTTGGTGCAAAGCTTGCAGTTCAGAAACTTAAACTTTCGTTTAGCGCCTGCAGAGCATGGAATCAGTTCAGGCCAGTGTCCGCCAGAAATGACTTGTGACTCTGCTGAGGTTTCTGGTTGTGCAGTATTTGTTTTTCTGCTAGCATATATACTGCCAAGTCTCACCAAGTCCCTTCCTGAGAGTTTTTTGTCGACTTTGGTCATTTGTTTTATCAAAGCGTCTCGGAAGTCAAGGAATTCGTACCTGCCATCCGGTTTGAAGTATTTCTTATAAATATAAAAAGCATTCCACGTTGTCACGTCAAACATGTGAAAAAATACCTTATTGTACCACCGAATGGTTTTTTGTGGTGACGAATAATAAGAAACCATTTGGTCTTTGCGGTCTATTCCGCCCATGAACTGATTATATTTAGCCACTTCTTTAGGCTTATTTGAATATTTGCCAAATCGGTTGGACACCCATTGCAATTTTGGATGGTTGATGGTAGTAATTATATAAACAGGCCTTTTGTCTTTCCACACAGACACGTAGACATTCCCTTCACGACGCCATAAATGTTCGCCCTTCTTTAATTTAGCATTGGTAAGAACCCTTAGATTAGAAACTCTGCTTTTTCTCAAGGTACCGCATGTATGAGTCCGCAGTCTTAAAAGTTTTTGGCTCAGCTCAACGTCATTGTAAAAATTATCCATATAAACGTGATGTCCTTTCATCAGATATGGGTTTAGCAGCTTCATTACAATCTGCTCAGTTTTCTTTGTCGTCACATCTGTATTTTCCTCCTTTCCGCTGTACATTATTATGTTCAGAACAAATCCATCTGCAGATGTCAATTCATAAAATTTGATTCCATAACGAGCCTTCTTGTTTTTGATGTAATGACGAAAATCGAGTCTACCTCTGAACAGGATCAGGGACTCGTCTAGGGAAAGCTCTTTATTTGGTCCATACACCCTGCGAAAGTTGTTACACAATGCCTCGATAAAGTCCACAACTTTCTTCTCCCGCTGTGCGCCAATTTCACCTATGTATACACATCTCAAAATTTGTGCAAACCTCCGTTGAGACATTGTGTAAGAAAAGTACGGATGGTAATATAGGGCATTCGAGTAGGAAAACAGGGACCTCGTATTCGGAATGCTGCACTGCCCTTGCAAGAGACATAGACCAAGAAAGGCAAGCATTTCCTCCTTATCTACGTGACGAAAAACTTGTTTTATACTATTCTTGTATGCGGTCTTTCCGTGAACGTCAAGTTTAATCCATAAGAATTTGTTTGTGATACCAGATACTCGAGCAGTTCATTCAGAAAACATTAATTTGAACATAACAAGTTTTGAAAGATTTTCGTCACTGCCTACACGAAGACCGGCAGTTAAATAGTCAAAATCAAATACTGGAATAGGTTCCGTAGTCTCATGCCATATATCATCTGATAGAAGTTTAGGAGATACACCTCTTCTAGTGGCTGGTAGGGCTGCTTCGCTTTCTTGTAGACATGTTTGTTTAGGTGAAAGTTGGGGCTCATCGAACACTTCAGCTGCAATTGTAGTAAATTCATCGTGACTAGACGATATTCTAGGATTCTCTGCAGGTTGATTATCCCTATTTGTTTCCTCGTACTGAATATCAACTGAGCTGCCTAACACATGGATCAAGGTTGGTAACTGCAAAGGCTTTTCCACACTTTGGATTGAGGTGGAGTTTTTATTCGGCTCAACATATTCTGGTCTATGTACTTCGGCAATAACTATATTTTGCTGTATATTTGTTGGTGACAATCCAGGAGTAAAATTTGTTTGGTCAAGAGAAGTTTGGCTGTGAGCTGGGCTGTAGTCTGGGATTAGGGTTCTGTCGACAACAGGAATATAGTCATCCAGTAAACCGGTATCAACGTCACTCACCTCGTCTTCTACATCCGTATCAGATTGCCGATTGTTGAATGCTGCACACTCAAATTTGCACGGCGCTGTCTCTTTTGTAGGCCGTCCGAATCGGAAGAAAGCTCGTTGTAATCCGGCTCAAAATCTTTATCAGAACCATATTCTCCGTCGTCACAATAAGGGTCTTCTTCTGAACAAGATAATTCAGGCGTAGACGTGTCATCTAAAAGCTTCATAATGCGATCATCGTCAACTTTGCGCCAACTCATCTACAAAATAACAGATTTCATGTTGAAAATATGCAACACTCACGTAAAATGAAGCATCTAATATCAGATAAAACATAATAATACAAGTATTTGCCAATGTTTAGGCTAAGAAGTCAATAGTTATCACTTACCGCGAGCTTTGGTTGCTGGTAATTTTCCCGCGCAAACCGACGCCCACACACCCAACTCTGACCGTCGCTAGCGTGACACTGACTTTCCAGTAGTATGACATTTCAAAGTAACTAATCCGGTTGTAGCCGTACTAGCGTTGTGGATGAAATATGTTTATGTGAGGGTATGGCACACATTGAGAGCACATAAACCACTTGTTTTTGACAGTAAATCGACGTGATCTCAGCCTTATTGCGTTGCGCATAAAGTTTATACAATAACCAAATAAATTTTACACTGCGGTAGCTGTGTTTGACGTAAAGAAAGTAGCTAACTAAACGGCTGTGGCCGTACTGTCAGTCCACGAACTTTTAAAATACGGTTACAGCCGTTACCGCGCCGGAATGTGATAATATAAATAAAATATTAGAAACAAAAAATGGCAGATTAACCATTGTGAAAAATCACCACATGCGAGAGTTTATTTTGCTTTAAACATTTATACATCGCTGTTCCCTTTGTCGGAGGTGCGTAGGATTCGAGTAGTACCTACAAGTTACCTCTAGTGTTACTATTGAGTAGTGTTTTATCGAGTCGATGAATATTTTTTTAATTATTTTATTTAAAACTAAAACTACTTTTACTCTATGCTTCGAAAGTACTCCTTATGGCAAGTTGTTCTGCCGCGGGAAAACAACCATTTAAATTTCACGGTGTATTTATATTTATTATCTATCTTCTTCTCTATAAATAAAAAGAAAAGTCCTGACTGACTGACTCATCAACGCCCAGCCCAAACCCTGGAACTAGAAAGCTGAAAATTTGCACAGAGGTTTCCTTTATAATGTAGACAAGGAATAAGGAAGGATTTTTAGACATTCAAACCCTAAGGGAGTTAAATAGGGGATGAAAGTACCGCACGGGCGAAGCCGCTGGCAAAAGCTAGTTCTTCTATAAATGTGAAAGTTTGTGAAGATGTTTAAAATGTGTGATTTTTTATAATGACTTTTTTTATTGGCCAGCATCCTCAATCATAATCTAAATAATTTTCAAGGATATCAATCAGGATTGTCATAATATTCGAAACATTAGTTTGCTCAACCACGTAAATAATGCAATTAATGTTTTTGAACCGTCAACATGAAAGCCATTCTTACCTGTTAGTATGTTACGAAATTAGCCCACAGGCTGTTTTCATTTAATTAGGTACCTATTGAGACTTGCCTGGCTCAAACATTTGTACTCCCTCTGGCATAACAGAGCGCACTCTACCTATACAGGGTGAATTTTTAGTCACCGTTGAAATTTTTCAAGGTGATAGTACCCGTGGAATTGAACAACTTTCTCCAAGGAACATGGGTCGAAATATGAAAGAAAATCGGACCTCCCATGTAAAATCAATAGTCAACTGATCGATTTTGTATGGGAGGTCCGATTTTTTTTTCATATTTCAACCCATGTTCCTTGAAGAAAGTTGTTCAATTTCACGGGTACTATCACTCTGAACAAATGTAAACGGTGACTAAAAATTCACCTTGTATATACCATTATTAATAAATCCTACTAGTATTGTAAATGTTTAAAAAAAAAAAAAAATGTGAAAGTTTGTGAGTATGGATGGATGGATGTTTGTTACTCTTTTACGAAAAAACGGCTGAACGGATTAGAATGAAATTTGGTACACAGGTAGTTTGTAACCTGGAATAACACATAGGATACTTTTTATCCTGGTCCTAAGTTCCTGTGGGATAGTTTTCGACCTCCACCCGGGCGAAGCCGCTGGCAAAAGCTAGTTAATTAATAAATGACTTATGATTTACTAGCTTTTGCCCGTGGCTTCATCTGCGTGGAGCTCTGAAATTATCCCTCGGGAACGTACTACTGTGAAAAAAATCCCTTGTGTAAATCCAATTTATAAACGAAATTTCATCTAAATCCAGTCGGACGTTTTTGCGTGATTCAGTAACATACAAGCACAAAATTTCACATTTATAATATTAGGAGGATATAGTAGGGTACTATAGGGGTAACTATTGACATACATAATGTTGATTTCAGGTACACAGATATTTGTCAAATAAACGCTGGGCTGGTCGACATAAACAAACAGTTGTTGTTGGTTGGAACTATTGGGCTATTTCCATTGTTGTGTTTATAGCATAACATAACTGACACACACTCCCAAAGACTAGCCTATGCATATAATATCAAGCCACGTACTAGACTAGCTGAGCTTGTGACTCAATTTGAGTACAAATATTGACCAGATGTCCTGAGTTACTAAAAATTGCGTGCCTAGGTACATGTAGGTACTGTCAACTTGATTACTGAGCAGATTGACAAACTAAAACAATTTCTCGTGTTCATAAATTATGATACACAAAGCATGGCAAGCGGTCATTTGAATTTGCGACTTTATTTTAGTTGATTTATTTATTCACTTCAACTGCCTCGTTGGTCTAGTGGTAGCAAGCGTTTCTGCTGAGCATGTGGTCTGGGGTTCGATTCCCAGGTCGGGAAAAATGTTGTTCCGATTTTTTATCTGACATTTCTCAGTAGCAGCCCGGAATCTGGATCAGTGCCCGGTTGTTGGCCATAGTATTGTATCCCATACATGGGATTTAACCATAATTCGCGAGCCACAGGAGACGCCTGGGGCGTCGGGAATCCCAGGCTAAGGCCCGGCTACCCTACGCGCGGGCTTGCGGACGGCGCATTGGGTAGCTCACTGTCCGGTAAGGACCAATCCCGAGTCGACGGCGCGTTGTGTTCCACGCGCGCCTCAAAGAGATGTCAGCACCAACTGGTGGGGTCCGCAAGGGCGGGTTGTTCGAAAGAGATACCGTGGCCCCTGGCACACATACAACTGAAGGAACACGGGTGGGTTTTAGTCAGTAAAAATTTGACACGCCCTCCCGCTCCACCCAGAGCAGGAGAAGTTATTTGATGGTTCCCCACCCAAAAAAAAAAACATTATTCGCGAAATTACGGTGTACTATGAGGTATGCATCTCTGCCTGACGCTTCGAGATAACAAGGTGTAATGTTATGTTATTTGGTCACGTTTGATCATTCAATTCTAATGGAAAACAATTGACAAAATATGTTACATCGTATACTACAGAAACAATTCCTTAACCTCAAATAACTCAACAAAAACCAACATACAGTCGTACATAAAAATACAAAACTCGTCTATTTAAAAACCGCAGTCTGCAGAATCTATTAGAGGTGACATGAACTACACAATTTTTATTCAAACTACAGAATACATACGATAGTGGAACGACTCCGTTAGCTTAGTACTAGCAAACAAATGAGAACAGTTTCGGCTTTTGTACCGAAATATAAACAGGTAAATTTTCGCACCACTAATTCTAGGTTCTGAGGTTTTAACTTAGCAACACAAACAGGATTCTGCGTTACTGGGCGAATTCTGTAGCTTTATTTAGTGAGGGCAAACACTGCCCTGAGGCTTGATACGAAATTCGAATTACTTCTCTTCTTAAAAGAAACAGAACACGAACCAATCAGGTTCGTGTTCTCTTTCTTTTTTAGATTTAATGGCCAATTTTTGGTAAAATTTATTATAATATGCAGATTCATTTTGACTTTGTTCGGTATGGTCAAAGAGCGAAAATGTTACGCAATTTTATATTATACGAAATCCTAGTTGGGACGTAGCTGGCAAAATAAAAAGTTGCCAATAAAAAATCACTTTAAGGTGCTAGACTTGTATTGTAAGCGTTGAATCGAGGTGGCCCTGGAAAAAGATGCCTGGAAGGAATTGAGGGAGGCTTTTGCTCAGGAGTGGAAAGGTATAGGCTAACTAAAAAAAAAGTTGTTTGACATACAGACAAACATTTAAGACAGATACACTCTTAAAATGATTCTCATTTTTAAAACGGTACTGAAACACTAAAATGCATTTTCTTACTTTGACAAAATATATTTAGTACAATCAGTATGCTAACACTAAAAGTTTTATAAATACTTCGTACAATTAAAAAAAAAATAGGGAAGTGTTCAAAGCAAGCTTACTCCTAAAATTCAAATCAATATTACTCAACAAGCGAGGAGCCATTCTAAAATCAAAACACGACAGAATCGAAACGTTCCTCTTTGAACGCTATTTAAAGCAGCGATGCGCATTTCCTTCACTTAGTAGCTCTTGTAAAAGGCTCGCTATCCCAGCTTATTCCAGCCAGGAGCTCTAAGCCGTTTCAAAATGCAGATTATCCTACTAACATTATGGAATACTCACGTTAACTCGAACGCGACTCACAAATTCTACTTAAACACTCTTTTGTAACAGTCACATATTTTGTCGATGTGTTTTTAATCGACTTAAAAAAAAATACGAGGTTATTAATTCGAGATGTCTATATGTATATATATTTTTTTATGTATCGGGCACAACTCCGTCATATATAAACGGATTTGCAAAATTCTTTTTTGTTCGAAAGCTTTTATTCCGAAAGTCCTAATTCCCATTTAAATTTCATATAGTTCTGATGATGCGTTTCGGAGACAGACAACGGAACTCTTCAAAAAATGACAGCAAATCAACCGCGATTGCTGCTATCGCATAAATATGCATTGTTTTGACCCCAAGGATGATGACATTTCGAATTGGTGTGGGGTAGGTACTATAACTAAAAAGTGAAAAAAAAACAACCGACTTCCGGAAAAACACTATAAATTTAAAAATAACTTTAATTTCGGAAGGCGGTGACCAAACATTTAAATACATATCCAAAGTTACTGACTTCGAACCTAAAAACCTAACTTCTGAACCTAAGGTTTCTGAATTTTCTGAATTGAACAGACTGTACTGTAGATTATAATAAAAACCAGTCGCAGATACTCTATTGAATAGTTTTTTAAGATTTCATTAAAATTGAATGCATTCTAGTACTACTTTGGGATATTGTCAATTTTTTTTAGGTTATGAATCCTAATTTTAAAATTTCTGTAGATGATTATTGCTGCATATATTTATTTCAAAGCTTAAAAAAATTACTGACTTTGAAAGTGTTCTTTTACCGAAAAATTCTTGGGGAGGAATTCTTGAAATTTTGAGGTTAAGTTGTACTTGAAGTTCCTGAATTCAACGAGGCAGACTGTCAATGAATATTAAAAACACGTTATAACAATGCATTAGATAGTGTTGTAGTTTCTACGAAAACTAGAATTCATTTAACTACCGATTTCGTGACAATTTAATTTTGTTCCAGGTTATGTTACCCAATTTTTCAATTTCCGCAGTGGATTTTCGTAGCTTATAATCTCACGTGAATGGACATATTATTTTTATAGTTACAAAATCGCTTGCGAATCGATTTTTGTCGAAAACAGGTTGGTTTTTTCACACTGTGCACCGTACTAAGGGATTATTTTGCTTCTAGAGATTACTTTGTTATTTTTTTTCTACAAAGGCAGTTTTGTAATGACGGTGCAGCAAGGGATCAAACGAACGCAATTATTTTGCAAATCCATCGGTGCGTTCTATCCCCTTTATTTAATAAAAGTTTGTTTGAAGTTAAGAAATGATTAGCGATACATTTTAACACTTAATCATCTCTTCAACGTTTATAAATAATTATGCACGAAGGCTATAAGGCCCACCCCACTTCTTCTCACAAAGCCTAAGTCCTACCAGTGGGAAAATGTTATTTCTTATTAATTATTTCTTATCTCTGCAATATTACGAGTACCAGCCATAGTTACTTCAGAGGTAGAATAATTTTTAATTTGATGGGATTAACTCGAAAACTTGTAGCTCGGTAATTATCAAAGTAGGGAAAATGTACAGTGAATACTAATAAGGGGGTGTTTAGAATAATCAATGTTTACGGTGCACACTGAGGCCACAGACTCAGCTTTTAGTATAAAATGTTTCTTTTAGAAACCTAAATCCTAATCTTAAAGTTCTCTTATTTAAGTGAACTATGTATGTTCTTTTGAGCCGAATTTTCGACTAAGCCGAATTAAACCGAATCATCGACCCTCAGATTCGCCCTTTAAACTTAATAACCTTTTTATTCATCAATTGTTATTAAGGCTTCTTCAAACAGGCGCGACGCGACAGCGCGACGCGACACTTGTAGAACAATTTCCATGAAGTTTCCATAGAAATTGTTCTACGAGTGTCGCGACGCGACCGTCGCGTCGCGCTAGTCTGCACGAGCCTTTAAAGGAAAACCGCATGAAAATCTATTTCGTTGGTAGTTAAGAAGAATAACGCAATAAAGATAAACTACGTTAACATGGTGCGCCCCTCCATATTACTATTTCGATGTGTGTAGTCAGATCCACTAGTCGAGCGACAAATTGCTGGATTTAATTTTTGTTCTACAGCCGTCTCAGTACGCACACTTGCGTTGTGAGTCTTGGTGACGCTTTGTAAATCCTTTCACAAATACTTTCAAACGTTTTGAAATTTAGAGGGGCGCGCCATTTTATCGTAGTTAATCTCTTATACGATTTACCTTATAAGGGACTTTATATGTATTATTTTACTGACTTTGGTTTCGCCCGGGTGGAGTTCGAAAATTATCTCACAGGAACGTACTATCGAGATCAAAAGTATCCTATGTGTTATTCCAGGTAATAAATTGTGTGCCAAATTTCATCCAAAACCGTTCAGCCGTTTTTACGTGATTGAGTAACAAACATCCAAAGATCTAAATACCCAAACACATACAAAGTTTTACATTTATTTTAGTAGACACACACTTCACTAGGTGTTGTTCATTCTAGCTTGGTACTCGTAGGTTGAAGCTGAAAATCAACGTCAGGTTGTACCTATATACTGTGTGGCCATCTGACATTATGCTGAGCTGAGGCCCTTTTGGCATTAACAACATTATTTTCTGTTTTATTTATAGTTATAAGGTTCTATAGCCTATTGTAGCGGCACCACAAAAAAAGATACTTCGCAAATATCTTGAAACGCAAAAAGTGAAGTGGCGCCATCTACAATGCCATATGCGAACTCAAGAATTGACGTCACACCGCAACTACATCAGCTACATCGCGCAAGCAGAACAAAAGCAGCATAAACAAACAACAATAAACATGTTTGTTTTGTTACGTTCACAAGTTACTATAATGAAGGGTCATTAGTCCTAAAAGTGTTTGTACAAAGCTACTCACAGAAATAAAACAATTTATCCTTTGTCTAAAGCTATCCCCATTTATTTATCTATATACAGTCCAAAAAATGTACTGCCTCTTTCTTTTTGATGTCGCTTAAAAGTGACTGTCCTTTGCTACCATTTCTAGAGAGAAAAAGTCATTAGTCGCTGAAGACTAGCTCAAAAAGATAACCACCACTTCTGGTAAAGGGGAAAGTGCCAGAGTAACTCGCAAAATTCCAATTATCTTAAGTTTTTGGCCATTTTTAGGTCAGTCTGTCCATTAAAATATGATTCGCGAACGTAACACGTATGTATTTAGATCATTCTAATCATAAAAATGATTTACCACGCGATCTGGATATATACAAACATCCCGATATCAATCGTCGGGCAGTTGCCCACCAGACACAACACCCGTCTGGTCGGAGGATCCTCCTTTACCAATAATGTATGAGTGAACTTTACACCCTGTTCCTCATACCTCTTTATTATAATGCCAATAAACACATTATACACGTTACACTTTATTTCTTTAATGAGGCGTTTCGCGTAGTTCGCTTTCTATAGGCAAGTACGTTTTGACAAATTCGAATTTATTCACGACCCGATTGATCACGTTCAAAGTATGAATCTTGGAAGGCATTAGAAACTAACGTTTGAATGTAGATGAAGTATGAATGTGCCAAGTTTCTGAATTTTAGAACTAATTCATGGAATTATAAGATTTAGATTTGGGAGAACTCCTCGTTCGTGGCGTTATTGTTAAGGTCTTACCTACTTATTCAATTAATATTCAAAACGAAAGTAGAAGCTATCATTGCTACTTTAACCTCGATAATTACGCATTCGAGTTTAATATTCTGAGAAAAGATAAGAGTATTGAGTTTTTTTATCGATAACTAATAGGTAGTTGGGTTTATATAAATTCAAAACAAAATGTAATTTAAAAAGTGGTATCCCAAATCTCTTATCTTGCTGGTACGTATACCTCGCCTCCATCTAAAGACTGAACTATATTTATATTTTCTCAGGAAAATGCGCAAAGGTAACCTGCGAAATTCCCATTTAATGACTGTTGCGGACGGCGAGTAATGGGTATCTCGCTGTCCGGTAAGGACCAAGCCCGGGTCGACGGCGCGTTGTGTTCCACGCGCGCCTCAAAGAGATGTCAGCACCAACTGATGGGGCCCGAAAGGGGCGATGCCTGCCAGGGGTGCGGGTTGTTCGAAAGAGATACCGCGGCCCCTGGCAGACAGGCAACTGAGGGAACACGGGTGGGTTTTAATCAGTAAAAGTCTGTCACGCTCTCCCACTCCACCCAGAGCGGGAGAAGTTATTTGATGATTTCCCACCCAAAAAAAAAAGACAATAATATATAAATCATAATTTACGGACAAACCCAATAAAAATATGGTTTCACAAATATTTTATCTTGCTGGTACGTATTCCTCGCCTCCATCTAAAGACTGAACCATATTTTTATATTTAAGTATTTGTTTTCTCAGGAAAATGCGCAAAGGTAACCTGCGAAATTCCCAATTTAATGACTGTTTCATGAAGATTATATGAACTAAGTGATTAATTAATGATTTTAAGTTTGGGAAGCTACGACAAGTCTTTTCGTCGCCTATTCTGAAATGCTTGAGGACTAAGGTTTATGTAAGTATGTCTACCTAGGGCAAGTCATCCAGCTCAGTAGACACAACTTTGAGAAAGAAGAAGAAGAAGAAGCCGACAGGAGGATCCGGTTGGGTTGGGCAACGTTTGGGAAACTACGGCAAATCTTTTCCTCGCCTATTCCGCAATGCTTGAAGACTAAGGTCTTCAACCAGTGCGTCCTGCCCGTGATGACATACGGTGCCGAAACGTGGGCACTGACAGTTGGGCTGGTCCACAAATTTAAGGTCACTCAGCGCGCTATGGAGCGGGCTATGCTCGGAGTTTCTTTGAAGGATAAAATCAGGAATGAAATTATCCGGAAAAAACCGGACTCAGCGACGTAGCTGGTACAGTGAGCAAGCTGAAGTAGCAGTGGGCTAGCTATGTTTGTCGAAGGATCGATAGACGGTGGAGCAGACGAGTCCTGGAGTGGAGACGCGTATCGGCAAGCGTAGTGTGTGACGCCCCCCAACTAGATGGACCGACGACCTTAAAAAGGTAGCTGGGACAGACTGGATGCCGAAAGAGGAGGATAGAGTGTTGTGGCGCAGCCTGGGAGAAGCCTATGCCCAGCAGTGGACTGCGATAGTCTGAGTTATTGAATGATTATAATTCTGTAAAAAACAATATTTGTTACGGTCGCGTATCGTAATTATTTAATTTTTAAAAAAAAACATAAGAAAAATATAATTTCATGGGCTGTTCTTGTACAGTTCGTTCAAACGATTTTGACTTCTGTTCCGTGGGCATAAGGATGACATTTAAAACAAAAAAAAGTGGTTACAATACCAATTGTTTACTGCAGATGCAATTTATCATGGTACCAACGCAATATAAGTCAAAATCAGTTGAACGGACTGTCAAAACGGTATTTTTAAATGTCTAATCTTATTCCAAACGGAATAAAGGTGGGTACTATTCCTATCTGATAACCTATCGCAAACTCTCTATACAAACATCAGTAAATAAAGAAAAGAAAATCAAACAAAAGCAAACCGTCCCGAAATCCACAAAATCATGAAGAATCGATGACAGAACGAAACAATACGACGCCGGAAATGTCGCTCTCCCGAAAATTCCAAGGACGTTCAATCAACAGCCACAGAATAGATAGCTGCAGAAGGTCATCTCCATACAAAGAGTCGGTGGAGCCTTTGGATATATATTTAAATTTTTTGTCACCGCCTTCCGAAATTAAAGTTATTTTTCACTTTGTAGTGTTTTTTCGGTTGTTTTTTTTTTGGTAAAAGTTTTTAATTTTTTTAATTATAGTACCTACCCCACTAATTCTTCATCATTGGGGTCAAAACAATGCATATTTACGCGATAGTAGCAATCGTGGTTGATTTACTGTTATTTTTTGAAGAGTTTCGTTGTCTGTCTCCGAAACTGCATAGACCATTTTTTTTTTTTTTTTTTTATTAATTAAATTTTCATTTATCGTTGAATGATGGTTATATGCTATTATTGTATAGAATCAAATTCTTCCAACATAACAGACAGCTGTGCTGCTGGGGAGTTTGTTGCGCCACTTCTTCTTCCCAGCTAAAGCACTAGGAAGTGGTGAAGGGCGGGCTTTTTGGGGGGACTGTCTTATGTAATTTTGACGTTCAAAAAGTGCTGACTCTCAGCCTAGTTTGAATAAATGACTTTTGATTTTGATTTTGATTTTGAAACGCATAATCAGATCTAGATGAAATTGAAATGGAACCACACGGGAAGAACCAGCTTTCAAATAAAAAAAAGTCATCAAAATCTGTTAACCCAGTGGAAAGTTCTGAGGTAGCAAACATAAAAATTAAAAAAAAACATACAGATGAAATGAGAACCTCCTCCTTTTTTTAAAGTC
Organism: Polymixis lichenea; assembly: GCA_949091785.1. Taxonomy (NCBI): domain Eukaryota; kingdom Metazoa; phylum Arthropoda; class Insecta; order Lepidoptera; family Noctuidae; genus Polymixis; species Polymixis lichenea. The sequence goes on along the minus strand of OX420948.1, from coordinate 18,994,477 downwards.
GGTTAAACACGTACACAGACACGCTTTGTGTACAAGCGCACTAGCGACTGGCATTTGTTTGAAATAGTGTGAGATGTGCTGTTATTGGAACGAAGGACTGGGCTCGTAGAATAATTATAACTGCCGCATGAGTCTTTTGAAGGTTAGGTTACACTTGCCGCTGTGGGTTCGTGGATGGATGACCGAACATTACATATCGGAACCGCTCCGTGCCTCAGAAAGTACATTAAGATGTTGGTATCGGCTGTCATTTGTAGACCTTTGACAGCCGTAACGTGTACCCCAAAAATCTGACAACCAGTCTTACGACAGGGCATTGCGTTAGCCAGTCTCTGGGCTGTAGACGGCTTCAGCCCAGCTACAGATAGGCAGTCGCTCCATGTAAAATACTGGTATTAAGTTGGATCTGGTTAGACTGGAAGCCAACCCCAACATAGTTAGGAAAAAGGCTAATAAGCAGATAATGAACATCACGTTTGTATTTCTCGAAGGGGAAGGTGTAATTAGCGTTGTGCTGTGGGTCCCCCATGGCACAGTATCATGCTGAGTCTTCTTGTCAAGGTCACGACGTGCAGCTGCCGACTATTTCTGTTTTGTGCTCGTGAGTATAAAATACTGGTATTCTGTTGTATCCGTTACACTGGAAGCCGACCCTAACATATTTGGGAAATAGCTGGGCAGATTGATTGAGTGTAAAAAGTGCATTAAGTGCATGTTCCATGTGGTGCTGGACAGAAAAGAATAGCACCATCCCAGTTCTTCCCGTGGGTATGTAGAAGGCGACTAAGGGACTTACTAGAGAATGGGCAGCAGCGTTCTCTATGCATTTTACCACCATACTGTAATCGCCAACCCGCCTGCCAAGCGTGGCGATTATGTTAAGGCCCCCCAGATTGGGGGGAGGCCTATGTCCAGCAGTGGACGTCTTCCGGCTGAAATGATGATAATGATGATGATATTGTATTAAATAATAAATGTATTTTTTATGTAAGTAGGTTTGTTCAAATACTTTTAAATATCAATCATATTTTTAAACGAAATAAGTGGCATAAAAAGGGCAGCAGTGTTCTGTATGCATTTGACCACCATACTGCGATCGCCAACCCGCTTGCCAAGCGTGGCGATTATGATAAATCCCCCCTTTTGGGGGAGGCTTATGTCCAGCAGTGGTCGTTTTTCGGCTGATATGATGATGATGAAAAATACATTCGTAAGCGTCTATGTGTGCATGCGTCTGTTTTTGCCCGTTGCCTAGACTTGACCTTCTGTACCTATCCATACTGTGTCACAACCTAGAAACAAAGGCAATTTTTGCCAACAATAAAGACATGCCGCACTGTTTAATAAACGTTCTCTTATATTATATTCAGAAGTTTGGTATGGATAGTATTATTATGTTCCTCGGAAAACTAAAAGGCTTAGCCGAAATAATAGGTAACCTACGTAGAGAATGGAAATGAAAATGGCTGCTCCACTATTGCTTTCGTATTGGCTTCTCACTCGCACTCATTGTTTGCAAGCGAAAGGTAAATAGAGCCGCTATTTTAGGCGAATGGATGGATGTATTATTAAAATTTAGCTGGTATCAATCCAACGATGTATTTCAGAAATAAGACATACAGCTATCATCCTTATACCGAAAAAAAAGTTAGTTTAAGAACTAAAACCCGACTACTTTAAAATCACGCTCTAAAAAATTTGCAACAAGAAAAAAAACTCATTTGATAGCCGTAGTCGTATGTCACTTACTTCTGTTATAATGGTGCCGATTCTGTTGTACACCGAACTAAACTATCACTAAAATTCCTTACTTTTGGCTATGAGAATCTTAAAGATATTCTGCAAAAAAGATCTCTAAATTTAAAAATAATTTTGACACAACTAAAATCGAATTTGACAAACGCGACTCCACGTTTGCCCTACCCCGTGATCTTTTTTAGAGCCGGAATCGCGCAGGGGGGGCAGGCTCAACGTGTTTTAAATGGATTTTTTTACTTTTTGCATCGAAAACTTGAAAAATTATTACCTACATGTTGAGTTTTAGAGGTGTATGGGGCTTTATAAAGGGGGTCGAAATTTTCATTATTTTTACGATAGGACACACCAATTTCGAGATATAAGCAAAAGACAAGAAAAAAAAGATACAGTACTGTATTTGCGCCCGAAGTCGAGGTGTCAGTGTGAATTTTAGTTCTTGACAGCTAATTTTATTCCACACCTTTTTAATCGCGATTAAAAATAGTCAGATTTAGTTAGACAATCGAAATTTCATATTGAATAGAATAATGAATTTGACAACAACACAATAGCAAAATTACCATTTGCACTAAATTATAAACTCAGTACAATCTTAGTGCTGTCAAACTAAAATATAGATAAGTTGTGTCACTTTAGTCAATTTCAGAATGGGACATCGTCGTTTGACAGGAATAAACTAAATTTTAGTGATTTTTAGTTTCGTTTAGAGAATTTTGTGACAAGAGAATCGGCACCAATGTATTGTTTTGTTAAGGTAGGTGGCAGAGTAGGTGCAAAAAAATAATTCAAGATTTTATGTCCTGTAGAGTCTAGAGGGGACTCTATTGAATTTACTATGACGTCACATAACCTAGAACCAGCGGCCAAACAATACGATTCCACCGACACCTCATTTATCAAATTATGATAAAGAGTTTACTTCTCAGGAAACAGATGAACATACATTCATACCGGTCAAAATCATAACCCTCCATATTGCTTCACCGTAGTCGAGTAATTAACAACTGAACATCATCGATATCTGCTAGGCTAGTCACTCAACCACGCACTAACAAATTCATGCCCGATAACGATTCCTGGAACCTTGTCATTTGTTATTCAGTCAAGTGTAACGATTCCATTATGGCTAAGATCGAATACTTCTCTATCTACGAGATACTGTGTATGGACACAATATAGTAAGAACAGAAGGTCAACTTCAATTCATACTCGTACATAAACTCACGACCTTATCCTCTATAGGCAAAAACTGCAGAACGCCACCTGCTACGATCCCTGCATGCTAGTTTTGCTTTGTATTCGTTCATATATCAGCTTACCTATCCAACAACCAATGTTAGACATCAATCAAAGTTATCGTAGTAGTCCTATAAACGCCATTCACAAATCCAAAACCCGAAAATTTCGTCAGTTTAAATCAAACAGCCGACCGCTATTCTTGCGACAGCTGTTTGCTGTTGGGGCAAGGCAAATCAGGTTATCGAAATGTGCCAATTTCGATACGAGAGCCTGTCTAATGCATGTGAATAGCTATGCTAGTAGTATGTATGTATATAAGTATCTATTATACAGCATATATATGAATATATCTATGTATATAATAGTATAGTGTATCTATTTTTTGCACCAATGACAACCCCATTTTTATGTCCACGCAATCACTGTCCATTCCAAGGTTGCCTGGAAGAGATCGCAGAAAGCGATAAGGCCGCCCATTGTATGTTTTTAGTGTTATTTTTGTTTTTGTCATGTATTTTCTGGTGTACAATAAAGCATATATAAATAAATAAATAATGAATATGCTGGTTATACACGCACACTGGCAAACAATATCAAACGTTTACATGCCAGTCGTTATTTCGCTTGACTCGGTGTACGTCACTCGCATCTATGTATGCGTTCGATTTCGCTCAATGTTGAGGTAAAAGCTCCAGTGTAGACCGCGAAATTCAAATTTTCTTGCATTTAATGCAATTTGCAGGTCAGCTGTATATTGAACAAGATTTTATCCGCGACAGTAACGAATATGGGTTGTAAGTCCTTTGGATGACTATTTCATGATAAAGTCGTTCAATGTTATTACATGATGTTAGGGGGTTGTGTTTAATGATTAAAATGATTATATTACGGTATTACACCCATTTTTGAAAAGTATCTTGATTAGATTCTAGAGTGCTAATAAACCACTAAAAAAACACAACATTTTTATTTAATCGAGTAGTGCCATAAAAATGCATTTAAATTTTACATTTTCAAATTTCGCGCGTAATTTGACGTTGGAAGCAGTGGACTTCACATTGCTCTGTGGGTGTGACGTCAGTTTCAACAAATGCGCTGATATTTTATAAGATAATTGTGCATCATTTTAAAAAAATATAGTTATTTTTCTACTTTTCGTTGGTTTGCTGTTCCTGAATGCAAAATATTATTTAAACAGATTACTTTGGTTACGAAAATAATAAAAGTACAAAGTTGGTCAGTTAACATGCCAAATGACGTAACTAATAAACATGGCGGCTACTATTGCATAGTGTTAAAAAATAGATTTAAAAAAGTTAAATCTTTAAATTGTATTTTAAAATTTATTTTGTTATTTCATGAACTAAAACTATCATTTTCCGATTCCATTTTGCCTAAGCTATCTCAGTAATATATTTTTATTTATTTTTTCACATAGAGTAAAATACCCTATTCTGTAAATACATACGTGTAAAGGTACGCGTCCATTGGCCCGCGCCGGACGCACCGCACGCACGGCCCGCAACGGACTGAACGGATTTGCCGATGGCATACGTCCACTGTATCCGGATTTTTTGTTTAGTTTCGAGTGTTTTCTTGTCGTGAGTTGACGTATTCAGTCATCAACTAACAATAATAATATCTTCGTCAATCTGACGAAGATATTATTCGTCAATCTGACGAAGATATTATTATTGTTAGTTGCTTGTTGGAAGATGAAGAAAAGCGTACAACTGAACGTAGAATGTGGGTTCATAATATCAATTTGAAGCGACTAATATTTGAAGAGTATCATTCATTATTTCATTATTTGGTCCCGATTTACTTCATGATAAAGAAAAAAATTTAATTACATTTACTGGTCAAGAATTAAATTCATGAATCTAGTTTTATGGTTCACTCAAACTCCAAATGACGAAACAAAACACGACATTTGGCTAAGAGGCTTTAAGGCTATGGGTCCAGAAGATAGACTAGTAGTATGATGTTTATTACAACAAGGAAATTAAAAAAAACAACATTTTTTTTTATATTATGAAATTGGAAAAGTTAGTTGGAAACGTTTTCGAGTGCAATTAAACTACACTAATTTAATATATTATTCTTACGTCCAAAAATATCTTTTTTTTTTAGAAATGAGTAGCAGTCAAGTGGGTTACCGTTGTAAGACGACTAAAATGTCACGGTGTATATATATAAATACAAATACTCGTTTAAAGGTTTAGGTTAGGTTAGGTAATTTAGGCTGTTTTTTTGCACCTAGCATTTTCCTCGCTGTAGTGAGGTGTAAAATTGTGTTTCGCTCGGGAGCAAAGGTATTCTGCGTCTCGTACCTTTGACAGCCTCGCTTCGCTCAGGATTCTATATTTAAACTACTCGCTTCGCTCATGGTTCAATCCTAGAATCCTTCGATTGCTCAGCTTTTAATACAAGTACTCGCGCGAAAACCAACTTTGCAGCCTTGCAGTAACAAATAACTGTTGTCGTTAGCTCAGATAAAACAAAACTTCACGTGCGGCAGTGGGCGATGCCAGCGGCGAACTGATTTGTGTGACGTCACCGGCACGCAACACATTTTTTGTTTACAAATGCCGCTTTCGATGCGGGCGGCGCGGTTATTGAACGCAGTGCTATGTAAAATCATACAGCAAACTAAAATCCATTGAGTGCCGTGCGTGCGGTGCGTCCGGCGCGAGTCAATGAACGCGTACTTTTACGGTAGCGAATTATATTTTAGTCAACAAACAACATGGCACTGACCTGAAAATTGCAAAAAACGTAAGATGATTTGAATTTCACGGGCTATCTTGCAGCTTTTACCTTAAAGGCTTCTTCAAACAGGCGCGACGCGACACTTGTAGAACAATTTCCATGAAGTTTTCATAGAAATTGTTCTACGAGTGTCGCGACGCGACCGTCGCGTCGCGCTAGTCTGCACGAGCCTTAAAGCTAACCTTCTGCACTAACCTATACTTTGTAAGGGTTTAAAATTATGAACCTTTATTATTATTAGGACATTTTCATCTTATCTTAGACCCTTCGTGACCAATGTGGCAGATTGAAACGTATCATTTACTTCTAGTACCTATGCTTTATGTTCTGAATTTTATGTACGAATAAAAATACCTGTTTTATAAAAGATTTTTATTTTATAACTTTTGAATTTTTGGGCAAGGATTAGGGGCTGGTATTAGCTGATGCCGGACGGAGATATGGTTTTTATTATGGCTGTCTTTTCTGCAAGGTAAGTCTTTTATGATTGTCATAAAAAATGAGTCGGGTTTTCTTTTTCAATGAAATGTATGGAATTACGTGCAGGTTTCTTGATTTTAGTCTAGATATTTTAATAATGACTAACTATTTAACTATATTTTGGCTTTATTGTAATGATTTATCAAGAGCTTTTTTATTAACAACAAATCTTTGAAATCGTACCGTAATGTGGTTGATTTGATTTTTTTGATTTGATACATATAATTTCTACCTACATGCCGATAGTCCAACATGCAGGGCCTGCATGGAGATCGTTGAGACAGCAGTTCGTGTGCTTCTAAACTGCCTGGTGATTGTTGGGAACCCAGGTGGACCCTCTTTGAGTTCGTCAGCCATACTAAAGCGTTGCTGGCGTTACTTGAGGGTTGGGGTGGATGATAGTGGATTGAATGATTGATTTCCGACGCGTTTTGACGTGAAGTGAACTTTTTACATCAAAATGATCGCCAATTTCTACCAGCTTGGCAAGCTGTTTCTCTCGAGGCGATTGACCCCAGTAAAGTGAGCTTAAAAGTGGCGCCAGAGACAGAAAAGTTGAAAAGAAATTGTTTGGTTTGGAATGGGCATGTGATGACGGGGAAAAAAAGGCATGTGAATAAAAAAGTGAAGAATATAAATTTTGATGGATGGAGAGGGAGAGGAAGTCCAAAGAAAAAATAGATGGATAGTGTGAAGAATGAATATGAAAGAGAGAGCGAATGATATCGTGACGGTTGACTTGGAAGAAGTCAATTAGGACTAGGGCAGGATAATTATGATGATGACAAGGAGTTGCAGACATTAGCCCATCTTCAATGACTCCAATTAGCTCTTTAAGTTAGGACAGTAATCCATAAAAAACAATTCAATATTATAAATATCAACAAGCAAAATGCAACATCACTATGACAAAATTAACTTTGCCTTCAACACCGCTCCTTGCCTTATTAAGATCAATAAATAACGCAATCTAAATAAAAGAGAACTGCAAGAACAGCAGTTTCAAACTTCCTGCCTTAATAGAGGGAGGAAGGGGTAAGTAAACCGGGTAGATGAAACCGGATATAACCACTTCGATATTCCTTTCAGAAATGTATCGGATTGGTTTTACAGGATCATCACGTATAGAGGTTATTAGTATATTTACTTGTATAGGTACTGTGAGAACTTAAGGTATGATTCCGAGCTCCGTTACATGCAGCAGTGCTGCCGCAGCACTACTGGTCCCCATATATTCTCTATAAGTTTATATGAGATTACATTCCGAGCTACGCAGCAATGTCGCAGCAGCAATGCAGCGGCAGCACTGCTGCGTGGCAGTGTCGCCCCACCGCCGCGACAGACCAGTAGTGACTAGATAGGTAGTCCCTACGAATGTTGACAAGTAAATTGGCAACAAAAAGATAAATTTCTCTGATTCAGAAGCGCAGGCAGCGCAACACTGTCCCTTTGCTCAGAATTAGTACGGCAGGCAGCACTGCTGCGTGCAGCGGAGTTCGGAATCATACTTTTATTGTACAGGGGGCTTATTAGTCCATTCGCAAGAATTTACTCGCTGAGCGAATCGACATTTTTAAATAATACTAGTTGTTGCCCAGTGGTCGAGATTCGACCATAACTCATTTAAACTTTAATCAACAATCATCAAAAATATTAACTTTCTGCACTGTTTCTACATAATTATAAACTTTAAATGTGCCAAATTTTACACTCCCCCGTCCGCGTAATTTTCGTAGAAAGAGGTAGAAAGTTTTTTCTCACGTATTAATTTATTTGTGGGCGAATCGCTAATTTCAATAATACGTATTAGGCAATTGACAAGTTTTGAATTTTATACAATAAAGTTGAATTGTATGCAATAAAGTTGAATTTTATGCAATAAAGTTGAATTTTATGTAATAAAGTTGAATTTTATGCAATAAAGTTATGAGAGAAGGGTCCTTGCAAGTACACATGCATTAAAGTGCATAAAGTTCAAAACGTGCCAATTGCCTAGCACGTATTTCTGGAGTTGTCCATTCGCCAACGGATGCATCTGAATATAACAATTTTAGATGGCGACTGCCTCTCTGACCTCCACAACCCAGTTACCTACTTGGTAAGACTGGTTGTCAGGCATTCGTTCTTCTGACGACCCGTAATGACTGTGAAAGATCCACGAATGACAGCCGGCACCAACGGTTAGGCTTCTTCAAACAGCCGCGACGCGACAGCGCGACGCGACACTTGTAGAACAATTTCCATTAAGTTTTCATAGAAATTGTTCTACGAGTGTCGCGACGTGACCGTCGCGTCGCGCTAGTCTGCACGAGCCTTAATGTGCTTTTTAAGACACGGAGGGGTATCCACCGGAATGAGGAAATAAAATACAATTAAAAATAGTAATAATGCTAATAGAATACCCCTTTCATCATCATCGTATCAGCCGAAAGACGTCCACTGCTGGACATAAGCCTCCCCTAAAACGGGGGATTTGCCATAATCGCCACGCTTGGCAGGCGGTTTAGTGATCGCAGAATGTTGGTCAAATGGATAGAGAACGCAGCTGGCCATTCTCTAGTAAGACCCTTAGTCGCCTTTTACGACACCCACGGGAAGAAATGGGATGTTGTTATTCTTTTACGTCCGGCACCACACGGAATACCTCTTTATTAAAACGATTTGTTGCATTATCGTTGAAAGCAAAAAGAATGTAAGTTTTAAAGCCGATGGGGCTTTAAATCTGTCCTTCAATAAAATGACCCCACAAAAAGGCTTTAAACAGACCAAGAACCAATACTCAACGTTAAATACCAGCAATACAATTCAAATTCAAATGGCAAGCTGCACAACGGCAGTAACATTAAATCGTCCCTATCTTACTGTATCATCAAAACAATTACAGGGCGCAATAATTTCGAATAAATGGATATTCAATAATAAATAATTATTTAATCTTTGTTAACTGTCACGCGAACGATTGCTGAGGCATTCGAATAATTTATTGTTGGGCATCTATGTATTATTTAAACTTCATTCATTCATTCTTCTTCATTCATTTAGATGAACATTGACATAGATTTAGTCCATTACATTCCTATCCACCCTGTCCCTTGCTACCCTCTTCCAGCGAAGCCTTAGGGCCGAGGTCCGTACCCCACAGGCGGTAAACTTAGCGAGTAGTCGTTCTAGTTTTGAGTTTTTTAAGCTCTGGCTGGAGGCCCTGATTTTTAAAGGTAGCCACACGTAAGTCTGGTTAAGAAGCCGTGCGACAATCATGCGAGAAATCATTCCCAAAAAACAAAAAGAAGTAAAAAAAAAACAAACAAAAGTCATTTTTTAAAACAGGCTGAGAATCAGCACTTTTCGAATTTCAAAATTACATAAGACAGTCCCCCAAAACGCCCGCCCTTAACCACTTCCTAGTGCTTTAGCTGGGAAGAAGTGGCGCAGCAAACTCCCCAGCAGCACAGCTGTCTGTTTAGTTAGATAGACTTGATTCTAAACATAGGTAGGCAGAGTAATCAACATTACGAGACACAGAACTTAAATATTTTTTCATGTCAGCTAGCCATGCCAATATACCAACAAATAAAATGAAAACTTAGTCCATGAATATGTTTGTTTTTTGGTTAGCCATTGACGATGGGAAGAGACCAGACGGTATGACGTTATTGCCTTGGAAGATGGGTAGACCTCTGGTGTGGGATGCAACCTGTGTCGACACCCTTGCGCCATCTCATGTTCCTAGCACGGCGGGCTGTGCTGGTGCCGCTGCTGCGGCTGCTGAGACCCTCAAGCGGCGTAAATACTGTAACCTTATTGGTAATTACATTTTTGCGCCGTTTGGGATCGAAACGCTCGGGTCATGGGGCCCGAGTGCACGTCTCCTTTTTAAGGAAATTTCTCGCCGGCTGGTCGACACTTCACGTGACCAGAGGGCTGGGTCATTCTTTGGCCAAAGAATTAGCATTGCCATTCAACGTGGCAATGCTGCCAGTCTTCTGGGCACGTGTCCTGATGACAGCGATGCGGACGAATACTTTGACGCCTAAGTCTCCTGTGTTTTTGTATTTATTTGTTTAGTTAGTTAGTTAGTTTAAAGCCATTGACTGTATTTAACTATAGCACATTCAGTATTTCTACAGTGAGCTTCTGCTAACTACCAACTACTTCCTTCTTTTCATTTATACTTTTTTTGCCTACTATATATATTTTTCCAACAAACATCGGCTTACATATATTGTCAATACGCTGAATCATTATATACTGAAGGACCTGTCTCCTGTGATACAGTTTTTTGTTCTTTAGTAACTAGTACAGGATGACGTTTCCACTAATATTTAGTACTATATTGTATTGCATAGTTCTTGCTTTATCAATAACTGGTAGAAAAAGAACCTGTTACTTACACCATTTTTTGAAACATTAAATATAAATAAACTAAGTAAATATCCAATGGCTTACTATTAATAAACACGCTAAAATAGCTAAGCAGATCAAACTTATGCGGGTGGTAGTCATAAATAAACATAAATAAGAACGCAAATCGAAAAGCAATTTCTTTCAAACAACCAATTGGATGTAAAGAATGAACAAGACAATTACATTCAGAAAACATTTTCCTTACAAATTGCAACGCCTTGAAAATAGAAAATATTATTTCAATGCTGCTGTGTTTAAAATCCATAATCGCTGAGTCACTTGGGCATTACCCTTTGTCAAGGCACACATGGATTTTCCATTTTTGCAAGGTAAAACGGCTTAGCAGACTTATGTGGGTGAAACCGCGGGGCGTAGTTATCAAAATCATCATTTCAGCCGAAAGACGTCCACTGCTGGACATAAGCCTCCCCCCCAAGCTCATCGATTTCCACCGGTTCTGTGCTTCCTGTATCCCAGTGCATAGTCATAAATAAACAATATTAAGAACGAAAACGGAAAAGCAATTTCTTTCAAACAACCAATTGGATCAAAAGAATCAACAAGACAACTACAGTCAGAAAACATTTTCCTTACAAATTACACAATTCAAATCCGCCTTGAAAATAGCGAATACTATTTCAATATGTTCAAACTCATAATTGCTGAGTCAATTGGGCGTTACCCTTTATAAGCTAAACATGGAATTTCCATTTTCATTCACACTCGTAATGGTGATTGAAATTATATTTCGTTAAAAATATTTGCAAGTTATGACGATGCAGCGATTGATGCAGGATATTTTTTTATTCACATATGTACTGAAAACTAATTGTTAGTGGATTTATTTTTGTTATGTTTGGCATGAAAACTTGTTCACAAGAGACAAGTCGGATTTGTATGGGAAGAGGTATGTTGACCAATAGGTATACGGTTTTGATTTTTTTGTGTAGGGATACTTCAACTATACCTTTGTCCAAAGGGGCATCAGAATGTGACAGTTTTGAGAAAAATATACTTTTAGAATTTACAGGATTTTCGAGGGCAGATCCATAGCCGCTGTTGCTACAGAAAAACGTTCTGTAAATGTTCTAAGCTTTTAAGTATTTAAATACATATATTCACAGTCTTCTAAGAATGTTGGCCTATGGCTAAAATGGTACCCTTATTACCCGTCCGGATGTCCACCCTGTGCGTTATGAAAATGCATTTTTCTCAAAACAGCCGGTTCAGATTTTGATGCCACTTTGCAAATAGGTAAATATGAAGTATCCTTGCACAAATCACAACCATATTGCTATTGGTCCATATAACTATAAGAGGTGACGGCTACCCATGCACTCTTGCTGTCCGGCCTTGATCCAGGCCATGGTACGGGCATGGCCTGGATCAAGGCCGGACGCGAGAGATCGCGATAGATAAGAAATAAAATTTTATTTTTTACCCACAAAGAATTGGAAGTCATCTCAGCTGAAATACCGAAGTCCTTTACTGGAAAATTTGTCATACTTCAAGACCATAATAATACTATTATTCCGCGTAAATAATCCCAAACCAAACTAGATCATTAACAAAGTAGATACCTACTTAACAACAAATACACAACAATAACAACATAAAAATAATTACGAAACCGATGAGGCCAAAATCGAGGCCACGGCCTGGCCACATAGAAATCCACGAAAACGTCTGATTCCCCAAATTGCCGTGACATTAACCTAACGTATTATACTTTTAGTGGAATCGAATGTACCATTAATTTTGTCTGTGGTTGGGGACCGGCGTTATTACAGACATCAATGATTTTGGTTTTACTGTCTATGGTAGATATCGTACGAGATTCAGGGGGTTTGATAAGGTTCTTTTGATTAATAACTTAACATAAATAGTATTAAAATAAAGTAGTTTTTCTATACCAGACAATTGATTTAAATGGGATGTGAATCCCTTTCTTTAGTCCCAGTGATTTTGTTGTCCCATTCAAAATGTTCACATAAATTTTCCGGAATATATTCTCTAAATTATATGAAAAAACGTGGTATTTTATTATTAATAATGGTTGTATATTGTACTGTGTGTATGAATAATACTAGAAACAATAAAAATATATCATGCTTTAACTATCCTAAGAAGTACAATAGGTACGTTAATATTTGATTATTACTTTTTCAAGTAAGTAGGTACCTTTATTTTATTGAATGATCCTTTTTTGATATAATTTAGCGAATTTATTCCGGAAAATTTATGTGAACACTTAATGTTCCGAAACCGGAATGTTCTAGAACCAAAAATTTTAAGACATGTGGTATCTACCAACCTGCACTGCACTGTCCGCGTGGTGGATTACGGCCCACTCTCTCTCGAAGAGAGGAGGCGTGTCTCCAGCAGTAGGAACCTTATAGACTGATTATACACCAAAAGAGATAAGTAACTAGGGTCGTCAGATATAGTTGAAGTATAGGAAGAAACCGATGGATGTTTTCGAATTAAATTCAATAAGATAAATGAATTGTCATAACAAAATACATTGTGTTGAAAATTAAATTAATGAGAGATATAATAATAATAAAATAAAAGAAAAAAGAAACATTGATTACAATTCATCATCTGCCTAGCCTTTTCCCAACTATGTTGGGGTCGGCTTCCAGTCTAACCGGATGCAGCTGAATACCAGTATTTTACATGGAGCGACTGCCTATCTGACCTCCACAACCCAGTAACTGGGTAATACGATACCCCTTGGTAAGACTGGTTGTCAGACTTTCGGGCTTCTGACGACCCGTAACGACTGTCAAAGATCCACAAATGACAGCCGGGACCAACGGCTTAACGTGCTTTCCGAGGCACGGAGGGGTCTTGGTATGTAAAGATGGTCACCCATCTACGGACCAACCGCGGCAAGCGTAGCTTAACCTGATCGATCGACCCGTGCAGCTATTGTTACTTAGCCACAAGCCCCTCACATTGATTACAATTATGTTTATGATTAATTACGCGTTTAAAATAACACTTTTTAAGGGCATATTGTCAAGTTTTCTACTCGTGCAATCTTTGGAGTAGCTTCACTCAAAAAGCTGTTAATGCTCTTCGCGTTCAGTACATTAATGCATTCAGGATGCTGTTGGGGCTGTCACACTTTCGTAGTGCTTCGGGTATGTTCGCGGACGCGCAAACTGACAGCTTCGCTTCGATCAGATGCAAGCGTACAGCATCTCTGTTGCGTAGAGTGCGTGCCAGCTCCAAAAGTTTCCTGGTTGTCATTGCTAAAAACTGGATTGCCCCATTTTACACTTTTTAAGCCAGCTACATGTACCTGCTAATATAATTGTTTAGACATTGTTTTGTGTAAATATAATTAACATAGCTTGTAAGAAAATTGTTACCAACATAATGAGTCCTGGATACTTGAAAATAAATGTTTTATTATTATTATTAAAATGTAACACCAACAAATCATTGATCAAAATAAAATTTAAAGTTTACTATCAAGTATAAAAATAAAATATAAGTAACAAAATGATACACAAATAATTTAATTGTGGTTATCGTTTTTAAATGAACTCATCGATACTATAAATAACCCTTCTTCAGTAAATATGTCTTTAATTTGTTCTCAAATAAGTTATTGTTATTCATATTACTATTCTTGTTCTATTAATTAAATTATATTTTAAATATTAATTTAATATTAAACTAAAACAAAAATAAATGTTTTGTTAAGACGTACAAACCTTGCAGGGCACAGGGTGGCCGCTAGTACCAATTTTATAATTTAGTCACCTGCTGAAGACATTACCTATTAGAATATAAAGCAACTTTTTGAATAGTTCACTGATCATAAATTTTTCTTGACAAACAAAAACGCAACTACAAATATAATGTTTTCCCAATATATTCATGTCCCTTTGTGTACCAGATTCATATAATAAATAATTCACAAAGAGCCACACAACGTTAAGCGGATCAAATATTTACAAAATTATTGACAAAGCTCTCCGCGTCCCCGCTTCCCTATAAAATTGGGGGATGTGTATTTACTTTCAAAAAGAAATTCCAGACGAGACTTCTCTTGGTCCTGTGCTTATCCGAGTAAAAGTGGGTTATTGTTTTTCTTTTTATATTATAATAAGAAATCTATCAGTGTTAGTGTAGGTAAAGATCAATGCCTTAAAGACCCGATTCTTTGATTTTCCTTTTGTTGCGGGAAAAAAAATGAAAAGATCCTTTATTTTGGCCGGACATAGGCACTTCCGGAAAATTTACGTGGAGGGTGAAATAAGTACTTGTTTTTGTACATAATATAAAATAACTACGTAATTATGCTAAATGTAAAAATAATAATTATCACAGTGGAAGTGATTCTCTGAATATTGTAAGCTCGATTTTTTTTTGTTTTTTGTTAGCCTATGCTAGGTCCCACGGTTGGGCAAAGGCCTCCCCTTTCTCCCTCCAAAACTCTTGTCTTGTGCGTTCTCCTACCATGTTGGCCCTGCAAACCTTATAAGATGTAATCAAAATTGAAACGTCGACATAAAAATATATTCATTTGGTAATAGCGTTCTTTGAACATTAAAAAGAGAAAAAAAGAGAGAAATTAATCTACATAAAAGTGTTGAGATTATCAATAAATAATTACAAGGTCGTAAAGTAATTAAAATAAGTAATCATTTTAAAAGGTTTTTTCAACTGAATAAAGGGGATGGAAAAATACGAGAACATGAATGATCAATAGGGAAAAGCTACCGACGGTGAAAAATGGTATTTGTACCTATTCGTATTCAAGAAGTATTGTACTCACGGCTACACATCAAGAAATACATTTCCAGTTTACGCTGATCTCGCACTTTACGGAAATCCTATACAATGCGAGATCAGCTTATACTGGAAATGTATAATGTGTAGCCGTGTGTAGGTACTACCGGGGTAATGGAGATCAGATAGGTAGTCAACCAATTAACAGGCATAAAACCAATTTTTGTTTTCTTTTAGTCACTCAAGTCAGGCTATCACAGTCCACTGATGGGCGGGCATAGGCCGATCTCGCCGGTTGTCAAAAAAAAAACAGCTATTGTATAGAAAAGCACGCACGCGCACGCGGTCTAAAACTAAAATTATGGAATAGCAATGTTTTTTTTAAATGACCGACGTAAAATTTCGAATAAACATTAAAAAAAAATTCAGTTCAGATAAAACACGGTAGAATATTTAAAAAAAATTGTGGTAACAGATTAAATAGATGCCTTATGGTTTTTTTGAATTCAGAACCATATAACTACTGAATACATGTAACAGGTTGGCACGTCGATGTTCTTACCACTCTGTTTACTATGATAGCCGTGTGTAGTGTGTAAGTGTTATGCATGTGTGCTCATGTACTTTAGTCTTAAGAATCAATACCTATATAAACTATTGTACTCTACTATTAGACAGTAATAAACGAGATTCCAATGAAGGCACTTGTTTTAAATCATCTCCTCGAACCCACAATCTTACATGGCGACCCTGCCATCTGAGATGGGTGTCGAGTTCGGTCGAGTGATCTAATTGATTGGGAAACATTAATAGACTTTTAACAGTGGATTTTTATAAAAATATGCCGGTCAAATATAGAAAAAGAGGACGTTTTTATATCACAAAGTGCATCGGGTGGTTCAAATACGGCTTCTATGGAAGAGTACCATTTGTCGAATATTAGTATCGTGACGTTTATCATTTGCACCTTACCCGGAGTCGCTGGACTTTACGCGATGTATAAACTGTACCGAAATTGTCATCATTCGTGGATAAGGAATGAGGTAACAAGAACAAAGAACCATAAATGATGAAGAAAGTTATAATGTTTCTCCACTACAAGCTTACACCAAATAAGTGATTTACTCTTTGTAAGTAAACTGTATGTAACCCAAACCATACTTAAAAAAAAAACATAAAACCCTACCATATAATGATAACATAAAATCTAAGAGAAGAAAAGATTTAGCTGTCCAAGTTCAAGTTTGTATGCAAGCAATTCACTAAACGCTCTACTTACCTCTATAACAAAATTAACAAACATGTCTATGTTTATAATAAAAGTTACCATCATCATCATCATCATCTGCCTAGCCTTTTCCCAACTATGTTGGGGTCGGCTTCCAGTCTAACCGGATGCAGCTGAATACCAGTATTTTACATGGAGCGACTGCCTATCTGACCTCCACAACCCAGTTACTGGGTAACACGATACCCCTTGGTAAGACTGATTGTCAGACTTTCGGGCTTCTGACGACCCGTAACGACTGTCAAAGATCCACAAATGACAGCCGGGACCAACGGCTTAACGTGCTTTCCAAGGCACGGAGGGGTCTAGGTATGTAAAGATGGTCACCCATCGATGGACCAACCGCGGCAAGCGTAGCTTAACCTGATCGATCGACCCGTACAGCTATTGTTACTTAGCCACAAACCCCCCATGTATATAATGTCTATGTATATAATAAAAGTTACCTCGAGTGTAAAAAAAGTATAATAGACTGGATAAAACCACTTACCTATGAGCAAACCGAGGCACTCCTGGAACACGTTGAGTAGCTGAAATATATCACATAATACGTATACACCATAACTAAAATATCACATACCATACCACACCACACACCTCTTTACACACACAACATACCACACCACACCACACCACACCACACCACACCACGCCATACCACACACCGCACACCTCACACCACACCACACACCGCACACCTCACACCACACCACACCGCACACCTCACACCACACCACGCACTATGCCACACATCACACCACATCGCGCGCCTCATCACTTACCACACAACACCGCACTACTTACTGCAGCACCACACTATACACTACATCACATGCACTAACTGGGAATAAGTTATAAAAGCTTTACTTTTACTGTTTTTAATTTAAATTGCAACTTTACTTAAATACTTTTATTTAATTTTTATTTTTACTTAAGATTAATTATAGCCTAAATACAGAAAAATGTAAAACAATGTACTTACATTGCATATTTCCCCTTAAGGTACGCTATATTAACTCAAGTTAATACAAGTGTACGATAATGAGGTGAAAGAGCGGAGCTTTCTAATACAGGCATTGTTGCTTAAAAGGAGGCTCCAAATACGTTTAAATGTATTGTAATTTTCTATTTGTCACAGTAAACTATTTTGTATTTTTTGTAATGTTCCCACTGCAGGGACAGAGACTTCTCTCTGTGTGAGGAAGTTGGCCGAGCGAGCCCAGTGTGGGTTGGCGGATGTCACATGTCTTCGAGTTGTCATACCGGTTTCCTCACATTTTCCTTCACCGACTGATAAAGGATATTTATTATTTATTCGTTCCTATTTATAGATTCAGTGGTGTTCACTGAATGGTGGTATATTGCGCCGGATGCGTATTAACAACTAAGAAGACGCTGCTTCTGACTCTCTTGGTGTACAGACGCCAGCACATCAAGCTACCCGAATCTGTCAAATTTCTTTGATACATTTTCAACTTTATTGCAAAAGTATAAGGTTCATGTTTAATTGGGAAAATTTTACAGTTTAGGATAGCTTGAAGTACAGTCACAAAAAGACATAAGTTACGAGGATCGTCGGATATAGTTGAAGTTAATTAAGAAACCGATGGATGTTTTCCAAATTTAAATTAATTTGATAAATAAACTGTTAGTTTTCTATTAATTACATTAAATTTGATTGGAAAACATTAAGCGGTTTGTTACTAAACTTCGACTATATTCGACGACCCTAGTTAATTATCTCTTTTGGTGACTGTCAAATCAATCAAATCAAATCAAAATGTTTTATTTCACATAATCCTGCAAGGGCACTTATGAAACGTCAGAAGCTAGGTGCACGGTTCCAATTTGTCGCTTCCTATGAAGAAGAGCCGGCAAGAAACTCCACGGTTACTCTTTTAAAAATAATTGGCTTTTACAATGTTTTCAAATTACAGTGATAATAGGTATGGGAGGACAATGCAGGCCTGTCAATAAGTACCAGGTACTGAGAGGAATGAAAATAAAGAATAGAAAATCGTCGATAAATGGTCTGTACCTACCTAATCCATTCACCGGCCTCTCAGGTTACCCAAAGCAGGAAAAAGGGCGGCCATATTAATGCTATCGTATCGTTATTTCCTTGATCTATTAATACAATCCAATATATCTCGCCAATGCCCAAAAATAGCTGCAATAAGATCATGTTCTTATAACATTACGAACTTTTGTTTTTATGTATGAATGCGTGGGTTTCCTTCGATGACAGGAACTTTTATATTCGACAGAAAACGGTATATATTATAGTAGCTTCTGCACGCGACTTTTTTCGCGTGAAATTTTGGCCCCGACACACCTCATTGCAACGCACCGTCCGTCCATGCTTCTTCGTTTTCACTCATAGATCTTTCTGATTCTTTTTCTATTTGATCAGCTTTTTTATAAGGGTTGTAGCGTTATGTTAAATGCTCTATTACATTTCTTAAAAATTAGGCTATCAAATGCAAAAAGATTTTTTCACCGACTGGTACACATACAGAGATTAGCGCGTTCAAACAAACAAACTCTTGAGCTTCATTATTAGTAACTAGCTTCTGCCCGCGACTTCGTTCGCGTCAAATTTCTTGCTCCCCGACCCACCCCGCGGCTTGCCTCGCCTGCCCGTGCGAGTACTTGACTGACTTTTTCTCTTTTCTCGGCTCCTAAGGGTTTTAACGTGATAATATATAATCTATAGCCTTTCTCAATAAATGGGCTATCTAACACTGAAATTGTTTTTCAAATCAGAATAGCAGTTTCTCAGATTAGCGCGTTCAAGCAAACAAACAAACTCTTCAGCTTTATAATATAATAATAATAATATAAGTATAAGTATAGTTAGTAGAAATATAGGTGGATTTGTTTATCTGTACCTAAATATACCTGTGATAGCTCCATATTTATAAATAACGTCAAAATACGTCGGTTGACTAAAAATAAACTGTGTTCTTTTTACAAAAATGGTTTCGGGGTATTTTAATTTGCAAACCGTTTTCCGCATAACAAGCATTTTCGAAACAATGTATTTTATCCATTGTTTGTTTCGTGCCATAAATATAAATATTTCGTTTTGTTTAATAACTTTTCACTCATTTCTGTCAAATATCTGAAACTCGGGGCGCATCTATGCGTTTTTAGCCGCCCTAATTAAACATTTCTACTCCATAGCTACCTACCTAGGCATTTAGAGCGGACCACTCTGTACAATTCATTCTATTCAAAGTTAAAGTTAAATAATTTATTACAAGTAGGCATATAAAAGGCAGTTTTGAACGCCAGAATTTACAAAAAAATCAAATTAATTCTAGTTGCCGCTTCAAAATGTAGATTCGTGTAGCGAAAAATGGGCAAAAAACGTTACAGTAACTCTTTTAGTGTAAACCAGCCTATAATATCCCTACTGCTGACACACGCCTGCTGTCTTCGTGAGGGAGCGAAACAGCAACACAACAAAGCGGTGAAAGAAAACATCGTGAGGAAACCGGCATGAGAACCAAAAATTGTAAAACATGTGACATCTACCAACCCGTACCAAACGTGTCAAAGTGTTACTGTAGCGGCATCTACACCACCACATCAGAACTACATATCACATTGACGTCACGCAAAAATTCTGCATCGCGCAAGAAGAGTTTACCGCGCAACTGGCCTATTTAAAACATCCTGACATTAACCATCGGGCAATCCCCACCGGACACAACACCCGTCTTCGGAAGATCCTCTCGTTTCTGTTTAGGATGAGTGAACTTCACACCTAAGTCCTCAATCATCTATATTATCACTGACTTGCCGTCCAACGTATTAACTGAATAATTTTTGAACCTAGGTCAAACATAACACCAACATTACCAATAACGGTTTGAACATAATGCCAATTAATGTTATTGTTTACCAAAGAAGGAAGCTGAACAGTTTTCCTCAATTATTTTCCCATGATTAAACTCACTGTTTCCAGAACCCGTACACATTTCCTGGGTGGAACAGCCGAGGTTTCTTTTTCCACCCTTTTCTTAGAAATAAGAAAAGATTACGCTTTAATTACAGGAGGAAAAATGATCCTTGTTTTCCAGTAAATACCAATACTTTTATTTAAGATAACAATGCTCTTAAAAATGCGGATCATAATTTTTTTACTTACGAGTGACTTACGAGTTGTAATTTGTGACTTCCGGCCCAGGAAGACACTTTGCTTTGTGTATTTAATTTAAGGCCCTGGTAACTTTAAATATTGTCATTATGAGCAATAATAGTTCTTATTGCAATCTGTTACGGGTTAAAATCTGTTGTAATAAATTCGATTAACAAATGAGCAAACGTGTGTCGTAAAAATGCAAATAAAATCGTATAAATTTAGATATTAACTATTTAATAATAATTAATCCACCACTAGATGCAGTTTGGCATTTGAAATTTTATGGTATATTTTTAATTATGTGTATAACTGTTATTGAAGGAATAAACCGATTTTAAAGATAATTAAGAGGTGGCCTTTGATGATTTTTTAGATGCATTAAAGTATGTTTAATTATATTTTGAGTTCGATCACTGTATGCAAAAAAAACTTGAATATATTATGTATTTTTTTGCTTTCAAAATTATTTACGGTTAAAGAGATACACAGCTTTAAAAAACCACCTTTTTGAGCGTTTTCCAGAAATCTCCGCCTTAAAAACAATTGCTCTTAAATGGTGTAGGATAACTTCGTGTGGAAACTGGCATGTCTTAGAAACTAAAATTCGAAAATATTTAACATCCCCCCCCCCCCTAACCCGCACCAGGCCCGCGTGTTGGATTATGGCCTACTCCCTCAGAAAAATGATAAATTATTTTATTTCTGTAAGTAGGTTTGTACAAACAATTTTACATGTCAATCAACTAGATGAGGTCGGCGTTTCCTATCTGATTACTCTGAGAAGAAAGGCCGAAACAAACTCAGAGGCCACAGTCTCTTTTAAAGTCTTTCACATAATCTTGGTCAGATCGTGTGAAGACCATGTGGATCGGTGTCTGAAATAGTTTTTTAAGGAAAGAACCACACAGATTGATTGGATCTGCTCATGCATTCAGTGCACGCATTGATCAGTAATCATGTAGCTCAACTCAGAACTTGAGGAGCTCAACGATTTGACGAACAAAACCAATGACAGGACATTTGGGTGGGCCGCATAAAGTACTCAAACTGCCAGATTAATATTAAAACTAACTGAGAAAGAGATAAAACAAAAAAGAAAAACAAAATATGACCCACATAGTCCTCACATTTACAATAATGAAAAAAAATATATATTATCCTTCTCAAAGTAAATATGCATGTCTCTTAGAGATGAGGCCTGCGTCCCAGCATGACGAACATTATAAGCTAATTTATGCCTAGCCTTTTTAACCGACTTCCAAAAGGAGGAGGTTCTCAATTCGTCGGAACCTTTTTCTTTTTTTTTTTTTCTTTTTTTTTATGTATGTTCCCCGATTACTCGAAGATGGCTGGACCGATTTGGATATTTTTTTTTTGTTTGAAAGGGTATACTTCCCAGGTGGTCCCGTGATCATCAAGTCAGGATCTGATGATGGGATCCTGGAGAAATAGAGAGAACTCTTCAAATTTTATAGGCACACTTGAAGCAATTTGTGTAGTTTTTGGAAGAGTACTTTCTCGGAGTGGTTCCATTTCAATTTGGTGAAGATCTGATGAAGAACTTCGGAGATAGGCAACGGAATTCCTCAATAAATGATAGCAAATGGGCAGGGATTGCTGAAATCTCATGTCTGTCAATTGTTTACACCAGTTAATAACATAACATCACGCCGGTACGCTGTGAAGGGGTAAGCACATGTGAACCACTAAAAAGTCAAAAATAAAAATCTTTTTTCAAAAAAATAAAAACCGACTTCCAAAAAAACACTAAAAAGTGAAAAATAACTTTAATTTCGGAAGGTGGTGACAAAAAATTAAAATACATATCCAAAGTCTTCGACTTCCGAAATTAAAGTTATTTTTCACTTTTTAGTGTTTTTTTGGAAGTCGGTTGTTTATTTTTTTGAAAAAAGATTTTTTACCAACTATATTAGGGTCAACTTCTAGTCTAACTGGTTGCAACTGAATACCAGTAACGTAACGAAACGTATACGCGTACGTTATAACGTATATCATACGAGGCATAATTACAGATCACTAAAGTACATTAACTATCATTATCATCTGCCAGGGGTGCGGGTTGTTCTGCCAGGGGTGCGGGTTGTTCTGCCAGGGGTGCGGGTTGTTCGAAAGAGATACCGCGGCCCCTGGCACACGGGCAGCTGAGAGAACATGGGTGGGTTTTAGTCAGTAAAAGTCTGACACGCCCTCCTGCTCCACCCAGAGCGGGAGAAGTCATTTGAAGATTTCCCACCCACAAAAAAAAAAAAACTATCAGTATCATTCTCCGGCCCATATCCCAATTTGTTTGGGGTCGGCACAAAATGTCTTTTTCTTCCACACTTCTTGGTCGTGATCTCGTCGTCGGTACATTGTTAATGAATAAATTGAATTGAATTGAATTCACCAACTTTCTATATCATCTTTCACACAGCCCATCCATCGTTTATTTGGTAGGTACACAACAAGCTTTAGCTGGGAAGAAGTGGCGCAACAAATAGCCATGCAAAGTCAAAAGATTCCTCAAGACATTTTGCTCACTCCTCCATATTAAGGCTTCTGAAATCTGGCCCTGAATTTATTATGACCACTTAACGATTCCTTACTCGTAACCACGTCAATCACACACGAATTCTGCTAATATCGTATTAATAATATCGACAAATTGTCTTGGAACATACAGAATATGACATTTCCATTCCTTATCGTTACATTGCTTTCTAAAAAAAACAATATTGGCGTAGTGTGAACGTAGTAAGATTCCACGGGGAATAATTATAACGATATAGAATTGGGGTCCAGGCGCGACGTGACAGCGCGGAGCGACATTTGTAGAACAATTACCATGAAGCTTTCATAGACAATGTTCTACGGGAGTCGCGTCGCGCTGTTGTATCGCACCTGTTTGCAGGAGCCTTAACATGGCCATACCATGACAACCGATTTCCACAAAACTTTTAAACTTTTCAATCATCGGTGGTGTTTAATATAAACCGTACAATAAAAAATAAAAACAAACAACTCCACACGAGCACGTGCCGTTCAAATCTGTGGCCTTAGTGGAATACCTCACTATGATAGCTCACGAGATTCTAATTTTCTTAAGTTTTTTGCAATTTGCAGTCAGTGCCAGTGTCAGGTTGTTTGTTGATTAAAATATGATTCGCAATCATAACAAATATGGCTTTACGGTATAATAATCTTTAAAATCATCAACAGCCATAGGCAAGTCCAGTTAGCTTGAATTTTTGAGATTTCGATTTTGTCCCTAAAATATAAATTGGTGCCTATCAATAAACGGAACCGACCGTCCCTTACCCAAAACGGAGCGGCTACCTAACAAAGCCGGCCGGTAATTACATTGTCTACGTTTTTATCGTAAATAAGAGAAGAGCACGTATTTACTCTTGGATATCTATTTATTAAGTTCAATCAGTGGACATCGCTTGGGGATAACGAATGCGGTGGTGCAAGTTACGAGAGAGAGCGGGCGAGAAAAATGATACCATTGAAAATATTTGAATATTTATAATTTAATTTAATTAAATGCAATAAAGCGGTAACCGCTTTATTGCATTACATACCAACCTATTGGAGATTATTGGGGAAAATTATAAAACTGTTTACCTTATTATACCACTATTAATTTGCGTAGGAAAAGTAACAAACTTCTTCACTTGAGAACAAATAAATAAATGCTGGTTCTGATTCTAAGAAGAACGGATGACAATGTAAGTTAGACTAAAATTCCTCTAAAGTATTCTCCTCAAGGTGTCCTCTTCGTCACTTTTGAAGTAAGACAGAGTTTATTTGCTTCATCACTAGCTTTTTCCAGCGGCTTCGCCCGCGTGGAGGTCAAAAACAATCCCACGGGAACGTAGTACCTACCAGGATAAAAAGTATCCTATGTGTTATTCCAGGTTACAAACTACCTGTGTGCCAAATTTCATTCAAATCCGTTCAGCCGTTTTTGCGTGAAAGAGTAACGAACATCCATACATACATCCATACTCACAAACTTTCACATTTTTAATATTAGTAGGATTATTATTGTTACTTCTTCTTTTCGTTTCGACGGTACATCTATGTTGCTTATACTGTTTGGGCTCTACTGGGCCACATTTATTTTGGCATAATCGACAGAGCTACAAGAAGGTACACACTCATTTGAATAACACGTACTACAGATCATTTTTCGTCCCACTTTGTGAGGTTAATGTAGTCTGTTGTCTTCGGTGTCGTAGGATCGACCACTACAATTGTTAAAACCATTTGCCGAAACATTAGAAATGAAATTACTTTGTGTTGAAGATAGTAGTGGATTTTCAATTTAGATTAAAAACATGACGACCCAAGAAAATAAAGAAGTTTCTAAAAAATCATGAAATTAAAGTTTTTTACAGCACATCAATGACCAAGGTCTCCCCTACCAACTTTGAAGTTACAAATGCTATTGTTGCTCGAAGCGTTTTATCGATATAAAAAGCGGGCAAGTGCGAGTTGTACTCGCTTATGAAGGATTCAGTATTGCTATACCATATTTAACACTACAAATCACGTATCTTGTATTAAATAATTAATTAATGTTGTTATAGCGTTGTTGTGTTTACACTTTGTGAAAATTCCAAATGGCTACCTATTACGATTCAGAAGATACAGCCTTGTTGACAGATGGATGAACGGACGGAGTGACGCATAGCGGTGCCTTAGTAATAGGATCCCAATGGTACACTTTGGGTACGGAACCTTAAAAAGTTTCAATGTAAAATCGACCTTAAAATAAAGGCACATTAAGAATATTAATTATCTTGTTTTGAAGTTTGATAAGGTTTTGTAGTAAAAATAAAAATAATTATTGAAGTCATGGTAAACTACCAAATAAATTATCTTTGAATTTCATTTTTTACAACTTCACTTCGCTAATTCTCTTTAGCATAAGTTATTTTTGGCCTTACTTATACAGGATAAAAGTTTAACTAGTGCGTAGACTGTAACCATGAAATCAGAATATCAATCTAGAGTAGAAATTTTTCTTCGGTCATACAAAAAATAATCTGCTGTTTCATAAAAAAGTGCAATACCTTCGCTGTCAAAATGTATGGAAAAGCTGTTTTTTTTGGTAATTTTCATCCTGTATAGGACAAGACCTCATTTTGACTGTACCTACTTTCCGAGGTAAAAACGCTTATTTTTACACGCTTTAAATTAGCTTCACTTGTATGTTTGTTTGTTTGTTTGTTTGTATGTAACCGACTCCTTTGGACGCTATTTTGACCCACTTCAAACGGACAGATTTCATTGAAACATTGTAGACTTATCGAGGACGAATGACAATTCAAAAATTAAAAAAAAAACAGAAAAAAAAACAAAAAAAAAACTAGCAAGCAAGCAGAACTAAAAAATTGTGAATAAATAATAGTTTAAAAAAACTAAAAAACACGCTTTAAAAACCAATCTAAAAAATTAGAAAATAATTTAATTCTATTAAAAAGCGTGGGGTGCTTGATATTAATTGATTATAAAAATACCTCAAAAACCACCCCACGCTTTATAATAGAATTAAATTATTTTTTAATTTTTTAGTTTGGTTTTTAAAGCGTGTTTTTTAGTTTTTTTATGCTAGTTATTTATACACCGTAACATTTTAGTCGTCTTACAAAGGTGGTCCACTCAATGTATCCGTCATAAAATACCTTTAGGTGCGATTAAAACATTGTTACCATTAATTAAGATAATAGGTACAAAGAAAAATAAATAATGCTTTAGAATTATGAAACACCCTCCTTGTCAATAATGTTTACGTATCAAACGGTAGAAGATATCTACCTACCTACCATTACATTCCATCATTAATTCCATCTCCATAACAAGGTGTTTCAAACTACGTCATGCGTCTTAGTGAATGGTATTTTTTTTATTATCCAAATATTCAAAAATTTATTTTTATTTTTATAAATGATTAGCAGTCATTGGATACATGAAGTGGACTGCCGTTGTAAGACGACTAAAATGTCACGGTGTATACTTATAAGCGGAAGTGATCATAAGTAGACATGTATACAGGGTTATTGGAAAAACACCAACAACCTCTTAAGAGGTCATTTTACTCATTATTATGAACAACTTTTACTATGGGACCAAACCTGAAATCGCGAAAAAAAATCAGCTGTTCCTTACATTTATGTTCGTATAACTCATCCAAATGTTCCCTACATTTTGATGATTTATACGAACATAAATGGTCCCATAGTAAAAGTTGTTCATAATATTGAGTACAATGACCTCATAAGAGGTTGTTGGTGTTTTTCCAATAACCCTGTATATAAATAAATCAGTTCATATTCGTATGAGACGCTTAGATACTTTAAAAGTGCAATCTGACAATAAGGGTGCTCTTGAGGTTATCCCAAATATAAATAAAACACTCCGTCCATATTTTTATATAATCTATCTACACATCTGATATGTACCTAGCATAATCAGCCGATTGTGTTCTTACTACTGGGACACGGGTCTTCTCTCTGTGAGACGGTCTACCTGGATCTACCACGTGGGGCCTGTGCGAGTTGGTGGATGTCACATGTCCTCAAAATTTTCCTCAAAATATGCCCAATCTTCGTTAAGTTCCTCCTCCTAGTTAAGTTGCTCCAATGTACCCTCAAGCAACAAACTGTTATTGCTAAGTGTTAATAGATACTGTTGACATTTTGATATTTAAGTATTGATCTACGTGACATTATTTTTGATGACATTTAAAGAAAAACTAACTGTGAATGTGAGTACTATGCAGGCTAGATTGAACACATGACTTTATAACTCGTCTGGTGGTTTTCAGCATTTTGTAAATGGCCTACGCAAATGTCCTGCAAATCTGGTAGCGTCTTGTGACGGGTCGTTGAACTCCCTAAAATAGGGTTGAGCTACACGGTGACTGCTACATACATGCCGTCTGTTGAAACAGGTCAGCTCAAAGCTGAAATGGCTCTTTCTTCAAAAGGCCTTTCCAGACATTACCCTGCATTGTTAGACTCACATAAAATTTAAATAATATGTTTGGACTTTAAAAGAGACCATACCTCTGAGTTTGTTTCGGCTTTTCTTCTCAGGGAACAGTCAGCTAGAAAATGCCGGCGCCATCTAGTTTTTAAAATATTGACCAACAGAATATTGACGTGTAAAAGTGTCTTTTAAGATCTACTTACATAAATAAACATTTCGTTTCATTTCATTTCCTCACGATGGTTTCCTTCACCGTTTTGAGAGCAGTGGCTATGAAATAATGATTTATTACGTTTCGTTTTACGTTTTAGTGATCTAAAACGTAAAACGCATGCTTGTGTTCGAACCGACGACCTCGTAAGTCGGGGCCGAAAATACCGGGCTACCACAACTCTTTATATTTGTCGGTAATTATCGGAAAACAAACGCGAACACGCGTTCGGTTTTCGCCATATTTGTGCAAATAAATCTGTTATACATATCGTTTCAGGTTAATTAAAAAAAATATGAACCACAATGTGAAACAGGACTTTGTATTCAGTGATTGATATTTTAACATGTTTTTTTTTAATCTATTTTATTCGGAAGGCCATGGGGCGCAATACGCAAATACGCAACAATAAAAAGGAGAGTGCGAGAATTTTAGCACGTGGCATTCTGTAGTTTCTGCTTCCCCTTACCATGGAAAACGGTGGTAGTTTATGTATGTTTCATTATTTTTATCTGACCTGTAACTGGCAGAGAAGTGGTGGCCAAGTGGTAACGGCCTCGTATGTTGTGGGTTCAAATCCAAGCAGACTACTTTGTGTAATTTATTTCTTCACCACTGTTCTCAAAACGGGGAAGGAAAACATCGCGAGAAAACCGGCATGTCGTATAATCAAAATTTCCAAGACATGTGACATCCACCAACCCGCACTGGGCCCGCGTGGTGGATTATGGCCCACTCCTTCTCACAGATAGGAGGCCTTTGTCCTAGAAAAGGAAACGTTATATGCTGATTATGTATAATTGTGCAGGCAATGTCTTATGTTGTCTAAAGTATTCCAATGCCAAGATACTAAACAATCATTTTATTGTTACTTACATTTTAAAAAAAACGGATTGTTGTTAAAGCAGTTCCAAAATTTGAACCTTACAATATAACTGTAAGAAGAAACTAGAAGAAACTAACTTTAGCAACAGAGACCCTGCCTTTTTTCCGACTGCACAATGCGAAGGAGCGTAATGTGTTTATCATTTTCAATTAGCAGACCCGACAGAACTTATCCTGCCTAACAATTAGTTCATACAAAAACTCCACAGAAAAAACGACTTCCAGTTTTTCCCACTTTTCCAAGTTTTTCTTTCCATGAAAACCTTATTCGAACTATTACGACCATTTAAAAAAACAAAAAATAGCCAAATCAGTCTCACCGTCCTTAAGTGATGTCCCTTCCAACGAACGGCATTTACATTTTTTATTTTCATCTTCATCATCATCTGCTTAACCTTTTCCCAACTATGTTAGGTTCGGCTTCCAGTGTAAACAGATGCAACGGACTAAATAAATAATAATAAACAAATAATTGAAGATAAATGCCATTCAATTCGCTGAGTCTATGACTTGTACCACACACTAACCCCCAATATCTCTTCATAAAATATTAAGGGACCTATCTCGATCCCGGTGTAATCTTTGGCTCACAATCGTATGGGATATGAAGGAAAAAGTGAACCTAAGCGTGCAAATTTTAAATACGTATGAATAGGGTAGAATTGGCCTTCCCGACATGGTCAGGCGAGCATGTAATGTATATTAGAGGCTCGTCTTGTCTTATCTCGAAATATTTTCGGGGAAAAATGCGGTCATACGTCTTGCGGGACACATTGGGGAGAACTGGGTAATAAAGACTGGATTGAGTTTAGAGGTTTCTGCTGGATTGGACGTTAGTTGCGAGTTTATGTTTTTTGTTTTATGTCTATGTGAGCCTTTTGTGTATATTTTGGGTTCTATTTCTCTTTATAATATAGTATAATTTCGTTTGTTATATTATGCATAGTTATCAAAGAGATAAGTTTAGTAAGAAACTTTCGAAAACATTCATCAGTTTCTCACTAAACTTCAATTACTTATATCCGACGACCATTACCTATATATTTTGGTGTCTGCAGTCTTATACAAATACTTGTAATGAATTGGAAAAAACGTGAACGTAAAAAACATGTAAACGTGAAAATACATTTATTTAGCACAGACTAAAAAGGCACACAATATACAGTACAGCAAAAGAATAAAAAATAAAGAAACAATACCAAAAAAAAAGTGTAAAGTGCGCAGTCAGAAACTAGCGTCAAAGTGTGCGTCACGGCTGCTCTAAAAAGGCCCACACGCACGAAAACACGTTAAGCCAATGGTTCCGGCTGTCATTTGTGGATCTTTGACAGTCGTTACGGGTCGTCAGCGACAACCAGACTTAACGAACGAGGTAACACGATACCCATCGTGTTACCCAGTAACTAGGTTGTGGAGGTCAGATAGGGAGTCGCTCCAAGTAAAATACTGTTATTCAGCTGCATCCGGTTAGACTGGAAGCCAACCCCAACATAGTTGGGAAAGACTTAGGCATATGATGATAAATTGCGTAAAAAAATTATTTGTTGATTCTTATTAAATTTTTTTCTTGCAAGAAATCTTAGAAAGAGACAGAATTGGTTATACGCACTAAATATTTTTTTCTGATTCTAAACAGACATACAGGTAGTTTGAGTACCTACGCATATCTAAGTGACATATTTCACAGAATAAATTGACTCTAAAAGCTTGTTAACATACACATGATACCTACATTAGAAAATGTATGTTCGTTTCGTTGGTTGGTTTATTGAATTCACACCAAAAATAAAAGCCACAATCAAATAAACAATTCTCTTGTTCTAAAATCAAAATCTATTCAAACATTTGAAATTCGAACTCGTACGAAAACCAACTAAAGTGGCTATCATCACAAAACTCGCACATTAAAAAATCGAACCACTTTATCAATGGAAGACAGAAGTAATCATATAAATCCTCCTTTCGCTAAGCTTTGCGGCACTTCGAAAAAGTTAAATTGCGCATTGAAACCGTCTAAAGTTTAATATTATGCCAGAAACCGTTATAACGCCCTCTAATTTCCGATAAATTCCGTTGTTTCGGAAGACTTCATTAAAAACCGTAAACGGTTCAGTTAATTGAGCGGTATTCGCTTCAATGGTTTTAGGCTATAATGTGTATTGTACCTAATAATGCCTACGCAATCGACGGAATATTATATGAAAAAACGGGTTTCATTTAGATTTCCTTTTTGTATTAAAAGTATTTTTAGAAATTTGATATTTATTATTTATACTTTTAATATTGCTTTGTCTGTAAGCTCACTTTCAGTCATCTATTATTTTACATTAATATCTGCTCTAACATCCGACCTACTGAGTCGCATCGCATCGCTCGACCGAGCTTTGGCTTCGTTTTTTGCTTAGCGTTCCTCCAGGTTTTTTTTTTCATTTCGCTCAGCTCACAAGAGTCGTAACATGTTGACCGTCCTCATGAAATAAGCTATCAAATACATAAAGCTTTTTTTTTTATCTGACCAGTGAAACAAAAAAAACGATTAACTCTTCAGACCATATACACCGTGACATTTTAGTCGTCTTACAAAGGTGGTCCACTCAACGTGTCCGATATAAAATACCTACAGCCGCGATTAAAAAATTGTTATTGGTACTAAGAAAAATAGATAATGCTTTAGAATTATGAAACACCCTCCCTGTTAATAATGTTTACATTTTGATATGCAGAAGACTTCTACCTAACTACAATAATACCTACCATTACGTTTCAAGATTCATTCCATCTCCATAACAGGGTGTCCAAAACTAAATCATGCGTCTTAGTGAATGATATTTTTTTATTATTATTAGATATTCATATGTCCAAAAATATCTGTTTTTCTTTATAAATTATTATTAGTATTAGTAGTCATTGGATTCATGAATTGTGCTGCCGTTGTAAGACGACTAAAATGTCACGGTGTATACTTATATAATAGTATAAATTGAAAATGAAACAAAATATACTCCCACATTCAATACAATTTCTATTCTAACTCATTAAATTCGTCCTACACAAAAAAATCTATTATCCAGTAGTGTGTATACAGCCATTAATTATTCATTAGCATTTCAATTGCATCGATACAGAATGCCTTTCCAAAAGGTATCGACACTTAATGAAATCGCTTCTATTGTTCCTCACTTCTGAATTCTGTTTCATCGTACCGAATACGACTTTGGGTTTACTATTGTTGTATAGTTGCTATGTTTATTGGACCTTTCTTTTAAGTGTTTTGATGTAATCGGACCGAGGAAACCAAGATGTCAAGTACAGAAGCCAGCACATCATGCAACCGCAATCTGTCAAATTACTTTGATAGTTTTTCAATTTTGTTCCAAAAGAATAAGGTTCATTATCAATTCGGGAAATTTGTTAGTTTTAGGATCGCTTGATGTGCTGACCTCTGTACCTTGAGGTTTTCAATAGTAATATAATTTCTAGAGCTCGTGGCAAAGACCTAATGGTAGACCTGACTGTTAATTACTCGTCCTTAAATTGTCCCTAAGGTTCATTAGAAAACCAACGTCAAAGAGCATCTGTCGGGCATTAATGCTGTACTGGACATTTTTGGCGCAGCTGTGAGACACACACTATTGTTGTTCAACTTCACAAAGAAATCTGACTAGACCTCAATTCGTCTGTTTTTTTTTTGCATGTATGGTCTGCGATATTGCGGGCAGTTGTGGATGGATTGCAAACATTTTTAATTAATAAAAATAACTTTAATTTCGGAAGTCGGTAAACAATATCGAAGTAGTTAAATCTACTGTCCTCTTTTGGTACGCACGTACATACATTACACAAACATTTCCAGTATAAGCTGACTTCTCACTCCAAGAAAAGCCTAGACAATACGAGGTCAGCCAGAACTGGAATATAGCTTGATGTGTCGTCATGTAGAGGTACTACATACACGACGACATTTCAAGTTTATGTACATGAGGGCATAAAATTCGATATGTCCGAGTATTGATGATCTTGAACTCCACCAGTGTTTCTGTCACCTCCCGCCTGACGTAGGTCCTGTTTCGGGAGGTTCCTGTTTCGAATAAGGCGGGAGGAAACGCCCAGGTGTTTCCACTACGAAGATCGCCCTGAGGACGCGGTGGAGCATACGGTAGAGGTCTGCCCGGCTTGGGCGAAGCACCGCCGTGTCCTTGTGCAGGTGATCTGCGGCGGCGATCTCTCGCGTCCGGTCCTGGTCCAGGTCACGGTATGGAGCAAGAGTGCATGGGTAGCCGTCGTCTCCTTCTGCGAAGCAGTGATGTATGCGAAGAGGCAGGCGGCGCACGTGAGGAAGAGGCAGTATATGCGCCTTCGTGACCCTAGCCTCCGCAGGAGACAGCCTGGGTACCGGGAATCTCAGGCTGATTCCCGGCAACCGTAGGCGCGGGCTTGCGAACGGCGAGTAATGGGTAGCTCTCTGTCCAGTATGAACCAAGCCCGGGTCGACGGCGCGTTCTGTTCCACGTGCGCCTCAAAGAGATGCCAGCACCAACTGGTGGGGCCCGCAAGGGCTGATGCCTGCCAGGGGTGCGGGTTGTTCGAAAGAGATAACGCGGCCCCTGACTCACAGGCAACTGAGGGAAGACGGGTGGGTTTTAGTCAGTAAAAGTCTGACACCCCTCCTGCTCCACCCAGAGTGGGAGAAGTTATTTGATGATTTCACAACCTCAAAAAAAAAGACCAATGTTTTTAAGGTTAAAAAAAAGAAAGGTTAGAAAGAAGATCACTAAAACCTGTTCAGTCTTTTCATAATTCTCTCCGAATGCTTTGTTCTTGCTGTCTGCTGTTACTTTTGTTATCCTTATATTGTCAGTGAAAACTTTAGGCTTTTTTCACTAACCTTCAACTATCTGTATCCTAGCTGTAAGTTTTCTCTTTCTACACATAGAGGAACCATCATTGACCATATCCACTACATAGATGCTCAATATTCACCTGCATACGATTCTCATTTGTGTCCCATAAACACTAGTAACGCAGACATCCACACTGGTAACATCGGTATAGGTACAGGGTAACATCGTTCATACGGGTAACATCGGCATAGGTAACGATCGAACTACGGCCACGTTTAAAAGCAATTCACAGCACAAACAAGCTGACGGACAGCGCTTACTGTTCGCTCGTGAATTGTTGGAATTGTGCCGTGTGTGCATTGCGCAATGACAACAGAAGTGCAGGAGATGATCTCCCTTTGTGAGGGTAGATACAGATGTCGTGTACCGTTTGTAGATAGTTTGTCGGTACAAGAAAGGTATGGATATGATGATTATGGCTCAATGAACAACTATCCAATTTTTTTTTTCTAATGTTGCCGCACACTAAGAATTACTCCTGTATTGTGGGTGCGTTTACAAACATTTTAACTCACATACACAAACAGCCAGACCCGGAACAACTATTTGTCGATTATACCAATATTTGTTCCGTGCGGGAATCGAACCCGCGACACGCAGCGCAGCAGTCAATCGGTTAACCGCTGCGCCAACCGTGCCTTCGTGCGTTTGCTCCTGTCCATGGAATTTATTTTTTACCAACTTCAAAAAGAAAGAGGTTATCAATTCGACATGTTTCAATTTTTTTTATGTATGTTCGGGCATAACTCATATACACCGTGACATTTTAGTCGTCTTACAAAGGTGGTCCACTCAATGTATCCATCATAAAATACCTCTAGGCACGATCAAAACATTGTTACCAATCATTAAGATAATAGGTACAAAGAAAAAATAAATAACGCTTTAGAATTATGAAACACCCTCCCTGTTAATAATGTTTACGTATCAAACGGTAGAAGATTTCTACCTACCTACCATTACATTCCATCATTAATTCCATCTCCTTAACAGGGTGTTTCAAGCTACGTCATGCGTTTTAGTGAATGATATTTAATTTTTTTTTAACTATGCAAATTTTCAAAAATACCATTTTTTTTATAATTGATTAGTAGTCATTGGATACATGAAGTAGGCTTTTTTTTTTTTTTTGTTGGGTGGGAAATCATCAAATAACTTCTCCCGCTCTGGGCGGAGCGGGAGGGCGTGTCAGACTTTTACTGACTAAAACCCACCCGTGTTCCCTCAGTTGCCTGTGTGCCAGGGGCGGCGGTATCTCTTTCGAACAACCCGCACCCCTGGCAGGCATCGGCCCTTTCGGGCCCCATCAGTTGCTGATGACATCTCTTTGAGGCGCGCGTGGAACACAACGCGCCGTCGACCCGGGCTTGGTCCTTACCGGACAGCGAGCTACCCATTACTCGCCGTCCGCAAGCCCGCGCCTACGGTGGCCGGGAATCAGCCTGGGATTCCCGACGCCCAGGGCGTCTCCTGCGAAGGCCACGGCTGTGAGGGCGCATGTACTGCATCTCCCTCACGTGCGCTGCCTCCCTCTTTGCGAGCATAACTGCTTCGCTGAAGGAGGCGACAGCTAGCCATGCCCTCTCGCTCCGTACCATGGCCTGGACCAGGGTCGGACGCGAGAGATCGCCGCCGCCGATCACCTCCACGAGAACACGGCGATGCTCCGCCCAAGCCGGGCAGACCTCCACCGTATGCTCGACCGTGTCCTCAGGGCGATCTTCGCAATGGAAACACCCGGGCGTTTCCTCCCGCCCTATCCGAAACAGGAACCTCCCGAAACAACCGTGTCTGGTGAGGACCTGTGTCAGGCGGAAGGTGAGGACGCCATGCCGCCTCTCAAACCACTCCTCAAAGAGGGGACTTACCGCCGCGATCGTGGCGTGCCCAGCACTGGGTTGCGACAATCGCACCTTCCACGTCGCCATGAGATCCTGCCGGAGCTCTGTCCGCCGTGCCGCGATTTTACGCGGCAGCGGAGTTACGCCCCGGCGTTTGGCCTCCTCGCGCCACTCCCAAGTGTGCGCGAGGACCTTTGCCTCCAGATCCCATGGCGGCAATCCGGCAAGGAGGCCCGCCGCCTCACCGGAGATCGTGCGGTATCCCCGGATCATCCGGATGGCCATGACCCTATGGGCCGCCTTCAACCGCCGTGCTGGTTGGCGCCCCAATGTGGGCGCCCACACCGGCGCCCCGTATAGGGCCCTGGCCCGCACGACCCCCGCGTAGAGCCTCCGGCAGGAGGCGTTTGGCCCCCCTAGATTGGTACATGAAGTGGGCTGCCGTTGTAAGACGACTAAAATGTCACGGTGTATAGGCGAATTTACAAAATTCTTTTTTTGTTCGAAAGGGGTTTATTCCAAAATAGTTTCAATTAAATTTAATATACTTAGATCCGATGATGCGTTTCGGAGACAGACAACGGAACTCTTCAAAAAATGACGGCAAATCAACCGCGATTGCTGCTATCGCACCCAAGGCTGATGAAATTTCGAATTGGAGGGAAAAATAACTTTACCTAATTTTTCTGAAGTCGGTGACTTTGGATATGTAATTAATTTTTTTGTCACCGCCTTCCGAAATTAAAGTTATTTTGCAATTTGTAGTCTTTTTTCCGGACGTTGGTTGTTTTCTTCTCTATACTTAATTTACTAACTACTCACTTTACTTACTAGTTAACGATAACATTATTATAATGTAGGTGAATCAAAATCAAAAGTCATTTATTCAAATTAGGCTGAGAATCAGCACTTTTCGAACGTCAAAGTACATGAGACAGTCCCCCAAAACGCCCACCCTTCACCACTTCCTAGTGCTTTAGCTGGGAAGAAGAAGTGGCCCAACAAACTCCCCAGCAGCACAGCTGTCTGTTTAGTCGGATAGACTTGATTCTATACATACATAGGCAAAGTAATCAACATTACGAGACACAGAACTTAAACATTTGTCATTTATGCTCATGATGAATGCTCAAAGAGTCCTGGAGAACAGTGGTAGCCCAGTGCTAACGGCCGCCACTCACGAGTTGTTGTAGTTGAGGTTCGATTCCAGGCTGGTGCATTACTCTGTCTAAATTATTTCATCAGCACTGCTCTCAAAACGGAAAACATTTCGAGGAAACCAACATGTCCTAGACACAAAAATCCGAGGACATGTGACATCCACCAACTCATCAACTCCCTCTCACTGAGAGGTCGTTACGGGTCTTTTTTTTTTTTTTTTATTCGTAGGTATAGTCTTAATACAATTACGTCTATTTGTATCATTAAACCAGAGATGGTTTGTATTGATACTCACATTCACTAAATCGATAACACCGCTTAATCACTAATGGGTTAAATCGCTAATAATTAATAATGTAGGTACATCCAAAGTAATTTGCACGTAACTACGCGAAACTACGATAGCCGTAAACATATATCAGTAAGTACCCTACCTAAGTGACTCATATGCCATGTTTTTAGAATTTGCTCAAAAAAGAACGGTTCTAGTCAATCCCAAGATTCCTATACAGGTTGCTTTTTATTTTTGTTCAGGGATTTTTTTTTTTTAGAAGCCCGAAAGTCTGACCAATCTTACCAAGGCGTATCGTATTACCCAGTAACTAGGTCGTGGAGGTAGAGGTCAGATAGTCAGTCGCTCCATCTAAAATTCTGGTACCCAGCTGCATCTGGTTAGACTGGAAGCCGACCCTAACGTAGTTGCGAAAAGGGAAGATAGATGATAATATCCTCTCCATAGGAATCCACGCTTTCGAACATCCAACTAGATTCGTATTTCTAACTGACTGACTGCTTCTCAATTCAAAAGTGTTTGTTAATGGCTTCATTGAAATTACATAGCATTAAGGCCTCTTCAAACAGGCGCGACGAGACCTTTGCGCCGCGCTAGTCTGCACGACCCTTCATGCCTATAGTACTCAAATCGAAAGGCAGACATGTGATATACATTTACCATTTATGTTAAGTTTACCTCAAATGTAATGAGGAGCGAGCCACAAGGGCGAGCCTATTACAATTACCGGAGCACAATTACAGACTTCGGATTGACAATCCGAAGTCTGAAGGAATTTCCTAATGAATCCTGGTGTTAGACTCAGTTATTTGTTTTTATTTTCTATTAGGAATTCCGAAATATTGGTGTAGTACCTCTGTCAGGGTCACCCCTTAGGGTTATTTTAGATGGGTGACGTCGTGTCTATTGTTTCATGAGTAAATTTGGTGTTTTGATCTTGTTCAAATATTACGATACTAGCTTCTTCTTCATCCTCGCCGGCCCACCCCGTCACTCGCCTCACCTGCTCGTGCGAGTAATTCGTATTCGTGGCTCTTTGCTCAGCTCTTCAGGGTCTTAGCGTGATGATATATAGCCTATAGCCTTCCTCGATAATGAGCTATCTAACACTGAAAGAATTTTCAAATCGGACCAGTACTTCCTGAGATTAGCGCGTTCAAGCAAACAAACAAACAAACTCTTCAGCTTTATTATTATTACTAGCTTTTGCCAGCGGCTTCACCCGCGTGGAGGTCAGTGTATTATACATATAAACCTTCCTCTTGAATCACTCTATCTATTAAAAAAACCCGCATCAAAATCCGTTGCGTAGTTTTAAAGATTTAAGCATACATAGGGATATAGGGACAGAGAAAGCGACTTTGTTTTATACTATGTAGTGATTATACAATTTATTTACAACATAACTACACAACATTAAACACACAAACATTTAGATACAATACGAAATAACAACAACACACATTACGTTTGAAAATATGGCTGGTGCCTTAATCTATTCAACTATTCTTACATTCGTATTGTTTCAGTTTAAAATTTACCGAAGCAGTCAATCGGGGGAAACTTGTTTGTTAGGCAAATGATTATCTGCCTAGCCTTTTCCCAACTATTTTTGAGGTCAGCTTCCAGTTTAACCGTATGCAGCTGAATACCAGTATTTTAAGTGGAGGGACGGCCTATCTGACCTCCACAACCCAGTTATTGGGTAACATAATACCCCTTAGTAAGAGTGGCTGTCAGACTTTCGAGCTTCTAATGACCCTTAACGACTGTCAAAGATCCACAAATGACAGCCGGGGCAACAATATGATGGCCACCCATCCACGGACCAACCGTATCAAGCGTAGCTTAACCTCATCGATCGACCCGTGCGGTAATACTTTGGCTACGAGTCCCGAGAGGTTATAAGTCTCATTTGAAAAGCTAATACAAAACGAAAAGGAACCCCTTCATTTTGTAGTGTCAACTGGCGTTCATCAAGCTCCTATTGATATCAACAATGGCCGCGTTTAAAAGCGATTGCCGACAAACATCCCTAGTTAATGTTGATTTGTGTATTGATCGAATCGCACAGTATACGAGTGGGGCAGTAGATTAGGAAGGTTCTTTTACTGAAAAGTGTAGTTTAGTGAAAGTATCGTTTGCAAATGGTTTAGAAAACTTTGTTGGCTTTGCCCTCTTTTTTATCGTTTTAACCATTCTTAATCGGCATATGATTATCTATTTATATCAAAGTGAAATGTCACTCATTAATTCACTCACTGATTAAGCAGAAAATCTGAAAAAATACTGGACCAACAAAGATGAAATTTGGCACAAAGATAGATTATGAGTAGGAGACGTCAGCTATTATGAGTAGGAGACGTAAGCTAAGGATTTTAGGAAACTACCCCGTAAAGGGGCGAAATAGGGCGTGGAAGAATGTTTGAAAATGTTTATTCCTTTGGCCAGAGAAGCCTGTTCCAAATAATCTTTAACATTGACGCGGATGGAGCTACGGGCAGAGGCTAGTATTTTTTTTTGTATTATAAAATTGTAGTGTCTGTTCTAGTGTTTGTTATTTTCAAAATAACAGGTTTTTAGTAAATGTATATATGGAAGTATAAACGGTTCTTATAACAAACAAATGAGAGCGTTATTGAGGTATTCCACCAGGAATTTTTCGGTAGCAACCCAAGTCTGGGTTCCTCCTGTTTGATGGTAATAGTTTTGCCCGGTTTATTAGTAATAGTTTCTTAAAGTGAAAGAAACTAGTTCCGTACCACCGTACAGTATTTAACGCTACATATTTTTAAAAAAAATACACTTTTCTTGGCCCCTTTTCTTTTTTGTAGCTGGCAATAGAAATACATACTTTTCGGACATTGCAACTGTCTACCTACTACTGTTCATGAGATACAGCCCGTTGACCGACAGACGGAAGGACAGTGGACGAAAAAAATGAGGTTGTATTTAGTCAGGGTTACAAACTCTGCTTATCCTTTCATCATCATCATCATCATCATATCAGCCGAAAGGCGTCCACTGCTGGACACAAGTCTCCCCCAAAAGGGGGTGTTTTGCCATAATCGCCACGCTTGGCAGGCGGGTTGGCGATCGCAGTATGGTGATAAAATGCATAAAGAACGCTGCTGCCCATTCTCTAGTAAGTCCCTTAGTCGCCTTCTACGACACCCACGGGAAGAAATGGCTTATCCTTTATTGTTTTGTGAATGCAGGTGTGATTTTATGTTTGTGTTGATATGTAGCTATTTAGTGAACCTACTGCCTTCCCTGTACAATCAGTGCACATATCGCAGTTATCGCTGTACGTTAGTTACACCTACATCAAGCACGCCATTTGTCAGGATTCGCCGAACACACGAATTCCGAAACATTAATCTTAATAATGTAGACAATGCAAAATCGTGATTTTGCTGAAATATCACTGCGGAATATTTTGTAACTATTTGCATTTTGCACATGTATAGTCAGTAGGTTTCCCGGGTGTTATCCAGTAACTGGGTTGAGGAGGTCAGATAGGCAGTCGCCATTTACAATACTGGTATTCAACGGTATCCGGTTAGACTGGAAGCCAACCTCAACATGGTTTGGAAAAGGTCAGGCAGATTGCTTGTATACTAGGTAACTCGTTATTGGGCCACCATTTTTTTTTGGGTGGAAAATCATCAAATAACTTCTCCCGCTCTGGGCTAAGCGGGAGGGCGTGTCAGACTTTTACTGACTAAAACCCACCCGTGTTCCCTCAGTTGCCTATGTGCCAGGAGCCGCGGTATCTCATTCGAACAACCCGCACCCCTGGCCAGGCATCGGCCCTTGCGGGCCCCATCAGTTGCTGCTGGCATCTCTTTGAGGCGCGCGTGGAACACAACGCGCCGTCGACCCGGGCTTGGTCCTTACCGGACAGCGAGCTACCCATTACTCGCCGTCCGCAAGCCCGTGCCTACGGTGGCCGGGAATCAGCCTGGGATTCCCGACGCCATTGGGCCACCATTGTTCTCACTATAAAAAGATCTATTAATGAAGGAAAAATCGAAGTAATATAATAAAGAGTATATTATATCAGAAATAGTCTGCAGCTGCATGTCGTGACGTTGATAAGAAGGCTTCCACTCAACATGATGCTGTTTTAATACAAATAAATATTTATTCATATTATCGGGGCCACAGCACAGCTTTGATTGCTTTATTTTGAATAGCGTCTTCTTAGTTCTTTCGTTTTTACTAAAGGAGTAGGTACCTCTGTTTCTGAAAGATCTCATAGGTACTTATCTTAACTCAAATCTAGTCTTAAGTCGTGCTTTACGACTGAACCTAGACCGTAAGACGTAGGTAGATACTTATTCTAGAGCGCTTGTCATAAACTTCGTCTACAAACGCTGAAATAAAAAATACATGGACAAACATACTTCAGAAATAAGTACCAAAACGTGAAATAAATAAATTCAGATACCTAAAAGTCACTGACCTTTTAATCTTTGTTTGCGAAACTTCTCTCATTTTTTGCCACAGCGGTTTACACAAACATTTTCCAACTGTTCGTACCGAGAAAGCTAACTGAAATGCTGAAAGGTCACTGAACTGTAAATGTTGGGTTTATTTTTAATGTCCCTTGTCAACATATCATAAAGTTGGGCTAATCTCATTTGCTGTGTTTTTTGTAAATAACGTAAATACTCTTTGTTTGAATGTGTCAACCCTTTTTACATAGGTTTATGGGTGAGTTGTTTCTGGCAGAGAATTTTTAAACCTACCCTTCTCTTTTTGCGGGTTTTCGAGAAGATAACAGACTGTAAGTATGTAAACATTCTTATTAGTAATAAGCTCTAACGTTGTGTTTTGTGAGAAATTTTGATGAAGAGTAAAATATGTGTTATGATTTTTAATAAGCAGAGATGACTTAAAGAATTTATTTTGTAATGAAAGTCATCATTCTCCGGCCCATAATTCAATGTATTTGTGGTCGGCGCAACATGTCTTTTTTTTTTCTTCCGCACTTCTCTATTACTCGTCATCTCCGCAGTCACACCCTTTCTAACCATATCCACTCTACATTCTACTCTACGATTTTACATCGTTCTCACATTGAAAATTTCAACATAATGATGTAACCAACTTTTTGTAACAACACCATGATTTTAAAAGAGTGTCCATGGAGTTTCTTGCCCGTTCTTCTCCATAGGTACCTACGCTTTGGAATGGGCAACTAGCTTCATTTTTCTAACTCACCGACCTTGACAATTCAAAAGTGCCTGTAATTGGTTTATTTGAAATAAATGCTTTGAGTTTGAGTTTGAGTTTTATCATCATTCACACAGTCCATACATCGTTTCTTTGGTCTCCCCCTACTCTTATAGCCATCGACATTCATACTCAAAACTTTGTAATGAAAGTAAATTGTTTTCTTTTTTGTAAATAATATAACGGAATCACTTTTATACGCCATATTAAAATTAAAATTACTTTGATGGAGGTCGACATTTCTTTTCTGACTTACCCAGAGAGGAAATGGTGGAATAAACTCAATGTACTTTGCTAAACTGTAGTTATTTAATAAAAGCCAATCGAGCCTCTCACAAATTAGTTAAATGTATTTTTCCACGGCAGCCTGGTCATAGGAAGGAGCAGCCAGTAAAAATGACATAACTTGGTATTTGACAGCAGACTTTCATTGATAAATGATATTTATTTCAGTAAATTACTTTTGAAAAACCCTTTTATACGTCAAAATTAATTATGTTTTAGATAAAAAATGGCTATTCAAAGAAGAAAAAAACGAAACAAACTCAGAAGTCACATTTGCCTTATAAGTCTAGACATAATCTTAAGTCATAAGTAATTTATTAATTTGTTTAACATAGGTACAATAATAATGGTATATAAAGAGTGCGCTAAGTTTTGCCAGAGGGCGTACAAACGTTTCTAATTAAGTAATCAAGCCAATCAAGTTTCAATAATTAAATTAAATAAGCCTGCGCCAAAGAGTCACACAATTCATGGGGCCGAAAGCCTCCCACAGGGATGATATATAAAAATATTGTTACGAGCTTGGGGTTCGTGACAATTAAAAACTGCCAATATCAATTACTAAAAATGATACTAATTAAACAACCTAATAACAACTCAAACACACTAATTACAAAACTCAATTGCACTACTGATCACTCTAAGTCACACTTGAAGATCGCTTCAGATGTTTTTCTCTCGTATCGTTCGACCAATACTGCCCGGGTCGCGAACAGTTCTGGCCTTTTATAGGACCCTCGTACAGTTCCAGAACCTTCTACTGTAGAGGCATCTAGAATGTTCGAGTACATACCGGCCCCGACTGAACAGACGTCGACAGTTGTAGAAAGTTCTAGCATCAAAATTTCTAGAAAGATCTTGACTCAATTAATTCTGCAACTCGATACTAGATGGCGCTAGTGGTAACTAATGTCAGTCGTTAATTGTGGTGCGCAACAATATTGAAGAATGCGCTATGTTCTTATAGTGTTATCTTGGTCAAGTCATATGAAAAACAAGCAGATTGCTGTCACGGATGGTCTTTTGAAGGAACAACCATATAGCAAATATATGTGGTTGTTTCTTCAAAAATGGACCTCAGTGGCCTGTCTTGTCATTTACGGATATCGTGGTATTACGCACTAACCACTTTTCATCATTTGCCTAGCCTTCTCCCAGCTATTTTTGGGGTCGGCTTCCATTCCAACCGGATGCAGTAGAAGACTAGTATTTTACATGGAGCTACAGTCTAACTAACTTCCACAACCAAGTTACTACTTGGTAAGACTGGTTGTGAGACTTTTGGACTTTTGGCAACCTGTAACGACTGTCAAAGATCCACGAATGACAGCCGAGACCAAAGGCTTATCTTACGTTTCGAGTATTTCGTACTCAAAATAAAAAAATCAAAAATCAAAATATTTTATTTCACATAGACCTGCAAGGGCACTTATGAAACGTCAGAAGCTAGGTGCACGGTTCCAATTTGTCGCTTCCTATGGAGAAGAGCCGGCAAGAAACTCCACGGTTACTCTTTTAAAAATAATTGGCTTTTATAATGTTTTCAAATTAACTAACCACTTATCAAAGTATAATAATGTTTACTTATAAGTATACAAGCAGTTGTAAAGAGGATTTAGCAAGAAGGTAGGAAACACCAAGTGGAAAATGAAAAACGTCCCTCAAGGGTGTTGTAACAAAACCATTCCTAAGATCTACCTACAATATCGACAAAAAAAAATCTTTCTTGATAGCCAATTTAAAGCACAAAGGTGTCTTTTGATCGCCCAAGCTCAGATATTTCGTACAATGATAGAAGGTGTTCGGATCGCGAATTAAATTTTTATTACGGCCCAAAAAGGGTATTTATTACTTTCATAAAAAAAGAAAAGTGTTTTACAACTCCAATTTCTTGTCTAAGAGGATGGGCGTTACGTTTCTAGGGTTCCTTATCCAACA
Organism: Polymixis lichenea; assembly: GCA_949091785.1. Lineage (NCBI taxonomy): Eukaryota > Metazoa > Arthropoda > Insecta > Lepidoptera > Noctuidae > Polymixis > Polymixis lichenea. Next base: position 18,949,883 of record OX420948.1, on the reverse strand, counting down.
ATGAAAAGACGGAAGCCTTGAGTCATCACATTCATTGTGTCTATCAACCTTTCTGTAAAAACAGAAGTATTTAATTGGTTTCCATTTAAATCGGCATATATATAAAAAAATATATGGAATTAAAATATGTTGTCAAAAAGCTTTTCTAAATACGTACTTACTGTATAATAATTATTTATTTATTTGACCAAAAACAATTCGACGGATTTCCATAAAGGCTAATATTTGGGAGTATATAACATGGGAGCGTCTGTAGCCGAACTAGGACGAGTCCTGTATCTTGGCATATAGTACCAGACTCTTTAAAACAAAGAATAATACATAATTATTACCTAAAATAAAATTCAAAAAGATGCATCAGTGAATTATCTTATTATTATTATTGTGGGGCCCACTGCAGCACAAAAGACTCTCTACCCTCCTTCCACTTCTCTTTGTTAAACCTTGTAAAGGCCAGTTTTTGATGAAGGAGTCCAGCTCATCCCGTCATCACCGTCTGGGCCATTGGTCGTCTCACATCTGCCGCATGTCATTTTATTTATTTATTTATTTATTTATATATGCTTTATTGTACACCAGAAAATACATTACAAAAAAAAAAAAAAAATTAGTGTGGCAGCTTTCGAATAAGATCTTGATGATGACATTATTAAGATTAAACAAGAAAATTGAAACAATACAAAAATTACTGTGTTCTATGGGCGCGTGATTTTGCGTAAAAATAGAATTTTGAAAAATGTTGCGGTGAACTGTATTTCAGTACCGCGAGTTGAGCATTTTCTAAGCTCTTAATGGTAATTTAGGAGCTCCAAACAAGGAAGATTCTTCTTCTTCTTTTATCGGTCCCTCATTACTGAGGATCGTGGTCACTGGACCCTTTTAAGCAGACAATCTGCCTCCATGGACTCCGGTCTAAACTTGCTATCACCACCTACTGAAATTTGCTTCTTTTACTTGGTCAACCAGGATAATATGGGCCAAACTAATTTAGAAAAAAATACATTTGCATACATTTTTTTTCGTGTTATTTTTGCTACATGAAATGATGGACTGGCTCAAAGCTGACAAAACAAGGTATTTCTTCCTCTTGTATAGTACCTACACGGGCTGTGAAGCACGCAGTTATTGTTATTAAACGTGACATTTTCAAGTGACAAACGAACAAAAGCAATTTCGCACAAGATGTCGCATTTTGCTTACATTAAGGCATGGTGTCGCTTACATGCTCCGAATAAGGTTTTATAACCACAGAACTGTATCTGCGTAGTCTTGAGAGATTCATGGCTAAATGGTAACAGCCGCAAGGGTCGAAGTTTAAACCACGCTTGCCGCGGTCGACACATATTAAGACACCCTCGTGCCTCGAAAAATATATGCGATGGGTCGCACAGTGTTGGATTGGTATAATTTCGACTGGACACCGGGCACTGTGAAGATGGACGGTGGTGGAAGTACCGACATAAAAATACTATATTCCATTGCCAAAGGTGGTTCTGAAGCCTGCTCAGCCTACTATCTTGTACAAGATCTGAATCGGAACAGTATCGAACATATTTGTCTGTCGTTACGGCAGGTAGTCGGCAGCCTAAAAGTCAGACAACCAGTCTTATCAAGTGATATCGTGCGTCGTCAGTGACACCTTGTAAAACACCGGTATCTATTCACCTGCTTAAGGTTACACTGGAAGCCGACCCTAACGTGGTTAGGAAAAGACTGGGCAGATTTTTAAATGGAACCCCTTATGAAAAAGAGCAATTCGCTCTTGATTTGACTAGCTTTTTATTTAGTTTTAGACCAAAAAGTTACAAGTTTTACAGGATTTTTATAACTTATTCTCATCTGTTTAAAAGCTATAAAGTTTATACAAGGTCTAATTTTATACTTCGTGTACAAGATGAGCTTGCTTATTCTGTGTGCTATGTTGAACACTCTGGTATACTTCCTTCCGCATCAGATCCTTTAAAGAGAATCATAGCTCTTACTCAACAAGCTCGCAATGTTTATTGCCATTATCCACTTATACAAAGGGCCATAACATAATGCCTGGCAGGGAAATACCTGGTATTTGCTGCTAGACTATCTAGAAGTGATGCAGACCGGACGGCGAGTAATGGGTAGCTCGCTGTCCGGTATGGACCAAGCCCGGGTAGACGGCGCGTTGTGTTCCACGCGCGCCTCAAAGAGATGTCAGCAATAACTGATGGGGCCCGCAAGGGCCGATGCCTGCCAGGGGTGCGGGTTGTTCGAAAGAGATACCGCGGCCCCTGGCACACAGGCAATTGAGGGAACATGGGTGGGTTTTAGTCAGTAAAAGTCCTACTCCACCCAGAGCAGGAGAAGTTATTTGATGATTCCCACCCAAAAAAAATGGTACATCAAAACAAATTGCCAAATCCATACAAAATCACTGAACCAGTCGTTTTGAAAGTTGACAGATAAGTACCTTGGTACCCTGGGACATGGAGGAGTACGAAGTCTATTTTTCATCTTGGATAACAAGCAAGCGAAGACGAGGTTAGCAACTAGTAACTACTTAATAAACAGTCCAATGGCCAATACAAGACCACATGTATTTAACAAAAAAGGGTCACAGAAATTCCCAAAAAACCTTTACCTACTTACCTTGAAGGATATTAACGTCTTTGTGTTTTAAGCCGACACAAGTCGTGTAATCACGTCACGTTGTCGTTGTGGCATCGTTCGGTTTAAGTGAGACGTGTTCCGCATTAACATCACAATATAGATAGATGCAGAAGGCCCGCTCTTTATAACTAGCGAAAATGTACGCACACGTAGACACACTTTACGTGCAGCGAGTGCAAAGGCACTCTTGTGACTGACATACGGCCGATAGCGACCATGACTCACACTCAGGAAATGAATCTATAAAGCATTTTAAGGTAAATTTTTACTAGTACTTAATTTATAAATAAAGACTTCATTGTATAACAGAAATATACATTACAAAAAGTGAACTAAACACCACAAAACATACAACGGGTGGCCTAATCACTTTCTGCGATCTGTTCCAGGCAACCTTGGAATGGACAGCGATGAATAATGAATAAAAATTATAGGTCGATAAGGTGACGTGCACCCGCTATGTGGGAAGGGAATCTCCTAAAAAATTGCTTAACATTTTCGCTCCTTGACCGACCTACGCGTGGTTTTGTGCGTGCGCTATCTGCGCTCTTTGCATGGAGCCAATCTTGAACCTTCTGAACTGTTCTCTGGCAGTTTTCTCGCTGAAATCAGTCACCGAATAGCCCTCAATCAATGGGAATAAATAAGTTTACGGGAGCACGTAAGGCTAGATAAGGATAGTGAATTGTGGTGTTGTGCTCCAGCGATAAGCGGATGATTTGGGTTACGATTAACAGAATCGTTTTTCGGGTTATCGGTTTGTGATGAGATTTATGGGAGATGCATTGTAGTGTTGTATTGACAACTCACTGCAGTGCACAACCAGGTTGCTTGCTGCTTTATTGAAATCTTTTCGACAAAAGAAAATTATGTTGTAGTCTTAACTTTTCTGGTTGACAACGATGCGGATGATTTTCTTTTTGGTGCCCTATGACTTTTTCATTTTTTCAGGGTCGAATTAAATTAGCTAGAGAATTTGCAACGAGTATTGATATCGTAACACGATAATAAAAAAAAGATTTGGTGATTATTTTGGCGGTCAATGACCGCTTGTAGTCTTGTTGACTTGAACTATGAACTAAGAACATCTGTTTTCTTTTGTTTTATCGTGCTTAAGTAATACCGATACCAATCACGTGTATGAAGTTAACACAAAAAACTTGTTTTTAAAACTGACATTTCGATTTCAAAGAGACTACACTAACTGCGTCTATTTTTTTTTTTTTAGTATAAATACCACGTCTGCGGAGTTTTGCTAGCTAATCTAATTTTACCCTGTATACTGTAAGTACAGAAATTTTAATTAAAATTTTCTTTTAAAAAACAAAACATGCGTAACCATTTTTTACTTTCGTTTTAAGGAATATCATAATCTAGGCTAGAGACTGGCCCTTCTCAACGATAGTTTTACGCAATAACAGATAGTAAGATTAATAGAACAAGCGTTTAGCCACTTCCTATGAAAATCCAATAATATTTCCGTAACTCAAAAGCAGGCCAAAACAGTAATTCGTTGGTATAACCCAATAAATTCTAATCGTGCATAATACTCTCGAAATGGCGACAGATAATGTTAGAGATATGAATTACCATGCCATGAAATATTATCCCCCTTTTACGAGGACATAAAAGATTTAAATTACTCAAAGCACACGTTTAATGCCCGGACTATTATATTTGTGACAGAAACGACCATAACGCCGAGCGTGTTACCGAAAACATTTGTGGACATGAATTAGGATGCATATTTAAGAAACGTGGTAGCTCAAAATGGGCCGCATAAGTAGGCTGAAAGTCATCGAAAGGGCAATGGAAAGGGCTATGCTTGCAGTTTCTCTATGCTATCAAATAAAAAATGAAGTGATCCATAAGCAGCACCATAGCCTGAAGAATTGCCAAACTTAAGTGGCAGTGGGCAGCACATTGCTCACAGAATAGATGGCCGAAGCGGCCGAAAGGTTTTGGCGTGGCGACCGCGTACCGGAAGACGTAGCGTTGAAAAGCTTCCCACAAGGTGGACCAACGTTCCGGTGAATTCTGCAGGTATCTGCTGCTCTGTGCTTGGGGTAGGTCTATATCCAGCACTGGACCTTGTTCGGCCGAAATAATGATTTAAGAAAAGACAGCAATGAAAATACAGTTTCGTTGTGAGAAAAGTGAACATGACAAGATTCTTGCACAAATGAATAAAATAGTTTAACGCCAAATATAATAAAAACGTATTTCTGTCTCTGTCATCTTCAAATAATTGACAGAAACAGAACGATGTTTTAAACATGTTTAGCGCGTAAGTGTTTAGTGATGTATGGTGCAAGCGGGCCTTAGAACAAGACGATTTCCTTAATTTGAGAAGAAGACGATAAATCTTATTCGTCTTCTTGCCAATAAGTGTCCACTAGGTATGAACAAGAAGGTTTAATAATTTTAAAAAATTGGCACACTGATTTTAAACAGAAGATTTTTTATTAATATTCGCCAATGCTATTTTTGTTCAGTCACAACGTACAATTAAATTACTGGATTAGTTTAAGTTGCTGAGACAGGACCTTTTTGGCCTCGTAGAGGACGTTCTGTTTTTTTTTTTTAAGAATTTTCGTTTTCGTAGTTTTTTATGATTGTGTTTAGTTTAGCATGTGATCTTCCTGTGCGAAGCACAGTAAATACTTTTTCTTTCGTTCTTATGTTAAAAAACAGACTTCGTTCAATACCGTCACTTCGCTCACACAGCCATTACTATACAGCGACCTTAAGATAAGTGACTAAGAAATCGGTCCACCCCTTAACTTGGATCTAAGTAGAGAAAAAACAGCTCGCAGCAATCGATCTCGAGACCCATACACATTTGTTCGGCAGTTACGAAAAGCTACGGATTACAGGCCCTGTGAGAAATACTTGGGAGTTGGATGTATCGCCGTTGTTTGGGAGAAAAATAACACGTCTGTAATGAATGCGTGGGTGAGAGTGAGATGGAGTATACAGGCCTCTTGGTCACGCTAGATTTGGAATAGGTTTCGATTGAAATTTTAGAATGTGTGGAACGTCAGAGTAGGAAAAATATGGAGGTGAACTGGAAAGTGTTGGAAAAAATGTTTTTTTTTTGGCTCAAATCATGACACTACTGGGAGTTCAATATCCATTTTTGTTACAAATTCGTTGTGAGTAGACAAAACCACAAAAACCTTTTTAATGCCAGTTTTTTTAAAAATCATAGTAAAAGAAAGAAAAATTATGCTTTTTGTAAATTTCGCAGCTAAGATCGTAACTGCAATTTAGACAAATTTTTACACTATCGTGAGGTCAATATCAGTTTTTGTTACAAATTCTTTGTCAGGGACATTAGACAAAATCACCAAAACCTTTTTAATGCCACTATTTTGTTAATCATTGTAGAAGAAAGAAAGAACTGGCATCTTTGTTCATTTCGTAGCACAGATCATAACTGCAATATAGACAAAGGACATGATCCGATTTTCCAAATTAAAGTAGCAAGTAACGTGTTTAAAGTAATTTTTATCTTTTTTATAACACTAACCTTTCGTTACATCGTACCAAAGGCATTGATTGTGATGTAACTGATATAAAATCCCTACCAATCCCTACTTCCCTACTAATTTTATAAATGCGAAAGTAACTCTGACAGTCTGTTTGTTAAGCTTTCACGCCTAAACCGCTAAACATATCGTCATGAAATTTGGCAGAGATATAGCCTGGAATATGAACAAGGACATACGCAACTTTTTAACGCGATAACCGACATCCACGCAAGCGGAGCTGGTGGCAAAAGCTAGTAAAGTATAATCCGATGAACCCTTCGTCTACTAGAAAATGCAGAGCAATCCAAATTTTGTCTAACACTACTAAATAATTCCGGCTCTCCACAAACCTAATCCCGGCTTTTAATATAACAACCTAGACTTTTTATTATACGCCACTTTTTACGGCCGCTATATTCAAAATTACTCTTTTAAAATTCATAGTTCGTTAAAAGGAAAAAAATTTCATCGTAATATTGTAAAAGTGTTCTTAAAGATTTTTGCTTTTATTTTTGAAGGTAATACGGTTGTTTGTGGTTTGGTTGCATTATACCAGGAAACTTGACTGGATTTTTGAAAGGAGACCATAGCATACTGAACCGATCTTTGCTTACATACATATCAGCGTATAATACTCCCTCTGCTGAGACAAAGGCTTCATTTCGGTGAGACGGAGAGGGCCGTAATAAACGGCACGGGTCCCAGTGTGTGTTGGTAGATGTCACAAGTCTTCGATTTTTTGGTTCTAGGATATGCCGGTTTCCTCACGATGTTTTGAGAGCAGTGGCTCCCGGGGTCAGCTTCCAGTCCAACCGAATACAGCTGAATATCCATATTTTACATGGAGTGACTGCCTATCCAACCTCCACAACCCAGTAACTTAAAAACACGATACTTCTTGGTAAGATTGATTGTGAGACTTTCAGGCTTCTGACGATTCGTAATGACTTTCAAAGATTGATCCACAAAAACCCTTGGTAAGACTTGTTGTCAGACTTTCGGGTCCCTGTCAAAAATCTACGAATGATAACCGGGACCAATGGCCTAACGAGCTCTCCGAGGCACGGAGGGGTCTCGGTATACAGGGTTATTGGAAAAACACCAACAACCTCTTAAGAGGTCATTGTACTCATTATTATGAACAACTTTTACTATAGGACCAAACATTAAATCGCAAAAAAAACAACTGATCCCTACATTTTGATGAGTTAGACGAACATAAATGTAAGGAACAACTGATTTTTTTCTCGCGATTTCATGTTTGGTCCTATAGTAAAAGTTGTTCATAATGATGAGTACAATGACCTCTTAAGAGGTCGTTGGTGTTTTTCCTATAACACTGTATAATAGATTCTATCAGAAATAATGTTGGCAGATAAAGTAATGAAGATATTGGTTTCACTGCTACCAAAAAACTTAAAATAATTCTGTTGAAAGTCGCAAAAATGCGAAACGCTTTAAAAGTGATTTCCACTTATAAAGGCCCTCTCTCACTGTTTCAGCGAGCACCCGACTTTTACAATATCACGATACTCGACATAAACTTATTTTTTTCGGCAAACCTCAGATAGAAAATAGTTAATAAACGAAATATAATATCAAATAACTGCCACATTCTGTCGACATCAGCATATGAAACGAGATACACTATAGAAAAGTCAATAATGAAAAGTAGGAACGTGAAGCAAAAAGAAACTGGCATACCCACTATATTGAGGACCCTCTGCCCTTTAACTCTTACCATTTCAGGGGCCAACATTATCTGGGCGGGAAATCGCGAGCGAAAACCGGTACCTAATATATTTCTACCTCAAAAGAGAACTCTGTCATCAAAATTGAATCTCGAGCGGACCAATACGGGAATCAAAATGGTTGCCAATTGAATTTCAGCACTTTCGGCAAGTTCGTCGTCACAAAGGTATCTACAGGGTATTTGTAATCTAAGTCGATGAAAGCTCAAGTTTAAACAGAATCTAGTTCACAAAGCCTCTTGATTATTTAGATGAATCGTGTGCTATGTTCTAAATATTTGGAGCGTGATATGGAATGTTTGAGGGGTAGTATTTGCGTAGGTAGGTATGTGTGTGTGTACTGTAACTTCTATAAAATAATAAAATAGTTTCACACGTATTTGATAGTTTAGACTTCGGTGTTTGTTATTGGATATGGCACAGAACTCATTTAATTAGCGAAAATCTGTAAATTATGACATCACGTTCATTTTAAAAAAGCTTTTTTTAATTAAGTAAAAAATTACGCACGGGTCTATCGATCAGGTGAAGCTACGTTTACCTCGGTTGGTCCATGGATGGGTGATCATTTTTACGTTTAGCTGATGCCCTTTCGTGTATCTTTGACAGTCGCTACGGGTCGTGAGAACTCCGTAAGTCTGACAACCAGTCTTACCAAGCCTTATCATATTACTCAGTTACTGGATTGTGGAGGTCAGATAAGCAGTCGCTCCATGTATAATACTGGTATTCAGCTGCGTCCGGTTTGGCTGGAAGCTGACCCCGAGAACAACTGTTCTCAAAACAGTGAAGAAAAACTTGCCATACTCGCCACGCTTGGCAGGCGGGTTGGCGATCGCAGTATGGTGGTCAAATGCACAGAGAACGCTGCTGCCCATTTTCTAGTAAGTCCCTTAGTCACCTTCTACGACACCCACGGGAAGAAATGGGATGGTGCTATTCTTTTACGTTCGGCACCACAAGGAACCGGAATTCATGTAAATACAGGTACTCAACTGCGTTCGTTTCGACTGAAAGCCGACCCTAACATGGTTGGGAAAAGGCATATTCAGATGATGAGACACGTCTTTTACGTCTTTCACCAATTCAGAGGCAAAAGTTCTGGTTTCAGCACTTACATGACTTCGACGCTTGAATCCAAATTCGAGTCTTCAGTCCTCAAGATCCGAGTCTTAAAAATATTTGTCCTTTATTGAATGCTAGCTTTGCCCGGGATTACGTTCGCGTTGCTGGCAGAAAACAATCATGTTTCTTTCTTATAATTGTTTTGCTAAAATAAAACAAGCCTAAGCTTCTCCATAAAACATCAGCTTCAACTATCTACCAGTAAAAGTCCTGTCAAAATCAGTCTAGCCGTTTCAGAGATCAGCCGGAGCAAACAGAGGGACAAAAAATTAAAAACATTTTTTTTTTTGCTATAAAAAACTAAATTGTTATTTTGAAATTACAAACAGACACTTAATTTTTATTATTTGTACATGTACTGTGTATGTATAGATGCATAAAACATAGTTTTATTTGCATGTTAAACCCAGACAAAGGTACGTCTAATTCACTATTAAGTGTGAACATTTATTTATTTAATTCAATATGTTGTCACGCCATTCCGCCATTAGAGACCGGGTTTCTCAGTTGTAGGCTAACAGCCCATTTTCTCTTATAGGTCTTTCTTGAAGCACCAGGGAATAGTAAAAACATAATTGTATTAAGAAAATAGTGGGTCTTCATTTTGTATTAGCATTAAATGGCATCTGGCAAACTGAGAGCAAAGAAATTGCTCGAGTGCTGATCTTAGGTATACCTAGCAATCGGAAATGGGCTGATTTAAGTTTTCATGACAGGAATAGTGTTTTTTATTAGATCGTTAACTTGACTTGTGTAGTTTGCATATTTACTGCGGCAATGCCTGGTTTTTTGATGAATGGAACTTTTATGAATGCATGACTTTTGTTAAATGCTAAGGTGTAAGCGAGACAGACGCTTGGGATGACGTTGAAGATATTTAAAAACCTTTTGACACTTGCACCCATATTGATAAAATGATTACATTTCACACAAATCAGTGACCCGTCATTCGAAAGCTTCATGCTGTTCTACCTGAATGAAATGAAGCTTTCGAATGACGGGAAGACTCGATAAAACGTAACTTTTTTATCGTCATCATTTCAGCCGAAAGACGTCCATTGCTGGATACAGGCATCCCCCAAAAAAAAATGGGGTGGTTTGCCATAATCGCCACGCTTGCCAGGCGGGATGGCGATCGCAGTATGGTAGTAAAATGCATAGAGAACGCTGCTGCCCATTCTCTAGTAAGTCCCTTAGTCGCCTCCTACGACACCCACGGGAAGAAATGGGATGGTGCTATTCTTTACGTCCGGCACCACACGGAACGTAATTTTAATAGATTGGATGGTTAATTTTAGTGGGAAGTATTTATAAATACTTGACTAGTTTATTTATAAGAATATTAAAGTTTCTGATATTTATTTTAGTTTTTCCCTGACCTCAGTCACATTCCCTCATATATATGACAGTTTGTAATTCCTATTTTGTAAAACCGCAATATTTGATTCACAGAAAAAAGTCACGTGACTTAAAAAAAAATTCCCAAACAATCTCAATACTATCTTGGGGTCTTCTTTCTGTCTGAATACCTACCAGTCTTTTACATGAAAAGACTGCCTATTTGACCTCCACAACCCAGTTACTTGGTAACACGATACCACTTGGTAAGATTGGCTGTCAAACTTTCGGCTTTCAGCTTCTGACGACCGGTAACGACTGTCAAAGATCCACGAATGGCAACCAACCGCTTAACGTGCTTTCCGAGGTTCGGAGGGGACCCATTCACAGACCAAACGGCAACAAACGTAGCTTAATCTGGTTACACGCCCCTCCAAACAGACAAAATCGCCATGCATTTACAATATCACAAGACAGTCTGTGAACAGCCACACGTCAGTAACGAAACGACCCAGTCATGAAAAAATCAAAATCAAAAGTCACATATTCAAATTAGGCTGAGAATAAGCACTTTTCGAACGTCAAAATACATAAGACAGTCCCCCTAAATGCCCGCTCTTCACCGCTTCCTAGTGCTTTAGCTGGGAAGAAGAATTGGCTCAACAAACTCCCCAGCAGCACAGCTGTCTGTTTAGTCGGATAGACTTGATTCTATACATACATAGGCAAAGTAATAAACATTACGAGACACGGAACATTAATTAAATAACTAGTCATATGTCAGTTAGCCATGCTAATATACCAACAAATAAAATGTAAATTTAACTCACGCGCAATAAAAAATTAAATCACTACATAGTATAAAACAAAGTCGCTTTCTCTGTCCCTATATCCCTATGTATGCTTAAATCTTTAAAACTACGCAACGGATTTTGATGCGAGTTTTTTTAATAGATAGAGTGATTCAAGAGGAAGGTTTATTTATGTATAATACACCGACCTCCACGCGAGCGAAGCCGCTGGCAAAAGCTAGTAAAGTATAAAATCAAAATAAAAGCTTCCTGGTATAAAGGGCGTGCTAGCTTACATAGGCAGTGCTGGATTATGTTCAAAATAAATAGGTATATGTTCGAAATAATAAACCAGTATACACCAATATCTAGTACCTATTTATAACCTTAGGTAGTGACCACTCTATTTAATGGTGAAACCGACCCGAACGATTAGGCAAGCTTTGATCACTCAGATGAGTTGGACCGTGAAAATTATGGACTATGTTATACAAATATGTCCCATCCGCTGCGGGTATGGAGCCGCCATCTTTATTTGGGTCAAATGAATATTTATTGTAGGTACTGTGTTTTTATTCTGATGAGTTAAGTGGACTATTGAGCATTGACAGGTAATACGTAGGTGATTGGAAAACTGGCGGAGTGGCTGTACGACTGGCTGTTGTGATTCGTGTCGCGAGTTCTATTCCCGTACGGTGCTAATATTTGTAGGAGGCTGCAGTGTGTGGCTGTGTATTTATCTGATAAGACATTATTATGTATTTGTAAAAGCACCACGAAATTTTATAATTAATCTGATACTTTTCTGATGTATGCATGCCGTCTGTTGGGACAGGTCAGCTCAAAGCTGCAACGGCTTTTACTTCAAAAGGCCCAGACATTGCCATGCATTGTTAGACTTACATAAATTACTAACAATGTCATGTATCAATTTGGTATTTCTTCTACGAGATCAGTCTGCTAGCGCCGCCGCTGGCGCCGCTGGCGCCATCTAGTTATAAAATCTTGACCTGTAAAAGTGTCTTAAAAGATCTACTTATATAATGGACATTTCTTTTTATTTCAATTCATTTTAACTTTCAGTACTATTATATTTTAGACCATTTTCACTAGGTCGGTCCCTTGCTTCGCACTCTAACGTGCCCTTAAGTCAAACCATTACGATTTCCGATAAAATATTAATGTATTGTACACAATCATAAAGTTTACGGAATAAATTATCTAAACGATGGTGTAAATCGCATAAAAACCCATTGTGTAGTTTAGAAGAATTATCAAAGTACCCCGTAACGATCAATGCTATTGATCATTTATCAATTGTTACTGTACTAATATTGTCAATCGCTTCAATTGTATTTGTTAGAAGATTAATGTGTGCATAAATGTGGATCAATCACGTAAATATTGGCAATTGCAATTGATCGTTTCAGGGACTCCTAAGAGATCGACTTCGTTTTATACTATGTACCTACTCGTATATCATCATCATCGTCATTAAAGAGATAGTGGATACCAACGATTGAATTTACTTAAGTATTTATTTACTCACGATAGAATGTATGTAGGTCATCATCTGCCAAAAAAAATCCCTCATTGTGGGGTCGGCTTCCAGACATAACCGGATTCAGCTAAATACCAGTATTTTGTATGGAGTGACAGCTTCTCTGACCTCCCACAACCCAGAATATACAGATAAATAGAAATAATTAAGGATACTGACAAAACAACAGAACAATTCAATATAAATGAAAAAGTATCTTTAATGATCACAATGTTTTGAATCCGTCTCTATTAGAAACAAACACAGCCACTGTTCGTGTCAAAGGCACTAATAGTTCAATTATTTTTCAATTAGGGGCCTCACTGTGGTGTTGGCTGTGGCAGTATTTATAAACAAAATCAATTAATACTGAATTGGTAAAACCATTATGTTTAAGAGCGCAACCGAGTTCCTGGCGCTAATTGAAGCGTGGCGGCTCTGGCTAGAATGAACAGTTCGCGCGCTAATTTAGGTATTTCCTTCGTATTACTAAAACAAATACACATTTATAAAATGCAAAATGTAAACGTTTTATAAAACATGATGTAGGTAGTTTTGTTATCTTAAAAGACTGTCGACGATTATTTTGTTTTTTAGAGATTACTTTGTTTTTTTTTTATCGAGGAAATTACAAGTACTCGAATTTCTAAAGTGAACCTAAGAAGCAATGGATAGCTATACACCGTGACATTTTAGTCGTCTTACAAAGGTGGTCAACTCAATGTATCCGTCCTAAAATACCTCTAGGCACGATTAAAACATTGTTACCATTAATTAAGATAATACGTACAAAGAAAAATAAATAACGCTTTAGAATTATCACCCTCCCTGTTAATAATGTTTACGTATCAAACGATAGAAGAAATCTACCTACCTACCATTACATTCCATTATTAATTTATCTCCATAACAGGGTGTTTCAAATTACGTCATTCGTCTTAGTAAATGATGTTTTCATTTTTTTAATTAAGCAAATATTCAATTTTTTATTTTATTTTTATAAATATATTAGTCATTGGATACATGGGCTGCCGTTGTAAGACGACTAAAATGTCACGGTGTATAATTATTTTTAAATATTATAGCAATATCTCTAACGTTTCTAACGCAATTAGAGTACTGATTGTTATGCGTTCGATACAAGACTGCTATTTTTGAAACAAAACTTTTTCTGTATTGATCTGTATTTCACCTGATGTAAATCGTTAATGTGGTATTTACTGACAACTGCTAGAGGTTCAAATTCGGTAAACTATTGATTAATAAACAGCCATCGTCACAAAATAAAAACATAACATTACAACATTACGCCTTCTTTCCTCAAAGGGTAGGGCAGAGGTGTACTATCGAGGAAGCTAACATCTAAACACCGTAAGGACTATTATTGCTTGCAGCGCTCAGCCGCTATAGTAACGCTTGCTAACAGATGCGGTCATTGTGTGCACGGGATTTTGTTTTCAAATTGGCCAGATGTAAGTTTCCTCGATAGTCCCCAAGTCCCTATACTACACCCACATTTCGCCACTTGTGTTTAATTCCCATGGAATAGGGAGCGAGCTTATTGCCATCAACTAGGGTACAAATCCAGGCAGCTACAGAGATCTACAGCATTTTCAGATAAAACAAAACTTTAGAATAATTAGGAAACAAAGTTAATTGGTAGAAAATATGGCGAAAGCCAACTATGCTAAAACCTGTAATCAAATTAAAATAGGCACCTATTCGCGTGCTGAATCCAACCAAATTAAAATCAATTGCCCTGAAACCCGCAGTTGGGTTAACCAGGCGAATTTCCCGCGGCTTGTTACCACACAATCATGGGCAGTTTGCAGTTCATAAATACTAAGGTGAGAACACACTACTACTGAAACGTGGTCGCTCACAGTGGGCCTTATCAGAGGGCTAAAAGTCACCCAAAGGGCAATAGAGAGGGCTATGCTTAAAGTTTCCCTACGTGATCGAATCAGGAATGAAGAGATCCGCAGGAGAACCAAGGTAACCGATATAGCCCGAAGGATTGCCAAACTTAAGTGGCAGTGGGCAGGGCACATTGCTCGCAGAACAGATGGTCGATGAGGCCGAAAGGTTCTAGGGTGGCGACCGCATAACGGAAGATGTAGTGTTGGAAGGCTTTCCACAAGGTGGACCGATAACCTTGTGAAGGCCGCAGGAATCCGCGGGAAGCACAGAACCGGTCGAAATGGCGGAACTTGGGAAGGCTTATGTCCAGCAGTGGACGTCTTCCGGCTGAAATTATGATGATGATGATTAACACACTCAATAAATCTTTAATGTACACACAAACATAGTGGCAAAGTTGGCAAAGGGTATGGTATAACCCACTAACCGAGTTGTCGCCGTCAGCTAGGCATAGCTCCACGTAAAATATTGGTATTCAGTTCCATCTAAAGTCTGTTCGCTGAGAGTTGATAAATATTATGATACGTCTCCGAACAGCGACTGTCGCTTCATCATCGCAAACTGTATAGCGGCTGTCACTTATCTCCCGTTTTCGCCGTTTTCGTGGTACGAGGCACGCATATGTTGTGAACTGCGGCCCGAACGGCGAGCGGACTCGTCGGCGGCCATATAGCCATTCCGTTCTGCAACGTGTTTCGAGTGAGTCGTTTGGGTGTTCACTTTTTGTTTTCTGTTTTATACTGTTAATAATTGTTTAAAATTGTTGTTATTATCATTGTTTTGTTACTCGTCGTCAGATAATATGTAATAATATTACGAGATCGAGTGAGTACTGAAAGAGTGTAGATATTTTGAGTGTTTTTGTACAGTAGATTAATAAAAGTTTCTTAGTCTATATCAGCGTTTTACTCACCCAGTTCCAACTCCGACAAGTAACAAAACATATGTCGTGTATAAGTTTTTAAATAATAAGCTGGCTGCAATTTGTAATGAATTAAGAAACCCTGACTTTATCAACTCTCGGCGAACAGACTATAGTTATACTGACAACCGACCCTAACGTTATATTTAAGATAAGGCTATTTTTTAACACTTAGATTTAACAAATCCTATCTTTTTTATTCCATTCCACTTCATATTCTATGCTCATCATCAACATTTGCCTAGGTTTTTCCCAACGATGTCGGGTTCAGCTTCTAGTCTAAGCGGATGCAGCTAAGTACCAGTATTTTACATGGAGCGACTGCCGATGTTTCCTCCACAACCCAGTAACTGGGTAATACGATACCCCTTGGTAAGACTAGTTGTCAGACTTTCGGGCTTCCGACGACCCGTAACGACTGTCGAATATCCACGAATGACAGCCAGGACCAACGGCTTTACGTGCGTTCCGAAAAATACAACAGATGTAACAAATCAACGAGCAACCTCAATGGCGAGCTCAAAGTTCAGTTCATCAGAAGTGATGAATGGGTTGATACATTAGACCGGTATTACGTTATAACTAAATGCTCAAATGTAAACCCACCTTTACAGCAACCACTGGCCGAGCTGAAAACCTGTAATTTATTTCAATGATTTTCTATTTTATACGTCTGGTATTATGGAAGATTTATTTTTATTGCGGTTGCCTTATAATAAGGTTTATTTATTACCGCCAATTGAATTGTTTGGTTTATAGTAGGTTCTGTAATTTTAGGGTACCTACTTATGAGAGTTTGGCTTGTGAATTTAATAAAAGGGACACTGTTCTGAAAATACTGTAAAATACGGGTATCAGCTGCATCTGGTTAGACTGGAAGCCTACCCCAACGTAGTTGGGAAAAACCTAGGCAAATGTTGATAATGAGCATAGAATATGAAGTGGAATGGAATTTAAAAATATTTGTTAAATCTAAGTGTTAAATAAAAGTTAAATTTAAAATTTAAAAAACACCCGACCCAAAAACAAAAACTCTAAAAAGTAAAAAAAAAAAAATTATTGGTCTTTTAAGTTGTAGGTAATATTTTGATCAACGTATTGTCAAGTCAGGGGACGGTCAAAGAAAACGCCAAACAGAGGTGGCCTAGCATTTGCATCCGGTTAGACTGGAAGCCTACCCGAACATAGTTGAGGAAATATTCTGAAAATACTGGAAGATTTTTTCAAGGGGTAGACAATAGTGCACCTACTTTTGTGATCTGTAATGACCAGAGGTCGGAGTAAGTAGATTGATTTAAGGTCGTTGACGTCAAACGTAGAGGATAATATGGATATGCCTCCAAAATACCGGAACTTCATATTTATTGTGATATTTGTTCCGGAATTTTGAAATTAGCACGAATTTGTGTTTAAGGTGAAAAACGTATTAATAATATCAATCTACGCTACCAGTGTTAGCTAATGGTGAAAGAAATCAGTATTTTATTTTATACAAAAATACCTTGGAATAGTTACACCGTATTTTGACCCTTCCTGTTGAAAAAAATTATTTATGTTTTTGTTTAATTGAATATAATTGTTCATTGAATTCAATCAATCTGTATATATAAAAGGAGAACTGACTGACTGACATATCAACGTACAGCCGAAACTACTGGGGCTAGGAATGTGAAATTTTGCACACGGCTTCCTATTATAATGTAGGGGAGCACTAAGAAGGGGTTTTTGGAAATTTAACCTTTAAGGGGGTGAAAAGGGGGAATTTTGTTTGTATGGAAAATCTTATTACTTGTGTTAATAAACATGAAACTTGGCACGAACATCTATCTAAGTAAATTATGAAGTTTGGCATTTTTTGTTTTTCCAAATTACCTCCTGAGAGGGGTTGAGGGGGTGTGAAAATTTGTATAGAAGAATTTAGATACATGCAACGACATCTATTGGGCCAGAATGGTACTAACGAATACATATCTACATAAAATTACAGTCATAATAAAACACAATGTAACATTTGGTTTTCCAATCAAAAGATATGCGAATTTAAGGTTTTCAAAGTGCATCGCTTATAAGTTGAGGAGAGATTAGAAGTACTCGTGGAATTGCCTTAGCAGTCGCGTCTTCCGGGATCGCCGCTACGTTATTGGAAGGAGGTCGAACGGCGCACTCTGCTTTGAAATTACCCCTTAATTTGACTAACGTAGAAACTCCAATGTGTAACATTTCAAAGCAAAGCAATCTTGCCGAAGTATTGCGTAAAGCAAAAATAATAGTCTGGGATGAAAGCACTATGGCGCACAAAAGAGCTATTGAAGCGTTAAATAGGACTCTACAGGACATAAGAAACAACAATTCTTTAATGGGTGGTATGACAGTGTTGCTAGCTGGCGATTTTCGTCAAACTTTACCGGTAATACCAAAAGGAACGCGCGCTGATGAAATTAAGGTATGCTTTAAAAGATCTTATTTATGGCCCTTTACGAAAATTCTAAAAGTGACTAAAAATATGAGAGTGCATCTGAGAGGGGACGTCTCTGCTGGCCATTTTTCAGACCTTCTACTTAAAATAGGAAACGGCATGTATCCAGAAACAGACGGGTTGATAGCTATAACAGATGAATTATGTAGTGTAGTAACTACAGTCGAAGACCTTATAGAAAAAATTTATCCAGATGTAGCAAATAAAGGACAAGCCTTTAGAATGGCTACGTGAAAGAGCTATAATGACACCTAAAAATGACCAGGCAGCAGTAATTAATGATATTTTGCTGAAATCATTTGACGGCACAGAAATGGTATATAATTCAATAGACACGGTGGTAAATACAGACGAAGCAGTCCATTACCCAGTTGAGTTTCTGAACACTATTAATCTAGCCGGACTTCCATATCATAAACTAACCACTGCGCGTGGGCACACCTGTGATGTTACTTAGAAATTTGAAACCCCCAAAACTATGCAACGGTACTAGGCTACAAGTAAAAGCTTTGCATCGTAATATTGTTGAAGCTATCATTTTAACTGGGTCTTCCCAGGGAGAAACAGTCTTCATTCCACGTATTCCATTAATCCCGAACGATCTCCCTTTCGAATTCAAAAGACTTCAGTTCCCTTTAAAAGTTTGCTTTGCGATGACAATAAATAAATCACAGGGTCAAACCCTTAAATTTGCAGGAGTTGACTTGCGACAGCCCTGTTTCTCCCATGGTCAGTTCTACGTAGCATGCTCTCGTGTGAGCTCATCTTGCAGCCTGGTCATATTGGTAACACCCTCCAGAACGACCAAGAATGTAGTCTATAAAGAAATATTATAAAAACTTAATTGTTTTGTTATAGCCATTAACCCGCATATTTCTGGATACATACTGTTTCCTATTTTTAGATGTCATTATAGCTCTTTCACGTAGCCTATTCTTTCATACAAAAACTGTCAGATGTCAATAGAAATTATCTATCGATTGAAAAATCAGCCTTCGAATTTTTTAGAGGAAATACGAAACCCACGCGGACGAAGTCGCGGGCAAAGTGCTAGTCATTCATATAATAAACGATTTTGTTAGCCTATCTGTATGTTTTTTATTTTATCTTATTCCATAATTCCAATTCCGGAACTTTTTCCGGTACTTCCCGCACATTATGGATAAAATGGCATGTCCATATTATAATATCTTGACGCAAGTATATAAAACCAATCTACCTACTCCGACCTCTGGTAATGACACAAATACAAAATGGCTTGCCAATCATGATCATATATCTTTACTGTAATGGCATAGTGACGAGATAGTGAATACCCATGATTGAAAATACTTAAGTATTTAGGTTGTATTATTGAGTTTACGGTGAACTATAGGTAGGTCTAGAGAATGGGCAGCAGCGTTCTCTATGCATTTTACCACCATACTGCGATCGCCAACCCACCTGCCAAGCGTGGCGATTATGGCAAAATACCAGTATATGACATGGAGCGACTGCCTATCTAACCTCCATATAAATGCGTGCACTGAATGGACAGGTCCACTCAATCTGTGTGGTTCTTTCCTCAAAAGACAATTTCAGACACCGATCCACATGGTCTTCACATGATCTGACCAAGATTATGTCTGGACTTTAAAAGAGACTGTTACCTCTGAGTTTGTTTCGGCGTTTCTTCTCAGAGTAGTCAGATAGGAAACGCCGACCTCATCTAGTTTAAAAAAATATGATTGACGTGTAAAAGTGTTTGTACAAACCTACTTACAGAAATAAAATCATTTATCATATATCATTTATCCATAACTTAGTTATGGGTAGTGCGATGCTCTTAAGTAAGAATAGTTGTCAGACTTTTTGTAACAACTGTCAATGATCCACGAATGACAGCCGAAACTAACAGCTTAACGTACTTTCTGAGGCAAGGAGGAGTCTTGGTACGTAAAGATGGTCATCCATCCACGGACAAACCGCAGCAACCGTTACTTAACCTGATCGATCGACCCGTACGGCTGGCAAAAATATACATTCGTCCATATTAAATCACTCAATATACATTTTTCAATCAAAATAACAAGTGAACTTAATAAAAACATTTAAACTAAAAAGTCCGTCGGCAACTCGGCCGACCATCAATGCAAACCACGAAACTAGTTAAAAGTTACACTACAACAGTTTCACAAATAACGAATTGAGAAGTTACAAATATTTAACTTTTGTGAATATAAAGTTGCGGACGGATCTGACATACGGTTTATTGTGGATTGTCGACTTCGAGAATTTTACAAAGTGACTCCTTATGGGTCGATGACGATTCGAATCAGTTTTGATCATGTTAACTGTTTTAGTATGTACGTACTAGTGACGGTCATTGTACGTTCCAGAAAGTACTACCACCATACAGTACAACTATTTTCATAATATCCCTCGGCAAACTTTGTGTTTCGTCAGTCATCGGATTTCTATCAGTTGCCGTTTGCACTTTGATTAGACTGGACGTTTTCAATCAACTTGGAAGTATATAGAGTTATTAATACTATTTTAACTTAATGTAATTTATTTAAACAATGGGAGGAAAGCTCGTTCGTATTCGGAAAAGCGATGATCCCCGAGGGACATTAAGAAAATAGCTCTATTATACCCACTTATTTCTGCCAGTAAGAACAAGCCCAATGAACGCATCAGGAACTCTTCACTTCAGTCTAAAACATAAATAATGGACACTGGCCGCATAGCTATTGAACTAAAGTGGAACTGTTCTGGCCGAATCTGTTGCTTATCAAAGAAGAAATACGCAAAAACTACCACTCAGTGGATCGTAAATCGCAGAAAACGACTACGTGGCGACCCAGCAAGGAATGGCGGGATGAGCTGGACTCCTTGTTAAAGGATTAGCTTACTACTGCAGTAGATCGGGAAAAGTGGAAAGATTAACACAGGCTTATTTATTTATTTATTTATTTATTTAAAAACTATGGAAGACTTACAGCTAAATACAATGGTAATATATAACAGTATGATAATCTGACAGCCAATTACAGGTCTTCACGTTTAGAGCTTGTCTGGTATAAAAGTACTGTGGAACAAACTATACAAGCTGCCAAAAATTGCCAAAAAACAAAAACAAAAATAAATTTGAAAAATAAAAATTAGCAGATAGACCATCACCTAAACTAAATAAACACTAATATAATTGTGACAGGTTATTTCCCTTGAGTACCAAGATGTTAAAAAATCAATTAAAAAGAAAAAGAAAAGTCTAAGGAACTTAAGCTTTAAAGAAATTCGTTGCTAAACACTTCTTTGCCGAGGTCACACCTGTCTTAAAAAGATCAAAGTCGAACTGCTTGCACACATTATTAAAATACCTACTTACACGCACAACGTACGAATTTTGTCTGTAGTTAGTAGTTGCAAAAGGCACCCGTAATGGTGAATTGAACCGTTTGGATTTGCTTGGAACGTTAAAGTAGAAAGTTGACAGAATATCTGAACAATTTATGTCACTTCGAACCGTCTTCAACAAAAATATACAGTCAGAGATCTCACGACGATTAATCAATGGTAAGAGATGATATTTTCTACAGAGACTGAGATAGTTATCGGACTGATACGGTACCCTCTGATGGAAGCATAAAAATTTTATAAACCTTTTTTGAACGCGCTCAATACGGTCAATATACTTGTGATAGCATGGACTCCATATTTCAGATGCGTATTCCAAGTGGCTTCTAACAAAAGCACAGTATAGAATTTTTAACGTCTTAGCTTGCGTGAAGCACCTGGATAACCGCATTATGAAACCAAGGGATTTCGAGGCTTTAGCGACGATGGCATCAACATGCTTATCAAATATAAGTTTGGAATCGTGATGAACCCCAAGATCACGAATAGTACTACATCTAGGTAATATATGGCCACCAAGGGTATATGTTGTGGTTAGGACTGATCTTCCACGGGAATACGTTACAACTGAACATTTTTTGGGATTGAGATCGAGCTTACTTTTTTGGCAGTATACTTCAAGACACTGCAAGTCAGTTTGTAATGCTGTCATGTCCGCAGTCGATGATATGGTAGCATAAATTTTCATATCGTCAGCGAAGCACAATAATTTGGATGAGGTCAGACAGGAATCAATGTCGTTTACATAGATGATAAATAGTAGCGGACCAAGCAATGAACCTTGGGGGACTCCGCTGGGGATTAAAACCCAGCTTGATATATAATTATTAAGTACCACAGCTTGCGACCTGTTTTCTATGTAAGAGGAAAACCATCTGAGTAAATCACCGCGTATACCGATGCCCTCTAACTTCTGTAATAGGATGACGTGGTCGATTCGGTCGAAACACTTGCTATAGTCTGTGTAGACAACGTCGACCTGATTACCGTGGTCCATTGCGTTGGTGATGTAGTCATTAAGCAAAATAAGATTGGTGACAGTGGATCTACCTTTAAGAAAACCGTGTTGGAAGGGACTAAACGATTGTTCCAGAGCAGAATAGACCTGATTATAAATAATCCTTTCGAAAACCTTGGCAATGATACACAATTTGGATATCGGTCTATAATTAGCAATGTCCGTTTTGGCTCCTTTTTTATGCACAGGCGTTATGAATGCCGATTTCCAAAGTTTGGGGACAACATTAGAATCCAAAGATTTTTTAAATAGAATTGAAATAGGAAGTGCAATAGAAGCAGCGCAATGTACGAGAAGCTTGGATGAAATATTATCCGGGCCTGGCGCTTTTGATGTATCCAAATTGCGAAGCAAGTTGGCTATGTCTTCAATATTCACCGTGATACGACTAATATCGGACGATAGGTTTGAGGATTCAGCAAAAGAAGAGGAAGAGGAACTTGAGCTACCTCCATGAATAAGGTTGGGATCTGAAAATGTGGAGTGAAAATAAGTTGAAAATGCCTCACATATTGATTCACCGGTACGCAGTGTTTCGTTGTTAAAATTGAACGTGCTCGGGATTGCATTAATATTATGACGTTTTTTAACATAAGTCCAAAATTGTTTCGGGTTATCTTTAATAGACGCTTCGGTAAGTTTTAAATAATTTGCGTAACACTGACTTTCTAAGATTTTTACCCTATCTCGAAGAAGTTTAAATGTAAGTTCGTCAGCTTTATTGCCGTAGGTTTTAAGTTTTTTAAAGTATTTAAATTTCTCTTTTATTACTTTTATCAATGGGGTACTGTACCAGGTCGGATATGATTTATTACGCCAAAGTTTCTGAGGAATGTATTTCAATTGAAGATTATGGATAACGTTATTGAAAAAACCTACGGAATCATCAGCTGACCTTACTGAGAACTCACTTACCCAGGCAGTCTTACAAATGTCACGGTTAATGGATTCGTAATCACCCTTATCATATAAAAATTGTGTACGTGACGCACACTCAAGGGGAGGTGTTTCAACAAGATCCATTTTAATTATCAATGCCGGGTGATAATCATCAATTGGCACTAGTGGGGTTAAACTTTCAGTCACGTTGACTGCCTGGTTCGAGAGGACTAAGTCAAGTATTTTACCGTATCTGTTAGTCACGCCATTATATTGACCAAAGTCAAGAGTACATAACTCATCTCCAAGTAGCACTTCATCACTACTCTTAAGATTTGATGGGACGAGTGATATATTGTCAGACGGGACCCAACTTATTCCGCTCATATTGAAATCGCCTATAATAAGAAATCTATCAGAACCATTACCAATCACGGATCGATTTAATGTCGAAAGAAAGTTCATCAACTGTGAAGAGAAGGAAAGACCCAGATTTTGTTTACATAAATAAATCCCACAGAGATGTAAGTTAAAATAGCTACGCGTATTCGAATCTTTCAAGTGTATGCTTATCCAGAGATCTTCAGCTGTAGAATTAAAATTTTGTTGATATGTTACTGATAATTCTCGACGAGCAGCTATTAGAACTCCTCCACCACGTGACTGTCTAGTCAGAGCGTAATCCCGATCCCGACGCCATACGATATACCTTTCATCAAAAAATTCAGAGTTCAAAATACCATCCAATAACCAAGTCTCAGTGAGAACAATAACATCAAACGAGCTGGCCACCATTTGACGGTAGAAAGTATCGGTTTTGGTTCGTAGACCACGAACGTTCTGATAAAATATGTTTAAACCAGGTAAATTAATATTAACGTTAGTAGCCATCACACAAAAATTCAACAACAGAATATGAATCAGTTAAATAGACTACAATAACACATATGATAAAAATATAAACGAAAGCAGGGTGGTAGGAAAATAAATATACTCGAAGTAAACAAACGGCGACTAATAATATTTGTGTGCAAGAATTATTCGACATCAAGCGGTAAACAACTGTGTGAGCAGGTAGGCAGTAATGTATAGTATGTGCAAGCGCGAGCGAGCTAGGCATATTATTTTGTACTAGCACTTTAAAATGAACAGCGCGATAAGAAACAAAAGGGATTATTTTAACCGAACAAAAGAGAGGTGACGGGCTCATTAGTGCGGCAGAGGTGCTAAACAATTTGTAACATCTTAGTAAAACAACATGAAATCTAATAAAACGATAAAGCAGATAAGACTTTATACGGTGTAGATTGTACATTAGGCGATCTTGTTTAAATCCGATTCCTTTCTCACTATGAGAACTTTGGAGTTGGTGTTTTTGAGTACGTGAATTTTTCCGTGTTTCACCCAAATGAACTCGTAGTGCTTATCCTTGGCGATGGTTTTGACTTTGGTTAGCAGCTTCTTATATTCTACACTAAGGTGGTCATTAACAAACACACGCTGGGAAGTGCCTTGGAACCCAATATCAGAGGTGGATAAATTCTTTTCTGCTCGCGCTGCCGCTATAAAATCTTCTTTGACGTATCTGTTCATGAAACTCACTATAATAAGTTTATCGTTGGAGTTGAAAATGGGCACTCTTGAAACGTAGTTGATCAGTGTTTTGGGGCAGCTATAGTTTACTTTCCGACCAATGGCTTCAACAATCGTGAATAAATTCTCGTCCTTTCTCAAAGGAACTCCCTTGATTTCCACATTATTTAATCGAGACCGCTGGTCATTTGATGAGAGTTCAAATTTCACCTTTGATAGATCTGTCTGCAAGTCATTTATAGTCAACCGCATCTTCTCAAGTTCAGATACTTTAGCTTCAACTTCAGTAACCCTCACATCAAATTCATCGAGTTTGCCACTAGTACCTTGACATGCCGACTTCAGCTCAGACAGCTCATCTTTAATTACCTTAATATCATCACTTAGTGTCGGTAAATTAAGCAACTGACGCTTCATGTCCCGAATTTCACTTAGGATGGTTTCAAGAGACGCTTGATCAGAAGAGGGTACAACTGGAGATGAGATTCTACAAGCTGAGCACTTCCACTGTGCCATTCTAGTTGCGCCCAGCTTTCTCCATCCAGCTTCAGATATGTTCGCACATCCAAAATCTAGATACTTCTTGCAGCTCCCACACTGAACGCCATCGTTGAACTGCACACTACACAATCCGCATGTTTTCATTGTTAAAACACTTAATGTAAATAATTATATATACTTAGAGAACTGTGAAAAAAGGTTGACGATCTATTAAATTGACCGGCGCGTACAGTACGACTGAGTGTCCACAGTGGAGTGAAAACAGTGGAGTGTTATATAAATTCTCTTTCGTCTCAGGAACTCAAAGTCACTTGAACTCACTTTGTTTATGTTAAACCATGTACACGTACAATACAGCTTCAGAAAGATTAGGTCTTAAAATGACCTTGGACAAAACGAAAGTCATCTCTAATGCCCATGTAACTAGTGGTCGATTATGTTAATCTAGGATAAACAGTCCTGTGTCCAGGGGCAACAGATCTGGGGAAATCTGTCGCCCCCTACTTCTTAGAACCCGAGATGGCGGTGCATAGTGTTCCACGCGCGCCCCTCTATGACGTAAGGGGGGAGTTTAACACCTCACTCCCCTATCGCGAGGTGGGTTGGCACTAGCCGGGGATAGCGGAAGTCACACTAGTTCCCGTGATCCCCGGTGCAAGTGAGAGACGGAACACAGGGGTGGTTTTAGTCAGTAAGAGTCTGACAAACCCCTCCGCCCTCCCCGGGGCGGAGGACATCCATGATGATTTCCCCCCTTAATCAAAAGGGTAAACTGTCCAGTGATGTAGGTATAACTTCGAGAAGAGGTCAAATGCAAAAATATTTTTTCAAATCTGATTGGTAGTTTCAGAGATCAGTGCGTTCAAACAAAAAAAACAACTCTTCAGCTATATTATATTACTAGCTGCATCCTGCTGTTTCACCTGCATAAATCTCGATCTTTGAAAATACTAGGATAAAAAATTCCTAATCCGTTCAGCCGTTTCAGAGTGTAGCGTAACAAACAAACAACAAAACAACACTTTTCTCTTTATAATATTAGTTTAGATATCTTATACATTTGCCGTAAACTTTTTGTATACCTTCTAGTTCTTCCATAATTAGGTCCAAGTTACCACCTTACATCCTTACAAATAAAATATCTAATTACGTAACTCTTCAGTGTACATAATTAAACTCATATTTCGAAGCTACACTCAATATTTCGAAACCAACGAAGCGGTAATGTATATTCATGGACCTAATTTTACATTGTTACAAACCTCTAAGGACTCGACGTATATCTGTATTATAAATACTGGGTGTATTTATTCTCAAAATTACACAGAACAGCGACACAGCATTCATTTTCCTGTGATAATGTACGAAATACATTTGTATGTACATTCAACGTGTTTACTTAAATCTGGTGTAGTTAATCTAAATATTGGCATACCTAATTTATGTGCACACACGTAAGGATTGTATACGCATAGTGATTAGCATCCTACCAATAATATAAACTAGCTGTTGCCCGCGACTTCGTCTGCGCAGGATTAATACTTCGAGTAGCTTATTTTCTTCTCCAAGGTCCTATCTATCTTTATACCAAAATTCGCAAAACGGACACAACCGTAAATGCCGTCTGCCCTCGTCGTGTCTGCCCGTGTTCGGGCCACGCGCACTCAGCGAGAAGCGACTTCTGCCCCCACCTCGCGGTCTCGCCCGCAGTTCTTCTGACCGCCCGGCTCATTCGCCCGCCGCGCCGGACCGCACCATAGTATCTACGTACTATTAAAATATTTGTCGTCGTAACTATTAAAATATTTGTCCAAATATGATGTAGTGTGAAAGATAATTTTGGCTGGGAAATCATCAAATGACTTCTCCCGCTCTGGGTGGAGCAGGAGGGCGTGTCAGACTTTTACTGACTAAAACCCACCCGTGTTCCCTCAGTTGCCCTTTCGAACAACCCGCACCCCTGGCAGGCATCGACCATAGATATATGTTGCTGGCTGCTGTCCCGGGCTTTTTTGTAGGACTATTTAAGATAAACACCTCCATACTACATTATATACGTATAACTCTAACGGTGTTTGCAGCGCAAGCCAGAATAGCTCGCAGAAGGCAGATTTTTTTCCTACTTACTTGACATCGTTATATTTTGTACAATTCACACAATATCTTTATAAATTATAGCCTATGTGTTATTCTGATGTATAAGCTATATTATTGTGATGTTTCATTAAAATTCATTTAGTATCTAGTTATTTACGTGAAAGAGTAACAAACATCCATACATACATACATACATACAAACTTTCGTTTATAATATTAGTAAGGATGTGAAAGTTTGTGTGTTGGAATATTTAAATGTTTGGATGTTTGTTACTCAATCAAGCAAAAACAGCTGAACGGATTTGAATGAAATTTGGCAAACGGATATCTTATAACCTTTTTTTTTTTTTATTACGGGGGGAAATCCTCATGGATGTCCTCCGCCCCGGGGAGGGCGGAGGGGTCTGTCAGACTCTTACTGACTAAAACCACCCCGGTGTTCCGTCTCTCACTTGCACCGGGGATCACGGGAACTAGTGTGACTTCCGCGATCCCCGGCTAGTGCCGGCCCGCCTCTGCGGGCCACCTCGCGATAGGGGGAGTGAGGTGTTAAACTCCCCCGTTACGTCATAGAGAGGCGCACGTGGCACACTACGCGCCGCCATCTCGGGTCCTAACAAGTAGAGGGCGACAGATTTCCCCGGATCTGTCGCCCCTGGACCCATTTAGGGGGCTGGAAGAGGGCGTTGTCCGCCCTCCGCCGCCGCCCGGTGCGTCTGCTGCGGATCGGGTTAGCGGAAGCAATCTCCCGCTCCCTCTCCGCAGCCTCCTTCTGCGACATGACTGTTTCGCAGAAGGAAACCACCGCGTCCCAGGACTCCTCGCTGCCGACCATCGAGTCGACAACGGCCGGCAGCGACAGGTCACTGCCGACTCCTGAGATGAGGGCACGGCGCGGCTCCTCCCAAGCGGCACACTCTGCCAGCGTGTGCCACGCCGTGTCCTCCCGACAGTCGACGCAGTGGTGACACCGAGCGTCCGGCTCCCTGTTTATGCGACACAGGTACTTCCCGAAGCAACCATGCCCCGAGAGCACCTGTGTCACCCGAAACGACAGGGAGCCGTGCCTCCTCCCGAGCCAGCGCTCGAGTACTGGCCGGCCCGCCTCGATGGTGGCGGGGCCGGTGGTAGGGCGTGAAAGCCTGTCCCGCCATTCCGCCACCAGAGCTGCGCGAAGCTGTGACCGGCGTAACTCCAAATGTCGCTGCGTCAGCCATTCGCCCCGCGCCCTCGAGTCCTCGCGCCACCGATACAGTGACGCGAGTACCTTCGCCTCGAGGTCCCAGGGCGGGGATCCGGCCAGTACACAAACCGCCTCGTAATATCTTATAACCTGGATTAACACATAGGATACTTTTTAACCCGGTAATACATTCCCGTGGGATAATTTGCGACCTACACGAGGGCGAAGCCGCTAGCAAAAGCTAGTATCTAATATGAAACTAAATAACTGGAATTATTTAATTTATCCTCTAGAAATTATTGAGGTTTAAATGATATACTCTGGAGAACTACAGCCGTACAAGTAGATCGATCGATCGATAGGTGATCTTCTTAACATACCAAGACCATTCCGTGCCTCGGAAAGCACGTTAAGCTGTTGGTCCCGGCTGTCATTTGTTGATCTTTGACAGTCGTTACGGGTCGTCAGAAGCCCGAAAGTCTGACAACCAGTCTAACCAAAGGTTATCGTGTAACCCAGTAACTAGTTTGTGGAGGTCAGACAAGCAGTCGCTCCATATAAAAGGTAGATGATGATGACGCTTTTTAAAATAAATGAACCCCTAAAAATGTTTGGTCTTCTAATGATTTCCGCTTATTTTTTTACAAATGACCCTCTTTTTTCAACTTACTGTGTTTTTCTCAAAGTTGGTCGCAGAAACTAAGCTTTAAACCCCGCTTATGATTTATGGCATACTAGTTTTTACCCGCGGCTCCGCCGGCGTGAATGTCGGTTATCGCGTATAGTAGCATATGTCCTTTTGCATATCCCAGGCTATATCTCTGCCAAATTCCATGACGATCGGTTCACTGATTTCGGCGTGAAAGCGTAACAGAGACAGAGTTATATTCGTATTTATGATTTCAAATTATTACTTATTATTAATTAAATTATAGTAGGGATTAGTTGACCCGCATGAATTAACTCGCCCGAATTAGGCAAACTGTCACTTTTAATAATATAATATTTTATATCGCCGACTCGCAGGAAGTTAATTTATTTGTAGGTGAATAGACAATTCCAGAAATTCGTAATAGGAGACTGGCTAGCTTTGATTAAAACGTAAAAGAAACAACGAAAAATAAGGAAAAAGTACACTAACTTTATTACATAAAATACAAAACGTGCCAGTTACCTGATATGAATTTCTAGAATTCATAAGCCTGATTTATACATCAAAAGACAAAAAAAATTAGCATAACACAAAATAACAAGTACTTACATAAACAGAAAACACATCTTCCATCCTTTGACAAAATTGACGGCGGGCGGAACTCATCAAACTTGAGATTCGTTGTACAGTACACTCGCATACAACTCGAAAGGACTTGGACTTGCCTTGTCAGAAAACGAAACTTTTGAAGAGAACACCATTTTAAAACTTCTGCTCGTGTAGGTATTGGATTTTTGTGTAAAGAGAGAATTATATTACAAATTGAAGTTTTGAGTTGGGTTGGGATCGTTGTGAATGTGATAAAACAGATGTTTGTGATGATGGAGCAATACATTTACACTTTTGTTTTCTTGCCATGGACGTAGTCAGGAACTGCAGAACGCCTATTGCTAAAATACTTAAATACTCCTTTTGCTTCGTTTAGGTTAATATATCTAATCAATCATACACGGACGCGGGTTACGAGCACTACTGAGCTTTCTGCAAAAGAATAAAAATAAATTTATTTTGCCTAGTTTATATTCAAATGGATTGAATTCCTGGATCTCACACTAAGATTCCTTGTGCTGTGAGATCCGGGCTACTTCTTTTCGTTAACATTTTTGTGGAGTAAGGTACATTTATTAACTTAATAATAAACACAAAAAAATATTGTATAATCATAATTAATTATTGTTTAACTTGTGGCAGTTGTGTTGGTGTTTATGATATAGGTACGTATGTGAGCAACGTGTGAACTGTGAGTTTTAACTTAGACTAAAAAACCTTCTGTCTTATCGTACTCCATTTGCAAGAAGTCAATTTGTTACCGTGTTTTGTGTTAGTTTTAATATTTTGTGTAGGCCATTGAGTTTCGTGTGAAGAATATCACCACAGAAAATCACCAATAATATTATAAATGCCAAAGAAAAAGTTACTTTCTGTCTGTCCGTCTCTCTGTTACGCTTTCACGTCTAAACCACTGAACCGATCGTCATTAAATTTGGAATAAATATAGACTGGGATATGGAGAAGGACATAAGCTACTTTTTTACGGGATAACCGACGTCCACGCGGGCGGCCGGCACAACGGGCAAAAGCTGATATCGCTATATGTCCTTCAAAGTCCCGATCTTTTACTCTATTTAAAAATATGAAACACCCATTATTAAAACTGAGATTCTCGTGTTATAAGGTGTAAAAAAAACTTTTTCCAAAAAAAACAACCGACTTCCGAAAAAACACTACAAAGTCAAAAATAACTTTAATTTCGGAAGGCGGTGACGTTGGATATGTATTTGTCACCGCCTTCCGAAATTAAAGTTATTTTTGACTTTGTAGTGTTTTTTCGGAAGTCGATTGTTTTTTTGGAATAAGTTTTTATTTTTCACTTTTTAGTTACCTACCCTATTAATTCGAAATTTCATCATCCTTGGGGTCAAAACAATGCATATTTATGCGTTAGCAGCAATCGCGGTTCATTTACTGTTATTTTTTGAAGAGTTCCGTTGTCTGTCTCCGCAACGCATCATAAAAATCGGTTCACCCAGTAGAAAGTTATGAGGTAATAAACATAAAAAAACATACAGCCGAATTGAGAACCTCCTCCTTTTTTGAAGTCGGTTAAAAGTATTAAAACATTATGCCCTAGTACCAACTACCAATCTAAGTTACAGAAGTCTATTCAGCAACAGATAACTAGAACAATAATTCACATCAGATTTTCACACATATAGCTGGATAAGAAATTCTTGGCAAGATTTTTTGTTATTTGCTACCTTTATCTCGATTTATTCCGACCACTTATGTACGTACCCACGGCGAATAAACATCCTCTTGACTAAACTTCGTACCTCGTATTCGTAATTCGCACCGTCACAAGTATAAGTACTTACATATTTATTTATTTATTTAACCATTTATGCACACACATATAAACAGACAAGAAGGAAGGAACAGAAAAATAACAACAACATTTAGAAGTGTTTTTAACCGACTCTAAAAAAAGGAGGAGGTTCTCAATTCGACTGTATGTTTTTTATGTTTGTTACCTCATAACTTTCGACTGGGTGAACCGATTTTGATGATTTTTATTTTATTTGAAAGCTCGTGCTTCCCGTGTAGTCCCATTTAAATTTCATGTACATCTGATGATGCGTTTCATTTATAACAGTAAATAAACCGCGATTGCTGCTATCGCATAAATATGCATTGTTTTGACCCCAAGGATGATGAAATTTCAAATTAATGGGGTAGGTAGGTATCTAAAAAGTGAAAAATAAAATCTTTTCCAAAAAAAACAACCGACTTCCGAAAAAACACATCAAAGTGAAAAATAACTTTAATTTCGGAAGTCGGTGACAATTTTTTTTAAATACATATCCAAAGTCACCGCCTTCCGAAATTAAAGTTATTTTTCACTTTGAAGTGTTTTTTCGGAAGTCGGTTGTTTTTTGTGAAGGTCAACTAGGCATTCGCTCCACGTAAAATGCTGGTACACAGCTGCATTCGATTGTACTGATGACCTAAATAAAGCATAAAAAAACAAGTGACATAACTTTATAAATCCATACAAACCCAATTTGTCACAGCCATGTCCCGAAAATCAATGACATATATAGCAAAAGAATCGTAAGTAACAAAAGGAACGAGATCCCTCAAAATACTTCGGCACTTAATCAATCAAACGCTCGGCAATCGGATAACTTGACAAATCCTATCTACTGCCGTTGTCAAGAGTTCGTCTTGATACGAAATAGAGAAAATGAAGAAGGTTCGTTCCTTAATAACTGTCAGTAAGGAAGAGACGTGTGTCATAAATAACTGTGAGGGTTCAGGTGACAATAATGAAATATGGCCTCCATTTTATTGTGTTTCAGTAGGGACCTAAGTCATGACACTGATTTATTTTATGTCAATTCCTAATATGGTAGCGGCTCGTGTCGATCGAAAGCTAAACAACGCTTGCCGAGGTCCACCCCTGGATGGGTGGTCATCAATTAAATATCGAGGACCGTTCCGTACCACGGAAAGCTTGCTAAACTGTGAATCCTGGCTGTTATTTGTAGATCTTGGATAGCCGTTACGGGTCGACAGAAGCCCGAAAGTCTGACAACCAGTCTTACTAAAGGGTATCATATTACCCAGTAACTGTGTTGTAGAGGTCAGATAGGCCGTAAAAAAAACCATATAAAATACCGGTATTTAACAGCACTTGGTTAGACTCAAAATCAAAATCAAAAGTCATTTATTCAAATTAGGCTGAGAATCAGCACTTTTCGAACGTCAAAGTACATGAGACAGCCCCCCAAAACGCCCACCCGTCACCACTTCCTAGTGCTTTAGCTGGGAAGAAGAAGTAGTGGAACAAACTCCCCCCTGGCTGACTGGAACTCGATCCCGACATAATTGGAAAAAAGCTGGCAGATGATAAATTGGTAATTATTTATAGTTGGTGGTTATTTATTATTATTTATTATTATGTCAGATATTGTCATTTCACATAACACTATTGTAATAATTATAATTACACGTGTACCTAGTTCCGCGTGGTGCCGGACGTAAAAGAATAGCACCATCCCATTTCTTCCCGTGGGTGTCGTAGAAGGCGACTAAGGGACTAACTACAGAATGGGCAGCAGCGTTCTCTATGCATTTTACCACCATTCTGGCATTGCCCACCCGCCTGCCAAGCGTGGCGATTATGGCTAAACCTAAATTCTTGGTGGAGGCTTATGTCCAGCAGTGGACGTTTTTTTGGGCTGATATGAAGATGATGATGGTGTACCTAGTTTTAAAAGGTTACATTAACTTTAGTACACTGTACTTTTTCTTCACTGTAATCACCGCGCACTCCTCTTGAGCAGTGTTTTCCGACCGAGTTTGGTATTTCAGCGCAACCGAACCAAACTTTGTGCTAAAATACCAAACGCTAACCGATCCAATACTATGCAAACATGTTCAATATCACATAGTTACTGTTTGCATACATAACACTGCTAGTGTTGTGGTCACAGTCCCTGCATAAGAGCGATTTAGATGCTAGCATTGTTTATGGCAAATTAATAATACTGTCACTATTAGGCTGTATCATCCCACAGGCAAAAGCCTCTCCCAATAAATTCTAGCTCTTTCGATCTAGGGTCAAAGTGGACCACTGGTCGTTTGTTTTGTCCAGCTTGTCCCGCCGCTTTCTACTAAATTAATAATTTATTGATAATGCACTTCAGCGACTTACCTATTCACTAAAACAAACAAAAATCACATACAGTTTTAGGAATTGTGAATTAGTCAATTACAGAAGTGCACAGTACTAGCACTAGCAGAGAATTTACGGGACGTATAATATTACTTTAGTTAAAACGCATACAAAATATTAACTAAAATTTTAATTAAAATTTAAATGTGTAAAATCTTTTAAAATCTTACAGCACTTCAATATCGTACCTACCATTTTTAAACCTTACAACAGTTCAATATCGTACATACCATTTTTAAATCTTACAACACTTCAATATCGTACCTACCATTTTTAAATCTTACAACACTTCAATATCGTACCTACCATTTTTAAATCTTACAACACTTCAATATCGTACATACCATTTTTAAATCTTACAACACTTCAATATCGTACCTACCATTTTTAAATCTTACAACACTTCAATATCGTACCTACCATTTTTAAATCTTACAACACTTCAATATCGTAGCTACCATTTTTAAATCTTACAACACTTCAATATCGTACATACCATTTTTAAATCTTACAACACTTCAATATCGTACCTACCATTTTTAAATCTTACAACATTTCAATATCGTACCTACCATTTTTAAATCTGTATGATTTAAAAATGGTAGGTAGTAGTACACTTCAATAACGTACCTATAGAGGTATGAGGAACAGGATCTACAGTTCACTCATACTACTACAATATTGAAAAGGGAGGATCCTCCGACCAGACGGGTGTTGTGTCTGGTGGGCAACTGCCCGACGATTGATGTTGGGACGTTTGTATATGTATATTCAGATCGCGCGGTAAACTCTGCTTGCGCGATGTAGCTGATGCAGTTGCGGTGTGACGTCAATTCTTGAGTAGCTCGCATATAGCATTGCAGATGGCGCCACCTCACTTTTTGTGTTTCTCAAGTTTGTTGATTTTGAAGTTTTTGTATGTGGGGCATTGTACATACCTACCATTTTTATCTGTACTAACTCTGTAAGGGGAAACGCCAGTATAGCCCACGAAATTCAAATTTTGTTACGTTTTTTGCAATTTTCAGGTCAGGTTGTATGTTGAACATAATATAATTCGTAACCGTAACACGTATTTACAGTATTAATAATAAATAAAGCGTGTAATAATTTAAAACATCAAATGACTTCACCCGCTCTGGGCGGAGCAGGAGGGCGTGTCAGACTTTTACTGACTAAAACTCACCCGCGTTGCCTCAGTTGTCTGTGTGGCAGGGGCCGCGGTATCTCTTTCGAACAACTCGCACCCCTGACAGGCATCGGCCCTTGTAGGCCCCACCAGTTGCTGCTGACATCTCTTTGAGGCGCGCCTGGAACACTACGCACCGTGGACCCGGGCTTGGTCCTTACCGGACAACGAGCTACCATTACTCGCCGTCCGCCAGCCCGCGCCTACGGTGGCCGGGAATCAGCCTGGGATTTCCGACGCCCAGGACGTCTCCTGCGAAGGCTACGGCCGTGTTGGCGCATGTTTTTAATAAATTTTGCAACGCCTCCCCCGAATTGTTTTTTTTATTTTTATTGGGTGGGAAATCATCAAATAACTTCTCCCGCTCTGGGTGGAGCGGGAGAAGTTATTTCGCGGTGTCAGACTTTTACTGACTGTCAAAATCAGAGTGATAATTAATTTCGTTGAAATAAGTTTGCTCTTTGAATGCTGTGACTACCAAGCCTTTCAAAATCACAGTGCTCTTTATTCTCGTTACAATAAGGTTTCTGTTGGGTTACTACTGTCAGACGAATAATATCTGTGATGAAAGGACTTCTTAGAAGTGTCTAAGTTTATTCGAAAACTAATAAATTTATCGCCCATTCCATAATCATATCGAGTGAAACTTCTAACAATTCTTATTCAGTGATGACCTCAGAGAATTGCAATTTTACGAGCAAACCACGAATCAATCCGAATGTAATTTGGTTTGCGGATAACAGGATTATTCTGGATATAACATAATCAGCGGAACATCAATCTCGAAAGAAGTACAGTTTTACTTGGTTTTAAAATCTTTTTTATGTCTTGTAACTTAATATTGACTTAGAGGAAGAATATTGAGGAGGTACGATCACCGATAAAAGTTGACTAACACCACTATTTGTACACACACATTATCTAAATTGTCCCTAAAATCATTCACACAACGAGTACTTAACTAGCGAAATTTGGGTGTAGGTAGGTATCTACTACGGATAGTCCCTTCTCTCTTCGAGACGGAGTGGGTTGTAATCCACTTCGCGGGCCAAGTATGGTTTGGTAGATGTCAAATGGCTTTGATTTTTTGGTTCTAAGACAGGTTTTCTCGCGATGTTTTCCTTCACCGTTTTGACAGCAGTGGCGCTGAAATAATTTACACAAACTGAAGCGTCTATCTGGTTTGTTCCTACTATGGGTACCTACACACACCTCTGCCTAAGCCTTTGGGGATTACAGGCTTGATGTTAGGTTACGCAATGATTCATTTCAGCATTTCATATACATACATATTACAAATTAAATTCGCATTTCGTGTCTGTCTGTATGGCCGCGTTGTTCTTCTAAACTACGCAATGGATTTGGATGCGGTTTTCACTATCAGTTGGAGAATTTATTCCAAAACTGTTATATGTGAATTACGTTAATATTAAACATATTACTAAAAAATAAATCTAAGTTCAGGACTGGCGACCGCGTATCGGAAGACGTAGCGTTAGAAGGCCTCCCATCGGTCCGAGGACCTTGTGAAAGCCGCAGGAATCCACTGGATGTGGGAAGCTCAGAACCGGTCAAAGTAGATTAGGAATGAAAGATATTTAATTGTGAAGTCGTAGTAGGGTTTCAAGTTTATAATAGCTAAGAGTTAATATTCTTTTAATTTGACTTCTGTTTCATTTTTAATAACCCATCATCAAATGTGTCATATTTAAAACTTCCCTATTTCAATATACACTCCTACTTTTGAATTGTACTAACACATACATACCTAACATCTAGCCCTATTTCCCCGAAAGGATGACCAGAGGTGTATTTACAGTACACTCACATTTCGTCAGTTATTTTAACTCCCATGTTTGAGCCTATTGCCATTAACCGGCCACAAAAACAGACTTCGGACTGCTACTGAGAAACACCGGGAGAATAACCCAATAATACTATGCCCGACCTGGGAATCCAAGAAGGCAGTTACGGCAAAACTTTCCTAAATAAATATACGCTCCTACTTTTGAAATATAATAACACGTGTATCCAACATCCTTGATGCTATTCTTATAAACATACATTGTCCCCAAATACTGTGTATTTTCGTCCCACTGTTCAGACCTACGCACAGCCATATCTCCTCGTCTTTGGCAACTGATTGGCAACGCGAAATGGGGCGGAAACTGATTTTGGAGTTAGTTAAAGATATCACCTTGGGAATAGTGTTGCTTTCCTCCGCTTGTAGACTAAGAGCTTGGCTTTGTTCGTGGATTGATTCGAAGGTATTTTTGATTTAGCTCGACTTCCTGTCGACTGTTCGTGAATTATTTTGAAGGTGTTTGATTTATCTACGTCTAAAGGAGAGAGTACTGTGGTAACGGCCGCGATTCACTAGTTTTTGATTCGAAACCGGACTGGTGCGTTACTTTGTTTAAATTATATCAACACCATTGCTCTGAAACCGGTGAAGCAAACATTTTTCAAAAAAAACAACGGACTTCCGAAAAACCCTACAAAGTGATAAATTACTTTAGTTAGGCTAAAGGCGGTGACAAAAATTCAAATACATATCCAAAGTCATGAACAAATATCGTGAGCAAAACCGGTGTGTACTAAAACCAAAAAAAAATCGAAAGCATGTGATATCAATAACTCCCTCTCGCAGAGAGGTTTGTTTCCCAGCAGTGGGAACAATATAGGCTGATTATGGTTAGGAAGAGATTAGAAGGAATGATAATTGACAAACGAATTTGTAATTTCGTAATATGTAAGTTACTTAATTGGTGATCTCAATGATTGAGAAAGTATAAAAACCTAGGTAACCGTATTGTTAAAACAAATCTGTTAAATGCCAAGTTAACAGATTTGTTTTAACAATACGATTAAACAATAGAAAATAAGAAACGAAAGAAAAAAACACCAACAATAAGCGCATTATAAAAAAGATACATAAAATGCACACATACAAACAACATTATTGAAAGAATTTTATGAAATAGACAGAGATAACAATTTTGTTAAATAATTCAATACCGACAACATTCGTTGCCTTAATTAAAACAAAATAAAACCTGAAAAAGCTTGTTTTGCAACATGTTTGCTATTTTCAGTAATAAAAAACAAAAAAATTACATTTGCGTCAGCCGTAAAATCCAAAACTACATTATCGGCTCAGCCATTAAGAAAATTCATTGAAAATATTACCAATAAAAAAAGAACACAAGCCCAACTAACACTCACGTCATTCTCTTTAAAGCTCGTGATGACGTCACAAACACAATCACGGTCTCGCCGACTAGAGCATCAAAGGTATTGATTGGCTAGCACGAAGCCCGCCGAACTATAAGCCCGAGAGTAAACAGAGATATTCTCTCCAACTAGATGCTCCTTTGCTGATAACATTTATGATCCATGCTGAAATCATGTTTCGATAGTTTATGCCTTCGTGTGCCTGTTTTTGCAGCGTGGAGAGTGTATTAGACGCAATCGCAGCTTAGACGCTACGTTTTTTGACCTATTTTCGATACCATCACGTGTGTGCCACGCCAGTGCTTCTTGTGTATTTATGCAGCGTAAACGCGCTTCTGCGTAGCGTTAACGCGACATCATAGTATACGCTCAGTGCGAAACACTCTTTATGATCATCATCATCATTTCAGCCGAAAAACGTCCACTGCTGGACGTGGACCCTCTTATTTTGAAATCCGGGCGTGAACCCTCCTATTTCGAGACAATCCGTGGACAAATGCTCACGGATTCTCTTTGACAAGATGCTCTTTCGCTGATAACATTTATGATCCATGCTGATAGTAGTTAGATAGTTTATGCCTTTGTGTGCCTGTGTGTGCAGCATGGGCGTGTGTTGAACGCATTGGCAGCTAAGACGCTACGTTTTTCTTGACCTTATAGAGGTATGAGGAACAGTGTGTAAAGTTCACTCATACTCTACAGTAAAGGGAGGATCCTCTGACCAGACGGGTGTTGTATCTGGTGGGCTACTGCCCGACGATTGATGTCGGGATGTTTGTATATATGCAGATCGCGCGGTAAACTCTGCTTGCGCGATGTAGCTGATGTAGTTGCGGTGTGACGTCAAGTCTTGTGTAGTTCGCATATAGCATTGTAGATGGCGCCACTTCTCTTTTTGTGTTTTTCCACATTTGTTGATTTAAGTTTCGTATGTGGGGCATTGTAGATGTCCGCCACAACCTGTTTTTTAGACTAAGTAAAAAAAAAATATTGACAATATAAAAGAACAAACCTTACATACAAATCCCAACAATCCTGTGATTTGTGTGTAGTAATACAAGTATAAATACGTATGATTATAAATACCTGTTTACGTTATGCATTGTTTGAGCTTAATTCACACTGACCTCCGTACTAGTGAAAACTGTATCACGGCAGGTCAGCCTTCGTCGTTCACAAACACCCGCACACTTCCACACAATAACCGAATTTTCATTTTACTGCTAAATAAAACAATGATTTATGAGTATGGCTATAAGAATACTGATGCTTAGTAGATTTTATTTGATGATTTGATGACAATAAAACGAGGGTAATTATAAAAAATTCAAAGTATATGCAAACATTTCAGACAAAATTTTTGGATTTTACGAGTTACGGTTTTGAACTTATAACAACAAAATATCAAGATTAACATAAAAATGATGAAAAATGACAAATACTACAAATAAATACTATCACGTCTATGCCACGCCAGCGCTTCAGCGCAGCGTAAACGCTGTGTCTGCGTGGCGTTAACGCCACCGATAATAATAACGCCGTTGATAATTATTTATTTACTAGCTACGGCCCGCGGCTTCGCTCGCGTGGATGTCGGAAATTATCCCACGAGATCATGCTATTGGAGTAAAACGTTACTCCTTAAAATCATCTATCTGCTAGTGAAAGTCTCATCAAAATCGGTCCAGCCGTTTTAGGCATTAGCCGGAACAAAAAACAAGAAAGAAACAAAAAAAAACGTATTTTGTCTTATTTTGACGTTACCAACAGAAACTTACATTTTATTTATTTATATAGAAGATGTATAAGATTTAAAAACTGAGTTTACTTACGTACTAAAACTATGCCCCACAAATCGTAATTCACCAATTCTAAAACGTCAGCACACTAAAGAAATTAACCTTCTACGTTTCCAGTAATTTTATAAGCATTGTGTGTTTTGTTTCAAAGAGTGAAAGTGCTAACCTAACCTATATTACACAACGGTGGTTTTAGAATGATATCTTACCTTCAACGTTCCTACTCCTTCACTAAGTATTATTTCTGTTTGTTTCAGATGAGATGGCGAGAGACTGGCGGCATGGGCATACAACTTGCAGCGGCCATATTCTGCATGCTGCCACTCTTCACATCATCTACAGGGGACATACGTGAGTCTTCTGTCTATACATTAATTTAGCATTAAGGGCCTTAGCACACCGCCGCGAAAATCTCGCTGATGAACAATACTACACTATGTCGCGATTCTAATGGCGGAATATCATGAGTCAGAATTGTGAATGTGGTTGAACCAAAATGTTGTCGCTTCGACCTTTTAGATTAGTTTGACCGTAAAATCAACATCCATTTTTAATCAGATAATTAAGTTTCGCTTTATAAACTTATCGACTGCCACAGATTAGTACTAAACAAACGCGGCACCGCACCAAATAGCGGGAAGAGCGCGGAAGTTTAACTGGTTTCCGAGCAGTTCGGGAAATCACGCGGAAAAAATATAGAATCATAAATCGAATCTGTGCTTTAGAACAGGGGTGTACTATGCCTAATCGAATGCCAAATAATCGAATGTCAATTGATCGACCACTCTAAATCAAACGTCTAAATACTCGAATGTTCATAATATCGAATGGTTAATAAATCGAACATTCAATATATCATACACTCAATACATCGAGTGTTCAAAATATCGAATGTTTGTTTGATCGAGCATTCAACGCAACGCATATCCATTCCATCGAAATATCAACATACTGTACAGGTACTTTTTATGTAGAATCACATTTTAATCTTATTAAATAGATGATGAATGATTAGTAAATTTTGTTTTTTTCTTGTATGCTATGTAAAAAGTACCGATACAGTGTATTGATATTTCGATAGAATGAATATGCGATGCGTTGAACGCTCGATCAAACAAACATTCGATATTTTGAACACTCAATGTATTGAGTGTACGATATATTGAATGTTCGATTTACTAACCATTCGATATTATGAACGTTCGATTATTGAGACGTTCGATTTATAGTGGTCGATCAATTGATATTCGATTTGGCATAGTACACCCTTAGAACAGGCAGTTTCGCTTTTGTTTCACTTGCCGGACAAGTTATGGCAGAACTATTGCGGTTTCGCTGATATAGCTTTGCGGTAGAGACGTGACATCCGCCTAAGAAAACAGGAGATACCCACAAAGCACGGACACGCCTCCATCCCATACAAAAGAAGCTACCGTTTACTCTCTGCCAAGCCTTCTCCCAACTAAGTTAGCGTCGGCTTCCAGTCTAATTGGATGCAGCTGGGTACCAGTATTTTACATGGAGCGACTGCCTATCTGACCTCCACAACCCAGTTACTGGGTAATACGATACCCCTTGTTAGACTTTCAGGCTTCTTATGACCCGTAACGACTGTCAAAGATCCATGAATAACAGCCAGTAAACCAATGATAACACTAATTATAAAAACGTGACGTATTTGGTCATAATTCTGTCAGAATTAAGCTCGTCTGCGTTCACGAGATAAGTAGATACTTGCCAATAATCAGAGTCGAGCCCTGGCTTATTATAATAACGCCCATTGAATTAATTACAAAATGACTAATAAGTTAATAAATGGTCTCCGATTGTGATGAAACGGAATATAATTAGCATAATATTAACATTTATGTTGTAATAATGCTGAGAATTGAACACCTGATAAATTGGCGATAGTTTATTCATTGGGGCTGTTAATTTTTTGGTCAGTCTTTCATTATTTTTGCTACAATGTTTTAGGGGTTCCGTACCCAGAGGGTGCCAACGGGTGCTACTAAACCTCCGCTATCCTTCCATCCGTTTGTCTTTCAGCGGGTTGTAATCCCATGAACATAAAAGGTAGACAGTCGACATTTTCACAG
This sequence comes from Polymixis lichenea, assembly GCA_949091785.1. NCBI lineage: Eukaryota > Metazoa > Arthropoda > Insecta > Lepidoptera > Noctuidae > Polymixis > Polymixis lichenea. Next base: position 18,907,403 of record OX420948.1, on the reverse strand, counting down.
AAAGTATTTTTCTATTACCGCTATACCAATAAATAAAGATTGAAAATACAGAAATGTGTTTTTGAAGCGAAAGCTTGATAGGACGCGTTGAGCAATTTTTGGTTGAGGCAACTCTTATGGGTTCGCGTCACCGACATGCTTATATGACTTGTTCGTTTGTTTTTTGTACAAAATATTACAGTTTTACTTCTGTCGTCAGGCTCCATGCCTGCCTATGTAGTGTTACGTTACTTATTGTATGGTGGTACGGAAGTTTCCGTGTTGCAAGTCCCACTCAGGCGGTTTTTTTTTAAATCATGTAAGTATAACTAACAATTTTTGGTGCTTGGCATGTTGGGGGGGGGGTTGCCATTATCGCCACGCTTGGCTGGCGGGTTGGCGATCGCAGTGTTATAGAAATGTAGTTAAAATGTAGGTATAGGGAATGCTGCTGCCCATTCTCTAGTAGTTCCCTTAGTCGCTTCCTATGACACCCACGGGAAGAAATGAGGTGGTGCTATTCTTATAGTCCGGCACTACACGGTATGCCGGTTGGCTGATGGGGCCGAAAACTTCTGGAGTGACGACCGCCTACCGGAAGACGTAAAGTTGGTTGGCATCCCACAAGGTGGACGGATGAACTTGTGAGGGCCGCAGGGGTCCGCTGGATGCGGGAAGCACAGAACTGGTCGAAGTGGCGGAGCTTGGGGGATGCCTATGTCCAGCAGTGGACGTCTTTCGCCTGAAATTATGATAACTACCAAGATGATGTGATGGATGTGTCCGTGTGAAACCAGCATGAGACAGCCATCATTATCATTACTCATTGCTTTTAATTTTAATAACCTACGCGGGTACCGCTTCCCGCTTCAGAGAAAAATGAACATTGCAGACCCGTCGGGCATACTAAAGGCCGTAGAACCTATTTTGCATCCAATAGTAGTGCAAAATTATGACCATCTATAATTTTCTGGTACCAGGACATCACGGCACGTCAAGAGCCCGAGGCTGGCGCGCAGGCGTGCAACCGGCCGCTGACGTCACGGCCAACAACACAGTCAGCAACATCACTGCCCAGCTAGGAGGCACTGCCTACCTCCACTGTTTGGTGGGGCACTTGAGTGAAAGAGGGGTGAGTAATTAGTTCTGTAATACTTTTTCCACTTCTCATGCTTTAAAAGTACACCAATATAGCCCTACGAAGCGGGACTAAAGTGACCACTATAGTCTCTAGGGAGTGAAAAGTAATTCGTTTTTAATTTTCTCCATGTGACATAGACAAACTCAAACAGCCAGTAAATATACTATTATCTGTGGAGTGTGGACCATATTCATTGCGAAAATGTTGAGAGTTTTAGTTCCATGGTTTTTCCGCAAAGAAAGTGGTGCCATGTGTTTTAAATTGTTAATCTGTGACTGGTTAAGAAGAAAAAAAAATTACTAGGTATATAATATTTATGTAATATTTATTAAATCTTTTTGTACTAAATTGACTATTTTTCTCGCACTCAAAGTGAAAAGTACAGTTCGCACCTCGAGACTAAACGCCTTAATATTCCCTCGGTTTCATTGACTCCCTCGCACGCTCGGGAGTCAAACCACCTCTAGTATATGGCTTCGTTTAGTCCCTCGATATAAAATATACTATTAATACAGTGCCTACTGCAGCGTAACCCATCATCATCGCCATCCAGAGCCCGACTTCCTCCACTGCTGGACATAGGCCCCTCTTTTCTTGTGCCATCCTCATCCAGGTTTTTCCCGCGACGACAACAATATCGTCCGGCCGTATCTCGGCCGAAAGACCGTACCTACATCTCACCTTCCAGTCTTTAAACGCCACCCTGCCAAAGACTTGCGTTCATCGTTAGTCTAGTGGTCGCAAATACTACTGCTGAATGAGATCCTGGGATTTACTGTGCAAAGTGTTATTTTGGTTTTTCCTTCACGAATTTATCAGTAGCAGTCTGGAGTCTGAGTTCGTGCCCGTTTGTTGTCAATAGGCTAGTCCTCTATTACATAGGACTTAACACAACTAGCGAAATGTGGGTAATATAGCTACCAACGTCCCGCCTAAAAATTCATTCAACAAGCCCTTTTGTCAATAAAAATATATAAAAAGCTACCAGAATCAATAAGAGGATAAAAAAACCTCCATCTATTCACTAACAAATTAAAAAATCTGCTAATAAGTAAATGTTGTTACAGTAAAACTAATTTAGAATACCCAAAAAAATATTTATATTTTTATTTTTTATTGTATTTAAAACTAGCTTTTGCCAGCGGCTTCGCCCGCTTGGAGGTCGAAACCTATCCCACGGGAACGTAGTACCGGGATAAAAAGTATTCTATGAGTTATTCCAGGTTACAGACTACCTGTGTACCAAATTTCATTTAAATCCGCTCAGCCGTTAATGCGTGAAAGAGTAAAGGCTCGTGCAGACTAGCGCGACGCGACGTTCGCGTCGCGACACTCGTAGAACAATTTCTATGAAAACTTAATGAAAATTGTTTTACAAGTGTCGCGTCGCGCTGTGGCGTCGCGGCTGTTTGAAGAAGCCTTAACAAACATCCATACATACATCCATACTCACAAACTTTCACATTTATAATATTAGTACGATAAGTTAGATTATAAGATAAAATACAAGTCCTCACCTTCCAAATTTCTTTTGCTGTACCCGTTCAGGGTCCACGATTGTGTCATAAAGCCAATCTTTACCACATATACATTGCCTGCCAGGGGTGCAGGTTGTTCGAAAGAGGTACCGTGGCCCCTGGCACACAGGCAACTGAGGGAACATGGGTGGGTTTTAGTCAGTAAAAGTCTGACACAGCCTCCTGCTCCACCCAGAGAGGGAGAAATTATTTTATGAATTTCCACCCTCAAAAAAAAAACCTATATATTGTGGAATGCAATAAAGTATTGAATATTGAGTACAACTCTGCCTAACCTTTCGGGGATGACAGACGTGATGTTATGATTGATCGATGCATCATGATAATGCGTGAACGTGACGCACTCCTTAGGGCCTTATCATACTAGCGGATTGCGAGCGTCCTCAAAGCGGAGCGGGCGCGCAACGAACACGCGGCGCATGCGCAGCGAATTCGTTGCGGACGCGCAACGAGATCGCCGCGGACGCGGTGAGAGAGATAATGGATCTTCCCAAATTCGTCGATGCTGTCGTTTTCGTCTCCGGCGTCTTCGAAGTAACAAAGCCAACAGCAGTGTCTCCTCGTCGGAATCCATTTTGTTACTGAGTGTATTTTACGTCGTTAACTTGCTACAAACACGCGACGAAAACGTTGCGAATTTGCCAAGCGTCCGCGACGTCTTCGCTGTGCAGCCGCAACGTGTTCGCGACGCATTCGCTGCACGCCCGCACCGCCTCGCAGTTGCTCGCAAACCGCTAGTGTGATATGGCCCTTACTAATTCGCCTTTGCGAATCATGTTTTGACTTGTACCAGGACCTCTGCCCCTCCGTGACTCGGAAAACACGTTAAGCCTTTGGTCCCAGCTATCATTCGTGGATTTTTGACAGTCGTTACGGGTCGTCAGAAGCCCGAGAGTCTGACTACCAGTCTTAGTCCAAGCGGTATCGTATTACCCAGTAACTGGGTTGTGGAGGTCGTCAGATAGGCAGTCGCTCCATGTAAAATACTGGTATTCAGCTGCATCCGGTTTGACTGGAAGCTGACCCCAACATAGTTGGGAAAAGGCAAGACAGATTTTGTTTTTTGGGTGGGAAATCATCAAATAACTTCTGCCGCTCTGGGTGGAGCAGGAGGGCGTGTCAGACTTTTACTGACTAAAACCCACCCGTGTTCCCTCAGTTGCCTGTGTGCCAGCGGCCGCGGTATCTCTTTCGAACAACCCGCACCCCTGGCAGGGACGCAAGACAGATGATGATGATGTTTTGACTAGTAGGTACCCTAAGTAGCCGATTCGGTGCCCTGATCTATTGTCTCAATAAAAAAAGCCCGGGAACAGCGAGGTAATTGAGAGTTTTTTTTAGTGTACATAATAAAGAATATTTAATCGATTGCATAACACACAGTAGCAATGGCTTTCATTTTGACAGTTCAACAATATTCATTGCGTTATTTACGTTGTTGAGCGGAATTTTTTTTCGAACATATGAAGCAATGAACTAGCAATATCCTTCAAAAGGATAAATACATGAATGATAGTGCGTTACCCAATTTCTAGTTGTGCAACTGGCAATTCACCAAAGGCAGATTTTTTCCATCTCTTCCTGTGAATGTCGTAGAAGGCGACTAAGGGATTTACTAGAGAATGCGCAGCAGCGTTCTCTATGCATTTGACCACTATACTGCGATCGCCAACCCGCCTGCCAAGCATGGCGATTATGGCAAGCCCTCTCAAATTGGAGGAGGCCTATGTCCAGCAGTGGATGTCTTCCGGCTGAAATGATGATGAGGTTTTTTCTGTGGTATTTATTTAAATTAAGACAAAGATTCAACAAAAACGTAATTACTTATCAAAATAAAGTAATAAGTCGTCAAATAAATAACTAGCACGGGTAATCGCCTTAGACATTAAAATCAAGCCATTTTGAACGAAGAACAAAGCAAATGTTGAATCCTCCCAATAAATAAAGCCTTACATAAAAGACTAAAGAGTTACAAACAGTAGATAAATAGATAACTTAAACTTAAGTGATAAACTTTGCGTTCGCATAGTGATAAATCTGATTAGGAGTTACGAAGTCACTTTGACATTGATGCCTAAAGTCTTAAGTCTGAGCTAATATCCCAGTAACTTTGACCTATGATGAAAGGTGTTAATTATATAACAGACTAGCGATCCGCCCCTGCTTTGCAACGTATTTACGATTTGTTATCGAGATCTATTTATTACAGCCTTTTGCCAGCGGTTTCGCCCGCGGCTGGGATAAAAAGTATCCTATATGTTAATCCAGATTATAAACTATCTGTGTGCCAAATTTCATCGAAATCCGTTCAGTAGTTTTTGCGTGGAAGAGTAACAAACATCCATACATCCATGATCACAGTCATTTAAGTCATCATCATCATATCAGCCGAAAGACGTCCACTGCTGGACATAAGCCTCCCCCAAAAGGGGGTGTTTTGCCATAATCGCCACGCTTGGCAGGCGGGTTGGCGATCGCAGTATGGTGGTCAAATGCATAGAGAACGCTGCTGCCCAGTCTCTAGTAAGTCAATTTTGATATTTGATTAAGTTAATTTTGATTTTTGTTTTTGGTTGGGCTTCTGATTACCCGTAACGCCTGTCAACGATCTATGAATGGCAGCCGAGACCAATGGTTTAACTATCTTTCCGAGGCACAGCAGGCCCATGATCCCATCGCGACAAGCAAAGCTTATCCTTTTTTTTTGGGTGGGAAATCATCAAATAACTTCTCCCGCTCTGGGTGGAACAGGAGGGCGTGTCAGACTTTTACTGACTAAAACCCACCCGTGTTCCCTCAGTTGCCTGTGTCGAATAACCCGCACCCCTGGCAGAAGCTTATCCTTCAATCGACCTGTGCGGCTAAATAAATGATAGTGAAAACCTTTATAATTATGCAATGGATGCCCATTGCTTAAATTTTAAAGAATAACGCGGTCACACGGATAGACGCGAAATCTGACTTTAGTTTATAATATGTATGTAGATTAAGAGAATGGAATTTTTAACTTTGAAATTAATCGAAGGTGACGAATGAGATTACGTTTAAGTTAAACGAAATAGTTAATTTGCGTTGGCAAGTTGATGAGTTTGACTCCACTGTTAATCTTTTAGAAACAATAATACTTTTATGAGTTATGTCCAAAAACGTGAATATCTTTAACAAAAAATGCTCGCCTCCTATTACATTTCGTACTTATTAAACACTAGCCCGTCCCGGCTTCGCACAGGTGGACATTTTTTTTTTACATTTTGGGAAATATAAAGATAATTTAACTTATAAAATGCTAATTAAAACGTACATGCCTCAATTTGTCCAAATGTTCAAAATAAAAACAAAGACTTCCAAATTGGAGCGGGCTGGGGCTGCTTTGAAGCGACTCCTGCCAAATCTAGGGGGTCCAAACGCCTCCTGCCGGAGGCTCTACGCAGGGTCGTGCGGTCCATGGCCCTTTGTGGGGCACCGGTGTGCGCGCCTTATTTGAGGCGCCGACCAGCTCGCCGGCTGAACGCGTCCATAGTCAACCGAATGGTCCGGGGATACCGCACGATCTCCGGTGAAGCAGCGGGCCTCCTTACCGAATTGCTGCCATGGAATCTGGAGGCAAAGGTCCTTGCGCACACTTGGGAGTGGCGCGAGGAGGTCACACGCCGGGGCGTAACTCCGCTGCCGCGAGAAATTGCGGTACAGTGAACAAAGCTCGGGCGGGATCTCATAGCGATATGGAGAGTGTGTTTGTCGCAACCCAGTGCTGGGCATGGCACGATTGCGAGGCGCCACGGCGTCCTCACCTTCCGCCTGACGCAGGTCCTTACCGGACACGGCTGTTTCGGGAGGTTCCTGTTTCGTATCAGGCGGGAGCAACATTTATGCATCGCTGCTCCCTTTGTCCGCGGTGCGTGCAATTCATACAAGTTACCTCTAGTGTTACTATTGAGTAGTGTTTTATCGAGTTGATGATTTTTTTTTAATTATTTTAAAACAAAAATATCTAAAAATTTTTACTTTTACTCTATGCTTCGAAAGTACTCCTTATGGCAAGTTGTTCTGCCGCGGGAAAACAACAATTTAAATTTCACGGTGTATAGTTATACCATGGTCTGTGGTTCAAACACCCTTAAAATATGAGTAATATGACCACACCTTTCTGATACATGCTGTATCTCTATCTTACTATGCCATGCTATTAACCTACTAATTCCTACTATATATAAATATACAATATATATATGTAACATAAATTGACACCTCGCCGCTGTTATATATATTATATATAACAGCTGCGAGGTGTCAATTTTTCCAAGAGAGAAGCCGAAGAGAAGTCGTCTTTAACTCACTAATTTATCAATAACTAAAACGTTTTGGCGCCGGGTTAATTTAGAAAATTTCTTTTTGTTGTATTACAAAGCTAAAAATAACCGTTTTTGCTGTTTGAATGTTATGGTGAATTAAATAATACCCGTAGGTTACTATATTTTTTGACAATAATAGCCACTACTGACGTGCCATTTTTAATAGCTATAGAATTGCCGATGCGTATCCCCGAAGGGAAGCGGGTAGGAATCGTGTTATATGGTGCTTTCGCCACTGATATATAATATATAATCAGAACTAATATTATAAGTGTGAAAGTTTGTATGTTTGGATATTTAGACTTTTGGATTGTTACTCAATCACGCATAAACGGCCGAACGGATTTGTATGAAATTGAGCACACAGATAGTTTATAACCTGGATTAACACTTAGAATACTTTTTATCCCGGTAATACGTTTCCGTAGGATAATTTTCGACCTCTACGTGAGCACACCCGCTGGAAAAATCTACTGTCATCTAAAAAAATCAAACAAAGTTTGAAGTAAAAAAAAATCTTACCTACCTACTACTACTTAACTGACATGATAAGTTTCGCTTAGCCTATCAAGCCTCGACTAATGAGACGCAATCAATTATGTATGTTTCGTGATTCTCTTGAGGGTTGACAGCCAAAGGTTAAAAGGTAAACGGGTCGTCTTTCACAGTTACTAAGTACCTACTCACCAAAGGTTTAACCGTAACTATGTACCGTAAACGTTAACTAGCTTTTCTGTCAACGTAAAATAAAATCGAGAGGTTAGGCAGAGGTATACCTATAGTGCACCCACATATCCCCAGGTATTTTTAAGTGCCATGTAATAGGGGGATAGCTGCGGCGAGGTGTAAATTTTTCTGAGAAGCCGAAGTGAAGTCGGCTTTAACTTACCGACTCATCAATAAAGAATGATAGTGTCATTCTAAAATTAATATAGGAATGTAAAGAATGAAATACAAAAAAATTTAACAGCTTGCACAATTCCTTCATCTCGTTCTCGCTGACGCATTTTCCTATATTTCTGTCTCTGTCATAACCCGCGGTACCACGTGACATAAAGTGACAACATTACGGGATCGCTGTTGTATGAATTTTTATTTCCCGATTATGACGTTTTGGCACCGGGTTAATTTGCAATTTTTTTTTTTGTTGTAATAAAAACCTAAAAATTACAAAACATTTTTGTTGTTTAAATGTTATGGTGAATTGAACACCCGTAGTACAACTATAATTTTTGACAATCGTAGGCACTATCGAGGTGCCATTTTTAAAAGTGATGGAGTTGCCGATGCGAATCGCCGAAGGGAAGCCGGTAGGAATCGCGTTATATGGTGCTTTCGCCACTGGGGTAGAGCCTATTGCTATCCACCGGGCACAAAAACCAGATTCTGGGCTGAGCAATTTCAGATGGAAAACCCCAACTCTGAACTTCTGGTGTCGCTTTTCCAGCTAGTGGATACAGCATGTGCACCGGGGTCGGTTTGGGATAGCCAGTGATGATCTGATACATTTCATTCAGAGAGAGATTCGATTGACCCATGCAAAGTTAGTTGCTACAGCCGCTTTGCATGGGTCGATCGACTCCACACGGGGCACGCAAAATCACATACAAAGAAAGGATAATGCCAGTTCAGTAGTCTATATACCGTCAGGTCGTCATACAAGTGCTAATTCTACTCTACACTAACAAAATTAAACTAAATATTGTAATCAAATAGGCGGTCATTTACTGCCAATAAATTAGTCCTCCAGCGTATTTTGTGGTATGTCACCTGTAATTCTGCACGACATTGACACGACCCGACAATTGGAGCGTTGACGCCGCAACTCATTCCCAGGGGCTTAATTTTACACATCGCTGTAATTGTGCCGCACCTATTTTATTTACAACACGTGTTTCTTTGGTACTTAATTTAACACACGTGTAGTTTAAGTACTATTTAATTGTATTATAATATTATAATGCCTCATTGGTGTTGTTTTTGCAGGCGTGACGTCTAATGATCCCCAAGGTGACGAAAGTTGTATTGAAATTAAAATAATAAATTAAAAAATAATTAAGAAGTCCCCAGTAGCATTCCGCAGATTTAATTTGTGTCCAGTAAATGGCCTAATAGCCTATTACATGGGACTTAAGAATAACGGGTGAAATGTGGGTACACACTCTACTTATCCCTTCAGGGAATCATCATCTGCCTAACGTTTTCCCGACTATGTATGTTGGGGTCGGCTTCCAGTTAAACCGGATGCAGCTGAAAACCAGCATTTACATGGAGCGTCTGCCACATTCCTCCGGTTCCATATGGTGTGGGACGTAAAAGAATAGCACCATCCATAAAAGGCGACTAAGGAACTTACTAGAGAATTGGCAACAGCGTTCTCTATTTATTTGACCACCGTACTGCGGTCGCCAACCCGCCTGCCAAGCGTGGCGATTATGGCAAATCCCCCCTTTTGGGGGAGGCTTATGTCCAGCAATGGACGTCTTTTGGCTGATATGATGATGATGATGACTGCCGCATTGACCTCCACAACTCAGTTACTGGGTAATACGATACCCCTTGGTAAGACTGATTGTCAAACTTTGGGGCTTCTGACGACCCGTAATTACTGTCAAAGATCCGCGAATGACGGCCTGGAGCGACGGCTTTACGTCCTTTCCGAGGCTGGCTACCCCTTCAGGGAAAACAGCGTAATATTATGTAGTGTCTTGTAGTTGTTGTAATGTTTTCATTGTCTTTTTCAGCAAGTGTCGTGGATCAGAAAGAGAGACTGGCATATCTTGAGCTCCGGGAAGTTCACATACACTAACGATGAAAGGTTTCAGGTAAGTTGGACACGTTTTTGTAACTTTCTAAGTTTTTTTTGTATTAATACTATGTCTCAGGAGGATCCAACTTTCAGACTCCCTTTTATAGCTACTATAAGAAAGATTTCCTAATGAAAAAGCGACTTACTTACCACAACTACAACATTTACACCTGGTGGTGGACCTAAGCGCTGTGTGGGGTGCGGGTGGTTAGGTGGACCACGACCACTTACTTACAACTTAGACTATGCAAACACAGGCCTCCCGCCTTATCCAAAACAGGAACCTCCAGCAACAACCGTGTCCGGTGAGGATCTGCGTCAGGCGGAAGGTGAGGACGCCATGCCACCTCTCAAGCCACTCCTCAAAGAGGGGACTTACCACCGCAATCGTGGCGTGCCCAGTCTGTAAAGATCAAGATCACTGTCAAGATCACTTCAATACTTCAACGGTTTCAGTAAAAGTACCTAATTAAAAAAATACATTTTAGCTTTTGCGAGGACTGATTTAATCATCAGAAGGCTTGATAAGAAATTCATAGGCATCTAGGTAGGTATCAGTGGCGACGGGTCAATACAAACCGATTTCCATCAGCCTACCTTTAAGAAATCCCACCTCCCACCGATACACTATTCATTATTAGTAGTAGAACTGAAAAAAGCCTACGCGCCAAAAAGCATACTCGTACTTTCCGCACAAATTCTCTGATTCCAACTCAGAATTAGTGAAACTGGGGCCTTATTTTCTAGAGAAACTTTAAGTTTGCATCACGCGGTAACTGTTTATTTTTTCAACGGCTTACCCTGGCCATAATTCCACCCCTCGCCACTGGACTAGGTGTAGTATAATTTTAACACCTTCACAAACATCTATAAATAAATTAAGAATGACAAATACGACCAAAGTATTATTGATTATTCAGATATTCTTTTCATCACAAAATACAGGAAATATTCTAAAAATAACTCAAGTGTAACAATCATAGCCCACACCTACCTACGAACATTGAATTCGCAACTGTTTTTGTGCCCATCCGGGCAGAAACAGAGGCACTGTATCAACTTCTTATCAACCACAAACACACGGGAACAACTTCCAAGTTTGTATGGAAGTTACTACACAAAGTTTGCAGGCGTCGGGGCTTCGTATGCACTGTTTCAAGGTCCTTGAAAGTCTTTGTGTGGTTGCAAGGTTCGAGAACATAGAGAATAATGCGACTGTTTGTACTGTCTTTTGTTTGATTGAGAAAGTTCTGTTCTTTCAATCAATAGAAGTGTTATTTCATACTCCCCTGTAATCATTCGTCCACATTTTTAGTTAGGAAGTCGCACCTACCTGAGGGCAAGTTCCTACAACAACTTTTAACAGGATTGGCATTAAGCTTTTCGGTAGCTCATGGCACTTCCATACATTTTGGACTTTGCCAGCATCATTATTGCTGATAAAATTTCACTTTGTATAGGCTCTCTGACCATTTCTAACCAGTGAACATCAATGGGTATAAAAAAGGCGTCTGGTAAAAACAAAAGACTGGGATCTCCAATCCGTCTGCCAAGCATGGGAAATTAAGGATTTTTTTACAGATCTTTCATTGGAAGGAATTTCTAGTAGTAGATGCTAATCAGTGATAAATAATGATGACAGCCATACAAAAAAAAAACTTGTATTTTTTACTAACACTCTTCGAATGTCGTATGGAAGTAACACGAGGAAGTTTGCAGGCGTCAGGGCTTAGTATGCAGTATTTAAAAGTCTTTGGAAGTCTTCGTGTCGCTGCAAGTTTCGAAAAAACAGAGAATAATGGGACTATTTGTATTGCCTGTCTTTTTTATTTGTTTGATTGAGACGGTCGTGATCTAGTTCAGATACAAATATTATTTTTGCCGTGTACCCGAGGGTATTACCGATCGGCAAAAGTGACGAACTTCCATCCCTTATTTATACCTTTTTAGGGGATGCATTTTCAAACATACTTCCTTAGTTCTCTAGACTCAGTGCTTAAGGCAGTGTGTTGTCAGTCAGTTAGTGAATGATTTTTTTCAAGAAGGTAGGTACTAGTAGACAGATAGGTGAGATTTTTTTTTTACCGCAAATGCTATATACGCATTACGTAGGTAACATGAACCTGGCAATATAGCTAATGTCTCGTCATCAATATATATTTGCAAAATGCGTATGCTAACGACTGCGATTACCATTCTGTTTGCCAAGTGCGGCGCTTTTGAAAATTCCTACTATTTATTGGATGCCAATTTTTAGAGGTATTAAATGCGTTTTTTTTTTTTTTTGTGGGTGGAAAATCATCAAATGACTTCTTCCGCTCTGGTTGGAGCAGGAGGGCGTGTCAGACTTTTACTGACTAAAACCCACCCATGTTCCTTCAGCTGCCCGTATGCCAGGGGCCGAGGTATCTCTTTCGAACAACCCGCACCCCTAGCAGGCATCGGCCCTTGCGGGCCCCACCAGCTGCTGCTGACGTCCTCCTGCGACGGGTTAGTACAGTGGCCCCACCGCCAACCACTTTTCGGCCGCAGGGGATAGGGAGAGCGGCCAACGCTATACCGACACTAATCTTCCCCTGCGGCCCCACCGCGTCCGCCATCAAACGGTGGCGGCCCCGTCCAGGCTACGGAAGGGAAGAGCGCTACTCAGAAGTACCGGCATTCCTCCTCCGCCGCAGCCTGTAACCCTCAGCCGCGATGCCTCCCATTCGACATCGCGGCCCGCCTCAGTTGCGATGCACCTCACCGCAACCTACTTTTTGGCCGCTACGTCGTCGGCTTGGAGGCACAAGCCCTGACGAGCGGCCCCACCTTGGGTTTCCTCTTCGCTTCACCGTGGGAGGGTGACCACGGTTACTGAGCCCCCCCGCAACGACAATGCGGGAACCCCACTGGGGGGGGGGAGGTATTACATGCGTAAGGGCACTACAATGATATTGGGTGAACCATTTCTACGGAGTAAAATTTTTGTAAACAAAAAAATCCAAAGAGGTACATCTTATCATCAACAGTAAGGTACATCGACCACCTTGCATGTCGCCGCTTGTATGTGTTCTGGCTCATTACTTTTAATAATAATAAAATCATTTAATTCAGGCAATAAAAACCTCAAAAATGTAACACAGTATAAAGCTTGCTTTCGGTAGTGCTTCCAGTACCTAGCGTCTATACACAACTCTTGCCGGCCTAGAATCTGAGCTAAGGAAGACAGCCTTCTGAATCGTGGGAACTTGGAAGATGTAGAACTTAAAATATTTAGTCCAAATCATTGGGGATATAAGTTTGAAACTGGTTACTTTTGTGTAGCGTCGCGGCCGAACGTCATCATTTCAGCCGAAAGACATCCACTGCTGGACATAGGCCTCCCCAAAAGGGGAGTTTTGCCATAATCACCACGATTGGCAGGCGGGTTGGCGAACGGGCTTACTCTTATCAAAAACCACCGTAGGCGTCGGTTCGTTCTTCAATTAGATACCCAAGCAAATTAAAAGCTTATCTTCCGTATTAATTCTAATAACTGCATAGAACGGTAAGCTACATTGTCGATGCACTCTAAATTGTCCCTAAATTGGTTCGCCGCAAAATTAATGCCCTCGAAATGCTAACGAATATGTGATCCGACGACCACAGTGGTCGAATTTGAGCGCGAATGTGTTGGAATTAGGGATAATTCGGCCATCATTGAAATTTCGGCGCCAGAAGCACGTGTAATTATTTTAGAATAACGCTTAGTGTAGGACCTGATGCGTGAATTTGGATTGGTGGGGATTTTGGTTCAGGAGAGTTTGGTTTCATTTGGCCACTTGATATTTGCAACTTGTGATGGTTATACTGATTTGGGCGGTTTTAAAGTAAAGAATACTTTTTGTAAGTTCAGTTTTATTTTAAATATTTTTTTTTTTAATTCAACATTATCTACTACTCTTCTCGATTTTCCTTCAATTTTCTAATTAATACTCAGGTACGTTTGCGTTTTGTGAAGTTAAAAGATTCCTGGAAAAAATTACAAATACACACGTTCCTTACTATGCTATTATTTCTACCTGAATTATTTTCTGTGAAAAAATATAATAGATAGGCCAGCCACCAGTAGTACACCTCTCCCTACCCCTTTGGTTAATACAAGCATGATGTTATGTGATGTATGTTATATACTTTAAACAGGAAAGAAACTGATTTCGTTTTTTTTTCTTTCGTTCATAGCTTAGTTTAGTTCAGAAACTGAGCAGATACACAATTGGCAATCCTCATTCCAATAACAAAACCAGCATCCCATCACACACACACACACACAACCTGACCTAGAATAACCCGTCCACACATAAAGCTGATGCCCCACACAGCTATACACAGCTATATCGCTTGCCTAACAGCGTAATAAACGCAGATGCAATTCCGAGCGACATGGCATAAATGAGAATGTACTTGGCGGGGGCCAAATCCGTGTCAAGTTGTACAAGCGATTCTTATCGCTTAAGACAAATAGAAATGCATTTTTTGACGTAGTTTTGGGAATTTAGGGCGTCGTGTGTCGTGTGTTGAAATGCGTATTGCGTGTAAGTGTGTTTTTTGAGAGTTTTGACTAAACTACACATAACGTCATACCTGTTATTTTCTGAAGGATAAGGCAGAGGTGTACCAGTTGTGTGTGTGGCAGTTGTGTCAGTTATGTCACCTGGGATCGATTCCTAGGTGGGAAAAAATGTTATTAAGTTGTATTCTGAGGATTTTCTTAACAGCAGCCTGGACTATGGACTGAGTGCTATTAAGAAAGTTATTGCGCCTGGTTTTGTCTCATTCTCATAATTATATGTGGAACAGTGTCCTTGGAATTTCTTGCCCGTTGTTTTCCATAGAGATTTACGCTTTGTTATGGGATAGCTTCAACTTACTGCCTAACCGATAGAATTTTTGGCAGTTGAAAAGTGCCTGTAAATGTTATATGTACTTCACTACATATTATAAAACAGTCCCCCGCTGCGTCTGTCTGTATGTCTGTTCGCGATAAACTCAAAAACTACTGAACGGATTTTCATGCGATTTTCTCCATAGGACGTGTTAGGGTTTTGTGTAAATTTGTTAACGCGGGCGAAGCCGCTGGCAAACGCTAGTAATTGAAATAAATGCTTTGGGTTTGAGCTGCACAGGCGAAAAGGAAACAATCTAGAGAATAAGAAGTTTTCTTTCTGCAAATATCAAACGTGATGTGTTCTTTAAGGCTTCTTCAAACAGGCGCGACGCGACAGCGCGACGCGACACTTGTAGAACAATTTCCATGAAGTTTTCATAGAAATTGTTCTACGAGTGTCGCGACGTGACCGTCGCGTCGCGCTAGTCTGCACGAGCCTTAATCGTTTATAATTATACTATTATCTTCCCAAAGGCTTATTTTCAGTTATTAACGAAGAATTGATAAGATGGCGATGTAGATTAGAATTAGGTAGCTAGCTACTGAGTTTTCTTGTTAGGCTAATCACTTTTAAGATTCTCCAAATTTTATGCCTAGTAGCAGTCCGTAAAAAAAATAATTAAGTGGGTGACTTTATAAGTGTTAATCCAATAAACGCCTTAGACGAAAACTGAAAATTCATTAATATTTTTAGTTAGCTTAAAAAAGTTACATTTATAATATATTTATTTTGGGCTTTTGCCCGCGGCTTCGCTCGCGTTAATTTAGAATTTGGCAATCAATTTGGGTTGTACGCTGCTGGTAATGAAATAATTCAATCATTATTCGAAAGACTCGTGGCGCCATTTATTACCATAAGAAAGTTATTGTTGTTTTCCTCGGAAACAGAACTTTTTATTTTTAAAAAGGTACTCTATATCCGTTTCTGTACACCTGACAACATATCGACGGTCCTTACGTACAATCCCCTAACTACAAATGACAAATTTTACAGGAGAGCGCTTCAAAGTTTCAAATACGTGTACTGTGTATCATGATCTAGTTAATATAATGCCATGATGGATTTAAAGGGCATTTTGCCATCTTAGACTTACTTTTGTTAAACTAAACGATAGTTTAGGCTGGCCTAAAGGTCACGAAAACAAAATATGCAAATCAGGTATCTACCACTTAGGAGGTTTTTCGTAGGGACCGTAGGTAGGTATATGCAAAATTTCAGGATGATCGGTACAGTGGTTTAGCAAAGGTAACAAACAAACAAACTTTCGCATTTATAATAGTTAGAACCTAAGCGAGCAGACTAATGTAAAGCTGGTATCAAACGTATCACTCGAGTGAATATTCATTTTTGTTATATTCCACGTTCACGTGACCAGTGGTGGCGTAGTGGTAGCCGGTGCTACACGGTGACTGCTGCATACATGCCGTCCGTTGAGACAGGTCAGCTCAAAGCTGCAATGGCTCTTTCTTCAAAAGTCCTTTCCAGACATTACCCTGCATTGTTAGACTCACATAAAATTTAAATAATATAATGTTTGGACTTTAAATGAGCCATGACCTCTGAGTTTGTTTCGGCTTTGCTTCTCAGGGAACAGTCAGCTAGGAAATGCCGGCGCCATCTAGTTTTTAAAAATATTAACCAACAAAATATTGACGTGTAAAAGTGTCTTTTAAGATCTACTTACATAAATAAACATTTCATTTCATTTCATTTCATTACCGGCCGTGACTTCCGAGTTTCAGGTCATAGGTTCGAACCCTGACAAAGCAACCCGGTAAAGCAAAACATCGTGAGGAAACCGGCATGTCATATGGATTACGGCCCACTCCCTCTTACAGAGAGGAGGCCTGTGTTCCAGCAACAGTGATTATGCTACGTTAGAGGCGATAAAAGTTTGGAAAAACTGATTTTGGTCGGGAATACCGAAGGCAAACAATCGCGCGGTCGTTCACCAACGCGATGGACCGAACAGGTGAAGGGATCATCGTCATCGCTGGACAGAAACCGGTGCGTGGAGGTGGATTATCCGCTCCAGATACAACTCCGAAGCTGACCACTATCCTCAGATATGAGGGACCGACTACAGAGAGAGAAAGAGAGAGATGCGACACTATGTTTGTGTGTTCACACGAAACCGACAAAAAAACAGATTAATGAACGTTCGTTTACTCGTTTTATTTTAATACAAGCAGTGACTGCTTTCTCCTTTCTAATCTGGGCTTTGAATAATGTTGGTGCAGTCACCCATGCAAGTGGCCACAAGATCCCAAATATATTGGGGGTCAGCTTCCTGTCTAACCGGATGCAGCTGAAGACCAGTACTTTGGAGCAACTGCCTATCGAACCTCAAAGACCTACAAATGACAGCCGGGACCAACGGCTTAACGTGCTTTCCAAGGCACGGAGAGGTCTTGGTATGTTAAGATGGTCACCCATCCACGGACCAACCGCGGCAAGCTTAGCTTAACCTGATCGATCGATCCGTACGGCTAATATTACTTAGCCACAAGCCCCTCACAAGTACCAGTAAAATACCATACAATATTAATCTCAAACTTAATCAAAATAAGGAAATAACGAAAAAGCGGCATTTCGTAATAGTAATAATGTGTCGTGAATAATAATTCGTAAATAATAACAGTGAGAACTTAAACACATTTTAGTTTGGTACAACCAAGTGCGGGCGTGAGAAAATAAGCAGTCGGCACGATTTCGCGTGACTACTTAACTTGTAATGTAAGTTTACGTTAGAAGCTATTTTTAAACGACAACTAAAAAGGAGGTTCTGAATTCGTCTCTATGTTTTTTTGTATGTCCCGCGATATCTCCGGCAATTGTTCATCGATTTCGAAAATTCTTTGGTCTATACCAAAAATATCATTTTATACAAAAAATAATTAGTAGTCATTGGATACATGAAGTGGTCTGTCGTCGTAAGACGACTAAAATGTCACGGTGTATAAATAGTTATATTCAATCTTCATAACAGGGTGTTCAAAACTTCATCATGCGTCTTGGTGAATGATATTTTTTTTAAATATTATTATTCATGTGGCCAAAAATATCATTTTATACAAAAAATAATTAAAAAATTAATAAATAGTCGTAAGACGACTAAAATGTCACGGTGTATAAATAGTTATACACCGTGACATTTTAGTCGTCTTACGACGACAGACCACATCATGTATCCAATGACTACTAATTATTTTTTGTATAAAATGATATTTTTGGCCACATGAATAATAATATTTAAAAAAAATATCATTCACCAAGACGCATGATGAAGTTTTGAACACCCTGTTATGAAGATTGAATGAATAATGAAATGTAATGGTAATACCATTATATATGGTAGGTAGGTAGAAATCTTCTACTGTTTGATACGTAAACATTATTAAAAGGGAGGCTGTGTCATAATTCTAAATTATTATTTAGTTTTCTTAGTACCTATTTTCTTAATTAATGGTAACAATTTTTTTATCGCACCTGTAGGTATTTTATGTCGGATACATTGAGTGGACCACCTTTGTAAGACGACTAAAATGTCACGGTGTATATACAAGTAAACTTATATGGGATAAATTTTATTAACTTGACTTGGGTAGTTTTGCGTTAGATTTGATAATAAGTATTTAATCCAATTTGGGTATCGTGCTGATGTTCAAATACTTCCGGTTACTGTTGCTTAGCTGTTCAGTAGTGGTATTCGAATTAACGTGTGGAGTAGCTACCATAACTTTATTTAAAAAAATACAACCGACATCCCAAAACAAAAACACTACAAACTGAAAAATAACTGGGATGTCGGTTGTATTTTTTTTTCGCAAAAAAGGGGTTCTTTTTTCTCTTATATGGTGAACAGAATTCTTGCAAAGCATACCGGGTACCTGATGGTATTCCCATCGGCAAAACTGACGATCGTCTATTCAAAGTTTCATCTCCTATTTGATCCCTTCAGGATATATAATTTTTTTTAAATCTCTCGTCAGTGCTCGTCTTAGCTATACAAGGAACTCTTGAGCAAATTTTCAAGCTTTTCAAGACCCAAAGGCTGGTGAAGCATGGTTTATTTTGTGTACTTTAGCACAACAATCAAGAAAGTTACACAGTTGACAGGTCATATGAATTACTTCATATCATTGTTTATTTAACTTGACTGCATAAACCAATTTTTTTTAATTTTTATCAATTAAATTTTCATTTGTTGTTGAATGTTAATTGTATGCTATTATTGTATAGAATCAAGTTCTTCTAACATAACAGACAGCTGTGCTGCTGGGGAGTTTGTTGCGCCACTTCTTCTTCCCAGCTAAAGCACTAGGAAGTGGTGAAGGGCGGGCGTTTTGGGGGACTGTCTTATGTATCTAATGTTGACGTTCAAAAAGTGCTAACTCTCAGCCTAGTTTGAATAAATGACTTTTGATTTTTTTATTTTGATTTTGTTAGTACCTATGTGAGGTCTACAGCTCCACAAATTATTTTAAAATAATTTGTAGGTTCTATAGGTACATCTCTGCCTAACTCTTTGAGGATTACAGGCGTGATGTAATGTTATAAAATTTGTAATAAAACAGGTAAAGTAAAAGAGAGCAGCCAAATTATTAAATTCAGTTTAATTATCCTGCTTGCTCGATTCCATGAATCACACCGTTACACATACATGACACCGTTAACCCGTAAACACATACATGATTGAGTAAATATTTCCACTAAAATAATGCAATTACAGACAGTTAATGTGAATCACTTGGTCAACAGTGATTACGAACACATACTTTTCTCGGAAATGTCAACGTTTTCACCCCAAAAGCTTTTATAAAATTGAAAAGAAGTACTGAATAGGGAGGCAAGAATCATTAGTAAATTGTTCCCTAGTATTTGAATAATCTTTTCTATCTCATAGAATCATAATATTTATAAAAAGAGGAAAAGAATCCCAGGGCATCAAAATGTTCGTCCGCATCGCTGTCAGCAAGAAAAGTGCTGCCAGCATTGCCAAGTTGTATGGCGATGCTGATTCTTGGGCCAAAATGTAGGCCAGCCTTTTAATCACGTGAAGAATCGATAAAATCTAAATATAAACTTGCTTGAGTTGTAGTTTCATATTTTCAATTCAAAAGTATCTGTTAATGGTTAAATTGAAATAAACGCTGTGAGTTTGAGTTCGAAAGAGGATTTCGAATATTGATATAACATCCAGAATGCGGCAGGAACCCTGATGCCACATCTGCAACACACAACTCTAGCAGAATATAAAACAGATACAATACCCTATCTCCCCTATTTTATTATATCTCTCTATACTTACTCTGACGTAAAAATCATAAACACAACTTGGAAAAATTGCGTTCAAAAAACTGCTGACACACTTTTCATATCGACGGCGGCGCTGGCATACAAACCCATTTTATACAACAAAAAAATATCCTATTATACATTATGGCCGAATGCTTGTTTCGGTATTTTTCGGCTATGTTCGGCCGACGTCGGCCTCATTTCGTCATTGACGCTTCGTTTCTGATTTCCGCCGTGTCAGGCTATTCGATCACTGCCTAGAAATCTACTATGATACTTATGGCGGTGAGACAAGTCTCACCGCCCAGGGGCAAGTGACTATCTATCGACAATCGGTTTCTTACTAAACTTCAACTATATCCAACGAACCTGGCTACTTTTCCATTTTAGCGACCGACATGACATCTAGCATGCAGCGAAGCACTTTATACTAAACGAACCACCAAGCTGTATGTCTCCGACCTAAGTCGCTTCGACAACGTTCGTGTTCACGAAATTTGCCGACGTCATCTTGGCTAGATGAAATTCAGATTGGACATAGGATCAGTAGGTATTATTTCCGTGTTGCTCTGAAAATTATAGGGAAATTGGTGGAGGGGCTTTCAGTACAATTTGCAGGAGTCAACAACGTTAATGGGTTGTGTTGAGCTCGAAGCGTTAGAAGCTTAGTAGTCAAAAGCTTTTGGGTTCACAAAAGCTGATGTACTCCCTCTGTGTGTACTCATAATTAGTAGGTAATTATCTAAGTACACAACCATTGGGTCTAGTAACATGGAAACCTATTAAATCGTCACATTTAGTCATTAAATCCTAATAAAAGAAAATAAAAACCAAATCTTTCCTTTTTCATGCAATTTCGTTTTACTTTACGTTCGGCACTGGTACTTAGCCACCTAAATAGGTAGATACTTCTTTTTTTAAATAACAATCTACTATTTTGGTAAAATTACTTCTGCAAAGATTACAATACAATAATTATTTACAAAAAACAACTACAGTTTCAAAAGATACGCACAAAAAACCTTCAGTCTTTTTGCTTTCTTTTTTTCAATTAAATATTCCATTGACAGCGAGTTACTTTATCTGACTCAAAAAACCGGCGTCCATTAACTTTTACATCGACATAAAAGCTGTCGAATTACCATTTTTAATTCCTTCCTCCATTTTAATTAATATTTCCTCTCGATAATTTCACGCCTCAGCGTTAACAACTTTATATACCCATCGTTAAAAATGGCTGATTCATTTGAACGTCAAATTGACAGTTGATTTGACGTAACTCGTTTGGTTCAGCATTTAGTTAACGAAGCGCACTTTTTAATTAACAAAGTCCGGAATAATATGAGTTACGTCATTATAAGCAGTGGTTAAATGCTACGAATTGTGAGTTCGATTTCCGAACGAAATAAAAATGTATAGGGGTTATTTTGTATGGCATTAAGTTATTCCGGTTCTAAAAGTGTGTCCATCTATGATTCGTGTGGTATTTTTAAGGGTGCACCACGGGATTTGCGAAATATTTAATTGCGTTCGTTTGATCCCTTGCTGCATCGTTATTACATAACCTACAGTCATGCAATTAATTTTTAAGATATTTATGGTCTCCCTCTAAAAATCGTACACTTTAGAATGTACCCAATTCCTAAATTGAAGTTCTTTTACGGAAAAAAACCAAAGCAATCTCTAAAAAAACAAAATAAGCCCTTAATGCGGCGTAAATACTCCACGGATTGGCACGTTTTGAATTTTATGCAATAAAGTTATGAGAAAAGATCACTGCAAGTACCTACAATAAATTCAAAATGTGCCACTTGCCTAATATACGTCAATCGACTAATATTAGCCAAATTCACAACCCCTCAATCGTCAATAGGTGCGTCACCATAGCCAACCCTCTATTACCCCTTCCTAGGATCGTAACTACATAGCCAATTGAAGATCGTAAAACCGTTTGTGCATTGACCCGATGCGAATCAGAGAACTGCATTCTCTCAGATTCACACTGCGAGAATTCGAGTCTTGTTCTTCGTATTGCACTGTGCACTGACAAGCTACCTACGAATTGAATTCCGGAATGCCTTAGCACTCTTGGATTTTGTCATGTACCTAAGCTTGTTTTTGTTGTAAAACAAAACGTTTTTTAAGAATGGTAATTTTAAATATTTTCTTTAGAAACTTATTGTAAGTCTCCATTTCCCGAAGCTTGATCCATCTACATCATTTGCATAGCATATTCCCAACTATTTTGAGGTCATCTTCCAGCCTAACTAGTCAGATGAATACTAGTAGTTTATATGGAGCGAATGCCTATCTGACCTCCATAACCCAGTTACTGTGAAATACGATACCCCTTGGTAAGACTGGTGGTCAGACTTTTGGACTGGCTTTTGACTACTGTCAATGATCCACGAATGACTGTCGGGACCATCGGCTAAACGTACTTTCCGAGAAGTCTTGGTATGGTAAGATGGTCACTCATTCACGGACCGACCGCCGTACCAACCCTAGCTTTACCTGATCGATCGACCCGAGCGTCTGTTATTACTCGCCCGAAGGTTGACTGGCAGAAATGAACAAGGCATTAAGTGAATAAATAAATAAGTATAGCGTGTCCCGTTTCTGAATGGCGGATAATTGATTAACCCGATATGAAATCTCATGTTACCTTTGATTGAAAGGTTCACCTAAATAAAAACAATCAAATCAAATCACATGACATACGATTAAATAAATAAGCCTTGCAGAAACCCAAGGCAAGTCATCCAATAATTCATTTGATTGTAGATACTCCAAAAATAACTCAGGCACATCTCGACTCTTTATTAATAAATATCAAGATGACTATCGAATCAACTTTACCGTTTTCATTTCACAGAATGATTTGGCGTATTTTATTTTTGTATCCTATTATTGTATAAAGTGACGGACAGGCGTGTTATTGGCAAAGTGACGACACTTGGCAGATAGATCGGCAATCTCAGTATGTTTTAATACGATATATAGACGCTACTTCCCTATATGTATACTATAATCACTACATAGTATAAAACAAAGTCGCTTTCTCTGTCCCTATATCCCTATGTATGCTTAAATCTTTAAAACTACGAAACAGATTTTGATGCGGGTTTTTTTAATAGATAGAGTGATTCAAGAGGAAGGTTTATATTTATAATACACTGACCTCCACGCGGGCGAAGCCGCTGGCAAAAGCTTAATATTATAAAGCTGAAGAGTTTGTTTGCTTGAACGCGCCAATCTCAGGAACTACTAGTCCAATTTGAAAAATTCTTTCGGTGTTAGATAGCCAATTTATCGAGGAAGGTTATAAGTTATATGAAATAACGCTATGTCCCTTAGGAGCCGAGCAAAGAGAAAGCGTCACGAATACGAAGTACTCGCACGGACAGGCGAGGGGAGCGACGGGGTGGGGCGGCGAGCAAGAAATTTGACGCGAACGAAGTAGCGGGCAGAAGCTAGTTTTGATATAAGTGGCATAAGACGTTAAGTTTAGAATTTTCAGGGAAACGGTGAAAAGTTTCACAATAACGGATATACACCGAACGTTTCTTGACACTTTAATGTCAAATACTAGTGAAAATGATTTTTATGACGACCATTTTTATTTTTCTTTGTTTTAAAGGCTTTTATCGCTGAGTGATAAAGTCGCCTTGTAACATTAGCGCAATCGGCTAAACCTAAACAGTTAACACTTACTTTAAAACAAAAAACCCCTTTATTTACAAATAATAAACAAATAAGCCTCATGTACAATCGTTTTTTTTAGGCTATATTATTTTTATTTGAGGACCCCTGAGGTGAAGGCCTCCTCCAAAGAATGCCAGCATTCTCTTACGCGCAATCTGGTCATCGCAGCGATTGTGTGGTCTTCCTCGTTTTCGTTTTCCAACCGGTCCCATCCAAGAAGTCATCTTTTTGCCGGCCGGCCTATTTCCACTTAAGTTTGAGTGCGTGTCTAAGGGCATCAATGGTTTTAGATGTAGACCGAATTTTTGAGTGTCGTACTCTATGCTGTTTTTTTTTGAGCATACTGTGCTCCATTCCTCTTTGGCATGTAGTTACAAATAAACGTTGCTTAAAGTTATATACACCGTGACATTTTAGTCGTCTTTCAACTGCAGCCCACTTCATGTATCCAATGACTACTAATCATTTATTTAAAAAAAATGATATTTTTGAACATTGGCATAATTTAAAAAAATATCATTCGCTGAAACGCATGACGTAGTTTGAAATACCATGATAGGGAGATGGAATTAATGATGGAATGTAATGCCAGTAGGTAGATATCTGCTACCGTTTGATACGTAAATGTTATTAACAGGGAGGGTGTTTCATAATTCTAAAGCATTATTTATTTTTCTTTGTACCTATTATCTTAATTAATGGTAACAATGTTTTAATCGCACCTAGAGGTTTTTTATGATGGATACATTGACGACTAAAATGTCACGGTGTATGTTTATACGTCAAAATGTATGGTTAAACAGACGCTAATTATTACTTTACTTTTCAGACACGTTTATAAATACCATATTTATAAACTGGTTTACTGGTATAGTTTGTACATTATCCTAGCGTGTTTCAATAAACGACAAGCCAGGATAGCATTAAAGAAATAAAAAGAAAATAAATACATTTATCTATTTTTTTTTTCATTACACTCTCGAACATCCTGGTTATTTTTTGGACCAAGTAAATTCAATCGCAAAGCCTCATCCAGCTTGCACTCCATCAAAACATGTTACTATACATGATCGACTACTCCACTTTCTTCACAGTTGGGTGACGTATCAGAAAACCAAACTTTTCAGATGGAATGGGACCGGAACGAAGTCTTTCTCAGTTAGTTTTAATATTAATCTGGCAGTTTGAGTATTTTATGCGGCCTACCCAAATGTCCTATCTTTGGTATTGTTCATCAAATCGTTGAGCTCCTCAAGTTCTGAGTTGAGCTGCATGATTACTGATAAATGCGTGCACTGAATGGACAGGTCCACTCAATCTGTGTGGTTCTTTCCTCAAAAGACCATTTCAGACACCGATCCATATGGTCTTCACATGTTCTGACCAAGATTATGTCTGGACTTTAAAAGAGACTGTGACCTCTGAGTTTGTTTCGGACTTTCTTCTCAGAGTAGTCAGATAGGAAACGCCGATCTCATCTAGTTTAAAAAAATATGATTGACGTGTAAAAGTGTTTGTACAAACCTACTTACAGAAATAAAATCATTTATCATTTATCAATAACTATGACGGCCATTATAACCGCTTTCATAAGACACCAAAGCCTTTACAACTGTAGTCAATTGGGTAGATATTTTTGATGACGAATTTGTGTTTTGTTGCAGGTGTTACATGGAGAAGGTTCAGAAGACTGGACGTTACAGATAAAGTTCGTGCAGAAGAGGGACAACGGGACCTATGAGTGTCAGGTAAGAATATCGACTGTTTTATGGCCTATTAGCTACCTTCGGACAACTTTCGGTAATTTATTTATTTATAATAAACACACCAACAGCACTGTCACTTACATTTCAAATAAACTTACATCTAAGATCGGTGTTTCAGTAACCGTGCAAATAACAGGCATGAATGAAATTGATATAATTAAAATTAGAGACAAGAAGGAAAAATAAAAAGTGTGTCCAGTAAACCTAAATCTAGAACACTGCAGAAAACTAAACACTTTAAGCTATATAGGCGTACATTGTGCGTACTGTTTATACACCGTGACATTTTAGTCGTCTTACAACGGCAGCCCACTTCATGTATCCAATGACCATCCAGACTCTGGGCAGTTACTGGAAAATTCCAGCTAGAAAAACCCAACAGCAGTTTTGTGCAACTTGAGAATCAAACCCATGCAGGACCTCTTGCTCAGCAGAAGCGCTTGTGGCCACTAGACCAATGAGGCAGTCGACATGTAATATTATAAGTTTGTATAAGTTACTTACAATTACAAAAAGTAAGGATCATGTGTATACACTAATACATTATGTATACAGGTGTCCGGTAATTAATGGATAACCTTGAAATGGTTCATTGTAGAACTAATGGCCATTCAGAAAAAAAAAATTATGTTTTTTCTGTAAAAAAAAAACCAACAAAAAACAACCGACTTCCGAAAAAACACTACAAAGTGAAAAATAACTTAATTTCAGAAGGCGGTGAGAAAAAATTAAAATACCTATCCAAAGACAACGACTTCCAAAACTAAAGTTATTTAAATATCATTTTGTATTGTTTTTTCGGAAGTCGGTTGTTTTTTTTTCTTGAAATTTTTCGTACAGAAAAAATACATGTAAAATGCTTTTTCTGAATGGCCATTAGTTATACCGTGAACCATTTCAAGTTTATCCATTAATTACTGGAAAGAAAATTATGCAGATGGAGGAGTATGTAATTATTAGGCATAGTTAAAGTTTATACGGCAAAGGAGTGCAGAAAGCTATCATTTTCATAAAATAATGCATTCGCTCAAACTTATATTTAAATAAATTATGGCCGGCTGCGCGACCCCTAGTACTTATACACACTGTACACCACTAGTACAGACAATATGTGACCTACCTTGAATTTGAATGACTTTTTAATTTCAATTTTACCATTATATTTCAAAACAACTACCTTCTTACAACATTTTATAATCCAAATAACTTTCGACCATTGCGTTTCAACGAATAACTTATTATTCAATATCCATTTACCTTCATAATAATAATACAAAATGTTCCAAACTAGAGGCTAAACTCGTTCTCAAAATGGTTGTGGCGAAATTAAATTTAGCAAAAGCAATTTGGAACAGTAATCGTAGGCGCGCAGGCAAAAGTGTCGTTGTTTCTCTAACTAAATAGTAATATCGGTGTAGTTTCGTTTATATAGGAGTGCTCTGCTGCATAAAATGGAACGACGATTTAATGCAAATGGAAGCGGGCTTAGATGTTTTGAGAGACGTCGTTTTATTCTTCTCTATCTTGAAACTAATGAGCGAATTGTTAGGACTTCTAATATCCATGGCTTTTGTCTGATAATGATTTATTAGCGTACCTATGAGCTGCTGATCTGACATGCGTTTTCCTGTGGCACTTCAATTTTGCATTAGCTTTCAAATTTTTCCTATATTCGGATTATTACAAACATAAAAATTATTCCAAATTGGTCGAGCTGCTTACCAGAGATACGCTTACCAATGAATACCCTTTTAAGGTTTATTTATTTACATGTGATCCTAAAGGCAACAATATAACATAGCACTCTCATATTACGCTCATATTGTCTCCAAAACGGGATAGAGGTTTAAAGTAGGTGCTACACCCATAATTTTCCTATCATGTTAAAAGTCCCATACAACCCAAGCAACGGTGGGGAGCGAAGGTACCTATTATTAATCGGGCATAAATCCAAACTCCGTGCTGACAAAAAACCAACAACACTTTGCCCAACTTCAGAATCAAACCCATGACTCAAAATAAGCAAACGTGCTGGCGACCACTAGTCAAAAGGAGGCAGTTACACAACCCACAAAGTTCAGTGACTCTCAATACATATCACAAAAACTTATTATTAAAGGTTTATACCTATTTATTTTCTTTGTAAGCCTTCTTATTATAATAAACGTTCCCTTCTACTTCTTATTGATCAGTCTTTTAAAAGGATTTTCCAAATACAATCGTGTATAGAAGGGAAAATAAATCGAGTAACAGCATTCTTATAGAAACCATCTTTATTAAAATACCCCTTTGTAAGTAAGAATTTTGTATATTTACCTTATCATTTTCCAGCTTATTGTTACATTATCTAACATAGGTAAATACTGTTGTGCGCGACAGTTAATGTCTGGTACATGGTAACATTAGTTACCACTAGCGCCATCTAGTATCGAGTAGCATAATTAATAGAGTCAAGATCTTTCTAGAAATTTCGATGCTAGAACTTTCTAGAACTATCGACATCTGTTCAGTCGGGGTCGCTATGTGCTCGAACATTCTAGATGCTTCTACAGTAGAAGGTTCTGGAATTATGAGGGCCCTATAAAAGGCCGGAACGGATCACTACCCGAATAGTATTGGACAAGTGATACATGCGAGAACATCGAAAGCGATCTTCAAGTGCGACTTAGAGTGATCAGTAGTGCAATTGTGTTTTGTAATTGGTGTGTTTGAGTTGTTATTAGGTTGTTTAATTAAAGTGTCATTTTTGGTAATTTATATGGGCAGTTTTTAATTGTCACGAACCCCAAGCTCGTAACAATTGGTGTCAGAAGCGAGGACTAAAATCATGCCGATTTTACCTTAAGATGACACGGAAGGTACCCGGAGTCAACGCCAGCAGGAGACGGACCAGTGGCGATTCGGTGGAGCAACGCCACAGAGGTTGGAGGGCCTGCTACTGACCACGGAGGCCGGCCCATCCACAGCTGCTACAGCATAATCAGCACTAGATTTTGATACTCTGATGATGATGCTGCAGGAGCAGGCCCTTCGACCAGAGGAACAGGCTCACTGACAGGAGGAGTAGGCCCGTCAATTGGAAGATCAGGTCAAACGGAATAAGGAGGAGCAGGCGCGCCGCCAGGAACAGCAGATGCTTCTCATGAAGGACCTTCACGCAACCTTCGGGAAATACATGAAGGAGGTGAAAGAGAAGGTAGCCCAGCATGACAACCGCTTGTCAGAAGCTGAAACTCAGATCAGCAAGTTTAATGACGTGCTTACTGATGCGAAGCAAGAGTTGGGTAACCTTAAACTTGGGAATGGAATCACGGTCCTATATTGCAGCCGTGACCATACATTACATATTCACACCCCTCTATCACGCGAAAAGCACGTTAGACCGTTGCTCCCGGCTGTGATTCGTAGGTCTTTGACAGTCGTTACGGGTCGTCAAAAGCCCGAAAGTCTGTCAACCAGTCTTAGTCCAAAGGGTATCATGTTACCCAGTAACTGAATGATGGAGCGCAGATAGGTAGTCGCTCCGCGTAAAATAGACTGTCCGGTTAGACTGGAAGCTGACCCCAAAAATGGTTGGGAAAAGGCGCATGATGTTTTCTTGTCAAACAAACAATTCTCCTACGATTGTCTATTTTTGTAAAACTAAGTCTGTAACAGTCACCAGCCATAATTTTCAAACTTAATGTGTGTTGTTGTTGTGTCCTAATGTATCTAAATGTTGTGTTGTATGGTCGTAAATATTATAATATTTAAACAATTTGACACCACCAAAATAACTCAAGGAACAATACACATGGCGTTACCCATCCATAAAAAGCCATTATCCTTCTTCCTTGCCCAATACAAAGGCTATAATAAATCAAATTTTCACCTCGCTTACCCAATAAACAATACACCATGACGATGCAATTTAATAAGTCAACGCCGAACAATTTACGCGCGTAAATTGCTGAATAAATAAAAGTAATAAAAAAAAATCCGAAATACACTGACTGATTGCGACTTTAACCCGTTAGCGTGAACCTCCATAATATTTCACACGGAATAAATTTAATAGAAATCGTAAAGTAACCCTGTATACGACGAAATTTTTAATTAACGGCAAAATTAAACGCGCCCTTGTCCACGTTTAATGAAAAAAAAATTCACGCGGAATTGGATCACCCTTGGTTATATTTCATCCAATGCTTCGACTCGTAATGTACAGAAAAATAATTAAGATCGACAAAAACGGATTGAAATCTGATTTTCTTGTGTTTGTTGTTGAGTTTTAGCTTCTCCTGTATAATCCTTGTGGATGTTGCTATAATCCCCTCGCTTAAAGAATTAGCTGTAATGGTATGGTGTTGTTCGTATTTGTAGCTAATTATAACGTCAATACTAGACTATATACGTTTACGCGTATACCTTTATTTCTTACTAGAGAATGGGCAGCAGCGTTCTCTATGCATTTTACCACCATACTGCGATCGCCAACCCGCCTGCCAAGCATGGCGATTATGGCAAACCACTCCATTTTTTTTTGGGGGAGGCCTATGTCCAGCATTGGACGTCTATCGGCTGAAATGATGCTGATGATGATGATAACGTTTATTTAAGGCACTTACTTAACACTGCCGACGATACACTTTTCATACTAAAATAATAAAAATACGTCAGTCTTACCAAGGGGTATCGTGTTACCCAGTGACTGGGTTGTGGAGGTCAGATAGGTAGTCGCTCCATGTAAAATACTGGTCTTCAGCTGCATCCGGTTAAAAGGCTAGTCAGATGATAATAAATAATAAAAATACGTCTTTGACTTCATCGTGTTGCTAGCACAATTTTTATTCATATTTTGTTGGCCAAAAATTTACCACATCAACGACGTCATCGGTGGCAGTGCAGAAATCACTTTGACCGCATCTTTGGGACACAGATAGCAGTCAAATCTTGTTGGACCAAGCTACGCAACTTCTATGTCATCGTCGGGGGCAAGCAGAGGTCACTTTGACTGTATGTTTTGGGACACAAACAGCAGAATAGAAGGTAGAACATAGTTTGTGACATAGTTCGGTAGCGGCATCTACACCGCCACATGCGAACTACGCATCACACTGACGTGATTTTACGTGACGTCACGTAAAATCCTGCATCGCGCAAGCGAAGTTTACCGCGCAACCAACATATATCCAAGCTGGGAGCTTGGATATATGTTGGTTGCGCGGTAAACTTAAAAACATCAATTGTCTGGCAATGACAGCACGGTTGGCACAGTGGTTAAGCGATTAACCGCTGTGCTACGTGTAGCGGGTTCGATTCCCGCACGGAACAAATATTTGTATGACCTACAAGTAGTTGTTCCGGGTCTGGTTGTTTGTGTATGTGTATTTAAATGTCTGTAAACGCATCCACAATACAGGAGTAATTCCTAGTGTGGGGCAACGTTTAAAAAATAAAAAAAAATAAAAAAATATCCCACCAGACATGGCACCCGTCTGGTTGGAGGATCGTCCTTTTTCTTCAGAGGGTGAGTGAACTTTCCACACTGTTCCTCATGCCTCTATAGCTCCATAACCACACCCTGCCGCCGTTTCGTCGAGGGTTTCACCCGGGTTAATAACACAAGTTTCTATTTACACATTATATAGTTCTGTGTATTCTATCTTCTATCTATCTTTTTTGACATTTTAACTAGCGTATTAACGGCGTATAAACAACATGCCAATCTAGAGGTTCTATTTTCGCAGAAAAACCAGAAACGGATCACTTTTGTCCACACATTGTGACGTTTTTGTAATGAAATTGTTTTTGGTACTATTAAATTGTAGGTATGTGCTGTCTATTATAATTATTTTGCAGGATTTCCACAATTAGACAGAACAAGTATCAAAATACTTGTTCTGTCTAATTGTGGAAATCCTGGCTTGATTTTCGTACGTTATTTTCGGGTGACCACTGAAAATCAGCGCTGTGCTGTGGGTCCCATCCCATAGCATAGCATCATGCTGAGTGGAAGCCTTCTTGTCACAGTCACGGCGTGAAGCTGCCGATTATTTATCTTCTTTATGCCTATGTATAAATATCTGTGTGTGTATCATGTTTTTTTATGTTAATTAGGTCATCTTTTATATGCACGTGTTTCTGTGACAAATAAATCTATTTTGCTTTCTTTTCTTTCTTTCTTTCTTAGAAAAAATATTTACCTACATCTGGTTGGATAAAAAGACCCAAAGCAAACCCTTTAAAGAGCTACTTATAACTGAACTTCAACTTCAATATTAGCTTATATACGACTCTGGTACTAACATAGAAATAATTTAAATTCAATAAGGAAAGTACTTTTCCACAACGGGAAAAATTCTATAAATTACTTCCATACTAATATAGTAAATGCGAAAGTAAGTATGTATATCGGTATGTCCGTTTGTTTGTCTGTTACCTTTTCAGGCTACAATTTTGATGAAATTTGGTACACGGGGACACCAATGACGTGAGAACATAGGATATTTTTATCCCATTAGTGCGTGCGGACAACTGCCATCCTCCATGTATAGTAATTTTATGCAGGATAAATTTTT
Organism: Polymixis lichenea; assembly: GCA_949091785.1. Classification (NCBI taxonomy): domain Eukaryota; kingdom Metazoa; phylum Arthropoda; class Insecta; order Lepidoptera; family Noctuidae; genus Polymixis; species Polymixis lichenea. The sequence continues at coordinate 18,875,345 of OX420948.1, read as the reverse complement.
AACCAGTGCGCAAACTGTTATCATGAATTCATTATAATATTCTAGACCCCCAGCGCAGATTTTTTTTGTCGGTTATACAAAAAAAAATCAGCTGTTTCATAGAAAAGTACAATACCTACGCGGTCAAAATGTATGGAACAGCTGATTTCTTTTTTTTATAACTGATGAAAAATTTCTGCGCTGAATTCGTGGTTACAGTTTACGTACTGGTCAATATTTTTTCCTGTATATTATAATATTTCCCTTCCTCCCACATGTTACATAACACAAATTTAATTAAAATAACCGAAATAGCGTGCATTTCCCAACCTATAACTAGTGTGGACGCTAACATTATTTAGTTTATGCAACCTCTCAAGCTACGCCGTAGCCACGTCGTAGCCTCGTAGCGTCTCGTAGCGCCTCGTAGCAATGTCGTTAAGTGATGACCACAACGATGCTATACGAGAGTATGTTATTGAGTAACTATAGATTTTGCTCTTCATTTATGTATTGATTTGTTGTCCGTCTTAGGTTAGAAATTTTCTGCACAAGAATAGAATTGCCTGTATAAAATAAATTCATATTTTGACGAACATTGTCAAAAACTTTACCACTTTGGTCAAACATAACACGAGTTACTGAGTTACCAATACTAAAATACTTGGCTACCAGTGGGATAATTGCGTATCACACTAACAATAGGAAACTTTAAGGTTTTTTAAAACAAACATCAATGTTTTGTGCTTTACTATAATAAAAAAAATAAAAAAAGAAAATACGTTTATTTCAGACTATTAAATTGTCCATATTTTGTTACAATGTTATCTTAAAAAAACTATGTTAGTCGTGCATAGATCAATTGTATTTAAATTAAAATATGTTAATCACAATTAAATTAAAATAAATTCGAATTAAATTAAAATAAATTAGAATTAAATAAAAACAAATTGAAATAATTTAAAATTAAATAAATTAAACTGAAATAAACTAAAAATAATGTATTACTATAATTTCCTATACATGATGTGAATAGATCATCTAATTTCTTGTATATCCCGTAGCCTATTTAGTAAATGCAGCAGTTCGTATAAGCAAGCTCTGCGTTATACAAGACGTGTATCTATTTCGTAGCCTCGTAGCATTTCCGTAGCGTCGTAGCAACTCGTAGCTATTATTAACAGGGCGATAAAGGAAGACAATACAACAATACTATATCATATACAGGTTAGGACAGGGTGACAGGGACATCGACGTACTACCTATTACCATGTACATATTCAGTTCATGAGTGTGGACGCCGCTGCGTTGAATTTTCTTGTAGATCATTTAAAAAATTGCTGGATAAAACATTTTGACCGCGCAGGTTTTCTATGAAATAGCAGACTTTTTTACACGCTTTTTATTAGCTTCACCTGTATGTTTGTTTGTAACCGACTCCTTTGGACTAGCTCCCGTATTCCCCTGAATTGTGACCCACTTCAAACGGTCAGATTTAATTTAAACTTTGTAGACTTATCGAGGAACGATGACAATTCCATCATTATAAAAAAAACCAAGAAAAAAATCTGAAAAATCACGCTTTTGTAGATAGCGAACCAAAAAACTGAAAATAAATAATAGTTTAAAAAAAAAACTAAAAAAGACGCCTTAAAACCAAACTAAAGAAGCAGAAAATAATTTCAAAAAAGCGTGGGGTGCTTGATATTAATTGATTATAAAAATACCTCAAACAGCACCCCACGCTTTTTTGAAAAAATATTCTGCTTTTTTAGTTTGGTTTATAAAGCGTGTTTTTTTTAGTTTTTTTTTTTACTTTTATTTTTTTAAACCAACAAAATACTTCTACGCTCTACAATAATGTATTGAAGTCTTGATTACAGTTGGCGCGTCGATGTCCTAACCACCCAGTATTTCAGACAATATTTACAGATCATATAAGTACATTTTAAGAATAATGTTATAGCACTAATTAGTTTTTTTTTTTTTTTTTATATAAACGTTGCCCCACACTAGGAATTTCTCCTGTATTGCGGGTGCGTTTACAAACATTTAAGCTCACATAATAATTTTTCTGCAGGCTTAGCACGAGCACCGATTTGTCAACGAAAGAATAGACATGAGTATGACGTACAATAGGAGAAGATAGCTATGGTTTTCTTTTAATTATCACAGGTATGCGTTCTAAACGAATCATGATTTTGTAGATAATCGTATATACTTTGTGGCCGTCGAGTAGAAAGTTTGTTGTCAGTGTGATTTCGACAGTTCGGGATGTAATATTCTTCTGAAATAGTCTACATTTATAAGGACCTAGACAAAGATCGTTAGAAACGAAAGACAAAATTACAGATCGTAGAAAGATATCCACGGTGCGATGTCAAAAATCCAGAAACGAAATGTCACTTTTTATTGAAAAAGCAGTGTCTATTCTTCGTAGAAATAGAAAGCGTCATGCCAAGCCTACTGGACGGATGATTTATGATGATTTTTTTGTGTGTGTTTGTATGGGTCTCTAGATGGTTTAGATTCCCAATTGGACCCGATAGGTGGCACTGCAATGTAGTTCTAGAAAACAGGACAACGTCTATCCTGTCAGCTAGTAATTTTTTAAATCTAAAATTAGAGACCATAACCAAGGCAAATGAAATGATTTAAGTGAGTTTTTTAACCGACTTAAAAAAAGGAGGTTATCAATTCGACATGTTAATATATATATATATATTTTTTTAGTATGTTCGGGCGTAATTCCGTCATATATAAACGGATTTGCCAAATTCTTTTTTTTTCGAAAGGAGTTTATTCTGAAATGGTCCCATAAAAATTTCATATAGTTCTGATGATGCGTTTCGGAGACAGACAACGGAACTCCTCAAAAAATGACAAACAAACCGCGATTGCTGCTATCGCATAAATATGCATTGTTTTGACCCCAAGGATGACGAAATTTCGAATTGTGTGGGGTAGGTACTATAACTAAACTCTTTCACCGACTTCCGAAATTAAAGTTATTTTTCACTTTGTAGTGTTTTTATGGAACTCAGTTGTTTTTTTTTTTAATGTATTTAAACCCTTACACATTCCCTTGCTTTTTTTTAATGTAAAAACAGAATGGCACCCAACCATTGTTACAAAGAATACCAACGACATTAGAAATAAAAGAAATTACAACTTATTTTTTCTTCTAACATTAAATTAACAAAAACCTCGGGTCCCGTTCATTAATTTTCTCGCCGACACTAATGTTATTTACTACAAGATGTAAGGCTATTGTATCGCAACAATGATGTTATAGCAAAAAAAATTTAAGAATAACAAAGTGCACAATAGTTTATCAGTAATTCAAAACATACACATAATGGTTTTTATATAAATAATTTTGCATCTGGCAAATTCTCAGTAGCAGCTCGGAGTCTGACTTTGTGCTCGGTTGATGGCAATAAGCTTGCCCCCTATTGCATGGGACTTAAACATATCTGGCAAAATGTGGCTGTATATCTCCGACTGGTAGTTGCAGAGATTAGTGAGTTCAAACAAGACTCTTCAGCTTTAGATTAGAGATTTATTTATCGTATTTTTATACCAAGAAAAAAAAAACACTACATTTCGGCTCGAAATTAAATAATACTGGTCGTACGAAATAAAACTTCTGTCATAACCTGTACTGTGGGCACTACATTACAACGTCATGCTCAGTCGCGTCACGTTCCCCTTGATTGTTTTGTAGGCTTCAGTACAACACATTGTTACATGTAAACTATATTTACACAAACATCCCTTTCACAAAACCAATAAGCTTTTATTTTAGACGTAAAATGTTTTCTGGAGAGCCGAGTTAGTATTTGCTGGATTTGGTGAAAGCTTTTTTTGTTGTAACTTAAGTAGGTATCTACTGGTTGGATGATGTAATACTGGTGTAAGCTTGCGAACATAGCTAAGATGTCTTAAATAACTTTATTCAATTGCTCAAGCCAATCAGTAAGAACGAGTATCAAGAAAAGAAAGAAAGAAACTATTTTATTTGCGATACGCACAAGACATACCGGCAGTAAAAAAGAAAATTAAAACTAACAAAATTACGGAAACAAGAAAAAATTGTAAAAAGGAAGATCTGTGGGAGGCCTAAAAGGCTCCTGCCTCAGTATGATGCTTCGATACTTGAAAAAAATAAATAAACTGCAGCATATATTATGATAGGGCCCGCTGTGATGCCACGGACACATTTACGTACATAAAATATATTATCCCACTGAAGAATTATAAAAAATATCTGGATGACCTTGATTTTCTAAAAATGAAACCTAGCTAGATCGATTTATCGTCCCCGAAACCCTGCATACTAAATTACATGAAAATCAATGGAGCCGTTTTCGAGATTCACATTATATATATACATATATACAAGAATTTCTCGTTTAAAGGTATTAGATAAATGAAATAAACCATAAAAGTATAAATACAAGAATCAATGAGAAAATCCAATTCGTCACTCGAAAACACCTTATAGATCAATCTGTTCATCAAAAATCTAATTCAAGACAGTTAATCCAGCCTGTAAGAGAGTAGTGAAGGCAAGCAAAAATCTGATCAAAAATCGTTTACAAATGAGAATTGATCAACATGGTTCTAGTGGTGTTTTAACGAATTTGGTTATGAAGATTTTCAGTCTATGTTTAGGTGGTCATCATCTACGCAGTTAAGCAACGTCTGAGTAGCTGGTCTGATTTGCCTGACGCTTTATGTCTATTCAACACTTCATCTTGGTTTCTTTAGAAAGTTTTCGTTTAAATACATAAGAAGATCATGTATGTGGCAATGACAAAAGGCAATTTAAGGCGTTTTTTCCATTTGAAAGAATTAACTACATACAGTTTGGGATCATCATTGCTGTGCTATCTTCGTTCCGGTGCTTTCGCAATCATTTTGCATATCAACGGAAAACGTCCTTTTGACACAGCTGGACATAGCCCTCCCCCAAGCACCGCCACTTTGACTGGTTCTTTGCTTCTCGCATCAAGCAGATTCAGGTCATCGGTCCACCTTGTGGGACGCCTTTCAACACTATGCCTTCCAGAACGCGGTTGCCACTGCAGAACCTTTCAGCCCCATTGGCCATCAGTTCTCCGAAACGTCCTTTACCTAGTTTTAATGCTCAGGGCCACCACAATGCTCTCTATATTAGAACAATAATACCATCAAATGTCTATTCCAACCATAGTTGTCTATAGAAACGAGTCCGTTTTGATAAAATCTCAGTAACAATAGTTAGAAATTGAATTCGTATTGTATTCGAAGCGGTATCAACGTTATCAATACTCTGATTGTTTCTCTTTGAAGAATACATTCTGTTCAGGCGTGAAATTATCGATATTGGAGCGATATTACCGGAGTCTGGGTTTTATCAGACGAAATTATGAAGGTTATTTTTTGTTTAGAAATAATTTAGATTTGAAATTGAGAAGGAATAATGGCGATTGCGGGAAATATAACGAATGCGCAGCATAACGTCAATTCGAACGTACTTAAAATTCAAATTAACCCACGCACACCGTTTCTTTTTAACCGACTTTCAAAAGGAGGAGGTTCTCAATTCGTCGGAACCATTTTTTTTTTTGATGTATGTTCCCCGATTACTCGAAGATGGCTGGACCGATTTGGATTTTTTTTTTGTTGATAATGAATAAATGATAGCAAATGGACTGGGATTGCTGAAATCTCATGTTTGTCTATAATTTACACCAGTTCATAACATAACATCACGCCGGTACGCTCTGAAGGGGTAAGCACATGTGAACCACTAGAAACCGAAAAACAAAAACTTAAAAAAAAAAAACAACCGACTTCCAAAAAAACACAACAAAGTGAAAAATAACTTTAATTTCGGAAGGCAGTGACAAAAAATTAAAATACATATCCAAAGTCACCGCCTTCCGAAATTAAAGCTATTTTTCACTTTGTAGTGTTTTTTTGGAAGTCGGTTGTTTTTTTTTAAGTTTTTTATAGCTTTATTCATGTCTAGCATTATGTAGCAACAAAGAAGTTAACAATTACTATCAAGTAATTGTATCGTATTGCCTAGTATCTGGGTTGTGGAGGTAAGAAAGGCAGTCACTCCATTTAAGATACTGGTATTATGCTGCATCCGGTTAGACTGGAAGCCGACCCCAACATAGTTGGTATAGGGCTAGGGAAATGATGGGTAACTAGGCTTGCCGCTTAAATTTAAATCAAAATGCGCAAGGATAGTTCAAATTCAAATTTAAACAATTTATTTTCTCTTCACAAACAATGACATAATAGCTTAAAAACTATGTGACATTAGTTTGTGAGAGACTGGTGTCTGTACTAAGAATAACCTGTATAACAGATCACCAAGGTCCCACCACACGGTATGTCAACATTATCAGTTATTTAATAAAGATGAAGGGATAAACTCAGAGATAAAAACAATCAAACAAAAAGAGAATTAAGTGGGAAAACGGATGTGATCGGCGGAGGCGATCTCTCGCGTCCGACCCTGGTCCAGGCCATGGTACGGAGCGAGAGTGCATGGCTAGCAGGCGCCTCCTTCAGCGAAGCAGGTATGCTCGCAAAGAGGGAGGCGGCGCACGTGAGGGAGATGCAGTACATGCGCCCTCACAACCGTAGCCTTCGCAGGAGACGCCCTGGGCGTCGGGAATCCCAAGCTGATTCCCGGCCACCGTAGGCACGGGCTTGCGGACGGCAAGTAATGGGTAGCTTGCTGTCCGGTAAGGACCAAACCCGGGTCAACGGCGCGTTGTGTTCCACGCGCGCCTCAAAGAGATATCAGCAGCAACTGACGGAGCCCGCAAGGGCCGATGCCTGCCAGGGGTGCGGGTTGTTCGAAAGAGATACCGCGGCCCCTGGCACATAGGCAACTGAGGGAACACGGGTGGGTTTTAGTCAGTAAAAGTCTGACACGCCCTCCCGCTTCACCCAGAGCGGGAGAAGTTATTTCATGATTTTCCCACCCAAAAAAAAAAGTGGGAAAAACGGTGATATGTGTATGGAAACTAGCGGGATGGACTATTTTGGATGAGTTAGTAATTCCTCAGTTGCCATTCAACTATACAATAGTCGTATTTTCGCTTAAAAAATCATTAAAATGTACCTAGGCCTAGGGTAGGTTTCTATAGAACATGGAACATTATTGTACTGGCTGGCTTGGGGCTTGGAAATAGGCACTTTGGGAATTATCAATGCATAACATTAGAAGATGTTGGGCCCGACTTCCATTCCCATACATTTTCAATCAGCGAGAACCGTTACTGTTGCCGGAGTGAATAGTCATTGTTTAAAGATTTTGCAGTATTGTACATATATAAATCCTTCTTTCTCTTGTTACTGTAAATCTATACTAATATAAAAAGAGCGACAGCGAATTTTGTGAAAACATAAATCACCATTTGAAAGGCACACTATTCCAAATGGACATTTTATTTTGTAAATATATAGCTTGTCGCTAAGTAATAATAGCCACACGGGTCGATCGAGCAGGTTAAGCTACGCTTGCCGCGGTTGGTCCGTGGATGGGTGACCACCTTTAACTATCAAGACCCCCTCCATGCCTCGGAAAGCACGTTAAGCCGTTGGTCCCGGCTGTCATTTGTGGATCTTTGACAGTCGTTAAGGGTTGTCAGAAGCCCGAAAGTTTGACAACCAGTCTTACCAAGGGTATCGTATTACCCAGTAACTGGGTTGTGGAGGTCAGATAGCAGTCGCTCCATGTAAAATAATGGTATTCAGCTGCATCCGGTTAGACTGGAAGCCGACACCAACATGGTTGGAAAAAGGCTAGGCAGATGATGATGAGGCAGATGATGATATACCAACATAAAGAAGTACTTGAAACTACTATTTGAGCACTTTACTTATACTTTTGAAGTACCATCTTGAATTTATGCCAGCCTAGTACATTTTTCAAAGTCAAAGTCAAAGTCAAAGCATTATTTCAAATAGGCACTTAAAAGGCACTTTTGAACGTCAACATTTACATTAAAATATAATTGATTCTAGTCGCCCCTTTCAAAATGTAGTTTCGTATGGAGAAGAATGGGCAAGAAACTCCACCGTTACTCTTTTAAAATGATTTAACTACAATATTTATCACACATTCATTATATAATTATGTGTGAAAACGATGCATCCAGAATAAAATTACTATATCAAAAAAGAATGAAATTGAAGCAATTACAGATAAATTAATTTTATGATAGATACATGGTGCTCACATATTTACAAACATTGTAAAAGTAAATATGCAATTTTCCTAGAATATTAACAAGTAGGTTTTTTGGTTACTGCTCGGAACATGTACCCTACATGTAGTGAAAAGAGTACCGTCTTCACAAGTAAATTGCATCCATGTGAAGCCAGGTCGGTACTTACAGTAAAGTTAGTGATAGTGAATATGTTACGGGCAACGTGATTAACTGGGCATTATTAATAAGCACCGGCCATTATTAATAATGCCCAAGAGCGTCGGGCAAAGTGATTAATTTATCACTTTGACCGGCCATTATTAATAACGCCCGACAGCCCGTGGTCCATGTAATAAGTCAGTGTTTGAGATAGCTTGAATTTATCACTTGGACCGGGCAGTATGAATAATTCCCTACTTGTAGCCGGGCAATGTGGAAAATTAGGCCGCGGCCGTGCCTTGCGACATGCGAGGGGCGCGTACGTGCAGGGGGAGGGCCGTGCGCGCACGCAGCGACGTATTAGTTCACAGTAATACTCGGAACGAGAAAACGTGAGTGCATTGAGTACGTTTATCTCGCAAAATGGTGGCATCCATGGATATGATGGATATGAAAACAAGAAAAAATGTTGGCGCGTTCAAAAGCAAAATATCCTGTTGCAGAAATAGGCCAAACCGTTCGAGTAAGGATACCAGATGTAGATCGAGCCAAGACGGATATTCGTAATATAATTGCTATTATTATATCTGTCGAAAAAGAAAAACTTTACAAACTAGAAACTAAACACGGTATTTTAAACCAACAGTACTCCAGAAATGAGTTTACTGTATGTAAAGAAAAGTTCATTTCGATCGACGATGTTCCAAAAGTTGATATTACCTACTCTGCGAGAATGTGCTCAAAGAGACTCTGATTTTGATGGACAAGGCTTCCAGCATTTTAACTGTAGTGGTGACTGCAATTCAAAACGTTGTAAATGCAAGAAATCAAACATTCTTTGCAATTCAAAATGTCACAAAAGCTCATCTCTCTAAACTTAATAACTTTCTTGCGCAGTCCTTAATTATTAGACATTTCAGGTGATTTTTCTCAGTTTACTAATTTTTAAACTATTGTTCCTAAGTAATATTTTTATCAAAATAAAAGTAGGTAACTACTGATGTTATTACATTTATAACTGTTTATTTTTTAACTACTATGTTCAATAGTTTATTTTTTGTTTACTTTTCATGAAAAATAAGTAAGTTTAATTTCATTTAATATACAAAATCACTACAGTTCACCTATTTTATTACTTTGCCCAAGATAGGGTGGGCATTATTCATAATGACCAGGAAAAGTGATTAATCATGCTGTTTTAATCACATTGCCCAATTGAGTCGGGCATTATGAATACGGACCGGCTATTATTAATAGTGCCCGGACTTGTCAAATTGCCCGTAACAAATACATAAGCGATAGCTGGTTACTCTTGTTACCAGTTAACCGCTGACATACTGACCTATTTTCTCTCAGTTCGCTTTAAACTTGGTGAGCAGATTAGCGCACTATGTTATTCATAGAATAATAATGTAATAATTGCACATTGTGCACGTTGTGCATTTTTCAAACATCCGTGGTACATTTGGATTAGTGCTATGTCCATTGAATCCTTCGAATTGTGTTTGAAAGTATTGTTACACACGTTGGGGTGTTGGTATGAAGGTTGATCCTAATCTTTATGCCTCTAGACGCTAATGGCAATACTGTAGATATCACCTCTCAGGGGTAAACCAAAACTAAAGAAAAAATCACACCGTCAACTCAAAAAAGACGAAAGTGTTTTTCAATGCTGTTTTGGTATATCTTCTTGAGCTACTTCTCATAGGTTATCATAGAAACGTATAGTCTTTATTTTTATCTCTAATCATTCAAACAACTGTCGTAGTAGATACTTAGAATTTGTCAACCCCTATTGAACATCGATCGTCACATTAAACCAACTCAATACAAAATCCTATAAGCCTCCATCCATTCCCAAACATTTCCTTTCATTTCAAATCAACTGGAAAATTAACCACCCAATAATTTACCCAACGGAATTTAAAACAGATCTCGTTGAAAGCAATACTCAAAAACAACTCTGATTCCTCGAATATGCAGGATTAACTTCCCCGTCTTCTCATTCCTTCGGAACAATAAAAATAACAAGATCTGAAAAATCAAGATGGCGGATCTTTTAACAAAGCGTACACTGTATGCAGATGGTATCGTTTGCAATTTACATAACGAAAATGATTTCACAACTTACACTTCGGCTGGGTAAGGGGGGTTGTGTGGGGGGAACAATGGTATGTCTTTGGATGAGTGTCTTTAGGATTTTGGTTTGTTTTTGTTTATATGAAACTGTCGGTTGTTGAGTGGTGCATTGTAATTTCATATTGGATGCGAGAAATAGTAGAGAGGTAATCTAAATATTAACTCGCGGAGCAAAAACTTATTACCCCTTTTTTTTTATTGCGCGGACGTAGGAGTTTAAAAATGGCATTTAAAAATGGCACAGTTATAGTTTATATGGAGAAGGTATGCAGAAATCTTATGTAATAATGCATTAAAAATACGTTTAGTTTATATGAATTACGGTCGAATTTTGACAACTGGACGACCACTAGTTGGTCATCATCATCATTTCAGCCGAAAGACGTCCACTGTTGGACATAGGCCTCCCCAAGCTCCGCCACTTCGACCAGTTCTGTGCTTCCCGCATCCAGCGGACTTCTGCGGCCTTCACAAGGTCATTGGTTCACCTTGTGGGAGGCCTTCCAACTTTACGTCTTCCGGTACGCGGTCGCCAGTCCAGAACCTTACGGCCCCATCGGCCATCTGGTCTGCGAGCAATGTGCCCTGCCCACTGCCACTTAAGTTTGCCAATTCTTCGGGCTATGTCGGTTACCTTGATTCTCCTACGGATCTCTTCATTCCTGATTCGATCACGTAGGGAAACTCCAAGCATAGCCATCTCCATTGCCCTTTGGGTGACTAGTTGGTAAATTTTCGTCACTCGAAAAACATGAGTAGGTATTTGAACATGGCAATAGTGGCCTAAGGAAATAGAGCGCTCTATGCAAAATCATATTGAACATCTTCTCAATCACCCCAATTCCCTTGCTTCTGGGTTACTTAACAAGACTAAAAAGGAACCACAAACTTTGAATTGACGGCAAGGCATCAGCCTGCTGCTCTTTAAAAACCCTACATTCACACAACATAGCTGATAAAAGTCTGGCGACTGATTGCAATTAAACAGATGAAAAAAAGAAATCGTCTTTATTAAGTCATCATCATTTCAGCCGACAGACGTCTACTGCTGGACATAGGCCTCCCCCAAAAGGAGGGTTTTGCCATAATCGCCACGCTTGGCAGGCGGATTGGCGATCGTAGTATGGTGGTAAAATGCATAGAGAACGCTGCTGCCCATTCTCTAGTAAGTCCCTGAGACGCCTTCTACGGCACCCACGGAAAAAAATGAGATGGTGCTATTCTTTTACGTTCGGCACCACACGTAACTATTAAGTAGGTACTTTATTAAGTAGGTCCTTGGTTATATATTGTCACGCTAACTTCTCCCTTACATGTAACATATACGTAGATAGGTACTTATGCAAATGAATGTGTAACCGTCTCATGACGGAATAGAGAGAGTTCCGTTCCTTGTTAAGCAAGAATGACATTCCTCAGTTTATTAAATGATAAAAGATGTTATTTCTGTAATTATGTTTGTACAACAGCTTTTACACGTCAATCATATTTTCAAAACTAGATCAGGGCGGCGATTCCTATCTGACTACTCTAATAAGAAAGGCCTTAACAAACTCAGAGGTCACTGTCGCTTTTAAAGTCCAGACGTAATTTTGGTCAGATCATGTGAGGACTATGTAGATTGGTGTCTGAAAAGGTATTTTGAGGAAATAACTATACAGACTGACTAGACCTGTTCAGTCAGTGCACGCATTTATCAGTAATCATGCACCTCAACTGGGAAGTTAAGGGGTAATTAACTGGGGTAATTAAAGAGTATTTAAAAGTTTAGAAACTTTTAAATACTCTTTAATTACCCCACCCTACTCTGAACCAGTACTGATATATGTAGGTTCGGTATTCTTGAAAACTATGAATGATCATTTCACTTCGTTGGACAGAGAGAGAACAATAACCATTTTGTTTGTTTTAACACCGTTTTAAAAACATTTTCTCAATTTCTTCTCTACGTTAGTTTAAAAACAGCGGCTCGTAAAACAGGCCATACAGTTTGCAGGTACAAAAAACAATGGATATTTAAACAAAACGGCTTTGTCTCCTCAGCGAGCATATTCAAGGTAGGTATGGCACAGAGCAGACGAAAAGCCTAATAAATCTCAATGTACGAATATTTTTTTCTGTAAAAGAAGAATTTTCGGGAATATTGCCTATTACGTACTAAGTAGCTATATTTTTATCAACCGTTATTTTATGTGTTATTTTTAGGACCGTCTGGAACAATGTCTAAAGACAATTTATTCAAATATGTATTTACAACCAAAATAGCTTTTCTTTTATTCTAGGTTTATTTTTGTTCTTTAAGTAAACAGCTTTTGTTCCTAAATAAAACCAACTCAGGGCAATGGACGCGTATGATCTTGTTAATTTTAAACACGGGAGGAAATTGTTTTTCTTTGCAATTCATTGTAAAACAGGCATCTTGAATTTACTACAACATTATAAAGTACTAAGAAAGAAGACATTTTATCATTTGTGATGAAATAGCTGATACCTACCATGCAGCAAAGTTGTTAGCTTGATAAAAAAACTGCATTTCCATACGTATTGAGTTCTTAATTCAAAAACAGACTTGGTCGTTTACACCAGATCTAAATAAAAACCTTGTTTTGTAATTTAGTTATGTTAAAATTAAGTTTAAATTCGACCCAAAACTCAAAAAAAAAAGTTTTTTCCGCACCTCAAAAATCTTTTACGTTTTTGGTAATGTTTCTTATCTGTTATCTGTGAATCAATCAAATACATTTTCTCATAAAGATTTTTGTGTTTAAAACCGTGTCTACAGGTACTAGTACCAGTCAGCCATCTTTGTCTAAGTTGACAAAAAAACACCCTGTACTAACACCAGCGCTACTAAACCACCTCTACTTTCAATTCCAGGTGTCGACCCGGACAGGCATTGTGTCCCACTACGTGCGACTCCAGATAGTGGTGCCAGAAGCCTTCATCCTGGGTTCTGGAGAACACCACGTGGATCTGGGCAGCGTCATACATCTTATCTGCATCGTGGAAAAGGTAATTTTGGATTGTTTTTACCCGACTGCGCCAGAAGGAGGGTTATGTTTTTCGAGAGTATGTATGTATGTATAATTGTTTGGCACGCTCTGCAGCCTGAACGGCTCGATGGATTTTAGCTTGAGAAGTGTCGTTAGATTCGTATTTACTGTGAGAGTGACACTGGGTATATCAAAATTAAAAAAACAAAATGGCGGATTTTTGGCGCCAAATTCACATGTTTGGCATGCTCTGCGGCCTGAACGGCTAAATGGATTTTAGTTTGCGAGGCATCGTTAGATTCGTAATTACTGTGAAAGTGATATATCGTAATAAAAAAAACGGTAATTTAAAAAACTAAAAACCCGACTGCTTTTCTGAGTATTCATGGAAAAGCCCTAAAACAAGAAAGTCATTGTACCCGATTGCACTTAACTTAAGAATCGCCAGTTGCTAAGGCGATGCTTATAAGCTGATAAATTGTAGCAGTCGGGACCCATTCTAGAAATGGAGGCTTAGTGAATTGAGAGCACATACCTATATTACATTGCAGATTACTCCAATCTACTGACTAGACGGCTGACTTTCAAGAATGGGTCCAACTGGAAGGTTACGATTCAGTCGGTAAACAGTATGGTGCAGTTCATAATTTATCGACTGTTTCAGTTGACAGAAAATCGTGTTGACCTTAGCAGTACTTTATGCATTTAAAATTGAGTCTTATTGCTGGAAATAAGATTAAATTTGGCTCGATCGGCGGTAGGTGTGGAAAAATAAAAGCTTGGCTTTGGCTTTTTGAAAAAAAATACCTACATTAAAAGTACTGAAAAATTCAGTAGTCTATTACACCTTGTATAGACGGTCTCAAATTCGTATTAATATTTTTCAGGTTCACAAATAGTGCTCATTTCAATCTCTGTCGGATATCTAAAAACATATCTCTACACCTGACACCTTTTTTTCGCCTTTCCCTGGCTAGCTATAGGAAATAGCAACTTAAATCTTTCTACAGACAACTCGTTATACGTTATTCTCTACTCCCATTAACATTACGATGTACAAAACCCACAATCAAGACTCCTCAACCTACTTAAAAATAAAAGAAAGGAAACAAAAAAAAACAAAAACAATTACAAACGATCTCGAAAAATTCCCGCGCGAATTATAGAGCGGACTAATTGCTTGTTTTACAAAAAAAAAATATTTTCATTTGGACCTTTTTCTTTTTGAACATTATTTTTCTTAACGAGGGAAGCTTAGCCCGGGAAGTATGTAGGATCGCTCTGGTGTAATTAAGAGCAGCGAGGTCGTGTTTGCGGTGGCAATCTATCGATTTACCGCCCCTTAGATGGGTATTTTCGTTTTAAAGTCGACGTTAAAAGAGGGTAGTTGGTTATCTTGATTTATCCTCTGATATATCTCGTGTGATGCTACAAAATATTTCGCTAGAATTAGTATTGTACCGATAGCTAATCTCGTGTACTCTCGCCTCAACACTACCATCATTGCATTTATTAGACTAGGTACTTATTTGAAAATTGATACATCCTTGACTGCCTCGTGTCAAGTGGTCTCAAGCGCCACTGCTGAACATGAGGTCTTGGGTTCGATTCCCGGATCTAGCGAAGTGTTATCTGGAATTTCTCAGAAGCAGCTTAGAGTCTTGAATTGTGTCCGATTGATGATATAGGGGTACGAGGAACAGGGTGTAAAGTTCACTCATACTCTATGGAAAAGGGAGGATCCTCCGACCAGACGGGTGTTGTGGTTGGTGGGCAACTGCCCGACGGTTGACGTCGGGATGTTGTATTTATGCGAGTCGCGCGGTAAACTCTGATTGTGCGATGCAGGATTTATGTGACGTTATGTCTTGCGTAGTTCGCCTGTGGCGTTGTAGATGGCCCCATATCACTTTTTGTGTTTTTCTTCGAGTCTTTAATTTTGTAGTTCATATGTGGCATTGTAGATGGCCGCCACATTGCTAACAAGTTCGCCCACTATTACATGGGACTTAAGTAACTGGTGAAATAATGATGTACCTATTAAGGTACACTTCTGACTAACCCTTCGGGTAAATACAATGTTATGCCGCCCGTTCTTCTCCATAGGTACCTACGCTTTGGAATGGGCAACTAGCTTCATCTTTCTAACTCACCGATCTTGACAATTCAAAAGTGCCTGTAATTGGTTTATTTGAAATAAATGCTTTGAGTTTGCGTTTGAGTTTATGTGAGATTCAACCTCGATCGAATTTATAAGGCCCCTCGCCCACAGCGACTTTTTGTAGCGATGCTGACGCGCGTTTTGTAAACGCGCTTCTGCATCGCTACTATCGCGCGTTAGTCGCGTTTGCAACATGCGTCAGAAACCATGCAAACGATGTAAAGCTGAAAGCAGAAAGAAGCATAATAAGTTCGCGACTGTAGCGCGACAGCATCGCATTAGTAGCGATACAGAATTTATCGAAGGTACACAGCCAGCTACAGCATCGCGACTGTATCGATATACTACTGCATCACTACAAAAAGTCGCCGTGGGCGAGGCCTCTTACACCTACGATCTACCACTATGCTATCTGTAGGAAAGTTCCATCTTCCCGCAATACGATAATTAGGTTAATATGGTAGACTGCCCAGAGTAAGCCGGGCGTAGTTAAATTTTATTACTCGTGTAGTTTTCTTTTATGATGTAAAAAGTAATTTTCCTTATTTTTCAGGAAGTTCTGGCTAATTTATAAAGTTGAAAGTACATAATAACATAATATCACAGAGGTTTTACTAGTACAGTCGCCTCGTAATTGCTTTTGACAACAATCTGTACTAATATTATAAAAGGGTAAAAGTTTTGTTTGTAAGTTTGAATGTGGGGGAGTAGGGAGGGAGTAGTCTCTGGAACTAAGAGTCGGATTTGAAAAAATAACTTTTTGAATAAGACAGAAAGAAAGCTAAAGTAAAAAAAAACAAAAGTCATTTATTCAAACTAGGCTGAGGGTCAGCACTTTCTGAACGTCAAAATTACATAAGACAGTCCCCCAAAACGCCCGCCCTTCACCACTTCCTAGTGCTTTAGCTGGGAAGAAGTGGCGGAACAAACTCCCCAGCAGCACAGCTGTCTGTTATGTTAGAAGAACTTGATTCTATACAATAATAGCATATAATTAACATTCAACAATAAATGAAAATGTAATTGATAAAAAAATATGGTTTATGCAGTCAAGTTAAATAAACAATGATATGAAGTAATTCATATGACCTGTCAGTAGTTAAGCTAATTCTGGTGAAAGAACACAAACGTTGTCTTGAGTTAATCACAGCGACCAACAATTCTTATCGTTTAAGTAGTCGTTGATAAAATAGTATGCCTTCGAACAAAGATTTGATTTTACTTTCGATTTAAACGCATTAAAATGTAAATCTAGCAAAGAAGAGGAAAGCTTGTTATAAAAGGTTATACCAAGCCCAGCAAATGAGTTAAGAAGATAAAACGAAGTAACTATACGGCCGGGGATCGATGTTAGAAAAAGAAAAAGAAAGAAAAAACGTTTATTTGCGGTAAACATGACGCAAAAACCAGGAACACAAAAAATAATAAAAAAAAGGTTGAGGGAAACATGCGCCACATCCACACAAAACGGCTATCGCTCAGCATTTTGCTGCAACTCTATGCAAGACAGAGCCCCAGTGCTGGTTTTCAGCGACAACCGGCTTTGACGTAATGACGTCGCCCGGTGCATCAAACAATTAACATCGGACTTATAGAAAATTAATATAACTAATGTGAATGTGATAGAAATTATACAAGAATATTAAAATTAAAAAATAAATAAAAGAATATGAAAAATATGAATGTTATTTTATGTTAAAACAAGAAATTTCATGCGGGTGAAGTAGCAGGCACAACTAGTCTTACAAATCCTACAAATAATATTATAAATATGAAAGTTTGCATGTTTGGATATTTAGATGTTTGGATATGTATCACTCAATCACGGAACAACGGCTGCGAGGATTTGGATGAATTTGGCACACAGATAGATTATAACCTGGGGCCCAAGTCTGCTATTTTTATAAATTCGTCATTCCAACACGATCCCATTGTCATTTGGCTAAAAGTTCGTAATCTGCTAAATTCATAATGGTCGATCATTGGTCGGTCAATGGTATCGTAATAGAATTGTGTTATAATGGCATTGTCGTATTGCCATTATTGTAAAACCCGTTAGTAGAAATGATTTTTCAAAAACGACTAATAAATTTGAACATTTATTAATGCCCGATTTCATTTATATATATTTTTAAATATTATTTAATAGTTTTTTAGTGTTAAATTTTAGCAGATTAAGTACCGTCTAAGTCAGTCATTCATTTGTCATTATGTACAAGATTACCAATAAATGCCATTTTTTTCAATGGAGTGTCAGTGGCTGACCATTGGAATGTCATAATGACGCCATTATATTAGTAGATTACCAAACTTGTCAAAATCAACAATTTTGAAATCAATGATCGACCATTCTGACACTATTGTAATAGCAGACTTGAGGCCCTGCATTAACACATAGGATACTCTCTATCCCGGTAATACGTTCCCGAGGGATAATTTTCGACATCCACGCGGGCAAAAATAAACATCACTTTATTATAGAAGTTATTTAACTGTAAACGGATTTCACGATGTCGATTAAACATAACTTCATAGATCAAACATCACACCGTCATTTACCTAAGCTCTCCTGCTAAAATGCGTTTTCGATAGATTAGTCACCTCGTGAGCGTGAACATTAATCGTATAATTCAAGCTGAATTCAGTAATTAATGCTTTGCCTCTAATTGTACCTTTGCTTAATCAAGTTGGGAATCATAGACACTATTAATGGCAATGTTACGTATTGTTTTGATACGAAATAAGTAATACGCTGCTGTTTATACAATCTGTCAGTGACTTTGACGCGCAACCTTGATTTAAGCGCATTAATCAAGTGTCAAAGTCTCTTTTAAAGTCCAGACATAATCTTGGTCAGATCATGTGAAGATAATGTAGATTAGTGTCTGAAATGAGGAAATAACTACACAGATTGAGTGGACCAGTCCAGTTAGTACAAGCATTGATCAGTAATCGAGTATTACTTGAGGAGTTTAACGACTGCCTCCTTGTGCTAGTGGTCGTGACTGCTCAGCTGTGATGCCCGGGGATTTAAATACCCAGGTCACGAAAAATGTCGTTTAGGTCCTTAGCCGTAGTAGCCGCTTAGCCGCTTGTAGTCAGGAATTGTGGCCATTTGATGGCACATATTAAAATGCTTTTATTGAACATAATAAAATAGCTAGCGAAACAATACAACACTTCTTCCCATTGCTTCGGGAAATTCCAACCATGCATTCAATGTCTCCAGACTTTTGTCTCGTGCCATTGAAGAGAGCAATGGTGGCCCAGTGGTAACGACTTACGAGTTTAAGGTCGTAGATTCGAACCAAGACAAGCGCATTACTTTGCGTAAATTATTTCATCACCTTTGTTCTCAAAACGGTGAAAGAAAACATGTTCTAAAACAAAAAGAATCGGAGACATGTGACATCTACCAACTCGGCCCACTTCCTCTCACCGAGAGGAGGCCTGTGTTTTTTTTAGATATTTATTTTATAAAACAATACTTTTTTTTATTAAAAGATAATTGTCTTAGCAGCTCATTATACGCTGATTATGAAAGTTTTGTCTGAATTGTAGAACAAAATCTCAATATCAATCACAAAAGGGTGTTTTCCATTGACGTCACTCATTTTACTGTTTGCGTACTTACAATGTTTACAACCGAAGTGACGTGTTATACGAGACCCGTCACACTCGTAAAAATCGGTTGGATTTATTTCCATACATACGAATGGTTGATAGGGTGGCGTATAGGCGTATTTGTGGCGTTTACGAAGGCTTTTCTTTGGTAAATCGGTTGAGGTTCTGTGTGTATTTGGCCTCAAAGTTAGTGAGATTATGTTGATATCGGGAGCTAGTAAATATTCACTGTTTAACTTGAACGTCTCAATGATAATTAAAATGCACAGTTATCACCACGCTTATCGAATGGATCGGTGATCGCAGATTGCTGTTATAAGACGATGGATCCCATTAATGTATTTGACTTATAGGTACAACCACAAGTAGGACTTGCTAAAGAGAGGTCTAAGTCTTACTTACTTCACTATTAAAATCCCACGTCTATCATTCTCGTTCCCTCTACTCTTATAACATAACGCCCTGTTACCCCGCAGGGTTAGGCAGAGTATCTAAACATTCGCCAGTTAGTTTTTAAGTGCCATGTAATAGGGGCGAGCTTTTTGCCATCAACCGAGCACAAATCCGGACTCCGGGCTGCTACGAAGAAATTCTAGGTAGAAAAACCCAGTAACATTTTCCCGACCTGGGAATCGAACGCAGGACCCCATGCTATGCAGTAGTGCTTGCGACCACTAGACCACCGAGGCAGTCTTTCTTCTGCTCATTTAGCTAAATAAAAGGCAAAGGCAAGGAATACGTCTGACGCCTGCCTAATACGTAACGTTTAATTACTAATGAATCTGTCGCTAGTCTCAGGAATAGCATGGGTGGGCCCCCCATAAGGCGGATCTGGGTCGCGTTGCGAGAATCCGCTATATGCGAGAGGCTCAAAATCGGCCTATTTTCAGCAATGGACGTATTTCTGCTGAAACGATTATGTTGACAAGGCTTTCTAGCCCAAAATGTGGGTTATTTATTAATTATGCATTTTTTTTTCCCTTTCCAGAGCCCAACACCCCCACAATACGTATTCTGGTACCACAATGACCGTATGATCAACTATGACGCGACGCGGGGCGGAATCACTGTGGAGACGGAGCCGGGAGCTCGCACGCAGTCCCGGCTCACAGTCCGCGGGGCTACCCTGAAGGACTCCGGGAACTACACCTGCAGCGCCAGCAACACTGAGCCTGCTTCCATACATGTCTTCGTTTCTGAAGGCAGTAAGTATTTCTTTATTATGTAGGCTTTAAATAGGAAGGGTAAAGCGATCAGAGAGGTAATTGTATAAGACACTATCAGTAAGAATCCCTTTCATTTTGAAAGTTCCACAACATTCATGGCGTGGTTTACGTTGCTAAGCAGATATTTTAGTTGAACATAAAAAAGAATGGATTAAAATAAAATAAAACAACAAATAACACCAACGACAACACTAACAACAACAACACCAACCAACCACCAACCAACAAACAAACAACCAACCAAACAACCACCAAGTTTCAAATAATAATTCAAATTCTAATTAATAGTATGTTACGCAATGAAAGTGCAGGTCTTCGTACCCATGAGGACTTCTATTTGAAAAAGGCCATAAAATAGATCTTTGAAAACTTGGGATGGCTGTGGGAAATTTAGGGATTTTGTGGGGATATGAACCAGCGTTTTTCCAAAATGGATTTTACTAACCACCAAGGACAGATCCAGCAGACGCACGGGTAAATTATACACCGTGACATTTTAGTCGTCTTACAAAGGTGGTCCACTCAACGTATCCGTCATAAAATACCTACAGGCGCAATTAAAACATTTGTTACCATTAATGAAAATAATAGGTACAAAGAAAAATAAACAATCCTTTAGAATTATGAAACACCCTCCCTGTTAATAATGTTTACGTATCAATTGGTAGAAGACATCGATCTACCTACCTACTATTACATTCTATCATTAATTCCATCTCCATAACAGTGTGTTTCAAATTACGTCATGCGTGTTAGTGAATTATATTTACATTTTTTTAATTACAAAAATATAATTGATAAGTCATTATTGGATTCATGAAGTGGGTTGCCGTTGTAAGACGACTAAAATGTCATGGTGTATACAGCTTTCCTTAAATTATGAAAAAAAAAATAGCGAATACTATTCATGGTCGAAAGAAAAACTAACCAAACCAATTCGGGGGAGGCGTTGCTAAATTTATTAAGTTCACTGCTCTCGCTCTTGCAACCCAGGTTCGTACACCTCTCTGTGTCTCTTTCTATTATATACGAGTGAGTGTGTCCATATATACAAGTGTGTGTGCGTAAGAGTATATCGTAAGGAACTTTGTTCCTGACGGGGCCCCGCGACCGCACGCTTTGTATTTTCGAAAACATTATATTTGGGAAGCACTACCTAACTGTCTAGTCCCAGAAATAAATCTTGGTTCCCCCCTTGCTAACCAGCATTTAAGTTAGGTATTGTTACCTGAATTTATACTCGGTGACAAGTACTGTCTTCCCATATCCATTAAAACTGTAATTTCAAACCATTGTAAAAGCCAATTATTTTTAAAAGAGTAACCGTGGGGTTCTTGCCAGCTCTTCTCCATAGGGAATTACCAATTGGAACCGTGCACCTAGCATCTGACGTTTCAAAAGTGCCCAGGTTTATTGTGAAATAAAATATTTGATTTGACTTCACTCATAGATCTCAATCTACGTTAGCTGAATCTTAGTGTTGTTGTTTTTCGAGAGAATCTCCACTTTAATTAAACTTTGGATTTTAAGTCATTTATTTTTTTGCTGCTGCCGTTGTTTTGTTGTTTTTGTTCTAATCCTCTGCTATTTTCCATTCCAGGTAACAAGATGGCAGCCATCCTGCGACGCAACACGAGCGCTATCCACGGCATCACCACCAGCGGCACGTGTCTGTTGCTGCTGACTTCGGTGCTCATGCACTTCGGCCTCCGATGACGTTAGAAAGGGATGGCAAGCTTTCTGGCACTGTATGAGAATGGAGGACGGATATAAGAAGTGTTGTTCATGCTTCCTGTTAAACCTGGCGATCAGAAAAATCTTCATATTTTTCCATAGATTTAACCTTTCTCGTGTGTTCGTCCATTTTGATTTTATTGGGCATACAAATTTCGTTCAGGCCTTCAGGAAAGTTGAGAGCAAAATCAGGCAGATTTTTAACTGAAAACTTCATTACACACTTTGAACGATTTTTGGTACGAGCAAAATTAATGGATTCCCGTCACCAACGTGCTAATGAGACCGCGTCACCGGCATGCTAATGTGACGTGTTGTTTTTTTTTCCAAGTTTTCAGTTCTGTCAGCAGCCCCCATGACTGCCTATTTTTTTTACTGTGGGTGTGTGTGGGCAAGTCCTTTCCTTTTGTTAACTTGAAGTTATAGTTACAGTAGATACCTACCTACTCTAACGCACGGTAAATTAGCACCTGCTTACCTACCTAATACCAACGAACAATGTTTCCTTCATTCTTTCTGTTCTTGACCATGGAAAAACATAAAGCATGGCCAATACACAAAAGGTTGTAGTATTGGTTGTTTCTATACCTACATTCCTCACACATTTCAACTAGGTATTATAACCTAAAATGACTGCTCAACAAATAAATCGAGGAACCAAAAATACTTTTTGTAAGGCAGTTTATTAATCCAATCAATAGTTTTGATACCATACAAATAACTTTACGTCGAAATAAAATCGGATTATTTCATGACTCATTTTACGAACGTATTTTCAGACATCCCAACCGAATTGTTCTTAATTTATTTGAATCCTTACAAGTTTTGTCTAGACGGGTAAATTTATGCAATGAAACTTAACGCGATCAGTATGTCTAAACCGCGTCGGAGTTAAGAGCTGTCAATGTCATTAATATTGACACTGTCAATGTCATTAATATTGACACTGTCAATGTCATTAATATTGACACTGACAGCTCTTGAAATCGGCTTAGATTTACTGATCGTGATCAGTTTCATTGGTAAAATTCGCTCTAATTAATGTAGAAGGACGACATTACAATTTGGGGAGGTAAGATTCTGACGTCTGTAAAATCTTAGGCCACGAAATTATTCCCGAAGTTATTTATAATTATATTTGCAGTCAAATATGTAATGACCAATATCAGAAGTCAAAGATTGTCCTCATACAGTGCCAACGTAGAAAAATAATTAAATATTTAAAATAAACCAATCATTGAATTGTAACATAAGTTGATTGTTACATTACTTAGTTAAAGTAACAAATATAATGACGTAACTTAGTTACTTATTTAGATTTATTTAGATCGTATTTATTATAGGCACAATATTGTACAGTTAAAAATATTCCCAGGGGCTTTATTCAGACAGTTTTACAAAAAGCCAGAATTTTTCTGCAAGGGTATGTGCACACCTATGACACTACGTGAAGGCTACGCATAAATGTCATGTTAAAGCACGTGTTCGTAGGTGCATTCACACCCTAATATTCAATTATAAATTATTTATAAGACATGGAAACCAACCTTAAGATTCGAATAATTATAAAGTAAAAAAATCGTTGTTCTCAAAAAATTAAGCTACAAAATTATAAAATGTTAAAAATTAAGTGGAATACATTCTGTCATCATTAAAATAATGCTCAAATTTAATAACAAATTATGATACTCGTAATGTAAATAATAATAGGTTGATAAATTTAAATGTAAATAATTAAATAACCCGACAATTATTTGATTGAATCGGTATACAAAAATTATTGTTAATTTAATAATATAGCCTTCCAAAATCACTAATCATTTTTTTACCAAAAATGTAGACGTTGATTTTCCTAAAATTATATTAACTCGTCGATTATTTCATAACAAAATGTATTGTTTGTTTAGTACCTACTTTTTATCGATATTTCTAAATCGAACAAAACAGATTTCAAATTAAGGTCAATTAAATTATACGTACGAATTGTAAAAAGCTGAAATCACTGTAGAAAATAATATTATTCTGTGCCAGAAATACTATAATATTTAAAGAAAATAAATGTAGGTTACATTTTTCTTTTAAAATTTCTTTCAAAATTGTGATTTATCAATATATAATTTTATTGAAATTATAAACATCCTCGTGTTTATCGATTCACGGATATTCTATTAATTAAATGGTAAATTCTCAGGAATTAAAATTAAAATAATTCTAATTTAAGCAGTTTATTATAACACCTGAATAGACATCTGAATTTATTATATACAAAAGAAATGGACTCCCGATACCCGAAAAGATTTAGATACTCCGATAGTTCTTTTTGAACTCCAAAACAATTACAGAAGGCGTGTCGGAAAATAAAGGACTGGTTACCGTTTATTTTCCGAATACCGTTTCTTTTGTTAGCCGAATGTAACAATTAGGTAGCTACTTCTTGCTTCAAGGTATTCTCATAAAAACACGGAATCGAGACTCTTCGTATGATTAACCATCTTCTTGCGTGTCGATGGCAATCTAGATAGATATACGTGTTTGGCACCTTCAGTAGCGTCCATCATTTTCTGTAACGTGCAAGCTGCAGGACACGCTCAACATGATATTAAGTATCCCATTGTATGTAAAACAGTAACACATTAAAAATGCGCTTACACGAGCAACTAAAATTGCTCCATTTTGGGCTTTTCTCGTTAACTATAACGTAACGGCTACATCCAGAAATTTAGGGCAATGGCCACCTGTTGCCAGAGATACGGCCACATAATATGGAGCAATATGGAGCAACTTAAAAACTGGGCAATTCGCCTCCACCGCCGGCCGGTTCCTCTCGCAAAAACGAGATGTAGTTTATACATACAAACGACATAGAAAGAAAATTGACTAGAAATTTCCAAACCGATTAGTTATTCGGCAACTCATGAAATATATAGAGCAATCAGAAGCAATATTGCCGAAACACAGCGGCAATTTATTATTGTTGCTCCACATTGCTCCACTTAATTGCTCCAGATTGATCCATTAGTGTTGCCGAGCAATAATTGCTCAAAAAAACGCCCGTGTAAGAGCACTCCTGGGTGGAGTCATCTGTGAGACCACACCTGAGCAAGTTTTCCTAGGTTTGGTCAACTTGAGTCCGGAGTCTATTTAAAGATTTCTAGGTAAACCAAGGCAATTCATGATCGGGTGGGAAATTTTCAGCAGATGGAACAAATGGGTTGGGTAGGGAAGCACTTTGTCGCCACAGCTTTAGCCTTTCCTTAGACCGATCGCCAGTGAATTCGAGGATACACTTTAAAAATCTGTTGCGTCTCTTCATCTCATCCTATAAGTAGTCAAAGCAGATGTCTTCTTACCATAGTCAAAATATAATTTACCATTAGATATGCCATTACCATAAGCCTATGGTAAAACCATAGACAAGAATAGTCATGTAATATACCACAAGTATACTTAAACTAAGATTTGAACGTTTGATTCTAAAGTTTGTTATTTCTTGTAAATACAACATGACATAATAACGTAACATAGTAAATTAGTCCTAATATTAGTTAATTTGTAAATAAATTCATCAGTGTTACTAAAAATCATTTAATGTAAATAATATTTCGGTGATCATGTATGCAATAAATAATAAATAATAAATTTCCTTGGATTTTGAGTTTTATTTTCCTTTTACTTATGATTTGTTTTTCTTACAGAATTTACAGATGCTGAAAATATATAAAACTTGTGAGATGGCGTTATTCTATAGGCATTTGTCCACCTCCGGAAAATTAATACAGGTTCATGCATGACCTTTAATTGAAATTGACCGTGACCTTTGTCAAAATATTGTTGGGTTAACAGTTCATGACCTGATGTATTTCGTCTATGCATTCAAATTAGTGGTGTCCTAAAATGGATATCTTAAAAGCACATTTTTTAAGTTTTTCGCAAATACATAAAAAGAGGATTCAAAGTTATAAATATTTACTTATTTATTTAACCATTTATGTACACACTGTTCTTTTGTTCTTGTCTGTTTAAAACAGACAAGAACAAAAGAACAGAAAAATATGTACAGAGGTGATGGTTATTTCTAAAGAAATCTCTTGGAATACTCTTTTTATGTTTTTTGCAATTATCTCGAAAACTAGATGCCCTAGGTAAAACATAATCATTCACCCTTGTGGTACACCCCCCGGGTAGTTATGTCACAGATTCATGTATGACCTTTAATTGACCTTAACCGTGACCTTTGTCCAAATATTGTTGGATTAACAGTACACGGCACGATTTTTTTCGTCTATGCATTCAGACAATTGTAATCAAAATGGTTTCCTAAAATGGATAACATTGAGATTTTCGGAAATATCTAGAAAACTAGATGTCCTACATAAACAAAAATGACAATGTGTAGATATAGAAAGAGAGCGCAGGGCACTTGCCGGCCGGTGCAACATGTTTTTTTTTTTTTTTTTTCTGGGTGGGAAATCATCAAATAACTTCTCCCGCTCTGGGTGG
The DNA here is from genome assembly GCA_949091785.1 of Polymixis lichenea. Classification (NCBI taxonomy): domain Eukaryota; kingdom Metazoa; phylum Arthropoda; class Insecta; order Lepidoptera; family Noctuidae; genus Polymixis; species Polymixis lichenea. The sequence continues at coordinate 18,848,608 of OX420948.1, read as the reverse complement.
AGCGGGAAGGCGTGTCAGACTTTTACTGACTAAAACCCACCCGTGTTCCCTCACTTGCCTGTGTGCCAGGGGCGGCGGTATCTCTTTCGAACAACCCGCACCCCCGGCAGGCATCGGCCCTTGCGGGCCCCATCTGTTGCTGCTGACATCTCTTTGAGGCGCGCGTGGAACACAACGCGCCGTCGACCCGGGCTTGGTCCTTACCGGACAGCGAGCTACCCATTACTCGCCGTCCGCAAGCCCGTGCCTACGGTGGCCGGGAATCAGCCTGGGATTCCCGACGCCCAGGGCGTCTCCTGCGAAGGCCACGGCTGTGAGGGCGCATGTATTGCATCTCCCTCACGTGCGCCGCCTCCCTCTTTGCGAGCATAACTGCTTCGCTGAAGGAGGCGACTGCCAGCCATGCCCTCTCGCTCCGTACCATGGCCTGGACCAGGGTCGGACGCGAGAGATCGCCACCGCCGATCACCTCCACGAGGACACGGCGTTGCTCCGCCCAAGCTGGGCAGACCTCCACCGTATGCTCCACCGTGTCCTCTGGGCGATCTTCGCAATGGAAACACCCGGGCGTTTCCTCCCGCCCTATCCGAAACAGGAACCTCCCGAAACAGCCATGTCCGGTGAGGACCTGTGTCAGGCGGAAGGTGAGGACGCCATGCCGCCTCTCAAGCCACTCCTCAAAGAGGGGACTTACCGCCGCAATCGCGGCGTGCCCATGTTGGCCGGTAGATTTGCTCGGTGTACGGACCACATAAAAATTACTAAGTATTTTTAAGACTTACTGCCAGAGTCTGTACACGAGTAATCTATGGGTCAATTACACCAAAACATCATATAATAATGGTTTCAGGATATTGTTGAGACTTCCTCGCCATTGCAGCGCGTCGGAGATGTTTGCGCAAGCTCGTACCGACGGTTTAACGCAATTGTGCGCAAGAAAACCGCTTCGCAATTGAGTCAATTCTGCTACAATACCTACAATTGGAGAACCGAAACATATAATTGTAAAGCAGTTTGTGCAGAGGGTGATTGGTAGGTACTAACACTAGATAATAAGTTGTTTTATATTATGTTACTAACACTCTATGGATTCTTTTTCTGAAATAAAAATAAATATTAATACATATTATAAATTATAATACTTAGGTACGTCATTTGTGACATCGTGCGAATGAACCGTAACACTTTTGGTTTGTATCGAAAGTGTTGACAATGCCGCTTCCAGCAGCGCCCACCCAGACATCTCCGTGCTGTGTGTGTGGTAGTTTCATGCAACCGGTGTCATTTTATTTTTTTTGGGTGCGAAATCATCAAATAACTTCTCCCGCTCTGGGTGGAGCGGGAGGATGTCAGACTTTTGCTGACTAAAACCCACCCGTGTTCCCTCAGTTGCCTGTGTGCTAGGGGCCGCGGTATCTCTTTCAAACAACCCGTAGCCCTGGCAGACATCGGCCCTTGCGGGCCCCACCAGTTGATGCTCACATCGCGCATGTACTGCCTCTCCCTCACGTGTACCGCCTCCCTCTTTTCGAGTCCCAGCTGCCGGATCCTATCGACGATTGTCACAACCCCGTGTGTCGCTTAGTCGGCCGCCGCCTGGTACGACCTACCTTGCCCCAAGACCAGCGTGTCGTCAGCGTAGCAAACTACGCTGACGCCGCTAGGGAGGACTGCGCGCAGGACTCAGTCGTACCCGATGTCCCACAGATGCGGCTCCAGGACCGATCCCTCTGGGACACCGCCTGAAATCTCTCGCCAGTTCCATTTTCCTAGGTGAACGGGGTAGATGACGGCCCTGTCCGTCAAATAAGCCTCGACCACACGACAGAGGTAGGTCTGCATCCGGTGATACCGGAGTGTCTCCCTGATGCAACTCCAGGGCAGGATGTTGAAGGCATTGTCGATGTCTAGAGACACCGCCAAGACGATCCCACCCCGGGCCACAGCATCCCGTCGTGCGGGCTCGCACGCGCATGATTGCGTCCACCGTGGAGCGCCCCCTGCAGAATCCAAACTGGCTCTCCACCAAGTCCGGCCCCACCTGCACCAGCCGCCCGACGAGGCGGTCTGCAATTACTCTTTCAAGAAGCTTGCCCACCTCGTCGAGCAGCACGATGGGCCGGTAAGCGGACGGAGAGTCCGCGGGTCGCCCCGGCTTTTTGATGACGACCAGTTTGCCAGTTCTTCCAGTGAAGTGGGAATCGGCCCTCCTCCAAGCATGCACTTAGGAGCCCTTTTAGTCACGGCCCGAGAGCCTCCAAGGCAAAGACCAAGGCTTTTCCAGGCAAGCCGTCGGGTCCTGGAGCGGTATTCTTGGCATTCAGCCTACGTACCGCCACTCTCAACTCTACCTCGGGCACCTCTGGAGCATCGTCGTCGTCGTCGGTGTGGTCCGCGTCGGGCACCGCAGGAGGCGGAGCCACGGGCGGGGGAGCATGCTCCCCTCGCGAGGGGAACAGAGCGCTCACCACATCCAGCACGAGCTGAGCCTGGAGACTCTGGGTCAGCGGGGGAGCTCACGGGCGGATTTTATCCCGCACCGTTTTGTAGGGGCGTCCCCACGGGTCTCTATTCAGAGTCTCCTCGCGGGCCAGTAGCCCGTAGGATCTCCGCTCGGAGGGCGGTCTTCGCCACTCTGTACCCCTCGTACAGCACCGCCTGAATGGCTTCCGTATCCGGAGGGCTGATACGGAGCCTGCGGTGCCTGGTGTACCGGTGCCGCGCAGCAACGCACGCCTCGCGCAGAGCTGAGCTCCGGTGACCACCAGTACACTAGGCGTGACGCGCGTACCGGTGTCTTTGTTTTTTTTTTTGCCAACTCAGTTGCACATTGATGTTTATGAGCGTATCGTTATCTATCGACGAAATTACTGAATTCTAGAGCCACTAGTTTTCTTATTTTTATCTGTTATCATCACCTATTTCTGAGAATACTGACCTGTGGGTAGTCGCTATGTCCACGTCCGGGGAGTGCGGCAGGCAGGTTCCGTACATTGCCCTTAAGGCAGGGTAGCCTGCGAAATTCTAATTACTTACTTTTTTACAATTACCAGGGCAGTGTCAAGCTGCATGTTGTCATTTCATATAATTCTATTGAATTTTTTAATGAGTATTTCAAGAAAATTTGAATTTCGCGGGTTACATTAGTACATCCTTCTTAAAGCCCCGCAGTGCAAAACAGTGTCCGTTAATGCGTAGTACGTTAGTTGGCCGGAAGCAAGTGTGGCGATAGCACACTTGCCTGTGGATGCATTGTCTCCTCTAGATGCCCCTCCGGTCGGCCGATGGAGAACCGGCGGGAGACGACCAGCAACAAGTGACGACCAGCAACAAGTGGCGACTTAAGGCGCTCCCTGCTGACAACGTAGGCTCTGGCTTCAAGGTTCATGTAGCGTGAAACGCGATTTTTTTTTTGAGAAACCCAATAAATAATAAAATAAAATACAATATCGGTAACAACATTTTATTCTCTTTCAATAAAATTTCCACACCAACATGATTCCCACACTCACACATAATAAAAAACTTTACTAAAACCAAACCAAGTAACGACTGTCTTTTGTCTTTACAAATCACACATATTTTGTGTTTTCATGATCGCCAATATTAGATATGCTTTTTGCATCCGTATTTTTTTTTTCACCCAATCCCCACAGTCCCTTCTCTGTTAAGGCACGCGTACATTGGGGCGGGCCGCACCGCACCGCAACGCATTGCAAAAATCCTTCTGCATAAGATTTCTTCGATTTTGTATTAAAAGAAAGCGCCTGGGTAGCTTGCAAAATTCAAAATATTATTTTTTTTAAGTTAGAGGGTTCTATTTATAATTTATATGAACATAATTCAGAAATGCATATTCCTTACGGTCGCGAATCATATTTTCATCAACATAAAACCTATCACTGACCTGAAAATTGCAAAAAACGTAAGACAATTTGAATTCCACGAGCTACTTTAGCACGTCTCCCTAAACCATCCCACACTTACAGGCGGGCTTCAAAAATACGCCTGGCGCGCGACCCACCAGTGATTTGCGCTGCCGCAACTACATTTAGTGGGCTGGCTACAGTCAAAATCAAATTCGAAATTTGAATCTGTCTAAAACAATTACTGCGTTGCTGTGCGGTCCGCCGCGGTTTTAATGGAAATATGCGCTTAGCTTTATTTTACCTCCGATATTGCATTCTTGACAAAATCGCACTGATCTTTTTTGCTATCAAAGATTAAATAACTGTGGAATAAATGTGTAACATTTTGCCAACGAGTAAAGGAGGATGTAAGTTGAAAACTAGCCGGGCTAGTGGGCTACTTACTAGTAAGCGGCGCGTGATTAACAAGCTGTCATCTAACCGGGACCGTGCTAGCAATGAGCGGTCCTTTTGCTGACGGTGCGTTGGTAACAAGCGAGTGGATATTTTTCAAGGGGGTGCCCCGGCCATTAGGTACGCTGCCTGGAGCTGAAAAGAGAGGAGCGAAGCTGTGCCAATATTAACCAATAGAATTTAAACTCCGCTCTGCTCCGTATGCCATAGTCGCCATTAACTGCTGGAACATAGTCTCTGTGAGAGGGAATGGGCCGTAATCTACCACGCGAGCCCAGTGCCAGTTGGTAGATGTCACTTGTCTTCGAATTTTTGGTTTTAAGGCATGCCATTAGTTCACGATGTTGCTCCGCTCCGCAAGCATGAAAAATATTCGAATGGTTAATATTGGCACAGCTCCGATTCTCTCCTCTTCTTCGCTCCAGTGTCCAGGCAGCTGTACTGCGCTGGAGTGGTGCGTTTAATTACTACCTATACTTAAACCTTAACGTAGAATTTCTTTATAGTCTTCTATATGATCAATTTAATTGACTTTTAATGCTTCTATCAGTATTACAATTTACATTTTCTTGTCGCCTTTAGTAAAACAGTAGTATTTCCAAATATATTGGGCTGAATGCTTCGTGATCGCACATTAAAAAAATGTTTCTCTAACAATTACGACATGGAAAAAGTATAACTCGTTTTTTGACGGACAAAATGGTTGATACCCCAAACCTATGGAAAAATCAGTTAAACCCAGCGACACATCTATACCTAAAAATCCTCCTTAATATATTCAATAACCGATTATTAACAATACATTTTATTAATTACTTCGCTAATATAAATTAAATATCCTTACACCTAATAACAAGCATTTAAGTGGCGACCTAGGTAACAATAAGGGCCTATCAAGGCTCCCGCAGACAGTCGCAACGCGACTATATAAGTACAATTCCTATGAAAAGTTAACGGAAATTGTTCTACCAGAATCGCGTCGCGCCTGTCTGTGGGAGCCTTGACACGTTTCGGAAGCCACTAGGTAACAATAAGAGTCAGTTCACACCGACACGCGACGCGACGTTGCGCGCACTTTTTAAGATCACGAGACAAAATAGATCTTATTTACTTCAAAATAAGGTATACAGGCTGCACAACGCGGTGAATCTCAGCGTTCTTCGACACGCTTTCGCGCTCGTAGAAATTATACCTTTTCGTGTTGTAAATAAGTTAGATATTCTGTTGCTATCTTAAAAAGTGCGCGCAGTGTCGCGTCTCGGTGTGAACTGACTCTAAGGCCCCATACACACGTACCACAACCACACCACATCGCAGCAACAAACATCGGCATGCTGCGGTTACGTGTGAATAATGTCGCTGCATCTACTAAGTTGCGTTATAGTGACTACAAAATTTCGATGACAAACAATAAATTATTTTATTTCTGTAAGTAGGTTTGTACAAACATTTTTACACGTCAATCATATCTTTAAAACTGGACGAGGGTGGAATTTCCTATCTGACTACTCTGAGAAGAAAGGCCAAAAGGCGTTAAAACTAGAGGTTACGGTCTCTTTTAAAGTGTTGACATAACGACAGATAATGTGAAGACCTTGTGGGTTGGTGGCTGAAATGGTCTTTTGAGGAAAGAACCACAGATTGAGTGGACCTGTCTGTGTCCCGTCCCGAGCCCCAATTCTGTATGGTTATAATAATTCCCCGCGGAATCTTACTACGTTCAAACTACGTCCATATCGTGTCTTGTACAAACCAATGTAAGGAATCGAAATATCATATTCTGTATGTTCCAAGACAATTTCTCGATATCAGCAGATGTCGTGTGTGGTCTGAGCAATTGACGTGGTTTCGAAGAAAGGAATCGTTAAGTGGTCATAGAGAATTATGGCCCAGAGACTGAATTCACTATGACCACTTAACAATTCCTTACCGTTAGGTTGGTTTCTACAAAACACGATACTAACGCAGTTTGAACGTACTAAGATTTCGCGGGGAATCATTATCATGATACGGAATTGGGGCTCTGATGTGGTTGCGTTGTCACTAGTAGTTACGATGTGATATTGTGGCTATTGATTGCAGATAGACAGTTCAACTCCGTCTTTTGTAGACGTTACGTCGACGGAACGTTGTGTTTGTGATGTGGCCGGCCGCTAGTGCGAATGCAGTCTCGTTGGTAGCTACGACATGGCCTTGATGTGGTCGGTATCGCCTATGCGGTTGATTTACACGGCCAAATAACGTCCGTCTGAATAAACTGTTCATTTTCATTCAAATTAGCACCCTTCCGTGCTGTGGAAGTGCTGTGAGTGTGTTTTTTATTTATAGTGTAATTGTGGTACGTGTGTTCGGGCGCAAAACTACTCATATCTTTTAACGTCCTAATACGATAATATTATACAGCTCTGGGGCCATTCAAGTATTAGGTAAGCACTACAGGGCAGGGAGGGGTCTTTGCTTTGCTTATTTTTCATGAAATGGGGGATGGGAGAGTCTGGATGGTGATTACGTCAGCAGTATGTATTTTTTAACTGTTATGGATTATCTACAAAATTTAGTCGATTTTGGTTTGAACACATATGGCAACCCTACTAGTATATGAATGGCTCGAAGAAATCGATGTCGATTTTCAAAATCACACGAAACTGAGCAGACACACAACATTGCGCAGCAAACATCCAATGTCATGGATTCGTCATAGATTGAAGACTAAGACGTTAATTTGAATTAATATACGAAAATTTAAAAAAAAAGTTTGTTTCGTTCGTTAATATATAATAACTGAATACCATCTCAACAAGTTTGCTTAAATAAATATTATATGCATTAAAGTCCTCTATTCCAAGCCTATTTCTTATTTCTAGACTTATAACTGCCGCTCATGAATCAATTAATAAACCATTGAAGAAAGAAGAAGAACACATTGAAAAATGCATGTACCAATGTTTACGTGAGCATGGGAGGGGAGTAACAGCTTTGCTTACTTTTGCTGACGAGGGGGAGGGGGAGGTTAATAATTGCAAAAAAAACTGCTTACGTAATACTTGAATGGTCCCCTCTTTAAGTTTTTTTTTTTACCATGGAAGAATAATTTTTATCTAAGCTTTGGCTAACAAAACGATTTTAGTTTTTACTTACGGCTACGGTCAGGGGACTTGTTTATCAAATTGACATGCTCCGGCAATTTGCCGTGTTGTAATTTGAATATACGGACAATTTAAGTAGACAGTCAATTTGATTAACAATTATCTGACTTTACATAATAATAACGCTTCTATTTAACTTTACTCTTTGAGGTAACTACACTGGACGAATAAAGTTAAATTTGTCATATGTTTACGCTTATTTTAATTTAGAAGGTATAAGCAGAAGTGTCTAAAGTAGCACTGCTTAAAGCCTCGTGCAATAAATATATAAATAGTTTTTAATAATCAGTTGACTTGACTTATACCGTAACACGTATGCTTAGCATTAGCATGTTCAGCCTATAATTTTCTCATAATTTTCCTCTCGGTCCGAGTGAGCGGGCCGTAATCCACCGCGCGGGCCCAGTGCGGGTTTATAGAGGTCGCATGTATTCGAATTTTTGGGTCTAGGACATGCCAGGTTTCCGGACGATGCTTTCATTCACCGTTACAAATATGTATTACTCAATTATAATAATTAAATCATCAGTGTTAAGTCAAGTCAACTAATTAATACCTGCTTACGACAAACTAGGATATGCAGGCTATATTAATTTGAACTACAATTCTTTAGCTACAATTACTCGTCATCATTTCATAATGACTTGTGTGACACATCCGCGTCTTGGTCTTGTTGCTTTATCAGGTTCCAGTAGAAGCCTTTCTGTTTCTTTAGCTGGTTGTGGGTTCCCATCTGGAAAAAAGGAGGTGCGGTGTTTATAATAGGGTCGATTGTTTCAATAGGGTAATTTACTCTACACTGAGAAATTTTAATGGTTGTTTTCCCGCGGCAGAACAACTTGCCATAAGGAGTACTATCGGAGCATAGAGTAAAAGTATAAAATAAAGATTTTTTTGTTTTATAATTTAAAAAATATTCATCAAGTCGATAAAACACTAGTCAATAGTAACACTAAAGGTAACTTGTAGGTACTACTCGAATCGCACGCACCGCCGACAAAGGCAACAGCGATGCATAAATGATCAAAGCAATAAACTCTCGCATGTGGTGATTTTTCACTTTCTGCCATTTTTGTTTCTAATATTTTATTTGTTTATAAAACGATTGTATTACCAAGATAAAACCATTTCGCTGCGGGAAAACAACCATTAAAATTTCACGGTGTATATGAGAAAAAGTCTAAAAATATATTATTGAGATAGCTTAGGCAAAAAGCAGTCGGAAAATGCTAGTTTTACTTCATGTAATAACAAAATAAATGTTAAAATTCAATTCAAAGAATTCAGTTTTTTTAGTCTGTTGTTGGACACCATAAAATAGTAGCCGCCATGTTATTACGTCATACCGCTGAAACTAATCAACTGTACAACTTTGTACTTTTATTATTTTCGTAACCAAAGTAATTTTTATTGAAATAATATCTAACATTCAGGAACAGCAAACCTACGATAAGTAGAATAGTAACTATTTTTTTTTTTTTTCAATTATATACAATTATCATACAAAATATCAGCGCATTTGTTTACACAGCAAACTGGCGTCATACCCACAAAATAATCCCCACAATATGTTGTTTGTATGTAGTTATTTCGTCCATTATGGTTTATTTGACTGTACAGCGGAAGTGTGAATGTAATTTACGTAGTTTTAATTATTTTTGGTATAAAAACTTTATAACTTACCTCCACAATGCTTCCCTTGTTGAGCACGACAATAAGGTCTGCGTTCATGACGGTGGACAGTCGATGTGCGATAACCAACACGGTGCGACCCTTCGCTGCTGTTTCTAACGCTGTCTGCACCACTTTCTCGCTTGCTGAGTCGAGGGCACTGCGAAAACAAGAGAAAATACAATCATAAATATACTAGGGTCGGTTACATTAAGTAAGAGACTTGTGGAACGAAGTTCTTTAACGCAATTTGCGCTTGGAGTAACATTGTAGAAATCGTCACGTAACAGAAAAAGCGTTATGCCTCCTCCATGCGAGAGACAGAGAGAGTGAGAGTGTTTTACTGGTTTTCGAGAGTGCTGAAGCCAATAGTCAGGTCAAAATTTTCTAAATTTTCATCATAAGTGTTGTTTTCGAGGTTGCGAAAGCTGATAGTGAGGTCAACAGGAACATCCAAAAACAGCAAAAAATAATTTTTTTTCGTCATGGGTGTCGTTTTATAGTTTTCTACGTGCGGAGCCTGTTAGTGAGGTCAATAAATGAAAATCCAAGATAGCGGCTACGACTTTTTTTTTTTCTTCATGGATATCGTTTTCAAGATGAATGCCAGACGCTGGTTTTCAACAGGACCTGGACCAGTTCATCGCGGTCACTCCGAGAGACACGGAAAACAACTTTAATTGTAATAACATTAATCATAATTTCACATACCTAGTAGCTTCATCCAATATAAGAACAGGTGGGTTCTTAAGCACAGCCCTGGCGATAGCTATCCTCTGTTTCTGTCCCCCGCTGAGTGCCATCCCTCTCTCACCCACGAGCGTGTCGTACCCATCGGGGAAGCCCGTGATGAAGTCGTGAGCGTTGGCTGTTTGAGCTGCTTGGTACACCTGGAATTTGTGAAGAAGAAAAAAGTTAATATAAGGGAAAAAATTAAGTTAAGATAATGTAAAACAACGCACAGGGAACAGTAGAGAATGTTTAGTTTTTATTTATTTTTTTGTTTATCTGTGGAAACTTGTAAACGGTCTTCGATTTCATATTGTTTGAGAACACTGTAAGTTTTTTGAATGGAATAAAATTAAATTAATAAAGCTATGCACTAATACAGGTTGGAAAATCCGTAAAATGTTAAATTATAATAGGACTTATAACTCAGCTGAAGAGTGTTATATTTAGTAGTTTTGCTATCGGGTATCGAGATTTTAATGTAGCTAAGTGTCAGCACAGGTTCACGCTCGAAGTTCTCCAGAGGACTATGGAACGGAGTATTATGGGTATCAAACTAACAGACCGGGTTACGAATACGACCATCCGTTCCATCGCAAAGATAACTGATTGCACTTGGAAAGCTGCCACATTAAAATGGAATTGGGCTGGACATATCTGCCGCATGTCAGACGACCAATTCGCCAAACTTACGACCCAATGGGTCCCTCTTAACGGCAAGCGATATCGCGGTAGGCCCAGACGGAGACGTCGGAATGAGCTGGACTCCTTCGACAAGAACTAGTCCTTAGCAGCATTAAACAGAGAGAAGAGGAAGGAGGGTAGAGAAGCCTTTGTCATGCAGTGAGACACCACAGGCTTTTAATAAATCTAATATATAAAATTCTCGTGTCACAGTTTTCGTTGCCATACTCCTCCGAAACGGCTTGACCGATTTTGATGAAATTTTTTGTGCTTATCCGGTATCTATGAGAATCGGCTAACATCTATTTTTCATCCCCCTAAATGTTAGGGGTAGTCCACCCCTAAATAATTTATAAGGCAAAACAACGTTTGCTGGGTCAGCTAGTTAAATATAAGTTTCAAAAATCAAAATAGTCTTTAAAAGTAGTTTTTAAAACGTATATACCTATATATTTTTAATTGCCTTTCATATATCCTTAATCAGTGAGTAGGTGTGGTCTAGATAACTTTGTGTGAAGTGTGAATTAAAAAAACACATTTTAAACCAATATTAAAGCGCTACTTGTGGTTTTAAACCGTTTTAAACCAAAATAAAATGGTTTGAAACATTAAAATTCGTTTTGCAGACATGAGCTGGGGTACTCGTATACGACCTCAGCATCGCTGGCGTCCGGGCGCCCGTAGCGGATGTTCTCCCTGACGCTGGTGGCGAACAGCACCGGCTCCTGGCTGATGATGCCCAGCGCGCGCCCGCGGAGCCACTTGCCGTCCATGTCGCGGACGTTGATGCCGTCGATTGTGACTTCACCGGAGTTTACGTCATAGAACCTAGAAACGATTAGTATCAAATAATAAGTAATAGTGCTCGAACTTAGTTCAAGACAAATAAATGGTGGTGGTCAAATACTGTACATATTTGTCACCTCATTGTATTCGCATTCTTGTAAATATATTATACAAGCTTTTGCCAGCGGCTTCGCCTGCGTGGGGGCAAGCGCGATCGCAGGCAAAGACTTTGGGGGTCAGCGACAAAATTACCTACATAATAATAAGAAAATGTTTTTAATATATTTAAAAAAAAATACAATTTTAAGCTTAAGGGGGTCATGACACTTAGGACCCACCCCCTCGGACCGCGCCTGCGTGGAGGTCGAAAATTATCCCACGGGAACGTACTCCCGGGATAAAAAAGTATCCTATATGTTAAACCAGGTTATAAACTATCTATGTGTAAAATTTCATCCAGAACCTTTCAGCTGTTTTTGCGTGATTAAGTAACAAACTTCTAAACATCCTAACATACAAACATTCACATTTATAATATTAATAGGATAGTAGGATTGTTGTAAATATATCATGTATTAACTTAATTAAATATTAACTTTGTAATACAGGTCCCAAAACCAGTATAGACACTAGCTCTCACAAAGATTTGAATCTGCGTGTAACCAAGATACCTTTGAGAGAAATAAATAAATAAGCAGTATATGCCTACAGTTATCATTAATACAGCTTTATGGGAGACTGAGAGAGAAGACAATTTTATGAAAAAAATAGTCGGGAATCTTTGAATTTCGTGGGCTACACAGCAGTTTTCATCTTAAACAAAGAAATGTTTACCTTTCTAACAACGCAGCGATTGTAGACTTGCCATTCCCAGACGAGCCAACGATAGCCACAGTTTTGCCAGCCGGGATCTTCAGATTAAAGTTCTTCAATACTTTCTGTTGAAACAAAAGGTTAAGTTTTAGTTTTCAGTAATTTTATGACAACACACTCTTAATTACAATAACAAGTTAACTAGTCCAGTGGTCGCAAGCGCTACTGCTGAGTTGGACCTGGTTTCGATTCCCGGGTCGAGTAAAGTGATTTCGATTTTTTCCATCTGGAATTTCTCAGCTGCAGTCTGGATTTGTGCCCGGCTGATGGCAAAAGGTTCGCCCCTTTTATATGGGACTTTGAAATTTGAGTACATTATAGGTGCGCCTCTGCCTAACCCTTCGGAGTTTACAGGCGTGATGTTATGTTATGTTGATAGAACAGCTAGTTAACTTTTACGGTAGTAGTAGTTAACTTTTACGGTAGTAGTAGTTAACTTTTACGGTAGTAGTAGTTCACTTTTACGGTAGTAGTAGTTCACTTTTACGGTAGTAGTAGTTCACTTTTACGGTAGTAGTAGTTCACTTTTACGGTAGTAGTAGTTCACTTTTACGGTAGTAGTAGTTCACTCGGAAGAAACTGCATAGCCATGACACAAAACCGCCAAAAGTGGAGAGATTTGGAAGAGACTTACACTCAGAATTGGGTGGCCAAGGGTTGAAGAAGAGAGAAAGAGAGTTCACTTTTACGGTAGTAGTAGTTCACTTTTACGATAGTAGTAGTTCACTTTTACGGTAGTAGTAGTTTACTTTTACGGTTTAGTAAACGAACTAGCACAATAATGTTACTTAAAGTTATGCGTACATTACAATATCCCGAGTGAGGGGAAGCAGCAACGGCATTCTGAGGGTGTTTGCAGAAAGGTTGGATGGGCCTACAATGGGCAGATTTCCCAAGGTATATGTTGGCAAATTTTCTTTCTGTTTTAGCGTTCTTGCATATTACTAATATACTTTTTTTTAAGATGTAATAGTAACACCCTATGGGCCTTGATGCCTAACAATAAAACATTTTTATTTTGATTATTTGTTGAGCCGCAGTGCAGGTTTCTTCACGAGCTTTGCCTTCACCGGTTTGAGTAGTGTCCAAGATAAACTCAGAAAGTACTTATTTGAATTGAAAAAGTCACAATTAGGTTTACTTGGGTTTTTTTTGTCATGGCGTCTCGCCGGTTAAACTATGATATTTTCGGCTATTTAACCGGACCTTCCTGTAAGAGGGAGTGGGCCACAATCCATCACGCGGGCGCAATGCGGGTTGGCGTATATCATATGTCACGATATTTTTCTTCATCGTTTTGAGAGCAGCGGGGATGAAATAATTTAAGAAAAGTAACGTACCTGCTTGGGTTTAAACCCACGTAAACTAATGTATAAAATATCACAAAGCAGTCACTCACCGCTTCAGGCCTAGTTGGGTAGGCGAAGGAGACATCCTTAAACTCAATGTCACCGTGGAATTCGTGGAACTTGATGACCGCTGTGCCTGATTGGTCCATTTCAGGCTTCTTGTTGATGTACTGGGAGAAACAATAAGGTAATTATTTAACTGCTCCTCTAAAAACTCATTGACTAATGGCCGATTCCTATAATTTACGAACCGCTATTGGTTAAAATGATGACTCCTGTATCTTTACCAATAATGAAGCAAAAGCTTCATAGCTTTGCGTAGTAGACCCTGCTATATGGAAGTAGCTATCACCATAGACAGAGAATGGACTGCGAGTTCCGTATTCAGTTGTGCAGTGAATCAGACCGAAAAGTACGAGAGAGACAAAGCGAAGCGGCCAGTAGTTGTCTCTTTCTAGTATGTTATTACAGGCTTGCAGAAAAGTGACAGGTATTGGCCGCAAAGTCGCTTTGTCTCTTTCTAGAGAGTGGTCACTTTTGTGAGGATAACGCTCACTCCATTCTCTATGTCGATGGCTATCACAAGTAAAAGTATCTTACTATTCTATTTATATGCCAAATTAGGCAATATAAAATGCTACCATTGGTAAGCAATACGATTCGTTTTTGACTATCTGTAGTAACCAACACTATTGAATTTCGCTTTTTGAAGTAAAAACTTCATTTGCCGCGTTGAGTGATTTTGGTAGGGGCAAAACTTCTGGGTTGGCGTCACCGACATGCTAACCAGTAATAAAAAGTTACGGCCGTCATATTTTGATATTTGGAAATAAATCAAAACCTTACTTCCCATTAGCATCATGAAAAGACAAAGTCAGACAAAAGACAGTATGAAAATTTTTATAATAATTACATGCTCGTTTTTTTTGTTATTAACATTGAATTATAACAATAGAACGGACACTTCCTAATTACGAAAACATATTTAAAGTAATTTACTTCGATTTTATTCTACACATGACTTGAAGCAAGCAAAACCTAAGTTCTCCGTTTAACTCGTGGGCACTCCAAAATGTGCCATATTCACATAGCATTAAAGTCTAACCTCAAACACTCGTCCGCCAGCGCTGATGCCCTTCACAACAGATCCAAACAATAAAGACAGCTGAGCGACTGATCGCTGCACAGTTTGCGCGTTCACTAAGAAGGCCATGACGTCACCGGCTGACATTTGTCCCGTGGACATAAGATGGCCGCCCATAAACATGGTGCCTAGGACCATACTGTAAAAAAAGGAAAAATTATGTACTAGCATTATTTCTGTGTGTAGGTATTTTTAGTAGTAGTGATTAAAGTGGTTGTACTTTCTTTTTAACCAATTTCACAAAAAAGAGGAGGTTCTCAATTCAACAAAAAGACTATGTTACTCCTTATAGCATCAACTATTTGCCAGTGGAAGTTCCGTCAAAATAGGTCGGAAACAAGAGGAAATTACTTTTTCATTGTATTCCTTATATTTAATCAGGCCGCAGTGTTAGCCTGCATGCATCCAAGACTTCTCGAGGATTTTCATCCATGATAAACTTAACCTCTACTTCTTGCCACCAAAAGCATACATACCCATTTAAAAACAAGTTAGTCCCAGCTTGAAACAGTCCTATTCCCAATCCTAATTCCATATTCAACTCAGCGGCCGCCGTGCACTCCTGCGCAAACAACTGAGCCTCGTTCTCTTCGCCCGCGAACGCGCGCACCGTTCGCATGTTTGATATCGCTTCCTCTGCTACTAGTGTGGATTTTTCTATCTGGAATTAAATAGTTTTTTATTTTTCAAGATTAAAAGTAAAGCTTTTGTCGTGCATTGTCACGAAACGAAACGAGTGTGCCAAATTTAAGCCCAATAGCTTCAGTGGAAGTAGGTGAAATATTGATTGCAAAATTAAGTTAAATAAAAGCTTTCAATAATAAGAATATCCCCAATAGGTCATTATATTATAAGTCTATTTATGTCCTACTAGGGCGTTTCCTCCCGGCGTTTCCACTCACATCTGCATTACAAAAAGGTTTACCTTTTTCTAGTCGCCTTTCATTCATCCTCTCTACATGACCAAACCATCTAAGAATACGTCATAGTATTTTTTGTCACTACATATTCTTTTTAACCGACTTCAAAAAGAAGGCGCCTATCAATTCGACATACTTACTTTTTTTTTATTTCTATTTTTTATGTATTTTCGGGCTTAACTCCGTCATATATTTGACGGATTTGGAAAAATCTTTTTTTATTCGAAAAGGTGTTTATTCCGAGATGATCCCATTTAAATTTCTTATAGATCTGATGATGCGTTTCCACAACAGCCACGGAGACAGACAACGGAACTCTTCAAAAAATTACAGCAAATCAACCGTGATTGCTGCTATCGCATAAATATGCATTGTTTTGACCCCAAGGAGGATGAAAATTTGAATTGGTGGGTATAACTCAATGGTGAAAAAAAAACTTTTTCCAAACCGACTTCAGAAATTAAAGTTATTTTTCACTTTGTTGTGTTTCTCCGGAAGTCGGTGGATTTGTTTTTATCGGGCAAAAATACAAGTTTCGGCTTTATTTTCATTTTCAGCCATCAACCGGCTAATCTCAACCGAAAATCAGAAGGTCGTAAATTATCGCGCGTCGCATACACGCATAAAGCGGAAAAATGTATACTTTTTTAATGTATAAATTTCCGTTTTCTTTTGCGGCCCAAAATAAGACTAAAGCCGAAGCTTCTTGTTCGTTTTCGGCTGAAAATCTATTTTCGGACGTTCACTAATCATTACAACCATGGAATGTTCATCTGAGGACCTCAGAAACTAAAAAAAAATACACAAAAATAACCAACTTACCTGCGATTGCGCCTCTCTTGACAGATTCCTCAGCAGTGAACCAATGAACGTGCCGCCAATGACAACTGACGGTATACATAACAGTGTGAGGGTTGTCAGTTGTGGAGATATTACTAGAAGACTGACTGACGAACCTACTGCCTGAAAAAAAGTAATAGCATAATATTTTAAACCATTGAACATTTGCCTTAGATTGCATTTGATTAGTGAAAGTGATTGTCTTGGAAATCACGTCACTTGGTTTAAATAAGTGCATTTTATTTATGTAGATTCTTTTACATATCGTGTATGAGAGAACGTTGTAGGTCTTACAGACTAATCACATGTCAAATTTTTGAACCGTATTTTAAAATTAATTTTAATTAGTAATTAAGTGAAATTAAGGTGACATTTTATGTGTAAATGTAAAACAATTTCATAAATACTCAGGATTATTATTTTCCTGTAAATATAAAAAGCAAAACACAATATTTTGGTTACATACCGGTAACCTAAAACCAACAGCTGACGTTCGATCTGCGGATTCTAACGGGGAGTATTTGTTCATTTATACTTTTTATCGTCCTTTTATGAACACTCAATGGCCTCTGTAATTCTATTGCACACCCTCGTTAAGTATTAGCATAAATAGTTTGTTGATTTAGCACTCTGTATTGGGTCGTAATTTGCATTGTTTACATCGTAGTACCTAAACGAAACTTAGCGAAAATTTTGTTAATACTTATCTGATTATTAATATAAAATACAAAAATAAAAACATTCATAATCGCTATTTTTGCATTGGCGTTATACTTTACTAGCAAATAAAAACTTTAACATTTATGGACCCTACCCACTTTTGAAAAAGAAAAGTAAAATCCTAAAAATTAGAGGAATGATTTTACATTCAATCTGATAATTTAGCTTTCATAGAATAGCTCTTCATGCAAATTCAATAGCCAACCTCATTTCTCCACTAAACTGCACTAACTTCTCCCATTTTCCCTTCCATTCGCAACTTTATTTTGTTTGTCTGTCCTACTTGATCTCACCGTTTCTTTATTCTAATTCCAGTAACAACTCCTGAAACCATGCCTGTCATGACCCGTAAGGCTACTGCTCAGGATATGGAGCTTAAATTGAGAACGGCCCTCCAAAAACTTGAAGCATCGCAACTCCAATATCAACAGTTACTACAGGAGAATGATGAAAGTGAGGAGGAAGTCAAGAAGATAGCTGACAAAAACTCAAGCCTTAAACGGGAGCTAGTAGACCTACATCAGCAATATCTGAATATTGTTGATGAACGCGATCAACTGAAGGTGATGACAGATGGTTTCAATAACTGTAGTAATTTGTATGAGGAGGCTTTAAGCAAAGTTAGGGACCTAGAGGATGAATTAATTCATGCTAATAGTCGTATTCTCCAATTAGAGAAAGAAAAAGAATGTACCCAAGTTGAAAAAACGAACCACCTGTATAATGAATTACTAAACACAAATGGTAACTCTCATTCTATGATAACTATTGATCTTACCGAAGATTCCATGCTGAAACAGAATTATAGTTATAAAGTTAGTCATAAGAAAATTAAAAAATATGCAAAACTTAATAGAATAATTAAAAAATGTAACCGTTTTAAGAAACAACAAAAACACTTTTCCAAAAATATTCCACTGAGGAAAGAACGTGTTGATCTAATCAGTAAATTAAACAATTATCTAATCAAA
Organism: Polymixis lichenea; assembly: GCA_949091785.1. Classification (NCBI taxonomy): domain Eukaryota; kingdom Metazoa; phylum Arthropoda; class Insecta; order Lepidoptera; family Noctuidae; genus Polymixis; species Polymixis lichenea. The sequence continues at coordinate 18,830,453 of OX420948.1, read as the reverse complement.
TTAGAAGACAGCAAAAATATATATGAAATTGATACAAAACGCCTACAGTCTGATATACAGGTACTTGAGGGCAGACTTAGTTCCCTTTACATTAAATATGTGGGTTCTCAGAACCAAATTAAAGAACATATTCTTGCAGCAAATGAGTTAGTAATGTGTCAGTGTACTTGTCAAAATGTGTCAAACTCTGATGCTGTCCAGCCTGAGGTAACGGAGTACCCGTCCCAGACTGAGAGTTTGTCTCAAGACTGTATTCTCAACCAAGATGCATCTGATATAGTACAAGATCTATCTAAAGTGGTACAGCTTGAGAGTGGTAGTTGTCCATTGTTTAGTAGTAATGATTGTTATCTTTCAGTTATGTTCTCAGATAGTATAGGAAGAGGTTTAGGTAAATTAATTAGTAATAACCTGACTTACTCCACTCAAAATTATTGTATGCCAGGGTCAACTTACAAACGCATAATGGCATCAGTAACAAGAAATGAATATAATCCCAAAACCAACATTACTGTATTTGTAGGTAATAGTTCTAAGGTCAGAAAAGATGAAATTACAGACTATGTAACTGAGTTGTTAAAGTTAAATTGTAGTAAAATAACATTGTGTGCTTTCCCATATTTAAAAAAATTGACAAATAGACAAAAAAATTATATTCATATGCATAATAAGCATATGCATTTCTTAGTTAGTCATTATAGTGACAAGCTTGTGTTTTTTGACACCAACAGTTTTGTGGAAACTTTAAAATCGACTAGGGGTACTGTGTATCTGCCTGTTAGTTATAGACACATAATAGCAAGGCTATTAGCTTTTTATATAAACTCAGACATAAATAGTATGTCGAAGTCTTGTATTATTGACACCACATCGGTGGTGAACATGAATAAATGTAGCTCAAATGCTATAAGTTTGTATACAAATTGTACGAAGGAGGTTCCATGTCCCTCACTCACAGTGAGTTCAATGCCTGGTGATGTCATTGAAGTCTTGGGGTTAACTCCGGATAATGTTTTAAACTAGTTTGTAAGACAACAGAAGGTACCAGTAAGAATATTCTTATGCCAAACAACAACAAGGTATCTTCTTGCTCTAAAACAATTAATTATAAAAAAGGAGATCAGCAGAAAGCCTTAAAATTATTTCATCAAAATATTCAAGGTATTTCTTCCAAATTATTAGAAATAGAATTGTTTTTAGAAAAAACAAAGTTTGACATTGTTTGTTTTACTGAACATTGGTTAAAGGATTACCAAATGCTAATTAATTATGAAAACTATAGTGTGGGCAGTTTTTTTAACCGTAAATCTATCCAGCGTGGAGGTTCTATTATATTGATAAAAAATTGTCTAAAATCTAAGCAACGTAATGACATAGTTGGATTATCAGTGGAACATTGTATCGAACTGTCCTGTGTTGAGCTGGATAAGCATGTTGTAGTGTGCGTGTACAGACCCCCTAATTATCAGAACTTTTCTTTATTTGAGTCAATAATGGAAGATGCCCTAGCGAAACTTGCATCCAGTAATAAAGCCACAATTATCTGTGGTGATTTTAATATCAATATTTTGGAACATAATTCAAATAGCAGTAGATTACTAAGCCTTTTTAAATCGTTCAATTTAACGAATGTTTTTACAGAACCGACTAGAGTAACTCCAACTTCTGCTACTTGTATCGATAATATTTTCTGCGATTGTGAATATGTAGAGAAAGCCATCGTAAATTATCTGCCGTCTGATCATAGTGGACAAACGGTAAATTTTAAGTTTAGAGCACCTTTGCAAAAAGTGCAAATACAATTTAGACCAATAACGACGGCCAAATTAAATAAATTCAATAGTAGCCTAAACAGTAAGTTAAATATTCTGGGCCTTCATAATATGGACGATGCAAATAAATTGTATGAGGATTTCTTTTCAGTAGTGCACACTGAATTCAGTAAAACTTTAGAAAAGAAAACAAAAAATATTTGCCCTCATTTTGTATTTAGTGACTGGGCTACTAGAGGTATTAGGATAAGTAGGGAAAGACTGTTCAAGCTGTACGGCCTTAAGCCTTACATTAACACCGAAACTTTCAACAAGTATGTTGCTACATATTCCAAAATTTTTAGAAATACCTGCAAGTTAGCTAAAGCTTTGTACATTAGCAACAAGATCAAATCAGCAGAGAATAAAATAAAAACAGTTTGGAAAGTTATAAATAACGAAACTAGTAGGAAAAAAATAAAAAAATTGGATTATACATTAGAGACTTCGCGTGGTGCCATAAGCTCTAACATAGAAGTAGCTCAAGAATTTGTAAACTTCTTTACTGATATACCATTTAAAACGACAGAAGCTTTAAATTCGTCCCCCGATGTCTCAATTGATTTACTAAGAGCGAACGTTCCAGGCTGCCCTGTTGAATTTCAATTTAAACACATAAACCCTATGATAGTTTTAAAATGTTTTCGGCAAATCAAAATCAAACTGACCGAAGATCTATGGGGAATGTCTATAAAAGTTTGTACATATATAATCGAGACCATAGCACCTTACTTAGCTTTGATATTTAATTTGTGTGTAGATCAAGGAGTCTTCCCGGATTTAATGAAATATAGTAAGGTTATACCTCTATTCAAATCTGGAGACAGCAATGACGCCAACAATTATAGACCAGTATCCGTGCTGCCGGTATTCAGCAAGGTGTTCGAAAAGATAATGCTCAATCAAATGCTTAATCATTTTAACACCAACAAAATCTTACACGATCAGCAATATGGTTTCACCAAAGGACGTTGTACGACTGACGCCGGTGTTACCTTATTAAAACACATATTTAATGCTTGGGAGGAGGCCCAGGATGCCATTGGAATCTTTTGTGACCTCTCCAAGGCATTTGATTGCGTTAATCACGAAACCTTGCTTTTAAAACTTGAGCATTACGGACTAGGTAAACTTGCGCTCAGTCTAGTAAAATCTTTTTTAAATGATAGACAGCAAAAAGTTCATATAAATGGAGTCAATTCACTTGGTTTAAAAATAAAAATGGGTGTTCCACAAGGCTCAATATTAGGTCCTTTCCTCTTTTTAGTATATATTAATGATCTACCCCATTTATTAAAAAAACAACCACAAATGGTGTTATTTGCTGACGATACATCCTTAATTTTTAAAATAAATAGACGTGCATCAAATCTTGACGACGTAAAGAACGCCCTACTGCTGGTGCAAAATTGGTTCACTGCTAATAATTTAGTATTAAATGGGAAAAAAACTAAATGCATAAGATTTGCTTTACCAAATGTTAAAAGTACTGATTGTGACATAGTATTGAATAAAGAGAAACTAGAATTCGTCGATAAAACTGTTTTCCTAGGGATCACGCTCGACTCAAAGCTACAGTGGAGTCCTCATTTAACAGCTCTTGCAGGACGGCTAAGTTCAGCAGCATATGCTGTAAGAAAAATCCGCCAATTCACTAATGTAGAAACCGCGAGGTTAGTCTATTTCAGTTACTTTCATAGTATCATGTCTTACGGTATTTTACTATGGGGACGGGCTGCAGATATTGAGTCTATTTTTATTCTGCAGAAAAGAGCCATCAGAGCAATATATGGCCTCCGTAGGCGAGATTCTCTAAGGGAACTTTTCAAAAATATTAATATCATGACGGTACCTTGTCAATATATCTATGAGAACATTATGTACGTCAGGAAAAATTTAAATCTTTTCAGTAAAAGAGGTGAAAGACACACCGTTGGGACTAGAAATAGGGACCAATTAGTTCAACCAGGCTTCAGACTGGCTAAAGTAGACTCATCCTTCATGGGGTACTGTTTAAAATGTTACAATAAAATACCTCCCCACATTCTCCAACTGAATGAAATGAAATTTAAATCTTGTATAAAACGCACACTATGCAGCCATGCTTATTATAAGTTGGGAGATTACATCGCTGATAAAAATGCTTGGCTAAACGCTGCTTGTCCAGCTCCACAAGGTAGCTTAAACCAAATTGATTAGCATTTGAAAACGTTGGAGCTGCTGAAGACTGTAAAAGACTAGATATCTTTGCATTGTATAAATTCAAACTTTTAGTATTGTATAATTGCATAGCATATGTGTGAGCACTATGTTCCTACTATAAAGCTACCATTTACAGGGTACGACTTTCATTGACTTGAATGTGCCCTGGCAGCTGAGAGTATGTCATGCTCACTCAAATGTCTCGCTGGTGGTGGCGTGTGTGTTGGATCATTAAGTTCCCTTCAAAATGGTTGAGCTGAATGGTGCTGATCCACACGTCATGTTCGTGAACGGGCGCCGCCAGTAGGGACTGGTCATCTCCTAGCTCCCACGGCTTATTTTAATTTCTGAATTGTTATTTTATTTTTGTTTTAATTACGGACGCTTTAATGTGCACGTCTTTTTACATCGTTCTCACATTGATAAGTTCAACATAATGATGTAACCAACTTTTTGTAACAATACCATGATTTTAAAAGAGTGTCCATGGAGTTTCTTGCCCGTTCTTCTCCATAGGTACCTACGCTTTGGAATGGGCAATTAGCTTCATCTTTCTAACTCACCGACCTTGACAATTCAAAAGTGCCTGTAACTGGTTTATTTGAAATAAATGCTTTGAGTTTGAGTTTGCCTGCTAACGTTTTAATGCATAATAGTTTTTGCTATTTGGAAAATTAGTTGTCATCAGTGGAAGTTTTCATGTACACTTTCTAACGAAAATAATACGTTGATTTACAGAATTACTGAACAAATCAGTACGTCAAGCCTTTTCGCAACTACGTTAGGGTCGGCTTCCAGTCTGACCGGATGCAGCTGAATATCTGTATTTTACATGGAGCGACTGCTTATCTTATGTCAACAACCCAATTACTGGGTAACACGATAACCTTTGGTAAGACTGGTTTTCAGACTTTTGGGCTTCTGACCCATATCGCAGTGAAGGACGCTCCATAGCTAGACGACAACCTCAAAAACGTGGCAGGAAGAGACTGAATGCCGAAAAAGGCGGAGGAGAGGGTGTTGTGGCGCAGTCTGGGAGAGACCTAAGTGTAGCACTGAACTACGATATTCTGAGTTGATTGATTGATTTACTGTCCTTAGAGGGCGTCCATTTATTAAGTGAGGCAATTTTGGCTATTTTTAGACCCCCAACCCCGCTCTGGTGAGATGTCGTGAGATTTGGCTTGACCAAGAGGCCCCCTCTCCATAATCTCACGTGAGATATTTCAAAATGCGTATTTTGAGTGTAAAAACGTTAATCTGTGCTTATTTGCTTTGGATTTATGCGTTGCGTTTGGCTGGCTCAGCTCTACTGTGCTACTTTTTGGCGTTCGCATAAATATTATTTTGTAGGATTTAGCCATATTGAAAATACAATGTCGAATCTCCCCCACGTGAGATTGGGTGAGATTCGAGTCGACCCCCCTAAACACGTCACGTAATTATTGGACGCCCCCGTAACGACTTTCAAAGATCTATGAATGACAGCCGGGACCAACTGTTTAACGTGCAAGGCACGGTATGGTTTCGAAGTGTCCCTAACCGACATAGCCCACAGAATTACCAAACTTAAGTGGCAGTGGGCAGGGCACATTGCTCGCAGAACAGGTGGCCGATGGGGCCGAAAAGATATGTACTGGCGACCGCGTACCGGAAAACGTAAAGTTGGAAGGCCTCCCACAAGGTGAACAGATGACCTTGTGAGGGCCGCAGGAGTCCGCTAGATGCGGGAAGCACAGAACCGGTCGAAGTGGCGGAGCTTGGGGGTGACCTATGTCCAGCAGTGGACGTCTTTCGGCTGAAATGATGAACTGAAGTAGACCTAAATAAAAATTACCTGAGTAGTAGCCCTCATTCCACCAGAAATTGTCTGCTTGAAGGAGCTCTTAAAATCTTGCACATCAACTGTTAGCCTGGAATGATAAGAAACACATATGTTTACTGCCAGGCACGCAGGCAACTGAAGGAACACGGGTGGGTCTTAGTCAGTAAAAGTCTGACACGCCCTCCTGATCCACCCAGAGCGGGAGAACTTATTTGACGATTTCCCATCCAAAAAAATTTACGAACATTATATATTTTAACGCTTTCTTAAGCATAGCATAGCATTAACATAATCAGCCTTAAATGTTCCCACTGCTGGGACACAAGCCTACTCTCTGTGAGAGGGAGTGGGCTTTAATCCACGCAGGCCTATTGCGGATTGGTAGGCGACATGGATTTTTTCGAACCGGGGCAGAACTTGATAGTGGCGTATATTAGGTGTGGGCCAGCGTGGCGCCTTTTTCTTACAAATCGACCGTGTGCCAACCAGGCTTCCGTATGCTAGGCGATTTGTGGAGCAAGTATTTTATTTTTAATCATACAATATTATAATTTTGGCGCCCCCTGAATCCGCCGCGCGCGGCGTATGGACCGGTTTGCCCCCCCCCCCCCCCCCTAGATCCGGGGCTGCATAAAGTAAAGTGCCTGCCTGGGATCGAACCTACAACTACGCGACATATAAACTGAATAGATTTGAATCATGTGTATTATTATGCTCCAAATGTAAATGAAAATTATCTTCATACCTATTAACAAGTTCCCCAGTTCTCTCCTGATCAAAGAAACTCATATCTTGCTGGAGAATGGACGTAAACAAGTCCTGCTTCATCTGAGCTGCAACTCTCTCACCCACTTGGGATAGCAGGTGGATGTATGAGAATGTGAACATAGCCTTAAAAAAAAACATATCAGATCAACCGTTTGGGAGCTACCATGCCACAGAGAGATACACACGTTAAACACATTTTAAATTCTTCTTTTTAGTGTCGCTGGCAATTTAAATTTTAAACGGAGTCTGCCCAGAATTCAGCTCAAATAGTAGCCAAATGGTCAAAGTGAGAAATATTGAAATGTTTTTTTTTTTCTTTTTACAATTTGCCATGAATTCGGGAGTAGGAGAGAAGCAGAAAGTAGTACACCAGTCATTAAAATGTAAGGTATTGACACTAACTTAATCCATCAACTAATCTGCTCAACATTACTTAAATTTGTTCCGCCACTTCTTCTTCCCAGCTAAAGCACTAGGAAGTGGTGAAGGGTGGGCGTTTTGGGGGACTGTCTCATGTACTTTGACGTTCGAAAAGTGCTGATTCTCAGCCTAATTTGAATAAATGACTTTTGATTTTGATTTTTAAATGAAATAATGAATACCTGGCCCAGATACAATCCAAAGAGTTTAAGCGCAGGCAATCTGATCTGTTCCATGAAGTCGGTGGAAGAGTTCTGTCGCTGGTTCGCTAGTATATTCACAACTTCTCCAAGTAATACTGGGATGTACACATTCAGGAATGCTACAACTAATGCTGACTGAAATGGAAAAATACTTAATTATTTAAAAGTGGGGTAACATTAATGAATTGTTACATTAATATTTTTCTATTTAATAAATTCCTTTGTAAAAACGAAAGTGAAAGCCAGAAAAAATATGAGGAAATGTTATTTATTAACAGGTTAGGATTTTACTCCGGTGACATGTTCCCCTTGGATAAATCCACGAAGCCGCAGGCAGTAACTAAAAAAAGAACTAAATAAATATTAACGTACCAAGATTACATAAACTTAAAATAACTCACCGCAATAGCAACAGCTAACAGCCACCTATGAGGTTGAAGATAAGAGAGAAACTTCTCCCAATCAAACTTAGCAGTATCTTCTTCTACATTTGGCCTTCTCTGTATCACCCTAGAGTGAGCCACAAGGGCTTTGCAGTACGCTGGGCCATTGCTCAACAAATAACGAGCCCCAAGCGCTAAGCTAACCCCAGTACATAACTTCCAAGGGCTACAAAGCAATAATATCCCAGGCTTTGCATTTTTCTCCGATGATGTTTTGACTTCCGAAAAGTATCGTTTTACGACATTAGACGGCTTAGTTTTCATTAGGTTTGTAAAGTATACATTACTTTTTGTTGTCAGTAACCTATAAGAATAGATTAATGTAAGTGTGTCTGTGTAATTTCATGTTTATTTATCAAAGTAACAAGTGACTTATTTACTCATATTTACCTCTGTCTCACAAGCTGACAAGAGTTCATTTGCATTAACTGCCACATTTTTATAAAATTATGCTTACTACTCTATAAATAAATCACTTAATTATACATTCTTTTAGTCTTAATTATCAAGATTATGCAGATTATTTCCTGAAAAATGATTTGATAACCTCAATCCATAGTCCAATGTCACTGTCTACTGTGGTCTACTGTCAAAACGATGACGTAATAATCACAGTTTAGAAACCTACTAAACAATTTTTATGAGTAACTATCTAAAGTCTAAACTGGTCTAAACCAAAGGTAAAAATATCAGATGTGTATTGTGATTAGGAAGAAATCTGTTTTTAGACAAAGTATTATTACTTTTCCAATTTTGTAAAATCACAACAGCAAGGTTTATAACGTGCCACTACTTCTAGCTAATTTCTGAACGAGTAATATTTGATCCATTCTACGCGACAATCAAATTACTTCAACCTAATGTCCGATAGATGGCAATGGAGGATTATATACTCTAACATTGAAGCTTGATTAGAATATTGCGCACAAGGTACTATGTAGGCAGGCTTCTAAGTAAAAGATAATAAGCCATCCCCTGTATCTTTAATTTTTGTCTACTAGGTACAATTTTAGTAGCCTACCTAAAGCTGCATGAACTTAAGTTTACTTTGAGTAAGAGTTGTTACTTACAAAAGATGCCTACCTACCTCTTTCCCAAAGTATACTATAAAGTCTAGATAGACAAACAAAAATAAGACATAAAAATTACTTACAAAACTACATCCCACCCAAGATATTCATAAAACTGTTCATCACACACCAATTGACCACAGTTATAAATTTCACCCCTGACGAGCTGCGATCAAAACCGCCCCTTTATTGCAAGCGATGCTTTAATCCCTCACGTCCCCTCACTAGTCACCAAAGCGCTGACAATAAAATGCATTACACTTAAATAATGTTTAATTTGTTTGAATTCATTGTTGCTGTCTAATAATCTGAAAGGGAAGGAGGATTTTATTTGTGTGTAGGTTTAATTTAATGAATTATGATAGTTTGGTGGTGTTATGATCTGAATGCATTCAGTTTGATTGAATAGGTACCTACCGACTTCGACTTTTAAGGAAGGTGGAGGTCTGAAGGTTGTCCCAATCTGCTGGATACAGGTAACGCAGGGGAACGGTCATTGCTTGTGGCGATCCTTGAGACTCGTGGTCATGATTCCTCATCAATAAAAATAAGCAAACCTAAAAGTTTTATTTTATTGTTAGGCTGGCTTTTGGCGTGACGTTGTATGGAAAGTCGTTTGCCAAGTTAAAAGCATTTGTACTGAGAAACCTTTGGATGACGCTCTTAAGACTGTTCTCCTGTCTGTCTGTCACGTCCATAGACAGGCATACCAAACTCAATAAGCTCTTAACTGATAACGTGATTATTTTATTTGGTCTCATAGTATTAATCTGGGACGCTCTCTCTGACATTGGCATAGTGTTGTTAGACGATAATACTACAAAAAGCCAGAAGACGTAAAAAAAACGAAATTATAAGGTTTTCTAGCCAGGTTTTAGCACAAGTCCACCCAAGCGAAACCGATGGTATGCACCGGAGCTAGTTTGAAACTGAAAACTGAAGGTAAGCTAGTTTTAGCTCATAATAACTGCGGTATGACGTTCCTGTTTACGTAGAACTATATGTAGGTAGTAAGTGTTTGCGGTAGCGCTTGAAGTTGGCACCTACAACTTGCTGACGGCCCGGACACCTGACTCTTTGTTATGTTTAGTGTAACACGAGGTTCCATAACGCGTATTGTTAATTGTTATTCGAGGAACACTAACAAAACTTATTGTAATTAAGATAAGAAACGTTAACAGTGCCGTTTTGTTGTGACTGTGGTGTAGACCTTTGAAAAGCTGTGTCGACAATCAAAACATGGCAAACAGTCCTGCCTGTAGTACAATACAACATAATAGGTTGGGGAAAAAGTTTCTTCGCATTTTTTAAGAAAATTCAAAACAGTTTTTAATAAAGTTTACTTACATTTAACTAAAGTATGTAGGTACCATTTTGTTCGATAACTTTTTGCATCTTGTAGGTAGGGACATGATCCCATTGCTATAGAAATTTTGGGACTTCTGGTCAAAATACCGCGATAAGTGGTTTTGGCAGTCCTCTCGTGATGTTAACCTGACACTGCCTAAAGAATTCTGAAGAGACCGAAACAGGTGGAAATCTGAAGGTGCAAGGTCAGGACTATACGGCGGATGCATTAACACCTCCCAGCCAAACTCTTTTAATTTTTGTTGGGTGGCTAAAGATGTGTGAGGTCTAGCGTTATCATGATGAAAAACCACACCCCTTCTGTTGATTAATTCCGGCCGCTTTCTCTCAACTTCTTGCTTTAATCTCATCAGTTGTTCGCAGTAGAGTTCAGAATCGATGGTCCTGCCTGGTGGTTACAGCTCATAATGAATAATGCCCTTCCAATCCCACCACACACACAGCATCACCTTGTTGCGAGTTAACCCGGGTTTCGCCACAGTCTGTGAAGCCTGACCGGCCTTTGACCACGACCTTTTTCGCACGTTCTTGTCATACGTGATCCACTTTTCATCACCAGTTATCAGCTTCTTCAAAAATGGTTCGGTTTCATTACGTCGTAATAAAGAATCACAAATGAGTACACGGTTCATTAGGTTTCTTTCAGTGAGCTCGTGAGGTACCCAAATGTCGAGCTTTTTTGTGTACCCAGTTTTTTTCAAATGCGCCAAAACTGTTTTGTGGTCAATTTCCAGTTCTTCAGCTACGTCGTAACTACTGGTATGCCGATCTTGCTCCACTTTTTCAAAAAGTGCTACTCTCACAGACACTACACTAGGTCCATAAACATCGCAAATTTTGTTCGCGGCTTGCGTAGCTTTTTTACCTTTTTTGTAGTAAAATTTTAAAATGTATCGAATTTCTTCATTAGATTCACTCATCTTGACGGTACGAAAAACAAATGAAAATCACACATTTTCCTAATTTGAATTTGGAATTATGTTCTTTAAAATTTACTTTCAATGATACCAAAACCAGCCAGATACAAATAGTATAGCCAAAGAGATTTTATTACAAGTTCATACATACTATAATGCGAAAAGACTTTTTCCCCAACCTAATATTTATATATACTGTGCCTGTAGGTTCTTTCTTACAGTAGTAAAATTATATGGTAGTAATAAGTTCAAGTAGGTACTAAGGACTTTTTTGTAGTAGCTAATTTTAGTCAACGAAATATAAGTCTCTAAGTAAGACCTAATGCAACTTGAATTACTTATTGTCAGCTGAATACCTAGTATTTAACATGGAGCGACAGCTCATTAAAATTTCATCTCCAAAACCCATTAACTGGATAATACGAAAACCCTTGGTAAGACTGGTGGTCAGACTTTTCGGGCTTTTGAAGACTCCTTAACGACTGTGAAAGATCCAGGCATGACAGTAGGTACCAACTACCAACGGCTTAGCCTGAATTCTAATAATAAATTTTAAAAAAAATCGGTCAGCTGACTGATGATTTTGCATGGGGAGGTCCGATTTTTTTTTTTCATATTTCGACCCATGTTCCTTGGTAAAAGTTGTTCGATTACACGGGTACTATCACCCTGAAAAATTTAAACGGTGACTAAAAATTCGCCTTGTATCGCCACGAGTCCGTTCTGGCCATCCACTAATGGTTTAATCTCATCTTACTTTTATCCAAACATTTAGGTATTAAATATAATAATACGTGGCAATACGGCACCACTGCAAGGCAAAGGCCTCCATTTTCTTTTTCCACTCAACTCGATCCTGGACCAATGTGGACCAATCCGTCATGTAAACGTCAAGTTAGTTCCGCCATCTACGCCTGGATCTTTCACGATGCCGTTACCAAACCTCGAGCTTGGTCCTCTGCTGACCTGTCAAAGACCAAGTTTGAGCGCCGTATGTAAGGACAGGGGGTATGCACATGTCCATGTCCATGTCCATTAATTTGCGTTAATTTACAAAAACAACTTATATTAAAATTGTTGGGTACGTAAGTGGCTTGCTGTGAATCATCAGCATCTTCCTTCTCTTTCTTTGCAACACGTTTTCTTCTTCTTCCATTCGCCCCTGTCAACCTTCACGCCTCCTTTCTCTTTCATATCATTCCTCACACAATCCATCCGTCTTTTCTTTGCCCTTCTTCAACTTCTCCGTCCATCAACTACTCACATTCATCACTATTGTCTAAAACCGTTTCTTGTCGGTGGCTTGCTATGAATATTAACATTAAACCAACAGCTTTTCAAACAGACAAATAGAAACGATTTTTATAAAACTCAACGCAGTTCGTCCGTTGCTACTGCGTTGAATTTAAAAAAATCACAGATGGTCAAGTGGCGGGAACGCACCCCGGTTTTGGCGCCAATATAACCTATTGTTTATCACAAGTGGTGCGTTTAAAACGGTATTATTTGTGTATCGCTCGTTTTTATTTGATTTCATGCCATTTAAAGTTGTTTGGAGCATTTGATTGTTGATAATTTTATTATGAGTGGCAGGAATAATTTTTGCTTCTGAATTTTTCTTTGATGACATCTGACGTCATGATTGTAAAATAATAAAGAACATACTACATAGTACCATGGATTGTAATCATATTTTAAAAGTGCGTACTTGACTGTACCTTAATTTAAGCAACCGTTCATGTGTTGCTATTTACAAAGCAAGTACCTAAGAGTTTTTTTTTGTAAATCTTATTTTCTTATGAATTACACTAGCTTTGCATTCAGTCTTATATTAATTAATTACTTGGTCCGGGTTCAATTTACGCCGCCGTCGCCGACGGCAAATCCCGTGAAATTCCCTACCGTCGGATCAGTTTTTAGCGGGTATTTTCTGATTTAACTTTCCTAGTCTATTCTCAAATTTTCCTTTTAATCTGTAGATTTTTTTATAATATTGGTGGAAACGGTTGGGAAAATATTTTTCAATTCAGTAAGTAACCACACTACCACCAAGTTTTCGATCTAAAAAAAGGTGATCCAAGTTGGTATGTCTTTACTTTGGTTAATACTTATAATACCTATTGGATTATTGACCTACCTACGATTTTTTATATACATACAGCGAAATATGTATAGTCACCTACCCACTTGCATGTTTTTTAAACTTAATAGTCTTACACCCATATTCTAAGTCAAAACCTCATGATTTCCACTCAACCTCACTTAGGTAGTTTGATATTCATAGTTGCAATTTTACTCCTCATCTTAGACAATTTCCTCAGTCGAGGTGAGTTTGAGTTGAGGAACCAACTGTCAAATTTAAGGTACGTCGGCATCTACCTTGAGGAAGCTTTTAACCAAAACAAAGTGTATTTTATCACATTTTCGTAATGTCTTTTGAAGAGTTTATTGACTATTGTGTACGATAATCCATATAAGTAATTACGTATCGCGACGCTATTTACGAGATGCAGGAAATCCAATTGAGTTTTATGATGAAAATGAATTTAAAATTAGATTTCGCTTTACTAAAGATGTTGTGGTGAGCTTTTTGTTACCACTTTTGTTTCAAGATATTGGTGGTAACAGACGTGGATTGCCAATCCGCCCATAATCCAAGTAGGTATTAGCCGCTTTACGATTTTATGCAACAGGAAACTTTCAAGTAAGTTGCTGTTAACATTTTTTGCGCAAACAAGTTAACAGTTCAAATTTAGTATTTTAGTAGTAGTTACCTATCCTACTTACATACTTAAATTGGTAATGTATTTTCAGATTGCTTGCGGAGATTTGCACAAAATCAGTCCGTCTATAACATTGGCTAAACTTAAAAATTAGTTTAACCAATATTATAAACGGAATATTTCTCCAAGCAAAGACGTTTTTGTGACGTATCACCTCGACTCACACTCATTCGAGGCACCTCATAATTTCCTCAGACTTACGTTTAGCCAATATTATAAACGGAATATTTCTCCAAACAATGACGTTTTTGTGACGTATCACCTCGACTCACACTCATTCGAGGCACCTCATAATTTCCTCAGTCTTACGTCTATGAAAATTGAATACCGATTTTGAGGATCTTTCGAGGCACGCCTTGAGGTCTCCTCGAACGAGTTGTGAGTCGAGGAGCTTTCGAGGTTACGACTTAGAATATAGGTGTTAAGGTGAATCTTGTCGACATTTTTTCCAAACAAACTTCTGGAGTGTATTACTCCAGTGTTCGGTAATGTACTTACATCAAAAATTAAAATTGATATAATTTTGTCTCATTATTAATATTGTCTGTACGGAAACAGAATACAAAAATAAAATGTCATTAAAAAGTTATGAGCCAACAAAGATTCGTTTTCCTTGCTAATTTAACCTAACTTTGGGCGTGTTTAAGTAATAAAAGATGTGTAAAATCTCCAAAACCAAGTCGGTACCGACAAAGCTCAAATATCGAAAAGTTTAATCAACTTCATCGGTCATTGATTTATGCAGGAGTTTTTTTCATAAAACCCGATCTTCCAAAGGACGTTTCTTAATTTTTTACGCGCCCTTTTTACTAGAACTGATCCTGCATCTCACTCAACAATGTTGTGCGTGTAGACTAGCGTCTAACTGCTCATCACAGATACTATCTCTGTCGGACACGGTGCCTGGTGAGACAGCGTGCTTTTTAGCCAGGCCCACCAGTGAGTTCAAACCCGCGACTAGATTCCCATTAAAATAATAATATGTATTTAAAAAGGAGGTGGGTAGGTAGAGGTACAATCATAACCTACGGCAACAAAAAATTCGACCGCATTGCTGTTAACTGGAAAAGTGCCCAAAAGGCTGACACGTTGAATGACAATGCTGATTCTTTGAACTAAACTTTACCTACTTACCTATTTCGAATGCTAAATTAAGTATCTATGTAAGTGCTTAGTGCTAGTCATGTTGATAGGTCATCTAGTTGGCAGTTTCTAGTTAAAAGCAGATCAACTTTCAAGTTCAACCCCTAATTATCATCATCTGCCTAGCCTCTTCCCAACTATGTTAGGGCCGGCTTCCGCATGCAGTTGAGGCATTTTCCACGGACCTACTGGTTATCTGACTTCCTCAACCCAGTAACTTCTTAATACCATACCCTTGGTATGACTGGTTGTCAGACTTTCGGGCTTCTGACGACCCGTAACGACTGTCAAAGATCTATGAATGAAAGATATATGACAGTTCTTAGTTAAATTTAACCCCTAATGTAAAATAATAATTGCTCCAAATCTATGTACATTATAATAATATAGCAATATCGGTCCTGTTCCCACACTGACCACAATAAATCCATAATGACCACAAATCGCAAACTCTTTGTAAACACATAAATCACTGATAAATCAAATTGTTTGAGTTGGTTTACAATACAACGACTTTTAACTTTAATATTGGGGATGCTTCATCGTAGCTTAGGAAGTATAAAAAAACTTTTGGCAGTAAATTCTTAGGGTTCGTATTGCCTCTGCTCGACAGGACTTTGACATAGATATCAGCTGATTCGACGGGATATGGCGTGGCGAATTATTTCACGAAATTCTGGAAAAGGTACCTATACCAACTTAGAACATTCTAAATTATTAAGAAAAATATGTTACCGCTGCAATTTTATAGGAACAATAAGTTTTGTGGCAATATATTTAATTAGATAGGTAAGTACTTATTTCTTTGATTGTTTAGTAAGTACATATTACCTTTTGTTTGAATGTAACGTACCTAGATAGGTACCTACTGACCGATCAGACACATAAGGAATATTTATGCAAAATTAGTCCAAAATCTATCCAGTAGTTTGCTTGTGATGCTGGAACAAACAATACCTACGCAAGCTTTCAGTAAGAGGTAAACATATGTACTTACAAAGTCATCAAAAATGGGGTGCTCATTGCCTACTGAGATGACGACTGATTAAGATAACGGAGTCCCCTTGTTTCGCAGACAGAATTTCGTTTTCCAGAAAATGTTTCATAGAATATTTGGTTCTTGTATTTATTTCGAATATTATTGTTTCAAAGACTATTTACTTGAATGAAGCATATTTCACAGAAACACAATTCAATGAATTTTTAATCACATTTTCTTTGTTTAACAAGCTTATCAAACAGTACCTATAATTATTTTTTTAACTAATGTTGTTTGTTCGGTGTATTTTTCCGTGGTATTTAATTTAATTTGGTAAAGTATTTCTGAATGTTTCAAGTAATTTGGTGCTATAAGACATTTCATATCACGATAGAATTTTGAATTCTTCGCATATTATTCAGCAAGTTTGTTTACTTGAATTCTTCTGTAAAATAAAATAAAATCAAATTATTAGGGACATAGTCATAAATTAAAATTAAAATATTGTCCAAAAAAGTCCAATATGTTGTGCTACAAAAGTTAGTGACATTAATTGCGTTATTTACGTTGTAGAACGGACATTTTTTTTTCGAACAATTATTTTAAAAGAGTAACCGTTGAGTTTCTAGCCGGCTCTTCTCCATAGCTCACCAATTGGAACCGTGCACCTAGCTTCTGACGTTTGATAAGTGCCCATGTAGGTTTATCTGACATGAAATATTTTGATTCTTATTTTAGAACATAATTATGAAGCAATGGACTAGCTATATCTTTCAAAATTATTCAGAATCTGATTGATTTATGTTATGCAATTAGAGTACTGGGCGAGGATGAATAAGTTGATTTTCTAACACTTCCACTCTACCGAAACTTCAAAAAAGTAAAACAAAGTTCAACTCTTCAAAGTTGTAAAACTGTGAACAGTTGAACTTTATTTTACTTTAAATAATTGCATCGCATCAAGAGGGACATTCTCGTAATTTTAAGAACGTTCACAGCCTTAATCTGTCAAATATATCTCGAGTTTTCATACATTTTTGACAAGTTTTTGACATTCGATTGTCGCCGAGATGAAACTGCGACTAGATTTTAAACATTTTCAATTACGAGAATGGGCCTTCAGACCACACGTTTGTCTACCCTACTACAGATATCTAAACTCTTTACAAACCGACGTAGGCCATCATAATAAATTAATAGTGTGTCCATATGCCACAAGTAGCCCAGTTTAACCAACAAATATCAATAATGTTCAATACTTACTAATACCATAATTTATTATCTGTCCTGACAAAATACCCGATCATTTAGACCCTCTGTTCACCCCTAAATGGCAGGGGCGTGATATTACAGAATCGCGTGGGATTATTATGGTTTTATTGGTTGCATAAATAAATATTAATTTTGTCTTGTCTGCGGTTGAAATTGTTTTAAAAGGGTTTTGTGGAGTGAAATCTGGTACTTACCTACCTACAGTCAATATACTTAGTTATTTGTTATGCAAGGCTGCAAAGTTGTTTTTTGGCGCAAGTAGGTACTTGTATTGAAAGCTGAGCAAGCAAAGGATTCTAGGATTGAAATATGAGCGAAGCGAGTGGTTCAAATATAGAAGCCTGAGCGTAGCGACACTTCCAAAGGTATGAGACGCAGAATACCTTTGCTACCGAGCGAAACACACGATTTTTCACCTCACTACAGCGAGGAAAATGTTAGGTGCAAGAAAAACGCCCTAAGATTTATTAAATTAGTGCAGTTCAATGAAGTATGATAGCATTGCATTGTAGTCTTCGAAAATGTTTTCACGCCTTTAAAATGTTTCCATGCATTGAACAAATTGTACGCTTTTATGTACTTTTCGCGCGATTTTTCCAGAAGATATCTCAATTCGGCATTATGTGCAACTTGCACTAACTCTGCAGATGTTAAATTTATGTCTTCATCGCTGCTGGACTCGCTCATATTTTATGATTTCTTACGATTTTACCAAAAACAAACCAAAATTATGGAAAGCAAATTGAATAGAGACGAAATATTTTAAAGTTTCTTTTTTTTCATGCTGGCCAATGCGATTATACTAAAAATGGGGTTGGGTACTGACATGAAATAAGTAATGCATTTTCAGTGGACTGGCTGTTTAGAAAATTGTTGAATAGAAAGGTTCGAATTTCAAAAACTCTTTCCACGCTAGCGAGTAAAAAGCACTTTTGCACGCAGATTTCGAATGACAAACAGAATCTTTCCGAGGTTGTGAGGTGGAAAAATTAATTGTCAAACAATTGCAATGGCTATTACGAGCAAAAGTGACGTAGGGTTGGGCCCTACGTCAGTTTTCCGTGTAATTGCCATTACACAGCACTGGCAAAGAAGGACAGCATTGTGATATGAATATATTTAGGTATACGTACACATTGGTTTGGTATTTTTAATTATCCTGAAAAATTAAAATCGTGAATTAAGGAAACACGCGGGATGTGTCGTTAATTTACATTTAATTTTTTTTTATTATATTCCCAACGTTACAAAGGCAAGTCATTTCATTAATATCAAATCGATGATAAAAATAAGAGCTCATGCTAATAGTGCTCACATTTATTTAGATATTTGTCGACGAGAGAATGGTTTCTTGACACCCGTCAGTTTCATACAAAGGAATAGGTACGTGTTTTGCGAATTTGATGATGATAAGTTACTAGAATTGTCGCTAGTACATACTGACTATTAGAAGAAACACATTCTGTCGACGGACGGCCGGAATCAGCCGGACTGTAGTGAGGAACGAATGATATTACAAAGCTAAATAAAGGACATCATAATTTTCGTACCCAAAAATAAAAGGGGCCGGCCAGAAAAAAAAAGCTTTTAGTAAAAATATATTTTTAATATCACAAAAGTCTACAACTAAGCCCCTGGCTGCTTGGGGCACCGCACCGGTGTGGGCGCCAAATAGTGATGCCAATTTAGACCCTTCAGGGCTAGATCTAGCCCTTTTTCTTCTTGTTCAGCCCCGAATATGATGATTTAGCCCCTAGCCCATTATCTAGCTCAAAATATTATCACCTATCAAAACCTTATACGGAGAACCATCTTTGTTTGTGTTCTGTGCTGAGAACAAAACAAAGTTTATAGCACTATGAACGTAATTAAAAGTAAATTACGAAACAGGATGAACTTTGAGTCCATACATTCCATACCACAAATACAACGTCGTCAGCGCAAAGTGAAACCCTTCGGGAGGAATTAAATGAAGACTGCTATTTAGATACGTAGTTTTTTGATTAAACGATATTTTTTAATCTAGAATCTGTATTTTATGAATAATCTACACATACACAGTAGTTATTCATGCAATCAATTATTCTAAAGAATCTGATTTTATTTCTGTATGTCTATTTTTTGAATGTGCGCATCTAGCCCTTTTTAGAACTCGATTTAGCCCGAAAACCTGACACCCAGTTTTCAACACTGTGTCATTAAGGCGCCGACCAGCTCGCCAGTTGAACGCGTCCCATAGATAGGGTTATGGCCATCCGGATGATCCAAGGATACCGCACGATCTCCGGTGAGGCGGCGGGCCTCCTTGCTGGATTGCCGCCATGGGATCTGGAGGCAAAGGTCGTTGTGCACACATGGGAGTGGCGCGAGGAGGCAAAACGCCGGGCCGTAATTACGATTCTGCCAGAAATCGCAGCACAGCGGACAGAGCTCCGGCGGGATCTCATGGCAACATGCAGAGTGCAATTGTCGCAAAAGAGGCGCCACGGCATCCTCACCTTCCGCCTGACGCAGGTCCTCACCGGACACAGTTGTTTCGGGAGGTTCCTGTTTTGGATAAGGCGGGAGGAAACGCCCGGGTGGTTACCACTGCGAAGATCGCCTGCAGGACACGGTGGAGCATACGGTGGAGGTATGCCCGGTTTGGGCTGAGCACCGCCGTGTCCTCGTGGAGGCGATTGGCGGCGGCAATCTCTCGCGTCTGTCCCTGGTCCAGGTCTTGGTACGGAGCGAGAGTGCATGGGTAGCTGTCACCTCCTTCTGCGAAGCAGTAATTCTCGAACAGAGGGAGGCGTTGCAGGTGAGGGAGAGGCAATCTATATGCACCCTCACGGCCCTAGTCGCCACAGGAGACGCCCTGAGCGTCGGGAATACCAGGCCAATTCCCAGCCACCGTAGGCATAGGCGTGCGGACGACGAGTAATTGGTAGCTCGCTGTCCGGTAAGGACCAAGCCCGGGTCGACGGCGCGTTGTGTTCCACGCGCGCCTCAAAGAGATGTCAGCACCAACTGGTGGGTTGTTCGAAAGCGATACCGTGGCCCCTAGCACACGGGCAAATGAAGGAACACGGGTGGGTTTTAGTCAGAAAAAGTCTGACACGCCCCGCTCCGCCCAGAGCGGGAGAAGCTATTTGATGATTTACCATTCATAAAAAAACCCCTGGCATGGCTGCTATATTCAAAATAAGAGTTTTAGTTATTGTATACTCCCGCTGTAATGGCTGTTTGGTTGTTCCCTTATGAATGCAGTTTTGTTTTCGGGCCGGCCCCTTTTATTTTTGAGCACAAAATGTTCGAAAATGTTTTTTTGGAATTCGTGTTTTCCAATCCAAAAGCCAGCAGTGGGCGATTCCAGGCTGAAATCATAATGAATACTTCTGATTTCACCAAAGTCTCTCTACTTTTTTTGGAAGATTTCGAAGCCAATTTTCCTTTTAGAAAAAAAAGTTTCATTGGAAAATTGAATTAATTCAGAATTTAATTAAAATAATTTCGCCCACCACGTGCATGACAGTTCCCAATAGAACATAATCCTATTACTGACACTTGTTCTGTGCAAGTGTTTAATGAATCGGATCATAGTGGATTTGATTCCTGTTTGGTAGTTAGTAGGTCGGCGGGCCACTAAAATGCGGCTGCGTGTCACACTTGTAGCGCTGAAAAAAATAAAACAATTTATCATGTAACCTCTTAAAAAGTTATGTTTTGAATATGACCCGTAAATTAACAACAGTTAACTTTCGTGAAAGTTCACTTAATTAAGGACCCGTGCAATGTTAGTAAACCATGGTCAACTTAAACAAATTAATATCAAGTTTACGGTTGTGTAAATTACTTTGATTTTTTAATGACCAGTAGTTCCTATTACCTACTGTTGAAAAAGTTATAAAAATGTTTTTTTTAGTGCAAACTAAACTTTATAATTATCTTATGTATGTTTTAGAGTTAACTTTCCAAAAACACATGTTTGTTTGGATATTCCATTTCGGAGACTAAACTTTTCATTCAGAATTTGGTAGCACCCCACACTCCCCCCACACATTTTGCCAATATGAGAATAGACAATTTTCTTTGACTTCTTTGTAACATAACATACTAGTAACTCTCAAAATGCTTGTTGACGTGACAACGTCTTATAAATTGGTTTGCCGGGTGACACTTCAAGAAACTGCGTTACGCTCCGCTCACGTTATGCGCTCACAATGAGAGCGAGTGAGAGGCACGCGTCCCTTCCACTCGGGCATGGTTAGCCCGCCTAAGAGCGAGAGAGACAGACATAAAAAGTGCAAGTTATTGTATGTATATTTGTATATAAATACGTATGTATGTGTAAAGGTAAAAATAAAATTTTGTTAATATGAAATTCAGTGCGAGATTCTTTGTATAAATTAATGTTTTAAATATAATTCTTTGTATAAATAAATGTTTTAAATTGTTACTATTATTTCATCCTTCTTCCTACTATACGAATGAATATTCACATTAAAATTATTTTACCACTCAAAGTCGTTGTCACGTAAAACTTTCGCCCGTATACCGACTTTACAGGCAACCAATTTTTTTTTAGACTATTTTACTAATATAATAATATCTAATCTCATAGACACTAGTAGCTAGTAACTAGAATCTGGTTAGTTTAAAAAGTGGAGCAGAAATTGTATGAAATTATCTCTTAGTTAATGTCATTCGATTGCGGCATTTTCATAGATTGCATCACACCATCGCATTGCATCACACGTTAGTAAAACCACACCTACTATATCTGATTGAAATTTGGGGCCATGCAGCCAAGACGAAGCTAGAAGTGCAGCCAAGACGAAGCTAGCTAGCCTTCAAGTCGCACAAAATAAAATAATAAAAATGATTTTTAACTACCCATATTTGACACCAACGCGCAAAATTTATGAAGAAACGAAAATAATGAACATTAGACAGCTATATATTTACAATACATGTATTTTCATTCGGAAGGCACTCAACCAAAGTATACAGACTAACATATCGTTTACTAAAGTAAAACAAGTAACCCAACGTAGCAGTCGCCGAGCTAGTTTTCTAATTTTACCGAAGATGAGAACTAAGTTTGGCAAAAAAATGTTAACTTTTGAAGGAGCACAACTTTATAATAAAATACCCTCATGTATAAAAAAATTACATTCATTCAATGCTTTCAAAACTCAATTAGCTGCATGTTTAATGACAAATTACACCTTTTCTAAAAGCTGAATGCATTGAATGTATATGTCTTAATTACGGCAATGACGTCTGTGACGAACTTTTATATAAATCATTTACTTTAAGCCTTGTTCTCATGTAAGAGACTTTGTGTCATTTTTGAGAATAAATATCTTTAAACCTAAACCTATTCGGTACTTAGCCGGAAAGGTGTAGCTATTGAATATAAGTTTCTGGGCATCTACTTGACAGATTTAAGCCCACCCCAACTGCACATTTTAGCGCTCCTCGCAGCTCGGTGTCATCGCAGCTGGTATGACCACCCGCGATTCATCTCTACATTTTGACTTTAATATTTCACAACTATATTTTATTACCCCTCAAAACCCAACCACCATCCTTATCACACCTGCTTAAGGTTGAGAATCGAATGCAGTTTTGTAGATTAAACTGTTTTGGTAAATTGGTGCTCGTTGGGTGTTCAAATCTGCCGACAGATGGCGTTCTCAGTTAACACGGCTCGTAACGATAAGTATTGGTTATGATATAAATCGAATGGAAGCTTTATTGTTTATAGTTTATGGATTCGTTGTTTGTTAAACACTAGTGTTATGAGTTTGCGTATATGGAGTAAGAAGATAAGGTATTGTTTGTACAGACTTGAATTTATAACCCCTTTTTAATCCGGAAAACATCTTCAACTTTATACAGCACAGTTTTTTAACTTCTTTCTTTAATCCTTGTAGTGATCATTTCCTGATACATTATTTTAATTTTACTTAGAGGTATCTAATATATTTGGAGTTTGCCATTTCAATAAAATTTGAAAGCCTCGTTGGTCTGGTGGTCGTACTACTGCTGAGCTTAAAGTTGTGAGTTCGATGGTCAGGTCGGACAAAGTATTATTGGGTTTTGTGTTCAGAAATTCAGAATGTAAGTATATTCAAAATTCTATTGAAATGGCAATCTAAAGAGTTTTTGGCTTTTGCAAATGCGTTTTGCACGTCTATAATATTCAATGAAACACAAAATAAATAGGCTACATACTTCTGCTCACAACTCATAACACAAGACAATATCACACACCACCACATATTTAAAAAAGACAACCTTTAAAGAGATTTACGATACGAAATCAAGGCAAACACATGACGCTTCGTAAATATTTACAGTAGGGTAAGCAACTGTTCACATTACAGAGGATTATTAACTTTTTATTATGAGAAAATTAATTTGAAGCAAGGGGCTGAACTAACTACAGATGTTTTGTAAACAATTGTTTTTTATGAGTTTTGTGAAGTTTGTTGTGATGAGAATGTTGAGTAATAGTTAGTCCTTTGTTTTTTTTGTTTTGTAAAGAGTCCGTCTATTCTAGAAACTGTCACTGTGAAAACTTAGATGAAGTCAGCTGTCATTCTACATTCTACCAGCAACATTATGCCTTAACATACTACTTAATAATCACAACACAATCTGAATAATTTTAAAGGATTGCTATCCATTGCTTCATATGTTAAAAAAATGTGTCTCCTCAACAACTTAAATAACGCAATGAGTGTTGTTGAGCTGTCAATATGAAAGCCATTCTGTATTGTATAGCTAAATATGTACCTAGTTAATTTTCGTATACATAATACGCACATTGTAGGTATACGATTGGATTCTCCTAACACAAACTTATCTGCTTAAAAGGAGGCTCCAATCACTATTTGTTAATTTTAACTTGTTAAAATAATAAACCATTCTTCATTTTCATACGTATTGCTTAGCACATAAAAAAGAAAATAATCCCTTAATCAACCAGAAAAGAGCTGATAATCTTCAAACGGCTGAACCAATTTTGATGAAACATATCTAAGAGCACTCCCGACTAATTCACCTTTCAAACAAAAAAAACAAAATCAAAATCGGTTCATCCGTTCGGGAGCTACGATGCCTCAGATAGACACACACACACAGACACGTCGAACTTATAACACCCTGTCGTTTTTGCTTCGGGGGTTAATAAGATCTAATACTTAGTACTTATAGTTATAATTTGTAACAAAAAAATCAAGCTGTTTTTCTCCGTCGGAGAAAATAGCACAAAAGCTTTTTTTCGTTCTCTTGGAGAAAGTTAAGTTTTTCTTAAAATAAAATGATATCTTGTCATCTTAGCAAACCGATATTTACCTACATTACAACAGTACCTACTTATTTTAATAAATAAACTCAAAGTCTTTGTCACAAAGCACTCTGTTTTCAGAACTTGTTAACCTTTTCCTTTGCCTAAGAACTTACCTTACCCATCAGATTTAAAAGATCGCGTCAAAGACTGATTCTAAAAACAGCAGTTCTTACCTGTTCTAAAAATAGGACTCAACAATCCACATAGGTACTCAAAATCCCGCACCATGGTCACACCCACGGGAGCTCAACAACCCACCCATAATTTCCACTCAGCCCTTTGACTTAACCTCGTATGAAATTCATAATAATTGAGGAACAATTAAGGTTGGCCGACCTTTGGGGCTTTGGTACACCTTTGAGGTAGGAACCATTGCGTCCCATTTCACTTTGAGCGTTTAATAGAGAGTAACCTCAAAGAAAAATGTACTTACGAACAATTACACCTACGTATGTAACTATGAGGCACTCCGGAGGGAGCTGAGTCAGTGAGTAAGGATAGGGTGGTGGTGTCGATAAATTTACCGTACAAACGATGTATTTTTGGCCTTTTGCTTTGTCGAGGATAGTAAAGTCGTGAAGTTTTCCCTTAGTTTTTAGAGAATGCCACCAAGAAAGTGAGGATTTTGATAATGAAGATCAGCAAAACACAATACTCCTGTTATTCCTCTTGTCAGTACCTAAGTCAAACAGTTCAATCAGTATAACCCTTAGAAGATGTAGCTAAATAATGCAAGTATGCAAGTATGAGAAGCATTGATAAAGTGAATGCAACTGTCATAGGATCGCCTACTGCCCCATCAAAGGCGGCACTTTTTGCCAAAGTGGCCACTAAAACAGACTAACGATATTACAATTTCATCGAACCATCTCAGAGCCTCCTGCCTGGGCATGTGTTACCGCGTCTGACTTGGAAATTTCTGAATAGACTTGACACCAAAGTCGGCCGGAGCAAAAACAATATCCACAGATGGAGGTTCATGGACTGCTAAGATCTCAAGGGCGTATGTGGTATCTCCCGACAGACAATGGGCCACCTTCCATCATGCGCCGCCCTGTCACCGTGCATTTGATAATCACACCGTGCATTTGATATTCTTATAACTGCATCAGTGAGTTGACTTCGCATAGCTGAATTTTGTGCCAAAGATGTTTGAATCTCTTGGCCATCGATACGCTAAGAAGACGAAGATATTACCTGCCCAAGCGCCCAAGCCTTCTTTTATATGATCTTATTGGTAGTTGTTAAATAAAAAAATACTGCCCGGTACTAGCTTCCACAACTCCTGACACCTAAATAAAGACATCTATCGACACTTCACTTATCGACGAGCCCCATCCCTAACATGCCAAGCCGCCGCGTGGCCTTTGTGGAGTCTCTCCAATATTCGCTTTGTTACTCTGAAAAATGTACCAGCCGCCATCGGGCGTATTACTTTGTAGCAAATGTTTGCCTTCATATAAATACGACGCTATTCACTGTATTATATCGCATTATATGTTCAAGCGGCTGTATCTTGTTTGGCGTTTAGAGATAGTGCTTTTTTGGGGAATATTATGGTTTTCTGTAGGCTCGTTGATTTTTTAGAGATTGTATTTATAGGAAAAAGAAGAATGATAATACCTACGTTTATTTGCGGTAAGACGTGTCGCAAAGAGGACGCTTATCTTAGATGAGGATGGCTATCAAAGGTCTGTACTTTTATAGTGATAGGTTAAATATAGTCATTGAAGAACTGGAACAATTTGACCGTTTACATCGTATGCTTGGTGAAGTTTTTCGATCTGAGGGCCTAGTTAAAGTGGCATTCTATAAGTGATAACATGGTCGAAAAGTATAAATGTATTTGATTGACATATCTAGCGAAAAGCATAAGACAATCCAGCAGTTTAAATGCGTAACAGTAGGAATGGATTTAATTTTGTCAATTTAGCAGCATGCTTTGCGTTATTTATACCTATTGTTGAGAAGACGAATTTATTTTATAAAGCAATGGATTTACAATAGATATCCTTAAAAAATCAGATTGTGATGAATAGTGTTATTCAATTAGGGCGCTGTTCATAGTCGTTGTAGAAGTACGAAACGCTTTGAAAGTGATGGCCACTTCCTCTCCCCATCCTCTGGTAATTTTAAAACTTAGAATTTTTAAAGCCGTCGCAATCTTGAATGTCATGGAATAAACCTCATAAACCCTTACTATAAGAGTATATGTACATCAGGAAGTCCTTTGAAAGCAGCTAAAATATAGGTATTCCTTACATGATCTGACCAAGACACTGTCTGGGTTTGGACTTGACAGAGGTTGTGATCTCTAAGTAGGTATGCTCGGTGTTTCTTCTCAGAGTAACCTCATAATCGGTTAGGAAACACCATTGATCACTATTTACTTCGTTTTGAAATATTATTATTTATTCTGAAGTATACACCGTGACATTTTATTCGTATTACAACGGCAGCCCACTTCATGTATCCAATGACTACTAGCCATTTATTTAAAAAATAAATTTGCATTTGCATAATAAAAAATATAATTCACTAAGACGCATGACGTAGTTTGAAACACCAAGTTATGGAGAGGGAATTAATGATGGAATGTAATGGTAGGTAGGTAGATATCTTCTACCGTTTGATACGTCAACATTATTAACAGGGAGGGTGTTTCATAATTCTGAACCATTATTTATTTGTCTGTGTACCTATTATTTTAATTAATGGTAACAATATTTTAATCGCGCCTAGAGGTATTTTATGACGGATACATTGAGTGGACCACCTTTGTAAGACGACTAAAATGTCACGGTGTATAACCAATTTCAAGTAATAAAATATAATTATACAGGATTATAAATAAAGGAATTTATTTCAATAAATTCATATAAATTACATTTTCAAATATTAGAATATAAAATATATAAAAACATTTAAAAAAATATAAAAAATAGTAGCCCTCCGGTATCGTGAACAGGGTCCAAGCTACCGGAGGTCAGGGCTCCAGAGAGAGGAACCTCCTAGCAATACGAGCCATGTCCAGGAGTACCGCTTTCTGGATCAAGCCCTAATCCAGCTGCCCAACGACAGCCTCCTTGGGTGTTGGATGATAATAAATATCATTTACCAGAGTGACAAAAATAATCACAGCAAAGAAAGGGAAGTCAGTAGTCAACACAAAAATAAAATCCGGAGCCCCACGAAAAACAAAACACGATTCTTCTCCCTACAAAACATACCTACATCTACAGACAACCGAAACCCTAACACATTAATACTTGGACGGGTCCGAAGAAACATTTTTTCCCGAAAGCAATCCATTGGACTTGTACCTAATGAATTTAGAGGGTTAATGGTACCGCCGGACCTTTGGAAATGGGCGACGGAGATATTGACCGGGAATGTAACTGCAGATACTTCTTCTGTGTTTTGTGTTGATGCTACCCTGATTGAGGGTTTTAGGGAAAACTTTTGTTTAGCAGATTTTCAGGATCAATGCTAAATGTTAAATTGACATGCCAAAAGATAACTTTGATAGATTTTCCGTCAACTATCATCAACGTAAAAATCCTGTTATACTGGCGTTACAGAAATCAGCTGTACATTGTAAAATGGTCATTAAGAATCTCTTTTTTCTTATCTTTTTTCAACGCTTCTTGAACCTAAAATAAATGCGTATTTTTGCGCATTCTGAACTCAAAACCTCTGATAACTCTGCCTGCCAACTAATTCAACGACTTACAAGCCAACAACAAAATACCAAACACGCACATGAAACGTAAGAAAACACCATATAAATAGTTATGAGCAACAAATATTGTCCATTTGACCACTAACAAAGATTCCGGGTGAGACGCACCGTCCATATTGTAGTAGGTAGTGGTGGGGGCGGCAATCCACGCCGGCGCATGTAGTCGCGAGCGGCAATATCGCGATGGCCGGCGGCTCATTTAATCACGCGACGGAATTCGCTGGGCAAGGAGACCTTCGGGGTGGGTTAGAGTGGAGACGGAAAAGATTAGTGATAGCTTTGTAGATTCTTGTATAGTTATTGTAGTACTTTGTGTCAAGGCTGGTGAAGAACAATCGGGCAATGCTTAACAACAGAATAGCATTAGCACAGCACAATTAGCGTATAATGACACTGGCCTCCTTTCGGTGAGAAGGAGAGGGCCGTAATCCACCACGTGGGCCCGATGCGGGTTGGTAGATGTTACATGTCTTAGATTTTTCTAGAACATGCGAGTTTCTTCACGATGTTTTTCTAGGTGAGCAAAGTCCACAGTAAAAGACAAACATGAATGTTAAGAATGAGGGACAAAACGTTTACAATGAGAATCATTATTTTTCCACCAGCCTTGCCAAAGCAATTGTCCCTTTGATACTTTTATTTTCAGTGTTTGCTCCATCTGCCGTGCAAATGTGCATTCACCTGGACCCTTGACGATCTGAATAACGCCTCTGACGGCACAATGAACGTGGCGACCTTCTAGGCCAAACAGTATAAGCAACATAATTGTACCGTGCGTCGGTCGATACGAAAAAGAAGAAGATTTTCAGTGTGTCCTTTTTCACCAATCATAAAAAGTAGGGTATTTCTTAGATATAGGAACACAATTACGCAAGCTACAAAATCCACTACTTTAGTTATCCAGTAAAAACCCAAAGCAAGAGTTTCAAGTGCAGTTCCAAGTCCATAGCCAGCTAATTAATTCCTTGAACCGTTTCCTCCGTGGAACTTGATTAAGAACTTGTAGTTTCCAAGGACTTTGCCACAATTTTGCACGTTTACAATGTGATACTTATGATTTTCAAGTATCAAGATGCATCTAGGATGTTTGACTACTATTCAGGGCCTGATCACACACGAATTCTGCTAATACCGTATTGATAATATCGACAAATTGTCTTGGAACATACAGAATATGACATTTCGATTCCTTACCGTTACATTGGTTTCTAAAAAAAACGATATTGAGGTAGTTTGAACGTAGTAAGATTCCGCGGGGAATCATTATAACGATATAGAATTCTGGCCTAGTTGATCATACCTACATATTCTCACGCCTGTGTTTCCCAAAGGTGCAGGCAGAAGTGTAGCAATAGTAGGCAAACCCACATGTCGCCAGTTACGTTGAAGTCCCATTTAACAGGGGGCGAGTCTATTGCCATCAATACTGAAAAATTCCTGATGGGAAAACCTGATAACACTTTGCCCGACCTGGGAATCGAGCAGTAGCGACTTACGACCACTAGAACAATCAGGACGATCTTTGAATGGAATCCATAATACCTACTTATCTTAAGAAGTCTTTTCTCACAATTTTTCTGGCTTCAGCATGCATGTACTGAAGGCTAGAATTCGTATGTTTTGGGTAATAGTCATTTTTCATTTGGTTATTTAGGGTTATGTGATGCGACTATCATTTAGGACGTTTTGCAGTAGTCATAATTCGTATCTGCCTAAGCTGCATTGATTTCAGAACCGGTTACTTCTTATAGGCTCGTACCTATTACATGGGACTAACGTCCGGGAGGGCACGCATGCGCACCCACACAATAGAAAATTAATTGTTATCTCATTAGCCGGGATTGACAGGTCATACATAACTCGCGAAATCTCGGTATGCAGGCAGTAGACATACCCCTGCCAAAACCTTTGGGAAAAAGCAGACGAGATGTTAAATCGTTGCTGTAGTTGCATTTTTTTTTCATCGTCCCCATATAGAAGACTTACCAGGGAATTACCAGAATAAAGAGCAAATTTCACTACATAATCTCCAGAATTTGTCGCAAGAGCTCTCTCTACCCTTACTTAGCAGATGGCTGATAAAATGCGCGCGGACATTGCACGCTTATTGGACGAGTCAATAATGTAGTGCTGGAGGGACAAATGCCGAGACTAGACAGCATATTTGTATATATAGATAGCAATAAACGTTGTCAACGATAATGTTGGCTTGTCAGCGGACCAAACGTGATTTGGGTCTTTGTTTGGAGCCTTTGAAGTGTTGTTTTGTATTGTAACTATATTTATTTATTCATATATGTCACGCCAATGAGTTTATCACTAAAAGTCACATGCTTTATTAGGTATTGTGAATTCGTCACTTACAGAAAAGCTCAGCACAGCAGCGAAAAATTAATGATAAAGGACGTTTAAGATACTGTTAGTTAAATTACATGCTTAGTTTACAAAATAAAACGAAAATGAACTATGTTCATAAATGCGATGTGTAGTATAAAATAACTATGCATAAAGCTATATTTATATAGGAAGGATCAAATCAGTATTTCCCACCCAAAAAAAAAAAATCTACTTGCTGATTTAGGATATATCAAAGACAATTAATATGAAACAATATATACTTTCTAAAAATATGCAGTGACTGAGTGAAAAGCTAATCAGACAATATTTTTATTTAAATGTACCTAAAACATGTTTTGTAAATGTAGGTTTATTTTATATAAATACGCACATCAAGATTTTCTGTCTTATCCTAAAACGTAGTAAGTATTAGGTAAACTTTATGACTTCATATTAATACAAATGGTGATTGATTTAAATTATTTTAGAGTAGTTATTTTAGATGATGTAAATAATCAATGTGCGGCCCACGTGATCGCTTTTAAACCGTTTTTAACAAATTCCAAACTCGATTTAAATCACGGTTTTTGGTGTAAAACGATTTTCTCACAACTATACACCGCACCATACTTGTAACGGCAGTTTAATCACGGTGGTGACGGAAGTAACTGGTGCTTATAGCACAGGCGTCCTTAGGAGTTTAAGCTTAGTTGCACATGTTTTGTATCTTGCCAATTATTTACTAGATCTAATGTAAGGCACAAGAATTGTAAATAAGTTTAAGGTTTTGAACAGATAAATATTACTATTACTATACTTCGCATTGATCAATGGTCTCCAAAACTATTACCTACTCTGATTCTTCCCCACCTTTTTATTTATGGCCGGTTTTTAAGTTATGACTTCCGGATTCCCTCCATACCTCCCTCTATCCTAAGTAAGAATATTTTTTTAATGGTTTATCCTAAGGAGAAAAGAGCGATGTTTTTGTCAATCATAACGTTGATTCGTCAATGGACAGAACGTGATTGGGCTCTTTGTCTCAGTCCTTTGGATTGATCAATTGTCACTTTATAGTAGAAATTATTGACGTTCGTCATCATCATCATCGTCATATCAGCCGAAAGACGTCCACTGCTGGACATAAGCCTCCCCCAAAAGGGGGGATTTGCAATAATCGCCACGCTTGGCAGGCGGGTTGGCGATTGTAGTATGCAAAATATCAAATGCATAGGGAACGCTGCCGCCCATTCTCAAATATTTCCATCTTATAACATCAAATTATCGATGTTACAAGATGGAAATCAATCAGATGATCAGACAGCCGGTCGCTCCATGTAAAAAACGAATAGTCAGCTGTATCCGGTTAGGTAGGAAGCCGGCCCTATGTATGTAGGTAGTTCGGAAAAGGCAAATAAAAAGGAATCTGTTAAGCGGGCTTATACGAGTGGCAATGGAGTTTTTCTACATCGACTTTCAATAGAACTGACATAAGATACTTTGTGTCAATCCAATACATTCTTTACTTCTCCATCATCGTTAGTACCGCTGATAGAATGTCTTTGTCTATGGCCTCAGACCTCTTGAAAAATCAGCTTTTCTTTGGCAAGGCGGTAATTCTATTCAATTAATCAGAACAGCAATACAGGGTGTAACGGAAACCCTATTGCTATCCTTAAGCACTAAAGATAACAGCTGGTATAGAATCACTGTACATAGTTTCAGCTCAAAATAAAATATTCTAAGAATTGATACCAAATTTTCGGTTTCACATGTTTCTTAAATTCAAATCATAACAAACGTGTCATCGTTCTACGTAGGTCAATAACTTTCCACGTTACTTGCCAATAACACGATAAATCTCTTCCGAGTGAAGTGTTTGTTTCAATTTGTTCCGGTATCAATGTATTAAAAATTCTCATAACTTCCGAACATGTAGAGATAGGATTAAAAAATCATTCCAATATCGTTTAATATCATCCAAAGAAGCCGTGCCCTTGGTATGTATATACCCATTCCGTTACACGTTGTATATAGGCAGAATTTAAACCAGGGCGGAAACTGTTATAGTCTCCCATATCGTATAAATTTTTCGCCGGTTATAATTTTTTTTTGTAGTTCATATATTTTGACCGCATAGGTATTGCACTTTTTTAAGAAATTTCTACTCTAGTGGGTCATACGCTGAATTCATGATTACAGTTTGTACACTGGTTACAATTATATCCAGTACTAGTTTCCGCCAGCGGCTTCGCCCGCGTGGAGTTCGGAAATTATCCCTCGGGAACGTAGCACCAGGATAAAAAGTATTCTATGTGTTAATCCAGGTTATAAACTACCTGTGTACCAAATTTCATTCAAATCCGTTCAGCCGTTTTTGCGTGAAAGAGTAACAAACATCCATACATCCATACATCCATACTCACAAACTTTCACATTTATAATACTAGTAGTATTATTCAGATGCTCTAACTTTTTCTTTATTATCACCAGTGTCTAGTTCAGATTTAACATGTAGATGTGTAGGTATACCTCCCCACAAGTTGTCTGACCTCCTCGCTTTCCTTTTCCTCACGCCGTCGGCGTCGCGACACAATAAAAATATAGAAAAGTATTTGTAAGGTTACAAATGGCCGCCGCCGCCGTTGGTATCTTGTATCGCAAAATGTGTAGCTGGCATTTTTTTTTTTCGTATAGAAAAGATGTCAATGTTACTAACTCCTTCCGTGAGGTGCCGGACGTAAAAGAATAGCACCATACCATTTCTTCCCGTGGGTGTCGTAGAAGGCGGCTAAGGGACTTACTAGAGAATGGGCAGCGGCGTTCTCTATGCATTTGACTACCATACTGCGATCGCCAACCCGCCCGCCAAGCGTGGCGATTATGACAAATCCCCCTCCCCTTTGGGGGAGACTTATGTCCAGTAGTGGACGCCTTTCGGCTGATATGATGATGATTTTACTAACTAAACCGTCCTATTTTGGAGTAGTACTAATCTTCCTCCCAAATCCTGAGCTTATATAAACTAAAATCTGCAATTGAATGAAACCAATTGCCGGATTAAAACTTTTCCTCTACAATTTCCTCAAACAAAATCAACTGAAGACAGCCGTCACCATAAAAAATATACTTCCACCATTGTCGGTCAACATTCCTCATTCTTTGGAGCACGTCTTCACGCTTTCAAGTGCGTAATCCTTCAGGAATCGCCACTATTGTACTCCCGAGACAGAGCATTAATCCTGCCTTTTCAAGACAAGAGATATCCATCATTTGTCAACATTGAACCGGCGGTGCGTCCCCTTACCTCCCTGCCACCCTCCCTCTACACTCACACAGGGGAAAACTGACACAGATTATGTTGGATGTTTTAAATTTTCAGACGGGACGTTTCAGAGCGCGATAAGCTATTGAAAATATTTTGACGTGAAGATGTCTTTTCGCTCGGTGTACTAAGGCCCTAATGTGAGTTTCTTTTAACCATTTCGATCTAACGCATCGACCGCGTTTAGCGCTCAGTTTGGACCTGGATCGGTAAAGGACCAATCGGTGCGCCAATCGCGGTCGATGTGTTAGATCGAAATGGTTAAAATAAACTTACACTAGGACCACAGGTGGTAAGTTCAATATTTATGACCGACAAAAACTTGTAAGATTTCAAACGCGAATAACTACAAAAGTTTTACTGCTAGAGTAATGGTTGAGCATTCAAAAGGTACGTCATATTTATACCCATTTTTGAGCGGGACGTAGGTAATCACACTGCGTGTGCATGCGCATGCACGCGACCGTCTCCTTTTTTGACGTTCGGCTGTCATTCGTGGTTATTTGACAATCGTTACGGTTGGTTAGAAGCCCGAAAATCTGACCAGTGTTTCAAAGGATATCGTATTACCTACCTAGTAAATGGGTGATAAAGACCAGATAGGCAGATAAGCAGTCGTTCCGTGTACAATACTGGTATTCAGCTACATCCGGTTAGAATGGAATCCGACCCCAATATGGTTGGGAAAAAAACTAGGCAGATTGATTGATTGTTAGTCTGTTTGTAAGTTCGTAGCATGACAGCTATAAAATATTATAAGGAAGATGACATACGATAGTTGCGCGATCATTTGGGGAACATAATTGACAAGGACTTCTTCATAAATACCAAATCTTTCTTCTAAGTATTCCTTGGTTTTCTGTAAAAGACTATGATGATGTTTTAGAGCAGGGATGGCGAACCGATGGCACGCGTGCCAAAATATTTTGGGCACGTGATAAATTGAGGAATATTTCAATCAGCAAGATTTCTGTTTGCCATTGTGATCTGTGCACCTAATACACAATGGCAAACAACATAGAAATCTGAACGCTATATCGCACACCTAGATCTAAAGGGAACCAAGTTAAAAATTGGGAGTTTTGACCTAAGCTTATCATTGAATTCCTTAACTCACTACCTATCAACCAAAAAAAACAGATTTAAAAATATTTTTCTAGTAGAACTTGCAAAGCAAATATGCAGACAGATAACTTCTCCAGTGCACAGGAAAACGGTAAACAGTTTTTGACCTTTTCTAAAAAAAGTACTTTTTTGAGTGAGCTCTGTTTAGATCTAGGTGTGCGATATGTACTTACATCTACCTGTGCCTGCAAGTCGTAATTTTCTGTAATACCATTAAAGACTTGCTTAGAAACCGATGGTTTAAAATAACAAAATATAAACCTGATATAAATCTGCTTCAGTATGGGTTATACTTATTTGTTTTTTTGTTTTTAATAAATAAGTAGGTACCTACCTCAAATAAGATATATAAAGAGTAGGTATAATTTCAAAACTTTTTTTCTTGTCGTTGCTAAGTCGAGATTAAATTTTGGTACATCATGGCTACATTAAATAATTATTTGGAAAAAAATGGCACGTCGTTGTACAAAGGTTCGCCATCCCTGTTTTAGAGTATGAACGATAGTTGTCACAGATGAGACAAAAAACATCCTACTGTTAGTGTATACGGAATTACTCCGCCGGGCTTCAAAAAAGAAATGAAATTAAATGATAATTATGTTTATTTATGTAAGTAGATCTTTAAAGACACTTTTACACGTCAATATTTTGTTTGCCAATATTTTAAAAACTAGGACCTAAAGGCGTTCGCTACTAAGTGATATAAACTTTCATCAAAGTTACAAAACCCAATCGCTTTTTTAATAACCATTCTCCAAACAAAAACCCAAATCCCAGCTCCCCTGGCTAATCTTTGCCAACCGCCCGTGTACATAGCTATATGAGAGTGAGCTAGTGATTGTCAAAATTTGGCTTCGTAGAACAAAGCGTTATTTACCGAGCCGGGAGAAGCCTTTGTGTCGGCATTACACCACTCCACATAATATTGTGAAACTTCTCACAATGCTCTGTTTGCCAGGACGTATTATGAGGCTCAGAAAAATTGCGACTTGTTGTACGAGGTGATTCGGATTAGGTTTCGAGTTTTTGAGGTGGCTGTCTTTTAGGTGGTGGGCCGGTGTTTGTTGTAGCTTAGTTGAGGCTTGTGAAACTATTGGGAAGTATTTTAGGTTTTTTAAATCAGGTTTGGCCATTCTGACTGTCATTGTACATTATGATTCATTTATTTGCGTAATTGCGTATAAAAATAGTATTTTAATATCTGATAAATATGTAATGCAAAATAAGCCTTTTCAAATAATGCATTCATTCCATTCTAGCAAAAAACTGTTGAGCTTTATTTATTCATTCCCCTTTGTTGCACCTTTGCAACAAAAAATAAATAAAGAAAAAAAGGGACAAAATCCTCTGTGAGCCTATCCCTTAAATATAAACCGGCTATTAAATAACATTGAAGCCGTCAGTCCGTCACACGATGCACACAGAAAACGAATTACCGAGAAATTAATTGGCCGAAAACCCATCCGAACACACGTTCGAAAAGCTCGCGTTCGAAATTCAAATGAGGCGGCACGCCCCACCCCCAGCCCCGCCCCGCCGCCATCTTGGATCCGAGTGGGGAGGCGGAGGGGGGCTATTAAATTATTTCATTCCACATTGGGCCGCTCCCGCTATCGGATTAAAACAATTGCCTGTGAAACCGTAAATGGATAATGAATTTTGCGAAGAAAATAATATGGTACGAAATTTAATTTTGCTGGGAGCTCTATCTCGTTTTATTTCTCCTTGGAGTATTTTGGTGTTACATGTTTTTTTTTATTTTTTCAGGAATATTTTTACGCGTATTGTATTGTATAAATATGTGAATAATTTTCCGGGATTTAAACGATCGTTTTCATGAAATTTCTTGCAAGGAAAAATAAATGTTTTAGATAAAAAAAAAATCGTTTTGATGTCATTTCTATGAACATAATTTTTGGTACATTATAGTGGTACCTTAGGAACTTAGTTGAGTGACAAAGGAAGTCCTAGTTAAATTAAAAATCACCTAAAAAGGTATACCTACTATTCTACCCAACCTACTAACAAATATTAAGACGACCAACGTAAACTTCATCTTCTCCTTTATGATGCCCCATACACCTAGCTTCTGACGTTTCATAAGTGCCCTTGCAGGTTTATGTGAAATAAAATATCTTGATTTGATTTGATTTGATCTAGCTACCGGAAAATTGATACATATTTTACAAAGTAGATGAAAGAAGTGTGTCAGGAAATTTCATTTTTAAAATTGTAAGTTTTTTTTGCGCCATCCCATCTTCCTGGCTCTGTGTGCTGCGCTGGCGCTGCCGCTGCGGCGGCGGAAAACCTCAAGCGGTGAAGTATAACAACCTAATTGGTAATTATATTTTCGAGCCTTTTCGGGTTGAAACCCTCGGGCCGTGGAGTCCGAGTGCTCATGGTCTCTGGTTGCAACTTCCCGTGACCCAAGGGCTGGTTTGTACCTTGGCCAGCGGCTAAGCATTGCCATACAACGTGGTAATGCTGCCAGTCTCTTGGGAACATTACCAGTCGACAGCGATGCGGATGAATTTTTGACGCCATTTTTTTAAGTTGTGAATAGGTTTAGTTAAGTTAGTATTATATTTGTTTTTTTATTTACAGAAATAAAATTGTATTTATGTATAGAAAATTTCACAGATTTGTACATTCACATTTCCAAATTGATCATTTCCGAACTGTGAAAGGTCAGAAATGTAGGTCACATAAGTATCGATTTACAACAAATAAATACACGAAAAATGCTGTAGACCAGGTAGGGATATCAAACACCTAAAAATAGAACATAATTACAAAATACTTAGACTTGATATAACAATAAATAAAAATAAAATAATAATACTTAGTTAATTTGCAACGTTACTTTTTGCCTCTTGTAGATTTTGGATCATATGAAAACTGCAAAAAGTTACGTTGTTCAAAAAAAAATGTAAGTATAGGTACCTACTTCGAGTTAAAAATTCGCATTTCTTTAACTTTACCTATCCGCATTTAAGAAACGTGGAATTAAATGCAAAATGAAGCAAACTATTTCATCAATGACTACTTCCACAGCACTGAAAATCTGCTTATAAAATTGGTATGAATAAGGCACAAAAATAATAAAGCACACATAATACACCTACAGACACACACATAAAACACACACACATGTACCTATACCCATACCCAAACACATAACAACACAGACATTTCCAATCTTGTAACTCAATTAATATAACTGTACTATGATTTACTACATATACAGTATGTAATCAATCTGCTTAACAACATAAGTATGTGACTTTTTACTGGAACCTTGTGGGAATCTGTTCTAAGGTTGAGGAAGACTATCCACTCGTGATACAGTTATATACTAGTACGAGGGGATAGGGCGAATCAGTCCGAAGACAACCAAGCTATTGTTACAATCTAGCATCTCACATTCTCCAACTGTTGTATAAACTTTATCTTCGAAATAATTTTAAGCGATTCTTGTTTATTTTGTTTTTATTATTAAGTTACTGTGTATGGTTGTCTCTTATTCGTGAATAAAGATTATTATGATTATGATTCTGAATGAAAATGTTAAGCAACTTGAGATTAATTTTTCTTGGAACTTATAATCTTTCCGACATTTTGATTGTAAATGGCGAGTCATAATGTGAGACAGAAATGTTTTTGATAATTGCTAAACATTTTTACTCTTTTAACGATAAATGTTAGATGTATGAACATCTTGACAGGTTTTTCAGACCGCGAACTAAAGAGTGCGTACCTGTTACAGGTTTGTACCTGAGCGATTAAATTAATTCAAATCAATACAAAATCCGACACGTCTCTAACTTACCTAAGGCAGATAAACTTTTACCGCTGCAAGCCTGCAAGTAATTACCAATTAAAAACTTTTCTATTAGCTGGTTCATAACGAACTCACAATCAAAAACCAACCTTAACGACCGTCCTTAAAACCGTCATTCCCCTGCAACTTTCACACTTTATTAAATACCAATAGTCGAACATCAGTGACCCGGAACTACTAGTCGAAAGTTCTTTTCGATATTCGCTTCGCAACTTACGAAGTTGTTGGCGAAACTTGCGGCCGCGAGTGCTTCGGTTAAGCGTCGCGAGGAGCCGAGGAGGTGACAGTTTACCGTGGCGAACATTGCGGTCCTATCGTGTCATGTACCAAGTATCGGATGAAGCGAACGGTTGGGAGTATGCTCTACTTAGGAATTGTTGTGGAGGATGGAGGAATTTTAATATAGTGAAACAATGCTAAATCAAATCTTTGGATTCT
This sequence comes from Polymixis lichenea, assembly GCA_949091785.1. Taxonomy (NCBI): domain Eukaryota; kingdom Metazoa; phylum Arthropoda; class Insecta; order Lepidoptera; family Noctuidae; genus Polymixis; species Polymixis lichenea. Next base: position 18,791,099 of record OX420948.1, on the reverse strand, counting down.
AGGTTCGGCTAGCTTAATAAAACAATATGGGTAAACGTAAGGTCCATAATTATTAGGTACCCTATTTTAGTACGCACGGTGACATATCAAGCTATACATTTTCAGAATAAGCTGACTTCTCATTGTAAGAAAAGCCTATATAATGCGAGGTCAGCTAAAACTGGAAATGTCTATGGCTTAATACGTCGTCGTGAGCGGTGTGTATTGGTATTCATAGCTTTTTGTTGGTAATTTCTGGGACCCACCCAAACATAATTTTACCAGCTGTGAAAATGGTTACAACTGACAGCCAGCGACCTACATTTCCTTTCCATGTTACAATAAAATTTACCGTTAAGATATTCAGTGACTCTGTAAGAAGCCTAAAAAATAATACAAATAATTATTTTATGATAAAAAGCACATCCAAAAAAAAAACTTCGTCTCATTGTGTTTAATTTTCGAAGTAAAGCAACATCCCGATCAACACACATCGCAGGTGCGAATCGAACACGATTTAGCCATCAGCGCGGCGTCGTCAGTCGCCCCCTACCACCCTCCTGTCACCCTCCCACCCCTTGTCTCCGATTCAAATTGAATCGCGGAGTTGCACTGCGCTTGAACTATGTGCACGCAATTGGGCGGATGTGGCTTCGAAGACAATACGGCTTGGAGCGATCGATATTGTTGTATGTTTTATGTTCGAGTGTCGTAATGCTGTGTGTGCGGGACTGCTTTTAGTTATGAAGTGATTTTGATGTTTGAGTAAAATGATAGATGGTTAGTAACTGGTGATGTCTAAGATTAGGTAATTAATTAAATACAACACTCAATAAATTCCGTCAATCAATTTTTAATTAAATTTTAAAGTAAATTTTCCGTTTGATTTTTATTTTTCTTAAACGATCACTTTCGTTTAATTATTGTGTTATTTTTCATAAATAAATATACATATAAATAATACATATACATATCTGTATTTATATTTATATATATTATATAATAATATACAACTTGTAACGGAAAGTGTATATACATACCAAGAGCACGGCTTCTTTGGATGATATCAAACGATATTGGAAAGGTTTTTTAATCCTATCTCTACATGTTCGGAAGTTATGAGAATTTTTAATACATTGATACCAGAAACCAAATCATCAAATTGAAGTAAACACAGCACTTGGAAGAGATTTATCGTGATATTGGCAAGTAACGTGGAAAGTTATTGACCTACGTAGTGCGGTGACACGTTTGTTATGATTTGAATTTAAGAAACATGAAACCGAAAATTTTGTATCAATTCTTAGAGTATTTTGAGCTGAAACTATGTATAGTGATTCTATACCAGCTGTTATCTTTAGTGCCTAAGGATAACAATAGGGTTTCTGTTAGACCCTGTACCATCACATCAGCCGAAAGACGTCCACTGCTGGACATAAGCCTCCCACAAAAAGGAGGATTTGCCATAATCGCCACGCTTGGCAGGCGGGTTGGCGATCGCAGTATGGTGGTCAAAAGCATAGAGAACGCTGCTGCCCATTCTCTAGTAAGTCCCTTAGTCGCCTTCTACGACACCCACGGGAAGAAAGTGGAAATTCTGATTCTGATTTATGATCTATTATATATATATATATAATAAATAATAAATCAGAATAATTTTTAAGGTTGTTGCTAATCCATTGCTTTATATGTTCGAAAAATGTGTCTGCTCAGCAACGAAAATAACGCAATGAATATTGTTGAAGTGTCAAAATGAAGTGGAAGTGTTACGCAAATACCCCCCTGTTTTTCCCATTACATTTTACGATTCAGCACCATACTACCTTCTTCTGTCAGCTTGTCACTTCAACTAGCCACTGCATAGCCGACGCCAATAGGCTGTATAAATTAAAAAATATCAAGCTCCACAAAGGCAGGCCCTCCATTCTTCACTGAACTCTTTATTAAAAGTTAAAGCAATTTAATAGAGGGTATTGGCAAGAATTTGGGTTGCAAATTAATAGGTTAATGAATTATTCATCGCTCAAGTTACCACTACACCTATATTTGCATGTAATTAAGTGAATGTTATATTTTAACCAGCTATTTGATCAATTTTAAAAGGACGTATTCGAAAAATTGCGTTTACACATGTGAAAATTAGCACAATGTTTTTACCGTAATTATAATTTTTTTTTTCGACTGAAAGTTATTATTTTTACATTTTATAAATTGTTACTGATCATTTGAAATTAAATAGCCAAATATTCCTGTATGCTTGAATTTAAATTCATGGGTAACAAAAGCTACGTAACATAGTGTTGCAACACTATAGTCCTGTGTTCCTGGCAACATGTTTTACATTGAAATTGTGTGAAATTTTGCCATCAAAATATTGCCCGCATTTAAACGATTTCTTCCGCGTACGCCCAAGCTTTTATATATACTTTTAGAAAAAAGTACATATTCGTCCAAGTAAAATATGAAATGATATTTAACGTCGGGCGAATGAGATTTTTTCCTGTTGTTTCGTTCAACAGTTTACTGTAACAATGTAGATAAACTTTTTCTTCATGTATATCCACAAAACAAAAACCAATCTCAGAAACTGTGATTCAAAATAAAACCTTCTAATTAAAGACTCAATTCAATCAATTCCATGTACCGGTTGCTATCTACAGGCATAGTTATACAGAATGTTTCGAGTTTGGAGTGAATTGGGAAATGGGCCCGGTGCACATCAATAATGCATGCTAGCGGACAAATCACTTAGCGGGTCGATACTACCGACAGTGCATCGCGTTGCCACCCTAGTGGTGCATATTATGTACTGTAATGGACAGGACAGGAATGTTTATTTACTTTGCGAAGTAGGTATTTGCGTTTTGGCGCTTGAAAATAATAGAAATTTGTTTTGTTTTGGAAAATGGGACTAATAAATGTTACATGGTCGGAATGTATATACAGTTATGAAAAATTATTTTACACGTCAATCACCATATATAAATAGACGAGGTCAGCGTTTCCTATCTGACTACTCTGAGATGAAAGACAGAAACCAACTTAGAGGTTACAATCTCTTTTGAAGTCCAGACATAATCATGGTCAGATCTTATGCAGACTATGCAGATTGGTGTCTGAAATTGTCTTTTGAGGACAGAACCACACAGACTGAGTCAACTTATCCAGTCAATACATGCATTTCAGAACATTGCATGCAACTCAGAACTTAAGGAGATCAACGATTCGACGAAAAAATACCAAAAAAGGACATATTTTGGGTCAAAGTCAAAGTCAAAGCATTTATTTCAAATAGGCACTTAAAAGGCACCTTTGTACGTCAACATTTACATTAAAATAGAATTGATTCTAGTCGCCCCTTCCAAAATGTAGTTTCGTATGGAGAAGAATGGGCAAGAAACTCCAACGTTACTCTTTTAAAATGATTTAACTACAATATTTAACATACATTCATTGTATAATTATGTGTGAAAACGATGCATCCAGAACAAAATGACTGTACCAAAATAGGTAAAAATAATGAAATTGAAGCAATTACAGATAAATTAATTTTATGATAGATACATGGTGCCCACACATTTATAAACATTGTAAAAGTAAATATACAATTTTCCTAGAATATTAACAAGTATGTAATCAGTCAGTGTGTGAGTTAAAGTAAACACTGAGTGTAATTAATGTCATAGATATAATTAATTACATAATCATTCATCATCATTATTTCAGCCGAAAGACGTCCACTACAAAAGGGGGATTTTGCCATAATCGCCACGCTTGCCAGGCGGGTTGACGATCGCAGTATGGTGGTAATATGCATAGAGAACGCTGCTGCCCATTCTCTAGTAAGTCTCTTAGTCGCCATCTACGACACCCACGGGAAGAAATAGGATGGTGTTATTCTTTTACGTCCGGCACCACACGGAATATTTTGGGTAAGCCGCATAAATTACTCAAGAAGTTAGGAAGTATCTAAAAGGTTACACTTACTGAAGTCAGAAAAGAGGTTTTTGAAATGAAAAACTACTACCTAACTCTTTTTAATGGTAGAACTAACAGTAATCAAACATTTCTGAAAAGGAAATACGCGCCATGAATCTTGAACTTCACACATACAATATCCTACATACATTTTTTTTGTTCATTGTCTAAATATTTGCGTTTTTTTACTTTTTTATTTCTGTTTTAACTATTGTAAAAACTAAGTGTAAATTGTATGAAATCTAAGCCTTAAGCTAATCCATGTAACTGGAGAAACCTCGACCCCTGTTATACAGGATATCCTAGTTCTGGGGTCATTGATGACATGTGTGGTGAAGTTTGGAAATAAATTACAATTAATTTCAGTACATTAATGACTGAACGAAAACAAGGTTGGATATTCGGGTTAAAACTCACAGAGGTTTTTTAATTTTTAATTTTTTAACCTATTCTCTGACTTCAACAAAAATAAAACTTTGTATGTAGGTGAGTAGTTGCTTATAATGATACTCGCTACAACACAATCACATCATAATGCATTAGGTATAGCACACACATTGACACAGACACAATTACACACACAAACCTATCGCCAACGTTAACCGAACAAAAGGCCATCGAAAAAAAAAAAACAAAGCGCAAAAGAATTTAAGACAAACGCCAGTTATAAAATGAACATTCTTCATAACAAGAGCGAGCCGCGAAAGAATGTGAGGCTCTATTCTCTCAAGCTCTTTCTATCCGATAAGGTCTTAATGAAATACTTCGTTGATTAAGCCCCGTCCGAGCTCTTTTAAAAAAGGAAAAAACCGGTTTTTTTGTGCCGTTTTTTTGTGTGGGTTTGTTTATTTTGAGGGGTATCGGAAAATGCGGAGCGAAATTACTTACTGTTAATAATGACGATGGATGGATTGTGTGACCGATGATATAATTATTATGTCTAGAAAATGAGACAAAACGTGTTGCGCCTACCCCAAATAAATTGGTAAAAAGCCCGCGAAATATATATTTTTTCTTCTGTTTATTGCAATTTTCAGGTCGGTGTTAAGCTGTTTCAGCTATTTGTTGAACAAAATATGATTCGCGACCGCAACAATATGGCTTCACATAATTATGTGTTCATTTAATTCCATTGAATTACCATTTCAAGAAAAAACCATTGAGTGGAATTAAATGAACTTAATGGGTTGATGATTTTAGTAAATCTGTAAATACAAAGGTACCTATGCGTTTTCTTTTTTGTTTTGGGTGGGGAATCATCAAATAACTTTTCCCGCTCTGGGTGGAGCAGGAGGGCGTGTTAGACTTTTAATGACTAAAACCCACCCGTGTTCCCTCAGTTGCCTGTGTGCCAGGGGCCGCGGTATCTCTTTCGAACAACCCGCGCCCCTGGCAGGACGTCCCTACGTGTTACGGTCGCAATCATAGTTTCATCAACACGCAACCACGGACCTGATCATTTCCATTTCGTGGGCTACCCTGGAGCTTCCATCTTAAAGCCAGACTGACTTACGGTTATTATTGAAATACTGCAGTTTCTAAATCGGTATCGGCCACGACTTACGAGTTGTAGGTCATGAGTTGGAATCCAGCCGGGCACTTCACTTTGTGTATTTAATTTTATCACCGCTGCTTTCAAAACGGTGAAGAAAAACATCGTGAAGAAACTGACATGTCCTAGAACATAAACTTCGAAGACATGTGACATCTACCAACCCACACTGGGCCCGCGTTGTGAATTACAGACCAGACCACTTCTTCTCATGAGTCCCGGCCACCGAAGGCGCGGGCTTGCGGATGGCGAGTAATGGGTAGCTTTCTGTCCTGTAAGGACAAAGCCCGGGTCGACGGCGCGTTGTGTTCCACGCGCGCCTCAATGAAGCTGGTGGGGTCCGCTATGTGAGAAAAAAACCACTCCTTCTCATAGAGGTCTGATTTGTAATTAGAAGCCCATTACAAAATTCGCCTGTATTCTTCCAAATAACCTCGGATAAGTGAAGTATTAGGTAATAAATTAGTACAATTAGTCTACACAAAAACTAAAACTTTTGGACAACAAATTAGAACTTTCCACGACATAGTAGAATACCATAAATTAAGTGTTCGTAACATAACATCACACCTGTAATCCTTGAAGGGTAAGCAAAGGTATACCTATGTTACACACACAATCCCAAACTCAAAACTATTATTTCAATAAAACCATTTAAAGGCACTTTTGAATTGTGAAAAAGTTGATCAGTTGGAAAGTTGAAGCTAGTTGCCCATTCCAAAACGTAGATCTCTATGGAGAAGAACGGGCAAGAAACTCCACGGACACTGTTTTAAATCAAGTTGAATATAATACAAAATCTTGGGGACATTATTCTTGTTGCTTCTGTATGTGAGACCAATGTAAAAAAAAAATTATAAAGAATTCTAAATCATCATCATCATCTGCCTAGCCTTTTCCCAACTATGTTGGGGTCGGCGTTCAGTCTAACCGGATGCAGCTGAATACCCGTATTTTACATGGAGCGACTGCCTATCTGACCTCCACAACCCAGTTACTGGGTAACACGATACCCCTTGGTAAAACTGGTTGTCAGACTTTCGGGCTTCTGACGACCCGTAACGAATGTCAAAGATCCACAAATGACAGCCGGGACCAACGGCTTAACGTGCTTTCCGAGGCACGGAGGGGTCTTGGTATGTAAAGATGGTCACCCATCCACGGACCAACTGCGGCAAGCGTAGCTTAACCTGATCGATCGACCCGTGCAGCTATTGTTACTTAGGCAAGCTTAGACAAGCCCCCCTAAAGAATATAAGATTAAAAATAAGCCCTGGAAGGTAGGAGATGACCAGTCTCAACCAACAGCGCCCGTTCACGAACTTGACGCGTGGATCAGCACCATGCAGCTCAACCATTTTGTAGGGAACCGAATGATTCAACACACGCGCCACCATCAGTGAGATATTTTAGTGAGCATGACATACAGTCACATCGTCGCGTCGTGCATCACATTTCGCCAATTGTGATTAAGTCCAATGTTATAGGGGGCGAGCCAATTGCCATTAACCAGGTACATTTGGAAAGGTACTTGGGAAATCCGCTATTTAAGATTAGCAAAAAGCTTTAAAGCCGTAACGCGTCCAAAATTCAAAAACAACAAAATCCTAATACGATTTCCATGGGAACATCACAAAGTACATGCGCAAATAGTGCTCTGCTTTGGCACACTAATATCCGTTGTGCAAACAAAAAACAGACATCTGTGCCAACATACGTTTTGCCGACTATACTTTGAGTACCACCACCTTATTTCAACGGCTCAAAGTACTATTTTCCCTGGCAATTTTATCAGTCAGACCCTCAACTTTAACCCCAACACATAAGGTTCATATTTGCCTGTGATTTTGATGCGAAATTTAAAGTTACGCCAGTATAGTCGGGTCGTTACATGTTGACAACTTCTGAAGGGGGCCGAAGCAAATAAAAATGTAATATCGGGCTTGAAGAGCGCCACGTGCAATGGGAATTGATCTCTCTAATATTAAGATGGTGTTGCGATAATTGACGTTCAATTTGCCGTTAAAATTGGGGTGTTTTGATGAAGTAACAAACATGTTTTTAGGGCTTTTTTGGGGCATGATTTCTTTTTGCGACATAGAAACCTCCAGCCGATCTATTCTGTAAAAAAGTCAAGCTGAAAACTTAAGGCGGCGATTTCTGGAAAACACTCAAAAAGGTGTTTTTTAAAGCAGTGTATCTCTTTAACCGTAAAAAAATTTGAAAGCAAAAAAAAATATAAATTACATTTTTAAGTCTTTTTTGCACACAGTAATGGTACTAAAAATATAATTAACCTCACTTTAATGCATCAAAAAATCATCAAAGTCACCCCTTAAATATCTTTATAAGCAGATTATATAACAATTATAATTATAATTAAAAATATACCATAAAATTTGAAAAGCCAAACTGCATCCAGTGATGGATTATTTATTATTAAATAGTTAATATCTAATTTTATACGATTTTATTTGCATTTTTACGACATACTCTCTAGAACGCTCATAGAACTATTATCGCTCATAACGACAATATTTAAAGTTACCATGGCCTTAAGTGAAGTGAGCAGTCAATAATGTCAATCCTTAACATCAGGTGCAATGACAATTTACTTCAAACTCACTTCATAGATTTTTGCAGAGAAGACCGACAGACACCAGAAATTTTAATACGTCTAAGGGAGTTATGGCACGTTTTGAATAAAACGCTAAGGAAACAATGAAAAGTTAAGGAAGAAGTACGTAAGAACTTTATTACTTACATAAAATACAAAACGTGCATTGGCATCGTCAGCCGTATTTCGGTAACTGTCGATTCGCCCACAAATAAGTTAACTTCGTGCGAGTCGCCTATAGATAATATTTTATTATTTTAAAATGACCATGTGCCCGATTCGGGTGACCAAATTTCTGCGAATCAACTAATAAGCCCTTTTAAACCATCAACTCATGCGTCACAAAACTCCAAGATTCTCCACCAACGCAACCCCACGAATATAACCAAGAAAAGATCCTATTAAGTTGAAGAACAGTTCATTAAGACACCAAGCCACAGGAAAAACAATCATCGCTCTAAACGACACTTTATTTTTCATAGTCACGCAATGAAACCGTAAGCCGCCGCACAGTGGAACGAATGTATGGGAGCGGTTGGACGTAGACATGTCCGAAAAAAAAGAGTAAAATTATGCCAAACTAATGATGCCATCTTATTCGATTACTTAATGCCTTCATAACTTGTGGTGATGAATTTCTTCATAACTCCCATATTTCGGGAGTAATTTGAGAAAATGTGAAATTTTACTATGAAAATGAGTGTATCGAGCTCTCTCCCTCCTGATTCCGGGCTTGTTTCAAGTAGCGGTCTCTAATATCATAATGCTAATACTAAGAGCTATATTTAATACTAAGACACATAGTGCGCCAAATGTGCACTTTCTGGGATAAAGAGTGATGTTTATTTTATAACACAATTTTTTTATTTTTTGTTTATTTTGTTGATTAAAACCGTTTTTCTAAAGGTTTACCTTATTACAATAACATTTCTGAGCAGCCAATTAGAGAAGATATAAGCTAATTAGGATATATAATTAGGGACTTAAGGTTTACATATAAAACTGATGCACTAATGATTACTGATAAGAACATTGCTATTATTTAATTACTAAATGGCTCTTAATACACTAATTTAGCATGCATCATTTACTAATTATCACAATAACTAATTACCTTGCAATATTTAACAAAGGATACCTGGGATACCTGGATTTTATATAAATAGGTCACTATTAGTAACTTTAAAATCAGTGTTGATTTACACCTCGTTGTATCCAAGCTAATCTCGCAATGTATTTTCCAAATTTTAATACAAATCTTGATATTCACGTTGCTTTATGCGCACGCGCACATAAAGATTTACGCGACTTTAACTATTTGTTCAGTGTTTTAAAAGATAACAGTTGTGTTCAGTTATGTGAAAGTGCTGAAACAAGTTTAAAAGACTGGTGTCGTCGATTTTGCTACCGCATTTATGCAAAATGGACACAGTCTGGAAGAAGCACAGATAAGTTTCGGAAGAAACATGAGATTTGGCTACAGGCTGCAATTCAATGGCCGGAATTACAGAATGAAAATATGGAACCTTCTACAGAAAATATAAGTGACGTCATCGAGCCCATAATTTCTCCTGCTAAATCTGATGCTTCAACTTGTACACATCCTAGTCCTCGTAAATCTTTTGAGGACCTTAGTAACCGGCAAAAAAGAAGACGCACTGAAGATAGTCTTTCATGCAGCAGTAGCAGCGCTGAAATTATGTTTTCGGCCGAAAGGGCGCTTCAAAAGGCAGGACAAAGCGATACAGCTTATGTTATGAAATACTTGACGGAGAATCCAGAAGAGGCCTCAAAAATCAAAGCCTTCATTGAAGGTAAATCAATTCAGGTACGGGAAATATCCCCTTTGAAGGCATTGGCTCTTTATGTATCGATGAACTTATCGAAATGGCGCTATAACACTCTTCGGGATTTCAACACTCAAGAAGGAGCTCTTCAATACCCGAGTTACTACATGTTGGTTAAAGAAAAAATTAAGTGCTATCCGGCCAAAGAAGATCTCACAGTTACAGAGAGCTCTGCAAAAATCAAATTACAAGCCTTGATGGATTTAACCTCGAGAAGACTTATTAGGTCGTTAGAAACCCCTGTTGATCCCAATCAACAGCTCGTATTGACCAGCAAATGGGGTTTTGACGGATCATCTAGCCAAAGCATTTATCATCAAAGGACGAGTGAAGATGAGCAAATCGATCTTGCTAGTAATTTTATGATTAGTCTTGTACCACTGCGGCTCGTCTCAAAAGGTGTAACAATTTGGGAAAACGAGCGACCATCTTCCACTTCATTTTGCCGGCCAATATTGTTTAAGTTTATAAAGGAAACCAAAGAAAATGTGCAGAGAGAGATGGCTGAAATCGAAGCAGAGATTGAAGCCTTAACTCCATCCACCATCACTGATGGAATTAGTGTCAAACACCAACTGCTGTTGACAATGATTGATGGTAAAATTCATTCCATTATATCCAATACAGCAGCTTCAGTGTGTGACATATGCAAGGCTTGTCCTAAAGAAATGAATAATTTAGAGTTAATCAAAGATAAACACGCAAACGAGGACATGTATAAATATAGCTTAAGCACCCTTCACGCTTGGATTCGCTCAATGGAATGCTTATTACACATTTCCTACAAATTAGACATAAAATCATGGCAAGTAAGGGGTGATATAGCAAAAAGGCAAGTTGATGACAGGAAGAAAAGAGTTCAAGAGGCTGTAAGAAGAGAAACGGGCTTACTTCTCGATGTTGTGAAACAAGGCAGTGGATCCACCAACAATGGCAACTCGGCAAGGAGATTTTTTGAAAACTACACTAAATCTGCTGAACTGACCGGAATAGATGCTATGCTTTTAAGAAAAATCTGTGTGATCTTGCAGTGTATTTCATCAGGAGAGAAGATCAACGTAACTAAATTCCGAGAGTTCTGCTTTGATACTGCTAAGCTTTACGTGGAGTTATACCCATGGTATTATATGCCTTCTTCACTTCATAAAATTTTAATGCATGGGCCAGACATAGTTCAGAACATGTCAATTGTGCCCATTGGTTTTCTATCCGAAGAGGCATCTGAGGCTAGAAATAAAGATTTTAGAAAATATAGAGAGGGGCATTCTCGAAAGCACAGCAGTATCTCATGCAATGAAGATATTATGCACAATCTTTTACTGTCTTCTGATCCACTTGTTACAAGTATCCGTCCAAAAGGAAATAAGTTTGTAAAAAAATCTTCTTTTAAGGAATTTTATGAGCTTACGGATTCTGAGAAAAGTGATATCGAATTTGTTAACATAAATGATTTAGCGGACATCGATTCTGAATTTGAATTAATTGATGATGATGATGATGACGAAGATAATTAAATGATGTTATTGTTTTAAAATGTGTAACTTAGTAAATTAGAGCTTACATCTTAATTATTTATTGTACTTTTAATGAAACTAGGTAATTTATTATCAACTTACTTAAAAGTCATACTCTCATCAGTTCTTGTGAATATTTTTGTTAATATATATTTCTGTATATATATATAATATATTTATAGACCTCTTAATAAGTCTGTCTGCGGTTTAAAGTAAATACAAATGGGGAAAAAACGTTTTTTTTTTTAAATTTTCATTTCCTTTTATCCCAGAAAGTGCACATTTGGCGCACTATGTGTCTTAGTATTAAATATAGCTCTTAGTAATAGCATTACGATATTAGAGACCGCTACTTGAAACAAGCCCGGAATCAGGAGGGAGAGAGCTCGATACACTCATTTTCATAGTAAAATTTCACATTTTCTCAAATTACTCCCGAAATATGGGAGTTATGAAGAAATTCATCACCACAATTTATGAAGGCATTAAGTAATCGAATAAGATGGCATCATTAGTTTGTCATAATTTTACTCTTATTTTTCGGACATGTCTACGTCCAACCGCTCCCATACATTCGTTCCACTGTGCGCCGCACAATTATAAATATTTCAATTATTAAAAAGCTGACAGATTCAGCGGGTCCATTTTTCTGAGTTGTGTTCAGATTGGGAGGCTGGGAGTTAGTTACATTACGTCGTGTGGGATTCTGGATGATGAAAAAAAGTAAGTTCAAAAACTAAAACCCGACTACAGAAAAATCACGCTTCAAAAAGAATCAATGAAACAAGAAAATGTTGTTATATGAAAGCCGTGATTTTTTTTTAGTCCCTGAGTTTATGTCCTCCACACAGACACACAGATCACGTACTTTCATTACTGAAATAAGGCAATGAGAGATTGTGTTAGACATCAATTAGGGAAAACCTATAGTGCCCTAACTTTTTGGAAAGTTTTAGTGCCCTAACTTTCTAATAAGTTAGGGCACTAAAGGTTTTCCCTAATTGATGTCTAACACAATCTCTCATTGCCTTATTTTAGACAACAATTACAAACAAAGACACAATATCATCCCAAAAACCATATCTGGAAAGATTTCAATACTTTTACCCTTTGATTTTATTTTAGTTTTAGATATTGGCATCTCCATAAGAATAGGTACTTAAAGATTTCATCCTCTAGCCTTATTCCAAACACTTCTTGGTTTGATTTTTAAATATGTACGTAGTTTATTTCGTTTCGTATTTTCGTCCCCGTGAAATTGCTTTTTCCACCGACCAATTCCATCGTATCGCATTGCCTACTCGTGCTATAACTCAGCGTTCTCTTAGACTTTTTTGTTTTTGCTCAGCTTCTAAGGGTCCTAGCGCAATGTTAAAAGTCAAAGTCAAAGTCAAAGCATTTATTTCAAATAGGCACTTAAAAGGCACTTTTGAACGTCAACATTTACATTAAAATAGAATTGATTCTAGTCGCCCCTTCCAAAATGTAGTTTCGTATGGAGAAGAATGGGCAAGAAACTCCACCGTTACTCTTTTAAAAATGATAAGCCAATATGCTTCCTCAAAAATTGAACAAGCGAAAGGAAAAAGATTTTTTTAAATCCGAATGGCTGTTCTTGAAATTAGCGCGTACAAACAAACAATCAGACACTTCAGCTTCATTTTTAGTATAGAGAACAAGATTGTCCGTCTGGTTCCATTCTTTTAATGACAGTAAGCTCGTGAATATAATTGACACAAAATCGGAAAATCCAAGAACATTGCAGAAAATTCTGATGAAAAATGTCTTAGTACCTCACTGTGAACAGTTTAATAGACGAATGGGGTGTACAATATTAATGAATGGTGAGTTAACACTTATTACAGCCGCCGCAGCCCATCCCGTCGCTTCCACTCTGCTCATTACTTACTACTTAATGCTTCAACATTAAACGTTTATATTCGAACCATTCTGCTGAAGAATCGAATAATGGATTAAAATGTTTTATGTTACTTAGTTAAGTTAAATTTTCAACAATTTAGGGAAATATCTGTGACTATGATCTCATCATTCTCTATCATTTTTACCTTACTAGGTTTTGCCAGCGGCTTGGCCCGCGTGGACGCCGGAAATTGTTTAAAAATAAATAAAACTCCTGGTGGCGTGAAGGGCTTATTTAGCGGACTGTATTTTGCTGTGCGATACAAAACGATTGACAGACGCTTGGCGATAGGTATTCGAGCTGCGGGGGTGTAGGATAATAGAATACAATCCGATATAATTAAGGAGGGAAGCATAAACCTTTTACGGGAATCATGTGCTTTCGTCGTCGCCGTGCACCGGTTCACTTTCCAGATTCTGGGGCAGCTGGGCTTCAAACTACTATCTGCACACGCTAAACACAAACAAAAACATTTGATTATAAGTCTTATTACAGGTGAAAATGCTGTGACTCCACAGTTTTCAACGTTTTCAAGCGGAGCGGACGACGCCGATGCGTTCATATTGCGATTCAATCCGGAAGTGTTCTTCGCAAAGAAAATGGCGGTGCGAATCTTCTCCTTCTCGCGAAGTATGTACTGGAAAGGGATTGGTCTAGGAAAAGCGGATGTCAATCATATTTTGAATGTTGGCGCAACCAACTCCTATGTGTTAGGTATGAACTATTTGTGTGCCAAACTTGGTCAAAATCCGTCTGGCCGCTATGGCATGATTGACTAACAAATATCCAAACATGAATATGTAATACTATCTTTTTCCAGCGGCTTCGTCTGCGTAGAGGTTGGAAATTGTCCCACGGAAACCTACTACCGAGATGAAAAGTATTCAGTTGTAAACTATCCTTATGCCAAATTTCATCCAAATCCATTTCGTCGTTTTTGCACAATATAGTACCAAACATTCAAACATAGGACCACAACATTTATGATATTAGTAGGAAGTAGAATACTTCTGGCCGTGTGGTGCCGGACGTAAAAGAATAGCACCATCCCATTTCTTCCCGTGGGTGTCGTAGAAGGCGACTAAGGGACTTACTAGAGAATGGGTAACAGCGTTCTCTATGCATTTTACCACCATACTGCGATCGCCAACCCGCCTGCCACGCGTGGCGATTATGGCAAAACCCCCTTTGGGAGAGGGCTATGTCCAGCAGTGGACGTCTTTCGGCTAATATGATGATGATGATGATGAGGATACTTTGCCAGAAAATTGAGTCATCTCTTTGTAGGATACCGACCTCCCTGTGCGTTCCTACTAGTGTCACAACACTCATCTTAGCGACAGTGGATGCAGTGGCGGAGGTATGATTACTTACGGAAGTTCCGCATTTGCAAAGCCGGAGGTAAGGTTCCGTTACAACCCTAGTTTCTATCAGTTGTCTTTGTCTAATGCCTTCTGAAGCCAGTCCAGAGAATATTATGAATTTAGTTCTTCCCACCACGTCTTTCTGAGTCTACTATAAAGTTGATTACTGCGGTTTGGATCCGCTATTCACCATCCGTATTTCCAGAAGAAATGGTGTTATACCAGAAGGCCAATTCTCGTAATTAAAAACGTTCAAAATCTGGTCGTAGTCTCACCACGGCGACAATCAAATGTCAAAAACTTGTCAAAAATGTATGGAAACTCGAGATATTTTGACTGATTGAGACTGAGATGGGACTGTAAACCTTATTAAAATTACGAGAATTGTCCCTCTGTTATTTCATAAGTGTGTTTTTTCGGGGAATATTAGTCCTTTATTATTCCTTTATTATTTAAGAGTCTGTGCATTATTTCATTCACTGCCTTTTCGTTCATATCATCTCTCATACAATATCTACATCCATCTTTTGTACACAGCACTACAAACCTAATTGTAAGACCGGTTGTATGTCAGTTACACTCTAATGGCTAGATCTGTGGAACTCTCAACTTGCCTACGAGTTAGGAACATGTTGGGAACGCCAATTAGTTTCAACGTTACACTAATTACATGTAGAACGATACTGGCTTAGGAGCTAGGTTTCAGTTGCGATTAATATGAAATCGGTCCGTTTTAAATCTGGGGTATGAGGTACTAAATGCCATCGTGATTCCAACCTGAAAAATGGCATTGTCGATCGTGTATGGCTGACGAGCCATACACGATAGACAGCGCCATTTTTATATTATACGGTAACTGGCTTAAAAACAGCATCGTTTAAGACTAGTCTAAGGCGCTTGGTGGTGGAGACCTTCCCGGGGCGCTGCTTGCTATACAAGCATTTAAACACAATAGGCAAGACGGAAAGTGTGCGCAGACGTGGAGACTGAGGAAACGGTTGCACATACTGTGAATGCAGAGCAGAAACCCTTGGGTGGAACAGATCTTTTGCAGGTTATCTGAACAGACTAGGTTATCTAATCTACTTCTAGGGGAGGTGGGTTGGTTAGAATAACCAACAACGGCTACCTTGGCCCACGTACATTAGTCCGTGTGAAGAACTAAGCGCGGACACCAATCCCAATAACTTCGAACATAGAATAATCTAAGGCCGAAGTCATAGTGACGTACAAGCCACTTGTTGGTCGGTTGTTATTAGGCATATTTCGATTCGTTTGTTATGGGATAATGAGAGGAGCTTGTGGCTAAGTAACAACAGTCCCACGGGTCGATCGATCAGGTTAAGCTACGCTTTCCGTGGTTGTTCCGTAGATGGGTGACCATCTTTACATACCAAGACCTCTCCGAGCCTCGGAAAGAACGTTAAGTTATTGGTCCCGGCTGTCATTTGTGGATTCACCCTCGTTACGAGTCGTCAGAAGCCCGAAAACCTGGCAACCAGTGTTACCGAGGGGTATCGTATTACCCAGTAAGTGTGTTGTAGAGGTCAGATAGGCAGTGGCTACAGATAAAATACTGGTATTCAGTTGCATATGGTTTTTTTTTTGGGTGGGAAATCATCAAATAACTTCTCCCGCTCTGGGTGGAGCAGGAGGGCGTGTGAGACTATTACTGACTAAAACCCACCCGTTAACCCTCAGTTGCCTGTGTGCCACAGTATCTCTTTCGAACAACCCAAATCCCTGGCAAACTGCATACGGTTAGACAGACTGCTAACAGGACAGGAACAAAAAAAAATCTAAGCATATGATGACACTATAGGATAATGTCCAGAACCCAATGGGCAATAGAAGTCTTCCAAAAACATGCAATACGTTTCTTCACCATAGCAACGTGGACGATGGGCCTGAACCCTAAGATCCAATATTTCGTATTGCTAAGCAGTCCATGTCAATAGGGAATATGCATGATTATTTTTAAATTCTTAAATTAATCATTTACATCTTTATAACATAGAAAAAAATGCAAACAGGCTTGAAAAGAGTCAAATTATTTTTCAAAGTCAAATTTTAAACATTGAATAAATTTGAGCCGTTCAAACGCCACCATTTAGCGCGCGCTTTTGATGACGTCATTGGTTGTGTCCCGTGTTTGTTTACTATAGCGTTTCAGTTACTTCATAATTATTTTGAGTTTTCATTGCTATACAAATCATGGAAAAAGTTAAAAAACCTTCTTACAAGTATTGTATGGTACCGAAGTGCAAAAACACTATTATTAGTACGCCCGATGAAATGTTTTTTCGTATTCCACGCGATGTGAAAGTACGAAAAAAATGGTGTAAGATCATGAGAAGGGATAATGTATCTCCATTATCAGTTGTATTTTGTTGTCAAGATCATTTTAACGTAAATATGCTATATTTATGTACAGTTTAGAAGATTCGGTTTAATTCTCTAAAGAGTTTGCTTATTCCTATTGCGGTTTTACGAAATTTTGGTGATTGATGATTTATTTCAGGTTAAGGAAGATACAGTTAATTATATTGAATAAAACATAATGAAACAGAAGGCAGAAAAATATAATCTACGGTTAAAGAAAGGAGTTGTTTCTCATATATTTTTGTGTCAAAAACGAATTTTGTGCCACAACCGGTTGAAAGAATGGCCGTACCTAGTTAAAAGGCGAAGACTAGCACTGGTAAATGAAGCTCCTTCAGAGTACTGCTATTAAAAGGAGTAATATTTTAGAAATTGGTGAACCTAGTGTGAACAAAGAAATCTTAGTACTTCCCATACAAATATTAATCAAGCAGGATACAGTATGTGATGATGATCAAACAGAGCCCTGCACTTCTTATATTGAAGATAAATTACAGATTGACCAAGCTAACAAAAGCAGTTTCTTTCATAGTCCTACATTGAGTACAAATATATAGTCACAAGTAATCACACAGGAATACAGTTTTAAACATTTTCTTTCAAAAACACTACTAACATAGAATGAATATTATATTAGTAGTATTTATCGACGCCGATAAATCCAATGACGTGACCATTGACGTCACATTTCGTTTCGACCAATGGTGACGCATTTTGTAAGTTTGAGTTTCCCTCCCTTATTTTTCACTTTTTATTTAATATTTTCTAAGTTTAAATAATAACTAAATAAAAAAATACCTTTTATGTACAATGTAAAGACAATAAAGAATCTAGAAAACAATATTTGAGATAAATTAAAATTTTATGCATATTCCCTATTATTGTGCTACGCCGTAGCAGTCGTAGCACCTCGTAGCAAGCAATACAAAAAGTTTTGGAATATTTCCAGATATGGTTTTTGGGGTGATATTGTGTCTTTGTTTGTAAATATAGTCTAAGAATTTAAAAACACTATTTGTAAGTATGTTCATGTTCGAATGAAATGCTTCTTCATATTCGCTGAGACGAAATTAAAGATTCAAAGTGCGATCTATAAATTTTATGTTGAAGATTTCGCTTCGTTTTGACGCAAAAAAAAAAAAAATTATAGTTCGACTTTTAATTGTATTCAGTAAATTAACAGTTGCAGGGTTACCAGATTTTGCCAAAAAAAGATAGTGAGGTGGTGTAAAAATGAACGAAATTGAATGAACTTGAAATAATGTAGTTACAAGCAAATTTTTATTATAAAGGTATCAGTGATATTATCAATAACGGTCCATGCGACACATATCATCTTCTACTTTTAATACGTTAGATACGCAAGCACTCCATGACGAAAGGGTCATATTACTAACCCCTTCTTCAAACATTTTTTAACTTCTTTCATCTAAAATTATTTATTATTTTATGCCTATAATTTAAAATTAACCATTTTTATCCAGGTTTAATTTAAAATTAAACCATTTTTAGCATTCGTTCTTTATGCAAAATCGTTCACTGCTCCAACACTATAAGATCTTTTATGGGGTACTGTGTTAAATATTATAACAAAATGCACGACGGCACGGTTGGCGCAGCGGTTAACCGATTTGACTGCTGCGCTGCGTGTCGCGGGTTCGATTCCCGCACGGAACAAATATTGGTATGACCTACAAATAGTTGTTTCGGGTCTGGCTGTTTGTGTATGTGACTTTAAATGTTTGTAAACGCACCCACAATACAGGAGTAATTCCTAGTGTGGGGCAACGTTAAAAAAAAAAAAAAACAAAAAAAAAAACAAAACAAACCTCGTGATCTATTGAAATTAAATGAAAGGAAATTTAAAACTCATATTAAATTTGTTTTTTACCAGCCCTAGACGCGGGCCTACACGATCATATCAAAAGTAAACTTTGCAAACAAGTATATTACAAATTAGAGGATTACATCCAAGATAAGAATGCTTGGAAACATGCTGGTTCTGCTCCATAGGACAATCTAGAGTCTAGACAAAATCAAACTGGTTGCTAATTGAATTATGTAATTAATTATATTTATGACATTGATTTACACTCAGTAATTACTTTAACTCACACACTGACTGATTACTTGTTAATATTCTAGGAAAATCGTATACTACGTTTAGAATGTTTGTAAATATGTGAGCATCATGTATCTATCATAAAATTAATTTATCTGTAATTGCTTCAATTTCATTCTTTTTACCTATTTTGGTATGGTAATTTTATTCTGGGTGCATCGTTTTCACACATAATTATGTAATGACTGTACTATGTTAAATATTGTAGTCAAAACATTTTAAAAGAGTAACGGTGGAGTTTCTTGCCCATTCTTCTCCATACGAAACTACATTTTGGGACTAGGCGACTAAAATCAATTCTATTTTAATGTAAATGTTGACGTTCAAAAGTGCTTTTTAAGTGCCTATTTGAAATAAATGCTTTGACTTTGACTTTGACTTTCTTAGTATGGTAACATTTTTTTGTTAACTGTCAAGTTACTGAATAAAATTAAAAGTCGAACTATAGTCACTTGTTTTCGACATCTTCTTTCACATACTACCCTCTTTTAAACCCCACAGTTCCACTACAGCTAAACCCATAACTAAATACCCCTTCAGCTTGGCAAATACATCGCGATTGTCAGGACACACTTAAAGCCATCCATAATGGCGGGTTCAGACACGCGACGGGCGACAGTGCGAATAGCAAACACCCTCGCGGCGACACGGCGACTATTAATTACGTACTTGAAATACGATGACAATGTTTGTTGTAATTTGTATTTTGGAGTAGTTTTATATGTATTTTTGTTTACCTAAGTACTTGTTGTGTTTGTTGTGTGTGAGTAAATGTGTCAGTGGATAAGAATGACGAAGAGATGAAAACTTTGGTGATCGGGATTATTCTAATATTACGAGTAATTCAACTTTGATCATTTTCTAGCATAGCTAAGTGAAAATTACAATGAATACTGGAAAATGTAACAGTATTTTATCTTTTTTTTTTCAGGACCGGGAAGAAAGAAGCAAATTGGTATATAACAACCGTAGCAGGTGGTATTCTGTAGTTTCTGCCTAACCCATGGGAAGAAAGCGTCAGTTTATGTAACAATGTGTATGTGAGATGAAAGATTACAAACTGAAGCAAGGATGAATCATGTACTTACCTCAGTAAACGGACTTACCTATGCATAACAAAACATAGGTGTTAACTTTATAAGACACAATTTGTCGACTATCTGTTATTTAGACAACGAAATCACAAGCCCGACTTGATCCAGAATTTGTGAGCATGTTTAGCCTATAACCATCCTTATGAAAGGGAGTGGGCCGTAATCCACCAAGCGAGCCCAGTGCGGGTTGGTACGAATGGCACATGTTCACGAATTTTTCGTCCTAGAACATGCCTGTTTTCTTTCCCCGTTTTGAGGGTAGTATTGATGTAATAAATTACACAAAGCAAAACGCCTGCCTGGCTTCGGACCCACGGCCTACAACTCGTATGTCGGGGGCCTCGGGGCCGCTCCCACTGGGCCACCACTGCTCCCTAGACTGCCCCCAGAATTTGTGAAGTAAGCACTATCTAATACCTTTAAACGAGCAATTCTTGTAAATACAATACATATATATATCTTTGTTTATTTAACCATTTATGCACACACATATAAACAGAAATGTATATATAAGGTGTATCTATTCATACACGAAATATCTGAAGGGGTCATTGTACTCGTCATTATGAACAACTTTTACTACCGGACCAAACCTGAAATCGCGAAAAAATATCAGCTGTTCCCTACATTTTGACGAGATATGCGAACATAAATGTAGGGAACAGCTGATATTTTTTTCGCGATTTCAGGTTTGGTCCCATAGTAAAAGTTGTTCATAATGACGAGTACAATGACCCTTTCAGATATTTCGTGTATGAATAGATACACCTTATATACCTATATACATGTGCATAACATGCATGTGGATGTGTGTGTGTTATGTATATACATATATAATCGGAATCTCGGAAACGGCTCCAACGATTTTCATCGGGGGCGATAAATCGATCTAGCTAGGTTTTATTTTTAGCAAAAGTCAAAAAGAATCCGAGCAAAGCTCGGTCATCCAGATATCATATTTTAAATCTCATCCTTATTGATGACTGCAGCTCCCCAAACAAAACAAATAAAGACCTCACAATCAACACTAGAGGAAATTACATTCCAAAATTAACAAAACACTTTTGTACCCATCCTAGTGTGAAATGACAAGTAATCGCGACACTTTTGATGTCCCATGTCCCATGTCCTTTGTTGTCCGCTATGACACGTGTCGATGTGATCAATTGACGCCTTTTTATCAATTGCAAACACTTATTGCGTCTGAACAAGACATTAGTTTGATGTTGTGATGTTCACGAGGGTTTTATTAAAGTGATAGGTTTTCACTTAATAAATGAATTATTAGAATGTTTTATTATTTACAAAGCGGAGAAAGTGAAAAAACATTTTTGATCGTGTCTTCTTTTTATCATTATCATAATGATTCTAGTACCGGGAAACAGGCCTCCTCTCTTTGAGACGGAGTGGGCCGCAATCCACCACGCGAGACCAGTCCGAGTTAGCGGATGTCACTATTGTCTTCAACTTCTTTCAGGGTCAAATTAAAATAGCTAGCGAAGCTCTTCAGAAGTGATGGTTATCGACACGTTTACATGATAAAACAAAGATGAGTTTTTTTTGGGTTCTCACCAGCTGGTGTACGTAGTCACTTGAAATATCAGTTTATCTCTATAGCTCAAATAAGATTGGATTATATATTTGCGTCGTTTAAACTTTTCCGCAATTGCAGCAGCCATTATTATTTACAATATCTACTTAAATTGTAAGAGTCAGGTACCTACCGTTTGGTCGATGGCGCGTTGTGTTCCACGCGCTCCTCAAAAAGATGTCAGCATCAACTGAAGGCCCGCAAGGGCAACGGCCTGCCAGGGTTGCGGGTTGTTCAAAAGAGATACCGTGGCCCCTGGCACATAGGTAACTGTGGGAACACGGGTGGGTTTTAGTCAGTAAAAGTCTGACACGCCTTCCTGCTCCACCAAGAGCGGGAGAAGTTATTTGATGATTTCCCTCCCAAAAAAAAAGTACCTACTGCTACGTACTGCTAGTACTACTGCTGACGTGGTCAACCACGTCAGCAGTAGTAAAAAAACTTGCTGGTTTGAAACTCAATACTTCGCTAGGCCAGATCAAGGTCAAAGTGTCACCACCGACGGGCGGCCATTTCTACCTA
The DNA here is from genome assembly GCA_949091785.1 of Polymixis lichenea. Classification (NCBI taxonomy): domain Eukaryota; kingdom Metazoa; phylum Arthropoda; class Insecta; order Lepidoptera; family Noctuidae; genus Polymixis; species Polymixis lichenea. The sequence goes on along the minus strand of OX420948.1, from coordinate 18,768,616 downwards.
GGGTGTCACAATAAGCGATCTTGTCGCAAAAAACGAAGAAGTGAAGTAAAAATCAATTACGTATAATCCTAAATCTATCTGCCTAGCCTTTTTAACCGACTTCCAAAAGGAGGAGGTTCTCAATTCGTCGGTTCCCAGGTGGTCCCATGATCACCAAGTCAGGATTTGATGATGGGATCCTGGAGAAATAGAGAGAACACTTCAAATTTTATAGGCACACTTGAAGCGATTTGGATAGTTTTTGAAAGAGTACTTTCTGGGAGTAGTCTCATTTCAATTTGGTGAAGATCTGATGAAGAAATTCGGTGATAGGCAACGGAACTCCTCAATAAATTATAGCAAATGGACTGGAATTGCAGAAATATCATGTCTGTCTATTGTTTACACCAGTTCATAACATAACATCACGCCGGGACGCTGTGAAGGGGTAAGCACATGTGAACCACTAAAAAGTGAAAAATAAAAACTTTTTTCAAAAAAAACAACCGACTTCCAAAAAAAAACAGTAAAAAGTGAGAAATAACCTTAATTTTGGAAGGCGGTGACAAAAAATTAAAATACATATCCAAAGTCACCGCTTTCCGAAATTAAAGTTATTTTTCACTTTTTATTTAGTGTTTTTTTTTTAAAGTTGGTTGTTTTTTTTTTTTAAATAAGTTTTTATACCAACTATGTTGGGGTCCGCTTCAACTCTTACTGGATGCAGCTGAATTCCAGCATTTTACATGGAGTGACTGCCTATCTGGCCTCCACAACCAGCACCTAGGTAATACGATACCTTATTGAGGTCAGACTCGTTACGATCCGTAACGACTGTCAAAATGCTACGAATGAGAGCCGGGATTAATGTCGTACTTTCCGTGGCACGGTCTGGGTATCTAAAGATGGTGACCCCTCCATGGACCAATTTTGGTAACTTAACCTAATCTGAATAGGCTTGGGCGGCTTTTAATACTTAGGTACAAGCCCCCCAAAGCAATAAGTCATTATTATGAGATATTTCTCATCTAAAAATACAGTCTATATTACATAACAGACTTCTTTCCACAATATGACATGTATCTACCCATTCACAAGATATAACTTTATGTAAGTACTTCTCCAGTCGCGACTCGTGACATGATCCTTCTGAAGTATTGTGTCCACACAATATAAGCGCAAATAAACCGGATCTCTCGGTGCCGTGCCGTGTGCGAACCGGCAACCGGCTGCGAGGTAGCGTAGAGAGGAACAGGGATTAGGAATATTTTTTATACGAGTTCATATATGAAATGGTAATAGCAGGTATATTAATCGTGGAGTGTGTTCTTATTGAAGGAAATAAAGCATTTACACATTGAAAACAAAAAAATGTCACCTGAAAAAAAATCAGTATTTTTTTATAGAATATTAGGTTTAAGGCTCGTGCAGACTAGCGCGACGCGACGGTCGCGTCGCGACACTCGTAGAACAATTTCTATGAAAACCTCATGGAAATTGTTCTACAAGTGTCGCGTCGCGCTGTCGCGTCGCGGCTGTTTGAATATCTCTATAAGTTAGGAATATATCCTGTGTGTCACTTGTGTGTATTTGGATATTCCCGATAACTTTTAAAGTTAAAGAAGGTTCTTCTTAGATCATATTTTAGCAGCAGGAATCGAAAATTGGAGCACAGACTTGTCAGAAATCCTTACCAGTAGTTCGAAGTCGTGACTTTAGCTAATTAGTAAATAAAGTACAACCTTTCGTTGAAATACTCTGTTGCGCCACTTGTTCTTCCAAGCTAAACCACTGTTGGGTATTTTTAACCGACTTCAAAAAGAAGGAGGTTATCAATTCGACATGTTTGTATATTTTTTCTTTTTATGTATGTTCAGGCATAACTCCGTAATATATAGGCAAATGGTCCCATTTAAATTTCATATAGATCTGATGATGAGTTTTGGTGACAGACAACGGAACTCTTGAAACAATTACAGCAAATCAACCGCGATTGCTGCTATCGCATAAATATTCACTGTTTATACCCCAAGAAGGATAAAATTTCGAATTGATGTGGGTACACTAAAAAGTGAAAAAAAACCCTTTTAAAAAAAACAGCCCACTTCCGGGAAAAAAACTACAAAGTGAAAAATAACTTTAATTTCGGAAGCCGTTAAAAAAAATTAAAATACATATCCAAAGTCACCGTCTTCCGAAATTGAAGTTATTTAATTTCACTTTGTAGTGTTTTCCGGAAGTCGGTTATTTTTTTTGGAAAATGTTTTATTAATCACTATTGCAACATCAACGTTAAAATGTAAGTTTAATTTGATTTGTGATAACACTTTTCTTCCAACTATGACACTAGTCCAATACATACGTGAAGTTAACTTGTAACTTCACGTGTATTGGACCAATGACCAGGCCGCCTTTTCATTTATTTTCCTCGGCACCAACGCTACCAGCACCTCATCAACTACCTTCACCTAATACACCGCTGCACAAGCACTAGGAAGTGGTGAGGGGCGGCGTATTGTGGGACTGTCTTATGGCATTTTGTCGTTCAAAAAGTGCTGATTGTAAGCCTTATATAAATAAGTTTTTGTACTTGACTTGTATTGCAACGGCCCATAATTGCTCTAAAACAAAAACAGTTGTTGATTTTGGGAAAGCGATGGTTGCCGTTAAGGAAAGTACCATGTTCGAACTGAATTTAATTGATGATCCTGTTGCACTTACTGAACTTTTGATTGATAAACTCCGATATTGCCTTCTACAAAATACCATAACAACCTTAATCCCGAGAAATAACCGCATAATTAAACCATGGATTAGTATAGGAGTGTTGCGTTGTATCCAGAACAGGAATAATATGCAGAGAAAACTACGCTTAGACCCGAATAACGATATCTTAAAAATAACATACAGAAGGTATCGTAATCACTGCAACAACATTATTAAAAAACTTAAAAGAAAATACGATAGGGAGCAAATAGATAAGGCAAATAAAGACTCTAAAAAAATGTGGAAAGCAATTAATAATATCAAACATCGCAAACAAACCAAAACGCATAATTTAAACTTGTTAGAGATAAAGGATACCTCTCACGAGTCAGTGAATCACGTTAATGAATACTTCTCTAACATTGGTAAAACTTTGGCTGAGGAAATCATCTCTACCAGTCTATCGCAAGATCGTGAGGCTAATAACTCAACGGACACACGAACACAAGCCTCATCTTTTGTGCTTTTAGAAACTGATCCTGATGAAGTCTATGGCGTACTGATGAGTCTTAAAACAGAGAGTGCACCTGGGTGGGACAATATACCTACCATTTTTCTTAAGTCTGTCCATGACGTGGTGGTACCAATTATTACACATCTAGCGAACCTGTGCTTCACACAAGGTATTTTTCCACCCCTTCTGAAACAAGCTATTATTACACCTGTGCACAAGGGTGGCGACAAGGACGAAGTGAGCAATTACAGACCCATCTCGGTCTTATCTACAATCTCAAAAATAATAGAAAAACTAATTAACACTAGACTAATAAATTACATGAATAAATATAACATAATATCTGGCTCTCAATACGGATTTAGGCAAGGATTATCGATAGAAGATGCAGTTTCAGAATTAACCTCACATATAGTTAAAAATGTGGATGCAGGAAAAAGGTGTCTCACTATTTTTCTGGATCTAAAGAAAGCCTTCGACACAGTTTCTGTTCCCGTCCTTGTGCGCAGTCTGGAAAACATAGGCATAAGAGGAGTCCCTCTGTCTCTGCTATCAGATTATCTCCAGGGTAGAAAACAACGTGTAAAAATAGGAAACTACGTTAGCGATGAGTTAAAGGTGTGCTTCGGTGTCCCACAAGGCAGTGTTCTGGGTCCAACGCTTTTTTTAATATATATAAATAGCCTCTGCGAAATGAATCTTGACAATGGACGTGTTTTTTCCTATGCAGATGACACAGCTATTGTTTTCACTGGAGATACCTGGGAATCTGCATATGAATATGCCGAAAAGGGTCTCATTAAGGTTGCTAAATGGTTAAATTCTTTCTTACTGACACTAAACACCTCTAAAACTAAATATATTACATTCACAAACTACAATAATAGTCAACCTGGGCCTAATTATAGCCTTAGAATACATAGCTGTGATAATCTTATTAGCACAAAGTGTTCTTGCAATCAAATATCAAAAGTGACTAATATAAAATATTTAGGTATTATGGTAGACCAACGTTTATCTTGGCATCTGCACACTGATATGATCATGTCTCGAACCAGAAAACTTATTTGGATTTTCAAGACTTTAAGACATGTTATGTCCAAGACTCTATTAAACCAAATATACCTATCACTGGCCCAGTCGGTTCTAGTGTATTGTATACCTGTATGGGGCGGGGCCACTAAAATCAAATTCCTAGAACTGGAAAGAGTGCAAAGGTCTCTCTTGAAAGTCATGTATTTTAAACCATATAGATTCTCTACTGAAATCCTATACTCACTAAGTGGCCTTCTCTCAGTCAGGAAATTATACGTACTACATGCTGCTTTAAAATTACATAAAACCCTTTGCTATGATTCTAGCCTTAATGGAAAAAGAAGAAAATATCTTGTTGCACCAGAAATCTCGGTTAAAACCTCATATGCGGAAAGACAGTTCACCAGACAATCCGCTTCCATCTACAACAAATTAAACAAACTTGTAAATATCTACCCAATGACATATCGCGAATGTAAAAAATCATTAACAGACTGGCTAAAATGCAAGAGCTACGATGACATTGAAACACTTTTATTGAACACCATGCGATAATTTGACATAAAGCGACACTCACTCACTCACTCTCTCACACACACACACACACACACACACACACACACACACACACACACACACAGACACCCTCACACACATACACCCACCCTCACACGCACACACTCACGCCTTCTTAGATATAAGTTGATTTCAATGTATGTACACTCCTACATTATTGTTTCTAGTTTTAGAAGAGCGGGGTCTCCTAGCACAGGTATTTGTATACTTAAAAGGAGACCTCTATGTAAGATTAAATACTGTAGAAGTTTGTAAAGTTATTTCTAATAAAATTTTGTATTTGTATTTGTATTTTGTACTTGATATTGTCTTTTTGCTCGTCCTGAAAAGTTGTCATAGGTACCTTTGAATTGATTTTGTTTTTTTACCAGCCCTAGACGCGGGCCTACACGATCATATCAAAAGTAAACTTTGTAAACAAGCATATTACAAATTAGAGGATTATATCCAAGATAAGAATGCTTGGAAACATGCTGGTCCTGCTCCATAGGGCAATCTAGAGTCTAGACAAAATCAAACTGGTTGCTAATTTAATTGTATAATTAATTATATTTATGACATTGATTTACACTCAGTGATTACTTTAACTGACACACTGACTTATTACTTGTTGATATTCTAGGAAAACCGTATACTTACTTTGACAATGTTTGTAAATTTGTGAGCACCATGTATCTATCATAAAATTAATTTATCTGTAATTGCTTCACTTTCATTCTTTTTACCTATTTTGGTATGGTAATTTTATTCTGAGTGCACCGTTTTCACATATAATTATATAAAGAGTAACGGTGGACTTTCTTGCTCATTCTTCAAACTATTCATACGAAACTACATTTTGCCGTTCAAAACTGCCTTATAAGGGCCCATTTGAAATAAATGCTTTGACTTTGAAATTACTCCAATCAGGTCAACTGGCAGTTTGTTTAACATAAAAAGAGACCACATACTAAAAGCAGTTCCTTCCAATTCCACTGTCAACTCCCTCCCTAGCCCGAACAAAAATAGTGGCGTTCAGTGCGATGACACGTCTGAAGTGAGCGCTGAGCGCAACACAAGTGAGATTAAGTCAGTCGCCACCGTCGGCATTCACACCTACAGTGTGCACGTGGCTTAGTTGGTGCTTAAACGACTGTTATGTGCTACATCTGTGCGCATTGTTAGGATTAGTTTGCACAGTCGGGAGAAATAGTTGATTGTGGCTCGTTTTACGATTTCTATAACTTTTTCCAATATTATGCCATTGATGGCAGTTTGCCCACCTTGAGCCAAACATCATCATCCCTATTCATTTGAGGTTGGCGCAGCATGCCTAATTCTAATAAAACATCCTATTCAAAAATCCATGTTTTTTTATTGCTGAATTTTATTGCTTGTGACCTCGATCACGCCTGATGGCAACTGATTGATGAGGTCTATGATAGAACGAGCGTACCCAGAAGACGTCTGCTCACTCTGGTTTTGAAGATAGATTTAATGCACAACTTAAAGTCAGAATATTTTTATAAGTTTGAAGAACTCATTTATTGATATTTAGACATAATGCGCATTATATATCTACTCCAACTAGCTTATATACTTTTTTAACGACATGTAAAAGTGATTCCGATATCGTATTTACAGAATATACAATGACATTTAATTTCAATACAGCTTTTGTGTACAATATTTCTTAAATATAGAGGCAACGATTAGCCTTGGACTTTCATTGGCCAATTACAATTCAGGATAACCTCAACATTGTCTATGGAAAAAGTATTATGTCTGTAATGTGTAATGTTTCACACAGACATGATTAACTTCTTGATTTTACTTATATAACAACCAAATAGAGGCTTTATAGTCATTGATAACAACTCTTTTTTACAAAATATAAATGATTTGAGTTTTATAAGAACCGATTTGTTTCTTTATATGATTAATAGTAAATTGTTAATCAGTTTGTCTATACCTAAGTGTTAATTATGTTGAGTTATGGAGGAAATCAAATTAGTTTATTTTTTATCTGCTTAGTTTCTTTTAATTTTGTCTCAAACCTTAATTGACTACCTGAGTTTATTAAGGTCCATCGTAAAGGGTTTTTTGAAGTTTATTTTTGTCAGAAAAATGTTTATAACCTAGCCTTAAACTGTTTTTTTAAGATCTCAATTATATAACGTTCAATTTATTTCTGATTTTATTTTTACTTCATCTATTTTTTTCATTATTAAAGTTTTAATTCTACGAAAGATCTACAGATTTATGTCTGTAGATCTCCTACCACTATACCTAGTCTTTATTCAACAAATTACTAAATTAAGTAGATCAAAACATTAAAAATTAAAATCTTATCCAAAATCTCAACAACAACTCCAAACAGTATTATAATGGATGTAACTTAAACAAGTGTTATTTGTTGAGCTCAGTTGTTCATGAGAATGTCCCCATCTGCAGTGCAGTGCAGTAAGCAGGATCGCAAACAACTCCTGAACCCTCCCCGGCGACGGGAACGCGGTGCAGCTTTGTGGATTTTAGTAATAATAAGGACTGGAAGAATGAATGAAAGTAGTTTTAGGTTTTAGATAAGTTGTTTATAAATAAAGTCTTATAAAATAGTGGCGATCATATTCAACAGTAGTTTCTCTGAAATAAACCCTTTTATGTTTTTTTTGTCTATACTGAATTAGAGTTTATGCAGTGAAGAGATCCGCAGGAGAACCAAGGTAACCGACATAGCCCGAAGAATTGCCAAACTTAAGTGGCAGTGGGCAAGGCACATTGCTCGTAAAACAGATGGCCGATGGGGCCGAAAGGTTCTGGAGTGGCGACCGCATACCGGAAAACGTAGTGTGAAGGCCTCCCATAAGGTGGACCGATGAACTTGTGAAGGCCGCGGGAATCCGCTGGATGTGGGAAGCACAACACCGGTCGAAGTGGAGGAGCATGGGGGAGGCTTATGTCCAGCAGTGGACGTCTTTCGGCTGAAATTATGATGATGAGAGTTTCTGCTATACTTGTAAATATCTTGCACACATAGTTAATTATGAAATTAAGTAATGGGTAAAAAAATATTTCATTCATCACAATCATAATCTGCCTATAACTTTCCCAGAGCTTTACGCGAACCCAGTGGGTTGGTAGATGTCACATATCTCCGATTTTTTGGTCCTAAGATATGCCAGTTTCCTCACGATGTTTTCCTTCACCGTTTCGAAAGCAGAGGCAAAGAAATAATTTACACAAAGTAAAGTCAGCGTTCGGACTTACGACCTACAACTCGAATGTCGCATCCGCAGTATATGAATCATCAGATACCGAAATAACTGCATTAGCCATACCTGACGCTTCGACATTGTATCATAGACGTTATATTATAGAACTCTCCATCAGTTCCCGTAAATTTCACGTTGTCACAAAATCGAAGCATGCATACACGTAACGGACTTGAGAGGAAATGATTTTTATATTGTTATTTGACAAATATCATCCCTAATCTTACACAATCGACTCAAGTGTAGCAATAAGCCGCACTCCCACAGGATTACTTTAATTTCAATCCGACGCGTCCCCAAAAAGTGCTAAACTATTGACTTTGTTAACTAAAAACTACAAATAAGATTTAAATGAGAGCGCCGACGAGTTTAGGGTTGAATTTAATATTGGGGAACGAACTAGCGGGGCGTGTAATGAATATTGGAGCAGTTTCAGTTTCTTCCATTCAGAATTTTTGTTGTTTTATCTATGAAATCTATACTTAATTCATGTAGTGGTATTTTTTTTCTGGTTTCTATGTTCCTATGTAAAGGGTGCTATCTGGAACTGGCAGTCGAATTTGAAAAAATATTTTTGCATTCTTATAGTTCAATCCTTGAGGAAGGTTAAAGGCTATTTAACATTACGCTACAACCTTTATAGTTCGACTTTTAATTGTATTCAATAACTTGACAGTTCAACGCAAAATAATGTTACCATACTAAAAAGAATAGTGTTTAGGTAGTGAACGATTTTGCGTAAAGAGCGAATGATAAAAATGGTTTCATTTTAAATTAAACCATTTTTATCATTTGTTATAAAACAATAAAAATTCATTTGTAAGATGTGGAGTATAAGAATAATTAATCATTTATCAATAAAAGTGACTTCCATTTTTTTTATTTCTTCTACTAGAAAAAAAAATTACCTTACTACTGAAAAACAAAATATATAACAAATTCTACAATTCTTAAAAGTGTATATCATGTTGTAGTGTGTAAGTCTTATGTATGTGTGCTCATGTACTAATCTTAAGAATCAATACCTATATAAACTATTGTACTCTACTATTAGACAGTAATAAACGAGATTCCAATGAAGGCACTTGTTTTAAATCATCTCCTCGAACCCACAACCTTACATGGCGACCCTGCCATCTGAGACGGGTGTCGAGTTCGGTCGAGTAATCTAATTGATTGGGAAAAATTAATAGACTTTTAACAGTGGATTTTTATAAAAATGTGCCGGTCAAATATAGAAAAAGAGGACGTTTTTATATCACAAAGTGCATCGGGTGGTTCAAATACGGCTTCTATGCAAGAGTACCATTTGTCGAATATTAGTATCGTGATGTTTATCATTTGCACCTTACTCGGAGTCGCTGGACTTTACGCGATGTATAAACTGTACCGAAATTGTCATCATTCGTGGATAAGGAATGAGGTTTTTGCACAAAACCTATCATCACGTTCGCTTCGTCGACCGAACCCGGAGACTCGTGTCTGTTACGAGTGCCGCCAGCAGCGCCAGGAGACTCGCCAGGAGGCGGGTATCAGAGCACAGAAACCGCAGTAAGTGATTAAAATAAATAATCAGTGAAAAGTGTAGTGAGTCGTGTTCTATCCTTAAGTGAAACATGAAAAGTTACGGAACGGTTATTGGACGAATTACTAGATCTGTTGACTATTAGTTGTTTTTTTTTAATATGTACTAACATATAAGTGTAGAATAATTATTGTTAGTGAAGATACTGTTATTTTATCCATACTGTGTTTGGTAATGGCAGACGAGCTTAGCTTGTTAAATGACCAATTAAAAAATATTGAGCAAAATTTGAAAAAACTAAGTTATCCTAAAAGGACAGAAACTGTACTAAAACAAAAGTTGAAGGAAGCAACATTGTTAAAATATCAATTTGATGAATGCATAAAAACCATATCGATACAGATAGAAAATAAGCAATTTAGCACAAGTGTATTACAGGAAATACAGACAACCTGTGACTTATTTGAAAACAAATTTACCCAAATAGAATCTTTTTGCTCCAAAACATACAGTTCTCAACCTAGTGCCGAGTATACGGTCAAGACTAAAACTGAAGTAGACAATATGGAGGCTTTTAATTATAGGACTGCCGTGTCATTATTGCCGATTATGAATGGTGATGAAAATGTCACGAAAAGTTTAATAGACACCATTGAGTTATATAGTTCTTCACTCACCGAAGAAGGCAACAAAATGCTAGTTAAATTTATATTAAAAACCAGATTAAACGAAAACGCTAAATTAAGATTGTCCACCTCTTATGACAGCTGTGAGTCGCTTATTATTGAAATGCGCCAACACCTTCTTACAAAGAAGTCTAGTACAGCAATACACAAGGAGTTAACACAAATCAACCAAAACGGTTCGTCTATAGAAAAATATGGATCCAAGGTCGAACAACTTTTTGTGGATTTGACGGTCGCGCAAGCTGATGATGACCAAACTGCATATAAAATATACCGACCATATCTTTACGGTAGAAAATTTATTATCAGAACCGACCACAAACCATTAGTTTACTTATTTAATCAAACAAATCCATCTAGCCGTTTGACTAAATTCCGTTTAATAATAGAGGAATATGATTACATAATAGAATATATTCGAGGTACCGACAATGCAGCTGCAGATGCCTTGTCACGTATCCGAATAACAAGCGATGAATTGAAGGAAATTAATCAACACGTGGTGTCTGTACTAACCAGAGGTCAGAAAAAACGTATGTGTGAACCAAATGCACAAGGAGTGAGTGACAACCCTACGGTTGCTAAGCAATCAACAAACGACTGGTCTGATCACCCAAGAGTTATGGAGTTGCTTAAAAAACCAAAGGATTGCACTGAGTTACGGTTTGAGCATGAAAAAGAATGGACTAACCAAACAAATACTTTATTTGATTATGAAGCATCAAATTGCATATTAAGAGTAAACCCATATTACCGATTACAATGCGCACGAGATGCCTTTGTACGGGAGTTGGCTTATTACTGTAAGATAATGAAACTTGATAGCGTGTACATTATACAAAATAATGAAAACATTGAAATAATAAGAGATTTAATTAATAACATAAATATTACGCCAAGTTGGTCCGGACCACGTGTGTATATTATAAAAGGTTTAAAAGTTATAAATGATCACGATACAAAACGTGTAATTTTGAATGACTATCACTTACTACCGAGTAGCGGTCACGCCGGTATACGACGAATGATAAATAATATAAAACGGCGTTACTTTTGGCCGAAATTAGAAAATGACGTCACGGAATTTGTAAATCGCTGCGATAAATGCCAGCGACAAAAACATTATAGACATATAAAACAGCCAATGGTCTTAACTGATACAGGTCATTCGGCGTTTGATAGAGTATTCTTAGATTTAGTTGGGCCCTTAAGTAAGGATAGTGATAATTACATGTATATACTCACACTACAGTGTGATCTTAGCAAGTATGTAGAAGCTTATCCGCTTAGAAATAAGGATACAATTTCAGTGACAACGGCTTTCATTAATAATTTTGTATTACGCTATGGCATTCCGAGAAATGTTATATCAGATCGCGGAACAGAGTTCGTATCGAAAGTAATGAATGAAGTATGTAAAATATTAAAAATAACACAAATAACATCTACTGCATATCATCACCAATCAATAGGAGGTTTAGAAAATACTCATAAAAATTTACTTTCATTCCTTCGCATACAAACAGAGAACCAACCCCAAAATTGGAGTTTATGGCTTCCGTATTGGTGCTTTGCTTTTAATACAACTGTACACACGGAAACAAAATACACTCCATACGAACTCGTATTTGGAAAACTGTGCAATTTACCAAGTAACTTAACTTCAGATATTGAACCACTTTATAACTATTATGACTATCCAAAACAACTCAAACACAAGCTTCAAAAATCACAGTATGACGCGAGACAAAATTTAGTAATTAGTAAACAGATTAGAAAATGTAAATATGATTTGTATACAAATCCTGTCAAGTACAGTACTGGTGACATGGTACTACTTAAGAATGAACAAACTGTAAACAAATTTGATCCGCTCTACATAGGACCGTACGAAGTAATAGAAGATTGTGACCCTAATTTAAAAATACTGTATAAAGGTAAAGAAGTAATAGTACATAAAAATAGAACTAGACCATATGTTAAATGATTTGTATTCCTTTATGTTTTTTTTAAATGTTTCTAATTATAATGAAAAGCAAATACCATGTATGTAACTTTATATTAAGGCAATTGTATTACAATAATGTATTGTGTGTAATTCAATACTATATATTTACTAATATGTTACTATAGTCTAAAAATAAAAATAAATGTAACCATTAATTTTATTTTATTTTGCCGGTGGGCGTGTAGTGTGTAAGTCTTATGTATGTGTGCTCATGTACTAATCTTAAGAATCAATACCTATATAAACTATTGTACTCTACTATTAGACAGTAATAAACGAGATTCCAATGAAGGCACTTGTTTTAAATCATCTCCTCGAACCCACAACCTTACAATGTTTTTAAGACAAGTTATTCTAAAAATTCTAAAAAAAAAATTGCATGTAATTACCTACTTTAATTCAGGTTCATTCAAATTCATTCATTCTTACACCACCTCACTATCTTTATTTGTCAAAATCTGGTAACCCTTCAACTTTCAAGTTACTGAATTTAATTAAAAGTTGAACTATAGGTACGAACGCTATGTGAAAACGATATAATAGCGCGGGCGGGCGATGGGATACGCCGCGGCGGGTTGTGGGCAAAAATTTCACTCGGACGAAGTGCTAGTAATATTATAAACTTATTTTATTAATCCTATTTTATTTCTAAACGAAGTTTACTTCTCTTCTAAGGTGCTGAATTAAAATAACATTGTTTTTATTTAACAGTTTTAGTATCGGTAAGTACCGCAGTCAACTTTTTTTATTACGAGTCTTTACAACATTCTATTCTCAAGCAGATGCATACGATGATGATTTTACAATACTTTCTGGCCTAATGTTCCTGAAATACAGTTCTACTATAACCAAATCAAATCAAATCAAAATATTTTATTTCACATAAACCTGCAAGGGCACTTATGAAACGTCAGAAGCTAGGTGCACGGTTCCAATTTGTCGCTTCCTATGGAGAAGAGCCGGCAAGAAACTCCACGGTTACTCTTTTAAAAATAATTGGATTTTATAATGTTTTCAAATTACAGTGATATTAGGTATGGGAGGACAGTGCAGGCCTGTCAATAAGTACCAGGTACTTTAGAGGAATGAAAATAAAGAATAGAAACTGTAGGGATAACGGTAGATAAACGCCGCAATAATGGACTAGTGAAATCACACGTATATTATACTATTTTACAGCACGTGTGACCTAAACCCACATTCACGTCTCGTCCCACGTTTCTGTGTCACAGAAAACGTGACTAAAGTGCGGGTTTAGGTCAAATTATGTTATAAAAGAAAAGAATAACAACTGTTTATCCTAAGCCTTAGAAAACTCACTATTATTTCTGTAACTTTAACAACAGCGGCAGCAGAGGTCAGACTCAGACAGTAGTTTTCAAAGCAAAAAAAAACCGTACCAAAAAGATGACAACGGCGCAACCGTATTTTTCCAAAACCATAGTGTACGCTCTCATTCAAAAACCGCATAAAAGCAACTTCACACACCATAAGGCATATCATAGCTTAGATTCAAAAGTACCGGTAGTTAGTTTCCACCCAATCTCACGCGGTTCAAATTATTTCCGCTCCTTAAACACACACAATCGGGTGTTTTGCGAAATGGCCGGGCAGCGTCAAATTGGGGGTTTGTGCAGCCGGGCGTCATATAATTTGCCCCACCGGCATAATATTTATTTCATTACTTCTATTCATAGGCTCTAATCTGCGTTGCGGTGGAAGTCTGAAATAGGTTTTATTAAAAAAATATTAACAATTTCAAAATTTCGAAAAATATAGGTACAGGATACATTTTTAACCAGCGCGCAAACTGTAACCATGAATTCAGCGCAGAAATTTTTCGTCGGTTATACAAAAAAGATCAGCTGTTTCATAGAGAAGTGAAATACCTACCTACGCGGTCAAAATATATGGAACAGCTGAATTTTTTTTGTATAACCGACGAAAAATTTCTGCTCTGTGGGGTCTAGAATAATATGCTGAATTCATGGTTACAGTTTGCGCACTGGGTAAAAATTTATCCAGTATATAGGAAAAAAATTGGGTTGTGGAGGTCAGACAAGCATATGGAGATATGAAATACTGGTATCCAGCTTCGTCCGGTTAGACTAGAAGCTGTCTCCGACATTGTTTCGAGAAAAGACTAGGTAGATGATGACCTAGGGGTAAACATTTTAAATAATTTTCAAACTCAAAGCATTTATTTCAATTAAACCATTTACAGGCACTTTTGAATAGTCAAAAAGTTGATCACTTGGAAAGTTGAAGCTAGTTGCCCATTCCAAAACGTAGATCTCTATGGAGAAGAATCGAGCAAGAAACTCCACGGACGCTCTTTTAAAATCAATTTGGATAATACAAAATCTTGGGAACATTATTCTCGTTGCTTCTATATGTGAGAACAATGTTAAAAAGAAATATAAAGAATTTTAAATACAAGATTAAAAATCATCAGATCATTCATCATCAGATATCGTTAGATAGATAAGTAAACACAACTAGATACAGCTGAATACCAGTTTTTTACATGGAGCGACTGCCTATCTGACCTCCACGACCCAGGTTCTGGGTAATGCGGTACCCCTCGGTAAGACTGGTTGTCAGGCTTCCGGACCCGACCCGTAACAACTGTCAAAAATCCACAAATGACAGCCGGAACCAACGGCTTAACGTGCTTTCCGAGGCACGGAGGGGTCTTGGTAAGTCAGGATAGTCAGCCATCCACGGACCTACGATTACTATGATTACTACAGAATATACTTTATTGTACACCAAAAATCCGATAATTTACATTTTCATAAACCAAAAACTAAGAAATGCATCACCAAAACCATAATCAGTGACCATCAGCTCTCAGTGAACATCGACCTGCAATTCTAAACTAATAGTTTATCGGTGGCCGAAAAAAAAATACAGTAGACCTTTTTCAAACTACCAGATATTCAAACTCTCGCTGCAACATCGTACGGACAGATCATAGCTTACTTCACGGGGCGTCACTATCAAGGGCCGGATTTTTCAACCCCCGTGGCGATATTATCACCCAACTACCGTCAAAGACAACCTTATTTTTACAGAGATAAAGTTGAAAATCCACCGACAACAATTTGTCAACGTAGCTTCAATGCGGAACACTATTGTGAGGATAATACCGCGATCAAACGTACACCCATTGTCATTGAATGTGGTAAAGAATTTTAAACTTTATCGCGTTAGTTTAAAGTTAAATTTTCTTTGGGTTTTGTTGATAGTGGTTTTGCATAAGGGGGTAAGTGAGATTCGTTTAATTCATGTAGACGTGCGCAGGACTCTTAATTTTGAATGTAATATTTGTAGGGTGTGTCAACGGAGACAGTAGGTGGCTTGCACTTAATAGTCCTGTGACACTCATTTTCATAATAAATTGGATTTTAAAGACTTTATTTTTATTTTTGAGTTCGGAGAGGTTTCCTTTTCGGAGGTTTTGTTCTAACAGCAGTGCCTAATCATCGAGGGGCTCGTGGCTACATGATAACATCACCTTAATATGTGAATTACTCTTTCGTGGCTAGTCTGGTGCCAGAAAGATAGTTAGGTATTTTGTTTAAGAAATTTATCCAAACCCTGTAGGAAGACCGCTGCTAACGTAACTTAAAGTACACCCACATTTCGACAGAAATGTGTAACAGGGGGCGAGGCTTTCGTCATCATCATCATCATCATCATCATCATCATCACTTCAGCTGATAGACGTCCACTGCTGGCCCTCCCCCAAAAGGGGGGATTTGCCATAATCGCCACGCTTGGCAGGCGGGTTGGCGATCGCAGTATGGTGGTAAAATGCATAGAGAACGCTGCTGCCCATTCTCTGGTAAGTCCCTTAGTCGCCTTCTACGACACCCACGGGAAGAAATGGGATGGTGCTATTCTTTACGTCCGGCACCACACGGAACATCATCAGCCAGGCATTAATCCATACTCCGGGCTACTCTTGAGAAATTCCTTAACGAAAAATCCAATAACACCTTAGATCACCTTACCCTATTGATACTCAGCGGTCTAGTGGTTGCAACTAGACCAACGACACAAAAAAAAAACACTGGCACACCGGGAGTGCCAACAGAAGTGAAAACATGAACAATTACGTACCTATGTATTTTTTGAATCGTCAGGAAGTATTTTTTGAATAGTCAGGAAATATTTTATTGTGCAGGAAATACTTTTAAATGAGTTTTTTTATTCATTATTATAAACTGCTACAACAAATTACATTACAATTTTTTTTTTCATGTACAATAGCGCATTAAATGAAAATTGTAGTACATTTTTTTTTTTTCTTTTTTGTTTTATTTTGTACCAAAAATGTTAAATCAGTTAATATTTATGCTGATCTTGCTAAATCAATACATGTTCAAATGAATAAAAAATGAAACAAAAATTAGTAGTTTGAATCAATTTTGGCAGCTATTTTACCAAATAGGTAAAATCTTTTATTACATGTAATTTATACTGATCAAGCTCAACTAAAACTAACTTAAATACAGAGGTGTAAAGAAGTTTTCACTTCAGAAAATAAAAATAAAATAACAATCACACCAAATTCCTGTATAGTTATTTTTGTCCCAGCGGGTGCAACGCAAGGCTACGCGCTACGCCGTAGTAGCTTCATTGTGGCAGCGTAGGTCAGGTTTCTCAAATAGTTTACTTTAGTAAATTGCCTACAATTTTGCTATAGTAGCACTTGAAATTACTATTCAGTGCTTTCGGCCGTAAAGTTTGTGTTTTTAACATCACGCTTGTATTTAATACGGATTAGCAGAGGCCTACTTCACCTACAATTTGAGAGAGATTAATATTATGGTCCATTTGATATTATTGACTACCTCGTTGGTCTAGTGCTCGCAAGCGTTACTGTTGAGCACGAGGTCCTGGATTCGATTCCCGGGCCGGGAACAGTGTTATTGGGTTTTTTTTATCTGGATTTCTCAGTAGCAGCCTGGAGTTTGGATGTGTGCCCGGTTGATGGCCATAGGGTCGCCCCTATTATTACATAGGACTTAAATATAACGAGCCAAATGTGGGTGTGCTACTGCTCTGCCCAACCCTGCGGGGAAACAAGGCGTGATGTTATGTTATTAATATTACGAGTACCAAGTACAAATAATTTTTGAAGTTAAAACTTCTTTAGGCGCGTAGGACAATTTTTGAGATAGGAAATAAGTTAAAAAAAAAAAACGATAAGTTAAACGGATTTAACTAAAAGCTAAAAAATAATTCGGTAATAACATAAACTTGTGGGGCGTAGCGTAACCTGAGTAAATATGTTTCACGCGCCCCACGATTTTATTTTTCCCGAATTATTTTTTTGCTTTTATTTGAATTAAAACCGTTTAACTTAATATTTTTTTTTCAAGTTTTTGGTTTCACGTTTTTTTTTAATATTTCTCATGTATTGTTAGCAAAACTAAAGGTGTGTACCAAATATCAGATCAATCTACCAACAGGAAGGGGGTAAAATTTCAAGTACTAAATTTGACCCAAAAAACAACAACAACAAACGGCAAGCTAAATAAAACCGTTTAAAAAACAGTTGAACTCGCGCCACCATTACTGACACCTCGGTATATAAGTTACTTTTAGTTGAGCTTGATCAGTGTAAATTACATGTAATAAAAGATTTTACCTAATTGGTACAATAGCTGGCAAAAAAATAGTTTCATATAGACAATAGCGCAATAAATGAGAAATTGTAATATAATTTTTGTAGTAGTAGTTTATAATAATGAATAAAAAACACTTCATTTATAAGTATTTCCTGCACAGTAGAATATTTCCTGTCGATTCAAAAAATATTTACTAACGATTCAAAAATATACAGGTAATTGTTCAAGTTTTCACTTTTGTCGGCGCTCGGGGCCACCACGGGGTTTGCCACTCTTTTTTTATCACAAAACCAGTCAAAGTGGCGGAAAGACGTCCAGCAGTGGACGTCTTTTGGCTGAAATGATGATGACGTATAAGCAAACATAGCATACGTAGCCTTAGTAATGTTTCTGTATCTGTCCGTGACATTACAGCGGACCCTATCAGAATACCAGCGCTGCGACACTTTTTAAATGTCGCAGTGTCCCAGCGTCATGCTGAGATAGTGGCCTTTTGGCTTCGTACAGGACTGTTTTTTTTTACTTTTTTTCTTGTTTAAATCTTATTTTAATTTTTATTAAGTAGTGTAGCGCCCCATCCCATTTCTTCCCATGGGTGTCGTAGAAGGCGACTAACGGACTTACTAGAGAATGGGCAGCAGCGTTCTCTATGCATTTGACCACCATACTGCGATCGCCAACTCGCCTGCCAAGCGTGGCGATTATGGCAAAACCCTCATTTTGGGGAGGCCTATGTCCAGCAGTGGACGTCTTTCGACTGAAATGATGATGAGTGTAGCGTAGTAGTAGTGTTTTTTTATGTGTCTAATAATTGTATTGTGTTGTAGTAAGTTTGTGATATTCCTGTGCGGGTCCAATAAATACTTTTTGATTCTTTCTTTCTCTTTCTTTAATAATTTCTACATTTATTACTGTGCGAACATTCATGAAAAAAATCAACCGTACTATCTCTTTTCCAATTACACGAAAACCCATAATAATGCAGCTTATAAAACTTAGGGTTCCATTGATATTGGAACCCAATCCCACTGTATCTTTACATGGCACCCAATATATAGATTATAAAGGAAGGGATGTCGGCCCTTCGGTAAATCTAATAAACATCCCTTCGAGGGACTGTTGCAAAACAATTTGCCGACGAATTGATTGAATATGTGTGTCGAACAACGCAACGTGTACGATGTAGTATAAGTATTTGTTTAGTAGGAAATTACATATTTAATGTGAGAATCATATATTTTGTTCATTTAAAAGGTAAAAGGCAACTCATGAACTTACTAGAGAATGGGCAGCAGTGTTCTCTATGGATTTTACCACCATACTGTGATCGCCAAGCCGCCTGCCAAACGTGGCGTGCCAATTGGGGGAACCGCCTATTTCCAGCAGTGCCAGTGGACGTCTTTCGGCTGAAATGATAATGATGATGATGTGAGACAAGCGATTACAGATTTGTACACAAATACTCTTATGAATTACTAAAAAAAAATATATGTATAAATTTATTTTTTCTTAAATAAATAATAAACGATGATAGCTGCAAAAGTATAAACTGCAGCGCAGCTAACAACGCCCTAAATATTTTAAATAAATATAATCTGTATATATAAAAATGAAACGCCAAAATGTATGTACGCGCATAAATTCCGAACGACTGCACCAAATTGGATGATTTTTTTTTATGTGTTCCTTATTGTCAGGACAAGGTTTGTATATAAGAAAATTTAAAAAAAAATAGATTTGATCAGAATTTATTTTTAACCCCCGACGCAAAAACAACGGGGTGTTATAAGTTTGACGTGCCTGTGTGTGTGTATGTGTGTGTGTGTTCGTGTGTGAGGGTGTGTGTTCGTGTGTATGTGTGTGTGTCTGTGGCATCGTAGCTCCCGAACGGATGAACCGATTTTGATTTTGTTTTTTTTTTCTATTTGAAAGGTTAATTAGTCGGGAGTGTTCTTATAGATGTTTAATCAAAATCGGTTCAGCCGTTTGAAGATTATCAGCTCTTTTCTGGTCGTTGAAGGGATTTGCGCATCTTCCACAGGTCTGATCAAGTCGAAATGTGGTATTCTATTACTTCAATGATATTAGACGAACAAAGTAACCTTGAACTGATGCTGGAGCTACTCCTTCCAACCAACCCTCCTCCCAACATAGGTTATGAATAAATGGTGATCAGGACGAGGAATGAGGATAAATTAGTAACAAACTTCACTGTGGGAAACATACGCAATGCTGCGCAGATTTAAGCGAGACATTAAGTTTAAAAGTAGGAAATACGGTCAATGAAAACGCCAAACAGGGGAGGTCTAGCATTTTCATTAGCCGTCCCCCGACTTGACAATGCCCTGATCAAAATATTACCTACAACTTAAACGGCCAATTAATATTATTTTTTAACTTTTTGGTTTTTGTTTGGGTCGGGGGTTTTTTATTTTTTTTACAATCTAATATAAAAAGTGATTTACGGTATGTGACAGAAGACTTTGACAGATCTTTGACGAAACCAGGACGAAACAATCGACCAACTGATTTGACTTTACTTCGTACCGCCATATTTTATTTCCTCAGTCGCGACTGGAGAAATACAATATGGCGGTACGAAATTCGCCGGGTCAGCTAGTTTAGAATAAATTCAAAAGAGTATGCTTAGATGGTTTGTTGAGATGGATCAGTGAGAGGCGACTAACAAAAAGACAATTTACGAGGTAGATGAGGGAGGAAACGCTAGGAGTGTTATCTGATTGGTGATGTTATTCAGAGAGGACAGGTGCGTCTATGACCAGATGTAGGAATGTAAAGATATAAAAGAAGTATGTAAGGATCGTATCAGGTTGCGGTCTGTAGTTTCTCCTGGAAGACGTAAAGTTTGAAGGCTTCCCACAAGGTGGACCGATGACCTTGTGAGGGCCGTAGGAGTCCGCTGGATGCGGGAAGCACAGGACCCGTCAAAGTGGCGGAGCTTGGGGGAGGCCTAGGTCCAACAGTGGACGTCTTTCGGCTGAAATGATAATGATGATGTGTAAAAACAGACATATCTTGAATTCATAATCAGCCCCCAACGTTCCCATTGCTGGGACATAGGCTTCCATTCTGAGAAAGTGAGTGGACCGTAACCCACCAGACGGGCCCATTGCGGGGTGGTATGTCCCATGTCTACCAAAGTACGAACATTATCGGCTATCAATCCTTTTAGACGTGCAACTTCATGTTCACGATAATAATGCAATGGGAGTACTGCTGTGGCTGCCGTAGCTTTGTAATGCAATGCTATGCTATAATGTTTGCGGATAATCATTTTACTGGTTTTGCCATTACTAGGAATAAATGTGCCTTCCTGATGACGCCTGTTCACAGCAGCACCAACAGTGACAGTGTATTCACAGATCGGTGGGAATCCCCGATGTTGCGGAGGAGGATGCAGCTCCAAGCTGAATTATAATTGTAAATGTTTATTAGTTAAGAAAAATTGTTACTTACCCTTTGGACTCCGGTCTGAAATAAAAGCTTTCTAATCTATTCTACTCTTAAGGCTAAAATAATGCAAAAAAGAAAATTACTTCTAACATCACTTAAAATGCTACCACATACATACATATGTATGTTATGTACATAATATCGCGCCTTTAATCCTCAAAGGTATAGCAGAGGTATACTTAGTAGTACACCCACATTTGGCCAGTTATGTTTAAGTCTCATGTAATAGAGGCAAGCACTGATCCAGACTCCGGGCAGTTCATGAGAAATTCGTAATGAAAAACTCAATTAGCTGACTTGGTCGAGCCCAGAACCTCACTAGACCAACTGAACAGTCAACGCTACTAAACATTCCTTCAACTTATTAACCAACATATCCTACGAAATCAAAAGTAAAACCTCAACCACGATCTCCATTCAGCAAAAAACATGACACATTCACGTTATAGTCACATTATGCACAGTAGCCGAACTAAGTACGTCCTCAAACCACTGAAGTACGAAAAAAACATCTTCAAACAACAAATTCAATAAGATATGGTACATGTGGTCGAGTACAATCGGCCTCGCTGGAGCATAATTGTACCCACTTGAGTGCACACGTCAAAATATGTAGATACATTTTGTTAGGGCATAATTTGTTAAGTATAGGGGCGGTTTTGTATAGATTTATAGATTTGAAAGTAGGTAGAATTCTGGCGGTTTCTCTGTGAGGATTTTAGAAAATATATGCGATTATGAAGGAATTGTGGCAATAAAATCTATTCATGTCCCTCGGAGCAATGAAGTCTAAAGACTAAAGTCCATTTAAATCCTTAATGGTACTTTGTTTTGCGAATGTAAACTTTATGAAAATATAAATTAACTTGTTGTCAGATTGAAATTTAACAAAAATCTTAAAAGGGTTTAAATTTATAGCGTAAACTGAATTTTATGGGCCCCGCAGACAGTCGCAACGAGACTGTAGTAGAACACTTTCTGTAATAACTTCTCAAAAAAAATTCTACCAGAATCGCATCAAAGCGCCGCAACGCATCGTCGCGTACGTATGTCTGCGAGAGCCTTTTGATTTCCCAAAAATATATATTTGTTTACATGTTTGGAAACTTAATCGCGAACACAGAGTGGGTAGCATATATTTGAACACTCTATATAGGTAATGAAAATTGCGTTTACGGGTGACGATACCTACCCCCACTATAGGAAGTATTTTTGAGTATCCTATCTGTACACACCTAATCTCTGCCAATCCGAAACACAAAGCGATTATGCGCACTATACAGGCCCTGCTCCGATCAATTGTGCGCGCATTGCGTTAACTTTACAATTCAAATTATTTGCACTACGATAGATATGTCTCAGAAACAGTAGGGAGTCTTTAAATTCTCAATTTGATGGATATAATAAACATAGATTTCAAGACCGGAATTATGACTAGTGTTGTGAAATTTGTCGAGTGTAAAAATACAAGTCCGGATTAAGGAAGGCTGAGTGTTGTGATGCAGGGAGATAGATCAACCACATTTTACACGCTTCTATTAGCTTGGTATCTATGTATCTATGTAACGGAATCTTTGAACGTGATTTTCACCCCCTTCAAAACGCCGGATTGATTTGAAACTTTGCACACTTATCAAGGACCTATGACAATTCAATAATTGCATCAAATTTGTTCCATACTGTCAGGCAAAAAAAATGTAAAAACAAAACTGAATAATCATGCTTTTGTAGTTAGCTGAACTAAAAAAATTAAAATAATCAAAAATGTATGGGGTCATTTTTGAGGTATTTCTATAATCAATTAATATTAAGCACGCCACGCTTTTTTGACATTATTTTCTAGTTTTAAATTTGGTTTTTAAACCGTGTTTCTGAGTTTTGTAAACTATTATTTTCAGATAAGCCAAAGTACAGTCACCAAAAGAGATAAGTAACCAGGTTCGTCAGGTACAGTTGAAGTTTAGTAAGAAACCGATAGATGTTTTCGTGTAAATTTTTATTAATTCAATAGAAAACAAATAGCTTTTTATCAAATTAAATTTCATTCGAAAACACCTTTCGATTTCTTACTAAGCTTCAACTATATCCGACGACCCGTTACTTATCTCTTTTGGTGACTGTACAAACATCTTTTATGGAGTCCTGTGTTAAATGTTACAAAACAAAAAACCTTGTGATATATTGCAATTAAAAGAATGAGAAATACATATCTGATAGACTCTGTTTGACTTAATAGTAATACCAGCCTATCTTGGTACCACAGGCTGTATATGCGCTCTCATGACCCTAGTCGCCGCAGGAGATGCCCTGGGCGTCGGGAATCCCAGGCTGATTCACAGCTACCTTAGGCACCCGTTTGCGGAAGGCGAGTAATGGATTTTTTTTTTTTGTGAGGGTGGGAAATCATCAAATGACTTCTCCCGCTCTGGGTGGAGTAGGAGGGCGTGTCAGATTTTGACTGACAAAAACGGCCTTTGCGGACCCCACCTGTTGGTGCTGACATCTCTTTGAAGCGCGCGTGAAACACAATGCGCCGTCGACCCGGGCTTGGTCCTTAGCGGACAGCGACCTATGAAATACTCGCGTTACGGGTTGTTCGAAAGATGCGGGTTGTTCGAAAGTGATATCGCTGCCCCTGGCACACAGGCAACTGAAGGAACACGGGTGGGTTTTAGTCAGTAAAAATCTAACACGCCCTCCCGCATCACCCAGAGCGGGAGAAGTTATTTGATGAATTTCCACCCTCAAAAAAAAATTCATGGTACCACTGCAGGGCAAAAACCTCTTAATATAGACAAGATTTGAAATTAAACATTGCTGCTACAAATTAGTAAATCCAAACCTGAAAACAGTGGTGGTAAAGTGGGAACGGCCGCGAGTTACCAGGGCGTCTAAAAAAGCCACTTTCGCAGAATCATAATAGAAAAATAATATGAATCATATTTAACATCGTAAAATGGTCACAAACTGACAATTCATAATATTATCTGCGTAGACAGCACGCAATTCATCTGTTTGACAATTTTGTATGGAAATTCGTAAAATGGTCACCAAATTATGCATTGCTCAATTAAAGTAAAATGTCAAATAGCAGAATCATAGGGGAATTCAGAAAGTGAATTGCTTTTAGAGGAATCGCTTAATGTGGCGTTTTTAGGCCCCCTGTTGTAGGTCGTAGTTTCATCCACCACGCGGGCCCAGCGCGGGTTGGGAGATGTCACATGTCTTCAAATTTTTGGTTCTAGAACACGCCGGTTTCCTCACGATGTTTTGCTTCATCGTTTTGAGACCAGTGGTAATGAAATAATTTACACAAAGTAAATGTCATCCCGGTCTGGGCCCGCATGGTTCCCAGCAGTGGGCATATTATAGGCGGAATACGCTACAAAAACATCAAAAGATTCCACTGCAGTAATTCGCGTCGCCTCATAATGACAAAACAAACACGACTATCGCAACAATTCACACTCGACACCTTTAAACAAACTCTAATTTAATTATTATTGTTGTTACAATGTTGTTAATGCCAGTTGTCTTAACACACAAGTATTGCTAAATATTTGTTTAGCAAACAACGTAGAAATGATCGTTTGTTTAGTTTTGTTTGTGATAGCAATTACTACTTATGTAGTTATTGTAGTCTGATTAGAATTGTAATTTTAAAATTCCGGAGGAAAGAGTTATAAAAAACTTTAAGTGAAAAATAACTTTAATTTCGGAAGTCGGTGACTTTGGATTCTAGGCGATTCGGAGATTATTCGGAGATATTTTAATTTTTGGTCATCGCCTATTTATGCGATAGCTACAATGGCGGTAGCTGTTTTTTGAAGAGTTCCGTTGTCTGTCTCCGAAACGCATCATCAGATCCATATGAATATGAGACCATTTCGGAATAAACCCTTTTCGAACAGAAAAAGAATTTTACAAATCCGTCTACATATATATGACGGAGTTATGCCCGAAAATACATTTAAAAAATATATATATAAATATAAACGTGTCGAATTGATAAACTCCTTCTTTTAAATCGATTAAAAATAATTTAAAACATCACGCCAGAGGGGCTTGTGGCTAGATAATAACAGCAGCACGGGTCGATCGATCAAGTTAAGCTACGCTTGCTGCGGTTGGATGGGTGATGATCTTTACATACCAAGACCCCTCCGTGACTCAGAAAGCAGGTTAACCCCTTGGTCCCGGCTGTTTGTGAATCTTTGACAGTCGTTACGGGTCGTCAGACGTAACGACGTCAGACGTCGGTATCGTGTTACCCAGTTACTGGGTTGTGGAGGTTCGTTAGCCAACCGCTCTATGTAAAATACTGGTATTCAGCTGCATCTGAAGCCGACCCCAACATGGTTGGGAAACGCTAAGTAAATGATGATCACGCCTGTTATCCGCGAAGGTTTAGGCAGAGGTGTATCTACTTGCAGTACCCACACCCACATTTCACCAGTTACATTTTTACTCCTCTGTAATAGGGGGTGAATCTATTGCCATCGGGCACAGATCCAGACTCCGGGCTACCACTGAGTAATTCCAGATCCAAAATCCAATAACACTTTGCCCGACCTAGGAATCGAACCCAGAACCTTATGCTCAGCAGTAGCGCTTGCTACCACTAAATCAAAATCAAAATCAAAAGTCATTTATTCAAACTAGGCTGAGAGTCAACACTTTTTGAACGTCAAAATTACATAAGACAGTCCCCCCAAAACGCCCGCCCTCCACCACTTCCTAGTGCTTTAGCTGGGAAGAAGAAGTGGCGCAACAAACTCCCCAGCAGCACAGCTGTCTGTTATGTTGGAAGAACTTGATTCTATACAATACTAGACTAACCTACCACTAGACTAACGAGTCAGTTGGCATCTAATATTATAAATATAAATTACCTACAATTACAAGTGAGTGTTGTGTTTAATATACAAACACATTACAATGTGTGACCAACCTTGAATATCATGTATGATAGATGTAGTTACAAGGCACTGTATCGTACAAATATTATCACGACGTGTTTATTTTGAGCCTGTCAATTGTTTTACTAGTGAATGTGTACAAGCAAAATAAACAATAGGTACTTTAATTAAGGTGAATCTTGTCGACATTTTTTCCATACAAACTTCGGGAGTGTATTACTCCACTGTTCGACAACGGACAATGTACATCATGGTTTTGCCTTATTATTAAATTGTTTGTATGGAAACAGAATACTAAAATGTAAAGCCATTAAAAAGATACGTTTTTATTGCTAATTCAATTTAACTTTGGGCGTGTTTAAGTATTAAAAGAAGTGTAAAATCTCCAAAACCAAGACGAAAAGTTCAATAAACTGGATTGGTCATTGATTTATACAGTGTTTTTTTTTTTTTTCATAAAATCCGTTCATCCGAAAGACTTTTCTTAATTTTTACGCGCCTGTTTTACTATAAGTGATCCTGCATCTCACTCAATAACGTTTTGCGTGTCCACTAGCGTCTTACTGCTCATCACTGATACTACCTCTGTCGGGCACGAAGCCTGGTGAGACAGCGTGCTTTTTCGCTAGGCCCACCAGTGAGTTCGAGCCAGCGACTAGATTCCCCTTAAGTTATGCGCTTGTGATCTTAAGAACGTATCCTTACATAGTATAAAACAAAGTCGCTTTTCGTGTTTGTACACTTAGATTTTTTAAACTACGGAACGGATTTTAATGCGGTTTTCATCAATAGACAGAGTGATTTAAGAGGAAGGCTTATATGTATAAAACACCGACATCCGTGCGGAAAACCGTAAAAGCTAGTAGGGTATAAATCATAGATTTATAAAAAAAGAGTCGCTGTAACATTTGAAAAGAAAAATAACGTAGTAAAGGCAAGAAATATTTTACAGTGTATTGTTTTTGACGATTTTAAAGACAAATATGATAAAATACTTGTAGTTACATATGGCAAGTGATTCCGTGATTTATAAAGATTTTGTTTTGGCTTCGGTTTTTACAAGAAACCACTGAATAACATGGTATTCTTACAATTTATCACGATCACAGTCGAAAGCGCACTAGTTCGCGGAAACGGCCATTTGCCTATGAAATGTTCGAGCATGTCGCGCGTACGCAGACACGCCCCTTGCACAGTTCTCCTGTTTTTTTATATTTCTTTGGCATAAATTTACATTGACAGGTCGGTAATCATAACCACTTTTTTTTTCACACCGCGTTTTTTTTTGGGTGGGAAATCATTAAATAACTTCTCCCGCTATGGGTGGAGCAGGAGGGCGTGTCAGACTTTTACTGACTAAAACCCACCCGTGTTCCCTCAGTTGCCTGTGTGCCAGGGGCCGCGGTATCTATTTCGAACAACCCGCACCCCTGGCAGGCATCAGCTCTTGTGGGCCCCATCAGTTGATGCTGACATCTCTTTGAGGCGCGCGTGGAACACAACGCGCCGTCGAGCCGGGCTTGGTCCTTACCAGACAGCGAGCTACCCATTACTCGCCATCCGCAAGCCCGCGCCTACGGTGGCCGGGAATCAGCCTGGGATTCCCGACGCCCAGGGCGTCTCCTGCGAAGGCTACGGCCGTGAGGGCGCATGTACGGGAGAGACATCCCTCACGTGCGCCGCCTCCCTCCGTGTTGGCTCAGTGCGTGGTTTGGTGGACGCCAGATGTCTTCGAATAGACATGCCGGTTTCCTGACGATTTTCCCTGCACCGTTTTGAGAGCAGTGGAGATGAAATGAAATACACGAAGTTTCCTGGGTGAGTTCGAACTCACAACCTACAACTCGTAAGTCAGGCCGATAGCACTGGGCCACCACTGCTATTAAAGTATGATGATTTTTTTTTAAGTATTTAATTTCGGAAGGCGGGGAACAAAAAATTTAAATACATAGGTATCCAAAGTCACCGACTTTCGAAATTAAAGTTATTATTCACTTTTTAGTGTTTTTCCAGAAGTCGCACAGTGGAACGAATGTATGGGAGCGGTTGGACGTAGACATGTCCGAAAAAAAAGAGTAAAATTATGCCAAACTAATGATGCCATCTTATTCGATTACTTAATGCCTTCATAACTTGTGGTGATGAATTTCTTCATAACTCCCATATTTCGGGAGTAATTTGAGAAAATGTGAAATTTTACTATGAAAATGAGTGTATCGAGCTCTCTCCCTCCTGATTCCGGGCTTGTTTCAAGTAGCGGTCTCTAATATCATAATGCTAATACTAAGAGCTATATTTAATACTAAGACACATAGTGCGCCAAATGTGCACTTTCTGGGATAAAGAGTGATGTTTATTTTATAACACAATTTTTTTATTTTTTGTTTATTTTGTTGATTAAAACCGTTTTTCTAAAGGTTTACCTTATTACAATAACATTTCTGAGCAGCCAATTAGAGAAGATATAAGCTAATTAGGATATATAATTAGGGACTTAAGGTTTACATATAAAACTGATGCACTAATGATTACTGATAAGAACATTGCTATTATTTAATTACTAAATGGCTCTTAATACACTAATTTAGCATGCATCATTTACTAATTATCACAATAACTAATTACCTTGCAATATTTAACAAAGGATACCTGGGATACCTGGATTTTATATAAATAGGTCACTATTAGTAACTTTAAAATCAGTGTTGATTTACACCTCGTTGTATCCAAGCTAATCTCGCAATGTATTTTCCAAATTTTAATACAAATCTTGATATTCACGTTGCTTTATGCGCACGCGCACATAAAGATTTACGCGACTTTAACTATTTGTTCAGTGTTTTAAAAGATAACAGTTGTGTTCAGTTATGTGAAAGTGCTGAAACAAGTTTAAAAGACTGGTGTCGTCGATTTTGCTACCGCATTTATGCAAAATGGACACAGTCTGGAAGAAGCACAGATAAGTTTCGGAAGAAACATGAGATTTGGCTACAGGCTGCAATTCAATGGCCGGAATTACAGAATGAAAATATGGAACCTTCTACAGAAAATATAAGTGACGTCATCGAGCCCATAATTTCTCCTGCTAAATCTGATGCTTCAACTTGTACACATCCTAGTCCTCGTAAATCTTTTGAGGACCTTAGTAACCGGCAAAAAAGAAGACGCACTGAAGATAGTCTTTCATGCAGCAGTAGCAGCGCTGAAATTATGTTTTCGGCCGAAAGGGCGCTTCAAAAGGCAGGACAAAGCGATACAGCTTATGTTATGAAATACTTGACGGAGAATCCAGAAGAGGCCTCAAAAATCAAAGCCTTCATTGAAGGTAAATCAATTCAGGTACGGGAAATATCCCCTTTGAAGGCATTGGCTCTTTATGTATCGATGAACTTATCGAAATGGCGCTATAACACTCTTCGGGATTTCAACACTCAAGAAGGAGCTCTTCAATACCCGAGTTACTACATGTTGGTTAAAGAAAAAATTAAGTGCTATCCGGCCAAAGAAGATCTCACAGTTACAGAGAGCTCTGCAAAAATCAAATTACAAGCCTTGATGGATTTAACCTCAAGAAGACTTATTAGGTCGTTAGAAACCCCTGTTGATCCCAATCAACAGCTCGTATTGACCAGCAAATGGGGTTTTGACGGATCATCTAGCCAAAGCATTTATCATCAAAGGACGAGTGAAGATGAGCAAATCGATCTTGCTAGTAATTTTATGATTAGTCTTGTACCACTGCGGCTCGTCTCAAAAGGTGTAACAATTTGGGAAAACGAGCGACCATCTTCCACTTCATTTTGCCGGCCAATATTGTTTAAGTTTATAAAGGAAACCAAAGAAAATGTGCAGAGAGAGATGGCTGAAATCGAAGCAGAGATTGAAGCCTTAACTCCATCCACCATCACTGATGGAATTAGTGTCAAACACCAACTGCTTTTGACAATGATTGATGGTAAAATTCATTCCATTATATCCAATACAGCAGCTTCAGTGTGTGACATATGCAAGGCTTGTCCTAAAGAAATGAATAATTTAGAGTTAATCAAAGATAAACACGCAAACGAGGACATGTATAAATATAGCTTAAGCACCCTTCACGCTTGGATTCGCTCAATGGAATGCTTATTACACATTTCCTACAAATTAGACATAAAATCATGGCAAGTAAGGGGTGATATAGCAAAAAGGCAAGTTGATGACAGGAAGAAAAGAGTTCAAGAGGCTGTAAGAAGAGAAACGGGCTTACTTCTCGATGTTGTGAAACAAGGCAGTGGATCCACCAACAATGGCAACTCGGCAAGGAGATTTTTTGAAAACTACACTAAATCTGCTGAACTGACCGGAATAGATGCTATGCTTTTAAGAAAAATCTGTGTGATCTTGCAGTGTATTTCATCAGGAGAGAAGATCAACGTAACTAAATTCCGAGAGTTCTGCTTTGATACTGCTAAGCTTTACGTGGAGTTATACCCATGGTATTATATGCCTTCTTCACTTCATAAAATTTTAATGCATGGGCCAGACATAGTTCAGAACATGTCAATTGTGCCCATTGGTTTTCTATCCGAAGAGGCATCTGAGGCTAGAAATAAAGATTTTAGAAAATATAGAGAGGGGCATTCTCGAAAGCATAGCAGTATCTCATGCAATGAAGATATTATGCACAATCTTTTACTGTCTTCTGATCCACTTGTTACAAGTATCCGTCCAAAAGGAAATAAGTTTGTAAAAAAATCTTCTTTTAAGGAATTTTATGAGCTTACGGATTCTGAGAAAAGTGATATCGAATTTGTTAACATAAATGATTTAGCGGACATCGATTCTGAATTTGAATTAATTGATGATGATGATGATGACGAAGATAATTAAATGATGTTATTGTTTTAAAATGTGTAACTTAGTAAATTAGAGCTTACATCTTAATTATTTATTGTACTTTTAATGAAACTAGGTAATTTATTATCAACTTACTTAAAAGTCATACTCTCATCAGTTCTTGTGAATATTTTTGTTAATATATATTTCTGTATATATATATAATATATTTATAGACCTCTTAATAAGTCTGTCTGCGGTTTAAAGTAAATACAAATGGGGAAAAAACGTTTTTTTTTTTAAATTTTCATTTCCTTTTATCCCAGAAAGTGCACATTTGGCGCACTATGTGTCTTAGTATTAAATATAGCTCTTAGTAATAGCATTACGATATTAGAGACCGCTACTTGAAACAAGCCCGGAATCAGGAGGGAGAGAGCTCGATACACTCATTTTCATAGTAAAATTTCACATTTTCTCAAATTACTCCCGAAATATGGGAGTTATGAAGAAATTCATCACCACAATTTATGAAGGCATTAAGTAATCGAATAAGATGGCATCATTAGTTTGTCATAATTTTACTCTTATTTTTCGGACATGTCTACGTCCAACCGCTCCCATACATTCGTTCCACTGTGAGTCGGTTGCTTTTTTTTTGGAAAAAGTTTTTATTTTTCACTATTTAGTTACAGTAGTACTATAACTAAATTTCATCATCCTTGGCGTCAAAACAATGCATATTTATGCGATTGCAAAAATCGCGGTTGATTTGCTGTAATTTTTCGAAGAGTTCCGTTGTCTGTCTCCGAAACGCATCATCATATCTAGATATGAAATTTAAATGGGACCATTTCTGAACAAACCTCTTTCGAACAAAAGAATTTTGCTAATCCGTCTGTATATAACGGAGTTATGCCCGAACACAGAGAAAAAACATATAAACATATTGAATTGATAACCTCCTTCTTTTTAAAGACGGTTAAAAATACATGCTGTTGAAGTTGAGAGCAGTGGTAACGGCCCCGACTTACAAGTTGTAGGTCGTGGGTTTGAACCCAGTCTGGTGCTTTACTTTGTGTAAATAATTTCATCAACTCGGCTCTCAAAACGGTGAAGGAAAACATCGTGAGGATACCGGCATGTCCTAGAACCAAAAACTTCGAAGACATGTGACATCTACCAACCCGCACTGGGGCAACCGCGTGGTGGATTACGGCCCACTCCCTCTGACAGAGAGGAAGTCTGTGTCCCAGCAGTGGGAATGTATTAGCCTGATTATGCTGTTCAAGTCGCGTGCAACAGCCAACGAACATCTAGTCTATACTTTAAAAAAATCTTTCTTGTCTAGTTTGATCGAGTTTGGAGCACGATGCCACTTGTGGCCTTGTAAGTGCAATTCTAATTATAGAGGTGTTGAAAAAATTATGTGTTTAAAAATGTTTATTTTATATAGTGAAAATTTTAAAAGTAAAATTATTTTTCATAATTATATTATGAAGAAGCTGATCAAATAGATAGTTACTGCTCTAAAAATATTTATTTAATATGCTGAAAAATGAGAAATAAAATTATTTTTTCATAATTACACGATGTTGAAGAAACTGATCAAATAGTTACTGCTCGTGAATTTCACAGCATACAAGTAATAACAGTTAGGTATGTACATTTTCAGTATTACAGCAATTTTAAATGACTTAGCTCCTCTTCCTGAAAATCTATAAAAGAATTAAATGAAAGTAAGCTCGTGGCAAAAATCAAATTACCTAGCATTTGTGATATGTTGACCGAAATAACAACGAATTAAATTAAGCGCTACTTGAAATACATTCTGAATAGATATTTAAGATAATTCGAGATACTTTTTATTTCAAGTATAATGAAAGTTTTCAAAGTATTAAGGGTTAATTACTCTTACTTCTCCCACGGAAAATACGATAAGTATAGGTGTTATACTCCATTGGTTTTAAATAAAGGTAAACAAATCGTAGAAAAAGGGTTTTTATAGTTGACACTTTCTTGTTTAAAAATACGGTGTAACAAAATCAATTTTATTTACGATTTATACGATAGTTTCCTCTTTTATTAAACTTTATCATTTATTCTTAAACTACTCTTACTAAATGTAACTAGTTGAGCACAATTTTTCAGTTAGATTTATTACAATAATATGATATTTTGTAATCTGCCTATTGTAAAGAGCCCAAAATGACAGGTTCCCTAAACCTTTTGGAAAATACAACGATTTGCTGAATTGAAAAGTACAACTGTATTGTAGTACGGCAACTGAAGTGGCAGGTATTACGTTTAGTCGGTCAACCAGATGCCTTTGACAGCACTCTCAACAATCGACATTTACGACTTTGAGAGTGCGTTTTGATTTTGTTAAATTGTATTATTATAGCTAGCAAAGTAATTGATGATAAACGGAACGATTTATTATTAATCTAACAGATAGTTCATCAGATTCTGATTCAGATTCAGAATAGAGCCTATGATTACATGACTATAAATAATATGATTATACCATTTGAAATAAAAGGTTTCGCATCTATGAGTCACGTGTTTTTTTTTTGTTTACCTTAATTTAACTACCTAAACCTATGGAGTATAGGTAACCTTTGGTAAGACTGGTCGTCAGACTTTCGGGCTTCTTACGACCCGTAACCTACCTACCAACCTAATAATTCATTGTCATATGTCAGATACTGAATTGAGTCACAGGCTTAGAAAAGAAACATTTAATGGTATTACTCTTAATGCAAATACCACAAAAAAATAAGTGGAGCACAATGTTTGCTTTACCAAACCCTTCGTTTGTCAATCTGGAATACTATCAGACATTGCTCTCAATGCAGTGTTACGAAAAATAAAGATAACAGACGCTAACTGGCTATAAATTAAGTAATCGCACTAAATGTGCTTGTTCACACTGTTTTTATAAGTACTTACTTCGTGGGTTTTGATGAGTCTCACATGTAGCAGGGACAAAAGTAACAGTTTGGACTTTTTTAGAATTCACTGTCTGAATCCATTGAAATGAAATATTTATTTATGTAAGTAGCCTAGATCTGTTAAAACTAGATGGCGCAGGCATTTCCTAGCTGACTGATCCCTGAGAAGAAATGCCGTAACAAATTTTGAGGTTATGCTCTCTTTTAAAGTCTAAACATCATAGGGTTTATTTTTAAACGTTGATCAAAGTTATGAGATGTTCAAACGTTACAAATGTATAGTTTAACAGTCGCTTATCATTCACTCAACTTTAAGCAACGTTTATAAATTAAGGGGAATATTATTCGAATTTTATGTGAGTCCTAACAATGCAGAGCTATGTCTGGAAGGGCCTTTTGAAGAAAAAGCCTGCAGTCGCTCTTTCTTCAAAAGACTTTAAGCTGCCTGTCTCAGCAGACGGCATGTATGTATCAGTCATCGAGTAGCTCAACCTTATTTTTAAACGACTTCAAAAAGAAGGAGGTTATCAATTCGACATGCTCATATATTTTTTTATGTATGTTCGGGCATAACTCCGTCATATGAGATAGACGGATTTACAAAATAATTTTTTGTTCGAAATGGATTTATTCCGAAATGGTCTCTTTTAAATTTCATATAGATGTGATGATGCGTTTCGGAGACAGACAACGGAACCCTTCAAAAAATGACAGCAAATCAACCGCGATTGCTGCTATGGCATAAATATTCATTGTTTTGACCGCAAGGATGATGAAATTTCGAATTGGTGTGGGGTAGGTACTAAAATAAAAAGTGAAAAATAACTTTAATTGTGGAAATCGGTGACTTGTATTTTAATTTTTTTTTTCACCGCCTTCCGAAATTAAAGTTATTTGTCACTTTGTAGTGTTTTTCCGGAAGGCGGTTGTTTTTCTTTTAGTTTTTTATTGCTTTGCGGACATAGAATGTGAGGATGCCTTTTGTGTGAAGTTTATATAACTTACAATTATCTGCCAAGCCTTTTCCCAACTATGTTAGGGTCAGCTTCCAGTCTAACCGGATGCCAGTATTTTACATGGAGCGACTGCCTATATGACCTCCAAACTTCCCAAAAAAGAACAACTTAATTTAAGTTACAAACAAACTTTTATATGTATTGAAATAGATTCAATATGATATACGTGGTGTGGCGACACTTGCCAAATAAAAATATGATTGAAAACACTTCCAATAAAAGTTTCCTTATTTAAGCACGAAAATAAATAGTCTATGACTTTAAATTGCCAACCCACAATTGACCCACATAAAATATGCAGTTAATTTATTTAAGTGTCTTTATTTCAGGTACACTGCCCATAACTTTGTTAGTATTACTTAAACTATGTTAAATTAATTAATTAATTTACAAACAAACAAATAATGCTTGTCCATATGACACTGACCAAATCTTTTATAATGTCTTTCAACAACAATTAGAACATTTATGAAATTGCCTAATCTAAGCCTGCACTACAACACACTATCAAAACTCATAACTCGTCGAGATGTCACGAAATGTCACAATGTTTTTAAACGAGAACACTGCTTGTGTTGGTTTAACATTAAATTACTCGCATTGCGTACTGTACAGTCGGTTACAAACTTATAACAGACGCTTTAGTTTTTAATATTTAGATCTATAGACCTCTGAAGTGGATCTAGCATGAAGATACAACTACAAGGTCAGGCAAAAGTCTTTGTTTTTAATAAGTATACCTCGCCGATGTGACCCGAAGAATTGCCAAACTTAAGTGGCAGTAGGCAGGACGCATTGCTCGCAGAACAGATTTCCGATGAGGCCGAAACAGTTCTGGAGTGGCGACAGCGTACTGGATGACGTAGAGTTGGAAGGCCTAACAAGGTGGACCAATGAGCTTGTGAAGGCCGCAGGAATCCGCTGGATGCGGGAAGCACAGAATCGGTCGAAGTGGCGGGGCTTGGCGGAGGCCTATGTCCAGCAGTAGACGTCTTTGAGATAAAATGATGAGGAATGCCTGTTTCTAGTCTACCTTAGGTTTTAAATAATAACTGTGATAATCAGTTACTTATCAGAAATGTATTTTAACGGGGCTTTGGTAAACCATTTATCTTACTTGCCTGCTGTGGCACAGGTTAAATACCTACCAAGTGCTGATTTTTAGGATCAGGAAAAGTCTGACAGGCCCCTATGCCTGCCGCATGGCTGAGGACAGCTATGAGAATTTGCACATGCAAAAAATATTAAATAAAGAAAAAAGGTACAAAAAAAAAGAAACTGATATAACTGATTATTGTTTCTTAACCAAAACTAATTAACCATATGAGCTAGGTAAAAAGTTTTTTTTTAAATACTAAATGAACACAATATCCGTCGTATACGAGAAGCAAAAACTTTGTATCCTTTTTACGAAAATTACGGGACGGAGCAGTATGAAAGGCACAGTTAAAGTTTATATGCAGAAGGATGTACTCCTTCTATTATATTATTAAAATATTTGCTTTCTGCACGAAAACAAATATTTTTTATTGTTATTGATTAAGTTTGTTAATGAATTATGGTCGAATGTCGATTACTGAGCGACCACTAGTAGTTATAATAACTTCTGGAAAACTTTTGTCAGCGCCAGTACACAGATCTTTAACCAAACAACGACGTTTGTTTTTTCATACAGCACTAAACTGTGGCTAGTTTTATTTACGTGTTTCTGTGTTATGTTTGTCTATTGCGAAATGTCATGTGCCATCTCGGGAATGTTGAGGTCTTATCAAAAGAATGACGAGCAAAGGCTCCAACAGACAGGCGCGCCGCGACAGTGCGACTCATCTCTAGTAGAAAAATTTTATATTAA
Source organism: Polymixis lichenea (assembly GCA_949091785.1). Classification (NCBI taxonomy): domain Eukaryota; kingdom Metazoa; phylum Arthropoda; class Insecta; order Lepidoptera; family Noctuidae; genus Polymixis; species Polymixis lichenea. Next base: position 18,731,661 of record OX420948.1, on the reverse strand, counting down.
AACTTCGTCGATTTTTTTATAACAGAATCGCTAGGCACCTGTCTGTGGGAGCCTCAAGGCTTTAAAATACCTACAATAATCTTCCTGCCTTTTCTCAACTTTGTTAGGGTCGGCTTCTAGTCTAACCGGGTGCAGTTGAATTTCAATATTTAAAATGGAGCGACTGCCTATCTGGCCTTCACAACCCAGTTACTGGGTAATACGATATCGGCTACTGACGACCCGTAGCGACTGTCAAAGATCCACTAATGACAGCCGGGACCAACGGCTTTACGTGCTTTCCGAGATGCGGAGGAGTCTCGATATGGACAGATAGTCACTCATCCGATCGCAGGTTAACCTAATCAGGTTAACCTGCGATCGGATGAGTCTCGGATCGATCGGATCTACCCATGCGGTTATTTTAGAAAGAAAGAAAAATAGAAAATATGTTATATTGTCCAGGTAACAGTAACAGTAAGCGTACATAGGCTAACATCAAGTTGAGACGACATTATTGAGTAGATTAAAAAATATAAACCTACAGCTAGTTTCATATATTATTTGCCAGTGAACCAAAAACTAGACAGTCTGTATCTTGGGGTTCAGGATATGAATTCTAGAGTGGAGACTAGAGAGGTGCATTCAAGTAAATACCTTTAAACGAGCAATTTTTGTATACAATATATAATCTGAATCTCGGAAACGGCTTCGACCATTTTCATGAAATTTAGTATGCAAGGGGTTTCGAGGGTGCTAAATCGATCTAGCTAGGTTTCGTTTTTAGAAAACGTAAAACCAAAAATAAAAACCGAGCAAAGCTCGCTCTACAAGTTTGTGTGGTGTCTGGCGTGTGTGTGGCGTGTGTGTGGTGTGTGTGTGTATGGCGTGTAAGGGTGTGTCTGTAAGTGTGTATTTAGTTCTCCGTAAATATACTTCGTTCGATTCAGTGTCAGGTCAGGGTCGTTATATTAATTGTTCCGAGTCATCATAACCAGTAACACGAAGCATTTTCTTTAATTTATTTTTGCATTCGAATGAGTTTGTGTTTTTAATTTCACAAAAAATTTGCAATTACAAATTATTAAATTTGTAATTGTAATTTTGTCATCTACGGAAATTGTGGTTATACAATGAAGCTCAATTGTGAATTGATACTGTAAGTATTAAAGTGATCTAAAATTAGAACTCCGGGTTTTAAGCGAAACTAAAAAAAATGAAAAACGGATTTTACGGAAAAACACGTCTAAGGGGTAAGTACGGGGTGAAGTAGACCTTATACTGTTAACTAAGTTGAAAGCGACGACGTTTTGCTCCGATTGCTATAATTCAACTGAATCTTAAGGTGCTCTTACACGGGCAATTTATTGAGCAAATTATTGCTCGGTAACACTAATGGATCAATCTGGATCAATTAAGTGGAGCAATCTGGAGAAACAACAATAAATTGCGGATATGTTTCGGGAATATTGCTTCTGATTGCTCCGTATATTTTTTAGTTGCCGAATATCCAATCGGTTTGGAAATTGTTAGTCAATTTTCTTTCTATCTCGTTTGTACGTATAACTACGTCTTCTTTTTGCGAGAGGAACTGGCCAGCGGCGGAGGCAGTGGGGGGGGCGTATTGCCTGGTATTTTAAGCTGCTCCATATTGCATGATATCGTGTGGCCGTATCTCTGGCAACAGGGTGCTACATGTTGCCATTGCTCTAAATTGCTGGACGTAGTCGTGACGTCATAGTTGACAAGAATTGACCAGGATGGAGCAATTTTAGTTGCTTGTGTAAGCGCACATCATGACGTTCCGCCACTCAAATCGCGACGCGGTTTCCCATCATTATTTTCACGGCGGAGGTGTGCTAAGGCCCTTAGAATGAAGCCTTCGTTTTGAAAGTTGGTAACTTACTAATGTAATTCGTTGAAATGATCAACTCTGCCTATCGCAGTCCACTGCTGAACGTAAGACTCTGCGCCACAACGCCCTGTCCTCCTTCAACCTTAGAATATTCATAGGAACAATAACGGGCCATAACCCACTTAACAAACATCTTTATAATATAGGCGCCACAGACAGCCCGCTTTGCAGCGCACGTCATCCTGGAATGCGAGGCCGTAGCTTCTCAACGTGAAGAAATCCTCGGAACAGTGAGGTCGCTCCGCGAAGCCTGTGAAGCTCCCAGGAAGCTTCTGTGCTTCTGGGCGGAGCTAGGCTGGGTTTGTTAGCCAGAATCCCCACACACAACAGACCATCGTCATTATCATCACTGTCCCCTGCCTTCCGTATCCCGTCTGTCCCAGCTACCTTTGTAAGGTCGTCGGTCCATCTAGCTGGAGGGCGTTCCACACTACGCTTGCCGATAGGCGGTCTCCACTCCAAGACTCATCTGCTCCGTCGTTGACAACAAACTAAATGAAAATGAAAGGGTAGGTATACCATACTGAATATTAATTTTGCCAAAATAATGTACCTTTATTTTTAATGACACAACTGTTAAATACTCTGCCAAGAAACGATCACAATATGAGAAAAATAAACATAGTGGCAATCAGCGGCGAGGTGTCAAATTTTCTAAGAGAGAAGCCGAAGCGAAGTCGGCTTTAACTTACTGACTTATCAATAAAGAAATGTAAAGAATTAAATACGATAATATTGAGCAGCTGAAAAATAATTAAAATGTGCAATATTCCTCAATCTCGTTCTCGCTGACGCATTTTTCTGTATCTGTCTCTGTAATCATAACCCGATGTATAGCGGCTTGCTCTCGTCCAGCGGTGCCACGTGACCTAAAGTGATATCACTACGCGATCGCTGTTGTATGAATGTTTAGCTCCCGATTATAACGTTTTGGCACCGGGTTAATTTAGAACATTTTTTTTTTGTTCTACTACAAAGCTAAAAACAACCGTTTTTGTTGTTTGAATGTTCTGGTGATTTAAATATCCACAGTTTAACTATATTTTGTTACAATAGTAGCCACTATTGACGTGCTGTTTTTTAATAGCGATAGAGTTGCTGATGCGAATCCCCGAAAGGAAGCCGGTAGGAATCGTGTTATATAGTGCTTTCGTCACTGGTGACAATGGATATTGAACATAAAAGTATATAACATTTTCATATATGTACAAGGACACTTGTCTAGTATTATTTTAATTACTTAAATTAACACAAGTGGCATATAAACGACGATAACATTTTCTTATTTAATTTTATTTTAAAGTAAATATTTACGGCCGAAAAGAAGTGAAGTTTATTTATGTAAACGAGATAAGTAATATTGTATTACTTAAGTAGTGTGCGTACAAAATGAAAAGTTGGTGTATTTTTTGCTTAATATGTCTAAACTAATATCCTAAATATAAACGTGAAAGTTTATATGTTTTAATGTTTGTTACTCAATCCATATAAAACCGGCTGAACGGGTTTGAAAGTGGCACATGATAGTTTATAACCTGGATTAACATGTAGGGTACTTTTATCGGGGAAGTACGTTCTTGTGGGATAATTTCCGACCTCTAAGCAGGCGAAGCCGCTGGCTAAAGCTAGTCTCATTTAGAGGGAAAAGATTTGAAAAGTTAACACATAATATCACGTCTTGTTTTCCCGAGGGATGGGCGCAGGTGTACCTACTTATTATAGTACACTGTCATTTCGTCAGTTGAAAAGTTAAGTACCGACATAAAAATGAACACAATCACCCAGTTGCTGCCTCACAAAACTAAGGCAACCGGTTATCAACAGCCAAGGAAACTAAAATAAACATGAAGAATAAAAATTTAAACCTACATCTGAAATAATAAAAAGTTCGACCTTGTTAATGTCTGCCACTAAAAATATCGAATTACTCGTTTATTTTACGGTTGAACAGCCGCGACTGAGACAGACCTTAGGGCAGTTAACAGAACTAGTTTTAGCCTCTGGACTGAGGAGAGGTTCTCCTTCCAGAAACTCTTTTCTAATATTTATAATAATGTTAAATTGAATTGTATGAAAATGTTTTATGTACTAACTCTAAATTTATCGTGTAATTTACATAAACATACCCACCTACCTAAATTCTTTGTTAGGCCCTCAGACCACCCAACAGCCCATATTTGACGCTAGTGACGTAATTCGCGCTTATCACTGCCCCGTGCTGATAAGCTCAGTAATCCCGGAGCTTTCGCTGTCCCGGACTTGAAGTGTTTGTCTATGAGCACCTCACACGTTGAGGGTTTAGTTTTAAATTTGATTCTTTTACCTTGAGTAGTGGAATTATTCTGATTTTATTCCGATTCGTTTCGATTTTTTGCACGTTACGTTTTTCAAGCGGTAAATACCTACTTTCTAATAATGTGATTGTGTTATGTTACTGTTTTTCATAACGTTTTTAGTTGGTATGTAATAACAACCGCACGAGTCAATAGATCAGGTTAAGCTACACTTGTTGGTTATCTTCACATACCGAGACCCCTCCGTGCCTCGGAAAGCACGTTAAGCTGTTGGTCCCGGCTGTCTTTCGTGGATCTCTTTGACAGTCGTTACGGGTCTTCAGAAGCCCGAAAGACTGACAGCCAGTCTTAATGAGGTCAGATAGGCAGTCACTTCATGTAAAATACTGGAATTCAGCTACATCCGCTCAGACTAGAGCCTCTTAGACTAGAGCCAACCCCAAAATAGGGTAAGGTTGCTCAAATCGTACCACTTAAGGAAATAATGCTGTAATATTTAATGCTATTCAAAAAACCTAAATCTTTTGCATGAATAGAATCTTTGTTTAGTTACTTTTTAATCGACATTCATAGAAATTTAAAAATCTCTTAAATGACCATGACTTTGACTCATAAATACCTACGTTGATACATAGGTATTTTAACGATTTTCACAAATGTACCTTCAGTATGATCAAGGCACCCTAGACGCCTAATTCGTACCACATATAGCCTAAGTTGTACTTAGAATAAGACTTTAGAGAAGACGTTATAAACGATATAGAAAAATACTTGGGTAATAACAAGAGATCACATTATAAAAATAAAAATTACAAAAAATTCTGTCTGAATCACTAAGATCAACTTAAAATGTCTTTATTTGGTTAATAGTTACAAAATCAGACCTACAATCTAAACTAAACATAGAAAACAAAATTATAACCTCCTAAACCTAACCTCTTAAACATACAATGTTAAGCTTAGGCGATTATTGTGGTTGAACACGGATATCACAAAAATATTTTTTTTATATTACTTTCGACGCCAGCACATAGTCATGTACCCAACCTACCCGTACGAGTAAAGAATTCCCCACAGGTACGACTTAAGCAACTACGTATTCTAAGTTTCAAAAGTAAATTACTGTTATAACCTAAAAAAAATCGTTTTTTGCGTCTGCCTAAATGACTGCCAGATTATCGTTAAAAATAGGTGTGAACAAAAAAAATTGTTGAAAATTGCATTCCTTTTACAAGTGAGCTAAAAATGTAATCGAAAACTGTTGAAAAAATTTACTTTTTGATTATTTCTGCTCCGCAAGACCGGCCGGCCGTCCGATTGGTTTTACGTGTGCGCTAAACTATTTAGTTCAGATCAACGTCACAAGATGACACTTTTTTACAAGCAACAGCTGGGATATCATCGGGGTACGACTTAGGCAGTAGTACGACTTGAGCAACCTTATCCTAGTTGGGAAAAGGTTAGGCAGATGATGTATTTACAGAGGTACAAAGCACTGTTTTTCCTTAATGCTTCTGAATAGTAGTTATAATAATGTTTTAACTTATTGCTAGGTACCTACTTAGTTGTGGCCGTTGGTTGTAGGGAAGTTACTTACTAAGTACATGCTTTTAAAAATCCATACCTAGGTACGTCACATAATACTTATGTACCTTTTTAATATTTTTGGTCAAAGCTTTGCTGTAGACAATATTTTTTAAAACTTGCGTGCCTGTTTTGTTTCATTTAACCGGTCACGTACCGATAAACGTATTACCGGAATGCATGAATAGCCTACCTACCTACCTATAGGTGAAAAGGTTCGAACCTATTTTTTTGTTGTTTTTTTTTATAGGAAATCATCAAATAACTTCTCCTGCTCTAGCTGGAGCGGGAGGGCGTATCAGACTTTTACTGACTAAAACCCACCCGTGTTCCTTAAGTTACCTGTGTGCCAGGGGCCGCGGTATCTCTTTCGAACAACCCGCACCCCTGGCAGGAGGTTCGAACCCTGGCATGCACTTTACATTGTGTAAATTATTTCATCACCACTGCTTTGAAAACGGTGAAGGAAAACATCGTGAGGAAACCGACATGACCTAGAAGAACCAACAATTTGAAGACATGTGATATGTAACGACACGTGTGGTGGATTATGTGCCGAGTCCCTGTCACTGAGAGGTCTGTGGCCCAGAAGAAGGAACATTAAAGACTGTTTAGAGTTTTTGGCGGGATCGCGTTGGAACATGTCGCACGAATTTTCATTTTCATGGAATTTAGTGAAATAGCGAATTAAATTGTATAATTTTGATAGTGAATTATTCAATTTAGTTATGTGTGAGTGCACAAGTGTAGTGAAGGTGAAAATAAGTGACTAACGTGGACTTTTCGTGTTCCCCCCAAAAACTCCTATTAGGTTGTTGTAAAGTTACTACCGCTTTACAATAACTCTGACTTGACTGACTAAAGACGACTATGACTGTTTTGTAACTTCGTGCCCGATATCGGGCCATTTACTTGATCTAAGGGAAAAATTACTTGACACTGGCTAAATGCACAAACCGTGTGAAGCCAAAATCAAAAAAAAAAAAAAAAAGACTGTTTATGAAATGTTATAACTATGTACTATTTACATGTACTAAAAAAAAGGAAAGCGAAAACAAGGAGTATCTTAAACACAACTATCCCTCTGTGAATAAACACTTTTTTTTTTTTTTTTTTTTCATTAATTTTAATTTTAATTTTTTTATTTTATTTATTTGGAAGAACAAACAATTACACATTATATTTTACAAATAAATAGTACACAAGGAGTTATATTAATGTGCAATGTGCAACCAACAACGTTCTCCACAGATACACAAAAAGACAAAGACAATGTTGACTAAGTAAAAGTCGGTTAGAATAGATGAGAACATGAAATAAAATACATTTAGATTGCAGCTAGTAACATACAATAAGGAACATTTATGGAGACTTTAATACAATGTTTACAACAAATGCAATAAGATTAATTCTCTACATAAGTTAAGTAACAAAAAATTTAAGGAAGTTATCTTCCTCTGGCTAAAGTCGCTTGTCTACGAAGAGGTAGAAAATCTACTAGCAGTGGTGACGTAATAACATAATTACCTGTTTTCTGTTTACAAGTGCAACTTGTCTCGCTGGAATGGGTGGCGACGTTTTTAAGGATTTTTAAAGATTTTATGATGGGATAGGAGCAGCTCTTAAAACCAACCGAATAAATTTAATTAACAAATGAAGCATGCAAAGTCACACACCCACACCCACACCCACACCCCCACACACACACACACACACACACACACACACACAACATACACACACACATACACACTTTCACGAGTGTTGTAAATTATTTCGTTTGCGTTGAATTAATTTTTTTTTCTTTCATTGTTTTTTATTTATTTTTTATTTTTTCCCCATTGTTAATTTTTTTTTTTCACATTGTTAATTCTTTTTTTTCCCCATGTTTTTTAATTACTTTATCTTTATATTTGAAACTGGGTTCATACCTTATTATATTTTTGTTTCTCAAGATAGTATAAAATCCTTTTTTTTTTTGTTCTTTTGTTAGCTTTTGTATTTTTTTTAACTTATTGCGTTGACATCCAAACACCGTGTCTTTGTATTACGGGAGGACATTGGCTCCTGCAACACAGTTATATAACTAGCGCAGGAGTCAGGGAAATCTAACTTGATGTACCTACTTGTTTGCCAATAAATAAATTTTGTATTGTATTGTATTGTATGTTATTATTCTTTCGATTTTTTGATTGCGTCAAGCAATATGTTAATAAATAAATATGTTATAAATATCACGTTTCCCGGGAAATGTTCGCCAGATATATCTACATATAGGTACCTACGTACCTATTTAAAAGCCATGTAATAAAGGGCGAATCTATTTCTATAGACCTACCATGCACAACCCCAGACTCCCGGCAGCTTCTCAGAAAATCGTGATGGAAAAACCAATAACTCTTTGTCTGACCTGCAGGCTTAATACAAATACAAAATTTATTTATTTGCAAACAAGGCTTAGCACGAGCACCGGTTTGTCAACGGGAGAATTGACAAAAATGACGTTCCGTTTAGACAGTACGATGGCAGCAAAGTAGAAAGAGTCATTTGCACTTTCTACGAAATTTACCCTTTTACATAGGTATGTAATTCAACTCAGAATTCCTAGTTTTGCATAGGATTTTTTTTAAATACGGTTGTCGTTTTCTGTTTGATTTTAAACGTATTAATTACAACTTAAGATAACAATTTTGCTCAATGTGTCGAAGTACACCGTATTTTGAAACGAAAAATATTACAATTATATTGGCCTTAGACCATTTTCTTGGTAATGCCTTATTAACTAAATGATGTAAAACAGGAGAAGATAGCTATGTTCTTCTATTAATTATCACAGTTATGTGTTCAAAACGAATCATTATTTTGTAGATAGCCGTATAAACTCTGTGATCGTGGAGTAAAATGTTTGCTGTCAGTGTGACTTTGACAGTTTGGGACGAAAACTTTCTTCTGAAATAGTCTACATAAAAAGGGCCTAGACAAAGATCGTTAGAAACGAAAGACAAAATGAGAAATTGTAGTAGGATTTCTACGGTGCGATGTAAAAAATGGAGAAACGAAATGTCACTTTGTATAGAAAGAGCTGCGTCTATCAGTGGCGAAGGGTCAATAGAAACCGATTCATATCGGCTTACCTTTAAGAAATCCTACCTCCCACCGATTATTTCAACGTAGGTACAATAATTTTTATATGTTTCTAAGTTTTACTGAAAAAACACACGCGCGCAAAGAAAACCAAACCATCTTACAAAATTCTCTGATTCCAACTCAGTATTAGTGAAAGAGGGGCTGATCCTCTGAAGAAACTAAGCTTGCATCACGCGGTAAGTGTACTTTTTGGAACGGTTTACCCTGGCTATAATAAATTACACCCCTCGCCACTGGTGTCTATTCTTCGTAGAAAGCGTCATGCTAAGCCTGCTGGGAACCAAACATAGGACCTTGTGCTTAGCAGAAGCGCTTATGCCACCACTAGACCAACGAGGCAGGCACAAGACCAACGAAGAAAGTTTCGTAAGTGTGTAAAGGTGCTCTTACACGGGCAATTTTTTGAGCAATGCTCGGCAACACTAATGGATCAATCTGGAACAACAACAATAAATTACCGATGTGTTTCGGCAATATTACTTCTGATTGCTCCATATATTTCATGAGTTGCCGAATATCCAATCGGTTTGGAAATTTCTAGTCAATTTTCTTTCTATGTCGTTTGTACGTATAACTACGTCTCGTTTTTGAGAGAGGAACTTGATAAATTGCTCCATATTGTGTGGCCGTATCTCTGGCAACAGTTGGCAATATGTTGCCATTGCCCTAAAATGCTGGATGTAGTTGTGATGTCATAGTTAACGAGAATTGCCCAAGATGGAGCAATTTTAGTTGCTCGTGTAAGCGCATCTTTATAAAAAAGTGAAATAGGTACATCAAAACAAGAAGAAGAACATAAAATCACGCCCAAACAAGTTTATTTAGATCTAGCTTTTGCTAGCGGCTTCGCCCGCGTGGAAGTCAACTATGCAGCTATCGGGCTTGCGGACGGCGAGTAATGGGTACCTCGCTGTCCAGTAAGGACCAAGCCCGGGTCGACGGCGCGTTGTGTTCCACGCGCGCCTCAAAGAGATGTCAGCAGCAACAGAGGGGCCCGCAAGGGCCGGTGCCTGCCGGGGGTGCGGGTTGTTCGAAAGAGATACTGCCGCCCCTGGCACACAGGCAACTGAGGGAACACGGGTGGGTTTTAGTCAGTAAAAGTCTGACACGCCCTCCCGCTCCACCCAGAGCGGGAGAAGTTATTTGATGATTTCCCACCCAGAAAAAAAAAAAAAAAAAAAAAAACTATGCAGCTATAAGTGTAGTACTTACAGTACGTACAGTATTAGTGAAATCATTCTTGATATTGGATGAGTAGTTTAGAAAATTACCTCCTGCGTACAAATTTACTCATTTACCTCAATAAAAGATTAGAGATTTACTAGATTAGATGGAAGAATTAAGTTTGACGCTGTCTGGAATCAGAAATCGTTTATTTAAATTATGCTGTGAGTCACCACTTTTGTAAGCGTCAACAGCTCATCAAAAATCCCACTTCCTACTTAGTTGTCCTACCTATGCTGACACTTTTAATTATCTGGTTCCTACTGTAAGATGACTGCACCGAATCAATTGAAATCCTACAAAAAGTTACTGTACCTTTAGATCTAAAACCAGAGTTGCAACTTGCCACGTAACAACGGAGACCTCAAACGACAAAGATTAACAAAATCGCTTCATTCACTTAAGGGACATTCGCTTCAGCAGGATTAGTTTCGTGATTGCAAAAAGAAACGAAATTGTCAGTAAACAGATTTAAACGAATGGTCCATACTAAGAAAAGTGACCGCACACAATAATAATGGTGTTTCTATGACAATCATGTCAAGTCTCTGAGTTATTGTGTGTATCAGAGGAGTACTAGTGGAACAGAAACGCAACTATTTTTAATAGGCCTCTTCACGAAAATTTCCATGAAGTTTTCATAGTAATTTATTGTTCTACGAGACGCGTCGCACTGTCGCGCCACGCCTATTTGCGGGAGCCTTAACGCGGTAATTGATTCTTCCGATTTTAATATTTCCCTGAACATCAAAATAAATGAAACGAAAAAAAAATCATTTTCATTATTTTATATTTCTCCCTTAAAAATACGATGGTACGTTACACAAAATAGCTACAGTTTATTATAACATTTAGATACACAGTTCCTTTTGAACCAAATCGGTGTTTTTTACAAGAAATATTGCAATGGTTGCAGTTGACATTAAATAGGGCGCCAAGACGCAATTATCTACAAACCTTTAATTTTTTAACTTCTGAAACTTTTGCTAAAATAATGCAAAAATCAAAATTTATGATTTTTTTTTGTAAACATTTATGTTTGAAGCCACAATCATATTCTTGTGTCTTTTCAAAAACTAAGCCAGCCTTTGGGCATCTTTCCTGTTATCCGATGCGGACGAATGCTTTTAATACCTTATGATTTTTTTCTTTTTCCTATTCTTGTACATGTTATTATTTTAAGACTTAGCTTTTAAATTATTTAAATAGTTAATTTACAAATGATTTAAGGTTATTTATCAAGTTGTATTTGAGTTTGATTTTAGAACTTTTCGGGTGACCTTTTACTTTTATAGTTGTTCGATGCAGTAATTATGTATGCCATAATTAAATCAAAACGCGCCATTCAAATAATTTTCATACAATCACCGCATTTAATGTCGACTGACAATAGTTACAAACGTATAGTAATAATATTTACAGTAGGACTTAGATAATACTTACATTTACAACCCGAGACTACTTTGTACATAGAATGACTAGACTTATTTATAGATCACTATCTTTTTGATAAAATTATAAAATAATGATAAAACGACATTGTTGTTGGTCTGAAATGTTATCGAAAATAGTTATTTTTATACATTTAGCAAAAGAATAAAACAGCTTTAAAAAACTATACAAAAAAATCTTCATTATCTGTAATATCTTTACATTATATAAATTGCTGTTAAATCCTAAAACTTATTGTAAAATAAAACTATTTGGAAACAACAACAAAAACAGGCGAATGATTTTTACAGAAATGATTTGTCTAAAAAAGCTTTTCACTTAAAAAACTTTTAAACTGTACAGTTTTTATTGAATGACTTCTAGAAAATTATATCATTTAAGCTTATTGTCAAACTAGATTACATTCTGTTAAAAAAAACTGCTAACTTATAAATTTTTGGCTATATTTTGTGTAGGAACTAAATTCCGTACTACGAAGAAATCGGCTTGATGAGGAACTCTAACATTTATCAAGTTTGTAACAAAAAATAAACTTTACACTATTATTACAGCTGAAAGAATTAAAAATACTCACACAGTACCGACAAGCGGCCATTATTTTATGGAATGGTAACATGTTAATTATTTGGTTAGTCCCAATCAAACATAGGAAATCGACACCCTTCATAAATGTACAATATTTTTTACAATTGTTTATCGTATCTCACTTTATGGACACCTCATTCTTATCGGAACACATCAGTCAATCTGCGAGGATCACGTTTCCGACGGGACGTTTTAAAACGGGGATGGACTAGAACCGTACCCGTTTAGGTACATTCATCTGGCCCAGTCGTCCGGCGGACAGTTGGTTTGGTGAAGAGGCGAGAAGGCACTTCTCCTTGGCTCGTTCATTGAACTATCCTGTGAACCGATGATGGATTCAATAGAGAATCCGTTTCGAGATCTCTTACTTCGTGATTCTGTTGTCTCGGAGACGCGCGGCGGCAGCGGGACGGGCCGAAGCGTCGCCGGCGGCGGGCGCGGCAGCGACAGTAGCGGCGTCGGCGGCAGGTAGCACGGCAGCGGCAGCAGCGGGGCGTACGCCTCGCGCGCCAGCATCGCCACCACCGCATGCGCGTGCTGCAGCGACGGCGCCGGCCGCTTATACCGCTTCCTCCGCCGCAAAAAACTTCCATTATCAAACATATCCTCAGCCAAAGGATCCAACGTCCAGTAATTCCCCTTCCCTGGATTCCCTGGCTCCCTCGGAATCTTTATAAAACAATCGTTCAGGCTCAAGTTATGCCTGATCGAGTTCTGCCAGGCGGGAAACTTTTCTCTGTAGTATGGAAACCTCGTCATGATGAACTCGCAGATCCCACTGAGTGTCAGTTTCTTGTGTGGAGACTGCAGGATAGCCATCGTGATGAGAGCGATGTAGGAGTAAGGCGGCTTGATGAGTTGTGATGAGGACTTCTGCTTTGGCTTCTTTGGTGTCGATGGCTTTGATTCCGTCGGGCTGGAGGCGTCGTACCGTTCTGAGTCACTGGACGCTGGTGGAACTTCAGGAGTGTCCTCGTCCACGGAGACGTAGGTGTCGTCCTGGGGGTACTCCGGGTCGCGGTCGTCGCGCAGGTAGTGCGGCAGGTAAAGCCGCGGCGGTGGTCGCAGGTCAAGCGGTAGTTCGCCCTCGATGATCATATCGCGGTATTGGGCAAGATCACAATCTTCCATGCTTTCGGTCACATGTCAGAGGTGCGTTGTGGCGCGTGTCGCGGCGCGGACTGCGGCTTCGCCCTCGCGCGTGGAGGCTCTGCCCCCGGTGGCTCCGCCCACGGGCGCACCCCCGGGCCCCCCTCCCTCCCTCCCCGCCCCGGCCCGCGTTTACGTTCCACTAAACACAACAATTGTCGTTATTATTACTGCGGGTCGGAGCTTTGTGCATGAATTTCAGGCCGTCGACTAATAATTATTAGGCCGCTTCGCGTTTATCGATTCGACTTTGTTGTGGTATTTATTTTTAGTTTTGTAAAAGGGTTTGTTTGCATTTCTGTTGAAGTTTTGACTTTTTATTTTTATTTTTGTGTGCTTGATATCTTCACTGGTATTGGTATTGTTTGGTATTCGGAACCCAGATTGATTGGGGATCGATTGAAATCATTGAAGCTATTGATGATTATAATTTACTTCAATATCTAGTAAGTAACAATGTAGATAAGATCCTACTTTTAATAAAATTCTTAAATGAAACATGCAATTAATATGATAAGTAACTGATGAATACTGATCAACTCTACTAAAACCCTGAACAACTCAACTCAAAGCCAGATAAAATAAAATCCTACACGTTCCAAATAAAAACTGTTTACAAAGACATCCCCATCCCTTAATCCGTTAAAAGACTCGTATTGAAAAAAATCTCATAAAACGAATTCTAGTACTCCATTCAGGTAGATATCTTCAAATAAAAGTTGCGTAAAAAATATTCGTGAAAGCGGCATGACAATGCGAGCGCGGTACTAGAAAACCCTCGTATATGTTTCCTACCATAACATTTACCCCTCGGGCGTTGAGGGAAAAGCTACACGAGGGAGCGAGACAGAAGCTAACAAAGACAGAGATGGAGATAAAAGTAGACCAATTGCAGGAGAGAATTCGATGGGCGGAGCTCCCAAAAGCTAACATGTCAGGGCGTGGCATTAGATCCTATTATTGTCTGGCAAGGCAAATAATATTTTGCACAATGTACACATTGGGGTAAGGGGGTGTTCAAGGGGGGTTGCTAATTTATTCCCAACTTCGGTTAAGGCTTGTTTTTCAGCTTTGCGAGCCTGTTATTTAAATTGGACTCGGTTGGTTATTTGTATGTACCCCGTCTGAAGGCATTGTTGGCTTTAATGAACGAATTTTCGCGGGATTCCGTTGTACAGAATTTGTGATACAAAGTTAGGATTTGGTGAATATTTTTGCTTATTTGTGTTCAGAGCTTTTGGTTGGAGCGTTATTTATTCTATCCTGGCTTTGGGATTTCTGTAGCGTTATTGTCATGTATTTTGTTCATGTATTTTACTATGAATCTTGGACTCTTTTGTGTGTTGGAGGTAGGTCTCATTCCGTCTCTCACTCTGTATCTTAAGGAAGCCAGTCCACTTTCAACTTTATGTTGAGCAAAAAAATTGTGGTAACTAATTTCTCTTCTTCTCTTTGTTTATAGCTCCTGTTCGGATAAGAGATGTCTCGTATTTGTTAGGCGCGGTCAAAGTTTAGTTGAGTATGACGACTTTGACGAGGTGTGTGACGCAGTATGGAGGTGCGGGCGGCGCGCAGTATACGAGAGTAACCTTCGGTGGATTCCCCCTCGCTGCTAAGCCTCTTCTCTTCTCTCCGATCATCTCCACTTTGATGAACATAAGTCAGAGGGGTTTGTGGCTAAGTCATAACATCTGCACGGGTCGATCGATCAGGTTAAGCTACGCTTGCCGCGGTTGATTTGTGGATGGGTGGACTTCTTTACATATCACAAGAACCCTCCGTGCCTCGGAAATCATGTTAAGCCGTTGGTTGCCGCTGGCTGTCATTCGTGGATCTTTCACAGTCGCTACGTTGTCGTCGTCGTTTGAAGTCTGACAACCAGTCTTACCAAGGGGTATCGTGTTACCCAGTAACTGGGTTACGGAGGTCAGATAGGCAGTCACTCCATGTAAAATACTGGTATTCAGCTGCATACGGTCTGACTGGAAGCTGACCCCAACATAGTTGGTAAGAAGCTAGGCAGATGATGACGGCCTTAGTCAGGTGTATTTTGATGAGTAAAATATTTTTATCCGCTCTCACAGAGGTGACCCTGAAATGATTAATGTGCCTGTACGCCCTTGTTCACACGGACGGGATTTTTTCGCGCACTTGAGTGTCAACGCACCGCTAACCGCCGAAAGTTGAAAATCGAACCGTGTGTTTTTCCAACTCACTCTGTTGGATTCTAAATGCTCGATCCAACACCAAGAATTGCAAATCCAGTGAGCGATAAAATCCCGCCGCGATTTTTTTTAAGTTCGAACGTAGTCTAATTACACGGCTCCCAATAATTATACATCAGTTTAAGAAGTGTATGAATGAAGATTGAAGCTATACTTATAACAAAATGACATAACTAGTGTGTTACACAATATTTATTACAGGGTAAATTTTTAACCAGTGCTCAAACTGTAACCATGAATTCAGCATATCATTCTAGCGTAGAAAAAAAAATCAGCTGTTTCATAGAAAAGTGCAATACCTACTCGGTCAAAATGTATGGAACAGCTGATTTTTTTTTTTTGTATAACCGACGATAAATTTCTACGCTACGGGGTCTAGAATTAAATGCTGAATTCATGGTTACAGTTTGCGCATTGGTTATAATTGTATCCTGTATATTGTATATTTATTCTTTATTTCAGATTACAAGTTAGTTCTCACAATCCATATAGTATTAGGTACCTAGTAACAATGACTTAAAAACTATGTTTGTAACAAAGAAAATAAAAATTACGTGACCCAAGACCCAACACACGTTGGCGCGTGCCTCCGTACCCAGTTCCTTAGAAAGGGACTGTCAACTTTGTTACATAAAGTTTTTAAGATGCTTTTAGAGCCTCCGCGCAACCTACCCATGATTGATGCTGTTCTCTTCCTCATAATGCCATGAAAATTGTCAACACAGGCTTCTGCATCGTTCTTGGGCTTCTAATAATGATTACCAAACCAGATCCTCACGGGATAGATAAGGTAGACTACTAGACGTTGATGAAAAATTCAAAGATGAAGAAAGAGGAAAACAGCGAGGGCCGCCACTCACCCTCCCCTCAGTTATCTCATTCGTATACAGTTTATGCAGGCAGAATTTTTTAGATTCTCATAAAATAAAAAAGTCTAGACACATGGCAATTACTTTCAAAGCGTTTCGTATTTCTACGAGTTTCAACAGAATTGACATAAGGTTTGTGGTTTTTTTTGGGTGGGAATTCATCGAATGACTTCTCCCGCTCCGGGTGGAGCAGGAGGGTCAGACTTTTACTGACTAAAACCCACCCGTTTCCCTCAGTTGCCTGTGTGCCAGGGGCCGCGGTATCTCTTTCGAACAACCCGCACCCCTGGCAGGCATCGGCCCTTGCGGACCCCATCAGTTGGTGCTGACATCTCTTTGAGGCGCGCGTGGAACACAACGCGCCGTCCACCCGGGCTTGATCCTTACCGGACAGCGAGCTATCCATTACTCGCCGTCCGCAAGCCCGTGAACATATCAATCAATGAAATCAGCACTTTAAACAACTGTTACCGTTATAGTCAAGTTTACTAAGAAACTATATAAGACTGCTGTAGTACGAAAATCCCGGACCAAGGCTTAATTGAGAACTACATACCTAAAGATTTGGATGAAATTTGGCACAAAGATAGCATGACACAGGCCTTCTCTCTTGTAGAGAGAGTGGGCTGTTATCTACGACGCGAGCACAGTGTGGATTGGTAGCTGTCACATCATCACATGTCTTCGAATTTTTGATTCCAGAACTTGCTGGTTTCCTCACGATGTTTTCCTTGACATCCAGATTCCCCCAAAGGGTCAAACTTGGAAACAGTCACGCAGGTTTGTCTAACGTAAAGGTTCAGCCATCATGCACAATGACCGCTGAGCAAAATAATTGGGTGCTTGAAGATGAACAGTGCCGCTGAGATTGGCTCAGAAAGAAGTGGCGAGACGACCTGGTCGCGAACCGCAAGGTGGCCCGGGAAAAGAGTTCCAGGTAGGACTTTGAAGAGGCATTTGATTTGCCTAGCATTGTGCAAGCATAGTCTAAAGCAAAAGAAAAGATCATGCACAGTATCTTCAAGCCCACTGCTAGCCTACAGTTAACCTACACCCCTGATTTTTCAAGCGTCGGTATCTACTGGTTGAAATGTGGAAGTTCTGACTGTGTTCTTTATAGAAATAAAAAAAACAGCTTTTAGTTTTCTTTATGATTTAAAATAAACGAAAGGGTTAAGGCAAGCGAGGGGCTGAGTAAAAATTCGTAAAGTTGAAGTTAGTTTATTGAAATACGAACTCGGCTCAAGTCGGTTGGAATTATGTTCAAACTACGGATATTTCTTAATCTTATATATAAAATTTCCATGTCACAATGTTAGTTACCGTACTCCACCGAAACGGCTTTACCGATTTTTACCAAATTTTATATGCGTATTCAGTAGGTCTGAGAATCGGCTACTATCTATTTTGCATACCCCTAAGTGATAAGGGTTGTTCACCCTAAATAATTTATAAGGCAAAACAACGTTTGCTGGGTCAGCTAGTTATGTTATATTACGGATATCGCTTAAACTCAAACTCAAAGCATTTATTTCAAATTGGTTAACCATTACTTTTGAATTGTCAAGGGGTTGGACAGTCAGAAAGCTAAAGAGCTAGTTGCCCATTTCAAAGCGAAGTAGGTACCTATGGAGAAGAACGGGCAAGTTACAACTCCACGGACACTCTTTTAAATCATATTATGGAACTTAGGTACATCTTTCATGTTGAAATTTTGCATGTGAGAATGATGCAGAACATTAAAAGATTGAAAAAAAAAACATTTTAAGCCGTGATAGTTAACATGACGCAAGATTAGCACCATCCAGCTCAACAATTTGAAGGGTTACAAACTGGTAAAATTATCTAAGTAGAAGCCAATTTTTTACCATTGATCCGGCTTACAAAACCTGGATAAACCACAAGGCCATACAATCAGTTTAAACCACAAACTGTTTTCCTACAAAATATCTTAGTCAACAACTCACAAAGTAAACATAGGAGTTGACGAGTACATACTTGAAGGTAATCCATCTTTGGCCGACGGCGAAGAGCAAACATTTTAATATCTACCGAAGACAGCTCAACTCAGCTCAGCTTAGCTTAGCTTAGCACTTGAGCTGGATTACTGCGGCCAGGCGGTAGACAAGCAAACTTTACTCGGCTTAGGATCTAACATCCACTTTGAGTAGGTACTATCTTGTATATATTGGGTAAGTATTATTTATTTCTGCTTGAGTATAGTTACTATGTTTTTTAAGTATACTGACGTGTGCTAGCTGGCCAATAAGGGAATTTTATGTATAAGTTTGGTAATGTTAATTATTTACCTACTATTGTATAGAATCCAGTTCTCCTAACTTAACAGACAGATGTGCTGCTGGGGAGTTTGTTGCGTCAGTTCTTCTTCCCAGCTAAAGCACTAGGAATAGTGGTAAAAGAACGAGCGTTTTGTGGACTGTCTTATGTAATTATGACGTTCAAAAAGTGCTGACTCTCAGCCTAGTTTGAATAAATGACTATTGATTTTGATTGTTTTGATTTTGATATCTTTATACTTACCTACGTTTTTTTTCTTTCAGGTGAAGGCATGAAATGAATCGTAGTACACAAGTAGTTATGTTTAGCTTATTATTTTCCGAGTGACTAATAACTTAAAAGTCGACTAAATGTTTGCAACAAATAAAATAACTTGCCAGCGATTAAATATTTTCGCGACTATTATATTATGTAAGGTTCAAAATTAAAGGTGTTATAAAAACTAAAAACTAGCAGGTGCGTTTAGGTAGCAAATAAACTATACCAGTCAAATAAAATATTAGGCGAGGAGCTATAAATAATGACTTGGCGACTAATAATGTTAGTAGGGTGGCAAAAAACTAGGTTCTTCAGGTTGACAGAAACGAATCGCTATAAATCCGACTCCATGCAGTCTTGTCTGCCCTACCCCTAGAGTGTAATTTAGAATCGCGTAGGCACGGAGGGGCGAGGCGGCCCGCGAGCTGAGGAGCGGGTGGTTGTTACACTCGCCGCGGCGGCTGAGGCTGGCCGGCGAAGCCGGCCAGCAAGCCGAAGCCGCGGTGGTGAGTGTTAAACCATCTGCGACGATAAGTTCGCGAGGGACCGCCGTAGCCCCGCAGCGCCGGAGCCGTGACAGAAACTAAGCTAGAATATAAGCTAGTTTATATTTATTCTTCATACAAACAATTTTAAATAGAATCTGATTTATATTATTTATGAATGCCCATTTTCTATTTTTTTTTTGCCATTAAGTTTCCGCTTAGATATTAATTCAGTTCCCAAAAGAAAAACTTGATGCTAGTTTAAATTAAAACGGAGCTTATTACTGATATATTAATATGCTACCTATTACTTATTACGATACTCCTTATTAGCTGCCAACCCATTATATATGGTACCCACTCTATTTTTTTTTAAAACCTATATTCATTTTACTTAGTTGCCGCATTAAATACATGCCGTTATGTTTTATAGGTAACTAGTAGGTATGCATAAAACTTACTTACCCTTTTTAAACTTACTTACTTAACACGTTGACGGACACGCCGGTTATGACATTCATTAGGAACTTGCGCAGAATGACGCGCCGGTTATACCCTTCGATATTTTTTTGTACTCTAGAAGCACAACTGCTTTAGCAGACGAATTTCCATACTGCTACCATATAGTTCATCATCAAGTGCCCCCAAATTAAATTATTCGAATTGCTAGGTGTCACATAACATGTCTTTTTACCGCTTCCAACGTACTACTACTCGGAACATTTGTGTGAGCACTCACACTGACGCAGCGTTCATAGCAGCGGCCATTGTATGAGAATTTGTTCAGTTGGCCGCGGAGTGCGCCGCGGAGTGCACACGTCGGGAACGTGATTTACATGCGGTTTCTGATCAACGTCTATGGTAAGTAGAATTGGTTTTTATGATTAACTAATTACATAATGTTAGTAATATTTAAATGAAACGTACTTTAGAACATAATAATGGATATAAATACAAATATTTCATAAATCATTCTTATTATAAGAGGTTTCAACAAATGATTTATCCTAAAATATTGATGTAAACAACTTGTACTTATACGTTCTACTTTTCAGATGTCTCGACAACGACCGAGTGGAGGTAAACCAAAAAATAACGATCCATTCGAACGGGAAAATGAACGCATTATGAAATTGTTCAATGATATCTCATCAGATGAGCTATCTTGTGGTTCAGAGGAACCTGAAATATCGAGCAATGAAGAACTTATACAAGGATCGGTATCAAGTGAAAGCGAAGAGTCTGAACAGGATCCATATGATGATTGTGATGGCGAATATGGTTCAGACACTAATTACATACCCAATGAAGATAGCAGGTCATCAACAACTCGCGTATCTGACTCTGAAGAGGATGGTGATGGACAATTTAAACAGACAACTCAACGTATAAGAAGTGAACAAGTGCTTTCTGTTGAGTCTCCATCTATCTCAAATGATTTAGGTGAGCAAATTCACATTCCTACTTCGGTTGAGTCATCAGGTGATTTGACAGCTATTTCGTCCCCAGCTGTCACGCGAATTGGGCAAGATTCTGATGCATATGTGCCTTATGTTGAATCTCCCATTACCTTAAAAGATTTAGGTGTCCACGTCTGTGTTCCTGCTTCAGTCGAGTCTCCAGATGATGTTATTTCAACTTCGCCCCCGCTTATCATAAGAAATGCACTAGATACACACCAGCCACACTTAGACATACCTTCATATGATTCCGATACAACTCCACCAAGATCAGTTGAATCAATTACGATTTTACAGGATATTATTAGCTGGACGGACACTGAAAGTCCTGCATCGGCACAAAATATAAGGCAAAGGGCTGACGAACAGCAGCGACCTATGATGCCTCTACTTGCAGACGCAGAGAGCACTGATCATCAACGATCAACTACAACATCAGTTTCCGACGTATCTCGTTGTGATCGTCAACGTTCTAGGTCATCTCCAATCGTAGAAGACGAATGGCAAGCAACAACCGCTCCTATACCAGAATTTCAGTTTGATGACACCATTATTGGACCACAATTTCCACTTGATTCAAATACAGCTCCAATTGAAATATTTGCTCGTTTCTTTCCTCCGTCAGTGATTGAACAACTTGTAGAGCGGACCAATATCTACGGTGCTGCATTATGCCACGTCAACAGACCACATACTAGAGGCAGTCGCAAAAAGACCTTTAATCCAACTACAATAGAAGAAATGAAGCAGTTTCTTGGATTATGCATTTTGCAATCTCATATAGAAACACCCAATATTCGAAAACTTTTTACAGTCGCAGTATGCTGTATTTGAGTAAAATAACCGTTTACTACTGACGTAACGGCTGATGCCTTCAAAGGCTATAAGCCGGCGCGTCCTATTTATATAGTCAAAGACTACATACCTGTGACGTAACGTTTGGAGCAGGCGCGGGCTATAGCCGGCGCGTCCTATTTATATAGTCAAAGACTACATACCTGTGACGTAACGTTTGGAGCAGGCGAAGGCTATAGCCGGCGCGTCCTATTTATATAGTCAAAGACTACATACCTGTGACGTAACGTTTGGAGCAGGCGAAGGCTATAGCCGGCGCGTCCTATTTATATAGTCAAAGACTACATACCTGTGACGTAACGTTTGGAGCAGGCGAAGGCTATGGCCGGTGCTGTCTTATTTAAATACTTTGTCTTTTTTACCGGTGACAGTACGGCTAAAGCCTTTCATACAAAAATCTTGTGTCAAGATAGGGTTACAAAATCAAGCAAAGTGTCCGCGAACGTGTTAACCTCACTCCTACACTTACTCACACCCACTACTCACGTACACATTCACCAGTTCACCACCAGTACCTCCACACTATCTCCACACATAACACACACATTCCACCGCGCTTTTTGATGTTTTTCTTTTCATTCTTTTGTTCTTTTTTTTTGTTTTATTGGTATAAGTTTATATAATTAATTTGTTCAGGCTAAATAACTTAAAAGAAATTAGATAACCTGGGGAAGGGCGGAGCATCCTAATACAAGCAAACTATTTGCTTAACAGGATTCTCCCCATTGTAACTAGCCTATTG
The DNA here is from genome assembly GCA_949091785.1 of Polymixis lichenea. Classification (NCBI taxonomy): domain Eukaryota; kingdom Metazoa; phylum Arthropoda; class Insecta; order Lepidoptera; family Noctuidae; genus Polymixis; species Polymixis lichenea. Next base: position 18,709,140 of record OX420948.1, on the reverse strand, counting down.
TTGCAATAAACATTTTTATTTTATTTTTATTTCTTTTTATTAGTAAACATTGGTTTTATGGGGAAAGCGAAAGAATTTTCTTATTACGTTTTTTGCAATTTGTCAGTGTCAGTTTGTATGTAAAACACTATTATGTTTCGCAACCGTAACAACTATGTATTTACAGAATTTTATTAATTGTTTATGCTAATACAAATCTCTAATTTCATGTGTCCTGAATAACAATTTCATGAAATATCAATCAATAGTGTTATATGAACTGACACTGACATGAAAATTGCAAATAACGTATTAAAAAATGAAATTCGCGTGCTATCTTAACCCTTTCACGCGCGCCTCAGAGATGTCAGCAACAACTGATGGGGCCCGCAAGGGCCGTGCGGGTTGCTCGAAAGAGATACCGCGGCCCCTGGCCCACAAGCAATTGAGGGAACACGGGTGGTTTTTAGTCAGTAAAAGTCTGACATACCCTCCTGCTCCACCCAGAGCGGGAGAAGTCATTTGATGATTACCCACCCAAAAAAAAAACGGATCTTGTTGACATTTTTTTCCTACAAACTTCGGGAGTGTATTACTCCCCTGTTCAACAATGCACATAAAAAATTAAACATGGTATGTTTTTGCCTCATTATAGTCATTATTAATATTGTCTGTACGAAAACAGAATACTAAAATAAAAAGCCATTGAAAAGTTAGGAGCCAACAAAGATTCGTTTTTCTTGCGAATTTGACTTTGAGCGTGTTTATGTAATAAAAGAAGTGTAATATCTCCAAAACTTTTCGATATTTGAGCTTTGTCGGTACCGACTTACGGTACCTACAAAGCTCAAATATCGAAAAGTTAAATAAACTTTATTATGCAGTGGCTTTTTCATAAAACCTTCCGAAGGACTTATCTTATTTTTTTACGCGCTTGTTCAACAAAAAATCAAGTGGTGCCCTCTATTTTAGTGGCCAGTAAACAAGATGTTTGTTAAAGCGCCATCTGTTGTCATAAATAAATTGCACATGGAACGTAGTCATTCGCTGTTGTACGTAGTTTTTGTGTGCTACTAGAGTATCAAGCAAGTAGTTCATGTTAAGATGAATAGATGGCGCTGCTATCAATTAACAAAAGTTGATCAGCTGTCAAGCTATGCATGCAATGAATTTGCTACATTACAAATTACCTACTTTACGTACCTTGTAGAATTTTATGAATGCCATTATGCTTTTTACATGCTGATGTTAACTATTAGGCTTATTACTTACTGTAATTTTCTAAATATCCACTTAGTTAATTAAAAGGTTTTAATGGTAAAATATTCTTCTACAGCAATTACTTAAGTAGATACTTTACACCAGCAATTTAGTCAAAATGTGGGTTAGTAGGTAGGTTTATTAGAGTAAGGAATTAAGATACAGCATATTTATGTACGGTCGACTTTACTGTAAATAGTTATAAACTCGTTGCTTTATTAGAGTTTAGATCGTCCTGGGGTATTGGGTACGATACCCATCCGCTAAAATGTGTCAGGTATGCAAGGTAGGGGAAAGGAAGATAAAACAGACCCTTCACGTCAGTGTTGGGCTATATCACATTTTTTTTGTAATCGATTCGATCAACAAATTGAATTTTTCATGAATTAGTTTACTTAAATCAATCACGATTGCTCGTTTTAGTTTCAACCTCCGTGGTTTCAACCAAAAATTCAGTCATCTATTTTAGTTGCTTGCATTTTCGTTATGACCTCACTATTGGTTTTATCCACTATTGGTTTGATAGCCATTTAAAAAAATCCATAATGGGTATCGTTTTCATGTTTTTTGAGGGTGCAAAGCCAATATAATAAAGTCCAAATGAAAATCCAAGAAGGCGGATACGAAAATTTACAAATTGTTTTCACGGGTGTCTTTTCATGGTTTTCCAGGTTGCTAAACCCGATACCACGTACCGAAAGGTGTAAAGTTGGAAGGCCTTACACAAAGTGTATCGACAACCACCTTGTGAAGGCCGCAGTAACCGGTCGAAGTGGTAGAGCTTGGGGGAGACCTATATCCAGCAGTGGACGTCTTTCAGCTGAAATGAAAACCGATAATTAGTGAGGTCAAAATGAAAATCCCAGTTGGCTGCTTAATAATTTTAAAAGGCATATCGCGATTTCTGAATGAATAAATGAATTGGGTCATGAGGAAGCTATTAATGCTCCCCTCTCTAGGCCAGCGTACTCAACGCCGTCGTCGTACAAATTAGCAATGTCCTTTCTTTGGTATTGTTCGTCCAATCGTTGAGCTCCATAAGTACTGAGTTTAGTTGAGTTGACTTGACAGGTCCACTTAAAGGCTTCTTCAAACAGCCGCGACGCGACACTTGTAGAACAATTTCCATTAAGTTTTCATAGAAATTGTTCCACGAGTGTCGCGACGCGACCGTTGCGTCGCGCCAATCTGCAGGAGCCTTAATCCGTGTGGTTATTTCCTCAAAAGACCATTTCAGACACAAATCTATGTGAATGGTCTTACATTTTTAGTTTTTAAATTCATCTGAATCACTTTCTTTATTCCGTGATCTTTATCATCGAAGAATATTATCATAGTCTAATTAAAATGTAAGTAGCTTGTAGCAAATGTTGGTGATTAGTTTTACTCTCAAAAATCTTCTTTACATACTTAGTATAAAACAAAGTCGCTTTTCGTTTGTACACTTAGATCTTTTAAACTGCGCAACGGATTTTAATGCGGTTTTCATCAATAGACAGAGTGATTCAAGAGGAAGGTTTATATGTACAACCAGCTTCTGCCCGCGACTTCGTTCGCGTCAAATTTCTTGCTTCCCGACCCACCCCGTCGCTCGCCTGCCCGTGCGAGTACTTCGTATTCGTGACTTTTTTTCTCTTTGCTCGGCTCCTAAGGGCTTTAGCGTGATGTTATATAGCCTATAGCCTTCCTCGATATATGGGCTATCCAATATTAAAAGAATATTCCACTTCGAACCAACAGTTCCTAAGATTAGCGCGTTCAAGTAAACAAACAAACATTCAGTTTTGCAATAATATACACCGTGACATTTTAGTCGTCTTACAAAGGTGGTCCACTCAATGTATCAGTCATAAAATACCTACAGGCGCGATAAAAAAATTGTTATCATTAATTAAGATAATAGGTACTAAGTGCTAGTACTGTTAATAATGTTTACGTTTCAAACGGCAGAAGATTTCTACCTACCTTCCTACCATAATACCATTACATTTCATCATTCATTCCATCTCAATAACAGAGTGTTCAAAACTACATCATGCGTCTTAGTGAATGACATATTCTTTTAAATTATCACTACATAGTATAAAACAAAGTCGCTTTCTCTGTCCCTATATCCCTATGTATGCTTAAATCTTTAAAACTACGCAACGGATTTTGATGCGGGTTTTTTTAATAGATAGAGTGATTCAAGAGGAACGTTTGTATGTATAATACACCGACCTCCACGCGGGCGAAGCCGCTGGCAAAAGCTAGTTATTCATATGTCCAAAATTTACATTTTTTTAATGTAAATGATTAGTAGTCATTGGATACATGAAGTGGGCTGCCGTTGTAAGACGACTAAAATGTCACGGTATATATACCTACATATACTATATTATATAGTATAGAAATATACCGACCTCCGCGCGGGCGAAAAGCTAGTGTTGAATAAAAAGAGTAGGTAGGTACCTACCTCGTTCTTGCTCTGCCTTCCTTCCCCTACTTTCCTTTTGGAGCTTATCTGATATTTTACATCTGAGTGCCAAACAGAATATCATCAGCTTTTCCCAACTATATCGGGTTCAGCTTCCAGTCTAACCGGATGCAGCTTAATACCAGTATTTTACATGGAGCGACTGCCTATCTGACCTCCACCACTCAGTTACTAGGTAACACGATACCCCTTGGTAAGACTGGTTGTCAGACTTTCGGGCTTCTGACGACCCGTAACGACTGTCAAAGATTCACAGACGACAGCCGGGACCAACGGCTTAACGTGCTTTCCGTGGCACGGAGGGGTCTTGGTATGTAAAGATGGTCACCCATCCGAGGCAAGCGTAGTGCCAACACAAAATAATTTGTGAATAAATATTTTTTAATGAATAGTTATAATTTTGTTGGTTGGACATGGTTGTTTCGGGAGGTTCCTGTTTCGGATAGGGCGGGAGGAAACGCCCGGGTGTTTCTATTGCGAAGATCGCCCAGAGGACACGGTGGAGCATACGGTGGAGGTCTGCCCGGCTTCCGGCTTGGGCGGAGCACCGCCGTGTCCTCGTGGAGGTGATCGGCGGCGGCGATCTCTCGCGTCCGACCCTGGTCCAGGCCATGGCACGGAGCGAGAGTGCATGGCTAGCAGTCGCCTCCTTCAGCGAAGCAGTTATGCTCGCAAAGAGGGAGGCGGCGCACGTGAGGGAGATGCAGTACATGCGCCCTCACAACCGTGGCCTTCGCAGGAGACGCCCTGGGCGTCAGGAATTCCAGGCTGATTCCCGGCCACCGTAGGCACGGGCTTGCGGACGGCGAATAATGGGTAGCTCGCTGTCCGGTAAGGACCAAGCCCGGGTCGACGGCGCGTTGTGTTCCACGCGCGCCTCAAAGAGATGTCAGCACCAACTGATGGGGTCCACAAGGGCCGATGCCTGCCAGGGGTGCGGGTTGTTCGAAAGAGATACCGCGGCCCCTGGCACACAAGCATGTAAGGGAACACGGGTGGGTTTTAGTCAGTAAAAGTCTGACACGCCCGCTCCACCCAGAGCGGGAGAAGTTATTTGATGATTTCCCACCCAGAAAAAAAAAAAAAAACGATTATGTGGTTATCGTATTCACCATCTTGACATGTTAACTTTTTAGTAGTGATGTACCGAGTCAGGAAAGCCGACTAGTTGGCTATATTTGTAGTCGGCGACTAGTCGGCTAAAACCGCCGACTAGTCGGCCTATTATTTACTCGTATTAATATGTTTAATTTTTTTAAAGACGGTGATTGAAATAAAATTGAAATCTCTACTGTTATTATTTTTTATTTTAAAATCAGTTTTACAGTTTACTTTCAGTTTAATCTAGAATAGGATACGTAGAAAAAGGAACCTTTCGTTTGGTCCATTAATTAATTGGACTTAAATCCAGAAATTCAATAGTAAAATTAGTTAATACCTACTTACTTCTAACAAATAATATTAAACAGGCGCAATTCGAGTGCACGCCGTTTGTTTGGCTTATTCCCAAAGTAGGTAGGTACTCCATTCTTTGTTCTAAAAAGATAAGAATCTCATACATTAATTCCCAAGTTACTCCAAGGAATTATTATTATTCAAAAATACTTATTATTTTGTTCCCATTCTGCTCCATAGGTATCTGGAATCGTTCTCAAAGTACTCCATCGATTATTCGTTATGAGTTTTCAAACTGCTCCTAATTAAATAATTACCTATAAAATACATATACCTACATATTTCATTACAGTCAGTTACAAAAATTATATTAGTTTAGCATTTTGTTATAACGTCACTGATTTAAAATTGTAGGCTATTTACGATAATCCCTAGTTCGCAAACAATTTGTACCTAATCATAGCACAGTGAGATTAAAGTCTATTTTAGAATCATGATTGTTTTTGTGCGTCATCTATCGAATACACTCGACACTTTTAACATTCAACTTCGTTTGCACGCCTAGATCTAACAATAGGGTAATACACCCATATTTGAAGTGTCTTAATTCGATTCTAAAATGCTAATAAACCACGAAAAAACACATTTTTTTTATTTAATCGATTAGTGCCATAAAAATACATTTAAATTTTACATATTCATATTTCGCGTGTAATTTGACGAAAACGCTGGACGCAGTGGACGCCATATTAGTCTGTGGTGTGACGTCAGTTAGCTGTGTAAACAAATGCGCTGATATTTTGCTGTTCCTGAATGTAAAAAATAACTTTGGTTACGAAAAAATAAAAGTACAAAGTGGTTCAGTTGATTAGTTTATACAGCGGTATGACGTAATAACATAGCGGCTACTGTTTCATGATGTTCAAAACTGATAAAAAAACTGAAATTTTTAATTGAATTTTAACATTTATTTTGCTATTTTATGAACTAAAATTAACATTTTCTGACTGCTTTTTGCCTAAGCTATCTTAATAATATACTTTTAGATTTTTATTCACATAGAGAAAATACCCTATTGTGTATGAGCGAGATAGTGCGATAGTGGCGACGTTAGTTATACTCAAACCATAATTACAACAAATTAGCAAATTATTTGAAATTTGATTGTACATGTCTCAAAATAGTTTTAAATCTGATTCCACATATTTGTAACAATACTACATTACCTTAGATTTATCTTAAGTAGTAACTTAATTTGATAACTTTTATTAGGATTCAAAATTTGTGTTTATGAAAGAAAAACCAACTTTTAGATTTATAAACATTTTTTACCATGTTATGTAACATTTCAAATGAATATTAGTCAAATTTTTAAATATTTATGTTAGGCTTAATTGCCAGATACCATTTACTTTTTTTCTATGTATTTGTTTTCATGTTTTTTAGACTCCTGAATCCAGAGCTTTGCTATTTTTGTCAATTGATTTTTGAATATATTGTTGAATTTAAAAAAAATATGAGACTCAAAAAGATTGTTGAATTATATTAAAAAACTTAAAAAATAAAATAAACAACCGACTTCCAAAAAATCACTAAAAAGTGAAAAATAACTTTAATTTCGGAAGTCGGTGAGTTTGGATATGTATTTTAATTTTTTGTCACCGCCTTTCGAAATTAAAGTTATTTTTCACTTTTTAGTGTTTTTTGGAAGTCGGTTGTTTATTTTTTTTGAAAAAGATTTTTATTTTTCACTTTTTAGTGGTTCACATGTGCTTACCCCTTCACAGCGTACCGGCGTGATGTTATGTTATTAACTGGTGTAAACAATTGATAGACATGAGATTTCAGCAATCCCTGTCCATTTGCTATCATTTATTGAGGAGTTCCGTTGCCTATCTCCGAAGTTCTTCATCAGATCTTCACCAAATTGAAATGGAACCACTCCGAGAAAGTACTCTTCCAAAAACTACACAAATTGCTTCAAGTGTGCCTACACAATTTGAAGAGTTCTCTCTATTTCTCCAGGATCCCATCATCAGATCCAGACTTGATGATCATGGGACCACCTGGGAAGTATACCCTTTCAAACAAAAAAAAATAATCCAAATCGGTCCAGCCATCTTCGAGTAATCGGGGAACATACATAAAAAAAAAGAAAATAAAAAAGGTTCCGACGAATTGAGAACCTCCTCCTTTTGGAAGTCGGTTAAAAAAGGGCTGGTTCAAGAAGCATCTGGTTGCTTGCAAGGGCTTTGGCCACCCTCTCAGGGAAAGAATTTGGAAGTCGTTTAAGCAATTTCATCGGCAACTACATTTTGTAATTTACTTTGTAATCTCAGTTTTTGTACTGGTTTTAAAAACCGGAAGTAAGGAGCAGGTGATTTTAAAAATAGCATATCTTCATTATCAACTTCATTCCTTTTTTCCTTAAATGCTTTAATTTTCTCTTCTTCAAGTTTTAGCATTTTGGCTTCAAATTCTGAACAAGCAGATTTCTTATGTTTCTGTCTTTTTCCTTGAGATCTACTATCCAAAGAGGAGGTACTCGCGCACTAGTTTATTACATTTCGCTCCAAAGAAGACGTACTTGCGCTCTGGCTTATTACATTGCGCTCCAAAGAGGACGTACTTACGCTCTGTCTACTTAAAATGCGCTCGCGGGTAATGGCTTCATCATCATCATCGTCATCAATATCAGCCAAACTACGGGAAAATTCAGTTGAATTGCTTCTATCAGGCAGCTGTGGAATTTGCTCTGATCTTGATGAATGATCGATCTCCAACTCCCAATTGACAGATTGTTCACTTTGTGGTTCATCATCATTGACGCCATGATTACTCTCAGTTAGCCGAGGCGTCATAACGTCTTTTAAAAATATCATGTGATAAAAATAAGTCCACTTCCTTGAATAATTTCCTGAAGAAGTTGGGCTGCCTGGATCTCCTGATCGTGGCTTACGTACCTTTTTTAATTATTTTTGAAATACGGGATGTATTTCAAATTACGCCACCTATTTTTAACTTCATTTGCTGTAACAATTAATTGTTTCTTTTTTAATTTCAGGTAGGTATCTAATAACAGAAACACCCTTTCGGAAGTTGGTAGTGCCATTTCGGATTTCAAAAACAGCAATAGCAAATATTGTTGTAGAGGTTTGCAATGCCATTTGGAATAATTAAAAAAACCCATATGCAATTTCCAAATACAGAAGATTTCAAAGAAATCGCTACAAACCACATTTCTGTGGCAATCTCGACGATAAACATATTCGTCTCAACAGACCACATCTATCTGGTAGCATGTAGGTACTATAATTACAAAAAAAAATATACTCAATTGTTTTGTTAGCGGTCTCCGATTCAAAAAACACGTTTCGACTTTCGAATCATTATCAATCAAGCTTATGGAAAAGATAGTGATGGAGGCGTTCTCAACTCAGTTTTTTTAAATGATTGCAGTGGAAAAATTCAACTACCACCTGTGGAACGACTACCACAAAGCAATATTGTTGCGCCATTTGTATTTTTAGTAACTGAGGCCACTCAAAACATTCTTAATGAGACCTTATCAAAGAAGACAAGCATCGGGAAATGCAAATAAATCAAGATTTGATTACAAATTATCTACAACGAGGGTTGGAATAGAATCCACATTTGGAATGGCTGCGAATAAATTTCGAATTCTTTTAAAAAGTATTTAAACATCAGAAGAAAATGCAATTACAATTGTAAAGGCAACCTGTGTATTGCATAATATATAATACATATGGATGAAAGATAATCAGCAATAACAGTAACAAATAGTCAAATAAACAACAGTTTGAGGAAAATTCAACGTAGTGCAACTAATAATAGAACAATTAGAACCGCAATTAATGCCAGAGATAAATTTACGGCTTATTTTTGCAATCAACAATAATTTTGTATGTTTTTAATAAAATATTTTCATTTAAACTTACTTGTTTTATTCAAATTCCTTGCAATAATAGCCCACCCTTTGTAATTTTTAAGCCAGTTTTTATAGTCTTCATTCCATTTATTCCAAACAATGGGATGAGCACGCACTTCATTAATTAAGTTTTCTTCAAATGTCATGTTACGAATCCATGCAATCGAACTGAACGATTTACACAAACTGCGCCGTCGAGTCGGTCGAGTGCTGTCGAGCTGAGCGCACACCGCAGTGTTACCAACCCTACTGTTTTAACAGTAGATTTGCTGTTTTCACATTGATGTCCCTGTTTTCTGTTTCATTCCTAATTTTTACTGTTTTTCGATTAGCGTTCAACGCCACCTATTACACTATGCAAATACTTTTTTGATAACCACTATGTAATCAAATGCAATGACACTAGATGGCAGTATCTACTATTCCCCGACCACATTTTATGTGATTGACGATCATATTTTTATGCACGGGGAAGGCCCAGTTTACGAATGACAGCTACAGGCCTATTGTATTGTGTTGTAGTCGCAACAGCTTTCAAGCTTTGAATTGGAGAAATACATGTGACCCTGCCGTTTATATATATATATATATATATATTATATATATATTATGTTTATATATATATAAACAATATTTACAACGTTTTTGATAAAATGAGTGTGAAAATATTAAAAATGAGGCAATTGAGAATGAAAGAGGAAAATAATTTTCTTTGATTTTTATTTTTTTGTTGTTGTGATTATTAATATAACAATGTATGTGAGTTCTGGTAACTAAGAAAATTGTTCATTGTTTTAATTATATGAGCAAAAGTATGAAATCTGCCTTTTTTTTCTTTACCTACTGTTTTCTCCTGTTTTTTTTTTGCGAGCTGTTGTTTTTTAGTTTTTGGGGGTTGGCAACAGTGGCACACCGTGATACTTACCCCTCCCTTGCCTCCTCTCCGCTTGATCGCGTGAGCGCCATTAGGACATTCAGTCAGTATAGATTTTTGAGCGGACGATCGTCCGATCAATACAATGCGTCGATGGTCGCGCAGGCCTTCAATAGGACATTCAGTAGACATCAGTATGTTTGAACGCACGGTCGCATGATAATTTCCGTCGGACGGACGCATCATCGCGCGAGCGATGGCAATAGGATGTTGCTTAAGCCTCCGCTGACCGTCCGTCCGTCCGTGCGAATCCGGCCAAGTGCGAATCGGACTGTCACACGAAAGGTTCCGTATCACAAGGAAAAAACGCCGGAAAAAAGACATTTCTTCTATGGAGACCCCTTTAATTTTTTACTTTATTTTTATTTTTGTTATGTGTTTTTATACTTAGCGGCAACAAACAAATACCTACACAGACTGTGAAAACAACTGTCTACCTTTTACGGTTCATGAGATTCAGCCCGCTGACAGACAGACATAGGTACGGACGGACGGACAGACAGCGGAGGCCTAGTAATAGAAAGAAGAAAGAAAATACATGTAGCAGTGTAGTTATGTTGCAGACTGAAAGGCACACAATATACCTACAGCAGATTAAAAAAAATAAAACAAATAAAAAGTATAAAGTGCGATGTAAAGAATAGGTTTTAGATTTACATTTTTTTGTATAAAGGAAAGTGGCACACTTTCCTGTAAACAAAAAAAAGCTGCGCCAAAAGGCCCAATTTAGCGAAAATGCCAGAAAAGTATAGTGCTTGACGCTGGTTTTGAAATGGACTAGCAATGGGGTTCCGTTGGCATCCTGGAACAAAAACGATACATTTTCGATCGAACTTGACTCATAGGCAATATTGGTAGCATCTCAACATAATTTTTTTCATCAAAAAACAATATTAAAATTACGTACCTACGTAAAAATACAGAAGCACCCTTCGTCATTATGTTACCCACTGACGTCGGTTTTTGTAGGGCAGGTAAATAGACATATAAAACATGGCTTAAAAGGCAATAAATAAATAATAATAAATACACAGGTGTCGTCTCAATAGCTACTGATCAGCGGCATTCCTTCAACAACAAAAAAAAACAACTTAAAAAAAAGGATTAAAAGGTCTTTGTCGCATCCAATCTTCCACGGTTCGTCTGGGATTTGTGAAACTAGAAAAATAAGTCATGCGTTATGTTCAGATTAATATGAGCGTGAAATGTAATCAATTTAGTTTCGAAAATTAATATTTTATGGCTTCATTCATAGGGATATTTTTTTTTTGTCAGTAGCTCTACCACTTATTTATTTTATTAACGAAATAAGTTTCGGTAATATTTTACATTGTATTGTGGAATCCAACCGTCAAGAGTTACAGAAAGGTAATCTTTAAAAGATGTAATTATAATTGATAAAATATGGACATTTTGTGTTTTTTTTGGTATTTTTGATTTTTGCAATGAACAATCTCAATGAAATCTTATCGACAAACAAAAACCAAAATATGATATACCTAAATGTCGATAAGTTTTTCTTTTTCAAAAGTAAAATGAATGCAGTGTCGATCAATTAATTAAACCGTTTGAACTGAACTGGAAACGTTGTTCTTTTCTCTAGTTCTCGGACAATCTGTGATAGATAACTGATAAGCGAGAAATAACTTTTTTTCAGTTATTGTGCTCATAATTGTTGTGACTATGGGTAGGTACCTAGTCTCTTATTGAATTGAAATGATTGATTTCACTTACTTACTTATCTACTTAACTTTTTTGTACTAGGATTTTTCGAGGATGGATACCTATAGAATGGACCGTCTGAAAATTGCAGAAAACCGAAAATCAAATTTGGTCGGATTCTGTTAAAGACGTTTACATTACGAAGGTACAACTCGTGTGAGTTCATTTGGTAGGACAGTCAACCGCACATCGGTGGTGACCTATCTTACCTTATTATGAAATTATATTTTTTTTTTGGGTATGGCATCTCGCAGTTGACCTTGAGAGGCCGTGACTGCTTAACCGGGCTTTCCTGTGGGGACTATTAGCTTTTAGACTAAGAGCCTCCAGCCAGGGCTTACAAAACTACTCGGCTCAGGGAGTCACTGTTGGGGGGGGCAGCAAGTGGGGACAGGCTGGATCAAACAATTCACTTCTTATTAAATCATGGGGATTTTAACTCTACTTGCTCAGCTTCGGCGCGGGCTGGCACTTCTGCGGGCAAGGGACGGTTGGGGGGGATTTCGTTTACTCGTGGTCTTCGCGGGGCGCGAGGACCTCGGCGGCGAGGTCGGAAGGACGGTTGTTTGTTTTTATGTGCTGTGCTGGTGGCCCTACTGCTTTCTTGAAGGAGAGTGATGGGGTCATCAGGGTCGGAAAGAACATGTCTCGGCCGGCGGATTCTACTGATTCTACTGGGGACATAACTAGCGGTGAAATTTCAATAGAGGCCGTTAAATACTTATACTGGTTTTGTTAAAAATTACGCCGAATATAAGTTGACCTTTTGTTAATTAATTGAAGAGAAGAATAAAAAAAAACGATTACTACTTAAGTACGTATATACTTAATAATATGCGTGGGTAATAAATACTAATTGGGAAAATTTATCTTCTTATCTCGCCAAAAAACAAACGTACAAAACTGCGTTTACAATAAGATTGAAAGTCGTGGTAACCCAAGCCGCAGCCAGTCGCCGGCTGTCAACTAATATCAACAACAATAAACGACATGAATAGAGTAGCGAGCTCTACGATACGAACGCACCGGCTGTTTCCGAACGCACCAGTCCGCGAGCGCATGCGCCCGATGCTTGACGTGTGAATATTGTCAAATTTTCTTTCAACGCTTTGACGTTAAATATTTCGTAAATTTGTTCGCAGTGATAGTGTTTTAAAGGTTTTCTAACTGTAGTTTAGTATAAAAATAAGTTAAAATGGAAAGAAATGACCGCAAAACGAACTCTCGTGCCCATACAATCACAACAGACAGAGATTCAAATTTTATTTTGCGAAAAATCATTTTGGATTTCTCCATCTTATTTATTGGTGAGTTATTTTTTATTGATTCTATTAATGTTGTGGGATGAAAGCCAGAATAAAACATGGGAAATAACGAATCCAAGTTGTTTTTATTGTAGCCGGCAATTGTGTCTACTTTATTATTATCACGCATTCTATACCTACTTGTGATACTTATCAACATTGTTTTGCAGTTTCTTTTATTTCGGAAATAATTCATTTGAATGACGTACCTATTGTACGTTATTCAAATGAATTATTTCGGTAGTAGTTTTAGGGCGGTCTGTACATAAAATACTCTGACCATGACTTTTTATACTACTGAATGATGTAAGTAGGTACTTGTGCCCCTAAGATGACCGACTGTCTGACAAAAAGTTACAAAAAAAAAACAATAAGATTTCATTATGTGCTATCGTTTTTATCAGTATGTTGTAGAACGTAATGGCCAAATTACATCGCGACTGTGTAAACAAAAACGATGTTAGTAATTCTAGGCTTGATAATTATTTTGTTATTTTCTTATTTCGTCTTAAAACGCCAATTTTTTTTTTAAATCTAGTTATAGGTAAATGTTAGTAGGTAAATAATAATTAAAAAGCCATAACTAACAAATAGACAAGTGCACTATTGATTAACTAATTATGGCTCTTGTGATACAGGAACTCCTAGTACAAGAGCCAGGGCAACACTGATTTTGTGACTTGAATTGAAAAATAAAATATATAATTATAAATAAATTATAAATTAAATAAATGTCTTTACTAACCAATACTCCTTACTAGTATTGAAATATTATTACAATATACTAATGGGATGCCATTATTAACTATAAAGATTTGATGTACAAAAAAATATTTATCCAAGTTATCAATAGGCTATCAATAAATTTATATTTCAGTATGTACTGAAATTAACAATATCTTTCCAATTCCAGGCTGAAATCAAAATGCTAACAAAAAAAAAACACTTTAAACTTCGTACTAACTACCAGACCATTTACATAAAATGAAAAAAAAAAAGAAATAGAACACAATCACTTCTAATAATGTAATTCACCGTTTAAAAGTTAGACAACACATACTTATTCAATATATTTGCAATAACATTCTGTTTCTAAAAACACATGTCATTTCAGGGTTCTCAGGCAAACAGACACCTCATTCAAGCGGCCAAGACATATTGTGATTGCTTGTTGTAACCTTCGTTTCAAATAGAAGTACCTACTATTTTATTTTATTACTGTGCAATAAGTAGTTTCAAGGAAATTCATAACAAGCACTTTCCATAAGTTATAAGCTTATAAGATGTCAATGGTCTAAATTGGGTTTTGTTTTAGTAACCGAATTTGATAATAAACCTTATTACATTACTTTCTAATTAATTTATTGTTTTATATTTTTAACTGGTAAGGAAATTCTTATGAAGCACTTTCCTATAATTAATTTTCTAAATTAGGTGTTGGTATATTAACTCAATTTGATTATTTAAAACAACATTTACGTTCTACTCACTTAATTTTATTATTTAACATTTATAATAATTAACTACCAACAGTTGCCAAGGCACACATTTATAATTGAGTCAATCACTACTAAAAAATTAAAAGATATTGTAAGCTCTTTGACTTTTCAAAAAAAATCCTAATGCAAGTAAGATTTAAAAGCTACAATAATTTTGTTACTGACCAGTTTTATTAAATGATGAAACAAAAGAGGTTGATGCATACAAATGCAAACTCCTTGTTTCCTCAGCCAATAACGACTGACATAACAGAGTTTACTGACACATTAACATGTTAAACCGATGGTTGCATTGCACTGTCTCAACACAGTGGCCCCATTGATTGACCAGTCACATTCCCATTCAAACGCTGTACTTGGAAATATTCCATTTTGTTATATTGTTGCTTTATGTATGGCTATTTTGTTAGATTAAAAATAGGTTTTTGTGGTAAAAAGTTTAGACTACTGTCATTAATTTTTGTTGAGCTTTTGATCATGTTTTTCATGTTTTGGCACCAAGGACTGGATAGGACTTTCTATATTTCTCGTTTTTGAATAAGTTTGTGTCGAAATATGACATAATTATTTCCCCTTCCATTCATGTAGTTGAAAGAAAAAAAAGTTGGAAGAAAACTTAATGAACATCAGTTTTATAAATGCAACTTTAATTCAAGGTAGCTGCTCATGTCTTTTATTAGTTTATTACTCAGATGTATAACTAAATAACACATGATTGTGTAGTCCTAAGTAGCCACTAGGTATAAGTTCATTTTATTTAGTTATCATGTTACATTAAAAACTTATTTGAGTATAGTAGAAACTTTTCTAGATAAAAATTGAGCCGAAACAAGAATCTGGTTAGCATAGCATATTTTATAATTACGGACTGTTTTGATCACGTAGGCTCTAATCGGAAATCCCAAGTAGCCATAAATATCGTTCGATAATTTCCTCCATACGTCATCTTGGACAAGCTCAAGGCATCAAAATATAAGATCGAAAATTTCCTACAGACGGTCATGAAAGTTTGAACCAAATCTTCAGTCATTCTTGACAGGCTCGCATTTACGTTTGTAGCCGGCTTTAACTAATCGCCATACATACGCAAGCGAGATCGCGTGTTTAAGGTAACTTGCTTCGTTATTTAAGTACCTATTTGTGTTTAGTAATGTGCTATTTAGCACCACCAGTCACTTCTGAATTCCCACGCTTTGTCCATCGACATCTCATGGTCAGTAACAAAAATCCAGGTTTTCTTATTTATAGGAATTTGTTCGATACCGTACTTATTTTGACTTTTTGTCAATTTGGTGATTTTTCCGGAAGCTGGCATGCGATGTCTTATTCGTACCGCTGATTTAATCTAACGAAACGTTTTTATCTACTTAACTAATTGTAAGTAGATGGTACTTAGATCTTTTCCAAAAACGATCAATTCAATCCTTCCCAGTTATATCAAAGCAATCTAAGATGTGTCAGAAATCTGGCGAAATATCCCAGTAAACCCACAGTCCATCTAGCTACACAAGTCACTACCCACCTCTCCCCAGGTCGAATCCCAGGTTCGCAGGATGTGAAACATTGCATACGGGACCCGCCAAACAAAGTGGCAGGTAATTGGCTCGCTGTCAAAACATCCGACGCGTCCGACCTGTCAGATTAAACGTATCCGTTAAGTAGGCTCGCGTATGACAGGCAGGATGCCGTGGCGTGTGAGAATTTAAAAAATAAAAAGCGTTCCAATTTTAATTTTAAATCTCGCGGTATTTCTTTGTTGGCTGGGGTTTTGATTGTGAAAGACGTGGTAAGAAAACTGCGTCTTACATTAATTTTGGATCAATTTAGAAGAAGGCCGGTTTTATCTACTCCAGAGGTCTGGTTGGCTTGTCTGGTAGTTTTGGTCCATTTTGTCAAGACTAGTAAGGCAGTCCCTTAATATTTTTATATCTCAATCGGGTCAAACTATATTAGCGTCCCTGCATTCTGTAGGTACCATGTGTGCTATCATTCCGACATTTTGAATTGCGAACTTTCTCCGCAGTAACTACCGACCTTTCGATACTCCACTATCTGCGTCCCCTTAGGGGAAGCCAAGAGGAAAGCTATAACCGTGTAGGCACATTGGATTGGCCCTTAAAAGTAACCTTTTAGATTTTCGATTTGTGCGGTACCGTGTAGGCACATTGGATTGGCCCTTAAGTCTTGTAATCAGTGATAGTGGTCAACCACGAAAAAAAAAACACGCAGTCTTTGTGATTTTAAAAGAGCCTAATTTTATACTTAGTTTGACTTGACGTTTGTCAACCGTGTCGACTGCATGTCCGAAACACGGTCAGTCAGAAACATCATTCCAATCTCACAATCAATCAATTCAACCCAGCACAGTCCACAGCAGGACCTTTCAAATTCTGACAACAATAAACTCTCTTCCCACTTCCATTAGCCCTATCCCTGCAATAAATAAAATACCAAGTATTTAAACAAGTTCTTCCTTGAAACCTTCATCTTATTTAATAAATAAATGGCCATCCATTATAAAGTCGTTTGGTATTAGTTTAATTGCAGTACTTTCAGGAATCCTCGTCGTATGCGATAATTAACTTAACTACTCGTTCACATGGGTTACTTGGAACTATCATGTAGCTCTTGTATGCAATTTCCTTTCAAATATGGCTGGCTGTTTTCCTGAGGGTTTTAAAAAGTTACGATTTTGCTTGGAGAATAGGAATTTCCCTTGATTTAAATAGGGTTATTTCTGTACACCAATCCTTGATGGACCCCCCCCCAGTGGGGTTCCCGCATTGTCGTTGCGGGGGGGGCTCAGTAACCGTGGTCACCCTCCCACGGTGAAGCGAAGAGGAATCCCAAGGTGGGGCCGCTCGTCAGGGCTTGTGCCTCCAAGCCGACGACGTAGCGGCCAAAAAGTAGGTTGCGGTGAGGTGCATCGCAACTGAGGCGGGCCGCGATGTCGAATGGGAGGCATCGCGGCTGAGGGTTACAGGCTGCGGCGGAGGAGGAGTGCCGGTACTTCTGAGTAGCGCTCTTCCCTTCCGTAGCCTGGACGGGGCCGCCACCGTTTGATGGCGGACGCGGTGGGGCCGCAGGGGAAGAGGAGTGTCGGTATAGCGTTGGCCGCTCTCCCTATCCCCTGCGGCCGAAAAGTGGTTGGTGACGGGGCCACTGTACTGACCCGTCGCAGGAGGACGTCAGCAGCAGCTGGTGGGGCCCGCAAGGGCCGATGCCTGCTAGGGGTGCGGGTTGTTCGAAAGAGATACCGCGGCCCCTGGCATACGGGCAGCTGAAGGAACATGGGTGGGTTTTAGTCAGTAAAAGTCTGACACGCCCTCCTGCTCTACCCAGAGTGGGAGAAGTCATTTGATGATTTCCCACCGACAAAAAAATCCTTGATGGACGAAGTGGCGCAGTTAAACCTGCCAGCCTTGTGTATGACTCAAAAAATTTATCAAAATTGGGCCTTTGTCGATTATAATTTTTATTCAACTTACGTGTGTCGATTGGTGGCATATTACGTACGTCGATTTTCTGATTTGGATCATTACGTGAGAAAGTTGAATAATACCGAAGCTATCTTATAACTCACATTCTTTGCATTTGCTACCATCTGAACATAAAGTAATACCATCTTAGCATACAATATGTCAAGATACACTATAACGAATCCCAAAATTTGTACGCAGCGCTGACTTTGAAAGCAGCAAAAAAAGCGCTTTAAACCTTTATCTCCTACACACCTGTTTGTAATTAGGCACTAGCGGCTGTATGGTATATCAGTGGATTTCTCCGAAACGCAGCTAATGTACGGTTAAGTCGTACTCAAAACTTAAGTACTTACTTAACACGTCTAAGTGGGCGCGGTATTGCAACCAGCTTTGCGGTATTTCACTCAAACATGCTGCGTGTACAATAATTAGGCGGTATGTCTTTTCTTGACGGTGCCGCCACTGTCAAAGATAAAGAAAAATATTTGAAGAGGAGACACTTTGATGATCGTTTTGTGCCTACGTCTTGCTTGGCTTTTTGCGAACCTTTTATGAGTCTCGTGGGATAGCAATTTAATTCTTATTATTTTTTTTTTGCTTTGTCAATTGTCATATCATTTACTCACTTCGTAAAATATTTCAAATGCATTAGTTAACTCAGTGACAGACAACTAACAGCCAAATTTACCAGGTTCGGAAGCACGAAATATTACACAAGTGTTCCTCATACATATGACGAAGGTGATTATGGAAGGATTTTTTGAAATTTTCTTGATTTTTGTCTTATGGAATTCCATCGGGCACACATAATAAACCTAGAATGTTCCGACTGCTGGGTCACAGGCGTCTCTTCGAGAGGGAGTGGGTTATCTACCACGCGGGTCCAATTCCGGTTGGTCGACGTCCAATGTCTTCAAATTGATTCTAGAACATGTCGTTTTCTTCACGATGTTTTCGGTTACCGTTTTGAGAGCAGTGGTGATGAAATTATTTACTCAGGGTAAAGTGCATGCCTGGGTTTGAACCTACTACTTACAACTCGTTAGTCGGGGCCGTTACCACTGAACCACCATTGTTCTCGGGCCCACGGCTTGTTTAAAATAATTTATAAGAATTATGACTCCATTAACAGGAAGTAAATAACGTTTAACTAGATAGATAATTTTCTGCGTGCCTGTGACGTTATTAGATGTCCTATTTCGTGCATTTGACATAACTATAATGTGTTATAACAATTGAAATTGATAATTAGACATCCTAGTAATTAAGTTTAATAATAGGTTGGCCTGTATGATTTATGTGCAATAGGGTATTTTACTCTATATGAGAAAAAATCTAAAAATATATGATTGAGATAGTTTGCGCAAAATGCAGTCGGAAAATGTATAAATTTTAAAATATAATTTAAAGATTTCAGTTGTTTATCTGTTATTGAACACCATGAAATAGTAGCCGCCATGTTATTACGTCATACGGCATGTCAACTGAGCAACTTTATACTTTTATTATTTTCGTAACCAAAGTAATTTTATTTAAATAATATTTTGCATTCAGGAACAGCAAACCAACGATAAGTAGAAAAGTAACTCATTTTTTTAAATTATAAACAATTGTCTTTTGTAATATCAGCGCATTTGTTTATATAGCAAACTGACGTCACACCCACAGAGCAATATGGCGTCCACTGCGTCCAGCGTTTTCGTCAAATTACGCGCGGAATTTGAAAATGTAAAATTTTAACGCATTTTTATGGCACTAATCGATTAAATAAAAATGTTGCGTTTTTTTAGTGGTTTATTAGCACTCTAGAATCTAATTAAGATACTTTTCAAATGTAATAATCTATTAAGTGTTGGTGTTGTTGGTTATGTCCTCGGAAAGCTCGGTAAGCCGTTAGTCCCGGCTGCCATTCGTGGATCTTTGACAGTTGTTACGGGTCGTCAGACGCAAAAAGGGGTTTCGTATTATTACCTAGTAAATGGGTTATGGAGGTCAGATAGATATTCGCTCCATGTAAAGTACTAGTATTCAGCAGCATCCGCTCAGACTAGAAGCTGACCCCAACGTGGTTGGCCAAAGGCTGGGTAGATTAATAATAGGTTTGGTATACTTAGTAAATGGGTTATGGAGGTCAGATAGATATTCGCTCCATGTAAAGTACTAGTATTCAGCAGCATCCGCTCAGACTAGAAGCTGACCCCAACGTGGTTGGCCAAAGGCTGGGTAGATTAATAATAGGTTTGGTATGCAAAGGCAGTTAATTTAGATTACGAGCCTTATTTGCCTAATCTGTGGCTAGAGTTGAGCTAATCGCATTTGGTTACATTGTTGAGTTATGCAAAATCTGTCTTGGAAGAAAATATCTGGTAGCACGCTAATCCTTTAAGGGCCGAGCGGAGTGGAGTGGAGACGTGAAGGAATCGATACAACATTGGTTGAAGTTATGATAGATGGGCTGAGGGATGATTTTTCCGTGTCAATGACTGCATATCAATGACAAAATCATTAATGATTTTTAGTTGAGCATAAGATCACGTCACTTCAATTATGAGTGGAACGTGCGTACGTAGGTCGTTCTTGTCGACCTTAAAGGCTCGTGTAGACTAGCGCGACACGACACTCGTAGAACAATTTCTATGAAAACTTCATTGGAAATTGTTCTACAAGTGTCGCGTCGCGCCTGTTTGAAGAAGCCTTAAGGGTTATCCTCTAAGTTAGGCCGCAAAATTCAATGTTTCTTAGTTTGCGACATTCATGACAGTGTATTTAGGCATGGTTGATTTTGTTGCTGTCATTGCATGATGAAATGATTTTAAATGAACTATCGATGATTTTTACATGTGACATGATATTGGACTCATCTCTAGTTGAAGTTTAAATTTCTGCTCTTGTATCTTCTGTGATTGGTCGATTCCTGCACTTCTCGGTTCTGCTGGTCTTAGCAAGTTTCTAGCTGAGCCAAAAGCGTTAAGTTCTTTCGTATATTTAACAAATTATTATAACTGCATAATAATGTATTCATGGTAACACGAAAAAAAGCATGACATTAGAGAGTGCAGGCTAATTAATTCACACGCATATATCAATTAAGAACATTCAGTACTTAAAGCAATTAATAACTGACTCATTATCTCGTTAGGTCTATAATTAGTTTTCTTTTAAGTCTGCTTGATTGGATATTAATTATGTAACGATGTCGAGCGTCTAATATTGGTCATTGTTCTGTAGTTGTAATTATTACGTGTATGACACGTCATGATGGTATTCTTCTAATAGGCAGCAGTGTACTGTTTCTACTATTTATTCTTTTCAAATCAATAATCTATACAAATAAATGAAATTGAAGTGTCTGTTGGTAATGTCAAAATAACAGCTTTTTACTTTAAGCATATGAAATTATGTACAGTTCTTATAACAAAAAAATAACAAAACAAATTAAAAAATGTTGTCTGTGTGTCTGTCAGTTCCATCTAATGTCCGAAACGGCTCGACTCACTGGCAAAGTGCTGATATTATAAGGAGTAACATAGGCTACTTTTTGTCACGGTAGCACTTACCTAACACATTGTCGCCCGCGTCACAGGTGGCACCAGCCACCTATTGAAATTTTGCATTGACTTAGGTACTTTTGCAAGCTCTTAACTAGATCACAAAATTTCCTAATAGAAAAACCGATACTTTTGCAAGCTCTTACCCGCAGGCTTACCACGAGAACCGTAGAGAAGCGTTTTATCGACGGAAGAGTAGACAAAAATGACGTTTCCGTGTAGACAGTTGACAGTTTTGTACCGAGAAAGGTAGACAAGCGATTTCTTTTCTACGGTAGAATAGAAATAGAAAACGTCATGCTAAGCCTGCTACTGTCCAGACTTGGGAAAAACTAGCTCCTCGCTCGGCTAACTTGACTTTTAGATCAGTTAAATAGATGCTTAAGTGCACTTCAACTGTTTGAGAGGAAACTAGTGCACAAGGTACTTATTTACCATAATTATACGTGTTTAGATTATATACGACGAGACGTAGAGAGCACGTGTCACTTGTTACGTGTTACATATCAGCGTTCGAGCTAAGTCTCTTGTACGTTACGTTCGTGCTAATCTCAATGTAATACTAATTATAAGGGCGTCAATTTTATCGATTGACGCTAGTAATGTTACTAATTTTAATGTCTCTACTGACCTTCAATTGCGATAAGATTGCTTAGTAATTAATACTATAGTAACACTTGTATATTATGTTCTTATCCACATTGAGTCCGTTACTATAGCAGAATTATAAAATGTCACAATCAAAGAAAATATTCGGTACTAGCTTTGCTAGCGGCTTGGCTCGCGTGGAGATCGAAAAGTGTAATTCAGATTAAAAACTATTTTTGTGCCAAATGTCGTCCAAATCCGTTCGGCCCGTTTTAGCCTGATTGAGTAGCAAACGACCAAACATCCAAACTTTCACATTTATAATATTAGTAGAGTAGTAAGATAGAAACCAATGATATACGGTATTTCATTTAAGAATAATATCTGGATGACCGAGCTTTGCTCGGTATTTTTTTTTTTGGTTTTACGTTTTCTAAAAATGAAACCTAGCTAGATCGATTTATCGCCCCCGAAACCCCCTGCATACTAAATTTCGTGAAAATCGTTGAAGCCGTTTCCGAGATTCAGGTTATAAATATACATTTATACAAGAATTGCTCGTTTAAAAGTATTAGATAACTGCATTTAAAATAAAAGTCCTCAATTTTGTACACATTTTCTGGGAACAAAAATTTCGAATAATGCAAAAATCGAAGCGGCAAAAAGGAAACAAGTACGCCCTTATCTTCACTATACGGTCTCATTCATTAAATGCCTATCTTCGCATCTTCTTATCTCCCTAATCTTTGCCACGCGCATACTAGCGTAGTACGCCTTTCCCACGTGGTGTTCAGTGTGCCTTGTATCAATATTTGTATCTACCTGCACTATCAGCTGCGATATCCGTACCGCACTTACACCTGCGTCGCTTGAATCCAAAAGTTAATCGACCATATTTAACACTTGTCCAATTAAGAATTTTGTGGTTTAATTTTAATCAGTAACGTCGCATCGAGATTTTTGTGTCTGCTGGTGGTTTACCTTATTTCGGCGGTGCTACCTTATTGGCTGACATCAGTATGTCAGATGGGTCAATACCCATGATGGCAATAAGATTGCAATTTGAGCCTTTGCTTTTCTATTCTTGTACCACATCACACCTTTTCCGTCTTATGCATCTTAACAAATCATGGGTCTTACTGACTCTCACTCTTTTCCATCTACAGCTACAAATAATGCATCAAGTTCCATCCCGTTGTCTCCATTTTCTTCCGTTTCATTTTTCCGAGTGTGGTGTGTCTGCCGGAGGTCTATTTTGGCTGGTGGTGGTTCATCTCATTTCTGCGTTGCTGTCTAATTGCCTGATATAATATAAACTTCTTTGACCCTTGGTGGTAATAACACTGTAATTTCAGCTTTAGTTTTATGATTCTTGTACTAAACCACACGCTTTTCCGTATCATGCATCTTAACAAATTATGCTCCAAACTAACTTTCCACCCTCCCCGTCCTCAGCTCGAAATAGTGCAATAAGTCTGTTGCGTTGTCTCCATCTTCTTCCGTCCTAACTTTCAATTCTTGCAAAAAGTCTAGTTAGCTGCAGGTACTGTCCACAGCTATAATGTTTCATGGAACTGCTGCTCCATTTTCCCCATCCACCTCCTTTGTCAGTGCAATAATCATATCCTTATTTGTCCTAATCAATCTGCTGCAATTTTGCGTTTGCTCTCAATTGATGGTGTGCCTCCTAAACGATACCTTCCTGGCTACGTGGGCTGAATCCTGGGTAAAATTACATGTTGAACTCAATCAATTAAATGATAGAACTGGAGGAAATTAAATATCCTTATCCAATTGGGAAGGAAAGGGTAAAAGGATATGGGTTTTTTAGAAGAGTATGATCGGGTTTTTGACCTGGTAATAAGGGATTTTGATGATACTTTAAGGGAGCAGTGGTGGCCCAGTGGTAGCGGTAGTGGTAGTGGTAGTGGTGGTAGTGGTAGTGGTCGGACTTACGGTCTTACGTTCTAACCCAGATAGGCGCTTAACTTTGTTTAAAGTATTTAATCATCACTGCTCTCAAAACGGTGAAGGAAAACATCTTGAGGAAACCGATATCCAAGTCCACGTCCTAGAACCAAACATGCTAAAACATGTGACTTCGGATTACGGTCAACTCTCTCTCACAGAGAGGAGGTCTGTGGCCCAGCACTGGGAACGATGTAAGCTGATTATGCTTATGCTATGATACTTTAATGATATCTATCCAGATATCGATTATACTGGAAAAGACAGGACAATCATCCGATTGTCCTGTCTTTTCCAATATAATCGATAATGAAATCAATAAAGTGGATGGACGATGGACACCAGCCGATAACGTCATTATAGACCGTAACTTATAAAAAGATATGGAAGATAAACTCACATCGTGGCACTTAAGACGAGATAATCACAACGGTGCATAAGTACTGGACGCTAATGCGCAACGCAAAACGAAAGAACGCCTTTCCTATTGTGTCATGTTAAAAAGGTGACGATTAGCTATCATCTTTTGGCACACCCATTCACAAAAAAGCTGTCGTTCAAGTAATTGCTTGGGATGGAAAGAACAAACGATTTTTTACGGAAGTAGTAGTACAAAGTAATTGGAGCAAAACATTTGTGTCAATGGATATTAGTTAAGTGTTTGCTGTTATATCACATGCTGTAATCACATTGTGACACATAGATAAACAATAGTACACCAGCGACTATATGTTTTGTTTACAAATATTATATGAAAACTAACAAACATAATTTACTAACACATTTGTTTGTTTGGTTGGTAATTTCATTAAGCTTCCGTGCTGTCAGAAATTGCATTAGTGCTTGAATTCAACGCTCATCACATACTTTATCCTACTTCTAAAATAGTTTCGTTCCATAGCGTGCCGTCGCTCAGAACCTGCACAGGCTTGTTAGATTATATCTGAAATACCATCTACTCATTTTAATCTCCATTAAAATTTTGATTACCAACAAAGCATTAATTGATTTTAACCGCCGCTCTAATATCTCCGTAATCAATTTAAACTAGGCTGCTATATATAGCACTCCATAATTTATTTGAAAAAATTGTTCTACCACTTCAGTCTTCGTGAGCATTGAATTACTCGGCGCCCGCGCCCGTAAACAAGGTTCACGCTGCATTAGCGTAATCCACCGTACAGTACTCACTACTTAAGCCCACCTATCTCAGTTTTCGCTGCAATTCACAACGTTATATTGCTCCTAATACCACATTTGCCACTTCTGAGGATGTTACGAAATGATCACATCCGCGGATCTAATTGTCATAGCAACTAGGGAATGAAAAAGGCAAAGAGGAAGCGAGCAATAAAGTTGATGAGCTATTAAATATCATAATTGTGTCACGCTAAAAGCATTTTACTAATGTAGATTGAGAGAAACATAAATTCAATTTGGACGGATTCTGGCAAATTCAGAACTAGGGCGCCAGTTATTTCCGTCTCCTGTAGATTTTCGTTTAAATGTTTTGTCAAACAAACATTATTCAGTGCAACGTTTGCTTTCTATTAATATTAGAATGACGTGTAATTGCATTAAAGCCGGATACATATTAGGCAGACGATTGCCAACCAAAAGTGAAGTAATCAAAACGCTCACCGCTCAATAGGGAATGAACGGAAATCAGGATCAAAAAAAGTTCATTGTTAATTGAGACGATTATCAAATTCCTACGGCGGACCTATTGTGTCTTCGACAACGTACAGGTGTCTTAATCTCTCAAAACCTGATGTTATTAGAGTAACTTGTAGTAATAAAAGAACAACCCACAAACTCTACGCATCCCAAAAGGGCTAAAAAAGGACCAAATCCTTTAGCAGGAAGTGTCCAGTTAAATTACGACAAAGATCCGATCAGCATCAATAAATCAACATCGGGTCTTATCTGACTGTCTAATGAAATAAAACTCTTTTGAGCTTCGTCTTCCGAGATGTGAAATAATTAATGCCCTGCATAAGATTTATGAGTTCTTAATGCTACACCCACGCGATTCGAACTAACCCTTATCGCAGTATCTGTACAAGTACAAAGTGTTGAGAATCTTCAACTGCTAAAAATCGACTTTGTTGCTTGTTAATAAGAGCTAAGATTAAAGTGAAACGATTGCATAATTTAAGGTGTTTAGTTCAGACGCCATGAAATACGATTTGCGGCCGACGACAAAATGAATGAGTGCAGAGCGCGTTTACAATGTTTTGTTCTTGTCAGGTGTGGCCCATTTGTAAATTTTGATTCATTTTACAAATTATACACTCAGACAGAGACAAATTTTGCAATTAAAGTTATTTATTGTTGCCGCGAGGTAGCTGGGACTTTTTACTTTGAGAGCTCGTTACCGTTTTGATTTTGACCTTTGCCTATATTATTAAAAAGTTTTTTTCTGTCTTGTTCTGCTTAGGATCTACAGCTTATGTCCCATGAATGATGACCTAATAACTACCTACACATGATTGATTATGTTATGACGTAACTTTTCCAGTATGTACGTATTGTCTCCAAAGTTTTTTTAGAAACTGATAGGTTTATATTGTTTATCGGTGTGGCCTATGGTTCCCGTAAAATATAGCACACTCGAACAATTGGTAAAAGCCCTGATGATATCTGCAGTATGGCTGGGGTTATTAATGATGGGGCCGACACCGACACGCCTGTACCGCCTCTACGAGTTGTAGTTTATAATGCGGCATATTTAACCAACAGTATTGAAAATATATGCTTGAATAGCTTTAACCTGGGGAAAATGAAGGGTTAGGTAAATTGTAGAATTCAAGTATTTGATAGTAAGATAATTAATAAAGATTAAAACGGAATGCATGACGATAAAGATGATCTTTTTTATATGAACGTAATGCATAGAGATTATATCCTTAATTTCGAAAAAAAATGTATCATGACGATACATCGGCACTTAAGCTACTTCAAGAAGCGTAAAGAAATAAAATACCTAATGATTACCCACCCGGTTTAATTTAATGGCACATTTTAATTGCTACGTAAATAGTTTTATCAGACACTTAGCTTTCGAAAAAAATGTGGGAGAAGAAAAACAAGATCCAAATAGAAACATAAATTTAATTTAAAATACGATGCAACGGAAGACAATAAAGTAAAAAACCATTAAAAGAAAGTAATTGATCGTAAAACATGGCTGATTGATAATGGCAATGATTAGGGACATGAATTAAGTGATAACATCGTTTTTCATGTTTTTATTGACAGAGAATTACCTGGGTACACGGTTGATGGCATTTCTAATCAGTATAAAGCTATGTGTCAACTGAGGCGAGGTGTAGTAGTAGCGATATAGATTGAAACATTTGTTTTTAAAGAGAACATTTAACTCTTTTGATTCGTATAGTACTAATTCCTATTGAGTGTGTTTTGGAGTTACTTATAGCATGTTTTTTGCCCCTAAGATAATTAATGTGAAATATTACGGTACTAAAGGCATGTGCTTTTTGAATGCACAGGCGTAGCCCAGATTAGAACAGAGACCCTCGGGGCTCCCAAATGTTACACGGATATTCTCAACAGACCAGGAGTTATAGCCAACTTCTGGAGGGAGGTGGGCTGGCTGGAATAACAACCGAAGGCCGCCATGGCTCATGCACAATGGTCCACTTGAAGGACTAAGTGCGGAAACCAAACGCATAACATAGAACATACGGTACCAAAGAAGTTCTAAGGGATAATGGGTTATAATAACTGACGCCGACGTTTCAGATATTTTAGGTACCTAGTTAGTCTTATCACATAGTTAGCAGTATTATTTTCCCTTGTCCACTTCCGTTACTATGCGATGATGGGCTTCTAATTAAAGCCGAATATGGAATGCCTAAATACTAGAAATAAGGAAGTCATCAATTTTCCTGCTCTATAAATAGTAATTATCGCTATAATTTAGCGAATTATAAAAAAATACTAAATTGGTATAGTAGGCAACCTTATTTTCCTGTCTATAAATTAAATAGGTATTCAAGTTCATACCTACCACTTTTGCAGAAGCCACACATTATCGACCTTACTTCACTGCTGTAAATAAAAACAAATATAGCACTAACTTAACTAAACCTATTCACAAATAAAAAAATGGCGTCGAAAAATTCATCCGCATCGCTGTCGACTGGTAATGTTCCCAAGAGACTGGCAGCATTACCATTTCATTGCTGCGTTATAATTTCTACTCTGTACATACGTTCGCGACTCCGTTTCCAAAAATGTACACAAATATGTGTTATTAGAAAAATGACTTTATAACCCATACAAATAATCTTCCGTTTGCGCTGTTTTAATTTTTTTATGACTTTTTATCGTACTAGTAATCCTGAAATAAGCCTTGTTTACACTATTTAAGTGAAAATAACATCAACTGGAAACAAGAATTTCAATAGAATATATATTATAGTGCGTAATGTTACGCGTCAGTGGGCGTGTACACTATATTTTATCGGAGGAGCGCAAGCGCATCGCTTTTGGCTCATTAGCGGTACCAATGTCAATGTTACTTACCTACCGCTTGTAATTAATGTTACGTTTATTAAGTAGATGTTGATTTGTGTTTGTATGTTAATTAGTACTTTTACTTTGATCTGCCGTGGCTTGTTAGTTTAGACAGTGTTACATACCGTTGTTAGTAACTTGTATGACTCATGTAATATCGGTTCAGTTTGAGTATTTTTTTAATGGGGTTTATTTTGTATGGTAGCTATGGTCCTATTAAATACTTTTCTGTCGGATTTCCTAATGCTGTGATTTTTGCTAGCATCAGCATAGCATAATAAGCCTATAACGCACAGGCCTCCTCCAGAGGACTGCCATTCACCACGGCGCCCAGTTTGGGTTGGTAGATGTCAGGTCTTAGAATTTTTTCCTCTAGGACGTGCGTGTTTCCTCACGATCTTTTCCTTCGCTGTTTTGCGATCAGTGGACAGAAATGATGAAATAAATTACACAAAGTAAAGCTCCCGCCTGGGTTTGAACCCACGACCTACAACTCGTAAGCCCGGGTCACTACTACTGGGCCAACATTGCTCTTCCTACTGATTTTTGCTAACAGTAATAATATTGTCAGTTTCAAATGGTTTGCCTTCACATGTGTTAAAATGTTCTGCTCCAAAGGACCAAAAAGCTTCCCAATTCAATGTAACCACCGATCTATACGGTTAAAGTACTCGCTGTTCATTGGGTGACGTCAAAACATCTGTATCTATCTCCATATCTATCGTTTGATGTACAAGTTTGAAGTTTCAAATAGTTGTGGAGAAAGGGTACGTTATTGATCCAACTTTCAATAATTTCAATGTTGACCTGGACATGGCCCTTGTCACGTTCAGTTGTATGAGTCACCTAAGTGCTTTTGAACGTAAAGGAGTAACAAATCTCAGTACAATACTCTGATCTGTAAATCCAGAACGTTATATCGGAGCACGTGGTTTTGATGGTTTTGAACTGTAGATATTTGTTGTAGTACTATTCTTACCTCTATGTACATCTACAATGAATGACTAGGTATGAACCGTCACGCTTTTGGAACAAGAGGGGATCAATCCAGAGGGTGCTTGCAACTGCTGTTTTGCCATATACATGCTTATGGTGCGGTTAAAAATTATAACGTGACCACTGATATAAATTATGTATATATAGATGTATATGCGCTCTTATTCTCATAAATCCATTTGCCTTCGGCAGTTGGTGCATTCTTAGGCTACAAAGACAACTCGATAGCATCTGAGTTTAACTCATAAATCATATTACAACTTCGACCAATTCGCCTTCCCTATAACTATAACTTATGAATGGTTACATTGCCATCTGTCACTGCACCACGTAATTTTACTACCTTGGCTTTAAATAATGCTCTCACATGGGCAGTTAATGCAGCTACGAGTACTTATCTTGTTAGATGTTTAAACGTTGAAGAATCCATAACTTCATATCTTCTCGTGGAATCAAACAAATGACTCCCTTTAGCGTAGGTGTCAGTGATTCGTTTCCCTTCACTGAACAAACTCTACTTTAATGTGGTCGTTTTACAACTACCCACAAGGGGGGACATAAAGGCGGTGTATATTAACGACTGTTTTATTGTAGTGTGAATAGAAACGTGAATTAGAACCACTGTGATATACTCTGATATTTATAGTCGGAAACCGAATGATGTATATAGTCGAGAAAGTTTTATAGATGATAAAAGATGAAATGAATGGGTATGGCAGTTGGTAATATCCCGTAAAGGCGTGAGCGTAGTAGGGCTTGTCTTTCAGCTGCGGAGAAGAGAAATCCAAGTAATTTCCTTTTTGATATAACTTTATAAGTTATGCTTGTCTACTCTCTCTATGATTTCAAGATTGACCTGTAACTGCTTATAAGCCATTCGAAAAACAGATGTGGGTGGGTCGACAACACTTGAATCTGTTTTTACGACCAGTTTCTAGGTTAGTTTTCTAGATATGACAATGAGCGAGAGCAGACGTGGCCTAGTAGTAACAGCCGCGACTTACGAGGTTCAGGTTTTGTGGAATAAACTATTTCGTCAACACTGCTCTCAAAACGGTGAAGGGAAATATCGCGAGGAACGCAGCATGTGCTAGAACCACAAACTTGAAGTCATGTGATATCTATCAACCCGCACTGGGCCCGCGTGGTGGGTAATTGTCCACTCCCTCTCACCGAAAAGAGGTCTATGTCCCAGCAGTGGTAACATTAAAGGCCGATTATGTGTGTGTGTTACGTGTGTAGGTGTTTCTTGAAACCCCCACCACAGCATTAATATTCAACATACACGTTTAGCTCCTTTCAGATTTATCACTCGTCCACATTTGCGTAAATATGAGCCAGAACACACGCATTGACTTAATTTAATTGCCAAATATATACGTTTTGAATTTGCATGTCCGTCCGTACAAAATGAACACTTATCTCAAATGCATGAAACATACTCTTATATCTTATAGTATTGCGTTATAATATTGTTATTCAGGACTCAACAGCCATATTTTGGGCTGATTTATGGCATATCCTATGATAAAATCAATTGTTTCTAATTCTATAGTCAATCAAATTACAACAAACAATTCAATCACGTATGATTTTGGCTATGAATTGAATTTTAAAACTTTCCGACCCAATGTTGCAATTTCAATTGCTCATTTACTTCCTAATGTTGCCATGATTGAGTATTAATTATCTCTTATTGCTATCCACAAAAGGCTAGTTGGTTTTTATCGTAATTCTATACAAGAATGCCTTTACTGAGACCTACATGATTGTCGTTTTTTATTTAGTACATTTATTTATTCCTCTTGCATATCGATATGCTAAACGTAAGTGTCATCTATAACAGAAGTGATTGGTGGTCCACTTTGAATAAACGTTAAAAAACAACAAATTCTTGGATTTCTTACAAGGCCTTTGTTATATTAGTATTCATTTGTAGTCGACAGATAATTCATGATGTCCAATTGACAAATAGATTCCTAGACACTTGTTTGTCTGTTTAAGTCCGGTTGCCACAAAATGGTAAATAAAAGTTAAAATCCTATAAGTATCTAGTGTTTCCTTGTGAAGTATTAATACCGTAAAAGCAAATTATTTGTTTTTCTTCATAATTTTATATTTGTCTTTATGTTCGCTCATAAAACTAGGTACGAGATTGAACTCTTTTAAACGTTAGTGTACACCCTGACCAAATGTAGTTTTAATCTCAGGTTATCCTGCCTTTTAAAGACAATTGTTACTAAATCATCTTCAATGTTCTCCGTCCAATTTCACTTGCAGATATTTGCAGCGTTTACAGTTGAAAATAGCAGTTGCATCAATACAGTTATTTTTGTAATTAAACTGACATAACTTTGTAACGTTCATTAAGATCAATGGTCATTGCTTGTACCCTGTTGAGCAATTGTGCTATAAGTTTGATTAATTGCTCGTTTTAATAGACCAATTATGGCGGAGAAGGAGTTAGGTTCTCTGGGTCTTTATTTTTAGTTTTATTTGGTAAAAATAAGTCTTAGTTGGTTTAAAATAGCACGATGGTATTCCATGTATGGTACAGTCATTAAAATTGTACAACGGTTTCAATTTAACATGGTTTCTCTTTAATGCTCGCCTTGTGTTCTCTTCAAGAAACAAGTTCTTGCTATTCCCATGGTTTTCTTTTATTGTTTTTCTTGGAAAATTATTTGACCATCTAGATATGGTTTTTTTTGAGGGTGGGAAATCAACAAATAACTTCTCCCGCTCTGGGTGCAGCAGGAGGGCGTGTCAGACTTTTACTGACTAAAACCCACCCGTGTTCCCTCAGTTGCCTGTGAGCCAGAGGCCTCGGTATCTCTTTCGAACAACCCGCACCCCTGGCAGGCATCGGCCCTTGCGGGCCCCACCAGTTTGTGCTGACATCTCTTTTAGGCGCGCGTGGAACACAACGCACCGTCGACCCGAGCTGGTTCTACAGGACAGCGAGCTACACATTACTCGCCATCCGCAAGCCCGCGCCTATTGTGGCCGGAAATCAGCTTGGGATTCCCGACGCCCACACTGAAAAAAATGTTTCGTTCTAAGTAACAAAAACTTTGTCTACCAGTTACATAAAATTAGTGACAGCCGAACCAATGTAACACATAACAAAACCCAGTTGAGTTACTGGAGTTATGTAGCTTTAAACTAATCTAATTTTGTTTTACATAGCTAATTTCTTTTGCTTATTGTTCTCAAACCGTTTGTCTACGGCTTAACTCATTACAAATTACCATTTGCATAACTTTTCGGTCAATCTAGCACCTCATTTATGTTACAGTAACTTATCTGTTTGTCTATAGGTAATTGTATTTGAGGTTACATTACTTGAACGGTTTTGTAAATTATTACCAAATAACATTATTAACGCAACTTAACTTTCTCATTTCCTTACCAAACATTTTTGCACTGTGTAGTGAAACTTCCCAGTAAGTTTAGCTAATTAGTTTTGCTGCCTTTCCAAATGCTTTGACTGATATTAACAAAATTAATTTGTTATATTAAATTTAGCAGTTTGCTAATATAGTGCCTAATAGTTTTGATATATATGAATTACTAGTTATGCTATATTTAGATAACTGTTTTGATA
Source organism: Polymixis lichenea (assembly GCA_949091785.1). Classification (NCBI taxonomy): domain Eukaryota; kingdom Metazoa; phylum Arthropoda; class Insecta; order Lepidoptera; family Noctuidae; genus Polymixis; species Polymixis lichenea. The sequence continues at coordinate 18,675,891 of OX420948.1, read as the reverse complement.
TAAATGAATCATTAGCTATGCTTTATTGAGACAACTGTTTTGATATTTATGAATGAATGGTAATGCTATATTGAGATGAACTGTTTTGTTATACATTAATGAATAGTTATGCTATATTAAGATAACTATTTTGGAGGTAATATGGCTGGGATTACTCACACTTATTCAGCTCTGTTCAGCTTTTGTCCATAGAAAACAACGATTTTGTATAAGATGCGTGGGCATCCGTTCAACCGCGGCAAGCTGAACGGACTCTATACAAAATCGTTGTTTTCTATGAACAAAAGCTGAACAGAGCTGAATAAGTGTGAGTAGTCCCTTATTCCTTCTACTACCCGGTCTGGGACACCCTGTAGGATTTAAATGAACAGTTAAGCTATATTGGCATAACTGTTTAGAGAAGGCGCAAGTGTATGAAGAACGAATTTACTACGCCTCCTGCAGCTCTGAGTAGTGCGTGTCTACCTTTACAAATCGACTAGCAAAACAGTAACAAAATAAAAAGTAATTTAACAAAATCAGTTTCTATTAATTACAAGGAAATATTTACTGCTTTTGTATGCTAAAATAGATAAGCAATGAATGAATGGATGAAAGAAATGAATGAATGGATGGATGATGAATGTGATTTAATGATGACATTATTATCTATTAAAAATACACATATTTATTGAATAAAACTTTTATTCATCAAAATTAGTATAATTATTATTTGTTATTACTTAGTACTAAAACACAATTCTTTGCGTTACATAACTTTTTCCACTTGTATGATATTAAAGCATCCTTAAAAGTATATACAGTACAATCATTATCAGCTTTTTATACTTCAAAACAATGTAAGTGATCATAAAAACTTATTGTGTTTTACAAACAACATTCAAAAATAATTCTATTAATATTGTAGGCAAATAGCTATACTCTGGATCACCATAAAATTAACTTCTCCGACGTCTGATATATCATGAACAATGATTTTTCCATGCTTTTAAGTTGTAACTTTTACTTTTGACCATGGAACTTAACATAAGGGATAACCAAGCGATAATTTAAGAGAATTTATAACATCATCGTATTTATGTTTCGAAATTCGTTTTGAAGAACCTAAAAAACATGTAACCATTTTAAATGGCTTATACTCGTTAGTATGTGATCTTGTACAAGTTTTTAGGTACTCAACCTGAAATACCTACTCTAAGCCAAGGTCAGTTGCGAGAGCCCTCACAGTGGTGAAGATTTTATCATACTTGGTGTTGAGTGTGAATACATATTTTTGAATGAATTGCCAAATATGTGTACTTTCTGCAGAATACTCTGCATTTAAAATAAATATTATTTTGAAACAAGCATCTACCGACTTGACGATTGAAGGCATTTCATAACGCAACTTGTTCAGGATTATATACCTTGCAGAAATTTGTTTTAATGACGGCCCTAACACAATTATAAATGGCTGTAAAGTCAACCCTAATTCTTGAAACTTAGCTTTTCGACGTGAGATGGTTTCCTCGATTTCTGCAGCAGTCTTTATGTGACAAATGAAACCTTGTAAAGCTTCGTGCTTCGAAGGACGCCACCGTTTTTTCGAATTCGTTGTGTGTTTCTTGACTATAGATGTTATATGAAACCGATCAGGTCAAGAACCTCGTCTTCATCTGTACAAAAAAAATACTAAACGTTATCGAGACTCCCGACGTGAGACATTGGCAGACATCGTCTTTGAGGCAGGCATATAGGTATTCCTTCCCTCCTCTCCCCGTTAGCACCTCATCTGAACCCCTAGGTATTCTCCTCTCCAACAGTAGATGTACAGTCACCTACAATAGTAGGCGAACACTTTTAAATCCTTAAAACTCCTATATCGAGGGTATAGTGTTAAAACCCAATAAGTGTCGAAAAGTCAAAAATTGTTTTATTAGTTTATCTTAATGCATTTTTGACGCTCTTTCCAGTGGTGTAATCCAATAAGTGGAATTTGCAGTAAAACGAAAATTACTTGAGGTAATAACCCAATAAAGTGACTGCGTTTAGTCAAAGCTTAAAAACTGGAACCCTATAAAGTGTGTTATCTTGATAAATAATATTTTTATTTCACGCTTAAACCACATAAAACTATTTATTGGTATTGAGTGTTCAATGATTTCAACTAATATTACCAAACGGCATAGAGGCAATAACCACTATTTGTATGTATCGGGTTTTAGCTTTACATACGTACATAAGAAAACAAACAAAACCAAAAGCTTAATCAAAACAAATGTGTTTGTTGGGTTTTATCGTTCGATTATATTTCAAAAGTAACAAGTTATGTTTAGTTATATGGTATTCGCTCACTTCGTCGACTAACTTTCTTCAAACTTTGTTCGAAGAAGAACCCAATAAATCAATTTGACCTATCAACTTCTAGCGCTACGGTTGTCAGTTTGCGACGCGCATCGCATTCGCGCACGCGTCGTCCGCGAGTATTATTTATAAATTCTTCTGTTTAGTGCTAATTGTTTGTGTTTGTTACGATGGGTGATCGAGGAAGAAGATTAGTGCAACTAGCTTGCATTAAGCCGCTGATATCAGGTAAATTCTCAGTATAAGGATATTTTTTCTTAAGTAATGAAAAATGAAAGTAACCTAACGAAGTTTTATTGTTCAATTCTTATACTAAACTTCGATTAAGCTCTTTAGATATACTTGCAATGCAATCAGGCTATTATAATAACTAATTAATTGTGTTATAAATAGTACAATAATAATTTGGTAAGTCATACCAAAGTAACGAGAGCGGCGCGAGCAACTGCGCCACTGTTTCATTCGATGCGCTGTGAAGTGAGCGGGACAGCAATAATGACTCGCGGTTCACGAATTTTTAACCGACTTAAGGCAGTGTCAAAAAATTAAAAAAGTAACCGACTTCCGAACTTAAAGTTATTTTTCACTTAGTAGTGTTTTTTCGGAAGTCAGTTGTTTTAATGATAATGTTTATCATATCATATAATCAAATACGGTGCGCTGTCGGTGGACTTACGAATTATGCGCTTTTACCACTAACAAATTTACCGATTTTAAAACGGGTTCTACAGTAATACACGGTATCGCTGTTTTTTCAGGAACTTATATAACTCTTATAATAAATTATTTGTTATTTTATCACTAAATGTTGGTTTTAGGCATTTGCGATGATGGTATCATGGAAGTGGAACTGCCTTTAGAAAATCGAAATCCTACAAGTAGCTTACAAGATGCTTATGGTAAGTTATCTGTGAAGTTTCATGCGATGTAGGTATTGTCAATAAAATACGTATAAAGGGTAGTTCTGGACATATTCATATTTGTTATTTTTATTAAATAATTAGGCCTAAATTGTTATTTACGTACATATATATTTACAGAATAAACAATTCATGCAACGTATTGTTTTGTTTGTAGATAGTACGAGTTCTAATTTGGAAAAAAGCAGTGCTAATTTGAAGAATCTAGATCCAGCTAGTAATTTACACGATACTCATGGTACCTGTCAAATGTTGTTATTATTTTACCTACTCTAAGTGTTCGATATTTTGCGTTGATTATACTTATTAATTTTAGATATAGCTGTGCCTTTGATGTCACCAAATGACGTTGATATAATTTCAAATAGTTCATCAGATCTGAACCTTACGCAAATGGATACCGTTTTAAAAATGAAGGATCTTCTCGAGGATAATTTTATGAATACAGGTATATTTTTTCTATTTCACATGTATCTTACTTACTTCCGTGTAGTACGTGGGCGGTGCAAGACAGGTCATTGTGGTGATCCTTTAGAGTGGCCTATGTCCTGTAGTGGCCATCGTTTGGCTGATACGATTATCTGTATTGATACAACTACATTTTCGAGTTATGTGTTATCATGACTAGATAGTATTTTTACGATTTTTTTATTTTTACGCAGGTCAATCTCCTGAGGTAATTGCGTCTACAAGTCAGATAATTTGTTGTTATGCGTCAGATGTATCAAGTGAGAAAGAATACCTATTTGGCAGTGACTTTTCAGATAAAGATCCTACTTACGTGCCAGATTCAGATGAAAATATTCGAAACGATAGTGGTTCTTACTGTAATGTCATAATTCCTGAGGAATGTCAACACGATACAGGCAAAGAATTCTTAGTAAGGCGAGAAAAGCTGCGGGATTATCTTACATTACAAAAGGTGTTGCTAGATCGGCCAAAGTGCCAAAGTCCATTCAATGTGATAAATGCATATTTAAATGTACTCAAAAGTTTTCTCCTGACGAACGAAACGTTTTATGTCGTAATTATTACAACATGAACTTTGTATCACAGAAAAATTTTATTCTCTCATGCCTAAAGATTCAGCCTGTAAAGACCAGGAAATTACAGAAAATATCAAATAAAAAGGATCGCACAGTCAGCAAAAAATACTTTTTCAGAAAGAACAACGAACAAATCCAAGTCTGCCTCAATTTTTTCAAAGCGACTTTATGTATTAGTGTAGACGTGATAACTGACGCTGTAAATAAAGCTGATTCGTTCGGGATTTATAATAAAGATGATCAACGCGGCAAAAAAGAACCACCTAATAAAACAAGCGCTGAAGACGTTGCATTTGTCCAACAACATATTGAATCTTTTCCTGTGATGGAATCCCATTACTGTCGTAAAGATAGCAAAAAGAAATATTTGGCTCCGGACGTGAAATCTACGAATAACATGTATAGATTGTATCAGGACATTTGCACAGAATCAGAAAGGGTAGCAGTTTCAGCATTTAAGTACCGAGAAATATTTAATGAAAAGTATAATTTGAGTTTTTATCATCCAAAAAAAGACTTATGCAACATTTGTTCAAAATACGAAAAAGCTGACTCGAAAGAAAATTTGGAAGAAGAGTATCGGGAGCATTTACACCGTAAAAAAATATGTCAAGCAGAAAAAGATGCTGATAAAATTCGCGCTAACACAGATGACTCATTTATGTCTATTACTATGGATTTACAAGCTGTGTTGCAGATACCAAGTGGAGGGGAAAGTATTTTATACTATATGAGGAAATTAGTGTTGTATAATTTTACTATTTACGAAGCAAAATTACCAAATAATGCATACTGCCTCTGTTGGAGCGAATTAAATGGTAAAAAAGGGAGTTCTGAAATAGGTACGTGCCTTTATTACTTTTTATCGAAAGAATTACCCCAATCCATCAAAGAAATTAGTATTTTTTCTGATACCTGTAGCGGACAAAACAGGAATCAGTACATTTCAGCACTTCTGCTCTGGGCAGTTCAAAAAATCGATCATTTAGATATAATCGAACAGAAATTCTTAGAGAGTGGCCATACCCACATGGAGGTGGATTCCATGCACGCTGCTATTGAATCGGCGTCTAAAAATAAAACAATAAGTAGCGTAAGTGAGTGGAAAAATGTTTTTACAGCAGCTAGAAAGAAGAGAGCCAAAACTATTACGAAAGAGGATGTAAAGGAAAAAATAGAGATTGATAATTATAAAGTGCGAGAATTTAAATTTAATGACATGTTAGACTTGAAAAACCTTGGCGCTACATTAATTAGAAGCAAAAATAAAGATAACATGAAAGAAACAGTTAACTGGCTTAAAATAAAAAGGATCAAATATGTTAAAGGAGATTTAAAAATATATTTTAATTATGATATGTCCGAGAACTTTCGTAGCATAGATGTCTGTAAAATGTCCGTTAATACGCCCAAAACTAGAGCTAAACGGAATTCAAACCCGCCTTCAGTTAATATTCAATTACCAAATGAAATAGAGCACTTATATTCCAGTCAATTACCGATTAGCCTTGCTAAAAAGAAGGATCTCCTAAATATGTGCAAAAAACTTATCATACCAGAGGAACTCCATGCATGGATACGTGATATGAAAACGTACACCAAACCAACAGCCTTCGAAAGTGACGAAGAATGATTTATCTTGTTTTTTTTTTGTGATACTTAAAATAAACCATTTATTAAAGTACATTATATGTTTAATTTCTCTAGACCTAAAACCCAATAAGTCGGTGCCCTTTGTAACTTATATTTTTTTTATGATAAAATGGACCACCTCAGAAACTTAAAAATACTGTTTTACACTAATTCAATGTACACACTTTTACCACAAAACTCATTATAATGATATTATTTGGATAACATAGGTATTTTTGTCCTTAATACTTAAATATTGAATATCTCGAAAGTGACAATTTCGTACTTATTGGGTTTGAGCACTATACCCTCGATATACTTACTTACCTTAACATCAAAAGTAGTTAACAAATATTTATGTACGAGTAGGTACCGACACAAAATTTTAAAGTGTTCATCGACTTTTGTTGATGACTGTACAGACACCAGCACACCAACCTACCCGAAACTGTCAAATTTTCCCAATCAACTTTGAACCTTATACTTTAGCGATAAAGTTGAAAATCTATTAAAGAAATTTGACTGATTGTAGTAGCTTGATGTGCCTGCGTCTGTCTGTACATACAATCGCGGACACTGGCCGTCGAACACTTTTCACCCTTATGCTCTTAGTAATAACGTTGAAAAGTGGTTCACCGCCAGTGTCCGCGATGGGACATACACTAATTCTAAAGGTAGTACAACTTGTACTCTGTACTCGTATCTGTACTTGTATTCTGTGGTATTATCTCAATGTTAAGCCATTACGTAAGATTGGTCAACAGCAATAAAAATATAAATAATGACGACAAAACTTACCATTAATATTTGCAATAATATCCTTTAACCCGGAATCTGCATTAGAGGTTCGTTTTTTAGCTTCTTCAATAATTTTAGGCCTGACTATTGGCCAGTTCTGGTATAATTTATCATCCGTTTCTTGGTAAAGTGTTTTGAAGTCTTTCAGAAGCTACAAAAATATAAAGCTACAATTATGTAAATATTGAATAATAACCATACATTAGTGTTAAGACAGGAAATAAAGAAATTTTTACTTACTAAAAAGACACCGCCGGGCTGGGTGAGTGGCTTAAACCCCCGAAGGTAGTCTTCAACTGTTATTTTACTAGAAGTTAAGTCAGATAACCTTTTTTTGGCTGTGATTTCCCAGTACAATTCAACAGTCACCCAAGGGTCACAACAATTTTTCAACCACAAAAGTCTCTCGTCAACATCCTCTGTACAATTATTTAATTGATCAATCGCTTCTTGAACACTGCAGCTGGAGTTGGGGCGACGCAAACCTGCTCCACTGGTAGATGCAGGACTACGTTTCGAGGACTGAGCAATTACTCCAGACTTAATAAATTCTCTCCTGCGTTGTCTGTAGCAGTCAAGTAGTTTTCCTTTGGCTGAAGTTTTTTGCCCTGGATTGAAGCTCATGAAATATACAGATGAGTTTTCTTTTCTAAATACTGTCGGCACGTCATATGCTAATTGGTATAGCCTACTGCTCTTAATGTTTAAGTCCGGGTCATTTTTCAACTCGTTATCAATAACAATATTGCATAATTTTCGTCTTGAGGCATTGTTCAGCAGTCCATTTTCTTGGAATCTCAACAGCAATGATTTTGCCTCGTTACAGGCACTCAAGATATTGTATAATTCCTGAAATAACATGGAATAAATAATATTGTACTTTTCTGTACATTATTAATATCTAAGCACTTTAATCCTTTCACCACATCTGGTTTGAAAGAATTTGTGACATCAGTAGTACCTACTACTGCTAGAAAGATGAAGCTAATACCTATTAGCTTCATCTTTCTAGCCATTTCCGAACTATGAATTAATATCAACTTTTTCCAGGTAACAATAAAAATACTAGAATACATAAAGTTCTTAATAACCTAAATAGTATATAAAGTTCTGTGACTGACAATCAGCGCACTGCCTTATCCAGCAGGATAAAGATGATTCCCTTTGTGGCGTAGTAAGAAAGGAATTACCGACAATCAACCCGTGAGAGGCTGCAGCGGGAAGATGAAGTTTCATGGTAAAAATGAACTTGAACAAACTTGGAGGTGTTTCCACTAGTATAATACTGTTATAAGATCATTTAAAAAAAATGTGCAACAGATTACTTACACAGGATGTATTTGGACTTGTGCCTTCAGTATTATCCACTTCCAGTGCTATGGGTTCCGAATCATCCAAAGTTATTGCAGAGGATTCAAGAGTGTTCGGATTAAAAATGAAATTGAGGACACTATCTGTTAGGACCGGCTCCTGGTCCTTAGAAATCTGAAACATATACAAAAAATTTAATTGAGACTCATCATCTCCCAAAAGGAGAGGCTGATAAACATTACATACATCTACAGATGGACAGATAGATATTAGCATACCTTTATATACTATAGCTACAGGCGAGCGGACACAAAATTCTCACAGTGAGGGTTACTTTTAACTTAGGCATTTATTGAATAAATTAAAATATTTACATTAGGTGTATATACTATGTATCTAACTATTTATACTATGTACTTAAACACTTGTTATACAAGGATGGTAGGTTCTCTAACAACAAACCTTAGAGTGATAGAGAGATTTGACAATGAGGACAGAAACTAATGTATAACAGGCAACAGGATATTTATTACATAGACCAATTACATGATATATACATAGGGACATAGATGTGTAAATTAATGAAACATGTGTACAGCACACAATACAAAAACTACTACTACATACATAAATAATTAAATAGAGTTTTAACTATTTAGGTAGGTTCCTACATCTAAAGTACAGAATACCATACAAATCAAGCAATTTCTTTTTTTAGTTTTGTCACTTTTCTGGAGTTCAAAAACATTGTGTTAACTTACTGATACTTGATTACTAGCTTCTGATAAAGTTCTTAACATTTTGATTTGTGTAGTTAGTTTGGCCCTATGGCCAATGATAGGTATTAGGTCTTTTATGTCGTTTTCTGATAGCATTTGAAGTGTCTCTAAATCTATGGCTTGTTCTGCAAATATTAGAAATAGCATTTTTGAATAATTATGTACACACAGACAATAGGTATACGATCTGTACAAATACAATAATTCGAGAAAAGATATCTATTTGGAAGAGCGAAGGATTAGGGTATTTGGTGGTGCAAGAAAGCCTTTTTTACTTGACCTGAGGAGTAAGCAGAACACACTAGGAACAGAACACACCACCGCCACTTCGCGTAAATCGAAAAGTAGTACCTAGACTATCCAGTAGAAACATATCAACTAAATAGCTAGGTTGTTATTAGGAACCTAGCTATTTAATAATGTAGGTACCTAATTACTACAGTTAAACATAACTAAGTAATTACCAGATTCAGTAATGTACTTACCCCGGAACTTGTTTATGTACATTTCAAGGCCCCACTGCCTTAGATATTCATCCACAGGCCGATCAAGATAGTCTTCGTCCATCGGTGGTCTTCGAAGGTCTTTCAGTAATTTCACGAACATGAAAGCCAGCACCCGCAACGTGGGTAGATATAAAGAAGTTAATACCTTTATTTTTTAATGTCGATACCTTCTAATGTAAATAGGTAAAACTTTCTTTACTTATAAAATTAACTTGACCCGCGCGCGCAACACGTAAACCTTCGATCAATCAACGCAAAAAAGGAAAAAGAAAAGGTATAAAGAAGTGCACACTTGCACAGCTATTTCACGCGAAATTATGCGCGAAATGCACTATCTTATGCAGATTACGACAGGTCTTTTGTGGAGCGGTTACTACCTTAGTAAAACTAAAAAGTACTCTGTGGGTGGGGTAGCGGTTACAATACAAGCAAAGCGTTCCGTTACACGTTACAATATATTTGTAACAAATAGTTGTTTAATTAAATTATTCATAGTCAAAGTTTTGCAAAGCAGCACACTGACCGTGCGTGTTCTATCTACAAAGTCAGTTACGTATTTATTACAGAGCGTTAGGTTAAAATAGCAATATTTTTTAGGTAATAGATACACAAAATTATTACGTAGAATGCTTTTGCTATAAACAGTTAATGTTATTAGGCATATTATTGTCGAAGAGTTTTGATATATTGCGTACAAAGGTGTGGTTACAGGTTAACGAATCAGTTTGTTTAAAGAAGTTCGGTAATTATCAACAAAAATATTGATTAAATATAACCGAAATAAACTTAACAAAACCAGTTTGGGGCTTGTTACATAAACCAGTTTTGTTATTTTAAATGAATTTTATTTTTGAATAAACAAATTTCAGTTATTTCTAAAATAGCCAAAATTGGTTCTGTTATTTCTTTTTTTCAGTGCAGGGCGTCTCCTGCGAAAGCTAGGGCCGTGAGGGCGCATGTACTGCCTCTTTCTCGCGTGCGCCGCCTCCCTCTTTGCGAGCATTACTGCTTCGCAGAACGAGGTGACGGCTACCCCCCATGCACTCTCGCTCCGTACCATGGCCTGGACCGGGGCCGGGCGCGAGAGATCGCCGCCGCCGATCGTCTCCACAAGGACCCGGCGGTGCTCCGCCCTAGCTGGGCAGACCTCCACCGTATGCTCATACCGTGTCCTCAGAGTGATCTATGCAGTGTCTAGCTACGGTTGCAACAACTTAACAGATTATCATAGATAAATGTTTTACAAATCATGTAACCTAGTTGAACTTTCTTGGGCGTCAATACTTATAAGTACAGTCAATTCTAAAAATAAAGCAAGCATCCTAACTTTTAAAATATTCAACAGAATCTCTGTAGCAAGAACAACAGTTGTTTGTAGAAATCAGTTTGCTTACAATGGATTGTTATTGTAATTTATGTTAAATTGTTCGGTTATGTTGTGTTTGTAAGTTTTGTGCACCGATTCATTTGCAAGTATTAGGTTTAGAGTATTGTTTTTTTTTTTGTTTATGTCCTTGTTTTATTTTCTATCAACATCTGTCTTAACATTTAAGAGCTCAAAAGTCATTCTTCTACGTACAACATATTCCCAAGATTAGGCTTAAAGTAAAAAAAAATACATTAACCTCGTAAATAGAAATTGATGTGATAGTTTATGCTGTATTCTCTTTAGGTAACATTGAATTAGCAATCGTATCCGTGCTCTTATCGGCAATCTTCAAGTCCGACACTTTGCCGGGAGCGATGAATCACGAACACTTGGACTCAAATGTACTTCCAGCTTTCAACCTCAGCTTAAGGGCAAATTTGAAATTTTTATTGTTATATGTATATCAGTGTAGGTATCTATTTAATCATTTACTGATTTAATCCAGCGGCGGAACCTATATTTCTGGAATTACAGTTTCTGATTCAACTCTAAAGACCTAAAATCTTACACGTTTCGTCCAGGTTTATATTTACATCGTTTCCAAATTTTTTCGCTCCACTTTATGATGCATGTTCTCTGGTTCTGTTTTCCGGTGCTTGCAATTATAATTTTGTACTTAATGCGGGGTGCATTAAGTACAAATTTTTTTTTGCATTGCATGTTTTAGAATATTTTGCAGTCTTGCTACAAGAACATTATTATGTACTAAATGGCCGGTAGAAATGTTATCGGCTTCGTGTTACTTGAATCTTGTAACTCTTTTGAAAATAAATAAATTTACTATAAAGTTTCTTTCACATTTTGAATTAAAATTGGTTTGAGCGTCCTACTCTGCTACTGCATAGTCATTAAACTTGAAACCGTAGAGTCATTGGTACATAGATCATTATCCCGAAATCGAGATGCGTAGTGATGCATTTGAACGCATCAAGATCTTGCTTATCATACCATCTAATATTGGTAGTTATAGGGTATTTAAGGTACTTTCTCATGCCTTCGAAATACCCATAAAATACAAATAAAGAGTATAATTAAATATACACCCGAATCCTAACATATTTGGGAAAAGTTCTATGAGTTAGATAGGTTAATATACCAGTGTTCTAATGAATTTGGTTAGGTTAGAACTTGTAAGTTAAAAAAATTTACATTGCACAGATTTTAAAGATCTTAGCAGACAACTTAAACCACTTTAGAAGTTAAATTTAACCCAAATTTTACTGCATTTTTAATTAACAACAGCTCCATTCCCAACCCTCCAAACGCAAGTCATCGACACGAACAGTTATTGGTCGATTATATCCCAAAAACAAATGGTGCGGCTTCCCGGCGTGCGCGCAGAAGCGGGGTCATTGCGCGATCGACTACACTGAATGACCAACGGCCCTATTACGTGTCGTATGTTTTGATAGTTATTAAACTAGTTAAAATTAATAGTGTTTGAGAGGGTAATGGTTATGGTCTATGTGTATGAGATAAAAAATGTGACGGTGTTTTGTTTCAAGTGTTTTTTAGGATTTACAGTCATGCCTATGTTATGGGAAGCTTAGTTCAGATGGTTGATGAAAGTATACATTTCGTATATTTGTCGGAAGTGTAACAGGACTAGCAAGGAAGTACCTTCTACAAATGAGGGTCCTTATTCCAATTCGAATGCGATGTCCTAGAAAATTGGATTGGGACATGAATCTTTCGTGCATGTATATGTATATATATATGCTCGGTAAAATGACTTTGATTTTAAGATTAAACCTAATCTATGCTGTTAACGCAGTTTCTTATCGTGAGTACCTACACCTATCAATTGACAGATAAGATAGATGATTCATTATAATAATATTACACACATATTTGGTAGTACAGGGTTCTTAAGAATCATACGATGCCATTGTTGAATCATTCAGTAATTAATGAGTGCTCATGATTTCGAGTATTAGATATCTTATCTCAAAAAATAGGAAGACGATGTTGATTTTCCCTTAACTATGAGACTATTTCATGCGAAATTTCTGACGTAAATAGATAACATTCCGGATATTTTTAATCATTTTCATCTTTAGATCCTAGATAATATTGATACAAAGATAAAACAAGTATTCATAACGCCTCCTGCTAATAAACCACAATACAATTATTAGTCATAATTCTTGTAGCAATGTCAGACCACGTGTTGCGAACTCAGATTCTGTCACTCATACGATAGGTAATTTGTTTACAAAAATAAGGAAAATGCATTCGACAAAATAAGTTATAAATAAATGTTCAGTGGATAACAACAGAATTAATGTAGCTGTACGTTGCTTTGGAAAGAGTATTGCAATCGCCATCGCAGTACGTAATAGGTCGTTTGAAGGAAACAGCGGGACCATTCATCCAGCAATGTTTTTATTTGAAAGCTGCCACACACAACATATTAAATAGAATTACCCATATATCGCCTCTGAAACTGGACACCTCAATTGTGTAGCCTAAGATTAATGTTTCGATACAACTTTGGTATGGAGTTTTATTGCAACAAATGGTATGCGTATTGTTTTAAATGTGCCTAAGGCCTAATTAGTATTTCTATAGGTTCTTGAAATTGCGCACTAAAGGATCGAGTGCAGGATCGAATTGCGGTTAAACAATAGTTTGGTCGATGGTGAAAAGAAAGCGATTATTGAGCGATGAATATTTATATAACGACAACTATGTGTGTATAGACTTTTCGTTTTCATTTGAAACATCTCATGCAAGCTAACTGCTGTAGATACCCCTCCTTCCTTGTCATCCTCAATGTCATAATTAGTATGAAAGCATTACCCACCATAGTTACATTGTGGATTCTAACACAGATTACGATTTGTTTTTATAAATGCTCTAAACAGAAGCTGCTGCCTATCTTCTGCCAGCTTTTTTATAGATTCAAGTAGTCTTTAAAACGTAGCCATATTTCAACTCCTCCAACGTTACTTGACAATTCAAAAATCATGTTATCAAACATCTCAGCAGCATAATAGAATGCAACCTTTCTTTACTATTGCGACAGAGAGAATATTTAAGATATGCTTGTCTACGTAACTGTGGTGCTGTGTGGTCGTATTTTTATTTGATGAGCGTCTATTTGTCCAACTGTTCTTTCGTGAATATTGAAGTTTTGTCAATAGAGTTGTAGACGCCGTAAGTTAAAGTTGTTTATGAAGTGTTCTATACCGTAGAGTGGGTAAAATGCTAATTAATGTTGTGTATTATTTGCTAATGAGCTTGTTTAGGTTTTCTGTAGACAAAACACCATTTGTCGTTGGCATATGGTTATAAAATCGAGAAGATTTTTTCTCTTTGTTCCTGTAAAGGAAAGTAAATTATGGCATTCCACAAGGCAGTTTATTTGGCCCACTCTTGATTTTTGTTTATACTTACGTTATTTTCAAAGCTGTAGCTCTTCCAGTACGTCTGAAAGTATGTATATTGCAGTTGCATTTATATTCTTAAATAAAGGTGTGTAACACACGTACATTATACTGAACGATTCACAAGGAAATTAATTGTGCGTAAATAAATGTAAGGCTAACCGTATTAATTCTGCCTTTTTAAGACCCGAAGTCATATAACTCAAATGAAACTAAAATGCGAAAGACGACTAGCGGAGTAATATAATTTATTCTTTTGTTTAAAACACCTGTTTCAATACAGACACTGTCGCGAAATTCAATGTTTCGTGGATTTTTTTTGGAAAGCCTCGCCCCTATCATTTGGCACTTATTATAAATGACATCATAGGTGATCCGTGGGTGTAGGAAAATATACCTCTGTAACTATTAAAGGTTATATGGGTTTTGTTCAGTAAGTGTGTTTTTAGATATAAATAAATCATAATTTAACCAACTTCTTGTGTTATACCGGTATAAGTAGCTGCTTTAGTGACAGTTCTGAGAATTGATCCAAGTGAAAATATCTTTGTAACGTTCGCAGTAAGAGTTAAAAAGCAAAATCTTTTTTCATCTTGACCTATGTAATTGGAGATTTTATAACCAACGTTTTCAAATGTAATTATCTCTGGATTGGCTTGCAATTCCAAATTCAAATAAATTTTATTCGAAAGCCATGTTATTTTAACTTCAAATTCAGTCATTTGTATTTAGATAATGTTTTGTTTTTGTGAAAATGTGGTAGGTAGTTTTTGGCGCCATGGATAAACTAAAAATTCGTACTATTTTCGAATATGAGTTCCTACGTGGAAGTACCGCTGCGTAAACACCACGAAACACTAACGACTTCTACAGTGAAGGGATAGCAAAATGTGAAGGGTGGGCGTTTTGGGGGACTGTCTTATGTATTTTGACGTTCGAAAATTGCTGATTGTCAGCCTAATTTTGAATAAATGGCTTTTGATTTTTTGCCATCAAAATGGCAAAATTGTATAGATCATTTGGGCCAGTACTTTGATTAGCTAAAATAAAAAATTACCAAAACTTTTATATTTTCATACAAATCTCCGATTTAATAGGTAAAGACCCTGTTGAGATGAATTGTTTCAAGAGGTCTGATCAAAGCTTAGCTGTTGCTTGTTACCAAGCTGACATAACTACGAAATACGGTACTTCAAGATTAATTGTCCCAGGCTTCGTTCTCGACATAAGCCTTTCCCTTAAAGGGACACCACTATCCAGGCTACCTTTATCTTCCTATAAAGGAAAAGTTCTCTGAATGCAACTCTGTAGAACATTGTCTAGATAAGAAAAGGACCTTCTATGAAATTGTCTCGAATCTTGATGACACACTTGGTTGACAATACGTATTCAATCAAGCGTTGCAAATATTAAAGGCTCGAAAGAGCGTAAGGGACATTCATGCTAAAGTCGCTTACGCCTTTTCAGCTGATCGTACGCGAATCAGAGAGTTTATTCCACAATTCCTCACTGCGGCAATTCAAAGACATCCTTGGAACCGGTTCGTCGTTCAATAGGCTGGTTGACCATACATCTGCTCATATAATACAGTCATTAAGGCCGGCACAACTACACGTCAATGACCCTCATTTGGCAAGTTTTGGTTTACTCCAAAACTATGAAGTAATGTTATTGTTGCTAGTATTGTACGTTCTTTAAGATAAAGTTCAAGTGACGGAACTCCGTTTAAGGGCTAGGACACTCGTTACGATTGTCGCTGCGATATGATAACTCTTGTCGAGACAGAAGCTTATAAGTGCACAGTAGAAGAGCGGTTGTCTCTCGCATTCAGTATACGAACCGATTTCATCAGAATCGGGACTATACACTAGCCGTATAACGGATAAATCCTAGGAATTTTTGTTGATTTTACTGACAGCCTGACATTGATTTGTCATTACAAACAGCAGGGCTTCATAATTCGGCTTATCTTTTTACTTTGATGCACCTGTTAGTAATACAAACTCAAGTATATTCAAAATTTAGTACATATTTGTTTCTACTTTTGCATGCCATAACTAATTACTAATAATCCGCATAAATCTTCTGTTGTTGTACTTGCCAAAGATATTGCGTACAAAGATATTCTATGTGCCCAGAAAACTCCGTAAAATATTAAGATTGTCTGACGATTAAAAGTCGTAAGTGTGCGCTCAACGTATGTCGTGATGTCGTTGCTCTGACCCAGATTACCTGTTTAAAGTGGCGTTAATGTGCGGCTTTATCAGTGAGTAGATCAGGGTAGTTCTAACTAACTGTTTAACTTGGTCTAACGTCGCTTTGACAGGCGCAAAGCAAGTTACGGTTATAAGTTGAGCTGCGGGCTTTTCAATGTCAGAATTGTTAGATAAAAGAACCTTTTGGACCACCAAGTTTAATTTTATTCAGCTCTGTGAAAATTGTTTAGTCATATAATTAATTTATGTCGAAGTATTATTAAGAAGAGGATGGTCAGCCTAAAATGTTCCCACTGCTGGGACACAGGCTGTCTCTATTCGAGAGGGAGTGGGCTGTAATCTACCACGCAGGCCCAGTGCGGGTTGGTAGATGACACATGTCTTCGGATTTTTGGTTCTGGGGCATGCCGGTTTACTCGCGATGATTTCCTTCACCGTATGATAGTAGACGTAAAGATAAAATTATTTACACATTGAAAAGCGCCTTCCTCTGTTCCAACCCACGACATACAACTCGTCAGTCGGCCGGGGGTGTTACCACTAAGCTACCATTGCTCGGATGAACAGCAGCATGGGGTAATATTTTGTTAGCAAACTTGATGTTTTGGGCAATTAACCATTCTGTGTAGTTGAGGTCTGTTAAATGAACTTCGGTTTGAGGAAAAGGCTGCGGTTGAATTTGAAACTAGTTGTGCACCCTCTCAAAGAGAGGTCGTATATCTGGTCCAGCACTAGGAACTTATATGCTCATTTCAAGAATGTAGCTGAACTGTTAGCTAGTTCAGCTACATTCTTAGGCTCATTATCATCATATGTTACGCCTAAGGCGCGCTCTTCAAATTCGACAGTGACAAATTCAGGGTGTGACAGTAGTATATTTGCACTGAATATATTGCTATGATATTCAATATTGTAACCTGATCTTGTTACTGTTAATGAGAATCTATTGGACATGCAGGCTCTACCGTTAGACATAGATTTCTGAGTTGAATATGATATTCAGCTGCTTCTTATTCATCTGGGAGAGAACTACCTCGTTAGGGATTGGTGTAGGTGTGATGGTGAATGATTATCAGCGTATGTGTCAAACCTCTGCATCTGAACTCAGGGAACTTACTGAGATTGCATCTGCCAACCCGTACTGGCCCCGCGTGGTGAATTATGGCCCGTGAGAAGGCCTGCATGCCAGAAGTGGGAAACTAATAGACTGATAATGAAACTAAGATTGTAGATGATGAGGAGAGCGTTATTGATATTGCAGAGTTACGGGCTAGGTATAACTTCTTATGTCCTTTTATGTGGATTTTATTTAGAGGGCTACCTGCTGACTTTTAGTGTTCTTTCACGGGTTGGTAGACAACTGTATGAGTAACTGGTGATAAGCAACTGTTCAACGTAAAATTATTATGTGGAGTACTTACGACGCCACTGCCGTTCACATCGGACTTCTCTAAAAATTAACACTAATGAACAGAACGCTTAATATGCTAATAATAAACCGTTCGAAATTCCCTAATCAGCATGTATGTAATTAACAATTACGTAAGAATCTAATTAATTATTATTTTACTGGTATAGCCATAAAAATATATCGTATGATCAATAACATATACCATTTATCGTGAGTATAGCTTACATTTTTACATTTCTTATGAAAGAGCACTTTGATGTTTGATACTTCCTCTTTCATTTAATATTTCGTACTAAAGAAAGTTAAAAATATTTTGATCTTGTCTTTCGTAACTAAGATCGTTTGAATCGGTTTTCTTGTTTAGGTTGACTTCGGATTTCCTTTTCATCTCAATAAGGCGATGATTATATAAGTATCAGTGTAGTTAATTTGTTTGTTTAATTGAAAATTGAGGGCCCATCAAAGCCCTCATTTTCTAATTAAACAAATAAATTAATTAATGTAACACGTAATGTGTTCAAGCTGTGGGCGTAGTGGTGGGCCTTGAGACATCCAAGAGTGCTAATATGAGCTTAAAAACTTATATTATAGCTATACTTTTATTAGTAGCTTAGTTTATTTCGTTTTGGTATTAGTTAAAGGCTGGTGCGAAGCGACAATGCGTCGCGAAACCGTAGAAAAATTACCATGAAAACTTCTTGGAAATTGTTCTATAAGAGTCGTGTCGCTATGCAGGTGCCTTAACCGCTCACGTACCGATGACTTATGACGTCATTAAATCTGCTGAAAGTAACAAATCATTTCTGGGACCTTATTTAGAACGGCTTACTTCCAACTATTCTTTCCAAAACTCGCAAGGTCTCTGCTGACTTTCCATTTTCAACTATCATTTTCTTTTATTGATTCGATTTAATTGTTCACCTTGTTCATTTATATTACTTAATTAAATTACACGTTGTTAATACAACGTGTAATTTAAATTTGAGGTCAGCACTTCAGCAGGTATAAAAACGAATTTTCCTCAATTACTAATTATAACCTACTCGAAAACTTGCATTATTGAGGTTACAGGGTAGGTACTTAACTTTCGATGGGAATAATTGACTTGCTAATAGAAACACATAAAGTGTTATCAAAACTATTAAAATCTACGCGTAAAGTTTTGTTACCTCTAAAATAGCCATGGAACTAGATGAAAAATAAATACTTAAGTACCAAAATACAAGATAAAAAACTCACAAAATGTAAATATTATGGCTATTAAATACCAAAGAAACAAAATTAGTTTAGAATATAACGGTAAGTAGGAACATAAATCAAAAATACAGATTTTTTTTTTTTAACTTAAATTGTAACAGCAAATTTAGCGTGCGCAGCAAATCAAAGTGTTTAGTTGAGTAACATTTTTATTATTTATTTTTATATTTTTTTTTTCATATCAAGTAGCACTATAGAAGTTGTTACGGCTTGAACTAAATACACTAAGCTGCATGTAATTATAAAACATTTTATCCCAACCCATTCCAATAACAAAAACTAAGAACACTTAAAAAAACCACAAAGAGTAATAAAAGACGAAAACACGAGCCAAGTTCTCCGCAAATGTTAAGCTGTGAACACACCGATACTCAGTCACGTGTGGTTTGTTTCACCCATAATCTAAGATTACGGTTTCATTATGCAACTGACAGGTCATCGGCCCAATTTGTAGCGTCAGACAACACCGCAAGTGACTCACTGCGGTTTTATGGCCCTACTAGAATTGCTGCACTGCATAGGATGTTTAGGAGTTAAGATAGTCAGTGTATTGTGTGAATGGGAAGTGAGTTAAGATTTTTATCTTGAGTTAATTAATTGCCTTGCAAGGTGATAATTTTTGTGTCGGATTTAACGCTGCGTTTTCAAGCTTACTGTTATTGTTGGGACTGAAAGGTTCTGGAGTAGCGTACTGGAAGACGTAGCGTTGGTAGGCCCCCCACAAGATGGACCGATGACCTAGTGAAGGCCGCAGGATTCCGCTGGATGCGAGAAGCACAGAACCGGTCGACGTGGCGGTGCTTGGGGGAGGCCTATGTCCAACAGTGGACGTCTTTCGGCTGAAATGATAGTGATGTTATTGTCAGACTAAAACAGCATAAATAATAACCATTCACAATCCATCATATCTCCCTCTGCCCTCGAGACTACAACTGGAAATCGTCTACCTCCATTCTGCCTTATAGGATTAGATATTGTATTAATATTTTCTTAAAATTTCTCCGTTATCAGCATTTTCCAATCTGTGTTGGTATCCATCTAACCAGATACTGGTGCATATAAATTAAGCACGTGCCTACGCAAATATTTTCAACGCTCATGATTTTCAAGGATATTTGCATAATATGCATAGGACCCAGGTCAAATTCCTTCGCGGGATCAGTAGATAATATAAAATAATAAATCAGGTTTAGACCGGTCCGGTAATGTTCAGAGCCTTACAACTACGAGAGGATAAAAGGGAATGCCCACTTTAATTTATGTACGAGAAAGGTTGTTGATTTAGTGATGTTAGAGGTATCTTTAATATTCCACAGCTGCCTTTAGAAAAAATATTTTTGATATAACTAGTCTAACTGGTTTTTAAAAATCGCAGGGAAGTCCCCTAATGGCCATGAGAGGTCACCGGTCCTAAAGATGAATATTATTGATGTTAATCTTAAACAGCAGACTGAAGTTAACAAACTATCTATGACGTTTTTATTTAATTTAGCCTACACTGTCTCAGTGCTGAGCAAATGCTTCCCCAAATACTTCCAGGCATCCTTTTCTAAAGCTACCTGGATCCAAGCCTTGCAGTAAGTGTATAGGTCGTTTTGTTACCTCTTCCTAGGCGCCGTCCTCTAAAAATAACTCGGTTTAGCCTTACCATCAGGTCAATTCTCTAATATTTCTCACAGGACAACCATAGCCAAACGATTATTTCTTAATGGTCAAATCTTGGCAACCATCCACGTAATACCGGTAGCTCATGCCAGATGTGGCAGGTGGTGTTAAATATTACAGAGCCTGTATAATTGAGGATTACCTGTGTTCCTGTCGTGAATGCAAATTACTCTTGAATAGGATTTAGCAAGAAAATGCTAAATAATGCTTACTATTGCTAGATAAAGTCTTCATGGATATAATGAATTCGAAAGAGACGGGAGTTAAGTAGAAACTTGAGGGAGCAGCATGACTGGACGTATGGAATATGAATTTTGACAATCCAATTACAGATGGCCATCTATCGCTATCATCTGTTGTGGATATGTTGTCGGAAACAGGAAAACTGTTAAAAGAGTTACTAGCATCTTGAATGTAAAGCCAATGAACCAATGTCGTAATTTTACGTTGATCTCATCTCCCTTACCTCTTCCCAATCAAGCTGTACCATTCCCTTATCAGATATAAATGAACATCAGATTGGTGTAACATATGAGTGAATTTATACACGAGTTGTAATTTATACCTGGTGTCTGGAACGTATCTTTGATTTATATTTATAATGGCGACGACGCAGGAAATCCGCGTGAAGGATAAGACTGTAGATGAGATATAGGTAAATCATAATTTGTTCGTTTCCATTTCTAGCTAAACACTATCTACGCCATATTTTAAACTTGAAATATTGCTTTATTCCAAACACGTCTTTGTACAATTAATACATCACCTAACGCCACACTTTACGTTTGTAGCGATGCCACTTACATAATGGGATTGACATTGGAAGGCTTCAATTGTGAATAATTCATTCATTCCATTGTCATTCAATGAATGTTCGTTCCCGTCACAAAATTGTTGCTTACGATCTTTATTGCATGTTTTTCCTTCTGATACGTTGCGGAAATATTTTATTGTTACTTAGAAAAGAATTAGCAGTGGTTACCGCGGTCTGGTTTTAAGAGGGTCGATTATTCTTTGCACATGAAATGTTACAGTTGTTACTGGTAGTCAAGAGCCTAAAACTGTTTTTAAATCTAGCAAGCACATTATCAGCATTAGCAACGATCTATCCCAAATCAAAGAACTATACGTAGTCCTGACTGTAAGTCAGTTAGTTACTGTCGACTGCAGATATAGAAAATACCAAGTAGGTAGCCGTAATCCCCTACATCTGTTTAAGACTAGCTAGTTGCCCACCTGTCACTACAAATCGCAATTGGATCAAGTTTAAATCCTTAGTCTTCACGCCAAAGGTTTCAAGTAGCGACTTTGTACTTATGCTTATACCATTGCTAATCGATCGAGAATCTTCGGAGTCTCATTAAGTATGTATGTAATAAGCAGTACAATGGTAACATGTAGTGGGTACTGTCATCATTCAATCAAGATGTCTTAACATTCCAACACGTTACTTTTTCTTGGACTTTGGTCCTTGTGACGCATATGGCACAGTTCGATACCGCTTTGGGGTTAACCCAGCATGATTGATGATTGCTATCGGATGCCTAAATGTAATATATCGGCACTTCCCGCTATTTCGGCCTATTAATACTATTCCGTGAAATAGTTTGGGGATCCCTGAGAACCAATATGACAAAATAGAAGATCCTAATGCTTTATTTTGTGGTCAACTAGAACTTCGTCTTTTTGGTTGTTACTCATCTAGCTTCCTTGATATTTTGATGTTAAGGCATTGTAATATAGAGATAAATGGATCCCTGCATCCATAACTCGTGGGTAGATGTAGTTGCGAGGACTAGTAATCTCAAACCATTTATTTTATCAAAACCAATTATTGCCACGTTTGAATTATCAAAGGAGTGTCAGAAAGATGCAAGCTAGTCATTCAAAGGCGTAGTAGGTTCCTATGGAGAAGTAGAATTGTAGCTAATTATCTAACAACTGTACTTACACTACGCAGCAAGGTTGCCACGCGCCACTGACTTTGTCGCGGTCAGAGATGTCCGATGGCGGATGACGTTGCCAGTAATAAAAAATACAATGTTTCCAGCGGTTTTTTTGTAGGCTAATGCAATTATTTTTAATCGTTTACTTGAGAGCAATTTTATTAATTGTAGAATTGATAGAGGAAAACCTATTGATCAGCTATGACGTTTTCTTAAAGATACTGCTGCGCAGTTCTCAGCTGTCTTTAGACCGTTTACTGAGCATTGCGGTAAATTCGGCCTATGACAATCTCAGGCCCTTCTTATGATGACTGTGTCACCTTTTCCAAGGCCCTTATTAAGATGTGACATAACACCTCGTTTTCTGCATACAGTCAGCCTTTTCCAGTCCAGATCCATCATCGGATAACTATGTAAATGTTAAATAGTGTTATATTTCTCACAACCATCTTCTGTCTTATAACTATTAGTACCAATTTGTTAGAAGACTGTAAGATCAGCTACGATTGGAGCAAGAGAAATTGAATTATGATAATGCCGATATTATCAGGTTACCGACAGAGCCTTATTCAAATTTGAAGGACTTCGATTGCAGATGAGATACTACAGAACCGCGCTACTGTATGTCTGTATGAGAATTATTGTTACATTGTCATCCTACATGGTTTGATGCCAGAACAAGGATGTCTGAAATACCTAGCTATAACCGATATAACTGCATACTCTTCGTTATATTTCATAACACTTAACATTTTGCGGTTCTTACAATTCCATTCTAATATCACCCACTCAGTAGCAGTTCTACTGACCTAGTAGAAAACCATGATGAGTTGAGGTATAACCGTTTTTTGTTCAGCAATCTCATTGTTATTTCTTATAAGTCGTATCGGTACATTCGGTACTCGTAATTTTACACTGCCCTCCTTTATAAGCACGTAACTCTGACATAATTTCGTTTTTATCGTGTGTTTCGCAATTCGTTTTAATTGCTAGTCTTACATTTGTTAGTTTTTTGATACGGTTGCTTGATTTGCAACCAGATTCAAGGTTAAGAGAGAAATTAATTATTTCTACTGTTGTGTTTTGAAGAACTCTCGACGGAAATCTTTATATCGGTCTACTTATCTTGTTGTGTCTCCAAATAGATTTAGTGTTATTTTGTATTAGGTGTCAAGTGCAAACAGAATCGCATACATCTCATGCCTCATGCATGCTAATTCGTCTACATTACTGGTGTATGGCAGACAAATTAGCAACTAAGTACTTAAATTTCTAAGTTTGGTGGCCCTTAACTTGACTGAATGATGCATCGACCCCAGCATGTTTGACCAGACTCGATTAATCGAATGGGCCCTAAGATTTGCACAAGCCCTTGAAGCTTCATGTTTCATGATGCTAGCATATCAAGGAGAAGACGGGGGGGCACCGTACCGTAATGGTAGTGAAGACGTGCTATTAGAATAGGGAAGGATTGCGAGCCGTACCAGATATGCATCTTAGAGTAGACATAGGATTAGTGGAGAGACGGGTGACATTTATCTATGGGAGGGGGCATGTTTCAACGACGTCGCACCCAGGTTGATCAAGGTCGGGCTCTCCTCCTTATCATTGGTGTGCTGTGCTAAATGTTACTGTTTTCAGGTACAAAATATATGTATTATGAAAGATCCTGCTTCAGCTGCTAACCTTAGCTGCTGTAGATATTTTGTTCCAGGTTGACCTAATAATATGTCCTTACCTACTCAAAATTATCGCTGAAATGTAACAACGGACCTATTTCTCCAACGTTGCCTATCCAAATCTTGGTGACAAATCTCCGTCGCTTTGTTTCTTAGATGAATATCTCATCGTCAAATCTATTCGACCAGCTGGCAACACTAGTCCACTCACTTGTTTATAGGAGCGGCTGTAACTCGATAATGGCAGCCATAAAACATTGTTTGTTATTTTTAACCAGATCAATAACAAAACCGAGTCCTTTTAGCATTGTGTTAGCTTGCTGGAAGTGTTTTTAAAATAAGATGACCGGTATTATTCTTGGCATTCGTTACGAAAATAAATTAGGAAGTTTTTCGGAGCTATGGTTACTGTTAGAACTATTTTATTAATTAGGTTATGACTATTTATGATAACGATTAAGTCCATTCCTTGATAATTGTGGTCCATTTTTATCACGTTTTACAATAGTAATTAATTAATAGTTAATGTTTTATCTATCACGGTAAGCCATATTATAACAATTTATGTGTGATAAGCCCAACAATCCCATTTCATTCCGTGGGTGTCGTAGAAGGCGACTAAGAGACGTATTAGAGAATGGGCAGCAGCGTTCTCTATGCATTTGACCACCATACTGCGATCGCCAACCCGCCTGCCAAGTGTAGCGATTATGACAAATCTCCCCTCCCCCCCCAGACATAAGCCTCCCCTTTGGGGGAGGCTTATGTCCAGCAGTGGACGTCTTTCTGCTGAAATGACGAAGCCCAACTACTAGCTGTGCAGTCTGTGCACCCGCTTGTTTGCTTAAAGCCCGATATTTTTCATACTAATAGACATTAATGTGTAATATTTAATTCAAGGTCCACTGAACGAAACCGAAATAATTAATACATACCTACTTTTAGGTACTTTCGCGCTCAAACAACTAACAAACGCGTGTAACGAAACCACAGCACGATCTTGAAAACGTTGCGCGTCATTTACCGTCATTAACTGAAATGGAAGCTGGATATTCTAAATAAATTAAACACATTTTAATTTTTTTTTTAAATGTCTGTCAAAGATTTTTTTAATTCTGTGCTGCTCAGCAAAGGCGGTTTAAATAATTCATATTTTACTACTGATGCGGACGTTCGGCGTGAGTACCTGCTTACTAAATCATGTAGCAATTTTAGTTTTATTAATTAAATAGAAATACTGGCGAGGCGAGGCGAACTGATGGAACATAGATAGGAAAAGGCTTTACAGATGATGATGATTCAAATAAAAGTAAAATGACTGGACAATGGACATTATGATGACGTTTTAGTTTCCAACCTCAGCCTCCTTTCTAAACATAAAAATGCAAATTAGTCTTTAAAATTGACACCTGCTCGCATCACCAAAAAAAGTAAACAAACCCCTATTTATGTCATTAAGTTTCAAGAGCTGTTATTTTGATATTAACGTGACATTTCCATCGATTTATCTCTACGGCCACCCCATTTGTGGTACCTGCTGTTTTTTGTCCATCCATACAAATGTTTGGACAAGCAACAATCCGTGAAACAATAGTTAATTTTGTACCATTGGGGTTAGTTTCTACCAATTTAAATTCCGGTCTGACAACACTCAGTCAATTTTAACCTTTTTTTATAACATTTTGAGAACGTTAATTGCTTGTTCAGATTTATTGCTTGAACGCATTCTCTGTGATTTATGATGTGTTGCCTGATGAAAATATTTTTTCTACTATAAAATAGAGCGTGTTATTTTAATTGTTTTTATCGCGTGGTGTAGTAATTTAACGGTTCCCTATGTTAGTTTCACGATTGTTACAAGGACAATTAAAACATTGATGGTACAAAAATATTGTTGTTGTTACTACATTCTATTCTTGTTTCCTCTAATATTTATTTTTGGGATTTTTTTTACCCTTGCCCAAACAATATCTGTGACGATGTAGATATCTTCACAGATATTGCAAGGGGTGGATCGAGGTGGCCCTGGAAATGGATGCATACCTGGAGGGATTTAGGAAAGGCCTTTGCTCAACAGTGAGACATTGTAGGCTAATAAAAAATAAAAAAACAATATCAGCAGTGATAATAAAATAAGACTTTCTGCGTTGTTCTTTTTTATATTCTCTATAATCGGTTAATAGGTAGTGTCCTAAGATCAGCCGGTCTATTCTGTTTATATCTCAACGTGAAACTTAGGCGAAGTGAGCGTGGAGTGAACTGTTGACAGGGAATGATAGAGATAACACTATTGACAGCTCACTTCACCCAAATTTTCACGGTGAGATTTTTGCAGAATAGCTCGGCAGGGATATGTTGGTTTCAGTAAGTATTTCGTGAAGGTAAGTACACGAAGTCTTCAACACACAAATAGCAGGACCTACATTACTCTTGGCTCTCACGTTTTCTTTTTCGGTAAATAGCTTTAATGGAACCAATTACTGTTGCCATACCAATAATGTATTGAGTCTATATGGGTATTTGTGCCGGAATATGGTTACACCATTAGCTGTTACTCTATCGCCCACGAGCAGAGGTCTTTTTCCCATCGTTTATAAACTACTTAAACAGGAAGAATTACCCTTAACGCAAACTTTATTGATTATTCTGAAACTGTTTTAGATTATTACTATTTTTAATGGCAATTGTCTTTCTCCTTATTTCATGGTATATAAACGTATCTTGCGAAATTTGGCTGTACCATTATATACCTCTACCTATAAACATTTAGAAGCAAGAGGAATAAAATATTTTAAGTAGTGGAAAAGGTTGTGCTGATGAAATCTTACGTATTCCTAATATTGTCATTTAGTTTCACAACAGCTGGATTTAAACGTATTTAAGTGTCTTAAACCGGTGTATAAATAAGATTAAGATATTAAAATGCAGACGTTTTATAAAGATTGGCTAAAGTTTAACGTTTTACATCTCTTTGCTCACTTACATCATTTGAAGTAATTTTAACCGTACAAATTAATGATGTAACTTCTTATTATTTTTTGTTGCTAGCATTTCATCATACCTATTGCAGTCATTATTTACCGTGCTGCTATCAAATGTATGATGATATTTAACAAAAATGTGAACCTATTTTATTTATAGTAACTGACTAGATCACACCAATACTGCAAGCTGATAATTATAAAGGGGTATAAATTAACATCTTGTTATTGTTACCAGGCCAAATTCTTAGCCGCCGCATAAATCTATTCTCCGTTACACATTCCAGTCAGTAGGCAGCCCTAATAAGTTTTCGCCTTGTTTGACTTGTCGTATATATAAACTCATTAATCAATAGTCTCGTTGTCCGCGACATTAATCTGAGTTAATCGGGAGTCTATATATAAACTTAATCCACTCCTCGACTGCTAACGATATGTTAAATATATACTTATATGATTTATGGTGCCTTGATTTACTACTTATTGTTCATAGTTTCGTCTGCAGTTTCGCTTGTATGGTTTTTTGCTTTTGGTTTGAATTTATCACCTCTTTTTCTGGTTATGGGAATTTGATGATAAGTGCTAGACAAATCTTCAGATCCTTAACCATAGATACTTGTTTTACTGACAGTGTTGTTGTTTTATTGTGATTTTTGCAAACATCTGATTTCGACGGTATTACCAATCGCAGTTGCTTTCGGAGTGAAATCGGATGTTTATACGCAACTTACTTAGATTTGGAAGAGACCTACACTCAGCATTGGGTGACCAAGGGCTTAAGACGAAGAAGCAACTTACCTACCCACTCTAGTTGTTAAAAGGCATTAAGTTGCTAATATTGTATCCAAGGCAATTTTTATATAATCTGAACCCTTCTTTTCAAACCTTGAAAGTGCATATTAATGATTTTAGTCACAAAAGCCTTTTCAACTTTTTTTATTCTGTTCTACCGAATCTATATGTTTATAAGTACTAATTTTCAAAATCTGGTCGAAATGAAATGTAAGGTATAGAATTACGGACGGACAAAGCAGTTTTGATATAAGACTATAATAATAGTAAGATGATTTATAAAGTGTTGCCATCCTCGCAGCTGTTGTCACACATAAAGAGATCAACAGTTGTGAATACTCCAGCGTAGACAACTAAGACAAGGCTTAGAACATGATAAACGGCAGAAGAAGGATTATTATTTATGAAGTTCTTAGATTTATTGTTAGTTCAGTTAGTTAGTTTCTCTCTGCAAATAAATCATAGAACAGGCTAATGGAATTCTTTAATGTTAAACCGGATATTAACACTAAATGTGATTCTATTTCGTCCACAAAATGTAGAAATAAACTTACCAATACTCACAAATCGTGTAATAAGTTTCACAGTCACAAGCAATAGTGTAAAAATAAAAATATCGTTGTTGACACCTCGCCTTTCAAAATATCTTTAGCCCTCTATTGACTTTATTTATGGCGTGTTTTGACTAACATTCCTTTTTATCTATTGTTATGTCTCTGGCTTCATCAAGGCCTGATAACAACGATATCATTCCGTTAAAAAAAAAGAAATTAAAATATTTCTCAATTATGCTTGGAGATTTTTTTGATGATTTCAACCGTGCAATCTTTTGGGAGACCCCAATGAGCCCTTATTAATTTGAATGCCGATCTAAACGGATTTTCTTTTTGTTACAGTTGGATTCCTGATCTTAGTCTTCTATCTTTGGGGCACCCCATACAAAAGGGGTTTCTTCTGCGACGATGAGTCCCTTAAGCACCCTTACAAAGATTCTACTGTCACCAATGTTATGCTGTACATCGTTGGGCTCGGCCTTCCTGTGCTTACGGTAAGTGAACACCTAAAATAATTAAAAAAAAAAAACATTTAATTCGTACATTTAAATTTTGATGTTATTAAATTTAAAATTAAAACCAAATTCAAAAATTAAAATAAAAATAAAAAATTTACATCAATTTAAAAATTAAAATTACAATTACAATTAAAATCAGAATCAAACTTAAAACTAAAATCGAAATTAAAATACAAAATCAAAATTATAATTAAAATCAGATTTAAAATAAAAATCTAAATCCAGATTAAAATACATTCAACCTTTATTATTTCTGTTTAGACCTTAATTTGCTTTCGTGACATACATTTTTACCACAAAATCAAATAACACAATATATTACTACATATATTTATGCGGTTATGTCCCTCGAAATCAGTACACTTTCACACCGAACTAGATCTCCGGAATGAGAATGTTATTTTTTCTATTTACCATAGTTTGTCAATACAGCCTTAGTGGGCCATCGATCATTGTTTGCTCATAATTTCTATGTCCATACACTTATCTGTCCAATGTTGGTCCAACTTGTTTGGTATAACACATTTTAGTTCGATTAGAATTCGAATGACAAATATGACCAATGTTTGGTTTAACTCTTTGCTATTGGTCTGATAAAGAACCTTAAATTCGGTCTCTCAATGTGACTTTTAGGGCCAAGTATTGAAAACTTTCAAGTTCAATATTTTCCTGTTTGGTTTGCACTTCTAAATTGGGTCTCATATTATGTTATACTGAGTAAGCAAGTACTTAAGACGCTTATATTAATTGGCCGTTCGATATTTTCTCACGGTACTAAGTGTCTAATTTGGACTGTATTACCAATCGCTGTTGCTTTCGGAGCAAAATAGGGTGTTTGTAAGTAACTTAACCACCCACTCAATTCTTTAACGAGCATTGTATTGCTGATATTGTATCCAAGGCAATTTTAACATAATTTCAAGCAAATCTTCCAACACATTAAAGTGCATATTGATAATTTTAGTAATGACAGTATTTTAAAAGTTTTTTTTATTCTGTTCTACCGGATCTATTTGAACGAGGTAAGTTCCCTTCTATTTACACAGTTTCTAATAAATTCAAATATCAATTCTAGTACTACTTAAATCATTTACATAACGCCATTATTATATTGGCAAACCAATAAATTTTATAGTTCTGACAAATATGCGATTGTAATAATTCTGATATAATGATATTTACCAATGTGCTACCAATTTTAACGATATTGCCAGGCTTTGTTATGCTTTGCTACTGAGTTTCATTCTTCATCAATGACTTGGTATATTTTCGAATCTATCTGCCATGATTTATATAGACACCAGACTGATTGATTAGGTACTGATTTATTAATCCCTACTTATATTATGAATGCAAAAGTAACTCTGTCTGTTACGCTTTCACGCCTAAACCGCTGAACCGATCGTCAGAGATATATAGCCTGGGATATGGAGAAGGACATAGGCATATTATAGGGTATTTAATTTTTTTGTCACCGCCTTCTGAAATTAAATTTTATTGTGTTTTTTCGGAAGTCAGTTATTTTTTGTTTTGGATTTTTTTACAGAAAAAATACAAATAAAAAGGTTTTTTTCTGAATGGCCGTTAGTTCTACCATGAACCATCTCAAGGTTATCCATTAATTACTGGACAACCTGTATATATAAATAACTAGGCCTCGACTGCGTCCGCGTGAATTTTCTTGTTTTAACATAAAATATATCCTATAGCATTACATCGCCTACCCGAGATAGTACTTAGTTTTCTCTTAGCGCTCTTTCTGACAGATCTTCAAGAATTGAGTTATCAAATGCAAAAAGAATTTGTCAAATCCGACTGGTACTTCTCCACCTATTTACACCATTAGTATAAATCTAGTAGATATAGCTCGATGCCTATCTAGTTCCAACTATCTACAGAATAACATAGTCAACACACGTAATTGCAAGAACTTGACAGTTTATGTCACCAGTCATGTCGATCATTAATTAACTATGCAAAGTGGATAATATCGAATGCTAGGCATCAACAACGGCTGACATTCAAGCATTCAGCGTATCTTTCCATGCCCTACAAGGGCTATGTAATCTTATAGTATTTTCATTAACACTATTTGTATTAATTCATTCCGTATAAACTGTTAAATAATTCAGTCCTAGGCTGTCAATCTTACAATCTATATCAGCTCATTAGTTGGTGTTTGTAGCTTCCATTATAGTCTCAGTTTGAGCACGACATTAGGAATATTTAAATTTTATTCTAAAGTCAGTACAAGGTTTGGCCGTATTTAACAAAATCCGTGTCTTTGTTATTGCATAAATGTGGTTCGTATAATTTTCTGCTTTACTCGCGTGCAAACTACCGGATTTTGTCGCCACCATTAAAGATAAATCTTCAACCATCGTTCGTTCTCCACGATCGTAATTAACAATGGTTTGTTAGAACGAACTCGCAATTACTTTTAGTATTCAACTTGCATCCCTTTATATTGCAGGTTTTATTTATGTTGTTGTCTTTAACACCGTTATATGTTATTTTAACAGCTTTCTCACCATTTTCATTAATATATTCAATACAAACGGTTACATAATCCAATGTTGTGTTATCGCCAGCACAATCGAACCCGATCCCTTCTAATCGATCTTTTCCATCGCAGTCAAAGAAGATATGTATAACAGGACAAGTGGGTTCGATTCCCACGTTGTTATGGATCGTCCCCACTTAAAAAGCTATAAATAACGATCGAACATTGAAGATCGGCCTTGGTTTGTTAATTATAGATCCGATTTGTCTTTTTATGCGGGAAATGTTGCACATTTTCCGTGTGGCATGATTTTTTGGAGGTGGTTTGTTTTTTTGTAGTTCTACGATAACAGTCAACCCTGAACGTCATTACTGCGTAGGTGGCCTCATTCGGGACAGATTTGGTATTAATGGACGGTTTACTGTTGCGTGCTAAGTGCCTTTTTATTATTTTAAATGTTATCAAGTAAGAACATACATCTGACAACGTCATATTGTATTTAAGAACCTTGTGCAAAACATTTCGCAAAGATCATTCCTTTAAATTAATTTAAAACTGTCACATAAATTTGTGGAACTTTAAACCTTGTATCAGTTGCCCTTTTGAAAGCTATCTTTAAGTCGTAGAAGAAACAATATCAGCAACCACACATGTTGTTAACAGACTCGAACTATGCGCACAAAAAGATTGATCTCCGTAATTACTGGAACGTATCATTATCGAGAACTAGATCACGTCGTGATGCGATCTGATCATTATCTCGTTCTGAAGTTGCCTATTTTGTGACATTAAAATCAACAATCTTTAAACAGTAAATTGCTTTATTGCTGATTTTTTTGTCGATACAAACAAGACATCGAGATCAATCGGCTGGTATACATGTCCGTTAATGTACTTGTGTTATTTATTTGCCAGACCATCCGGTGTTCGATTAGATTTTTTTATTTGTTTATTACCGACCGTGTTTTCCTCCCGTCTTTGGTTGTGTTGTTTGACGAAAATATTTGTTCTTGAATTGTAATATCTTACTACGGAAACCTTGGAACTGCTTGATTTGGGTTTAACTTCTGCGCACGTTATGTTTATAATTTAAGTTCATCATTGCTGTGCTTGTGGATATGAGAAACTGTGAATTCAGTGAAAAGTAATTATTATACAGGTAACTAATATACAAAATGAATTAACAGTTTCTCTTTCTATAAACATCTCTTGAATAGAGACAAGTTCATTCAAGATTTATAACAGGTTTGGTAAATGATAAATGTATGAAACTATAAAAAAGATATCGATGAGTTAACATTTAATTTAAAAGCTTCAATTGCTAGACTGAATTAATCTTATGAAGGTAATGTAGACGTATGTAGAAAAAACTCTGAAGGCGTTTAGCAATTTACTCAGGTTTTTTGTCGAGGCGGATGGACTCTGTAAAAAGAGGCGGCGAGCAGTCGTGGCAAAGCAAAATGGGATTGCGGCAAACCGCGTGTAATGATTGCACCTAAAAGTAGAATATAACCTTTTTCTAGCAAACAAAAATGTTTCAGTTAATGTTTTTCTAAATCAGAGTTATTTTTTGTTGAAATTCTGGTCAAGTAATTGACCTGATTGTTGAAAGTACGTGTGTTCATAAAAATTTGTAACGAAGAGAAAATTGGCATCAATAAGAAAATACATGTAGTGCTAAGAGACCTGATCAACTTCCGACATAACCATATCAATTGAATCATAATTATTACCTCTGCCCTTTCCATTACCTATAAGTGCATGGTTTCCATATAATTACTAGCACGATCTAACTCGATGATTGAGTGTTTCTGCACGACTTAGCCCTTTACTTTCACCGTATCCCAATCACGTCGGAATCCCATTAATTATATTACAATTGTTTCCATTGACCTGAATTATGGGTCGCAATAAAATAGTACATCGTCTACAGCTATTCGTTGTAGCTTACTATCATTATAGACACTATTCGATTTCCTCTCTTTAAGTTCCGTAGCGAAATTAGGCACCTAATTATCAACATCAGCGTTTATGATATGTTTATCGTGAGTAACTGTTTATAATTTATCGTTAATGATAGGGTTAAAAATTTCCTCTCATGATTCGATGTGTCGTTTATTTAGATCAGTGATAGTTTTTTTGTGCGTGTATAATTCCTAGTTCTGCATGGAGGGGCATACAAACTCTTACTTTGAAATAGGTTACATTAATATATTCGGCTGCGAAGTCTGTTGCATGCAAAGCTATAACATTATTTGTATACCATGCAAGATCATGCCTCGATTTATTACTGCAGAAAACAGGTTTATAAGCTTTAAATATAATGAATGAATGTCAAGTAAATTAAACAGTATTACATAGTTACCTTACCAGCTTGCCGTCACGTCGTTTATCTACCACTACAGCGTAGACTGTCGTAGCAGCAATGTCGAATGTCCGTACTATGCTGATTTAGATTCCGCCTTTGATACCAGACGGGCTGTATGTTTGTCCAAGTGATTTGTGCTTTGTAAAACCTTTTATTGGATTCCTACCATGAGTGTGAAGCGTTTAGAAATTCTAACATGAATCTATTAGTATAAATTATATATTTATTTATGTATTTGAACTGGTATACTAAAGAACATTTTGCTTTTCAAAATCAGATACAAGTAGTTCTACTAGTTTGGTGTTATTTTAGTTTTCAATGGCTGCAGTCAGTTCGTAAAGGATAGGCCTGTGCACGCCTTTTTCATGTTTTCGTACTACGATTACATTCATTATTTTAATTTTCCTATTTCCGTTTATGCAGGAATTTGTCAGTTTAATTTTGCTTTTAAATTAGTGGGTGTGCATCAAATACGTTCATAGCCATTTTTGGGCTTATTGGCTTTGGTATAATTTGGCAACCCAGGTAATAATGGTGGTCCTATTGAATTAATTGGCAGTAAATGTGACAGTAATTACACTTAATTCTCGAGCTGTGAGCATTAACATTTGTAAGGGAATGTAGATAAAATAAAATGGTTACAACGGCAGTTTACTTCACAGTATATCACTTTACAGTAATGAACGATTTTTAACGAGATTATTATTGTTTTAATCGTTAAAGTCGGGGTAATTTTGGGAAGAACACCATATACAAATATCATAGTTACCTATAGCTTAGTAGGCGAGCTTATAACAACTGCATTGAATGTTGATGTATTAAGTAAGAATACTAAAGTCTTTAATGAATTTTCAGAAACGTATTCTATTGTTTTCGTTATCAATGAGAGAGGTAATGTAAAAGAAATTGTCGGAATCAAAGCAACGATTTCACGCTTTCATTCTTTTGTCTGCATTAGAAATTAGACTGTCACCATGGTTGCATAGTTTAATTGCGTAATCACTACTTACATGTTCTCTATAAATAATTGCAAGAACCTGATTATTTATCATTATGCCTGCTGTTTTTCTGCGTAATTGTTGTACTATTATAATTAGTATTTTCTATTGTCTTAACTTACTCAGTCTATGCAGCATCAGCCTTGTACAGCCCTAACCCTAAGCGAACTAATCGATCATTTATCCTTGAGATAAACCACTCTAAAAATTAACGCCCCTCTACTGCTTGTTACATATACATATATGTCAAATGTTTGCAGACATTTTTTTTTGGAGGGGCGTTCATTTTTAGAGTGGTTTATCTCTATCTCTCTGTTCTACACACCTCTATTCGCTGCCAATCCTTTCAGTTGGCGTCACGGCGAAGACAGTTCAAGTCGTATTCATACGTTTCAAAATTACGTGATATTAAATTAAAATACACACTATTATTTTCTACACAGCTATCAGTTTCACTAGAAATCACTTAACAACCTGCAATAAAATAATTCACTATAATAATTAAGAATGTTTTACTAGTTTAATCTTCATGGCCAGAGATAAAATTATACTTAATTGCTTTATAATTTTCTGCATTAAATGAGTTCATGCAAACACTACGAGAACTTGCCGTGAAAATCGCGAATGGGTTTCCATTCATTTAAAATTATAATTCATTTTTGTTAACTTTATAATAAGCGCAAATTATTTAATTTGCGCTTATTATAAAGTACACAAAAATAAATTTTGGAATAAAAAGTAAACAATCAACTAAGAGAAGATAGACTGGAGGGTAAGGGGTCTACAAATATCCTAGAGACTCCATTAAACAAAGAATCAATTCCTAATATCAATAGCTCATAGTTCAGAGAGGAAGCTTTTTTCTCCAATGCAATTTCAAAGCTAATCTTGAAGGAAAAAACGTTTGCAGAAAGAGACATTCTAAATATACAGACGCTATACATAAAACTATAGGTTGCCAACACTGACAATATCACTAATATCCTCAATAAAACATATACCACAATAACGGTAATGACATACTCCAATTACTGTACCGTGAAGGTTGGGCGGGCGGTGATCCGTAGAGACCAATATTTATACTAACCATGACTTTGACCTTAACGAACGTGGGTTCAGTTAGTTCTGTTCTTGTGAGGCACACTTTTATTGGCATTTATTGATTATGTAGCCGGTTTTATGTGCGAATCAACTTATTGCTTTCGTATCTGGTCTCTTGTTACTGGGAATAAGATCTTCGTCTTTAAGAGGGTCCATCTCGGTCCGTCTTTTGTCAACGCAAGCATGATAAAAAGCTTGGTATATCATCCAAATAGAAACCTAGATATAAACCACAAGGTACCTACCTGTGTGTCCAAAATATCTGGCGGATTTTTTTTTGTAACGCTCTATACACGTGCGTGCGTTTGTTTGAGATAAACGAGATCTATACAAACTTCTACGAGGCTTGTCGACTTTAGGTCTTTGTCATCTAAGATACATTCTTCTCCCGTAGAATTCTTCGAACATGCACTCAAATTCAAACACTTATGAGTCTTCTTGTCATGTTTAAACAAATACATCGCCCGCTATCTGAGTAGTTTCGGCCGTAGTTACGGACGTTTTCTGCTCTGTATCATCTACGGACTTAAGATGAATTCGGGGCACGAAGTAAGAAGGAATGACAACATGATTTGACAGTTGTCCTTACTCTCGATGTTTTTTTGCCCGGCCGAAAAAGTTAGTTGATCGTGTGTGGGGTTCACTCCGAAATTTCGAACGTGTTCAGGAAGAATAGGGTTATCTCGATGTTTAACGATGGTGCAGTACAGTCGTGCCTAAAAGCAACTATTTCATAATACTGTTGTTATCCATCAGCCAATACTATGTTGTTACGTTGTTGTCATAATACTTAGAACAATGGACATGTCCGTTACCCTACGCTTGTGCTAAAAGGTTCTGCGTGTGAATAGGCGTATAAATATTAATGGCTTCTCCAGGGTAAATATGGCTACGTCAAATAATGATATTAAATTTTAGTGCCTACCGTATACTGTACCTGACAAGTCTGTACTTAAACATATTGGACTTTTACTGCCTGTTCGATAGTAAAGTACTTAAGATATAGTTACAATGTGGTTGCTACGTATATTGGTATCTAAGCCCTGACAATGCATAGTTCGAGCTTAGACACCTGCAACTTTCATCATTCCACTGTCTTTATTTTGTTTTCTAGTTTTGCCAGTGGTTCTGCGTGGCGTTCTGAAATTATCCCTCGGGAACGAACTACTTGGAAAAAAAGTATCCTATGTGCTAATCCAGGTTACAAACTATCTGTGTTCCAAATTTCATCTAAATCCGTTTTGCCGTTTTTGCATGAAGTAAAAAACATTTTGTATGTTTTCTTTCACATTTATAATATTAGTGGAATTTGCTTACCGTCTATTACCAAAACGTTGTTTATGAAAAGACTGAAAAGCATCTTAAGTCTAAGTATTATTTAAGAGTTCCGGAAATTATGTTTGGTCAATTTTGTAATATATTCTGCATAAAACACTGGTTTTTATTCTAAATCAAAGATTATTTCTTTGTGTGAAAATTGTAAGGTTGCGTGGAAATCGGTTGTCATGAAGGAATGAGGAAAATGTCGTGAGGAAAGTTTTGAGTATGATGGCTATAGGAGTAGGGGGAGACCACGGAGTAAATGAAAGGAGTCTTTCGTTACTCCGTGGGTGAGACCAAAGAAACGATGGATGGACTGTGTGAACGATGAGATGGTTATAAAGGAGGTGATTACCGAGATGATTACTAATAGAGATGTGTGGAATAAAAAGACATGTTGCGCTGACCCCAAATAAATTGGGCTAAGGGCAGGACAAAGATGATGACGATCATGGCTGATGTGAAACGTAACGTCATTAAGGCGAAGTTCCTATAAAGCAGTTAAGAGTATGTCATGCTCACTTAAATGTCTTATTGATGGTGGCGCGTGTGTTGAATCATTCGGTTCCCTACAAAATGGTTGAGCTTCGTCAAGTTCGTGAACGGGTTCTGTTGGTTGAGACTGGTCATCTCCTAAGTTCCAGGGCTTATTTTTAATCTTATGTTTAGAATTGTTTAGATTTTTTTTTACATTGTTCTCACATACAGAAGCAACAAGAATAATGTTCCCAAGATTTTGTAATATCCAACTTGATTTAAAAGAGTGTCCGTGGAGTTTCTTGCTCGATCTTCTCCATAGAGATCCACGGTTTGGAATGGGCGACTAGCTTCAAATTTCCAACTGATCGACTTTTTACAATTCAAAAGTGCCTGTAAATGGTTTAATTGAAATAAATGCTTTGAGTTTTGAGTTTAATTTGCTAAAACAAATCCATCAACAAAAACACCGTCCTCATAAATAAAAACTTCACAAAATATTTCATCACAACACTTCATACGATTGTCACTTATATTTATTTGAACTTCACCGTTACATTAGCCTTGACCGCCAAGATGGCGCGGCTTGGCACGATGCCAGCCGATACTCGATTATGTGTCGTACTTATATATAGTTGTTATAAGCTTTAAGTTCACTGTACATCTGTAATTGACCATGCTGTTGATAGAGGTGTCTGTGTTTATTTATGTTGATGATATTTTTGTGTCTAAGTAATAACAGCCGTACGGGTCAATCGATCAGGTAAAGCTACACTTTCGGCGGTTGGTCCATGATGGGTTTCTTTACATACCAAGGCTTAAGCCGTTGGTGTCGGCTGTCATTCGTAGATCATTGACAGCCGTAACGGGTCGTCATAAGCCCGGAAGTCTCACAATCAGTCTTACCAAGGGGTATCGTATTATCGAACTGGGTTGTGGAGGTCAGATAAATAGATCTCAAAACAAAGAAGTTTGTAATATTACTTTGCCAAAGATCATCCGTTTCTTCCACCTCTAAAAAACTTGCAGTCATTATTATTGTCAACTTGAGTAATAAAAATTTATTGATAGCCAAACTCGAGTACAATTCCTGAAACAATAAGCCAAATGTTATCTAGACTAATGGACATTTCGTCATTGAGCGTTGATATTAAAGTATTTAAATGGTTATTAAAAAAATATGTTGTAGGTCATCTGCGTTCTTACCACCCAAGTAGATATTATATTTATTTTTGTAATTTATATCTCTACAATGGTTGTTTAGTGCCAGTGCCATATATTTAAATGTCTTTGTTCTACTTTTTGTCTTCTTTTCTTTCATCACACGATATTTACTTTTACAAGCATTTGCTGGACACAGATCTCCTAAAACAGTCCAAGGAATTGTGATGATATTTTGCCATAATGACTAGTTACCGTAGTAATAAATAGATGATAAGTATTAGAATTTTGATGGATCTAGTGTAGTTCTAGTATTTGATGTTTGGCGATTTCCAGAGAAAAGAAAATATATCTTCCAAATCTTTTCATCCATCTTGCTTCATCATCATCATCATAATAATCAGCCTGTAATGTTCCCACTGCTGGGACACAGGCCTCCTCTCAGTGAGAGGGTGTAGTGGGCCATGATCCACAACACAGGCCCAGTGCCTCATATCTTCGAAAGTTTGTTTCTAT
This sequence comes from Polymixis lichenea, assembly GCA_949091785.1. NCBI lineage: Eukaryota > Metazoa > Arthropoda > Insecta > Lepidoptera > Noctuidae > Polymixis > Polymixis lichenea. Next base: position 18,636,275 of record OX420948.1, on the reverse strand, counting down.
AGGCAATAGGTAATAGGTAATAGGTAATAGGTAAAACGGCCTGTTTTCCGCAACTCCACGTCAAGGCGCGTATTTTGCGTACGGGTGGGAGAATGAGTTATTCGATCCACCCCAGCTCCTCGAGAAAGGCCAGCAACGCCTTGGTGTTGCTGACAATCTCACGTAGGGTACCTGGGTTACCGAAGTATTTTGCCCTGTAATTAGCGACCACCGGGCAGTTCAACAGCACATGAGCCGCTGTCTCGTCGTCCTCCATGAAGGCTCTGCACAGCGGACTGTCTGTTACTCCTATGACAAAGATATGTTTGTTAAATGACCCGTGGCCAGTTACGGCTGCTGTAACTGTACGCAACTGTCGTTTAGTTAAACGGAGAACCTGTTTCGTGACGCGAGCAACGAACGCAGGAAGTGCTTCCTTGGCCTGCCTGCACTCACTTAGGTCCAACCATATTTTGTGATGTTGATTCCTGGTTCGTTTCCTTACCAGAGTGCGTAGATACCCGAAGGGGAGTGGCACAATGGGTTCTGGTCCCACTGGTGCCATGCTCGACCCCCTCCTGGCAAGTTCATCGGCTGCATCGTTGCCTAGCGAACCGCTGTGTCCTTTGATCCACTGAATGGTAATGTTGTTGAGGCTATCTACCTCGTTGAGGCGCTAGTGGCAATCGTATATCAGCCCAGAGTCAACTGTATGACTGTTCAGCGCTTGCAGAACAGCCATGCTGTCCGAGAGTATGCGGATCGAGTGGTCCTTAACTACCCTGGCCATGATGGCAGACGCTGCCAGGGAGATGCCCATGCATTCGGCCTGGAACACTGTGTTATGGTTAAGTTTGTTTCTATTATATACCGGTTCCCTCATGATGTTTTCCTTCACCGTTTTGAAAGCAGTGGTGATGAAATAATAAAGCGCAGGTCTGAGTCGAACCTACGACCTCTACAACTCGAAAAGTCGTAGCTGCTACCACTGGACCACCAGTGCTCGTTCACCGATCTAATTCTGTTTTATTTACACATTACGTCAGAGTTGTATTTCTGAAAACGGTTACACTGGTCCAATGTCACTGTGTTTTTACTAAAATATCGTAACACCCACTAAATCGTTCCGGTGTAAGAATAACGATTGCGGGCATTTATTTGCAAAACATACATATGAACTGTGAAATTATCGAGTTATTCGTGATGATGTAGTGCTTCTTGATGTACGCGCTGTTGCAAAGCTTAGTCCTGCAGGTGATAAAATAGCTCAAAAAAGTATTGGAAAAGTTACTTCTGCTAATATAGCAACAGTTAAACCTCCTATAGAAGCCAGTTAATCCAATATCTTTGCTCTTGCATTAGTCGACAGTATCAATACATAATGTACATAATATATCGATGAAACACTGTGTTAGCATTGACAACCCAGCTACTAAAGCATTCCGTGAGGACCTAGTTAAAGCCTAGTATGATGCCACTATAGAACCTACCTTGAGCATAATCGCATACAATAGCAACATCATTTTGGCACGACACCCGTTTATGTGGGTGCTAAATTTTCATTTAAATCCTTATCAAGGTTATTTCCTACTATTTGGAAATGAATTTCTATTTGTCGTCTATTATTAGCTACGTTATCAGTAGCCGAATCATTTCCACATTTCTGTATTTACAATTCAGGCACGTTCGTCTATTTTCCGTAACTGCGTTAACAAGTTGTCTGTGTCTGTGTATTGAATTACTAGTGTTGTCAATAGATCGGAACTCATAAAAAAATACAGCAAATCAACCGCCATTGCTGCTATCGCATAAATATGCATTGTTTTGATAAGATTGACTTTGAGAATACCCCAAGGATGATGAAATTTCGAATTTGTGCGGGGTAGGTACTGTCAGCGTCAATAATATCGGGACGAACAGACTGTTCAAAATGATCTAAACAACTATGAAAATTAAAGATTATCTCAATGACACAAGGAATGTTTCAGAATGAAGACACTACACGACAACTGTCATTCTGACAAAAACTTTATCCAATTGAGATAAAGTTTAATTTTCTTAGTTGTTGAGATCATTTTGAACAGTCTATTCGTCCCGATATTTTTGACGCTGACTGTACTAAAACTAAAAAGTGAAAAATAAAAACTTTTTCCAAAAACAAAAAAACCGACTTCCGAAAAGCACTATAAAGTGAAAAATACGTTTTAATTTTGGAAGGCGGTGACAAAAAATTGAACTATACATCCAAAGACACAGACTTTGATTTGCCTTGTCGGCTGCTTTTTCTTTTCTTTCTTTTTTCCCCACTTTGTAAAGTGAATGTACCTTTGCTTCCCAATAATTCTGATTTAACCCAGTAAATAGATGATTTTATTATTATAAAGCATATTCTATTTCTCTATCTAGCTGGAATTAATTATATATAACTAGCTGCGCAGACGCATAAATCTCGATTCCGTAGGAATATCGGGATAAAAGTATCCTCTGTCCTAATCCATGGCATGATATACCCATGTGCCAAATTTCATCTAAATCTGTTTAGTACATCTAAATTAGAGTCATAAGAATTTAGAGTGAAAGCTTAACACACAAAAAATTTAATCTTTCCTGTTTATAATTTTAATTTAGATTGTCATGACGCTAAACACGTACGCACATTCACTGAAAACCGCCAGCTAGATCTGTCAGACATCTTAACTGTGGAAAAACACTTGACGCATATTTCAGCCATCTGTTTTCACAATTAATCTATCGGCAATATTTGGTTTCGCATAATAGTCTATTTGTCCTCGTTCATATCTACACGGGTGTACAACAAATATTTGCGAGACTTTCAGCGTGTGACATTTAATACGTTATATCTTATCAGTTTAGTTTTAACCAAGCTAATTTTGTTTTTTTCTACGAATTTAATTGAATTGTTGATATAAATTCTGGTGATGTGTAGACCACACACTGCGATAATTAATGGTGGGATCGTAAAAATAATTGGTGGTGGTCGCCAAGTGCTTAAAAATAAGATAAACTGTTGTTGCGAAGTAGATAACACTATAATTTTAAAAGAGTTAATGCTGCATGTGTGAAACTTTAATTTTATTGTTATTTCGTGTTTGTAATGGCTACTATATGAAGATCTAACGACTTATTTGAAGGATATGTTGCCTTTAAATAAAAAAGCCATCAGTATAGTTGATTTTGAATCTACTTATATTTCTGGTGGTTAAAATGTTGTCTACAGAAAACACCTACAAGAAAAGTCCTTTATTATGAATGGCGTAGGTGAAAAAGATTGTCTCTAAAGACCAACTAAAGTAACTTAAACAACTCCATGAAATCTCCACATGCTACTTCCGCGTTTGCTGATTTCAGGTTAAAACTCCAACAAATGATGCTCAGACTTTCCTACTATTCACGCTAAGTAGCACAGCACGTCATTTAGTTTTCAGACAATACACCGAATTCCTGACTAAGAATAAACAAAGTTCTTTGTTGACTATTACTTTAGTCTTTGATATTAAAGAACATAAAGAGGCATAAACTAAGATTAATTTCATTGCAGTCACGAACGTTTCTGAATAAACTGATCTCATTAAACAAATATTGTTTCTTATGTTTTGTAACTGTTGGTGGTTTTGATATACGAAGTTATGAAACTCATCGCAGGATTGAGTGTTTTAGAGTAGTAGATCTCTGATCATCATCTGCCTAGCCTTTTCCCAACTACGTTGGGGTCGGCTTCCAGTCTAACCTGATGCAGCTGAATACCAGTATTTTACATGGAGCGACTGCCTATCTGACCTCCACAACCCAGTTACTGGGTAATACGATACCACTTGGAAAGACTGGTTGTCAGATTTTCGGGCTTCTGACGACCCGTAACGACTGCCAAATATCTACAAATGACAGCCGGGACCAACGGCTTAACGTGCTTTCCGAGGCACGGAGAGGTCTTGGTATGTTAAGATGGTCACCCATCCACGGACCAACCGCGGTAAGCTTAGCTTAACCTGATCGATCGATCCGTACGGCTTGTACTACTTAGCCACAAGCCCCTCAGTGGTAGATCTTTGATAATTATATTAATCTATTTGATGGTATGTCGCCTGCAACTATTTCAGTATCATAGAAATAGATGTCGGTTTTTTGGAAATGACATCTCGCAGGTCAACCTAGGAGGTTAGCCAGTCTTGCCTACCTCAACAAAAAGGTATACTTTTGAAAAAAAAAACCTTTCTTTCTTATAAAATATCTATCTTCAGTACCTATGGATACGTACTCAATCGCGTAAACGTTAACGTTCATTTACGTAAATCTGTATGAAAAAATTATAATTCCGATCATTGTCACCTGTCAGCGCTTAATCAGGTTCAGTACAAATTGAAGTTTGCGTTACACTGTGCCCTCAGAATAAGAATGAATCTCTAGAAAGTTAGTGGGTCTATATCAGAACCGTAGTAAACAGAGTCTCTTAGTCTAACAAGCCAGTAGGAGTTAATTCGGACTGTGCCATTCATTTCACAACTTTGAATTGAGGGCATTCCTTGTCGCCGGCGGCAGTTGATGCACCAGTGCCAAAAACAATAGCTACCACATGTTAATAGCTATTAACATCTTTGTTTCTTTTTTTCCTGTCCATTATAGAGGAATATTACAAGGCAAAGGCATCTTCTCATAGATTATAGAAGGCATGAGCATTGATTATCACGCTTGCTCGAGGTGGATTGACGATTTCAGACAGCCCAGGTTTCCTCACGATATTTTCCTTCACCGATGTCAGTGACAATGGAGGGCTATGCTTGGAGTTTTCTTACGCGATGAAATAAAAAATGAAGAGATCCGCAAGAGAACCAAGACAGCCAACATAGCCCGAAGATTTGCTAAACTTAAGTGATGGTAGGCAGGACACATTGCTTGCAGATGGATGGCCGATGAGGACGTAAGGTTCTGAATTGGCGACCGCGCACTGGAAGATACGTTAATAGTTAGTATCGTTGAAAGGCCTCCCACAAGGTGGACCGATGATCTGGTGAAGCCCGCTGGATGCGGGAAGCACAGAAACAGTGCAAATGGCGGTGCTTTGGGCAGGTTTCTTTCGGCTGAAATGATGATGATGCCAGGGATGTCCAAGATAAACTTAGAAATTACCACATACATGAGAGGCGCGGCGTTAACTACATCACGACACGATTACAGAGAAAATTTTCCTTAACTACTGACAAAAATTGTAGAGAACTAGATCGTTTGATCTCGTCAAACCTTGAGACAAATAATTAAACTGTGTATGTAAACAATGAGACGTAACATCTTTGCCATTAGGTTAATAAATCCTCAAATAAAGATTTCCGTATTTACCAAATACCTAAAATATTTATGTCTAGGAAATCTCTTGACAAATTGTTAGCATTACCTGTTTCGAGAGCATTTACTTGGCAAACTGAAGTAATTTTACCTAGAATGGCTAGTTAGATAGTAATAGCTGTTTGTTTAAATATTTCCTAGATCTGGGTATCATAAATATGCGCCCAGTGGCTTTTATCATTTAACATTTGGTGCTACAGATATCAGCGAAATGTAATACAAGCAAAATACTATAATAGGCACAGGGCATAATATAATACCTAACAGAATTAAAACGTTTTTGAATGCAAATTCCCCCCAAAATTATTAATACCTACTACTGTAATTAATCTCTAGTATAACTACTACTGTTATTAGTCTCTAGTAGTCTAGCACGTTAAGGCGTTGGTCCCGACTGTCAATCGTAATCCTTGACAGTCGTTACGGGTCCAAACCGCCTAGAACTCTGGCAACCAGTCTCACTAGAGTTATCGTGTTACTTTGTAACTGCGTTGTGGAGTTCAGTTAGGCAGTCGCTCCATGTGAAATACTGGTATTCAGCTGCATCCGCTCAAACTGGAACCCGACCTTCGCACCTCGTAAATATTAGCAGAATGTTGTTTCATTAATTGTTGGTCTCTTTAGGTATTTGTGTAATTTCTTGCGAAAGAGGCCGAGAGGTCGTTAAAAGTTTATTATTATAATTTATTATGTGGTGTTCCACTACACGGCGCAGGCCTTCCTTCTGTCTTAATTAAGGTTGAAAGTTCACGTGCGTATCATGTCTTGTTTGAAGACAAAGTATTCTTTCATTGCCATATATTCTGATCATTCTAGGCTTTCCCAAGCATACGTTGTCGTCTAGTCTAGCTTGCTTAACTTGTTATTTATATGCAATGGTTACAGTATTTTTATTGCAGTAAGTTCTAAGTAAAGCCTTCAAAGAAATGGTTATAGTGTCGTTACAGGCAATTGCATGATCTAAACAACACAATAAATAGTATACAATGTTCTCGTAACACCTTTTTAGTGTATAGAATTAAACACAATAGTGATATTATTAAGTTTTGAATATTGAATACGTCTTGCAAGCGTGCTAATCTTACAATTGCTGAAGCTTAGAAGGTTCATCTTCGAAAAGCCAGCGATGAAACAGATGATCCTTTTAAGATCAAAGGAAGAAATAAGATTAACAATATTCTCGGAGACCATTAGCAGTGCAATACATGTACCTACCTACCGAAATACTTACATGCGTGGAGTCTAAATAGTTTTAAATGCAGTTTCGCAACTTGCCGTAATAATAGTCCGCGCAGAATACGCTGTCCGCAATGTCATTGACATGCCTCATCGGTTTTATGAGCATATAAATCGCATGCAAACCTCAACATGCATTGTTTTTGTGATTCCTATCTACATCGTAAAAGAGTCTTGGAATTTTTACAAGAATGTTAAAGTTCTCATATATGGCTGCGGTGGTAACTGTTATTTTTATGTTATTGCTATAACATTAACTTATTCAAAAGGAACACTAACTAGATCTTGCAGTTGTCAGAGACTACTTGTACGTTATGATCGAATTATCCAACATAAATTATAGAGAAAGTGTAGATAACATCAACAACATCTAATACTTATCTGATAGCATTATCAAACAAGTTAGGCAAATAAATCAGAATCATTCAAACAAATATTAAGTACAATACAGGCCATTCTATTAATTATGATCAACAAACAGTTATAAAAGCACACGATGATATTACTATTCAGAGCAGCGTAAATAATTCACCCACAATATTGGCATAGTGATCCAAAAGCCCTATTTTATGTAGGTAAGTAAGCATTTCGAACATTATCAGATGCCCAGGCGAGTGACATTTTGATCTCAATGTTATGGTTCCATCATCAACTTTATATTCACATGGCGTTAGATACTCTCCCTGTATATGTATGTAAGTCACTTCACTTCAACCCATTTAGTTGGCATTTCTATGAAGATTAGGTGATTAGTTCGAACAACCCGCACCCCTGGCAGGCATCGGCCATTGTGGGCCCCATCTGTTGTTGTTGACATCTCTTTGAGGCGCGCGTGGAACACAACGCGCCGTCGACCCGGGCTTGGTCCTTACCGGACAGCGAGCTACCCATTACTCGCCGTCCGCAAGCCCGTGCCTACGGTGGCCGGGAATCAGCCTGGGATTCCCGACGCCTAGGGCGTCTCCTGCCAAGGCCACGGCTGTGAGGGCGCATGTACTGCATCTCCCTCATGTGCGCCGCCTCCCTCTTTGCGAGCATAACTGGTTCGCTGAAGGAGGCGACTGCTAGCCATGCACTCTCGCTCCGTACCATGGCCTGGACCAGGGTCACACGCGAGAGATCGCCGTCGCCGATCACCTCCACGAGGACCCGGCGGTGCTCCGCCCAAGCCGGGCAGACCTCCACCGTATGCTCCACCGTGTCCTCAGGGCGATCTTCGCAATGGAAACACCCAGGCGTTTCCTTCCGTCCTATCCGAAACAGGAACCTCCCGAAACAGCCATGTCCGGTGAGGACCTGTGTCAGGCGGAAGGTGAGGACGCCATGCCGCCTCTCAAGCGACTCCTCAAAGAGGGGACTTACCGCCGCAATCGTGGTGTGCCCGAGGTCTTCTTATATATCTTTAGCTCTAAAAATGTATTCTGTGATTATCCCTTTCTTGCTTGCAGTATCTTTAGCCTCATTTTCCTTTATTCTATTTTTGTTGCCTTTTTAATCTTCAGGAACATTTAAACTAACATGTTTAACTTTCCACTAGTATCCAAATAGCGTGTTAATCCTAAGGTACGGTTATTACAGCTATTTTGTCAATAATCCTTTCTGTTTCTGGTTTCGTACTTAGTAACAGAAATTCTTGAACACGCCGTAAAATGTGTGGTAAAGATAACATTGTTGCTTTAAAGTAAATACCAGGGCAAGAAATAAAAGATAAGTCTTAATCTTTTGTGGAAATGGTTTCGAAATCTCTCTGTTTAAATAATAGAGCTGTTTAGAAGAAAATACTATGTAAATGGTTATGTGGTAGGTATAGAACGATTGAGGAAATCTTAACGTTAAGCATTTCCATAGACCATAATCAGAGTAAAGTGTTCGAACTACAATAAATAAAGCAATATGCTTACGTATAAATAAGTCTGAAGTTTGCTTGTTGAAAAGGCACTCATACGCACACTTGTTTTCAATAAACCTGACATTGTAGAACATACCAATCATCCATCTTTCCCAGCCTACTCGTATTTGCTCATATCGTAAACATTAAAGTCAGACTGATACATTTAAATCAAGATGATTACAGTATCCGTATCGGGAGGAAAGCGTATCTTTTATCGTACGTTCGTTCAACGTGCTCCATTGCTCCTTTGGTATGTTCTACAAAAACAGGTTCTCGGGTCGATGCATCAATGCATATTACATGTGAATTCAAGCAATTCTCTCCCTCATCGTTTGCATGAACGCAGTTAATCATGCCTGCACGCTATTTTAGCGCGGCATACATAAATAAACAATGTCTATTAATAAAATAAATTGTATATTTATTTTATAAATAGATTCGTATACTAATTGACGGCAAATTACGGAAGAATGTCTACGTGTTTCTGTAGTAGCTTCGAGATAAAGATTATGAAGAGGTGTTCTTTTAGAGATAGGGTTTATAGCTTATACATTACTATGTGTTATATAGCCTATTAGGTAGCCTGTGGATAACAATCTATTGGAATCAAATGCCTCACAAAGAACCGTTGCTTAAACAGCACCCTTCTTGCGTAAAACACTATCAAACAAAACCGGAATCGTTTTGAAGGATTTTGCTAATCCATTGGCTTCATTATGTTCGAAAAATTCTGTTGCTCATCAGCGTAAATAACGCAATGAACTGTCAAAATTAAAACCATTTCTTCTGTTAATGTGTTATGGGATTACCCCGCAATTACCAATGTCTCCATGTAAACTTTTCTTGACACAGCACGACCTCCAAGCAAACAGCCTTTGCCTTAATAAAAAGATTAATAGTCGGGAAAGCTAGCTGTCAGCTTTGCCAGCAACCAGCAGGTACCTTCAACCTTGGACGTCTTTTAATTGAACCCCATACTGAGAAGACAGAACCCTCGCCACAGACATACGACATGTTATAAATGCTCATACGCACTTACATAAATAGGCTAATTGGGAAGAAAATGGCTCGGTAAAATTAGCGTAGTTAGCGTGCTACTAATATATTCATCTTTACAAGCTGCAGTTTAAAATAATGAATGTATAATGAACAGCATCGAGTCAATGGTTTCTTGGTGCTTTTTGTTTTCTTATAATTGGAGTTGTACGTAATTATGTTCGTTTACATAATTCAATATTGTTTGAATAATATATTTATGGCTGTGTTCAATAAGAGCAGGTTGGTTAATGCATTTTGGAACTTTCGTTTTGATCATTTTCTTTTCTGGATCATTCACATCATCTCATCGTCTATCGAGCCTTTTCCAAACTATGTTGGGGTCGACTTTCAGTCTTACCAGATGCAGCTGAAGGCCAGTATTTTACATGGAACGTATGCTTATCTGACCTCCACAAACACCCATTTGCTGGTTAATACGTCACCCCTTTGTAAGATTGGTTGACAGACTTTATCGTTTGTCGTATGGTATATCGTTTATCGTATGGTACTATCGTTTGCCGTATGGTTCTCGTGGGTAGTAGCTGAAAATCACCATCAGGTAGTGCATCCTGTGTTACCATCTGACATTATGCTGAACTGAGGCCCTTTTGGCATTATTATCATAGTCTTCTGTTTTATTTACAGTTTTAAGATTTTTATGCTGTAAAACCAATATACGCATTTTTCTTCTTTCTTAGTTTCAGGCTCCAGAAGATCCGCAACGACTGTAATTACCTATTTTTGTAATGGGCTATGCTAGGACTATTTTCATGGCAATTCAAATATGTTTTAATTGCAATGGTGGTTAGGTAATTACAGTATGATTTAATTAGACATTAACTTGACACTGTCCATTATCAAGGTTCGTTAAAATACTTTGAACACTATTTGCTTGAAGAAATGTTGATGAGCTGTTTTCCGGGATCGTTGTATTATTTTTAATTGCCGTAGTCATATGAAAAGGACTAAGTCTAGTCTTAGGGTACTTGCATAAACCAGCGGTTTTTCTGGTACGGATCGCTACAGGTTGATCTACGGAGAGAATCGGTAACAATATTTTATCTGTTTATGTGGGAGCGCATAGTACCGACTTGTCTTTAAGGCGAATCTAGTCGTCATTTTCATACAAACTTCGGGAGTGTATTACTCCACTGGTCGACAATGTACATCAAAAATAAACATAGTATGGATTTGTCTCATTATTTATATTGTCTGTGCGGTATCATAATACTAAAATAAAAGCCATCAAAAAGTTAGGAGCCAACAATTATTAGTTTTTCTTGCTAATTTAACCTAACTTTGGGCGTGTTTAAGAAATAAAAGAAGTTAAACTTTCAAATCTCCAAAACCAAGTCAATACCGACAAAGCTCAAATATCGAATAGTTCAATAAATTTTATGGGTAATTGATTTATACAGTAGTTTTTTCATAAAACTCGATCTATAATAAGTTAATAATAATAATAATAATAAGTTTTTATTTATGCTTCAGTTTACAAAACAGGGTTTCGTGTTTGAAGCCTCCTTTTAAGCAAACAATGCCTGTGTTAGGAGACTCCGCTCTTCCATAGTACAGCATAATATTTACAAGAAATCCGTAGGTATTTAATGAAATAAAAAAAAAATATATGAAATAAAAACAAGTACAAACAAGTATGTTAGTGAGAGTGTGATTAGAGTGTGAATACCTGTGCATAGTTTGTCTGTATAAGAGAGTGTATGTTAAAGTGTAAGTGAGAGTGTATGTGTTTGTGTATGGGTGTGTGTATGTGTGTGTGTATCTGCTACTTTATGTGCTCCAAAAGTGCCTCTGTTTCATCATATGTAAGTGTCTTTATCCAACTAGTTATTATTTTCTTACATTCATAACTTTTTTTTGTGTATATGTAAATATGTTTGTTTATTTTATTGTATAGTTGAGCAGACCGTTTATTAAATTGCCTACAAGCAAACATAGTTTTAGTTTTTGGAATTCGTGCAACAATGTCTGTCCTCCTTTTCCGTAATAAGTTTGGATCATATGGCAGGGTTTTATGTTTTTTTAAGACTATTTGGACAATGTACAGTTTTCTTACGGAAAGTAGATCACTAATTTTATATAAGATATCAGTAGGATGTCTTTTATTTTTAAAATACATTATCTTTATCAGAGCTCGTTGGGATCGCTCCACGGCTATAAAATTAGTTTTCGCTGCACCTCCCCATATAGGGATGCAATATAACAAGACAGGCTGCGCTAGTGCCATGTAGATCTCATTTAGAACATTTCTTGGGGGGTCTCGTTTACTGGTGATTTTTGTTGGAACAATATATCGAAGTGTTTTAAAGATCCAGCTTAATCTCCTAACCCTATTTGAGATCAATTCAAGATGTGGATACCAGGATAAGCGCTGATCGACTATCACGCCTAGATATTTAGTCTGAGTAACTGGTTTGATACATGAACAGTTACAGTATCTGTTATTGGTATCTCTACAGGTGTGTATCCTTAGCTTGAGATCCCCACTTGGTTGACTACTTTTGTTAATGCTGAAGCAAATGTAATTGGTCTTTGATGTATTTAAAGTGAGCAGGTTATCGTTTAGCCAATTAGCTACTTGTGCCATACCCATCTCAGCTTTGAGTTTCACATCTTCCCAGGAGTTCCCAGAGAAAACGATAGCTGTATCATCGGCGTATGAAAAAACTTTTGCATTGTTGATTTGCAAGTTGCAAAGATCGTTTAAATATACCAGGAAGAGTGTAGGGCCCAGTACGCTGCCCTGGGGAACGCCATATGTGACCTCAACGTTACTACTGGTCAGTTCACCCACCCTAACTCTTTGCTTCCTAGACGAGAGATAGTCTTTGAGCAATTTCAGAGGGGTTTCTCTTATTCCAAGCTTTTCAAGTTTGCTCACAAGGAGAGGGACAGAGACGGTGTCAAAAGCTTTTTTAAGGTCTAGAAAAACAGTCAAGCATTTATTGCCCTTGTCAAGGTGTTCAGTTACTAGAGAACTCAATGCTGTAACTGCATCCTCAGTGGATAAGCCTTGTCTAAAGCCAAATTGAGAGAGGGATAGTAAATTAAATTTAGAAAAATACGTTGTTAGTCTATTATTAATTAATTTTTCCAGTATTTTAGAAATGGATGGTAAAACAGATATTGGCCTGTAGTTGTTGACATCATCTCTGTCCCCCCCCTTATGAACGGGAGTAATAATGGAGTGTTTCAGTAGGTCAGGGAAGGTGCCGCTTTGGAAGCAGAGGTTAGCAAGGTGAGTTATTACTGGAACAACTTCTTTTCGTATGTGTTTCAGAAATTTAGACGAGACATTATCCCAACCGGGGGCACTATCAGACTTAAGGTCCATTAAGATTCGATCAACTTCATTGGAGTCAGTATCCAAAAGGACAAAAGAATTACACTGTGCAAATTGTTTGGTATGATGCTTTATAGGGTAATTATTACTAGCCCGAATTTGCTGAGCCAACTGTTTACCAACGTTGGCAAACCGATTGTTGATAAAATTCACTGATTCAAGAGGGGAAGACTTGATATTTAGTAGTTCAGAGTTGCGATTATTTGATTTGGTGGAATAAGTGATATCTTTAACATTTTTCCAGAGTAGCTTATTATTTGTAACAGATTTTGCTAGCAGATCTCTTTCATATTTACGTTTTAGTTTTTTTATCAAATGATTACAGTAATTCCTGTATCTATTGTAGGTAATCTTTGTAATATCATTGTACGGATCAGATTGATAACGTTTCTGTAATTTATTACGGTTTCTTATGCAACGTAGTATACCGTTGGTAATCCACGGTTTAATAATCTGTTTACTGTTTGATATGGTGCGGGTGGTACTACTGTTTTTCAAAGTATTAGCGAGTTTAGTTATGAGAAGGTTGGTCAGTAGATTAGGGTCATTACAAAACAATAGTTCGGCTAGATTATTTTCCTGCAAGTCTTTCATAGCTGATTCAAAATCAATAATAGTAGAAGTTTTTTTTTTAAATCTGGTGTTTTTTAGTTTAGACAGCGACAAAAATGTTGTAAAGTGGTCAGTGATAGAGGTATGAAGTATGGCTATAAATGCTGATAACTTCTTTTTGTTAATTTTTAACATGAAATGATCTAGGCAGTTTCTTTCTCTAGTGGGTAGCGTATGTCCAGGTAGTATTCCATACAATGACAACATATTAAGGTAACTGTTCCTATTGATATGCTCATGGGACGATTCTATTTCTTTAGGTTTAATATTTATATTTATGTCTCCCGCTAGGATAATGCTTTTGTGAGAGTTTAATTTATCTAGGCACGTACTAAGGGAGTTTATGAAGCTATCCGTGTTTGTGTTTGAGGGGGAGCGGTAGATACATAGCACTATGTTATTGAGAATGTCCAGTTGAAGACAAGACGCTTGTGAAAGCTCAACTTCCTTAACTTTTGGTTTTAAGAATTGTTTAACATATACAACTACCCCATCATTTTGGTTTAGCTGTCGTTTAGTATAGTAGGACTCATAATTATTCAGTTGGGGAATAGGTTTGTTAGAACTTAGCCTACATTCCGTTATCTGAAGGACTTTTTTTAATTTTTTACGCGCCTGTTTTACTATAAATCATCCTGCATCTCACTCAATAACGTTGTGCGTGTAGACTAGCATTTAATTGCTCATCACTGATACTACCTCTGTCGGACACGATGCCTGCTGAGACAGCGTGCTTTTTAGCCAGGCCCACCAGTGAATTTGACCGCGCGACTAGATTCCCCCGAAAAAAATTCTGAACTTGTGTTACTTTAGCATATCCACTGATATGCTAAAGTAACACAAGTTCAGAATTTTGTTGGACAAAATTTGATTCGCGGCCGTAACAAATAAGGCTTTACAAAATTATTATCAATAAAATCATTCGATGGGATTACATGAACTCAGATTTTTTTTTTTGAGTGTGGGAAACCATCAAATAACTTCTTCCACTCAGGGTGGATGAGGAGGGCGCGTCAGACTGTTACTAACTAAAACCCACCAGTGTTCCTTCAGTTGCCTGAGTGCTAGGGTATCTCTTGACTGCAATAGACTGAAATTACAAACATTTCAACAACAGAAGGCTTAGAGCATAACGCTTTCTATTTCGTAGCATAGAAATCGCTTGTCTACATTTCTTGGTACAAAACTGTCAACTGTCCACACGGCAACGTCATTTTTGTCTACTCTTCCGTCGATAAAACGCTTCTCTACGGTTCTCGGGCTAGTTCTCCTGCAGCTGAAATGTTGACTTTTAGTCATAACATAGCAATGTTATCGCCGTAATAAATATTTCTTAAACTTTCTCCATTGTGAAAACTAATAAATATGACCATGGCATTTGATTGATCTACGAGTACGATTCTATAGTTATCAGAGCGATGTAGATGTGTATCGTTACCAAGAATCGTAAAGTACTGTGAATCAACTAATTGGAGAGCAAAGGAGGGAAATATCTTTTAATTAGTAGAGATTAGAGACGAGGTATTTACATCATGGAATGGATGGAATAAAAACAATGTAGTGATCAAATGCTTGGCAGCATAAAGAGAAAAGATTAGTTAATCATTTGAGAAATATGGGTACTCATTGGCAATGGCAAATCTTGCTTTCGACATTGATACGTCATCTTACAAAGTTTTTTAAGAATTTCTTGTCTTGTTCAATATTGTTTGTGAGATTGCAGCTCACGAATTAGTACATTGTTTATGCACGATAAAGCAAGTTAGAACATTTTTGTTTTAAGATTTTCCTCCACTGTTAATGCACATCATCATCTAACAGCAGTCTACTGCTAGCCTCCCCAATTGTCCGCCATTCAGTTCAATTCTCGGCAACTGTCATCCAGCTGCTACCTGCAGCAGCCACCCTGCGAAGATCTTCACTCCACCTAGCCTGAGATCGGAGTGCTGTTTTTATGCATACATTATATACATAACGCTCCACTGTTTTTTTAAACAAAAGGTCCCTTATATTCTCTCAAACACCAACTTACTCGATACACAGTTCTATGCTAAATACTAAAGAATCTTGTTTGCAGACGTTATCTGGTACCCATTAGCATCCCATTAGCACCCATTTACACGCTTCCTTATCTTTCTCTTTCTTTTGCGGCTAACTTCTTAAGTGGAATGATGCACCTTCACTATTGGTTAGCTGGGTTGCCGTTCAGTAAAATGATAAATGTTGTGACTTAACCAAAGGCAAAAAAAAAACAGTATAATGAGTACAAAATAGGAAAAGTGGGTCTTAAACATCACTGGCGATATGTGTGTGTAGTATAAGTACACCTCAGCCTAACCCTTGGGGGAGGCGTAATGTTATGTTATGTAATTAGGAAAAGCCCAGGGCCAGTAAACAAGTGCCATCACCTCATTGAAGACAAACGTTTTGATACCGTTAGGGCTTCTTCAAACAAAGGAGTAGGAGCCTTTAGAAACGATAGCAAAATTGAGGTTCACAGCACCAACTGGTGGGGTCCGCAAGGGCCGATGCCTGCCAGGGGTGCGGGTTGTTCGAAAGAGATACCGCGGCCCCTGGCACACCGACAACTGAAGGAACACGGGTGGGTTTTAGTCAGTAAAAATCTGACACGACCTCCCGCTCCGCTCAGAGCGGGAGAAGTTATTTGATGACCTTTAAAGCGTATCAGACCTGAAACCCAGTTGCGTAACACATTTTCAATCACAATCCGCCGGATTTTCCCAATCCATGGCTATGGCCGGCACAACGCAAAAAAACGCAATGATTGTTGTTGAATTGGCAAAATAAATGGTACTACCATTGTAATATAGTACAATGTTCTGGCAATTGGTTTCAAAGCGTGTCGTAGTTATTTCTAAAACGACTTTCAACGCTACTGAAATATTTCGGCAGCTTTTGTCAAACTCATACTTTTTTACTTCGCTAACATCGTTATCGCTGATAGAAAGTCAGTTTGTTTATGCCCTTTGTTAAAAAGAAGTTGGCTATTCTACTACTGAAAAGAACTGCTTGTAGGGGTACTTACAAACGAAAGATTAAAAACTTGTCACATACTTGCAATATATTGCGACCTTTACCCGTTTACCATTTTTGCTACATGAGATTACTACTCATACACTACTAACTGCATCTTCTGATAATGTATCGAGATTTGCTTACTCTGTAGAACAAATTATTACGGCGCTTTCTATTCTACTGCAAAAAGACCTTCTGTTGATCTTACTACTTTCTTGCGTTTTGGCATGACTCGATAAGAAGAAGCTTGCGCCACATTCTTCGATGCGAGTAGAAATGTTTTCCTCCTCTAACCCTTATAATAAAACTCCATATATTAAAACCTTTCGAAACTAAATAATAACCTACCTAAACAGTATAATAAATCAACTTCCATATAAGAGAAAACCGTACTCTCCTCACACGGTCAAGGTACCAACAAGTTCACTATGACTCACTGTTTATGTTTTACACTTTACGCCCTTGAGAACGGCGCGGGCGCAAGATCATCTGGTTCTTATGTAATGTTTGTTGTTTGTCTGTTGCGGTGAGGATTGCTGTGCTGTTGTCTTTATTGGTTATTGAAATCGATAATGGCGTCTACTGTTAATGGGCTTAGGAAGAAATCATTTACGGAAATTGGATTGGATGAATCTCGTTCCAGGGGCTTACTTACTCCCTGAGCACAAAGTCCTTAGTTAGGCCCGAAGTTACGGGCGTTTCTTTCTCCGTATCACTTAGGGACATAGGTTAAGTTTGGGGCCCGAACCATCAAAAATGAATGACTCAACGATTTGGCAGTTGTCCCTACTCCCAATGTCTTTTTTCCCGTCCGAAAATGTTATTTTTCGCCTATAGAATTCACTTAGGAGTTACGAACTACGTCCAGAGGGCCTCGTTGACGTAGTTAGAGTAAGCCAGTTGTAATCAGAGGTTGCAGGCAACGATGCTAAATAAAATACTAGTCATTGGCCAGTAATCTGCTAAGCTAAGACAATCTACAGCCTCTAGGTTTGCTGTGGGTTTGTTTTTTCCCTGTTTATACCACATAAACCTTGTCGAGCTCTTCTTAACTTCTGGATTCCGGAGGATATTCTTATGAATCGAATGATGGATGTTCATATACTTTTTTCTTATCTATTGTCGCACCCTTGATAGAGAGGTCGCGGTCTTTATATCATATTTTCAGAAGCTTTATACGATGCCAATACTACAGCTACACCTATAAATGACGACTGACCAATATACGCACGACAACATTTCAATCTATTTACAAACTTTACAATAACTTCGCCGCTCAATTTATAATTCAATCAAAAGCCCCTCCATCTTCACTAATTACTTTCAGAACAAACGCAGAGTTATTAACTTTGATCAAAACAATGCGTATGCAAACAATGCCTAGGTTTAATGACTGTGAAATAGTGCATAAGTAATAATAGTTTGCCATTATGACCTGGTACCGTACTGCAACTTTCTGTTACTTGTGGTTGGGTACGTTTCTTTGTCTGGCTTCTTAGTTGAATACCGGATTTCACCTCTACTTTGTTTGTAGTAATCAAGTGTTGATGGAGAATCGCAAAAAAATCATTTGTAGATTCAGGTATGTTAGATTTGGTGAGTTCATCATCATTATGATCGTTATTATTTCAGCCAAAGGACGTCTACTGCTGGACATAGAACTGTCCCAATATTTATTTGGTGGTTCAGATTATGGTAACTGTCTAGAGACTGTTTGGAATCATGATGGTGCTGGTAAAGGAGACTGAGCAATTTATATATATTTTTCTCAAAATTTCCGGATTTTGATGCCACATTCCACAAAGGTAAGAATGAAGTATCCTTACACAAATATCGCAACCATATCGCTATTGGTCTTTAGACCACTTTCGCCCAGTCTCCTGTTCGTAAACTAACTTGCGTTCAATACTTGTCCACCTCTTCTTCTTCTTCGTCGTGTCGTTGATTCCGATTGTTGGTTTTAAACGAGTTTCGACCAGAGTTCTGCCAGTTCGACACTTCTACAGCGTTATCGTTGTCCTCGCAAAGGTCTTCTATAATGCAGATTTTATTGAAAAGAGAGCACGACAAGAGATGGGGCATAGTTTGCGATGTGGCTCCACACTCGCACTGCATCTCATCATCTCACCTCTGATGATATGATAATTTATAATGATAGTAGAAGATCTATATGCTGACGTGAGCAAATAAATCTAGACGTGCATGCTTTGAAGGATCCACTTGACCCAATTTCAGATAATTACTAAGTAAACATTTACCGACATTTATTTGCTATCGTGTCTCTTGACTCTTCTCATGTAACTGTATGTATATTGGCTCAATCTGAAGTATTGTTTACTTGTAAATGGATAAAACTAACAATGATAAGAAAATAACCTTCAGTAGAACAAAATTTCTTCTGTCTCATGAGTACATGTAATGGCACAAATCTCATATGTACAATTATAGAATTGCAGCGAATCTAGGACCATTTTCGCTATCAAGTTCCCGGGTTCGAAGATAACATATGCAAAATTGTCGTGAAACCCAGTAACGGGATATCATGTGGGTAGTGACCCTATTAGAGTTGCGGATATGGGAAATATGGTAAAGTAGCTCATGAACTTAGGGTTATGGGGTGTCATGATTGTGAAGATAACAGTGCTTAAAACCACACTGGTTTTTACTTAAAAGATACTTCAAGGGACAACAACGATTAAATTCACGTATTGAAAGCTTCACAATTTCAAGAATTAAGTAACCACCTTATTAAAACACTCTACCAATTAAAATGAAAATTAACTTGAAGGTCCCAATAAAGTAAACAGAAATACATAGTTCAAAACATGCGATCACTCTATTTCATAGGGCTCTTCACGCGGCGATATCGCGAACCGTATTCGTCTATGAACATGAATTACACTCACGAAAGTCATAACTATCGTGACTGAAAATAGACCCACGAAATCCTCCAGTAACATAAATAGAAACTTACATATAAGGAATACAGATATACGATCATACAACCTCCTAATAGAGGCTAGATTTTCTGCAGCTCTGAAATCAATATGGTAACGAAGCAGATAAATCAGCAACAGTTCATATATGGTATGATATTCCATGCGCGTGCGACCCGACCCTGTACCGTATCTGACAAGGCCGGTTGCAACAGACACAATATGTAATACCTACGTAATTACGAGAGAAATGCTCCAAATTTAATTTGGGGACATGCCAAAACCTTGTTTGTATATTTATGAGTTTTTTTTCTTTAAAGAAAAGGGCACACGGTTTCAAGCCAAGGTTAAGTCATGCTTTTCCGTTAAAACTAGTATTACCTTTGATTTAGTTCACGTCAGGATCAAAACGATCAAATACAACAGTTAGTTAAACGAGTTGAAGTTGCTATGATCATTAATAGAATGAGGATAATTAAGGGTGAAGAGCTAAACATTATGGAGAAGTTAATTAAGAAAGACAGAGAGAAAGAGTGAGGATAATCGGAACTGTACCTGTCTTAAGCAGTTGCGTCACCCGACAACACCATCAATTTTGCAAAGCAACAGGATGTCGATGTCAGTGATCCTGATCACGAACAAATTATTTTATTAAAGAGGAAAGACTTACGTCATACTTATTTTGACAGTGTAAGGCATTAAAGGATAATTTAAGACGCCTACTCTTTGCATATTGGTATTCTGCATTTCTGTTATGAATGTGATTTCACGTGAGAAGTAATAACCGTTCTGTTCAATAGCTTACCTAAGTCACACTTCAACGCCTTTGCCTCATTTATATGCAAACCGCCTACTACTGATTAGTTTGTAATCATTAATTAATGATGTTGGCTTATCGCCAATATTGGTACACGCGTATGTTGGTAGTCGTCTTCCGTTGTGTAACTTTTTAACGTTTTTATTTTTCTGTCGGATTCATTTTTTAAAAACGTACAGCAGTTTTTTCTCTCCATGAATAATGTTTGTGAAACCAAGATCCAAGGAATTCAATTTTGTCGACAACTTAATAGTTCACTGATGTCGGAAGCTTTGTTTACTACGTACCTATGAAAATGCATATTTTGAAGATTTTTTTAAAAGTTGTACGCCTTCTGTTATTTTAGAAAACATCCGGCCGTTGTCACCTATTAATAGACCTATTTCTGGATTTAAACGAAGCATCCAATTTTGAATTAGAATTTCATCAAAATATAGTGGCACCTGCTAGAATCCTTCATTAATGTCTAAGAAGACATAATTTATTTAAATATTATTTTCTGTCTCCTCCAGATGTGCCTCACGGAATGGATAAGACTACGCGACTACGTCGGCGGGCGCTCCCGAAAAGTCTTAGGCCGGGAGATACCCGCTTGGGTCTGGGAGGCCTACCACGTAATTGGCGTGTTCCTCTTCGGCTGCGCCTGCCAGCAGCTCACCACCGATGTCGCCAAGTACACTATAGGAAGACTGAGGCCACATTTCTTTGATGTAAGTCTTTTTTAATTTACGATTTGACAAGTTTCGAGGAAGTCATGGTTCGTTCCATAATATTGGAGCTAACAGACGCCAGTGAGCTCATTCTGCTAGCCAGACTTGGCACGGTCTTGGCTTTGTGAATGCAAACGAGGCTTCAGTGGGCCAACAAACCAGATTCAGCATTAGCTACTTAGCAATTGTCAAGCTAATCCCTTGAAAGCATAATAGAAAATCATAGATTAACGTACTCAAAACAAATTGGATACGGTGCAAACTTGTTTTGCAGGTTACAAATTACCTACTCTGTATGAACACCACCCGTACTTTGTATGGTTTTGTAAATATTAACCTAAAATTTAATGTGGATTTGTTATACAAAATCATAAATGTTATTATGTCTACATCATAAAAAAATAATGTTGAAAGTTTTATGTTAATTGTGGTTTTTGCTTTCTTTCTTTTTTAATTTTCCGTTTGTTCGTTCCCTATATTCCAAATTGCGGTATAGTATGTGGTTATTTGCTTTTTTCGCAACTATTCCTCCATTCTGAGATTTTTCCAGTCATACGGCCATTCAGCTAGACCTCCCACACTCCTTTTCCCAATTCCTATTCTTTATCAATTTCACGCTTATCAAAAGCTAATTTCCCCTTCAAGTAAACATTATCACGCGCAAGTTATAACATTGAACAGTCGACAAGGGAAATATTGTGTTTTCATTGTTTTCTCCGATTACGACACGTGTAGCTAGGTTGAACGTGCAGACTTCCACGTATGTTTCTAAATCAATACAGGATTTATTTAATTTGTACTTGGAGATTAGAACATTGTGTATGGTTACCTAGATTTTACTCGTGACTTCGTTTGTACATGTATACAAGGTGTTTTTTTTTTAATATCCCATAACTCTTAGAGTATAAACGAGACCGTATCAAAGAACCAACTGGCATAAGACTTATTTATGTTTGTTTTTAGTTTCAGTTTTCGTACAAAATAACTCGACAAAGTCACGATTATTAATGTAAAACACTCTTACGTGAAATATGTCAACGACGCATTTTTTAGCTTAACATATGAATTATTGGTTTGAATGAAGATGAATTTCTCGTATTTATCAATGAAACTTAGATGCCTACACACATAGAGTCTAGTGTTAGTATTTTGTAAGGTAATTTGGCAACGTTGCAAAAGTAAAGATTCGTCATACGGATGACAATTGTTGACCTAAATTAATTATGATTGATGATATCTTCGAAACTATGCATTTTTGGACCACATATTCTAGGACTATTTGTATAATTTTTACTTATAGAATATAACCCTAAAGTTATGGGATATTTAAAAAAAACACATTGTTTATACGTAGTGCTTTAATCTTTTCCTCCTCTTCGATTCTTCTTGTATTTGTTCTTCTAGTTTATACTTTATCCTGATTTAGAGACAATCGTTGTATACCTTTATCTTTTTGTGGCTTTGTTGTTACTTTAAAAGCACATTTCGTTCACGTATGGCCACAGTGAAAACCATAGTACTCTTTGTCATAAATAATATAAATCTAATTAAACTGTTATAAAGCGGCTAACAGTAACTACGATTTTATAAAGGCTTATCACATTCTAACTGGTCCAATGGGTCACGGGCAAACTATAATCTTTCTCATTGTAATATTTAATGACCAGGAGCGCCATGATAACACCTGATTCATTTAATGTTTTTCCTTGCCTGAACAGCTTTTGAACATTGTTTAAACAGCTGTTCTATCGTCTGTGTTTTTGCTTGTTATGGCTGTTCCAAAGTAGTACATAAACGTTTTGGCTTTGGTGCCTAGGATAAAAAAAGTTTAAACCAAATAGGCTCTCTTATATTGTGTGACATCAGTATATCAGCAGCTTTCTCGTTATCCTCTTTCAGGGTAGTAACTCCCTTATTTGGATAGAAAATAACCGTCTCTAGGTCGCGAGATACATTAGCTTCTAAGAAATAGGTATATTTTAAATCACACTTTCTTTAAATTACGTATTCTATAGACGATTGTTCTGTCAGTTACTCACAGTTACGGCGAAGTGTTAGAAAACCAAAATATTTAAGTTCAACTTGAGTGACTGTTGCGGAATTATTAGTCAGTCAAAGAGCATAAAATCACATTTTAGCGCGCATTTTCTAACGTGTGTAACGATTTTTTGATGACTTGATTTTATGCCTCAGAATTTTAAGGCTGTGCTGCAACTTGGGAATATAACAGTAGAACTATGACCAAAATGTGCCTGTTTGCTTTAAAATTCATGAGACATACATTCTTTTTGCTTACTTGTTGATAAATATGAACCACTTGGACTACGATCACATCTAATGTTCTCACCTACAGCAATGATGCGCCTTTAAATAAGTTTACCACGTCCTAAGCTCCGAAGTTATTTAATTATTTGTGAAAAGCAGAATTTACAACAAACCTTTTCCCAAGTTTCGCCACGAGAACGCCACCAACAAAGATATTTTTATCCACTCGTAAAACAATTACAAATGGTCGTTAAACATTAACAGAATGGATATTTACGGCGTGTGCGCACCGGTGACGGTTTACTTAATGGGTGTGGTCAAAAACCGTAACATCATTATTAGTTACCCTATATCTTGGAAACACGTGTTTTTAATAATGGAGATGTGGCTATTTTTCATAACCATCGTGAAGTTTTTTTATTTCTGTGAGGCTTATTTTCGGATTGAGGGAATTGTTATGTTTAACTTCTTTATTATTTTCATTCATAATATCGAATGCTTTCATTGTCTATACATTTGTTTTAATTACAAACAGGGAACTATACTATTAGCAAATTATTATACAATTAAGTAATGAACTCTTTACTCTAGTTGATGTAATAACTAACTATACAAACATACGTCTTTATTTGTTTTGTCTTCAGAACCAAACTCTACTGCACTGTGACTAGAATCACAGGCTAAGTTATTTGCATCACCTGGTGAATTTGTCAAAATGAAAAAGTTTTCATTGAAAATATTCAGTTCATTGTTTATTCAGATTCTTTTTCCGCTGAACATCATTTTAAAGCATGATAGATTTCCCATAAACCTCCCGTTAATTTTATTTCTCAAATCTTTCCACCCTATTTATGAAAACAAGCAAAGCGAAAACTTGAAACAAGACAATATAACCAACACTATATCAGTAGATACAAATCCCACACAAGTTGCAAGTCAATTGAGGAAATAGCTCATTACAGTGATCGTAAGCAGCGGACTAGCAAATTGCTACTATTCGAGCTATAAACCAACATTTAAATACGGAATGCCCATACGTAACTGCGAGCTATTCTAACTGAATGGCGCTATATTGCGTGGTAAACTGTTTACTTTAAGCAGTTAAAGTGTTAATGTTAGGATTGACACATATAATTTGGTTATGGCGTTCCTAGTTATTTAATGGTCTTGTGATATTTTCCGGTTGGTGTAATACTGCATTTGTTTCCTGATTTCTATAATGCTCGTCATGATGATTTACTGCTGTTAGTGGTAGTTCAGTAAGCAAAGACTTTGTCTGATGTTTTCTTGAAATTATGCAGCGCCGCATGCTAGGTTCACGAGTCCATATATATCCATCTGTTCCGTGCTCTATCCTCGCATTAATGACAATATTTGTAAGTCCAGCTGTATTCATATATACTCATGCTTAATTTTCCACGTTCTCAAAATTCGCAGATGTCACACTTTGACACCAATTACCCGCAAATTGCACCGCTGAACTCTAAACACAGTCTTCAATGCACTATTATAGTCACTAAGCCAATAAGCATCCATGCACTTTGTATAATTCGTTTGACCTCGACGTTTATCTAATTAGACCCACTTGAGAATCAACGTATCAATTAGCTTGCGAAATTACTTGTCAAATAGAGACTGCTTAAGAACAGCTGCTCCAGCTGTATTTGCATTATTAATCTGGGGTGGGACCTAGCTGGGATGGCCTGGTTTGCAAGAAAAGGATTTCGCAGTCCTGCAAGTATCGAGAACGACTTGGGAGATTTTAGTTAGTACTTCCCATATCTAAGCGTCGATTCGTCTCAACTTTAGAAGATAACGTTGCAAAAAAAGAAAGAAACCCAATTCGACATAGGTAATATGCATCAAGTTACAAATACCATTTCTATTTCAGCAATTAAATAAACGAAAAACGACGAAAAATTGCAAATTGTTTCCATTCATGACATATATCACCATTTAATACCTAATCAGTTAATAGTATCTAAACTCGTGGCCTACAGTCAGGTCATAGATCTTGTGTCCTCATCATATCTATATTTATCGTTTTATGTCCGTTTTATAGCATCGCGATGATGTAATTGGTAAACTATTGTTTTATATCATATGGCGCTACTTCCGATGTTTTTGTATTGCGTAATGTCAGTCGATTCTTCTGCACAATTGTTAAAGTTCAAGTAAGTATAGGAAAGGGAAAGTAGCTTATCCGCCTCACCAGTAAGCGGTTGAGTGATGAATATTAATACTGTATTAATAGAAATCCATGTCAGAAATAATGAACTCTGGAACCGCTAAACCCTCAAAATCTTCATCACGAATAATTTTATACAACACACCTCAAGCACATAAACTTGAACCATTTCTAATTACGGATCCTCCAACATAACTTTCACTTAAATTCAAATTCTAAATGATGTTGGACTTAACAAAACTCAGTAACTTAGTGAGTATATTTCGCCACAAATCCCTAGCGTCATCTAAATTATTCCATGTTAAGCTTCGCGATGTCCACTCTATATTTACATTACACTCTCTTATGACGTTTTGTAGTCTGGGTGGTTCTTGTAAATAAGCTCAGAAACATAAGGATCTTTGTTTTGGTCGTGGCTGTACCCTTAAAAAAATACTCTGTAGTTCTGTTGATCATCGTTCTCCCCTTATCTCAAATTAGTTGGAGTCAGCTCATCATATACATCTCAATGTAGATGTAGATGTTGTGTTTTCATATATTACTTGTGTACCACTTACACTTTGCTTGGGAAAATGCCCAAGTTCAGGTTTATCCATAATTGTTTTATATAGTTCGGAATATAATATTTACATAATATATGTATATGAACTTACAGACTTAATCGTTTTGTCCTATGTTTTTCTTTTACTTTTATTATTTGCTTGTTTTGCACAAGCAAGTTAATTTTTCGCTTGCACGTTTCTACAGAATTCTACGAAGCTTGTTAGTGGTTCTGATTGGTGTAATTATTATTTGATAGATTGTTGAATAGGTGCTAAATTGCTAAGTACCGGTGTTTGATTGGAGAACTAATATTTGTATTTCTTGGAGTTGATTCAAGACCGATTAAAATTGACATAGCTGTTCTATAATTGCCTACTATTTGGGGTAATTGTTTATTACCTCTATAAATGGCCAATATGAGTGCGTAATTTTACCGTTGGTAATAAAATTAAAATAATTGGCCCTGATATTTTAATGATGATTATAAATTAAAACATTTTAGTCGTTCACTGCACGCTATTACTTATCTTTTCGTTTCGTTACTTTCGTCTATACACCTTTACTTTCGTCTTCACGTTTCCATAGTTTGAGCTAAATTTTTATTCTCATCCAATTTTTTAACAATACTTTCTATAGGTTTCAGATCCGTTGATTTAAATAATATGCAGTTTTTTTTTTGTTAAACTGCTTGTTCAACACACGACTTCTGTTGCAAAGAATTTTGATATATAATAAAGCATATTCTATCAATCTTCTCATCAAGCCTCAAGATTTATTTTTCGCTAACTTGGACTCCACAACCAAATCCCTGTATGTTTCCTCAACTAAGTAGTCGCCGGTATAAATAATACTTATGCGGCTACGCGCTTCGCCGCCCGCGACCATGTGATTTTGACTTATTGGCTGAGCGCAGACGGAGAACAGTCTTCGTTACTAACGCTTTGGCTTAGGACACCTACTCTCGGATTATGACTAAACAAATGAGAAGAATAGATTTATAGCTACTCTATTATTCTACAAACGAATCAGGTTTGGCATGAATTTGTGACCTATTCCCTCAGCTGGGCAATGGTCTTCCCGACAGCCTTACCAGCTTTATCTGTGTTGCTTTTGTTGCAATTGAATATAGATAGTTTTTGGGTTGGGCATTGTAAGAAAAATTACACCCCACAAATACATAACGTGCTTATGACAAGCAGTTTATGTATTTGAGGGGTGTACATTTTGTTTCGAAATGGTATCCATATTTATTTCCACAAGGCATTCAATATGTGCCGTTAGTGAACGCTTTAGCCAAGTTTTCACGCCTACAACCAAACGAGCTTGATCAATATATCTATCAGAATGTCGGATTTAATGAAGTTTCAAGTTTATCTTCAGAATGATTAATTGCTTTCAATCATTTTAGTTGAAAGTTTATTTCCTCAATCAATTTATTGGCTTTATAAATCTTTAGTTATGGGCGGTTATGAATGATGGTGTTAGTCTGGAGATATAGAACGGGTCACTGGAAGTCATTATGAGATTGATTCTAGAATCTTGTGATGAAAATGAAGGGAATAATTATGTACCATCTTGAGTAATAGTTCCATAGATTGAAATAGTAAAAGGAACTTTTATTACTCTATCAGCATCGGGTGAGGTGGTACGTATTTTAAATGGTTTTCCTACTATCCTACTATTAATAGTATAAATGTGAAAGTTTTTGAGGATGTTCGGATGATTGTTACTCAATCACACAAAAATGGCTTAATGGATTTGCATGGAATTTGGTACACAGATAGTTTATAACCTGAATTAACACATAGGCTACCTACTTTTTATCCTGGTAGTACAGTCCCGCAGGATAATTTCCGATATCCGCGCGGGCGCAGCTGCTGGCAAAAGCTAGTAATTTATTAAAGGGGATGACGATTGAACCAAAATGTAATAAGATGACCACACTAAAGAAATCCAAAAAATCTATTCAAACTCTCATTTCATTTATTTTATCAAGCGTAATATTAGAAACCAATTTAGTGACAAAAGGATAACAAGAAATCGTATTAGTAACGGCAAAAAGGGTTAACACAAACAAGGGTACGTTTAAAACGATTCACGCTTGACCGATGAAGTGTGACACTGCGCTGGCGCAGGCAACACGACATGTCTGATGTGACGTGCAGTTATTTTTAGATGGGATTTGATTTTAATTGAGAATGACTGTTTTGCCGGTTCGAGCTTTTTTGTATTGTTTGGTTAGCTCCTTTCATTCATTGGTTTTTTTATATCTTGCCTCGATAGTTGTTGTAAAGAAGTATTACATGATATTTATTTCCGTAAATTGGTTCAAAAACAGTTATACGTCAAAATGAAATGTTTTTTTTTTTACACAACACAACTATCATTACAGGCTTACCTAATACAATAGTGTAGATAGACATAGTAATAGTAATAATAGCTTACAAAGATTAGACACAATTATATTATTAAGAACAACCAAGGCTAATTTTACAAAGTGCGGCTCGTGTGAATTCACTTTATTAAAACTTGAGGAGTTCAGTGTATCCTTACTGACTACTCGGAGAAGAAAGACATAAACAAACTCGGATGTCACAGTCTCTTTTAAAGTCCAGACATAATCTTTGTTAGGCCATATCCTTATATGGCCTTAAAAGACCATACATATTTGAGTTCACCTGTCAGTCAGTGCACGCGTTTGTGAGTAATCGTGTAGTTCAACTCAGAACTTAAGGAGCTCAATGACTCGACGATCAATACCAAAGAAAGGACATTTGGGTAGGCTGCATAAAGTACGCAAACTACCAGATTATCATTGAAAACTAACTGAGAAAAAAATGACCTACATAGTCCGCACATTTACAATAATTATAACACACAAAGTAAATTTTCATGTTATTGTGTATAGAAAAAATAGTAGAGTATAGTACATAGGGTAAGGCAAGGCAAAGACATCGATGCGCATCCTGTTACCATTGATTCAGTACTTACATGATTCTGAACTCCCATACAGTCAAATTTTTTGTCGGTTACTAAAAACGGTAAAACTATGATAACAGAATGTGCCTCGATGTCTCTACTCTTCCACTCTGTATTGGATATAGCATAGTATTAAGACGTATAAGTGAACTCTTTACGAATAACCTCAAGTGTCTCGCGACTATATTAATAGTACTATTAAAAAGCAATACCACGCAAAATAACGTTCGCGGTCTCTTTATGCGTAAAGCGTCGTAGAAAAAAAATATTCATTTTAAATAGGTATCGCATCAGACGCACGTTCGCATTACCATCTCTATACTGTTTTTGTATTAAAATTGCCAACGTGATCGGAAACTGTTTGGCGGTAATACCTTTGTTATGTTCTTTAATAGAATGATATTATTTTTAATATTGTGTCACGTACCATTGTGCCCCTAACACGCCATGCGTAAACAGCTACCATATGGGCTTACGAGTAGTTTTATCTATCCAAAAAAACCACCCCTTCAAACCCACTTAAATTAGACACAGTGTCTCTTATTTGACAGCTAGCACTTGGAGCTTCGGCATTGTCAAGTACAGTTTTGTTTGTCACAGTGTCTTTTGTGTCCTCTTTTGGAAAACGTCCATCGTCATCTCCAATAACATTTATTTCCTGAATCCGTTTGTCAGTATGCGTTTCGGGTTCACTTTGATGTGTATTTAGGTACTCTACATCGTTTAAATGTGTCGTGTCATTAGGTTTGTTTTCTTTTATGTCACTATAAATAACAGTGATTTGCGAAAGTGTTTGTTGTGGTAGAGGTACGATGTGACTGGACTTTTGCTGGAGCAATCCCAAAATGTATGGCTCTCTAGGGAGGTTGGTAAGACGTGATGCATGTTTATTGCTAAATGGAGAGACGTTACAGCTTATGTCAATTTAGGTATCTCAAGAGAATTAGAGGATATTTTGTTATCAAAAGATTCGCGTGACACGTTTTCTAATTGATTATGTTATGTTATTGCAACTGATGTGTTTACGAATTCCTACTCAACTACATCTGTTCTTTATGTTTTTGGCACAAACAAAATTGTGAGAAAATCGTCCTTTTTATAATCCCCCATTTCTGACTTTAATTGCAAAATCTCAAATCATTCACGCAACACAAATCCTTCATTGCATTCCCTTTTCGCATCAATTTATCATTGTACATCTCGAGTATCATTTACCTCGGGACTATAAAAACTTATTTTATTTTAACTCTTTACTCCTTGACAAATGTCTGCGCCGCGCGGCGTCTGGAAATCCTGTGCATCGTCCTGTTTTAGTTTATTAAAAGATATTCTTGGACGCGTGCTGTACAAATTGTTGGAGGTTAAAGATTTATTAGCCTTCCATATTTTATTTTCGTTAACTATAAGTTTGGTTTCAGTAATAAATCCATTAAGTATGGCTCTTCGGTTCAGATTCATTATGAGATTTTGAACTCATTAAGAAGGAATTAAACTAATTATTTGTTTAGTTAATTAAGATGCAGTTGATAAAAAGTTTCGTTTGCTGTAATTTGTATTTGAAGTGAAGAATCTCGACAACAGATTTATTAATCGAAAAATAAAATCTGATCATGAATCTTCGTCGTTAAAATAGATTTTATAAATATTGGCCATTGGTTTATTTTCTCTAAGAAATACGATACCATCACAAATAAAATTTTGTGGTTTCGACGTGGGTGGTATGTTTAATACTTATTCAATTGCAATAAGAATGATTATTGTTGACATACATACATTCTAATTCGATATCGTTTTTAAACAATCACTAACAATTGACAACATTAAACAGGGGAGGCTTATGTCCAGCAGTGGACGGCTTTCGGCTGATGTGACTAACAATTATCAACCTTGTAATATGATAGCACAGATTTTGTGCATGATAATTAATTTATTTGTTTCATTAATGAAACTGAAACAACGTTGTAAAATTATGATAAAGTAAATATGTTTTATCACTTTAAATCGTAAATTTCATCTTGTACTGAACACACATCTCTCTCTTTGTTTTCTCACACTCATGTTTAATAGCTTTTTGATGTTCGTAGATTCGATTTGTTTCTACTTTCACACGAACTTCACCTTTATTTTTCACGTTTTGCTTTTTAATTCTCTGCATTTTAATTTAAACGTTAATCATACAATTGTATTAGACCATTCCTCCATAATCCGTATATGAGTAGTAACGCGTGCTGGCATGCCAGATTTAATACTTAAACCATAAACAATTCATTGATCTATATCGATATGGTAGTTATTTTGTATCGATTCGCACGTTCTTATCGATTCGGTTATTAATCTTGAACCGTGGTTCATTTTACGCTCGATCG
The DNA here is from genome assembly GCA_949091785.1 of Polymixis lichenea. Classification (NCBI taxonomy): domain Eukaryota; kingdom Metazoa; phylum Arthropoda; class Insecta; order Lepidoptera; family Noctuidae; genus Polymixis; species Polymixis lichenea. Next base: position 18,604,960 of record OX420948.1, on the reverse strand, counting down.
ATATTTTTATATCGAATAAGTCATATGTCACGTCCTTATTTAGTATTGTTATGAATTATGATTTGTCGATAAAGATAAACATTCGCCTGTGCGGTAACAACTGGTAGCTGATTTATATGTTGTTTCAATAGTGTTATACATACCTAGTGTTTTATTGTGGACTTTGCAGAACCATGGTTTGTACTTATATTCTAGTTTCATTGTTGGAAGCTTTCTGGGCCAGCACTTCATCTGTAAAGTAAACTCTTCCTTCTATCGGTGTTTCCATATCCCAATTGATACAATTTCAAATTGATCAAAATGTGCACTCCAGATCGTTAATGTTTTTTTTTTAGTTTTGTCTATTTAATTCTGCTTTTCACACCTAATCAAAATAACCAACATCACCTCTCTCACCCGTGATTTAAATCTAAGCCACGTCAGGTCATCGTTCCATTCATATAGTATGCACGGGCGCATTACATTAGCGGCGTGTCTCAAACGATCAATTAGCGCTATCTAGCCGCCGAAGATTGAAACGTTGTGCAAGGTAGAGAAGACACGCGGTGTTGGTAACTGTAATTTAATTAACGACCGGGTAATATACATATAACTGCTGGCAAATCTAGTAACTAATAGCGACCCGCCCCTGCTAAAGATTACTTTGTTATATATACTTTTAATATAATAATGTTAATTATGTATAATACATAAAATACGAGATAGATACTGCCTCTCTCAGAGAGGAGGCCTGTGTCCCAGCAGTGTGAACGTTAAAAGCTGATTAATCTAGGCTAAGATACGAGAATCATAGAGCCGGTCGAAGTGGCGGTCCTTGGGGGAGCCCTAAGTCCAGCACTTTGCATTCAGCTGAAATTATGATGACGATGATACACAAACATTTTCGGGAACAAATTCTCTTGATGGTTACATGGAAAGCGACTTTAATTTAAAGTAGATTGTCAATCTTCCTTCTTAGATAGTAACAACACCTTATCAATATTTTTTATCAAAGTTCACGAACATTCCGTTTGAATTGTGCGTCAATTTTTTTTTTCATGTTTAACATATTTTTTCCTTTTTTCTTATGATTTTAACATAATTATGTTGTGTTCCGTGTGGTGCCGGACGTAAAGAATAGCATCATCCCATCACTTCCCGGGGGTGTCGTAAGACGTGACAAAGGGGCTTACTAGAGAATGGGCAGCAGCGTTCTCTATGCATTTTACCACCACACTGCGATCGCCAACCTGCCTGCCAAGCGTGGCGATGATGGCAAACTCCCCCAAATTGGGGGAGGCCTATGTCCAACAGTGAACGTCTTCCGGCTGAAATCATGATGTTGTGTTGTGAATGCGTTCACCAATGATGGTACTAAAGTACAAACATTCGACAGCCGCTGAGCAGACAGCAATTAGAACCATTTCTACTGGCTTGTGCTCTTTCTGTTCAGTATAACAATGCATTCAGAATGCTGTTGGGGCTCTCACGCTTCTGTAGTGCCTAGGTGTGTTCGTGGCGCAAGCTGACGGCTTCGCTGCGATCAGACTTAAGTGTGCAGTATCCCTGATGCACAGAGTGCGTTCCAGCTCCAACAGTCTCCTGGGTGTCATTACTAACAAACTGGATGTCCTATTTCGCTATTTAAGCCAGCTACCTGCTAATAAGCGTGTTGATAAAATCATACCCTCTTGCTAATAAACACGGAATAAAGTTTTTCTAAGTTTAAACATATGAAAATGTATGGTTATTCCTTTGTTATTCTTGGCATACCTTTATCCCGTGTTTATTAATTAGTAAGAGGGATAATGTTTTATATTAATTACTAACATACTTGAAAATAAATGTTTTATCATTACAGTTATGAGTTCAGTATGTTCTCGTTTAGCCCGTAACGACACGAGAGTATAAGGAGATCATGACGAAACTTTTACAAAACGAATCAACTCGATTCATATTAAATCGCTCTTCGCCTATAACACGCCCCTCATCATTCAGTTAATTGGATTTGTTTTGTAACATGAGTTTGTAATTGAAACGAATCGGTAACGAATGTACCGATCGTACCACTTTGTTTTAAGTCGTACCAGATTCGGTAATGTCAACCGTGATGAAGGGCTTTCAAAGAAAAAGAATTATATTTTGTGGGTCAATGGTTAAGTGTTTACATCTGGTAGTTATTGTTGAATTATGCTTCATTTATATGAAAATGGAAGCAATCGTTACTCATAATGTTATAATAACTTTGCTATCGGACCACCCATCCTTACTAGTCCTAGTATCCTCCTAATATTATAAATGTGAAATTTTGTATGTTTGGATATTTGGATGTTTGTCTGTTTGTTACCCAATCCCGCACGGATTTGGATGAAATTTGGCACACAAATAGATTATAACCTGGATTAACACGGGTATTTTTTATCCCGGTAATACTACCGATAATACCGTTAATTTATGACCTCCACACGGGCGAAGCCGCTGGTAAAAGCTAGTGTAAAATGAGGTTTCTGAACAGTTTAGGTCAGATTAAAGGCGTAAAACCATGAAAGGTGTATAGTTAAGATTTTATTAATATGGGCTTTTAAAGAAAAATTATTCGTTTTGTGGGTCAACAGTTAAGTGTTTATATGGTACGAGTAGTATTGTTGAATTATGGTTAATTTTTATGAAAATGGATGTTATAAGTTGGTTATCAGACCACCTATGTAACATGAGGTTACTGAACAGTTTAGGTCAGATTCAAAGGCGTAAGACCATGAAAGGTGTATAGGTAGAATTTTATTAATAGGGGCTTTAAAAAAAAATGTAATTACATTTATGGGTCAATAGTTCAGTGTTTACAACTGTAAGTTATTGTTGAATTAAAATGCTTAATTTAAATGAAAATAGATGCAATCTTTATAATGTTATATGTTTGTGATCAGACCACCCATTCCACAAAAGGTTGTTGAATAGTTTAGGTCGAGGACCATGAAAGGGTAATATAGGTAACATTTCATTAATAAATACAAGTTCTTTATAAATACTGTTGACATCACGAATTTCAATAAGGATAGGTAGGTATTTGAATGGGAGTTTACAAGATGCATTATTGTCTTTGGTATTGAATACTATTTAAATATTTATATACATCTTAGCGCCACTTAGACGCCCGCCATGGTTGTCATCTACGTTAAAAATAGTATACATAGGTATTTTTGTATTAAATAAATGTGGAACAAAATATTGCATTACTTAGCTGAGCTGTTGTTTTTTCTTTATGTTCCTAGGAACACTTAATTTGGCCTGCTCGTTGGTCTAATGGTCGCAAGCGCAACAAGAGGTCCTGGGTTCCATTCCCGGGTCGAGCAAGTGTCATTCGGTTTTTCGAACAGGAATCTCTCAGAAACAGCTCGGAGTCTGGATTGTTGCCCGGTTGTTGGCAATAGGCTCGCCCCCATAACATGGGACTTAAACATAACTGGTGAAATGTAGGTGTACGATAGGTACACCTCTGCCTAATATTTGGCAGATCATAGGCGTGTTGTTATGTTATATTATGTTATACTTAATTTATGGCATATACTAGCTTTTGTAAGCGGCTTCGCCGTCGTAGAGGTCCAAAATTATCCCACTGGAACGTGCTACTGTGATAAAAAGTATCCTATGTGTTAATCCAGGTTATAAACTGTTTATATGCTAAATTTCATCCAAATCCTTTCAGTAGTTTTTGCGTGAAAGAGTAACAAATTTCCAAACATCTAATCATACAAACTTTCACATTTATAATCATTAATAGGATATTATAGCAATATTAAAGCATCCTGTAATACATGAACTTTTATTACATCACATAATCTCTGAAATATCTTAGAAATTTACTTCTCCGATAGGAATAGATGCTGTCCTCTAATCTCTTCAAGTTGGAGAGCTTGACAATCTGTCAATAAGCCTCGTTCCATCTGTCTGATATCTCCACAAAATCACGTACCATCACTTCCCAAACTGTAATCCTCTATCGCCTTCACCACAAGGTTGAAGTTTGAATGGCATTCTTTTTACCATCAGCATGATTATCTTGGTTCTCGTAATATCGCGTGGAGTGGCTCGTTGGATGGCGTTTTATGGATCATTTCGTCCCACGCTTATGTTGGAACAATGTTCAGTGTAAATATGTCGACGAATCACATTCGCTGTCACGTTTCCTGGTTGATTTTTGCCTTATTTTCACGCTGAGTTTCCTGGACAGCTGAATGAAGAGGTATTTGTAAAGTGATCAAAGAAAGCACGAGAATCTTTGACATACTAAATTAAGCTTTAATTTTTATGAGAAAATGTTTTTCTTATTTTTTTCCTAAATCTCTATAAAATCTACTAATGTTTGGCCAGTTTCGCCCGCGTGTGTGTCAGAAAATATCATCAGATTAACTTATATCCCATATAAGTTAATCCAGGATATAAACTACAATGTGTACCAAATTTCATCCAAATCCGTTCACCCGTTTTCGCGCCAATCCGGAACATACATCCACACGAACGGGCAAACATTCTGAGAATTATATTTTCGTCGTAAGACTCGTTCCACACCTCTTAGCAATTACTTACTTTTTTTTTTTCAAAAATATTGTCGGTTTATTCAATAATTTTTTAAGTACGTAAGCTGCGTTTCTTTGCATTTCTCTTTCCCACAAGTTAACCGAAAAGAACAATCATCATCTGCCTAGCCTTTTCCCAACTATGTTGGGGTCGGCTTCCAGTCTAACCGGATGCAGCTGAATACCAGTATTTTACATGGAGCGACTGCCTATCTGACCTCCACAACCCAGTAACTGGGTAATACGATACCCCTTGGTAAGACTGGTTGTCAGACTTTCGGGCTTCTGACGACCCGTAACGACTGTCAAAGATCCACAAATGACAGCCGGGACCAACGGCTCAACGTGCTTTCCGAGGCACGGAGGGGTCTTGGTATGTAAAGATGGTCACCCATCTACGGACCAACCGCGGCAAGCGTAGCTTAACCTGATCGATCGACCCGTGCAGCTATTGTTACTTAGCCACAAGCCCCACAACCGAAAAGAACAATCTGCTCCATAATTCCATATAAATTCCATATAAGAACAATTCAGGCTGCTTCTAAACAGTTCTTCTTCTCTCTTTTGGGCGCAAACTATACGACAAAAGCTTATGTTAGGGCATGAAGATATTAGCAAGTCAGCTAGTTTGATAGCGAAGATGATTTTCCTCCACATAATCAGCCTATAAGTTTACCACTGCTGGGACACGACCTCTTCTCGGTGAGAGGTAGTGGGCAGTGCGAGTTGGTAGATGTCACATGTCATGTCACAATTTTTGTTTCGGGGACATGCCGGTTTCCTCACGATGTTTTCCTTCACCGTTTTGAGAGCAGTGGTGATGAAATAATTTACACAAAGTAAAGCGTCTATCCGGGTTCGAACCTGTGACCTAGAACTCATAAGTCGCGGCCACTTACCACTGGGCCACCACTGCTCCTGCGGCTGTGCCTGGACGCAATTAAGCTCCACAATTGGTGAAGAAGGCTTTTACAATAAATCAATCAATTGTTATTCAGTTTGAATACCTATTAACTAAAGCAATTTAATTTAATATACTGTTTGTTGTAAACTTTTCCGTTACACACTTCAATATGCCTTTTGCATCGCCACTTTAAAATACAAAACAATGAAACGGTAATAGCGTCCCACGTTAATCAATATAAATACTCCATTTATATTCCAAGTCGCCATATGTGATTAATACTTGAACACGTACAAGAAAACATGTATTTTTCTCGTTTCTCAATTTCTGGAAGACCACAGGTTATGCATAGTAATGTGGGCTACACACGAAGACCGGCCGTACGGTTTTGGCGCAGGCCGCAGCCGGATCTCACGTTGTCGGTGGGTCTCAGCCCCTTAGGCGGCCTGTCCATTACAGAGCGGAGAGGAGCGGAGCTGTGCCAATATTAACCAATAGAATTCAAACTATTGGCTTATATAGTCACAGCTCTGTTCCTCTCCGCTCTTCTCCGCTCCAATGGAAAGGTACCCTTAGGTCGTTTGTCCAGCGCCACGTCAACGAGACGGCGACGGCGCCGAAGTAGCGAAACACATTTATGTCACGCTTGGTTCGATTAATCTCGTTTCTCGTTGACGACCCGTTATTGGCGGCTGGACAAATAGCCTTAAGCTTCATCAGGCCATTCGACCAAAGAATGGTATGATTACAAGCCACCTACAGCAACGCCTACAATTCGGGATAACTTCCTAAAAAGACGACGTTTTTGACCCGACGGATTTGACCGGACAGTACTAGATGTCTCCGGCCGCGCCATCGTTTGATGCCTTCTTAGAAGTGTTCTACCATTCAGCATCGCCTGCGCCTATCTGCAGTCCTCACATTACACCACACACGTTTAAGTCCCATGTAATAGAGGACGTCGCTTTTTACCATCAATCAAGCACAAATCCCGGTCAACATTTTGCCCGACTCGTAAATACAAACCAGGACCTCATGCTTCGCAGTACCGCATGCAACGACTAGACCATAAAGCATACCTCTCAAGTTACATTAATATGGATCTCGGATCGATTCTTGAGGTTTCCCACAAAATAGTATAACCATGGGATATGACGAAGCTATGTTAAATAGTTATTTATATTCTGTGGTACTGGCTAATAAAATACTTGTAGTCGTTGTATGCAGAATAGGAATTGCATGATTATGGTTGTACGAAGTGAACGTTAACGAATTGTGTTCATTAACACGTCTTAATAAAATATTTATATTAGTATGCTTCTGTTTTACAATTTGTGTGTTAGTTTTTGTAGGTTTGTTGGCTTAGAGGTAGTTAGCCTTGTATATATCGAAGTTATAAAAATTAGACTCCACATGCATTCAAAAATATTGAGTGCATTTTTATAGTTATCGCTTTAAAATAACAAAGTAATGAAGATTTTTATTGAGTTCACATTTCATTGGCCTAAAAGGAACTGTTTTTTTTTTTCTAATTCTTCATCATCTCTCTAGCCTTTTCCCAACTATGTTGGGGTCGGCTTCCAGTCTAACCGGGTGCAGCTGAATACCAGTATTTTACATGGACCCACTGCCTATCTGACCTCCTAAACCCAGTTACTGGGTAACACGATACTCTTTGCTAGGACTGATTCTCAGACTTTCATGCTTCTAACAACCCGTAACGACTGTCAAAGATCCACGAATGACAGCCGGGACCAGCGGCTTAACGTGCTTCCCATCAAGCACGTTGTCGTCTTGGTATGGAAAGATGGTCACCGATCCACGAACCAACCGCAGCAAGCATAGTTTAACCTGATCGATCGACCCGTGCGGGTGTTATTACTTAGCCACAAGCCTGTTCAGAGTTATCACATAATAATAAATAAGCAATGAAGATTTTCACTGAGTTCACGTGTCATTAGCCGTAACGACACATTTTTGTTCTGATTGCTTCTAAAAATAATGTCTTGAATATTATGCTAAACAAATGACAGTATCCAAGTTTCTTATTCAAAGCTCCTAGTACTGGGAACGTAATAATTATCCTATTTGCAATTTAGCACTTCCTCTTGCTAATCGAATTATGTCTTCATATGCTTGCCCTTTCCCTGATTAGGCAATTAGACAAGCAAAAATCTTAACACCAGGAAACCAAACCTATGTACATGTAACATTGCAAAACTAGGCACCCACTTATGTATGTAACAGTTAATATATAGCCATAGAAGCTACTAATGTTAGTAACAGGTTAGCAAAGGGACGGCGTATGTAACCAGTCGGTAAAGTTAATCCGTAACTTTTAATTGACAGTTTGCGAGATGATAAACATCTGATTACTTTGATCTATCTATGTGACGCTAATGTTATGTAGTTAGGTCTCATTGTAGACCATAGACTATGAATCTGTGGCTAGACCTGCCTATGTTAAAAAGGGAGACTTTATGAGACCGCATTGGTGTCCCACTTTTGATTATGCAACAGTATTTTTAGACCCGTTTTATACGTATGTACCTAAATGTATTATTCGTCCTGCAAAACTATAAACTGATAATGTGAAATGGTATATGTTTGTGAACAAAGAAAAATTATAGTCGTCGTAAATACTGGGAAAGCCGATCCTAACATTTATTCTGGAGTAATTTAGAATCAGTTACATACGCTGCAAGTTAGGTATGTATATATATCTTCGAAGGATATCCGCCAAACTACCTCTATTGCAATCAATTGTAAAACGGCTACGCCCAATTAAAACAATGACCTTTTGCCCGAATCCCGCTATTCCTATTCCGCCCACGGATGAGAATTGCAAACGAGTTTATTGCTCTAGCGAGAATTTGAAGCTGTGCTAGAATCATTTGAATGATGAAGAACATACATTAAAACGAGTCGTTTTTGACTTGGCAAAACTTTGAACCTTTTTGTTTGAACATCAATTTGATTCTTACAAATCAAACTTGAACCTAAATGCAGTTGGCACATTGGTGGCGGGATTAAAAATATTAATTTCATTGAAAAGCAATAAATCAACTAGTGGACTATTGGAGCTCAGGGTACAATATAAATATGAAATTGCTATAAAAATTCACAGGTATGAGGAGTCATTTCTTTATGTGGGTTTAAAAGTATTTTGGTATAAATAATAAGCACTTAGACAAAAGTATTAGTAGTATTTTATCTTTATGTATGTGTAAGTATATTTTAGTTTAAGACGTCACATATTCATATTTTCTCTTCTTGTTCTCACACACTATTGTCTACATTTCTTTTTCGTTTCTCCTTGTGCAGGTCTGCTGTAAGAAATTTCTAAAGAAATAAGTAGTACCTTTGTACTCAATTGTTTAATTATGCCCGTATGTATTTTACTGTGTACATAAATAACAAAATAAATAAATAAAGTACTGAATGCAAAAGCTACCATATTAGCTTCTAGAAACCACTACTATCTTACAATCGAGACAAAAAACATTCCAAAAGCGGAGTTTTCGCATCAATCAGATGAGCCATTTCAATTTCCAATTTGTTTGAGCTTTTACCGTAATCTCTCATCAAGTTCAAAGAAAATAATGGGCACTATACTTTAAAATTTTCCTTTTGGTTCCGTATTCCCTTTTAAGATGATATATTGTGTGTGCGTTACCCTGACTAGGTCAACGATCCCATTTAGTTATATTATGGTCACGCAACAAGCGATTTAATATCGCTAACTGAAGTAACCATGTCATATTATACTGAAAAATGCTGTCTCTATTCAAAGCGTACACTTTGTGTAGCAATACTCTACAACATATCTAAATGTATGATTATATATTGTTAACCTATCATACTTGTTCGACTATTATTTTAAAACGCACCAAAAAATCCAATATTTATATTTCTATAAGGTATCAAACCCTAACCGTCGACCACGCCAGCCATCGTGTGATGACGTCTTAAGACTAACTAAGGCAGTAGGAACTCAGTCATCAAAGTACTTATGTAAAACTGCTTTCATATCTATAGCTGTAATTCCACTAGCATCCGCATCCCGCTGGTTCTGAGGCGTCATCTTACTCGTAAAGTTGTTTAGTGTCGAGTAAAGGCAATTTCTTTTTATTAACCTCCTACCCGCTTCCTGGCTGTATTATTTTATGTCTTTTAAAGTGCGACCGTTTTGTTTTCTATAAATGTTATTAGTTTCATGACCTATTGTGGTTGCTAGTTGTATTAGCTAATAAAAAGTAAAGGATTCGATACACTTCGGACTTTGTATGCTTTATAGTTTTCAGTCAAGCAAATGAATCTGTTGATCACGAAATATTGTTATTGCTTTGTTGACAAAATCTAAAAAATAACGATTTTACTAGATCCGTGTCTGTAGAGCTGAATTGTGGTCCCAATTTCTTTGGATAAATAATTTAGTCATGTACCAATAAAACATATATACATTTTAGTTGAGGTATACCCGAAGGATCTATAATGGGCCCGATGCTATAACACCTACAACTAACCATTTCCTACCTCTCCAGATAATCGTACAATAAGCTGTGTTGGTTTTGGTTACATACAATTTCACAATAGTCTTGTTTGTAAATTATGATTCGTGATCAGAACATTAGAATCTGAATTTATGGTACGGACTAAATAATAGTTGTTTATTAAATGGTTATGGCTAAGACCCGCCTTCAATCAATTGACCTATTACCATTCGTTCTTGCTATTATAACTTGGAACCACTGAATTGGACTGTAACAATCCGGGCTATCCAGCTGATATATTGATCGAAGACTAAATGTGGTATCCAACGGAAAAGCCAAGGAGATAACCGACAGTATCCTGAGGTCTGTTTATTGTATGAGTTGGCAAACGGCCTACCTAATGGTCACTTGTTATTGCTCCCTATATTCTATACTAGTTACAACCAGGGTAGTTCTGATGCAATGACATTCTGCATTCTACTGGAAAATGCAAGTATATATTGTCAATGTTTTTAGCTGAAAACCCATAGTTCTGTACTAAATTAAAGCTAGTAACAAAATTTGAAGTGCGAAAGACAAGAATCCCGGCTCCGAACTACTCGCAATCAAACTAACTGCTTTTGGACCAAGTCTGCTACTATTAGAAGACGTAAAGCTAAACAAGAGAAAACATTTGATTTTGATTTTAAAGAAACAGATTGATGAACTTACCAGTAAACTCTTTAGTGCGAATGGAGAAATAGATACACTGAGCCTTGAGAATGAAAAGCTAAAAAAGGAAAATGAAACTCTGAGTTGGAAAAATTCACTCTCTACACAAATAGCAACCAGTCCAATACAGTCTCCAACCATCACGCCTAAAAAAAAGGTCATAAAATACTCCAAAGAAGCAGGAAGTAAAAACAAACAAACACAGACTGATTCGGATATATTAACCAAAGAAAAAGTTATAAAAAAATGTGACAAACAAAAAACGGTCACTACACTTTCAAGTTCACAGATGGCGTTGCAAGCCTCGAATGAGCAAGTGACAACTCAAAGTTTGCTTCTTATAAATAATAGAAAAACAGAACAACCAAAAGATATAGGAAGTCAAAGAAAGCTATGCATCCTGAGTTCAAACAAGAAAAACAAAATACTAACGATTGCGGAAAATACGTTCCTAGATTACCAAATCTGTCACTACTTAACATCGGACTGTGGTATAGAAAAGCTTATTAATAACATTGATCTCAAGTTGAAGGACTATACAATGCAAGATTACTGCCTTATCTTCATCGGTGAGGAAGACTTTCGCCGAACGAACAACTATGTGGATATCATAATTACTTTACGTGAAACACTCTTAAAAATTAATCAAACTAATATTATAATATGTGCACCTACATTTAAAATGAATGACTACTCTGTGATGTATAATGGAAGAATAGAAACATTTAACAGTCTCCTATACCTAGATGTCTGTACGCATCACTACGCTTATTTGTATGATACCAATTTCTATTTGTCATATGATTGTACAATGTTTTGGCCAAGAAGTGGATGTGTCAATAATAATGGCATGGTAAACATATTTAAAAATATTGATTTAATGCTTGATGAGTTCAGTAGTTCAGACGATTTTCATTTATTTGATCGAGAGGTGGGTGAGTGTCCCCCTGTTTCCCCTTCAGGCATAAAAGGCAACGCGAATGATCATTTTTTTCTCCAATAAATATATTAAAATATTGCATCAAAATATTGCTGGTTTAGTGAACAAATCGAATATCTTAACTGTATGTTTAGATGAAATGTCCGGAAAAAAAATAGATGTGGATGTTCTGTGCATAACGGAACATTTCATTATGGAGGGATGTCAAAATCAATTGTTTGTGCCAAATTACGCTCTAGCTGCCTTTTTCTGTAGAGAGGGAAGCAAAAGGGGAGGGGCATGTATTCTTGCGAGAAACGGACTTCAATATAAGGAAATACCTAAAATTTCGAAATTGTCTTCAGCGGGCTCATTTGAATGTTGTGCAATTGAGCTTACTGAGTATAAGATGATTGTCGTCTGTGTCTACAGAGTACCAAATATAAATAACCTCAACTACTGCTTGGATAAACTGGATAAGCTTTTGCAAGAACTATCACGCACGCGATATAATAACATTGTAATTGCTGGGGATTTTAACATAGACATGCTTAAAGCTAATAGCCAATCAAATGCCTTTGAGTGCCTTTTAATGAGCTATAACTTAAAACTAGCGTTAAAACAGCCAACTCGCTTAGCCAGCCAGACATGTATAGACAACTTTGCCCATAATTTTAGTAAAGCGTGCAAAACTGAAGTGCTAGAATTGGCATTGTCCGATCATACTGCACAGCTGCTTCACTGTCCAGTTCAAACCAAATGCGTCATAAAATGTTGGTTTACACCCAAAAGGGACTATAGTGTAGACAATATTTCGAAGTTTAAAAACTACATAAAATGTCTATCTTTCGCAGAGGTTTACGACACAGTCGATCCGAATGAAGCCTATAATAAATTTCTTGATCTATTTAAATTATTATACGACTTGTGTTTCCCAACTAAATTGATCAAAATAGAAGTCATAAAAAAACCTAAATGGCTGTCAAAAGGAATTAAATTAGGCAGTCAAAAAAAAAGAAAGCTTCTGTGGCAATTTAGATTAAACCCAAACAAATGTAATAAAAACAGTTTCACTACCTACTCTCATTTACACAAAAAAATTATACACTTAACACAAAAGGCACAAAACAATCATAAAATAAGTTCATCTAAAAATAAGTCGAGGACTACGTGGCAAATTATTAATCGTGCAAAGTATAATCTGCCAAAGACTGGTATTACTTCAATTATAAATAAAAACCGCACTCTATCTAACCCCAAAGACATTGCTGAAGCATTTAACAATTATTTTATTGATAAAGTGCAGGGGAAACTTGATGCAACTAGCAAACCAAAATGTTACCCAATCAATAAGAATAATAAGACAATGTTTATGGCCCCTTGTGTACCACAAGATATAGAAAAAATCATCAGTTCATTAAACAATACAAGTAGTGTAGGATATGATGGTATTTCTACAAAGATACTAAAACATGTGTCAATAGAAATAAGCGGTCATTTAAGTCACATAATCAACTTAAGTATTAGTGCAGGTATATATCCTGATGCTTTAAAAATATCAATTATTAAGCCACTTTTTAAGAAAAATAATAGAGAACTCATGGAATATTACCGACCAATCTCATTGATTCCAGTAATATCTAAAATATTTGAGAAATACATTTATAAGGAACTGTATAAATTCATTCATAAAAATGACATTCTGTGCGAGGAACAGAAAGGATTTCGAATCCACAAAACTATTAATATGGCCATATATGATTTTATATACAATGTCATTAAAAATGTTGATCACCGTAATCCTATATGTAGCATATTTTGCGATATGACCCAGGCGTTTGATCATGTACACTATCCTACTCTCTTAAAGAAATTGGAAGCTTACGGGATGAGAGGCAATGTCCTTAATTTACTTAATTCATACTTACAAAATAGAAAACAAATAACTGAAATCAATAAAATCAACAAAGTAAATAAACATGAGGAGTTATTTCGGTCTTCAGAGCGTAAAGTGTTATTTGGGGTACCGCAAGGTAGTGTATTAGGTCCCTTTATATTTATATTGTACGTAAATGACCTACCGCAATGTATTGAACCACCGATAACACTGTTCGCGGATGATAGTACCATTACAATACCCTGTAAAAGTGTAGAAGCGTATGAGAGTGACATACATAATAGTTTAAAACAGATGGTGAACTGGTTAGATGCAAATAATTTAAAAATAAATTGGAGCAAAACGAAACTTATTCATTTTAGCCAACGGACCCCTAGCATCAACTTAAATATACACTACAATAATAACACAATAGAAAAAGTTGAAAGTACAAAATTCCTGGGACTCGAAATTGATAATAAACTAAATTGGAAATCACAAATTAATATTTTATGCAAAAAAATTAGCAAGTCTGCATACGCCCTGCACACTTTATCACCTATAATAAACACGGATGCTCTTCTTACTGCTTATTATGGTATAGTAGAATCACACTTACGGTATGGGATAATTTTTTGGGGAAATTCCACTGAAAAAGAAACCGCCTTTAAGGCACAAAAAAGATGCATTCGAGCGATGTTTAAACTTAAAACAACGGATAGCTGTGTACAGTACTTTAAAAAGTACAAAATATTAACATTACCTTGTCTGTACATACTAGAAGTAGTGGTGTTTGTGAAGACAAACCCAAGTCGTTTTAGACGTCTATCCGACGTAGTCCCCCGCAATAGACGTGATAACAGCGAGCTATGTTTACAGTCAGCCAAGACAGCACTTATGGGCAAAAGTGTCTACTGCATGGCTCCAGTAATCTTTAACAAGATACCGAAGAGCTGGAAAGAGCTGCCGCTTTCTTTATTAAAAAAAAGACTTCGAAGCTTTTTAGTGGCAAAATGTTACTATAGTTTGAATGAGTTCCTCATCGAAAAAGATTTTTTAATTTAGTATGTATATTTTTGTTTTTTTTTGTGTATCTTTTGCATGCCTACATGGTAAAATATGGCTGATCTTGTTATAATTTTTTTGTTATCTGCTGTACCCATATTTGCGAAATAAAATTATCTTTATCTTTATCTTATCTTTAACCCAAACAGTACGAAGTCACGTTCAGGTAAATCTGTATAAACTACATAAATGTGTGATATTTGCAGTCAAACTTTGCATTGTACTATGTAAATCTTTGAGGACCTACAATTTATTGGAAATGTGTATGGACACTGTACATAGTAAAATTATCCTGTCGTCGTCTTCGTAAAAAGTTATTTGGTATGTTCGCATACAAACACCATCCGTGGTCCTAGAATCTGGTATGCGAATAAAGTGGACATCCAGGTTTAAGTGCCCGCCATTTATCAAAAGGCAGAATTTGAATTCGACCATACCTACGCTTTTAGCTGCAGGCAAATCTTAAATGCTAAGGCTAATTTCACTAACAGTTAATAAACACATTATGGATGATTGATTACATGTCGTTAAAATATATTACAATCGTGCAAAATAAAAAAAAGCACGGAACAAAAAACAGACAAAGAAAAAAATCGAGTGATTGCGACGTGAAAACGTGAGTATTATTTGCCGACGAAAGTTATTTTGTCGATACAGCCGATAAAATCTAAAGACATAAAATAAATTTAACATTTACAATACTATTTTACAGGAATAGTTTCCAGTGCAAGGGTTTTCTTATGGCTGGTCTTAGTTATATACTGTTTAGAAGCATCTATAGAATGCGATTAGCAACGATGATGCTATAAGTTTCCATGCAACATTAAAGAAAATCTTATAAGAGAAGCTGCCGTTAACTAGACTTATAATGTGAATTAAAAATATTTGAACCTAATTTATTAGAAGATTTTGTCCTAATTACATTAAACATCGCTGAATTTGAAATTAATCATTGTAGTTATCTGATCTTATCAAGCTTTGCTTTACTTTCTTTTTTTTTTACTTTAATTATATTTCTGGGGTATGTGATGCAGAAGAATGAGGAAAATGTCGTGAGAAAAGATTAAAGTAAGTATGAATGTGGATGGCTATAAGACTAAGGGAAGACCAAAGAAACGATGGATGGAATGTGTGAAAGACGATATCGTCTTTCACACATTCCATTCATCGTTTCTTTCCTAGCTATGGCTAGAGAAAAAACCCTTCTCTAGCCATAGCTATATAGACTATAGCTATAGACTGTATAACTAGAGCTATATAGACCACCGAAACCACAACTAATAGAGAAGTATGGAGGAAAAAGACATGGTGCACCGAAATTACATCGGCATAAAGGCAAAAGAATGATATTTCCATGAGGCTTCTCTAGCATTTAATATACCTTCCATAGTACACACCAGTAACTTCATCTGCCGTTACCTATAAATCGTGTTTCATTTTTTAACTTCTGTATTTTATCGTCTCCATATAAAAAGCTCTCGTTCACTTATAGCTGTAATTTAAATAAAGGAACCTGTTTAAAGCCTTACCGATATCAAAAACATTAGTTCATAGTAAATGAGATCAGTCTTGTTTATGACTTCAATATGTGATTCTATGTTCGTAAATGACATTTCAAATGGGCCATATGTATCTCGTTTAATACAAAGTGCTATAAATAATTGTGTATATGGTGTTTTCTAAGTAGCTGTTATTGGATATTAGGATTGAGCTCATTTTCTATATTAGTCTATGATGTTTTTGAAATTTCTTTTATAGCGGATGGTACGCACGGTGACATATCAATATCACGCTATACATTTCGAGTATAAGTTGTCTTTCCATTGTACGAAAAGTACATACAATCAATGCGAGGTGAGCTAAAACTGAAAATGTATAGTTTGATATGTCGCCGTACCTTTTACAAAGTACTTGTATTTTATTATATGAGCATCTAAGAACTCGAAGTAGAATATCAGAGTGTAGGTGAATGAGTCCTATCATTACCATGGGTTTCAATTTGTTGGAAACCAAGTGCGTTTTTAGTGTTTATTAAATTGCCAACAATGTTCAAATAAGCTTTTGTTTTCAAATCCATTACATTTTCTACTAAGTATGTAGTTTGTTTTTCAATAACGTACCAATAATTTATAACCGTATAATGTAGCTACATCATTATCAGAGCCAACACAAAGAGGGCTGTCAGCGGGATCCCTTTGAAAATCACGCGTGACATCATTTCCAATATCATACCATACAATTTATTATAGCCCAATCTTCCCATTCGCCTTTCCTCACAATTACACGTCAATGTCCATTGATGTTCTCTCATTCACACTTGTACCTATTTTGCCAGTCGCCCCATATTAATGTTCCATTTTAATTAAAAGTTATGACGCATCAATGTTGCCCCTACGAAAATATAGCGCTTCCATTGTATACGCGTTGATTTGTTAGCGTTCCCCCCTCGCATGACCTATACCATCCATTTTATTGTGACCTATTGTATTTTATTTCTCATCTTTAATAACGTATGCATTCAGGGGTTCTATGGATTTTGGTCTTGTGTTCACAATGTCTGTCGGCTTGAATGAATTCATGTCTGTCTCTCTTACACCTTTTGTGGTGTCACGGTCATGGTTGCCCTAGGGATTAGTGGAATCACCGTGAAATTGTTCTATTTTATTATTATTCCCTTTTGCTTTATCAAATAGATGAAGATTGTCGTGTGTTTTGTGCATTATACAAGTTACCTGTATCATTTCTTTAATTTTTTGTCCAAACCTGATGTAAGAATGGGCGGTACCTATCCTTGCAGCATTTGTTGCTGATTTTTTACCACTGTCGTCTCTTCGTAACAATGATCTGCTAGTTTTTTTAAGCTTACAGGTAGAGTCCTTATTTCAAAGATGCACCTCTTCTTCGTGTCATATCTACAGTTCAACATGCTTCATCGACAAAGACTTTAAAGACTTAAACAAAACCATGAGACACGGGTTCATGTGACCCGTCAATTCTTTCGTCTTGATCTTATTGAAAAGCCCCCAATTCCAATGAGGAACCTCTTGAAATCCAACACGCTATCGGCCAAAACAAAAGTGGCGACGTACATACATAACATGGGTACTTGTGTTCCTTCGCAGCTGATTGAGTGATTGTTGATGCTGCACTTTTATTACTAACAATTGGTCGTGATTACTAAACAAAAGGGGAACTGCAGTGTTAATGGTTCGATGCGAATAAAACAACTAAGACAGCAAGGATGCATTGTGTAGCAATGAATACGATGAAAGGGTTCAACTGAACGTAGAACGCACGATTGTTTATTGAAGCAAGCTTTTTACAACTTGACATAAATGAGAGCAAGCTGGTAAGGTATTTTTGAAAAGAATTGCATACATCTTATTCCTGTCTAGTAATTGAGAAGTTTGTTTGATGTTATTATTAGAATAGAATAGAATTCTATTTATTATGCACGCCTTAGGAATTTAAGTTATAAATGATTATTTCAAACATAGCATAATAGCATAGCATAATAGCATAGCATAGCATTATCAGCCTATAATGTTCCCACTGCTGGACCTTCGTTCTGTGAGAGGGAGTGGGCCGTAATCCACGACGCGGGCCCAGTGCAGGTTGGTGGTCTTGTCTTCGAATTTTTGGGTTTATGACATGACGGTTTCTCCACGTTGTCTTCCGTCACCGCTTTGAGAGCCGTGGTGATGAGATTTTCAAACAACATAAGATATTTGAAATAATGTTATTTTTTCTTGATATATTTTTAACGAAATGACTATTGAGCTCTGATCAATCCCATTTATTTAACAGTCTTTTACCAACTAAGTAGTCTTACAAAACACAGTACAAATACTACGAGTGATTTCTTCAGCCAACACCCTATGCACATAATTGTGATGTTGTTTCTGCTAAGAGTCCTCAGTTTGTGTTGTCGTAGTTTGTCCGTTCGTCACTAATTGACTGTGACGTGATATCATAGCGTTTTCCAACGGGTCCACTATGATTTAGGTTATGTTTGTCAAGTAGTTATAGAGAATCTGACTGAGCATGAACAGTTTGATTAGCTTGTAGATGATTTCTGTGAGATTTGGTAAATGGAATAGTTGATTTAGACGGTTAAAGTTTTATGTCTATATTTAATTGGATATTTATCGCTGAATTTAATGCTGTTTTAATCAACAATATCTGGATGACCGAGCATTGCTCGGTTTTTTTTTTTGTTTTACGTTTTCTAAAAATGAAACCTAGCTAGATCGATTTTTCGCCCCCGAAACCCCTGCATATTAAATTTCATGAAATCGTTGGAGCCGTTTCCGAGATTCAGATTATATATATATATAAGAATTGCTCGTTTAAAGGTATTCGATAGATAAAATAAATTATATACTAAGTACTATTTATAAAGAAAATCCCGTTAAAAAGTCTCCAACAAAATTTAAATCTGCCTATAATGTTCCCACTGCTGGGACACAGGCCTTCTCTCTGTGAGAGGGAGCGGGCCGATATCCACC
This sequence comes from Polymixis lichenea, assembly GCA_949091785.1. Lineage (NCBI taxonomy): Eukaryota > Metazoa > Arthropoda > Insecta > Lepidoptera > Noctuidae > Polymixis > Polymixis lichenea. Next base: position 18,585,931 of record OX420948.1, on the reverse strand, counting down.
ACGCGGGCCAAGCGCGGTTTGGTAAATGTTAGATGTCTTGGAATTTTTGGTTCAGGGACATGCCGGTTTCCTCGCGTTGTTTTTTTTACCGTTTTGAGAGCAATTGTGATTAAACAATTTACACAAAGTAAAGCGCATGTCTGGGTTTGAACCTCCAACCTACATCTCGTAAGTGGCGGCCGTTACCACTGTGCCATTACTGCTGTACTGGTTTCGTCTACGAAACGAACAAATGATAAACAAAACAATTGGGATGGCACTTGGCTGTGTCACTGTGTACAGCCAAATTGCATCGCATTTTTTTCTTGACACAGCTAGCTCAAGACGAAGATACATACCTTTATCCCCAGGGAGAATACCCTAGTACTATCTTCTGCGAGACAAAAAACAACGAATTCCTCCAAGAACAATCTTAGCAAAGGTAAATATTGGCCGCCAATACTACGTCCAATATTTGCAAAGCTCTTTCACGTGGTTCGCAAACATTTGTCCCAACTGACACGCTAAGTTTTATAGACTATTCTGACTTGCGAATGTTAGTCTACCTCGGATTAGAGAGATTTCAGATTTATATTGGTTTAGAAATTGTGTAACAGGTTCATACCTAAGTATACGTGTGCTAGATCCATAAAAAGTCCATAGAAGCCAAAAAGTGTACTTTGCTATTCTGAGAGTTAGAGAGACATGTCGATAAATTCGTGCCATCTCCGTACATTTAGTAAAGGTATCTCTCTGGTTTTAAGTATGCAGCTACATGAAAGTTTAACTTGTTCACAAATACTCGTAGGTACGTTATTCCTGTAATCAATATTGTTTTTGCCTTCGCAGAAACAAACGCGAGCGTTCATTATGTGATGTAGTTGCCATTGTGGACTCGAATTGCTGCTTACGACCTCCCCTGTTTACTTTAACGCATAATAAATAATGCTCAGTGTTTTATACGGTTTCATTCCCAAAATGTTTCAAAACGAACAATAACTTGAATCTTGTTTCTCCACCTTGATTGATTTAAAATATAAACTCAACAGTACATCATAATATGATTGACAGAATGCGATTATCCTCGCCTTATTTACATATCGATCGTAATCTGAGTTACTTTCGACTCCCACGTCGATTGCAAAAAGATCGACATCATCTACTGTTGCCAAATCGATTGTGTACTGTTTAGTATGTGGTCCTCCTATATGCGCGGTAGCATGTTTTGGTTATAGACACGTCTTCTAAATTGTTTTATGGAATTGGTACAAAGGGGTTATGTTAAACAAACTGTTGTTATTAAGTTCTAATTAGAAGTTTCCTTTGTTATGGATTGGGTTTTGTTTTGAACTTGGGTATGTTTCATGGGCAGATATTTGGTTACATTAGAGGAAGTGGAATGGATCCGTCATGGGGCATTGGGAACTATCCTGAAAACTCTTAAACTTGTATCAGTTGCAACACCACACGTGATCATTGCGTTGGTCATCATTTTTCTGGCCTGTACCCATTTTACTTGGGGTTTGAGCAAGACGTTTTTTTTTCGACTTTAATCTGGATACTGCTCTGGGACACAGTCCTCCTCTCTGTCAGATGGAGTGGACCTTAATCCACCATGCGGGCTCAGTGCAGGGTGAGGGCTGTTATATGCTTCAAATTGTTGGTTCTACGACATGCCGGTTTCCCCACGATGTTTTTTTTAACAGTTTTGAGAGCAGTGATGATTAAATTGAATACATAAAATAAAGAGCCTGCCTGGTTTCGAACTCACGACCATAAAATCTTGTAAATTGCCGACTGGGTCACCACTGCTATCAGTACAGGAACAATGGATCATGCTTACTTGAGATCGACCCTATAAAGGATACTTTCGCCTTTTGGTCTAGCGACCACAACTGCCACAGCCAAACAACCGATTCTGAGTGCTTATCCCACATTATTTTTGTGTTAGGAATCTTCCCAATTAGGGTCGACCCTTGCTAAATAGTTAGATTCCATTCTGTCATCAGTGAACTAAGGTTATATGAAATCGTCTGTCATTATCACAGATTGTTCCACTTGAAATAAATTGGAAGCTATACTATTCAATGAAGGAAATGGGTCACTTTAATGTGAACGGACGATAGTCACGCCAATAGTTATTAGGACCTTCCTCTTATTCTTGCGGCGCCAAGAGCATTTCATCATAATGCAGTTACTTTTCATCGTTGTTGAAACACTGGTATTGACTGTCTTTTGATTCCGAAGGTAGCTCAAACTATACAACAACCAGAGGGGTAATTGTGTATTACACTATCAGTAGAAATCGATTTCATTTGGCAGTTCAACAACATTCATGGCGTTGTTTACGCTGCTAAGCAGACAATTTTTTCGAACATATCGACGGTCCCTACATACAATCCCCTAAGCGGTAGATACGTGATTTACATGTTTTGTTTTCGTGACCTTCACGCCAGCCTACACTATCGTTTAGTTTAACAAAAGTTATTCTGATGTCAAAATGCACTTTAAATCCATCATGACATTACATTAACTAGAACATGATAGATATACGCGTGTTTGGAACTCAGCACAATTTTACTGCAGTTTTATTGTTATGTTTATTGTTCTCTTTTTTATGTGTTTGTTGCTGTTGTGTTGTGTCTGTGTCGAATAAATGTTTTCTATTCTATTCTAAACTTTGAAGCGCTCTCTTGTAAAATTTTCATTTGTAGTTAGGGGATTAAACGTAGGGACCGTCGATATAATATGAAAGAATGGATTAGCAATAACCTTCAAAATTATTCAAATTCTGATTAATAGTGTGTGCAGGACCCATGGCATTCGAGTTATAGATGTCTCGTCTTTCGAAAAGGCTTCGCTTACATGTCTTTGGGTAATCCAGCTTTTAATCACGGTTGAAGCTACGGCATTACAAACTGCAGTATCTCAGTTTGACATTGATGAGATTGTGTCATAGAACTTCTCCATACTTAGGTAAGTATGGAGAAGTTCTATGACACAATCTCTATCCTAAGTAGGTACTTATCCTCCTCCTACTCCAATTGTGTTATTCGCCAGTTTTTATGTCTACTATTTACCTTGGAATATTCAGCGCCCACATTACGTGTCTCAATGTCAAACGCAACCGTTTTTGTTGGATCTTATTATACCTTTGTTGTACTAATGAGGTTAGTCTTGATTCTATAGCCCATCAATAGGAGTTATAGTATTTAATATTATAAAAGCTTCTGTATATTTCCTCGCTCATTTGTTTTATGACTATGAGGAATCTCCTTTCTCTTACGGTTCCGTATCCAAACAGTGTATATGGGACCCTATTACTAAGACAATGCGGTCTGTTATTCTGTCTGTTTATCTGGTGTCTAAGAGCCTTCGATGATATCAAATGCTTTGCCATTCCATATATAATCATAATCAGTGAACAATGTCCCCACTGCTGAGAGACAGGCCCCTTCTCTTTAAGAGGGAGTGGGCTACCACGCAGGCTCAGTGCGGGTTGGTAGATGTCACATGTCTTCGAATTTTTGGTTCTAGCACATGCCGTTTTCCTCAGTGATTTGCCATTCCATACCACTTCAAATTTCACATGACACCAACCCCCTACCGCATACACGAACCATTTAGAACCTAATTACGGCTAATACGATACTTCTACGTACCTGATCGTCCATTGAGGTATCATTCGTCAGTAATATCAGTATAAATGTCAGCTGCCATTGTGTATGTTTGCGTCACAACTATCAGTCAAGTGCCATTGACTGGATATTGGTTGTTTATGCTAATTGATACTGATTTAGTTCTTATGGATTTTTGATTATGTGATATTTGGCACGTCTGAGTCGTGCCTTTATTTGGGTGTTTTAATTAATTTTTCTCTTTACGGTTTTCTTTTCATGCTATCAGTTGCTATTTTTTTGTGGCTAAGAAATACTAGCCTCACGGGTCGATCGATCAGGTGAAGCTCCGCTTGCCGCGGTCTGTGGATGGGTGACTATCTTTACATAGCAAGACTCAAAGATCTTTAAGTCGTTACTGGTCGTCAGATAAGCAATCATTCGCTCATGTAAAATACTAGTATTCAGCAGCATCTGGTCAGACTGGATGCTGATTCCAACAAAATTGGGAAAAGTATGAAACTTTCTATATTTTTCTTTGTTCAAATCCTTGTTTAATAAAATATATATGAAAATTGGTTTGTCCAGCTTTGTGATCTTCTGTTCCTACACAGCCACTTGGATCTAAGCTGGACATAAAATATTATACGATTATTTTTACCTCGAGAAGCTTTTCGTTAACTCTATACTATGGATCCACTATTTTTATCCACAAGCACAGTCATGGAATGCAACAGAATTTGTAAAACAATAAAAACTAAAGCAAACACTTTTCTTACATTCATTCAACTCTTGCTCTCTCATAATTCTTTTGATGCGCTTTAAACAAGAATAATAAACTATTCATAAAAATGTTCTGGATGTTATTTTAGTATTCATGCACTCAGAATACTCCCATTATGTTTTCTATGGCATCTTTTATTACACATCATTTCTGTGGTTATTTAAGTTTTTACGATTACAAATGAAACTGGAAAAGTTTTAACCAAAAAGTTTTTTATGCGCTCTTGACCCAAAAGGTCATACAATTTATTTTTGTCTCGTTACACTGTTAAAATTATGTGACTGTCCTGATGTAGGAACGATAAAAAAAGTAATTTTGAAACTTCTCGTAAGAAGCAATTAAATGCGGTTTAACCTTTTAACCGCCCGACTTCAAGTCAGTTGTCGTGCCCCCAGCCCGTCACAGTGAATCGAAAAATAAATACCTACAACAAAGAGGGATGTGCAATACTTAACGTTTTACAACAGATTCAACGAGCTGTGGTATTTTGGTCGTAAAAATAAAATGGCGAAATGGACAGCTGGTATAGAATCACTATACATAGTTTCAGCTCAAAATAATATACTCTAAGTATTGATACCAAATTTTCGGTTTCATGTTTCTTAAATTCAAATCATAACAAACGTGTCACCGCACTACGTAGGTCAATAACTTTCCGCGTTACTTGCCAATGTCACGATAAATCTCTTCCGACTGATGTGTTTGTTTCAATTTGTTCTGGTATCAATGTATTAAAAATTCTCATAACTTCCCAACATGTAGAGATAGTATTAAAATTCCATCCAATATCGTTTGACGTTATCCAAAGAAGCCGTGCCCTTGGTATGTACATACCCTTTCCGTTTCACGTTGTATAAGCGCCCGATTACCCGATCACTGGTTATAAACTATCTGTGTTCTAAATCCGTTCAACCGTGTTTGCGTAATTAAGAACTAGAAATAAGGACAAACTACGTGTTCCTTTTCACCGGCTTCATAAGGTTCATAACTCTTTTGTTGGTCTTGGTATAACTTTTTATAACAAGCTCCCCTCTTCTTTGCTAGATTTGTATTTTAATGCGTTTATAGCTAAAGTTAAATCCACCCTCTGTTCAAAGGCTTACTTACTATTCTGTCAACGACTACTTAAACGATGTTCATGTTCTTTCACCAGTATTAGCTTGACTACTGACAGGTTATATAATTATATTAGTTCATGTGTTGGTTTATTTTATTTGCCTGTAAAAACATAGTGTTTTCAATGTTTTGTTGGTATATAAGCCTGTGCTAGCTGAGATATGGCAAATTTAATGTTTTTGTGTTTCGTAATGTTAATTACCCACTATTGTATAGAATCAAGTTCTTCTAACTTAACAGACACCTTTGCTGCTGGGGAGTTTGTTGCGCCACTTCTTCTTCCCAGCTAAAGCACTAGGAAGTGGTGAAGGGCGGGCGTTTTGGGGGGACTGTCTTATGTAATTTTGACGTTCAAAAAGAGCTGACTCTCAGCCTAATTTGAATAAATGACTTTTTGATTTTGATTTTTGATTTTAAGTAACAAACATCGAAACATACAAAACTTTAACATTTATAATATTAATAGGACTATAACAGGCCCTATTAACGATTAGGCAGAAATCAGAAAGTTCGTTTAAAACATACTTTTAATCTTAATATTTTTAGTTTAGTTAATTTATTTAAAGGATAAAATCAGGAATGAAATTATAGGTATAGAGAAGAACCGGAATTACGAAAATAAGTAAGTTGTGGCGCAGCCTGGGATAGGCCTATGTCCAGCAATGAACTGCGATAGGCTGAGTTGATTCCTTACCAAACAATTTGCAAGAAACACCACACACCATACTAAATAAGTTACAAATGTTCACATATCGCGAAATTGCACACTACATTTCTATAATTGCATCTTAGATTTCCCATCTCATACCGGTTCTGACAGCCCCCAGCACACTGTAGGCGATATAATACGCTGTATCATAACTGCCATAATATTTTCACACTCACGGACGTTTTGTAAATGGAACCATTCCAGGCCTTCTTAGGGTTCCGTGAGTTTGTAGTACAAATATAAAAGATCCTCATTTCTTTGGCTGTAATTCTGTCAAAACGTCAGAGAAATTGACTCCGTACAAGCCTCTTTGCAGCTGAGTTATTAGGATTATAGTGTTTGGATAGGCAAAGCGGGCTTTCATATTTTGTATTTATCATTATAGCCAATATAACCTTCAGTTTCATTTACTGGATCGTTTCTGGAGTGTAAATCAAAATGCAGGAGGTCCAATAGCAAACAGCGACTTAAACTGCAGTATCCTTCATCTTAATTTACTCATTCGGGACAATGCCAATTGTACAGAAAGATCCAAAAAGATGGACATTAAAACTGACGAGAATTTAGTTGATAGTCAGTAGACTTAGCTGCTCGACTGAAATGATAATGTGTAATATGTTTTGTGGCTATATATTAAATACAATATTGTGGAACAAAGATTCTAGACAATTCAATTAATTCTTGTCGATCTATTTTTTTACTGACTTTACCTAACCAGTTGCTTAAAGCCATTCAACGTATACGTAACTTACCTACTTGCCAATTCAAACAAACCACAAAAATAATTAATTCGTCTCTTAAATTATTTAATAGATGCAGTCAGTGCAGTTAATAATTTACATTGTTCTTTTAAAACAATACTATCAAAATTCAATCTAGTACAAGAACTGAATTTTAAGTGTACGGAACCATTAGCATGCTTCACGGTCGCCATTGATCGTTATTTCTTCTTATTTGAGTTGCTATTTCAATTTCAAATATTCACTATCATCGATTTAGGTAATGATATGGAATTATAGATAGCATTTGGAAAGTCGCCATTACTGTCAGTTTCTTTTCGATATGTAATAAGTGCGTGGGTATACTTTCCAATAATTTTGTCTTAGATATTTTCACAAAAAACACGGCATTGAAAAAATTGGAACCACGTGCGGCTTCTTGTTGCAAAGTGAAAAGCTAAATAAAATTACCCTTAATAAATGAATTGAAATCACATTCCGTATACCTACATAACGTTGGCAACATAAGGCGGATCACACACTGCTACGCACCACGCTCCGGGGCACAGTGGAACGAATGTATGGGAGCGGTTGGACGTAGACATGTCCGAAAAAAAAGAGTAAAATTATGCCAAACTAATGATGCCATCTTATTCGATTACTTAATGCCTTCATAACTTGTGGTGATGAATTTCTTCATAACTCCCATATTTCGGGAGTAATTTGAGAAAATGTGAAATTTTACTATGAAAATGAGTGTATCGAGCTCTCTCCCTCCTGATTCCGGGCTTGTTTCAAGTAGCGGTCTCTAATATCATAATGCTAATACTAAGAGCTATATTTAATACTAAGACACATAGTGCGCCAAATGTGCACTTTCTGGGATAAAGAGTGATGTTTATTTTATAACACAATTTTTTTATTTTTTGTTTATTTTGTTGATTAAAACCGTTTTTCTAAAGGTTTACCTTATTACAATAACATTTCTGAGCAGCCAATTAGAGAAGATATAAGCTAATTAGGATATATAATTAGGGACTTAAGGTTTACATATAAAACTGATGCACTAATGATTACTGATAAGAACATTGCTATTATTTAATTACTAAATGGCTCTTAATACACTAATTTAGCATGCATCATTTACTAATTATCACAATAACTAATTACCTTGCAATATTTAACAAAGGATACCTGGGATACCTGGATTTTATATAAATAGGTCACTATTAGTAACTTTAAAATCAGTGTTGATTTACACCTCGTTGTATCCAAGCTAATCTCGCAATGTATTTTCCAAATTTTAATACAAATCTTGATATTCACGTTGCTTTATGCGCACGCGCACATAAAGATTTACGCGACTTTAACTATTTGTTCAGTGTTTTAAAAGATAACAGTTGTGTTCAGTTATGTGAAAGTGCTGAAACAAGTTTAAAAGACTGGTGTCGTCGATTTTGCTACCGCATTTATGCAAAATGGACACAGTCTGGAAGAAGCACAGATAAGTTTCGGAAGAAACATGAGATTTGGCTACAGGCTGCAATTCAATGGCCGGAATTACAGAATGAAAATATGGAACCTTCTACAGAAAATATAAGTGACGTCATCGAGCCCATAATTTCTCCTGCTAAATCTGATGCTTCAACTTGTACACATCCTAGTCCTCGTAAATCTTTTGAGGACCTTAGTAACCGGCAAAAAAGAAGACGCACTGAAGATAGTCTTTCATGCAGCAGTAGCAGCGCTGAAATTATGTTTTCGGCCGAAAGGGCGCTTCAAAAGGCAGGACAAAGCGATACAGCTTATGTTATGAAATACTTGACGGAGAATCCAGAAGAGGCCTCAAAAATCAAAGCCTTCATTGAAGGTAAATCAATTCAGGTACGGGAAATATCCCCTTTGAAGGCATTGGCTCTTTATGTATCGATGAACTTATCGAAATGGCGCTATAACACTCTTCGGGATTTCAACACTCAAGAAGGAGCTCTTCAATACCCGAGTTACTACATGTTGGTTAAAGAAAAAATTAAGTGCTATCCGGCCAAAGAAGATCTCACAGTTACAGAGAGCTCTGCAAAAATCAAATTACAAGCCTTGATGGATTTAACCTCAAGAAGACTTATTAGGTCGTTAGAAACCCCTGTTGATCCCAATCAACAGCTCGTATTGACCAGCAAATGGGGTTTTGACGGATCATCTAGCCAAAGCATTTATCATCAAAGGACGAGTGAAGATGAGCAAATCGATCTTGCTAGTAATTTTATGATTAGTCTTGTACCACTGCGGCTCGTCTCAAAAGGTGTAACAATTTGGGAAAACGAGCGACCATCTTCCACTTCATTTTGCCGGCCAATATTGTTTAAGTTTATAAAGGAAACCAAAGAAAATGTGCAGAGAGAGATGGCTGAAATCGAAGCAGAGATTGAAGCCTTAACTCCATCCACCATCACTGATGGAATTAGTGTCAAACACCAACTGCTGTTGACAATGATTGATGGTAAAATTCATTCCATTATATCCAATACAGCAGCTTCAGTGTGTGACATATGCAAGGCTTGTCCTAAAGAAATGAATAATTTAGAGTTAATCAAAGATAAACACGCAAACGAGGACATGTATAAATATAGCTTAAGCACCCTTCACGCTTGGATTCGCTCAATGGAATGCTTATTACACATTTCCTACAAATTAGACATAAAATCATGGCAAGTAAGGGGTGATATAGCAAAAAGGCAAGTTGATGACAGGAAGAAAAGAGTTCAAGAGGCTGTAAGAAGAGAAACGGGCTTACTTCTCGATGTTGTGAAACAAGGCAGTGGATCCACCAACAATGGCAACTCGGCAAGGAGATTTTTTGAAAACTACACTAAATCTGCTGAACTGACCGGAATAGATGCTATGCTTTTAAGAAAAATCTGTGTGATCTTGCAGTGTATTTCATCAGGAGAGAAGATCAACGTAACTAAATTCCGAGAGTTCTGCTTTGATACTGCTAAGCTTTACGTGGAGTTATACCCATGGTATTATATGCCTTCTTCACTTCATAAAATTTTAATGCATGGGCCAGACATAGTTCAGAACATGTCAATTGTGCCCATTGGTTTTCTATCCGAAGAGGCATCTGAGGCTAGAAATAAAGATTTTAGAAAATATAGAGAGGGGCATTCTCGAAAGCATAGCAGTATCTCATGCAATGAAGATATTATGCACAATCTTTTACTGTCTTCTGATCCACTTGTTACAAGTATCCGTCCAAAAGGAAATAAGTTTGTAAAAAAATCTTCTTTTAAGGAATTTTATGAGCTTACGGATTCTGAGAAAAGTGATATCGAATTTGTTAACATAAATGATTTAGCGGACATCGATTCTGAATTTGAATTAATTGATGATGATGATGATGACGAAGATAATTAAATGATGTTATTGTTTTAAAATGTGTAACTTAGTAAATTAGAGCTTACATCTTAATTATTTATTGTACTTTTAATGAAACTAGGTAATTTATTATCAACTTACTTAAAAGTCATACTCTCATCAGTTCTTGTGAATATTTTTGTTAATATATATATTTCTGTATATATATATAATATATTTATAGACCTCTTAATAAGTCTGTCTGCGGTTTAAAGTAAATACAAATGGGGAAAAAACGTTTTTTTTTTTAAATTTTCATTTCCTTTTATCCCAGAAAGTGCACATTTGGCGCACTATGTGTCTTAGTATTAAATATAGCTCTTAGTAATAGCATTACGATATTAGAGACCGCTACTTGAAACAAGCCCGGAATCAGGAGGGAGAGAGCTCGATACACTCATTTTCATAGTAAAATTTCACATTTTCTCAAATTACTCCCGAAATATGGGAGTTATGAAGAAATTCATCACCACAATTTATGAAGGCATTAAGTAATCGAATAAGATGGCATCATTAGTTTGTCATAATTTTACTCTTATTTTTCGGACATGTCTACGTCCAACCGCTCCCATACATTCGTTCCACTGTGCGGGGTGCGCGAAACGAGCCAAATTCCCAGTGCTTTTCCAGCGTTTTTATTAAATTTGTATGAAAATAAACACGCACGAGAGCGCGTTATCTGCGCCCCGTCGCGTGGTGCGTCTTAGTGTATGAATCGCCTAACATACCTTCTACATCAACACCTTGAATGATGATCTCTATTCTGCCAGATTTTTTGACCTTAGTGAATTACCAAGTAGTGGTGGCCCAGCGGTATCAGCCTCGAGTTATGAGCTGTAGGTCGTGGGATGGAACCTAGGCAGGCTTTACTTTGTGTGAAGAATTTCATCACCACTGCTCAAAACGCTGAAGGAAAACATCGTGAGGAAACCGACATGTCATAGGCGCCGTCCTATTGACATCGCTCGTGCGATGATGCGATGTAATTTCATCGTGCGATGACACCGCTCGCGCGATCAGAAAACGTTTGTTCTATTTTGGACCGATGCGATCACTCTCGAAATGGCTCTTAACAGAGATGCACAGTTTCTGCTGTCGAGCAATATATATATTTAAAAAAAAAGTTACACCACACTAGGAATTTCTTCCTGTATCGTGGGTGCGTTTACAAACAGAAACTCACAAACACAAACACCCAGACCCGGAACAATTACTTGCAGATCATACAAATATTTGTTCCATGCAGGGATCGAACCCGCGACACGCTGCGCAGCAGTCGATCGCTCAGCCATTACGCCAACCGTGTCGTCAAAACTAAATATAAGTAAATAGTATAAAAAAAAGAAAACATAGACCACATAATATAATGTATAAAAACAGAAATCAGCGCGGCGAATTTCACAATCAGTATTTCGACGTACGGAAAAAAAGAAGATTTTCACGAATATTTGTCTATTTCAACAGACACATTTTGGTCGCGCGAGCGCCATTAGGACATTCAGTACTGATCAGTATGTTTGATTGGACGATCATCCGATCAATACGATGCGTCGATCGTCGCGCGACGAAAACAACAATTTGGTCGCATTGCATGATCCCACGACCTTCAATAGGACATTCAGTAGATATCAGCATGTTTGAACGCACGGTCGCACGATCATTTCCGTCGGACAGACGCATCTTCGCCCGAGCGATGGCAATAGGACGGCACCAAAGAACCAAAAATTCGAGGATATGTGACACCCGCACTGGGCCAGCGTGGCTCCCTCTCGCCGAGAGTAGGCTTGTGTCCCAGCGGTGGGAACATTACTTATAGGCTGCTGTAAATACAAACGGCTGACAACATTATAATCGTAAATGATTTTATTAACACTAACATAGTAGGTTCAACTACATTATTATTTCACCTCCTTGGGGGATCTTCAATCTAATTTTTTGACCAAAAGGTCGCTACTACGCTACTCACATCTTAAAACCTATGACATCATTGTTGCTAGCGCAGTTACAACAGGTATTTGTAAATTCATGAAGCGTGCTTTTCTTGCTAAACTGTTTGGTCACGGGGCATAATAACGAGAAGTTCTATTTTTGTTAGATATTCAAAACTATATGTGTTTTGAGACTTGACGTGTACGTTAGAATACCTACCTAAAAATAAGGCTAGCCCGAAATCGAACAAAACTATCAACAAAGTAAGTGTCGCTTACTTGTTCGGGTCGGCATGATTCCGCACAGCCGAAGCGGCAAAATTTGATAATGTAGATAGGTATGTTCAGAAAAAGCCGGCCAGACCCAAAATTACCCAGCGAGCTGCTGATCGGCACGATCCAAATAAAAACCGAATATGCTCGCCTATAGTTATTCAACAAATACAGCCGAATCGAATGTGTCAACCCCTAAGGCTTCACTCAGCCATACTTAAAGTAAGGAACGTCGGTGCTCACAGCAGGGAGAGAAACTAACTTTACCGTTTTATAATATGTTTAGTCATCCTAACTATTCTTTTGGCCCTTCCCTCATTAGACCGACCGATAACTACAAAGATTTTTGTAAGATTTTTCGATATCTCTTTTTAAGGGTTTTTTCTGTAGAATACGCGGCTATTAACAAAGTACTTTTCTTTCTTTGTTTTGCAAAGACAACTTTAAAAATAACCAACCTAGTATTCATTGCATGATCGACCGGCATAATTCTCTTCATACTTCACATAATTTCCTTCCACTACTCCACACACGCCTATCACTTATCCGGACAAAATCTAAACATTTCTCGTATCATATCTCTGATACATTTAGTTACGGCTCGCTCGTCTAATACTCGTGTCATGGCGTGATGCTAATCTCGTACCTCCAATGAGGAATGGCTTTTACTTTAATTCCGCATGCTAAGAGCATAGCTACGTACATTCTCTGCATCTTCCAGAAGTCTTGGGCCATATTTAGAGTATAATTATGGCGAGGAAAGTCGATAAAATTATTGTGATCTAGGAAGTGTAGTAGTAGTGGATCGTATGTCAACTGGTTTTGGCGACGAGATCCTCGTTTAGTAGATTGAATTGCATTGCATTGGGCTTGATAAACGACGCTATCCTACTTATAATATTATAAATGTGAAAGTTTGTGAGTATGGATGGATGGATGTTTGTTACTCCTTCACGCAAAAACGGCTGAACGGATTTTAATGAAATTTGGCACACAGCTGTTTTGTAACCTGGAATAACACATAGGATACTTTTTATCCCGGTACTACGTTCCCGCGGGAAAATTTTCGACCTCAACGCGGGTGAAGCCGCTGGGAAAAGCTAGTTAGATAATAATAATTATGCCAACCTTTTACTGTCTCACGGCAAGGCAAAAGCCTCTACTCAAACAGAGAAGGCACGAGCATTAACTAACTCTAAGTCCACGTTTCCCCACGATTTTGTCCGAAAAACGAGATTACTCATAAAGTCTGAAAGTACAAAAATGAAAGTAAGAAATATGATTAAATTAAAGTTAAACAGTTGAAAGAAACTAACTTAGAAAAAAAAAGCTAAAAAGTAGTTTTATAAAACGCATCCCTATGTTTTCATTGAGCAGCACCGTTATTGATTCAAAGCAGTACACAAAAAGCTGTGAATGACTAGTTGAAAGACTGAGTGACAGACAAAGTACAGCTACAAATTTGTATTGTAACTTTTAAGCTCATCTACAACTCATTGGCCACAGACATCAATACGATAGAGAATATTTTTCGACAACAAACTCAAATAGTGTTTAAAGTTTATATGCAACACAAGTCCCAGGTAACAACTAGTTACTCCACATTACCACACAAGTTAACTTCCAAGCAATCTCAACATAACAAGCGGTCAGTCCGTTGATTAATATTGAAATTCACCACGCTGCGCAGGCGAGTGAATCAATTCAACATGGCATTATAAGTCTCGGTCCAACGCTAGCCGATAAGGCTCTGCAATTTACGCGCTAAGCCTTACGTTGATCCTTATCGAGAAAATCTTTCCTTCCGCTCAAATATGTTTGTACATTCCCGTTGGTATGATGGCTTGTAGTCTTGTACCTTGTGCTATTAAGTGTGAAGTGAAATGAAAATAAAAATTGCTTCCATCCATTACTTAAGGAAGACGCCCTAAGATACCCTGAGAAATTAAAATTTCCTTAAGTTTTTTGGAATTTTCAGATCTGTGTCAATTTGTTTGTTTATTAAAATATGATTCGCGACCGTAACAAATACAGCTCTACTGATATTATAGCTGAGCAACGTGTATAAATAAGGGCGTATGTTTCTGGGCACTTATCATTTCTAGCAATTTCCATTATATTTCATCTATAATTCTTTTTGTTGCTTATAAATCTTTACATTTGCTTTAAGTTCAGTTGTTCTTTGTACTTCTTTCTTAGTCTTCCCCTTTTTTCATTCGTATCTAAAGTTTAGTTAATTACACTTACCTATTACAAGTTTATTGGGTACCACGAATGGCTTTATTTATGAGGGAATGGCGTCAATCGTGATTATATGAATGGTTCGTCAATCAACGATCTCGTATTTCTCGTTTTGTTTTAAGTACACGTTAATGTTAAAATGTAGGTTAGAGTAATCTTACTACATTTCAAAGATAAGTAGAATAATTGCTCTAATAATTTCGGTGAGAAAGTGGAACATTTGTCACTCTTATTTTGATCTCAGTCTCACCATTGAATACATATCGCAACGCCATGCGCATATAGTTAGATGCATTAAATTAAATTGATGACGTCACAATACATGCTACTGCACCAATTTGCAGTCAGCTATTCAATATTCTGTGACAGGCACGGAGGTAATACCTTCGTTCGAAAACAATGCGTTATCATTATCTCTATGGCCACGGAATAGATTGTTTGCAGAAGATATACTTCATACATACAAAACATCAGATGCAACAGAAACACGCATACAAAACTTGACATATTTATTAGGGAAAATAAACAGTTACACATTACAAAACTACACAAAATTTGAGTTACAGAGTGAGTAAATATATAATAACCCACAACATTTACCACATATTATCAAAAAATTAAAATAAAACCATGCGATGTGCGCTTACAATTTTATAGAACTTACAATAAAGTTACGTTATGTGTTAGTGATAAAATTAAACTAAAAAACAGGCATGCAGTTAAAAGAAAGAGAATTTAAAAAAAATAAGCCTAAGAATTAAATATTACGGAGCAATATCCAAAATAGTTTCCCGAACAAGGCCTCTAAATTTACCAGTTGGTAAGGCAAAGATGTCAATATTTTGGAAGAGATTGTTATATTGACTCGTAAGGCAACGTAGGGGTGCTCGCAACCCTGCATTCGTACGACTTGAAGATACGGCAAATAGAGGTCGCACGCGCACCCCACGGCATATGGTTGTCCTTGGTACTACGTAGCTAATCTTATTAGTAATATTCATGCAATCACAAGCGTTATTACTTAAATCAAATAAAAACATTGTCTCTAAAATAATACGTCTTGCTTGAAGACTATGAAGCTTATATCTATTATACGTTGCTGTTAATATCTTAGCGTTTCAAATACATCTCGGCTACACGTGATGGTTCCAATGGAAGCCGATCTCTGAAGATAATTGCTATGTAAATTGTCAACCTGAAAATTCGGAATGATGGTTCACCGTGGTATGTGATTTCGGAAGTAAAAGGTACTATGGAAATATAATTCTTAATTTATGTTAGGGTTAATTTACACTTGGTAGACCTTCTACACCTTTCCACTGCATACTATTACTCTCACTGATAGAACTATATTCAATCCTCGTGCTGTCGGGTCGTGACCAGAGATCAATAAGCCTTCGTACGTGACGACGCATGTAGACACGATTGTTTCCTATAATTGACTCGCTTTTAATTTTACGTAGTCTATGTAGGTGACCAGAGACGGAGTTTATACCCTAAATTAAAGGTGGCATCTTCAATGTTTTGACCATAATTATTTTCGTTGATCTTGCCAAAAGGACCTTCACTGTAAAAAATAGGCAATTTGTCGTAAACTTGTGATTTCTCAGTATCCAATCCATAATACAATTTCTTAACGGCCCACTGCCACCTACCTCACTTCTTAAATTGACAACTCTTCCAGAAACCTCGTCTTTCTTAGATATGACTGCTTTATCTTCTCTCCAGCGTATTTTTTATCGTTGATTGGCCTGGTTCAGCCTTCATAGGTATGAACGGCTAATTCCAGATTAGTAATACTTTTCAAAGAAGATACATGGCATAACCTATCACTATCGTTATGCTCAAGGCGACCCATACGTTAACTTTTATCACGGTTATACGCAATTTGCCTCGGTGTTTCTTACACCGTTAGATTTGAATGATGTAGTGTTATTTGATGCAAATTGATGATAATTGGATATGTAAAGTTAATGAACTGTCGACCAGCTTTAACATGGTGTCTTCGTTTAAAATTAGATTAGTTTCGGTTGAGGTTAATAGATGTCGTTATATTTTTAATAATTTTATTTGCATTGGTAGGCTCTGTTTCTTAACATATTAAGTGCTTACCATGATTCAACATCAGCTCACTGGCGTGGCTGGTGTTTCCTTTTAATTCATAAGCCCCCTGGTAACCCTGGTGCCATAAGATTCCAAAAACGTTCTATATTGTCGTGTGGTTCCGTGCAAATGTGCATCCAAATTTGCAGTTTTAATGAATCGTTGACTCCACTCCGGCCCTGCTCAAGCGGTCACGATTGTCGTTCACCAAACCGTAGGTTATCACCGCTTGCATATAAACTGTTCCCTTACATGTGAATATTCACCAAATTTATTCCCATACAAGTGAAACGTGTTCTCCAACTGTGTCAATGTATTCTGCGATAAAAATGGTAATTTGTAGTACTTGGTTTCCGTCCACGGAAAGTATGATGGGTTTATTGTTGACAGGGACTCATAATTTTTCATAAAGTATTCGTGTGTCTTGACTGTTGACCATCGAAATTTCGAGTAAGGTGGTCCCGGCTATATGTATAATGTAAATGATTCCTTTGATGTTACACCTCTCCTCTAAAATCTTTCTCATATTACTGGTTTATATAGCAAGATTGTTTTCCTATAGTTGCTTTGTTAGTGTTACTAGTACAGACAGTTTATCACATAAGTTCCAATCTATCTCTCGCTGCGATATAGTATTTTGGATCAATATGTTTCACTAAAACAATTAACATGGATTTCTTTGATATCCTACTTATTCTACTACTATTATAAATGTTAAATTCATGTTTGGATGTATGGATGTTTGTTCCTCAATCACGCAATAAATGTCGGAACGGATTTGTTTGGAATTTGGCACACAAATAGTTTATAACCTGGACTAGGACTTTTTTTTTTAGGAACCTAGGATACTTTTTATCCCGGTAGTATGTTCTCGATAATTCAATCTCGCTGGCAAAACCTATAGTTTCTTATTTAAACTCTTCTAACCACTTCAACTCCGCCGTAATCTACCATAATCTTACTTACAAATTCACTTTGGTAATCAACCATGTAGGTCCACTCAATTTACATAGAAGTCCCTATAAAATCTTCAGGTGCCGATCAGCTTATCACTTTAATTCATGCAGCGACAACAAGTGAAGGAGATAAAGATGAAATTGTTAGCACCAAGAGAGGGAAAGTCAGAACACCGGTTATTGCGCATAAAACTTCCATAATATCGGACATTAATGTTTTCACGGCTCTGTCGGTCCCTGACTTATATGCAGTTATATGATGCCATAAATATATGGGGAATTAATTTATATTGTGCAGCTTTGTAAGTGGTATGTGTGAGATAAGGGTTTTATGAAGATATTTGAAGTAAGGTGGTCGTTACAGGTGTTTTGGTAAATTGTGTGATGATAGTGCCGTAACAACATAACCTGGCAACTTTTTATGGTGCCTTACTTGTTTGTAGCGTTAAACAAACATTGCTTCAGAGATTTGAAAATTTATCTAATAATTTTTGAACAATCGAATTTGATGAAATTACTGCTGCTTTAAATGGCTACCAGGCGAGATCGACGTTAAGAGCAGGCCCTATTCGCAGAACAAAAAAGTTTTTTTTCTTCCCTTCAACAACGTTGATACCTTACCTAAAATATCAGTTTCAATCAAAATTAACATACACAAACTACCACTCGAAATAACCAAGTATAAGTAAAAATCAATCTTCTCCAACAACCTATTTCCATACATCGTGTTTCTCACGCAGTACCTCAGTAACTACCGGCCCGCGGCTTCCCCGCCCCTCTTGTTGGTAATCACTAAATTACTGAACAGCTTTTGTAGTATGCGGAGCACGAAAAATAAATACTTTACCTGTTTATAAAGTGCAGGCTTAAAAACCAACCAATTTTATTATATTTCGTATAATATTGCTGTTAAGGTGAAGGTGTGAAATATGAATTATTATAGTGAAGTGGTAGTTCAAGCTGAAGAACAAAATACTTCTGAATCCAGGTTAAGCTGGGCTAAGATTGGTGGTGTCTTCCGCACGACAACGAAGCCATTGATTGTGCGTGGATCGACACGCATTTGCCGTATTGATATGTTGGCAATGTCCTGAACAAAGAATACATTATGTCCCATTACTACAAGCTGTATACAGGTGCTATTCGGACACTGAAATCAATATGAGTAAACTGTTCCACTGAACGGCACGTTACGAAATTTTGTTTCAGTGCCGTTCAAGTGCTCAGGTGCCGTTCGAGCAAGTGCCGTTGAAATCAGTGCCCTAAGTAGAATACCTCTCACTTATCCTATAGTTTCTCAGATCAGAACAAAAAGACTTGGCGAATGCATTTAAAGACTATCCTGTGCATCCTCGGTTGACAGTGACAAAGCCTTTCTAGCAACTGACTAATCTTTGGACCAAGGCAGGAACTATTCTCGTATAGTCGAAATGACACGAGTAAGGACAGGATAGGCGCAAAGCCATCTCGCAAACCGTTGCTTGACAGTACTATGGGAAGCTCGATTCCTCGTATAAGGAGAGAATACCTGTAACTAATATCGTAATGGATTTCATTGCCACCACTCAACGTCAATTACTGGTAAGTGCTGGGATTGAAAGGTTACAGCTGGTAAAGGCCATGTCAACTGAGGTGGTGACACGTTGACAGCTAGTGAGAGACAAGACATATTTAAGGTCATGGTAACAGTAGATCCGCACAGTGAAAGGATCAAGTTTGATCGTTTAAACAGTTTTACCTTAATAAATGTTGAATTTGTCTGTTTCTTGTTTATCTTTTCAAGTAAAACTGTCAAGCTAATTTATTGCGAAATACAAATCGTTACATTGCTTCGCGAAGACATGATAATCAGTTTTGACTATATCATATTGCAACGTTAGATAAGACTTGTCAAAAAATTTGTTACAAAGCATTTTTTCCGCAAGTGCCAAAATTTGATGTATGCTGTAGCTCTTCTAGGTATTCAAATATGAGCAGTGTCGCCTGCAAATATTCCACTCCATCACTTCCCATACAATTACGAAGATGGGCATTTCGCAGTAGCGCATACCTTTATTTTCTTTCCACGCCATCGTCTATATTGAGCCGCCCGAAGCTGTTCACCTAGTAAGGGAAAATGACCATAAAAATACAAGCAAAAACGATACCACCATCATTTTAGCTCCAGCCTTAACTTGCGAACTCGTTTTTAGGCCAGTGAAGGGGCGCTAACTTGATTGGATGATTGACTCGCCCATAAATGGCGAAAAAAGCACATAAAAGCACTTAACAACATGTTATCGAGATTGTAAACAGAATTATAAATTTCCGACATTTTATATGCGTTTAAATTCAACCTGTTCATGTACGAGTACAGTTAGACTGTTAGTTTGCAAAATCAATATGGCGAAGTAAATTCGTAAAATCTTAGGGCTCGAAATGGTAAATATTGTAAGTGCTGAGTGTGCTGACTTTAAGCTCGAGTTGTGAAATGAAGGATCTATGTTTACTGTGATCACAACGTTCGTGGCAGCCCGATGACTCGTAACAATGCTGACTTTTAACCGTGTTTGCATATGTGCGTTCTCGAATTTAGACTAGACTTTTAGCATGTAATTCATATTCATGTAGCTACTATTTCTGTTCAGTGTTATTTTAAGTTGTTTATGATCATTATGGCTTTCCATAAAGAGCTCTCAGTCTCTCAGAGCGAGAATGTAATAAACCGAATGAACTAAATAATTTCTAAAGGAGGATTAACGGAAGAACTCCCAACTAGTCCAAATACGAGTAAGAATGTTTCAAAGAATGCATGACGCTTCAACTCTAGCAAAAATTCTAATATAGGTCGTATCAAATCCAAATGATTTAAAGCTCTATAGATAACTATCACGTGCAAGCGGTAAAACTTTAGTGGTTGGTTGGTTTTTTGCATAAAAATATCAAAATGTAAAAAGATAATACCATTGTTTTTGTGTTGTTCGGGTCAGAATAGAATTTTATCACTCGGTCTTGGGGGAAATGGGATTTATTATACTTTCATCATGATTTAGTATTTGCAAAATATGATTGTATAAAAATACCTCTGGAATGTAGCTGATCCTCTAAATATATGCCAAAGCTATAGGCTATCTTATATCTATAGAGTTTTGCATAAAACAAAAGATCTTTACCAAACTTTATGGACTCGTAAATAAGAATAATTCTGATTTATGTTTGTTCTGTTTGTCTAGTAATGCGATACATTTTATGTAGATGTCATAAAATACATAAAACATTTGAAACGGACATTTAAGTGAATGTTCACGCATAAAATAAGAATTAATCAGACATGCAATCCGAAACTAGAGGCCGAGGGATTGAACCGTCAATAAATTCCCATTAAACCATTAGACACTTTAGAAATAGTCTCAGAGACTAATAATTTGCTATTACAGTATTAAATTACACTTAAGGCAAATTACACTTCTAAAAAACGATAAGTACAAGTCTCTAGAGTTTAAAATGTATAAGTACCAAGCAAAAGTAAGGCAAGAATATATGCCTCGGGGCCAGACGTCAATCACAGGATGGTTTTAAAGCGAAATAATATTAATTGTCAGACGATTTACAACGTTTTGCGCGGAGCTGACAGCGCACCGTAATTGGATCATCGTACGGCTTTCCATCAGATGCTTTACGATGGTATTTTGCATGGTTAATTGTTATACTGTTGATGTTTAAACTTGTATGTTTTGATATCCAATTTCATGGGCTTCTTTACAGTAAAATGGAGGTAAGCAAGATACGCAAAATATATTATAGAGCAATATTGAAGCAAAAAATATACATGGACGATAAAGATAATGTCCATTATCATCTTAGTGGCCTTTCAGCGTAATGGTTACAAATTACTTGTAGTAGCCTCACGTACCTTCCCATAAGAGTTTTTCTTCAACTTTGCATAGGATCACGTTATTTTCCCTTTAGCTGTACAGCAATCAGTTTTAATGCCAGGTACGGAAAAGCGTGAAATCACGTATCAAACAAGTTTCGCATTAGGATATCGCAATGCACATAAGTATCGATAGTTTGTCGATAAGCCGCTAAGCTTACAAGCGCTGCAGTTAACCGTTTCTCCTTAATTGACTTGTTCGACGTGCGTGAATGATAAGCGGTTATTAAATACTGTATTTCTTATGTTAAGAAAGCCGTGAGCTACTGTAAATTTATTTTGTGCATTTGCATTATTATAACCTATAATTAGCCTTTGAACAAACTACTACTACACCACATAGTCCTGGATTGAAAGAGCTACAAGTCTCATGGGAAGAGAGGATTTTGCGCTGCAGTGGGGTTATCTTACGGTATCCCATTCCAGAATAAAGGACCCCTTCTCTCTTTCCACTTTTCCGGTCGACACTTAAATTACATTTGCACTAAATGCAATTATTAATTTATCAAATCTAATTGGATTTTTGACATCATCTGGTTTCATCAATTTTGAATCATTTCACTCTTGATTTATAACAGACTTTAAACGAATTTAGTAGCGTAGTGTAGTGTGCATTCAATAAAAAACATACCTCTTGATCTGTCAACAGATTCATTTCATTTGATCTTGCCAAAGCATTATAAAAAAGAAGATATTATATCAAGTCAAATGTTTCTATTTCAAAACAAGTTCTTTGTGTATTGAAACAGGTTCATGCGGAAGTGTTTCCTGATAGAACGATAACTTGTTAACTATTGGAAATAATTAATTGAGGTTGTCGCCATTTTTATTGTATCATGTGTGTCATGTAAGTTTAATTGGTGTATTTATATCTTCTGTAATAAGTCGGTGTTGTAGTCACTTTCGAAATTTGAACCGAATTATCGTTCCTAAAATTGCAGTTATTTTCAATGTAATCAATTATTTATCACACTGATGAACACAAGGATTGCTGAGTCTTAAGGGTTACTGCTGCATCTGTATCTGTTTATCTTTAATCTGTTTCATTTCGAATTCATCAAACACCACGATTTGCAGAAAAATCTTGATAATTTTAAATCGTTTCTTTATTTCAACCATAAGCGTTGGTAAAATTTATACTTGTACCGTAAAAGAAATTCGTGTTGACAATACAAAATACGTATTAGCATATATTTCGCTAACTTCCAGGCATATTCGTACAACAATAGCGCCTGGTCTGGTTTTAAAACCAAGTGAAAGTTTAAACGACCTTAAAACAAAAACTATTGTAGGTGTATGAGAATGGCAGAGGTGGCGGTGTGACGAATTGCGTGACTGCAAGGTCACTGCTTGGAATAGTATAATATTAGAGGTCCTTACTACATAATTATGAAATGACCTCACTTTCTCTGTGAAACATGACATGTGTAGTTAATTTTTTCCGTTCCTGGAAATTCGAAGGGAGACCCAGATGTAAATGGACAGTAAATGTAGTGCAAAAACGATATGGTGACTAGAAAATGAACGTGACTAGACTTACATTGGAGATTCAGACTTCAAAAATAAAAATAGAGAATGAACAAGAAAGATAAATAATACTATACCTAGTAGGAAAGAGATCCAGAAATATATATTACATACAAGACGTCTGATCAGTTTTAGCTTTAGTGAAATAATGCGTATCGAAAGCATTTCATGGAACTTCATTGGGAATTGGGATTTCCCCATTTTACCGTCATACGCAGAATCGACTCAGGAGCAGATGTGACCGATCAAATCAACACCTATTTTATTTTTTTGTTTGTTTCTGTTGTTTTTAAAACCTTGAACATAATGTGTTTCTGAACGTTAAATCAACAGATAGATAGGTTGTTACCTACTTTTATTGTGGATAAAAGATTTCACTATCGACTTAGCTGTCTGTCAATGTTAGATTCTTTTGATTATTTGCCAAAACAATAAATTGAACCTGGTTTTTATCGGCTGGATGAGTTAAAGCATGTTTCTGTACCAACTGACAGACCGTTACGTCTTTTGTTGTATACGATTACCTGTCCAGTGTACCTAATACTTTTAATATTATCAATATTATCTTTTTAGTAGATTTATTTTTGGTCTACTATCATGAAAGGCCTACCAGACCATCTGAAAGGTCTACCAGGCAGTTTATTTTTTTCTTTACAACATTATTCTTCCAAGCTTTGTTAAGATTTGGTGCTCTTCTGATTACTTCTTTTATTCAGCCCTGGCGTTTTAAATAGTAAACTAGCTGCTGTCCGCGGCTTTGCTTGCGTGTATGTCAGAAAGTATCCCACGGATATACTACCGGGACAAACCGTTTCGGAGATCAGCCAGAACAAACAGACATATAGACAGACAATTTAAAATTTGTTTTGTTACAGGTGCCGTTTATACTTTCATATGCATTTAGTAAAAAGCCTTTATTTTGACATTGCAAATTGACACTTCAGTTTTATTTATTGGTATAGATGTATAAATTAACAGGGTTCAGTGGTAATTGAGAGAAAGTCCTAGATACAGCCCAAGCCGTTCTCTTCGCCTTCCGTAATGATAAATAAAATTATCATCAACAAATCAAGTTATTCACCAATCTTCTCTTATCTTTCCAGGTATGTAAACCCGACATAGATTGCTCGCTAACAGCCAACAAGTGGCGGTACATTGAGGTGTTCACCTGCCTCGCTGACAACGAGAAGCTGAAGAAAGAGATGAGGCTGTCCTTCCCCAGTGGACACTCTTCTTTCTCTGCGTATACTATGCTGTATTTCTGCGTAAGTTTCTGTACAATATTTTGGCGTCGAAGACCAACAGTTAAAAACTTATAGTACCAACTGTACCGTGTGGTGCCGGACGTAAAGAATAGCACCATCCCATCTCTTCCCGTGGGTGTCGTAGGAGGCGACTAAAGGACTTACTAGAGAATGGGCAGCAGCGTTCTCTATGCATTTTACCACCGTACTGCGATCGCCAACCCGCCTGCCAAGCGTGGCTATTATGGCAAGCCCCCCCCCCCCAATTGGGGGAGGCCTATGTCCAGCAATGGACGTATTCTGGCTGAAAAGATGATGAAAGGAGTTACCAACTATCTCATAGCACAAGCATAACGTCCCGCCTGTTTTCCCGAAGGGTAGTGCTGAGGTATACCTATTAACACTTACATTTCACTCTTCGCCACGAAAATTACGCGGATGAAGGAGTTAAAGATTATATGGAAAAGAGTGCAGAAATCTTATTTGATTTCTGCACTTTTGTATATAATAAGGCATTAGAAATACATTAAGTTTTAAATTCAAATATGGTCCAATTGGAACACTCTAGTTCTTATAAATTAGTGATGACCAACCCAGGCCTGTTGAGTTAAAAAAAACTTCATCAAGCTGATTTTACTCGGTGAGATACCAACTTCTTTTTATTATTAAGTAATAGGTTGACAAATAGGGCATCGTCCTACATGAGGAAATGTGGTTACTGTAGCCTATAGGCGCGTGCCATGCTACAGGGGCTATCGATATGCTGGCAACCTTAGTGACAATGTTGAAACGGCATGTGTTTGTAATTAGAGCAGCACCATTGCTTACATTACCCAACATATACTGCTTAGCAGCAGAATTTAATATTTATCTTAAAATAATTATTTTCTTTACTCAAGAGCCGCACCGAGTTTGAATAAAACAATGGTTACGTCACTGGAATTAAAACTTCTTCTTTTCGTGTCACCATGGGCTTTTTTTTTACCGTAAAGTTAACGGATTATTGTTGTGTTGGTAACTACAAAGGCTAAACCTGAATTGTATAAACCATCGCAAACTATAGTCTGGCCGCGCCGCGCTTTTTTGTCTTGAAACGCGATGCGCTGCAACCCGACGCGGCTGTATTGTGCAGCATGTTAAATAAATCCATTTCCATTTCCCACAGATGTACCTCCAAAAGCGCTTCACCTGGCGTGGATCCAAGCTGATCCGACACGGCATCCAGTTCATCTTGATGCTGTTCGCGTGGTACACGATCATGACCCGTGTATCTGACTACAAGCATCACTGGAGCGATGTGCTCGCTGGATTCAGCATTGGATTGCTTTATGCTATTGTTATTGTGAGTATTCTTCATTCATACAATGTTCTCTTTTCTTGAACTGGCAGAAACCTTATTTAAATAGGTCATGGTTTGGTAGGTAAAGTGACAAAGGAATCTTGCTTGAAGCGGAGCTAACCGCCCAGGGTACTTATAATAAATTGCTAATCGATATTATTGTAAGGTGTTGTTTAAAATGACATTCATAACATAATCACGAAAAATATATTTATACACAACAATTCGTTTCAAAGTTAAGCAATATTTTCCCCACGTACTAATTATTTAAAAATGCACATCCGCACCCTACCTACCTACACCGTGGTACCTACATACGCACACAAAGCCGCAAATACCTACGTAAACAGCTGATTCAAATTTTCCCATCACATTTCTCAGACTTTGTACTTGCAATTTATCGAACTTACCTAAAATTAAAATAGCTCAATTTTTTTTAAAGTTTTTTTATACCGAGCAAGTACACGAAATTCGGAACATTAATTTTATAACACCTTATAGATAGTATTCAGACAGCAAACCAGATACAGTTTTACTAAAAACCTATGCAAGAGAAGTTGCAGACCTGTACTGATGATAATACCCCTCGCGGGAATTCGCATTTGGTCTCTAAAGTATCATCACAGCCATGTTCTGCTGAACAAATCAAACCTATCTGGCCTGCCAAAGCTCCATGCTGCCATTATGATTCTTATAACATTTGCAAACTCATTAATTCCAGTTCTCCTTCGTATCAAACCTTCGCAAAACTCCCCGATCGCGGCAGCACAGCCACGAAGCCGAGCTGCGAGTCACCAACGGAAACACCCGAGTGCAGGTTTGACAGTCATCCCCCACCAGCTCCCGATGTGAAAGTGACGCTGAAGAACTATGATACGAACAACCAACCGTCTCGTGGATCTCACACGAGTACATCGACGCCAGTCGGCAGTCGCAAGAACAGTGAAATGACTCAAGTGACCACAAATTTCTGAAGTGAGTGAGTTGAAATAACGGATACATAAACTTAAAATTTTGGTCTGACTGAGTAACGCACTGTGTCGCAACTAGCACTGCCTTCTTCTTTGATATCAACAGTATCTCAGGATAGCTTAAGAGCCAGTCAGCTATTTAGCAGTGCTGACCGACTACCGTGCGCCAGAGATACATTATTTAAGAATTTCAATACACCTGGACTGCCTCTTTGGTCGGGTCGGGCAAAGTGTAATTGGATTCCTGCCCGATTGATGGCAATAGGCTCGCCCCCTATTTCATGGGACTTCAACACAACTGGTGAGATGTGGGTCTACTATAAGTGCACCTCTGCTTAACCCTTGGGTACATATAGGCGTGATATTATGTTATGTTCAATACAGCTTTAGCTCCGTGCTGCGCAAAATGTCAGGCCTATTATTTACTGTTATGGCGTTTTTTTATTCAGAGGCAGTGTCAATGCGTTACTCAGTTATAAGTAGAGATCGGATAACCGGATGCATATTTACCTAAAGTTAATTTTTAGTTATGAAAGTATGTGCTGTTTAAAAAATATTTTTTGATAAAAAAAATCCCGGGATGCCAGACACCGGGAATGCATAACTAGTCAGTAGTCAGGTGTATAGTATGGAAGCAACTTCTAAATTATTAGGATTGCATAGCTATTCAGACACATATTTATTTAAAATTAATCGCGATGCAAATATGTGTAAGTAGGGTGTATAAAGTCTGTAAGAGGGGGGGTAGTGTGTGTTAGTTAAAACATTTTTTTTACATTAAATTAAGATTTTTTCGATACAAAAGCGCGTTCCATATTAGCCAACACCGCAACTTTAGGTGAATATGCATCCGAATATCCGATCTCTGGTTATAAGACAAAAGATAACATTAAAACGAAATTTTTTATAATTGTAACTTTCATAATAGTCATTTGAAAACTGCTGTTAACAATGTCGACAGTAGTTATGGTACATAGATTGTGTATGTATCTTGGTGTCTGAGTTTGTGTATTTATTTCGAGTTTTGCATAGATGGGAACTTATATGCTTCTTTTTGGAGTGTGCTATCAGAGTTTTATGATATTGCATTACGTAAAACTTGACTGTAGTAGTACCTACAAAAATGCCCCTAATATTTTTTTTCAAAACTTTAAGCAGAATTTTTTTTTACCAACTGACGTTTTTTATTTGAATTTAATGGAAAATGTTTTTAAATAATTGAGAACAAAAATGTGTTACCCGGTATTTCTACTGGAAACTTTTTCTATTAGTTGACCGACTTGTTGACTGATGTAGTTAAACTGATTAATAAAAATTACAAATGGTGTACGTCTACAGGTGTCTACACACCACCACAGTTAGCCGGCTTCAGAGCGTTGCAAATCGGCAACTTTTAATGGCTAAGCCTTACAGCTTGGCGTGTAGACACCCTTATTCAATTTCAATTCCATATTCAATCTGTATAAAAATGCATGAATGTTTTAAGTACATGAGGCAGTCAAGAATTTACGTGATGAACATAATTATGATATTTTGAGGATTGTGCAATCTTATATATGAGTTGAAAACTGATTAATATCATGTATATATTTTAAATAATACCACCGGGTACTAGAAGTATTACTAACAGTACTCGAAACACTTCGTTTTAAGATATTTATCACTGTATTGTAAACACAGACTTTGCATTAATTGGAAATCTTGCAGAGTGTGAAAGTACCTACAATAAGTTTTAATAAGGACCTACGAAAAAAAATATCATACTGTTTGATGAAAATTTTTGATAAGGTAATAATTGCATTTTTGTAATAAAAAGCATTTTTTTTTTAAGTTGGCCTGTAAAAGTTGTCCATCTTCATGAATGCTTTCAACCCTTAAAAGATAGCCAATTAATTTAAAGTCACCTTGTATTTATTTAAGCCGATTAGAGCCAGTTTGAGGCAGCTAAGTTATAATTAAAAGCTGGGTATAATTGCTTGATATAGGCAATTGTTGATTGGTCGGATGTTATACATAATTATAGTCTATACTGAGCAGTCAGGCTATACAACGTGTTACATAATGAACGCAAGACCTCTCCAATTAGAGTATTGAGTTAAAAGCATAATACAATGACAATTTTTTTTACAAGTAACTGTTCATATTATTAAGAAAAACGGGTTGACACTAGCATTACTTTATGCATTTAAAATTGAGCCTTACTGCTATGAAATAAGATTGAATATTCTTTGGTTCAATCGGCGGTAGAGTTGGCAAAATACATAATTTAAAAAAGAATACCCAAATTAGATGTTACTGAAATCGATTCAGTAGTCAATTAGGAACAAACTTCTTTCAGGTTTTGCGTTTATTTTGTATTCTGTTTTTGGCTACAATAGCGTGACTGCCAGTGTAGTGCAATGTAAAAAGGTTGGAAATTGTTTTCTATTAAAATTAATACCAATAAAAGGTTATTCACATAAGTATTTGTTGAGATCACGGTATTTAGTACATTTAGTACATAGAAATATACAGTAATATTTTCAACTACGTTTTTATGTGAAACGGTTTTTATTGGTACAGTGTTGAATTTATCAGATTATTTATAACGTAGAAGATATTTTGTAGTTTTAAACTTAAATTAGAGGTTTTTCGATTCGAAATCGAAATAAGGAAAGAAAATAATATTTTAGGTACAGTATCAATAGTCTCGATTCCCGATACATCCTTAGAAATGGATAAGGGAAATCTAAGACGTAATTAAAAAAAAACATCTTAAAGAAGTTTGTGATCTAAAGGGTAATACAATGTACATAATTTTATTTTATTGACCCGAAGCAATGAATTAAACTGAATATAGGAACAAATAAAACTTATTCAAAGAAAATGTACATATTTTAAAAAAAGTACAATTTAATATTGCTTGCACGTATTCAGTTTTACAGTCTTACATTAATTTCATATAGAAAGATACTTACTGTAATTACTTAGGTACTAGAAAAAATATGAATTAGATATCTTTCAATATTTTGATGATAGCTAAATATTTTAGATCTTCTTATTTCTTATTAGCATCAGTCATACTTTATATAACAGTCGTTTTTATTATGTGGACTGAATATAGCTGAAAGAGTTTTTTCATTAATGCTAAAACGGAATAGGGTCTCGTTTTTACAAATTATATTATTGATCTTAAAATAATTATACAGGGATATTTTAGATTGGCTAGATAAACTCTGCAGAAGCGATTAAATAAAAAGATTTGATCAATTTTTTTGGGAGGTCAACGACCGTTGTTAGTGTTTTTTCTAGAAATATAATGTTTCCTTATGTATTTCATGTTTAAAATGTCACGGTGTATACCCATTAGGTACGTACGCGAAGGGTACACAAAAAGAAATTGATTTTGAAACTAATATTTCAAGTAACTACAATAACTGCGGTTGATGACCCCACAAAAAATACATCAAAAAAAAATTGGTTGCCTGTAAAGTCGGTATACGGGCGAAAGTTTTACGTGACAACGACTTTGAGTGGTAAAATAATTTTAATGTGAATATTCATTCGTATAGTAGGAAGAAGGATGAAATAATAGTAACAATTTAAAACATTTATTTATACAAAGAATTATATTTAAAACATTAATTTATACAAAGAATCTCGCACTGAATTTCATATTAACAAAATTTTATTTTTACCTTTACACATACATACGTATTTATATACAAATATACATACAATAACTTGCACTTTTTATGTCTGTCTCTCTCGCTCTTAGGCGGGCTAACCATGCCCGAGTGGAAGGGACGCGTGCCTCTCACTCGCTCTCATTGTGAGCGCATAACGTGAGCGGAGCGTAACGCAGTTTCTTGAAGTGTCACCCGGCAAACCAATTTATAAGACGTTGTCACGTCAATAATGTATTTTTATTTTATCATTTTGATATATCGATACCCATCGCGTCTGCAGAGTTAAGCTAGCCAATTTAAAATAACCCTGTATAATCACCTCACACTAGATAAAGTCGACCTCGTAATTGTTTCATCACCCTAAGGTTGAATATCACTTGCAGGTCATAAAACGATAAGGTAAGTTTGTCTATGTGGCAGTTATATACTTTCAACCTTAATGAAGTTTTAATTCTGCCTAGGTTCGCTTTTAACACAGCGATTTTTTTCGCACTGGAATTTCAACTCACGGTATTGAGCCTAACGTTGAGAATCCAACAGAGCCGATCTCAGCGCGTCAAAAAACTGTTGTATTTTCAATTCTCGGTGGTAAGCAGTATGTTGAAAATACATTGCACGTTACAAAATCAGCCGTGGGTCAAAAGTGATGAGGCAAATGCGACTTTTTACATCATTACTGTACACATTGTTAATTACATATTTTATTAAAATCAGCATGAATTTAAAATTTGTAAGTATTCTCTTAATTTTTTTTAATGCCAGTGCACATCTACGCTACAAAATGGCGTCAGAACTACCTATCTACTTAATATTACAGTTTATAGCCAAAAGGTTTTGCAAAACAAAAACTAATGGCGGTTTTTAAAGGCAACACAAATATTGCCAACAGGCTCATATGGTAACTGCAGCGATTGGCTAATTGAACTGACAACAGCCAATCAAATCACTTGTCAAAATAAGCTTGACAGCCTGTTACATAATTTTTGTTGTGTTTATTAACTTCTCAGGGGCCGATTGTAAATATCATAGTTGCAAATTTTAATATTATAGTACAAGTAATGATAAGATACTATAGTTTAATATCACATGTATGTTTTTGTCGAAATTTTTACGAATTTTTTAATCTGAAATCTCTCTCCATGTTGTGTTATCATTTTTTTTTATTAGACCAAGCTACTACAAATAACTCTTTCGTTCTTTTCATAGAAACGAAGTGCACTGTGCACTTTGAAATGCGAAATGTGGGTTTATTATTGAGTGACAATTATGGTATCATATCAATTAAAATCACGTATTTACGTATTTTAAACATATACAATTAAAATTATTAATATTCTAGACCAACCTTCTTTTCGATTTCGTATTTAACGACATTATACTTAAATAAAGTTTGTTTTGAATGGTTGATACCATCTCCCCGCGCGTGTCTAGTCATCTAGTGTCTTTATAAAGGGTGGTTTATTTCATGCCAATTTTTATGCTATTGATTTTATTTGAAGATGCAGTTTAATAAAAATAAAATAAATCGTTATTTTTAACAGACTGATATCATCTTGTTAACCGCTGTAATATTTAATCGCTAACCAGTATGTAGACCGCTGCCTAGGTAACATTTTGGGAAAAGAAGCGTGGTTATGTTTGATCTTTGAAAAGAACACATTTTCCTGCATACCCGTTACCTACATACTTATAACACCCACAAATTGTTTTTAAACACAATATGGAGTTAGGTTTAATTGCATTTATTTCAATTGTTTGTTAAAAATGTGTTGTACGTATTTTGTTTGAGAATACATCGTAAGGAGAAGGCAAATTGATAAATGATACCAGCCTATTACTGTCCCATAGCTGGGCAAAGACCTCTTCTTATACAGAGAAGCCACGAGCATTGATCACCACGAGTTGGCAATTCAATTGAAACTTTTCACAATTGATATACAAAAAACCCAAGATTCAGTCTCGAACGAAAGTGATACTCGAAACGGTCCCCTTGTTTTGACCCCAAGGATGACGAAATTTCGAATTGGTGTGGGGTAGGTACTATAACCTAAAAGTGAAAAATATTGTAATAACTTTTGCAAATTCAATCTTACACGCTTGACCTAAAGTAGTTTTTACAAAGCAATGTCTACAATGAATGAAAGATGACTGACCACGCACATTGCGCTCTATTTATGCGAACGTTTTGAAACGCAGATTGCGTATCTTGGGTTTTTTGTATAACGATGCCTTTTACCCATTTTTTTAACCCCAGAGTTATTCGGGAGTGAGCCACTTCCTCTCAAAGAGAGGAGGAATATTGTAATGTACACACAGCTCATGTATTTATGTTAGTCATAGTGAACGTAATCTGAAGTCTCGAAGACAACTGTAAGTAACGTATTTTTTTTATACTGTGATATAGGCTTTTAAATGAAAGGAATAATAGATCTGAGATGTGCCAATAGCTAGTTAGTCGATTACGTATTCCATATTTTTTTTACCTCCGCAACCTGCACTTCGATTTTTACATTTTTCCCGCCAGAATTGCAATATGGTTGACACTCTGACAGTTGCAACTATAACTCTTACAGCGAACGTCATCAGCTAGTCAGTTATTTAAACGTTTATTAATCGACTTATTATCTAATTAGCACATCTCTGTTACAAATACCCAATAGAAAATTAGCTTTAGGTCCAATTAGGTGCTAGATAAGTGTAATATAGTTAAAAATATTTTTACTCATTTTGACACAAAGATGTCTACAGATTAAAACTATTATATGTAAATTACTTGTTTATATGTTTTTTTTATGTATAATAGAACTTAAAATGCACTGCCTTTTGAATTCTCCATGTATTGTAGCTTTGAGGCAGCTATTTATTTACTTATTTTTTAATGTGGTTAAAAGTTTATAAAGCATAATAATAAATCTGTTTATAGTGTTTATTTTTTCTTTTTTGAATCCACCAAACACCATCCTACCAAAAGTATTTTTTAAGTAGCCAACGCCATCTATTATCACATAAACGAACATAGAATAAGAACGCGTTCGGGAGAGTTTGAATCACAAAACACAGATGGCTTTATTCTCAAACTTGACAAAAGAGGTTTTATATCAATACTAAGTAATTTAATTCACAGCCGCATTAATATTTACAGTCTGTTAACTGAGTACATAACAACTAACTCGCGTTATCGCTAACAACATGAAATATAACAGGGCAAGGACCTCAGTAACGGTGCTTTTTGCAATGTTTGACAATGACTAACAACGCCTACAAGTTACCCACAGATTACTCATTTTATCAGTATCAGTATTGTCGCAGTCTTTTATCGTGTCGGCTGTGTCCGTGGAAGCGTGTTGTGATAAAAAATAGTTTTACGTAAATATTATGTTATTATAGTGCCACAATGGCGGTGGACAAATTAATATGGAAAATGATCCTGGACTTCTTTGTCTTAGTATGCGGTAAGTGAGAATTTTATGATCTGGTTAAGGTGACCTTAGGTTCCATTATTGTGCAAACTTGTTGCCTTCAAAATGTCAAATTTAGATTAGGTAAGGGGATTAATAATGGTAGATAATAAGTTTGGAGTTTTATCTTGGTTTTACTTCCGTGCTATAGATAAACTTACCAACTTAATTACTCTTACTTAAATTAAGGAAAATAAATAATTAAGTCATTATTTTTTTAAACTACCGTCAATTAATTAAATACATCCAATCGTGAAATTGAAATTTTATAGGAATATACAGCTGAATAAATGCATACGCAGACACCAAATTAATTAAAAACATACTTCCAGACATAATAAGTGTTGTATGTCAGAGATTGCATTTTGGTTTAATTTTAACCAAATAGTAGGTATGTCAAAAATTAGTTTTTCTTGGTAAAATAACAATATAAATAGTCTGGTAAGTTGGTACAAGACTTACCGACTGTATTGTTATTTACCAAACAACCTTATCTGTAAGAAAATACTTTTTCTACGCTCATAGCAATGGCCTCGTAAATCAATCAGAAGTAAGATAGTAGAACTAAACCTTCATTTTTTATCTCAATTAAAAACAAAACCCATCAGGCAACGGTGCGCTTAAAAAAATGTAGGTACCTAGTGAGTGACAAATTGAAAGGAGGAAGTTAGGGGCTTAGGGAAGGTAGGGGCTTAGATGGTTTCGTCATGTTTACAAGGTAGATTTGAGTGGTAACGCCGGGAGGGCGCCCTGAAAGGACATATGTATAGTGATATTGACCTTTACCGGTGATGTTCTTCACAAAGGTCAGGTATAAAGGTCAAAAGTAATTAGGTATGTAAGGGTCGTACACTCCCGGTCTTATCCCCAAAGTCCGGGCGACTTTTGTAGGTTTCCCCCCGAAATAAAATATGGTACCTACATATGTAAGGATCGTAGCAGGAGGCGTTTTCTAGCCTACCCCCATAAGAGCAAAGGCGTGAGTTTCGATGAGATCACTTCATGTAATTGTTAGTCAAATGACGTTTACTTATCACTACTTAATATAAAACAAAGTCGCCTACACTGTCCCTATATCCCTATGTATGCGTAAATCTTTAAAACTACGCAACGGATTTTGATGCGGGTTTTTTTAATAGATAGAATGATTTAAGAGGAAGGTTTATATGTATAATACACCGACCTCCACGCGGGCGAAGCCGCTCGCAAAAGCTAGTTTAACGATTTAAAAAAAATTAAAAAGCATGCTGCACTGGCCACGGCAATCACAATTCACTGACCTGATTGGAATTGTTATGTCAATATGCATAACAGTAACTCATAATGGTACGGTCGCGAAGTTATAGATGATAGTTTATAATATGATGTTAGTTTTGTTATAAATAAATAAATAAATAATAAATATGCCTTCCTAGTGCCTACCTACCTAATTTTAATTATGTCTTCGCCGCATTGCGCTAGTACCTACAGTCAACAGCTAACCTATAAGGCTATAAGCTACAACTAATCATCTTTCTACCAGTCTCTATAAGTATATGAGGTACATCTTTGTGTGCTCTCTTCTGTTTAAAAAGTTGCAACTTCTTAAACAGAAGAGCGATGGCAAAGATTTGATCAAATACATGCACAATAGGATTCAAAGTGGGTAGTAGCAAGTAGGTAATCTAGGTAGATTTAACATACGTAAAAGGTACGGAAGAGATACGTAAAGGAGGTCCTTTACGTATGTCTTTTGCTGACGTTACTTACGAACTTAATAAAATACAGTACATTAATGTTCGGCAGCAGTGGTGGCCCAGTGATAACGGCCGTGAAGGAAAACATCGTGAGTAAACTCGCATGGCCTACAACAAAATAAATAGAAGAAGTATGACATCCAACAACCCGCACTGCAGGCACAGAAGCTCCAGGCCTAGACAAAACACATTTCTGTTAGCGTTAACAACATGATAAAGGGCGAAATTAACTCTATAATGGAACCCCTGTTGATGTTCTTGTTTTTCTCATTCTATGACGAAAGCCATAAACTCTTATCGGCACGGGCTTTATGACAATAGCTCGTCCGTCGTAGTAAAAATAAAATCTTCTTATTTATAAACGTTTCTAAAATGGCTTAATGTGTTTTCCGTGCCTCGAAAAGCACGTTAAGTCGTTGGACCCGCACCCTTATTGCGTAATGCACGATTAATCATAATCTGTATGATTTTCAAGCATATTGCTAATCCATTGCTTCTTAAGTTCGAAAAATGTGTCTGCTTAACAACGTAAATAACGCATTGAATATTGTTGAACTGTCAAAATGAAACATATTATGATTTATCGTGTGTTACGTAATTAGGGGTGCTGGTTTATTTATTGATATTGCACCAGTTATAAGTCTAGAAATAAGTAATAGGCTTGGAAATAGACAAATAGGGTTGCCATTATGTGTTCAAACCAAAATCGACTAAATTTTGTAGAAAATACAAAAAGGTAAAAAAAGAAAATACAAAAAAATACTGCTAACGTAATCACCATCCAGACGCCCCCATCCCCATGTCATCAAAAATAAGCAAAGCAAAGACCCACCGCCCTATTCTAAGTTCATATCATCAAAATGATCGATTACAACAAATATGATCGAGTCGAATCGATTAATTTTCGATAACTGTATTTAAGTATCACCATAACTGAATACATATTTATACTGTGATTGCATTGCCTGGTTATATACCTACACAGCTGAGATCACGTGCATACATTAGGAACATGACTGGACGGTAGGTACCTAGCGCTGTAAAATGCAAATTCGTTAATATTTGGATGTAGTTGTTAACAAAGAAGCACACGTACCTACATAAATTAAATGAAATGAATGAAATCTTATTGTTTATTCTTTAAATAGGATATCGTAATCACTTTTACGTTCCGTGTGGTGCCGGACGTAAAAGAATAGCACCATCCCATCTCTTCCCGTGGGTGTCATAGAAGGCGACTAAGGGACTTAGGTACTAGAGAATGGGCAGCAGCGTTCTCTATGCATTTGACCACCATACTGCGATCGCCAACCCGCCTGCCAAGCGTGGCGATTATGGCAAATCCCCCGGTTTTAGGGGAGGCTCATATCCAGCAGTGGACGTCTTTCGGCTGATATGAATCACTTTTACACGTCACTAATCCTACTATTCTATTATATAATTATTATTATAAATGTGAAAATTTGTATGTTTGGATATTTAGATGTCTGGATGTTTGTTGATTGTTTATAACCTGGATTTTAACATAGGGTACTTTTTATCCCGCTATTACGTTCCCGTGGGATAATTTCCGACCTCCACGCGGGCGAACCCGCTTTCAAAAGCTACATTTCCTCTCTGACTACCCACCTTTAAGAAGAAATGGCGAAACAAACTCAGGGGATTTTCTTTGGAGGGTGCGATATCTTCAACTAACTTCTCCCACTATGGCTGCTCCACGCAGGAGGGCGTGTCAGACTTTTACTGACTAAAACCCACCCGTGTTCCCTCAGTTGCCTGTGTGCCAGGGGCGACGGTATCTCTTTCGAACAACCCGCACCCCTGGCAGGCACCGGCCCTTGTGGACTCCACCAATTGGTGCTGACATCTCTTTGAGGCGCGCGTGGAACACAACGCGCCGTCGATTCGGGCTTGGTCCTTACCGCGAGCCACACATTACTCGCCATACGAGAGCCCCACGCCTACGGTGGCCGGGATTAGAGTTTCTTTTAAACTCCAGAAGACATAATCTTGGTCAAATCATGTGAGGACCATGTGGATTAGTGTCTGAAATGGACTTAATTGCTGGACATAGACCTCCCCAATAAGCGGGGGATTTGCCATAATAACCACGCTTGGCAAGCGGGTTGGCGATCGCAGTATGGTGGTAAAATGCATAAAGAACGCTGCTGCCCATTCTCTGGTAAGACCCTTAGTCGCCTTCTACCACACCCACGGGAAGATATGGGATAGTGCTATTCTTTTTACGTCCGGCACCACACGGAAATGGACTTATGAGGAAAAAGCTACATAGATTTGAGTTGACCTGTCTAGTCGGTGCAAAGAAGAATTTTTCAAGTCGGTTTATAAATGAGAGTTTTTATGTACTTAACAAACATTAAAAAAAGATAACCGTTTTGAGAACCGCCTGCTTTTTTTGAAGTCAGTTGATAAAATAACACTTGTATAAAAATATTAAAAGCAATTCGTCTTGTACGGGAAGTAGGTAATAGGTAATACGGGCTGTTGTCCGCAAATCCACGTCAAAGCGCATATTTTGCATACGGGTGGGAGGACCGGTCATTCGATCCACCCCAGCTCCTCGAGAAAGGCCAGCATTGCCTTGGTGTTGCTGACAATCTCACGTAGGGTACCTGGGTTAACGACGTATTTTGCCCTGTAATTGACGACCACCGGGCAGTTTAACAGCACGTGCGCTGCTGTCTCCTCGTCCTCCATGCAGGCCCTGCACAGCGGACTGTCTATTACTCATATGACAAAGAGATGTTTGTTAAATGACCTATGGCCAGTTACAGCTGCTGTAACTGTAGGCAGCTGTGGCTTAGTTAGACGGCGAACCTGTTTCGTGAGGCGGGCATCGATCGTAGGAAGTGCTTCCTTAGCCTGCCTGCACTCACGTAGGTCCAGCCATAACTTGTGGTGTTGATCCCTGATTCGTTTCCTTACCAGAGTGCGTAGATACCCGAAGGGGAGAGGCGCGATGGGTTCAGGTGCCATACTCGACGCCCTCCTGGCAAGTTCATCGGCTGCATCGTTACCTAGCGAACCGCTGTGTCCTTTGATCCATTGAATGGTAACGTTATCGAGGCTACCTATCTGTTTTAGGCGCTGGTAGCTCTCGTATATTAGCCCAGAGTCAACTGTGTGACTGTTCAGCGCTCGCAGAACAGCCATGCTGTCTGAGAGTATACGGATCGAGTAGTCTTTAACTTCCCTGGTCATGATAGCAGACGCGGCAAGGGAGATGCCCATGCATTCGGATGTATGGGAAATAATCAGCATTGTACTGGTAAAGCAAATAATGGTAACTGAAAAACTGAAATAATGACGATAATAATGCCATGGCAGTGATACTAATATCATCTGCCTAGCCTGTTCCCAACTATGTTGGGGTCGGCTTCCAGTCTAACCGGATGCAGCTGAATACAAGTATTTTACATGGAGCGACTGCCTATCTGACTTCCATAACCCAGTTACTGGGTTATTACCCAGTAACTGGGTATCGTATTTAATACCCCTTGCTAACACTGGTTTTCACACTTTCGGGCTTTTGACGACCTGTAAAGACTGTCAAAGATCCACAAATGACAGTCGGTAGCAACGGCTTAACCTGTTTTCTGAGGCAATAAGGAAAACCTTTTGCGTTTGTATGTGTCTGTATTATTAATAGATTTTCACACTCAAAATGGTGCACATAAAATTACCTCCACGAATGAGGATAAATCGATGGCACGATGCCAAAAAGACGCGTCGTCATGTCTGTTAAGATATCGATCCGTCGTCTCGTCATGTTACGGCAGCCGTAAAAACCAGACAACACGGTACAGATGTACTACTACCTGACCACAAAGTCCGTAGTTTCGGCCGAAGTTGCGGATATTTCCAACTCCGTATTAGGACATAAGATTAGTTCGGAGCCCGAACGAAGAAGCAATGAAAACAAGATCTGGCGGTTGTCCCTACTGCCAATGTGTTTTTGCCCGTCCGTTTAATTTGGATTTGACGAATCAAATACTGTAGGATCGGCCCGTAGTATATTCTTTGACGGACGTAAGAGTAAAACCCCTGATTTTAGTGAGATCAGGCATCTGAAAACAAACTGGCCATCTAAATGTATGTAGCCTTTAGATATCATCATCATCATCATCATATCAGCCGAAAGACGTCCACTGCTGGACATAAGCCTCCCCCAAAAGGGGGGATTTGCCATAATCACCACGCTTGGCAGGCGGGTTGACGATCGCAGTATGGTGGTGAAGTGCATAGAGAAAGCTGCCGCCCATTCTCTAGTAAGCCCCATAATCACCTTCTACGACACCCACGGGAAGAAATGGGATGCCTTTAGAAATATCATGCTGCAAGCAAACTGTCCCTGATCGTTCTTTTGTCCTTCTTTCGTGGCATCAGTGAGAACAGCACTAGTCAAACACTCCGTAAGGCATTTCATCAATTGCCTGGCCCTT
This sequence comes from Polymixis lichenea, assembly GCA_949091785.1. Taxonomy (NCBI): domain Eukaryota; kingdom Metazoa; phylum Arthropoda; class Insecta; order Lepidoptera; family Noctuidae; genus Polymixis; species Polymixis lichenea. Next base: position 18,545,770 of record OX420948.1, on the reverse strand, counting down.
TCCCAACTCTTTTGGGGCTTCTAGTCTTACCATCAACCTATAATGCTGGGACGCAGGCCTCCTCTCTGTGGGAGGGAGTGAGCCATAATCTACCACGCGTGCCCAGTGCGGGTTGGTAGATGACACATGTCTTCGGATTTTGTGGCCATGCCAGGTTCCTCACGATGATTTCCTTCACTGTTTTGAAAGCGGTGGTGATGAAAATTAAATACACAGAGTAAAGTGTCTCCCTGGGTTCGAACTCACGACCTACTGCTCTTCTTAGTCACTCAAGATGCAAATCAATCTCGCAAAGAGGGAGGCGGCGCACGTGAGGGAGAGGCAGTACATGCGCCCTCACGGCCGTAGCCTTCGCAGGAGACGCCCTGGGCGCCGGCTTCCAGGCTGATTCCCGGCCACTGTAGGCGCGGCCTTGCGGATGGCGAGTGATGGGTAGCTCGCTGTCCGGTAATCACCAAGCCCGGGTCGACGGCGCGTTGTGTTCCACGCGCGCCTCAAAGAGATGTCAGCAACAACTGATGGGGTCCGCAAGGGCCGAGGCCCGCCAGGGGTGCGGGTTGTTCGAAAGAGATACCGCGGCCCCTGACACACAGGCAACTGAGGGAACACGGGTGGATTTTAGTCAGTAAAAGTCTGACACGCCCTCCTGGTCCACCCAGAGCGGGAGAAGTCATTTGATCATTTCCCAGCCAGAAAACAGAAAAAAGAGATGCAAATCAATAGTAGTATTTCGCTCGGCAATACTTATAATGGCAACGTTTATTGATACGCAGACCCATAGAAGTTTAGTGGTCTCGGGATAGTCCTATTAAATTCTCCCATTGTCATCTGGCGTCAGCATAACCTTCACAGAGTATTTTTTTAAATGCCATAAGCGTTAGGTATCGCGCTATCCAGTAACTGGGTTGTGGAGGTCAGATGGGCAGTCGCTTTATGTAAAATGGTACTGGTATTCCGCTATATACGGTTAGACTGGAAGCCAACCTCAATATTGTTAGGTAAAGAATGATGAGGAAGCACATCACTACATTCTCATAGAAGTCATCTTGACAAGCTGCTGTGTGTAGCCGACGACGTTTGTAGGCGGCTTCACACCTTTTCATCTTAAAACATTTCCTACGAAGCCTGTCAGCTGTCTGAACTTCAATAATAATACTTCTCGCTATCTGTAAATTACCTTTTTCTACCTGCGTGTGCAGTGGTCGAAACCAGGAAACGATTAGATCGCTCAGCTGAGCAAAACCGATGCGACAGACTTAAGAAAGCACTTCGTTAAAAAAACCGTGTAGCTTTGGTCAGGAATAATCGAGAAACGACCACCAAATTACTTATTAAACAGTTTAACATAAACCGGCTGAAAATATTGAAATGTATGGGAAAGTCGCACGTGTTATTGAAGAATCGATAGTGTGAAGTGAAGTGATGGAAAACATATATATTAGCCATATCTGCCCAAAAGACAGACTGGATGTGGAAAGCGGGGACAGAGTGTTGTGGGGCAGCCTGGGAGAGGCCTATGTCCAGCAGTGGACTGGGATAGGTTGAGTTGATTTGTGTCACATGGGGCATATGTGGTTGTACGTTGTTTTATAGGTAATAGTTCTATAGAATTTCGTTTCATATAATTTTTTTTCTTATATTTTCGTTTCATAGTATAATAGTCAATACGCAGGATACTTACTTTGAAGATTTTTTAATCATTGATTTTTGTTTCACTTAAAGTTTAATGTTAGAATAATCATACCATAGAATAATAACAAATAAAATATTCTTTATCCATAAATTGTTTATTTAATATAAAACTTTTTACTAATAACATTTTAACAAGTGACAGTTTCTAAACGTAGCATGAAGCATGCAGCGTGTTAGCAAGCATGCAGCATGCAACCGAGCATGCAACATGCAGCAGGCATGGTTTCTATCACGGCTCCGGCGCGCGGCGCTGCGGGGCTCCAGCGGTCCCACGGGCCACGAGAGCTTATCGTCGCAGATGGTATTCACGCTCACCACCCACCGCTCGCCCCTCCGTGGCTGCGCGGATTTAAATTACACTCTAAGGGTAGGGCAGACAAGACTACGTGGAGTCGGTTTTGCAGCGATTCGTTTCTGTCCCTAATATAATAAAATACCATGGAAAAGTACTCCGCACAAGCAATATTCGTAAAAAAATAATTCTACTGTGATTAAAAATTCATTGAATTGTGTTTCTGTGAAATAATATGATTCATCCAAGCAATAGTATAATAATAGTCTTTGAAACAATAATATTCGAAATAAAAAATACAAGGACCAAAATATGTTACATGGAACATTTTCTGGGAAACGAAATTCTATGAAATTTCTGTCTGCGAAACAAAGGGACACCGGCCGATATAGGCCTTTTAGAATAATATTTCAAGAGATCTATATTATTGTTAGTAGTTCACTTATAAATTCCGATAAATTTGAGCGTCTTCTGCCCACTTTTTGATTGACCTCCAATAATATTTCAAGAGATGTATGTTATTGTTACCTAGTAGTTCACTAATAAATTCCGAATTTGATTGTCTTCTGCCCACTTCTTGATTGACCATTTTAATTTTTAATTACCGTTCGTTCGGCGTTCGGGATACTGCGTAACACACAACAGCAATGCATTTCATTTCAACAACATTGTAAGTACTTTAATTCCTCCTTTTTTGGGCTCAGTGTGGTGCGGGATGTAAAGAATAGCATCATCCCATTTCTTCCCGTGGGTGTGCAAAAGGCCACTAAGGGACTTACTAAAGAATGGCAAGCAGCGTTCTCTATGCATTTTACTACCATACTGCGATCGCCAACTCGCCTGCCAAGCGTGGCGATTATGGCAAATCCCCCCAAAAATAATATTGGTTAGGCCTATGCCCAGCAGTGGACGTCTTTCGGCTGAAATGAAAATGATGTTGAATATCTTTCTTTACGTCATTTACGTTGTCAAGCAGACGATTTTTTCAAACATTTGAGGCTCATTTCTATGACAAGTGTACAAAGCTTTTACAATCTGTCGTGCAAGTGCAAAGTACGAGTAATTAATTCAACTGGTTAAGTGGGTTAGCTCCATTATGAGACAGATTAGTTTTATGACCTCACTATGTCCTTTTATGATATTTGTATTTATATACACAGAAACTGTCTCACCTACTTTTGTTTACCGTTGTCATTAATTTGAATAGCATGATTCATGCTGGACTAGTCATGAGATAAGTAAGTGGAGACTGGAGTGCCGCAAATATGTTCTAACATTGACAGCGGGCGGTTAACATTTCTAAAAAACTTTTTAACAAAAAATGAACCAACGAAAAAAGAAACTGAAAAGCAAAATAAACCTTTTTGTCTAACTCATCATCTGCTAAACCTTTTCCCAAATATTTTGTGGTCGTCTCCTCCTTTTTACAGTCGGTTAGAAGAGAGCTATTGTGTTAACTAAACAAGATTGTGGCGCTAATTCTGTTTCGGCCATGCGCCAAAAGCCATAGTAGCAGTTGTAGTATTGAACAATGAGATTATAGCCTTCAGCTTCCGACGCAGAACCTGAGTGTTTCTGAGGCACTAGTGTGAGTTTGTTTTAACCATCGCGAACTAACGCATCGAACGCATTTGGGGCTCCAGCTGGCCCTGGATTGGTCCAGGGCCAGCCGAGCCGAAGCCCCGAACGCGGTCGATGCGTTAAATCGAGATGATTGAAGAAACTCACACTAGGGCCATTGAAATGAACACAAGGTGTGTTCATTTTAGTGGCCCTAGTGTGAGTTCCAGTATAAATATTTCTGTAATTACAATCTTACACACAATACAAATCATAGCAATATTTAGGAAACTATTTAATAAGGTACCGACCTACTCAACATAATATGAATATAGCCTTCTTGAAAACTTCCTTTTGATTTCGAAGCTCGAAGATTACGAGACTTAGAAAACTATGCTTTGTTTAAGTAAACATTATTATTTCCATTCCGGTTCGTTAAAAAAATTGTACTTTTACGGTAACTGTCAAATGCGATACTTTTTAAACGTCACTACACTGATACAAAATCATTAGACGAAAATTTCATTCTTTAAATTTTATAACTATAGGTACATAGTTAAAATCACTACAAAATATTATTAATATTCAGAAATTAATCATGACAGTTCAAATTTCTAAAATTGTGCAATTGTAATTCTGTAGCTACAATTAGGTGATACGGAAATACTGCGATTTAAAATCCCGGTATCGATTATAAGATCTGATAGATAATTCCACTATCTACAAAGATAACGTAGGTATACGTATTTCGCTGTTAACGATACTATATATTATATTATTTTATAATATTATAATAATATTATAAAGCCGAAGAGTTTGTTTGTTTGTTTGCTTGAACGCGATAATCTCAGGAACTACTGGTCTGATTTGAAAAATTCTTTCAGTGTTAGATAGCCCATTTATCGAGAAAGGCTATAAGCTACGCTAAGCATTACGCTAAGAGCAAAAGGAGCGGCGGAACTCCAGTGAAGAATGTTTCAAAATCGGGGGGTGTTCGCTTTTGAGAGCTTCCGCTGCGTGCGCTGCGTAAACGGTTAAAGTTTCGCAAAAATCAAGTATGATGGAATTGTTCCTCTTTAAAAGTTCTAAAAAAAAGTCCGCGACAGCATATATCTATCTTTTAAGATTGACTCACTATAATCTTTTTTTATGGAAATCAAATTTGTTCGAAATTAATGCATTATTTGGGAAGGAGTTTTATCAACCCTTATCGAAATAAATATGTTATTCTTATTAGTCACAAGTATTTAACTGTGAACAAAATTGTCCATGACATCACTTGATTTCGATCAACATCTTAGAGATATCATAATTTTAAAATAACTCCGCAACTAAATAGGTACCTATGTTCAGGCTCACGCGCGCATGACGTCACGCGGACGAAGTCGCGGGCAACAGCTAGTTGTATTGATATACCGGGAATCTGACAGTATGGAATGTCACCTGAACCCTCCAGCAATTAGTGTTAATGGTGCATTTACTTTATTTGTTAGCACCAATTAATATCACAAGCTACGTAGTAGGTAACTAGGTTTGCCAATATTTTTATGTCAGACAAAGCCGTTGCCTGTAAAAATATGGCGAAAAAAATTAATAATAGTAGGTATGTTTAAAAAATAAATAGATGTAATGCATATTTTTTGCTACTTTGAACCTGTTTTTAATGTCTCATACATAATCCAATATTAAACCATAAATTATATATATTTTTTAATATTTATGTTACAAAATATCATGCTTTTGTAAGACGAATAGTAGCCCTATTGCGATGAGATCGCTATTTTGTATGTAAATTAAAATATAATTGTTTCGCATGCTACCTACTTTGCATAACATAGGTACGTTATCCTTACATACTGTTTTGCTACCGTTTACATTCATTATAGAGGGGCTTGTGACTAAGTAACAACAGCTGCACGGGTCGATCGATCAGGTTAAGCTACGCTTGCCGCGGTTGGTCCGTGGATGGGTGACCATCTTTACATACCAAGACCCCTCCGTTCTTCGGAAAGTATGTTAAGCCGTTGGTCCCGGCTGTCATTTGTGGATCTTTGACCGTCGTTACGGTTCGTCAGAAGCCGAAAGTCTGACAACCAGTCTTACCAAGGGGTATCGTATTACCCAGTTATTGCGTTGTGGAGGTCTGATAGGCAGTCGCTCCATGTAATGATGCCGACACCAACGTAGTTGGGAAAAGGCTAGGCAGAAGAAGAAGAAGAAGAAGAAAAAGAAGAAGAAGACATTGATGCATTTGTAGGGTAACGCAACACAGTTAAGCAATGAATAAGCAATGTCCTTCAAAATTATACAGATTGTGATTGATAGTTTGTTACGCTATTAGGCCACAGTGGCGAAAGCACCGTATAACACGATTCCTACCGGCTTCCCTTCGGGGATTCGCAGCGGCAACTTTGTTGCTATTAAAAAATGGCACATCAATAGTGGCTACTATTGTCACAAAATATAGTTACACTACGGGTATTTTTAGTTTTGTATTACAACAAAAAAAAAAAACGTTTTAAATTAACACGGCGCCAAAACGTCATAATCGGGAACTAAAAATTCATACAACAGTGATCCCGTTGGACTCGCCACGATTGCGGCGGTAAGTCCCCTCTTTGAGGAGTGGATTGAGAGGCGGTACGGCGTCCTCACCTTCCGCCTGACGCAGGTCCTCACCGGACATTGGTGTTTCGGGAGGTTTCTGTTTCGCATAAGGCGGGAGGAACCGTCCGGGTGTTTCCACTGCGAAGATCACCCTGAGGACACGGTGGAGCATGCAGTGGAGGTCTGCCCGGCTTGGGCGGAGCACCGCCTTGTCCCCGTGGAAGGAATCGGCGGCGGTGACCGGCCCTGGTCCAGGCCATGGTACGGAGCGAGGGTGCATGGATAGCCGTCACTTTCTGCGAAGCAATAATCCTTGCGAAGAGGGAGGCGGCGCACGTGAGGGAGAGACAGCACATGCGCCCTCACGGCTTTAGTCGCCGCATGAGACGCCCTGGGTGTCGGGAATCCCAGGCTGATTCCCGGCCACCGTAGGCGCGGGCTTGCGGACGGCGAACAATGAGTAGCTCGCTGTCCGGTAAGGACCAAGTCCGGGTCGACGGCGCGTTGTGTTCCACGCGCGCCTCAAAGAGATGTCAGCAACAACTGATGGGGTCCGCAAGGGCCGAAGCCTGCCAGGGGTGCGGGTTGTTCGAAAGAGATACCGCGGCCCCTGGCACACAGGCAACTGAGGGAACACGGGTGGGTTTTAGTCAGTAAAAGTCTGACACGCCCTCCTGGTCCACCCAGAGCGGGAGAAGTCATTTGATCATTTCCCAGCCAGAAAACAGAAAAAAGAGATGCAAATCAATAGTAGTATTTCGCTCGGCAATACTTATAATGGCAACGTTTATTGATACGCACAGGCAACTGAGGGAACACGGATGGGTTTTAGTCAGTAAAAGTCTGACACGCCCTCCTACTCCACCCAGAGCAGGAAAAGTTATTTGATGATATCCCACCCTCAAAAAAAAAATTATCCCGTAATGATGTCACTTTAGGTCACGTGGCACCGTTTGAAATTTACGAGAGCAAGCCGCTGTACATCGGGTTATGACAGAGATAGATATAGAAAAATGCGTCAGCGAGAACGACATGGAGGAATATTGCACTTTTTTGGTTATCAGCTGTTCAATTTTATTGTATTTAATTCTTTGCATTTCTTTATTGATAAGTCAGTAAGTTAAAGCCGACTTCGCTGCGGTTACTCTGTTAGAAAATGTGACACGTCGCCGTTGTTAGGCTAGTCATACACGCACGTTGATAGCAAGTACTACGCACCTGACCTTTCTGAAGAACTTCACCAAATTCACCACTAACGTCACTATAGGTAATATGTCATCCGGGCGTCCCCTAAATTTTCGCTTAAAGCTTATTAATGGAAAAACGAGTGGTTTGTTTATTTTCTAGTGAAATACTTAGAAAGAACACTTCATACAGTAGGTACCTACTTGTCTGTATTTGAATAATATTCAAGAGCTTGTTCTGTACATAGATACCTACCTACCTAACATAATTTATAGTTAAGTCAGTTACTCGCGGGCATTACCAGGCACTTACCTAATTACAATGCTAATAGGGATTTTCGTCAGTTGTGGTTTTCAAGACAGTACTTATATACAAAGTGTAAAAATTAATGAAATTGGTTTGTTCCTAATTGAGTTCTGAATCGATTTATGTAACTTTAAATATAGGTATTTTGTACAAAAATAATGTATTTTGCCATACCTACCGCCGATTGAGCCAAAGAAAACTCAATCTTATTTCAAGGCAGTAAGGGTCAATTTTAAATGCATAAAGTATTGCTAGGGTCAATACGTTTTTCTTAATAATAACAGTTAGCTTTAAAAAAAAAGTTTTGATCATTGTTTTATGCTTTTAACTCGATACTCTAATTGGGGTGTATGAGGACTTGCGTTAATTATGTTACATGTTGTATAATCATTACTGTCGACTTACACATTCATAAACAGTACAGGAATGTCTGTTTTATAATTTTATTTGAGAGATTAGATTCGGTACCTACATTGGCGAATTTAGAAATAGGAGTGGCCTTGTAGATTTATACAGCAAAGCTGAAGAAAGAACACAAACTATACATAATGCAGGAGCGAACGTAGCGAGTTCCAAAATATTTTTGCATCACGCCTTCCAGAGGTCAGATTTATTTTTGTTACCTACAAGTGCTATTAGTACCTACTATGATAAATACGAGCACGAAGCATATTTTGCTTCCAGCCTTGTCCGCATGCCGCCCGGTAGGCAAAATACCAGGGGCCCAAGTCTGCTATTTTAATAAATTCGTCATTCCAACACGATCCTATTGTCATTTGCTAAAACTTCGTAATCTGCTAAATTCATAATGGTCGATCATTGGTCGGTCAATGGTCTCGTAATAGAATTGTGTTATAATGGCATTGTCGTATTGCCATTATTATACAACCCGTTAGTAGAAATGATTTTCCAAAAACGACTACTAAATTTGTACATTTATTCATGCCCGATTTCATTTATATATATTTTTACATATTATTTATAGTTTATTAGTGTTAAATTTTAGTAGATTACCGCCTAAGTTAGTCATTCATTTGTCATTATGTACGAGATTACCAATAAATGCCATTTCTTTCAATGGAGTGTCAGTGGCTGACCATTGGAAAGTCATAATGACGCCATTATATAAGTAGATTACCAAACTTGTCAAAATCAACAATTTTGAAATCAATGATAGACCATTCTGACACTATTGTAATAGCAGACTTGAGGCCCTGGTCGGTGTCTAAGCCCCTAGGCAAGCTACCTGGTCGGTGGCTAAGCCGCTAGGCAAACTAAGTACCTGGTCGGTAGCTGAGCCATAAGGCAAGATACCTAGTTGGTAGTTGAGCTCCTAGGCAAGCAATAAAATAATATGTAAAAATTTAAATAAATGAAATCGGGTATGAATAAATGTTCAAATTTAGTAGTCGTTTTTGGAAAATCATTTCTACTAACGGGTTTTATAATAATGGCAATACGACGATGCCATTATAACACAATTCCATTACGAGACCATTGACCGACCAATGATCGACCATTATGAATTTAGCAGATTACGAAGTTTTAGCAAATGACAATAGGATCGTGTTGGAATGACGAATTTATTAAAATAGTAGACTTGGGCCCCTGGTCGGTAGTTGAGCCCCTAGGCCTTGTGTGGCGTAAATCCGGGGCTGGTGATGAGGGAGTTGTCTGAGACAGAGATTTATTTCGCCAGCTAAATTGTAATCGCAAATGCAGGATTTAAGCTGCTAGTAAGATTTCACAAGTAAAATATCAATTTTATTATTTCACTAGCTTCTGCTCCTGACGTCGTGCGCGTCAAATTTCTTACTCCCTAATCCATCGCATCGCGATTCGATGCCCGTCCGAATGACTCGTATACGTGACTTTTTTCTTTTTGGTCGGCTCGGAAGAGTCCTAGCGTGATGTTTTATAGCCTTAATAGCCTTCCTCGATAAATGGGCTATTTACATTAAAACAAATTTTTCAACTCGAACCGGTAGTTCCTACAACTAGAGGTAATTAAAATTATTCACCGAAGTATGTTTATCGATGTAGGATTTCCTGTACAAAATACAAGTAGCTACTTACTATAAGTTTGTTTTTGGTGTCTTTGAACGAGCTAATCTGTGGAAATACCCATAGGATTTAATCATTTTTTCTTGAGAAAAGCTATAGGTTATTTTTCATTGCGCTACGACTCTTAGGAGCCAAACAAAACAAGGAAAAGTCTGTTGCTAAAGTCTCGTGGTCTGGGCCGAAATTTACTTAATAGAATGTTATCAGTACTTTATCTACTAAATTATTATTTTAGAGCTAAGCTATGAACACTGCATATCTACAGTTACCTACTAATTTATCTTTTAAGTATTATTCATAGCACTACTGTGTACCTCATCCATTCATTTTAGTCTTCTAGGTATGAAGTAGGTACTTTCTTCAAGTTCAAATAATAAGCGTGTCACAGCCACCGCTTTGATAAGAATTTTCATTACGATTTAGTAATTTTCCTATTTTGTCAATCTTTGTTCGCAACTTCCTGGCGAATTCTTTTATTGGCAATTTTCCTTATACTTAGTGACTGCCACCCTTGCAAAGCACGCATACTTACTTATTTTTGTCATAGGCGCTTGACGGCTCGGCTTACTAGTCGAAATGCACGAATTTACTACAAGGCGAATCGACACTAAAATGATACTTATTATTATATACAGGAAAAGTTTTTATCCAGTGTGCAAACTGTAACCATAAATTCAGCATATCATTCTAGACCCCTAGCGCAGAAATATTTCGTCGGTAAAACAAAAAAAAAATCAGCTGTTACATACATTTTGACCGCGGAGGTATTGGATTTTTTAAAGTTTTTATCCAGTGCGTAAACTGTAACCATGAAGTCAGCATAGCATTCTAGACCGTCTAGCACAAAAAATTTACGTCGGTTTTATAAAAAAAAAAAATCAGCTGTTTCATAGAAAAGTGTAATACCTACGCAGTCAAAATGTATGGAACAACTATTTTTTTTTTGTTTATTTATTTAAAGTTTTTAATTCTTTCAGTTTTTGGTAGGTAATTCCTTACCAAAAACTTTTGGTAAGAAAGTATCCAGCTAAAATGGAAATTATCTACATCCTAATACGTCAATACAATTTACTAAAAGCATTTATCATACATGTAGCGTAGTAACATTGAACAGTGATAAGCTGACTCACTGATAATGACACTATAGATTGATTAGAGACTTATAGATAATGACTAAATTAGTTAGATATACCTACTGTCATTGAGGTATTTTTCATCATATTTCCCGAAATCCTTGCCGGATTGCGAATAACGTGAGGTAATGATAAGGGTGATAAGTAAGTAATTCATGGTGCTTAGTGCAAATTAGTGCCTGACTTATATAACTTATGAAGGGATAAGTTCTGTATATTTCAGGCACTAAATAGGTACCTACTAGCACAAAGAAGAAAAAAGAACACGTTTATTTTTATGCACGATTGTAAAAACCAAAACAGACCAAATGCTAAAGTTTCAGGAAATCAATGAAAACACCACTACAGCTGACAATTTCAGATGCCACATGTTTGATTGTAAGAAAATACCTAATCCAGGATAAAGTGGGTTTTTACGCTTATTGAAATATTCTTGCCTTTATAACTGTGGGATGCTTGTATGACCGAGGCGTGTTTTTACACTCAACAACTTTGTTTTGCCATAGAGAAAATAAATCCGTCATAAATAGGATTTCGGGAAAAGTGGTCTGAGGTGGGTTTTTACAATCATGCATTCATTTGCGGTAAACATCACGCAGAATAAAAACGCAAAAAGAATAAGTCGATGGAAAATATGAGTCACATCCACGCAAAAAGGCTATTGCTCAGCATAATGCTACGACCCTATAAGAAACAGAGCCCCAGCGCTGGTTTTCATCGACGTACCGCCGATGTATGACAGCCGACATAATAAACATATCATCACGCCTGTAATCCCCTAAGGATTAATAGGGGGCGACCCTATTGCCGCCACCTGGGCACAAATTCAGACTCCGGGCTGCCATTGAGAAATTCCTGATGGAAAAACCAGCATCGCTATACAACGTGGCTGCTGTCAGATTTTTGGGCAATTTTCCTGTTTACAGGGATGCGCGCGAAGTTTTTAATGCCCTGTGATTCTTTCCCCTTTTTTTATATACATGCACATTGCACATACTATTTATATTATTATAAGCCTTTTAGCTTATGTCAATACGAAAAAAATATGAATTCTTAGTGGCCAGGCTGTTCAAAAGTTGTTGGGATTATGTTAACTGGACATTGGCACAGAATCCCTGTGCACCGTCCCAAAAATATTTCAAGTCGAAATAGAAATTAAACATATGTGCCCAGAGTAAGACAATTTATTTAGAAGCACTACTGCGTCCTCACCTTCCGCCTGACGCAGGTCCTCACCGGACACGGGTGTTTCGGGAGGTTCCTGTTTCGCATAAGGCGGGAGGAAACGCCCGGGTGTTTCCACTGCGTAGATCGCCCTGAGGACACGGTGGAGTATACGGTGGAGGTCTGCCCGGCTTGGGCGGAGCACCGCCGTATCCTTGTGAAGGTACTTAATCGGCGGTGGCAATCTCTCGCGTCCGGCCCTGGTCCAGGCCATGATTCGGAGCGAGAGTGCATGGGTAGCCATCACCCCCTTCTGCGAAGCAGTAATGTTCGCGAAGAAGGGGGCGGCGCACGTGAGGGAGAGGCAGTATATGCGCCCTCACGGCCCTAGTCGCCGCAGGAAACGCCCTGGGCGGTGGGAATCCCAGGCTGATTCCCGGCCATCGGAGGCGCGGGCTTGCGGATGGCGAGTAGTGGGGTAGCTCACTGTCCGGTAAGGACCAAGCTCGGGTCGACGGCGCGTTGTGTTACACGCGCGCCTCAAAGAGATGTCAGCAAAAACTGGTGGGGTCCGCAAGGGCCGATGCCTGCCAGGGGTGCGGGTTGTTTGAAAGAGATACCGTGGCATACAGGCAACTGAGGGAACATGGGTGGATTTTAGTCAGTAAAAGTCTGACACGCCCTCCTACTTCACCCAGAGCGGGCGAAATTATTTGATGATTTCCCACCCAAAAAAAAAAACCGCGGCAAGCGTAGCTGAACCTGATCGATCGATCCGTGTGGCTGATATTACTTACAAGTCCCTTTTCTGTCCTGTCAATAATCTATGTGCCCAACTAATATTTTCACGCAGTGGGTAGAATATGATTAAACCACTGACCTCTGAAGCTAATCTTAAAACCATAAATGTAACATTATCTGGCAATAAATGATTGTGATAAGGTGGGCATTAGAAAACTGCCGAAGAGATAAAAGAGTTGAATATATTTAGGTGCCTTATTAGTCGATTCGCACGAATTTACTAAACAAATTTTCTATACGCGATTCGCACGAAGTTCATTAACCGACTTCCAAAAGGAGGAGGTTATCAATTCGTCGGAACCTTTTTTTTTTTTTTTTATTTTTTTTTTATGTATGTTCCCCGATTACTCGAAGATGGCTGGACCGATTTAGACAATTTTTTTTTTGTTTGAAAGGGTATACTTCCCAGGTGGTCCCATGATCATCAAGTCAGGATCTGATGATGGGATCCTGGAGAAATAGAGAGAACTCTTCAAATTTTATAGGCACACTTGAAGCAATTTGTGTAGTTTTTGGAAGAGTACTTTCTCGGAGTGGGTCCATTTCAATTTGGTGAAGATCTGATGAAGAACTTCGGAGATAGGCAACGGAACTCCTCAATAAATGATAGCAAATGGACAGGGATTGCTGAAATCTCATGTCTGTCAATTGTTTACACCAGTTAATAACATAACATCACGCCGGTACGCTGTGAAGGGGTAAGCACATGTGAACCACCAAAAAGTGAAAAATAAAAAACTCTTTTCCAAAAAAAAACAACCGACTTCCAAAAAAACACTAAAAAGTGAAAAATTACTTTAATTTCGGAAGGCGGTGACAAAAAATTAAAATACATATCCAAAGTCACCGACTTCCGAAATTAAAGTAATTTTTAACTTTTTAGTGTTTTTTTGGAAGTCGGTTGTTTTTTATTTGGAAAAAAGTTTTTTTTTATTTAACGCATCGACAACTCCAGAAATTCATATTCGTTTTGAATTTTATGCAATAAAGTTATGTGAAAATGCAAGTAAATGCATTAAAGTATTTAAAATTTAAAACGTGCCAATTGCATAAAAACTGGAGTTGTCGATTCGCCATAAGCCACTTAGGTTGATAATAAGGTACCGCTAAAATCCTCAACTAAGTGTTTACCAAGTCAAAGCTCCTAAACATGAGATGAATGAACTCTGATAAGGAAACTAGACTTCTTAGTATTTTAGTAGTTAGGCACACAAGCCGACACGGCATGTCTCAATTATATCTAGGCATTGGAATGTTTACATTTCTACGACAGGACTAGGACAGCTATATTTTGTTCATCATCAAAAACTAGGATCATTAAAAACTAAAATAATAAAAGATAAAGAAAGGAACCTCCTATTACCTCGGCTGTAAGGCAGACTCATCGAGTCTGATAACATTACAAAAGTAATTGTGTTAATTACTTGACACTTAAAGGTTTATAAGGTGATTTTAAATTGTATCGATACGTAAACATGAAAAAACAAAATAATTAGACAATTTTTTTTGGATTTTTGACAGGAGTTCTCGTAGTCAATTGAAACATAAGTTTAAGGTGAGTCTAGTCGACATACAAACTTCGGGAGTGTATTACTCCACTGTTCGACAATGTACATCAAAAATTAAACTTGGAATGGTTTTGTCTCATTATTAATATTGTCTGTGCGGAAACAGAATACTAAAATAAAAAGACATTATAAAGTTGTGAGCCAACAGAGATTCGTTTTTCTTGCTAATTTAACCAACTTTCCCCGCACGCCCAGATTTTTCTCAAAAACCAAGTCGGTAACGACAAAGCTCAATTATCGAAAAGTTCAAGATACTCTATTGGTCCTTGATTTATGCAGTGGTTTTTTTCATAAAACCCAATCTTCCGAAGGACTTTTCTTATGTTTTTCGCGCCAGAGATCATCATCATTCGGATCATTCGGATCATTTATGGTAAACTATAAATGATCCTGCATCTCAGTCAAAAACGTTCTGCGTGTAGACTAGCGTCTAGCTGCTCATCACTGATACTATCTCTGTCGGACACGATGCCTGGGGAGACAGCGTGCTTTTAAGCCATGCCCACCAGTGAATTTAAGCCTGCGACTAGATTCCTCTTAAAAACGGTTTTATGTTGTGTAAGCTTCACATACGTCATGATCGTCATGACATATCGATATCATAAGAGCGTTTATTCTGGAAATGGGCAACGTTGCAAATAGCTGTCAAATATTTCACTGTTTTGATTAATTTGACAATATTACTGTATGGAAATATGAAATATCGCTAACTAGTGACCTAAAATATTCATTATGAAATGCAATAATTAATATCTTAACACCGAATATTTAGTTTTAGGTGTAAAAAAAGAAATTGGAAACTTTCCAAATGCCCTTTTCATACCTAAAACGGTTACAACATGAAATTTAGTGTTATAATTACAAATATATTAGGTCACTAGTTAGCGATATTTCATATTTCCATACAGTACTAATAGCAAATTAATAAAAACAGGTTAATATTTGACAGCTATTTGCGACGTTGCCAACTTTCAGAATAAACGCTCTTAACACGATAAAACATTAGAAAACAGTTTTTCTCAATTCATAACAAAACAACACAACAACAACACTAACAGCGGTTGTTAACCTCCCAAAAGATTTAAGGAGTGGCGAGATGCCTTTGCCCAGGAGTGGGACAGCTTAGGATAGGGGAAAAAATGGTGTCTAAAAAAAAGTAATGCTACTTCAAAATCTCAGTCCAGAAACTGGGTATTGATTTTTTTTTTTTTTTGTTTCCAGTATCCTTCCCGCTTTTGGCGCTCATGCTGTGGGGGGAACCCAACGAGCAAGGGTACTTCGCAAACGACACCTCCATTCGGCTGCCCTACACGGAGGGGTCGGTAGGCGTGGGCTACCTCGCGGGGGGCGGGTTCGCGCTCAACGTAGTTACGGTAAGACAGCATTGTTAAGCTTAATCCTACTAATATTATAAATGTGAAAGTTTGTGAAGATGTTTGGATGTTTGAGCTGTTTTTGCGTGATTGATCACGCAAAAACAGCTCAAACTCAAACTCAAAGCATTTATTTCAATTAAACCATTTACAGGCACTTTTGAATTGTCAAAAAGTCGATCAGTTGGAAAGTTGAAGCTAGTTGCCCATTCCAAAACGTAGATCTCTATGGAGAAGAACGGGCAAGAAACTCCATGGACACTCTTTTAAAATCAAGTTGAAATATTACAAAATCTTGGGAACATTATTCTTGTTGCTTCTGTATGTGAGAACAATGTAAAAAAATAATTATAAGCAATTCTAAATACAAGATAAATTAAGCCCTGGAAGTTAGGAGATGACCAGTCTCAACCGACAGCGCCCGTTCACGAACTTGACGCGTGGATCAGCACCATCCAGCTCAACCATTTTGTAGGAAACCGAATGATCCAACACATTCACACATCACAGCTGAACGGATTTGCATGAAATTTGGCACACAGATAGATTATAACTTAGATTAACACATAGGATACTTTTTATCCCGGTAGTACGAGGGGCTTGTGGCTAAGTACTTGATATTAGCTGCACGGGTCGATCGATCAGGTTAAGCTACGCTTGCCGCGGTTGGTCCGTGGATGGGTGACCATCTTAACATACCAAGACGCCTCCGTGCCTCGGAAAGCTCGCTAAGCCGTTGGTCCCCTGCCAGGGGTGCGGGTTGTTTGAAAGAGATATCGCGGCCCCTGGCACACAGGCAACTGAGGGAACACGGGGGGGTTTTAGTCAGTAAAAGTCTGACACGCCCTCCCACTCCACCCAGCGCGGGAGAAGTTATTTGATGATTTCCCACCCCAAAAAAAAGCCGTTGGTCCCGGCTATCATTTGTAGATCTTTGGCAGTCGTGAGCTCGGAAAGTTATAACCAGTCTTCTATGGGCATCAATCAGCATTAACATTCTCAGAGTTTGTTTTGATGCCCTTTGATTCTATCCCCTTCCGTTTTTATATACCTCTTTGTACATAATAATAGAGCTGTTTTGCATTAAAACAAAACAGTTATTATGTGATGAAGAACCACATAGCATTGGTTGAAGAAGCACCTAAGATTTTGCCGTATTTAAGTTCAATACTCAAAGAAAAACATACCTTCCTTGCTCGATTACCTGACTTCACGCCATACTCAGCGCTAGCGGTGATCTATGGCACAGCACGCTGTCACCTGTCAACTGTCAGGTCATAGAAGTCTTCAAAACTCATCAGCAAGCACCTTGCTCCAATGCTATGTGGTTCTTCATCACATAATAACTGTTTTGTTTTAATGCAAAACAGCTCTATTATGTTCTTACTAACCACATAGCATTGGTTGAAGACCTGTTTGTTATCTGCTGGTGAAGACTACCCGAAGGATGTAGACGCTATGTGAATTATTCATATTCGGAATTGACGAATATTTTCGTCTGAATTCATTAACTGTTAAAACCAAAAATTAAGAGTTTTCAATCTATCCATACAAGAAAATGCAGAAATGAAAACATCTTTCATAAATTGTTATAGATAAATGGCAAATCTATTTGCCTTATAGAACATGAACATGAAATTTTAATATAATGATATAAAGGTAATTTAAAATCAATGAGATCTAAACTGAATTAAAAATAATCATCTCATTACTAAAGGATAATTGGATCACTCATTCATATCCATAATTAATACAAGTTAGGTAATATACCTACTTGAAACTTGAGATCAACGGTAAAAATATTTCTCAATCAAAGGTACAGAAACTCATAAATACTTATTCCTTTAATGATGTAGGAATATATACTTGTCATACATGACAAAGTTAAAATTCCTTTGTAACTGAAATTTATTTAGGACCTTTTTATTATCATGATCAATACATTAAATCTTTGCATATGAATGATCAAAGGGGTATTCTAGTATAAGTCCCTTCATTAGTCAATGGACTTACAAAAATGTACCCAAACATTTTCAAATACTCATAGGGAATTAAAAATTCTCATATAATAAATCCTCCTTCCCTTGCATAAAGAGCAGTCTTTCGTCCCAACAGTGGGAACATTATAGGCTTGAGACAACTTCTCTTGAGGTAGCCCTCTCCTTTACTACTTTTTAAAAGTAATAATTCTGTAAGTCTAGTGGCTCTTCCATTTTGATTTCATCTGATGTGCTACTCAGTAGTCAGCCTCCCGAAGGCTACCACAGACGTTATACTTCTTGGAGACACCTCTTGAGCAAGCTTAGCCATGCCTGTCATTGTAAACCAAAGCCAACAATAACTATGGTAGATTTTAAGTCAACAACTTGATTGTTAATTTCTGTGAGCCATAATGGCCGCACTGTTATTCAACCTTTAAAAGTTGTAAGATATCCTATTATATTAGGATGCATAAATCCTCCAATCAAGGCGGAAAAACTCTATCCCACCTGGGTTACTTTCTTGGTAGTGGTTTAGCTAAAGCTAATGCTTTTGTAACTTACTCAGTGGACAAGAAAATGTCTAGATCTAACATCAGATCTGTTGGTACAGTATTTGCTTCATGCAAAAAAATAAGTAAATTGGGATCAGGTTATTTAGGACTAATGACATGCAATTTACACCATGACATCACATTCATTCGTGGATTATCTCCAACCATATTTCAGCAAATCCATTTTTCTTGTACCAACCACTGCCTCTTACAAGCTGACTGCCTTCCCCCCCCCAAATTTCCAGGGTAGGTTAGGTTAGGTTAGTTGCAGCTTGTTAGGTTTAAGAGGTTCTTACATAGGTCTTGTATAGGTATTGGCTCTCCGAGACATCTCGTCTCCAAGCACGGGAGCCAGGTTCACTGGGTCCAGTATGGGCCATTTATACATAATAAGCACCCGACCCACCTCCGAGTTCAGCAGATGACTGAGCGCTCGGTTTTAAATTGGGCGAAAAGAGCACCCATACTAATCATTGCTGTCACCTCTAACTGAAAGCATCGCAGAAGCTTGCCAAGCCTTCATTTGAACTAGAATATGTACTCTCAAGACTGGCTTTTTGGCTGCTTATTACTTACTGCGTTTATGGCAAACGTCTCTCCAAGTTCGAGTGCCTTTTTTTTCTGGTTTGGTCAAGTTCCTGACAAGAGTAGGATAGAATACATGATTATTTATAATGTCCACCTTATGAATTACAAATATGAAGTGATATTTTACAAAGGGTGGCACAATGAGTGATCTCGTCACTAAAAGTGATCTTTTAAAGACATCCTTTGAATGTATAGGGTAGCCCGTTCACGTGGACTCCTTACCCTTCATCCACTGCATGTGTGGACAAGAAGTGGGTTTCCTTACTCATGTGTAGAGGAACTGAACTGTGGTTTATCAATAGCCTCTAGCTACCACATTAATTATGGCCAACCAGTAGAGCAACCTTTTTCTATTTGTCTTGGTCTGCCCTTCTCAAAAACTTTTGAGACTACAAGCATTCCCTTGCAAGGATTGCAACAATTATATATGGAACACCTAAATTTAATACGCTTTGAACTTTATTCAGGGAACAAAGTATCGAAGGCTTACATGTTCTTACTCCTGATGGAGATTCAGAATAGACTTAGGCAATTAATTTGTCACCTAAGCTTTGTTAGGACTTACCGTCTCCGAGACAGAAATCATAAACTGAGTTTTAATAGTGGGCCAGCTCATATCAACCTGAACTACATTAACAAGAATGCGGATACCATAGGCTCGCAAATTCTCTGCCACTCAGTTGGCTGATCGTCCAGAGAACCCAAGAACCAGAGAACCCAAGGAAAGCCAAAAGGGTGTGCTGTCAATTACCATATTTTTCTTGGTTCTAAAAGCTCTTCGGAGTTGTTGGTATGTGACTATTTCATGAAAAGCTACTCAAAATTAACATATCAATACTTTTTTTTTTTTTTTTTTACTTTTTAGTAATATTGGTGTGTAAAGTAGGTATTAAAACCAAAAAATATCCACATTTTTTATTATGTGGGTTTAATAGAAATTTGCTAACTAAAGACTTATTACTTATTGCTTATTCAAAATTGAATTGTTGTGAATATAAACATATTCAGTGTTGGACTTCCTGTTATTATCTCAGTATAAAAACAGTAAGGGAATAAGCCTTTCATTCTGTAGTTTTACATGGTTCTTTAGGCAGTCTGATTTTTATCAAAAGTATCTTTGCAATGATCCCCTTTTATCAAACTCCTTTTTTATAGTAAAACAAGTACTACTTGCAATAATAGCTTTAATTATAACATTGTCAGTTTTAAATTGTGTGGTGGATGTATTTATTCCCTTTCATATTTTGATAGATCAATGATCCTGATCATAACTATAAGATTTCCTTAATTATTACAAAATACAGAAGTATAACATAGTAAATTAAATGTTGTTCAAATATTTAGCATTTCTTATTACTTAGTTATGAAACTTAACATTTTTAATTAGCAATTTTAATGTTCTAAATGCTATTTATATCTGCTAGATTTCAGATTTCAAAAGAGATCAGCTCTTCGCTGAACCACTGTAATTTAACAGCAGCTTGCCACTAGACAGCAATAAATAATTAAAATTAAAATACACTTCCTGAAAAACGTTCCAACTACTTCCAAAGGTGACAGTAGGGTACAAGCCTATTCGGTAAGTTGCTGCTTAATTAACAAGTCCTTGTAGACTCGCTTTAGCAACTAGCTCCTTCAGCTACCCACACCCACCCACATTAAGCATCCAACCAAAACTCCCTCCGCGGGAACTAAATAATCTTTAGTTTGGTTTAGTAGCTTAAGTCTATACTCTTTGACTTCTAATGCAGTGTGTGAAACACATGGGGTAGATAACCATAAATTTGAGCTTTTCTTTAATTGGTATTTGGTTTATTTTGATATTCATTGCAACAGGAATATCGGTCAGTGGATTGTCTTAAAAGCAGAGTTTTTCTACCTAATTATCATATTTTACACTGAAATCCTTCAGTTGTAATACTTCTGTCTCTTAAAACAAAACCGGATTGTGTATTATACCACAATGCACTTCCGAAGTGGATACTAACCAGAACCAGGTTAGAAGTTTGATGAGTGTTTTTGTAAAGTTAGTGATATGATGTGGAAATTGTGTCATGTTCATAGAAATTGAACACTTACTTGGCTACTTATTCCATTATAAATGCGTAGGTCCACTTACAGTAAACCGTGCCAATCTGTTCGGTCTGTTGGTCAGCAGTGCGAAGAAGCTACTTTCTTCCTCCGAGGATGAAGAGCGTTTTTTGCCACTTACGCACGTAGGACAATTCGTCGCTCAAGTTCGCTACAAACGGTTGCTTTACAACGGCACCGGCGAACACGTGTTTATTATGTGAGCTTTCAATCTCGGATTTCGGCATTTCGCTGACTAACGATCAGCGTAACACTATTTATCACTTACCAAAAGCACTATTATTCACTTTCTATAAAGTTTTACCAGAAACTATTAACTTTCTAAGAAAATTAACGAGAGAAAAAATTTTACGTCCATGGCGGCAAAATTTTTAGACGCTATGACCTGACAGTTGACAGGTGACAGCGTGCTGTGCCATAGATCACCGCTAGCGCTGAGTATGGCGTGAAGTCAGGTAATCGAGCAAGGAAGGTATGTTTTTCTTTGAGTATTGAACTTAAATACGGCAAAATCTTAGGTGCTTCTTCAACCAATGCTATGTGGTTAGTAAGAACATAATATAATAGTTATTAGTTTAAGACTATTATTACCGCGAAAGCGCCCGGCGAGCTCTACTTAGTTTCAAACCGAAGTATGTCAAATTAGTCAGAAGCCAAATAAAAACATTGTCACTGTCACATACCAAAAGAGTCCCTGACCAGTGTTACCAACCCTACTGTTTTAACAGTAGATTTGCTGTTTTCACATTGATGTCCCTGTTTTCTGTTTCATTCCTAATTTTTACTGTTTTTCGATTAGCGTTATATTTTTTTGATAACCACTATGTAATAAAATGCAATGACACTAGATGGCAGTATCTACTATTCCCCGACCACATTATATGAAAATATTGAAAATGAGGCAATTGAGAATGAAAGTGGAAAATAATTTTACTTTGATTTTTATTTTTTTGTTGTTGTGATTATTAATTTATCAATGTATGTGAGTTCTGGTAACTAAGAAAATTGTTCATTGGTTTTAATTATATGAGCAAAAGTATGAAATCTGCCTTGTTTTTCTTTACCTACTGTTTTCTCCTGTTTTTTTTTTGCGAGCTGTTGTTTTTTAGTTTGTGGGGGTTGGCAACAGTGTCCCTGACGTTTTATCACAGAGTACTTTTTTACGTTTTATGTTAGACAGTTTCGTTTTTATTCCATCGATTTGCATTTTGCTTTTATAGCTGTCTACACACCTAAGCCGCCGGGGCCCGCCGGCACGAACCCGGCAAGGCCGCGGCGGCCTGATTTTAACGATCTTGCAAATTCTAAAGCCGCCGGCAGTAACCCGCCGGGTTCGTGCCGGCTTTGTTATGTAGACAGCTTAAGTCACTGATGTTGTCGAACTTATATAACAAAAGAAATGGTACATAAAAGCATGACAAAACCAGCGTTTGTTCGCAGAAATAACTGCTTCATGCTAAACGTGTCATTAAATTACATTGACATCATATTACGGTAAAAGCCGGATAGTTGCCACACTTTTTTAAATCACTCTTTATCTCTCAGTACAAAAAGCAAAATACTATATTTGTAAAACTGGCCGAGACTTTGTTTTTGTGTCTACAAATTTATGAAAAGTAACTTATTTCCTGAGTATTTGCGATTTTTGTGGACCTCTATATTTTGAGACATCTATCCCACATAGGGGGATACTTGCCTAATCCATATAAATTACGTTTAGAATCGATGCCACGCCGAGAAACAGGACATCTATCCCGCAAAAACTTTGATCGCATTTTGCCTTCCCATGCAATCGCACTGAGACATGCGACACGGTCAACTAAGTGGTATTTGGAGAGTCTTTCGAAACTAGAGTAATTACAATCGGGGCAACTATACAGCTGGGGCAACTATCCTGGTTTTACCCTACATCTTGATGTTCTTCAGAAAAAATAAAGTGCGTAGTACTCGCAAGCGGCGTGCGTGTGTGCCCGAATGTATGAACGTAAATGAAACTGAAGGAGTATGTAAGGGTCGTCGCAGATGGCGTTCTGTAGTTTCTGCCTACCACATAGGAAGAACGCTTGAGTTATGTTTGTATATTTATCTTGCATATTTGAAGAAAACAGCGGCCAAACAAAAGAATGTCGTCAACATTCTTTTGTTTGGCCGCTGTTTCTTCAGTCATCATTTTTGCGTTTATAGTTTTCAACAATGTGATTAATTCACAAATAATACGACAAATAACAGTGGCGAAAGCACCATATAACACGATTCCTACCGGCTTCCCTTCGGGGATTCGCATCGAAAACTCTATCGGTAATAAAAAATGGCGCGTCAATAGTGGCTAGTATTGTGAAAAAATATAGTTACACTACCACACTACTAGTGTAACTCACCAAAATTCACTATAACATTCAAACAACAAACACGTTTATTTTTAGCATTGTATTACAACAAAAGAAAAGTTGTAAATTAACCCGGCGCCAAAACGTCATAATCGCGAACTATTAATTTATACAACAGCGATCCCGTAAAGATGTCACTTTAGGTCACGTAGCACCGCTGGATATGGACAAGAGCAAGCCGCTGTACAACGGGTTATGGCAGAGACAGATATAGAAAAATGCGTCAGCAAGAACGAGATGGAGGAATATTGCACATTTAATTTGCTTTTCAGCTATTCAATTTTATTGTATTTAATTCTTTACATTCCAATATTAATTTTGGAATGATAAAATCTCACAGTCAAAACTTAGGTGAGCTGAACTTAGACTGAGGTGTCATCCCACCTGATGCTAAGGATTGACATTATTGACAGGTCACTTCAAGCTCATTTCACTTAAGTTTTTCATGATGCGATTTTCGTAGAATAGATCGACTGGTCATCTCTATCTAATAAATGTCATCAGTATGTTTGACAAAATTTCGTCACTCCGATCCAGCACGTCCCTTGCTGCCATCTTCCGGGCTTCGGGGACGCTCTAAGCCGAGGTCTATACCCCACAAGGGTGCCCTTAGCGTCTAGTTGCTTTGTTTTAAGCTGGTTGAAGCTGCCTTAATTTTTTGAGGGAGCCACAGGCAAGTCCGGTTAAGTAGCCGACAACCTCCTAGACTTAAAATTACAAAGTTTAGAATAACTTCTGAAATCCATCTTCCATACTAACAAGATAATCTAAATAAAAGCTTTGAACGAATTACAGATACTCATCGTCGAGGTGATCCGCGACAGACAAGGCAAAGGCATCGGTGAGAAGTTCCTATCGGGGTCAGTGTTGCCAGGCTGGCTGTGGGAAAGCTACTATACTATAGGCGTGTTCACCTTCGGGGCATCTTGCCAGCAACTGATGGCAGACATCCCCAAATACGTCGTCGGTAAACTGAGGCCACATTTCATTGATGTAAGTATCTTCAACGTCATACTCTTTCTTGCCGTTATTGCTTCTTTTATTGCAATTTATTTGAGGTTGTTGTAGCATATATGGGCAAAACATAATGATCTCTATACTTATTCTATTTACAACAACTTTTAGCTTATTAGTCGATGCAGAATAAATAATTTTACTTTCTTGTCTTTCCCACACATAAAAGTATTATCATGCTGGCCTACTATTAGGCCAAATAATCAGCTTTGCCATTGAACGTGGCAATGCTGCCAGCCTTTTGGGCAATTTTTTATGCCCAATTCACTCTTCGCCTTCCTTTGTATACTCTGTACATAATACTATAAAATTAATTGTACAGTTAGCTTGTATCTTCACATTACGCAGACTCCACTTAGGCAGAGGTGCGCTTATAGTACTCCTATAAGTATATTTCACTGCAGTAATTCAATAAGAAGTTTAATTAACATTTACAGGTATGCAGACCTTTCCCCATTTTGAACTCCGAGCTGAACAAACTGGGGTACATCCAAGACTATGTGTGCGCCGGGAACGATGTTGGTAAAATAAAAGAAGCCAGGCTGGCATTCCCCAGCGCACATTGTAGCTTCTCAATGTACTGCGCTGTCTTCTTTATTGTGAGTATATCTTTATATGTAGAGAATGAGACGTAGAGTTGGAAGCCCTCCCACATGGTGGAACGATGACCTTGTGAAGGCCGCAGGAATCCGCTGGATGCGGGAAGCACAGAACCGGTTGAAGTGGAGGAGCTTGGGGGACGCCTATGTCCAGCAGTGGACGTCTTTCGGCTGAAATGATGATGATGATGATCTTCCTATGTCACCTTGTAACACAGTCGGAATGAAAATTCCTTTCATTTTGACGTTAAAAACCACGCTTTAAAAACCAAACTAAAAAGTAGAAAATAATTTAATTCTATTAAAAAGCGCGGGGTGCTTTTTGAGGTATTTTTATAATCAATTAATATCAAGCACCCCACGCTTTTTAATAGAGTTAAATTATTTTCTACTTTTTAGTTTGGTTTTTAAAGCGTGTTTTTTAAACTACTAGTTATTTTAAATTTTTTAGTTCTGCTAACTACAAAAGCGTGTTTCTTTTTTATTTATTTTTTTATTTATTGAATTGTCATCGGTCCTCGACAAGTCTACAAAGTTTAAATGAAATCTGACCGTTTAAAGTGGGTCAAAATCGCGCCCAAAGGTGGCACACAGGCAACTGAGGGAACACGGGTGGGTTTTAGTCAGTAAAAGTCTGACACGCCCTCCCGCTCCACCCAGAGCGGGAGAAGTTATTTGATGATTTCCCACCCAGAAAAAAAAAAAAAGGAGTCGGTTACAAACATACATACAGGTGAAGCCAATATAAAGCGTGTAATAAACTCCATTATGGCTGCATATTTCATTTACAGAAAATATTTATTTACGAGTATGCTTTTAGGTGTATGAAAGAAAACTGATACGATTTAGAAATTCAAAATAATCTATCAAACTTCCAAGCACTTCCAAAGACGAACTATTCCAAAATTACCTTTATTCTCTTCCAGTGCTACTTGCAAGTGAAAGGCAAATGGCGCGGCTCGAAGCTGCTACGTCACGGCTTGCAGGTCGCAGTCCTGGTAGCCTCGTGGTACACCGGCTTGTCTCGGGTGCAGGAGCACTGGCATGATTGGGAAGATGTGATTGCTGGCTACCTGATTGGAGCCGTGTTTGGTATTCTTGTGGTGAGAATTACTTTATTAAGCTATTAGCTATTGCCCGTGTGGAGGTCGGAGATTAACCTACGGTAACTAATTACCGGGAGATATTTTGATGCCCTGGGGGGTTTGCCGTTAAGGCGAGAAAAAGGAAAAAGACAGACAGGATTATATGCAAATAATTAGTATGGATTAAAACTGCAAACTGGCCAAACCGAGGCGGTAAGGCCACTGCGAAGCGATAGCGTCAGAAGGACGGTAGACGCTGCATGGACATGTGCCTTTGTTATTTTTTTTTTAAGTGTGTTATTGTGGATTGAGGCCATTGCATTGTAGGATCCGTCACCTATTCTCCATAAATGTGAGAACAGCACCGAGCCTAGCCATAGAAATAGATGGAAACGCAGTTATACTTCTTCGGGCAAGCTTCTTTAGCTTTTAAAATATTATTATAGCTAAAGAGCTCTTTTCTGATTATACAAGGTGTAACAGAATAAACGCAAGACCTGGAAATAATTTGCTTCTAATTGACTACTGAATCGATTTCAGTAACTTTTATTAAGGGTATTTTTTTCCTAAATCATGCATTTTGACATACCTACCTCCAATTGAGCCAAAGAAAATTCAATCTCATTTCAACACAATAAGACTCAATTTTAAATGCATAAAGTAATGCTAGGGTTAACATGTTTTTCTTTATAATAATAGTTAGCTTTAAAAAAAACTTTAGATCATTATAATAAGCTTTCAACTCGATACTCTAATTGCCAGGCTGGCTTTCCCCAGCGCACATTGTAGCTTCTCAATGTACTGCGCTGTCTTCTTTATTGTGAGTATATCTTTCTATGTAGGGAAGAAGGAGACGTAGAGTTGGAAGGCCTCCCACATGGTGGAACGATGACCTTGTGAAGGCCGCAGGAATCTGCTGGATGCGGGAAGCACAGAACCGGTCCAAGTGACGGAACTTGGGGGAGGCCTATGTCCAGCAGTGGACGTCTTTCGGCTAAAATTATGATAATGCTGATACACCTCAATTAGAGCATTGAGTCTTGTTTTAATTTTGTTACACGTTGTATAGTACGACTAACCTCCTATATATGTCATTACCTTTTCTGCAGCTAACGATATTCTTTTTATATTAACAGTTTGTTTACGTGCTGAAACCGAAGAAATACAGCTCAATCCCGATGAACTGGGAAGAGCCACAACTACCTACCAACAATCTTGGGCTCCCGAGAGCAGTGCTGGCGCGATGACCGTCAACCACGAGCATAGAGCCTTACTGTTAACAAACATTTGTATTCGAAAAACCTTTTTTAACAGCACCCGTTTCAGTAAACAAACCTGCATGAATCGAAACGTCATTTATAATCAATTTTTGTTTAAAAACGACCGCGTGTTCTTTTTATTCTGTATTCAAAAATTGTCCAGAACCCAAAATGAGTATTATCCTTTACTGCCAGCCGTATTATATTTGGTTTTAAAAGCTCGATGTGAGTCTATCCAATTTAATGTAATTTAATCAAATTAAATTGTAGGTAGTCAATTTTATATGAATTTTTAGTTTGATTTGTTAGCGGCCCAAAAAACTAGGCCTATAAAAAGTATGAGTTGCTAAAGTACAAAAATACACTTAAAACGTTGGATTAGATAATACAATAGCTAAAAAAATTACTAAAGTGTGCTGTAATGTTTTTATTAAAAATCCCATGTTATTTTGGTAGAACTTGCTTACTTCAGAATTCGTAATAGTCAAATTTAAGTGGTGCAACAGATTGCGTAAATAATTTAAAAGGCGTCACACGATAAGTAAAATGAAATATACCAATTTTTCTCAAAATCTTAATTTTGCTGATTCTTAATCTTAGTTACGGAGCAGTTATATTATTGTCGATGCTTTTACATCTTTTCAAAAGGCACGTAAGGTTATAAGCATCACAAATACTAGTTATCACACTGTCAAACTGCCGTCCAGTGATTTAGCGTTTGTTTTTTGAGTCAACCAATCACAGGAGCTAACATGAGTTTGACAGTTTGTTGCCTAATTTTGTGATTTTTTTGTACTATCAGGAACTGTCAGTATTGTAAAAACCGGGTCAAATTATATTAGCTAGCGAAACTCCACAGGCATGGTGGGTATTGGGTATGGATATCTGAATAGGATGAAACAAAAACAAAAAAAAATGTTATTTGGGGAAATGACTGTAGTTACTTAAAATATCAGTTTAAAATTCAGTTATTTTTTTCTGTGTAATCTATAGAGACGGGATATCTAAACACGTTAGTTAATACGGTAAAAAAAAAACTGATTTTCCGAACTACCTACTTCAAGTATGTAACTTTATTACCACTGTCCATTGGCCCCAGAAAAAAAAACACCGACTCTTTTTTTTTGTTATATCATGTTTAGATATCCATCACGTCTGATTTTTTTTCTGGAGTTTCGCTAGTTAATTTTATTTGACCCTGTATAAACCAGCTAAAATAGTATTTAAGATAAAGTATCCATGAGTTCTATATTTTTACATCTTCTAGTTGTGTAGGTACCTAAAAACAGGCCTCACGAAAAACATAAAAGTTTATTGTAGACTGAAATAACATTGAGTGAGATCTATGCATTTATTATAGTACAGAAAAATCGTATCGGAAATACCGAAAAACCTAAGTATTTTCTTCTGAACTGTAAAAAAAAACTATTAATTGAAGTTATCTTTTGAAGTCACAATGTTAAACAAGGTGTAATTTTAATGACCGTTATTAACCTCATAAGGGGTCATTGTACTCATCATTATGAACAACTTTTACTATGGGCCCAAACCTGAAATCGCGAAAATAAAATCAGCTGTTCCCTACATTTATGTTCGCATAACTCGTCGAAATGTAAGGAACAGCTGATTTTATTTTCGCGATTTCAGGTTTGGGCCCATAGTAAAAGTTGTTCATAATGATGGGTACAATGACCCCTTATGAGGTTAACGGTGATTAAAATTACACCCTGTATAATAATATTAAGTTAAGTAATTATTTATGTTGTTAATAAATATATTTTTGAAGTTACCTATGTCAGAGATTTTTGTATTTTTAAATGTAAAAGAGTTAAAATGAAATAAAATTAAGTTTTTACTATATTGTTTTATTAATTTCGAGTTACCATTGTAAAATCGTAAGTAAAACGGTGAAGAAAACATCGTGAGGAAACCAGCACGTCCTAGAACCAAAACTTCGAAGACATGTGACATCTATGTGCCAACCCGTACTAGGCCAGGCGCAGTCGCAGCCAAAGACTTGGGGGGGGGGGTCACAGACAAAGACTACCTACATACTAATAAGAAAATGTATTACATTTCCGAAAAATTACTATTTTAAGCTTTACGTTTACGCCTTAAGGGGGTGTCATTACCCCTAGGACTCCCCCTCGGACCGCACCTGTACTAGGCCCACGTGGTGGATTACAGCTTACTGCATCCCACGGAGTGGAGGCGTGTGTCCCAGCAGTGTGAACAAGACTAATACTTAGCCTATAATATTCCCACCAGAACAGTCAGCGTCAATAACATCGGGACGAACAGAGTGTTCAAAATGATCCAAACAACTATGCAAATTAAATATTAACTCAATGACACAGGGAATGTTTCGGAATGAAGACAGTACACGACAAATCTCATTCTGACAAGAACTTCATTCAATTGACATAAAGTTTAAGTTTCTTAGTTGTTGAGGTAATTTTGAACAATCTGTACGTGCCGATATTTTTGACGCTGACTGTACCATAATTATTATGGTAAGCAAAAATCGCACTGACGAGACATGGTCCACACTCAAAAGGTGCGCTTACAAGAGCAACTAAAATTGCTCAATCGTGGACAATTATCGTCAACTATGACGTCACGACTACATCCAGCAATTTACGGCAATGGCAACATGTATAGCATACTGTTGCCAGAGATATGGCCACAAAATATCATGCAAAAATCTAGGTAATACGCCCCCCCCCCCCGCCGCCTCTGCCGTCGACCTGTTCCTCTCGCAAACGTAGTTATACGTACAAACGAGATATAAAGAAATTTGACTAAAAATTTCCAAACCGATTGGATATTCGGCAACTCATGAAATATACTACACGGAGCAATCAGGAGCAATATTCCCGAAACATATCCGCAATTTATTGTTGTTGCTCCACTTAATTGATCCAGATTGATCCATTAGTGTTGCCGAGCAATCAAATTGCTCAAAAAATTGCCCGTGTAAGAGCACCTTTATACAGGGTTATTGGAATAACGTCAAGTCATTGTACTCATCATTATGAACAACTTTTACTATGGGACCAAACCTGAAATCGCGAAAAAAATCAGCTGTTTCTTACATTTTGATGAGTTATACGCACATAAACGTAAGGAACAGCTGATTTCTTTTTTCGCGATTTTAGTTTTGGTCCTATAGGTAGTAAAAGTTGTTCATAATGATGACCTCTTAAGAGTTTGTTGGTGTTTTTCCAATAACCCTGTATATGCACTAATTACTTCGTAGCTGTTGTGTTCAGCCTGTTTAGCCACATCGTTACGGGTCGTCAGAAACCTAGAACTCTGACAGCCCGTTACCAAGGGGTATTACCCAGTAACTGAGTTGCGGAGGTCGAATAGGCAGTCGCTCCATATAAAGAACTGGTATCCAGCTACATCCGGTTAGACTGGAAGCCGACCCCAACAAAGGCTAAGCAGATGATGATGTACATCGCAATATGCGAACTACGCATCACATTGACGTCACGCCAAATCCTGCATCGCAAAACCAGTTGCGCAGTTAGCTTAGGGCTGATTTTTCAACTTTTATCTGAGGAATAAATATTGCGGTTTGATAACTTTTATAGAGGGTAAATTTTTAACCAGTGCGCAAACTGTAACCATGAATTCACCATATCATTCTAGACCCCTCAGCGCAGAAACAAAAATCAGCTGTTCCATACATATTGACCGCGTAGGTATTGCACTTTTCTGCTGCACAGCTGATTTTTTTTTTTGTATAACCGACGACCGAATAGAACATTCATATGCTGAATTCATGGTTACAGTTTGCGTACTGGACAACATTTTTATCCTGTTTATGTCAAACGATCAAATTTATTCTTCAGATAAAAGTTATCTGAATATTGTAAAATCAGCCCTTAAATAAACAAAATCCCGACATCAACCGTTTCGCCCACCGGGCACAAAAACCCATCAAGTTGGGGATCTTCCCTTCTATAGAGGATGAGATAAGTTTCCGCCCTGTTCCTCATGCCTCTATATCCACAATATCTAGTCACGTTTAATAAAGCCTTGAAGAAGAACAAAGGATACCTACATTAATCAAAGGCACTAATAG
This sequence comes from Polymixis lichenea, assembly GCA_949091785.1. NCBI lineage: Eukaryota > Metazoa > Arthropoda > Insecta > Lepidoptera > Noctuidae > Polymixis > Polymixis lichenea. Next base: position 18,514,376 of record OX420948.1, on the reverse strand, counting down.
GGATGCTACTTTCCCTATAATGAAATCGTGAGCAACAACTTGTACAAACGTAAAAAAGAGTTTTTATTTATTTCAAAACTTAATACGCGTGATTACTAATAATCAAATAATAAAGCATATTATTAAAAAAAAATAACAGTATTTGATAAGGAAGCAATCTCGATGCGTATGACAATAGAATGGGACTGACGTGACGTCTGCAAAATCGAAGCTATTGTTATGATTTCATAATATCGAATGACGCGTTTATTTTAATTAATTTCAATTAAAAATGTACTTATTTTTATACTTTTTTGTGAAGGAAATGATGCAATGTGACGAGTTAAATTATTGTTTTGATAAAACAAGAAAAAATCCGCTAACAGATGTAACAAACAATTCGAAAAGGGTGACCATAAATTGTTTATTTTTGTGTCTATAATTAGATAAATATAGATGAAAGATGGTCAGAAAAATTTACTAATTTGTATCCAATTTACAAAAAAAGACGGGGAAAGGATAGAGCCACCTGGAACGTCTTGAAGAAGGCTTTCACCGTAAAAAGCGGCTCTTACATCTAACAATACTACCCAATAAACAAAGAAGTACACAACACAAAACAAACTAAGATAAGAACTCAATGAAAAGACACGATACAAATAAGAAATAAATAAAATTAAGGTAAAAGTAAAGGTATAATGAGATCAGGGTCTTGTACCCAGTATAATCACCACGACGTGGTAATTGATAGGTACTAATGAATACCTAGGTACTTACTGCTAAAACGTTTTATAGCATACGTAATATAACAATTCTTATGAAATCCTCGCGTGATAAGACAGAAACCGAACAACAACATAACAATTGCAAATTGCAATTGGGCAATTTGTGGGTCAACTATACGCGGAGGGCTCTAGATGCCCTGCGTGTGCAATATAATAATGGCTTCAGAGTACTGTTGACGTTGCCCTGGGTTTGCGTCTAGCATGTTTGCTGTAGCACGAACTGACGACTTTTATGGAATTGTGAGGAACATGACCGCATTCTTAATAAGCAAAATGAGGGCTAGCAGTATTCTGAAAACCCTAGCTGAACAACAAGATGCACCAATACTAAGGCACGCTGTCCGGTTGCTTGTGCGGAAGGGATAAATAAACATGATGTGTACCTATTAATTTTATAAATACTAACCCTTAGTTTGATAAGTTCTTTGTACTAACCAGTGGACCAATATTGTCAAATGAAATAAGTATATTATTATTATAATTATTATATCTTTTGTAACTTACACTTTGTGGCCCAGCGTCCGCTAGCGGGACGGCTTGGGCAGTAACGGGTAAAGGATAAAGCGTTTATGTAGCTACAAAACTATAAAATGAAATGTTACCACCACAGCACATTGCAACACCTTGGCCTATTAGTGAACTAATGGTATAGATTCTAAAGTAATTTTGTTTGTTTGTTTGTTACCCTTTTACGGTAAAACAGCTGAACGGATTTTGACGAAATTTGGCACACAGATGGCCTAGGAAGGACACAGGCTACTTTTTATCCTGGATCACAGACGAAGCCGCGGGCAACAGCTAGTCTTGAATAATTTAGAGTCCAAATTTGTGGCATCTTATCCGATAATTAAGAAAATAAATAAAACCTTTGTTTTACTTTCAATATTTCAATACCGTAGCCGCACCGACGTATTGTCCTACCGGCTACCAAACTCGTGGTCACTACAACTCGTGGTCACTACTAGTGTAAGAACGTGTCATATTATGCCTCATAATCTGTTATTATAACTCACATTATTTATTGTTAAATTATTATAGATTATTATTGACCTAAAATCGTTATTTGGCTGCAAGGCAATTTTAAAATAATTATAACTGTCAAGCTCGCAAACATGGCGCCATACCCACCTTTGTTTTATAAAAGGGCGTGCCGCCATTATTGCGAGCTCAGTTTGTGTGCAACATTGGTGGAGTGATCATCACCCCTTTCGAGTAAGTTGAATATTGTAACGTTTATTTTGGATGATGTTTAATTGTATTTAAATTGTGTTGGAAAATATTAAGGAATGTTTTTTATGATGATAATACTTGTAATTTATAAGGTAACACTATGAATTTATGGAGTAAATAGAATAAAACATGTTGAAATGGTATTTTAAGTCTTTTATTTTACAATTCAGAAGTGGGATAAGTAGCTCATTCTAATATGTGTATTATTTTTTTTTCTTTCCGGTCGAGAAACATGGATAAACAAAGAGTGCTTGCCTCTCCAATTTTGGGAAGTGATCAAGTGCAATCAATCGAAAGTACAGATGACCATAGACACCATCACTCCCAGGAGCGACAATCACAAGGTTCAAGACCAAGTTTGCAGCAGACACAAGGTGGCATGGACCTGGATTGCCATCCACAAAGCAAGAGTCGATCTCGCAGCCCTTTGCGCAGCGGGCAGCAGTACAGTGGCCAGCGGTGCAGCAGCCCACAGCGCAGCAGCCAGCGGCGCAGCAGCCAGCGGCGCAGCAGCCAGCGGCGCAGCAGCCAGCGGCGCAGCAGCCAGCGGCGCAGCAGCCAGCGGCGCAGCAGCCAGCGGCGCAGCAGCCAGCGGCGCAGCAGCCAGCGGCGCAGCAGCCAGCGGCGCAGCAGCCAGCGGCGCAGCAGCCAGCGGCGCAGCAGCCAGCGGCGCAGCAGCCAGCGGCGCAGCAGCCAGCGGCGCAGCAGCCAGCGGCGCAGCAGCCAGCGGCGCAGCAGCCAGCGGCGCAGCAGCCAGCGGCGCAGCAGCCAGCGGCGCAGCAGCCAGCGGCGCAGCAGCCAGCGGCGCAGCAGCCAGCGGCGCAGCAGTCAGCGGCGCAGCAGCCAGCGGCGCAGCAGCCAGCGGCGCAGCAGCCAGCGGCGCAGCAGCCAGCGGCGCAGCAGCCAGCGGCGCAGCAGCCAGCGGCGCAGCAGCCAGCGACGCAGCACCCCGCAGCGGAGCAGCCCGCAGCAAAGCAGTCAGCGGTGCAGCAGCCCGCAGCGCACCAGCCAGTGGCACAGCAACCCACAACACGACACGAATCGCAGCGTGCAAAATCTTCCCGCAGCATTACAAGATACAGGTAACACTGCTGCTTCTAATGGAGGCAGTGGTGATTTCAATATTTTAGTGCAGGCATTGAGGTCTCTTGCCCCAGGTCATGAACACATTGGTTCTTTTAACAATACTATACCCGAGTTTGACCCCGCACGAAAAGAGCAAACGATGGGTTGCACAAAGTGTGCAGCCATTTATTCATGGAGTGAAAAACAAACAGTGCATTATGCACTCCCTAAACTTCAAGGTATAGCAAAACGGTGGTATGAAGGATTACCATCGGTGCTCTTTTCTTGGGACGAATGGCAGACCAAATTAATGTCGGCTTTTCCCTCGGAAGAGAATTACGGTCAAATGTTAACAGATATGTTGGCTAGGCGTGCACGTTACGGAGACTCCCTTGAAGATTATTTTTATGACAAAATTACTCTTATTAATCGATGTAGTATAAGTGGTAAACGAGCCGAAGAATGTGTTCTACATGGCATAGATGATCGCGCTGTTAGGTTAGGTGCCGAAGCGGCTCAGTATGAGGACTTGGATAAATTGCTTACTTATTTAAGAAATTCAAGAAGTCTAAAACAAAATACTGACCGAAAATCTAATATTAAGAATCAGCCTGTGCCAAACTCAACGGATAGTAAAGCAAAGAATCCAAGCGCCAAAGACAGAGTCCTTCGTTGCAATAATTGTAAACAGGAAGGTCATTTTGTAAGTCAATGTACTCAACCAATCAAAAGATGTACTAAATGTATGAGAATTGGTCATGAGGCAGAAAATTGTTTTTCAAAAATAATAACGGCTCAAAAATCGGTTAATAGGGTTGATAGCAAGGGTACAACTTCAGATAAATATTTTAAAACTGTGCGGATCAATGACATAGAAATGAATTCATTTGTTGACCTTGGTAGTGAATGTTCGATGCTTAAACAATCTGAATTACCCAAATTGGGAAATATACAAATAAAAACTAGAGATCTTCCTATACTCAAAGGGTTTGGTAATTCTGTTGTGCATACATTGGGTAAAGTTAATACTCTAATTGAAATTGATGGCGTGAAAGCTGAAGTCGAAATATTAATTGTCCCAGATTGTGTTATGCAGGTTCCCTTTATGATAGGTCAAACTTTTACTGAACAACCTCATGTATTGATTCAGAAAACAAGTAAACATTTGAAATTTTGCAAAATCAGATGGATAATATCCAATACCAAAAGGTAAACATTTTTAACCGTAAAAATATTCCATTATTAGGTTTAACAATTTTAGAAGTCAATACAGAACCCAAATTCACTGGTGACCTTTATATTGAGGGAGGCTTGCGTAGCAAAAATAACTTTTTCTATTTTGTTCTAACTGGAATTTATCAATTTAACTATGACGGTTACGGACAAATTGTTATTAATAGTCTAAATGGCAATGCTGCCAGTCTTCTGGGCACATTTCCTGATGACAGCGATGCGGACGAATACTTTGACGCCTAAGTCTCCTTGTGTTTTTGTATTTATTTGTTTAGTTAGATGATTAGTTAATATTTTTTATATAGTTTTAATTTAGTAATTAGTAAAAGCCAATAAATCGAAACCTACATACCAAATCATAGTCTAAATTCCGAGCCACTATGTTTAGAATCAAATACTTTGATTGCTAGAGGTATCACTACTTATCAAGAAAATGAAAAAAAGGTTCTGCATATTGCCCATTCTATGCTACAAGATCAACAAATGAGTCTAATCTGTCCTTCGGACTTAAACGTTTCTGGTGAGTTAAGCCAAACTGTGATTAATGATTTGCTATTCTTGTTAAACAACTATCGACATTGTTTTGCGTTTACACTCTCTGAGTTGGGACATTCCTCTGTTTGTGAAATGAGCATTGATCTGCACTGTGATACACCTGTAGTCTATAGGCCTTACAGGCTGGCAATCAAAGAGAAAGAGATAGTCAGAGATATGGTAGATGAACTAGTTAAAAACGATATAGTACGCCCTTCGGTTTCCCCTTTTGCTAGTCCTATTGTACTCGTACGAAAGAAAACTGGCGGTCACCGGCTGTGCATTGATTATAGAGCGTTGAATAAAAATACTGTTCGCGAAAATTATCCGATGCCACTTATTGATGACCAGATCGACATGTTAGCTGGTAACATGTACTTCACAGCTCTTGATTTGGCATCTGGATACTATCAGATCTCCATCAGAGAACAGGATAGACATAAAACAGGGTTCGTCACGCCGGAAGGCCATTTCGAATTTAATCGAATGCCTTTCGGCCTGGCAAATGCCCCAGCGACGTTCCAACGAATGATGCATCAGGTTCTAGGCAACTTACGTCATAAAGAGGCATTAGCTTACTTGGATGACATCATCATCCCATCAAAATCAATACAAGATGGCATGAGACAATTAGAATCAGTATTGATTTTGCTATCAGAAGCAGGTCTAACTCTCAATTTGTCAAAATGTGTTTTTTTCGGCCGTTCAGTAACTTACTTGGGGTTTAATATTTCAAGCGAAGGTATCCAACCAGGGTCTGCTAAAATAGACGCGGTGGAAAAATTTCCCGTACCAAAAGATCAACACAATGTAAGACAGTTTTTGGGGCTAGCAAGCTTTTTCCGTCGGTTCGTGAAGGGGTTCTCAATTATTGCAAAGCCATTGACACAGTTACTCAAAAAAAATGCTGCTTGGGTATGGGGGCCCGATCAACAAAATGCATTCAATACTTTAAAAACAATGTTAGTTCAAAAACCGATATTAGCCCTTTATGATTCAAAATCCATTACCGAATTGCACACTGACGCATGCAAAATAGGTGTCGGTGGTATACTATTCCAAAAGAATGAACAGAATATTTTAAAACCCGTAGCTTATTTTAGCAGACAAACTAGCCCTGAGGAACAAAATTATTGCTCTTATGATCTAGAAACTCTGGCAGTGGTAGCCTCGTTACAGAAATTTCGGGTATATCTAGTAGGGATACATTTTAAGATCGTCACAGATTGTAATTCGTTAAGATCCACTTTTATGAAACGTGATATGATTCCTCGGGTAGCCAGGTGGTGGACCCAAATGCAAGAATTTGATTTTGAAATCGAATACAAAGCGGGATCTTCTATGGCTCATGTGGACGCTTTGAGTCGCAACCCATCCATCAGTACTAATCACTCCAAAAAAAATTGTTAATTCTGTAACAGAAACAGACTGGCTCTCAACAGTACAGAATTCAGATTCAGAACTTCAACGGATTATTGGGATTTTAAGTAACTCTGAATATAACGACGTTTTAGAAATAAAACAAAATTATAAATTAAAAAATGGCAAGCTTTTTAGAATCACACCTAGTGGAGATAGATGGGTTGTGCCAAAAGGCGTTCGATGGCAAATTGTCAAACAGAATCATGATGACATCGGCCACTTTGCTTTAGACAAAACGTTGGATAAAATAAAAACTCATTATTGGTTCCCAGATATGCGTGCTTTTGTTACAAAATATGTATCCTCTTGTCTAGAGTGCGCGTATAGTAAAACACCTGGTGGGAAAAGACCTGGCTTTTTGCACCCAATCCATAAAATAGACGTGCCGTTTGGTACGATACACATGGATCATACGGGTCCATTTGTACGTAGTAGTAGGGGTAATGTCTATATTCTTGTCGTGATTGATGCTTTTACAAAATACATATATTTGAAACCTGTGAAAAATACAAAATCAAACACTACTATTAGAGTTTTGCGCGAGTTTATTAGTATCTTCGGCGTTCCGAAACGAATTATATCTGACCGAGGCACGTCATTTACAAGTGATGTCTTTAAAAAGTTTGTACTAGATACAGGCATCAAACATGTATTAAATGCAGTTGCTACTCCACGGGCCAACGGTCAGGTGGAGAGATATAATAAAATTATTGTTGATTCTCTAACAGCTAAATGTATTGGCTCATCTGAAAGCAAATGGGAAGACCACCTGCCCGATGTCCAGTGGGGTATCAATAATACCTTCAACAAGGGTATCAATAAGACACCTGCAGAGGCTCTTTTTGGGATAAGGCCACAGGGCTTAAGTGATAGTAGAATTATTTCTGCAATTGATGAGGATACCACTTCGATTAACAAAAGTCTCGAAGAAATTCGTACTGAGATTTCATCTCATATTGAATGCACACAAAATTCTCAAAAAGCAACTTTTGATAAATCTCGCTGCAAGCCTATAAAATATAATATTGGGGACTTAGTAAGAGTTGAACGGCAAATTCCCTCTACGGGTGGTAGTAAAAAGTTAATCCCGAAGTATCAGGGCCCTTACAAAATTACTAATGTTTTTGATCATGACCGTTATCAAGTAGAGGACACGCCTCTTACAAGAAAAGGAAACAAAAAATACTCTAATGTAATTGCTGTGGATAAGTTAAAGCCATGGATTTGCTTCAATAGACCACATGATGACGTCTTAACCGAATAGTCGTATTACGGAAATTCTAATTGATTTATTTTTTGTTATAGCTCTATAATTATATAGACCAATGGGGTCTATATTTTAGTTACGGCCAATGGGGTCAATACATTAAGACCAATGGGGTCAATACATTAAGACCAATGGGGTCAATACATTAAGACCAATGGGGTCAATACATTAAGACCAATGGGGTCAATACATTAAGACCAATGGGGTCAATACATTAAGACCAATGGGGTCAATACATTAAGACCAATGGGGTCATATAGTTATAAGGACCAATGGGGTCATATAGTTATAAGGACCAATGGGGTCAAATCAATAGTAATGTCTGAGTTAATTAAGACCAATTGGGTCTATCTTATGTTTGTTTATATTTATAGTTATACATGTTGTTGTTATCATTAATTGTTTTATGAAATTTTAATTGTTTTATTCTTTGTTTGATTTGCAGCTAAGTACGGGGACGTACTTACAGTTTGCTTGGATGGCCGACTGTAAGAACGTGTCATATTATGCCTCATAATCTGTTATTATAACTCACATTATTTATTGTTAAATTATTATAGATTATTATTGACCTAAAATCGTTATTTGGCTGCAAGGCAATTTTAAAATAATTATAACTGTCAAGCTCGCAAACATGGCGCCATACCCACCTTTGTTTTATAAAAGGGCGTGCCGCCATTATTGCGAGCTCAGTTTGTGTGCAACATTGGTGGAGTGATCATCACCCCTTTCGAGTAAGTTGAATATTGTAACGTTTATTTTGGATGATGTTTAATTGTATATAAATTGTGTTGGAAAATATTAAGGAATGTTTTTTATGATGATAATACTTGTAATTTATAAGGTAACACTATGAATTTATGGAGTAAATAGAATAAAACATGTTGAAATGGTATTTTAAGTCTTTTATTTTACACTAGTGACCACGAGTTGTGAAGAACTCGTGTTGGGTGGTATTAAGAATTCGAGGCAACCCATGATCTTCAACTTATCACCCAACTTATTTGCAACTTACTATTACAGTACTAATATACCTTCGTGCTTTAATCTATGTGCAAGATTCACAGATGGCACTTTGATTTTATGCGTTATAAACGAATATGAATTTTACATTCGTTAAAGCGAATAGGGGCGGGCATGAGTTTCATACGAATAGTCATATTTTGTCTAACCAGCTGGGTAATTTCGTAACACACTAAAGTAGGAATGGTTTTTTTTTTTGACAGTTCAACGACATCCATTACGTTATTTACGTTGTTCAGCAGAAACCTTTTTTTTTTTTGGCTACGGATTAGCAATATTCTTCAAAATTATTAATTGATATCATTTATTTTATTTATTATTTCGTTATTTTTATGATAACGTATGCTGCACCGGTAGATGTCAGCACGTCAACAGCTGTCATTGGAAACCAGCGCTGGGCCTCTGCCTCGTATAGGGCCGTAGCATTATGCTGAGCGTTGGCCGTTTTTCGTGGATGCGAAGTATATTTTCCCCCAAATTGTTAATTTTTGTGTTCTTTCTCTGCGCCACGTTATGTGGGTGAACTTGGCAGATCATTTCCCAGCAGAGCAAAATATAATGTGAGTTCTATTCGCATGCGGATGAGTTATGGACCTTATATTTCAAAAAATATTTCAGGCGTTTTTGCTTCAAAACAGATCGAATGAAAATATGCTCTGCTAAACTTCCGTTAACTGATAATTTTTTTCCAAAATTACAATTTTAAAACTGATTTAGGCACACAGTGGTGAGTTTTATAGTTACTAAAATACTCATCCGGAATAGTTTTGCCGAACAATCATGATATAAAATAAAACAGAAAATGTTACCCGCTACAAGAAAAAGAAAATATTTTTTGTTAAAAGAGGCGCCTGGTACATTTGTAGCTTTTCCTAGATTCTATAGATCAAACCAAGACCCCCGGCAACAGAAAAAATATAAACAAACGCAGTTGTCTCTAAAAATTATCAGCACTGGCCTGTAGCACTAGCCACAAGCACTGGCCGCCAACACTGGCCGCTAGCACTGGCCGCCAACACTGGCCGCCAACACTGGCCGCCAACACTGGCCGCCAACACTGGCCACCAACACTGGCCGCCAACACTGGCCGCCAACACTGGCCGCCAACACTGGCCGCCAACACTGGCCACCAACACTGGCCACCAACATTGGCCGCCAACACTGGCCACCAACACTGGCCGCCAACACTGGCCGCCAACACGCCACCAACACTGGCCGCCAACACTGGCCGCCAACACTGGCCGCCAACACTGGCCACCAACACTGGCCGCCAACACTGGCTGCCAACACTGGCCGCCAACACTGGCCACCAACACTGGCCGCCAACACTAGCCCCCACACCCGCCGCCAACACTGGCCACCAACATTGGCCGCCAACACTGGCCGCCAACACTGGCCGCCAACACTGGCCGCAAACACTGGTGGCCAAAACTGGTCGCCAACACTTGTCGCCAACACTGGCCGCCAACACTGGCCGCCAACACTGGCCGCAAACACTGGTGGCCAACACTGGTCGCCAACACTGGCCGCCAACACTGGCCGCCAACATTGGCCACCAACACTGGCCACCAACACTGGCCGCCAACACTGGCCACCAACACTGGCCGCCAACACTGGCCGCCAACACGCCACCAACACTGGCCGCCAACACTGGCCGCCAACACTGGCCCCCACACCCGCCGCCAACACTGGCCACCAATATTGGCCGCCAACACTGGCCGCAAACACTGGCCACCAACACTGGTGGTTGGTGGCCAATGATGGCAGCCAGTGTTGGCGGCCAGTGTTGGCGACCAGTGTTGGCCACCAGTGTTTGCGGCCAGTGTTGGCGGCCAGTGTTGGCGGCCAGTGTTGGCGGCCAGTGTTGGCGGCCAGTGTTGGTGGCCAGTGTTGGCGGCCAGTGTTGGCGGCCAGTGTTGGTGGCCAGTGTTGGTGGCCAATGTTGGCGGCCAGTGTTGGCGACCAGTGTTGCCCACCAGTGTTTGCGGCCAGTGTTTGCGGCCAGTCTTTGCGGCCAGTGTTGGTGGCCAGTGTTGGTGGCCAGTGTTGGTGGCCAATGTTGGCAGCCAGTGTTGGCGGCCAGTGTTGGCGACCAGTGTTGGCCACCAGTGTTTGCGGCCAGTGTTGGCGGCCAGTGTTGGTGGCCAGTGTTGGTGGCCAATGTTGGCGGCCAGTGTTGGCGGCCAGTGTTGGCGGCCAGTGTTGGTGGCCAGTGTTTGCGGCCAGTGTTGGCGGCCAATATTGGTGGCCAGTGTTGGCGGCCAGTGTTTGCGGCCAGTCTTTGCGGCCAGTGTTGGCGGCCAGTGTTGGCGGCCAGTGTTGGCGGCCAGTGTTGGCGGCCAGTGTTGGTGGCCAGTGTTGGCGGCCAGTGTTGGCGGCCAGTGTTGGTGGCCAGTGTTGGTGGCCAATGTTGGCGGCCAGTGTTGGCGACCAGTGTTGCCCACCAGTGTTTGCGGCCAGTGTTTGCGGCCAGTCTTTGCGGCCAGTGTTGGTGGCCAGTGTTGGTGGCCAGTGTTGGTGGCCAATGTTGGCAGCCAGTGTTGGCGGCCAGTGTTGGCGACCAGTGTTGGCCACCAGTGTTTGCGGCCAGTGTTGGCGGCCAGTGTTGGCGGCCAGTGTTGGCGGCCAGTGTTGGCGGCCAGTGTTGGCGGCCAGTGTTGGTGGCCAGTGTTGGTGGCCAATGTTGGCGGCCAGTGTTGGCGGCCAGTGTTGGCGGCCAGTGTTGGTGGCCAGTGTTTGCGGCCAGTGTTGGCGGCCAATATTGGTGGCCAGTGTTGGCGGCCAGTGTTTGCGGCCAGTCTTTGCGGTCAGTGTTGGCGGCCAGTGTTGGCGACCAGTGTTGGCCACCAGTGTTTGCGGCCAGTGTTTGCGGCCAGTCTTTGCGGCCAGTGTTGGCGGCCAGTGTTGGCGGCCATTGTTGGCGACCAGTGTTGGCGGCCAGTGTTGGTGGCCAGTGTTTGCGGCCAGTGTTGGCGGCCAGTGTTGGCGGCCAGTGTTGGTGGCCAGTGTTTGCGGCCAGTGTTAGCGGCCAATGTTGGTGGCCAGTGTTGGCGGCCAGTGTTAGCGGCCAGTGTTGGTGGCGGGTGTGGGGGCCAGTGTTTGCGGCCAGTATTGGCGGCCAATGTTGGTGGCCAGTGTTGGCGGCCAGTGTTGGCGACCAGTGTTGGCCACCAGTGTTTTGTTGGTGGCCAGTGTTGGCGGCCAGTGTTGGCGGCCAGTGTTTGCGGCCAGTCTTTGCGGCCAGTGTTGGTGGCCAGTGTTGGTGGCCAGTGTTTGCGGCCAGTATTGGCGGCCAATGTTGGTGGCCAGTGTTGGCGGCCAGTGTTGGCGGCCAGTGTTGGCGGCGGGTGTGGGGGCCAGTGTTTGCGGCCAGTATTGGCGGCCAATGTTGGTGGCCAGTGTTGGCGGCCAGTGTTGGCGACCAGTGTTGGCCACCAGTGTTTTGTTGGTGGCCAGTGTTGGCGGCCAGTGTTGGCGGCCAGTCTTTGCGGTCAGTGTTGGTGGCCAGTGTTGGCGGCCAGTGTTGGTGGCCAGTGTTTGCGGCCAGTGTTGGCGGCCAGTGTTGGTGGCCAGTGTTTGCGGCCAGTGTTGGCGGCCAATGTTGGTGGCCAGTGTTGGCGGCCAGTGTTGGCGGCCAGTGTTGGCGGCGGGTGTGGGGGCCAGTGTTTGCGGCCAGTATTGGCGGCCAATGTTGGTGGCCAGTGTTGGCGGCCAGTGTTGGCGACCAGTGTTGGCCACCAGTGTTTTGTTGGTGGCCAGTGTTGGCGGCCAGTGTTTGCGGCCAGTGTTGCGGACGGCGAGTAATGGGTAGCTCGCTGTCCGGTAAGGACCAAGCCCGGGTCGACGGCGCGTTGTGTTCCACGCGCGCCTCAAAGAGATGTCAGCCACAACTGATGGGGCCCGCAAGGGCCGATGCCTCCCAGGGATGCGGGTTGTTCGAAAGAGATACCGCGTCCCCTGGCACACAGGCAACTGAGGGATCACGGGTGGGTTTTAGTCAACTTTAATCCTGCCTTTCAAAATACTCCTCCGTTCGCGTAATTTTCGTAAAAATGGGTAAAGCTTTTGCTTCACCAATATTTATAAATGTATAATATATATGTATAGATAGAAATATATAGACCACATTTAATTCAAATAAACCAATGACAATTAATTTAAATAATTAGACATTATGAAAAAGTACATAAAGTAAAAAAGGGAAGAAGTCACTGGGCATCAAAATCCGCATTGCTGTCAGTGGGAAAAGTGCCCAAAAGGCTGGCAGCGTTGCCACGTTTTTTTTTTTATTTTGTGGGTGGGAAATCATCAAATGACTTCTCCCGCTCTGGGTGGAGCAGGAGGGCGTGTCAGACTTTTACTGACTAAAACCCACCCATGTTCTCTCAGCTGCCCGTGTGCCAGGGGCCACGGTATCTCTTTCGAACAACCCGCACCCCTGGCAGGCATCGGCCCTTGCGAGCCCCACCAGCTGCTGCTGACGTCTCCCTGCGACGGGTCAGCAGTGGCCCCGCCGCCTACCACTTTTCGGCCGCAGGTGATAGGGAGAGCGGCCAACGCTATACCGACACTCCTCTTCCCCTGCGGCCCCACCGCGTCCGCCATCAAACGGTGGCGGCCCCGTCCAGGCCACGGAAGGGAAGAGCGCTACTCAGAAGTACCGGCACTCCTCCTCCGCCGCAGCCTGTAACTCTCAGCCGCGATGCCTCCCATTCGACATCGCGGCCCGCCTCAGCTGCGATGCACCTCACCGCAACCTACTTTTTGGCCGCTACGTCGTCGGCTTGGAGGCACAAGCCCTGACGAGCGGCCCCACCTTGAGGTTCCTCTTGGCTTCACCGTGGGAGGGTGACCACGGTTACTGAGCCCCCCCGCAACGACAATGCGGGAACCCCACTGGGGGGGAGCGTTGCCACGTTGGATGGCACTGCTGATTCTTTAACCAAAGAATAGGCCAGCCCTTTGGTCACGTGAAGACTCGACCAACCGCTTGGCGATGTCCCGAAATACTCGATGAGCACTCGGACCCCACGGCCTTAATGTTTCAACCCCAAACGGCTCAAACCTAAAGCTAGCTCCCAATAAGGTTGTTATATTTGCGCCGTTTGAGGCTTTCTGCACCTGCAGCAGCCGCACCAGCATATATATGATATAAATATAAATATAAATGTATATGATAGATTTGGAAAAAGGATAATAGGTAATTACAATGAGGTACCTAGGTACCTACACTAGTTCACCCAGTAATGGAGAGAATACTGAGCAGTCGCGGTTACCGCCATTAGAAAAACAACTCAACGATGATATAATTAATGAACATAAATACCTACATAAAGTCACGCCTTCCGATGGTGGCAAGCAGAACCTATGAAACGCCTGCTATGATCTTTAAAGCTCCTACACACTATGCCGGCGGCCCGGCCGGCGGGCATGCGGCCAACAAGCCATACTCGGTTTCTGCGGCAAGTGCCGGCGGCCTAATAACGCCTGCAGCATACCCGCAAGGCAAAAACCCGCCGGCATAGTGTGTAGGAGCTTCGTTTTGGTTCATACATCTGAGGGGCAATTCTCGTAATTTTAAGAACGTTCACAGTCTGATCTCAGTGTCAATATGTCAAAAACACCCCGATTTTTCATACATTTTTGACATTTGATTGTTGCTGAGATAGCTGCGACTAGATCTTGAACGTTTTTAATTACGAGACCTTCTTGGGTCCTAAAATCGCGAATCTGCTATTTGACATTTTACTTTAATAAAGCGATTGCATTTGGTGACCATTTTACGAATTTCCATACAAAACTGTCAAACAGATGAATTGCGTGCTGTCTACGCAGATAATATTATGAATTGTCAGTTTGTGACCATTTTACGATTTTAAATATGATTCATAATTTTTTCCTATTATGATTCTTCCAAAGCGGCCTTTTTAGACGCCCGGCAGGCCTAGACAAAACACATTTCGGTTAGCGTTTACGCCAAACGCTACGCCAAAATTTATGGGAATGATATTACCTGCGGAAAGGACACGACGTAATCTTTCTGCAGGTAATGTCGTACCCGTACATTTTGGCGTAGCGTTTGGCGTGAACGCTAACAGAAATGTGTTTTGTCTGAGGGCCCTGGTAATACACGCATGCCTGTTGCGAGTACCTACTACGCACCTGACCTGACCTTTCTGAAAAACATGACCAATATATGTCCTTCTAGGGCGATTTATTTAATCAACAATTTATATTGATTAATTTTACTAAACAATTCCGTACAAGAAGTTGCATCATCTAATATTCCCCGCGGCCGCATCTGCCTCTGCCTACCCAGTGGGGCCATCCCGATAACCGTGAAGATAAGTCACAACGATGTCTCACAAACAAGTCGTGTTGGGTGGTAGGGCTACCATTTATAAATGTGGAAAGCCGTAATAAGAACCCGGACGTATAAAAAAACTACCATTTTGAAGTGAAACCTTCTTTAGACGCGTTGGACATTTTTTGAGATGGGAAAAAACAATTTAACTCACGACACCGTTACCAAGACCTCTGTATATAAGTTAGTTTTAGTTGAGCTTGATCAGTATACGCTGACGATCCAGAAAATATTTCCTGACGATTAAAAAAATAAACACGTAGGTAATTGTTCAAGTTGTCACTTCTGTCAGCACTCCTGTAGTGCCACTTTTTTATTAACACGCTTTTATTAGTTTCACCTGTATGTTTGTAAGCATGTTTATTTGTTTGCAACAGACTCCTTTGGACTTGATTTTGACCCACTCAAACGGTCAGATTTCATTTAAACTTTGTAGACTTATCGAGGACCGATGACAACTTAATAACTTCAATAAAAAAAAAAGCTTTTGTAGTTAGCAGAACTAAAAAATAGAAAATAAATAATAGTTTAAAAAACAAAAACACGCTTTAGAAACCAAACTAAAAAAGTAGAAAATAATTTAAATCTATTAAAAAGCGTGGGGTGCTTGATATTAATTGATTATAAAAATGCCTCAAAAAGCACCCTACGCTTTTTAATAGAATTAAATTATTTTCTACTTTTTTAAAGCGTGTTTTTTAGTTTTTTAAACTATTCTTTATTTTTATTTTCATTTTCTATAGGGCAATGTATGAGATGCAGTTCAGTGAAACGCCCGACTTTTTACAATTTAAAAGCTCGGCGCGGCGGTCGTTACAAAACCAGCCTATAATGTCCCCATTGCTGGGAAAAAGGCCTCGTCTCGTTGAGAGGGACAGGGCCGTAATCCACCACGCGGGCCCACTACGGGTTGGGAAATGTCACATGTCTTCAAATTTTTAGTTCTCGGACCTCGGCTCCTCACGATGTTTTCCTTCACCGTTTTGATAGTACTGTCATGAAATAATTTACGCTATACACCGTGACATTTTAGTTGTCTTACAAAGATGGTCCACTGGGGAGTTGCGACGTAACGCGTACTTGTTTTAAGGGCGATCTACGTAATGGTTGATTCAGAAGTTGATCGCCGCAGTGCGTGAACAAGGATTGTTGTGGGACAAAAAAAAAGCGTCATAGGATAGGAATTGTTTATTAATTTTGGATATAAATGATGAAACTCGCCAAACCACTTTGTTTCTTTGTAAAAATATTACACCGTGACATTTTAGTCGTCTTACAAAGGTGGTCCACTCAATGTATCCGTCATAACATACCTCTAGGCGCGATTAAAACATTGTTACCATTAATTAAGATAATAGATACAAAGAAAAATAATGAATGCTTCAGAATTATGAAACACCCTCCCTGTTATCAAACGGTAGAAGATATCTACCTACCTACCATTACATTCCATCATTAATTCCATCTCCATAACAAGGTGTTTCAAACTACGTCATTCGTCTTAGTGATATTTTCATGTTTTTGATTATGCAAATGTTCAAAAAAAATTTTTTTTTATGAATGGTAGTAGATAGCAGTCATTGGGTACATGAAGTGGGCTGCCGTTGTAAGACGACTAAAATGTCACGGTGTATAAAGCGCCGAACCTGAGACCTACAACTCGTTAGTCACCTTTGTTACCACTGGGCCGCCAGTAATCCACCTACATGTAGACACAAAAATAAACAATTTATGGTCACACTTTTTTCCCGTCAAACTTTGTTGCAGCCTTTAAAATTTTCCCTTATTTCGTAAAGTCCGGACTAACAACAAGGACGGTAGGTAAAAACGCCGGATATGTCGAATAAATCTGGATGGTTAGCAACCCTAGTTGTGTGACATAAATATAGCCCTGTTATCACATCACATGCGTCATCAGCGGCGAGCCGCGATGTGATTGAAGCGTGGGGTGGGCGTGGCACGGGGCTGGAGGAGGTAGAGTAAACAGTTGATGGGTCTAAGATATAATACATTAAAATAATATTAAGACTATGTATATTTATGAGGATGGGTTTTTATTTATAAACAACTGACTTTAAACTAACTAACTAAACAAATAAATACAAAAAGAAAAGGACACTTAGGCGTCGAAGTATTCGTCCGCATCGCTGTCATCAGGAAACGTGCCCAGAAGACTGGCAGCATTGCTACGTTGAATGGCGATGCTAATTTTTTGGCCAGAATGGGTAAGTAATTGTAGCAGCACGCGTCGATCGATCAGTCTTAGCTACGCTTGCCGAGATTGGTCCATAAATGGGTGACCTTTACATACCAAGACCCCTTCTTGCCTCGAAAGCCTTTGGCTGTCATTTGTGGATCTTTGACAGGCATTACGGGTCGTCAGAAGCCCGAAAGTCTGACAACCAGTCTTAACAAGGGCTATCGTGTTACCCAGTAACTGGACTGTGGAGGTCAGATAGGAAGTCGCTCCACGTAAAATACTGATATTAAGCTGCATCCAGTTAGATTGGAAGCCGACCCCAACATAGTTGGGAAAAATTGCGATGATGAGGTTGGTAGGGCACCAGTCTATCTGATGGAAAGTGGAAAGCACCATTCTGCCGTCCCCAAGCTATAATTCCGTTAACTCGCATATGGTCGATTTTCGTTTTTTGATGCCACCATAATCAGAAAAAAAAAATTCTGTCTAAGCAGTATTTTTCTACTTTTTTTGTATGCCGAGATAAAAAAAGCCGTTAACTTGCCTTGTCTGACATGTTTACTACGCTAAAACGCAAGTAAGCAACATTACTAAACTAAAAAGTGACTAAGGGTTTTATAAAATTAGATATTAACTATTTAATAATAAATAATCCATCACTGGATGCAGTTTGGCATTTTAAATTTTATGGTATGTTTTTAATTATAATTATAATTGTTATTAAATGATAAATGATAAATGACCGATTTTAAAGATAATTAAGAGGTGACTTTGATGTTTTTTTTGGTGCATTAAAGTGTGTTTTATTATGTTTCGAGTTCGATCACTGTATGCAAAATAAACTTGAAAATACCATGTTTTTTTTTTGCTTTCAAAATAATTTACAGTTAAAGAGATACACTGGTTTTAAAAACCACTTTTTTGATCGTTTTCAAGAAATCTCTGCCTTAACGGCATCATAGCTTGTGGACGACAGTATTTTACATTTACATCCCTACCTTTATGTTACGCTGATAATGCTAATAGATATTTTTAAATAAATATCTTTCCATGCTTGAAACTAGTTCATCGTTAAAACTAAAAATAACAAGATAGAGAGTTATCTTTGGCTTTAACAATCTTGTTATATGTTTTTTTAAACTATCTTATCGCTTTACAAAATACATAAATTAACTACTTTTTAATTATGTTATGTAACAATTATAAAGGAAACGGTGATAAATATATTTTTTGCTGATTGTTTGAGCTCATTCTTTTCCGCGGTCACTGCGCAGGTGGGCATTTCCTTATTTTCTTATTTATTCCATTTTAAAAACTGCAAAGGTGTATTACTTACCTACCTGATGTCCCCACTTGTTACTTATTCTATTTTTACAACTGCACAGGTGTATATAGGTACCTACTCTGGTGCACCACGATGCAACTTTAAGTAGGTACCCACGGTTCACAACTTTTCCTTGATGTAGTGTGTGGATTATTGAATGCCAAAGACTTCATCAAAATTCAATTCACGCTCCATCCACTTTTCATCAGTTCAAATCATCAAGGCAAACATTTCACAGCTTTTTTAATGAAATTATAAACATTTAAAGTCACTAATACTGTTAGCGTCATGTATATGTTGCTATGTCCCATTGATCTAGGATATCGAGACAGCGAAGGATAGTACCTTTGTCCAGAAAAACAAAAATAATAGAAATATTCTTTTAGTTTAATGAATGCTCATTGATGGTGTTACTATTCTTTTGTTATCGAACTTAATAAGCTTGCTTAATAAATGAGAGGGTCCTACATTACATTAAACTAAATGTATCAAGATTCCAAGACATCTTTTAGAATTTCTTGTAAAACCTATGAAAAGCTGTGCGAAAAGCTTGTTTGTACACTTGCCAGATTATAATCATGTTAAAGCCATTCTCAAGTCAAGTGTGAATAACTTTAATTAGTTATTGTTAATTAAGAACTAATCTTTTTGCGTCCGACATCTGTTGGACATTGTCTGAGTTGTAATCGCCACGCAATAACAGAATGATACTGATCATGACACACCTCTTTTTAATCTTAAAAGATATAATGTTGGGACCAACAAAATAGTTTTACTACCATCTTTAATTGACTTTATTCTGGACCTTTGGCCTACTTCCTTGTGGTTACTGAGGAATAAATAGGCCAGTTTCTCCGAAGGTCTCGCCAAGGGCTATCGTGACCCAGTTTTTGGGTGGTTCAGATAGCCAATTAGATCAAAGGGAAGCATCTGGTTACAATGGAAGCTGATCCAAACAGAATTGTAAAAAGGCTAGGCATCTGATGATATAAAACCGATGGTCAACAGCGGTAGCAGCTCACCTTTATCACACCTATCGACATCATAGGCGTCGCCAATCAAACGGCATTTAACTGTATCATTATCTCATTCAGCTGATGGCAACCTGCGAGGATAGTCGGTCCGAACCCAATGTTGCTGATACGCAGTTCCATGATCGGAACTTCCATCCAACTTAAGGGATCCAAATCAAGATAATATGGAAACTGGGGCCTACGTATGAAAAACTTCCGCCAACGTCCAAAGTCATGAGTTTGAATTTTGTTACACTACAAATTGACGTGACCAAGCAAATTAACGTCATAATTTAATTACTTAATTTAGTACCTAATTTTGATTAGTTAATCAACTCAGCGAAATATTTGACTATAAAAGGAATCTCTTTTTAAATATAGCCATCTTCGCTTTACCAACTGGTAAGATATATTTTATTTTGGATATTGTTCTGTATTTATTCTGAATCATTCATTTTTATACACACTTTGATTTCTTTTTATTTTACATGCCTGTTTAATTGTATCATTAACTACTTATGTTATTTTATTTTTTACCATGAAATGGTAAGCGCACATCGCATTCACAAAAACCTCCTTTAAAATAAAATACATAAATATCTCTTTAATATATTTTGTGAAAGCCTAACTGTAGAGAATAATTAAGTTTGTTTTAAAAAGGAATGCAAGAGTAGTTTTAAGTAGATGAAAAAGTACGTTATAAAAATTGTTTAATGTTAATAATTAAAAGTTTGTATAAAAATGGAGCTACGTCTGCCAACAAACTGCTATGCAGTTTGGCAGAGGTAAATTTAACCTGCAAAGAACAAATTTCTGTGAATAAACACTTTTTTTTTTATGACGTGTCTTCTTAATGGGTATGTAGAAAATCTACTCACTCTGTAGCTGAAATTTGGCGTAATATTGTAATGTATAACCGTTTGTTTTCCCAAATCAATAAATAAGATAAATATAATAAGCACATAAATAAGGTGCAAGTAATCGATTAGAGGAAGTACTTCTACTGCTTTGATAATATTGTGTCGTGATATTATTTTCTTTACACTATATAAATGATGTTAGTTGACCTCCAGGGACGGTTCCTTCCATTCATGTATGCCACTTAGATAAACTCTAGTTACATGAACAGACAAACAATAATAAGTACTCTTAACAATATTTATAGGTAGCTAATTTTAGAATATGCAGTAGGACTGCGGCTCCGCCATTGAGGAAAGTTTTATTAAATTAATGAACAGGGTAGGTATCTATTAGCATATCAGCACAGACAGATACAATTTACCGTATACCTGTAAAGTCCACAAACTAAACCAGTTTTTAGTCATAGTGCTGCAAATATGACAACAATCAATTCAAATATGTTTTTTTTTTGGAAATGACGTCTCGCAGTTCAACCTATATGGCTGTCGTCTGTTTAACCGGACTTGCCTGTGATAATCTTTATAAATTAAGATTACCAGCCAGAGTTTAAAAAACTTAAAAATAGAGATACTGCTCGCTAAGGGCATCCCCTGTGTGGTACAGACTTCGGCTTAGGGCATCGCTGATAGAGGGCAGCAAGGGACAAACTGAATCGGACTAAAATTCAAATGTGTCATAATTTTTTAGCTTTTATACCAATTTATTGGGGGCCGGCGCGACATATCTCCTTCGTCTCAGTAGCATTTCTAGCAGTCAATCCAACGTTTCTTTGGTCTTCAATTCTAAAGTGCCGAAATAATTAATTTTATAGTGTTTGGAGCGGTTAAATGTTTCGTTTTATTTAAAAGAACTGGGGTTGTGCCTGATTAGCTTTATTGCATGACCATAAAGGCTTCTTCAAACGTTTAGTCCACTCTCGACCCCTAAAAAAAGATTGTTTATTTGTTTCCTCTCAACCCTTAGAAATAGTTCACAGTCGATCCCCAGCGAGTGAGATTGGAATTTCATACAAGGGACAGGCATACCTCGTTTACTTTCGAGCCCTAGTTCGGTAAGTACCTAAAGTTTATATTTTGATACAGTAAGGTACAGATAAGACAGTCCCCTAAAACGCCCACCCTTCACCACTTCCTAGTGCCTTAGCTGGCAAGAAGAAGTGGCGCTACAAACTCCCCAGCAGCACAGCTGTCTGTTTAGACGGATAAACTTGATCCTAAACATACATAGGCAAAGTAATAAACATTACAAGACATAGAACATTAATTAAATAATAAGTCAAATTGTCAGCTAGCCATACCAATATACCGACAATTAAAATGAAAACTGTCGAGGCCAAATAAAACATAAAACAACTCATCATAAAAAATATTGCCATGAGTAGATCATGTCAATAACTAATGACATAAATAATAAAAAAATACTTAGACACTAGACAGGCAATAAAAAAAAATAATAATAATTATATGAACCCATATAACCTGTCACTAGATACCCCAATTCTGCAGAAAAAACGCATTAAAAGGCAAATCTAGCAAAGAAGAGGGAAACTTGTTTTAAAAGTTATACCAAGCCCAACAAATGAGTTATGAACCTTATGAAGCCGGTGAAAGGGAGCACGTAGTTTGCCCTTATTTCTTGTGTTAACGGTGTGAATGTCACTGTTTTTAGTGTACAAGTGTATATTTTGCCTAATATATAAGATCAACAGGAAACTAAAACTTGGCTGGAAAATAAAATCCGTTCTCGACCCCCAAGGGTCGAGAATAAACTAAAGTCAGGGGTCCAGTGGACACATTAATTATTGGGGGTCGAGGGGTCAAGAGTGGACTAAACGTTTTCAAACAGGCGCGACACGACACTTGGACAACAATTTTCATGAAGTTTTCATAGAAATTGTTCTACGTGAGCCGGAGCCTTAATAAAATAGTCCAGCGCTAGGGTAGCCGGTGTCAGACTGTTTCATTAAAAGGTAATGTATGTATGATTACTTAGTATAATCATAATCGGCCTACAATGTTCCCACTGCTGGGACACAGGCCTCCTCTTCGAGAGGGCGTGGGCTATAATCTACCACGCGGGCGCAGTGCGGTGGGTAGATGTCACATGTCTTCGAATTTTTTGTTCTAGGACAAGCCGGTTCCCTCACGATGTTTTCCTTCTCCGTTTTGAGAGCATGAAATTATTTACATGAAGTTAAGCCCGACTGGGTTCGGAACATCGACCAACAACTTGTGATTTTGGGTCCCATGCGTTATTTACATGGGGAGGAAATACTGACTTTGAGTTCAAGGTACGTACTACGCTAGACCAGCCGGACTAGTGCGGAGTTTCAGGGAATAGAGAGGCCAGCATAAACTGGTTTTGTTACCAATGACGTGTGGCATACTGGATATCTTCTAGACTAATAATAAAGCTGAAGAGTTTGTTTGTTTGTTTGCTTGAACGCGCTAATCTCAGGAACTACTGGTCTGATTTGAAAAATTATTTCAATGTTAGATAGCCCATTTATCGAGGAAGACTATAGGTTATATAACATCACGCTAAGACCCTTAGGAGCCGAGCAAAGAGAAAAAGTCACGAATACGAAGTACTCGCACGGGCAGGCGAGGCGAGCGACGGGGTGGGTCGGGGAGCAAGAAATTTGACGCGAACGAAGTCGCGGGCAGAAGCTAATACAATATAACATCGAGTTGCGTATGCGTAGTGGTGTAGAATGTGATAATGCAAAACAATTTAGATATTGTTATAGTGCACTTACTATAAGATTATGCAAAACAATTTAGGTATATTACTGTTTACCCATTATAAAAATTTGGGGCACTATAATGATAACAAGTTGTTAGATAATACTGACAAATATTTCTTCGACCTTCGAAGATTGTTTCGACCTTCTTAACATTGATTAATATTCAGTATCTGCTATCCCAACCAGCCTCTTCCCAACTGTGATGGGGTCAACTTCTAGTCAAACCGTCGAATACCAGGATTGCTTTTAGAGCGACTGCCTATCTGACCGCGTCAGACTGGTCTGCTTGTCAGACTCTCAGGGTTCTGACGACCCGTAACGACTGTCAAAGATCCACGAATGATAGCCGGGACCAACGGCTTAGCGTGCTTTCCGATGCACGGAGGAAAGGACAACTACGGACCATCCGCGGCAAGCGTAGCCTAACCTGATCGATCGACCCATGCGGCTGTTATAACTTAGCCACAAAATTTTCACACTCTGTTTCATCTATTTTTCCCCGCAACTTTCATTCATAGTATTTGAATGAAATTAACTAATTTTGGACCTGAGATAAGTTTGGTCTCATGTGCCAGTAATGTTTCTGGCACTTCAACATTTGACCCCTTTTCCCCTACACGCGCATCTACCATTTTTTTTTGAGGTTTTTAATGTTATTCCGCATTTATTAAGGATATTCTACTAAGAAGTACCTGATGGAATAACCCAAAGACATCTTTACTAAATTCATTTGAATAGGTGGTCGTTTGAATACTAATCCACACGTCACACTTGGGCAAAGAAAACTGCCGGCTTCCTAGAAGAACAATGGCCGATACATAGCTGCACAATTTGTTGGCAAACGAAAAATCAAAATCGTATCTTCGAATATTGCGTGGTTGTGGTAATTAAACGTAATTTACTTATAAATTAGTTTATTGGAAAATGAGAAAAACGTGGTTACGTTATTACAAACAAAAAACAGATTCAATTCTTGACAGCTAGTGCGACAACAGCGCTATAGGTGCTAAGAAAAGCAAACTATTATGGTTGCGTTCCACTACGCTAACAATGGCAATCCATAATGTACACTTACAGGTGGTAAATACAAAAAACATAAAAAATTATGGACCCTGTCAGGCACAGCAAATTTACAAATAACTAAAATAACCAGAGAGAGGAAGAGCGCTCTATTAATTTTCGTTTGAATTATTTTATATCCTATTAAATATTTTGTTATCAAAACTAAAGGTGTGTATAATAAAATAATATATAATTAAATATTTTATATTTCTATTCATGTACTTATTATATTAATATTATATGTGCAAGTACATCTATTTATTAATTATTTATTTTATTATATTTAAATAATGCTTATTAGTTTACTCGCTTAAAATTTGTTAATTATTATTTTTTATTATTTATAATAAATAGTATAATTATTAAGTATTATAATATATTTATTTTTTTGTTATTTTACTTATTAAATATCTTTTATGATCGACGTCACTGTTACGTAATTTACAAATATAAATTGGTGGGATTATTCTGTTTATCCACCCCAAAAATCAACCCTGAGGTGGATACGCTGAAACGCATGTCCGAAAATCCAGCCCAGAGCTAGTTGGATAATACGGAATTTACTGGCTAAGGGTAGATTCTCGGACATGTATCAATCAAATCAAAATATGTTAGACCACTAGACCAACGAGGTCGACCGTAGCCTTACTGGCATGAAACCACTGAAAATCAGCGCTGTGCTGTGGGTCCCATAGCTCAACATCATGGTGAGTGGAAGCCTTCTTGTCTCAGTCACGGCGTGCAGCTGCCGACTATTTATGTTCTATGTGCCTATGTATCTGTGTTGTTATCATGTTTTTTTTTTAAAGAGGATGTTATCTTTTTGTATGCACATGTTTCTGTGACAAATAAATATGTTTTCTTTCTTTCTTACTTTATTTTATAAAACGAAGTGTAAATTGTATATATTCTAAACCGTCTAATGCTGATCCGAGTAACTGGAGAAACCTCGATCCCTGTCATAAAGGATGTCCTAGTTCCGGGGTCGAGAACTCATTGATGTATCGTGTACTGAAACTTGGTTAAATTACTATTACATGTCAATGTCAAATTGTTACAATAAACGTGCTGGTTGACTGTACTTAGCTACGCTTAAATACTCCATAGAAAATTTTAGATTAGATACAAATTCTAATGCTCCAGATTCAAAGACATGCACTTGTATTGATAACATAACATTCATGAAAGGATTATATTATTTATTATTGTACTTAAGACACTGTATCAGATTTTAAGTCAACATTTACTCATTCTTGGCGTAGGTACCCACTTCATAATCTCTATGAAATAAGCAGTTTATAGGACAAGCCGTGGAGAAAGAAAAATTACCATAAACTCCTTTATGCCTCTTTTTACAAGCTTTTATTAACTTTCACCTGTCCCGGTCTCTGTAATGAAATCTTGCAAGTTAAAGGAGAAACCCAAACTCCATAGAAACTTGGGCCTGGCGTTACATGGCTGGAATTTGGCCATAATTTAGAACATCTAGGAAGGATTCACGGACCCAATTTTCACGTTTCCCAGCAATGGCCAAATTGGTAAAATCAGACGATGTTTAGAGGTACATTTTAGGTTATGTTTGTTGTAGTTAAAAATATATTTTTGCGGTTTTATTTCCTACGTAAATGTGGAACGCATATACGCTGTGCTGCTGCCTGAAGCATATCATATTTAGGTAGATACCTACATAAAAAGCGCTCAGGGGTGACTTCAGATTTATGCGATTGATCTTACTGAAAAACTCAGCTGAAAACTATGTTTATTAGACATGGCCGACTTAGATCACGAATGGCTGGCATTTGTTACTATTATATCTATTAGTAGGAGATTTGACGCATTCTCAGATTACAGTACCTAATCCCAAATTGCAATACATAACTTATTAAAATAAAAAAACAACATTGTGATAAATGGTTTTATTAATCACCTGCTTCATTATGATTATCATAATATAACAATACAGTATCCAGCAATTTTGCAGGAGGCAACTGACTACATAGCATCCCTTCCACTTAGAAAACTGTCGACTTTATAAACGAAATACACATTTACATCCTTTTACTAATGTCTGGATTTTATTCTTCCTCTTCACATCCAGGTTGAGTCCGATGTCAACAGCTTTACTCTTATGTGCTTCTCATAGTAAGAACAGGCCTGTTTAACTTGGTATGTGTCCAAGGATACAAGAATAAGCTCGCTGTATGGTAGGTAATTCAGAAAATTCGCTAACGTTATTTCTTCCTACATCTATTGCTTGGAGCAATACCCCACATCGATTTATGTTTCTAATCTCATAGTTACTTTATGTATTTTCCACATAAATGTAGTACATTTTCTAAATCCAAAAAAATATAACCGACATAGCCCGAAAAATTGCCAAACTTAAGTGCCAGTGGGCAGTTCTGGAGTGGCGACCGCGTACCGGAAGACGTAGGAAGGAAGGCCTCCCCCCACAAGGTGCACCGATGTCCTTCTGAAGGCCGCAGGAATCCGCTGGATGCAGGAAGCAAGGAATCGGTCGAAGTGTTGGAGTTCGGGGGAGACCTCGGTCCAGCAGTGGATGTCTTTCGGCTGAAATGATGGTGATGATGATGAATTGGAAAATACTTTTTGTTTTCTTTTTAGCTGACTACAGTGAAGTATAAAGGAGGCATGCATGTCTGTATGTGGGTATATAAGTATGTTCATCTATTCCCTCATAACTTCTAAACTACTCATCATAATTTGACAAGAGGTAATAATATCATCGGACTTGGAAGCGTCTTAATCGTGCGCTGGCTATTGACGTCACAATAAATTGTATATGGCGCCCTCCAGTTTTTTAATTCATGCCAATGTCGTCTAACCCGGCTATTTTAAATTCAGATAATATAGTCTGCATTTCCTCTCGTTTTCCTTAATTGTTTTGTTATCACTAGCGCGAACAAAAGAAAAATAACGATAAATTGAATTGCTTGCATTGGACGTAGCCCTCTTCCTCTCTCCTAATTTTGCTGTGCCCGACAGGGTCCATATTGATCTCACTGTTTGTACCATCTATGTAAAACATAAGGAATGCAATAAAGAATTGAGAATTGAGAACTCAAAACCAACACTTTTAAGAAAACAAAATATTGTGACAATGTTCCTTTTCCATCCATTTAAATTGCCTAATCAGCAAAAAACATAATCAAAACAAAGTTTCGACAGTTATCGGCCATGCCCCCCCCACGCGAGCGCATCATGGTGACATAAGGTTACCCATGTTATCAAGAAGAAGCCTTTACATATTACAGCAAGCAAATGTAAGGGGTGCTACATATTTATTAGGTACATTTGATCCGGCAGTATTTGTTGAAGAACAAAGCCGACCCGAAGCAATTAGTATACATATTGGGCTCGTGACGATCGGAAAGCATCATTGGGTCTTTCGCTTCGCTTAATCATGTTTGACCATGGTGACCAATCAAAGCGGAGACCATCCTTGTCGAGAGATATAGTGCACAAGTGTGTGCGCAGGTGCGCTCTCTCTCTTCCCTCACTCTCATAGTCAATGGGACGAAAATCGAACTCGACCGGAGAGAGATAAAGGCGCAGGGCCAATGGCTTCCCAAGCACGCGATCACACCGCCAACTTCATAACTGTTGTGTTACTAAGAAATTACTACCCAATAACGTTTTGCCTGACAGCAAACCAAAAACTTTGCTTTGGGTTCAACAAGTGTCTTCCTATAGGGGTGGGCAGAAACTATCCAGAACGCCACCTGCTACGATCCTCACGCCTTTTGCTTCGTTAAAGTTCACACGTCTGGTCACGCACGATGTTTGCAAGTACTACGCAACTAACCATTCTGATGAAGACCAGGGGTGCGGGTTGTTCGAAATTGATACCGTGGCCCCTGGCACACGGGCAGCTGAGGGAACATGGGTGGGTTTTAGTCAATAAAGTCTGATACTGATCCACCCAGAGCGGGAGAAGTCATTTGATGATTTCCCACCCTCAAAAAAAAACCACTCTGAAGAATAACCCCGGGTGGGTTATTCTCTCCACCGATTTTAAATAATAACTCCGAAAAATAAAGGTTTGACAGCGGCGATTACTTTTGTTGTTTTATAAAGATAAAAGTCTCGAGATTATAATGAAAAGATAAATATTAAAATCATCTGGTTTTACGAGTTTTTTGTTATCACTGCAAATATTTTCCTCTTACTTACTTATGTACTTATGTAAATATAATCTAATAAAATAATTACTTTAATCATCCTTTTAAATAATAGTTGTCGTATGATCTTACAAAAATAAATTTTGATTGTGTATTACGTATAATTGTTAATTGTATAAATCTATTATCAAAACACAGATAAGTAGAAGTGACGCATTAAGTTGTTCATTGATAAATATTTATCATAAATGATGATCTGTTAAAATTATCGATTTAATTTAATAACGACCAATTCTTTCTGTGTTTGTCTTGGACATTACCTACTGACTTCGGTGGACGAAAACATCGTGAAGGAACCTGTACAACCATTCGAAACGTTTCCGAACCAAATCGAACATCAGTCGATGGAGTCCTAGGCGTTCTCAAATCCGAAACCCGAAACTTTGTAAATCAAATAGACGAGCGCTGTTCTTCCGGCAACGGTTTGCTGTGTGCACATTTCGTGTTTGCCTTGCCCCCGGCAATTTTCGATAAGATTGCCTGTCGAATGGTTTTGAACAGCTCTGCTGGACTTTGCTAATAGAAGTCTAAAATCGCCAACCCGTCTTGAGCAAGCGTGGTGATCAATGCTCATGCCTTCTCTGTATGAGACCTGGAGGCGTTAGTCTTGCAGTGGGATAGTAATAGGATGGTATTGTTATTGTCTTTAAAAAACAATTCATCGTCTGCTTAGCCAATTCCCAACTATGCTGGAGTCGGCTACCAGTCTAACCTGATGCAGATATATACCAGTATTTTACACCCCGTGACTGTCTATCTGACCTCCACAACCCAATTATGGGATAACACAGATACCCTTTGGAAAGACTGATTGTCAGCCGGACCTGTTCTGATGACCCGTGACGACTGTCAAAGATCCACAATTGACAGCCGCGACCAACGGCTTAAAGGGCTTTCCGAGGCACGGAGGGGTCTTAGTATGTAAAAATGGTCACCCATCCACGGACCAACCGCGGCAAGCTTAGTATAACGACCGACGACTGAGCGACCCGTACGGAATCTATTACTTAGCCAGAAGCCGCTTAGCTAAAAATAGTCTTGAAAAAAATATCAATTTGATTTATTAATACCTACGTTCAGTCCCCGCCACCGAGCTTGGTTCATTGACCACTAAACATCTATATAAATAAAAAT
Organism: Polymixis lichenea; assembly: GCA_949091785.1. Taxonomy (NCBI): domain Eukaryota; kingdom Metazoa; phylum Arthropoda; class Insecta; order Lepidoptera; family Noctuidae; genus Polymixis; species Polymixis lichenea. Next base: position 18,484,872 of record OX420948.1, on the reverse strand, counting down.
CAATTACTATTCGTTAGTCTCGCTAAAACTCAAAAACGGCTTAACCGACGTGAATATGTTTAAAGCTTTATTAGCTCTTCTAACACAGCGGTCAGCGCGGCGGTTAGAAAAAGAATATGGAAAACTCAAAAGTATCACAGAAAAATCGAAAATATCCAAATTTTGATCTATCTCTCGGGGTACGAACTTCACCGGGTCATCTAGTCAAGTATTATAAAAAATTAAGTAAAACCTTTGTTCTTGAGATCGAGGACTGAAAATCGCAAATTACATTCTTTTGTCCTACTTTTATAACGACTTTTAATGAGGAAAATCATTGTATTTCAGTAGGTACATTAAAAAAAACTGATAACTGCTTTTTCATTTCAGAATAAATTAGCTAATTATTGTTTAATAACGCTATTTACATTAACGATTGGAAGTCTGTTTACCTTAAGATTAGGCGGAAACCACACTTGAATGTATCAGATTTTCCGAGCGACAAACTTCGATAAACCACACACAATTTATTTTACAAATTTTCTACATACTATTATTTACTAATACTAGAAATGTGAAATAACTCTGTCTAGTTTTCTGTTACCTTTCACGCCTTAACGACTGCATGGATTGGGATGTTTGGCAAACTGATAGGCCATGACCTGGGTTAGGACATGACGGATGCTTTTTATCCCGATGCCCATTTTAAAGAATATGGACCACCTGTGACTTTCAGGGTAAAAAATCACTTTATAGAACTCTGAAAATAGTCGTAACGAAATATACGATACTGTATGGAAAACGGTATAGGAAAACATCGTGAGGAAACCGGCATGACCTAGAACCAAAATTGAAAAAAAAAATGTTTATTGCATCAACTTAAGGAGAAACTAGTCGCGGGCTCGAACTCAATGGTCGGCCTGGCTAAAAAGCACGCTCACTGGAGAGTGAGCGTGCTTTTTAGCCACTGATACTACCTCCGTCGGACATGATGCCTGGAGAGGCATCATGTCCGACGGAGGTAGTATCAGTGATGAGCAGTTAGACGCAAGCCTACACGCACAATATTATTAAATGAGATGCAGGATCATTTATAGTAAAACAGGCGAGTAAAAAATTAAGAATAGTCCTTGGGAAGATCGAGTTTTATGAAAAAACCACTGCATAAATCAATGACCAATAAAGTTTATTGAATTTTTAGGTTGTATTTGGACTTTAAGTATTGGTTTTGCAGGTTTTACATGTCTTTTATTACTTAAACACGCCCAAATTTAGATTAAATTAGCAAGAAAAACTAATCTTTGTTGGCTCATAACTGTTTTATGGCTTTTTATTTTAGTATTCTGTTTCCATACAGACAATATTAATAATGAGACAAAACCATGTCATGTTTCATTTTTATTATACATTGTCGAACAGTGGAGTAATACAATCCTGAAGTTTGTATGGAAAAAATGTCGACTAGATTCACCTTAAGTAACTTATTCTAGTTACAATGAGGAGAATCCTGTTAAGCAAATAGTTTGCTTGTGTTAGGGTGCTCCGCCTTTCCCCAGGTTATCTTAATTACTATGAAGTTATTGAGCCTGAACAAAATAATTATATGTATAAACTTAAACCAATAATAAAAAAAAACAAAAGAATGAAAAGAAAAATATCAAACATCGCTGGAATGTGAGTGTTAAGTTTGGAGTTGGTGTGGAGGTTTTGGTGATGAATGTATATGTGAGTAGTGGGTGTGAGTAAGTGTGGGAGTGAGGTTTGGGCCAACACATTAAACATGGTGAGGATTTATTATTATCTACTAATTAGGGATAAAATGCAGATTTATTAGATTTTTATCATTGCTAGCCTAACCCTACGAACTACTTGGGGTGGCCACGGCGTGCCATGTGTCCTGGTGCGCCGGTGATGGGGTTATTCCCCTCCGAGGAGGGCCCGGTGAAAGACAGCCGCGGCGGGTTCGCGGATGGCTTGCACGTTTCCGTGTTCCCGCCTCAAGCTGCACTGGAGGACACCGTGGAGTTTTAGTGGGTTACAGTCCCACATAACTGCGCTTTCTCCCCGTGGTACCGCAGTAGGCTTTTTTACACGTTAAACAAAAAATGCGAGACAAAACAGTGAAAAGTAGGAAATCGAGTCTAAATTGTACGAAGAAAACCAAGGAAGAAAATGCACTGGCACAACAAAACAGAGGAACTAGAAGCATAAACAGCCTATAATGTTCCTAAAGGCAGGTACTGTTATACAGGGTAGGCAGTACATGCGCCCTCACGGCCCTAGCCTCCGCAGGAGACGCCCTGGCCGTCGGGAATCCCAGGCTGATTCCCGGCCACCGTAGGCACGGGCTTGCGGACGGCGAGTAATGGGTAGCTCGCTGTCCGGTAAGGACCAAGCCCGGGTCGACGGCGCGTTGAGTTCCACGCGCACCTCAAAGATGTCGGTGGGATCCGCAAGGGCCGATGCCTGCCAGGGGTGCTGGTTGTTCGAAAGAGATACCGTGGCTCCTGGCACACAGGCAACTGAGGGAACACGCGTGGATTTTAGTCAGTAAAAGTCTGACACGCCGTCCTGCTCCACCCAGAGCGGGAGTAGTTATTTGATGATTTCCCACCCTCAAAAAAAAACCATACGAACTAGTCTTGGGATCGGAAAAATAATGTCCCTAGGACATTATCTTCCATTAATAGCAGAAATAACACAGCGTAGTATATTAAATTATATTTATATAATTATAGTCTCATTGAAGACATGAAGACATGTCATGATTGTTTATTTAAAGAGACATGTGACATCTACCAACCCACACTGAGCGCGCATGGTAGATTACAGTCTGTGCTGTGCCCCAGTAATGAGAACATTTTGTGCTGATTATGCTGTGTTATGCTACTGTATGTAAGTCATCAAAGTGCTACCCATCGACGTACGGTCGACTGTACATATTTTTTAAATAATATATACAGTCGACCGCACGTCGATGGGTAGCACTTTGATCTTGAGCTGGCCTAGCGTAGTACGGAGTTTCAATTGAATATTAGGCCAGCAGGCTGGCTTATACCGGTTTTCTTACCACTGTGATGGTCCTAGGTTATCATTTGTAAACATAATCCAGCATTGCATATGTCAGCTATCACGCCATTTATACCAGGAGGCTTTTATTTTGGTATTATGGTTTGTTTACTTTTTTTGTACTTGAGTTAAGTTTTCTTTTTATTTGTTGGTATATTGGCATGGCTAGCTGATATATGACAATTTTTTAAGTTCTGTTTCTCGTAATGTTGATTACTTTACCTACCTATGTATAGAATCAAGTCTATCTAACTAAACAGACAGCTGTGCTGCTGGGGAGTTTGTTGCGCCACTTCTTCTTCCCAGCTAAAGCACTAGGAAGTGGTGAAGGGCGGGCTTTTTGGGGGGACTGTCTTATGTAATTTTGACGTTCAAAAAGTGCTGACTCTCAGCCTAGTTTGAATAAATGACTTTTGATTTTGATTTTTGATTTTTCGGGAGGTTCCTGTTTCGCATAAGGCGGGAGGAAACGCCCGGGTGTTTCCATTGCGAAGATCGCCCTGAAGACATGGTGGAGCACACGGTGGAGGTCTGCCCGGCTTGGGCGGAGCACCGCCGTGTCCGGCGGCGGCGATCTCTCGCGTCCGGCCCTGGTCCAGGCCATGGTACGGAGCGAGAGTGCATGACTAGCAGTCGCCTCCTTCAGCGAAGCAGTGACTGTCTTATCTAATTTTGACATTCGAAAAGTGCTGATTCTCAATCCAATTTGAATAAATGACCTTTGATTTTGACTAAAATGCAGCCCACTGTACCTACGTGTAAAAATGCAGTTCTGTGCCAAGGATCATCATCATCATCATCATATCAGCCGAAAGACGTCCACTGCTGGACATAAGCCTCCCCCAAAAGAAGGGGATTTGCCATAATAGCCACGCTTTGCAGGCGGGTTGGCGATCGCAGTATAGTGGTAAAATAAATAGAGAACGCTGCTGCCCATTCTCTAGTAAGTCTCTTAGTCGCCTTCTACGACACCCACGGGAAGAAATGGGATGGTGCTATTCTTTTACGTCCGGCACCACACGGAATCTACGTGCCAAGGATGCATGTCTCACTTCTCCCTCACAGTCTCTCACTTATACACACACACACACACATACACACCCTAACACACACGCACACACACAACATAACATACGCTTAACTGAACTAGCCCCCTAAGTCGACACACTATTCTCCGCTCATTCGCACTCTGTCCCCCAAGATACAAGCCCTGCTTAGTTTGGGGGTCAACGCTTAACCAAAATTGTGATGTACTAACTTAACTTGTTTTATGTTATATTACTATCTGTCAACCATCACCTTTTCCTTTTTTGCCAATAAAACTTTTTGTATTTTGTATTTTGTATGTGGAAAATTATTGAAAAATAAGGAAAATAAAAACTTACCCAGTTATGCTTTGTTGATAACGTATAAATAAAATTGTTGTATTTCATTGCATTTATGGTAATGCGTGGTGGATTATAACCCCATTGTCACAGAGAGGAGGACCGTGTCCTGGCAGTGGGAACGTTACGTCTAATTATGCATAAGCTTATGCGTAATCTATCCATATGACAAACATATACGTACAAATAAATAAAATTGAAGTGTCAGAGGGGTAGGAAATTGCGTGACACACTTACAGTACGAATAACTTTTATTTCGACAGTTCAACAATATTCATTGCGTTATTTACGTTGTTGGCAGACACAATTTTCGAACAAACGAAGTAATGGATTAGAGTATCCTTCAAGTGATTCAGATCCTGATTCATAGTATGTACCGCAATTAGGGTGCTGTTTGTAATGTCAAAATAACAGCGTTTAACTAAATGCATATCGAAGTATATACGGTACGGTAACTTACAACAAAAAAGCTTAATTTTTTTTGTGTGTCTGTTTGTTTCGGCTAATCTCCGGTCAAACGTCAGTTGGTTGAGTTAAACGTCAGGGATTGGCTAGACTTAGTGAGTCCAGCCAATTCCTGGCGTTTGACTGACAATTCCAATGTCGATCTATCGGAATTATATTCGAGAGTAAGCACTCAGCACGGATACGGAAAAAAAATATTTTAGTCAGTACGAACTGTGTACCTAATTACTTAATTTCAACGGTTTATTTGAATTTGTCATGCACTCTACTGACTCTACAGTAGGTACGAGTACCTACTTGGAAAATAATTTTCCCCAATTTCTACAGACTTTTTAAACTCTCCAAATTTGTTTTTCCAATTTGTCATACCATAGAACTAATTGTACCTAATTGGGCACTTCTCCCATTGACAACGATGCGGACGTATGTTTTAATGACTTATGATTATTTTCTTAAAGATACCTGTACATATTATTATTTTAAGACCCGTAATTTTTAAATTAAGTCCTTATGTAATATTACAATTGTACCTATGACAACTTGTAATTAGCCATTTGTAACTACTTTTTGTTGAAGTAAAATAAAATTGAAAATTCATCTTAATTTTTATTTTATATTGCTGAATAAGGCAGCTCTTGACCTCGATTACGCCTGATGGAAAGCAATAGATGAGGTCTATGACGGAACGAGCGTGCCCAGAAGATGCCTGTTCACTCTTGCTTTTAAGGCAGACGGGTTTTTTTTTTTTTTTTTCTGGGTGGGAAATCATCAAATAACTTCTCCCGCTCTAGGTGGAGCGGGAGGGCGTGTCAGACTTTTACTGACTAAAACCCACCCGTGTTCCCTCAGTTGCCTGTGTGCCAGGGGCGGCGGTATCTCTTTCGAACAACCCGCACCCCCGGCAGGCATCGGCCCTTGCGGGCCCCTCTGTTGCTGCTGACATCTCTTTGAGGCGCGCGTGGAACACAACGCGCCGTCGACCCGGGCTTGGTCCTTACCGGACAGCGAGCTACCCATTACTCGCCGTCCGCAAGCCCGTGCCTACGGTGGCCGGGAATCAGCCTGGGATTCCCGACGCCCAGGGCGTCTCCTGCGAAGGCCACGGCTGTGAGGGCGCATGTACTGCATCTCCCTCACGTGCGCCGCCTCCCTCTTTGCGAGCATAACTGCTTCGCTGAAGGAGGCGACTGCCAGCCATGCCCTCTCGCTCCGTACCATGGCCTGGACCAGGGTCGGACGCGAGAGATCGCCGCCGCCGATCACCTCCACGAGGACACGGCGTTGCTCCGCCCAAGCTGGGCCGACCTCCACCGTATGCTCCACCGTGTCCTCTGGGCGATCTTCGCAATGGAAACACCCGGGCGTTTCCTCCCGCCCTATCCGAAACAGGAACCTCCCGAAACAGCCATGTCCGGTGAGGACCTGTGTCAGGCGGAAGGTGAGGACGCCATGCCGCCTCTCAAGCCACTCCTCAAAGAGGGGACTTACCGCCGCAATCGCGGCGTGCCCAAAGGCAGACGGGTTAAATGTGAACTCAGACGTTGGCAGAGAATTCCACACAAATGTCACTTCTACACGTCATATCAATCATCAACACACACATACTCATACCCACACACCTTGCACATCCACCCCTCCACACACGCACACACTCATATACAAACACTACACATACTCACACACAAACGCTACAGATACCTGAACATGCTAAAACAATTTTGTAACATCTTAGAACCTAAGCTTTTTCTTAATGATTTTGGAAAAAAAAAATAATGATGTCTCAATATTGTAGCTAGCAACCCATGGGAGGTTGCGAGGTAAATCCATCACAAGTATCCTTATAACTTACCGAGGCTGCCTCAATTTTGTGCTTTATAACAATAGGGTATTTTACTCTATATGAGAAAAAATCTAAAAATATATTATTGAGATAGCTTAGATAAAATGCAGTCGGAAAATGTTAGTTTTAGTTCATGAAACAGCAAAATAAATTTTAAAATACAATTCAAAGATTTCAGATGTTTTTATCTGTTATTACGTCATATGTCAACTGAGCAACTTTGTACTTTTATTATTTTCGTAACCAAATTAATTTTTATTTAAATAATATTTTGCATTCACGAACAGCAAACCAACGACAAGTAGAATAATAACTCATTTTTTTTAGTATAAAAAATTATCTTATAAAATATCAGCGCATTTATTTACATAGCAAACTGACGTCATACCCATAGAGAAATATGGCATCCACTGTGTCCAGCGTTTTCGTCAAATTTCACGCGAAATTTGAAAATGTGAAATTTAAATGCATTTTTATGGCACTAATTGATTAAATAAAAACTTTGTGTTTTTTAGTGGTTTATTAGCACTCTAGAATCTAATGAAGACACTTTTCAAAAATGAGTATAATACCCTATTGTATGAAAAACCGGCCAAACACGAGTCGGACCAAGCCCAATGAAGGGTTTCGTAGTTGGTATACATTTATCCCAAAAACAATAATAATGAAATACCTATCTCAATATACTAAAAAACCAGCTTAATAAATTTTTATTTTTCTGATAACTGTGAACATTCCGTATTAATTGCATTATTCAGTTTATTTTATGTTTTCGATGGAAAATCTGCCTACCTTATGTAGTTATTGCTGCTGGGGACTAAAATAGATAATAGTAGTGTAAGCACTACCATAAAATTAATTTATCTGTAATTGCTTCACTTTCATTCTTTTGCCCTATTTTGATATGGTAATTTTATTCTGGGTGCATCATTTTCACACATAATTATAATAATGAATGTATGTTAAATGTTGTACATAAAACTTTTTAAAAGAGTAACGATGGAGTTTCTTGCCCATTCTTCTTCATACGAAACTACATTTTGGAAGGGGCGACTAGAATCAATTCTATTTTAATGTAAATGTTGACGTTCAAATAGGCACCTAAAGGCCACTTTATAAGTGGCCTTTAGGTGCCTATTTGAAATAAATGCTTTGACTTTGACTTGCCAGTATTTCCCCGCGTGAACTGCTTCACAAGGATTTCTACAACTGACGATACCTAAGTAGGTACTAAATTGAGCTGATAATTTTCGTGTCAATTTTCCCTAAAAAACATACGACCCCCCACTTCCCTGAGCATATACTATTTTTAATTATTATAATGTTCATAACCCAATGACGTTATCTGCTGTTGATAGAGCTCTATTTAAGCCGAGCCGCCCGGTCAGCTACATCAGTGCACGCCGAACTGCTGTTAAAAACGTACGCGCAGCTATCACAACGCACGTACGAAGCGCGTGTGCACATTAACGAAAGACGATAAATACACGTCAAGAAAATAAATACGAGTAAAATTCACTTAGTATCCGGGAATATTCAAGCATCGATATCTTAATATCCGTCGGTAGAACGGATATTTTGACGTGGTTGGACGGTCGTGAAAAGACGTCAAGAAGTTTTCTGAACGGTTGTGCTCGGCGAAAGTAACAGCATCATGTCTCAAGACGAGGTTTCCATTCATATCCTGAGGAAGCTGGTCATCGACTGCTTCCTTTTAATTGGACGTGAGTTTTTATGTTTTTATTACAAGTTATTTTTTATTTTTATTTAGCTCACCCGACATACGTGTTGTGTTCCTGTTCCAATCTTAAATAAGCTCCTTCAGGGTTTTCCAAATTTTCAAAATTTTTGGAAAACTTTTCAAATTTTTCTTTCTGTTTAACTACCAAACTGTCTTGAGCAAGCATCCGTGCCTTCTCAGCATGAGAAGAGGCCGTTACCCTACCCTGCAGTGGGGCAGTGATTTATAATTATAATTTATTTAAATCTTATTCGGGCAGTATTATTAGTCCGAATAAGGTTATCTTTTGAAAGGATTTAAAAAAAAGATTTTCCAGCCGTTCGCAAGTGATGCGCTTACCGACGAACAGCATTTATTTCTATTTTTAAATAATTAAATCTGTGAGGTGAGGTCTTTCAGTGTTTTCCAAATTTTCAAATTTTAGCATATTTTATTTATTTTTATTTTTAACCTGTCTTGAGCAAGCGTCCGAGCCTCCTCTGTATGAGCAGTAAGACAGTGATATATATAATTAATATATACCTTATTCGGATTAATCAAAAGATTTAAAAAAACCAGTTCTGTCCAACCGTTCTTAAGTGATGCGTTTACCGACGAACAGCATTTATTTCTATTTGATTTTTAATGTTGTTAAACAGGTTTTTGCTATTTTGTGAATTATAATAAGTACGAGCGACTATAGCTGTCGTGTTTGTGAATCTCATTTTAAAATGAATATTATTTTGTGTTCTAATTGGAGTCCAAAAAGGTCCCTATTTAAATAAATAAGATGAAATAAGTAAACCACGTAAGCCATTGCGATAATTCGAAAGAGATACCGCGGCCCCTGGCACACAGGCAACTGAGGGAACATGGGTGAGTTTTAGTCAGTAAAATTCTGACACGCCCTCCCGCTCCACCCAAAGCGGGAGAAGTTATTTCATGATTTCCCACCCAAAAGCCCTAAAAAACGCCTTAAGTTCTGCGTAATCAAAAAAAAAATTACATTTTTTGCAATGAAATTTCAAAATTTGCGACCACTCACTTTAATTTTATCTTAATTTATTTCAGTTTGATTTATTTAATGTTAAATTATTTCAATTAATTTTTATTTAATTCTAATTTATTTTAATTTGATCGACTTTATTTTAATTTAATTTTGATTAACTTATTTCAATTTAAATACAATTGATCTCCTCACGACTAACATAGTTTTTAAGATAACGTTATAACAAAATATGGACAATTTAATAGTCTGAAATAAACGTATTTATTTTTTATTTTTAACGTAGAGTTTTCTTCATTAGACCTTCAATATTTTTTTTTGGAAACCGGATATACGATACATTTTTCTTTCATTACCTGCAGGATGGTATAAATATCCCACAAATCATGTATGGTTCCACTATAACGCTTTGTTTATTCAATACTTTAGATATTTATCTAACCGTTTAGCAGTTAACAGACCGACCTTAATCTGTCGTTAATGGCCTAACGTCAATTACAATAACTACACCTATCTTCTGGTTTAATAAGCGTGACTTTAACTGACACACACAGTTGGATAATTCTTCAGTTTCTAGAATAAATGATGTGTTGGATCCACTTTTGGAACGACTTTTTTTGAGAATGACATCTCGCAGTTCAACCTATGAAGTCGTCTGCTTAACCGGGCTTGCCTGTGATAATCTTATTAAATTAAGATTACCAGCCAGGGCTTAAAAAAAAACTTTAAACTAGAGCGAGTGCTCGCTAAGGGCACCCCCTGTGTGGTACGCGCCTCGGCTTAGGGCATTGCTGGTAGAGGGCAGCAAGGAACAAACTGAATCGGATTGAACTTTTGGAACGATGTTTTTTATCACACTTTATAGGTGCTCCGCACACTTGGCGAATGATAGCTACAGTTTGATTTTTGAACAAAGATATTAGTTTGACAGGTGTAATGTCAAACTCATGTCAAATTCCTATACTAAAACATAATCATCATCATCATGCCGGAGTATTCCCGTTTGAGCACCATTTTTTAGAGCACCTAATCCATTGAGCACCAAGGTATTCCCATACCTTTGGTGCTCTTGGTGCTCAAACGGGAATACTTCATCATGCCTAGCCTTTTCACAACTATGTTGGCTTCAATCAAACAATGACTTAAAAATGGAAAACCGCGGCTCTGTCTCGGGCTTTGTGATGTGACGCATATGTTCCCCCAACTAGTTCTTTATTGCGTTTTTGTTTTTTGTTTGCGTCATGTTGCCGCACATGAACGCTAACTAACCTAACCTACGTTTAGTAAATAAAAATCGATGGTTTGTCTGGTCGTATAAGCCGTGTGAAGCATGGTAGGTCGATAGTATTTTAAGAAACAACAAGACATGTCTGTTTAGACATGTCTTGGTGAAAAAAAAAATATACCAATATTAAATCTGATCTCATGGTCCACCTATAAGATTGAGGCTCAAACTAGTTAGCCAATTAATAAGTAAAGGTGACACAAAGATTATTAGCTCATTTTCCTTATGTGTATAACTAAAAAAAGACATTAAATGAACGATGCCAACAGATAATACTTAGAAACTCGTTTTATTTGCTTAAACTTGTATGATACCTCAAAAAAATCGATAAGTTCAACATTCCGTACAATCTAGTTTTTTGTTGCTCTTCAATTTTTCTTAATTTATGTATAATCATACTCATAAATGGAAAATAAAGAGGTGATTTTCTAAAATAGACGATTGTCAGTTTGGCTTATTGAACGATTCGCACGAATTCACTTGCCCAAATCGACACTTTTTCACTCACTCACTTCAGTCGCACGAAGGTCATTTATTTGTGAGCGAATCGACAAATCCAGAAGTATGTACTTATGCAATTGGCAGCTTTTGAATTTTATGTGCATGCACTGCAACTACATGAACAATGAAATGCATAAAAATTGAAAACGCACCAATTACCCAATACATATTTCTGGACTTGTCGATTCACCCGCAAATTTTACTTCGTGCCAGACGCCTATAGTAAACAATAATATCATTTAAAACGTTAGATTAATAATAGGCTAATAAATTTGTGTGAATCGACTAATAAGCCTTCAGTTTTTGTCATTATAAAATAATGAAAATCATCATCAAATCATTGTCCATCCACTGACCCTAGCACTTAACAAAAGCCTCTTCTTAAAAAGAGAAGGGACGACCTTTGATCAACAAGTTTCACTGCTCTCGATTCCTGTTCAATATGTCCAGCATGCGGATGACGAGTAATGGGTAGCTCGCTGTCCGGTAAGGACCAAGCCCAGGTCGACGGCGCGTTGTATTTCACGCGCGCCTCAAAGAGATGTCAGCAAGGGTCGATGTCTGCCAAGGGTGCGGGTTGTTCGATAGTGATACCGTGGCTCCTGGCACACAGGCAACTGAAGGAACACGTTTGGGTTTTAGTCAGTAAAAGCCTGACACGCCCTCCTGCTCCACCCAGAGCGGGAGAAGTTATTTGATGATTTCCCACCCTCAAAAAAACGTCCAGCAACCTAATTGCGTAACAGAATACCAATCACATTTTGAAGGATATCGCTAATCCATTGCTTCATAAGTTAGAAAAATTTGTCATATCAACAACGTGAATGTTGTTGAACAGTCAAAATGAAAGCCATTCCGTTAAACTGTTACTTTAATTATCCCGCTAGTGTTAACCTTTCAGATTAACGCAATGTTTTACGTGGTTAATTATTTCATCATTCATTTAAATTTGGACATTTGTGGACACTATTTAGAACGTAAAATAGTTTTAGAATGTCATTTTAAAATGGCATTCTAAAACTCGTCAGCTACAGACACCTGCATATCATAATTCACAAAATAGCAAAAACCTGTTAAACAACTTAATACTAATTATTATTAATACCTTTGGTGTCCCACCGCAGGACAAAGGCTTCTCTACCCTCCTTCCACTTCAATCTGTTTAATGATGCTAAAGACCAGTTCTTGTTGAAGGAGTCCAGCTCAGCCCGCGGTCTCCGTCTGGGCCTACCGCAATTTCGCTTGCCATTAAGAGGGACCCATTGGGTCATAATTATTAATAATAAAATGAAAAATAAAAGCTGTTCGTTGGTAAGCCCTTCACTCGAGATCGGTTGGACCAAACTGGTTATTTGTTTTTAGCATAGTCCGCATATGGATTAAAAAATACATTTATCAAAAAAAACACAAAAATGTGAAAAATAACTTTAATTTCGGAAGGCGGTGACTTTGGATTTGTTTTTAAATTTTTTGTCACCGCCTTCCGAAATTAAAGTTATTTTTCACATTTTAGTGGTTCACATGTGCTTACCCCTTCAAAGCGTCCCGGCGTGATGTTGTTATGATCTGGTGTAAACAATAGACAGATATGTAATTTTTGCAATTCCCATCCATTTGCTATCATTTATTGAGGAGTTCCGTTGCCTATCTCCGAAGTTCTTCATCAGATCTTCACCAAATTGAAATGGGACCACTCCGAGACTCTTCCAAAAACTACCCAAATCGCTTCAAGAGTGCCTATAAAATTTGAAGAGTTCTCTCTAATTCCCCAGGATCCCATCATCAGATCCTGACTTGATGATCATGGGACCACCTGGAAAGTATACCCTTTCAAACAAAAAAATAATAATCCAAATCGGTCCAGCCGTTCTTCGAGTAATCGGGGAACATACATAAAAATAAAAAACAGGTTCCGACGAATTGAGAACCTCCTCCTTTTGGAAGTCGGTTAAAAATCACTGTCCCACTGCAAGGCAAAGGCGTCTTCTCATACACAGAAGGCATGGACATTGATCACAACGCTTGTTCAAGACCGGATGGTGATTAGTAAAACAGAAAGAAAAATTTGAAATCTTTGTCCGAATTTTTTTTATATTGGTAAAGAACTGTAAGTGTTTTTTTTTTTAACGTCAAAATTCCAAATACTGCGTCGAAATTTTTCGTTAGGGGGACTAGAATCATGCGCTGAATTCATGGTTCAGTTCATGGTGGTATTTGCTTTGATTGCATGACCGGATCAAGCCGATTCCGCGTCTAAAAGTGTCATCACGACCTTCTAGAGACATGGAAGACAAAAAACATAACGCGCTTTCCTAAGCGGAGTCCAAGTTAATTCACCACGATCTTCATTTGTTATTTATCTTTGGTTGCAGTGACACTAAGTATATTTGGCACGAGTCTGCTGTGGCAGCCTTTCGAGCGAGGGTTCTTCTGTGGAGACCAGAGTCTTATGTATCCATACAAATCGGATACAGTCACTGTTCTCATGTTGAGACTCGTCGGTCTCCTTCTACCAATATCCGCTGTAAGTACCTAGTTACCTTATCTATCATTAAAACATGTGTTAAAAGACGCTTAGACCACGTCCGCACTGGATTATCAACTCTCGGTGTTGAACCGTGCATTCAGAATCCAATTGAGTACATCTCCTCAGTGCGTCGAAAAAACACACGGATTTCGAACACTCGGCGATAAGCAGAAACTCGTCGCAATATTTTTTCACTTCTTCTGCCCGTTATTGTGATAATTCCTTTTTACTGGACATACGTGGGAATCTTCTGGTTACGGGGACGGGGACAAGTTTTAAACTATTTACGTGTTTTTTTTACGGTTACAATGTTAAAGCTCCTACACACTATGCCGGCGACCCGGCCGGCGGGCATGCCGCCAACAAGCCCGGTGGCATACTCAGTTTCTGCGGCAAGTGCCGCCGGCTTAACAACACCTGCAGCATACCCGCAAGGCAAAAACCCGCCGGCATAGTGTGTAGGAGCCTTTACTAAGTTTGGATGTACAGAATCCGTAGGTGACGGCGATGTGATGACTGTCTTTATACTCTTTAAACAGGTCCCGTCATCGGATAGTAAGTAATTATACAGGGTGACAGGAACATTAACGCACATCCTGTTATCATGGGTTCAGTAGCTACATGATTCTTGAACGTCGCTTGAAAATTTCTGATCGGTTTTTTTTTTAATCTGCTGTTTCATAAGAAAAAGTGCAATACCCACGCGATCAAAATGTATGGAGTGCAATACCCACGCGATCAAAATGTTTTCTTTTTTATAACCTACAAAATATTTATATGTCTAGAATCATGTTGTGCTGAATTCATGGTTTCAGTTCGCGCCTCGGAAATCTATTCGAAATTCAAGACTTCGAAATAATTATCTAAGCTAGGAAAAATAATCTATCGCCAAAATGATCACATTCTTTTGAATTGCTAATCAGTTTATCGGTAACAAGATATCATTAAATATTGATAAAACGTTCTTTGTACAACATCATGGTTGTATAACTCGGAAGGGTTAGTCAGAGGTGTACCTAATTACACCCACATTTCGCCAGTTTGTCATCAACCGGACACAAATCCAAACTCCGGGCTGCTACGGAGAAATTCCAGAAAGATAAACGCAATAGCACTTTGGCCGACCTGGCAATCAAACCCAGGACCATATTGGTCGGCAAAAGCGCTTGCCACCTCTACACCAACCAGGCAGTCATGAGTCACGCTACAAATGATGACAATATGAAACCATGATCTAAAAATGCACAATACATACATATACTTATACATATACTCACGCCTTTTTCCCATGGGGCTAGGCAGAAACGACACAACGCCACCCTTACATATTCCTTTTGCCTCGTTTACGTTCATACATCTGTGGCCCTAATGTGAGTTTATTTTAACCATCTCGATCTAACGCATCGAGATGCGTTAGATAGAGATGCGTTAGATCGAGATGATTTAGTGAAACTCACACTAGGCCCACTGCTCTTTGGTTTTGGTTGCGAGTACTACGCACTTGAACTTTATCACCAATAAGCCCACTATTTGTCCTCCTAGGGCGTGCCCTCCCACTCACATTTCCTTGTAAATACCTTTAGTTAGTCTCCCTGAATTAATCATCTCAAAACAATGACTATTTTAATTATCTTTGTCTCAATATGACCAAACCATCTGAGCATACGCTTTTAAATTTTCGTCACTATTATTTTCTTTTAAACCGCACCGTTACCTTATCACATTATTTCTTCCTTCATCTATAAATACTCTGCACTAATCTATACAGAATTCTAAACATAAGAAAACTTACACAACCTGACCTCTACACGTCACAATCTATTTCAGAACTAGATTAGAAAATGAATCAGTAATCGCATTCAATTATTTGAATAAGCTGATGAAATGTCACAGCCTATCCACGTGACGGGGGAAATTAGCAGTATTACAAGCTGATTAGATGTCACAGACTACACACGTGGCTGAGGAATTGATAATAAAAGTGCACGTTGCACGAGCAGTAGCATTCCTAATTAGATTCAGAACAAATTAATTTGTAATATAGTAACAAAGTGTTTCAATGTCAACATTTGATAAAACTTTTCTTTATCAAACGTTGATATTAAAATACTTTGTCACTGATGGTGAACAAATGCAAATTTTAGAAAATATTGTGAACCATTTTATTACCTACGTACATTCGGTTTCTGGAGGACTGCCTCGTTAGTTTAGTGGTCGCAAGCGCTACTGATGGGCATCATATCCTGGATTCGATTCCCTGCACTAGGTTGCAACACCATAATCAGCGTCTGTTTAGCCTTTTATCAGCTATGTAGGGGTCGGCTTCCAATCTAACCGGGTGCTTATCTGACCTCCATAATCCAGTTACAGGGGTACACACGGCAACACATCAAGCTATATATTTCCAGTGTACGCTGATCTCGCACTGTACGGAAATCCTATACAATGCGAGATCAGCTTATACTGGAAATGTATAGCTTGATGTTTAGCTGTGTGTACTACGATACCCTTGGTAAGACTGGTTGTCAGACTTTTGGGCTTGTGACGACCCGAAACGACTGTCAAAGATTCACGAATGAGTAACACACTACCAACCAGATTCTCAATCATTTGGAAGCATATTGTTTATCCACTTCATATGTTCGAAAAATGTGACGCAATGAATGTTGTTGAACTGACAAATTGGAAGCCATTACTACTATTAGTGTCTCAAGCAATTACCAAGGGGTTATAACACGACAAACAACAATAACACGGGTTATTAGGTTTTTTCATCAGGAATTACTCAGTAGCTGCCCGGAGACTGGGTTGTGCCCGGTTGATTGCAATAGGCTCGCCCCCATCAATTGGGACTTAAACATAACTGGTGAAATGTGGGTGCACGTCTCCCTAACCCTCAACGAAACACAGGCATGAAGTTATGTTATGAATAAACAATCAGAGGCCTTCGTGTGAGTTTCATTTAACCATTCCGATCAAACGCATCGAGCGCGTTTGGCGTTCCGATTGGCCCTGGATTGGTGACGGACCAGTCGGAGCGCCGAACGCGCTCGATGCGTTTCATCGACATGGTTAAATGAAACTCACACTAGTGCCACTGATTGTATATATCCGCCGAAGATAGCAGTTACACAAAGTATTTACTTTGATATTTAACAGACCTTGATAATAATAGTATTATTAAGCGGTTTTCCAAGGAAAATACTTGTCACATTACTGTAACAAATTATCGTTAGTCAAATAGTTTACTCATTTAGTCATCGGTACTGTAAATATCTTCGTTTCATATTGCGTTCATAATTGAAACTTGAAATGTTGTTTGTTTCCGTTAGTAAATCTTTATACACATTTTTTTTAAACGGGGTGGCACTGCTTTAAACAAAAAACGTGTAACTGATCTCTAAGAACAAATGCCGACACAAGCTCAGAGGTCCTGGTCCCTGAGACAAAACACATTTCTGATAGCGTTCACGACGTAATATTTCCGCAGGTAATGTCATTGACGTACATTTTGGCGTAGCATTTGGCGTGAACGCTAACAGAAATGTGTTTTGTCTAGGCCTACTGGGCGTCTAAAAAGGTAAAAAAAATATTGTGAATTATATTTAAAATCGTAAAATGGTCACAAACTGACAATTCACAATATTATTAGCGTAGAACGCACGCAATTTACTATGTGCGCAATTCTTCTGTAAAATTCAATTCAATTCGTAAAATGGACACCAAATTATGAATTGCTCTATTAAAATAAAATGTCAAATAGCAGAATCATAGGAGAATTCAGGAAGTGAATTGCTTTTAGAGGAATCGCATAGTGTGGCGTTTTTAGGCCCCCAGGTCTTTTTTAAAGTCCAAACATTACACAACACATATTTAGATTTTATGTGGGGCTTACCATGATTTCAGTCATGAAGATTTTATCTTTGAGATACCTTCTTCTTAAGCATTTTTCGGGATAACCAGCAGGTCTGGCCCTGATGTCCCCTCAGCCTTTCTCTTGCTGCCCATTTCCAGCGGCGCCCCAAGCCAAGGTCCATACCCCACATTTGGTGCTCTTAGCGTGTAGTCGCTTTTAAGTTTTTAAGCCCTAACTGGAGGCCTTAATTTATTGAGGCAGTGAAAAGCAAGTCCGGTTATGCAGCTGACAACCTCCTAACCTACGAGATGTCTTGCTCAAAAAAAAAAACCTGTTTTTTACGAAAATAGCTTAAAAGTCTCGGCACCCTGTCATAAATCATTGTTAGGTTAGTTTAGGTTATTATTATAGTTATATTACACAGTCATAAAAATTGGACACACAGTATCAGTATGTAATGAGTAAATCAACTTGAATATTTATTCAATCAAAAGTTACTGTTTATATAATAATGGAAATGTGCCGAGATGGGACTAAAGGCTTCTTCAAACAGACGCGACGCAGTGCGTCCCGCTAGTCTGCACGAGCCTTCAACGGTACAAACGATTTTATTACGTACTTATGAATGTCGACTTAGGGACTAACCACACTTATTCAGCTCTGTTCAGCTTCTGTCCATAGAAAACAACGATTTTGTGTGAAGATGCGTACGCATCTGAATAGACGCGGAAAGCTGAACGGATGCGTACGCATCTCCATGCGAAATCGTTGTTTTGGACAAAAGCTGAACAGAGCTGAATAAGTGTGGTTAGTCCCTTAGGGTGGCGAAGCGTAAGACTAAACTACATATATCTACGTTTATCCAGCATCATCAAACACATACAGGCAGTAATTGACAGGAATTGACTCAATTCTCTGTCTGTCCCTCTTCCGAAATGCTTCAATGTCGTCCCTAGCATTGTGCTCTAATAACGTCCGTTTAAATGCACTTAGCCCATTAAACGGACAATGCAGTAGTTCTATGAATAGATAGGATATGGTGGTGGAAAATTCCGTAGTATTTGAGTAGGTTTTGATAACATATCTGGGTCATTGTTTTGTTAGAAATATGTGTAAATGAAACTAGCTTAAGTAGGATGCGTTAGAGTTTTTTGCAATTGGGAGTTCAGTGTTTAGGCTCGTGCAGACTAGCGCGACGCGACGGTCGCGTCGCAACACTCGTAGAACAATTTCTATGAAAACTTAATGGAAATTGTTCTACAAGTGTCGCGTCGCGCTGTCGCGTCGCGGCTGTTTGAAGAAGCCTTTAGGATCTAAAATATGATTTACAACCGTCACAAGTATGTATTTACAGAATTATAATAATTAAAATTATCAATTCAACCCTCTAAGTTCATATAGGGTTACTATTGGTTGGTCAATCAAATCAAAAAACCCGTAAGAAAAAATGTCCTTAAAATGTTCATGTGAACGAGTAAGTTTGAGGAGGAACAATGGTTTAATTCACTATCTAAAATTGTCAAGTACTAAGATCAACGAAATGGGTTTCCATGTTGATAATTCAACAACATTCATAGAGTTATTTTCGTTGTTGAACAAAAAATATTTTCGAACATATGACTCAATGGACTAGCCACATCTTTCAAAATCAATAAAATTGTGATTGAGTGTTCTATGGGTGCTAAGCATGATTCAGCGAGGGGTAGAGGATGAAAGTAAATCGTTTGATTTGGTATGGGCATGTCATGAAGAGGGAGGAAATGCATGTGCCTAAGTCAATCAATCTGGGTAGCCGTTTCCCAACCACGTTGGAGTCGGCTTCCAGCCTAAGCGGATGCAGCTGAATGCCAGGCCCAGTATTTCACATGGAGTTTGGTAGCCATCTCCATTAGCCAAGTTTTGAGTAACGCGATCACATCTACCGACAATTAATTTTAAATATTTACAATTGCATTTCCGCGTTTCCAGTCAACAATCTTTCAATTTGTTTCAATGAACTTATCGTGAGACTCTGAAAATCATTTTATCAAAATCATATTGGCTTTGAAAGTAGATATATCGAAAAAGAAAAAAATAAGGTTGCCCTAATGCCCTAATTGATTTACGCAGTGGTGTTTTCATAAAACCCGATCTTCCGAAGGAGTTTTCATACATTTTAACTATAAATGATCCTGCTTCTCACTCAATAACGTTATGCGTGTAGACTAACGTCTAACTGCTCATCACTGATACTACCTCTGTCGGACACGATGCCTGGTGAGCTGGCGTGCTTTTTAATCAGGCCCACCAGTGATTTCGAGCCCGCGACTAGATTTCCATTACATCGTTAAAAAAAATTTACGTCGTGCGTGAATGGGGAGATGTATGAACATACCCAAGTAGCATTGCAAGCTGTATACAAGCTGTATTTAAGTTCGATTTTATACTAGAAGCTGTATATTCAGGCTGTATAGAGGCTGTATAAGCGCTTATACAGCCCTTATAAGTAAAAAATGGGCACATTTTATACAGCGTTTTGCTCTAGTATAGCTGTATAATAGCTGTAGAAGCAATAGAGGCGCTGTATAATAGCTGTATTAGAGCTGTTATTCGGTGTACAAAGAAACAATTATACTACAGATATTATCTTATAAATACTTTATAGAGAAAATAGTTTTAAATAGGTTTTTGAAGAGAATCACAAAATGAATGTAATTCTTTCCAATGAATGGCGACATTGTTATTTATAATATTTATTAGTAAGTAAACGTAATCTTGGACTTAGATATCTGAAGGTGTTAATTGGTGAATTGAAATTGCGGATTCAAATTTATTGTGAACCTGTCTATGTTTTCCGTCAAAATATTCAAGCGCCAGCAAAATAATCGATCTGATATAAAAGAAAAATACTATTTATATGGTAAGTCAATATTGGTTTTAAGGTTAGAATAAAAAACAATGTTATAATAACAGAAGTGAGGGTAGTGTGATCATTGTGCCCTCATATCAAGCCGAAAATCATTATATATTCCTTAAATTATGTTTCATATTTTGTTTTATACCTACATTCGAAATTACGAAAATGGCGACTATTTGATAAACAGCCTAAACGATAATCGGAGTGTATTATAGTCTGAGTAGCTGTACTAAGTAAGTTATGGATTATATTGTACAGCTTTTGGCTGCTAATCAGCTTTATAATGGAATATTTTTATTACTTAGGCTGTATATCAGTGCTCTATACATAACTTATAATGCTCATAAGGGTTACCTAAAAGAAATAAAAAACGCAGACTCAATATGATACGTACCTACATATAGTAAAACAAAAAAAAGGAAGAGATTCTCAATTTGACCTTGTATTTTATACCTAAGTAAACTTATTGTAAAGCATTATTAGTTTGTTGTATGTATTATATCAGTTTTACTTTATTTTCAGGAAAATATGCCGACTAAAATTTAAGCAACCATTGAGAAAGGGCAAAACAAGCTTTGCATTGTACCAAGTTTGTGGGAATCAAAAGGCAAGTTAAGATGGCCAAGAAAACGATTAAATGTCAACAAATTAGTAAAGGATGAAACATCTCGGCCTTTATGTAATTGGTCCACCTCAAACTGCTGTGTGAAAAGACTATCATTATCGTCATATGACGAAGCAGTAAGAGAACTAGATCTCATGGTTCAAATCAATCATCATTTGAACTACTTGCGCTGCTTTATGAAGAAACGTCATAATCATGTTCCAAAGGTTGAATTAAATTTACACATTTAACATAACTGTTATGATCATTAATAACCCTGTTTAATGTTTTTTCTACGGAACCCTCTTCGTTGACCGTAAAGTCTTTCCGAGTGACTGTCATTAATACAAAATAAAGCTGTACTGTAGCTGTCATTTATTTTTTTAGTTTTAAAACACCCTCAAAAACAGAAGTCATAAAACCACTGTATTTACAAGAGTGTACAATTACGCCATAAAAATAAGTTTTAGAACGGAGTTTGCATACACCATTGTACAGAAACAAGTCTTAAGTGATACTATAATAACACTAAGAGCTGTAATAAGTAAGTGTTCACATGCAAAATACAGCTTGTTTACAGCTTTAACGATAAAACCAGATTAAAGTGTCACAAAATACTTAAGCTGTATAGTGGAGTTTTCATATTCTGTTTAAATACCCTAAGCTTTCACGGATCCCTTAATACAGATTGAATAATTTTTTGACACTCTTGTAAGTCTCTAAAGGAACTCTAAGTTCTAAATAGGCTGTTATATGTATGTTGAAAACGCTTGCGTGCTGCTTGGGATAAACGGGGCAAAAGGAGTATGTAAGGATCACAGCATGTGGGGTTCTGTAGTTTCTGCCTTCCTCCATGGAAAAAGGCTCGACTTCATGTGTGTATGGGCATGAACCAGGGAGAAAACAGTGGCCCTTGTGTGACTTTCTTTTAACCGTCTCGACTTAACGCATCGACCGCATTCGGTGCTCCGATTGGCCGTTCACTAAAGCAGGGCCAATCGTAGCGCCGAACGCGGTCGATGCGTTAAGTCAAGATGGTTAAAAGAAACCTCACACTAGGGGCCTCAGAGGTGGGTCCCTTATTAGTAAGATTCGCCGACCGAGGCATACTCTTATCATTCCCGACAACGCTACAACTCTCCTCTAGGAGAGTAGTAAGTTAACCAGCACCCTCAGGGTACACCGTCGCAAACCGCCGTTTCTCCGTCCTCGCCGCCGAGGCCCGTCGCGACGTCCCGTTCAATGTCTGTCCCGTCCCGTCCTTTGCTCGAGCCAGCCCGTGCCGCTGAGCCTGTAGTATTAAGTACGTCCCCTAATAATAATCAATCCGATTCAGTTTGTCCCTTGCTGCCCTCTACCAGCGATGCCCTAAGCCGAGGTGCGTTCCCCACAGGGGGTGCCCTTAGCGAGCAGTCGCTATAGTTTAAAGTTTTTTTTTAAGCCCTGGCTGGTAATCTTAATTTATAAAGATTATCACAGGCAAGTCCGGTTAAACACACGACAACCTCATTGTTGAACTGCGAGATGTAATTCCCACAAACAAGGCCTCAGAGGAATTCTTTAGTATGAAATGAACGCCAAAGACCTCGTGACTGCGTCTCCTCTTAAATCGATTTCTGATGAAATGCTCCACCTTTACAAGTACATTGTTTCATCAGTATTGTTTGATAACCCATCAGTAGATCATTAACCGTTCGTTAATATGAAACAGTAGGCAGTCTCCACGACACGTCATTCGATTTTAAAGCATTGTTTACACGAGCGTATAGCTAATCTATCGTGTGCGACATCTTAATTACCTATTGTTACCTTTTTAAAGAATTTATTAGCTATTGACTATTGACGTCTTCAATGTTATTAGGGTTATTGCACACGTATATACATGCTGGGGAAAAAGCCACTTGGCTTGCGTAACAGGGGAGAATATAAGAAGAAAATATGCTGCGCCAACCCCAAGTAATATGGAACATGAGCAGGAAGAAGATGAGAAGCCGAACGGAGTCAGCAGATCGGCCCAAACCAAATGATAGCCGAATATGTGTAGTTATTGCTTCGGGCCGGTTAGAGGGGCTTATCGCCAAGTCATACCAGCTGCACGGCTCGATCGATCAGGTTATGCTTCGCTTGTCGCGGTAGATTCATGGATAGGTGACTATCTTTACATATCAAGACCCCTTTGTGCCTCGAAAAGCACGATAAGCTGTTGGTCCCGGCTGTTATTCGTGGATTTTAGACAGTCGTTACGGGTCGTCAGAATCCCGAAAGTCTGACAACCAGTCTTACCAAGGGGTATTGTATTACCCAGTAACTGGGTTGTGGAGGTCAGATAGGCAGTCGCTTCATGTAAAATACTGGTATTCAGCTGCATCCGGTCTGACTGGAAGCTGACCCCAACATAGTTGGGAAACGGCTAGGCAGATGATTGCTTCGATTCGGTTTTATTGTTCCACAAATACCGCCGAATGACACAGACAGAGAAAGTGAAATTAACATTCATTGTTCCAATTATTCTTATCAATGTTTCGATGGTTTGGCCAAGTACGTAAGTACAAGACGGCGGAACTAAAGAATCGTAGTTTATTTTTAAACTGTATTAGCAGGTAGGTAACTGCTTCGCTTCAACGGTTAACGTGATTAGAAGGTTGAAAATACGCAATGATAACGAATTTTAACATGATGTAGGGCTTTGTTAATCGTTAGGTAATAATACAAAGGTTTTGAACCGTTCGGGGGCGGAACGGGTTGGGGCATGGAATCCTAGAAAACGTGAACCGTTCGGGGGCGGAACGGGTCGGGCCATGGGATCCTAGAAATTTTGAACCGTTCGGGAGCGGAACGGGTCGGGGCATGGGATCCTAGAAAATTTGAACCGTTCGGGGGCGGAACGGGTCGGGCCATGGGATCCTAGAAATTTTGAACCGTTCGGGGGCGGAACAGGTTGGGGCATGGAATCCTAGAAAATTTGAACCGTTCGGGGGCGGAACGGGTCGGGGCATGGGGTCCTAGAAAATTTCTCACCGACTGGTCGACACTTCACGTGACCAGAGAGCTGGCTCGTTCTTGGCCAAAGAATTAGCATTGCAATTCAGCGTATTCTAGTAATGCTGCCAGTGTTCTGGGTACGTTTCCGAATGACAACGATACGTAATGTTAAATAGCCTATTTAAATAACGTTCCTCAAAAATTAGGTTATCAAATGCGAAAAGACTTTATCAAATCCGACTGGTAGTTCCAGAGATTAGGACATTCAAAGCTTTATTAGTAGGTAAGTATATAGTTTAAATAGATGTCAAATGGTGAACTAAGTTAATTATTTATCATTTACTAGCTTTTGCCAATGGTTTCACCCGCGTGGAGTTTAGTGTATTATACATATAAAACTTCCTCTTAAATCACTCTGTCTATTGAAAAAAAAAGCCAGTTGCATTCTGAGAGTGTCGACAGAAGTGAAAACTTGAACAACTACGGGTATATTTTTTAAATCGTCAATACAGGATTTCACAATGCGTCCTTGGATCCTGGGCCTCAAGTCTGCTATTACAATAGTGTCAGAATGGTCTATCATTGATTTCATAATTGTTGATTTTGACAAGTTTGGTAATCTACTAACATAATGGCGTCATTATGACTTTCCTATGATCAGCCACTGACACTCCATTGAAAGAAATGGCGTTTATTGGTAATCTCGTACATAATGACAAATGAATGACTGACTTTGGCGCTAATCTGCTATAATTGAACACTAATAAACTATTATATAATAATAAGTAATATGTAAAAATATATATTTAAATGAAATGGGGCATGAATAAATGTTCAAATTTAGTAGTCGTTTTTGGAAAATCATTTCTACTAACGGGTTTTATAATAATGGCAATAAGACAATGTCATTATGACACAATTCTATTACGACACCATTGACCGACCAATGGATCGATCATTATGAATTTAGCAGATTACGAACTTTTAGCAAATTGACAATGGGATCGTGTTGGAATGACAATGGGATCGTGTTGGAATGACGAATTTATAAAAATAGCAGACTTGGGCCCCTGATTGCTCTCGGTAAAAAATGATAAACGAGCGATCGACTTCAGGCCTTAAAGGTAACAAACAGCACAGATGTTTACGATAACAATACAAAGGGAAAGAAGGATAAGAGAATTAGAATTTCCTAATGAAAGAAACGGACTTTTCTAAAAGACATCAATGCGCGACTCATCGTGTGCTCAAGCGTTCGGTGGCGATGACGCGAGATCCATGATTTTTGTTCACCCAAAAAGTGCTCAATGCGCCTAAAGAAGTTTTCACTTAAAAAAAAACTCATTAAAATCCGTTGCGTATTTTAAAAGACCTAAGCGTACAGACACGAAAAGTGACATTGTTTTATACTATGTAGAGATTATTCTTTATGTATATTTTACTCCCAGCAATGTAACCAGTAATACCTACTAAATTACTGCGTAAGTTACATAATTATACCAAATTAGGTATACCTATGCCATTGTTTGATTTGACGTAATGAGTATGACTTATTGTTTTTTTTTATTCTACTTCATCATTTGATTCTATGATTCGACATGCATTGAAGTTTAATAATAATAATCCAGTCATGATATAAAATTAAAAATAATATTTTTCTAAAGAGAAATATCGTGAGGAAACCCGTGTATAGTATGGGATTTATTTATAAACGTTGCTTAATGTTAAGAGACGCTTAAACGTCAAAATGTATGGTTAAACAGTCGCTAATGATTACTTAACTTTTAGTCACCGTTTAAATTTTCCAGGGTAGTACCCGTAAAACTGAACAATTTTCTCCAAGGAACATGGGTCGAAATATGAAAAAAAAAATCGGACCTCTCATACAAAATCGATCAGCTGACTGATTTTGCATGGGAGGTCCGATTTTTTTTATATTTAGTCATTTTTACATGTCGATGCCTATCACACTGCGATGTTTCGCTAGCTAATTTAATTTCACCCGTATTGCAGTGGACTTCTTTCAGATGAAATCATAATGGTGAACGAAATAAATATCTCAATCATGTGTTTCTCTTGGCCCCAGTTCTTAGTATGCGAGTGGGCCGTTCTGCGCAAGGCTCGCGACGGTGAGCGATGTCTGGGCGTGGCCATCCCTCCCTGGGTGCGCGGCTTCTATTGCTCCCTCCTTGCCTTCAGCGTCGGAGCCTGCTTCGTCGAGGTTGCGGTCAACATCTCCAAAAACGTCATCGGAAGACCGAGGCCTCATT
The DNA here is from genome assembly GCA_949091785.1 of Polymixis lichenea. Classification (NCBI taxonomy): domain Eukaryota; kingdom Metazoa; phylum Arthropoda; class Insecta; order Lepidoptera; family Noctuidae; genus Polymixis; species Polymixis lichenea. The sequence continues at coordinate 18,458,487 of OX420948.1, read as the reverse complement.
TCTTTGATGTAAGTTGGTTTTGTTACTAAGTACTTTTGCATCGTTAAATGATAAATGATTTTATTTCTGTAAGTAGGTTTGTACAGACACTTTTACACGTCAATCTTAATTTAATACTAAATAAGGTCGGCGTTTCCTATCTGACTACTCTGAGAAGGCTGAAGCGAATTCAGAGGTCACAGTGTCTTTTAAAGTCCAGACATAACCTTACTCAGATCATGTGAAGACTAGGTAGACTGGTGTCTGAAATGGTCTTTGGAAGAGAGAACCACACAGATTTGAGCGCACCTGTGCAGTCAGTGCGATTTTGATTGCATGGCAACCTAGCTCGAAGTTAAACTATAGAATTGTAGCAAAAACCTCCTCATTCTGTGCAGAAAAATAACAAGTACCTACCTATGCTGTAAATCAAGGTGTATTTGTCAATTACAATTATGTTCACGATTGCGGAAACAATAATCTATAATTAATACGAGAAGCAAAAACTTTGTACCCTTGTTTACGATAAAAACGCGGACAAGTATGAACGGCACAGTTAAAGTTTATACAGAGAAGAAAGGAGTGCAGAAAGCTTATATTTTTGTATAATAATCCATTAGAAAATATTATGGTCTAATTTCCCCTGGGTATTAATAATTATTATTCATTATTCGCTGTTCACTTGTGTAGAAGATGTCTTTCACAGTCTTGCAATAAAATCATACTTATATTCAAACAAGGTGAACTAATCATGCAATATTCCAAGCAAGCAATTAATACAAGTGCCAGTAGCCTACTAATAATTCAAGGGTAATTAAAGTAGATTTGTTTTGTTCCCAATCTCAAGTGTGAGGTTAACGGTATCAATGACGTTAATTGTTCAATGATTACTAACAAGTACTATTTGATAATTCCGATGGAGCTAAATGATACTGTTATCTTTATCGATAAAAATATTTCATGTTTTAATTGTTAAGAATTGTAGTTGCCATTATAGATAATGAGATGTCATCATTGCTACTATCATACTGTTTCCGTATCTGTAGTCTTAAGGCTTCTTCTGACAGGCGCGACGCGACACTTGTAGAACAATTTCCATGAAGTTTTACGAGAGTCGCGTCGAGCTGTCTCGTCGCGCCTGTTTGATGAAGCCTTTATGCTCGGTTCCGATAAACAAAATCGAAACGTGTTGCTTACCAATACTTAGTACCATTTTTTATTGCCAAAATGGGCAAATAAATAGATCAGTAAGCTTTTTCCTGTGATAGCTATTTCCTTATGCGACGGTCTGCTAGGCGAAGATGAGTTGTTTGCTTCAATATTGGTAAAAGATACAATAGTCTTAATTTCTGTCTTAATTTTAACCAATAACGGTCCGTTAATTATTGATAGGAATCGTAAAAATATCGCTGCGTAATTTTATCGCGCACTGGATTTACAACTCTCGGTGTCGAACCGAGAATTAAGAATCCAACAGAGTGGATCCAACAGAGTGGATCCCAGCGAGTCAAAAAAACACACTTTTCGATCTTCAAGTCACGACGCTAAGCAGTGCGTTGAAGAGACCAGTGGCCCTAGTGTGAGTTTCATTTAACCATCTCGATCAAACGCATCAAGCGCGTTCGGTGCTCCGATTGGTCCGTCACCAATTCAGGACCAATCGGAGCGCCGAACGCGCTCGAAGCGATTGATCGAGATGGTTTAATAAAACTCACACTAGGGCCACTGAGCGCGACTAAATCCGTGCGAATGTGGACTTAGAATAAAATAGTAACGTATCTAGAATTTCAATGGGCTCGTGGGTAAATAATAACAACCGCACGGGGTCTTTAAAGTCAATCAACGATTGCAGAGGTCGGTCCGTCTTGCCAACGGGTCTCGTGGTATCTGGGTTATGTGGAGGTCCGGCAATTCGTCAATTTAAAAGACTGTTATTCAGCTGGATCCAGTTAGACTGGAGGCGTAGTTAGAAAAGGCTAAGCAGGTGATGTATTTAGAAATCCAAACGGTTTATTTTCCTAGTTGGCTCATGAATGGGGCAGATCTCATTGCTACTGCTTCTGCATTAGTAATTGTGTCTATAAATGTCGATAAGACCTTTGTTTTACGCAATGACTTCCTTCCTATTATCATCGCTTCCAAGTTGCTGATTTATTTTAACAAAATATTGCATGACTACTTGTATTTAGGAAATGCTTATAAACCCTAATGAAATGCAGGTAATGCTGAATTTTGGCTACATATTGATGGCTACACTGCTAGGTCAAGGAAATTGTAAATTTTCTTTTTACTAAGCCACGTATAGACGACTTACGTAATACTTCAAGCATAGATACAGAAATATTGCAACACACACCTTTTTGCCTTAAGGATAGGCAGGAACTAATAAACGCTGCCACCTGTGACGATAAAGGGCAAGCCTATTGCCATCAACCGGACACAAATCCAGACTCCGGGCAGCTACTGAGAAATCACAGATAGAAAAACCCAATAACACTTTACGCGACCGGGGAATCGAACCCGAGACCAGTTCTGAGGTTAATTTTATAATTTGTGCTAATCTACCATCTCTTTTCCAGGTTTGTGTACCTTCAGTGGACTGCACCTCCTCAGAATGGCGGGACCGGTACATCCAGACTTCAGACTATACGTGCACCGGGTCCCATACTGACAGATTTGAGGATATGCGCAAGAGCTTCTTGAGTGGACACTCCGCCTGGGCGGCCTACACCATGATCTATTTAGCTGTAAGTATTGCCTTTATTTTTATCTATTTTTGGGGTCCCAGGCCTCAAAAGGAAAAATGGAATCCTTATAGGATAGGATCACTTAATTAACCGTCTGTCAATCAGTCTGTCAAGACCATTTTTCTCAGGAACCCGTGCAAGTATCAAGTTGAAGTTATTATCAAATACGTAGATCTACAGTATCTTAGAGCTCTAAAAAAACAAGCTTCTAAGTCAACGCACTAAAAAAATATGGCCATTTAAGCGACATATCTTGATACTCGTAAATAAATCAAAACCTATAGGGGGACCCGTTGACCTAGAATCATGAATTTTGGCAAGTAGCAAGGTAGGCACAAGTAAAGGACTATGTTCTTCATCGCATTGGTCTATTAAGGTGAATCTAGTCCACATTTTTTCCATACAAACTTGGGGAGTGTATTACTCTACTGTTTGACAATGTACAAAAAAATTAAACATGGTGTGGTTTTGTCTCATTATTAATATTGTCTGTACGGAAACAGAATACTAAAATAAAAAGTCATTAAAAAGTTAGGAGCCAACAAAGATTCCTTTTTCTTGCTAATTTAACCTGACTTTGGGCGTGTTTAAGTAATAAATGAAGTATAAAATCTGAAAAACCAAGTCGGTACCGACAAAGCTCAAATATCGAAAAGTTCAATAAACTTTATTGGTAATTGATTTATGCAGTAGTTTTTTCATAAAACCCAATCTTCCCAAGGACTGTTCTTAATTTTTTACGCGCCTCTTGTAATATAAATGATCCTGCATCTCACTCAATAATGTTGTGCGTGTAGACTAACTTCTAACTGCACATCACTTATCTATGTCGGACACGATGCCTGGTGAGACAGCGTGCTTTTTAGCCAGCCGGACCCACCAGTGAGTTCGAGCCCGCGACTAGGTTCCCCTTAACTAGAACCATTCAGTGTTTTCTTATTTCTAAGCAAATGCTTTAATAAATGTGCCCTTCTTTAGCTTCTTAGATTTACACTATCATCCGATCCCCATAATTGCCAAAGGTCACTATGCAATTCAACGCTGCTTAATCGACTGATTTAATTACCTTCTTGGTCTGTAATCAAACGTGGAATACACACCGTGCCATTTATATCTCCTTACAACGTCCTCCCGTATCTGTTCCAAGGTATTGTGACCTTAATCTTATATAAGATTAAGACAATCGCACTGATGATAATGTAGTTAATCTTCCTCATATTACTCTTCCTCTTTGCCCTGTATATGACATCCGGAGTTTTTTCAATCGTATTTCTATCCACTATAGCATTATTTATCGATCTGGTTTAAAGGCTTCTTAAATCTTCATTATAAAATCAAGTGTCAATATTTTGTTTGGTGTTGGACTTTAAGAATATCACCACCCTATTTCTTCCCATAGGTATCTTAAAAGACGACTAAGGGACTTACTAGAGAATGGGCAGCAGCGTTCTCTATGCATTTTACCTCCATACTGCGATCGCCAACCCGCCTGCCAAGTATGGCGATAATGGCAAATCCCCTTTTTTGGGAGAGGCTTATGTCCAGCAGTGGACGTCTTGCGACTGAAATAATGATGACGATGATGATGAAATTATTTTTCCTTTTAAGAGCATTCTCCCCACGCGGGCTGGCAACGGCGCATTTATGGCGGAAAAAAATGTTTACTTTTGTTCGTATTTAATGAAAACAACCGCATTTATGGCGGTTGTTTTCATTAAATACGAACAAAAGTAAACATTTTTTTCTGCCATGCCCTAGATGCGTGGTATTTTCAAGTTTGTATGCTATTTTTTTACAGTTATTTTGGTATTTGGTTATAAAAATCAACATACCGCCAATTATTTTCTATTTGCATTACTAAGTACAATTAAATGTTTTTATGAAAGAGTAAATATTTAAAATAGTTATAAATACCAACGATCTAGTGCTTGGCTGAAAAAAAATTGTACTTTTGTTTGTATTTAATGAAATAATGACAAAAAACTACTATAAACGCATTGTTGCCAGCCCGCGTGAAATGAATGCTCTGGGCGTCGGGAATCCCAGGCTGATTCCTGGCCACCTTAGGCACGGGCTTGCGGACGGCGAGTAATGGGTAGCTCGCTGTCCGGTAAGGACCAAGCTCGGGTCGACGGCGCGTTGTGTTCCACGCGCGCCTCAAAGAGATGTCAGCAGCAACAGATGGGGCCCGCAAGGGCCGATGCCTGCCGGGGGTGCGGGTTGTTTGAAAGCGATACCGCCGCCCCTGGCACACAGGCAACTGAGGGAACACGGGTGGGTTTTAGTCAGTAAAAGTCTGACACGCCCTCCCGCTCCACCCAGAGCGGGAGAAGTTATTTGATGATTTCCCACCCAGAAAAAAAAATGAATGCTCTTAAACGACATTTGAAGTGTAGACGGGGATCAGTCACTTTTTCAAATTCTGTCTATCTTTGACATCTGTTTTGGGAACTCACATATTATGTATCTATATTCTAAATCTCTGAGCACTGCTATTATATAGTTTCTAGTTTTACGTCTTTTTTATCACCATTCATCTCATCTACGACTTGTAAAGCAGCTCCTTTATCTAAAGACCCATTTTCTCCTTTCAGCTGTACCTAGAAAACCGCATGACCTGGTCAGGCACAAGGACACTCCGCCAAGTCCTCCAGTTCGGCGCCGTCATGCTGAGCTGGTTCTGCGCTCTCTCCAGGATCACTGACTTCAAACACCACTGGAGTGATGTGCTCGCTGGATACTCTCTGGGAGCTGTGTTTGCTGTTGTCATGGTTGGTATAGCTTTATTGTTGTCATGTTTCTGTATTTGGAATTGTTTAGGGCCGTCAATCAATCAATCAATATTTTATTGCAAAGCTGACTTATTAAGTAATGGATTGATACTTAAAGAGGCCGTACACGAAATGTTGTTGATTTCGCTTATTGACTTGCTTTTCACATAATAATTGTAATGATATTTCATGTGGTGCGTTAAAACTTATAGAAATACAGTATTTTAACTGTAAAATCGCGGGTATAAAAACACGTAAATCAGCGAAATTGGAAAAATAAGTTTATGTGAAATAATATTTGAAACTGATAATTACTGTGTCAAGGTGAAAACTGCAAATACACAAATGGTTAGGTAAACTCATAGAAATTAATTGCTAAGCAATCAATAGTGAGCGATAATAAGAGTTGTGTGTCACCACTTTAAATTGTCCGTATATTCAAATCATAACTACCATTCTTTAACATTTGTATGAAATGGCTATAACACGGCAAATAGAAGTAGGTTGCCCATGTACCTGACGTACCTACCGTTTTTTGTATTTGCAATTTGTTTATACCGTAGTTAAGCTAGGAAAATCTTACGTGTGTCACGTTTCTGCGTGTTAATAAATCACTTCAAAGCAAGATTAATCATAAAACAGGTAACTGTAGGTACTTCAGTATTTTGTACGATCAATAATGTTTACAATCTTTATTTTGCTATCGCATACCTAATTAAAGAGTATTTAAACAAAAGTCATTGACACTTGTTGACTATTTTAATGTTTACTTGCATTAATCAGTTGTTAATAATGATATCATTCACCTGCATTGGAGATTCAATCAACTCGGGTTTTTTTTTTGTTTACGACTTAAAATAAAAAGTCTTTTTAGATTGGGGATCTTAAAAAGTTAGCGAATACCGTCATTAGAGTTTACTTGCTATGAAGAACCAGCATTTCAGTATACTGACATCGTTAAGATCGAATTTCGATTATATGTAGAATCAAAACAACAGTACTAAATAAAGATCTAGATCTTAAAACTAATTTCTATGAAGAGTCGAATCTAATACTAATTCGGGCTCAGCAAACCCTTCCGTTGGCCCTTGGGGTCCTTTCCATCCCGATTCCCGATCCTTACAACAAATTGTGCTATAATAATCTAGTGATTTAAGCGCTACTATTGAGCGTGGAGCCCGGGTTCGATTCGTCTGAAAGCACGTAAAGCCGTTGGTCTTGCGCCTGATCTCTCCCCGGTCATGTAAGATTGCCGTCCGATTCGACTATGAGAGTGAGGGCAGAGGGAGTGCACCTGTGTCTGCGCACACGTCTATTTACTTGGCTAATCTAAAAATGCTGAAGGAAAACTTTCGCGAGGAAAATGTCCTAGGACCAAAATTTCGAAGACATGTGATTTCTACCAACTTGCACTAGGCTCAAGTGGTAGATTACAGCCCACTGTCTCTCGAAAAGAGAAGGCCTGTGGCCCAGCAGTGGGAACTTTAAAAGCTGATTATGATTACGATTTGCGCACTATGCTGGACACAGAGACATTCATAGAGTAGTTCGCGTTCCTTGCAAAGTGAATCAGTACTTCTGAGGGTACCTTGGTGTCAAATTGGCCAGCTGTTAACTTGTTTTATATGTAACTACCTACTCTTTTATTTTGTTTGCTGCTGATCTCATACGTTGTTATTGTTATTTTGTTTATTCTACATCTGCATGCTTCGTCTTTAGACGACGATTACGTATTTGTGATAAAATTTAAGTCTCATTTTAAGTAAACCGTATGTCATGTTCTTAAGAGAATAAAGATTTATACCTATTTGGCTAATCTCCGTAGCATAATTAATCAGCCTATAATATTCCGTGTGTTGCCGGACGTAAAAGAATAGCACCATCCCATTAATTCCCGTGGGTGTCGTAGAAGGCGACTAAGGGAGTTACTAGAGAATGGGCAGCAGCGTTCTCCATACATTTGACCACCATACTGCGATCATCAACCCGCCTGCCAAGCGTGGCGATTATGGCAAATCCCCCCTTTTTGAGGGAGGCTTATGTCCAGCAGTGGACGTCTTTCGGCTGATATGATGATGATGATGATAATGATGATAATATTCTCACTGCTGTGGCCTGCTATCTGTGAGAGAGAGAGTGGCGTTATCCAGTGCGGCTTGGTAGAAGTCACATGTCTTCGAATTTTTGGTTCTAAGACATGCTGGTTTTATGTCGATGTTTTCCTTCACAGTTTTTGAAAACAGTAGCGATGAAATCATTTACACAAAGGAAAGCCTAAGGCATTAAGTCCGCCTTTGTACCTTTTTTATGTGCGAGAAGTTTAAATAAATAAATAAATAAATAAAGCACCTGTCTGGCCTCAAACCTACGACCTTACATCTCGCTTATCTCCGTATGTAATATAAATAACCCTGTATTTTCTTCTGTTGCAGTGGACTTGGGGCACGGATGTCGTTCTGAAGAAAAAGAACCTCGCTGCGTTGCCTCAGTTCAAGATATCGGGCAGCAGCCAGCCCGCACAGCCTCAGCGCTAAGCAACGGTTTTACATAACTAAGTTGTTGACTATGGCTTTGTGATTTACTGCTGAAGGTACCGGAAAGGACGGTGCTACTCACTCAGATATATATGATTGGTCTATGAAGGTGACCTTTGTAGTTTCTTGGCTCAAAAGCCTGATGTACACGGTGCGATTTTATTGCCTGTGGCATACCTTATGTTGAAGCAACAAAATGAGTTGCGGCGTCTAAGCAGTGTTTAGTTTAGACGATGCAAGTAAATTATTGTTGCTTCAATTTCATTATATGCTAATTAAGTAAGTAAAGTAATAAGGTGACTTTTCACAAAACTTGTTAATAAAGTCGTAGTTTTGGGGAAAAATTAAGTTCTATAAAGTTTGCGACTCACAGGTTTGGGTCGGCATAATTCGGCACGATTCGGCAAAGCCAGACCCAGAAAAATGAATCTCACACTGGTTCAAAGCGCTTACCTAATTAAAACCAATATTTTTTTTTTAAGTGTTGCATTGGTTTTTCCGTTAAATTTCTCAGTAGCAGCCCGCAGTCTAGATATGAGCCCGGTTGATGGCAATATGCTCGACCCCTATTACATGAGACTTAAACATTACTGACGATATGAGGGGAAACTATAGGTGCGCTTCTGCCAAACCCTTCGGGAAATACAGGTGTGATGTTATTTAATCAATTAGATGGTTCAGTTATTGTGGGTTGTGACATTCACAGGCCAATCTGCATATTTCTATAGCATCGCTCAAACTTTCTGGTTTCTAAGGAAGTAAGTGTGAAGACATAGTTATTAGTTATGATAACAATCTGTTGTTTAATTAAATGGCTGTGTACTATACGTTGTATCAACGTCTAGTTAGTAGTTAAAAAGAATATTTAATGTGATATATTTAGGTTTAAATTGGTACTAAAAGTTATTTAATAAATTCTCTTTTAATTATGAATCTGTTGTTTTGTTTACTGTGACCATGTCCTACTCCCATAATAGCTTCGATTTGAGCATGTAAAGATGCATCCACGCCAAAGTAACGCAAGTTGTTGAGCAATATTTGCAAGACGACAAGTTTAATAAAACTTTTAAAAAGTTACACATCATCATATTACAAAATGTTGCTCTACTAAAAGTAACTTCAGTGTGGATGCTCTTTAAAAGACATAAAATCTAAAATATGTGCATACAACTTTAACGTGACACCCACCAACAGTACTGGGCCCGCGTGGTCCCAGCAGTGGGCATATTATAAACTGATTATGCAATGCTACGCTATGCTGAAACTATCAGGGCAATGACTGGTGATACTAAAAACAAGTCAAAGGCGAAACCTGGGCCTCTCTAACACCTGCTGCTGAAACCACAGCCTACTCCGAAGCTGCCGATCCCAGAGAAAAAGATTACGATGACATCGCATTAAGAAACTATATTTTAGTGACTGTAATAGGCAAGGAAGTGGCAACAAGTGATTAAGGGCGATAGGGCTATAGATTTAAACAACTTTGGTAGTTATAGCAGAGAATGTTACGACTTACGAGTGATTTTATTTATTTATTTCCGACAAAGATTACATTTACAATACAAATAATAAAAAAAAGATCTTTCACGTGTGCTCCTTCAATTACAGGAGAAAACAGCATGCACATATAAGTAGGAGTAAACACGATAAAAATAAAGAAATAAAAATAAGTTATGAATGAAGAAACGAAATAATGCAATTAAGAAATAGAAAAAGAAAATTTGCTTCTGTGATCAAGGAAAAAATCGTTGCTCTCAGGACTTAGGCTGAGTTTGTGGCTAAAACTGCTTTTTTGTACTATCTGCAACTGTACCGCCATCTACCCCGCTACATACGGTACTACACAGCAATGTAGATACTGTGAAAATCACTACAATATTTGTAGTAACTTGGAAAGAAGTCTACAGATGACGCTATCACGACATTAGCAGTCGTGTCTGAAAACTAGCATATTTGTACGGACCATAAGATACCTTAAGGAACCATTAGGTATCATAATCCATTTTCAGATCTATGAAATATTACTGTTTGCCTTATCATTCGCGTAAGGACCTGCGTTTTCCAAAATTTATCAGTATAAGTTATTTCAATATACGTAGTACGCCTGTAAATAAATTCATAGTAAAGCGTTGATAAGAAACTCGTAGCTAATACAACAACAGTAGGTATCACGCCGCGTAGTTGTTGTAGCGTTGTCGTAGACCTTCCGAAAAAGTTCATTACGCCCGCCCTGCTCGTTGCGAAGGGTGCTTTTATTTTCCAAATGAAGCTGGTTATACAAATTATGAATCTAGTGAATTCACTAGAATTTCTGTTTCCGAAATCTCTTTTCGTCATTCTTGAAGAACCAATAAACCTTTTTCATAACTAACTAGCTAATGCGGATTTTTAACTATTATTTTGTGAATTACCTGCACCGGCTTGGAACACAACAACTTACCAAAATTTCATCACAATCGGTCGAGCAATTTTTGAGTTGTTGCGAAACTAACGCAATACGCAGACGCATAGATTTCTATACAGGGTAGCAGGGACATCGACGCGCAAACTGAAACCATGAATTCATTTCATTTCATAAAAATTACTACGCTAGGGCATTTAGAATCAAGTGATTCTAAATGCCCTAGCGTAGTAATTTTTTGTCGTTTGCCAACATAAAAACAGTGGCACTTGAACAATTACGTGTGTATTTTTTGAATCGTCAGAAAAAACATTTGAAACGTCAAAGTCTAACGTATATATAAAGAGGTTTAGGTAACGGTGTCGCGAGTTCAATTGTTTTTGCCCATCTCAAAAAATGCCCAACGCGCCAAAAGATTTCACTTCAAAAATCTTCTGTTTGATAGAAAAGCGCAATAACTACACATTCAAAATGCGTGGCAGAGCTAATTATTTTTAAATAACCGACGAAAAATTTCAACGCATGCGGGTCCAGAACTCCAGAATTATGTACTGGAAATCAATGGAAACTGGAATCAAAGGTAAAATGCTGTGCGTCGATGTGCCTGCCACCCTATATAATAATTAATATATTAAAGTAATAATGCAATAATACAATTACTTATTACCTGAAACCCCGCTTAGTCCTAATATGCAATGTTAATAACCGTAGGAACGATAAAGCAATAAACCACACCTGATAAACTATTAATAGCATTTTCCTACGATTAAATAGTGTTAAATGAATTAGTCGATAATCGTTTATAATCGTCATGTGGCGCAGAAACGCGGCTAGAATGTTGCAATGTTTCAATGAGGAATGCACGTAGGTGCACTAGCTCCTAGCTCTAGTTTCTTTAAGATCCAATACCAACGGTTTTGCAGGAGGATAATATAGTAACTTCTTATTCAAAATTTTAAAATAAAATTCTACTTGCATTTAAATAAATCGTACTGACGACCAAGTTAAATTATTTTCAATTTTCATAATTATCATCAATAACATCTATTTATTATAAGAAGAAACGCACTTAAACAGAAATCTATTATATATTTTATTATTGCTTAGGTTCATAGTTTTTGTGGTGTCAGTTTTTGATTTACAAGAGTACGGTACAAAGAAAAAATTGTTCTTGTTTACTTACGCTCAAATATAACTTACCCACACATTTATACCCACACTTTAGTTTGAGTTAAGAACATTTTTTAACGTTTTATTTTTTTTGTAATGATAATTTTTAAAGTAATGTCCGTTTTTTTTTTACCACGGGAACTAACTAACGTCTAAGATACAGGCTCGGCCTAGTTTAGACGTTAGGATTCATTTAGAAATGTTAACACACAGTTCACTGATTTAACATTGTAATACTGATTAATTTAAAGATTTGTTTAGTTTAAGATTTGTTGATTTGTTTAGTTTAAAGTGTGTTTTTCTGTGTCAATAAAGTTTTTATTATTATTATTATTATTGATTGAGGTTTCTTTATATTAATCTGCATAGCAATGCACTCACACAGACTGACATGAAAAGCTACTATTATTTATAATATCTATTGGAATCATCATTCATCGAGTTACGGAAAAATGTATGTGTTTTCTTTTGATTGGCTTGTACAACCCCCAAGATACAAGCACTGCTTAGTTTGGAGTCAGCGGTCAAACCAAAATTATTGTGATGTACAAATAAATTGTGTTTTATGTAAGACTAGCTTTTGCCAGCGACTTCACCCGCTTCGAGGTCGTAAATTATCCCAGGGGAACGTATTACCTGGATAAAATCATATGTGTTGTCCAGCCGTTATTGCATGATTGAGTAACAAACATTCAAACATGTAAATACCCAAAAATACAAAATTTCACATCACTACATAATATAAAACAAAGTCGCTTTCTCTGTCCCTATATCCCTATGTATGCTTAAATCTTTAAAACTACGCAACGGATTTAGATGCGGGTTTTTTTAATAGATAGAGTGATTCAAGAGGAAGGTTTACATGTATAATACACCGCCCTCCACGCGGGCGAAGCCGCTGGCAAAAGCTAGATTGTAATAATATAGATACTATAGTAGAATTACTGTCTGTTATACATCACTTTTCTTTTTGCCAATAAACTTTTTGTTTTTGTGGTGACAGCTTTTTTTTAATTCTTTGCTCGTTGATGTCTTTTCTATTGGCGAAAGTAGCAATTTGTGCAATTTCCGGGAATAATAATCGAATTGCATTATAAGGATAAGTATTTATCTGGTTGGCAGAGGCGTCACTAGGAGCAGGCAGGTGATCAGTTAATTGATATTTACACGTTGACCAAGTCTGCGCTGAAAGCAAAGCTAACAAATTGGTTGCAGAGGATGTCTTACGACGGTACAGAAGATATTCTAACGATCATCTCATGAATACCTTTCGCAATACTGATACCTGTAATTACTGAGTCACTATAACCTGTTTGAATTTAAGTTATTATATTCAATGTTTATGAGGAACTTTGGCTTCTGAGATGCAAGTATCTTTTTACTTAGTTCAGGAGCTAGCTGTTCAATCTGGTTTTGTCCACCTCTTGTACAATCATGTTTAGTGTATGACTTACCTATGTGTTTCTCTTTGTACAATAAAGTCATTATAATTAAAATAATTAAAAATTCTTCAATAAACGGTTTCTGCCAACTGCCAAGAAATCTGAAGAGCTAGGTACTTGAATTTGTTGTGCAGTACGGGGATAAAAGTGTAATTCCAAATCTGCCCATTTCTATTCAAATTCTGCTTTAAATTACAGCATTGCAAGTTGTGAGCGATTTTTATTAAGTTACAATCAATACCTTCGTTAATGAAGGCTATACTTAAATGGTCAAAAAAGGTAATGCGACCTAACTTTGCTCAGTGTAGACCGAGAAGATAATTTACAAAGGGGCGCAAATGTGATGCGTGCCGTAGGCGCCATTTTCTATCGGTACGCCCGCGCCCCTGCTGGTTGGTAAGTGTTTTCTATTTATTAGGCTTTAAACGCAAAACAGGAACAATAGACATTACAGCAACAATAAACGTTAAGGTGAATCTAGCCCACATTTTTCCCATACAAACTTCGGGAGTATATTACTCTACTATTCGACAATGTACATCAAAAATTAAACATGGTATGGTTTTGTCTCAAATATTATCTGTACGGAAACAGAATACTAAAATAAAAGGCCATTAAAAAGGTATGAGCCAACAAATATTAATTTTTCTTGCCAATTTAACCTAACTTTGGGCCTGTTTAAGTAATAAAAGAAGTGTGAAATCTCCAAAACCAAGTCGATACCGACAAAGCTCAAATATCTAAAAGTTCAATAAATTTCATTGGTCATTGCTTTATGCAGTGATTTTTTCATAAAACCCGATCTTCCGAAGGACTTTTCTAAATTTTTACCCGCCTGTGTCACAATAATTGATTCTGCATCTCATTCAATAACGTTGTGCGTGTAGACTAGCGTCTAACTGCTCATCACTGATACTACCTCATCACGATGCCTGGTGAGACAGCGTGCTTTTTAACCAGGCCCATCAGTGAGTTCGAGCCCGCGACTAGATTCCCCTTAATATTAAAATATACTGAGGATATCGACGCGCAAATTGGCACAATGAATTCAGCAATTGTTTCATACAACGATCTAACACATAACTTACACGGTCAGAACGTATGAAACAGCTTATTTTATTTATATTTATAACAATTTGCGCGTTAATGTCCCTCTTGCCTCGTGTTAAATCATCCGTCTTGAACGCCAGCAACTAGGAATTATTTATACACCAGATTCGGCGCCCCAGCCTTCAAATTTTCTGGCTCTTGGTGTAATTCTATAATATCCCTACATTTAACTCATTATTTGAAGTCTTGTTTTCACTCAATTTGCCTACAGAAATGGTCTGTCCATTTCTGGAAATTTTCTTCCAATATTTTATTTTTTCTTTTTCAGCTCTTATTTTATTTTATATTTTACTCACTCTTGCTCATTACTAGAGATCGGATATTCGGATGCATATTTACCTAAAGTTGCGATGTTGGCTAATATGGAATGCGCTTTTGTATCGAAATAATCTTTATTTAATATATGTTTTTTTTTACAAACACACACCACCCCCTCTCTTACACCCTATATACATATGTATATTTGCATCGGGGCTTAAACATTAATTCTAAATAAATATGCATCTGAATAGTTTTGCAATCCTAATAATTTAGAAGTCGTTTCCATACTATGCATCTAACTAGTTATGCATTCCCGTTGTTCCTGGCATAAAAATATGTTTTTAAAACAGCTTCCTTATTTTCATAACCATAAATTAACTTTAGATAAATATGCATCCGAATATCCGATCTCTACTCATTACTGAGCACTTCCATTAGGCCTAATAGTCTTCTAATTTCTCCATTCTACTTCTTAATATCAGAAAGTCTAACTAAGGGCATCGTACCACACTATTTACATACAATTAAACACAATAAGAAACGAATCCCTAGGCCTTACGGGGCATTATTTCACCGACCACCATACTCTGACCATCATATTACAATACCTGTTTCACATACCAATCAAAAAGCAACTGTAACGTCACGAAAATAGCGTACAAAATATATTTTTTTGTTTGATTGGAGAAGCTTGTGAGCTGTTATTGGAAAATCAACTATGGTTGTTAAAAGATAAGGTTTGGATTGGGTTGTGAGAGATGTGTGAAGAAGCTCGCGTAAGATTGGTAAAGTTTACTTTCGCCGGCGGGCGATGTCGGTCGGAATGCCCGATGTGCCGACTAGCCACGGTGCCGTGTCTACCACCTGGCCATAGATCATGCGGGCGCGCAGTAGCGGAATTAGGTAGTAAATTATGTGTTGGTAAGTGATCATTTAATTAATTATTTATCATTAGCTTTTGCCGGCGGCTTCGCCCGCGTGGTGGTTGGAATTTATCCCACGGGAACGTACTACCGGGATAAAAATTATCCTATGTGTTAATCCAGGTTATAAACTTATTTGTGACAGAAGACGAAATAGTTAAGTTACAAAAAAATAGACCCATACCCCATACTTATGTAACTGAATAGTAGAATTATGCAGTATTTCGAATTATAGCTAAATTAAAATTATTATTTAAATTCATTTTAGCACAAACAGCACGAAAGATTTAAAAATGTAGTACCTATTATTATATTTATCTTGACATCACCAAGTGACGCAGGCCATAAACATAAAAATATATGTGGCGGGGCGGATATTGGTATGGACTCGGTACATTTTAGCAACCACGAGGCACCTGAGGGTACCGCGGGCGAATAGCGAACAGCGAATAGAGCTAGCAACTAATATGGAGTTATTTGTTTGACAGCGTTTTTGACGGTGGCGTGAACAGTTGACGATGTTTCGTTCTGACTACAAACTTTTGTACGTTTCTTGAGCGAGGGAATAGTCGATAGCTAGTCGCTTTCTCGTGGGCGGTGGGACAAATGCGTTAAGGCTTAAAAATTACAGCAAAATTGTAAATTCAATGTTACCCAAAAACGAACTAGATATGACTTTCCTTATTTTCTATCGCATTCTCAGTAAAAAGTTAATCCAGTAAGTGCAGAATGCTTGTGCGAGATTCTGTTACAATGTCCAGCCCCCATCTCACAAAACTCTATTTTTGAATACAATAAAGTCAGCTTAATTGGTTTGATTTACATTGTTTATCTTAGGATTTGCACAAAACAACAACACATTTTTTATCTCACTTTATGTTGATCTCAAAACTGAAGTTCTATTTACGCAGATGCATTTATTAATTGTCTGTATACATTGTTATTATTGTGATTGTGAGTATTTTTCATTCTCCGACAGTATTAACAGCTGATTCTAGCCTATAGTGTCGCCTGCGCCCGCGCCGATTCATTTATCGTCTATAGCGTAGATAAACGAATGAATTGTTTTCGTTTGTATTTTTATTATTCCCCCTAGTACAAAAACGTGGAACAAGGTTTTTTTTTTGTTTTGCTGCCAGAACTGCGGGTTGTTCGAAAGAGATACCATGGCCCCTGCAGGCTTAGCATGACGCTTTATATTTCCACTCTTCATTAGAATAGAAATCGCTTGTCTACATTTCTCGGGACAAAACTGTCAACTGCCTGTACGGAAACGTCATGTTTGTCTACTATTCCGACGACAAAACGCTTGCCTACGGTTCTCATGCTAAACCTGCAGGCACACAGGCAACTAAAAGAACACGATTTAGTCAGTAAAAGTCTGACACGCCCTCCCGCTCCACCCAGAGCGGGTGAAGTTATTTGATGACTTCTCACCCAAAAAAAAGGTTGTTTTAAATAGGTAATTGCATACGTATACTAATAAAACTAAATACCAAATCTATGTTCAAAACTAATATTGACCCTCAACGTCCTCACAGAGGCTTCGCTCAACTCTCCATAAACGCCTACTCTCACGATGAGGTTCTTTGTAGAGTCGACGGCGAACCTACAGTAAACAATTGCGGGCAGTCCTCGCCCGTGCCCCGCGAGAGCCGCGCGCCCGCAACGACATTATAAATGACCTACACGACAGGTGTCTGTGATACAAATTCAAATATCGAATGAGAAAAAAAAGAAACAAGATTCGTTCGTTTACTTTTTTTAAATTCTTTTTTTCTCACAAACTTTTTTATGAATGTACCGTTGTGATGTTTCCGTTAACCGTGTGTATTGTACTGTGAGATCCAATGGACTGTTCTCGTGGAAAATGATTTTAGTTGCTTGCATCTCGCGTGTATTCTGTTTTTGACGTTTACGTGACGTTTCTGGCTGTATGGAATAGGTTTGGATGTGTAACTTTTGACCTGTGCTGAGTAACTTTTTTTGTTGTTCTTTTTGTGCTATTCCTAATTTGAATTGCTTCTGTTTATGCCCATTGTCCTAACATTGTTACTGTATGAGGTTGTTTAGTTATACGTAAGTTAAATTAACGTAAAGACAGACGTCCTTACAAGGTTGAACTAACTTACTATATCTGTTGTATCTCGTTGCACACACTTGCAACAGTTGTTACGTACCTACCTATTTCATAACATAAAGCGAACGTAATTGGCAAAGTTATTTTCAAAAATATTATATTTCAGGTTAAATAATAAGCAGTTTATAAAAATGTTTTCGTAACATTGACTGGTCAGTTGAAATTGAGAGCTAACCTAAATAAAGTAACAAGATTAAATTGAGCCGGTAATCATTCAATCAGAGGGTCAATCCAAGACATTACACTGACGACTGTGGTCCTCAAATGCACAGCATGATACACCATGAAAATTCTGAGTACCAGGTACTTATCTAAACACAATATATAAATACTAGTAATGACAATAAAGTAATAATTATTCCAAGTAAACCATTTTCGAGTTCATTGATATATTGGCACTGTCAAGGATTCAAAATATTGTGAGCGTTGGATAGTTCAATAAGTTCTATAGAAACTATAGATCAAAAATATGTCTTCATGTGAACGGTTCAATAATATATGCTGTGCATTAGGCAATAAAATTAAAAATTATGAGAAAAAACAGTCACATAATAATTAATCTAAATCTTCACAATTTAATGATGCTTATAGTTGTCACAATTTTATGAACTTTTTGACGTTAATAGACTTATCTAAACTCAATAATAAATACTAGTAATGATAATAAAGTAATTGTTCCAATTAAATCTATTACTACCTCGTTGGTCTAGGGGTCGCAATTGCTACCGCTAAACATGAGGTCCTGGGTTCGATTCCCAGGTCATGCAAAATGTTACTACGTTTTTCTACCGGGAATTTGAAGTCGGCATTAGGCTCGCCCCTATTACATGGGACTTAAACAAAACTGGCGACATGTGGGTACTACAGATGCACCTCTGCCCTTCGCCCTTCGGGGGAAAAAGGCGTGATGTTACGATGATGATAAACCATTTACAGATACTTTTGAATGACTTAGAAGTCGGTCAGTCTGTAATACGGTTGAAGGTCATCTGACCAAAAACTCCATTTACTCCATTCATACTTCAATTCCTCTTCAAAACTTAGTTATCTAAATGACTTATATTCGAACTAAACCGGCCTTGAAACCAACGCTATATAAAGACATAAAAATACCAAAGAAACACAAAAGCGACGAATTAAATTCCTTATCAACCCGCATAACGATTATGTACTTATACAAGAATATATATACATGGGTATGTATGTCACTTTAGCAGTTAACGTTAAGACGTTAAAGTTGCAAAATTGTTTTGCAATACCTTTTGCCATTTGCGTAGGATTTTTCATTGAGTTCGTGTGATAAAATCTGGCAATTTGCACCTTTGATAAATCTGCTTGACCTATAAAATGGCCTTACGACAATATCAAATCAAGAATTAACAGGCCTCTTCTGGGGACGCTTGTTCCACCATACATCTCATCCATTGCTTTCCACTTGGTGTGATCAAGTCCCATTCGTTTTTTTATTTATTTTAAAAACGATGGCCCCATTTCAATCTTTTGTTTTTTTTAAACTGTCTACTGGTTCTGCCATCCTAACATTTTCTAATATTTCGTTATTTCTTTTCGTTGCTGAATTGGGTTTTGTATTTAATCCATCTAGCAAAACATCTTCTAAATCTTCATTTGCTTCAATTTCAACTGATTCTGACAAGAAAATTTGTTCATCTAGCAGATCACATTCTAAGTCTTCGTTTGCTTTATTTTCAACTATGTAATTCTTTGTAATTAATTGTTTGGCTAATACTTCATGACTTGCATACGGTACTGTAACATATTAATAAACAAAAAACATCCTCTTTTATAATAAATTCTCATCCCACTTTGTTTTTAGAGAATTCAGTTAAACTATAGCCTGCAAAGTTTATTTAAGTCACACGTTCCAAATACGAAGAAAAATAAAGCATAAAACGCTATTTGCAGTACCAATAAATAAATAAACAAAACTTGTGAATGAAACTCACCGAGATTCGTAAGTAAGTTGAGCAATAATAAAAAATGTCAGGGTCTCTGGCGGATCATAAATTATTTCACGTCCAACATTATACCGGATATTGTTCAAATATAATACAAGATTATAACTTAATAATTTTGAATAAAATAAATTTCGGGTTCCTTGATCACACTGGGGCAATGGATGGAGCATACAAATTCAAAGTTATATTATGAATGTATAGGTACTACTAAGCCATAATCATACGTCAAATGAGCCTCTCATTGACGAGTGACATTAAAAAAACTCTGAAAACAGTAAGATTTAGTTAAAAAAGAAGCCTCTACTATGCCTATCTATACATCTATACATCTATACATATAAATAAAATTGGAGTGTCTGTTTGTAATATTAAAATAACCGCTTTTTGCTACATATACGGTACATATACCAAAATATTTTTTCTTTTTTCAATTTTTGTCTGTCTGTCTGTCTGTTTGTTCCCGCTAATCTCTGAAATGGCTGGACCGGCTGGCTTTATTTTAGAATTTATATTTGTTTTTATTGATATATAAATAATAGTAAAAAAACTATTCCGCGCGGACGAAGTCGCGGCCACAGCTAGTTTATAATATGTCGCGTAATTATTGATATCTTTAAATTCCCGCGACTCCGTCTGAGATCCAGGATGAAAAGTATCATATATCCTTCTCCAAGTCATGGTCTACTAATGTGCCAGTACCGTTCAGCCACTCCAATCGCTTCTAAGCTTAAACAGCGTGGAAGCGTAATAAACAAATATAAAACAAATGAAATATTTTCTTAGCTTAACTGATTTCTACTGTTTCGTCTTATGTTCCAAATACAAATCAATATTTTTCTTGCGATTATTTATGCCATCAACTTGTAACGGACTCGCGGAGGTTGCATTCTAAAATAAAGCAAGTTAAAGGCTCTACAGCACCAAGGGTCTTTGCATCCTGAGGGACTACACAAAGTGACATTTTATCCGCATTATCGTAGATGGAAATGTCAAAAAGCTTATGTCATTCGTGTCGCAAGCAACTGTAGATATACGAAAAGCTTTTAAAGTCACTTGTCTATGCCCCGAGGGCCGTCGATCACGCAAATAACCTGCAGACTGACTTTGCACAATCTATTTTTTTTTTTACTTTCTTGACGTGACTGATCTTCTATCAGAAGAAAATTAAAGTTAATAGTTACAATAGGTAGATTATGGACTAATTTCATTCATGAATCATAAACATATCTCATACAACGAGTAAAACGTTGAGGAATTTCAAGAAATGTGTTGTGAACGCCAACATTCCGCTCGTTAAGCCGCCGTTTACCTTCGCCTTATAACTGGGATGTGGGCAAACTGCATGCCACACAGTGGAACGAATGTATGGGAGCGGTTGGACGTAGACATGTCCGAAAAATAAGAGTAAAATTATGACAAACTAATGATGCCATCTTATTCGATTACTTAATGCCTTCATAAATTGTGGTGATGAATTTCTTCATAACTCCCATATTTCGGGAGTAATTTGAGAAAATGTGAAATTTTACTATGAAAATGAGTGTATCGAGCTCTCTCCCTCCTGATTCCGGGCTTGTTTCAAGTAGCGGTCTCTAATATCGTAATGCTATTACTAAGAGCTATATTTAATACTAAGACACATAGTGCGCCAAATGTGCACTTTCTGGGATAAAAGGAAATGAAAATTTAAAAAAAAAAACGTTTTTTCCCCATTTGTATTTACTTTAAACCGCAGACAGACTTATTAAGAGGTCTATAAATATATTATATATATATACAGAAATATATATTAACAAAAATATTCACAAGAACTGATGAGAGTATGACTTTTAAGTAAGTTGATAATAAATTACCTAGTTTCATTAAAAGTACAATAAATAATTAAGATGTAAGCTCTAATTTACTAAGTTACACATTTTAAAACAATAACATCATTTAATTATCTTCGTCATCATCATCATCATCAATTAATTCAAATTCAGAATCGATGTCCGCTAAATCATTTATGTTAACAAATTCGATATCACTTTTCTCAGAATCCGTAAGCTCATAAAATTCCTTAAAAGAAGATTTTTTTACAAACTTATTTCCTTTTGGACGGATACTTGTAACAAGTGGATCAGAAGACAGTAAAAGATTGTGCATAATATCTTCATTGCATGAGATACTGCTATGCTTTCGAGAATGCCCCTCTCTATATTTTCTAAAATCTTTATTTCTAGCCTCAGATGCCTCTTCGGATAGAAAACCAATGGGCACAATTGACATGTTCTGAACTATGTCTGGCCCATGCATTAAAATTTTATGAAGTGAAGAAGGCATATAATACCATGGGTATAACTCCACGTAAAGCTTAGCAGTATCAAAGCAGAACTCTCGGAATTTAGTTACGTTGATCTTCTCTCCTGATGAAATACACTGCAAGATCACACAGATTTTTCTTAAAAGCATAGCATCTATTCCGGTCAGTTCAGCAGATTTAGTGTAGTTTTCAAAAAATCTCCTTGCCGAGTTGCCATTGTTGGTGGATCCACTGCCTTGTTTCACAACATCGAGAAGTAAGCCCGTTTCTCTTCTTACAGCCTCTTGAACTCTTTTCTTCCTGTCATCAACTTGCCTTTTTGCTATATCACCCCTTACTTGCCATGATTTTATGTCTAATTTGTAGGAAATGTGTAATAAGCATTCCATTGAGCGAATCCAAGCGTGAAGGGTGCTTAAGCTATATTTATACATGTCCTCGTTTGCGTGTTTATCTTTGATTAACTCTAAATTATTCATTTCTTTAGGACAAGCCTTGCATATGTCACACACTGAAGCTGCTGTATTGGATATAATGGAATGAATTTTACCATCAATCATTGTCAACAGCAGTTGGTGTTTGACACTAATTCCATCAGTGATGGTGGATGGAGTTAAGGCTTCAATCTCTGCTTCGATTTCAGCCATCTCTCTCTGCACATTTTCTTTGGTTTCCTTTATAAACTTAAACAATATTGGCCGGCAAAATGAAGTGGAAGATGGTCGCTCGTTTTCCCAAATTGTTACACCTTTTGAGACGAGCCGCAGTGGTACAAGACTAATCATAAAATTACTAGCAAGATCGATTTGCTCATCTTCACTCGTCCTTTGATGATAAATGCTTTGGCTAGATGATCCGTCAAAACCCCATTTGCTGGTCAATACGAGCTGTTGATTGGGATCAACAGGGGTTTCTAACGACCTAATAAGTCTTCTTGAGGTTAAATCCATCAAGGCTTGTAATTTGATTTTTGCAGAGCTCTCTGTAACTGTGAGATCTTCTTTGGCCGGATAGCACTTAATTTTTTCTTTAACCAACATGTAGTAACTCGGGTATTGAAGAGCTCCTTCTTGAGTGTTGAAATCCCGAAGAGTGTTATAGCGCCATTTCGATAAGTTCATCGATACATAAAGAGCCAATGCCTTCAAAGGGGATATTTCCCGTACCTGAATTGATTTACCTTCAATGAAGGCTTTGATTTTTGAGGCCTCTTCTGGATTCTCCGTCAAGTATTTCATAACATAAGCTGTATCGCTTTGTCCTGCCTTTTGAAGCGCCCTTTCGGCCGAAAACATAATTTCAGCGCTGCTACTGCTGCATGAAAGACTATCTTCAGTGCGTCTTCTTTTTTGCCGGTTACTAAGGTCCTCAAAAGATTTACGAGGACTAGGATGTGTACAAGTTGAAGCATCAGATTTAGCAGGAGAAATTATGGGCTCGATGACGTCACTTATATTTTCTGTAGAAGGTTCCATATTTTCATTCTGTAATTCCGGCCATTGAATTGCAGCCTGTAGCCAAATCTCATGTTTCTTCCGAAACTTATCTGTGCTTCTTCCAGACTGTGTCCATTTTGCATAAATGCGGTAGCAAAATCGACGACACCAGTCTTTTAAACTTGTTTCAGCACTTTCACATAACTGAACACAACTGTTATCTTTTAAAACACTGAACAAATAGTTAAAGTCGCGTAAATCTTTATGTGCGCGTGCGCATAAAGCAACGTGAATATCAAGATTTGTATTAAAATTTGGAAAATACATTGCGAGATTAGCTTGGATACAACGAGGTGTAAATCAACACTGATTTTAAAGTTACTAATAGTGACCTATTTATATAAAATCCAGGTATCCCAGGTATCCTTTGTTAAATATTGCAAGGTAATTAGTTATTGTGATAATTAGTAAATGATGCATGCTAAATTAGTGTATTAAGAGCCATTTAGTAATTAAATAATAGCAATGTTCTTATCAGTAATCATTAGTGCATCAGTTTTATATGTAAACCTTAAGTCCCTAATTATATATCCTAATTAGCTTATATCTTCTCTAATTGGCTGCTCAGAAATGTTATTGTAATAAGGTAAACCTTTAGAAAAACGGTTTTAATCAACAAAATAAACAAAAAATAAAAAAATTGTGTTATAAAATAAACATCACTCTTTATCCCAGAAAGTGCACATTTGGCGCACTATGTGTCTTAGTATTAAATATAGCTCTTAGTATTAGCATTATGATATTAGAGACCGCTACTTGAAACAAGCCCGGAATCAGGAGGGAGAGAGCTCGATACACTCATTTTCATAGTAAAATTTCACATTTTCTCAAATTACTCCCGAAATATGGGAGTTATGAAGAAATTCATCACCACAAGTTATGAAGGCATTAAGTAATCGAATAAGATGGCATCATTAGTTTGGCATAATTTTACTCTTTTTTTTCGGACATGTCTACGTCCAACCGCTCCCATACATTCGTTCCACTGTGTGCCACCACAATGGCAACCACTATGCGCGTGCGCAAGTCGCTAGTGATGCGACACTAGTTTGAGATCAATTCAATTCACATCGAAACACAGTTTTAAAACGGAGATTGAACTGAAATTGCCATAAATTGTATTGTTACAATAGATTGATAGTAATGTCCCAAATTGCAGGGCAATACAAATGCAACTAACTGGCTTTGCAGATTGGAATCATGTCTAAATGTATATGCGAGGATGCTTTAGCAAATAAATTAAATAATACTATTACTTTACCCAGTCCTAAAAGGACAATACAGTATAATTTCGAAAAAAAAAACAGAACTCCTTGGGAATTTATGTTCTTACTTTGACACTTTAACTTGGATATTTTCATTCAAACCTGTATTGTATCAAAACTTAAATATTTTATTTCATAAGTACCCGCAAGTACAAGTACAACGTTATTGGAAGTAAGAACTTCATTCAACTTGTCTCAGTGATCCAAGCATCGAGTCACATCACTAGAACTAAACGAGAGCACTATGTGACAGCGACTATGCAAATATGTAGCGATAAGCCAAACACGGCTCATAAATATGGACACAGATCAAGACCACAGAGTTGTGGTCGTAATATGTGGTACGTGTATGTTGGGGTGTGGTGGTACTCCCATCCTACCAATAATTTTAGCGCTATAGTTAGTGTGAACTTAATGTGAGTGGTGCTAAGGAAATGTAGTACAACTTTGCATTAAGGTAAGGAATACATTCGATTCTGACCTTTAGATTACTGACTATTAGGTTTACTTTATGTAAGTAGTGAAACCGTTTTTGAACACTGAGTATTCAGTGGTCCTAGTGTGAGTTTCATTTAACCATTTCGATCAAACGCAGTGAGCGCGTTCGGCGTTCCGATTGGCCCTGGATCGGTGACGGACCAATCGGAGCGCCGAACGCGCTCACTGCGTTTGATCGAAATGGTTAAATGAAACTCACACTAGGGCCTCTGAATTACAGAAATACATAAGTATATACGTTCATTATTGCAAAAAGTCATACCAAACCATAACGTAAGTGTTAGGCAGAGGTATACCTATCGTACACCCACCGTCAGTTATGTAATAGGGGGCAACCCTATTGTCATCAATTGGGCACAACTTCGGACTCCAGGCTGCTTCTGAGAAATTCCAGATTGAAAAACCCAATAACACATTACCCGACCTGAGAATCGAACGCACGACCTTATGTTGAACAGTAGCGCTTGCGACTACTAGAACAATGTGGGAATAATACCATAATCGCAATAATATAAGTAGAGATCCATAAGATAGTGCCCTAGATCGTAAATCTATCCATTATTGATAAATAAATTGATAAACCTACATAAAAATACTCCTAAGGCAATTTCTCACAGACAAAATACATAACCGCATGATATAATCTAATAACATAGCACCTGTTCTCATACAATACGAGATTGTATGAAGAAACCTAAAGTAAAAGTAGTTTTTCGGATCATTCATATGCGCCCACGCAGCGCCCACTGTATCGCCAAGGCGTTGACCAACGCTGGCCAAAAACTTCTCCTACGTTCGTCACTATTATAATGTCGTTTTCAAAATCGATTGGATCAGCTTTATAGACTCATTTAAAGGGTTCCGTAGAAATATAAAGAAAGCTGGTTCTGGGATATCATCATAATCAAACCTATGTGTTCTCACTGCTGGGACACAAGCCTCCTCTGTGTGAGCGGGAGTGGGCCATATATCTACCAACCGGTCTCAGTACGGGTTGGTGGATTTGGAATAAATCAGCGTCCATGTAGGTCAAAATAAAAATAAAAATCAATCACCACCCGAATACTAAAAAATGTTCAAACACTACCCGACTACTAAAAATCACGCTCTAAAAAGTGTGAAACAAGAAAATATTAAAATAATTTAATTCTATTAAAAAGCGTAGGGTGCTTTTTAAGGTATTTTTATAAATAATCAATTAATATCAAGCACCATCACATCATCATTTCAGCCGATAGACGTTCACTGCTGGACATAGGCCTCCCCCAAAAAAATGGGGGGGTTAGCCATAATCGTCACACTAGGCAGGCGGGTTGGCGATCGCAGTATGGTGGTAAAATGCATAGATAATGTTGCTGCCCATTCTCTTCTAGTAAGTCCCATAGTCGCCTTCTACGACACCCACCACGGGAAGAAATGGGATAGTGCTATTTTTTACGTCTGGCACCACACCGAACTGCTTTTTAATAGAATTAAATTATTTTCTACTGTTTTAGTTTGGTTTTTAAAGTGTGTTTTTTTAGTTTTTTAAACTATTATTTACTTTCTACTTTTTAGTTCAGCTAACTACAAAAGCGTGATTTTTTGTTTTTTTTTAATTTTCATCGGTCCTCGATAAGTTTAGAAAGTTTGACAAATGAAATCTTACCGTTTCAAGTGGGTCAAAATCGAGTCCAAAGTACAGGATACAAACAAACACACATGCTTACAAACATACAGGTGAAACTAATAAAAGCGTGTTATGATTCTCATCTGAAATTGTCTTAAGTATGTACAAACTATTCAATATTTATCGTCTCTTACTTTTTTCTTGATAATACATCTTCCACGCTAAACCTACGTCTGAAATCCGTATAATTAACCTTAATGAGTGTTTTTAAATTAATTATTAAATTATTTAAATTAGGTAATTATCATGGGTATTAGTAACGCATAATTGATGTAAATGTTATACAATATTACTGAAGCTTTTATCGTGGTAATATCAACAGATTTCAAATGGTCTTATTAGTCTTAGTTAATGATAATTATTATTTGGTAAATATTTATGATTCAAACTTTAATAAGCCGAGTGGAACAGCACTATTTACTCAACAGCACCATCGTCATACTCCTGCTCGTATCCCAATTTATTTGGGGTTGGTGTAACATGTATTTTCCTTACATACTACTCTGGGCCCTGAGACAAAACACATTTCTTTTAGCGTTCACGCCAAACGCTAAGCCAAAATGTATGGAAATGACATTATCTGCGGAAAGGACACGACGTAATCTTTCCGCAGATAATGTCATTCGTATATATTTTGGCGTAGCTGCAGATAACCGACATTCATACGAACGTAACAAAATCGCGGCGGGACTTTTTCGCACGCTGAATTTTCATCTCTCGCTGTTGAACCGATTATATAGAATTCAACAGAATGCATCTCAGGCCAGCGCGTCGAAAATCAAACAGTGTGTTTACTGTTGAAGATCCAGTATGTGAAAAAAACTCGCCGTGATTTTATTACGTCCGTGTATACGTTGACTAAGACGTCATTTCGATAATCACCCCTTTTCTAGCCATGTCAGCCTCCACACTGTCCATCCATCCATTCATCGTTTCTGTCGCCTTCAAGTTCTTAGGCTCAGAATAAAAAAATACATGTAGGTACAGTTAACGAACTGTTGGACAGTAAATCAAGCGCGGCACGAACTATGTAGTACCTACCTACTATTGGGTTTATCGTTAATTGTTTATACCAATATCGTGCTTCCAATATCGTTAAACTCTAAAGTAGTACACAATCCATGTATTTTCATAATTAGCACAGTTTTTGCGTCGACCATTTAATCGTATGGAGCACATAAATACCTCGCAAGATATCATTACACTTGCACGTTCTAATACTTTGCCGATGTCTTTAATGTGTGGGTTATGTGGGAAGAGATTAGCGGGAAAGGTGGTGCACATACTCTGCATGGTGATGAGCTAAATACTTTTGAGCATATGGTATGTTTTATAAACTTCAGAATCGCTTTTGAGAGATCATATGCCTGATTTCAAGAAACACTTCGAAGCTACTTTCTTTCATAGTTGTAACCTATACAGGATAAGTTTTTATCCAGTGCGCAAACTGTAACCATGAATTCAGTATATCATTCTAGAACCCCCAGCGTAGAAATTTTTCGTCGGTTATACAAAAAAATCTGCTAGCAATTTCTAGAATAATATGCTGAATTCATCGTTACAGTTTGCGCACTGGTTAAAAACTTGTCCTGTATAATTCAGACCACATAGACACCACACAGCAAAGAATAAGCGAATTGTAGTTCCACCTTTTAAAATCAAAATCGAAATCAAAAGTCATTTATTAAAATTAGACTGAGAATCAGCACTTTTCGAACGTTTAACGTTTAGAAAAAGAAAAAACACCATTTGTTCGCGTCACACATTCTCTTATAACTTAGTTGCTTTTACCAGCGGCTTCGCCCGCGTGCCGGTCGGAAAATATCGACTACCGGAATAAAAAGTATCCCATGAGTTAATTCAGGTTATAAACCATCTGCATGTTAAATTTCATCCAAATCTGTTAAGCCGTTTTTGCGTGACTAAGTAAAAAACATACAAACTTTCACATAAGAGTAGGTTTCTTCAATACTGCAGTTTCTTTAACACTCAAATTCACTGGTTAGTATAGTAAATTATAAAACAACTTCATGGTATCGGTACCCTTCCCCGCTAGTCTCTATCACTTATACCACTAAACCCCAGAGGCAGCACGCGAGCACCACGCGTAGTACCTCACTCGACGCCCAAGTAAGAACGGTATCGTTGCGATACAACTGCACTGATGCAACGCACCAATGACGTGCTGGCATGCAGCGGATGGAATTTAGATTAGCAGAGCAGGAGGTCGCTGGACATACTGCGACCATTTTGGTGTTGGATTGGTGTATTGTAAATGTGTCAATTTCACATTCTGAAACACATACACGCACCCTTCCCACACATGCTCAGACGCACGCATCTCCACACCCCCCCCCCCCCCCCCCACACACACACACTCACCCACACCCACTTATATGCTACAATTATTATTAATAAATGTCTAGTTATATTGTCATTAAATGTTTATGTCTAGTTTCTACCTATAGGTATAACCATAAACAAAATTGTTGTTATCGAACTCAGTTATCCTTCGTTCCTGGGGTGGGCGCTAATAACTGCGACACAGTTATTAAACTAACGCAGTATTAACGTATACAAAAATTGTAATGTTCTTGTTCCAATAAATATTTGTAATTGTCGCCCAGTGGTAATTGTCGCGACTTACGAGAGGTCTTAGGTTCGTAAGACAAGGCAAAAGAGTTTAGTTTTGTTTGTCCCCCTAGACTTAGGGTGCTAATTGCGTATCATACAATCATTAACGATCTGAATCATTTTAAAGAATATTGCTCATCCAGCGTTTCATATGTTCGCAATAAAATGTCTTCGTACGTAATGCATGATGTTCATTCCTATTAGTAAGTAAAAGTAGTGTGTTATTACCCCTCTGTTTTGATAACCATGTTTATCGAAAGTTCTCCTCAGTACTTGAGGAACGAAGACGTGTTTTTTACAAACCGTGCTTTACTCCCTACTCCGACCTTACCACATAAACGTATAACTTCTGTCATGAGAAGATTGACAGAAACGATAGATAGGTAAAGACGCCAGCACATCAAGCTATCCCAAACTATCAAATTTTTCCCAATTGAACATGAACCTAATGATTTCGTTACAAAGTTGAAACTTTATCAAAGAAATTTGACAGATTAGAGTAGCTGTACATCACGCATGCCACAATTTTCTACAACAGAAGCAGAAAAAGTTTACTAGTCTATTTTGAAAAGCATTATGAATGAATGGGTCAACGCACCTCACTGGTCATTACCAAGGGTGTTTCTGGATCAATAAAGTCGCGTGGCCACTTAGGGGAAAACGAATTTGGATACGTAGGTACATGCATATTTAATTACATTTGTGAATCATGCATAGCGTTCAGTAATGGCCATTGAATTAAGGCTCCCTCGGAGACAGGCGCGACGCGACTCTGATTTCGATAAAAACGTCATTGAAATTGTACTACCGAAGTCGCGTCACGCCTGTCTGCGGGCTTTACCTTCCACTCACATTATTCTGCATTACCAGGCAGTTTTTCTATAAGCACCTCGTCTGTGAGAAACTAATTTCACGTAAAGCAACTTTCTTTCGTAAGCAATTCGCAAAGCAACTCGAAATCACTCTGAATAGTTGAGATATCTAGCTACATCCTATGGCAATCCATGCTAGAATTCTTTATCTCTACTTACCTTAGTAGATGCTTTAATTTGACTCTTATTTACTTATAGATCGGCTCTTAGTGTAGGCAGTTTATTTATTTAGAATCTCCAACAAAGGATAGGTACCCATTTTAAACCACAGTAATAGAAAGGTTCTTTTACGTGTGCTCTTTCAATTAAAGGAGATCACAACATACACATATAGCTGAATGATGAAAAATAATTGTTAAAATTAGAGAAAAAATTAAGAAGTCAAGATTGAGCATTTTAATTACGATGATCTAAACAGAATAAAATAAAATAGAGATAAAACATGAGTAAAAAAAAAGGTTAATCTATATACTATAGAGGGTTTGGTCTCCGCACTTAGTCCTTCAGGTGGACCGTTGTGCGTGGGCCATGGCAGCCGTCGAGCCCACCTCCCTCCAGAAGTTCATTATTTGGTCTGTTACTGGTCGTTAAGAACATTTGTGTGAGATCTGGGTGTCCCGAGGGTTTCTGTCCTACTTTGGGTGATGCCTATGCATTCAAAGAGCTCATAAGCAACGTTTCCTCAGTCTCCATGCAAGCCCTGCATAGGGGACTGTCCGTTATGCCTATTGTGTGAAAGTGTTTACTTATTCAGGCAGTAAATTAAAAGTATAATAAACTCCTTTTGAATTAAAAACAGAAACATAATTTAAAAAAACATTATGACCACGATTGTCAAATTAAAAGCCTACGACCGTGTTAGGTTATTACTTATTAATTACACGAGTTAATTCGTAATACAGAATGAGATTAATTACAAATCATTAGGCTTTTCGTAACAAATGACGATCGACCTCAAATCATAATAGGTTGGATAAATCTAGCAGAAGTCACAACCAAGCAGTCTGCCACGAACGAATCTTGTTTCTAAACATCAAAGAAGTGTAACAAAAACGTTTTTCTAATCAAAATAATTGTTTACAGGCTTCTTAATGAGTGTATAAGTGCTAGTGCAGTGATAAAAACAGTGATTATGTGTTAAAAGTGTTGTTAATATGACGTGACAAAACTGCAGTCAGAATGTATCGGCCGAATTTCTATGAGAGCACTTGCTTTCGTTGCAATGAGATTGTGTACCAGGTGGACAGGGTTGGCCCACTGAAGGATTTCACTTTCTTCCATAGTGGTTGCTTTAAATGTGCCGTTTGTGGGACTAAGCTGACGCTGAAGGTGAGTTTTAAATCGATTTATCTATTTACTTTTTCAAATCAACTATCTAGCCGTTTGTAAAGCTAAATGTGGATGCGCTAAGGAAGCCCGCGAAATTCAAATGTTCGCTATTTGTAGTTCAGTGTTAGGTTGTGTGTTGACTAAAATTTAATTCACGACCATAACAAAAATGGCTTTGCAGAATTATGATCTTTAAAATTATCAATACTACACTTCTGGGCACACCACGATTGCGGTGGTAAGTCCCCTCTTTGAGGAGTGGATTGAGAGGCCCCACGGCGTCCTCACCTTCCGCCTGACGCAGGTTGTTTCGGGAGGTTCCTGTTTCACATAACGCGGGAGGAAACGCCCGGGTGTTAGCACTGTGTAGATCGCCCGGAGGATACGGTGGAGCATACTGTGGAGGTCTGCCCGGCTTGAGCGGAGCACCGCCGTGTCCTAGTGTAGGCGATCGACGGTAGCGATCTCTGGCGTCCGGCCCCTGGTCCAGGTCATGGTACGGAGCGGGAGTGCATGGGTAGCCGTCACCTCCTTCTGCGAAGCAGTAATGCTCGCGAAGAGGGAGGCGGCGCACGTGAGGAAGAGGCAATATATGCTCACGGCCCTAGTTGCCGCATGAGATGTCCTGGGCGTCGAGAATTCCAGGCTGATTCAAGGCTACCGTAGACGCGGGCTTACGGATGGCGAGTAATGGGTAGCTCGCTGTCTGGTAAGGACCAAGCCCGGGCCGACGGCGCGTTCTGTTCCACGCGCGCCTCAAAGATATGTCAGCACCAACTGGTGAGGCCCGCAAGGGCAGGTGCCTGCTAGGGGTGCGGGTTGTTCGAAAGAGATACCGTGGTCCTTACTGGCAGAAATATATTATATATACTGGCAGATCTCAAAAATATATTTATATTTGACACTTAAAAATACATGTTAGAAGCTTACGAGCCAGACATAATAAAATAGCACACGAATGTATTGCCACAAATATGATCCAAACCCCCAAACCAGGCCTGGACCTGTATTTTAGGGGTCAGCGTCCAGCCATGGGTTCTATTAATAATCTACAAAGTTAACAGCCAAGGTTTTTGCCATTTAGTAACACGTATACGTAAAAATTACTCATCTATTACAAAAAGAAGGTAAACGCACACATATGTAGGAATTAATATTACAGTAAGTATAATGCTAAAGAGTTATGTGTGTTTGAGATCTACTCCAAGTCAAAGCACAGAAGCTTAGCATCTTGCTATAATATCTCAGGCAAACGGCGAATTAACTAAGACTAATTTGAAAGAATCCGTGTAAACAAAACTGTTTCATCAACTAAACCTGTTTACCGTAATATCCTATTAATAATCTGAGACAATGACGTTATTTCCTAGCCAATGCTGGTCGGCCTTGATGCTCATCTTCACGACCTTCGGCAAGCGCCAGTTGGCATTTGGCCGACCTTGCCGCATCTTCAACTTTTTGCTACAAACTTTGTAGACACCAGCTTTAAAAATATTAGAATCTTTAAAAGACATTCGTGTAATCTGTTTTTCGTATAATCAGTTAGATAAAGTTTGTGCTTGGCGGTATTTTTAAATGATTTTCTCAGCGTAGTGGCTGTGAAGGGAATAGTCGTAAAATTTATTAATTTGGTAATAAATTTTGTGATACTTACGTGAATTTGAACTTTAACGCTTAAATTCCGCGGATTTAAGCGAAAAATAAAAAAATAAAAATGGACTTCGTTTTAAAAGATAAATAGGTAGAGAGTGGATGGTGGTCGGTGGGTGGTGTAATGCTGGCGGTGTGGTGGTGGGAAGTCAGTGTCTTTAGTTTTGTATTTTCGAATTTTTGCCATGGACTTTGTAGTGTTTTTACTCAGAAGTCAGCTGTTTTTTTTTTAATAATCGTTTTATTAAGCACTTTTTGGTTTTGGTACTTAACCCACACAAATTCGTATACTTTCACTTGCCAAGTAAATAAAAGTTACAGAAAGTCTTATCGCAGTAGTCGTAAATTCTATCATCGTCAACATACACTACGTGGAAAAAATACGTATTGTTAAAGCTCACTCAAAAACCACTAATTAGAACGAACCAATGTACCTATATGGTTATTTTTTTGTATATCAATGATAAGGGACGACTCTAAAAGTAAAACCCTTTCAAACAAAAGAAGAATTTTTAAATCGGTATAGGTATAAAAGTTCTAAAGTAACAAATTATATAAAAACAACCGACTTCCGAAAAAACACTGCAAAGTGAAAAATAACTTTAGACATTTAGATAGAAGTCGGTTGTTTTTTTTTTTTGGTAAAAGTTTTTATTTTTCACTTTTTTAGTTATAGTAACTACCCTACTAATTCGAAATTTCTTCATACTTGGGGTCAAAATAATGCATATTTACGCGATAGCAGCACTCGCGGTTGATTTACTGTTATATTTTGAAGAGTTCCGTTGTCTGTCTCCGAAACGCATCATCAGATCTAGATAAAATGAGACCACACGTGAAGCACTACCTTTAAAACAAAAAAAAAATCATCAAAATCGGTTCACCCATTCGAAAGTTCTGAGGTAAAGACATAAAAAAAACATACAGACGAATTGAGAACCTCCTCCTTTTTTTGAAGTCGATTAAAAATACAGCCGAATTGACAACCTCCTTTTTTCAAGTTCGTTAAAAATAATACTTTTCCCCCAAAGTGTGACATAACAATACAACATACGTACAAAAGACAGTCGTCATATAGACAAGTTCCGTTCAGTGTCAATAAAATTAACCACACAAGATGAATATGCAAAATAAGTTAGTAGAAAAATGTGGTAGAATACGCATGTATGAGATTCACAGACATTCTTCTACTTAGCTGATTTACATTGTAATCGACATTTAAAAGTTTTCCGTCGGTTTAAATACTAGAAAGCAGTGAAATTGAATTGTTTATCTAATAGGTAAATAGGATATCGGGATTATTTCTACGCGTCATAATTAAAAAAACCGACCACGTGCAGTCGGACGAAGGGTTCCGTACCACAAGGCAAAAAACGCCGAAAAACACATGTCTCTTGTATGGAGACCCCGTTAATTTTAACTTTGTTTTTATTTTTGAAGTGAAAACTTCTTTCGGCGCGTTGGGTAATTTTTGAGATGGGAAAAAACAATTGAACTCTCGACACTGTTACCGACACCACTGACAACACGAACGTACGAATGAACAGCGTTGAACGTACGTTGAACGTTGTTAAATCTGACGCAATGATATTTTTAATATAATATCATTGATCTGACGATTCAAAAAATATTTCCTGACTATTCAAAAAATACACACGTAATTGTTCAAGTTTTCCCTTCTGTCGGCACTCCCGGAGTGCCACTGTTTTTATTAAGTACTTGTGTTATAGCGGCAACAGAAATACAGATTCTGGGTAAATTTCAACTGTCTACCTATTACGGATCATGAGATACAGCCCGCTGACAGACAGACGGATGGGTGGCCGGACAGCGGAGGCTTAGTGATAGGATCTCGTTGGTTACCCGTTTTTTTTTAGCCGGTACCCTTCGGGTACGGACACCCTAAAAAAGCAAGTTGGAGTCGATATTTCTTATCTGACTACCCCTGAGAAGAAATGGCAAAACCAATATTGTCAACCCTCAATGTCTCATTTAAAGTCCAGAGATACTCTCGATCAACAGGTTTAGCATGACGCTTTCTACTTCTACTCTACCGTAGAATAGAAATCGCTTGTCTACATTTCTCGGTACAATGTCAATTGTCTACACGGAAACGTCATTTCTATCTACTCTTCCGTCGACCCAACGCTTCTTTTCGGTTCTCGCGCTAAGCCTGCTGATCATGTAACGACCATGTAGATTAGTGTTTGAAATGGTCTTTTGAAGAGAGAACCACACAGATTTGAGTGGACCAGTCCAGTGCGTGCATTAATGGGTAAGCTAGGTTAGAGGTTTTTTCTTTACCTGTAAAAGGAAGCTTGGAATAAATTCGGATTGGCCTTTGCCCAGCAATGGGAGACTGTAGGGTAATAAAAAAGGCGGTAAGCTATTTAAAAGTCCACTTTGAATAATGCATTTTACACAATTACAAGAGATGTCAGCACTCAAAGAGATGTCAGCACCAACTGATGGGGTCCACAAGGGCCGATGCCTGCGGGGGTGCGGGTTGTTCGAAAGAGATACCGCGGCCCCTGGCACACAGGCAACTGAGGGAACACGGGTGGATTTTAGTCAGTAAAAGTCTGACACGCACTGCTGCTCCACCATCCAAAAAAATAACAAGTACCTAATTGGTAAAAATCGACTTAAAAATATAAACATTTGAACGATCAAATATTGCAGGCAGAGAGGCGCGTGTGATATATTTTCCTGATTCGTAAGCTTTTTTTATTATACTTCCGCTTGTCTATTATCTAAACTGATTTTATTTAGGATCCATGCAGAAGTTGCATGAAAGACGTTTTCCTCTCTCGTCAGTACCTAAATACCAACTTATAATACCTATGTATGTAGAAAGATAAGCATCAGATAGTTATACCTATTGCCTAGGTAATGTCTTTCTTTATTTCTTCTGCGTACTCGAGGCTTGCATGCAACAAACTAAGATATAAAGAGGTTGCCACACTATAGCGGGTAACCAATCTGGTGGCACGATAAAAGAACTGGTGTCTTTGCCCTTGCCTTTTCCAGTTACGTGGGTAGGCTTTCTTAATCTTGAGACGCCATTCAATTAATTCTTAACCTGAAACTCCAGCGGGAGCTTCTTAAAAAAACTGGTGTATTGATGACATATATGGATAAACATATAATGGTGTGGTCTTGTATTATTACATTTTTCTTACTGTTAATTTAAAGATAAAACATCCTAAATTTGTATAAATTCATTATCTAATATTACATGATTTGCATGCCCATGTGACGGTAGAACATGGAGGACTCATAAAATAACACATCTATGCACTATATTACCCATGTTTGCAAACCAATAAATGAATTATGAATTATGAATTATGAATTATTATTATGAATGGTAGATTCCGTTTCGATCAGCGCCATGTGGTAGCTGGGATGACTTTCCTTAGTGCCCCAGAGGTACATTTAAGTATGTAGTAGTACTCGTGATGGATATTTTGAAGAAATAATTATAGGTTTATTTGTCACAGAAACACGTGCATACAATAAGATAAGATAACTCGAATAAGGACAATATAAATAAAACAGATCTAGTGCACCGTGTTAGTCTAAGTGTAGCCTTTTAGCAATAAATAAAGTCCTGCTTAGAGCACTAAGCCATGTGCAGTGATAGCACTATGGCCGCAGATGGCCCTAAACACCATTAATAATGCTATTAAGCGCTTAATTTATAGCTTGAATGCAATTAACCGCTTTATTATACAAATTATGTAGCATATAAAGCAATACCCAGTACAATTACACAGTTCAAGCTTAGAAATAAGTTGTTGAAAATATTGCTATTGTAAAATGTTATTATTTCAATAAAGAGAGTCTTAAAGTCTCAATTTGCAGTAGAAACGATAGACCTTTGCGAGGCTAACGATAACGCTGTCGCAATGTCTGAATTCTGGTCGAAGCTTATTTAAAACCAACATAAGGAATCCTCGATTCGACAAAGAAGAAGTAGAAACAATGACTGATGGACTAAATTTCTTCTTGCGTGGAGATCGGCAATCGACAAAGGCCAAAGCTAAGGCCCATATCTCACTAAGACACCACGATGGCGCAACCGTAGTCGCGCTGCCAGCAAAAGATACATGCATTACTTTATGGTGGGTATCCGCTATCAACGATACATTTATTGCCAGCGACACAATGATGTCCAAGTGAGATAAAAGCCTCAGGGCGTCCTTCCCTAAGGCCCAAAGTGGTTAAGCAACCAAGCGGACACCAGCTGAGGTACCGTCCATACATTTTGTTGGTAGCGCGTCTGGTTGCGCCGCCCCTGATTTCCCAATGAAAAATAATAGTTTAAAAAACTAAAAAACACTTTAAACAAAATTAAAAAAAAAAACTTAAAAATCACGCTTTTCAAGCAAGCAGAACTAAAAAATTGTAAAATTTTTAGTTTTTTTAAACTATTATTTTAGTTTAAAAAACTAAAAAAACACGCTTTAAAAACCAAACTAAAAATTAGAAAATAATTTAATTCTATTAAAAAGCGTGGGGTGCTTGATATTAATTTATTATAAAAATACCTCAAAAAGCACCCCACGCTTTTTAATAGAATTAAATTATTTTCAAATTTTTTAGTTTGATTTTTAAAGCGTGTTTTTTTAGTTTTTAAACTAAAATAATAGTTTAAAAAACAAAAAAAATTACAATTTTTTAGTTCTGCTTGCTTGAAAAGCGTGATTTTTAAGTTTTTTTTTTTTAATTTTTTAATTGTCATTGGTCCTCGATAAGTCTACAAAGTTTCAATGAAATCTGACCGTTTGAAGTGGGTCAAAATAGCGTCCAAAGGAGTCGGTTACATACAAACAAACAAACAAACAAACATACTAGTGAAGCTAATATAAAGCGTGTAAAAAATGTTCTGAAGACGGAAAGTGTTGGAACCGATGAGTTGGATGAGTGTAGCGGAGGATTAAGTAAAATCGCGTGCTATTTATTGTAAAAACTTTTGTCCAATAGTGGACTGCTATTGGCTGATGATGATGATGATGATGAATGTCTTAGTCTAGGAAGAGGTGCAGCGATCTGCGATGGGAATTGGAGACCGACACAGCAACATAGTAAAAGCATATAACAGGGAGGAAACAAGAGAAATCGGTCATGGTATGATTTGTTGAGTTGCTCTTCGCAACAAACTAATATTAATTAGCCAAATCTAGCTGAGTAGTCTGGTCTGAAACGTGAGAAAAATACCAAACATGTTATAACTAATTTTAAAAAAGAGATGAGACGAAACATAACATTCTTTAGGTTTTACAGTGCTTATGCACTAATGTTATTAATGCGAAACTGTATGTATCTTTTGTCTTTTCATGCGGTAGCGGCTGTACGGATTGCGCCATTTGATTCCGATATTACGGTCCCAATTCCCATGGGCAAATTTTTACCTTCAACGCGGGTAAACCCGCAGTCTAAAGCTAGTGTTCAGTGACTAATTTTTCTATCTACTGCTTAAAAGGCCTAAACGAACATAGCCGTATTTAAACCCACTAACAGAACCAAACAAGTACCAACACCTGTTGTATACATTTCCCATAAAAAGTACGTCAGCTAACTGTTAATTATCGCATACACATCAAGCTGTTGTATTAAAAATTGCTGATGTGGAACAAAAGCTAAATGTCGTAGAAAAAGTTTTGAGTATAAATCGTGATGGCTAGAAATATAGGAATGCCAGAAAATCCATCGATGGATGTCAAATAGATGACTTACTTGGTTAGAAAGAGGATAAATACTGAGGTATGGCTGCCAGAGTTGGCAATAAAATTCCAGTATTTAACCCCAAATAAATTGGGATAAATGCAAGATCATATAATCTAGCAGTTGTACAACTGAATAAAAATAAGTGTACAATTTTATAGCCGAGGTCAAGGGAAATAATATAAAGTTCATTAAAGAACCACATAATTAAACACACGTGTAATAATACAATACATTATTTGTACACAAATAAATGAGTCATTGCAGTTGTGGCTCTGGTTGTGATGCGTCATACGTAAAACCTTATTCCGTTAACATTATAATATGATTTGTAATAATGTCAAAAGGTTTGGTAGAAACTGGATGAGGCTGGAACAGGAGCATGGGGATTGATACTGGAAAAGAAAGGCACAACACTGAGTGAAATCTGTGGAGGATGATGATAAAAGACACGATGTTATTATATTTACCAGAGAGCATCTTTATAGCCTCCAAGAGTGGCAAGGGAAGGGAACACAAAGGTGATTGCTGGTAGCGATGTATTCATTCATTCATACATTTCAGCCAAAAGACGTCCACTGCTGGACATAGGCCTCACCCAGGCTCCTCCACTTCGACCAGTCCTGTGCTTCCCACATCCAGCGGAATCCCGCGGCCTTCACAAGGTCATCGGTCCACCTTGTGGGAGGCCTTCCCACTCTACGTCTTCCGGTACGCGGTCGCCACTACAGAACCTTTCGGCCCATCGGCCATCTGTTCTGCGAGCAATGTGCCCTGCCCACTGCCACTTAAGTTTGGAAACTCTTCGGGCTATGTCGGTTGTTGCCATGTATGGAAGGTTAAAAATTACTAAAATAGGGCTCCCTGCTCTGAGCTCATTAAAATAAGATTGAGCTACACAATGACTGATACAAATATGCCGTCTGTTGGGACTTGGGACAGGTCAGCTCAAAGCTGCAAAGGCTTTTTCTTCAAAAGGTCCTTTCAGACATGGCCCCCATGTGAAATTCTAATAAAATAATGTATGGTCTTTACAACCTCTGATTTAGTTTCGGCATTTCTTCTCAGGTGTCAGTCTGCTAGGAAATGTCGGCGCCATCAAGTTTTTGAAATATCTACCAACGAAATCAGATGGTCACGATACTTTAAAAGTCATACACTTCTTGGCAATAAACCAGGCTCGCTACCAATAACTACCAAGAGTTCTGCGGATTTGAAAATTAATTGCATGGTCTCTTTTCGTGCCTTCAAATGACAAAACAGTCCGATCACCAATCCCTCCGATATGCTTAGTAATTAACTATACACAACGTGTAACGGAAAGGGTATATACATACAAAGGGCACGGCTTCTTTGGATGATATCAAACGATATCGGAAGGATTTTTTAATGCTATCTCTACTTGTTCGGAAGTTATGAGAATTTTTAGTACATTGATACCAGAAACCGAATTTTTCAAATTGAAATAAACACATCACTCGGAAGAGATTTATCGTGTTATTGGCAAATAACGTGGAAAGTTATTGACCTACATAGTGCGGTGACACGTTTGTTATGATTTGAATTTAAGAAACTTATGAAACCGAAAATTTGGTATCAATTTTTTTTTTTTTCAAATCAAATCATTTTTATTTGTATAACATAGGTAGTGTATACAGTTCTTAAATTAGAGTCATAGGTCGCTATGTTATGCCAAGAGGCGTACAAATAAATAAATTCATAAAGTATTTTGAGCTGAAACTATGTAGTGATTCTATACCAGCTTTTATCTTTACTGCTTAAAAAACTTCTTCATTACGATGAGTACGATGACCCTTTTAAAGGATTAAA
The DNA here is from genome assembly GCA_949091785.1 of Polymixis lichenea. Classification (NCBI taxonomy): domain Eukaryota; kingdom Metazoa; phylum Arthropoda; class Insecta; order Lepidoptera; family Noctuidae; genus Polymixis; species Polymixis lichenea. Next base: position 18,417,758 of record OX420948.1, on the reverse strand, counting down.
ACGAAAAAAAATTAGCTATGTTTAAAGAACCGAACGACCAGGGACACGAATGAATGAATGACAGTCAACATTACAACTTCCTGTCCGTGGCAAATGCTCGTAATGACACAATCATAACGTCCTTATTCCATGTATAGGCAGATACGGCCTTATTCGGTTCAGTTGCTCATTACACACACCTCTAACTGTTGTTCTAATACAACAGCTTGATGTGTATGCGATAATTAACAGTTAGCTGACGTACTTTTTATGGGAAATGCATACAACAGGTGTTTGTACTTGTTTGGTTCTGTTAGTGGGTTTAAATACGGCCATGTTCGTTTAGGCCTTTTAAGCAGTAGATAGAAAAATTAGTCACTAAATAGTAGCTTTAGACTGCGGTTTTGCCCGCGTTGAGGTTAAAAATTTGCCCATGGGAATTGGGACCGTAATATCGGGATCAAAAGTGCGCAATCTGTACAGCCGCTACCGCATGAAAAGGCAAAAGAAACATACAGTTTCGTATTTATAACATTAGTGCATATGCACTGTAAAACCAAAAAAGTGTTACGTTTCGTCACATATCTTTTTTTAAACTTAGTTATAACATGTTTGGTATTTTTCTCACGTTTCAGACCAGACTACTCAGCTAGATTTGGCTAATTAATATTAGTTTGTTGCGATGAGCAACTGCTACTTGACCTTTACGAGTTAATTAAAGAATTGTCCAAAGATGGAGTTCTTAACAAAATCGCCTGAATTTGTCATGGACATATATGGCCAAATCGAAATTTAAAACTAAAAGATTTTTTTTTTATTGACATAAAACAGTGATACATTTACATATTTAACCCTGACTTCTGAGATAGGTTGTAACCTGTGTTACACGGATCAGTGTCTTCTCCCATTTTTGTTACATTAAAATTTATGCAATAAAATAAAAACAATTATGAAGTCATGCAATCATCGAAGCTAATGTATGAGAGTGTGTGTGGGGGTGTGTGAGCGAATGTGTCTTGTGTGTGTGTGAGAGAGAGAATTCAGAATAACATTCATCTCCCGCAGTTTCACTATTTATAGGTGTATGTACCTATGTACTAATGTAATAAATACATCTCTACGAGCACAAATACAATTAAAAGAAAATTATACATTAAACCGACAAAGCATAGGCCTATGAATTGAATAATTCAATGAAAACATTCACTATGTCACAAATTAAATGACCATATCGCGTTGTGCATAGATTTGAACATCTATTCAGCAACAGCCATTATAACTTGACCTCTCATTTGTTTTGTCAATCATAATATCATGGAGCATTTTATACTGGTATATTTCTATTGTGTCTCCTATAATTTGTGTAAAATGAATCAGCTCCGGCAATAAAAGGGTAAAATAGCAGTGTTATATTTCAATTGTTTGGTCTGCTTTGCACGATAAGTTTTAGTTTTAAAATAAAACGAATTTTTGAATCGTAGTTACAACTTACAACTATTGCGAGTAGCATACCTATCTGCCTATAATATTGCCACAGCTGGGACACAGGCCTCTCTGTGAGAGGCAGTGGGCTATAATCCAGCACGCGGGTCCAGAACTCCAGAGGCCTTAGCGTGAGTTTCATTTAAGGCGGAGATTTCTGGAAAACGCTCAAAAAGGTGGTTTTATAAAGCTATGTATCTCTTTAACCGTAAATAATTTAGAAAGCAAAAAAATATATGATATCTTCAAGTTTTTTTTGCATACAGTGATGGAACTTTAAATATAATTAAACATACTTTAATGCATCAAAAAAATCATCAAAGTCACCTCTTAATTATCTTTAAAATCAGTTCATCCCTTCAATAGCAGTTATAAACATAATTAAAAATATACCATAAAATTTCAAATGCCAAACTGCATCCAGTGATGGATTATTTATCATTAAATAGTTAATATCCAATTTTATACGATTTTATTTGCATTTTTACGACATACGCTTGCTCATTTGTTATTCGAATTTATTACAACAGATTTTAACCCGTAACTGATTGCAATAAGAACTATTATCGCTCATAATGACAATATTTAAAGTTACCAGGGCCTTAACCATCTTGATCAAATGCAGTGAGCGCGTTCGGCGCTCCAATTGGCCCTGGATTGGTGAAGGACCAATCGGAACGCCGAACGCGCTCACTGCGTTTGATCGAGATGGTTAAATGAAACTCACACTAAGGCCTCAGAGCAGGTTGGTAGACGTCACGTGTCTTTGAGTTTTTGGTTCTAGGGCATGTCGCTTTCCTCACGATGTTTTCCTTCACCGTTTTGAGAGCAGCGGTGATGAAATTATTTACACAAAGTAAAGCGATGTCTGGGTTCAAACCCACGATCTACAACTTGTAAGTCGGGGCCGATACCACTGGGCCACCACTGCTCTGTAGGTGCCATCATCATCATCATCATCATCATATCAGCCGAAAGACGTCCACTGCTGGACATAAGCCTCTCCCAAAAGGGAGGATTTGCCATAATCGCCACGCTTGGCAGGCGGGTTGGCGATCGCAGTATGGTGGTCTAATGCATAGAGAACGCTGCTGCCCATTCTCTAGTAAGTCCCTTAGTCGCCTTCTACGACACCCACGGGAAGAAATGGGATGGTGTTATTCTTTTTGACCGGCACCACACGTAACTGTGGGTGTATCTCTGTGAAATTGTAGACAACAGACATTTAAAATGCAAACTTTATTTTCAAGATTGGCAAACAAACCCCTTGGTTGATGTTGTTTATTAGCGGCCATAACCACTTTCCATTAGGCGGGCCTGATTGCCAACTTATAAACCAAAAAAAAAAGCGCTATTCAATACTAGAATTGGTTGTCACTTTGAGTATAACTACACCAGCTAAATATAACTCTTGCGAGCCTCACCAAGAATCCAGGAGTATTCGACTGGTTTAAAATGTTTAAGAATTAGCGCAGAAAGAGCAGCAAAATCCTCGAGCATATTCTGTAAAGAACAAAGAAGACAAACAGGTTGCTCGAATATACACCACAAAAAATCACTGATTGGAACATGAATAATTATGTTTAGAAAAGAAAATACCCACTTATCCCTACTTACCTAATCACTACATAGTATAAAACAAAGTCGCTTTCTCTGTCCCTATATCCCTATGTATGCTTAAATCTTTAAAACTACGCAACGGATTGTGCTGCGGGTTTTTTTTAATAGAGAGAGTGATTCAAGAGGACGGTTTATATGTATAATACACCGACCTCCACGCGGGCGAAGCCGCTGGCAAAAGCTAGTAATATTATAAATGCGAAAATAACTCGGTCTGTTTGTCTGTCTGTGTGTCTGTTACACTTTCACGACTAAACCCCTGAACCGATCGTCATGAACTTGGCAGAGACATATCCTGGGATATGGAGAAGGACATAGGCTACTTTTTTAAGCGATAACCGACAACCACGCGGAGCCGGGGGAAAACCTAGTATTATATATTTTTAACCTCTTTTCTTCTTCCCCAGACCTACTACAACAATCAGCACTGGACAGAAGATAAGGAAGTCTACTGTTCCAGCCACGTGCCTAAGATCGGCCCTGGACACCTGGATAACTCCTCAGTGGGTATCCGCAGTGCTCTAAACGTCCCCAAGAGTAATAACTACGTCAACGAACAGATCCGGGGACTCGCCAGAAATAGCCATGACAATGAATGTGAGTACTGCAAGTTTTTGTGTTTTTACTAGAAGTATACATACATAGCCATTATTTCGGTTTCTCTGACAAGTTTCAGAATGTTTTCTAGTTCCATTGAAAGTCAAAGCCCAAAGCATTTATTTCAAATAGGCACTTTAAAGGTACTTTTGAACGTCAACATTTACATTAAAAAACTAAAAAACACGCTTTCAAAACCAAACTAAAAAGCAGAAAATAATTTCAAAAAAGCGTGGGGTGCTTGATATTAATTGATTATAAAAATACCTCATACAGCACCCCACGCTATTTTGAAATTATTTTCTGCTTTTTTAGTTTGGTTTTGAAAGCGTGTTTTTTAGTTTTTTTTTAACCATTATTTATTTTAATTTTTTTAGTTCTGATATCTACAAAAGCGTGCTTTTTCAGATAGTTTTTCTTGTTTTTTTTTTAATTATTGAATTGTCATCGGTCCTCGGTAAGTCTACAAAGTTTTAATTAAATCTGACCGTTTGAAGTGGGTCAAAATCAAGTCCAAAGGAGTCAGTTACAAACAAACATACAGGTGAAGCTAATAAAAAGCGTGTAAAATATAATTGATTCTAGTCGCCCCTTCCAAAATGTAGTTTTGTATAGAAAAGAATGGGCAAGACACTCCACAATTACGCTTTTAAAATGTTTTACAATATTTTACTTACATTGATAATACATAATAATAATTCTGTGTAAAAATGATGCAGCTAGAATAAAATTACCATAACACAATAGGTAAAAAGAATTAAAAATGAAGCAACGACGGATAAATTAATTATATGATAAATACCTACATGGTACTTACATATACCAAGCGTGTAAATATGGTTGTGTATATTGTGCATTAAACAAATAAATAAATATTTACAAACAATATTAAAGTAAGTACACGATTTTCCTAGTATTTCCTAATTGATTTGGACACTCCATTTAAAATTCATGTACTACCTACAGTACATCGTCCATAGTAAAATATTCGTATGCCTCTTTCATTTCATTTTCTTTTCCGAAAATCGCTTTGCGAGTTCAAAGTTAATACAAGGTTTTTGACGGTACCCAAACTTTGCCCTGAAAAATGTAAGTCGTGTAAGTACTTATCGTCAACTACGTCGGTCGACACCTGCCGATTACTGAGGGAAAGCTTCACTTTCTTAGAAATCATAAGGCTTAATTCCTAAGCCACATTTGAAATCGAAGACCTTTTTACACACTTTTTACTAGCGTAAACGGTCGGATTTAATTTAAACTTTTTACACTTATTGAGGACCGATGACAATTCAATAATTAAAAAAAAAGAAAACAAAAAACACAAGAAAAACGATCTGAAAAACCACGCTTTTGTAGATATCAGAACAAAAAAATAGAAAATAAATAATAGTTAAAAAAAAAAAACTAAAAAACACGCTTGTAAAAAAGCAGAAAATTATTTCAAAAAAGCGTGGGGTGGTTGATATTAATTCATTACAAAAATACCTCAAACAGCACCGCACGCTTTTTTGAAATTATTTTCTGCTTTTTTAGTTTGGTTTTTAAAGCGTGTTTTTTAGTTTTTTATATTAATTAACCTCTTCCAAAACAAAATCAAACAGTCAACACAAATAATTCTCAGAACGTATAAAAAATAAAAATAAATATTGCAGAGCCCGGCAAAGCTATGGCAATGGTCAACAAACCAGGACAATGCCATCGTGCAAGGGCATCCATTGTTTAAATGCAATCAGACATCAATCAGACAATGGTTCGAATCACTGGCTGCGTCCAATCAATCATTCGATCTGTTATTTTATAGCTTTTGTATTAACTTTGTCTAGGGCTTGGGAACATTATTTTGTTCAGTGGGTAAATGTCACTTTAATTGCAAAATATGGGCTTGCGGACTGCGAGTAATGGGTAGCTCGCCGTCCGGTAAGCACCAAGCCCGGGTCGACGGCGCGCTGTGTTCCACGCGCGCCTTAAAGAGATGTCAGCACCAACTGGTGGGATCCGCAAGGGCCGATGCCCGCCAGGGGTGCGGGTTGTTCGAAAAAGATACCGTGGCCCCTGGCACACAGCCAACTGAAGGAACAAAGGGTGGGTTTTAGTCAGTAAAAGTCTGACACCCTCCTGCTCTACCCAGAGCGGGAGAAGTTATTTGATGATTTCCCACCCAAAAAAAAAACAAAAAAGCAATGGAGTTTCTTGCCTATTGTTCTCCATACGACACTTCACTCTGCTATAAGAAAAAGAAAGAAAAAAAGATAAGAAAGAAAGAGAGAGAGAGAGTTTCATAAGAAAGGGACATCTACAATAAATGTTGACGTTCAAAAATGCTTTTAATGGCCTACTTGTAATTAATTATTAAACTTTTACTTTAATAACTGCAACTTCCCGTTATTTTATTTTATTTTTCAGTTGCCTTTAAGAGTAGCTAGCGATAGAAATTGTTTCATCCTTTTAAGTTTAATCAATACATTATTCAGTTAGATTATTCAGTAGGTAAGCAATTAAATACTCGAATGACGTCAAACAAAGCAGTTGTTTTTTTTTAAACCAACCGAACGTGTAATTTGAAATAATTAAAGTAGTTACACGTTGTTGTTAAATAATTATAATGGTAGTAGATACTTAAACAACATTGTACCAACAACTAGCTTTTATATATATAGATACCACTGATATTAAATTCGTCAAGCCAAATCCAGGCGTTACGATGCGCGTGCGTTTCTGACGGCTTACACGCGAAATAACGTCACTATGTCGTCATATAACATGAATGTACCATTTATTGGTGTCGAGCCAAGCCTTTATTATTGTAACCTTTTTACACCTCTGATCGTGTCAGTGATATAGTCGATTTCGGTTCTTCATTTGTTTGTTTTTTTTTAGAACTAGCTTGGCCCGTCGCGTGGATGTCGGGAATGATCTCACGAAATCGTACTATCGGGACAAAAAATTGAATACGTTACTTCTTCTGACATCACCTATCTGCCAGTGAAAGTTCCATCAAAATCTGTCCGGCCGTTTCCGAGATTAGCCGGAACAAACAGACAGACAGACAAAAATGACATATGCATTTAGTAAAAAGCCGTTATTTTGACATTACAAGCAGACACTTCAATTTTATAAGTCTAGCTACAGATGTATAGATATATGTATAGCTGTTTGAAACTTTGGAAATTTCATATTTTATAGATTATTGTATAGAATTAATGATTAATTGATATTTTTGGTAGACGATAGAATTACCAAAAATAATGTTTAACATATTGCTTGTAAGTTAAAGTAACCAAATCACATATCATCCACCAAACATTTAAACCACCACGGTTATAATTGCCCAAAAATTTTAAACAGGAATGTGCTAAAGTCGGTACAAGATTCCATTACTTAACAACTAAAACGTCTATCACAAATCCGCATCAAAAAGGCATAAATAACAAACAAAACTTGCAAGAATCCCGTCTCACTTCCGAAGAAGGCACGACGCGACGTTACGCGAAAGCTCTTGAACTTCGGCACAGTTCGGGGTACTTCGTGTATTAAAGCGAGAGGTCGGTGCGTGCGGGAGAGGGAGAGGAGAACTTGTTGCAAAACAACCGGTCACATTCCACTGAACGCAGCCCAGTGACCTAACTATAATGCTGAGGTATCATTTGGACCTATGGACCTTATACGAATTGAGCTTACGTTGAAAGTACCCTTAAGTAAGGAGAATCAATTTCAGAAAGCTTTTATTTGGATTATAAACGATTATAGCAAAGTTTTATTGGTTCGAAAAATATTATTTTACTGGAAAATATACGTAAGGAAATTTTGCCTAAAATAAATCCCTAGAACAGAAAATGCTTCTCCTTTCTCCAACATGCAGCATGCAGTGATTTAATTTAAAAGCTTTTACCCAGTTCGGCTGATAAGAAATCAATTGCAAAAAGAAAAAGTTTAATATTAATTGGAAAATCTAAAAGTCTCTCCAATTCTCTCTCCTAGAGTTAGAAGTATACTCCTTTATGTATAAGTTTTTTCCATCCGCTGGATGCTGGATGCACAGAACCTGTCGAAGTGGCAGAGCTTGAGGGAGGCCTATGTCCAGCAGTGGACGTCTTTCGGCTAAAATGATAATGATAAGTTTTAATAGAAATTTGATAACCTAAAACTATTTCCAATTAACTGTGATTAATTTAGTATTATAATTATCCGATGCACCGTTTTGTTTTAAGCTGACGTAATCTCCAAGTTACATAATTATGCGCGTCAACATTTTATGTTAATGAGTTGCATCACAGTTTGGCTCGTCCTTTTGCCCGTTATTATATTATGACATGTATTTATGTATTTTATAGTCATTAGCAGTCACTTCGATGCATTCCAAGGTCTTTAACCGAAACGACTAATTTTAGGATGTTATTATAAGTTCCAAATCAAAACCTGTCAATTTAGATATCTATTACGAATTTACCTACTTTGATAAGTTGGTGATAATGTTTTGTTGGTCTATTCTAGAATCTAGTTATATACAGCTTGGAACATTAAAGACCCGGGGCGTTTACCATAAAACTGACACGTGACAAGTGACATGTGCAATCCGACAAATTCGCCGGTTTTTCTCAAACATTTTCTGCTTTATTATTAGAGATAGGATATTTGGATGCAAAGTTGAGAGGTTGGCTAAAATGGAATGCGCTTTTGTACCGATTTTTTTTTTAAATTTAATGTAAAAAAAATGTTTTTACTAACACACGCCACCCCTACTCTTACAGACTTACACCCTAAGTACATAGGTATAGGTTTTACCAAATTTCCATCGGGGTTAATTTTTTAATAAATATGCGTCTGAATAGTTATGCAATCCTAATCATTTAGAAGTCGCTTCCATACTATACAACTGACTAGTTATGCATTCCCGGTGTTGCTGGCATCCCAGGATTTTTGTACAAAAAAAAATATTTTAAAAAGCCACTTCCATATTTTCGTAAATAAAAATTAACTTTAGGTAAATATACATCCGATTATCCGATCCCTATTTATTATACCTATAGCAGACTGTTTGACATTTTCTGATCAATATGTCGCATTGACAGTTACATTGAACAGGTCTAAGATATGCTTTGTATAAAAAAATAAGTGTTCCTTCAATGTCCTTTCAATATCGATTAATCAGACCATTGAATTTAAAATATCGTTTAATATTATATTAAAAGCAACGCATAATGATTTGGGCTTTAGTGGTGAATACGGGCTTTAGAGCAAAGTTAACCAATGAAACTGAACGCGGTCTACCCAAATGTCCTTTCTTTGTTCATCGAATCTCCTTTAGTTCTGAGCTGCAAGATTGCTGATAAATGCATGCACTGATTGGGCAGGTCCATTCAATACGTGTGGTTTCTTACTCCAAAAACCGTTTCAGACACCAATCTACATGGCCTTCACATGATCTCATCAAGATATAAAAGAGACTGACCTCTGAGTTTGTGGCGGCCTTTCTTCTCAGAGTAGTCAGATAGGAAACGCCGTCTTCATCTAGTTGTATAGTGTTGTACAAGCCTACTTACAGAAATAAAATCATTGCTATGGAATATCGGGCACTGACAACACTTGAACGCGGTTTAAATGTGCTGATCGCGTTCAATTTCATTGGTGAATTTCGCCCATAGTCAGACCATTTCATAACTACTAGTCTTCAAAAAACGTGTTCGTATGGATTGAAGAGTCATGTCACATATTTAAACGCTAAAACAAAACGGTAAATATGTGACATAGCTCCTCAATCCATACCTACGGACACTCCTCCTCTCTATCAATATTTAGTGGTAAATTACCCGATTTTGTAGGCCCGATCCTGGAATTTGTAGTAAAATCCTTTAGAAGTTACAGGACGTTTAAGGTGGCTCCTCAATTCAGACGTCTGGATTGAGGAGCAGGTAATTTACTACTAAATATTGGTAGTCTTTAAATATAGGACATGGCTCCTCAATCCATACGGACACCAAAGAAATCCCTAATTATTCATTGTTTGTTGATTAGTCCCAAACTTATCCTCATCATGTAAAAACCGTTTGTTATACTTTAACTGCAAATCCATCAATTTACCTAGCAATCTATTACTTTACGCCAACACGGACTATTGTTCTCCATAAAATTGAAAATACATAGATTATGCAGCTGTCAATATGCGCCTACAGTTAATATTGTTCTCACGTAGATTTTGCAACTAATTAGGTCCGTATGGAAATTGCTCACAATTGTACTTTGAATTAAATCTTTCAAATTAAATATACCCAAAATTCAACAAAATCAGAACGTCTCAAAGTATGTTGTACGATGCTTTAGACCACGTTAGGTAATTCATTTGCAGAATGTTACCTTTTAGTCCGGTCAAAACAGATATTCAAGGTTTAAATTAATTCGCATAAAGTCCCCATCACGGAGAAAAGAGTCCCCATCAATACCGTATGTACAATGTTTTTTTTTATTTTTTCATATGCGGGATCTATGGGGACTCAGTCGTTTCTATTATATTGCTGATATAAATAAACAATCAAACTAAGAATCAGCTTTATGTGAATTAATGTAATCTTCCCCCTACTTTTGGGCTACCTTGACCGGACTATTTACACAATGAAAAATAAAAAACTTTAAAAAAGAAATAAACAACCGACTTCCAAAAAAACACTAAAAAGTGAAAAATAACTTTAATTTCGGAAGTCGGTCACTTTGGATAGGTACGTATTTTAATTTTTTGTCACCGCCTTCCGAAATTAAAGTAATTTTTCACTTTTTAGTGTTTTTTTGGAAGTCGGTTGTTTATTTTTTTTTTATGTTTTTTATTTTTCACTTTTTAGTGGTTCATATGTGCTTACCCCTTCACAGCGTACCGGCGTGATGTTATGTTATTAACTGGTGTAAACAATTGACAGACATGAGATTTCAGCAATCCCTGTCCATTTGCTATGATTTATTGAGGAGTTCCGTTGCCTATCTCCGAAGTTCTTCAAAAGATCTTCACCAAATTGAAATGGAACCACTCCGAGAAAGTACTCTTCCAAAAACTACACAAATTGCTTCAAGTGTGCCTATAAAATTTGAAGAGTTCTCTCTATTTCTCCAGGATCCCATCATCAGATCCTGACTTGATGATCATGGGACCACCTGGGAAGTATACCCTTTCGAACAAAAAAAAAATTATCCAAATCGGTCCAGCCATCTTCGAGTAATCGGGGAACATACATAAAAAAAAAAAGGTTCCGACGAATTGAGAACCTCCTCCTTTTGGAAGTCGGTTAAAAAGAGCATAAGATTGCACGAATTTCGAGGTCCCGTCCCGATCAGAACAACAAGCAAGCATGCACCATCGTCAACCGCAGTATCACTTACCATCGAGTGAGATAGTGACGAAATCTAATTTAAAAAACACAATGTAACGCCATTATCTTAAGTAATAACAGCTGCACGGGTCAATCAGGTTAATCTACGCTTGTTGCGGTTGGTCCGTGGATGGGTGACCATCACTACATACGAAAACCCCTCCGTGCCTCAAAAAGCAAGTTAAGCCTCCTGGCTGTTATTCGTGGATATTTGACAGTCGTTACGGGTGTTCAAAATCCCGAAAGTCTGACAAACCAGTCTTACCAAGGGGCATCTTAATCCCAGTAACTGGGTTGTGAGGTAGTCGTTTCATGTAAAATAAGGGTGCTCAGCTGCATCCGGTTGGACTGGAGGCCGACCCCGACAAAGGTGGGAAAAGGCTAAACGGATAAACTTGAGAGCTCTTTCTCAACCAGCGTTGCCAGACGTCCCGGTTTTGGCGGGACGACCCATTGAGAGTTTCCGCACGAGACAGGGTCAGCCCCGCTTTTCGAGATTGCTCGACGGTGCGGTTATAAGTGTAACGTATTTTCATTAAAATATTTTTTTTGCCACTTTCTATAATCATGGTAAACTTAACTTGAAACTCTAAAAGGTAAGCAGGTAATAAGAAAGCCGGTTAGTAAAAAACACGGCTGATTATTTACGTTATTTTATTATATCCCGCTTTCGAAGAAAGAATCCCGCTTTTTCACTCGTAAAGTTTAAAAATTCCCGAAACTTTGGCCGAAAAAAAATCTGGCAACGCTGGCAACATAGAATTTTCCAACAAAATCCCCTGTCAAAAACACAAATGCCATCTTTACCTCAAACATCTGTCAGCTTACGAATTAAGAATCAAATCGGAATCACATGCATCAATCACTTACTTGCATAAACAGGATTTATTAATACAGAGCCCTATATTTTAACTTGAACTGACAGACGTAACCGGCTTCGTTAGTATATTTAACTTAACTGTTTTACTATACACTTATTCAATCACCAGTAACTATGTTTATTAAGTCTGTCGTAGGCGATACAGGAATTCCATAAACGACAACTGTTTCTACATTTCCCGGTTGAATAAGAAGTTATATGATCGGTGAAGCTGGCTGGATTGAAAATAATCTAATGGGAGAATGTCTATTAAAAGAAAAAAACTGTTAAAATTCTAGAATCTTAGACATAATTTCAATGACTCGTCTATTATATTTGCAAATAAAACAAGACCATAATTTATTATCATGGCATATGTTTGCATGATGGCAGTGGTAGCCCGTGGTAGCGAATTATGAGTAGTAAATTATTTCACCACCACTGCAGCGCTACGCCAAAATGTATGGGAATGACATTACCTACGGAAAGGACACGACGTAGTCTTTCCGCAGGCGTCATTCCAATACATTTTGGCGTAGCGTTTGGCGTGCACGCTATCAGAAATGTGTTTTGTCTCTGGGCCCTGCTCTCAAAACGGTCAAACACATACTAAGGGTCTAAATTTGAAGGCATGTGACATCCACCAACACGCACTGGGCCCGGGGAATTACGACCCACTCCTCTCACAGAGAACAGGCCTGTCCCAGCAGTGGGAACGATTTAGGCCGATTATGGATATATAGGCTTTTTCATAATTTGTATATTTTTATTAAAACTCCATTATAAATCGCATACCTGATGCTGTAATGAATCTAATGATTCATCTATGAAAAATGTTTTAGTAGTGATCTAAAAAAAATGCCGTAATCATTTGACTTAAGTAATCTACAACAAAAATCTAGCGTAAATACAGACTAATAAGAAGTTACATAAATAATCTGTAACATTACTAAATAGCATAAATACAGTTTATTTACTAAATAAAGCTAAACTAGATTCCACTCATTAATTTACTAACTAAGGCATCTACGACTGCACAAAAAACCTCTTACATTCGTAATGAACATAAAAAGAGGTCCGTACAACAAAAAACTGAACCGTAATTAATTAACCGGAATTCGGCATTACCAAAGCAAAACTGACGTTTAGTTTAACAGAAAAAGGCATAATTGTACATATTTGTAGGTACCTACTCTGTCGGAAATAGTATCCATGTTTGAAAATATAGGTTTGTGCGGTAGACCACAGTCCACACCTTTTTAGTAACGTCAAAAGAGTTATTTTAGATGTATGAATAGCTAGCATTTGCAAGCGGCTTCGTCCGCGTGAAGATAGAAAATTGTCCCACGGGAACGTACTACCGGGATTAAAAATATCCTATGTGTTAATCCAAGCTATAATCTATTTGCGTGCCAAATTTAATCGAAATCCGTTCAGCCGCAGTACAAAAAAATACGTTTATTTGCCTATATTGAAAATGTTTTGAACTCCTCGTCACTTGTCCCGTAAAGGTTCATTAGAAAACCAGCGTCAGACAGCATCTGCCTGGCATACATGCTGAAAGGAATCTTTTTGGCGCAACGGTGAGGCACACACTGTATTACCTAGTTATTTATATTCACTGTTCCTTTTGTTAATGTATTTTGTGTTTCACGAACTGTGTCCAAATAAATGGTTTTCTTTCTTTCTTTCTTTTTTTCTATTATTACACAATATTAGTGGCATTCGCGGGGTTAGCAAAGATGAACGGACTGTTGTTGGCCCATGAGGTACATGTCCAAAATCTCTTATCTTACCAGCACACCAATTGCATAACACACTTATAATCACAATCTGAATAATTTTTAATTATTCTGAATATTTTTTTAATGAGTCAACATTAGCAACACTTATTTGATTCCTCCGTTTTACCTTCAACACCCATACACATCCAATACAGCCCCACTTAGCTACAAAAGGCAATAAAACCATGTATTTAGCATAGGCCTACTCCGTTTCTAATCTAAATGTTTCAAGTAAACGACATTATGAAGGCCGAAGTTACGTAATACCTTGGGCGACACTTTTGCAACTCACGCGCCGGTATCCCGAACGAATCGAGCGCACCGTTGCCGTCAGTTACAAGGAACTTGAGAGTGACACATGAATATGTAATGGACATGGCAACTAAGTAAATTTTTCTTATCACTTTGAAAATTGGTGTCGCCAGAAATGGTAGGAATTAGTTAAGATCCTGTACTGTGTGTGTTTCAAGTGTTTCTAATTTCCTTATGCTATCTAATTAGTTTCTAGCGCACAGCCTTGAATGCTAGTTCCAAGAAGATTATGGGCAAAGACTAAACTAAAATAAAATAGGCCCAAAACAGAGAAATATAAAAAAAGATCATTTTCAAGAAGATTTCAACGCAAGCCTGTGCGTTGAAATTAAAGACATGTATAACACATGACGGATAATTGTGTTTTGACAAAATAACAGCTTTTTAGTAACTAAATGCTTACAACATTTACATCCAACTTTTTTTTGCCTCTGTCTCTGTTTGTTTGTTCAGGCTAATCTTCGAAACAGTTGGACCCATTATAATGAAAGTTAGTATGAGGATTTCCCTAGAAAGTCAACATCCTCACGTAACCAAGATAGCATATCACCTATATCTAAAAATACTACCTCGAAAGTCCAAACCACCATTAATCTTGCACATATTAACTTTATACCACAGTACACCCATATTCGCTGACAGCGCCATATTTAGGGATAAACGACACAAAACTGCTACGCTGTTGCGCCATCAGCAGCAGTAACAGCTAAGTGTAGTAACCTGTAGCGTTCTGCATAACGCAATCGCCGAGAAAGGCGTTGAATGCTGTGCGCATGCGTGCTGCAGTTCCGTATACATCGTTTTATCATATTGTGGAATTTGAGCGGAATGTTGTGCTCATATTTTTAGTATGTGTCAATATTGAATTGATGTTGTTACATCAGAAGTGTTATGTAATTTGAGTGTATGTTGTTATATGTGTTGTTGTTGTGTTTTAATCTGCTAATAAAGCATATTTTTCATTGTACTTATGGTATATGTCTTGCCGAATAATCCTCAAAGAATCAACTAGTACACCTTGATCACGCTGTTCCCACTTTTATTCGATTTAGACCTTAAAGTCTCCCACGGCAGACGGCACCAGTCCGATCCATTTCATCATTTTCCTGCCCATATCCCAATATATTTTTATTCCATACTTCTCTATTAACTATCATATTGGTAGTCACCCCCTTTTAAGCCATATCATCTTTAACACAGTCCATCCATCATTTCTTTGATCTTTCCCTACTCATTTATACTCAAAACATTCCGTATGACATCCTTTTAAGCCATAAATATCATCTTTAACACAGTACAAGATACAAGATACAAGATTCTTTATTTGTGGAAACATGAGTACACATACAGAGCATGCAAGTTATTAAATTACATTATAGTTTAGATCAGTCATGTTTGGCCTTAGTGGCGTACAAATATTTAAATTTCGTCATCATAATTACGTAACAATTAATCAAGTAGTCAGTCAATTAAAATTATGATCATAGCAATAATATGTTGCTGTATGTACGGATTATGTCAAAGACGTTTTGATAATATTGGTTACTTACACAGTATTAGATGTTGTCATTAAGAAATCTGCTATGAAAGCAAATTTTTCATTGTACTTATGGTATATATCTTGCCGAATAATCCTCAAAGAATCAACTAGTACACCTTGATCACGCTGTTCCCACTTTTATTCGATTTAGACCTTAAAGTCTCCCAAGGCAGACGGCACCAGTCCGATCCATTTCATCATTTTCCTGCCCATATCCCAACATATTTTAATTCCATACTTCTCTATTAGTTATCACATCGGTAGTCACCCCCTTTTAAGCCATATCATCTTTAACAGAGTCCATCCATCATTTCTTTGGTCTTTCCCTACTCATATATTCTCAAAACATTCCGTATGACATTTTCCTCTTTTTTACCACCAGTACGATCCAACTAACAACCAATGACATTTTAACAATACAGTACCCATTGCGAACGTCTTTTCCTTAATTCGCCGTATCCAAGGACCAAAATCCGAAACACCGAGTAACAAATCGGACATCCGAACAACTACAATTATGTGAACAGTGACGACTAATCTATTAGGTGTCCCAAAGAATAATGCCTCATTGTTTCTGCTTAACCATGACGACCTTGACTCAGTCTGCCACCTGACTTCGTCCCAGACTTCCATACCTCCTTTTAATCCGTACTTGATAATATATATGTCGCATCAGGGGTGGCCGAGATGCGAAACATCGGGTCTTCTTCAAGATCAGACATACTTTTAGTAGGTGTGAGCACTGTCGTGGGTACTCGAACGAAAGATAATTTAAATCAAAACAACTTTATTTAAATTAACGGTTTTGCAACAAGAAACAAACACGTGCGTAGGTACTAAGCGTCTGCCAAGACTGTTGGAGTTCGACCGTAGACTGTAGACTGTCGACGCACCTGGTCTCTCCACCAGTCCTCACTGCATCTCCTCCACCGACGATTGTGTCCAAGCGGTAAGGTTCGCTTGCATTTTCGGTTACTTGTTTTTTTTTCGTTTACGAATCAACCTGTTAGATAGCGCTGTCCGTTGCACTTTGGCGCCATCAACCCACAACATATATATATATATACTCGTATATATAATATTATAAACGCGAAAGTAACTCTGTCTGTCACGCTCTCTCGCCTGAGCCGCTGAACCGATCGTCATGAAATTTGGCTGTGATATAGCCTGGGATATGGAGAAGGACATAGGCTTTTAGGACTTTTTACGCGATAACCGACATTCACGCGGGTGGAACTGCGGGCAAAAGCTAGTGTCCCTATAACCAGTATCAACAGGACAGAAAGACCAGACTATCTATCTTCTGACTACCCGTTCACGACTTTGTGCAGTGTTAAATGTAGTCTTCAACACATTCCTGATGACTGTCAATTTCTTTAATATGGATTTCTAATAGCTCAGTGATCTGAAATTGAATGCTGTTTTACTCAATTTTTAAATCCACGACGTGATTCCTTAGACCAGAATATTTTCTTACTTCTCAAGTTTCTGACTTGTCCATACCGTCCCTTGTGACTCAACGGGTCACCCGGTGTTATATTGAGGATCCTCGTTAAGACTATCTTCGTCTCTTGCACACTGGAAACTGTGTTGCCACTTTCTTTGGTTTTCTTCTCAAAAGTTTATTCTGAATTTTGTAAGCTAACTTGAGAACTATGAATCAACATCAAGAGAGAAAGCTCTCTTGATGTTGATGCTGTGTCACGGAAAGTAGGAGATTTAATGTCATATAGACTTGACTTGACTGTGGGGGACATCTCTGTAAATACCTGTCAAACATTACAAGTCTTAAAAATTCAATATCACCTTATAAAAATCAGTAAAGTGATACATTCTTGTAAACCTCGCATGTAAACACCGACATTTTAATTTAAATGTTAATACAGTACGCTTCGCGGCGCATCTGTTTCTAGTTGTGCTCGTAAAGTAACGTTCTCCCTACTTTTTTTCTTCACGCCGTTTACCGAGTACCTACACTTTAGCTCGCCAAATAGTGTGTAACTTATGGAGTAAGCCAGGTCATTGGCACCATTCCAACGTTTTCCGACATCGTCGAAAATCAAACTCTAACTTTCAGTGGTAAGGTTCAAATTCTATTGGATGATCTTGTGTTATATAACAACTATTCATATGGTAATATTGATAATGTAGTAAATTAAAAAGGTTCTTAACGTGAGGTCTTACTAGTAGATTATGATAAAGGCTTTTATTTGAAAGCTATTACAGAAAGAGTTATTGATGAAGACACCAGTTTGTCCCAACGTAGACACACAGAAATATATGAATTAGAATGATAATATCGGATCGGAGATAATTCTGCTATTTAACGTAATGCTGTAATTAGAAGGCCGTATTTTATGTACAAATAATAAAGATGAACTTAATTTATTACACATAATCAGACTAAATTACCAAAAACAAGATTCATTTAGAGATAATTTTTTACGATGATTCTTTTTTATTGAACACTTAAAAGTTACTAAACTTGCCTAAAATTATTCTATCAGATGTAAATTTTATTATACAAGCGAGATTGGAATAATATATAACGTTTATGTCCAACATTGGGTCAAACTACAGATGATGATGCTGAAGGTGGTTTAAGGGTTTAGGGTCATGTCCTTTACTCGTATGAAGGTAAGTGTAGTACTCATAAATACAAACTACATTTACTGAACCAGCACACAAATAAATAATAGTTTTAAAAAACTAAAAAAAACACGCTTTAAAAACCAAACTAAAAAGTAGAAAATAATTTAATTCTATTAAAAAGCGTGGGGTGCTTGATATTATTATTATTAATCAGTTTATTTCAGATAAAAATTCAATCCATACAAATTACAAATTATAAAACAGAGAAATAAATTATTATAAATATAAATATTGTGTTAGTCAAATCTTATACACTATGTTAGTCAATACCCATCACAATATGCATCCATTTGTTTTGGATCGGAAATACCTCAAAAAGCATCCCACGCTTTTTAATAGAATTAAATTATTTTCTACTTTTTGGTTTGGTTTTAAAGCGTGTTTTTTTAAACTATTATGTATTTTCTATTTTTAGTTTTGCTAACTACAAAAGCGTGTTTTTTATATATTTTTTTAAATTATTGAATTGTCATAGGTCCTCGATAAGTCTACAAAGTTTAAATGCAATCTGACCGTTTAAAGTGGGTCAAAATAGCGTCCAAAGGAATCGGTTACATACAAACAAACAAACATACAAGTGAAGCTAATATAAAGCGTGTAAAAAGGCGAGTCAGACTTGCAAGCGAAGGGTTCGGTACCATTGTACAATATTTAATATTATATTTTTCATAAACACGTTTTTTGTATGCGGTCCTACCTATAAAATTTTTACTTCGTTTTATTTTTATTATTTGTTGTTATAGCAATAGTCTAAAAGTCTAGTAATATTGCCGCAGTGAACATTTCAACTGTCTCGACCGATGACGGTTTAAGAGATACAGCCCGCTGACAGATAAACGGACGGAAGGATCTGAGGCTTAGTAATCGGGACCCGTTGGCGCCTTTGTATACGGAACCCTTAAAAGGTTAATTTGACAAAACATACGCAAAGGAAAACGGATTGTTGGCAAAAATAAAACCATATCATGGTTTCTTCATTCAATTCTTATACCAAAAATGCTATCCAAATACAAATGTGTGTGGTCGTAGTAAATTAATTAATAATAAACACCATGAAGTTTTATACCATCAAAATGATTGCCATAATGATTAAAAAACAACCTTATAATGTAACAACACTATATCACTGTTCATACATGTGATAAGGCGGTTAAGTATACATGAGAAGGTTAATTAGCAACCCATGCGCATGCTGCAATACTTAAAATTAATGAGATCCGTATCTCCACAACGTCGGCAAACATAACAGCAGAGCTGCCAATCAATGAACAGTTTCAATGCACCGCACACCACCCACGACATTATTTATATTATGTTTATAAAGTCAAGTTTATAAACTTCGTATGTATATTCTGTTGCATGTTGAGAAGGCTTGATCTCTGGCACAAAATGGTCAGAAACTGGAAGTCGTCTCCGTACTATGTGCCATCACAAGAGGCTTTAGCACGAAATTCTTAGTTAGAGCCGAAGTTACGGGGGTTTCCTATTCCGTATCCTCTCCACAGCATTTTCCCAGCTTCTTTTTTTTGTGGGAACTCATCAAATAACTTCACCCGCTCTGAGTGGAGCAGGAGGGCGGGCGTGTTAGACTTTTACTGACTAAAACCCACCCGTGTTCTCTCACTTGCCTGTGTGCCAGGGGCCACGGTATCTCTTTCGAACAACCCGCACCCCCTCGGCATCCAGCCAACCGCAAGTTACTGGGTCAAATGACAGCCCTTGGTAAGACTGGTTGTCAGAGTTTGAGGCTTCCGACGACTCGTATCGTCTACCAAAGATCCAAGAGTGACATCCGGGACCAACGGCTTAACGTGCTTTCCGAGGCACGGAGGGGTCTTGGTATGTAAAAATGGTCACCCATCCACGGACCAACCGCGGCAAGCGTAGCTTAATCTGATCGATAGACTCGTGCGACTGTTATTACTTAAGATGATGGCGTTACATTATGTTTTGTTTTTTATTAAATTTCGTCACTCTCCCACTAGATAATGCGGTCGATTATGGCACATGATCGCCTGTTGTTGTTCGTCGATTGGGCCGTAATCCACCACGTGGGCCAGTGCGGGTTGGTAGATGTGTGTCTTCGATTTTTTTAGAAAGAAGAAAGAAAAAACGTTTGTTTGCGGTAAACATGACGCAAAAAAAAACAGGAACTCACAAAAA
Source organism: Polymixis lichenea (assembly GCA_949091785.1). NCBI lineage: Eukaryota > Metazoa > Arthropoda > Insecta > Lepidoptera > Noctuidae > Polymixis > Polymixis lichenea. The sequence continues at coordinate 18,397,418 of OX420948.1, read as the reverse complement.
AAGTAAGAAAACGTTGAGGGAAATACGCGTGACATCCACGCAAAACGGCTATCGCTCAGCATTATGCTGCGACACTATGCAGGACAGAGCCCCAGCGCTGCGACAGCCGGCTTTGACGTAATGATGTCGCCCGATGCATCAAACAATTAACATCGAACTTATAGAAAATTAATACAATTTAACGTGTGTTCGGTTTCCTCACGATATTTTCCATCACCACTATCACCACTGTTTTCTGGTTTTGGCTGTATGCATGCCTTTTGGGTCGATGTATAAAGCCGACCTGCTGTACCTATATATATTGGGACTCTGGTCCACCTTGAGTCATCATCATCCTTATTCCAGCCGAGAGACGTCCACTGCTGGACATAGGCGTCCGCCAAAGTCTTCCATTTCGACCGGTTCTGCGCTTCTCGCATCCACAGATTCCTGCGGCCTTCACAAAGTCATCGGTCCATCTCGTAGGAGGCCTTCCAACGCTACGTCTTCGGGTACGCGGTCGCCACTCCAGAACCTTTCGGCCCATTCGGCCATCGGTTCTGCGAGCAATGTGCCCTGCCCACTGCCACTTAAGTTTGGCAATTCTTCGGGCTATGTCGGTTTTCTTGCGCACTGGATAAAAACTTATCTTGTATAGTAGGATAGTAGGATTATCTACAACTAGCTGCACCCCGTGGTTTCACCCGCGTAATTCTCGATCCCGTGGGAATATCGTGTTAATAAGTATACCTTATCCTTATCCAAGTCATGGTCTACTCATATGCCAAATTTCATCCAAATCTGTTAAGCCGTTTTAGTTTGAAAGCGTAACAAAAAATCTCTCAAATATCTCCTCTTAATAATATTAATTTAGATTAAAGGCTCCTGGAGAAAGGCGCGACGTGACAACAAGTAAGTAGAACAATTTCGATGAAAACTTAATAGAAATCGATCTACCAGAATCGCGTCCCGCATGTCTGCGGGAAGCCTTAATACTGAATCAACAACTGTACCTTGCTTATCTGATTATGGTGATGTTTTGCTCGGGAAATCAATGAAGCTGTGTGTGCGGAGTTTTTGCGTGAGATAAGGTGAAAGAAATCTTATCTTTCAAGGGGATGGGCGGTCCCGTCCTCAATAGGAACTGTGTTGTTTCTTGTAGATCGTTTCTTCTTCGAAGATGCAATTAAAAAAGTGCATCTCTGATTGTCTTAAAAATCAAATCTTGCACGTAAGATGCATTAGAATTGCATCCAATCCTCGACCGTTTCTTTCGATTCTTTTGTTACCAGTAACTTCTAGATTAATGTTGTGCTAGGTTTGACTTACTGAATTGTGTATTAACAAACGGATAAGACACACGATCTAATCTTTATTATCATTACTAATAATAAAACTGAAGATTTTGTTTGTTTGAACGTGGTTATCTGTGGAACTAACACCCAGTTTTGTGTTTTTTTTGCATTATATAGCCCAATTCTTAAGGAAGTCTAGAGGCTACTTAACGTAGCTCATCATACCATAACGCTTCGACCCTTTTTTTGGTTGGGAATTCATCAAATAACTTCTCCCGCTCTGTGTGGAGCAGGAGGGCGTGTCAGACTTTTACTGACTAAAACCCACCCGTGTTCCTTCAGTTGCCTGTATTCCAGGGGCCACGGTATCTCTTTCAAACAACCCGCACCCCTGGCAGGCATCGGCCCTTGTGGACCCCACCAGTTGGTGCTGACATCTCTTTGAGACGCGCGTGGAACACAACGCTCCATCGACCCGGGCTTGATTCTTACCGGACAGCGAGCTACCCATTACGTGCCGTCCGCAAGCCCGCGCCTTGGCTGGTAATCAACCTGGGATTCCCGACGCCCAGCGCGTCTCCTGCGGCGCTGGGACCCTTAGGAGCCGAACAAAAACAAAACCGATCGTAAAGCACGCTAAGCGAAAATTAACTAATAGCGTGGGTAGGCGATGCGATGCGACGAGGTATCCACCCAGGCGCGGTCGCATCCAAAGACTTTGGCGGGGTCAAAAACAAAGACCACCTACATATTAATAAGATAACGTACTATATTTTCGAAAAATAACTTTTTTAAGCTTTACGTTTACGGCTTTGGGGGGGCCTCATAGCCCCAGGACGCCCCCTTCGGACCGCGCCTGTATCCACCCCGGGGAACAAAGACTTCACGCGGACGAAGCGATGCGGGTAGTAGCTTGTTGTATACACCGTGAAATTTTTGTCGTCTTACAACGGCAACCCACTTCATGTATCCAATGACTACTAATCATTTATAAAAAAATTAAAAAAATCGAATATTTGCATAATCAAAAAAATTTAAATATCATTCACCAAGACGCATGACGTAGTTTGAAACACCCTGTTATGGAGATGGAATTAATGATGGAATGTAATGGTAGGTAGGTAGATATCTTTACCGTTTGATACGTAAACATTATTAACAGGGAGGGTGTACCTATTATCTTAATTAATGGTAACAATGTTTTAATCGCGCCTAGAGGTATTTTATGACGGATACATTGAGTGGACCACCTTTGTAAGACGACTAAAATGTCACGGTGTAGATGATACAAATTAGAGATGGGCCGACTATAACTTCAGCCAAGCCGATCATTGCTTTCGGTTGAGCTCGGGTGACATCGGCAATGTTCAAAATGGCAAACCTACATAGTGCCAATTATTTGTAGTTTCTTCTTTTTGTTGGAAGTTTTAATTAATTTTACTTTAGTTAAGTATTTAATTTCTGGATCTAAGTCCAATTCATTAATGGACCAAACGAAGGTTTCTATTCCTTTCTAACCTAATGTCCTACCCTATTATAGATTGCACTGAAAGTAAACTGTAAAACTGATTCTATAATAAAAAATAATAACAGTAAAGATTTCAATTTTATTCCAATCACCGCCTTTTATTTTTTTAAGCATATTAATAGGAGTAAAAAATGGACCGTAGGACCATATTTGTAGTCACCGACTAGTCGCCGACTACAAATATGGCCGACTAGTCGGCTTTCCCGACTAATCGGCGCTTAGTCGGTACATCACTAATACAAATATCACGCACAGCATGAATGTATTCTAACAATGCATTATTAGATGCAATATATTTCATGCTAGGTGTAAAGATCACAGATGCACATAATTACTAAGCTGTGGCAGAATGCCAACTCCATGCAAGGACGACTGCTACTTAATTTCCATTAATTCTTCGTTCCTACGAAATCGATATATCATCAATATTTTGATCAGCTTCTGTTAGATGGTTATCACTCGCTGCAGTTTTAGATCCATAATGATACAGAATTGCCAAACTTAAGCGACAGTCGGCAGGGCACATTGCTCGCAGAACAGATGCCCGAGTGGGCTGAAAGGTTCTGGAGTGGCGACCGCGTACCGAAAGACGTAGAGTTAGAAGGCCTCCCACAAGGTGGATCGTTGACTTTCTGAAGGCCCAGAAATTCGCTGGATGCGGGAAGCGCAGAACCGGTCGAAGGGGCGGTGCTTGGGGGAGGCCTATGTCTAGCTGTGGACGTCTTTCGGCCGAAATGATGATGATGACGATAGATAATGAAACTAACCTTACCTCACCCCATCCCGTTTCTGAACACTGTAAGAATAGGCAGGTACTATCCTACCATGGATTCAGAACCCCTAATGCTGAAATTTTTCATCGGTTATTTAAAAAAAAATGCTGTTCCACACGTTTGACCGCGTAGGTAATTGCATTTTTCTAAGAAACAGCAGATTTTTTTTAAATTTCCTGAGAAAAATGTATACTCTGGGAGTCTAGAATTATGTGCTGAATTCATGGGTACAGTTTGTGCGTGGATGTCCCTGCCAACCGGTACAAGATTTTTTTATTTTTTTGAGGGTGGGAAATCATCATACAAATCCTCCCACTCTGGGTGGAGCAGGAGGGTGTGTCAGACTATTACTGACTAAAACCCACCCGTGTTCCCCAGTTACCTGAGTGCCAGGGGCGACGGTATCTCTTTAGAACAACCCGCACCCCTAGCAGGCATCGGCCCTTGCGGACCCTATCAGTTGGTGCTGACATCTCTTTGAGGCGCGCGTGGAACACAAAGCGCCGTCGACCCGGGCTTGGTCCTTACCGGACAGCGAGCTACCCATTACTTGCCGTCCGCAAGCCCGCGCCTGCGGTAGCCGGGAATCAGCCTGGGATTCCCGACACCCAGGGCGTCTACTGCGAAGGCCATGGCTGTGAGGGCGCATGTACTGCATCTCCCTCACGTGCGCCGCCTCCCTCTTTGTGAGCATAACTGCTTCGCTGAAGGAGGCGACTGCTAGCCATGCAGTCTCGCTCCGTACCATGGCCTGAACCAGGATCGGACGCGAGAGATTGCGGCCACCGATCCCCTCCGTGAGGACATGGCGGTGCTCCGCGGAAGCCGGGCAGACCTCCACCGTATGCTCTACCGTGTCCTCAGGGCGACCTTGGCAATGAAAACACCCGGCGTTTCCTCCCGCCATACAGGAACCTCCCGAAACAACCGTGTCCGGTGAGGACCTGTGTCAGGTGGAAGGTGAGGACGCCATGCCGCCTCTCAAACCACTCCTCAAAGAGGGGACTTACCGCCGCAATCGTGGCGTGCCCAATAATTTTATTGGTTTACTATAATTTTGCATGCCTGAGTTGGTGCAACACAGTGGACTGCGTATTCAGGGGTGCGGGTTGTTCGAAAGAGATACCGCCGCCCCTGGCACACAGGCAACTGAGGGAACACGGGTGGGTTTTAGTCAGTAAAAGTCTGACATGCCCTCCCGCTCCGCCCAGAGCGGGAGATATCACGGCCTTAGTGAGGGCGCATATACTGCCTACCCTGTATAGGATAGTACCTGCCTTTAGGAACATTATAGGCTGGTTATGCTTCTAGTTCCTCTGTTTTGTTGTGCCAGTGCATTTTCTTCCTTGGTAGTCTTCAAACAATTTAGACTCGATTTTTTACTTTTCACTGTTTTAACCGCCGAATGCCGATAATTACAGAAACAATTAAAAAGCCATTGTGTCTCGCGTGGATCTACGTTCCATATAAAGGGTTAATTCGACACCGCTCTACTGCTTGTTCGATCATTTTCTATTATTATTGGATCAGCGTCAAGTTGATTGGTCAATAATTTCTAGAATTAACACATTATTATGGGTTGTACACAAACTGCAGTTAATTTAAGTACATGCCTTCGGTCCGATACACACGGGCGGTTGTGCGTACGATCTAATCAGTTGTTTATTGCATTTTCCGTTAGTGTGGACCGCGGCTATGATTGGTCGTTATGCTATGAATTGAGATTCTTTCAAAGAGAGTCTAATATGGTGAATGTTAATTTATTGCAAATGATCTTTACCTGCGTAGTAAATGCTAGAAACTAAATTCTTTAGTTCTAAATTTCTAACTTAACTTTCACATAATGTTACTATTATTTATTGTTTTATGCAATTTATTTTATTAATGCAGTCGGGCTGAGGGGGCTTGTGGTTAAGTAACAATAGCTACACGGGTTGATCGATCAGGTTAAGCTACGCTAGCCGCGGTTGGTCCGTGGATGGGTGACCATCTTTACATACCAGTACCCCTCCGTGCCTCGGAAAGCACGTTAAAACGTTGGTCCCGGCTGTCATTTGTGGATCTTTGACAGTCGTTACGGGTCGTCAGAAGCCCGAAAGTCTGACAACCAGTCTTACCAAGGAGTATCGTGTTACCCAGTAACTGGGTTGTGGAGGTCAGATAGGCAGTCGCTCCATGTAAAATACTGGTATTCAGCTGCATCCGGTTAGACTGGAAGCCGACCCCAACATAGTTGGGAAAAGGCAGGCAGATGATGATGATGATGATGATGAATGCAGTCGGTCTGACTTGATCATATGTTATATTCACCACGTATAAACTGCTTTCGTATGGCTCGTGCCAACATGTCAGGAGGAACTTTTTTAAATTCTGAAACATGGCAAAGTTCCTTACGTTGCAACATACGATGAGAGATAACCTAGTTTTGGTACCTACCTTAATTATTATTTGTATGCAAGTCTAGTACACCCACAATAACTTGGCATGATTTCATGAATTGACGTCTAAGTGTCGCACATTTTCTTGTAACAAATCTTACTGAATTAACGTCCAAGTGTCGCACATTTTCTTGTAACAAATCTTACTGAATTAACGACCAAGTGGCGCACATTTTCTTGTAACAAATCTTACTGAATTAACGTCCAAGTGGCGCACATTTTCTTGTAACAAATCTTACTTTATTTCCTCCAGAATATAAATTATGATTTCATCAACAATTTATCTAGCCTTTTCCCAGCTATGTTGGTCAACTTCCAGGCTAACCGAATGCAGCTGAATACCCATATTTTTTATGGAGCGACTGCCTATCTGACCAGCACAACCCAGTTATTTGGTAATAGGATACTCCTTGGTTAGACTGGTTCGCAGACTTTCGGGCTTCAAACCGTAACGACTGCCAAAGATCTATAAATGACAGCCGGTACCAAAAGCTAGACGTGCCTCCCGCTCACGGACTGACTTCAGCAAGTGTAGCTTAATGCTCAATCGACCCGTGCAGCTGTTATTACGCAATCTCGCCTATTTAACGAATTTTCCCAATTAATTGTAATTTTCTCTTTCCAGTCTTGTCAGCGGTATCACCAACACGGACCACAAATGGCGGCAGTGCGCACGCGTCCCCTGCGCGGGAGTTGTCGCGCGATACGCCAGACTACCAATATGGCCGGTTTGACGCCAGCGCGCTGCACATCGCGCATGCGCTCAAACAGACAGAGCTGCAGAAGGCGTACCATAGACCCAGGGAGAAGCCGATTGATGCTTATCTGGTGAGTTTAGAATGTTAAGAAAATCGTGAAATCTTGTAAACCGTTTTTGTAATGTATCCACGTTCCACGTATAATTCTATTTACAGAGTAACTAGTCCGATTTTGACAATTATTTTTTGGACGGCACGGTTGGCGCAGTGGCTAAGCGATTGACTTCTGCGGTGCGTGTCGCGGGTTCGATTCCCGCACGGAACAAATATTTGTATGACCTACAATTAGTTGTTCCGGGTCTGGCTGTTTGTGTATGTGAGTTTAAATGTTTGTAAACGCACCCACAGTACAGGAGGAATTCCTAGTGTGGGGCGACGTTTTTTAACAAAAAAATATATTAAAAAAATCGATTACAATCTTGGTCCCTAACGTCTATGCGTTAGGAGTAGGATACATAGATTACATCAGGAAGCTGATAAAACCATTTTTGAAATTAAATGGACGATGAAACGTCATGTGATAGGTCATTTTTGTTCGATTTTACCGACTACTATTTCAGAAAGACATTTCATTACCAACGAACATTGGTTTGGATAGGAAGATGATACAATAGAACTCTCTTAGTCCTCAGGGTCTAAAGGATCAGGATGCTTTGATAACCTTCTACGACTGGTTTCTAAGTATCTGGTCTTCACCTGCATCCGGTTAAACTGGAAGCTGATTCTAAAAAGACTTGTTAGATGCTGATGATGATTGGTGGATATTTAAATGTGTATTTGTACACATAGAAAAACATACATGCTACACGAAGAGGAGAAATATTGTGCAAGATACTCACATTAAAGGGCGAACTGATGCCTCCTAAACTAGGCAAAAACTAGGCCTGTGTTTTAGGAGTTGTCTAAAAACAAAACAAATATTCTTTGGAAATACGGGGTAAGTTTTTATCCAGTGCGCAAACTGTACCTAACCATGAATTCAGCATATCACTAGACCGCCTAGCGTAGAAATTTTTCGTCGGTAATACAAAAAAAAGTCAGCTGTTCCATACATTTTGACCGCGTAGGTATTGCACTTTTCTATGAAACAGCTGATTTTTTTGTATTACCGACGAAACATTCCTGCGCTAGGGGGTCTAGAATGATATGCTGAATTCATGGTTACAGTTTGCGTACTGGATAAAAACTTATCCTGTATGATCAAGATGACAAGACCTACTGACGTCAACAGTTATCAAGCTACCGTTTCCCAAAATAACAATTAATCTATGACACTAATTCCATAAAACAAACTGCTAACTAAGCTCACGTGAAGAGTGGAATCTCGCTGGCCTCCCAGCCGATGCCACCGGTTCACAAGGTCATAACCACCGTTACTGCTCAACCCAGTACAGGTATTAACGTACCGGTTGTAGGTAGAAATATATGTAAATATAATGAATGGCCAGTTATGTGGCTTTAAATGTTACGCTCATTGTGACGAGCGATGGTTATCTGCGATTGATTCCGCTTCGAAATAAACTGGTTTATATTCTTTAGCGAAACAAACTTGATAGTAATAGTTACCTATCTTCTTTTGATTCCTCTGCCTCTTTTAACAGTCAACAAAGACTGCCCGTAGATGTACAGCATGTGCGTAAGGACGTAAAAATATCGTGTCGGGATTTTATCGCGCACTGGAATTACAACTCTCGGTGTTGAATCGAACATTGAGAGTACAACAAAGTGAATCCCAGCGCGTCGAAAAAGCGCACTGTTCGATTTTAAATTTTCGACTTTAAGCATTGCGTTGAAAACTCAATGCGCGAAAAAACTTGCCGTTATTTTTAAACGGCCGTGCAAACGTGGACTAAGGCCATATACATCCAGGATAGGAATCATGGCATAGTTTAAAGCTACATGCAGATGAGGACATTCTTAAGTTAGATTCCAGATAGGTATTCTGTATCTTAATTTATGTTTTATTTGTGGCTCGATCGTTCTCTCTTGTCTACAATACCAGCTCGATTTTAACAAAATCTGGCTAAGAGGTTGCTGGCAAAGCAGTGAGAGCGACAAATGGTTATGGTGGCCCAGTGGTAAGGTAACGGGCGCGACTTACAAATTGTAGATTACTATTAGGATAGGATTTCTGCAATTATTTCAGCACTCCCTCTCACCGAAGGCCTGTGTCCCAGCAGTGGGAACTGGGAACATTATGGACTGATTATGATGATGATATGATCTGAAAAAGAAGGTTATTTTCTTTTGAAGTAATAGCCGAGCTAATTATAATTACAATAGCTTCATTCATCCATCTCGTGTTGACAGACCAAATCAATCGAATTCGATTGCGCCAACCTATCGCAACACACAGTTAGCTTCGCATGACGAGAGCAATAAAATTAACCACGCTACAATAGTTGTTATTGTTGTAATAGTTGTTACTGCAACTGTTTGGTAAACGCACAATCTTTGTGGTTTTACGAAAGTGCCGGTCCAGTCTAATTGGATAATCAGTGGTGATGCCAATTTGGTGGGGAACGAAAAACTGTTGCTTTTTGTGCATCTAAAGGGCATTGTTACCGTAGCCCTTATTTTTTTTTTTTGTGGGAAATACAATCTAATTGTCGGCAACAAGAAACGTTTTGAACTTCCAAAATTAAAGTAATTTTTCACTTTATAGAGTTTCTTTAAGTTTTCCTGAACTATTTTTGTAGAGAAAACCTCGTTAAAACAGCTTAATTGCATCATTACTACCTTAACAAATGCGAAAAGAATTTAGTTCCTCGTTTTTGTGCGAAAGCATTTCCGTGTCAGAATGCCACTGGCTACAATTTTATAACAGTGTTGATTACCCGTTCCACAAAAACATACACTCAATTGGCGGTGTTTCCCCACCAATTATGTATTATAGCTTATTTTCCTCGGAGGAGGTGCAATATCGGCACATCTGCCTCGCATTCCTGTGTCTTGGACTAGAACATATCGCGTGCGCTCGTGGAATGTTCGCTTGAGGTGTTTGGGCCAAGTTACAGGAAAAGACAGTCGAGATAGTCTAAAATACTTATAGTACTACTACTCCAGACAAAAAAAAACCGCATCGAATTGAGAACTCCTCCTTTTTTTCGTCGGTTGAAAAAGAAAGGGAGAACAACTGTAACGTTTCTTATTTAATGGGGAAATGCCAAGATAGGCCTTGTTTTGTTTTTTTTTTCATGAAATAATCATTCAATGGAATTAAATGACCTCAAAGAGTTACATTAATGTTTTTTACTATCATAATTCTGTAAATACATACGTGCCACGTTTCTTTTTTGTGGGTGGGAAATCATCAAATAACTTCTCCCGCTCTTGGTGGAGCAGGAGGGCGTGTCAGACTTTTACTGACTAAAACCCACCCGTGTTCCTTCAGTTGCCTGTGTGCCAGGGCCCACGGTATCTCTTTCGAACAACCCGCACCCCTGGCAGGCAGGCACCCCACCAGTTGGTGCTGACATCTCTATGAGGCGCGCGTGGAACACAACGCGCCGTCGACCCGGGCCTGGTCCTTACCGGACAGCGAGCTACCCATTACTCGCCGTCTGCAAGCCGGGAATGAGCCTGGAATTCCCGACGCCCAGGGCGTTTCCTCGAATTCGTGTCAAGGTTTCAAATCATATTTTAATCAACACAACCTAACACTGAACTGCAAATTGCAAAAAAATATTAGCGCATTCCTTTGTTTATGATGTTTTAATATTATATCGCTGTGTCAATGCAATCCTTAGCCTTTTAATATCCACAAAAGATTCTTATATCTGTATGTTACTTGTGGTCTTGTTCATATAGGTAATCTACACTGATTACGATTTTGTTTGTATTTTAAGCGTGACTGCGCAATATTCTTGAGACTACTACTACATTTGTAACAAAACATGCGTGCGAGCATGACAACATGATTACATACATTTATAGACATTATGTAAATTAATTTCTATAAATGCACGTTCACAATAAATTGCAACATACAATATTACAAGTGTCCCTAATTTGAATGTAACTGATATACATTGCAAGTAGCTATACTGCACACACTTGATGATAGAAATGCGTGTCCAACTGTCCATTATCGGTTACCTACTAATGTACCTACTGGAAAACATTAATAAACGCGGTCGTTTCAATTATTGCATTATTTAATCTGATTGTGTAATAGACTTGCGTAAATTGTATGGAATTTTAACGTAACTAGCGAAATGTGGGTGTAGATGGCAGAAGTTTTTGTCGTAAAGTAAAACTTCTGCATGCCTTCCGCAGAATACAAGTGACATGATATTGTTTAACATAATTAGTCTACAATATTCCCACTGCTGAAACAGGCCTCCTCTTGGTGAAAGGGGACTACGCGGGACCATTTCGGGTTGGTGTTGGTGCACATGTCGGTTCTGAGTCGTTACGGGTCGTCAGAAACTCGACAACCAGTCTTACCAAGGGGTATCGTGTTACCCAGTAACTGGGTTGTGGAGGTCAGATAGGCAGTCGCTTCATGTAAAATACTTGTATTCAACTGCATCATATAGGCTAGGCGGATGATGAACGTCATTTCAAAGAGTTCCATCGGTTACATCATTTTGAAACCAACGTTCCAAATTGGTTACCAAATTTTATAACAAAAGTCTGCGATCTCCTATAACTTGTACCACAACAAAGCTGCTCTCTCGAATCGGCAGCCATCTATAAACAGCGAGAAATCTGCCGTGTCTCGACGATTACGTACGAATGATCACCACAGATAATACTTGATGAGACAAAGGAATTATTGTACCAACGCCAGCTCATCAAGCTATCCCAAACTGTGAAATTTTCCCAGTTGAACATGAACCTTATTTTTTTGTGATAAAGTTGAAAAATCATCAAAGAAATTTGACAGACTGGGGACAGACCCTTTACACGTTGGAGCCAATACGGACCTTTGTTAGGCGTCCATTGCTTCACTCGTTATCAAGAGGTTGTTTGAAAATGTAGGTAATGAGGCAGTGTATATTGTGTGCCGGACAATGTGTGACTGTCCAATTGATGGGCATCTTTAAGTAGATGTAGTTGTGGTTTTTTCCTTCAAATAGGCCACCCTGGTTGTTGATATAGAAAGTATACTGCAACAACTGTTTTATATTAGTTTACAACCCATTTGTTATTTTCCTTCTTTTTAACGCGCTTTTATTAGCTTCACCTGTATGTTTGTTTGTCCAAGTCCAAAAAGCAGTCGGTTAACTGATTTTTGGACTTAATTTTGACCCACTTCAAACGGTCAGATTACATTTAAACTTTGTAGACATATCGAGGACCGATGACAACTCAATCATTTAAAAAAAAAGAAAAAAATCTGAAAAATCACGCTTTTATAGTTAGCAGAACTAAAAAATAGAAAATTAATAATAGTTAAAAAAACTAAAAATCTCGTTTTGAAAACCAAACTAAAAAAAGTAGAAAATAATTTTATTTTATTAAAAAGCGTGGGGTGCTTGATATTAATTGTTTATAAAAATACCTGAAAAAGCACCTGCTATCCTCATTGCAAAAACTACGGCGAAGTATTAGCAGGACACTTCACAGCAAATTCTATACAAGACTATTCGAAACTATGTAATTAAAAACAAAACAAGTTTTTACGTAATCCTTCGTATAATTTCTGCGCTGGACAATCCAATTTTATAACTCCCACACACAGCACAGCCTTTCTACCTCCAATGTGACTCACCGATTGACATTTCTATCAGTCCACGCCTTAAATGTCGAAGATTGTTTTGTATTCTAAGATTTTCTATATGCATGAAGATATATAGAGGTTCTAGCCACTTATGTGGTAGAAAACCAGTGGATTAACATTTTAATAAGCAACACTTTTATAGATATGGCTAGCGATTCATAAATGGTAGCGACAAAAGAGGTAATAATATAAAGCCGGGTCCAGACGTGTGTAACGTGAAATGTAACGCGAATTCTGTGTGTGAACGGCACTACGAGCATTAAATGTAAACCGTTGCATGTAAACGTCCACACACAGAATTCGCGTTAACTTTCACGATACATTACATTACACGTTACACACGTCTGGACCCGGTTCAAGGTAACATCACGCTTGCTATCCTTGCACGGTTAGGCAAAAGTATACCTATCGTAAACTCACAACAGAAGTAATAGAGTCGGTATGTTGAAAAATAGAAAAATGCGTTTATTGGCATTGCACTGCAGCATGAAAAAAACAGTCAAACTATAAAAAAAGACAATAATGCCAAAATGGCCTCAGCTTAGCATGTCATATGGCAACACAAGGTGCACCACCTAACGCTGATTTTCAGCTGGGAACACATAGGGAACTGTGTGTCCGTAATAATCAATTAAGAGATTAAAAATAATCTTATAAAATGTTGTGACATACATTTGTGACATATAAAATACAGCTTTAGAGAATTATAATCATTAAAACAGTACAATATATACAAATGAAGTATTATTTCATGAAATAGACATTTCATGGGATTATACAGGGTAAATATTTATCCAGTGCGCAAACTGTAACCACGAATTCAGCATATCATTCTAGAACCCCCAGTGCAGAAATTCTTCGTCGGATACACAAAAAAAAAATCAGCTGTTTCATAGAAAAGTGCAATACCTACGCGGTCAAAATGTATAGGATAGATGATTTTTTTTTTCTGCGCTAAGGGTACTAGAAGGATATACTGAATTCATGGTTACAGTTTGCGCACTGGATAAAAACTTATCCTGTATGAACGTAAGAGAATATGAATTTATCGGGATAACTTAGCGCATCCCGTTTAAAAGCCATTGGTTTCTTTAGTAAATGCATATAAGATCCTTGATCTGCAATCAACAATACATATTCTAGTTCAAAACGAAGTGCTTTTGGCAATGTTTTGTCATGATGGCTGTACAGGTCTGCAACAATTATTACGAGCAGATTTAGAAACTTCAGTTCAATAATAATTTTATAGCCTTCTCGCTGGTCCACCTGCAGCACCCTTTCCTTTATTAACTTGAATGGTAGGATATCCTTATGGGATTGCTTTTCACATGAAGGTAATGAGATTACTATGATAACAGCTTAGGGACACGCTTTCACTGTTTAACGTAATTGCTATCGGCTAAGTGAACTCTCACTTAGCCGATGCTTATCCCTTGGACCTACTCAGTAAGGATGAATGTAACAAGTATAAACGTAAACCAGGCAAAAGGAGTACCGTAAATCGTGGCTACTTTGCACAGGTTTTGGCATATTATTGGTATATACTTTTTTTAACACCTAAAATTAATATTTTTTTATTCCAACAGAACAATGTGTCCTTTGGCTATCAAACTCATACCAATATAAAACACCACAGGCCCCCCACAATTTTTTATATTTTATTTAATGGTATCAAAGTTACTCGGAAGTGGGGTTTCTTTGACAAGACTGTAAAATGCAACTTATGTCAGAGATTTAAAATGTAAGGGTTTACTTTAACTTGATTAAATCATTCAATACTGTATGCATTATGCATGAAATTTAAGTAGAAACAACAAGTTTTCGAGATCAATAAGTCATTTTAATCATCACTTAGGTATGTTACAAAATTATAGGCACTTAATCGTCATAGGCACACTTTTATACAGTATTTTAGCGCACTGTTAAAGTCGCCCGATAAACTGTCAATATTACCCTTACTGTTAAAGTAGCCCCGTTTTACCGGTATGTCCTTGTTCTCGTAGCAGGTGGCGTTCTGTAGTTTCTTCCTACCCCCATGGGAAAAAGTCGTGAGTTTATGTATGTATGTAAGGGAGAGTTACGAGTTGTCGGTCGTGGTACCCAGACAGACGCTTTACTTTGTGTCAATTATTTTATCACCAGTGCTCTCAAAAACGGTGAGGAAACCGGCATGTCCTAATACCAAACATTCGAAGACATGTGACATCCACCAACCCGCACTGGGCCCACTCCCTTTGAGAGGAGGCCTGCATCCCAGCAGTGGGAACATTATTGGCTAAGTCAGAGCTCCTTGTCTCGGTGTTCACATCAGTAATATGTATCTTCTTGTTCTCTTGCCTCTCCATTTCCTCAACTAGCGGTATAATCGCCAAAAGATCGCTAAAATATCTCCTGCTCCTCCTTCTTGGTGTGTCGCAATCTTAATGGACTCGGCCCAGAATTTGGCTACGTATTTGGCATCATCAATAGCGTCATGCATTGGTTGGTTGGTACGTGGCTGGGTGAGCATCTTTACATACCAATACCACTCTGGAAAGAACGTTAAGTTGTTGGTCCCAGCTGTTATTCGTAGATCTTTAACAGTCGTTACGGGTAAGCCCAGAAGTCTGACAACCAGTTTTACCAAGGGGTATCGTATTTGTTGTGGAGGTCAGATAGGCAGTCGCTCCATGAAAAATACTGATATTCAGCTGCATCCGGTTAGACTGGAAGCCGACCCCAACATAGTTGGTAAAAGGCTAGGCAGATGATGATTAGCGTCTTACAATGCTCCTTATGACTGTGTCAATGACTGGAGTTCGCGTAGCTGAATTTTGGGCCAAACATATTTGAAATGTTTGCCATCGCTACAAGAATTACTAAAGTGCTAAAGACCAATGAAAGATTTCAAGGGCCAGCAACATAGAGGCTTGCCGTCTGTATGGTGGCGGACGTAAAGAATAGTACCTTCTCATTTCATCCCATGAGTGTCGTAGAAGGCGACTAAGGGACTTACCAGAGAATGGGCAGCAGCATTCGCTATGCATTTTACCACCATACTGCGATCTCCAACCCGCCTGCCAGGCGTGGCCATTATGGCAAACCCCTCCTTTTGATGATGAGAGGCTTGCAAACAGTTTACTGTTATTGAAGCTGAATTTTGGGCTAAACACATTTGAATTTTTTGCCATCGCTACTCTGAGAAGAAAATTGCTGAAGATGAAGACAAATGAAACTCCTTTAGGAATATTTCCGTAATCATGAAGGCTTGCTGACAGTTTATTGCGTTACTGACTAACAATACGATACCTTCCCCATTTCCTAAACACTCACTTTCTCGCTATTTACGACAGTCTGTCCAAGCGTTGCCTATTCGGGACACTATAACCACCAAAACAGTATATGCACTAAACAGTCATAAAATATATATAGTTCCACTATTGCTCACCCATCAATCATATATGGTCATTACTGAATTCGAACACCAGTGCTGGCCCCCCATAAATGGTGGTACCACCAACCTCTTTGACACAGCATGTGGGAAGATTTTCTTAGTTACGTAATCATTGTACTGTTATCCAAGAGTGGGAGTCTATGGCAGACCCAGTTCTTTTGTACGCAAAAAGTATGAATTGTTTTAGAAATTACGTAGTAAGCGAATCTTTCCCATGAATGAATCCGAGCTTATGTGAATATCATTCATGAGTTTTCCTTTCCAATTTAGTAGCGAGCATAGTTGTTGCTTTGATTTGAATCACGCAGTTCATTAAAATAATTTTCTTCCGTTTTGTTCTATTAAAAAATATTTAATTCTACAACACAAAATTATTTTATGGGTTCCTTATCTCAAAAGGAAAACACGGAACCCTTATAGGATCTCTATGTTGTTCGTCCATCCGGAGGATAAAGTCCGAAAATCTTTGATTGTAGTTTTATCACATTTTTTTTTTTTTTGCGTTTACGCTTTTCATTTGCTGGGCCCCAATTCTGTATGGTTATAATGATTCCCCGCGGAATTTTACTACGTTCAAACTACGTCAATTTAGTTTTTTTTGGAAACCAATTTAACGGTAAGGAATCGAGATGTCATATTCTGTATATTCCAAGACCATTTGTCGATATTATTAATACAATATTAACAGAATTCGTGTGTGATTGACGTGGTGACGACGAGTTGGAAATCGTTAAATGGTCATAGAGAATTCAGGCCCAGTTTGAGAATTGACCGTGATGCGGTGACGCTTATAAATATATTGGAGAACATTTTTTCAACAACAAAGTTAAGTTGGTTCTTGACATAAATTCATCCCAAAAACGAACCGTTCCCTTCACTGTGCGTAGTCTGACACGCACTTAGCCAGTCTCCTATCCCAAGATCGTCTGAATTTGCCATATGGTCCATTTGTCTATGGTGTCGCAGCAGCAAAAAATTCTTCATATCTATCAGCCATCACCTAGGCACTCTTTTCTTTAAACTTATAGCAGAGTTCGTGCAAACACGAATTATGAAGAAAATCGCGATCCTCACTTCCTTCCTACATTTTCAACAACGTCATACTTTTTAATTTGTGTAGCTACTTTGGGGCTGACTACAAAAGGGGCTTTAGTCCATCCAGGGTCCGACAGCACTACTTTAAAAGTATTAACTCTCACTTCTTTTTAGACATGAGCCTTTTAAGATAAATCAACAATGAAACCAGCGACTCCATATTATGAAGTCCGAATGTGTACGATCGACAGTGCGTCACGTGCTGAATTAAACATAATATGACCCACAGTGTGCGGATGAGCAGTGATCGAGGCCATCCATGTCCTTTTCTTTGGCACTAGCTGGTGAAAACCGGACACACTGGCTGGTTGATTGTATTCTGTAGATGTATTTATAGGAGAACAAAATGATACAATGCCTAGCGAGCGTCCGAGATGTAAACATTTACGAGCTTATATAAATCTAGTGCAAGGTCGAAAGTTTGGTGGGACTAGGTCTAAACTTTGATCCGAAACTGAAATATACAGCAAAAAGCTTCTATAGTGAAACTCAAATAGATTTAAACTTTGACCAGCCTTGCTTGTCAGCATAGCTATTCGCAAGCATTCAAAAATAACACAATTTGAAAACGTGATTTGCTTTACCCCCGAGAGCAAACAGCTGTCGTAAGAATTGCGGCCGTGTATTTTACAAAATTGTCGGGTTTGGGATTTGTATACAGCGTTTAAAGGACTTCCACGAAAACACTGACTGATTTTCGATTCGGTAGGTACCTGATTAATAATTTAAATAAAAGAGTCCTGGAGCTTTGATTGGGATATTCGAATAAACTCACACCCATGACACAATATCCACCCGATCCAAAAGTTCTCTTTCCTAAGCTTGTACTAATTATTTTCTTCTAGGCATATGCTTTGCACATATGAACACTGCATAAAAGGCAATGCCAAGCCCAAAAGTAACCTTTAATCTTCATAGCTTCTTAGGTCCTTTGTTAGTCCTACCAATCTAATGCCCTTTAAAGTCTAGGGCATAAAAGGCTGAACCAATCATGCACTGGACATACCTCAGATCGGTGTCAGCTATGAATGGCAGTCGGTTGCGCCTGAGCACTGCACTGGCCGGCCTTGCGCCCACGCAGCGTAAGCGATACCCCGCTATTGTACGTTGGTATCTTCTTGTCGATGTAAGAAAACGGGATAAACTTGTCCTTACAATGTCAAAGAGTCAAGTTGTTTTTCTATTTGTGTCTACTTCTTTGTTAACTGGATATGTTTGCTGCATATTTAAAATTTTCCTTTTTTCGTACTCAAAAGCAGGCAGGTATATTGTTTCTGACAAACTGCGGTTTAAAAAGCTTGATGTCATCACTTTAGTGTAACCGGTGTTTAGGTATATTAACTGGAGATTATTTATTATATTCGTTAGTGCTATTCGCTACTGGCGGTCAACTCTCTAAGCACGAGCGAACCTACGACGTTTCGGGCGAATCTACGAGCGTTTCCTACTCCATAATCACCTGCACACATAAGATTAGTTTGGGGCCCGAACTAAGAATGAAAAACGAAAAGAAGAACAACACGATTTGATAGTTAGCCCTACTCCCGATGTGTATTTTCCCGTCCGAAAAATTGAATTTGTTATTTATTTTAACGGATTAACTAGGTACCTACTTTCGTACAGTCCCGTATCTTCGTTGACGGACTTAACGAGTAGATGGAGTAGACCCCTGGTTCGAAATCACTGTTTTAAACACTCATGAAGAAGTTGGTACCTACGCTGAAGTAAATTTACTAATCAAAAGCTATGGAAAGTTTATCTGCATAAGCAACCCAGATACGGGACATTAACTATTCCTTTTAATTTAGCACCTGCTTACACTTAAAAAACGTTACGATGTTGACTTCTTTAACCTTAGAAATTGTCCACAATGACTAGATTATTGTATCACTTGTAAAATAAATCTTACAACTAACGAGTTAACTGTCTGCTAACACTCTTACTTTCCAACTGATAATTTTGCAGCGTCATTTAAATACACTATTTCCGTCTCATTTCCTCTTATGAAAGCTCTGAATTGTGTGAAAGAGATAACGGATCTTCATTGTCGATACGGAAGTTGGTTTTATCGTAAGGAAGACAGGGCCACAATGGGAATAGTTGTATAACGCTTATTAAAGTGAGATTAAAAAGTTATGTACATGCCTAGATGACAGGTATGTGTGGCATGATGTGTAGTCACCATAGACAACACATTCTTTTTCTTTTATGACAAGAGAAAGGTTTTTGAAGGGCCTACGGTTTGATTGTTTCTGAATAGAATTACTTATCTTAATTATTATCTTGTTATTAAAAAGTCTTTAGTCTCGGAAAGCAAGTTAAGTCTGTCTCTCAAGTCCCCTCCGTTAAGTCCCGGCAGTCATTCGTAGATCTTTGACAGTCGTTACTGGTCGTCAGATGCCCGAAAGTCTGACAACCAGTCTTACTGAGGGGTATCGCGTTATCCAGAAACTGGGTTGTGGAGGTCAGATAGGGAGTCGCTCTATGTAAAATATATCCAGTTAGACTGGAAGTGAAACCCAACATGGCTGGGAAAACGCTAGGCAGATGATGACTAGCATTGTGGGTTGCTTCTTGAGTTTGTATCAGTGATTGGAGTTCGCGTAGCTGAATTTTGTGCCAAAAATATTTGAAATTTTTGCCATTGTTAATTCGCTACGCTAAGAAGAATGATAGCATATCAGCCAGATGATGATTTACAAGTCTTTAACTACCTATTCGTTCTTATGTGCAGGTGATATATTACTATGTATACTTACTGCATAGGACGTCCTGAGCTTGACTATTAATTAAGCAACCTAAATTATTTTCTTCATATTGGCTATGGTTGACATCTGATCATATTAATGGCTGTAAAAAAACAGTGTTGGGAAAAAATAGCAGAACATTTAGTGGTTTCTAAGTTTAAATAAAGAATAATGGGAAAAGTTGCTACCAACATCTAATTAAAATCGCCCTAAACGAAAACTTAATATTTCCATCGTGTAATTATAATTCCAATGATAACTGTTTTTATGACCATTAGAACACGCGACTGAAATTACATAGGCCATTAAATTAGACCAGATGGACAAGTGAAAGCCAAAGCGCTAGTAAAAGTATTAGAAATTAGTGATCATTCATAATAAATCATACATATGTATGTGTACATAAATCTCTGCGATTGCATGAGAACACATCATACACACATCATGAACAATTAATTGTGCGAGACTAGAATCAAGATATTTATGATACATTTAAATTAAATGTATCACAGACGCCATTTTTCACGACCAATTTGGCTTGTCAAGTCTATTTTGATCAAGTTGTCAGACATCTTTTTATAAGATTTATGTACCGTTGTGCAGAATCTATTTTAATTTCCGTGTATTTACATAATATTACAAGAAGACAATCAATTTATCTCATTAATAACCTGATAAATAAACTGTAAAAACAAAGTGGCAACTCATCGTTAATTCGCGCCAAAATTTTGACATATGTTTCTATTAATCATGGCGGATGGCGACAGATAAAATATTACCGAAATTATTTGTCACAAAAAGGTTGAATAGCACTGGAATTACTTTGTATCATTTCGAGAGTCGGATAATAGTTTTTTAAACCGGGTTTTAATTAGAAAAACCATTACCTACGTGCACTAACCGAACTGGTTAAAGTTGCCAAAAACCTGAATCATTTGAAAGGCTGGTGACCCGGTAACCTTCTGCACTGCAAGTTCTCACGTCTGTATGTACTAAATATACCGTAACATTATTTAACACAATGTTTAAGTTTTAGGTCGCCAAGATAAGCTTTACTTAATTCACACAAAAGAGATAGAAATGTATTATTTTATCTTAAAATTTCATCTTTTACAATAATAGACCTTAAAACTTAGCATGTTTTTTGAAACCGGATATAATTTTCATGTTCGGGCAATAAATCTAAAGAAACATATTTTTCTGTTTAAATTAAGATATTTTTATTAAGGAATGGAACCAATAAATTAAGCATTCTGTCAGAATGGAATGGCGGCTGTGTTGTCTACAATTATAGTTAATCCTAGACATTAATAATGCTATGAAACTTAGTTAAAAGTAGCTAATTAGTGGTCTGGCCTACCAATAACCAAGTATGCCAAAGCTACTGAATTGAATTGACTATCTCAAACCGATATAAACTCGGATACTGTCGTTGCAACTTTCCGCTTTAAATTAATTGCAATATTTGATTAGCCAATCTTACTCCGAATCGCATATTTCTCCACTTGGCTTAAATTAATTGGAGTTATTACTTCCTATATTTATCATGTTATCGCGAAAAGCACTTTATGCAGTTCTGGGCTACCGTTGATATCAAAGTAGAATGGTAATTTAGTTGGCAATATAAATAGATCAAGGGACTCTCGCAACTGGCAACGTTACACAGGCTGTAATGGTTACTGTATACAATGGTATGTTGGTTTCAACGTCGGTTGCTTCATTTGTGGAAACGAGATCCAAGTAAGTAGATTGTAAGTCATCTAGAGACGTTATATTGCCTCCACTATGAGTATCTCGACGTAACCCACTTTCTGGTTTTGCTATGAAAAAGTTAAATTCCAAAATTAGATCTTCCCTGAGGGTCTAGCACAAAATCCGTTGTTCCGGCCGAAGTTTCCTTCTCCGTATAGATCGCGGCACGTAAGTTGAACCAAAATCAGATCAAACAACCGAAGGTAGGAGCGCGTCCACTCATTGCCTCGCACGGAAAAAGAATGAGTTCAACTTCTAGTATAGTCATTGATGTAATGTGTACTGAAGTTTGGAAGTAAATTACAGATCGCGGCAGGTAAGTTGAAATAAAATCCGTCGTTTTGGTTCATCTTACGTGCCGCGATCTGTAACACTGACGGACATAAGATTAGTTCGGTTTTCAAACTATGAATGAATGACAACATGATTTTAAAATTGTCCTTACGCCCGATGTGCTTTTGCCCGTTCGTAAAATTCAACGGATCAAAGACTTCCGAACTGGCTGTATTCCTCATAGACCCCAGGGGACCTACTCCCTAACCACGAAGTTCGTCGTTTCGGTCGAAATAACAGGTGTTTCCAACTCCGTATCACTTACGGGCCTTATCAGAAGGCTTAAAGTCACCCAAAGAGCAATGGAGATGGCTATACTCGGAGTTTCCCTACGCGATCGAATCAGGAATGAACAGATCCGCAGGAGAACCAAGGGACATAGCCCGAAGAATTGCCAAACTTAAGTGGCAGTGGGCAGGGCACATTGCTCGCAGAACAGATGGCCGATGGGGTCGAAAGGTTCTGGAGTGGCGACCGCGTACCGGAAGATGTAGAGTGGAAAGGTCTCCCACAAGGTGGACCGATGACCTTGTGAAGGCCGCGGGAATCCGCTGGATGTGGGAAGCACAAGACCGGCCGAAGTGGAGGAGCATGGGGGAGGCCTATGTCCAGCAGTGAACGTCTTTCGGCTGAAATGATGATGATGATGATCACTTACGGACAGATGATTAGTTTGGAGCTCGAACTAAGAATGAATGACAACACAGAGTACATTATTATATACTGAAAAATGACAACACAATTTGACAGGTGTCCCTACTCCCAATATGTTTTTTCCCGTCCAAAAAAGTTAATTGACTGTAGGATTCACTAAGAAGTTTCGAACTACTTTTGGACGGGCCCGTATCTTCGTTGACGGAGTTAGAGTGTAGGCCCCCTGATACGGTACTCCCGGTTTTTCCTCTGCGTACTGCAAATCTTCAAGTCTATTTGAGAAATCTTATAATCTTTGACTATTGAGACACTGGTATTTAGTGAAGGTAATTCTATTCTCTTTTGAGAAAGCATCTGTTTGAGTCTACACTCCGTTCAAGGACTGAACGTGACTCGTAGACTACCAACAGCAGCCAAAAGCTCCAAATGACCACCTTCTACAAAATATAATGACTATAATCACAAAAGTCTGCCTTACAATTACAAAAAGACAAATGGTAGCAACCAGTCGCGGGTTCCCACAAGTTCAAAGCGATTCAGACGAGACAATAAATCATTTCTGCATTTATCAACAATAGCGGATGAATCTAAAGTAAAAGGTGGATTATGAACTAAGCGAGAGTACAGGTCACCACCTGTACTCTCGCTTAGTTCATAATCCACCTTTTAGGCTTTTAGGCTTTTAGGTGAGCCAATAAGAAAGAAGGGAGACAGATTGTGTTACAATGATATGGGTCGACGCGGCGACGCCTCCAGCAGGACTACATTGAAGACTAATATTGGTCAGTATTCCGAAGCGAACAAAACAGTAATACGCAATTTTAATTATGCTTTTAATAAACATGTATATTCAAAGCATACGTATTTATATCTATACATAGTATAAAACAAACTCACTCTTCATGTCTTTCTGTGTGTCCGCTTAGATCTTCCAAACTACATTAACGTATATTTTGATGCGGGTTTCACCATCATTTAGAGCGTGAATTCCGGAAGGTTTGTGTTTAATATATAACATAGATATAGCTCAAACATTTCGATGATTTGACATGTCCATAGTGTACTCATACGATGCGGGAGCGGGTCGCTAGTACAAAATATCATCATTATTTCAGCCGATAGACATTCACTGCTGGACATAGGCCTCCCCCAAAAAAAGGGGGTTTTGCCATAATCGCCACGCTTGGCAAGCGGGTTGGCGATCGCAGTATGGTGATAAAATGCATAGAGAACGCTGCTGCCCATTCTCTAGTAAGTCCCCTAGTCGCCTTCTACGACACCCACGGGAAGAAACGGAATAGTGCTATTTTTAACGTCCGGCACCACACGTTAAGTATATCCTACTTAATGGAAATGTGCCAATACTCGTAAATCCAAGCAAGCAAGGAAACTCGTAAATCCTCACACCACTCACTGACACTCCTTTTTGATCTAGTTTTCTGTGACCGTTGCCTATCTATGTTATATTACATCTATGGTACAAGACATTGCATTCTGTGCACTTGACTTCGTCGTGGGAATAACTAATAACTGTTCTGTTAACAGTGTGCGCTGTTTTCGCAAAGCTTTTAACGTCGAGTGTAAATAAAAAGAGCATGAGAAGATTTTGAGTGTGTTGATAAAGTTATTGTAGTTTCCGGTTCCTTTTTGTCTTCGACAACATCAACGGCATTTATCGTCCCACAGCATAAGCCTCCTTCTCCTATCGTACAGTCGAGTTCAGTAATAAACCGTGACATTTTAGTCGTCATACAACGGCAGCCCACTTCATGTATCCAATGACTACTAATCATTTATGAATAATCGTTTTTTTTTTAATATCATTCACTAAGACGCATGGTGTAGTTTTGAACACCCAGATACGGAGATGGAATGAATGATGAAATGTAATGGTATTATGGTAGATAGGTAGAAATCTTCTACCGTTTGATACGTAAACATTATTAACAGGGAGGGTGTTTCATAATTCTAAAGCATTATTTATTTTTGTTAGTACCTGTTATCTTAATTAATGGTAACAATTTTTTAATCGCGCCTGTAGGTATTTTATGTCGTATACATTGAGTGGCCCACCTTTGTAAGACGACTAATATGTCACGGTGTATATTGGCACTGTCAAGGATTCAAAATATTGTGAGCGTTGGATAGCTCAATAAATTCTATAGAACCTATAGATCAAAAATATGTCCTCATGTGAACGGTTCAATAATAATTATATGCTGTGCATTAGGCAATAAAACGAAAAATTATGAGAAAAACCAGTCACATATTAATTAATCTAAATCTTGACCACAATTTAATGATGCTTATAGTTGTCAAATTTGACGTTCATATATTTTTGAAGCCTGAAAGGGCCAATATATTAATGAACTCGACTGTACAAGCTTTTATTTCGTTTCACCTGTACCGGTGTTTATGTAATCACATCTTGCAAGTTTAATTTGAACCCCTTCCCGGTTTCCAGAGGAGAAATTTTGCAAGGATATGTTAATCGGATAGTAATGCAATATTATTATGACATGAAACTGATCTGATGATGGACCCGGTCCATGGCCATGGGAATTCTGTAATAAAACGAAGCAACACCATCGAGTTTGGGCCCGTCTGATTCGTTTTGCGATATCCAGTCCTAAATGATATTCAGGGATTTTTTAGTTAATTAAAACTTTGAAATGACCATTTTCTGTCATTGAAGTGTAAATCTAAAGCAGGTTGATAATTGATGTGGGCGCAGCATAATTATGTATCCAGTAGGTTGTTGGGAAACTTGAATAGCTAAACTATATTTTAATGACAAAATGCAGATGCGAAAAAACGTGTGCTCCATTTAATGTTCTTGTACAGTTGTTACATTGACATATTTGAAATTAACGGAATACAGATTAAAAGTAAACTAAATGTTGTGTTGCCAACAAGGTACATTGGTTTTTTTCATTCATACATTATTGCCTTAGACACTAGCTAAGAGTCTTGCTCAAATTCCATCAGTCTTTAAAAAAATGTTGAAAAAAATTTATAGTGCGTGGCCTATAAGCATAACCTCAAGAAATAATCATCAACCGTCTTGCTGCGTACGCAATAAATAACTTTTTTTTTTTCGGAAGACCACAAATATTTGGAAAACCCACTTGACTTACAAAAATTCTCAGTTTTTGTGCACATTCTCACGTTACCGTGGAATACTTAAATCGTTTGTGTTCTTTTATATCCGGGTCGGATGATATTCATAACATTTTCTTTCACTTCTTTTGTCAGTAACTAGAAACCAGTTCTTCAAAGATATCATCCCGTCTTGCAGAAGTATTAATTAACACCTTTAGAATTTATTGAAGTCAAACGCATGGGTAGTAACCGTTGCTCATATCGATGAGCAATGGTCAACACCCACGTTTTAGACTAACAGACCGCCAAGTCCCAACTGAGCGCGAGCCCTATTCAATAATCGGGTTCAGTTAGGACTTAGCTACTTGGGACGCCCATGCATATAGTATTTTGGTGGAAATTATGAGGACTTCAGAATACATAACTGCTAACATCGATATTTTGGAAATTATGCAAAAACATGTTCTTATATATTCCAAGTAGGTAGTAAACTGGGATGGATGAAACCCACATAGGACCATCAAATCCCACTCTTGACTATTTGCCACTATTTATAGGTAGATTCTTTTTCCATGTTGATGTGCCAGAAAGCTATAAATTACCTAATTCTAGCATCCTACGTTATTCCCACACATGTATGGTTAACAAAACAGTTAGCATGCTGGCAAGAAATGCACATCTTTAGCATAGACTTTGACTATATTCATACGCAAAAGATGGGTTAAAAAGTCGAATTGAGATTGGTCGATCGATTTGGGAGTTAGAATGTCACAGACAAACTAACCTGTGTAGTGTAGGTATTTTATTGAGAGCTTGCAGATTTTTTATCTTTTTCGTCAGCCGCTTCCAGCTGACTATGTTGAGCCTGCAGAAAGACTTCCAGCGGGCCACCAACTACCATTAATCTAGAAATCTCTTAATCGACTAAGAAGCCAGGTGGGCCGCTGCCGGTACAACTTCGTCAGGTGGCTCCGATGAGACGTAGTGCGACTTTGGAGCCACATCGCAAACTATGTCCCACCTCTTGTCGTGCTCTCTTAGCAATAACACCTGCACTATGCAAGACCTTTGCGAGGCCTACAATAACGCTGTCAAAGAGACAGAATTCTAGTCGAGGATTGTTTAAAACCAACAATTGGAGTCATCGACACGACGAAGTAGACCGTACCTATTTAACATAAGATGGTAAATTGACAGCACATGGGGATAACATATGGGGCATAGATTTTCATTGAATATACTTAAACTATCGTAGGCTGGGGGCATGGGCAGGCTTGTTTGAATTTAAATAGGATTAATATTACGAGTTGGAATAAATTATTGTCTTGTTATGGTGGTAACTAATTGAATGACGTAATGTCACTGGCTTTAATTATATTGGTTTTTGATTGACCATTCTTTTTTTTGTGGTGGGCGAAGGCGTAATCTAAGATAGGGATCTTATTGTGATGATTATTTACGTTTTAACCAGTGACACAATTTGTTAATTACCTGTAAAGCTGAAGTCAATTAGGCGTCAGGAATCGTTTAATTTAAAGAAAATAGGTAACAGCTACAAGGGTCAATGGAAGGTAAAGATTTGCTAGCCGAGGTCGGTCCGTGGGTGCGTGGCCATTCATTCTAAATTCATTCATATTTTGTTCTACATACAACCTGTCACTAAACTGCTAATTGCAAAAAACATAAGAAAATTGTATTCCTGTTATTCGTTTTCCATTAACGGCATTAGAACTCCTTACGAAACCTCGCACCATTCAGCCACACAACACAGCTAAATTACACGGCACATTAACTCAACTTCTCCATATTAACGGCCCGTAACCCGAGGCCTGAAGACATCGTGATCCAAATAAGATTTCTAAACACATACGCACATACGGAGTACGGACAAAAACTGACATTACAGTGTGTAGCGGTGTATAATTTGCATCAGCCATTACGTACGTACGGCACGGCAAGGTGCGCAGAACTGTCGGGTTTTGAAGGAGTTTCCATTTTTTATCGTCTTTTGTTTGTTTGGAAGGATAAAAAAGCGGTGAACGGTCAGACAATGCCGGCTTTCCAAACACAGGGTTTTGAACACCTTAATGTCAAGTACCAGTGAAAATTAACATGACGGATTTTTATGATGGGTATTATAATTACGAAACAAAGGATTAAGAAATAGAATCCTCCAATTGAGGTTAGAAAAAAACTAAAATTGAGCAAAATACCGTCACGGAAACGTGGTAAAAAGAAAAGCAAGAAGCAACCTTGACCATTTTGCAATGATAACAGTTAGAATTCGGCTAAGACGGTCTATAGACCCAAAAAGTATTGCTTAGTTAGCCTGCAACAAGGTCACAGGTGACTGCCTAGAAAGCGCCGGACATATGCTACTAAAGTACCTCCCATTGCTCATGCTGGCTCTATTAATGCAGCCCTCAAATTAGCACAATGATTGACAGTTCGAGTCTGTCCTGCTTTTCCACCATACCTGGTCACTATCCACGTACTGCTAACATAGTAGGCAACGCTGGTGGACCATGTCCGTTCGTTGATTGTGTCCGAAGCGACACCGAGTTGTGATGCGTTGCGTAGATAGGTAGATACTTTATAACCGTCACTTGAGAAGTTACTGTTTCAGGAGTTAAGTTTAATTGATATGCTTATTGTTTTGAATGTAGTCTTAGTACGACTTTCTTTCTAGCTATCACACTGCCCCAGAGGGGTCCGTAATGCGCTATCAGTAGGTATCACTTTCATTTTGACAATTCCCCATTCATTATAACATTAACCATATCAGTCAGAAATGAGATTGACATTTAATTGTATGCAGCTGTTAACACAATAAATATTGTCATCAGGCAATAAAAAGTTAACTAGTTCCTATGAAGAAACATAAACCACATCTCATGAACATTTTTTTTTTCATAACTCGGTCTCTTGTCCTAAGATCACGATCACGTAAAAATATCGCGGTGGAATTTTATCGCGCACTGGATTTTCAACCCTCTGCCTTGGACGGAGCATCGAGAATCCACCAGCGTGCATCCCAGAGCGTTCAAAAACACAGTTCGATTATCAACTCTCGGCGCTAAAAAATCGCGCAACGATTTTATAACGTAGAAAAAGTAGTCATGTTATAGAGGTATGAGGTACAGGGTGTAAGGTTCACTCATACTCTATAGTAAAGGGAGGATCCTCTGACCAGCCGGGTGTTGTGTCTGGTGGGCAACTGACCGACGATTGATGTCGGGATATTGTGTATATGTAGTTTGCGCGGTAAACTCTGCTTGCGTGATGTAGCTGCGGTGTGACGTCAAGTCTTAAGCAGTTCGTATATGGCACTGTAGATGGCGCCACTTTACTTTTTGTGCTTTCCCACATTTGTTGATTTGAAGTTTCGTATGTGGGGGGCATTGTAGATGGCCGCCACAATGTAATTCAACGATTGATAAAATAATTCTAACAGATATCAATAAATCTTTTATCTTCATTTTATTCAAATATAATCTATTTCTTTGGTCCCAAATGAAGGCTTGGCCTATTCTCCTCTCAGTAAGGCGTTTACAAGGCTCGTACCGGAGTGACGTCACTCCTCCTAATTTGGGAATAGCTGTGTCGTGCGCGTGCGCCGGCTGAGCGGATTACCGTATTTGTTCATTATGAAGGAAATTGCTTAGAAGCCGTCACGTTTGTGGATACGGGATTGAGATGTTGGTTTTTAATTTGAGGTTCGGATTGAGATGTTTCGTAGTAATAAATTAGTGTGTAGATTAATTTTGATTTAACCATAACCATTTTAATTAGTGTTACCGACGCTTTGTGTACCAGTCTTATATATACCATTATATGACCCATTAACTGGGTTGTGGAGGTCAGATAGGCAGTCGCTCCATATAAAATACTGGTATTCAGCTGCATCCGGTTAGACTAGAAGCCAACCTTAACAAGATTGGGAACGACGTGGGAAGTGCGATTGTCGCAACCCAGTGCTGGGCACGCCACGATTGCGGCGGTAAGTCCCCTCTTTGAGGCGTGGCTTGAGAGGCGGCATGGCGTCCTCACCTTCCGCCTGACACAGGTCCTCACCGGACATGGCTGTTTCGGGAGGTTCCTGTTTCGGATAGGGCGGGAGGAAATGCCCGGGTGTTTCCATTGCGAAGATCGCCCAGAGGACACGGTGGAGCATACGGTGGAGGTCTGCCCAGCTTGGGCGGAGCAACGCCGTGTCCTCGTGGAGGTGATCGGCGGCGGCGATCTCTCGCGTCCGACCCTGGTCCAGGCCATGGTACGGAGCGAGAGGGCATGGCTGGCAGTCACCTCCTTCAGCGAAGCAGTTATGCTCGCAAAGAGGGAGGCGGCGCACGTGAGGGAGATGCAGTACATGCGCCCTCACAGCCGTGGCCTTCGCAGGAGACGCCCTGGGCGTCGGGAATCCCAGGCTGATTCCCGGCCACCGTAGGCACGGGCTTGCGGACGGCGAGTAATGGGTAGCTCGCTGTCCGGTAAGGACCAAGCCCGGGTCGACGGCGCGTTGTGTTCCACGCGCGCCTCAAAGAGATGTCAGCAGCAACAGATGGGGCCCGCAAGAGCCGATGCCTGCCGGGGGTGCGGGTTGTTCGAAAGAGATACCGCCGCCCCTGGCACACAGGTAACTGAGGGAACACGGGTGGGTTTTATTCAGTAAAAGTCTGACACGCCCTCCCGGTCCACCCAGAGCGGGAGAAGTTATTTGAAGTTTTTTTTCTGGTTCGGAAATCCGAACCAGAAAAAAAAAAAAAAAAAAAACAAGATTGGGAAAAGGCTAGGCAGATGATGACTGTCGATTTTGTATCTTCTTTTGAAGTCTTTTTTTCTTATTTTTTAAATCATTGGCACGCAGCCTGCTTGGCTTAGCACAAGAAGTGTAGACAAGCGTTTTGTCGTCGGAAGAGTAGACAAAAATGACGTTTCCGTATAGACATTTCACAGTTTTGTACCGAGAAATGTAGACAAGCGATTCCTATTCTACACTAGAGTAGAAATAGAACGCGTCATGCTAGGCCTGCTGGTGATGTATTGGATATTTTCCGTTTTTATTTGTCCTGCTTGATCCTTGGCTATTTTACAGCTTGTTGGCATACGATACGTCCGAATTAGATCCCAACTGTCAAAATCCTACTTCCTACTATCCTACTAATGTGAAAGTTTGAGGGTACTGATGTATGGATGTTTGTAACTCTTTCACGCAAAAACTACTCAACGGATTTAGATGAAATTTGGCATACAGAGATTATAACGTGGATTAACACATAGGATATTTTTTATCCCGGTTGTTCGTTCCCGTGGGATAATTTCCGAACACTACGCGTTCGCAGCCGCTGGCAAAACCTAGTATTACATAACATAACATCACGCCATGCTACCCCGAAGGGTGGCGCAGAGGTGTACCTATAAAAGGTACACACACATTTCGCTAGTTAGTGACAAAATATTATTCACACTAATATCTAATTATGTAAACCTACAACGCTACCAGCACCCACAACTTACATTAGGAGTATAACAAAATTTAATTTAAAAACTAAAAGCCAACATTACCGTACATTGCGCCGTCAACTCTATAAATAGGAGAGTTTTTCCGACAAATCCGTGAATAATCAGCACAATACAACAATAGAACAGTTATAATACGGAAACACTTGTGCCTGTCACGAAGCAGGTGAGGAACAGAAGACTCACTAGGTTTAAGTATTCAAAACTAGGTTGTGTTTTACAGCTCATACACAAATACCGCCGAGTAAGGTAAGCCATAGGGGTAGGGTGGACTGTAGTCGATCTCATTAATGTATGCACAGACGCCAGCACTTCAAGCTATCTCAACAATTGAACATGAACCTTATTTTTGTTTGTTATAAGGTTGAACAACTATCAAAAAAATTATTACAGATTGGTGTTGCTTGATGTAGTGACCTCTGTACAACATCTTATCTCGTACCTACATTCATAGAAAAACAATTTCTAATTCTGAGTATATTAAAAGCATTTTTCATTGGTCTAGTGTTCGCAAACGCCGTTCGATTCACGGTTCGGGCAAAATGTTATTGGGTTTTTCGTTTGGTATTTCTCAATAGCAGCCCGGTGTTTGGATTTATGCGCGGTTGATGGAAATAGGCTCGCCCCCTATTACTTGGGACTAAAACATTAATGGCGAAATGTGGATGAGATGACGGGTGTACTGTAATAGGTACAACTCTGATTATCCTTCGGGGAATAGAGGCGTGATGTTATGTGACGTTATACATCTCCATCGTAGCGCTCACGGAGTAGCTGGGCCCCAATTCTGTATCGTTATTCCCCGCGGAATCTTACTCCGTTCAAAGTTCAAACTACGTCGATATCGTTTTTTTTTAGAAACCAATGTAATGGTAAGGAATCGAAATGTCACATTCTGTATGTTCCAAGACAATATGTCGCCATTATTAATAAGATAATAGCGGAATTCGTGTGTGATTGACGTGGTTACGAGTAAGGAATCGTTAAATGGTCATAGTAAATTCAGGCCCTGATCTAACTTTTCTAGTCATGCTTGACTTACATTATTTACTTTAATTGACAGTCGCTAGTCGTTGCTACACAAGACTGTCGTTGTTTAAATGTATGGCGAAGAAAGTAAGAGCGGAGATTGTCTGAACCTGACAGACAGGTAGCTGCATTATTAATTCCATAACTATCGTTACGCCACGCGATATATATGACCGCAATCAATACTGTTTTGTTTCTACCTTTTAAAGGTTGTGTCTAGATTGCCCGTTGCCGAATCCACATAAAATTATAAATCACGCCTGTACTCCCCGAAGGGTTACGCAGAAAACCCACATTTGGCCAGTTTGTCGAGCGTAAAATCGGGGATATTAATTGTTGCAAATTGACAAGCAACATAAATAACCGTATATTCAAATCACAGTTGTATGAAGTGGATATAACACGGCAAATTTACGTAGTGTGTCCCATTTTTTTAACAAATGATTTTCGTTGACTTGCATAGAGTGCCTGTTGCTCAGTTAAGTAACCTCCAAGTACTCTCCGAAGGTTTACACTGATGTGTGTATCAGAATCAGAATCAGAATCAGAATCAGAATCTTTATTTGTTAAACACAGGTATTTACTTAATGGTGTTAGGTTTACATATTTGAGCGCTATGTTTTGCCGCGAAGGCATACAAATTTTAATTAAAATGTTATTAAAGAATCTAAAATACTTAAAAAAACTAAATAAAACAAACAATAAAAACAAAACCAAAAAAACAAAATATTAAAAATTATCATTTATAAAATCTTGAACAGAATAATAACATTTTTCTATTAATAGAGAGGTGAGAACTTTCTTAAATTTTGATAAGGGCATGTTTTTTATACTATCGGGTATTTTATTATAAATTTTCGAAGCCATTCCAAAAAAGCTCTTCTTCATCAAAGTGGTTCTGCATTTTATGTCGCACAATTAATTTTCATATTGAGAACGCATTGGATTTTTTTTTACATCAGAAATTTTTGTAAAAAGATGTAAATTCATTTTAACAAATAAAACAGTCTCGTAGATGTACATAGCTGGCAAAGTAAGTAATTTAAAAGATTTAAAAAGGGGTGCACAAGATTCGGTAGTTTTTAAGCCACACAAGGATCGAATACATCGTTTTTGCGCTTTAAAAACAGTATCTCTTTCAGTAGATTGCCCCCAAAAAATAATACCAAATCTCAGAACTGATGCAACCAATCCGTGATACGCTATTAAAAGTGTTTGTTTATTAACTTTTTTTGACAGCTGAGATAGTGCATATGCAGATTTATTTAATTTTAGACAAATTTCTTCGATATGTGGTTTCCATGTTAGTTTACTATCAATTTTTTGTGTAGAAGACCTACAATTCACCATTTATTGCCCCATGCAGATGTGCTATTCTGTAAAAATCTTACCGTGAAAACTTAGGTAAAGTGATCTTGAATTGAACTGTCATTGACACTATTGACATCTCACTTCATCAAAGTTTTCACGGTGTCATGTTTACATAAAAGACCGACTGGTGGCTCTTCTGCCTTCACTGCATTATGCTGGACCACCAAGTTTACTCAGATGAAACCAGCGATAGTATCTGTTCTGTTTCCTCGAAACGTGACTCAGTCGGATTGGATAGTCACCATATTAATCATATTTAATTATGTACAGTCATGAAATTATATAGTTACGAGTAGGCAACCAAACAACTGATTGACTACAGCTCCTATTTTAAATCATATTCTGTGTGAAGTATGTTGTCAATTCTTTGAAGTTCGGTAGATCAATCAATCTACCTAGCATTTTCAAAACTATGTCGGGGTCGTCTTCCTGACTAACGCAGGACGCAGCTGAATACCCATGTTTTACATGGAGTGACTGCCTATCGGACCTCCACAACCCAATTACTGGGTAGCACGATACCTAAGACTGGTTGTCAGATTTTTCGCCTTCTGACTACCCGTAACGCCTATCAAAGAACTACGAATGGCAGCCAGGAACGACCGGCTTAACGTGCTTCACGAGGCACGAAGGCGTCTCGATATCGATATAAATGGTCACCCATCTACGAGCCAACCGCAGCAAACGTAACTTAGCCTTTGATCTAACCGAGCGGCTGTTAAAATTTTAGTACTTAAAAAAATGTTATGCAACGAACGTAGTTTTTTTTGGGTCACCTAAATCGTATTGCTAACTGCACAAAAGCAAAAGACAAGAATAAAAGAATAAAAATAGTATTTGCTTGCTAGATCAATAATCAGAGATGGAAAAGGGATTGTATACTTATACATCTCGCAATCGTCCTATGAGTAGGGGCCGGCGAAAATTACAGAACGCCATCTGCTAAAATCCTTACATACGTTTTTTCGCTTCGTTTACGAAGACGCACGCCGCCGGTAGCGAGTACCTACTACGCACCTAAACCTTTTTGAAGAACATCACCAATAAGGTCACACACACAAGGAAACATTACCACTTTCTCACCACTCAATCACTCGCTTAGGAATACTTATGTCTTGTCAACAGCTTATTACAGCCTGGGTAGTCGGTAGTCATTTACATCGTAATTCGTTTCTTGCTGCTTACAGAATAAATTGCAGATGCACAGAGATTCGCGGAATAAATGTAGGACATTAATTAATTCGTGGTGTAGGTCAACGACAATTAGTTATACATTCCAATTCGTAATAGCTATCACTTGAAACGGCAATAGACCAACAGTCAAGCTGCGGATTGGTAGAGAGAAGTCGTGAGTTGTTGCTGAGCCATTGAACTATACACAGGAACCCAATCCTAGGACACTGGGTGGGAACATACCTACAATATAGGTACAGGGTGGCTATCCTGTATCCTGGCTAGTAATGCGGCCAGAGTAGCTCAAATAGCAACAAAAATGAACTATGAAACGGATTTTTTTTTGTCATATTCAGCCGAAAAAGCAAACTCTTCGCTATTCTCATCAAGTCATCCTCATCACATAAAAACAATAGACAGTGGATGTAACGAACATTTTTAATTATATTTTTTAATCTACAAGGCACCGTCAAGTCAACCTACAGCCTCGTTCGTTGACTCGCAGATAGAAAGTTGTTAATTAAGAACGCGCCTGATTAGCGGGCGATTGTGTAACCGAACGCAACAGATCAAGCATGTGGCTGAACAGGGAAATGCCTTTGCCGACGAAAGTGGAAACGTATTTTTTCCTATTCTACAATATAACCATAGATGTATTTTAAGCAACTTATGTTATAGAAAAAAATTATGATAAGTACTATGATGAGTAAGACTAGCCCTTCTTTCATTATTATCTACTTAAGGTGGATGCGCTAAGATTCCCTATTAAATTCTAATTTTCTTACGTTTTTAACCAACTTCCTAAAAAGGAGAAGGTTCTCAATTCGGCTGTATGTTTTTTTTTATGTTTGTTACCTCAGAACTTTCGACTGGGTGAACCGATTTTGATGACTCTTTTTATTTGAAAGCTGGTGCTTCCCGTGTGGTCCCATTTCAATTTCATATAGATCTGATGATGCGTTTCGGAGACAGACAACGGAACTCTTCAAAACATGACAGTAAATCAACCACGATTGCTGCTATCGCATAAATATGTATTGTTTTGACCCCAAGGATGATGAAATTTCGAATTAGTGGGGTAGGTACTATAACTAAAAAGTGAAAAATAAAAACTTTTTCAAAAAAAAAAACAACCGACTTCTGAAAAAATACTACAAAGTGAAAAATAACTTTAATTTCGGAAGGCAGTGACAAAAAATTTAAATACATATCCAAAGTCACCGACTTCCGAAATTAAAGGTATTTTTCACTTTGTAGTATTTTTTCGGAAAACGGTTGTTTTTTTTTAATTTTTGTTTTTGCTATTAGCATGTCAGTGTCAGGTTGTATGTTGAATATAATATGAGTCGTGACCGTAACAAATAAGGTTTTACAGAATTATAATTATTAAAATAAAACCAGCCATAAAACCCCCTAAGTTAAATAATCCCATTGAAAGACTATTTCATGAAAAATCATCCAATAGTGGGGTAAAAGGGATCGAAGTATGTATGGGAGTCCGTCAAAGAGTAACCGTGGAGTTTCTTGCCAGCTCTTCTCCATAGGAAGCGACAAATTGGAACCGTGCACCTAGCTTCTGACGTTCCTTAAGTGCCCATGCAGGTTTATGTGAAATAAAATACTTTAATTTTGATTTTGTAATTTTTGCCGATGGGAAATTCCGCCGTGCGCACAGCTTGTATTTAGTATATAGATTTTACTACGCGGCTTTAATAGTAGGTTTGACTATCGTGAGATTTAATTATGGGCTCATAGGAGCTCCATTTGAGTTCGAAATATAGATATATCTACTTAGTCGAGGAAACCCGAAAATCATGAATATAATCGCTAGGATTTTCTTAGTAACTTATTTTCTCGTTAGTGCCTAAATCAATCTTGATCGATTTACACAAAACCATAAACTACCTAATCAATTTAAACGATTACCGGATCGGGCACGACGTCCCCGCCAAGTAGAACATTGACTCAATTGTGCAATATTGCAATTTCACATAAATATCAATCTATTAACTCAAGAACGGCATACCATGTCTCACAATGAGATGAGATTTATTGGATGAGATCGGGTTACAGGGAAACTGTATATTTAACGCTCCTACACTATTAGGGGGCATCCATTAATTACGTAAGGCGTTTAGGTCGAGTCTAATCTCACGTGGGAGAGAGAGGTCTCGGCAAATATCACGTAATTTATATTTTGTACGCCAAGAAACAATGTAAGATTACTAGAAAACCGGGTTAAATGATGTAAAACATGTTTTTCCGCCAATATTGCTAAATCCTACAAAATAATATTTATCGCGGCTATGAGAACACCACAAAGTAGCACAGTAGCTCCTCGATGGTTAAACCGCCACCGGCCAACCAAGCCAGCCAAATCCAACGCAAATACGCAGTTTAACGTTTTTACACTAAAACCACGTATTTGAAATATCTCACGTGAGATTATGGGGAGCGTCGAGCCAAATGTCACGACATCTCACCACAGCAGGGGTGGGGGTCGAAAAATCGTCAAAATTGCCTCACGTAATTAATGGACGCCCCCTTATCCCTGTCGCACTAAGTCGACTTTCCGTGTAATAATAACGCCGCGGGAATTTTTCGCGCATTGGATCTTCAACGCACTGCTTAGCGCCGAGAGTTGAAAATCGTACCGTAAATCACGCTGATGGATTTTCGACGCGCTGAGATACACTGTGTTGCATTCTGAATGTTCGGTTCAACATCGAGAGTTGAAAATACAATGCGTTAAAAAGTCCCACCACGATCTTCTTAAATCCATTTGAACGTCGACTTAGGCGCGTCACCGCGCGCCGGCGATTAACGAGAAGAGAATAGAGCTAGCAAATAAAAATGAATTAGCGAGCAGCGAGTGTCCGACGGCGACGAGCAATTACTAGCTGGTATGCGTATGTACCAAGTGTGATGATTCTGTCGGCGAGTGTTCTACCCGCCAAACGAGATTCGATGAACGAGTAGGTAACTAACCTCTTTGATGGCTCTTTTCGCTTTGACAAACGAGTACTCGCTGGCGGTATCAACAGCCAGCTATCAACTATTAATGTACAGGGTTGATTAAAATTAGCTGGCGACACTTCGGTAATGTGATGGGTTTTGATATTCAGACACAATAAAACAAAAGATTTTCTTAACCTAAACTTCTAGTGACTGCAGCTGATTACCCGGCCAACGGCCGGTCGTAGTGTAGATACTTAAAATTGTGAGTTTTGAAAGACATTTATTTTGATTTTATAGAGTTTAGGTACTCATACTCATCACGTCTTTGAAGTTTCGTCAGCTTATTTAATTTGACCCAGGAAATCGTTGATAGTTATTCGCTTCCTCGTCGACGGTCGGTAGGGCAGGTGCCTTAAATGCACAGATGCTGTGATGAGTGCTCATAAGAAGATTGTCAGAAATAGAATGTAACTTGCACGTGCAACTACAGTTGACAGTTTTAAAGATGAGTGACAACCCTGACGTTGGCAATTGTTCTGTTTTGAAGCTAATTTCATTAGCTTGCAAAACATGCATTGTATTTATTGCATGGAATTTATGTTCCAAGTAATAAATTACACACAAGTCACTTGAAGTCATGTGATCGTGGTCTCCTTTGAGAGAAATCGGTGAAATCGGACCTAAGGTCATGAGGACAAAGTTAATTTTCCTTTCTTAAGTTTTCATGAAAACACAACACGGCTCTCTTAATATGGGTACCAACTTATCTACTGCACAATATAGCAGTATGTAGGTACTCGTACACTTTGGTCTCCGTTACCTTTCCACATAATTTGGCATGGTTCCCTATAATTTTTAGGAAAGCTCAGCTGCTAGATCAAGCAGTGAGTTGTTTCTTAATCATAATCCCGCAGCGTTGGGAGCACGGTTCTAATAATTCTTAAGAACCTGTCAGCAAACTCCATGGCTGGCACAAAAATTTATGACGTATTGTTAAAGAGTTCAAGCCACCTAAATTACACTTGTTTGAAATCGGGCCTTGTAAGAGACTTAAATCTTTGGTGACTCAATAATCTTCTACTAAAGAGTATGAAAATATGCGACGTAGACGCATAAAGCTTGGAATTTTTATGCAGTCATATCAATAACTTAGTATTTATTACCTTTATAAACTGAAATTAAAAATAATTATTTAACGGCAACCGGCAACTCTCTCTATGATCTCCGCTAATTTTATTTTAACGACAATCTAATCTTGGTTTTTATGGCAAAGGTATTTCCCTGGACTTGCGATCGGTTACACAATCAAAAGTCGCCTGCTGTTATTCGAATATGGAGTAGGGAGTTATCTGAGGAGGAAAAATGTTTGGAAAATGAGGCCAGCGCCTTGTACCCGCCATATAGATAGACAATTAACTCTCTTAATAGACTGTCAGTGCTCCACCGGATATATTTTCTTGTGAAGAATTCCAGTTAGAAAAAAATCACGCACGCGGCGACCGTTGCGACTGGAAAGCGTAAAATGGCGAGCCTCGATCGTAAGCACGGACATATTGTTACCAATCAATTGTTTATTATTATGATTTACAATGAAATTGGATACTATAAAGTCAATTTAGCCTTGTGAATGTAAGGCGAAGATAACGAGAGACGGATCGTGATCATAGCCTACATTTACTAATAACAATACTTATGTCTAAAACTGTAATATTTAGCGTGATAAATAAATCGAAAATATTTTTCTGTATGAAAAGAATCGTGATAGTTTAACCCATTTCCCGCCATTTACTCCTTTTCCTACGCCATGACAGTTTCGCCATTTTGAAAAAGAAGGAGCTGACACGGTATTAAGGTAAGCAGGTATAAAGCCAACCTTGTCATCTAGACTAGGTGTTAAAAGTGAGTGGCTGATATCCAATTGTTAAACTTGAACTTTGTTAATGGCGGTCGGGTCATTGTATTACATTTGCATGCTAATAGCCCAACGGTCTCTTTTTATTATTTCTATTGTTCCGTGTAATAAGGCTGGCTATGATTTACCGTCACTGCAAACATTACACACCTCTTTGTTGATATTTTTTTTGTCTATGATTAATATTTACTAAAGAGCGATTAAATTAAGAACACATTATTATTTAAGAGCTAAAGACAAGAATGACAGAAAAATTTGAATGCTCGTTTCGGGTTTTATAGTGAAAATGATTTGCATTTGCGTTGTTTCGCAAACGGTCGTACTATTGAAAATTAAGTTTAAAACATTCTACACTTACAATTCTTTAACTTTTATACGGAATTAGAATTTGTTACTCAGGTACCAAATTCCAATTCCGAATAAGGATTCAGGCCCAGGGGTGCGGGTTGTTCGAAAGAGATACCGCGGCCCGTGGCACACAGGCAACTGAGGGGACACGGGTAGTTTTTAGTCAGTAAAATTCTGACACGCCCTCCTGCTCGACCCAGGGAGCCTACTCTCTAAGCACGAAATCCGTAATCTCGGTCGAAGTTACGGGGGTTTTCTACTCCGTATCACTTACGGAACTACGATTAGTTTGGGGCCCAAACTAAGAATAAATTACTACACGATTTGACAGTTGTCCCTACTCCCTATATGGTTTTACCCGTCCAAAAAGTTAATTAATCAGCTGTAGGAGTCACTTTGAAGTTTCGAACTATTTTCGGAAAGGCCCGTACTTTCGTTGACGGAGTTAGAGAGTAGCCCCCAGAGCGGGAGAAGTTATTTGATGATTTCCCACAAAAAAAAAGGATTCAGGCAAAGACAAAAGTTGTTGCTATCAAATACAATTTAATATTTTTCATGGCAGGTTTATCTGCTTAGATAAAACCAAATTTGGACTTTGAATTGCATTTCACTATCATAACAAGGTAGGGCACAAAAAAAGATTAAAATCCAAAAAGATACATTTTATTACAAAAATAAATACTTATCACGTATTTACACATAAATGCTGCCATTGAAAAAACATCTGTGATAATATTAAACAAAGAATGTCTTCTTGAATTATACAACAACTTGAGACTGTTTTGATAACCTATTTGCCTTCCTAAGGCTGGGCCTTGAGCAATGCTGCCAGGACATATTCATTCACAATCTAACGAACAAAAAAAAAACAAACGACAAACAGTTCAGCACTTGTTTTTAGTGCTCGGTTTCTGAGGATATCATGTGAACATGCAAAAGATTCGACAAAGTTATTTAAAAAAAATAGCATTCGAATCTCGAATAGATAAATTCAACCCGAATAACCTTATTGGTAAATAGGATTACAAAATTGATCACTATGAAAACGCAAGTAGTCTGAAAACTGGAGATCTCAATCTTGACCTTAAAACAGAAAGTCTTAGAAAATTATAAGCAGATAATTATACTCATGGACGTTGCATATAAATCCACCAATGTAAGTCGTTTAAACAAAAACACAGACGTGTTTGATAATAACGCAGATAAAGGCAGAAACCATATCTTTCGGTTGTCTAAAAAACAACTAATCACCTTCGATTTTAAAGTAAGCAACGCTATCTCGTCCGATAAGATACGTACATATTAAATAACCGCAAACTTTATTTTACAATTAACTAAATCGTTAGCCGATAATTTTCACAATTAATTAAGAAGTAAGCGATGGTAATAATGAGTATGTAAAACTTCGAAATAATAAAATCTGTGAGGGCGATACGCCTAATTACTGATAACACAGAGTTTCGTCATAATGTGCCGTCTTTATCACTTCACATTCTGAACACACCGAATTTACTGTCTCTAAATGGAGCGTTCAATGCCGCAGACAAACTTAGTCCTATCACTCTTCTAGTGTCTTTTGGAGAAATCACTCCATCGTCCCAAAGTCTTGCAGTGCTGTAGTATGGACGTCCTTCTCTCTCGAACATGGCTTCAATAGGTCCTCTCACTTTCTTGTCATCCTCATCCGTCCAAGGCTTTCCATCCCTTTGAGCCTTCTCTTTAGCTACCAAAGACAGTACTGTAGCAGCCTGAGGTCCACCCATTACTGATATTCTGGCGTTGGGCCACATGTAGAGGAAACTGGGAGAGTATGCACGACCACACATACCGTAGTTTCCAGCACCAAAACTACCTCCTACCAACACTGTTACCTTCGGCCCCTTGAAACAACTGACTGCTGTTACCATCTTGGCACCATTTTTGGCAATACCGCCAGCCTCTGCGTCCTTGCCGACCATGAACCCAGTTATGTTCTGAAGGAAAAGAAGAGGAATCTTCCTAGCTGCGCAAAGCTGAATGAAGTGAGATCCTTTCAAAGCTGCCTCTGAGTACAATACTCCATTGTTACCGATCACTCCCACGGGATGTCCATACATAGATGCAAAACCACATACCAATGTCTCTCCGTAAAGTTGTTTAAACTCATGGAATCTACTTCCGTCAACTATTCTAGCGACAACTTCGCGAATGTCGAAAGGTCTTTGGATGTTCGCTCCAACGATGCCGTGAAGATCGTTAATGTCATGGACAGGGTCGTCAACTTTTGGTGCATGTATTCTTGTCCTCTGTTCGTTATTCCAATTTAAATTGGCTACGACATTTCTAGCTAAATGTAGAGCATGCTCATCATCTTGAGCATAGTGATCTGTTACTCCGGACTGACGGCAATGTAGGTCAGCGCCGCCCAAATCTTCAGCAGATACTGATTCACCTGTAGCAGCTTTCACTAAAGGTGGACCAGCTAAGAAAATAGTTCCTTGATTTTTAATAATGATACTTTCGTCGGACATGCTGGGAATGTACGCACCTCCGGCGGTACATGAGCCCATAACTACTGAGATCTGCGGTATTCCTTCCGCAGACAGGTTAGCTTGATTGTAAAAAATCCTTCCGAAGTGTTCTTTGTCCGGGAAGACTTCAGCTTGATCTGGTAAATGCGCGCCTCCGGAGTCCACGAGATAAATGCACGGAAGACGACACTCTTGCGCAATCGATTGAGCTCTCAGATGCTTCTTCACTGTCATGGGGAAATAAGTGCCTCCTTTAACAGTGGCGTCATTAGCCACAATCATGCAGTCACGACCGTGAACTTTGCCAATGGCGGTGACGATGCCGGCGCTCGGCACTTGCCCTTTGTACATGTCGACGGCGGCCAGCGTACTCAGTTCTAAAACGTCGCTTCCCTCGTCCACCAACCGGTTAATCCTGTCCCTGACAAGCAGTTTTCCTCTCGCAGTGTGCCTCTTTACGGACTCCTCCGGGCCGCCTCTGATGGCGTCACCGGTTTTCTGCCGCAGTTCGTCGACAAGCTCATCCATTCTGACCTTATTCTCTTGGTAGTAAGGATCGGTTCTGACTGGCTCTGTGCCGATGACGGCAGCGTGGTTGTGCCGGCATTGGTTCAACCGCCGTATCCCTCTGACTAGTTTGAGCATTTTTAACGTATATTAAGTGCAGAATGAAACGCGACCGGTCGGCGAGTCGCTGTCGCGCTACTGCCGATAATGTAGTACCGTTATCTACACGATTAACTTGTACAAAAACAAATTCCTCGCTCGCCGACCCTCCCGCGGCACGATAAAAACTCGCATAATGTATGAAATGATAATGTGTAGCCATTGTTACTCGGTGACTATTTACGTAATATTTACTTGTAGTTGAGACGCTTCGACGAGGGTTCATTCGTTCGTTCTCAGAGTGGTCGTGTTAAAATAAATGACAGTAAATAATGTTAAGAATTGTGTGTCTCTTGGTATGAATAGATACTTATTGAATGATTCAATGATCGTGTCATGACCTACTTGCAATAAGTTAATGTTGTGTGTGCTAACCTTGACTGGGTGTTTCAACTTCATTTATTTATTTCCTTTTCACATCTGTTGATATGATAAACGTTGACGATGCTTATAATGACGCATTTGAATATGCAATAAATTTTTGGTTAAGATAATGCAATCCATAAGATTGTAATGAGTTCCAATGTATCGTTTTGCTGCACGAAGCTATAAACAGTGTTCTAAAAGATAACAACATGCAATAATACAATGTGAGACCTCAAATTGAGGCAAACGTAATAATGCATTATGTTTAAATGCATAAGTGTTGGGGAGACCTGGTTCAACGCCTGAAGCCTTCGAATAACCAGGATATTGAATAAGTAGATACTCTACCTTTCTGAACGTGATTTAGAAGGAATTAATATAAGAGCCATGCCTAAAGGCATACTATTGCATCGCCTAGAATGTGCAGTAAAGGAGCCTCCTTGGCTAGTAATTCGTGTTCAAATCTTTCGACCAAAGCGGTCAATTTCTCGCATGGCTCGGTTGACATAAGAGCAAAAGAGATGTTCAAAAAGTTCCCGACTTTAGCATGCACAGACCAGAATTTGAAAGTTAGATATTTCTCAGAAACAACATGCATACACCTTGTTCAAAATGCAGTGCTTCAAAAAAATTTTGGACCTTAAATGACATTGACAAGGGGTCGTTAGTTTGGTAAACATTTGTGAGAAATTGTATTGAGAATACAAGATGGCGGCGTTAATTCCGAATTTAGCCACGCCCAAAAGGCCCTTGTACAGTTGTACATAAGTGGGTACCGGTAAATTCAAACCTCTCTCTTTAAATTCGCAACTGAACCTACAAGTGTATAAAGCTTAAGCAAAAACTTACAAAATTCACG
The DNA here is from genome assembly GCA_949091785.1 of Polymixis lichenea. NCBI lineage: Eukaryota > Metazoa > Arthropoda > Insecta > Lepidoptera > Noctuidae > Polymixis > Polymixis lichenea. Next base: position 18,353,091 of record OX420948.1, on the reverse strand, counting down.
CCTATGATTGACAACGGTTAGTCAATTATATTTCCATTCCATAATATTAAAAAAAGAGGGTCATTAAAACCAGAGACGGGCGCAGCTCAATGATAATGGTTACTGTTAGTTCAAGCAAAAAATCTCATCAGAAATCGACTACATCTTACACTCACTGGGGCATACGATTACAGTTGGCGGCTCAGATCATATTAAAGGAGGAGAAATAATTGCTTTATAATATCTATAGATATTGTATCATTGGGTCTTTTCCTTTTTCTTTTTACAAGGAAATATTGTTATGGTTTAACGTTGAACCCTTCTTTAGAAAAGATAACTTAGTTAACGCTTAGATGCGGTGGAGTTGCGGAGAGAGGGAAAACCCGGCTGGAGTTCCCTAACATCCCCGATGGATGTAACCGTGCATTATTTTATCTTTAAGGAAATGTCATGAGGACTTTCTTTATTCATTAAGATTTCACTGGTTTATTGTGCAACGTGGACTTTATGGTGTGAAATCCTCTGTAAAATATCTGTAGAGGAACGGTAACTTAGATTTCCACAAAGCAGCAGACTTAGCATAATCGATGCTAACGAAGCATTAATATTTTTAGGACATTTCATCTACAGCGTGTAGATATTAGAAATGCGTGGTCATATGTCAGGGTGTGGTACAGACCAGCAATCGGAGTAACTTTCCTTACGGGACCGACAATGTTATTGCGAAAAATTAAGCAGCACTCCCATAAAAAAATCTTCAATACCTAGGTACTCGACCCAAATACATGGGACATACGACATATTTTCTGTGCGCACTGTATTGCATTGGGTTTTTGATGAAGATGCAAACACTTCAAGGGAAAACGGCAGCTTCTCTGCAAATGAAAGCAACACTAAAAATAAAGAAAAAACTTTCAGTCATAGGCATAACCTGGTAGAAAGTCATCTTACTTTGTCAAGAATACACGAGGAAATTGCTAAACACTTTCCGATTTACGATGCTATGAACAATTTATGAAGTCTTCCGGCATTCGCGCTACCGCAAAAACACTATTAAAAGACAGAAAATTGCCGTGAACACCGTGATAAACCTGTAGGCGATCTATCAATAAATGAGCAAGTACGATCGGTCATCTAATCATAGAGTAGATAGGACGATACGGGCAGAAGGCTTATTGCTTACAGAACACTTGGGCACTCTCGGTAAACAATCTGAGTCGGGGAAAACAACGCCGTCATTACTGCAAAAGGGTTGACCCACATTAATTTGTTTATGGTAGTCCGATGGCTGCAAGGTGATCAGTTGGTTTTCCTGAATAATCTCAATAAATTCGTTTATATCCTGGGCACAAAATGTAAGTGCATTTACCGAAACTAGATTTTTACCTGGTCTCAAATGTGATGCACTATCCACGCTCTTGTAAATTAGGAGTAGCTAGGCAGACTGCCAATACTCCGTTCTGACTCAAAGTGTGTTTAATATTCGTTGTCTTTAATACTGGGAAAGGCTATCAACGGCCAAACAACGTCACATATTAAGGTAGCAAAAAATACTTGAGAAAATCTTCGTGCGCTCGTTATAGCCATTGTTTCAATTGGGCATTCTGTCCCTGCCTATTCCATGATCTAATCGCTACCTTGCGCGCGCGCAGGTGAACGACACAATCGTTTCACTTTCCTCCGCGGCCGCCAGGTGGCGACACTTTCCATCGTGACGATCTAATGGTCGTCTTGCCGCTAATCTCTGCTGACATATTGCTAAGCTGAATTAGATTGAATAAGATATGCTAGGTAGGTATATAGGTACCATAATTTATAAAGAAGATGAATATGCTAATAATTATGGGTAGGGAATTATCTGTTTGCAGTATCTGAATGGTTGGAAAGTGGTTGCTTTTAACTGACAAGTTAAGTGTCGATAAATAATAAGGTCAATGGTCTAATGAGAAGCCTGTTATTAACTTTTAACTTTTTGCTAACATGTCAAGTTACACCATAAGTTGATGTTAAACAGGTTCATTAAGTTTTTGCGATCTATTTAAAGCTGTTATAATATGTATGTCATCATCATCACGAGCTTAACGACAAGTAAGTGACAATCACAGTCAATAGTGACTGCTATGAAAACCGTATTACTAACACATTGGTATACCCGTGTTTGTCTGTCAGACTCTGATCCATGGACTAAGTATCCGAAATGAATAAGTATTTTACGTAAAGCTTATATCGCGTCTAATGGGAAAGTGTACCTACATACAGCAATAAACATATGACCGCAGAAAAAATGCAGTTGCAGCGAAACAAATTGTGGTGGAAATGCCAAATCAAGATCAATCACTCATAAATATTATGAAACGTCTAATAAATTGTCTCATTTGCTTGTCCCCAGGATCGCGATGAACAAACCAAACTAGAAATGAAACACCGACAAGAAGAAGATGACTTGTACAGAAAGTTCTCCAAACATCGTGAAGAAGAAAACAGAAGAATACGAGAAGAAATACAGGTAGAGACATTTTGTGCTGAATACCAGGCTTTTCCCGGGTTATAGTCAGTATGCTTTAAAGCTCGTATTCACAATAGCGAGCTAAGTAACATAAAAATACCTACTTTAAATGGTTTAGCCAGTCTAAAGGACTGCAAATAAACTGCGGTTTGTTTGAGTATTATGTAGTCAAATAATATATATTTCTATCTTAGAATGTCACTACAGCAGGCTCAGCACGAACCTTAGAGAAGTAAAGAAAGAAGAACTTAACCGTAGAGAAGTTTTGTAGACGGAAGAGTAGACAAAAATGACGTTTCCGTGTAGATAATTGATAGTTTTGGACCGAGAAATGTAGACAAGCGATTTATATTCTACGGTAGGGTAGAAATAGAAACCGTCATACTAAGCCTGCTGCTCCTTAATCTTTTGAATTCTGATACCTTAGGAATTGCCAATATTTATTTTAGGGCTCTTACCGTCCACTCTGCACATATTGATTGTCAAACGCAACATGCAACATCGAATTCATATAACTGATACTTACACATAATTATCAAACTTCCAGGATGAATGGGAGCGCGAACTAGAGAGGCTGACAAACAGGTTCCAACAAGAGATGCAGGTAAAGAAGAGAAGACCAGACTCAGAGTTAGGCGCCCTCACGTTGCGTCACCAACAGGAGAGAGCGGACTTGGAGAAGAACATGACATTGAGAAGGGACAAGAAAAAAGAAAGCTTGACGAGGAAGATGCTGGAGCATGAGAGGTTAGCGCAAATCTATTTTTAACCGATTTCAAAAAAAGGAGGAGGCTCTCAATTCGACTGTATTTTTTTTTTGTTTGTTACCTCATAACTTTCGACTGGGTGAACCAATTTTGATGATTCTTTTTTTACTTGTAAGTACTTGTAAGCTGGTGCTTCCCGTGTGGTCCCATTTCATATAGAATTTCATATAGATCTGATGATGCGTTTCGGACACAGACAACGGAACTTCAAAAAATAACAGTACTGCTATCGCATAAATATGCATTGTTTTGACCCCAAGGATGATGAAATTTCGAATTAGTGGGGTAGGTACTATAACTAAAAAGTGAAAAATAAAAACTTTTTCCGAAAAAACACTACAAAGTGAAAAATAACTTTAATTTCGGAAGGCGGTGACTTTGGATATGTATTTAATTTTTTTGTCACCGCTTTCCGAAATTAAAGTTATTTTTCACTTTGTAGTGTTTTTTCGGAAGTCGGTTATTGCTTAATCACTCGACTAAACATTGCTAAATCCTCAGAAACTCGACTCTTATAAAACTACGTTAAAAGAATAAGGCCAAAACAAGACATTTACCCAGCTATAAATATTGAACATTGTAAATGCCAAAGCTTGGGTAAATAAATAAAAAATTAAATTGACTTGTATTAAGCGTGTAGCGATTTGTTTAAATTAATTAAAAGTTCACACATAGCGCTCCACGCTTTTCAATTTATCCTTGGTTATGTAAGAGGTAACAAGCTGCATTAGTACTTATGTCGTAACTAATACAATTTAGTAGTGCTAATGTATACCAGAATTCCTGAATGTGACTACCTAGTATAGTGGAAGTCTTCCAACAAAGCATAAAACACGAAACCAATTTCTTCTTCTAAACTTTTCAGAGCAGCAACAGCAGCCTTAGTAGAGAAACAAAGCCACGAGATGATGGAACTGATCCAGGAACGTCGGTCGGAGTACATGGCAGCCTCCTCGCTATTCGTCGACGGCGAGGAAGCCCCGCCCTACCCCGCACGCGCTCCTCCCCCGCAGCCCCCGCTCGTCTCCAAGTTCCACATCTATACAGACCCCGCCGAGTTCGCTGATGTTGATAAGATTGCTATTTCGGTAAGTAGAAGAGAGAAGAAGAAGAAGAGAAGTTATATTTTCTTCAGTAGTTTAATAAATTGTTAAATAAAAGTTTCGGCGAAGAAAGAAAATGTGGATGGGTCTGGTTATTGCAGAGTTGTAATCGTATTATAGAAGTCGCTACAAAGCCCCGAAATGCCCCCAGTTAGCTTTATTAAGCTTTAGAAATGTATCCAGGATCTAGACATACATAACATAGCACATAATTCATGGGGGTAAGAAGAAACTAAAACGCCACCTTCCACGATTCTTACATCCTATTCTTGCTATATTCACGATCATACATGATCTGATCCAAATACAAATAAAAAATGTAACAACTTTTAAATCTTACAATATATGATTACAGGTAGCACAAGAAGACCAAAAAACCTTTACGGATCTAGTCCGACAGCTAGTAGGTAGATGCGCAAGCGACGTTGAGAAGGCGAGGACCATATTCCGCTGGATCACCGTCAAGAACCTGAACAACATACAATTCGATGACAACCTGCGGGGAGATTCTCCGCTAGGATTACTTAGAGGCATCAAACACGGGACCGAAAGTTACCATGTACTGTTTAAGAGATTGTGCAGGTGAGATGACCATGTATAAATTACTTCTTGAAAGATCTATGTTCACATTCACACATAAGTTTTTGAAACAAATATCGTAGTGCTTGTCAGGAAGAAGTGGTTTCTTCAACACAACCTCGAAAGACTTGTTTCTTGTAATATAATCCTATCCGTTTCCTTAAAAAAAGTTAACTTCCAAAAGAAGCAGTTACGAAGAAAAAAACACGTTTCGGAAAGAAACTGCAACCGCAATAGTAAACCTAAATAGGTACCATAGCGAGACACTAAGCAAGCCGTCCGCCCATTCGCTTTTAAAGAACGGACTTACGACACAAATTACAGAGTCAAAGTGACAGTAAACGGATCGGACGGGTCCTTGAGCTCCCTAAAATAGGGTTGAGCTACACGGTGACTGCTACATACATGCCGTCTGTTGAGACAGGTCAGCTCAAAGCTGCAATGGCTCTTTCTTCAAAAGGCCTTTCCAGACATTACCCTGCATTGTTAGACTCACATAAAATTTAAATAATATAATGTATGGACTTTAAAAGAGACCATGACCTCTGAGTTTGTTTCGGCTTTTCTTCTCAGGGAACAGTCAGCTAGGAAATGCCGGCGCCATCTAGTTTAAAAAAATATTGACCAACAAAATATTGACGTGTAAAAAGTGTCTTTTAAGATCTACTTACATAAATAAACATTTCATTTCAAAAAACACAGTCGAAAATACTTTTCTAAACATAATTAACCTGGCATCTTCCATCACCAGCTACGCTGGTCTCCACTGTGTGGTGATCAAGGGCTACAGCAAATCTGCGGGCTACCAACCGGGAGTTCGCTTCGAAGACAACAGGTTCCGCAACTCGTGGAACGCAGTCTTCGTGGCAGGGGCCTGGCGCTTCGTGCAATGTAACTGGGGAGCCAGACATCTCGTCAATGCTAAGGATGCGCCGAAACCCGGCAATAGGGGGAAGAGTGATAGCTTGAGGTTTGTAAACAGCATTTAAGGACTTTATACAACGTTCCTTTGGTATTAAGAAAGATTATCTACTATCACTGAAAAACAATTTTCGCCCCTACGGCATTCAGAAGATATTGTACTTTGCAATAACATCCATAAAAATCCTCTTTAAAAGATTGTGACCCGAATATATATAACAATAATCTAAAGAAATGCAGAATTGTCTTGTGTCGACGAAAACGTTTACAAATTCTGAGCTTGGTCCGTCATCAACAACTTAAGAGTAGCCTCTGTTTACATTCTTATTTATTTATGTATATGTAGGTACTTTATTGTACACAACAAAAATACATAACAAAACAAAATGGTAATGCTACAAACCGTCAAATCTTCTATGCTATCCATGTCTATTCTCTATACCCTGCTTTACTGGACCAGTTTTCTGCTGCGCTCATTTTTATCTTCAGAATACTTAATGCTTCTTAAACCTCTATGTAAATACTATTTTCCCCGCTTGTTCAGATCTTGATCTTTCTGTTGGCTACCTAGGACTTCCTCCAAAAATTCCAACTACTGTCCCAGGTACGAATATGACGACCACTACTTCCTGACGGACCCTCGGGAGTTCATCTACGAGTTCTTCCCGCTGCAGCCAGATTGGCAGCTATTGAAGACGCCTATCACGCTGCATGACTTTGAAGAGCTGCCCTTCGTTAGGTCGCTGTTCTTTAGATACGGATTGTACTTCAGCGACCCTAACACGAAGGCTGTTATGTTTACTGATTCGACTGGTGAGTCATTTGTTTTGTTTCTCTGCTTATTAAGCCATTTTGTTTTCCGCACTACAATAGATCTAGCATTTTGTTAAGAGATTCAGTCACAACTAATAAAAGAAGAAAGAATGAAAATACTTTTATTTAGCACAGCCTAAAGGCACACAATATACATCAGAAAAGAAAACAAACAAAGAAGTATCTTTCTTTCTAAATAAATAAAAAGTGTGTGATTTAAAGAAACTAGGATTAAAATTTGCCTCAAGGCTGCGGAAAATTGCCCAGTTCAGCATAAATGCCAGACAACTAGTGCCGCGCGCTGGTTTTAAACTAGGCCTGAAATATAGTTGTCCTAAATTTTTCTTAAAGCTTGCTACAGTATAATCTTACACTCATTCTAGGTGCGGCGACTATGCGCATAGCCATGCCCGCACACATGCAGAGCTCGCTCATCTTCCACTACAACCTCAAGTTCTACGACACGGAGGGAGACGGCTTCGACGGCGTCAGTCTCAAGAGATTCGTTATGCAGGTAAGAATCCATCTAATAACAAGTTCCACGATCCAGGTCTAGAGATCCAGCCAGCTGACAATTGAAAACATTATCAATGTTGTTGGTGGGAAAAAGGCATTTAATTTCCTCTAACTAAAACTGGACCCCTCTTTGCTTGAACATGAATCTACCCGCGGTTTAAACGGTCATGCTCTGCTCGATAGAGTATGTTACAGATAATTTTAGACCACATGCATTCGTCCTAGAACTTAGTTATATTTTTTGTTTTCTCAGTCTGTGGTCGGCAACGTGGTATCGTTCCGTGTGCACGCGCCCTGCAGCGGCGCCTTTCTGTTGGACATCTTCGCAAACGCCGTCACGCCTAGAGAGTACCTCACTGGGGAACCGATGAAGTTCAAGAGTGTTTGCAAGTTCAAGGTACCTAATATTAATGACAAAGATTGGTTTTAGAGAACTGCTTGACACCATGCTCTCTAGGGGGATTATGATGTCGCTTCTGTCATAGGTACATCTTGCTACCAAACAAGAAAAGGGTCTTATTTTACCAAAGTTCGAGAACTATGATAGAAATGGAAACAAGATATCTGAAAAATGTTTTCCATGATATTGTGAAAAGAGAATATACCGTGCCCTGTCGTGTTGACAGGGACATGAGAATCCCAACGATCATTATTATGAAAACTAAGTATAAGAAGTTCACAAACATGAATACTAAAACTTGTTGGGTATTTTTGGTAATACCCTTCTGGAAATAGATCTGGGAGGTAAACCTGACATAAATAACGTTCGTATTACAGATTTGTTGTGCTGAACTACAAACGGTGATGGTCCCGCTACCAGACTGCGCGAGTGGTGAGTGGGGACCCACGAAAGCTACCAGACTCTTCGGACTCGTACCTATCACGCATCAGGTATAAATATTATGAAGTTCGCATAGTTAAAGGCAGACGCGTTCAGATTGTTCGAAGTGCTCGGCCAATAGTCAAGTCAAGAAAACTTTACAGAGATGACAGCAGGTGACATATTGTTTCTGCGTAAGCGCACAACATGTCTAACTTACTTCTAATTTAATTTACTATCGAAATTGTCCAATTAATTACTTTTATATACTGTATGTACATTCAATAGCATGAAGAAGTCCCAACACCCTAATACCATTAGGGTCAGTTCACACCGAGACGAGACGCTGCGCGCACTTTTTAATATAGCAACAGAATATCTAAGTTATTTACAACACGAAAAGGTATAATTTTACTACGAGCGCGAAAGCGTGTCGAAGAATGCTGAGATGCACCGTGTTGTGCAGCCTGTATACCTTATTGTGAAGTAAATAAGATCTATTTTGTATCGTGATCTTAAAAAGTGCGTGCAGCGTCGCGTCGCGTCTCGGTGTGATCTGACCCTAACACACTGTCAATCAGAATGTGAATAGTTTTGAAGGATGTTGCTAATCCATTGTTTCACATGTTCGAAAAAAATTGCTGCTCGACAACGTAAATAACGCAATGAATGTTGTTGAATTGTCAAAATAAAACCTATTAACCCAATATACCCAATAACCCCGCAGAAGATAATTTGAAGTGACCCAGCGCAAACCGATTTCCAATTAAAATAAATTCAACCTCTCACCTTTCGTCATTCCAGGAAGCATTAGTGTTCGCGGGTCGTGAGCTCGAGATCCAGTTCCGTATGTCGCGCCCCCTAGCGGACTTCATGGCGACTCTCCACAAGAATGGAGTGGACGAGAAGAGGCTGTCCAAGTATGTGCAGCAAAACGTCTCCGATGACATCGTGTCTTTCTACATCACCTTCCCTGAAGAAGGTAAGTCGATTAATTCCGAAGTTTTTGGTTAAACTATGTGGCCCTAGTGTGAGGTTCTATTAACCATCTCGCGTCGATGCATTAAGTCTAGATAGGTAAAAGAAACTCACACTAAGGTCATTGTAAGTTTATTTACTTCGTGGTAAGGACAGTTATAACAGTCCAATACTACTTAAATTAATTTACAATGAGTACATAGGTAAAAATCTTACCGGAATCAGCCAGGCGTTTTTTCTTTGGTCAGTCCATTGGCCTATGATTCAAATCATTCTGGGTTGAATAATTGAATCTAAAAAAATAATCCAATACTGTTGGCATCAGCTTCCAAGCAATCCGGATTATTTGTACACGGAGCGACTGTCTATGACCTCCTCAACCTTGTTACTTGCCAACAGGAAGTGCTAAAACTATCATATTGTAGTGTAGCGATAAAATTATGGTGTTATACGTTCTGCATAGCCACATCTCTCTCTTACACTGGAAATTTTAGGCATAAAATATAATACGGCCTCAGATCTCTCTCCAGTTTTGCCTCTTTTTCCACCATTTTTTTTTCCTATAAACAACACAGCTTACAAGTCGCGGAATTTTAAATCCGTTGGTCACATCACATCTTGGGCTTACTAAAGTTTAAAAAGAAATCACAATAAAAAAGTTACCGGAAATCGGGTTTTTACATCAGAGGCCCTAGTGTGACTTTATTTTTACCATCTCTTCTGTTAAAAGAAACTCACACTAGGGCCACTAGTGTACAGATACTTAGGTGCAGTGGTTAATTTTATGCATAAATTCTGCAGGACAATACGGGTTGGACATCTACACGCGAGAGCGCGGCGGCCCCACAGCTATCCACCAAAACGGCTCCACGGAGAAAGAGAAGCACCTCCTCACGCACTGCTGCAAGTACCTCATCAACAGCAGTAAGAGGAACTAGAGTATCGAGCTGAGGTGCCTGTTGATGTCTGGGCGCAACCTTTTGGTACACATTAACACGCAACGTTGGTAATTTTACATTATTTAACCCTTTCACCATCGGGGTCGCGGAATTTTAAATCCGTTGGTCACATCACATCACATCTTGGGCTTACTAAAGTTTAAAAAGAAATCACAATAAAAAGGTTACCGGAAATCGGGTTGTTACAACAGAGGCCCTAGTGTGACATTATTTTTACCATCTCTTCTGTTAAAAGAAACTCACACTAGGGCCACTGGTGTACAGAAACTTAGGTGCAGTGGTTAATTTTATGCATAAAATATCGAACGCAAAATATCGCGAAAAATAGCGTGACACATTGCCAAACGCTCGTAAATTGCTGGGTATTTGCCTGTTGATAAATCATTCAAACAATAACACCACTACACCAGTCACTCTTGCTGGACCATTTGTCAAGTTAATTTTGCGATCATATTTATTCGAGAAACTTGGCCATATTTGTGTAGAGCCGATATTTCGGTAAGCCCACAATATTTCTTTGGGCAGGAAGCCATCTTATGACTTGCGTATTATATGCAGTAAGACATCAGTAGGTACCTCTACAGTAATAAGTGTTAGTTCTCTGTGAGGCATTACTTTATCAATCGTGTTCAGTGGCAGAAGCAATGCAATAATAGTATGTAGACTTATGAATGTCACAACCATTGATGATGCGTGATTTTTAGACGATTTAGTACTTTAAAAAAATTCATTGGATTTTATTAAGAAAAATACTTTGTTTTTTATTAAGAAAAATACTTTGTATTTGATTAAGAAAAATACTTTGTATTTTTCTTAATTATTTGACGGGACCTTATATAGTCCCCGTTCTTCACCCAGGTGGAGACACTAGGTGAAGCACGGGTCCGGATCCGTTAAACCGTCTACGATAAGACGTTTCATAAGATATTGGTATTATAACGAAAAAGTCTTCCAATTAAAATAATCATCTAAAAATCACGCAGCGGCAACTTACACTTACATTATGTCAATTTTAACAATATAATATACTCAAAAAAAAAAAGAATTGATGTTGTGGAAAAAAGACGTATTCTGTAAACTTTATAATATAATAATAATTCATAACTTTAAGCTATTTTATACGACTTTTTACCCAAATGTAGATACGTAATAGTTTAGAAATAAAATCCGTCCGCTGATATAAAACATTTATTTTATTATAGATTACGCTAACATTTATACATAAACATTATTAATTGTAAATGATTCGATATTATTTGAATGTAATTACTTTAAGTACGGAGTAAGGTTGTGCCGAAGCAATTTAATTGCTTTTTTGTACGTTTTTAAAAAATAATTTGTATAAAGATTGAGCGTTTTAATCGCACGTTATCTGCGATGGCAGATTTTATTGTCATCGTCATACATTTTTGACTTACAGACTAACATTTTCCGCTATTTTATTACATAAGTATGTGTTGACAATTTACATCGTGTGTCGGTCAGATAGCATTCCTTTAGAAGCTAGTTGCTTTTCTGCCTTACAATTCTTCCATGATATAGACTGCGGGGTAATTGCGAAATAAACTAACAACAGGTTCTGCTCTTTGACAGTTCAAATAACATTAATTGCGTTATTTACGATGTTGATCATACGAATTTTTCGAATATATGAAGCAATGGAGTAGCAATATCCTTCAAAATTATTTAGATGGTCATTAATAATGTTCTTCCAGGGTATAGCTTGGAAAGAGCAATGCTGGAGATTTTATTTTTTGGGAAAATATACTATAGGTTATTGAATGATCTTTTGCGACCTTATAGATCTCAACCTCGGTCTTTTGAGACTTAAAAGTAAAAGTACAAGCATAAATATTGTCTTGCTCAAAATTATACGATTGCATTGCTTTTAAAGTCCGAGCTACAGCCTCGTCAATGTCAGTGTTCATAGTTTTCTTTAATCTAAGACGGTGATATACGCTTACTTATAATGTGAATTAAAATAGATTGCTCTATTTTATTAATATTTTATTTACCTGTTAAACGCACAAATGAAATGTAGCAATTTATTATTTGTTCTTAAACTTAGAATAGTTTTAACATTACGTTTAATTTATATGACATTATTATTTTTTTTTTTCTATTTTATAAACACGAAAAATGTATGTAAATTTTTTATATAAAATATATGGCATGTTACTTTTCTAAATGTATGTTTTATTGTATATCAGATCTTATAGTTTAAAATTGAGCACCAAATGTAGTAGGGACGGCAAAGTTTTCTTAAATATTAAAGTTATTTTAAATAATATACCTACCTGAAAAGCTTCTAACAAATAATTATTTGTTTAAAGTGAAAACAACTTTATCCGATTCGATTAGAGTGAATCTCATACTTCCACGCGCCACGTTCCGGTTCGCGGGACATGTGCACGTAGAAATCTACATACAAATTCAATAAAAACGAGTTTTGTCTTCGTTTCCCGCGCCCCGTCGCATGACGCATTGTAATCTGAGATCCATTTAAACTAGACAAAACAAAAGAATGCTGTCCATTCTTTGCGCAGTAATTCTGTCTTTAAATCAAATCATTACGTCCAAATCTTGTCTTATAAATAGTCAATCGGTCATACAGATAAAAAAAATGGTGCACATAGCACTAAAGTACAGGATAAACTTTTAATATATTTACTACATTAAAAACCCAGAAATCATCTCGAAAAAGATCTAAAAACATTCTCAGAAACGAAATAGAGTCAATACATAAATTAAAATATTACAGAGATTCGTTTATGAGATTCATAAGAACATTTTGTATCTTCACAACCAATAAGATCAATCAGTCATTTCAACTGAACATAACAAATTATCGATTCTTACAATTTTGAGCAAACCATTATCGAAGTTATTCTTTTAAAGTTAGATCTCATAATGGCCTGCATTCGTTTATGTAACTTCATTAACTTATAACTTTAACACTGATCTAAGATTCGCTGAAGTCGAAAATACAAAAGATATTTAAGATATTTCGAATTGCAGTCCTAAGTAAGATGAGCAAACCAAACAAAAAAAAAACAGTGAAATCAACAAAACAAACAGTGCATAAATCTCATCTTAGGCAATAAACATTACTATAGTCAAACAATTAGCATCCCTATTACCTAGGTATAACTAGAATTCAAATAGAAATTCCTGTAATTTGCATCGCTCAAAACGAGTCGAGGAATTCTTTTTTTCAACTTGATTAGCTATTGTCCTGTTGAGGACAATTTTTTTACGCCCATTGGTTTCAAAACAAAATATTGTTTTTGTTTTATTTTTGCTCATTCTGTTCCACTGTTGGACAAAGGCCTCCCCCATCAGCGGGAAACCCAAATCCTTCGATCCAAAATATTGTATTAAACAAAGTAAAACTGTCAGCGACTGATTTTAAGCTAAGACTCCGGGCATTCTGAAAAAGTCCAGATCAGACGATTTTTTGATGACATTGAATAATGTACTTTATAATTTGTTTCATAAAGTCCAAAACTGTACGAAAATCGACGCTGACAAAATACAGGTCCTCACTCCTTGAGTGTTGCTTACTCAATGTTACCACAAAATTGTTCTTTCTCGAATAATTCGTGCTATTACAGTAGAAAAACAATTTCGTGTTACATTTCAATGTAGAATGTTATACTAAGCCTTTACTAGCGTTCAGCGTTGCTCTCTGTTCGACCCCTCGTATTAACGTGCCGAGAAGTCCTTCCATCTCGTTCGCAGTCTCTCGAAGTTGCGTGTTGTCGAAGCATGAGTCTGTCAAGAAGAAAGATAGTATAAACAAATGAGCAGACAAGACTAGCAAGGGATCCTGTCGGTTACCAAACCTGCATTGCTATACATAAGCATTCGACAGACTATAGTATCGATAAGCTGATTTACTTTGACCCCGACAGCAAACAGCCGTCGGAAGAATAGCGGACGTCTATTTTGATTTAGGGCTTATTTTTCAATACTCAGATAACGTTTATCTGAAGAATAAATCTGCCAGTTTGACATATTTTCTATACAAAAAGTTGTATCTGACGAAATGTAATTTATTTAATTACCGCTGCTTTCAAAACGGTGAAGGAAAACATCGTGAGGAAACCGACATGTCCTAGAACCAAAAATTCGAAGACTTGTGACATACCAACCGGGCAAAAAATCTCAAATGAAAAATTGATCGGGAATCATTAATTGGAGAAAACTTCGAATCTATTGAATAGAATAGGTTATTCCAAAGCTATGATTACTAAGAAACACAATTAGTGTTGTATCCAGGTCAGGGTTGAGCTCCTTCATCTTATCGTTAGGTACTATCCTCAACACATTGTATGAACAGAACTTCGCGCCAAACTTCTATTCGGAATCTGACAGAGAAGAGTCCTACTTAGTTTATTCATGCAAGTGTGTTTGTATGTTTGTTCTACTTTCACGCAACAACGAGGCGGCTGATCGACGTCATTTTTGGCGTAGAGATAGTTTATGGGCCAGCGAATGATATCATCACCATTTCAGTCGAAAGACGTCCTCTGCTGGACATAGGCCTCCCCCAAGCTCCGCCACTTCGACCGGTGCTGTGCGTCCCGCATCCAACGGATTCCTATGGCCTTCACCAGGTGATCCATCCAACATGTGGAGCCTTCCAACTCAGCGTCTTCCGGTAAGCGGTCGGCACTCCAGAAGCCTTCGGCCCACGAATGATATAGGTTACTTTTATACCCGAAAAAATAGACGGTTCCTAAATCCTGCGGGATAAGACTAAAGAAACTAAAGAACTAAGGAAGCGCTTACCATCCATAGCAAAGTTGTTAGTGAGAATTTGCTGCAGCCTGTCCAATACTGTGTCTAAGTCAGCGTTGAGCTCCTTCATTTTGTCGTTACTGTCCTCAACAGATCGTATGTCTGCCGCGAACTTCTGTTCGGTAGCCGCGAGGGAGAGGCTTGAGTCTTGATGGGGCTTCGGCTTTGATCGGGAACGTTTGTCTGCGACGGATTCTGTTTCTGTAGATAATAAAGATGTTGCTAAGTTACATTATTCTTTTTTTTTTCTTATTATTACCCAATTTATAAAATAATCATCACAAGATCTCATGCTCCCCAATTAGAGTATTGCGTTAAAAACATAACCAAAATGACCAAGTTTTTTTTTTGTAAGTAAACTATTATTATTTAGAAATGTCTTATCGCCATCCGATAAGATTGAATTTTCTTTGGCTCAATCAGCGGTCAGTATGGCAAAATACGTAATTTTAAAAAATATACTTAAATTAAAATTCACTGAAATCAATTCCGTAGTCAATTATGAACTGATTACTGAATTATGAATTACTTTCAGAACTTGCGCTTATTCTGTTAGACCTTGTAGAGCGAAGCCATTTTTTTTTAAATTTTTGACTAGCTTTATTGGTAACGCTTTAACCTGTAGCAACAATAAATAATACTCCACATGTCATAGTAGCCTGTAAGGCAGCAGCCTACGACAGATGAGGGATCTGCGAATAAGACACTACTGCCTGTTTTCACTAACAATAGTTCTTCGATATCAGAAAAAGTACTATGGAACTCAAATGGCGCAGTGATGACAAATGGAGTGAGGTTCTGACAGAGTATTGTCAAAGGACCGGAATGGAGTAACAGACAGTCCCGCTGTGCAGAGCCTGCATGGAGCACGACGAGACAGCGGCTCATGTGCTTTTGAACTGCCTGGTGGTCGCTAATTATAGGGCAAAATACTTCGGTAACCCAGGTACCCTACGTGAGATTGTCAGCAACACCAAGGCGTTGCTGGCCTTTCTCGAGGAGCTGGGGTGGATCGAATAACTCATTCTCCCACCCGTACGCAAAATACGCGCTTGACGTGGAGTTGCGGAAAACAGCCCGTTTTACCTATTACCTAAGGACCGGAAAACGAGGTCGTCCAGCGGCGAGATGGACGGACGACATTGTTGCCATCACGGGCAAAACCTGCATGAGGCTGGCAAAGGAGCGTAGGGATTGGCACAGGAGCGTAAGGTTTGGCACAGGAGCGTAGGGATTGGCTCAGGAGCGTAAGGATTGGCACAGGAGCGTAGGGATTGGCACAGGAGCGTAGGGATTGGCAAAGCAGCGTAGGGATTGGCACAGGAGCGTAGGGATTGGCACAGGAGCGTAGGGATTGGCACAGGAGCGTAGGGATTGGCACAGCAGAGAGTCCTACACTCGAAAGTTGGGCTTTTAATGATGATGAAGGGACACCAAAATGTAATGCCTAAATATTATTGTTGGATTTTCAACTCTCGGCACTGAACCAAACGTTGAAAACTTAACCGTACGCTTTTGTTTATGGATTCTATGTAGGTGTAGCTTAGTTTTAGTATAAACGGGCATAAGGTCAAAGGTCATATATTATAAAACAAACAAAAAAACTCACCATTATACCAATTGCTGATATCATTCATAGACACTGTAGATATGCTATCAGATGTCGCATGCACAACTACAGGCTTGAGCGCATCCCCAGATATTGTCAGCAAATTCTGACTCTCAGGCTTTGATACCACAGAGAAGTTCCCAGAGTCCAGACTAAGTACTCTGGGCTGGTTCTTTATGTCTGTAACTTTAGACTGTTTTTCGTTTTCCAGTACCGGTATAGGGCTGAATAGGTCGAAAGCCTGTGGTCGTTCGTTTTTGTCGATTTTCGAAGCATTTTCTTGTGGTATTGTGGGCTGGGTTGACAATAGATTTTCCTGGAAAGGAACAAAAACATGATATTAGTAAATATTAATTACTGTTTAGTTCCAATATCGTTTTGCAGTACTACTGCATGTACAGGTTGCAGGTGGTGGTCATGAAGTATTCTTGAATGAATAGGCAAACTTAAGTTATCGCCTGTTAGCAGTTGGATTAGAGTAGACAAGAAAACATTTCAGAAGGGCATTGTGCCCATCAAACATCATCATCTGCCTAGCCATTCCGCAACTATGTCGGGGTCGGCTTCCAGTCAAACCGGATGCAACTGAATACCAGTATTTTACATGGAGCGACTGCATATCTGACCTCCACAACCCTGCAGTTACTGGGTAATACGATGCCCCTTGGTAAGACTGGTTGTCAGACTTTTAAGCTTCTGACGACCCGTAACGACTCTCAAAGATCTACTACTGGCAGCCGGGATCAACGGCTTAACGTGCTTTCTGAGGCATTGACGGGTCTTAGTATGTAAAGATTGTCATCCATCCACGGATCAACCGCGGCAAGCGTAGCTTAACCTAATCAATCCACCGTTGCGGTTGTTATTATTTAACCACAAGCCTCTCTGCCCGATGCGTTCTTTAAAAATATGACATAACATTCTTCTTCATCGTCGTGTCGATGGCGCGACAGTGAATTAATATTTTTGCCCAAAACTTACCTACCTTCACGGCATCGTCAGTGGCAGCACAGTGACTACATTACGTAACAATTAAAACTATAATCTTACCTTTAATATTTTTAGTCTGCTTATCTGTGTCGACATATGGGCCAAGTGCGAGTCTACTTTGGTGCGGAGGTCTTTATTCTCGACGCTTTTAATTTCGGTTTCGGTTTGGTCTTGAAAGTTCTCAAGCCGGCTTGCTAGACCCTGAAGAGTCCTGTAATTTTAAAATAAGTCTTAAATGGAATTTTGTAAGGTGCAATGCTGCAAAATATAAAAGAATGTCGCACAGGTTACGTCCTGACAAAAACAGTCGCGCGAGTAAGCAATCATTGGGTTCTTATCACACCACCCGAACGCGTGGTCGCGCCTTTCAGATTTCCGAACAAAAAGTAATATACTTAACGCGATGATGGGTACGCGTATTTGGGTAAACGATCATTTTGGTTAGGACGCAGGGGCATGTAGGGGCTGTATATCGCAGAAACCTTTCATTATTAACGACAGCCGGTTTCTAAACATCGACTCAGTGTGCAGAGCTAGTACAATTGAATTACATCCCATTTTTGAAACATGAAATATAAGGCAAGCACACATTATAGCTGCATCGGGTCACAGCGCATGTCAGTGCGATGCAGCCGTCGAAAGTTGATACAGTACATTTTGTATGAACCATCACACTCAGAAAATGGTGTAGGTGTTGCGATTTTTTCGGTATAGCCCGCCCTTAATGTGCACCAGCCTTTAGGATACATGAGCAAATAAAAAGGAAACGTGCTGACAAATGCGTGTAGGAGTTTTTGGAGGGATCCGTTGGAACATATCGCACGACTTTTTATTTTCATGAAATTTAGTGAAATAGCGAATAAAATTGCATAATTTTGGTAGTGAATTATTCAATTTAATTACGTGTGAGTGCACAAGTGTATTGAAGGTTAAAATAAGTGAGTAACGTGGACTTTTCGTGTTCCCCCCAAAAACTGCTAATAGGTTGTTGTAAAGTTACCTACTACCGCTTTACAATAACTTTGACTTGACTGACTAAAGACGACTATGACTGTTTTGTAACTTCGTGTCCGATATCGGGCCATTTACTTGATTGAAAAGAGAAATTACTTGACACTGGCTAAAAGCACAAACCGTGCGAAGCCAAAACCTAAAAAAAATGCGTGCAGTGACTGGATAGGTCCACTCAATCTGTATGGTTCTTTCCAAAAAGATCATTTCAGACAACAATCTACATGGCTTCAGATAGTACCGAAATTATGGCTGGACTTTAAAAGAAACGACTGTGACCTCCATTTTTGTTTCGGCCTTAGTTCCCAGAGTAGTCAAATAGGAAATTCTGGATCCAGTTTTTAATTAAGAAATGATTGACATGTAAAAGTGTTTGTACAAACCTACTTGCAGAAATGAGATCATTCAAATAATTTTAAAAAAAATACTCACTCTTGCTGTGTTTCCATTTGCGTGATAATATCATGCAGTACAACAATCGGGTTGCTAGCATTATTGCCAGAAGCTTTTCCGACCGTCGACGTAAATATCACTGGTTTGCCATCCTTCCTTCTTCTTACAGAGCCACCTTCTGCCTTGTCCATGCTCTTCTTATATCCCTTCTTGGGGCCCTTCTTCTTAGTCTTGGTGCAGAAGAACAGCCTCTTCATGCCTTTTATGAAGTTCAGGCATTCTGATGATTTTGTCTGGAACATCACAATTAATATCGCATTCTATCAAGTTAAATGAAGAGATAGATGTAGGTAGGATCTGTTGAAAGTAAGTTATTACGACTATAAATAGACTCGGGTTTAATAAGATGGCTGATAATCCATGATAAGCTTTAATTCATAGCCAAAAAATGCCAAGTTACCTCTTGTGCAAAGAAATCTGTTCGATCTATTTTGAGTTGATATTTAAAACTACATATTTACAACTCTAGTCTGAGGGTTGTCGTGATTTCATTGTATTTTGTTTCTCCTACCACAGTTAGGTATCTTCACTTAAAAGGAGGTCCCTATTTAAGATTTACTGCAAAAGTTGTACAAATTTCTGCAGTAAACCTTTTTTATTTTATTATTATAATAGAAATCTATGCAAATAAATAAAATTGAAGTGTCTGTTTGTAATGCCGGAGTAAAAGCTTTTTACTAAATGCATATGAAAGTTTTTTTTACATTTTGATTTTTTTTTTGTATGCAAGAAAAAAAGAAAGAAAAAACGTTTATTTGCGATAAACATGACGCAAAAACCAGGAACACACAAAAAATAATAAAAAAAAAAGATTGAGGGAAACATGCGTCACATCCACACAAAACGGCTATCGCTCAGCATTTTGCTGCAACTCTATGCAAGACAGAGCCCCAGCGCTGGTTTTCAGCGACAACCGGCTTTGACGTAATGACGTCGCCCGGTGCATCAAACAATTAACATCGGACTTATAGAAAATAACCCCTCCCCCTATTTGCTCCGCCTATTTGTTCTGGCTTATCTCCGAAATGGCTGGACTGATTTGACGGGACGTTCACTGGGAGATAACGGATGTTATAAGGAGTAACAAAGACTTTTGTCCCGGCAGCACGTTCGCACGGTCGAAGCCGCGGGCACAGCTAGTTAAATTGAATAAGTTAAACCTACTTGTCCATCCATGATTTCATGCACCAAATGTGTCTTCTTGTGTCCACTGACAGTGGTCAAGTCTTTGTCGTACAAGTAGCATTTCTCGCAGAAGTAGATGTCACTGCACTTCGAACATTTGAATTTGAGCACCTGAAATCATTTAAAACAATTATTAATTTAATTTAACACTACAGGTACTCTCGATGTCAAGCACTCAGCATATGCGTCCAAAAATAATCATTTAATCATCCGAGTTGCTGCTATATGTGACTATAGATGACGTCTGTTCATGCCCAGGACCCGACCCGAGAGAGAACAAATCTAAGTATGCTTAAAAGCGTTAAAGAATGATTCAATAAATATTATTGAACTTCTAAATGACAATTAGGTACCTACTTATCTCGATCAAGTTAACTACCTAGTCTCTGATAAAACTACAAAAAAGCATTACCCGCCTTGCGGGCTACGCCGCAGTCCGGTAATAAGGTTAAGCGTGTATTTAGATGCGCGAGTTATTTTTAACAACTCGTATTATTTACAACCTGGTACAATAGTTTTATTAGCAATGTTATATACTGTTAAGTCTGACAAACCAGTCTTACCAATGGTTTTCGTATTAGCCAGTAACTGAGTTGCAGAGGTCAGATAGGCCGTCGCTTCATGTAAAATACTGGTATTCAGCCGCATCCGGTTAGACTGGAAGCCGACTCCAAGATAGTTGGGAAAACGCTAGGCACATTTTTGACGTACTGCTAAACTTAACAACAACCAAATACAATAGCATTCTTTCCATACCCGTTATAAACCCCCACTGTACATACGGGGTAAGTTTTTATCCAGTGCGCAAATTGTAACCATGAATTCAGCAAATCATTCCAGCGTCATCATATTAGCCGAAAGACGTCCACTGTTGGACATAAGCCTCCCCCAAAAGGGGGGGATTTGCCATAATCGCCACGCTTGGCAGGCGGGTTGGCGATCGCAGTATGGTGGTCAAATGCATAGAGAACGCTGCTGCCCATTCTCTAGTAAGTCCCTTAGTCGCCTTCTACGACACCCACGGGAAGAAATGGGATGGTGCTATTCTTTTACGTCCGGCACCACACCGAACAACACGGATCATTCCAGCGTAGAAATACAAAAACGTCGGTTATACAAAAATTCTACTGTTTCATAGAAAAGTACAATACCTACGCTGTCAAAATGTATGGAACAGCTGATTTTTTTTTTGCATAACTTACGAAAATTTTCTACGCTGGGGTGTCTAGAATGATATGCTGAATTCATGGTTACAATTTGCGCACTGGATAAAAACTTATCCTGTATATTACTATCCAATAAAATCGAAAGTGAACGACAAAAAAGAGTGCGTCGGCGCCGGCAACAGGTAAAAAGCGCGGGAAAGGTAAACAATGACAGGTAGTGTCAAGTGTGAGGCAGGTGGGTAGCAACAGGTAGATGGCACAATAGGTTGGCATGCATTTGTTGTAGTCATTGCTTGCCATTATGACATTGATATTCATTCAATGCTAAGATGATAACTGTAATTATATTTTTTTTATGCAATAAATGTTATAAAAACACAAATAATAATATTGTGCAACTAATTTGTAGTGAACTACTGTTTACATAAAGTACTTCGTAGTTAGATATTAAAGTTACTGTAGCGGCAGCATTTATACCGCCACATGCGATCTACGCATCAAACTGACGTCATGCAAAATCCTGCATCAACCAGTGTTTACTGAGCAAGCAGTATTTATCGCGCAACTATATAGCATTTTTACAAAGTCCCGACATCAATCGTCGCGCAGTAGCATACCAGACACAACTCATGACTCTATACTGGTGACCCCGACGTGATCTGAACACGTAACATTCTGGTAACTTTAAGAAGAACCCACCATGTTTTTGTACTGCTTGTATGCAGCTCACTAACCTTGTTCTCTCGTATTGGCACAAAATTTGTGAGAATAAATTCATGCCTTGGGTTAAATACAGGGTCAAATTAAAATAACTAGCGAAACTCCACAGATGGCATTAATTCCTGACGAGGAACGACCACGTGTGGATGCTACTTTCATTCACATAGAAGTCAAAAATGATAAACCCTTACCTGTATAAGCGGCTGAGCGCAGAGAGCGCACGAAGCGGAGACGTTGGCACTGTTCCTACTAGCTACGACACGTTGCACGACTGGTAACCAGCGAGCACTGCTGCAACTCTGCACACCCCACTCGGAAACAGCGCGAGCGCTCACGCCGAGCATACCGGCGCTCTAGGAGATTGATTAAGTTGAATTGAACCATAAGATTACAAAATGCATAAGGGTGCAAGCCCGATTCAAACTTTATGGTGGCTCTGAAGTGCCCTACTCGCTGCGCTGTAACTCACCCCTCACCCCCGCTGACAGGTGAATTGGTTACTGTGCAGCAACACGCCTCATGATCCGAGCCGCCATCCCAGACTGTAAAACCATTGGGAACTATAATATTAAGTCTGTTGGTACTTAATATAGTTCCCAATGGTTTTACAGTGCGGGATGGTGGCTCGATTCAATTATATTTAGAGCTGAACAGGTGACTCATAAAAGAGAGATGCATAAAAGTATACTTGGCGTATTTTACAAATATCTGCGTTTTTAGGGAAATACAAAATAGTTATACCTTACATCTATTTAATTAAAGTTTGCTTTTTACTGTCGAAAAATGCATCTTCTTTTTTCTAATGTGAAAAGTGAAGCCACTACAAGCATCAATTAGATTCCAACATGAAAGCTTTTTACACGACTGCCCAAAAAAGGAATGTTATTGTAGTAGTATGTTTAAAATCTACAACACTTTTGTGGTCTATTTTACGCCGTTGGTCTCGAATGTCTGTCGTGGATCTTTGACGGTCGTTACGGGTCGGCAGAAACCCGAAAGTCGTAAAAACAGTACCACCAAGGGGTATTGTATTACCCAGTAACTGGTTGAGGAGGTCAGATAGACAGTTGCTCCATTTAAATTACTGGTATTTAGCTGCATCCGGTTAGACTGGAAGCCAACTTCATCATAATTGGGAAAAGTCTAGACTTTATAGATTTCTATATATATTAAAGTCTAGACTGATGGATTCTGAATAAATATTTATTATGAATTTTTTATAAGGTTCCGTGTGGTGCTGGACGTAAAAGAATAGCACCATCCCATTTCTTCCCATGGGTGTCGTAAGAGGCGACTAAGGGACTTACTAGAGAATAGGCAGCAGCGTTCTCTATGCATTTGACCACCATACTGCGATCGCCAACCCGCCTGCCAAGCGTGGCGATTATGGCAAATCCCTCCATTGGAGGAGGCTTATGTCCAGCAGTGGATGTCTTTCAGCTGATATGATGTTGAATTTTTATCAAAGTTACCTTGTCAAAACAAGCCTCAACATCAGCTTGTGCATGGTCACACATCACTCCAAGGTATGCAGACAATGCAGTCACATGTGCTAGCAAGGCAGCCAGTCTTCTTGGTGATACGCAGCCATTGTGGTCCATGCAACAGTTGGCTAGCGCTCCCCATTTGTCAGATGCTGACTCTTCACTTAGGATTATGAGTAGGGTTTTTGCTGCTAGCACTCTTACTGGTTCTTTTCTGTCACTGGAATAATGGTTTGTTAGTTTTTGATAAAGAAAGTGTAACATTTTTTACAGCTAAACCTATTATTTGGAAATTAAATTGAAGAAAATTTATATTTGGATAAATTTTTGTACTTAGCTCTAAAAATGATACCTAAGAATAAATACATTCTGGTATTCTTTGTATTTTAACATTTCTAGTTTATTATAAATTCTGGAGGCTACTGCACTAAAATGTGCACATTATTTTAATATAGATAAGGTTATGCCTCCTATAAAATTATTAAGAGTATGAATAATTCTAAATCAAAATAATCTTAATTAAAAATAGTTGATTCGTGTGCCCACAACTTGCATCCGAGTCGTCGCAATAAGTAGCTATTGATGATTCTGTTCATGCCCAGGACCCGACTAGCGAGACTACTTATAGCGACGACTCGGATGCGAGTTGTGGGCACACGAACTAATTATTTTTATTTTTCTTGCTTGGCATCGAATGTGTTAAGGAAGAAATTCACTTGAATTGATATCTTTGTTCAATTAATAGCTTAGCTTCGAGAGTTCAGAAACCGGCCAGGTTTCTGAACTCTCGAAGCTAAGCTTCTTCCTTAACACATTCTATTTCTTGCTTAACACATTCGATGCCAAGCAAGAAAAATAAAAATAATTAGTTCGTGTGCCCACAACTCGCATCCGAGTCGTCGCTATAAGTAGTCTCGCTAGTCGGGTCCTGGGCATGAACAGAATCATCAATAGCTACTTATTGCGACGACTCGGATGCAAGTTGTGGGCACACGAATCAACTATTTTTCGACCCATATGCTGGGTGCTTGGCATGGAATGTGTTAACCAAGTGTTCAGAAACTATCTCCTGAACCATTTACAACAACCAATTCAGGATTAGATCTATTTTATTTTTAACCTACTCACCTATCATAAATATTAAGCAGCAAGTTGATCAACAGGTCAACGGCCAGGTCAATGTCTCCAGTGAACAGACCTTCTTTCTCAGCAACAAAGTATATGTCTGCAAGAACAGATTCTAACTCTACAGTGTCTAGAGAAAGGCTGCTCTCAGATAGACTGAGTTGGTGTCGGGCGAAAACTCCAGAACTGATGCGCAGAGGTGGCACTGGGGAAAAATCAACTCTGATAGATAAATCTAAAATAATGTTTTATTCTTTACTTGCTCACCTAGTTTGCTAAACTATAGTTTGAGTGTGTTTAAATTAAAATAACAATAACAGTTCGCATTGGAGAAGTTCGGTTTATGTACCCAGAATTCAAAGCTGCAAGCCATTGCAGATATTTTTACCTACTTAGGAGTGGAAATTGCTTTAATATTACCTCAGCATCTTTATCTTAATAGTATTAAGTGAAATACTACTCAAAACTGCGCAGTTTTGCAGTTTTGAGGTTTAGTAACGTATCTGTTCTCTAGCATAACTGTTGGAATGAGCTTTCACTTGTTTTAATTATTCAAAATACATTAAATGTAACCGCATGCATATATTTAACTGAAAACCTTGCCTTTTAATGAATCTGGACACCAAAATCTGAATTCTGTGATTCGATACTTCGCTATATAAGGTAACAAAAAAGTCAACAGGTTGCACTATGCACTTACCTCTCAGGTGTTTTTGTAAAGCATAAATCTTAAATGCAACGCGATAAGCGTTGTATTTAATCCCATCATACTCTTCGAGAGATTCCATAAACTTTCTGAATTCAGGATGATCAAATTGCTGCTTTCCTGTTGCCTCACTAAAACAAAAAAGTTTTTGTAAAGTATAAGCCATTTGTATACAAAAAGTACCTGTGTCGGTGAAAGTTGTACGTACTCGATGTAACAAGGATACCCCGCCTCATTTTCCACTTTTTTCCAACTAATCAATGACATGTCGATTTTTTTCCTTTAAAATAACATTTTATAAATAAAAATAGACGTACAAATTCAGCAAAATAGATATTACTCAACCGTCATACATTATTCAAAAAATTAAACTATTCTGAAAAGTTAGAGGTCAATATTATTAAGCGAATTAACGACATGCTTTGAACTTTCCTAGTCTTTCATTGGTTAATAACCAAGTAAGCTTCGTTTTTATTGGTTATAATATAAGTGCTGTTCTAAGTTGCATAATAAATTGAAAACGATTATTAAGAACAAGAACATGAAAAATCGAAATTTCAGTCGTTTCTTATTCTCATTCAAACCCCGAAAAACGAAGCAATCGAAAATGTTTTGTTTAACATACGTTTTTTTCTTCAGTAAATTTGTTGATTTGTTTTAATGAATTTACTGCCCTACTATTACCGGCTAGCCAGTATTAGATTAGTAATAAGCGTATAACGAAACGCGGTTTGATGACATTGGCTCGTTCTCTTTGACGGTATCCTAAGTTGGAGTTCAACCGACCAATCAGAAGGGGCATAGTTTTGTTTCCGTGACATTATAACCAATCAGCTAACGGTATACAAATGTAATTTTTTCAGCCATTTTCTCTTTGTAACGGAGACGCCATTTTGCAAGCGTCACTTCGCGGCGTGTCGGGTTTCCGCATTTTGGCCCGAAATACCTTTACGAAATTCATAATATTGTTTTGTGTCGTATAATATGTCGTACCAATCAAGTGTAGCCCAAGACTCTCTAGCTGCGGCCCAATTGGAGATGGCCGGTAACCCCAATGCTTTGGCGTTGCGTCGGCCATTCGATCCCGTGGCGCACGACTTAGAGGCGAGTTTTCGTTTGACACGATTCGCGGACCTAAAAGGAAGAAGCTGCAAAGTTCCCCAAGATGTTTTGGGGAAACTGGTGGAATCGTTACAGCAGGACTACTCCCAACAAGACGACCAGTTTATGCATGTGGCGATCCCGCGCATCGGTATCGGCTTGGATTGCTCGGTGACGCCGCTCAGACATGGAGGACTTTGTTTGGTTCAGACCACCGATTTCTTCTACCCGCTGGTTGACGACCCTTATATGATGGGGAAGATCGCGTGTGCTAATGTACTAAGCGACCTGTACGCGATGGGAGTCACTGAATGTGACAACATGCTTATGTTGCTTGGCGTGTCAACAAAGATGACTGAGAAAGAACGTGATGTTGTAATTCCTCTTATAATGCGTGGATTCAAAGACTCTGCCCTGGAGGCTGGCACCTCTGTCACTGGAGGACAGACTGTCATTAATCCATGGTGTGCTATTGGCGGGGTGGCTACGACTATCTGCCAACCAAATGAATATATTGTTCCTGATAATGCTGTTATGGGGGATGTGCTTGTATTAACTAAACCTCTGGGTACTCAAGTAGCTGTGAACGCTCATCAGTGGCTTGATCAACCTGAACGCTGGAACCGTATCAAGTTGGTTGTTTCGGAAGAGGATGTGCGCAAAGCATATCATCGTGCAATGGACTCTATGAGCCGCTTGAACCGTATCGCTGCCCGCTTAATGCATAAATACAATGCACATGGTTCTACAGATGTCACTGGCTTTGGTCTGCTAGGCCATGCACAGAATCTGGCTTCTCATCAGAAGAACGAGGTTTCGTTTGTTATTCATAACCTGCCAGTGATTGCCAAGATGGCAGCGGTGGCTAAAGCTTGTGGCAATATGTTCCAATTGCTGCAAGGACATGCCCCTGAGACATCTGGTGGATTGCTGATCTGCTTGCCACGTGAACAGGCCGCTGCATATTGCAAAGACATTGAAAAGCAAGAAGGCTACCAAGCCTGGATCATAGGAATTGTGGAGAAAGGCAACCGTACTGCACGCATCATTGACAAACCCCGAGTCATTGAAGTTCCTGCTAAGGATTAAATTATGTTCAGTTTGAGACAATAACAAAGAATATATATCTTTAAATAATGACTTCTTAAGAACTGGATAAATTTAAAAATTTTGTTTTGAATTTATTATGTATAACTTGATCTTAAGTATTTTAATTTGAGTTTAGTTTCCAGTTTTCTTGTAAAATAAGTTACAATTTTAAGATTAAAATTGATTTAAGAAAGCTTATAGGAAACTCAATCTAGTGACTATTTTGGTGTTTATAATTTAAGATAAGGTATCATAAATGTAATAAGAGAATAATTCCATTAGGTACACATAACCTATTTGTTTGCAGCTTGTGGAATGTTTCTGCAAATTGTGAGATAAGTATAATAATTATTAGAATAAAGTTATTTTTCAGTCAATCTGTAGTTTTATTTTTAAGCGATTACTTAATTTTAAAAGTGACCTTTCCAGTAATTTCAATACAGAGTACTGTTGTTCAAAGGCCTTTTCTCAATAGACACTGGAGATGGCAAGAGCATACACTCCAAGCTAGCTCAATGCCAGGCTGGAAATATCAGTCTCGCAAGTCCGTTTACTCATGGTCATTAAACTTTATGTTCAGTGTCTATCTTGGACAGAGATCCTTAAGAAATACCCAAACAGAAATTTGTAAGACACATTGGTACTTCCAGGTTTGGAATAGAAAAACAGGCATTAATGCAATGAAGTGTAAGTAAGTGTGGCTAAATCTTTACCAAACAGGTAATAATAAATTCAAAATACAGTTCTCCCAAAATCACTGCCTACTCAACAGTTGTGCTATCATATTCTTGTTGGATTCTAGCTCAACACACTGAAAAATGAAATTACTACTGCAAAGCATTTTCGGAATGTTTTGTTTTCTTCTGGAAAAAAAACAGTCCAGAATACTAAACAGCATAATTATACTGTCTCACTGCTGGGCAAAATTCTTCCAAGAACTCTTCCCGCGCCACTACAAACCAGCCCTCCACAGCCAGTCGCGTCCAGATCTATTCTGTTAAATATCACCGTGAGAACTTAGGTGAAGTGAGCTGTCATACCATCTGACACTAGGGATTAATACTAATGATAACTCACCATAAGTTCACATCACCCAAGTTATCACGGTGAGATTTTTACAGAATAGCACTGCAGGTCATCAAAGAAGAAAGAGATAAAAATACTTATAATAATTAAAACTTTATTCACCAGTGTCTAGGAAAATATGAATCAGCAGCTATCATCTTTCCACAAGCCAGGCTCAAAGAAGTTTACAGGAAAATACAGTATCACGTAATCTTTACAATACAAAGTGGATTTAGAATTTACTGTGTGTGACAACACCTTTAGTGAAAATGTTCAGAACTAATAATTTTATAATTGGGATTAAATAGATGCTAAGGAGGAACATTATACTTAACAATTATTGCTAACACAAAGCATTTATAATAGAAGACAATAAGTAATCAAATTTGAGAGATATATCATAATCATCTCCAGTACGTGTTTGAAACATACTTTCCATTAGAAAAAGAAAAGCCAACACAAAGCTAGCATGTGCACATTTGATTTAGGTACAGAATATCTAGATGTTCCTAAATGTAGAAGTCATTAAATTTAACACATTAATTATATAAACTCCACAATTGTGAATGCTGGAAATACATAATGTATATTTATATTACTTGCTAATGTCTGTTAAATAATATAAAATATCCAAATAAAATTTGGTAGGTATTGTAATGCTGCCATAACAATGCTAGATAATTCATTTCAGTGACCCAGGCAATTCTTAGAGCCAAGAAATTATAATATAAACCTAACTACAGATATTCTCATTTACACTCCTGCTTGATGCAAGACACAGGACATTCTAGTATGCACACAACACAAAATTTTGTCTACTACCAAGTGCGGGTAATTGCTTTAACACTATAGTAGGTATGGCTTTCATTTTGCCAGTTCAACAATATTCATAGCATTATTTACATTGATAAACAAACATATTTTTCGAACCTATGCAGCAAAGGATTAGCAATATGGTTCAGATTGTGATTGCAAGTGTGTTACGCAATTAAGGGTGGACTGATGAAGGCTAACCACCATTGGTTTAATATTCAAGTAAGTCTTATATTCTTTATGTTACCAAAGTACCTAATACTTTAATTTTTGACTATTAAAGTTATAAGACAATGATATAATATTTAAAAGTATAAGCAATATTATGTACTTGTTACATTACATCTGAAACAGTAAAAACCAATTCTTAAAAAAGGTTTGATGCTATAAATGTTCTACTGAAGTTTCATCCTAAAATACTGCATAACTCAAGATGAATTGTGTAGAGCTTAAATTACTGAACACATCCTCAATTTAGGTTTTTAATGTTGTTTTTATACTATCAGTTGATTTTAGATTCAAAGTTAAGAAACCTCCAAGGTAATAATTGTTGAGTACAAAACTTAATAATAAAAACATGGAATGAATATAATTCATACTTTGATTTTCAATATTGTCCAATGAAATATAATAACTTACAGCAATGCATTATGAGAACTTAGATCAAATATTCATATGTAATGGCACTTGACTGCTGAATGAAGTTATTTTTCCCAAAAAACATATGACCAATCAATTTCAAGAATCAATGTAGAATTTGACCTAAAATGTGGAATACAAATGTCGATACAAAAATGCCGTACACTCTGTAAAGTTTATAACTGAAGCACAAACTAACTGCTGGCTTGTTTGCAGGTCTTCAGTTTATCTGAGAGTTGACACATGGCCTCTTGCGAGGTCGGCTCTCTTCTCCATTTTGTTCAATGTGGCTCTGGTCACGTTTCTTTGGTGAAGTGTTGTTCTAAAATTGAAAATAAAAAATTGTTAGAGTATACGTCAAGTAACAGTTTTAGTTTCAAACCATATCTGTGATTTTGTTGTAGTCTCACTGATCTGTATTAATTGATCAAAAAAATTGGTAAAAGTAAGAATAACGAATCATTACCAACTAACGAAGCTTCTATTAATTAAGTTTCTTGCGCTAGCTTAATTATTAACTATGTGTAGTGTTTGGGTCACCAAGATACAGGCCATGCCTAGTATGGGACCTGCTGCTTAATCTATGTAAGTCTTCCGTTAGTGAGTATTTCATACCATGTATAACCACTTTGTATATTTAAGAACCTTGTTTTGCTAAATAAACGAATTTGGAAACAAAAAATAGTTGAGAAAGCTTAAACTCAAGAGGAAGATGAAAAGGAAATATCCTTAAAGAAAGATATAATGATAAGATATTCTAGTAGATCAGCACTGTTCAGTTCTTATGCCTAAGCATAATATACAGTTATTTAAAGGTTTGTTGTTCTTTTGGATGTGATAACGATATTATGAAAAACTATTTACCTTTTTCTCCCATTGCTGATGTAGATATCTTAACAGTATATTTGTTTTTTCTGTTACAATTACTGAAAAACAGAGAAATGGATTGTTGCATCAATACTGCACATAAAAACAACTGGTTCTTAGTATAAGGAAAAAAAAAATCAATAACTTCACATTAGGTTATGTTTTCTAATAAGGCTAATGGTAGTAGTAATATTTCTATAGATATAAACAAACGACTCATTGTGTTACAAGTAGAATAGATTCGTATACTCAACTTTGCTCAGACGGTATATCCTTAGTTGGTAAATATATCGACGGTCTCTTAGAACAATTTCTAATTCCATGGTCCGTATTGAATAATGTGAAGTTGTGTGCGTCGTAAGACGGTAGATCCTTCAGGAATTCCATCACCGACTGCCGAAATACCACAATTCAATCAAACAATTATCGAAAGGCACAGCATCAAGGCCCAAGCATGGTGCGTAATACAATCACTTTTGGATCGAAATATGAACGGAGTCTCGGCACTCACCATAGTATTCCTACAATAATACGGTTGGAGATTTTCACGTTTCAATCAACAGTTTGATAAATCAAACAATAAAGCCAAAATAATCAAAAATAAAATTCCCAACGATCGCCTGAACAAGCAACCAGATGAGAATGACAACTACAATTGAGAGTTGCCAGCCATTTGCCACACGCAAAAAAAAATCAAAAATTGCAAGTTCTAAAAAAAAATCTTGGTTTGTTGGGCTTCGTAAAATGAAAATTATCATCAATTTGATGCATTTATGATTCTACTGCAGATCTAAATAACATAATTATAATAATGCTAATTTACAACACTAGATTCATCCTAGACTGAACTTAACAGAAACGTCAGTGCCCCTTCTTAAAAAAAGTACAAAGGAAGGGGGAATTTCAAATTCAAAGTTGGCTTCCACTGCAGAACTTATCTCTATTTTAGTTCTGGCAAAACTTAAATCTAAATAAATATATCCGAAGTTTTCGATATGTACAGTTTGATTAACGCGAATTTTAGTAGAACTTACAATCCAAGGCAGAATGCTTTGTCGGATATTAAAAAACTGCTCACATCTCGCGACACGGCTGCTCAAAATAAAGCCTGTGGATATGTGATTGAAGTTATTAGCCGATATAATAAAAATTCAAAAGAAGGTGCTCGTATGGTAGAATATCTACTCGACAATGATATAACTGTGTTCCTGTGTGAGGCAACTTCAAACCTAGATTTTACGCTGTTTAGGTAGATAATATGTATTTTTATCTTATGTAATTCTGAAAAAAGACTATGAAAGCACTAAGGATTTTAAATTAAAAATAATTTTGTTGTATAAGTGACAATATTATATAGCACAAATTGGCTTTAATTGTTTTGCTGATAAGTGTACAGAAGTGTTTTAATTTTATTTTGCTGCGACTCTTTACGTTTGCTCATTTTATTTTATTTATTACATTCATTGTACCTACTTTCCTACAGGGTCCTTACTCCATAGAAAGGTTAATGTTTAGCGGACGATAGGTACAGCTATCTTCCATGCTGTTTACCTACCTATTTTCTACCTATGCCCAAATGAGGAGGTTCGCAAATCGACGCGTTTACCTGTATATTTTTTAATGTTTGACAATATATAACTTTTTTTCTGCAACGTCAGTCACACGCCGCTCTGCTGGCCATCACCGTAGCTTTGGGCTCACCTTGCCGAATATTTGCGCGCTTCACTTTACCTTCAATCAAATCTAGATGTTATTTAAGTCCTACTAAATTTCAGAATCGTTTCAATCCTCAGATCCATCCTGAAATGTCTCCGTCTCCTGTGGCGTTCGCATCAGTTCTTCTCGGACGAGCACGCGGCGCACGCGATGACGGCCGTACTACGCGCGCTTGCGCACTACGCCGGCAGTGGTTCGAAGCCGCCCGTAGACGCCTGCCTGCACTTCTTGTGTGATCTGTTGAATGGGTAAGATTGACACTCAGAATAATATCTATAAATAACATAACATCACGTTTGTGCCTGACCTGGAAATCTAAAACCAGGATTGCATGCTCGCAGCAGTAGCAATTACGACCACTAGACCAATGAGGCAGTGATACATAAAACAGAATCGCGATGTCATCTACAACCTACGAAATATTATCCCGATTAAAAAAATAACTAATTCCTCGTTTTCATTCCAGCGTATCCACCAACAAGACCACACCACCTCTTTCGCACCAAAGCGCATACAGCGCTGTACAGCTATTGGCTTGTCTAAACGCTCTAGCCCCCCAAATCAGTACAAACCCAAACACGATTCTATCCAGCGCTTTAGTCCTACACGCACTGATATCCTACCAACCAGAGAACCTGACAATTAACGCGAATACTGCGAACGCTTTACTGGAAGTGCTGAAGAAATGGTTCAGTTTGCTCATGGGGACGCTGAACCATTCGATGTTGGTGGGAGACAACGGCGTTTCTGGAATGTTCTATGTCGTTATTTGCCAGATTGGATTGGATGTTTTTGGGTATGGTTACCCTTACATGATATTTCTCAAATAATTATTTTTAAGACTGTGGTAGGTAATTACCTACTTACCTAACAGTTTTCTCCATACCTAAGTTCCTAAAAAACCATTGCTGAGGAATCACCATGGTCCATCAATTAATTAACATAGACATTTCTTGTATCTGGTATGTACCTCTAAGGCCAGTTTAGATCAGAAAATAGATGTTAAGGTCGAGGTGGCGAAGTCCGCCATAGTTTTTAGCAAGCACATGCACACCCTATGGCTGATTTATTAACTTAAATGTATGTTTTGAATATTATTGATGACTAATGATTTCTTATTTATCAGTTACGTTTACAAACGTCAATGTAACTGTTGTCAACATGAAAATAAGCGTGTATTTTTAAAACGTGGTAAGTAGACGGGCTTTCCCGAGTACCTGGGGCAACGCCATACATATAACTCGACATATATAAATAACTCCACATCATAAGCATAAATTGTTTGTATTAGGATAGATATTTGCAGCAACCATATTCAGTAAATATTCGAAAATAAAAGTTTATCAAATACATGCTTTAAGTGCCAAGATGTATGGTACTCGTAGCAATCTCAATTTATGGCGATAAAATCATGAAATGGGGTAAGTCCGGTATATTTGCAAGGGCAGGGATTGTCAACATCTAGATCAATAAATTTTAATATTCGACTGTAGGGTATAAGGTAAGTATGTTTATTAGTTGCATCTAAAATTCAATGTGAAAATTGATATGTTTTGGTATTAAGACGATACAAGCTAGATCGAGGTGGTCTTTTTTAAACCATAGAAAAACGAAATGGTAACAAATAAACACACTTGGTTATATTTGTACTTTTTGAACAGATAGCATATTATTGAAATGAAAGGTATTAATGAAACCCTTTTTATTTCTATTTTTTATTCAAATTAATTATTTTATGTTGTTGATACAATGAAAAATACACAACGTACATACGAAACGAACTAAGTTACCTACAACATGTAACAACATGTAGTCTATTATAAGAATAAGAATAAGAATAATTTATTGTTTTAAAAGTTACATTCAAATGCGTTGCTTCCTGGAACTCACACTAGGATTCCCTGTGTCGTGAGATCCAGGCTCCTTCGTTTCGTTTACATTTATTGCTATACATGTAATAAATACTACGTTAAAATACATTTCTTAATTTCTACTAATCTACTAGAAAGGAATATACAATAAAACTTAATAGAATAAAAGAATAAAAAAGAGAATAACCTAGTATGTTACATGTTGTGCGTGATTTTATGGAGTGTGTGTATGTGTGATTGTGTGTATAAAAAAGTAATTAAATCCTGTAAATGCTTACAAAGCTACGACCTCTATACGTATTTAGCCATAATGTAGAGAAGAACATTATGGCTTAAAATTCGTTTGATTTTGACGATGCGTGTCCTATTTATTTTTTTTAACAATCAAGGCCTCCCGACAGCAGTTGATTTCCACCTTTTATTATTCAAATGCTCCATGATCGTCATTCTTGGTATGTTGTAAATATGAGCAGCCATATATCCACTTAATTCTCCATTCCGGACAGATCTTTTGTATTTCCGAGTCATTTTATGACAATTTACCTGAAGAATAAAATAAATAATTGATTATTTTAGAAATGATATGAAGTAAGACGCCTATCACATTATCATGATATGTTTCTAATAAAGGAACCATAATAATTGAATCACTGTATGCTCGATTCACAAAAAAAACATGCAAATAAGGAGATTTGACTGTATTACTAAAAAATGTTAACAACATCTGGCTTGGGGCAAGATCGGCACATAACGGCCTTTCCCTAAAATATTAGACAGTCTTACCCCAATAATTAATTTATAGATTAGGTTTTTATCACAACAAATATTTCTGTAAATATGTATTGAAATTCGATTTAAATAGAATAAAACAATAAAATCAAACAAGCTAGACACTTACCGCTACAATACGTAAAAATCCGTTGAAATTCACATTTTACGTTAACTACAACGTCGACACAACTCACTCGTATTTCAAATTTTCAACTACAAAAAAAAAAAAAACCGTTTTTTTGCTATTTAACGTAATACGTCATCTATAATTTAAGGGTAGGTCAAAATAGTGACTCTGTTTTACCGACCGAGCTGGCAACGTCGTAACTATTCAGAAACAGCTTAGAGAGACGGTGTATGGTGTTGCCCCGTAGACGGACTTCGCCACCTTGACAGGATTAATACTATTTTTTTTTCGATACAAAATGCCAGCTTAACACGATAGAAAACGGAAAATGATAAACATTTTATGAAAATCCCCCCCTTTTGGGAGAGGCTTATGTCCAGCAGCAGCAGCAGCAGCAGCGGTGTGGTAGCAGCTATCGGCTGAAATGGTGATGAAAGCGCCTATGTGGGTTTGAACCTAAGACCGCGTAAGTCGCGGCTGT
This sequence comes from Polymixis lichenea, assembly GCA_949091785.1. Classification (NCBI taxonomy): domain Eukaryota; kingdom Metazoa; phylum Arthropoda; class Insecta; order Lepidoptera; family Noctuidae; genus Polymixis; species Polymixis lichenea. The sequence goes on along the minus strand of OX420948.1, from coordinate 18,317,358 downwards.
TACTTGGCCACCGCTGCTCTCTTTATGAAATTACTTCAAGTTAACCTAATGATAATTTCCTAGACTAATAAAACTGGTTGGTCGCAATCAGAAAGCGGACTTCGTCCAGACTATATTGAGCGATGACCACGAAGTAAACGCTTTGCGACAGTGCGCGGGATACATGGAAGAGGCTGTTAGACTTGTTGTGGCGGAACTGGTTGGGTTTACGAAGGTAAGTAGCCATTAGATTAGGTATGATACAAGTTATAATTATGTGGGACTCGGTCTGTATAAAGGACCTGGAAATATTGGTAAAGAGGAAGTAAATACTGAAGACGCCGATAGTTTGTGTACAGCAGATAGGATTAGTCCTTATTAAACCATAATAAAATACATATTAAATTGATAGACTTGCACCTATAATATTAATAGAATAAGTAGATGAATAGAACCATAAAATACGTAGATAAAAAGATATAAAATAATTCAAACTTAATAACAAGGAAAATTACTAAAGCGGTCTTCCTCTCTCTAGTTATTTTAAAATTTGCTGTGCCCGACAGGGTCATTGTTTCTATTATTTTATTTACCACCTGTTAGTGTACATTATGGATGCAATAAACGATTAGAAATGTGAAAATTCTCGGAAGGTCGGACACATACTTAAATAAATAAATTCTTGTCTTTTTCCCACGGGGGAAGCTAACTAATGCAGTAACTACAGAACGGTGAACGTAGATTTTATGAACCCGTACTTATGATTTCGAGGTAAGGTGTACCGTACCTTTGTGATATTTTTAAGAACGTGAAATATCCAGTAGACATTCTCTTGATAATTACGGAATCACACGCTATATAGCCGCTCTAGGAACACAAGTTGACGGCGTTATAGGAACTCAAGTTAACGGCGTACTAGGAACACAAGTTAACGATGTCATGATGTCTTGGAAAGCAAACTACCTATATCAATACGTATTTACCTTTTAGGAGCACCAAACTCAAATATCAACTGAAGAATACAACGTATTCCTGAAGCTTTTACTTAATTTCTTCTACGACAACACTAACAACGAGTACCTACCAGATTTCTGCGACATGCTGTTCTCAAAGGGCTATCTCATGATGCTGCCTCAGGTCCAAATATCAAGGTGAGTCAAATCCTATGCTGTATGAATGGAGCGGGAGTTCCATTCACAGTAGAAACATTACTTTCAACTTAGTTCTTTTATTTTCTGCGGGTTAATTGGGTAACACACTAACAGTAACAATGGCTTTTGACAGCTCAACACCATTCATCGCGGTATTTACGTTGTTGAGAAGACTTTTCGAACATTTTTACGAAGCAATGGATTAGCATATCCTTCAAAATGATTCTGATTGTGATTGAAAGTGTGTTACGCTGATATGCAGTGAGAATCGCGATGCAGTGCAGTGCTAAATAAAACTCCTGTTGTAAAACTCAGGCGGTTTATTTAGCTCTGCACTGGACCTAATATAGGTCCTTGCACAATCCCCGTAGATATCGTGCCAAAGTTTGATAGAAAAAGCAAGAAAATATATTTATTTAGCCCAGACTATAAGGCACACAATCACTCAAATAAAAGTGTACGGTGATGTCATCATCTTGTTTAATGAGTGGGTAGCTGAGTAAAAAACTGTAATAATTTCTGCTTTTAGAAATGATGCAGGGTGCTGATATGCGTTAATGCTCGCGATGCAGTGCAGTGCTAAATCAAACGCCTGATATGAAACTCACCCGTTTTATTTAGCACCGCACTGGTCCCAATATAGGTCCATTCGCAATTCTCGACGATATCATGTCAAAGCGAAATGGGTAGCTTGATGTCATCATCTTGTTCAATGAGTATATAGGTACTTAGTGAAATATTTAACTCATTTCTGATTTCAGAAATGATGTGACAGTGCGCAAAGTGAGCACATTAGTTCTAGGCGAGATGTTAAAAGTGTTAGCGGAAAAGTATCTCAATGTGAGCGATGTACAGGACAGTGTTACCTGTGCCAAAGATATTCATGTAAGAACTTTAGGTTGATTTATACGCCTAGTACACACAACTCGTACACACAATAGACTTATTTGGGACATTATAATTGCATGTCTCAAAGGTCAGAGAATAATTTTATTGTTGGTGACTGAGACCAACAAATGTAGTTTCGGTATCATTTATTAAGTAGCCTTTGATACCCCTTATTACACCAGTTATATGCCAGTAAATGTCCCGTCAAAATCTGTCCCGCCGTTTCGGAGATAAGCCGGAACAAGCACACAGACACAACAAAATGTAAAAACGTTTTTTTTTGTGTTTTAATTTCTGTATATATTTTTATATGCATTTATATCTACAAACAGGCGCTTCGTATGTCAAAATTGGTGATCCTAAATATTTAAGGGATTAAAGTATTTTTTTAATACAGATAATCTATTGCAGATGGGTCTAGTTGAGCTACAGTACGGCATTGAAAAACCTCATCGCATCGGCTCACAACTGCAGAAGAACCAACCATATAGTTTACTCATTTACATCTACTTCTACTGCCAGTCTTCTGAAAAGTATAGATTTTTTTATTTAAGTTCCTTGCCTAGCACTTCTATATGACCTTCTATTGAAGTTCCCATCTCGTACTTGACTTTTATGGTTTTTGTACCTTCGCTCTTTTTTATACTTACATTCTTACCCCACTAAGCTAATTCTTACTCAGGTTGGGAGAGGCTCGCTTCAAATAGGTCGTCGTGGCGCTCTAATATATATGTCGAAAACTTTCGAAAAAAAGCGCTTCGATTCACTAACTGAAAAACGCCAAATCCGTAAAGAGAGACCTAGCCCAACCTATAGCTATTTCTTTAACTCTGCCGGCCAACTCTAGTGCATTCGTTATGACCGGGTATGGTTTGGTGAGTCATATTAGGCACACGCTAGTAAATAACAATTGCAAAGGGTCGCCGTTATCGAAATCGATAAGGAGGGCTATAAATAATTATTATATCTTTCAGTCCCGAGGAAGCAACAGCTCCACTTCTGCCTTACCTTGTTGAGCACATTCTGAAGCTTCCCAAGTCATTCAAGCCACCTGAATATATCATAAAAGCACTGTGGCTCGTGTTTGCTGTAAATATAATGACATTTATACGTTCTTACCCAAACTACATATTCTGATAAACAGTTGATAATGTTCAACGTAGCACATTATGGCTTGGCTTTATCTTGCAGGTTTCAAACCTCGAGATAAGATCGTCAATCTTAATTCTGCGTCATCTGATGACGAGCCAAGTCATCACGAAGCGTAAAATTTTCTACTTTGATTCCCGAAAAAACTCCACTAACATTTTTCTGATAGTCGAACCTAGGATCCTATGCCCAGAAGTCAGGCTTGGCAATCACTAGAACAACGAGGCAGTCCTAGTTCTTTTTTAATTTTCATAGATCTTTACTTACTTGCTAGTAGGACCTCTAATGATAAGATCCCAATAATCTATAAACATTTAACAGATGTCAACAATATCAAACGGCTCACTAGAATCTCTTGGTGAAAGGGTGTATCTTGAGAAGGCTACTGATCGCTTAGTAGCGATGCTGTATCCGGAACCTTCGGTATATTATACCCACAACCCTGCTATATTGCTGTGGGCTTTCACTTCACAAAGGATCTCTAACTGTGTGAGATTACATGTGGTAAGTTAAAAACATGAATAAAAACTGTATTTTTCCAGAGGCATAGCTACGGCCATATCACTCATATTGTTAAATATTATCCAAAACGTCAAACTCTTATTGGTAACAGCCCCGTATTGAATTAATACCTAATGAAAATAACTTATAGCTCACAAAAGCTTCAAGCTTCGCGCCGTCCAATCCATCCGTCTTGCATTTATTTAGTATGTACTTACAATCACACAGAACATCTATCTTCAGGATGCTCCAGTTTGCTCGCTCGCTCTCATATTCTCTTAGTAAGATCATAATTATTACCTAACCTTTCGAAGCAGGATCGCATTTTTAATTTGTAAAAACAATACCCTTCTTTTGAGCTTTGCCGCAGTCGTATAAAAAAGGGATCCCAAAAAAAAAAATTACAATTTTGTCTTATTCTTTGCTTATATAAATAACTTTATTCATTAGTAACTTTATTAACATACGACTTGTTTCTGTTTTTTTATCTTTTAACTACTTGCCTAGCTGTTATTGATATACTTGGATATTTAAATATAGCATTTAATTGACGTTTGCTTGACCAGTATAATTATCTCCTTCCTTTACAAGACCTCCGTTAGATTAGAGCCTATTCCTTTCGGCAGGAAATGCAAAAACTTGCTCCGTATCTAAACCAGGATATACCTAATTAGCGAAACTACTTTCATTTCTAATTTAAACATAAATCCATGTTTGTGTTCTCCGAAGGGTAGCCAGACATGACCATACTATTTAATTATTTCGTCACTTATTAGTCTCATGCCCATCGTAGCTGAGCCTATATAATTATGTACCATAGACTGTGCACAAATCCGGATTCAGGGCTATATCTGAGGAACTTCCCGACCTGGGAATGAACCTCGCCCCAGTTACTACGATCATTATCAGTGAAGCTACAATAAAAACTCTTTTTTTACACGCTTTATATTAGCTTCACTTGTATGTTTGTATGTTTGTTTGTAACCGACTCCTTAGATCGCGATTTTGACCCACTTCAAACGGTCAGATTTCATTTAAACTTTGTAGACTTATCGAGGACCGATGACAATTCAAAAATTAAAAAAATAAAATAAAAAAAAACAACTTAAAAATCACGCTTTTGTAGTTAGCAGAACTAAAAAATAGTAAATAAATAATAGTTTAAAAAACTAAAAAATATCTACGCTTTAAAAATCAAACTAAAAAAGTAGAAAATAATTTAATTCTAATATAAAGCGTGGGGTGCTTGGTATTAATTGATTATAAAAATACCACAAAAAGCACCCCACGCTTTTTAATAGAATTCAATTATTTTCTACTTTTTTAGTTTGATTTTTAAAGCGTGTGTTTTAGTTTTTTGAACTATCATTTATAAAAACACTTTTCCCATTTCAGCTCTCCCAATGGTTCAAATCAGAGGACTCTTTACCAGCTGACCTTACAACCCAGCCAATAGTTTGGGAGCTACTCTTGAACATTTTGATACAGTGTAAAGGCGAAACAATTGTGGGGAATTGTATGGAAGCTCTTCATATGTGCTTAGAAGACGGAGATGATAATGCCAGGCAGGACTTTGCAGGGCTCATCTGGTCTATGCTACCCAATGTTCTGTCCAAAGTGTTGATAGATACTGATTGTCAAATAGGTTTTTAAGCATGTTTTCTTTTGCAAAATTCACTCTTAGTTTTGATTTGTTCTAGTGTAATGCTTCTGTTACTGTTTATAAGTATTAGTCATTCTTCTTCTATTTCTTCCAATAGTTAGCTTATTTTCATTTTATTGTTTTTATTCTTGTAGTATCTTATTTGTACTTAACATGATTTAAAGCAGGTCGTAAAAATCCTCTTTTCAGATACCAACATCTGCCACTTCCTAGATTTAGCAACAACTTTACCACCCCTGGAGATTGATCAGACAGTTTGTCTAAAGACAGCTGTGCTCATAACTGCGATATACTCAAAGAACCTTCCAGAACATTGCGAGGAATCCACTAGATATCATTACGAATACGTTTGCTTAAAACTAGGATTGTATTTGTTGAGTTTGGCTAATAATCACAATGATAACCGAGGTGAGGACCCTGTGAATTCTATTCTAACAACCCTTCCTGAAAGCCTTTATTTTGATCAAAACTATCGCTGCATACATTTTCAGCAGTTTAGGGTCAGTTCACACCGAGACGCGACGCGACGCGACGCTGCGCGTACTTTTTAAGATCACGATACAAAATAGATCTTATTTATTTCACTATAAGGTATACGGGCTGCAGAATACGGTGCATCTCAGCGTTTTTCAACAGGCTATCGCGCTCGTAGTGAAATTATACCTTTTCGTGTTGTAAATAAGTTAGATATTAATATGTTGCCCCTTCTTCTTCGTCGCGTCTATGATTCCATTTATGTTTTAAATAAACTGCGACCAGATTTCGGCCATTTCGACAGCGTTATTGTTGGCCTCACAAAGTTCTTTCATAGTGCAGTTATTTTTGCACGCCAATGCGGATCTTACTTATCGGACACTATTCGATTTATTTCCGGATCATGTCCTTATAATATTCATTAGTAGAATTTGCTATTTATTAAGAATAACCAGTTTCCCATTCATATTCGCCAGTTCTATTGACATACACCAATCGTGTGGGCTTCCTGCAATCCGTGTTGGCTGCAGCTGATAGCACCGACGAAAGAGTCGCTTGCGCAGCTCTACAGTTACTCTCCTATGTTATACACTACTTCACCAAGAACAACTATCAGGTAAGACTAGGTCTTTGTTCAACCTCTTACTTAAACTAAAGGTTTTTGTTTTACCATTCAAGATTGGCTGAATACGAATGCGTCATATTGAAATCATCCATCTTAAGCCATTAGCCCTTGTCGGTGCAGCATGTGGAAGTGTTTTTACAAGTGATTTAATAAGTGTCATTACTAATCATGTACCGTTTTGAAACAGCCTCAAAACTGTATATCTTGCCAATCCTTTAAATACGAGTATATGACAGAGAAGGCAAGTTTCTTTCGTTATTTTCAGCCATGTTTTAACTACTGTGGGCGTACTATGGGAAATGTTGGTTATTGCGCAATAGAAAAACCGTTTACAGTTCAAATCAAATTATAATTTACGAATAAATTGATTAATCTGTCCGTAAATTATAATTTGATTTTAACTGCAAAGGGTTACACGTGCTAGTGTGATTACACTGGCGAATCACATACTGAAGGTACACGACAACTATACGGAACGCGCGACAGTTTGTAAACGTGTTCACTGCTTGACCGTTACCGAAAAACTGAACTTAAATCTGGCCGAGCGTTATGTTGTAGACTCTGTCGAGCGCCGCTTGGTCGCCACCAAGCGGCCCAATTAGTCAATTGCGTGACTGGCGTATTTCCGACATGCACATTATTTATGCAACTCAAAACATACCTACACCGTGAAATTTTAATGGTTGTTTTCCCGCAGCGAAATGGTTTTGTCTTGGTAATACAATCGTTTATTAACATTAAACAAATAGAATATTAGAAACAAAAAATGGCAGATTAACCATTGTGAAAAATCACCACGTGCGAGAGTTTATTTTGCTTTGAACATTTATGCATCGCTGTTCCCTTTGTCGGCGGTACGTGCGATTCGAGTAGTACCTACAAGTTACCTCTAGTGTTACTATTGAGTAGTGTTTTATCGAGTTGACGAATATTTTTTTAAATAATATTAAAACAAAAAAATCATATTTTTTTTATTTTTACTCTATGTTTCGAAAGTACTCCATCAGGCAAGTTGTTCTGCCCCGGGAAAACAACCACTAAAATTTCACGGTATGGACATTCTTACCGGTCTTCTTTTCAGCCAAAATCAATCCTCCAAATACAAACTCACTTGATTATAAAATCCTTAAAACGGGATAGTACCAGTGAAAGAGGAGCTTCTCTATTACAACTAGTATACATGGTGTTAAACACTGGGACCTCTTCACCGCTGGCTTTGGCGTATAGTCTGGAAGAAGAACCAACTGTGAACGTGCAATGCAACGCGTTGAGAGCACTGATGTTTAGGATCCAGCTGATGTTATGCTCTAGAGTGAGTTGGGCTTTAATTCAAACTAGCTTCTGCCCGCGACTTCGTCCGCATAATGTCCCTTGTTTTAACGTAAAATATATCATAGCATACTTAGCAATACTGTAGCTTCCCATTAGTGAAACAATTTCTGGAACTGGATCAGCAGTTCCGTATTAGGAGTAGCAGTTATTATATGTCCAAATTCAATCTTTCCTTATGGCATTAATTGCGGAGATATTTGATGTCCTGGTACGGGGTTCAGAACTTCTTAGATAAGCTAGAACTCCTGAATATGCTATCTTTCTGTTATCATTTATTTTAACGACTTTAACCCATAAGAAAACGTTTATTTTACCAAAGGATACAATTATTCCATTTAGGTCGCTTTCATTAAGGAGGCGCTTTAATTTACATTTTCCCTTAGCCATCAACTTATTCAAATCCGTATGTTCCTCTCACAGGAATCAAAAAACCAATCGTCAGCCGGCTGGAAATCTCTAAGCTCAATCTTCAAGCACGCAATAGTGACAAAGAACGACACAAAATTGATAGCAACACTAACTTCTCAACCGTGGACACACACTCTGATACATTTCCAATTAACACAAGAGCAGACAGCAGAATTCTTAACATTCACACAGAATTGGCTAACGTTACTGAAGATAACAATAAAGAAATGCCAGGAAATGAACAAGATACAGCTGTGCAGGCAAAGCCTGGTCATAAAAACAATGGTAGCAATGAAGAAATGTTTGGTGGTAGAAGGAGATTTGAAAGATATGAATAAAAAAGTGTTGGTCATCGTTGATGAGATTTTAGAAGATTCTGGAATTAAATTAAACTGAAATGAGGAGAGATGAGGTTGTGATTAAATGAGGTTTCAGATTATTAAGAGGTTAAGGAAAGTAATAAATATTTCTGTTTAGTTTCGCATTTGTTTTACTAGCTTCACAATACTGGAATCATAACTACGACTACTTTATCACGTTTGATCGAATTCACATCACTTCTAAGATTTTTTTTAAAACCTACTTTAGTTAATGGCGCACATGACGTTATTTCCAATCCAACACATTCTTATAAAATTCTCGATTGACATTCGGTTGTGTAGTAATCTTTGGCAAAGTATAGCCCTTATCGAAAGGGACATTTCGATTACGAGCTATTCCATAAATACATTGTATTCAAACGTAACGTGTATGCAAAATTACTAATTAACTTTCTATTTTAACGATTGTCCAAAATATTCCGGAACTACTTTCCATGCAACGCTTTCCAAAGGACGAGAGAAATTATATATCGTACAAGCCCATTATAGGTGTAGGACACTCGTATGGAATAGGAATGAGCGTGAAAAGCAAACACAATAGATATTAATTTATTTATCGATGCAGTTAACGCCTGCGTATTTCTATGCGAACAATTTATATGGCATTTTGTCATATCGGTGGTTAGAGAAAGCAGATTATACGTTAGAGTTACGGTGGCTACTCGATTGTGCAAACCTCTATGACAATGTTTCCACCATGGAGTGAATACAAAGGTTTCCACAGTCAAAACAAAGCAGTCTTGTGAGCTATGAGCGTCATTGCGGAAAGACCATAAACCCAAAATCCCGTGTAACACAAAACAGTGGATTCCTTAGTTACTTAATGAAAACGAAAGTCAGATAGCAATCTGGCTGTATAAATGTATATAATCTTCAACATCAGATTGGTATTTGGACTAGATCAGGACAATCTAAGCGACTCGCAATTCCTTGATAATTCAAAAGTACCGCGTAAACTTGAAGCTAACGCCTTGAATTTGACTTTGGCTTTGAAATTTGACGACCTTAAACTTAAGAAAAATATTTATAGCATTCTTTCTTATCAGTGAGCGAGAGAAAGCAGTTGATAGTGCCTGAAGCGTGACGCGTTAATGTTGCTTGCAAATTCTACAAAGGTAGGGTAGGTAATGATTGTGATTTGTGATTCAGTGGCACCGTTGTCATGCCAACCTTGAAGCTTGTTAAAGTTGAGAACACTTATACGAGTAGTTTTAATTGCTTGGCTTTATTTTCATTGATGTAGATATAAACGAGCAATGTTATGAATGCGGCCTCCTTAATGGCCAACAAATGCAATTTACTGAGGCTGTTATTAAAAATGTGCGTTATTTTTCTCAAGTGGATTAGTACTAACTGGTAATATGACGGAGTTATCAAATAAGTGTTGATGGGAGAAAAGGGAGAAGAAGATCAAAGAAAAGATGGGGGAATAATGTGATGGATGATATGCGTGAAAACAGTGTCACGCGCAAATGTGTATGCGTGACGTTTGAGAGTGAAGAAACTCAGCCCTACACCCCACATTATCTGACCAAGTTTAGAAGTTTCGAGGGTAAAAAAAGAAGAAGAAGAGCCCTGTTCTCGTAATTGTGTGTGGCGGTACCGCACCGAGTGAACCCAACATGCTGCTGCGCCCTGCTGTGCCTACGTCGCAGCTGTACATTTCACGTCTGCATCATTCCACGAAGATTGAGGAAGTCGTGCAGTACTTGAAAGTTGAAACCAACTGGACTCTGAGGGTCGAAAGGTTGGAATTGCGCCACGACATCAACTTTAAGTCATTCGTGGTACGAGTTTCAGACCTGCTGTACAAACCTGCTTGAAAGAGGACTTTTGGCCTAAAGGTGTCGTATATCGACGTTTCCGACGACGGTTACGCGACACCTCGCAGCGATACACGACGCCGACCACTTTACGTGTATACTTAGTTATAGTTTTAATAAGTTTCTTAATATGTATTAGTTTATTATTATTATTTTTAAGATTACTTTGTGTATTATATCTAAGGGCTTTAGTTGCCGGATAATAAAATGATTATGATAATGATTAAGTCTGGACTTGAGACTGTGACCTGTGAGTTTGTTTCCGCCTTTCTTTTCAGAGTATAAGTCAGATAGGAAAAGCCGACCTCATCTAGTTTTGAAAACATGATTGACGTGTAAAAGTGTGTACGAACCTACTTACAAAAATAAAATCATGTATTATATACAAGTAACGTGGCACAAGATCAAGTAGAAGCATTTAAGGGTTTCTGGTTTTGATCAGCTTCCTAACGTTACCTACAATTTTTCCATATCTATGGGTCTGTTAGAGATGCACAGGAAGTTCACTCGAGCTGCTGGGATATGCTAACTACTAGAAAAGGCAAAAATTCTTTAGACAATAATCAAACATTATGTATTGCTAAGTTGCCGTCTAAAATACGGTAGACATTCAAAATACTTACTTCATCATTTTTTTTGGTTTCTGATACTGTCCCATTGCTGGGCAAAGGCGGAAGGCTTACAGCCAAGACCTACCAGGAACTGTTTCCCCGTGCCACCTCGCGAACCAGCCCTCGCTGTACGCGTCTAGGTCGTCTCGCCACGCCACCGCTACCGCTTACTGGGCCGACCGCGGTGGCGCCGTCCATGTTCAGGCACCCATTGTGTAGAGGCCTTTGCCCAGCGGTCATCCTGCATGCGGCTGATGTGACCAGCCTAATCCAATTTGAGCCTAGAAGCCTTCTTGCCTACATCTATTATACCCGCAGCATGGTGTTCCGAATTTTGTCCTGTCTTTTTACACCCAGAATGCTGTGTTCTAGATCATAGAAGTCGAAAATAAAGACTATCATGTTAAGCAACTTGATCGTCTTTATTTTAAAAACATGGAAAGTTCCATGATTTCTTTTTACGGTAACAGTTCTCAGTACGACTAACGTGTGGTTTAGAAACAAATGTTTGTTATTTAACTACGTTAACCGGTACTTAAGTTGCATGTGAGGGCTTCTGGTCCGGTTCAAAGCATTGCCGACGAACTCGTAATGGTTTTCTAGGTAGCAATCATGATCTTGCACTTTTAAGATTAAATGTCGGATCGTTGTTTGCACATTCGTGATTGTATTTTAATTACTATTCATACCATTTTGTCGTCATTTCTAGAAAGCTATCAATTTGTAAGAAAAGGTTATGCGGTAGTTAAATATACAAGCCTCTTTTGCATTTCAGTAGAATCACGCATATTTGCCTGAGTTATACTTACGTGGAAAGCGTATGACGTAAGTAAATGCCGTTTATGAGTTCAGGAAAATCTCCACGTTTTTAATCATTGACATCTGCAAGATTAATACTGTTACGTATCTAAATAAATCATACTTTAGCAGTTAGTAAACACCAGCATAACGAGCTAACTTTATTCTCTTTCTTCATCTTTTATAAATGCTGCGTGCTTAGGAATTTCAAATCACTTAATAGCCGCAAGCATGCACTTCTTTGACTACCAAAACAATACTACCACTTGCTACAATGGACTTTGACGTCACAGACCTACCACTATTTTTTGGTGGTGGTGCTTGCTCCCCCGTCGGCAGCAGCGAATGGAGCAGTCGACCGCAAACCGCTGAGCAAGCGCCACTTTCCACCGATCGACTCCTGCGCAGCCTCAACTGTACTAGACTAGTGAAGCCTTCTGAATATTTTGTGAAGTGACAGTGATGCAACTGTGTGCATATTAGTGTTCGACATGTTTTTTAAGAGGACTTTTTGCAGTGTTAAAATGAATGGTAAGTTAATTTTTTCAGTTTTTTTTTGCGGTGATATTTTTTTTTTCATTTAGCGGTATTTATATATGATAAAGGTAAAAGATAAATCATTAAGCGTGATTTATGAACAGATGAGAATACTATTAAGTAAAGATATTTTAAAATAAATACATCTAATATCAAATACGGTTCCTATTAATCCTCTGCAGATTCTTGATGATAAAGATGAGCTGAGCTCATAATAAAATTGTTGATAGAGCAATATTTTATTATTAATCAACACTGCAATATATAATACGAATTAATATTTTATAAATCTGGCATAAAAAACTTAGCTCTCAATTATATTGACACTTAAATTGAGAACAGTAAGCCAAACATAAAAATTACGAAGACAACTTTCGTCGATTCAAAAACCATAAATAATCAACAATCGAAGATTTATTTACATAATTATGTAAAAAAGATACGTAGTAGTAAAAAGCTTAACAGGAAGTGCATAATTTTATGCAAAAAGCCCCGTTAGACTGGCGTGTGCGCAAGTTAATAAACCAGAAGAATATTTAGATCGGATGCACATATCAAGATAAGTAGGGCTTTTTTTTCAATTGATTTAATAAGCCCGATGACACAGCCTCCGACTAACGGTTCGTGCTACCAGACGTATCTCAGACATATTATTCCACTTTTTCTCACCAAACTTTAATTTATTAGTTTCCGTCCGTGACATGTTAGGTTAAATGAGTTCGACACGGTGATTTGAGAAATCATGCTTTCCGTTCCAGTTTTATTTTATCCTACATCGTATTCTTCGTCGGATTTTCGTGGTTTTGTTTTATTTTGATCAATTAAGATGCAATATTGTCGGTCAGAAAGCCATTTGGCTAAGTTATAAAAGCCGCGCGGGTCGCTACGCTAACCACGGTTAGTCTACGGATGGGTGACCATCGTTACATACCCACACCCCTCTGTGCGTCTGATAGCACATTAAGCCGTTGGTCACGTCTGCCATTTGTGGATCTTTGACAGTCGTTACGGGTCGTCAGAAAGAAGCCCGAAAGTCTGACAACCAGTCTTCCCAATATCGTATTACCCAGTAACTGAAACTGTACCCAGTAACTGTGGAGGTCCGATAGGCAGTCGCTCCATGTAAAATACTGATATTCAGCTGCATCCGGTTGGACTGGAAGCTGACCCCAACATAGTAGGGAAAAGGCTACGCAGATGATGATGAGGACTCTAAGAAGCACCTTGTGCTATATGGTTATCGCAGCAGGTTGAAATAATAGACACGATCGTCCAAATACTCTACGTTCGGTATAGTCAAGTCTATCAGTTGCAGAACAGTATGCCTTTGTCTCGATATTTTAGTTGTCTCCGTTGGGAAAAATAGAAAGCAAGTCGTGATCGATTAGCCATTTTCACTTTTATTGTTCTCTAAAGTATACAAAATTAGATTCAATTCGCGCATTGTTTGCTGTTAGTACGAATGGAACGTCTACCCTTATATCGTGTGATAAAAGAAAAACGAACCTGAATTTCCCACCTACAATCATTTTAGTTAGACCTAAGATTTTTTTTGTGAAGACGCATAAGATACGCCTGTGTCCATCAGTGGGCGTCTTTAGTCAAATGATGATAAAAATTATTTTGAATATGATGTAAAACACAAAAATAGAGTTCAATATTGAAAGCTTTCATCTGACATCATCATAAAGAAAGCTAAGTACCCACATAAACAAATTACTATTCGATAATGTGGTTATACAAAAACATGGGATAATCCGCACAAGAAATGTGTCAATTTATCTTCTTACGAGCTTTTATTTATTAATTTATGTGACCGGTGTATTTTATAACGTCGATAGATAGAGATTGATTGTGTGCAGAATCGGTGAGCTTAAGAGAAAACGGGTAGGTACGTTGCTAGATTGACAAGACTATGAACATGTTTGATTCAAAACCGATAACGTACAAGTAATCAATCTTGATTCGATGATTAGCTAGTTATATAGGTATGGGTGCCGGCTGCAGTAAGGTTAACGGTATTACTACGCGTATTGCTTTTACGGTAATTCTGAATGATGCACTCAAGAGCGGCACGACTGCGGCCGCGGCGCGGCGGTCAGTTCGCTAACGTCAAAACAGTTTTCCCACTTTATAAAGACTCCAGCCGATCTGTATGCTGTAAAAAAACTTTACCGTGAAAACTAAGGTGCATGAAGTGAACTTGTAGTACTTAAATAGTGTATCTTCAGCCTACCCTTTCCTCAACTATGTTGGGGTCAGCTTCCAGTCAAACCGGATGCGGCTATTCACCATTATTTTACTTGGAGTGACTGTCCGACCAATCCATCCGACCTCAACGACCCAGTAAGACTGGTTTTTAGGCTTCTGACGACCCGTACCGACTGTCTAAGTACCAAAATGACAGCCGGGACCAACGGTATAACGTGGTTTCCGAGGCACGGAGCGGTCTTTGTAGGTATGTTGAGATGGTCACCCACCATCCAACTGCGACAAGCATAGCTTAACGTGATCGATCGATCCGTGCAGCTGTTTTTGCTTAGCCACAATCCCTCGCATCAGGTGGAATGACAACTCACTTCAATCTCACTTCACCTAAGCTTTCACGGTGAGATTGTCACATAATAAACCGGCAAAAATATATCTAAAATGTAAGCTATTCTATTACCCAGAAGAAAATTAATGAACTTTCTTTATAAAGACCAAAATTTAATACAATAACATAATCTAAGGCTATTTTCTATAATATCCGGTTATGATTCGGAAAAGCTGCCGACCGCAACTGCACCGAATTACTAGATATGGGTTACATCGTCGGAAGTTGATGTGATTACATGTGGCACACCGCCGTGTTTATGTTGTTATCCAATCAGAAAATTGTAGGAACAGAATGAACACGTTATTATGGTAGCGAAAATCATTGAAACATTGTCTTGCGTTTAGCAATTGCTTCACCTTATGCCCATATGCGAGCAAGCCAAAATATTTTTTAAGACAATATTGCGTTACGTCCCATTTTCCAAATTTACATGTGGATCCATTATTTCGTAACTAGCTGTTGCCCGTGCCTTCGTTTGCGATCCAGGATAAAAGAAGCTTAGGTATATCCTTCTCCAGGTCATGGTCTACCCATGCACCAAATGTCATCCAAATCCATTCAGCCATTTTAGTGTGGAAGCATAACAAAAGAACTCACTTCACATTTATTACCCATATTAAGTGAGGAATTTTCCTGTGTCTGAGTATTCCACTATGGGGTTTTATTTTTGGGTGAGAAATCATCAAATCACTTCTCCCGCACTGGGTGGAGCAGGAGGGCGTGTCAGACTTTTACTGACTAAAACCCACCCGCGTTCCCTCAGTTCCCAGTGTACCAGGGGCTGCCGTATCTCTTCAATCACATTTTTCATTGTGTGTAGGTTTGTAACTGTCAGTAAGTTCCTTTTACAGATTGTTTTGCCGTATGAAATCCAGGACCTGGAATTGCAATAACCGTAACTCTTTCCGAACAAGAAGATACTGTCCGTAACTCCGTAGACCACTCTGGGTGGCTGACCGCGGAACCTGTCTTGCTATAGGTGATATTTATGTCCATTGATCGATGGATTATTATATAGCATTACCGACTACTTTATGAGACCTGTCTGTTATGAAAATCTTTACCTACAGCAGAAAGCCTGCAGCTTCGTATCCTACTTTAACATTTAGTTATGTGAGTATTGCACTATTGTTACTTGTGCCAATTCGTTAACTGTTGCTCAAACAAACGCAAATACTGTTTCTGAGAACAGCTTAAATGAGACCAGCTCGACTTTATGCAAGTGATTAAACAGAACAACATGTTTATTGGGGACCGATGATATTGAGTTCAAGAGCAATTGGTAGTGTTACGAAAAACGCAATAATTATTTTTTCATCACAGACTGACGATATAGTTATTTCTACTCTTCCATGATTAAGGATCCCTTAGGTCCTTAATCATGTCCTGAATTCATTGCTTCAGTTTGCACGTCAATGTTCCTGCTACCCTAAACAGTAGTAGTAAAATTAAGGTTTAGGTAAACTTGTCCAGAAATCTCTGAATGCAGTTTCGTTTCTTTTTAACCCCCGACGCAAAAATGACGGGGTGTTATAAGTTTGAAGTGTGTGTGTGTGTGTGTGTTGAACCGATTTTGATTTAGTTTTTTTTGTTTGTAAGGTGAATTAGTCGAGAGTGTTCTTAGACATGCTTCATCAAAATCGGTTCAGCTGTTTAAAGATTATCAGCTCTTTTCTGGTTGATGAAGGGATTTGAGCATCTTCCGCAGGTCTGCTCAAGTCGAAATTTGGTATTCTATTACTTCAATGATATTAGACGAACAAAGTAACCTTGAACTGATGCTGGAGTAACACCTGGAATTTCCAGGGTACCCAAGTAACTCATTAACAAACAGCAGATATATCGTGTTTGGGCTCATGAAAAGGTTTAAATGAATAGGTTATGGATAAATGGTGATCAGGACGAGCAATGAGAATAAATTAATAACAAACTTCACTGTGGGAAACAAACGCAACGCCGTTAAATTAAAAAAAGAGGAAATAAAAGTTAAATTAAAAAAAATTAAAAAGCTCCGACCCAAACAAAAACTCTAAAAAGTAAAAAAAAAAAAATATTAGCCGTTTAGGTTGTAGGTAGTATTTTGATCAAGGCATTGTCAAGTCGGGGGACGGTCATTGAAAACGCCAAACAGAGGAGGCCTAGCATTTTCATTAGCCGTCCCCTGACTTGATGATGCCTTGATCAAAATACTACCTACAACTTAAACGGCCAATAAATATTTTTTTTTTTTTACTTTTTAGAGTTTTTGTTTGGGTCGGGGTTTTTTTTATACTAAAGGAATGTTTCCTTTAAGTAAAATAAAAGTGGTTTCCCTTCAGGGACCATTGATTTTTTTCACCCTACTTTAATATTATAAATGCAATAGTTACTCTGTCTGTAAGTTACCTTTTACACCGTTTAAGTAGAACGGATGGTACACAGGTAGACCATGACCTGGGTTTGGACATACGATACTTAGGTACCCGGTGGTACGCGTAGGATAATTTCTGACCTCCACGCGGGCAAAAGCTAGTAAACTTATAATGTCTATGGTAATTTTCTATTAGGTAAGTCCTTTCAGTTCAACCGGCTTCTGTTCATAAACAACTCCACGCATGCTTTCTAATTATATAGGCGAAGGAAATGTTTCCGCATAGCCGTGGCGCCGCGTTCTGCCAAAGGTCTCATTTACTTTCCTTTAACTGCTCTGTAATTTAACCACAAATACAGAATTGTTAAACTATTTTAAATTGTTATTAATTTTAAGACGGAATTGAGGAAAGTAAGAGAGTGCGTTCTCGATTGCCTGAGCCATTTATTTTAAGTACCTATATTGTTTTTATTCTGATAATGATACTTATATAAAATTTTAACACTCATTAATAATTCACAAATCTTAACCATTTAACGAGGCGTTAATTACAAATTAATGCAATTATTTTTACGAAATATGCAAATTCACTGCAATTATTAAAAACACCTTCGTTTAATAAAAAATTAGATAACAAAGTGGTTTGGACGGGTCTATTAAAACTAGACTAATTAGTAGGAAGAAGTAACATTGATATTGCTTCCTGATTTGATCATTTCATATATTTTAAAGCTATGAACAGCCCCGGCATCTCATATTCACCCGTGGGATCACGGGTGAATATGAGACTTATGGTAAGTTGTCCGGTAGAATTTCCAAAAATTAAATTATATAGGTACAAACCTTGTCCTGACAATTACGAACATAACAAAAAAAGAAATCAGACCAATCGGTCGAACCGTTCTTAAGTGATGGTTCTGTCATACGTGAAGCAAAAACTTTGTTGCCTTTTTACAAATATTACGCGAACAGAGGAGTATGAAATTCGGCACAGTTAACGTTTATGTGAAGAAGAAATGCAGAAAACTAATACATTTATAAAATGCAAAGAAATACATTAAGTTTTGATTGAATAATGGTTGAGTTTCAACCTCTGGTCGACCACTAAGTAGTTTAAATAGATAGAACTAAATTAGAGATATTCGTTGGAGTGCCATTGAAGGCACGGTTGACGCAGTGGTTAAGCGATTGGCTGCTGCGCTGCGTGTCGTGGGTTCGATTCCCGCACGGAACAAATATTTGTATGACCTACAAAGTAGTTGTTCTGGGTCTGGCTGTTTGAGTATGTGAGTTTAAATGTTTGTAAACGCACCCACAATACAGGAGAAATTCCTAGTGTGGAGGGGGGGCAACGTTTTTAAAGAAAAAAAAAAATCCGAAAGAAATTCATTAAATAAAATTAAAACTAAAACAAGAAATTACATAAACAGAATATTAATCATAGACATTTGTTAGGTATATTTTCAAAATTCGCCAATAAAATTGTCGCTACACTTCTTACCAACGCGGCAGTAAGAAATAAAAAATTCTAATGAACGCATACGCAATAAAAAATATCTAGATTATAAACATGGAGATGTTAATCGTTCTCACAGCATTCCTTATGTGGTGGTAATTAACTTTCACTGAAGGAAGCATAGGGCTCAAACATGTGTTAATAACATTTTAGCGTGGTGTTACGAGTTCATTTATATTATGTACATAGTATGACCTATACTATGACGTAAACGGTACCTAACTAATGGGCGGTGAAATGTGGTCGATGGGCCATCTACTAGAGGTTTTGCCAATAGGTTAGTGAAAATGTTGAAGCTTAGCCATGTTTTATTGGAAACATATCCTACACCTGGCTAGGAATATGCGCTACATTTCATCGTATCCAAGGATTTGCTGAGGAAACTAGAGTTTTCGTCTCACTCAAGATATTTAGCCAGAAGCATAGCTCCAGTGGGCAAATGACCGAAAGGTACTGGAGTGACCACCGCGTACCAGAAGACGTAGTCACGTAGAGTTGGAAAGCCTCCCACAAGGTGGATCGATAACCTTGTGGAGGCCGCAGGAATCCGCTGGATGCGGGGACCACAGAACCGGTCGAAGTGGCTGAGCTTGGGGGAGGCCTATGTTCAGCAGTGGACGGCTAGAATGATGATAATAGGCTCGGTCTTATCACCGACTGCTTACGAAGCCATTCGCATACGGCTATTGCTGGCTATCAATGACTTCTTCTGAATTTACTGGTGGAAAATAAGGAACGTATACTTTATAGTATCATTCCTCTGAATTTCTTTAACCTCTTAATTTATTTCTACCTACTAAAAAGTATAGCCCAATGATATGTATATACGTGTGTATATATCATTTACATTTCACTAGTTAACACGGGAGTCATCATTTAAACATATTTATTTTTTATTGTATTCCATATTCATGTATTATGTCAGCTGCGTCTGCACTGGTCTAGCACAGATTTCGCGAAGTTTCACTAACACTGGGTGCCTACAGTAAGTGAAAACGTTTTACTATTTTAGCTCATTGTTACAACTTGAAAAGTAAATGACACATGCACTTTTTTTTTTGCGATCAATGGCAACTTTCTTAGGAGAATTATTGGTGTATGCTATTTGTATTACGTCGGATTAACCCAAAAGGTTAGTTGCGTAACTTACTATCAGTAGGAATGGCTTACATTTTGCGATATTTTTACGTCCTTGTAAATGTGCTCTTAGAGCAGCTTCGTTATTTAAGGCGGAGATTACTAGAAAAAGCTCAAAAAGGTGGTTTTTTAAAGCTGTGTATCTCTTTAACCGTAAATAATTTTGAAGGCATAAAAATATATGACATATTCAAGTCTTTTTTGCATACAGTGATGGAACTCAAAACATAATTAAATATACTGTAATGCATCAAAAAAATCATCAAAGTCACCTCTTAATTATCTTTAAAATCAGTTTATTCCTTCAATAACAGTTATAAACATAATTAAAAATATACCAGTGATGGATTATTTATTATTAAATAGTTATATCCAATTTTATACGATTTTATTTGCATTTTTACGACATACGCTTGCTCATTTGTTATTCGAATTGATTACAACAGATTTTAACCCGTAACAGGTTGCAATAAGATCTATTATCGCTTATAACGACCATATTTAAAGTTACCAGGGCCTTAAGGAACTCTTGTGCAACAGTTCATGCCACTAGACTTTGGGTTTAGGTGGTGTGTCGACTATCAGGTATATAACTTATTGTAATCGTACGCATTTTTTGTAACCATGGTTTACAAAAAATGCGTTATAATTATTATTGTTATAAAATCGTAATATGCTCTAACTGCATTACTGAGACCTATTATGAGTTTGAATATGAATTAACTTCGATTCTAGGAACATATATTTAGCTAACATAAGAGTAAACGCAACTAAACATCATAGGTTGGGTAATTTAGAGCGAGGTTTTATAGCTACCGGGTTAACGCCTTGTCAAATTACAGTAAAGACCTAACTCCCATACCTAACCCAAATTGGTGGACTACATTACATAATATCACGCCTATATTCCCCGGAGGGTTAGGCACTAGGCAGAGCTGTACTTAGTGTCCACCCATTTTTCGCCAGTTATGTTTAAGTCCCATTTAATAGGGACGAGCTTATTGCCATCAACCGAGCACAAATCCAGACGGAGTCTCACCAAGACTCTACCAAGACCCAACAAAACTTTGCCCGATCTGGGAATCGATCCCTCGTTGCCTCATGGTCAATAGTAACGCTTGCGGCGCTATAATTCATTCGGGGGACTGCATTTCGCAAAATACTAAACTGCATTCAGTAACATAATACCAACAGTATGAAAAAAATATTCCTAGAAAATTACAGTATTGCGGTGTTTAATTATTGTAATAGCTACGAAATGAACAATTGTTCGCATGCAAACTGAATACCGCCCTTATGTAAGGCACACACACGTTACCTATGCGAGTATGTTGATACATATCGTAGAAATAATTACATATAAATGTGATACCCACACGTAAGGCTCCCGTAATAATATTGTGTAACTGGTTATGTCTGGATTTGTGGATGGTTGATGCTAACAGGCTCGCCCTGGGCTACTACATGGGACTGTCGCGGCATCTTCATCTACAACGCTACAAGCGGACGCGTATTCCTGGTAATCTCCATCAGCCTCATCAGCAACCTTGGCACAGCACTCTGCAGTTTCGGCCGGTCAACAAGAAGAGTGGGAAGAAGCGCTCTAAACCCTCTCCTGGTCGACGCCAGCAGTCGGGAGTTTTTTTGCGGCAGTTTTTCTTCCCAGCTAAAGCACTAGGAAGTGGTGAAGGACAGGCTTTTTGGGGGACTGTCTAATGTGATTTTGACGTTCAAAAAGTGCTAACTCTCAGCCTAGTTCGAGTTAATGACTTTTGATTTTTTGAGTCAGCCTCAACTCGGCGCTGTACCACATCCGACGGACTGGAGCACCACGCAGCGTCATCCCGAGTCACTGGGGTATGCCCGCAGACAGTTCTGACTCACTGTGAACTATGTGGCACCCAGTTCCTATCCACTGGAACCTCAACTGGCCCTGGCAAGCATTGCAAATACAAGACTCAGCCCACTATCGAAATCCGGTCTCCGGAGGGGAGTGATGGAACGGCAACTACAACGCCACATTCGAACTACGCATCTAACTGACGTCACGCAGTCCTACATCGCGCAAGCAGAGTTTACCGCGCAACTAGCATATACAGGATAAGTTTTTATCCAGTGAGCAAACTGTAACCATGAATTTAACATGTCATTCTAGACAGACTAAAAAAATCAGCTGTTCCATACATTTTCACCGCGTAGGTATTGCACTTTTCTATGAAACAGCTGATTTTTTTTGTATAACTGACGAAAAATTTATACACTGGGGATCTAGAATGATATGCTGAATTCATGGTTACAATTTGCGCACTGGATAAAAACTTACCCTGTATAAAACGTCCTGACGACAATAGTCAGGCAGTTGCCCACCAGACACAACAATCGTCTGGTCGGAGGATCCTCATGAACGAGTGAACTGTACACCCTGTTCCTCATATCTCTATACGGGTGGTGCTGTAGTGGTGGTGGGTGGCGAAATGTGTCTCTCTTACCCTTCGGGATTACAGGTGTGATGTTATGTTATATCTATCAACAGTTTTCATCACTTATAGCGCGGTTTAGCCTATGGAGTCCCAGATAGATCTTTCATCACCGTCTAGCGAAGCCTATTTCACTTTCATTACAACCACAGAGGTTTTATTATCCCGAAATCCCGAGATCAATGCCAGGACTGAGGGCCTTATTGTTTTATGATCCCAAATTTAGCTGAGCATAGCTGGTGCGGTGACGGTCATGACTTCGATCCCCTGCACCCTAATTGCGTAACGCACGATTTTGAAACATATTGCTAATCCATTGCTTCATATGTAACAGCCCGGTCTTTGTGGCAAAATAGACTTGAACCAGTTTCATGTAATAAGGCGGGGGGGGGGGCGCCTTATTACATGAAACTGCTCTACCCCTTTTGAGAATAGAGTTATGTTAATGCACGTCCTAGAACAACACGAAATTATGATCAACCGCAACCACCTGCGCGGGCTTGCGAACGGCGTTATTAATGGGTAGCTCGCCGTCCGGTAAGGACCATCAAGCCCGGGTCGACAGCGCGTTGTGTTCCACGCGGGCCTCACAGAAATGTCAGGACCAACTAAAAAGCATCGACCTGCCAAGGGGTGCGGGTTGTTCGAAAGAGGTACCGTGGCCCCTGGCACACAGGTAACTGGGAACATGGGTGGGATTTAGTCAATAAAGTCTGACCTGAAAGTGAGTCCTGCTCCACCCAGAGCAGGAGAAGTTATTTGATGATTTCCCACCCTCAAAAAAATAAAAAACCGCAACCAATTGTCCGCAGCGTGAGTCAACTACAGCCAAGTCCTGCGACTTTTCCTAGTCACATTTCAACATCAAACATGCCACTTTTCCTTTCCAAGTCTTCAAAATTCATATTACGACACTTGCGTTAGTCGCGGAACCCTTGTAATCAAAACAAAAGAAAGTGTAGCGTACATCCGTAACGGGAGCGGTATTCTGGCCGCGTCGCATCGCATCGCCATGGAAAGTGGTGACGCCATCCGAAGGTCACGGCCAGAGAATGGTAATGAAATTACCGAAGTACGCGCCGTAAATGCTAACCACAGACAAACGCAGCGATCATAGACAGTAGACTTCTGAGATTGCATATTTGTACGGAGGTGTGATATTTATTTGGAAAAAGTTAGAATGACTTAATTTCGCTATTTGGTAAGTTTGGTAACTTGTTTGAAAGTTTCGATTTTAATAAATAGTTATTTAACATTTTGTACTTTTGCATTCTAACTTACTCTCAGTCTCGATAGAGCCGAAATTGAAACCTGTTGAACCACTCATTATCCATTTATTGTGATATAATGTATTGAAATGTTTATTTAAGTAAGTAGATCTTGAAAGATTTATTATTTTAACTGTCTATAAGTTATGTAAGTAGATCTAATTTCTGCAGACGGACATTTGAATGCAGAGTTCAAAGTTGAAATTGAATCATTTGGAGAAATAATTTGATAAGCGCAAGTGTTTTTGACATTTAGACATCTTTTGTTTCTATAAATTAAGATGCACCTGCTATCTTATTGAGGATAGTTGGGGGTGTGATGGAGGTGAGATTGGCTGTAATTTCATATGCAATACTGGTATTAAGCTGCATCCGTATAGACTGAAAGCCGAGCCGAACTTGGTTGGATAGACAGGAAAATCACTTTTCCTGGTTTTCATGGCGAAATTGTAGGAATGGCCAAAAGTCACGGAAAAACATGAAGACCATTCTTCACTTTTCTATCTTTTAGATAGACCATTACACAATGCTGCATAACTTTGCAAAAAGTTGACAATGGGCGTTCCCACAGATGCACAAACTCATCAACGTTAAACTTTTTTATAAGGCAATGAAAGTGATTGATTTTTATGAGAAGGTAATCGTTGACGCCATGTGAACCCAATCAATTGTTGATGTCGTGTGAAATTATTAAATTAAATGATCATTTGTTGTGCGTTGACCTGTCCTCTTTTAAATATTATACAGAGCTTTTTTGTACCAATTTTTTTTTTCATCATTTACAAAATGAGATTTCTGTATCACCAGTTCAGCAGATTAACACCATTTTGTCAATGAGTCAATGCAAATCTTAAGTAATTTATCTGATAAATTGTGCTACACAATTATTATTTACAAACATTATAAAACTTTTGTCACGGTATGCAACTATATCACAAAAACAATACACAATCAGTCATTTTACTGGGCTATTGGTGTCAGAGTGTCAGATCATTGCGATAGTAATCGGCAGTAAAATTGGACACACATTTATAGATAAATAAACCATTAATTTATAACTAAATGACATGATACCGAACAAAAATGGACAATTTGCATGAATACGACACAGTAAAAATATAGTTTAGTAATGTTATATTTAATTTCCTTTTCATCATGACCATTTCAGCCGAAAGACGTCCATTGCTGGACGTGGGCGTCTCTTAAGCACCGCCATTTCATCCGATTCTGTGCTTCTCGCATCCAGGTGATTCCTGCCGCCTTCACAAGGTCACCTTGTGGGAAACATTTTCATTGTTTACTTTTGACTTAAATAACGTAATGAAAGTATCGTGGTATTTCATACGTTCACCAGTTTTTTCTTTGCATGAAAAGTAAAATAGAAAATAAAAAACTGTTTTAGTGTGCAAGTAAAATGTCACTCAAAATGAGGCATCGATGATGCAGTAGTGAACTACTATAAGACATAAAATAAAACCTAAAGAAAATTCAACACAATTCAAGTTAACTATGTACAAGTATACCTATAGATAAAAATAAAAGAATCTAAAAGCATCAAAGTTGAACTGAATTGAAATTCAATACAAAAACCTATGGTACCTATAAGGAATTTGTACTGTATGCCTCAGAGAGGCCAAATATACAGGGAATAAGGGTAGGTCTTCTGAGTCTAAAATAACCACGCGGCTATCAAGTAATGGTCTCTAAATCTATCTCCAAAACGAATAAAACCTCGTGTTCTAAGAGAAAACAAACGATATCTTAATGTTTAATAAGCGCCATTTCTCTTAAATCTTGTGCGTACTAAGGCGGGTACCGTAAAATATTGAAGCAATCTAAGCAAGCTAATCTATGTTAAAACAAGTAGGGCGTAGAACTCTCTAAACAACCAAGTTCACTGTTTGTCTGCATAAAATACCATCATTAATACCTTCGAGAATGTTTGAACACAAATAATAACTTTACTTTTTAATAGACTTGTTAAAATCGTGTCTAGAAGTATCAATTTGGTTGGCGATAAGCAGGTAGAGGAAATGGGACTCGGGAAAATTAAGAGAACATACGGAAAATCGATCTGCGCTATTACGACTTCTTCATCCAAGGCTCTAAAGATTAGGTATCTAAACATTATACGATAGCAAAAGATTGGACGATGGCCGATGGTGGATTAATGTTTGTGAAAACAGTGTGTGTGGACTGAAGTTGGAAAGCCTAAACAAAAATATACAAGCAGGACATCTAAAACCAAACGAAGTTGTATCAACAACTTCGCAACTCGAGACAAACCATCCGTCTCGCTTATGAGACATCCCATGGCTGTCCTTAACATCAAGACACTATACCAACCACTATCTCACTTACCACGCCCTCGACAAAATTGTCATACGTATAACGCCGAAAACATGAACCGTCAATATTTCTCACAATAAACCTAAATAAAATCATACAAAAACGTAAAAATAACAAGTCAGCTAAATAAATAAGGCAATTTTACGCACTACCTCTTGGCTTAAGAATAAAAAAGTCGTACAAAAGTGGAACCGACGCGCGGTACCGGAAATAATTGATGGTAAACATTGTGATCACTTCCCACAGACGTGCCGATCAGACAATATTGGCTTTGCTCATAAAAGTAAACGTTTTTGCCAAAGACGTGTAAAGAAGAAAAAACGAAACGA
The DNA here is from genome assembly GCA_949091785.1 of Polymixis lichenea. Lineage (NCBI taxonomy): Eukaryota > Metazoa > Arthropoda > Insecta > Lepidoptera > Noctuidae > Polymixis > Polymixis lichenea. The sequence goes on along the minus strand of OX420948.1, from coordinate 18,291,014 downwards.
CTCAAATAATAGGACCGATTTATCTGTGACTATCTCAAAAGTGAAAACAGGTTCTCCAATTGCAGCTGATCCAAAAATGGAGTAACAGTCCTTTAATTGTACCTCTTGCCATTTTGTCCAGCTTTGTTCTGGAAATGTAAGCGACATTCTTTTCCACTTTTTACAAGGGAAAACTTTGTGGATAATTTAGTCGATGTTACTGGGCTATTAACAGAATTACAGGAAATGAAGAGAAAAATCTGTCGCTGATTAGAGAAGGGAAATTAACAGTCTAGATACGTGTAATAAATCACATAATATTAATGATCCATCATCACTTTGTGCTTGAGCGAAACCAATAGTACTTCGTCTTTGCGCTCTACTAAAGAAAGAAAATCATGGTGTGGTGTTCCTTAACACTTCCTTTCCTCCACATAATGTACAAATTCTAAACACAACTGAAGACATAACTTAGGTACTATTCATTGAACTACTAATGATTTAAGCGTTAAACTAGCGTACAATCTTTAAAAATATATCTAACATTAAATATCTATTAGAAATGCATTACATGTCCACACGCATAAAACCGCTCGCAAAGCGCACATAAATCGCAATAAACTGCAATTTAATATAATTTCACGAGGCCAATAATCTTGCAGACTGAAACAACGGCATCTGACTTCATTAATATTATTTACATACAGATTTCGTGTACATAAACCGATACGTGACGCATATATCGGGTGCATTAACCCGAATCTATGAAAGAAAACTACTTTTATTTTCATGTAGGTAGAGTGGATTTTTATTTGTGTTTGGCGTAGATGGCAGTTGAATATGCGGTGTGCTCTCTCGAGCAAGATAAAGCATAAAAATGTGGTTGGTAGTGTTTTCTCGAGTCGAATAGCTGTAGTGAAACGGGCCACGGTCCGCGGAGCAAGCACGAACGGTCACGTGGTACACCGTTGAACCACTCGGTGTTCTGTGAAAAACTCGATTCACGCAATCCTCATAGTTATGATGACTGTATTGAAGTCGAAACAAACGATTATTGCATAATTGGACACACGAATATAAAGTCTCGCGTTTGCATATGAACACGCGCCCCGAATTACCATACTTCTTGCCAGTTAATTGATGTGTAAGCTCATATTTGTAGGAGCGGTCAGTATTAATCAAATTTAACGATACACTATTAACTTTAAGATTAACTAAAAAATAAAATAAATATTATTATAATGTATGCAAAACTTGTGTGTATATTTGCTTTACTTGATAAGAAGTAAACTTTCGACGCTCACATGTTTATTAATTTTTGCTCAATTATAATAAAATTGTTATAAAATTATTTTAAAGACTTCTAGTGTTCGGTCAAAGTCAAAATCGATTTCACATTACCACATTGCCAGTTATTCATCTCATGTATATTTCGTGTTATGTTGAACGTTCGACTTGGTAAAAAGCTCATTTCTAAGGTTTTAAGGAAGAAAACAGTCGAATTAGAGTAGTCCACTCACTTACTAATCTATGCATAGCATATAGTAAGCTAAACAGTACAACACAAAACATCTTACGGGTGTTCCGCAGGGGACGGATTTGGGTACTCTTGTTCGGTGACCAAACTAAATATTTATTCCAGATATTTTCCCCCAGTAATCGGGTCGCACCATCGATTATCGCTCTCTGAAAACACCTCTATTTGCGCCCAACTAATTGATATTCGAATTTCTTTGCTAAAGATTCTACTCACGTACCGAGCCATGACCAAATTAGGTGCCAAATTCGCAATTTTCTTCGCCAAATTGTAAATTATCTCACGAAACCGCTTTTTAACGATTTACGGAATCTTTTAAACGAGATAGAATTTGTTATGCTTTCCGTTTCTAGCTAGAACTAAACTCCTAATACAGTTTTAAAACCGGTTTTAATGATAAGCTTGTTAATTCAAATATTTGTATGATCAATCTCTTATTTGATTAAGCAAACCGAATCCACACCGACACTAGAAAATAATTATTAAGTAGGTATGTAAAATAATTATTACTTCCTACATGTTTGTAATATTCTGAGCTCGGGTTTAAAAGCAAAAAAATACGGTTTTTACAATATTAGGAAAGATTAACCCTGAATGTTCAGAACCAGCGGTTGTATTGGAGTAAAAGGTCTTCACATGATTTGACCAAGATTATGTCTGTACTTTAAGAGACAGTGACCTCTGAGTCTTTCTTCTCAGAGTAGTCAGATAGGAAACGCCGACCTCATCTAGTTTAAAAAAATATGATTGACGTGTAAAAGTGTTTGTACAAACCTACTTATAGAAATAAAATCATTTATCCTTTATAAAACAAGAAATCCTCCTAAAACGAATTTTGAAAATATCTATTTTGGCAAAAACGCCTTCATCAGCCGTGGCCTCTACAGTGCAATGTTGGTGATGATCAAGAGGTAATAATAATAATAATACAGCCAATGGCTTGATAGCCGAGAGCCTCGACCAACACTTGAGGAGGCTCTCGTTGGGCAGCTGGGTCAAGGGCCTGATTCAGAAAGCGGTACTCCTGAACACGGCTCGCATTGTTAGGAGGTTCCTCTCTCTGGAGCCCTGACCGCCGGTAGCTTGGACCCTGTTCCCGATACCGGTGGGCTTCTATTTTTATATTTTTTCAATGTTTCTATATTTTTTATGCTAATATTTAAAAATGTAATTTATATGTGTATTTAGTGAAATAAAAGATATTATAATATCGCTTTATTCCTTTATATAAAAAATAAGCAAAGTATGACTTAAAAAACCGGCTAAATGCGAGTCGGACTCGCGCACCGAGGGTTCCGTACAAACCTGTAGGAATGTAAGTAAAAGTTATGAATTTCAATTTCTTATCTCTACGCGTTCATGAGGAAAAGAAAAAAAAAATGAAAAGAAATATATATATAAATGTTCTCCCACACATTCCAACTGCAAATGTAAGTTGGTACGCACAATATTGAGTGATTTACAACGTTATTTTAATATCATGGACTTCTTATAGGTTTTCCCATAATCTGTAAGTAGGAAACTAATTCCTGTATTTTTTTTTTCAAAATTTTAGGTTCAGTAGTTTCGGAGATAAGGGGGGGAATGGTCAATTTTCGTCTATTTTCTTGAATAACTTGGAAACTATTTATTTTAAAATTACAAAAATAAAATATTTGAGATCCTCACAACAAGCCCTTTCATTTGATATGTCACACGATGCAGTTTGCAATTCATTTTTTTTAATTTTCCCAAAGTGACCCCCATATACAGATTTCGTCTATTCACGTCACACCTCTGCGTTTGGGTGACAGAAATTGATATGTGTACCAAATTGACTGTGACGGACGGACAGACGGACACACGAGTGAGCCTATAAGGGTTCCGTTTTTCCTTTTAACTGACTTGATTCTATACATAGGTATAATAGGCAAAGTAATCAACATTACGAAAAGGGGGGTTTTACCATAATCGCCGCGCTTGGTAGGCGAGTTGACGATGGCAGTATGGTGGTAAAAATATATAGAGAACGCTGCTGCCCATTCTCTAGTAAGTCCCTTAGTTGCCTTCTACGACACCCACGGGAAGAAATGGGATGGTGCTATTCTTTTACGTCCGGCACCACACGGAACATTAGCTCTATAGTAAGTTTGGGTATGTCAATAGGTTCCTACTACCTACCTACCGTTAATTTCCATAAGATCGGAAAGTTACTCTAAGCGGAACTAACATTCACCTAACATTACGGGTCTGCATCACTCACTACGTTTCTACGATTATAGTTACGTTGTACACTGTTATACCTCCATTGTTCAGTTCTTTCAGGTACCTCGTGATATCACACGCGGAAGACGGTTGCAGTCTGCTGTCAACTGTCAACGATTCAGATAATGGAGACATTACATCTGGCTCTTTGCGTAGCTTGTGGTATAAGTAATGTCTTTTGTGTTTTCTTCGGAGAATTATTTTCTCTAAACTTTATATCGTCGAAACGACTACGAATGACTTATTTATTTTTATAAGTAGAAGGCTTTTTTTTGGGAGAGAAGTCAACAAATAACTTCTCCCGCTCTGGGTGGAGCGGGAGGGCGTGTCAGACTTACTGACTAAAACCCACCCGTGTTCCCTCAGTTGACTGTGTGCCAGGGGTCTCGGTAGGCATCTCTTTCCAACAACCCGCATCTCTGGCAGGCATCGGTCCTTGCGGACCCTACCAAATGATGCAGACATCTCTTTTAGGCGCGCGTGGAACACAACGCACCGTCCACCCGGCTTGGTCTTTACTGGACGGCGAGCTACCCATTACCTACTCGCCGTCCGCAAGCCCGCGCCTACTGTGGCCGGGAATCAGCCTGGGATTCCCGACGCATAGAAGGCTTGCCAACCAAACACATACGCAGCATTAAAACCGAAAAACAGCCCGCCACTATAAATTAGCGTTCTAAAACATTACACAAAAAAAAAATACGTAACATCACCCTTATTCCCCCGAAGGGTTGAACAGAGGTGTACCTATAGTACAACCACATTTCTCCAGTTATATTTAAGACCCATGTAAGAGGGGGCGAGCCTATTCCATCAACCAGGCATCGAAATCCAGAGAAATTCCAGATAGAAAAACCCAATAACACTTTGCCCGACCTGGGAATCGACCCCAGGACCTCATGCTCAGAAGTAGCGCTTGCGACCACTAGACCAACATAGCAGTCCATATCAATATCAAATATATATTTAAATAATAATAATATTCAACATTTTTAAAGTTCTTCTATCTCGAGTGAGCCCAGTTATGTATTATACTATAATTGGATATGCCCAGCTCCATAATATGTATGCTTAGGTAAGGTTAGGCAATATGTACACTGTCCCTAATTTGATAGACACTTTCCTAGATCGATATCTCTGTCTAACCAAACTGATTTAGTTAGATTAAATGACATAATCACACCAGGAAGAATAATAACAATAAATATTCAAATGAAACTTATAAAACCGATCATATTTCTTTATTAACAACTTAATTAATTCGTTCGATGGATCACATCTTACATAAGCCAACTCACAATATAATTGTCAGGGACATTTATACTTTCACTAACTCCATAAGCGGGCCCATAAAACACATAATAGTGCGCTTGTATTCGGTTCCTTATTATCAAGTCTGTTTATGAAGTTAGTTGTTGCTATAGAGTGTATTATCACACCCTTTATGTACGGGTTATTGCCGTGACGTAAGAGTTATGGCGTTATGAAAGTAGATTCTACCATGGTGCCTATAATTTGGAGAAAAGGCAATGATCTATGTTATGGGTTTGGTTTCCGCACTTAGTCCTTCCAGTGGACTATTGTGCATGAGCCATGGCGGCCTTCGGTAGTTATTCACCGAAGTTCGGTAGTTTACTCCAGAAGTTAGCTATAACTCCTGGTCAGTTGAGAATATCCGTGTAACATATGGGTGCCCCGAGGGTCTCTGTTCTAATCTGGGCTACGCCTGTGCATTTGAAAAGCACACGCGCAACGGTTTCCTCAGCCTCCAAGCAAGCCCTGCACAAGGGGCTGTCCAGTATGCCTATTGTGTGGAAGTGTTTGTTTAGCGGGCAGTGTCCTGTGATGGTACCAGTCACCAGACGCACATCTTTTCTGTCCAGGCGTAACAGACGTCTGGTTAGCCTGCCATCCAAGGATGGCATTGCCTCCCTAGACTGCCTGCAGCCTGGTGTCAGGGTCCAGCTCTCAGCATGTTTGTGGCAATGATCTTTCGGTAGAAAACTATTCAAGAGACACATTCATAGACGCATCAATCATCGAGGACTTGACGTTTACTATACTTACAGAGCAGTGGTGACGGCCACAAATTATTATGTTATTAGGTCGTAAGTTCGATCCCAGACAGGAGATTTATTTCGTGTAAGTTATTTCAACGCCACTGCTCTCAAAACGGTGAAGGAAAACATTGTGAGGAAATCGGCATGTCTTAGAAACAAAAATTCGAAGACGTGACATCTACCAACCAGCACTGGGCCCGCGTGGTGGATTACGACCCACTACCTCTCACAGAGAGGAGGCCTGTGTCCCAGCAGCGGGCACATTATTGGCTGATTATACCGATAATGCATAATCTTTGACTTTCATACGATTGATCGGAAGCTCCTTTATTTAAATTTATGCCGTGATAAGTCGAGGACTAGTTTAATGAGTCTTTTGACTAATCATTTGTGTTTTTCTGTGAACAATTTATTTGTGGTCGGCTCAATATGTTTGTTTCTTCTATATATTAGTCGTTATCTCCGTAGTCACCCCTTTTCTAAAAATATCATCATTCACACAGTCCATCCATCGTTCCTTTGGTCTTCCCCTACTCTTATAGTCACCTACATTCATACTCAAAACTTTCCTCACGACATTTTCCTCATTCTTCCGTATCACATGCCTATACCATGACAACCGATTTCCACACAACTTTTCAGTTATCGATGCCACTTTCAGACTTCCTCTCATGTACTTTCGTCTTATTCTATCCATTCGTGTAACACCACACATCTCTCTTAGCATTCTTATCTCAGCTGCATGCCTTTCATTCATCCCTTTTGTGGCCCAACATTCCATGACCATTTAACTTAATACTGGTGAAGTAACTACCTAAACAACGACATTTTCAAACATGTCTCATGTAAGATACTGTCGTAACATTTGACTTCCATAACGCAACACTTGGCAATTTGACCGCTTCGAAACCATTTCCCACACATAAGGAAAAACGTTCACCCCATAAAGTTACGTTGCACTCCCATTTCGAGCAGGTGTGTGGTGACCATGCCACAATACGAATTATGATAGAAAACAGAACGTGCTCCCCAGCGGCAGAATGAAAAGCACGTACACACCACCAATGGAAAGTGATACCATATAAACATACAATTACAGTGGCCTTTCTACTAGTTTTCCATGCGTCTATTGATAATATGCCATTCTGGACACGTCCTTATTTAACTTTTATTGTTTGAGTAAGTACTAGGGACTTTCAAGTTTAATAAAAAGGTAATTACATGTTTACATGATTTTCTGTCACGAATTCTTAAGTCATAATTTTGTACTTATGGGCAGTTAAGTTACTAAACTTAACTACCAACTTACCTACTAAGGTAGTAGCCGTATTACAGCCATTGTTGCAATTAACGTGGCCACTACTAAACCAATGAAATAAAGTACCAATACAACTAAAAAAGAAAGGTTGTTTCACAGATTTTGCTAAGCACTTATTAAATCTGTCTTCGTGCCCTTAGCTGTAGCGCTAGGAGGCTAACTAGTCCGTGGCGTCACGGCATATTGCATGAGGCATTTTTTATGCAAAATATACTATGATATTCATTAATTAGAGTGAGGAAAGGCCGCGTGTGGAGTGGAATTTCTGATTGATGAAAAAAATTGTGAATAGTTGATAAACGCCTACCGATTTGATTCACGTAAGTATAGGCTGATTGACCCAAGAATTTCACATAATTTTGCCATAACAAAACAGTAAATTGCAAGTATATTTCTCATGTTAACTGTAATGCTAGGTTCACTTTCCCACAAGCTGTAATAGGAGATAATTCAACTCAATTGACAATGATACGACAAGTTTTTTGTCCCGGAGTGTAATGTACCTTCTATATGTATGTACCTATGTGAGGAAGTAGAAAGTGGAAGTGTGTTTCTTATATCTATTATTAAGTAGAAATAATTGAACAATGAAACTGCTTATTGTGACCCAAACCTACGTGCATTGTTGCTATTGTAAAGGTGTAGTCATAGCGGTTGAATGTCGGTGTATTTTTTTAAAGCTAGCCTAATATTTAGCACAACCAAAGATAATAACATCGAAGACGTTCTATTATATGGTCCTACATAGTCGTAATAGTCGTTACAGGTTGTCAGAAGCCCGAAGCTCTGACGACCAGTCTTACCATGGGGTTATCGTATTACTTACCCAATAACTGGGTTGTGGGGATCAGATAGGCAGTGGCTCCATGTAAAATACTGGTATTCAGCTGCATCTGGTTAGACTAGACGACGACACCAACATAGTTGGGAAAATGCTAGGCTATCTTAAAAATAGGAAGACTTCGATGGACGGGTGGACGACACCAGAGCAAACAAACATTGTATATTGAACCAGATTTATGACCTGTTGCAGCGTAAAATTAGAGAGGAGAGAAAACATCGGAAATAGGTCACAATGCAGAAATACCCTCGACCAGGCTAAGGCCTATCCACGGCTGTAAAGCCTTAGATGGTGGTGTATTACGGACTTCATTTTAAAAATAATTCTTTGAAATTTTTTACGGCCATCTGTTTAATACTGAAGGTTCATGGAATCCTAGGGAAGAGGGAAGATACGAGCCGCGATGGAGCAACCAGTTAAAATGGCTCAACGGCGCGCTTACACTCACGTTGCTAACGCCAATATTATACCAAATTCATAACATTTTACAACGCAAGCGTACTATAACTATTACCTAAGTCCGTCATCCACGTCGCTACTCAAAAGTAACGTGCTCTTAGATTCTGTTGTTCTGCTTCGTACGTCTGCCCTTAATCTTACCTAGTGTTCAACGACTCCTGGCGCTCCTGGCGGTGCTAAGCGAAAACGCCGGCGCTGCGGCATGGCGATGGTAAGTCCTGCTGTGCGCCACCTGGCGGCGGCGGGGCCGTAACAGCTATTCAACTACTTGTGTGACCGCATCCTTACAAAATAATAATGTCCGAGTGTGGTCAAAATGACACACTTTCAAATAATAATAAGCTAACTTTACTAAGCTCAGTGTAAGTATGATGACTCTAAAGAAAGACTGAATGACTTGCAAGCGTAAGATTACGGATACTCAGAAGTAACTTTAAAATGATAGGCTTGGGGTCAAGAACACAAATAATAGAGGTAATTATAAGTCTATGGCGTCGGATTTTAATTAAGCTATTACTTTCACGTTAACATTTTTGTTTGTTAATATGTTTTTACTTTTTTAAGCCTCAATACTGTACGACGATCATGCTGATAAAACCCACTTTCCCTCACGGATTTGAGCATAATTTTCACCGGTGTTTGTTATTGCCGGCTGCTACTGTGAAAAGCTCGATAACTCTTTGCCCAAATCGATATGGGAATACACCACGCTTGCAACCAATAGCCTAGTAGGACAAAGTCATCACATCACAATATTTTTTTAAAGGTTTAAAGTACGGCCACTTTTTTAATGTTTAAAGTACAGCCACTTTTTTTAAATGTTTTAAGTACGGCCACTTTTTGGTAGCATAATCAGTCTATAATGTTTCTACTGCTGGGACTCAGGCCTCCTTTCTGTTAGAGGGAGTGAGCCATAACCCACCACGCGGCCCCAGTGCGGGTTGCTGGATGTCTCATGTCTCCGAATTTCTGGTTCTAGGACATGACGGTTTCCTCACGATGTTTTCCTTCACCGTTTTGAGAGCCGTGGTGATGAAATTAAATGCACAAAGTGAAGTGGCTGCGTAGATTCGCCCTCACAACCTACAACCTGTAAGTCGAGTCCGATACGACTGGGCTACCACTACTTGAAGGATAAAGTACTCACAAATAAAAAGTAATTATAAAACTCTGGCCGAACTGAAGCAAATTGGATCTAGATTTGGGTCGTACATACTAGCAACTCGGTTGCTCTTTTTCTTGTACTTCTTCTTTTTCTACTTTAGGCTACGGTAATACGGTCGTATTTTCAAAGGAGCCAGTTAATAACTCGGTAATTTTGCCGTTCTATCTGTTCTGACCCTAACTTGTTTGGAGGTATTCAAACTAGGGCAAATGGTTGCGTGACTTCCTAATAAATAAATCGGCGCACGCAGTTATATCCCGCGCGAGATCCACGTCAGTGTCGTCAAAGCTTCAAACCGCGCTTACAACAAGAAAAATACATTTTCAAGATCTTTGTTTCTTCTGTTACAGATTTACGGCTCTGGGTGTTCGTGGCCACGCTGCAGGCGCTTTTACTGTCTGCCAGCTGTGGCAACCATCGACGCTCCATGGCCCCGCAAGGGGTAAGAACTGATACCTTCTCCATTTTACATTTCAATTTTGCCTTTTTAGTTGGTGGGTAGGTAGGTATGTTTTTTTTAGAATTCGAAATCATCAAATAACTTCTCCCGCTCTGGGTGGAGCAGGAGGACGTGTTAGACTTTTACTGACTAAAACCCACCCATGTTCCTTCAGTTGCTTGTGTGCCAGGGCATCTCTTTCGAACAACTCGCATCCCTGGCAGTAGATAGGTATGGTCCATACCTGTATTGGGGTATTCAAGAACAAAGTTCTAACGTTTATGAGATTTTTTTAAAACTTTAATTAAGCATAATAATAGTTCCACGATCTCTGCCCCGTTGCATTCACCCATACTCATGCACATTATTTTTTGCGCATTACCGTGAACAGCAAATATTTACATCAAAACTAAAAAGTCGTTTCCCAGCAATGATTTTTGCTCTAAGTTACTAAGTTTAATGTACTAAATGCATAGATGAAGGCTGCGTGATGGGTTATGTTCATTGTTTATAGCCTTTGCAGCAAGTAAATAAGTAAATAATCTTTTATTCCAGGGTTTAGGCTCAAAAGGCGGCTGGAGACCAGTGGTCAGTTCTGGTGGGCTTCTGTACGGATCCTTCGGCACAGCTCCACTACACGCGCCACACTATAAGATCCCCGTCCCAGTCATCGACCAATACCAGTACCAGTCATCCACACGTCCTCTCGCCACGAAAGACGGGAACAAACTGACGTCGATCGCGCAATCGTATCGTCCCACCACGTTGAGGACGGTACCTGCAGCGTCAGCCGGCCCTGCCATCAACCAGCCAATCAACACGTACTACAATCCATTTGCCTTCCAAAACAACGGTTACTCAAACTACAAGTTTCTCCAGAACTACCCTGTAGAAAGCGTCCTTGTCAGGAACCCTCATAATCCATACAACCAGCGTCCAATGTATTCCAAGTATCCGAATAAGATCAAGCAAAACAATCATGCTCAGAACGTCATGCTGCAGCAGCTGACTAACATCCAGCCAATACAATTTGGGCAATATCAGACGAGTAAGCCTTTAGATATATTTGGAAAGCCTATTGAAAGTTACGCAAGACCCACTGAAACCAAGAAGCAACAACAACAGCAACAACAACAGCAACAACAACAACAGCAGCAACAACAGCAGCAACAACAACAACAACAGCAACAGCAACAACAACAGCAACAACAACAGCAACAGCACCAGTCACTTGGTTCAGAGATCTATAAGCAAGAGTTATATAAACTGCAAGACAGTGACGCTGCGCCACAGTCTGTCAGTCAACAGCAAGTGAAGACGGCACAACAACAGGGCTTGGTTGGCATACCGAACATCGTTAATCCTTATGCACAGTATTCGTTCCAGGATCCTGTATTCCCACCGAGTATATTAGGCAAGTCCCTTTTTTTATAGTTGGTGATAAATTAGGTAGCAATAGAGCGGTCATTGAACTACCATTTTTTTTTACATATTCTAACATTCTTCATTTGAAACCGAAAAAAGTTCGTTTATATCTTGATTCGATAGATAAGTGTGGTCAATATTTGTCATAAATAAACAACCCCTTGCATAGTTTGTCATTCGGATTCCTAAGAGATGTTAGAGAAGGAGCAAATTATATTGGCACCTTATTTGGCACCAGCTATAGTAAGCTATTCTTATTAAAACAAAAAAAAAAAACGGTTTACATCTAAAATATGTGTTTTTTTTTACAGGTTCATTTGGCACATTCGGAGTCCAATCACTGAAAGGTAGAGACCCCGTGTACCAGTTTCCGACGACGAAGACTACATATTTACCCCCTCCACCGACGAAGCAGACGATATTCAACTCGTTCAGTTACGCCCCCAACTACAGGACAACCCCGACGATATTCGATTCAACCACCCCGAGATTGCCGACAACCCCGTACCAACAGCACTTTGGAACCACGTATAGGGATTTCAAGATCACACCCACGCCTCAAACCAAGGTATACGTGCCACCGAAGATCGATCCCAACGCGGGAGTCAAAGATACGTTCAAGCCAAGTCCTCAAGATCCTTTCTCAAAGAACCACCATAATAACTTCAATAAAGTCTCCGTCACTACATACAACCCAACCGTTCCCAGTCCAACTACTACGGTAGCCAATAATTTCTACGACTACAACTTCCCTGCACACCAAAACCAGCAGGGCCTAGTATACCATGAACCACAACAGAACGTTAATTTCAGTTATAAGAAGAAGAATAAGATTCACGACAATGTAGCCGCAGGCGGTAATCAACAACCATCGAAACAGTATGTTAATGCTCCCTTGAATACGGACCAACAAGACGCCCAAAACTCTCCTTATAGGCAAACTTATGAAGTGACTGAAGCTGCAGAAACTGATGCTCATTCCCAATCATCAACTGCACCTTGGACTTTGACGTCACAAGTGTATGAGTATAACAACCAGAAACCTACTGAAGAATCAGAAATGCACCAGGACTATTCGGACACATACCGAAGGCCAGAACCAACGCCAGTTCCAGACCTCCCCGAAGAGTTTGCCATCGTAACCGAGGCCGATAATGGCCATGACAACTCTTTGAGCTACGACATGAAAGTCGAATCTCAAAGCAGGCGGCCTCTAGGTGACGACTTTGTTGAACCTATCGGCAAGCACAAGCTTAAAGACTACTACTACAAGGTGTCAACTCCTTCATACGATGACTATAGCACGTCAAGACGAACGAAGAAGCCGACTGAGGCGGCGAAGTACAGCACGCAAGAGACAACAACACAGTTCAACAATAATAAAGACAATAGCGGAGATATTCAAGTTGAAGTACTTCCGACGCTGCCTCCAAACAAGCATTTCAAGCGTCCGAATAACCCCGAGCGCAAGAGGAACAAGGTTAGGAGGCGTCGTCCTCCGCTAGCGAACATCAACCGCAACAGAGACGAATCTACTAGCACATCCAGCACATCAAGCACGTCAAGCATTCGCTCGTCTACATACATCGAGTCTACTGAACCGACACCGACTACCGATGCAGATGAAGTATACACTATTAGACCAAGAGTGAGGCCTACTAAGTCCCAACCAAACCTGACTACGCCAACAGTCACTACTGATTTAACCACCAGCGCATTACCGACAGTCACTCCTACTATCCCTACTATAGTGAAGAAGAAGCTAGCTCATCGCCGACCAGTCACTACACCCGCAGACAGACCAGAAACCACTACAACGTTTACCAGAGACGATCTGAACAAGGAATCTCAGATAATGAAAATAACAAACCGTCCACATTTCCCGAAATTCAACGGTTATGACTTCAAAAACGATTTCTCACATAAGCAAGACGAAAAAGATACACCTACAAGCGATGTATCTGTGAGTTTATCAGACACTTTGAAGACTACTGTGGAATCTGAACAAGATTTCTCATTCCATAAAGACGTAAAGCCTATCGAAGCTAAACTAGAACCAGTGAAAACTTGGGAGACGACTACTGACTTTTACAAAGAAGATGGTACAGAGTACACGACGACACCTCGATCAGACATCACAACTACAGGCCGAGCTCAACGGCCCAGACTGCGAAACAAATACAACAGAACACGATTCAACGTAAAAGACTACAGAAATAGACTAAGTTCCACTACAAGCACTACTGAAAAACCAGCAGAAAACACACCCAAAATAAGATTCCCTCAACGAAGAGTACCTTATAACGAAAACATTAACAATGAGAATGATAACACAACTGAACGCAAAAGGTTCACACCTAAAGACCCGAGACACAAAAATGGTGAGAACAGTGACACGACAGAGAGAGAAACACATTCAACCAAGCCAAACAGACAGAGACAGACCACAGAAAGTGTTGAGGCTACCACAATCAGAGTATCGGCACGTATAAGGAACGGACAACGCCGACCGAGGCCAACCACGGAAGAACCAGAGACAATAAGCCCAACCACAGTCCACAGCAAGAGACCATTGAGAAAGAAGATAAAGGATTCAGAAATAGGAGAATCTGTTCAAGACATATCAGTGACAGAAACGGCAGTTTATGACAGAAACGAAATAACATCAGAAAGGACACGATCAGAAAGCGCTATCATGAAAATTGCCGACAAAAAGCACCAAGATCACTTAGAACATTTATTCGAACACTCAAAAAGAGTTTCAGATTTGACATTAGCAGCAAGTAAGGACTATAATAAACCAGGAATGTTCAAGACCGTATCGTCACAAAGTCGGCGAATACCGAATTACTTCACGATAGCGACGGACGATCCCATTTTACCTATAGAAGCATTCTTTCCCCAGTTGAACCAAAAGAAGGAATCGTAACGTTCCTAAATTAGTTAATTCTTAAAACCAAATCCTTTTCACTGCCAAAGCTTTTCTGTAGGTCTATGCCACAGCGATAACGGGGGCCATTTAGAGAAGAAAAAATGCTCCAGTGCTAGAAAGAGACGAAGCTATACAAGATGAATAGCACCGTCTCTTTAATACTTCCCTATATAGCCCTTAGAAGTTTTACTTGATACAAAAACTGCACGTTTGAGTAACATTTTTATAAAGATGTTAGTACACAATGATAGATTTTAAGTAATTTTATGACGTCACTACATATCTTTAAATGAGATTTCGCTAGTGATGTCTGTCTATTGTCAATTTTCACAAGATATTTTAAATTATTTTTCAGTTATTTTACATACAGTCAATACTGATTAAATATTACTTTGAGTATTAAAGCTAGGCCGTCTTACAACGGGCTTATTTTCGACTTTATTAGCTCGTTTTTAAATTTATAGCATTTAAAGTTTCAGTAAATTCTGAATGTTGGACTTTTTGTCTAGAAATATTATTTCAATTTAAGCTGTATGGATGGATATCAGAAACTAAATAGTATATTTTTGTTGCAAAGAACTGACACTTGATAAGACTATATATATATAAAATCAATAATAAACATTCTGAACTGTTCTCTATTGGTGCTCATTTAATAAATAAGTGTTAAAATATTAAGTGATATGATTGTATGTTGCATAATATTAACTATATAATATTATGTTACTGTGCGTTTGTCCTTTTCATTTATATTAAAAATTGTATGGCATTTATTTGTAAGTAAACTAAATTATTTAAATGCATGATGATATTTATGTAAGTATATTTGAATAGGGAAAAAATCTCTGTAAAAGCGTGAAGTATGAATGTAATTATTAAAAAATAAAATATTTATACTCTTAGTGATTAATTGTGTAAATAAAAGATTTGTCTTAACAAACTCTGTGTATTATTGAAGATATTAATATTAAATGTTTATAAATAGCAACAATTGTTTGTGGACAAACTCAAATAACCTTAGGCTGCATTGGCCTGGATTTTGGACATCTTCTGAATACATGTCGCAGCGGCCTGGTGGATTGACTTTTCCAGTGAATCTGTAAGAAAAAACACAAAATCGATTAAGAAACCGGACTTTTACAACTGAACAAAACTAAATAGGCGGTTTGGTAATGTAAGGCCTATTACAGTTGAATAAAAGTTGCCGTAGTTTAACATGAAAAATTCGAAATGTTTAAATAAAGTAATAAACTTACATATCTTATGAGCCCCTTTGATCGGGAACCGCAATCTCAAACTGGTCGGATTGGAACAAATGAACACGTAGGGACTGTCGCTTTCACCGCCTGGGTACCTGAAACGGAAGTATATTTGTGTTAGTTCTGCAGAACTCAGTAGTTCCGGCAATATACCCCACCCTTGGATCATTTAAACAGTGTGTTATGTTAAACGAGAGGGAGTGATGCACTCATGAAAATGAAAAACTTTTACTAAGGGACCAACATTGAAATCGCGAAAATAAAACCAGCCGCTCTATACGTTCGCACAACTGGACAAAATTTAGGGAACAGCTGATTTTTTTTCTATAATTTGGTGTCCACTCCGTATTAAAAGTTGTATATTTTCATGAGTACCACACCCCCTTCAAGTTTTTCCCTCGTTCAACCTAACATGCTGTATGGCGGTCAGTGAGAGAACATCTATAATTCCATATTAATAATATAAATGCGACAATAACTCTGCCTGTCTATCTGTTACTGGCCCGCGTGAAGGTCAAAATGATCTCTAAGAGGGCGAAGCCTCGGGTAAAAGCTTAGCAACCTAAGTAAACACACAAAAAGAGCGTTCGAACCACAAATCAGTCGTCAGACTTCGTAGTTTTTGCAGCAACTTAGGAAGATACCTTCAAAGTACTCGTAACTATATTATATTGAACATCCCTTACTTTACCCTGACATCTAAGTGGATTTTCTCTCTTTATATCACAAAGCTGGCAAATAATAATATCACTATTTTAGGGCCATATGTCTATACCCTATGGCTTGTGTCCAAGTAATAGGATTAGGTTAAGCTACGCTTGCCGCGGTTGGCCCGTGAATGGGTGACCATCTTTACATACCAAAACACTCTTTCGTGCCTTGGAAAGAAAATTAAGCCGTTGGCCCCGGCTGTCATTTGTGGATCTTTGACAGTCGTTACGGGTCGTCAGAAGCCCGAAAGTCTGACAACCAGTGTTTTCAATGGGGTATCGTATTACCTAATAACTGCGTTGTGGAGGTCAGATAGGCAGTCGCTCCATGTAAAATACTGGTGTTCAGCTGCATCCGGTTAGACTGGAAACCGACCCCAATAGAGTTGGGAAAAGACTAGGCAGATGATAATGATGTATTTCCGTCGACGGCATACAAATATTCAGATAGTAATGGCAAATGATGATAATGTCTACGTGGTAAATTTTTATCCAGTACGCAAACTGTAACCATGAATTCAAGATATCATTCTACACCCCCTAGCACAGAAATTTTTCGTCGGTTATACAAAAAAAAGTTTCATAGAAAAGTGCAATACCTACGCGGTCAAAATATACAGGGTTATTGGAAAAACACCAACAACCTCTTAAGAGGTCATTGTACCCATCATTCAGGTCCAGTTGAAACCTGCGTCAGACACAAGTTGTCTGGCATTTTTGCTGAACTGGGCCTTTTTAGCGCAGTCATGAGGCACACTTTAATGCTAGTTTCTGACATCGCACTTTACACTTTTTGTTGATTTTTATTTCTATTTAGGTTTATTTTTTGCTGAATATTGTGTGCCTTTTTAATCTGTGCTAAATAAATGTATTTTCTTTCTTTTTTTTTCTTTCATTATGAACAACTTTTACTGTGGGACCAAACCTGAAATCGCGAAAAAAAAAAAAATTTGCTGTTCCCTATATTTAGATGAGTTATACGAACATAAATGTAAACAGCTGATTTTTTTTCGCGATTTCAGGTTTGGTCCCATAGTAAAAGTTGTTCATAATGATGAGTGCAATGACCTCTTAAGAGATTGTTGGTGTTTTTTAGAACAGGTGATTCTTTTTTGTATGGCCGGCGAAAATTTTCTAATAATAATGATATGCTGAATTCATGGTTACAGTTTGCGCACTGGATAAAAACTTATCCTGTATACAATATACTAACTTCTTTTGGTACTCCTCCTGCGGTAGACAGTCATCGACATTGACACAGCCGAGCAGACATCCAGTGGGATAAAACGACGGGAACTTTACTTCTGTTTCTGTAAAATACACAAAATCTTTATTACATAGTATAAAACAAAGTCGCTTTCCGTGTCTGTACGCTTAGCTCTTTTAAACTCCGCAACAGATTTTAATGCGGTTTTCATCAATAGACAGAGTGAGTTATGAGGTAGGTTTATATTTTATGTATAATACACCGACCTCCACGCGGGCGAAGCCGCTGGCAAATGCTAATAATACCTACATATTCTAACAAACCAATGATGTTAATTAAGATGTTTTATTACCTACAAATAAATTGGTAGGGGCTTATGGCTAAGTAATTATAGCCACACAGTTCGATCGAACAGGTTACGCTTGTCGCGGTTGGTCCGTGGATGGGTGACCATCTTTACATACCAAGACCCTCCATGCCTCGGACAGCACGTTAAGCCGTTGGTCCCGGCTGTCATTCGTGGATCTTTAACAGTCGTTACGGGTCCTCAGAAGCCCGAAAATCTGACAACCAGTCTTACCAAGACGTCAGATAGGCAGTCGGTCCATGTTAAATACTGGTATTCAGTTGCATCCGATTAGACTGGAAGCTGACCACAACATAGTGAGGAAAAGGCTAGGTAGATGATGACCTGTTGTCGTCAACAGCATGGAAGTATTCAAATAGTATTATACAGGGTGTAACAGAAACACTATTGCTATCCTTAAGCACTAAAGATAACAGCTGGTATAGAATCATTATACATATTTTCAGTTTAAAATAAAATACTCTAAGAATTGATACCAAATTTTCAGTTCCATATGTCTCTTATATTCAAATCATAACAAACGTGTCACTGCACTACGTAGGTCAATAACTTTCCACGTTACTTGCCAATATCACGATAAATCTCTTCCGAGTGATGTGTTTATTTCAATTTGAAAATTCTCATAACTTCCGAACATGTAGAGATAGGATTAAAAAACCCTTCCAAATTCATTTGATGTCATCCAAAGGAGCCGAGCCCATATTTCCGTTACACGTTGTATATAATACATATAATTATAATTATAAAAGATTACAGATATACAATTTTTAAATGTACGTTACCTGGGTACAGCACCCTATACTGGTTCTCGATCGCCCTCACAAGCTCTTGGTCAGGCGGCTTCACAGTTGACGCGATCCACAGCCGGCCGCGATGACTCGAGTACCATGTGCGACCTTCATGACTGAAATTATTATTTATTATCACAATTTTTTCTTATAAGTAAATTATAAAATAGATAAATGATAAGTAAATTATAAAATAAATAAATTATAAGTAAATGATAAAATAAATAAATAGTAAGTAAATGATAAAATTAATAAATGCGAAGTAAATTATAAAATAAATAAATAATAAATAAATTATCCCTACTAATATTATAAATGCGAAACTAACTCTGTTTGTCTGTCTGATACGCTTTCACGCCTAAACTGATGGGCCGATCGTCATGAAATTTCGCACAGTTGCACAGTTTGATGCCCTTGACGAGGCGTGACGCCTAAGGCTGATGCATGGAGAGACAGCGTCCAGTGTCACTCATCTGTTGATGCTCAGAGTCTTGGACACGCGGGGCGAGTAGTCCAAGGTTTTTTTAATTATTAGAGTAGGAACATGAGACTTACAGCTTAATGCCCTCGACGAGGAGTGACGCCCAAGGCTGGTGCATGGAGAGGCAGCGTCCAGTGTCACTCATCTCTTGAAGCTGGCTGTCTTGGACACGCGGGGCGTGTTGTCCAGGGTTGCTACTGATTATCGGCGCATACGCTTGAGTTTCTACTGATGGGTCGAACTAGAAGGATAAATAGTTATGAAGTGTGGAGCAATCCGGGGTCTTCTGTTGAAATTATGAAAATCTCTCCTCTAAAGTTCATAAATAATTATAAAAGTTTTATGATGTAGTCTGTTGAAAACATAACACCTCTTCGAACTGTTACATTTATTCACAATGTTGGCACGGAAATTTACTCGAAGGTGCTTAACCATTTTATTCCGCAACTGTACACTGGTACACTTACATACTGGGTGTAT
Source organism: Polymixis lichenea (assembly GCA_949091785.1). Lineage (NCBI taxonomy): Eukaryota > Metazoa > Arthropoda > Insecta > Lepidoptera > Noctuidae > Polymixis > Polymixis lichenea. The sequence goes on along the minus strand of OX420948.1, from coordinate 18,271,323 downwards.
AAATAGGTTAAACAATTCACGCCACATCGCTGTTTTGTTTGGAAAACCTGCTAAGTGCGAGTCGCACACGAAGTGTTTCGTACCACAAGGCACAAAACGCCGAAAAAAACACGTTTCTTGGATGGAAACCGCCTTTAATTCTTAATTTTCATTTTCAAAATCAAAAAAAAATCAAAAAGTCATTTATTCAAACTAGGCTGAGAGTCAGCACTTTTTGAACGTCAAAATTACATAAGACCGTCCCCCCAAAACGCCCGCCCTTCACCACTTCACACATTCATTCGTTTCCGCCGAAAGACGTCCACTGCTGGACATAGGCCTCCCCCATGCTCCTCCACTTCGACCGGTCTTGTGCTTCCCACATCCAGCGGATTCCCGCGGCCTTCACAAGGTCATCGGTCCGCATTGTGGGATGCCTTCCCACTCTACGTCTTCCGGTACGCGGTCGCCACTCCAGAACCTTTCGGTCCCATCGGCCGAAAATTTAAGTTAAGTTGGAGTTAAGTTTATTTTATCTTTATTATTTGTTGTTATAGTGACAATGGAATTACACACTCTGTGAAAATTTAAGCTGTTTACCTATTACGATTCATGAGTAACAGCCCGCCGACAGCAAAAGGACGAACGGATGGAAGAACGGACGGAAGGACAATGGAGGCGTAGTTATAGGATTTCGTTGGCATCCTTTGGGTAAGCAAATATAGAACTGAAGGTGATTGCCTGTACCTGTAAGAGAGGCGCGTTCACTCCCGGAGCCACATCCCTGTCGCTAGGCACTCCTATAAACATGTCATGTTGTAACTGCCTCGCATTGTCTCTGCCGTCGCTGGTCATCTGCCTGATTTGGTCCTCATCAGGCTCATAGTCGATTGTCTTGTCTTCAACTATTTGACGACCTGAAGAAAATATTTTAAATACATTGGCTAGGCAGATTGATATTATCGAACTCAAACTCAAAAAATCACAAATTCAATTATAGGCACTTTTGAATTGTCTATGGGTCGGTCAGACAGAATGATAGGTAGTTAGTTGCCTATGGAGAAGAATAGGCAAGAAACTCCACTGACACTCTTTTAAATGAAAATATTGTTACACAATATTGGTAACATCGTTCATGTTGAAATTATACATGTGAGAACAATGCAGCAAGATGTGCACGTCAAAAACATGCCAAAAAAAATACAAAAAAAAACAATTCAAATAAGCCATGGCATCTAAGAGATGACAAGTCTCACTGACTGCGCCCGTTCACGAGCATGACGAGTCGTAATGATGCGTCATGTTCCCGAACGGGCGCAGTCAGTCGTAGCAGTGGATCTAAGGAACCAAAAAAAAATATTGCAATAGTCTATTCGCGTTAAGAAAATAGTGACTCATCGTTGTCACTTAGCTTAGCCACGCTCCTTGACCACTTAGATCGTTGTAAATTATATTGTATGTGAAGGGCTGGCTTCAACTGGTCAATGTGAGCACGGCTTTCCAATTTACTATGATGTAATTGGTCAAGGGGCGTGGCTAAGTTGAGTGACAAGGATGAGTCACAATTTTTTTTTAACGCGAGTAGACTATAGCACATTGACTTTTATATCACACTAGCTTTTGCCAGTAGCTTTGCCCGCGTGGTGTTAGAAAATTATCCCACACGAACGTACTATGATGGGACTCCCTTTCCCGCACTAAGATTCTCATTCCGTCCATTGTGCGTGGGCAGGAACGTACTACCGTATTAAAAATATCCTATGTGTAAATTAGGTTAACCTATATGTGTGCCAATTTTCATCCAAATCCGTTCAGCTGTTGTTGCGTGAAACATCTAAACATCCAAACATACAAACTTTCACATATATAATATGTATACTTCGTCATTCGTATGAAATCGTTATAACACGGAAAGTTGAAGTAGTGTAGTATGTCAATATGCTCAACAATCAAGTTCCCGACTGCCCATATTTTAAACTAGCTTCTGCTCGCGACTTCCTTCGCGTCAAATTTCTTGCTGCCCTGACCCACCCCGTCGCTTCGAATCGCCTGCCCGTGCGAGAACTTCGTATTCGTGACTTCTTTTCTCTTTACTCGGCTCCTAAGATGCGTGATGTTATATAGCCTTCCTCGATAAAAGGGGCTATCTAACTCTAAAAGAATATTTAAATTCGAACTAGTAGTTTCTGAGATTAGCGCGTTCAACCAAACAAACTCTTCAGCTTTATAATATTAATATATAGAAGTTTAGATTAAGAATGCAGTAAAAACGTACTAGATTTATAAATGTTAAATGTCGTGAATCATCACCATCTGCCTAGCCTTTTCCCGACTATGTTGTGGTCAGCTTCCAGTCTAACCGGATGCAGCTGAATACCGGTATTTTAGATGGAGTGACTGCCTATCTGACCTCCACAACCAAGTTACTGGGTAATATGAAACCCCTTAGTAAGACTGATTGTCAGACTTTCGGGCTTTAAATGTCGTGAATAATAAACTATTTACTTAATTTAAAAATAAAATACAATTCTTAAGATAACAATTGGAACTTACCAGCGAAATCAAACGTCATCTTTTTATTGAGCCTGGATCCGTGTTTCTTATCGTGGAGAGATTGTTGGTACTTGTCGAGCTTGTCTTTCTCTGTAGAGTTTAGCCACACGCTGTTAGCACTGAAGTAGTCGCTGTCATCGTCTGTGACGTGGGTGCGGCGCTCACTGGAAACAATTAAAAAAAATACTTTTCTTTTCTTTAAACTATGAGGTAGGAATGATACACTGAATTCATGGTTACAGTTGCACACCTGATAAAAACTTATTCTGTATGTGTAAGTGTTCCTTCATCATAAATTAATGATGTTAAAACAATATTGGTCCCAAAACTATAGGGCAGACACTCATTTCATCCTTACCTGGTACGATCATACTCCAACAGACGGTTCCTGTGCGACACGGCTGCCTCCCATCCCTTAGGTCTGCTGCGTTCCATCAAAGTCTCCATCAGTTTGGCAGCTCCCTTGGTCTTTGTGTTTAATTCTTTTTGCTCTTCTGGGGTGCACACCTTAAATGTATAACAGATAGTGTTATTACCTACTAGGTGACTGCTGAGCGTGAGGCCTTGGGTTCAATTCTCAGGTTGGGCAGTGTGTATATTGAGTTTGTCTACAGGGCAAGGACTATTTTGTCCGCGCAAGTCATGTTTCATACAAAGTTGGGCCCAAAACCCAAAGTGCCGGCAAAATATTAAAAAAATAATAGATAGAAGCTTTTTTTAAATTATTTTCTGCTTTTTTAGTTTGGTTTTAAATGCGTGTTTTTTTAATTTTTTTAGTATCTACAGCATTTTGTGAGCGATTGGGGAAATATACCTTCCCAAACTTCCAAAGTCTGTTACATATTTATAGTTCAGTTCTAAAAGTTATCGCGTATTGTATTGTTATACCCGCGATAACTTCGAAATTAAATGTCCGATTCGAATCAATTAAAAAGTATTTTACTACTACATAAATACCATTGATGATAAAACTATTTATTTGAATAAGAATTAATACTACGATGCGAATGTAATCAACTTTTGTTTCTACCGGCAATCTCATCAAATTTTAGAACACAAAAGCTGCTATTGTGACATAACTATGATAGTTAGATATAGGTCCTCGTGGACTTTTTTATAGGTAACTAGCTGACCCAGCAAACGTTGTTTTGCCTTATAAATTATTTAGGGGTGGACTACCCCTAACATTTAGGGGGATGAAAAATAGATGTTGGCCGATTCTCATAGATACCGGATAAGCACAAAAAATTTCATCAAAATCGGTCAAGCCGTTTCGGAGGAGTATGGCAACGAAAACTGTGACACGAGAATTTTATATATTAGATAATAACTGCTTTAATCATGTAGTAGATTTTTTTAATGTATCATCAATAGTTTTCTCAACGCACGCCAAATAATGAATTTTATAGGCAAAATTTTACTACTTTGGGTTACATTATTGCAATTTTCTTAAGGATCTCTACTTTTTTTTAAAATAAATTATAGCCTATGTTACTTCCTGATAATTTAGCTTTCTATGAGTGAAAAAATGGTGAAAATCGGTCAAGTAGTTTTGGAGCCTATTCAGAGCAAACAAACAAACAAAAAAGTCTTTCCTCTTTATGATATTAGTATAGATATGAAATCTACACTAATATTATAAAGAGGAAAGATTTGTATGTAACGAATAAACTTAAAAACTACTGGATCGATGTCAACAATTCTTTTGTCGTTAGAAAGCTACATTATCACTGAGTAACATAGGCTACTTTTTATCCCCGTATTCCTACGGAAACGGGAACTACGCGGGTGAAACTGCGGAGCGCTGCTAGTCATTGATAAAACAAAGACGATTATCATTCACTTCCCCGTCTTTCATATCCTCCATTCTTCATCATTTAATGTACGCACTAAAAAAGTTATTTTGAAAACATTCCCTAGGATGAAAATTAAATGAATGATTACCAGATTCCCACAGAACAGGCATGGTCCTGATCCCTCCTGCTTGCACACAACGCGGCCGCATTGAATGCAGTTGTAGACCAGTTCGTGTTTAGACGCCTGGCAGTCACAGTGATGTCGGCCTGCAAAGTATTGAAATGTAAAACCACCTATTTCTACTGTACAGGGTTCAATATGTGTTAAATAAAACTAGATAATTTTTATGTTCTTTTCAATTTTTTTTTTTTTTCAATCAGAAATTAACTTACTTGGCCTATTCCTTAAGTTCATATTGCAATGACTTCATGCCAAGGCTTCAAAAGGAATAAAAAAACATTAATTCAAATGTCCCTTACTCATCATTATCATCATCAACACGCTAACTTGACTGCTTGGCATAGCTTTGCTTTGGTCTTACGTCATCCTCATCGTTGTTTGAGCCGAAAGACGTCCACTGCTGGACATAGGCCTCCCCCAAGCCTACCACTTGGACCAGTTCTAAGCTTCCCGTATCCAGTGGATTCCTGCGGTCATGGGTCCAACTTGCGGGAGGCCTTCCAGCACTTTGTCTTTGATCTTTGAGGACAGTAAAATAAATATGTCCTTTATATTCCATTTGAAATGAAAATATAAGTACTAGATTTTCAAATGAACCCACCTTTTAGCAGCACAACCTGAGCATTCTTCCCCTCTTGTGAGTACAGGTTCACATACTTGGTCTTTTTCTTAGACTTGCTATCAGTATCGGCTGGTTCCGGTGGCTGTACCGGTACTGCACTAATGAGGTCTGCTTGCTGCTTATTCTTTGATATCTTCTTCTTTTGCTGCTTAGGTAAGGAGGTGCCTGGAATATTTAAAGTTAAAGTTAACATTTTTATAATACCAATATAAGGTTAACTTCTAAATTATTTTATCCAAACTCTATACAAATAAATAAAATTTAAGTGTCTGTTTGCAAAATCAAAACAACAGCTTTTTAGAAGTACATACGGTACTTATAACAAAAAAAAGATTTTAAATCTTTTCTTTTTCTGACTATTTGTCTTATTGTTCCAGCTAATCTCAGATCCGGCTGGACTAATTTTTGCTAGGAACTTGCAAAGGCCTTTCCCTGGCGGATTGCAGCAAGTTTATTTAAGTATAAAGATTTATCAACAGCTTCTGTATTTGTTTTAAAATAAGTTTAGCTTCAGAAGACTGTTTATTTCTTTGTGGTATGAAATTGTATCCAATTTTATTTGTGAACATGTTGATACTAACTTATTTTAAGTTTTGTATAAACATATACCTATGCATAAAGTAAAATAGCAACTAATAGTTTTTTTATTCAGACATTTATGCGTCATAGCATATTAATATTGTGCAATAATAATTTTATATTATTGCTTGCTTTAGCAAACAAAATTCACAAGTTTTAAAACAAATTAGAAATACCTACCTCTGCTTGGGAATTTCTTCTTGCACAGTTCCAAGAAGAAACCTTTATGTTGAGAGTTATCGAAGTCCAGCAAAGTTTTCATGTACTCATTCAAAGCACTCTCACTTTCTATCGACAGAATATATCTGAAATTAAAAATAAAACAGCCTTCAACAACAACATTATCCGACGTGTAGTAGCGAAATATATCTTAAAATAATAGCAAAAACTTCTATACGAAAGTCTTTTTATATTATTTTATGGCTTGTCGTAACTTACTTTATTAAATCATCCGGTATCTGAAAATCTAAAATTTTAGACAATCCTTCACTGACCCACTGCTCCATGGTCATCAAAGTTAACTTTAAGAAATGATCTTTATTTAAGTGGAAACTTGAATTTGTGGCACTTTTTCCAGCTGGTTTTGACAGTATTGAAAAGTGACAGTTGTATTTATAGGGTTGCTAGTGTTACAACCTCTGCACAAAGTACGAATACATTCGTAAAATTATTATGGATACAAGCGTAAGCTTAACGTAATTATTAATAACAGAGGATTAAAATAAAAAAATAAAACTATAATCCGCGCGGAACTAGTTGGCCGCGCCTTAGGTGGAGACAGGGGTGAGGCAGTGGATCACAGAGTACATTTTCAGCGGATTGCCTAGCGTTCGCAACGCACATGAGATTATAGACAGTGATGACTAATCTCGCAGATGTACCATGCCTAGTAAGTGAACAATAGAAGTGAATAATTAAGCGGGAGGGCGTGTCAGACTTTTACTTACTAAAACCCACCCGTGTTCCCTGAATAAGTGGTTAACTTAGGAAGAAGGTAGAAATAAGGTATGAAAAAACTCGAAACGTTCTGAAAACTCGAAATCTGCTTGTTCTTCTTTTCCAATCCAAATCTTTCGGCTTTCCAAATGGATCATTTTAGCAGCATTTACAACAGTATGGTAACTGGCAACTTAATTCTTCCTTCTCTGTCCCTCAATCACGAAGCACTGTGGCCTAGGAGTATATGGCCACTTTCCGAATTAGAAAAATAGCGCTGTCAGCGCTCACATCAATAATTTGCGTTCCGAGTTAGTTGTCACGGTCATTTTCGTCATCAATACGGAACGCTCGAGAACGCGCTAACAGTGCTCACTCATTGTTATATCCTATTTACACCATAAAACTTGTATACACCACAAATATCATCTTCTTATTTGGTTAGGTGGCGACTCTAGCCAGAAGCACAATATCTAAGTTAGCTGAAACTATGATACGATTCAAAACATAACAGCACAAGTGTCATTTTTGACAGCGCTCAGGGCGATATTAGTGTAGCGCATGGTCGGCGTTATCGAAAGATGGCGCATATCATGACGTCTCCTCTGATAATTCACGGGACATCGTTATCGCGCTCACGCCAATTCGGAACGGATGTGAGCGCGCTAAAATCGATATTATCGTTACTCGAAACGTAGCCTATGTGTTCTGTGCAGTGCTGCCAGCCCGTAAGATAATTATGGGGGCGTATGATAATTTGGCCAAAGGTACGATGTACGATAGTGATTGTCTAATTTATACAATAATTTTGAGCTTTGAAAAAAAGTATCTTGAACAAAACGTATTTGTCAGAAAAAATAAAATGCAGAAAGTAACAAAATGTCAACTAGAGATGAGTTGTAACAGGTTAAACACGATATCTGTTATCACTGTTACGGTTACTCAAAAATAACAGATCCAAATATCTGTTATTAAATAACAGTCTGTTATTTCAGTTCTGTGCCTTCGGCTTGACCTTTCGGAGATTAGCTATCATTCCTACAGCACACAAGATCCTCTTACCTACGTAGTCTCGTCTATGAGTGAGTGGAGCGGCGCGGGGAAAGCCCCCCGCGCGGTCGAGGCGGCAGCGAGCGGGCGGCGCGTGCCGCGCGCCTCCCGCGTCCTTAGCTAGTACGCTGTTATTCACCATACAGTGCGCACGATTTTCTTAGAAACCTACTTAACGTTGTTGTAACGTTTGTAAAAGTGATTGTGATTTTACCTCGAGTGATAAGTGCATCGTATCGCTGAAAGGGGTAAGTAAATTTATATTTTAGTTTTGTCTATGAGATTTATGAGTATAGGCAAGGATTCGGCCGCATAGTGCCTATATTGGTTGAGATGTGTGTTTTTATTAGCTTTATAGCCACAAAGACGCGACGTTACCTGTGTCGTATTTGCATTATACTGAAAAGTTTGTCTTTACTAGGCGCAGCCTTACAACTCACTAGTTGCAGACATAAGATGGCTTACACAGCCCATTTAATTTTGGCCGTGGTTATTTAACTCGCCATCTGTAATCTCACGACTCAGGGATCGTAGCCGTATGGCTCGCGAACCGCAGTCATACGGCGTGTGAGCCACAGCCGGTCGGCTCGTGAGTCGCAGCCGCTCGGCTCGTGAGCCGCAGCCGTACGGCTCGTGAGCCGCAGCCGTACGACTCGTCAGCCTCAGTCACACTGCCTTGCTGAATTGCTCGTTAGTTATAACTGCGTCCTTTAGCAAAGTATTATTACCTGAATCTTATGGCAATTTTGTCGTTGGCTTCAGATGGTTCAGGAAGCTACTCTCATTTCACTGGGGGAGCTGCTGAAGGAGACTGGCGAGACCACAAACGATAATGACATCCTAGAACGTCTTAAACTCCTAGCACAGGAGCTGTTGCCCGATGGTTGGACTACTTGGAAGGTGACTCGTTTAACAAGAGAAGATATCTTTGGTGATAGTGTCGACCCTCAGGTATTGAACAAACTGAGATTTGCCTTACCAACAGACCAGCTAGCTAAGGCGTTCGTTCCTGAAGCTACTCATCTATCCGAGAAGGGGTTTCGCGACATCAAGATGAAAATGCTGGACTGGGCGTTCACAAGAGCCTTAATTACGAGCCCGCCGCCAGTCTGTAATAAGATTAGGGGGTCAGCCGCTGCAACTGAGCTATTCAATGAGGCAGTGAGACCGGAAAGGCCCATGTCAAGGAAGGAAGCCGATCGAGCGTTATCTCTTGAGGCGGATGGCGAGCCTACAAATTGTAAAAGAAGACGTATTTCTTCAGATCCCGAATCAAGCGAGGCGTGGGCTACTAGATCAAAACGTTCTAGAATAGACATTCTAGAACAACGGATGAATGACATGTTTTCGAATCTGATGGAGAGAATTGATTTGTTGGCTCCAGTTAGGAATGACCTAACGCGGGAGAGCTCTTTCGAAGAAAAGACTTCATCAGATGGAGATGAGGATCCTCTCGTTCCATCGAGGTTAGAGTCATCTAACGATTGGCACGCACCATCCTTGGGCTCTGGTTTAGAACTAGATTCTGTTCACCCTGGTTGGCCTGAACTGGAGTTTCTTCCTGCAGTAAAGGAGGCGGAACCCGCAATTCCAACACCGTTCGAACAGATTAAAGCGGAAGGCATCGCCTGTCAGAGGTTCGGGTCAGAGGCGTGGAACCGCATCAGGTATAAAGAAGTGGTAAAGAGATTGCACGCATCACCGGTCTTTAGCACTTTAAAGATCAACGCCGAGTTGAGTGGCCTCGGAATACAAACATCGGGACTTCTTAGCAAACAAGATGGAGTCTTGGGTACCATTGTCCATGGCCTCCTCTGTCAGAGAAAGGCGTTGGCCGAAGAGCTCAAGAAGCTTGCCGCAGAGTTTCCGGCGGCTTCTGCAGACTTGAAAAAGTTATTATCAGAGGGCTCTGATTTTAGGGCAACGTCAGACGATCTGTTGCAGTATGTTTGTGCGCATCGGGCTGAGACGATTGATATGAGACGCAAAAACTTTAGGACAAAAAGTGACGCTCTAACGTCTATGTTGCAAAGAATACCACCATCAGAAACACACCTGTTTCAGGAAGAAAAGCTCTCTAGCTTTATACGGGACAATGGTGGCGCGTCGCGAATTTTTCCTTCTCGGTTTGGGAAGGCCCCGGATAAGGAGAGGCAGACTTTTCAGCAGTCTAGTAAAAGCAGCCAACCAGTTACGACCCGTACACAAAGGTCCAGAAACCCAGTTTGGCACACTCGACCATCCCAAGCATCTACTCAGAAGCGAAAGCAAGCAAGTGGAAAACCAAAGAGAACCGATAAGAAGGAGCTGCGTCAACAACATCGTAAATATTGACAAGGACTTCAGAGGGGGGCAATTAAAGAGTTACGAGCATCAGTGGCAAAGGTTGGGAGCACCGGTTTCTGTCTTAAGGACAATAACCGGGTACGCGTTGCCATTTGCAATGAAACCCCCTTCTATCCCACTAAGCTCAAAGTTAATAGCACAATTTGCCACAAAACCCTCAAGACTAATGATCAAGGAAATATCGATTCTATTGAATCAAGGCGTAATCGAAAAATCAACGGCCAAAACTGGGTTTTTATCAAGAATGTTCTTGATACCCAAACAGAATGGCAAGGTACGGCAAATTTTCGACCTGCGCCGACTAAACCTATATATGGGTTCAAGAAAGTTTCGTCTAGTAAATCAAAACTTCGTTCCCAAATTTCTCCAGAGGTACGATTACATGGGAAAAATAGACATCTCTCAAGCATACTTCCACATACCAATAAGAGAGAGTCATCGCCGTTACCTCGCCTTCTCTTACGAAAACCAACTTTTCCAAATGACCTCCCTGCCATTCGGTCTCTCAAGTGCTCCATTAGCCTTTTCCCGAATAAGCAAATGGATAGCAAGCATGTTAAGAGCGCGAGGCATTCGCGTACTAGTCTATCTGGACGACTTTTTATTTGCCCACCAGGACCCCCAAATACTGGAATTACAAATGGAGCACGCTATTCATCTCCTCCAAAGTCTCGGTTGGGCCCTAAACTTGGAAAAGTCGATTGTAAAAGCTACAACAGAGATAGAGTACTTAGGCATAATCTGGAATACGTTTGCAAACAGAAAAAGTCTACCGAAACAGAGAAGCGAACAGTTGTTAAAAGATCTGAAAAGATTAGTAAATGGCCGTTGCTGGAGCTGGAGTCAAGGCACGTCGTTGATAGGCAAACTAGGGTTCGCATCATTGGTGACCCCCTTGGGGCGTCTATTTACAAGAAACCTGCAGAGGGCGTCTCGTGCCCTACCAGAAACGAGCCCCAACAGGATGTGCTTGCTGCCAAGGGCGGCCATGGACGACTTGAACTGGTGGATAAAGAACCTAAGCCGACCGGGAAGAATGTTCGTTCCCGAACCAAAGATATTTATTACCACGGACGCCTCCAACATAGGCTGGGGAGTTCAAGTAGGGAACCGTCACTTCTCACAGCAGTGGGCCAAAGAACAACTAGATTGGCATATAAATCGGAAAGAGCTGTATGCAGTTTCAATGGCGCTGATCAAATTCCCGGAAGAAGTAAAGGGTCAGGCTGTAATGGTTCAGTCAGACAACAGGACTGTTGTAGCATATGTAAGGAATCAAGGTGGAACGAGATCATTGACACTTTTGGAATCGACGAAAGAATTACTTCTGCTGGCTCATCGTCTAAAAGTGGACCTTCTCCCTTTTTACATCCCAGGTCGATACAACAATATAGCGGACTCTCTCTCTCGAGGCACGAATCTCCCAGATTGGCATCTCAGCAAGAGTATAACGACGACAATATTTCAAAGGATGGGCACGCCCCTAATAGACCTATTTGCGACAAATCTGTCCAAAGTAGTCCCCCATTACGTGACTTTGGATGCCAAAGATCCCCAAGCGTTATTTGTGAACGCGTTCGGCAAAGAATGGCACTACCAGTTGGCATGGATTTTCCCCCCTCCACCTCTCATCCCCAAGGTTCTGCAGCACCTGAACAGGGCTTCGGGATTATTTCTAGTGGTTGTACCACGTTGGGAGAATGTTTTCTGGAGAGGAGACCTCAAAAGGAGGTCAGTGCAAGCACCATTTCGGATCTGGAACCTGGACCGGCATTTGATAGATCTGTCGACCAATCAGCCCCCTCCGGGAATGAAATGCCTATCTTTGGAGGTCTGGAAGGTACGGGGTGGAGCCAACTAACTGCAGGGCTTCAGTCGGAAGATGTTGCTCTTCTCCAGTCCGCTTGGCGGAACTCAACGTGGAAAACCTACAGTTCGTCATGGAAACAGTGGACTTCGTGGTGTAAACAGTATGGGGCAAAACCTGATAGGCCTCGTCCACAGGAGGTTGCGTCATACCTAAGCTTTTTATTCAGGGTTAAAAAATTGGCATACGCAACCATTTTGGTACATAAATCAGTGATAGTGACTCTTTCAAATCCTGAACAAGTTAAAAACTTATCCTCACATCCGCTTATTACATCAATGCTAAAGGCAATTAATTTACAGAAGCAATCCTCCATGACTCCAAAGCCCCAAATATGGAATATTCAGGACCTCTTATTCTGGTTAGAGACTCATCCACCTGATAAAGAGAGTATTTTCCAAGTATCACGTTATGTATCTTTGTTATTATTGTTGGCATCTGGGCGAAGAATCCATGATCTGACTCTTCTAAGTATTGGTACAGATAATTACGATAGTACAGAGATGTCTATAACGTTTTGGCCTATCTTCGGTTCCAAGACGGATGGAACAAAGGGTCGTCAATCAGGATGGTTATTAAATAAATCAGATAACCCAACTTTTGATTTAGTAAGCTGGGTTAGGTGCCTTATTGATGTCACATCGGAGAGACGTAAATCTCGAGGGAACTTACATAATCTCTTTTTAACTACTCGAGGAAAAGTGAAAGCTGCATCCAGAGCAGTAATAGCGGGCTGGTTAAAAACCTCCTTTAAAGATTTAGGCATCAATTGCACACCGGGTTCAATAAGATCGGCGGTTGCTTCATACGACTACGCAAGCGACACGCCCTTGGACGAAATTTTAAGGCGGGGGAACTGGAGAGGATCGAAAAACTTCTTCAAACACTACTGTAAAAAAGTTGAAAGGCCTAAGAGGTGTAGGGGAAATGCGCTACGTACCACTTTTGAAGCTATTTAGTGCATTTTCTATAATTGATTGGTTTAAAACATTAATTTAAGAGTGTGATTAGTAATAATTAATTTCTGTTAATTGATACAAAATGTGGACAGTGGTAAAAGGTTATTAAATAATTGAGTCTTGCTGTATTAGAAGATTTTTATTGGCTTCTATTTGAATACTCTCACAGACACATGAAATATTCACTACTTCAAATACTTATTACTTATCTGATTTTCAATAAGCGGGAAGATTAGGGTCACAGTACGCTGGTCTCTTGGAGCCGGCAGATGATAAACACTTCTCCGAAAGGTCAAGCCGAAGGCACAGAACTGAAATACTACCGTTTTCTACCCCGAAGGGAGGAAAACGATTATTTCAGGTCTTGCCGAGGCTTGACCTGAGCAATGCCTTGCCGTCTCTTTCGGAAGCATGTACTAGCTAAGGACGCGGGAGGCGCGCCGCCCGCTCGCTGCCGCCTCGACCGCGCGGGGGGCTTTCCCCGCGCCGCTCCACTCACTCATACACGAGACTACGTAGGTACGAGTAAGAGGATCTTGTGTGCTGTAGGAATGATAGCTAATCTCCGAAAGGTCAAGCCTCGGCAAGACCTGAAATAATCGTTTTCCTCCCTTCGGGGTTGAAAACGGTAGTATTTTTGTACGGACGATAAATACGTATTAAGACCTCAATTGAAATCTTCTTGATTTCGTTTCGTTGTACGTTGAAAATCGTTTCAGAAGTACTGACTTGGAAAGAATGACGGGGTAATGAGAAATTATAGACTTACGTTTATTTATATATTTTTTAGACATCTGGTTAGTCTGTAAGCCGAGCCCAATATAGTTGTACAAGGCTGGGGAGATTAATTGTTTTTGATTGACAATTTAGCTTTAAATATGTTGCAGGTCGCATAGTAACCACCTATATTCACGAAATGGTCCCACACAACACTAACTCTTCTATTTACATTAGTCATTGTTTTTCAAACGTTTTACTATTCATAAACTAACTACCAAATTTAATAAAAAATATTACTGCTACAACCTACAACTTATACTAAACAAACTAACTAGCTAACTATAAAACGAATAACCTAAATTAAAAAAACTATCGATACTAATACATAAATCGAATTTCAACACTAATACGCCGTAAACATTGACAAACATTTTCGAAAAATTACAATTACAATTTACACACAAAGCAGATTAAAATTTCAAAAATTAGAAATTAATAAAAATGTCAACAAACAAATCAGCTAAATTACTTTCAATTGAATATCATCTTTATGTCTATCAAAATAAAGTCGTACATACATGGAATATTTTGCGACCAATCCCGTCAAACTTCAAACCAAAGACAATATAGATAAAAGGGGTCCGTACACGATCAAAAATATTTTTTGGTTGCATCTTTTTTTATTATTATTATGGAATTAAAATATTGTTCATTTCAAACCTGGCAAATTACGCTCAATAAAATTGATTCCATCTTTAATGTGTTATCAAGAAAATCGTATAAAACTGGAATATTTTGCGATGAATTCTGTCAAACCAAAGATAATATAAGCATTCGGGCAAATTGCCATAAAGAAAAATATAATAATTTTTTAAGTTCTAATGTAATGGTCACTGGGCAGTAACAGATGAGTAACACGACCAAATTTAGGAGTCACTTTTTAGAAAATGTTGGTTCTTATTAGACCATCAACTGTATTTTACGGATTATAAATACTAAGTGCTTCTCTTTTTAGCGTAGTTTAACCGCTTTAGCAAGAGTGAGAAGTAAACATATCGAAGTAAATAAAAATAATAGGTGTGTCTCTTTTTAACAAGGGTCATTCTTTAATGAGGAAGAGAGAGACCTGGATATTTTCCTTCCTTTGTGTGCGTGAGTGTGTATCAAAGTAACAGCAGTGGTAACAGCCTGTTACTGTGTGGAGACTGATATATTGAAATAACAGTAACAGCCGTTGTAACAGTCTTTGAGGGTCTGTTATTTAAGTAACAGATAAATTAACAGGTAGTAACAGTTGTTATTTGTTATTTTTAAAGATCTGTTATTTATATCTGTTACGATAAATACGCCTCACTCCTAATGTCAACGTCAACTGATATGTATGTCAACATCAACATGTAAATGTAAATGTCTCTCTTTCTTCTCCTCTTTCCCTCACTTTTTCTTCATTTAAAATAATAACACTTCTTTCCATCAGACCACGACTCCACCTTTTTCTACTGTATTCTTGTGGTTTTTTCAGATATCTTTATATTTGCTTCTAGCTAGCTTTATGTGTCGTGGGTACGCGTGAACACAGATCGTAAAACGTAAATAAAGACTCTTGTGACTTGTTTAGCGGTTGATGAATGTTTTAGGATTTTTTATCGTGATTCTTTTTTGTACGCTAAATTTTTAATTTCGACGTGTGACGATTATCAATCTCGATAATTTGAACTTTTGGCGTTGGCAACACTGGTTCCGAAACTGTGGGCGCTGTGGCTGTCACTTCAACAATTTCTGTCAGCTGGAACTTTGTTTTCGACAGGCAATTGATTTTCGATTTTTGGAAAATATAAAGGTAATTTTACACCGTAGACAGTTATAAATCAAACAGTTTCATTTGTTTTATTCAAAACAAAGAGAAATGCTGCGTAATCAAGTCGAAAGAAAATCACAAATATCATATAGTCCGATGTCATTTGTTTACGTAATTTTGTAACCTAGATGTGGTTAATACAAGGTATTTTCTTTATTTTTCAGTCCTAACAATGTCTATTTCACCATTCTTTCGCTCCCCGTTCACGGATTTAACGGGAGGTATTCATTCCCATCAAATGCTGGGTAAGTGCCAGAAGGAGGAGGGTCGGTACATGGATTGCCTGGAGGCCTACGGTCTTGAGCGGGGAAAGGTCAAGTGCCTTTATTTGTTTGATGATTTCCATGAGTGCCAGACATCAATGAAGCAGTTCAAACGATTCATGGTATGCTTAAATTGTCTATCTTTTTGTTTAGTGAATAAGCTGTAAAAAAAAACTACTGTTAAGTACCAAATACTTTTGAATTCATGAAGTTGGTTTCAAGTGATGAAATATTAATTTATTAGCCACTTCAATGTGGTGGGTATCCATTCAATACACTAATGGTTGTTGATATAGCTTCTCAAATTTAACTGATTCTTTAAGACAGTTTTATGCCCTACATCTTGTGAACTAAATAAGTTCAAAAGATGTAGGGCACAAGACTAAAAAAAATCTAATAAAACAAATACTCTGTAGATACTTATTTACTCAGTGGCGTGCACAGAGTTTTTAGACAGGGTAGGCAGAAATTTAAAAAAGGCAAAAAAAAACAACAACCGATCACTGTACCTATCTACACAGCATGCAACCTGTGAGGCAATTAAATGAATCATATTGTTTTGTTTTGTATTGATTTTACGATTGACTTTACCTATAGTTTGTACCTATTAATTGCAAATCCGGTGTAGGTACAACTACTTTTCACGATACTTGATTTTTTTTTCACCTCTAGATAGTTAAAAAAAAAAGTTATCAATTTTTCTTTTCTCTTTACACACACCACCTGAACAACTTTCACAGTGAATATTATCTATTTTTCACGCTATTTATCAATGTTAAAATCTTAAATACATGCCATCATAGCTCACAACCAAAACAAATAAATCAAAACAAACAATGGCGTCCGAATTACTTGGAATATGAAAATAATACAACAAAGAAATTATGGTTGTTTAAGTAGTCACAAGTCAATGAAACAGTGCTACTTTTTAAAATAGTTGCATAACCAGCTTTGTTCGGAAAACTTCGGTAAGTTTCGTAATACGTCTCGTTGTTAAAAATCGTAAAAAGCCAGTGACTACCCTGTACGGTTGTGTGCGTTATTTTTTACATTATGTGCCACGTATATATAGGAACGCAACTGATTAATCTGCATGACCACCGGAGCACACATACAAACATTGAGACACGAATAGTTCGTCTCTCCCGAAGCATTAAGCGGCGCTAGTGCATCGCAATGCGAGTTGCGTCAAATTGCACGAACGAACGGGTTATTGTGTCGATAATACTAATGATACGACCGACGCTCAACAGGTGGCGCTGATTTATGAAAAAAGATTTTTTGTTTATTGATAAAATAATATTAGTTTTACATATTTATCTGATTTAGGTAGGGTAGGCAGTGTCTTTCTGTCTTTATGGACTGCACGCCACTGCTATTTAGCAGTAGATGTTCTGCTCTCTTTACTGCTCTGATATCTATTGAGATTGGCCACCATGGCTGAAATAGTCTGGAGGATTATATAAATGTTCTGAAAAAAAAATGCTTATTTATAGTAGTTTATTTCCACAAAATAGCATGGGAGTTCATACTTCAAAGACACACACATTAGAGGCTCAACAATAATTATATTCATCTTTTTGCTGTGATTTGGTAGTATCAAAGTATTTTCTGTTAATTATTCATTTATTTTCAGGCAATGCGCAGAGAGCGTGACAGACAAATCTCTGAAGGAAAGCTGAAGGGAGACAGCCAATATGTAACACCGAAAATTGACAGTTTTTAATGTTATGTAGAGTATACTTCCAATAGTCACTTTCGAATCAACTGCAGTAATACTGTAATACTGGTGTAAATAAAATAATTTAATCAACAAAAATGAGATTTATTTTAACTTATTTTATAATATGTTTAAATATGGAATTAACTTTTGAAATTAAATTAATTTTAATTTTGAAGAAACAGCCCCCAAAAACAACCTTAATGACCTTAACCCTTTTTAGATTAATGAAATGATTTTGAATTTAAATTCTTGGCATCCATCCATAGTCACATGTCAGTAGCCAATGCAGCAAAAATGCAAATGACATTTTTAAGTGGGCAATGTTTGTACACTACAATCCTGTGGTTGGTACTGGTACTGGTACTTTTAACTGTTTTACATTATGAGTCTATGGTCAAAAACGTAAGACGCAGCATCTTTGACCCTTTCCGTCGCCTGATATCAATTTTGATTAAATGTCAAATCACTGGCGTGAATTGACCCTGCGAGGCGAGCATATGGATCGCGTAGGGTCTTGACGCCTTGCTGCGCATAGATGCATATCCAGATCAAGGTGGTCCATAAGCCTTATTGAGACATTTTAAACACTTAAATTAAATAACTGCCCCGCCTAAGGTGCATGTTACTGCTAGCCGTTTCTTGATGTGAAGTGTGATTCGTGTATACCGGCCCTTACTGAATGTGATTCATACCCCCTTTTCGTCTAATATTATTTCCTCTTTTATCTATTCTGTGATTATTTATGTCTGGCTGGACACATTCAGTTGCACCTAATTTCGTAAAAGTAAATAAAAGCCGTCACTTTCAATTGTCACAATTGGTGCTACTCGAATATTTTTAACTGTGCTATAATCAAATTGGACTAAGTAATTCTACGTTTATCGTAAATTTTTAGACAACATACAATAATGCATGATATTTCGCCATACTTCCGCTCCCCGTGGACGGACATCACGGGGGGAATCCATTCGCACCAGATGTTGGGCCGGTGCCAGAAAGAGGAGATGGCAATGATGGACTGTTTGGAAGCTTACGGGCTAGGTCGTGGCATGATAAAGTGCAACTATTTACTAGACGACTATCGCGAGTGCCATACCAGATTGAAACAGTTTAAGAGATTTTACGTATGTTAAGTTTAATAGTTATCAACTTCTGCTGATGTTATCTATAGCAACTAGTTGTATCTATTGCCTTTTGAACTAATTAAAACTTAACTGTGTCAATATGCATAAATACTCCGCGTTTTCCATATTCTATAATTTACTAGCATTGACGTACGATCGAAGCGCCTGAAATATTTATCATCTTGTACCCGTCTACAATCCACGTCACAAATTTCATATATTTTCAAACAGGCGCTTTCAGAGTCCTACGGCTATTTATTACCTATCCTCCTCTTTAAAGAAGCGTACACAAACACAGCTAAAATCTTTTGCAAGCAATTGACAAGGACAACATATATATCATTATGTGTTGACATATTTGTATTGCGCTACTTCATTGTTTGACAACCCTATCAAATTTCAAGGGTTTGTTGGGCGCTCTTCATGATGCCTAATGTTTAGCAGTAGAACTGTAAGTTTAGATAGAATCGAACTGATTCAATAAAAGCTATGAAATCATTATAGAAGAAGTCGAGTTTGTAACAATGCTGATTTTTATTTTTTTCTTAGGTAATGCGCAAAGAGCGTGATCGTCAGATTGCGGCTAAGAAGCGCTCCGGCGACAAAATGTACTGCACCCCTATCATCGATAGCTACTGAACCCCTTGCAAATTTTGGGCATCCACAATTCCAGTGGGCTTAAAATGTAGAACTATTCGGTAGGTACGTTGGTATTTTTTTACAAAATTACACTGCGATGTAATTTTTGAAGCCTATGTTTCAAAATTATTTATCGTGGTGTCCTTACACGTTCGGGAATGTGAATATCTAGTGCAATAAATACATTTAACATGAATGCAAAATGCTTTTTCCTCCAAAGACCTTGCTTTGTTTTAGCGACCTTTACTGAAAGGCAACGAGATCAATATTATTTATGTGTCGAACGGACAGTACGTTCATTATTATTATTCGTAGATTAAAGCTTTATAGATCCATATCTATGGACGTATATTGGCAAGTTCAATACTCAATACCTTCATAGTTTTTTGCGCCCAAGAGTCACGGTCGTTCAGCTACGTTTTTGTATGGAATTTTGGCGCCAAACTAAAATACAATTAATCACTATGTACTTGGTCGTATTTGCGTTGATCGATAAAGAATTTAATGTATTTTGAAAAGTTTATTTAGCAGTAGCACTCCTACGCAGATATGGTCTACATACATAGGAATGGCGTGACTTGTTTTTTGAGAAGCTGCGCTGCGTTGTTTGTGATTTATTCTTGAATTTCGTATTTATTTATGAGGGGCCTGAATAGGTGAAAAATAGCACGGAAATGATTAGGTTTAGTGTTCCATGATGTGTTGAAATGCTTGTTTGTATCTAAGGTTCAGAATAGGTATATGGCTCTTGGGCAAGCCACCCGATAATTCGTTGCGTCATGGGAGCGTAGGCGTACCTTCTACCGGGAGTAGAGACGCACTAGAATTATTTAGATAGGTAGCTACTGACTGTCCTTCTAGGCAGAACAGATTACTTATTTATTATAATAAAGCAATACTTAGAACAGCACCTGGGAATAAAAACACCGCTGGCTGATGATGCAAATTCGCATCTGCTTGCAACATCCAACAAAAGATATATTTTTAATACAATATGCAAATCAATACCAATTAAAGTTTTGATAAATTATTTCAAACTACCTAACTAAATGGAATAGCAGTAGGTAAGCAAAAAAATGTTTATCACGTTTGGATCACAGGTAGGTGGCTGTGTTCAACTAAATGCCGATACTTGACATTTGTTCCAAAAAATGCTAATTTAAAAATTAATTGTAAAATAATTCTCGTCATTACCTTACTCAATGAAGTTCATCGACCGTCTATTTTAGTGATGAAATATATTCGAAGGTTGATCACGCCAACGGCCAAGGTAACGCCACCGAGAGTCCTATAGAGAAAAAAAAAATATAACATTTTTGCTTGCGGAACTCATTAGCAAAGGTCCCCGACCTCGTATAGATTTTTGAACCATTTACCATCATGTGTTCTTGAACGGGGTAGGTATATTGGTAGGTAGATTGAAAGGCCGGACAACAAACCCTGTCTGGTCTTCGAACGCAACAGAATGCGGGATTTGTGTTAAAAGGTATCAATTTTATTAGTTATACGGTCCTAATGACCAAATTTGGGTCGACGACTTGTTTTTGGATACTCCAACTTCTATTCAGATGCCCTGACGCCTTTGTCTGATTCATCGGCTACCAAAGATCACACATGCACCACGTGCATGAAGCACCATTAGGTAATGTTGTGACATAAAATGTGAGGAGAAGTCAGGTTGTGCCTTTTACAAGCAGGACCAAGTTTTCAGTCAAACAAAGCCTAGGTCCAGGGCACTCCAGGGACTCCTAATATTCCTATTTCCGCCATGATAGTGTATAGCAGTATTTTCTTATGCTATGGTAAAGTTATTTTCCTTATAAGCCTTCGATGAATTTTCTTGAGTCACTTTATTTCTAAGAATGAAAAAAAAAACATTGCGTGGACTTAGACCCAGGATCCAACTGATGGGTATACCCACCTACCTGAGGGCACGTGCGATGTAACTTAAAAAACTTACACAAGGTAATTGTACCTATCTACAGACCTACTGTCCTGTTCACCGCACTACTGACGAAATGTACCTATTTAGTAGCAGAAGCAGAGCTTACCTGTAGGCAAAACTGGTAGGAGTATGACATACCCTCAATCTCTGCAAACGGAGGTTATAAAACTTAAGTCAATGGTGGGATTTATTTTTAACCAACTTCAAAAAAAGGAGGAGTATGTATGTATGTTTTTTTATGTTTGTTACCTCAGAACTTTCGACTGGGTGAACCGATTTTGATGATTCTGTTTTTATTTGAAAGCTGGTGCTACCCGTGTGGTCCCATTTCAATTTCATCTAGATCTGATTATGCGTTTCGGAGACAGACAACGGAACTCTTCAAAAAATAACAGTAAATCAAACGCGATTGCTGCTATCGCGTAAATATGCATTGTTTTGACCCCAAGGATGAAGAAATTTCAAATTAGTGGGGTAGATAGGTACTACTAAAAAGTGAAAAATAAAAACTTTTCCCAAAAAAAACAACCGACTTCAACTCAAAAAACACTACTAAGTGAAAAATAACTTTAATTTCGGAAGGCGGTGACAAAAAATTAAAATACATATCCAAAGTCACCGCCTTCCGAAATTAAAGTTATTTTTCACTTTTTAGTGTTTTTTGAGTTACTTACTTATTATTTTTAAAGTATGGTAGTACTTATAGGTACCTCGTATATATTTCTTTTTTCTAGCCGGGGCTGTCCCACGCCTGGGCAAATGCCTCCCTCGACTACCTCCATCTTTCCTAGTATATTATGTCCCTATAATGGCATGGGTATGATAAATGAGTCTACTAGGTGGTCCATACACTGGGAACTATTTCACATACAATAACATCACGCCTTGTTTCGCCGAGGGGATAGGCAGAGGTGTATCTGCCAGTCAGATAAAAATGTATGATGTTGGCAGCTTGACATGCAGAACCTTCAGAAGGAATGACTGTAGGGAAATATCTTGTAAACATGAGCCTCAACTATTTGAATTTCCTTTAACAAAATCTAAAATACTTAGGTACCATAATAACCTATCCCATTCATCAGGCGTGAGCAGTGCACATGGTGGCTCAGTGCCTCAGTGGTAACGGCCGTGACCTACGAGTTTTGAGTCATAGTTCGAACCCACACGTGTAAATTATTTCATCACGGTGAAGGAAAACATCGTGAGGAAACTGGCACGTCCTAGAAAAAAAAAATGACCACGTGACATCTACCAAACTGCACTTGGTCTATTTACACTATGTTTTTGGTGACCGTACCTACGTTTGTAATGCATGTGGCTACTTTTTCTTCATTTTAACACCATAAAGGTATACTTTGTTACAATAGAACGATTAGGTTGGGGACTGTCGAGTGAAAGATCTGAGTTCGAACGCCACATGCACCAGGCGCAGTCGCAGCCAGACTTTGGGGGGGGTCACAGACAAAGGCATATAAATAAGAAAAAATATTTTATTTTCGAAAAATTACTATTTTATGCATTACGTTTACGGCTTTGGGGGGCCAGGACCCCTAGACTGACTGCGCCTGACCTGTACCCTAATTGCGTAGCACGCTATAAATCGCAGTCTGAATCTTTTTGAAGAATTTTGCTATTCATAATAATATGTTCGATAAATTTATCTGATCAACAATGTAAAGAACGCAAAAAATGCTGTTGAAGTGTCAAAATTAAAGCCATTTCTACTGTTAGTGGGACTCCCTTTTCTGAACTATCAAAAGCATATTCAGCTTAAGTACATACTTAGTTTTTTTTTGTTTTTGTTTTCTGGGAAATCATCAAACAACTTCTCCCGCTCTGGGTGGAGCAGGAGGGCGTGTCAGACTTTTACTGACTAAAACCCACCTGTGTTCTCTCAGTTGCCTGTGTGCCAGGGACCGCGGTATCTCTTTCGAACAACCCGCAGCCCTAGCAGGCATCGGCCCCCTTGCGGCCCCACCAATTGGTGCTGACATCTCTTGGCGAGCGTAGAACACAACGCGCCGTCGATCCGGGCTTGGTCCTTAGCGGACAGTGAGCGACCCATTACTTCACTTTTCTACTACATTAATTGAATAACGTCTTGTAAAAATCTGCGAATGCCTTTTAAGCAATGTGAGCTGTAAACTCCTCCAATCCAAATCCAACTTAGTACGTACGTAGGTAGGTAGTTAATCATATTATGCAGGTCTCCTGAATGTGAATAAAATAAAAGACATAGAAAAAAAAAGGAAAATATTATTCCTATCTTAGCAACACGGTATCCACCATTTAAATACAACCGTCAGATAAAACCGTCTCCCGGCATATCAGCGACAAACACTATTATATTATGCATGCTCGATCGATCCTGATTGACGAACATTTTGCTACACTGTAGGTACACTGTTTTCAATATTTCAGGCACTAGGAGTTTTCCGATTTTTTTACTAAGAAGAATGAATTGTTTTGTTTTATTATTATTTAGGAAGAGCTAACAGTTACAAGAACTTACAATAAGTTTAACGAAAACAAATTTTAGTATTAATAAAGGTAACCCACAACGCTGCCCACAGATAGACATAAATAATATATTTGACAAATTGTTAGGAGTTTTAATATCAGTACCTACGTGCATTAATTAGTATTACTATGAGCAATTAACCTGCCTAGGTCCAGGTGTTGTCAGGGACACGTTTCTACAACCATACACATCCTAATAATGAGTTTCTTTCTTGCTTTCGTACGGTCAAACTCAAACTCAACGCATTTAATTCAATTAAACCATTTAGGTACTTTTGATCTGTCAAAAAGTCGGTAGTCATAAAGTTAAAGCTAGTTTCCTATTCTAAAACGTAGATCTCTATGGAGAATAACGGGCAAGAATAATAATAAGATAATATTTATTTCTGTAAATTAGTTCAGTAAAACACTTTTACTCGACAAAATTAAATTATGTTCTTAAAACTAGATGAGTTCGGTGTTCCCTGAATACTCTGAGAAGAAAGACCGAAACAAACTCAGAGGTCACATGAGTCTCTTTTAAAGTCCAGACATAACCTTAGTCAGGCCATATTAGGACTATGCAGGTTAATGTCGTTGCCGACTCGTAGTCACACCAGTGTGAGAAACAGGATCTTTTTTCTCGTTTGTCACACCACTGATTTTTCCACACCATTTATTCCTAACTAGTGCTGTTCTAGCTATTAGGGCATGCTTGATAGATAGGCTTCCTCGATAAATGGGCTATCTAACACTGAAATTATTTTTTAAATCGGACCAGTAGTTCCTGAGATTAGCGCGTTCAAGCAAACAAACAAACAAACTCTTCAGCTTTATACTATTAGTATAGATGTAGATACTGCACTAGTAATTATCGCATACATGTTATGGAAAAATCAGTGGTGTGATAAACGAGGAAAAAATTCTGTTTCTCACACTGGTGTGACTACGAGTCGGCAACGGTTAATGTTTGAGATAGTCTTCTAAGAAAAAACAAAAATACAGTTTGGGGTGTACCTGTCCAGAGCTAGTCCTATACCTGACCGTCTTTGAAACAGCATTATTTCTGTTCTGAAGCTGAACTGCATTCTCTCATCATCAGTAACTAACACCTACTAACAAGAGGGCAATCAGTACCGACCTCTTTCTTCGTAGCGTGACTTAAAGCATATTTTTAATTGGCAATAATTTCTATGTGTTGATTAAAATCGTGTTACAGCTTTACAAATAAGAAGTACCGTTGACTGCAATCCGTTACTTACGGTGCATCTAACTTTTATTTTCTCAAATTCAATACGTTATAGAAAAATATATAAGCAACTATACGTGACAGGCAATAAGTCGTCGACCTATACCAAAGTCGTATGTTTCATTGGTTCGCCACTGAGGTGCGCGACATTATAATTTCAAAATCTAGTGTTTTTGTGGGGCCCGGCGCCGATCGACTATGTACCACCTATACATAAGAAACAACTACAACATTCACATCTCGGATCTAGTTCTTATAACATTATATGGTCTATTAAATGTCCGCTAGAGGTCGTTGTGGAGTCACTGCGTTCCGTACAAATCGACCTTAAATGCCTCGTCAAGTGTCAATAAGTTAAATGATGCAGATGGCAATTAAAGTCGTTCTTTTTTAAACAAAAAGTAATAATTTTCTCGGGCTTTTTTTTTTGTTGCAAAAACAAGTTTTGTTGTATTTTATATGATATTTTTAGACTATTC
This sequence comes from Polymixis lichenea, assembly GCA_949091785.1. Lineage (NCBI taxonomy): Eukaryota > Metazoa > Arthropoda > Insecta > Lepidoptera > Noctuidae > Polymixis > Polymixis lichenea. The sequence continues at coordinate 18,245,956 of OX420948.1, read as the reverse complement.
TAAAATCTCCAACGGGAAGGTGGAATTAGAGTAAGGCTTTGCTTTGCCCTGTGGGACAAAACAAGCTTTTAAAAAGAAAAGAAGAATCTCCAACTACAATGATTACAAAAAAATACTGCTTAAATTGAATTGAAAATTCAGTTTTCAGCTGCTGTTTTGAGATTAATTCTGTATACCCATGGGTTATTGTTTCTAATGTATAATTTATTTTCAACGTTAAAATACATCGTGCATTTGTTCCTGGGTGATGATGAAGGCAAATTCATTCAGATATTCTTATGGCGACCGTAGGGCAGGCATACATATGGCAGCAGGCACCAAACTCTGCGTATGACGGTCATGGGAGGTCATGCGGAGTTGTACCTACTCACGAAACGGCACTCTTGTTTGTGATTGTAGCTACATTTTCAGGAGTATGCGCCATTTTTAAACGCTTTTTATTAGCTTCACCTGTATGTTTGTTTGTAACCGACACTTTTGAACTTGATTTTGACCCACTTCAAACGGTCAGATTTAATTTAAACTTTGTAGACTTATCGAGAACCGATGACAACTGAAATGAAAATTAAAAAAAAAAAACAAGAAAAAGATCTGAAAAATCACGCTTTAATAACGAAACTAAAACAGCAGAAAATAATTAAAAAAAAGCGTAGGGTGCTTGATTATAAAAATAACTCAAACAGCACCCCACGCTTTTTTGTAATTATTTTCTGCTTTTTGAGTTTGGTTATTAAAGCGTGTTTTTTAGTTTTTTATTACTACAGCTGGTCTATTCTGTAAAAAAAATCCAAATCAAAAAGCATAATCAGCATGTAACGTTCCCTACTGGGACAGAGGCCTCCTCTCGATAAGAGGGAGTCGGCCGTAATCCACTACGCGGGCACAGAGCGGGTTGGAGGATACAAAGTAAAGCGCCTGGGCTTCGAACCTACGACCTACAACTCGTAAGTCGCGTCGGTAACCACGGCCACCACTGCTCCCCAAAAACTTAGCTTGGATTAAACTGTCATCTTATCTGTCGCTAGGGCATTTAGAAATTGATAGTTCACTTCCCTTTAGTTCTGACGGCGAGGCTTTTTACAGAGAGCGTTAGTGATGTTAGTAATTGACACTATTGCCAATTAACTTCAAAGCTCACTTCACCTTAGTTTTCACAAAGACTTTTACAGAGTAGATCGCTGTTTCGGTTCGAAGCTCAATCTGCATAATATCTCGCTAGGCATTCCACGTAAGTTCAGTTCATGGAATGCCTCGATAGAAGGACGAGATTTCGATCATCAGATTGGACACTCGAAGGTCCACTGTAGGTGAATTACATACGTCACCAAAATACCAAAAGAGATAAGTAACCATGGCTTTTTTTTTGAGGGTGGGGAATCATTAAATAACTTGAGGACCTGGGCGAGGGCGTGTCAGACTTTTAATGACTAAAACCCACCCGTATTCCCTCAGTTACCTGTGTGCCAGGGGCGACGGTATCTCTTTCGAACAACCCGCACCCCTGGCAGGCAGGCATCGGCCCTTGCGGACTCCACCAGTTGGTAGGTAAGTCGCAGATATAGTTAGTTAGAAGTTTAGTAAGAAACCCATGGATGTCTTCGATTTAAATTTAATTTGATAAATTAACTGTTTGTCTTTATTAATAAAATTGAATTTTATTCGAAACTTCCGTCGGTTTCTTACTAAACTTCAACTATATCCGACGACCCTGGTAAGTTATCTCTTTTGGCGACCATACCCATGCAAAAAAATAACTAATCTACGTCACGATAATTTCGCTCACGTGTGAACAAACTCGTTTGTTACTCACCCGCCCTTGATAAGGGGTGAGCTTATTATAAAATTTTTAGAGTTGTTCTCGGGCTATCAGCTCATATGAGGAAGTTTATCCTTTTAGTAATATCGTGATTTAAAAGAGTGTCCTTGGTGTTTCAGCCCGTTCTTCTCCATAGAGGTCTACGTTTTGGTATGGGCAACTAGCGTCAACTTTCTGGCTTAACTGATCTACATTTCGATGTTTTAAAAGTGCCTGTAGATGGTTTGATTGAAATAATTGCTTTGAGGTTGAACGGAAACATAGCTGGTAAATTATAATGTTTAATGAAATACGCTCTGGCTACTTCTTCGGGGAATAGCAATATACCTACCTAATGTTACGTGTAGAAAACTTTTACTGGTTTTTAGATTAGTATACACGTCAACTTCTCTCTAGCACGACACAGTTTATGAAATGTGTCCACGGTCTTGGTTCAAGTTTACTCAGCTGCTATTCCGATTTCGTACAAGACCTAGGTAGCTAGAACATCGCATTCTTGTGCCTATTTAGGATGATCCGTAATACGACCTGTCCATAATATTACATTTTAATTGATTAGGTATTAGTTAGGGCTTGTGGCTAAGTAATAGTAGCCGCACGGATCGATCGATCAGGTTAAGCTACGCTTGCCGCTGTTGGTCCGTGGATGGGTGACCATCTTAACATACCAAGACCTCTCCGTGCCTCGGAAAGCACGTTAAACCGTTAGTCCCGGCTGTCATTTGTAGATCTTTGGCATTCGTTACGGGTCGTCAGAAGCCCGTGATAGCCAGTCTTTCCAAGGGGTATCGTATTATACCTAGTAACTGGGTTGTGGCGGTCAGATAGGCAGTCACTACATGTAAACTACTGGTATTAAGCTGCATCAGGTTAGACTAGAAGCCGACCCCAACATAGGTGGGAAAAGGCTAGGCAGATAATGAGGTAGGTATTAGTAACTTTTTTATGTCGTGATGGATGTCCCAGTGGCGGCACGACATAAAAACACAAGGCACGAGGTTGTGGGTCCTAGTCCGAGCATGTACCTATAGCATAATCAGCCTGTAATGTTCCCACTGCTGGGTCACAGGCCTCTCTGTGAGAGAGAATGGACTGTAATCCACCACGAGGGCCCAGGGCGGGTTGGTAGATGTCAACGTCGTCGATATTTTTGTTCTAGGCCATGCTAGTTTCCTCACGATGTTTTCCTTCACCGTTTTGAGAGCAGTGGGCACAAAATTAAATACACAAAGTAAAGCACCTTCCTGGGATCGAACTCACGACCTACAACTTACTAGGTACTTGCCGCCAGTTCCTAATTATGAGACTTTTTAAATTCATTCAGTCCCCCTTTCGCGGAAACAAGGCGTAATGTTAAGCTATGTTATTTTATTAGTATTTTTAAAGTACCGTGTGTTAAATCACACGTACCTAAAGGAATTAAGGACGCACGACTCGGAGGACCAGTTTTTTTTCCATCCCATGTTATCCTAAAGATATTTATATGAATGATTATATAAGCAGTTTAAATGTCAATGAAATTTATTGACATTATCAAAATAATTAATACTAGAAGGTGGAATGCCACTCGAAGGTGACCGCGGCGATCTTTCTGCCTCTATCCTAGATGACCACACAGGTGTGAAGGGGCCCGCGGTCCGACTTAATTATTATATGTGCAACGACCTTAAGCAAAAGAAAGGAAAAACAAACGAATGTATTATAATATTTATTTATAATATTTATAACTAGTTTTTTTATTTTTGTGGCAGAACCTAGACCATAATTTGACCAAAGCTTCGCTGATAATATAATATTATTTTGAAAAGGGTTTTGCCAGATAACTCATGGTAATGGAAGATAATTATCTTGATGCTGGCCACAAAGACCAGAAGGCTAATTCTCGTTTTAAAATTGTTCACAATCTAGTGGCAATGTCTTTTTTTTCTTTTTTGAAATTGAGCCTAGTGGCAATGTCGTCTCGGCGACAATCAGTGTCAAAAATTTTGGAAAATCGAGGTATTTTTGACAGATCTAGATTGGGATGTGAACGAGTGAACGTTCACAAAAAACCGGGAATTGCCTTCAAAAAAAGGTTGATGCAATGGTAGGTCTAGGTAGGCGAGCGAAAGACAGTTACTGAAGAGTGGGCAAGAAAAGCTGACGACGTTAAATCCAATGTAGAAACTTCTGCCTTTAGAAATGATGAGTCTTCATTTAGATTAGGTAATATATTTGATAGCTATTACCACAATGTTTAGAATACGTCTATTTATAGTTTTATACATGCAACATCAAAAACTATTTGACCACAGTATTTTTACGGAAATATTTACAAGGTTTAAATTGAATTCGTAATCGAAAGTAAGTTTAAAATTAATTGATTTAAAAACAGAAAGTAGTCAGTTGAGTGCGAAAAAATATTACGTGTTGTGAATGTGTGGGTGAGAAAGGAGGTTTTATATTAATTAATTGTATTATAAACGACAGGTGTTATGTGTTCTGTGTCCAGCTATGGTCGAGTGGTGCTAATAAAGTTGCTCTTCTTTATCTAAGGTTGAGGAGGATGCGCTAAGGGAGTACTCGAAATTCAAATTTTCATACGGTTTTTGCAATTTGCAGGTCAGTGTCAGGTTGTATTTTGATTTAAACTTTTTCATGGAATAGTTTTTAATGGCTGGTATTGGTGATTTTTTATGATTATAATTCTTTAAATAGATACGAGTAACGGTCACAAATCATATTTTGTTCAACGAACAACCCAACACTGACCTGCGAATTGCAAAAAACGTAAGAAATTGAAAAAAAAAATTAATATCGGCGCTTCGCCCAGAAAACAGGCCGGAAACAGTAGATATGGTACGATCTTTATCGTAAACATGTTGACGCGTAGTTTTTCCGAATACTTTTAAAGTCTTGACGCATTACTTGATATCTGTGTACCTACTGCTTACTTGAGTAACAAGCACGTAAATGTGTACTTAATTTAGCCTGGTCACCGTTTAAATATCATTCGGAAGATTTTCTTTGATACTCACCAAAGAAGAAGCTAGCTTCTGGAACTTCTGTAAAACATCATTTACCCTTTTAAAAATCAACTTCAACCTACGGACTCAAAATGGAGCGAAGGATGCCATACAGTCGCCATCAATCGCTGATCAGATTTTTTATTGTAAGTATAGTAAATTAAATAATAAAAACACAGCCTCCGACTGCGCAATTACAATAGTTCAATAACTTCCGCGGGATTTAATATATTCAACATTCGCAACACGTAACAATATCGACGAATAGATTCATTAAATATTTTGTATGTGACGCGTTTACTACGAATTGTAAGATGAATCACTTTATTAATTGCCTTGTTAAATGTGGTGTAATATGTATTATCTATATATTTTTGGACCAAACAATTGCAAACAAAGGAACGTTTGGACCAAAAAAAAGATGGCTCGTAAGTCCAAATTTTTTGGAAAAATAACAGCCACATGGTACGATCGATCAGATCAAGTTGCTTGCCGCGATTAGTCCGTAGATGGATGACCAACTTTACATATCAAGACCTTTCATTCCTAGATCTTTGACAGTCGTTACAGGTCATCAGAAGCCCTGAAGTCTGACTACCAGTCGTATCAAGGGGTATATTATATTACCCAGTAACTGAGTTCTGGAGGTCAGATAGGCAGTCGCTCCATGTAAAATACTGGTTTTCAGCTGCATCTGGTTAGACTGGAAGCCAACCGCAACAAAGTTGGGAAATGGCTAGGCAGATGATGTTGTACGAAATCCGGGTTAAATTTAATCCCTTGATGTTGTGAAGAGTGCACTGTGTTCACAAAGTGACTGTGAGGTGAGGGTCATGTTCATCCGTCAAAGTAAGGTGTTCGTAACATATTTTAATGATGACGAATCTGTATCGCCCGGACAAGTCCATGCAAGTGAACGCCAAGACAGGAAGTAAAAAAACAATACAAGTGTAAATGATCGGCAAAGATATACAAATTACACACATTGTGTGATCGCTCGGTTGTTTTTTTTTTGTTGTAGGGACGATCACCCGCGAACATCATGCACGGCGTGATAAAATTTTGTCGCCATATTTTCTCGTGTCGTGCTGAAATGAGCCTTCCCTAAATCAAGTGAGAAATGTCTGAGCAACCGACGAATCTGATTTGTGGGGAATTAATTAACATAATATAACATCACGCCTGTATTAATTTAGGGTTGTACGAATTTATGGTTAGGCAGAGGTATGCATATGGAATCATATATGGTGCCATGTTATAGGGAGCGAGCCTTTTGCCATCAAACGGGCACAATTGCTACTGAGAAATTCCAGATTGAAACACCCTTTAACTCTTTCAAAAAAAAATATCCCTCAATTAATTAAGTAGGTCCCCCCCAAGCCTCGGAAAGCACGTGAAGCCGTGGTGGTCCCGACTGAAATTGGCGGATCTTTGACAGTCGTTTCGGGTCGCTAGAAGAACGAAAGTCTGACAACCAGTCTTATCAAGAGGTACCCACCGTATTACCCAGTAACTGGGTTGTAGAGGTCAGATAGGTAGTAGCTCCATACAAAATAATCTATTCAACTGCATCTAGTTAGTAGGAGTAGTAGGAAAATAGTTCGGAAAGGCCAGGCAGATGATAAATTAGTAAGTATTTTCAATTTCTCACTATTTAAGTATATAAAAGTAGCCCGTCCGGGATAAGGATATGTGTAATTGTTAACTAGTGACAATACGAGGTTCGCCCCCTGAAATTGCTTACCTCCTCCTTCAGGGAACACAGGCATGATTTTATTTAGGTACTGCTAAATTCTGTCCGCGACTTTGTCTGCGTGTATTTTCGTTCCTCGACCCACCGCTTCACATCTCGACCCACCGCATCACATGTCGGCCCACCGCATCACATGTCGACGCACCGCATCACATCTCGACCCACCGCATCACATCCTAGCATCCCACCCGCGCTATTATTTTGTTTTCCCTTAGTGTTATTTCTGGCTTTTTTTTTGCTCTGCACATAAGGGTCGTAGCGTGATGGTAAATAGCCTATAACCTTCCTGAATAATTGGCCTATAAAATACAAAAAGATTTTTTCAAACCTAACTGGTAGATCCAGCCAGAGATCTCCCCTACATGCAACCTTACAAACAAACTAACAAACTTTACTTCTTTAAAATATTGCTAGTATGATTATAGATGTTAAATTATCAACTGAATGTCAAGAAGTAAGAACTATTTATAAGCATGAAGTTAATATACTATAGGAAAAACAGATAAATAAATAAATGTCTTGACCCGATTGTTTAATTCATTAACGTAGAGCCTTTTATCGTCGCATTTAATATGAAAAGATTTTTCGAGATTTGAATAGGCAAAATGGTTAATACCCCGAGTATTAACCATTTTGCCTATTAAAATCTCAATCTCAAAATGAAGAGTTTTCATGGAAAATCAATGAAAAATTGTTAAATAGTTCTTTAAAAAATACTGAAACATAATTTTCAGTATTTCCGTAGTTGGTATGGGAAAGTCCGAAATCTTCGAGGACAGAGTTCCTGGTAAAGTTCCTAGTGTCCTACAAAATACGACGTGACGAAAGGACTAATCTTGTTTTGTGAATATGCATGCTAGTTATCTATTAATCTTTTGACACGAAGGACCAATTTTTTGTTCAAAAAGAACCAATTGCTCGAATGGACCGGATGACGTAGGTTGTAGTTCCACTCTAATAAGAGAGCTTTGGGAGCACCCTGCGATACGGATACATATTTGTAAAGCTCAGTGGCTTGGCGCCCCAGTTACGATTTGAGGGGCGGCGCGAAGGCACAACTACCGCAGCGCCGCGCTGCCGCACGCGACTGAACGCGTACTAGCGCAACAAACTGTTCGAAATTTAAATATTGAAATCGCATTCATTTTTGAGAAGATTATTTTTTAAATCTTACTAAGCGCATATTCTATTTTTTAAACGTCGAAAAAAAGAAGACATTGCTATTTAAATTTAATTATCGTGGATTCAGATTTGAAAATCAGTATTTTTTTTTAAATTAAAACTACATGTTTATGAAAAAGTTAAAATTAAAATGTTTTACAAAAAGTTTGAGCACTACTTAATATTTTGTTTGATTAAACAAATAACTATGATACTGTATGTGAGTGGTAGACCAACGGACAGTGACAGAACTAAATTGTTTACGAACGAACAATTAAAATATTTAGCGCAAGGAGTGTGTTCTGACTTGGAGTTTGAAATAAATGTGGTAAGATTATTTTTCATTAATTATTTATTGGAGCTTAAGTATTAAAGATGTATAAATAAACTGCGCTATTGTAAAAAAAAACTACTTACGTACTTAAATTGAATATTAATTATTGGCCATTTAAAATATTCATTCCAAAAACCCGCAACCTGGTCTTGGTCTTCGGGTACACACGTTTTCCTAAAAATATTTTATTTATTTTATTCAAAAAGAACTACAAACAACTAGGTACCTGCAATAAAAAAACTTACAAACAAGAAATACACAAAACTTATGACAACAATGTTATTGCAGGCCACAACACTGTTCACAGATTACAAATACAGTACTTACTTTTTAACATTTTACACGTTTTTGTTTGAATACTTACATCGATTCGTGTCCAGAGAAAAGCAAAGCTCCTGAGAATTTTCATTCGTTTATGATTCGTTCGGTCAATCAATTTTTGTCCATTAGGTAGGTATGTGTCAAACAATTAAAAAAAAACAATAAGTACCTGAAAACTGTACCTGATTCAAGGGTAGGTGTATAACAGGATAAAGAAAAATAAAGCTTCTACCAAATCGTCTTTAGATTACTTAAATGGACAAAGAAAACAAATACTTTCGTATTTTTTTCAATAATTTACAAAGTTTTCTTTCAAGTTACAATATTATTACGTAATCAGACAGCCGATTTAATACTCCTTGCACTATCTACTGCCACAAACAAGTGCATAATAAAAACATTTTTATTGATAGTTAGGACTGATACCAAGCGCTACAAACTCAAACATAGGCTAAAGGTGATGGTTATCAGCGATCGCTGCAGACTGGGATAGCGAGTAGTGGCTATATCCCCGATAGCACGCAATCAATAGGCCGAAATATTGACTGCAGTAAGTGCCCACCTACTGTAATAACACTGATAATATACAGTATGGACTAAAATGGTAAGACAAGCAAAATACTTGAAATAACTCAATAGGGTATTACACGCATTTTCGAAAAGTGTCCTAATTCGATTCCAGAGTGCTTATAAACTACTAAAAAAAACACATCATTTTTATTTAATTGATTAGTGCCAAAATAATGCATTTAAATTTTACATTTTCAAATTTCGCGCGAAATTTGACGAATACACTGGACGCAGTGGACGCCAAATTGCTCTGTAGGTATGACGTCAGTTTGCTATCTAAACAAATGAGCTGATATTTTAAAAGACATTTGTTTATAATTTCAAAATGAAGTTATTTTAATAATTATCGTTGGTTTGCAGTTCCTGAATGCAAAATATTATTAAAATCAAATTACTTTGGCTACGAAAATAATGAAAGTACAAAGTTGCTCAGTTAACATGCCGTATGACGTAATAACATGGCGGTTACTATTTCATGGTGTTCAAAAACAGATTAAAAAACTGAAATCTTTAAATTGTATTTTAAAATGTATTTTTGTGTTTCATGAACTAAAACTAACATTCTCCTACTGCATTTTGCAGCTATCTTAATTATAGATTTTTAGATTTTTTCTCATAAAGAGTAAAATACTCTATTGACATGTTGTCAACTGAGTTTTCCATTTATTTCAGAAAATAAGATATTTAAAATTTATTTATTTATATTATTAGCCATTAAAGTCCCACGGCTGGACAGAAGCCTCCCCTGCTCTTTTTCCACCTCTCTCTATCCAGAGCTGCCCAGGACCAATATTTATAAAAGGAGTCCAGCTCATTTTAAAAAATGAGCTGGACTCCTTTTATTATAATTACTGCATTGTTTTAGTGAATATGGTTGACATTTACGAGGGGTTATTCTACAGAATAAAAAAATACAAAAATACAAAAATACATTAAATTAAAAGCACATTTCGTGCTCAGAATTTGAACTTCCAATTTTATAAACGGCAAGCTGTCTTGTAACCTCCGGTCTAATTAGAAGTAATTAGACCGGAGAAGATTTATATTATTAGCCATTAAAGTCCCACGGCTGGACAGAAACCTCCCCTGCTCTTTTTCCACCTCTAGAGCTCTATACAGAGCTGCCCAGGACCAATAAAAATAAAACGGCAAGCGGTCTTGTAACCTCCGGTCTAATTAGAAGTAATTAGACCGGAGGTTACAAGACCGCTTGCCGTTTATAAAATTGGAAGTTCGAATCCTGAGCACGAAATGTGCTTTTAATTTTAAATATTTTTCTATTTTGTTTTAATAATATTTATAAAGAATTCAAATTAAAAAAATGTATATATTTATTTCATAATATTTATTATTACTATTATTCAACAAAACTTTTATCTTATTTTACTACAAAGATTTTACAATTTGATTTGATAATTTACAGATTACTTAATTTAATGTTATACATATTTTGCTAACTGACACAAACGGGTCCCTAGACAAGCGACATCCTTTTAACGCAAACGATAAAATAGGAAGCGCTAGAAATATTTTAGATTGACATAAACTAACGAAATGTCACGTGATCTGTCATGTCGTCTCTGCAAAAGACGTTTTAAAGTTTTATTTGAACGTATATATCAAACGTTGTAGTTACAACTTGAGGGTGGGGATTATATTTTATTAAGAAAACTTAAGTTAAATTAGTCATCATAGTCATCATTTCAGGCGATAGACGTCCACTGCTGGACACAGGCTTCCCCCAAAAAAACTGGAGGGGTTTGCCATAATCGCCACGCTTGGTAGGCGGGTTGGCGATCGCAGTATGGTGGTCAAATGCATAGAGAACGCTGCTGCCCATTCTCTAGTAAGTCCCTTAGTCGCCTTCTACGACACCCACGGGAAGAGATAGGATGGTGCTATTCTTTACGTCTGGCACCACACGGAAGAAGTTAAATTAGTGGATACCCTCAAATAAGAAAGTCTACCGATTAGTCAGAGATAAGGTGACTCGGACGATAGTGGATAAGAATTTCATCGCATTTCACATGGGTCGCTGGTTAGTTCGTCAAACTATGAGTATGATTGACGGCGTTCGGTGATGCGACGTTTGGAATCCAAGTCGAAACAATGAACTCTTTTTGAAGTATTCTGTAGATTATTCGTAACGAATTCAATGTTGTAGCACTTTATAGCGTGAAGATCGCGCTATCAAAAGCTAGTAAAAACATAATTATGCCTTTTTAATGATATGATCTAAGAGGGTTTAATGATTATAATTCTGTAAAGCATTTCTAACGGTCGCGAATCGTATTTTTAAAGTGCAAGTGGATTGGAATCCACGCAGAGCGCCTAAGTTTGGGTTAATTAGTAACTAGCTAGTGTTCGTTTACTTCACCCTGTATATTGTATTGGTTATCGTACATCACTCTGTCGGCGTTGACACTGAAATAACTGAACTTGAATATACTGTTTCATTTTTCGCTATCAAATCTATTGACGATGGCAGTGACGCAAGTTTTACTACCTAAGTGCCTACTGAGAAATACTAGTACTACTGAGTGTTCTGAGAGTCAGTTAGTGATAACGAGTTCAGGAGATAACATCTGGTGACATTGAATACGATGCCTTTTACTCATCGTCATTCATAAATTCATCATTCTCTTGCCTTATACCAATTTATTTGGGGTCTTCTTTTTCCATATCTACTTTTATATAACTTGTCATTTCGGTAGTCAGCCCCTTTCTAGCTAAGTATATCATCTTTCTCACAGTCCATCCATCGTTTTTTAAGTCATCCACTACTCTTATAGCCATCCACATTCATACTCATAACTATCCTTACGACATTATCAGTGTACGACTAAACGCCGACAGACACTACGCCAACAGACTGAACACCGACAAGACTTTACTTCGACGGGACTCTTCGCTGACAGGATATTTCGCCGACAGGACTCTTCGCCGACAGGACTCATCAGGTAGGTAATAGGTTAGGTTAGGTTTCCCGGCAAGAGCGGAGAACACTCCGCCGCCGATGGCATTGCCTACAGCCGCAGAGCCTACCGAAGAAAGCGCCATCAGCGTACCGGAGGTGACACAGGCAGAGATGAGGACGGCTGTGATGCGGCTCCGGACCAAGAAAGTGGCTCCGGGGCCTGATGGTATCCACGGCATCGTGATCCAGCTGAGAGATCTCTACACCGCGTGCCTTGAGCAGGCCCAGTTTTCCACTTTGTGGAAATCTGGTCATCTGGTCCTGCTCAAGAGGTGGGGCGCCCTGCGGACTCGCCGTCCGCCTACAGGCCCATAGTGTTGCTTGACGAGGTGGATAAGATGTTTGAGCGGATAATCGCTGCCCGCCTCGTCGGCCACTTAAGCAGGGAGGGGCCTGATCTAAGCGAAGCCCAGTTCGGCTTTCGGCACGGGCGCTCCACCATGCACGCGATATCGCGAGTGAGAGCCCTGGCGGAGGAAGCGGTGTCCTGGGGCGGCGTTATGTTGGTGGTATCCTTGGACATCTCCAACGCCTTCAACACCCTGCCCTGGGTGCCTCCGTACCTCCGCCGCATCGTTAGGGCTTATTTGGCGGAAAGGTGTGTCACCTACACGGGACGTGATGGTGGAAACCAACGCCGCATGTCGTGTGGTGTTCCACAGGGTTCAGTCGTGGGATCGCTCCTGTGGAACATCGGGTACGACTGGGTGCTAAGGGACGAGCTCCAGCCGGGCGTGGCCTTGACTTGTTATGCGAATGATACGCTGGTCATGGCCCGGGGGAGCTCGTACAGGGAGGCAGCGTTGCTGGCGACGGCTGCATACGGCGCCTAGGCTTGGAGGTGGCCCTCAACAAATCGGAGGCCATGGTCTTTCATGGCCCCCGGCGGGCGCCGCCACTGGGATCACATATCGTAGTCAGAAGGTCTCGAATCGCTGTCGAGTCCACCATGAAGTACCTAGGTTTGCTGCTTGACAGGCAGTGGGATTTCGGCCCCCAGTTCCAGCGGCTGGCGCCTAAGTTATTGGGCGCGGCTGGGGCGTTGTCAACGCTGCTTCCCAATCTGGGGGGACCGAGCGCCGCCTTTAGGCGGCTCTACGTGGGGATCGTGCGATGGAAGGCCCTGTATGCAGCATCGCTGTCTTGCGAAGGCCACAGCGAGCGATGGCCGTCAGAGTCATTAGGGGGTATCGCACGATCTCCTACGAGGCGGCTTGTGTACTGGCCGGATCCCCCCCCGCCCTGGGATCTCGAGGCGAAGGTACTCGCGTCAACAGTGACGCGAGTACCTTCGCCGGTGTCATCGGTGGCGCGAGGACTCGAGGGCGCGGGACGAGTGGCTGACGCAGCGACACTTGGAGTTGCGTCGGTCACAGCTTCACGCAGCCTTGGTGGCGGAATGGCGGGACAGGCTCTCATGACCTACCACCGGGCCGGCCCCGCTACCATTGGGGCGGTCCGGCCGGTACTCGAGCGCTGGCTCGGGAGGAGGCACGGCTCCCTATCTTTTCGGGTGACACAGGTGCTCTCGTGGATGGGTTGCTACGAGAAGTCGCATAAACAGGGAGCCGGACGCTCGGTGGCACCACTGCGTCGACTGTCGGGAGGACACGGCGTGGCACACACTGGCAGAGTGTGCCGCTTGGGAGGAGCCGCGCCATGCCCTCATCTCAGGAGTAAGCAGCGACCTGTCGCTGCCGGCCGTTGTCAACTCGATGGTCGGCAGCGAGGAGTCCTGGGACGCGGTGGTATTCTTCTGCGAAACAGTCATTTCGCAGAAGGAGGCTGCGAAGAGGGAGCGGCAGATTGCTTCCGCTAACCCGATCCGCAGCAGACGCACCGGGCGTCGGCGGAGGGCGGATAACGCCCTCTTCCAGCCCTCCTAAATGGGTCCAGGGGCAACGGATCCGGGGAAATCCGTCGCCCCCCACTTCATAGGACCCGAGATGGCGGCGCGTAGTGTGCTACGCGCGTTTCTATGAAGTAAGGGGGGAGTTTAACACCTCACTCCCTCCTCCTTCCGCGATCCCGCACTAGCCGGGGATCGCGGAAGTCACACTAGCTCCCGTGATCCCCGGTACAAGTGTGAGACGGAACATTGGGGTGGCTTTAGTCAGTAAGAGTCTGACAGACCCCTCCGCCCTCCCCGGGGCGGAGGATATCCATGAGGATTTCCCCGTAATAGAAAAAAGGTTAAGTTAGAATTGCGACCAACCGCGCGCGAAACGAGCGAACGAAACGAGCGGTGCCGCGGCAGCGGCCGGCGAGCGCTACTTCCATGTTAGTGGCAGTTACTTGACTATTCAGAAATAGCGCAAGGATGAGCCCTGTCGGCGAAGTGTCCTGTCGGCGAAGTATCCTGTCGGCGAAGACTCCTGTCGAATTAATGTCTTGTCGGTGTTCAGTCTGTCGGCGTTTAGTCGTACACTCATGTCATGTAACCCACCCGGAATACCATTGGTGGCACCTAAAAAGTAAAGCCATAGGAGTAATATTGGTCCTCTGTGAATTCGTTTGTAGGTAGAGCCGGTAGTCATATTTGTGCAGAATAAACTACATACTTAGGTAGGTACTTACTAGTTATTTTTGTTTTATTTTCGCACGTGATTTCCCAGTGGCATTTTCAGTCTTGACGTGATTGCCCCGGTATACTCCCACTTGGAAGGTTTTCCAGCCAAAAAAGTCGTATATTTTCCCTGTTTTATTTTCTATTTCTTGCCATAGGAAAAAGCATAACTTTATGTGTTTATATTTCCAGGATTATATTACCCATCTTCATAACAAATACTAAAGTAAATATCTCGACTTCAGTAGCCCTAGCATAACATCTTGTAAAAGGAATGATGAACGTCATTCTTCGTTGCCTAGCCAGCCAAAATGTGGAGGCGGTGCAAGCTTGAACGTTCGTAACTGGCTTTTTTATTCCAGAAGTAGAAATAGTTCAGAATACATCATCTACATTCTTTCCCGTACGAGTCGTTAAACTCTGATATTATTAAACAGTTAATTGAATGCATAGTCCAGTGCAGAACACGTACAGTCACCAAAAGCGATTAGTAACCAAGGTCGTTAGATATAGTTGAAGCTAAGTAAGAAACCCATGGATATTTTCTATATTATAATTGTTTTATATTGATTAAATTTATTTTTTTGATCGTAAACATCCATCGGTTTCTTACTAAACTTCAACTATATCGTACGACCATGGTTACTTATCTCTTTTGGTGACTGTACATAATTATTTTATCAGAATTGTCCGAATACCTTCAAACTTCACCAGAGTTCGGACCCACGAGCTAGGCACGCGTGGTGGCTGTAGTGAGGTCTAAAATAGAACGTGATGCTTTTGAATGTGACTCATCAGTCATCATCAAGTCAGGAGTACTTTAGGTACTGATGCGCACACGATGTTTTTATTTTCTTTTATGTAGGTTCTGACGCCAGAACATGAAGCTATCCCAAACTGTCAAATTTTCCCAATTGAACATGAACCTTATTCTTTTGAATTAAAGTTGAAAAACTATCAAAGAAATTTGACAAATTGGGGCTGCTTGATTTGCTGGCCTCTGTACCTAAGTACTCGTACGTACATACGTAAGCCTCCATAAGGCCAACATTCAAACGTGTACCGTAGGTAAGTAATTTGTAATGTACAATGGCGAGTGTGACCTGTTTGAATATTTAACTACTTTTTAAACGATTGAACATGCAAAAAACGTTGTACTTTCTCTGCAACTTTATGTCATGTAGGAGAAATGTACGTGCACAGAACGTGGCCAAATGAAAAATAAGTAGGTAGGGAAATAGATAAGGGAAATAAGTTGAATGAGTTGAGTGATTATTTCTTGTATTAATCCGATAGATTAAACTTACATGAGGTGTAAGAATTTACAACATCTAGGTAACTCTGCCTACAGCACATGTCTCTTTTGGAAGAGACGCTGAGCAAGGTCTGCTAAAACCAAGTCTTTTCGCATCAATAGACTTGTTTAGCGGCAGTACTGATCCGATATTGGCTGATCATTGCATAAATAAGAGAACGTTTGTGCACATTAAAGACGGAGTATGGGTGACAGTTTTTGGGATCTGGTAGCGAGTTTGTCAGCTATCCGTTACAACAAAGCCAAAAAAACTATAGGTTGTAAAATTAGTCCTAGACGCATACCTGCAGCTGCATACCTAGGACTGTTCTAGGCACGTAGACAAATTCCAAAGCTCTTGCTAACATCAAAACCTTAAATAAATCTTAGCAAGCGAAGATCAGTTACTTTACCCAGATAGAGAGTCCTTCGTTTTTTCAGGTAGTAGGTAAATATCATTCTCTTAGTCTAATTAGTTATAATTAGAATGTACTTTATTACCCCTAGGTTCGCTGCCTCGTGGTATTTCTGTTTGTTGACAAACTGTGCATCGCGGCAATGATTCAATCGCGCATATTGAAACGTGTCGTTTTACGTCCCAAACAAAGGAGCACTTCTACTTTCATACCTTGATCTATGAAAATAGATCTTAAAAACTTCGTAATAGGATGTATTTTTGTAATAACCTCGTGTCCGGAAGTTTGCTAGACGCTCCACTTCGCAAAATAATCCTAATACGTGTTGATTTCTTCAGAACATTATAAAAAAATCTTTGCTGGATCACTTTATTTTTTATCAGTCTGGTCTAGGCACTCTATATTTATATTTTCGATGTCTGAAGCAGGGTTAAACGTGGCATTAGGATCAATTATATGTTTTTGTACATTAATAAATTTTTCAAAAGCCGTTTTCGTGTGAACCAATAAAGAATTACAAAAAAATCCCCACTGTCTTTGTGTACCATACTTCTCTGCTTAGTTGCTCAATCCTTTTGTATGTACAGGCCGTTGAGGATAACTGCTGAAATGGGCATTTAAAAAGTTTTTAGTCTCAAAATTCCATAGTGTTAATGTTTTTAGCAGTGTACTACAAGCATTTAAAACAAGAATTCCATTATTAATAGAAAGACCACAGCAAGCAAGCGTTCTGATTCTCGACGATGACTGACCTTACCTTTATCTGTTACAGACAGGGGTGGCCTGCAACAAAAACTACTGGGGTCAGTATCCTTCAATCAATACCTATTACGAGTGCATAATCGTACCTATACACATGTAATCAGCAGCCACTGATAAAAGAGATCATTATTAAACTTGAATCATAAACGTTATCTTATATGCTATGTTTCTGGAAAATAAATTAATTTGACTTTGAACTAATAAAAGTTTTAAAATAGCGAAACAACACATTTGGAAAATTCACCCTGTATAAGACCCAGGCCGATTGTATGATTTGACAGTTATCATTATACATTCGGCGCCGTTCGCTTGCATACTGTCGCCGTTATGTATAATGCCTAAGGCAAAATGTATAAAGCCTAGGCATTATGTAAAACTCCTTGAAACCCAGAATTGATGATTCGATCGTCGTATACATAATACTTAGGCGAAATGATTCAACTAGGTCTATTTTCTACCAGTTGAGGCACTGCTAAACAAAACGACAAAAATGGCGTCGCGTAGTGCAAGTGATTCCGAAAATAAAGATGAAAACAAGTGTGTGCCTCACGAAACATGTGATTTTAAAGACGTTCACTATAAAAGGCGACAGTATTCAAACGGACGGCGCCGTTTGCATTATGACAAATTATGCAAACTGCCTTCGATATGTATTATACACTACTATTATACAGCGAGGGCTGATCAAATACAGTGACGCGTGAGTGTGTGTGGGAGAGGCAGTATATGCGCCCTCACGGTTCTAGTCGCCGCAGGAGACGCCGTGGGCGTCGGGAATCCCAGGTTTATTCCCGGCCACCATAGGCGCGTGCTTGCGAACGGCGAGCAATGGGTAGTTCGCTGTCCGGTAAGGACCAAGCCCAGGTCGAAGGCGCGTTGTGTCCCACGTGCGCCTCAAAGAGATGTCAGCACCAAATGGTATGGTCCGCAGGGGCCGATGCCTGCCGGCGGTGCGGTTTGTTCGAATGAGGTACCGTGGCCCCTGGCACACAGGCAACTGAAGGGACACGGGTGTGTTTTAGTCAGTAAAGGTCTGACACGCCCTCCTGCTCCACCCAGAGCGGGAGAAGTTATTTTATGATTTCCCAAACAAAAATAAAATAAAAATATGTTGCAGGCGGAACAATACACATACGATATAGGTATATATATGTTGTCATGAAAAGCCTTTAAAATGATACATGTTTTCAACTCGCCAGCTCCCGACATAAGTATGCCAAAACGGCCATCACACGTTAGGATACGATGTCAGACGAAGACGAGCTTGAGGGTCCAGATAGACCCTTCAGAGAGTTTTCAACTCGTCGCGTTGGTGCCACAGGTGACCAACGATAGCACGTATGTTACTGATGTAAGTACAATTAAGCTACGTCATCTTCATTCCTTGGCCAAATTATCTGGGATCGGGCAGCACGTTTCTTTCTCCCATCTATGTATTAGTACATCTCTATTAGCCATCATTAATCAGAGTTCACGTCCTTTTTGGCCATATTTTGCTTCTCTCATCCATCCACTTTTCTTTGGTCTTATTCTTTTATAAAGTTCTACTTTACCACCACCAATAATCAGAAGAACTGCATTTAATTCGAAGGGGATCACGCTAATCATGCTTTGCAAAAAGTTACTGCTCCTATTTGGGTTGGCTTCCGTTCACATTTTTTCCGATAGGTATATATATCTACGTCATTAGTAGCTGGTTATCTTTAGGGATAAAACAATAGACGTATCTAAAGATAATAAATGGCCTACGTCACAGTATTTTTCAATGCGCAAATTGCAGTTACGGTTTCCATTTCCTTCCTTCGCTGGTACTACACTGAAACGTCAGAAACCTTTTGTAAATGGAAGTGGGTCGTAGGCACCTTATCTACCAGGCAAGCCGCGTGTGGGATAAAAATTCGAAATCAGGTGACATCCACCACCAAGGATTCCACCATTGTGACCTAATTTAGAATTTTTGGTTCAAGGACATACCCGGTGTTTTATGATATTTTTGTTCACCGTCTTGAACACGAGCGTTCCATTGGCGAATGATGATGCTCACAGCAAGGAATCTTTATGACGACGTTTCATTGGGAAGCATTTATTATAATTGGTAATGTGGCACTCGCAGTTTCTTCGTTCAGCTCGACTAGCACAGTTCAGTCGCACCTGTTGCGTGATCTAATTAGTCTAGAATCTTCCCGTTATTCACGAGAAGTCGAGAACACGAAATTCATTCATCCGACACGAATTCCACGACACATGGCTTCAAATTCTTACTTCGAATTGCTGCCTCTTGTAATTTTGCATTCTCTTATTTGCTTTTATAATGACACTAGTAAATGCAGTCATTACCAACTCTTGCTATGTGTTACGTCATTACTTGGAATATTGTAGACCTCTCCCAGAAATGGTATCATATCGTCATCATTACTTACGACCTGATTTTACACACTATTGACCTCCGCTCTTTTGTACTAAACTGTTATGCCTAATTTATTTATTATATGCTTCATGCTTTTGCCTAATATAATGTATATGGTTGGGAAAGTGCCCTAATTAGCATTGGCACAGGGTCGCAAAAGTGTCAACTTTACTACTAACCCTTACTCATAATTCTGATATACTATTTCTGTATATTCTATAATCATATTAATCTAAATAATTTATCCACACACGCGCGTCAATGCGGGTTTCCAACGCTAATAACGAACAGCCGGCGGGAAAGTGAATTAATTTGCGGCTAACACAATCTGGATCATTCATCGATTTACCGTTATATGCTAACCGAACGCTCCAATCCAGGAAAGAGGAAGAACTCAAGTGATCGTTATAGTTTATAATTATAGGTAGGTAGCTACGAGCCCAACATTTATGTTTCGTTCGATTACAGATTCAGAATTGTCAACGTGAATAAAATGAATAATTTTGTGGGTTTTCGATTAGAAACACAAATCATGCCCACGCGCCTCCTCCTTAGGTCATATTCTTATTCATATCTGTTCATAGAAATTGCCACTAGAACTGACAATATGTATCTACCTAGGTACTTATACCTATAAAACATCGAGTATTACCGAAACGCAGAAAAATCTTAAATCGGCCTTGACTTATTCTACGTGGAAAATATCACTGTTTGGGTATTCGAACATGAATTTATACAGAAGGTCATTATTTTCAGGTAGACTACATTATAATAGATCCTATGCATGAATACGGCGAGATAAGCAGATCGCCTCAGAAAAACTACACGTTATGGAGTGCAATACTCAAGCAGGGATCACCTGTAATCTGGCGAGGAGGTGACAAGGTGCCAAAATACAACAAATCTATGGTTCATAGAACATATGAAATTAAGAAGTTCCTAAGCCCTAGTTTGAATAGCTCCGATGTTTTTGGACAGTTTACTTGGAATACCAGTGGTGGTAAGTTCGTTTTGTGGATGTTTCAAGCTTAAGTAGAGCATTTATCAAGCTACCTATTTAGTCGAACTCCAGGACTTTTGAATAATTACAGTTATACGTTTCTGGGGGCATTTGGATCCCTCCCTACTACATCCAAGAGTATATAAGACGAGCTGTCAGACTTACGTCTTCGGCAACTAATTAGTTAGTCATCATCGTCGTCATCTTTTCAGCCGAAATACGTCCACTGCTAGACATAGGTCTATCCCAAGCTCCTCCATTTCGACCGGTTCTGCACAGGAATCCGCTGGATGCGAGAAGCACAGAATTAGTTAGTGCCGAAGACAAATTGCCTACACAAACTTCTCGCATGAATGAATGGTCTCCTTAGCACGACCCCTTCTTCCGTTATTTGACAATCCGTTCTAATCAGTTAATTGTATTCTTTTTTTTGTAGATGGCGACGTATGTTTCGAAGTTGTAAATTCTTGTATCAAGAAAAACACCTTCAGATCCGTCAAAGTAAGGGTAAGCATCACAAAAGTAACAATCTTTGTATACTACTGGTTTAGTTCATCTAGGCCACACCTCACTGTGGTAATGCTATGGTTTCCTATGACCCGGGGATCGTTGAAGGTACACAAGTTCCCATGATGTGCCCTTCTCACACTTGGACCGGGGCAAGTGTGAGAAGGGCACACCGGGGTGGATTTTACTCAGTAAGAGGCTGTTAGACCCCTCCGCCAGCCGCAGGGCGGAGGACATCTATGAGATTTTGCCACCCCGGAGCAAAAAACAATGGTTTCTTACAACAGCGGTGGCTGCCATCTAAAGGCCGAAGCGACGGCTGTCACGAAAATGATGTCACCCGGATTCACAGAGTACCATTTTATAAACACAGCGTACTTATTTATCCCAGGTTTGGCTGCACGTTGTAAAAAAGTATGGTGTTCTAGAAACATAACACGTAGACCCGGCCGCCAGGTAGACGTACTTTATTTAGACTTCCGGAAGGCGTTTGATAGGGTTAACAACGACACGTTGCTGATGAAACTTAGCAAAATAGGTTTCGCACCATCTCTCCTCCGTTTCTTCGCAGCCTACCTACGCGATCGTCTACAGTTTGTTAGGCTCGGTATGTACGAATCAGGTACCTACCACACGCGTTCCGGAGTAAGACAGGGCTCAATTTTGGGGCCTTTATTATTTTTAATCATGGTTAATAATCATCCCCAAGTTCTTCGTCACGCAAGATGTCTATTGTATGCTGAGGACTTGAAATTGTACCTCCAAATAAACCCCGAGCTTGACTGTTCAGCACTACAGCAAGACATAGACGCGAGATACAAGTGAAGCTTAGACAATATACAGCTTAGACAGTACATAGTGTAGTGTGTGTTGTTCATCTTATTGAATAAGATGGAATTTAATCCCTCGAAATGATTTTCAATGACATTCGGTCGAATGCGGCACCCAGTCAATTAGGAATACAATTTAAACAACAATACCATCATAAAAACAACAGCCATGAAAGATCTGGGAGTCAAATCCTGTCAAAGGTTGGGTTTTGTGCTGCGTAATTGCCGTGATTTTCGCTCCGCACCTGCCATCAAAATAATATTTAATGCTCTCGTACATAGCAAATTAGAATCTAGCTCCTGCGTGTGGAACCCACAGGAAAGTACCTACGCCTTTTATTAGAAAATGTACAAAAAGCGTTGCTTCGGTTTCTCTACAAGCGTAGACATGGCTATTATCCTTACCTCTATCCGACTAAATTTCTACTGGGATGCCTCGGATATAACTCGTTAGAGGTAAGACAAGCAAAAGATCAGCTCACCATAGCTTGTAAAACGCTCCGTAGCACTATTAACGCGCCTGATCTGCATGCTCTGCTGGGCCGTTTGTTTTGGCCCAGACAATTACTGCCGCGGCAGAAAACACAGGCTGTTTGCTGTGCCTCCATGTCGCACCGTTGGAAGTCCCCAGACCACGTACTCTGGCCGCACTCAATGATCTCTTGGACACAAACCCAACAAACGATCTGTTTGCGGACGAATGGGCGAAGATTTTATCGGCATGTCAGAAGTACTGTGAGAGGGATTTATGAAAGTGTTGTTAAGTTTTTACATTGTATTGATATTTTATATTATTTTCTCTCTTTTGTACATATGTTTTTTTTTGTGCTAACTGTGTCTTTAATTTATGTAATTGGTACAAAACAAATAACAACTTACTTTAAAGTAAATGACGTTTAAGTGACGGCATTCGACAATAAATTGCGGACACTATGTGGTGGTCACCGCAATTTTATAAGACATATAGAGGCCGTGTTTTAGCTATTTCGCTCAGGATAAATGACAGCCTCTAAAAGATTGCACTTTAGGGCAGTTATTCATCTTATGGGGTGATAAACTGGCAGCAGCCTGACGAAGAGTAATAAGTCGTCTACTTACGACTCCTAGGGCTACTTAAGGCATCGCAAGTAATTTGCTATCATAGAGACCAAGCTGAAATGACTCATGCGCATAGTAATATCGACACCGTTAGGCCCGCAACCGCCATACTGCGTGATGACAGAACTACATAGATACGGTGGTGGTGGTAAGCATTTCCCCGGTCAATCTCCTTCATGAAGACCTCTAGTATTATACTTAACAACAGCCAAAGATACTAATAATATATAATTTCAGCCCAACAGCGAAGACGAGCCACGAATAGTGTTCGACCACCTACCAGTTGAGGATGAATGTCACATCAATGTGACGGGCTTGTACGGAACCACACAATTCAAGTACCGCACCCTTACCTGCGACGAAATCAATTGTTTACCTAGTAAGTACACCATCATCGTTATTATCATCATTATCATCTGTTAAATAAATTAATTTGAATCATTAGTCCCTCATCATTACACATTAGTTAATCTAGTCAATACTTTATCAAAGTCAAAGTCAAAGCATTTATTTCAATTAAACAATTTACAGGCACTTTTGAATTGTCATAAAGTCGATCAGTTGGAAAGTTGAAGCTAGTTGCCCATTCCAAAACGTAGATCTCTATAGAGAAGAATATCCAGCCCTTATTCCAATTTATTTGGGTCGACAAAGCATGTCATGATAGCAATGATGCCAAATGGTAACGGCCGCGACTTAAGAGTTGTAGGTTGTAGGTTTGGACCCAGATAGGGCATTACTTCGTGTAAATTATATAATCGCTCATCAGTAGAGATCGGATGTTTGGATGCATATTCACCTAAAGTTGAGAGGTTGGCTAAAATGGAATGCGATTTTGTACCCATTTTTTTTTATTTTAATGTGAAAAAAATGTTTTTAATAACACACCACCCCTACTCTTACAGACTTACACCCTAGGAACATGGGTATAGGTACCAAATTTCCATCGGGGTTAATTTTTTAATAAATATGCGTCTGAATAGTTATGCAATCTTAATCATTTAGAAGTCGCTTCCATACTATACAACTGACTAGTTATGCATTCCCGGTGTTGCTGGCATCCCAGGATTTTTGTATTTTAAGAAGCCGCTTCCATGTTTTCGTAACTAAAAATTAACTTTAGGTAAATATGCATCCAATTATCCGATCCCTACTCTTCAGTCATCATAATCAGTCTTGATACGTAATGATGGTTGTCCATCCACGGACCAAACGTGGCAGGCGTAGCTTAACTTGATCGAACGACCCGTACGGCTGTTATTACTTAGCCACAAGCCCATACTTGGTTAGTAGATACATGCTAAGTGACAAAGCTACTATTTTTAAATTAGGTACCTTTAACAGTAATTCAATAGGTAGAGAGTTGGGGTTTTCAGCGTTCAATAAAACCAGTAAAGTAAATTCCCGTAAATAATCCCCGTGCATTTATTTACATAATAAACTCTTAACCATTTCCTGGTTAACCAATAAAAATAACGTTTCGGAATTCCAACTTATTAAAGTAAAACGAATGATTGTTTATTTGTAAATATGTACTTATGTATTATTATTTAAAGCAGCGTTCACTATTCTACACTAATACATATAATAAAAGAGATAAAATTTGTTTGTATGTAGGGGGTAGGTAATCTCCGGAACGGCAGACCTAATGTCATTAAATTTGGTATAAGGAAACTGAAACTCGGGAAAGGATATATAAGTGTGTCCTTTCCCAGGTTTCAAAATATCTTACCACGGCTACTTTTTATCGACTTACGACACGGGTGAAGCAGCAGATTAGAAGCTGGTTGACAAACCAGCACATAAAGCAAAATCAGCTAGTTTAGATAATGTTTCCTACAACGTGATGCGCTTTTCTACTTCGTTACTTATGTAGAAAGCAATTAATATTTTACTTTTTTTCTGTCGTATATATTTCGATTAGAGCACAATGGTAGATTGTTCCACAGGAAATTATCCAAATCTACTTGATCTGACAAAATAAACAACAGCTAGAAAATGATCGCAATTTAATTACATAATTTCAAAAATTTAAAAAAAAAACAAAATCAGAAGTCATTTATTCAAACTAGGCTGAGAGTCAGCACTTTTTGAACGTCAAAACTACATAAGACAGTCCCCCAAAACGCCCGCCCTTCACCACTTCCTAGTGCCTTTAGCTGGGAAGAAGAACCCAAGTAGCATTGCAAGCTGTATACAAGCTGTATTTAAGTTCGATTTTATACTAGAAGCTGTATATTCAGGCTGTATAGAGGCTGTATAAGCGCTTATACAGCCCTTATAAGTAAAAAATGGGCACATTTTATACAGCGTTTTGCTCTAGTATAGCTGTATAATAGCTGTAGAAGCCATAGAGGCGCTTTATAATAGCTGTATTAGAGCTGTTATTCGGTGTACAAAGAAACCATTATACTACAGATATTATCTTATAAATACTTTATAGAGAAAATAGTTTTAAATAGGTTTTTGAAGAGAATCACAAAATGAATGTAATTCTTTCCAATGAATGGCGACATTGTTATTTATAATATTTATTAGTAAGTAAACGTAATCTTGGACTTAGATATCTGAAGGTGTTAATTGGTGAATTGAAATTGCGGATTCAAATTTATTGTGAACCTGTCTATGTTTTCCGTCAAAATATTCAAGCGCCAGCAAAATAATCGATCTGATATAAAAGAAAAATACTATTTATATGGTAAGTCAATATTGGTTTTAAGGTTAGAATAAAAAACAATGTTATAATAACAGAAGTGAGGGTAGTGTGATCATTGTGCCCTCATATCAAGCCGAAAATCATTATATATTCCTTAAATTATGTTTCATATTTTGTTTTATACCTACATTCGAAATTACGAAAATGGCGACTATTTGCTAAACAGCCTAAACGATAATCGGAGTGTATTATAGTCTGAGTAGCTGTACTAAGTAAGTTATGGATTATATTGTACAGCTTTTGGCTGCTAATCAGCTTTATAATAGAATATTTTTATTACTTAGGCTGTATATCAGTGCTCTATACATAACTTATAATGCTCATAAGGGTTACCTAAAAGAAATAAAAAACGCAGACTCAATATGATGCGTACCTACATATAGTAAAACAAAAAAAAGGAAGAGATTCTCAATTTGACCTTGTATTTTATACCTAAGTAAACTTATTGTAAAGCATTATTAGTTTGTTGTATGTATTATATCAGTTTTACTTTATTTTCAGGAAAATATGCCGACTAAAATTTAAGCAACCACTGGTGCCGATTCTGTTGTACACCGAACTAAACTAACTTAACAATCACTAAAATTCCTTACTTTTGGCTATGAGAATCTTAAAGCTATTCTGCAAAAAAAGATCTCTAAATTTAAAAATAATTTTGACACAACTAAAATCGAATTTGACAAACGTGACTCCACGTTTGCCCTACCCCGTGATTTTTATCAGAGCCGGAATCGCGCAGGGGGGCCTCAACGTGATTTAAATGGATTTTTTTACTTTTTGTATCGAAAATATGAAAAATTATTACCTACATGTTGAGTTTTAGAGGTGTATGGGGTTTTATAAAGGGGGTCGAAATTTTCATTATTTTTACGATAGGACACACCAATTTCGAGATATATGCAAAAGAAAAGAAAAAAAAGATACAGTACTGTATTTGCGCCCGAAGTCGAGTTGTCAGTGTGAATTTTAGTTCTTGACAACTAATTTTATTCCACACCTTTTTAATCGCGATTAAAAATAGTCAGATTTAGTTCGAAAATCAAAATTTTATATTGAATAGAATAATGAATTTGACAACAACAGAATAGCAAAATTACCATTTTCACTAAATTAAAAACTCAGTACAATCTTAGTGCTGTCAAACTAAAATATAGATAAGTTGTGTCACTTTAGTCAATTTCAGAATGGGAAATCGTCGTTAGACAGGAATAAACTAAATTTTAGTGATTTTTAGTTTAGTTTAGAATTTTGTGACAAGAAAATCGGCACCACTGAGAAAGGGCAAAACAAGCTTTGCATTGTACCAAGTTTGTGGGAATCAAAAGGCAAGTTAAGATGGCCAAGAAAGCGATTAGATGTCAACAAATTAGTAAAGGATGAAACATCTCGGCCTTTATATAATTGGTCCACCTCAAAATGCTGTGTGAAAAGACTATCATTATCGTCATATGACGAAGCAGTAAGAGAACTAGATCTCATGGTTCAAATCAATCATCATTTGAACTACTTGCGCTGCTTTATGAAGAAACGTCATAATCATGTTCCAAAGGTTGAAACACATTTAACATAACTGTTATGATCATTAATAACCCTGTTTAATGTTTTTGCTACGGAACCCTCTTCGTTGACCGTAAAGTCTTTCCGAGTGACTGTCATTAATACAAAATAAAGCTGTACTGTAGCTGTCATTTATTTTTTTAGTTTTAAAACACCCTCAAAAACAGAAGTCATAAAACCACTGTATTTACAAGAGTGTACAATTACGCCATAAAAATTAGTTTTTGGATACACCATTGTACAGAAACAAGTCTCAAGTGATACTATAATAACACTAAGAGCTGTAATAAGTAAGTGTTCACATGCAAAATACAGCTTGTATACAGCTTTAACGATAAAACCAGATTAAAGTGTCACAAAATACTTAAGCTGTATAGTGGAGTTTTCATATTCTGTTTAAATACCCTAAGCTTTCACGGATCCCTTAATACAGATTGAATAATTTTTTGACACTCTTGTAAGTCTCTAAAGGAACTCTAAGTTCTAAATAGGCTGTTATATGTATGTTGAAAACGCTTGCGTGCTGCTTGGGAAGTGGCGCAACAAACTGCCCAGCAGCACAGCTGTCTGTTATGTTGGAAGAACTTGATTCTATACAATAATAGCATATAATTAACATTCAACAATAAATTAAAATTTAATTGATAAAATAATAAATAAAATAGTTTATGCAGTCAAGTTAAATAAACAATGATATGAAGTAATTCATGTGACCTGTCAGAAACGATGTCTTGAGTTAATCACAGCGACCAACAATTCTTATCGTTTAAGTAGTCGTTGATAGAATAGTATGCCTTCGAACAAAGATTTGATTTTACTTTCGCTTTAAACGCATTAAAATGTAAATCTAGCAAAGAAGAGGGAAGCTTGTTATAAAAGGTTATACCACCAAATGAGCAAATGCCCAGCAAATGAGTTATGAACTTTATGAAGCCGGTGAAAGGGAGCACGTAGTTTGTCCTTATTTCTAGTATTAATATTATGAATATCACTGTTTTTAGTGTATAAGTGTATATTTTGCCTAATATATAAGATGTTAGCGAAGATGAATTGCGATGCCACCGTGACAATACCAATATCTTTAAAAAATTCTCTCAGAGAAACCTAGTTGGTAAATTGCTCGAACAGCTCGTTCTTGAAGAACAAAAATATTTTGAATGTCAGCGGCTTTACCCCACAGCAGAATGCCGTAGGACATAACGCTATGAAAATAACTAAAATAGACTAACCGAGCTGTATCAACGTCAGTGTATTGTCTTACTTTTTTGACGGCGTAGGCGGCCGAACTGAGCCTTCCCGCTAGGCTTGATATATGTGATCCCCACTGAAGTTTGGCATCTAATGTTATGCCAAGAAAAACGGCCGATTCTACAGTTGCAAGCACCTCATTTACTAAGACGATGTTGGGTCCCAGATCTCTTACATAAAGCGAACTTTATACATTTAGTTTTCTTGGCATTGAGAACTAGATTATTTGTGGTAAATCAATGCGTAACCCTTGAGAGTGCACTGTTTACGTCGTTAAAATCTTGTCTATTCCTGTCTACTTTAAAAATAAGAGAGGTATCATCATCAAACAGTACGACGTCACAGATACCCTTTAAATAGAATGGTAAATCATTAATGTACACTAAGAATAAGAGTGGACCCAGTATTGAGCCTTGAGGTACACCTAACTGAACTGGTAGCCCTGAAGATTTCACACCTAAAGGTGTACACATTGGTGCCTATTATTTAATTAAGAATTTATTACGTTGGGAGCTTCATTTTGAACACCGTAATGAGGTAGTTTACGCAATAGCGTGTCATGGTGCACGCAATCAAATGCTTTGGAAAGGTCACAGAAAAGTCCAATAACATTTTGTAAGTTCTCCCATGCGTTAAATATGTGTTTCAGCAGAGCAACAACCGCGTCTGTAGTTGAACGACCTTTTGTAAAGCCATATTGTTCATCATGAAGGCAATTTAAATTAAAATGTCTTAGCAACTGCTTGAGTATTAACTTTTCAAATATTTTACTAAATGCCGGTAAGATAGAAATAGGCCTAAAATTTCCAACGTTATTTTTATTACCTGATTTAGATAATGGTATGACTTTACTACTCTTCATGAGGTCGGGAAAACTTCCTGAATCAACACATTTATTGAAAGTGACGGCTAGATAGGGGGCTACGGTGTCTATTATATTACTTAAAAGCTTAATGGAAATACCCCAGAAATCTCCAGTGTTTTTAGACTTAAGTGAGTTAAAAACATTAACTACATCACGAAACGTTACATGTTCGAAACTGAATAGGTCGCTACATTTAGGCACACTACTATGCAAAAGGTTTTCAGCTTTAGACGGGGACGAATTTAGGGAGCAAGTCGTAGTTACAGTTCAACACAAGACAACTCAATGATTCTTCTTTCAACAGTTTCTACCATGGAACAAACAATTTCTACAGAGGAGACAAAACCAGAGATGCCAGACGACATATATATCGAAGCGATTAACGACTCCATCGATACGTTTTCGGTAAACGTGAGTTGGCCGCTGCCGCATCGCCTGCCCGACTCCTACACGGTGAAACTGGTTGCTCCAGAGACAGACACTAACCTGACGATGGTGCTACCAGGGGTGAGTGCAAATAGATGTTAAACTATTAAGATACAGACTAACTATGTGGTTTGGGGCTCACGGGCAAATAATACTTTGTAAGCTTCAAGTATAGTCGTGTCGTGTAAATTTGTGTTAATCTGTAAACCCGCGGGGTAACTGTGTAAAACACTAACAGTAGGAATGGCTTTCATTTGGACAGTTCGACAACATTGATTGCGTTAGTTATGTTGTTTATGAGACAAATTTTTCGAACATATGAAGCAATTGATTGGCAATATCTACCTTTCAAAAAATTTCAGACTCTGATTGATAGGTACTGTATACAATTGAGGAGTAATTAATCAAAAACCGTTAAATCCATTTTGTATTTGTTTTCAGAAAATGATAAAAACCATATTTATAGCATAGTGTAATTTATAGATCCATTTTATTTTTGACAAACTTATAGTAAAAAAAAAGGTTCCGACGAATTGAGAACCTCCTCCTTTTGGAAGTCGGTTAATTACCTATAGTTAGAGTAGTGAAATATTTTCGAAAATAACTATTGTTATTAAGGAGATATTAGGCAAAGAAATTTGGTTTTTTTTCAAGCCGTTTTGGATTTATGGGGTTTAGATTAAGTAAGTCAGTCTGGATCTATCGGTATTTGATCCAACGAATCTGGAGTTTATCGTGTTTGAAATTACTACTTTGGAATTGACGGGATTTGAAAAATAACAATATGAATGAAACAGGTATTTCCTATATCTGCAGATTAAAAAGATTTATCGAAACAATCGAGGAACATCGATTTGATTCGAATATAACTTGGACTTAACCACATTTGAAGCGAACAGTGTAATTTCTTAGGGATTTAATTGTTTTTGCTTCAACGTGATGTATTTGTAGGATTTTGATCAAACCATCGACTTTTAACATTTTTTTTCAGTAGGAAAGGAGGTTTTTGAAGCGGTTTGTTATTATTGGGTTGTGTATTTCAACCTTGAAAAGCGAAAAAAAACATATCCTGGTCAATAACGGCTTTTGTTCCGTCGCTCCTCAATTAGGTACAGCTAATTATTTTTGTGACGTTTAAAAAGCTAGGAAATTCTATTTGTTGGTCACAAACTTATGTTTCTAGACCAGTGCATGTGGGTCACTACTGCCCAGGGAATTAAAGCCTTCAGACCAACTTATTATATTGTAAAGTAAATGAACAGGAACTCGCACTTCCCTACTTAAATGTACTGCCCTAGAAATTACACTACAGTTTGAACTCACTTAATTTGCATCAGATTGAATGACTGCCAAAACTTCCATGCTTTTCATCTCAAATTTAACAAAAAACACTACTTACCTACTACGCTAGTTAATTTAAATTTACAGACTACTTTGTAATAGTAGGTATGTAAAAATAAAAAACTGATCATAAATGGCCTACACCTTAAAGATGGTATTAATCATGAAAATAAATTTTAAACAGGATTCAACAGAAGTCGTATTCAAAGACGTGTCAGGCGAAGGTTTCTACTACGTGTTAATACAAGCAACATTAGGCAAAAGAACTGCTAACACCAGTAGACGAGCTCAGTTCCCTGGTAAGTCCCTTCTCTATAGCGTCATTTTACTTAGGGCTGATTTTTCAATAGACATAACTTTTATCTGAGGAATAAATATGTCAGTTTGACAGCTTTTGTACAGAAAATATGCGAAACTATCAGATTTATTCTTCAGAAAAAGTTATCTGACTGCCTTAAAACAGAGAAAAAATACAATTGACACACTAAATGTGTTTTAGTGTGTCAATTTAACACGCACTCTTATACAGAGTGGCTGGGATTTCTACGCGCAACCTGCTATTCAAAAAATTCAACGATCAACATGATTCTGAAGCCCCATGGGCTTTGGCTTCAGAATCATTTCCATCGATGCATTTTTTTGTCGGTTATTTAAAAAATATTTGCTGTGCCATACATTTAGACCGCGTAGGTATTTACACTTTTCTTTGAAACAGCATTTTTTTTTAAATAACCGACGAAGAATGTGTACGCTATATGTATAAATACAGCACATGATGACAGCTTGCGCAGCGAACCCAAAAGAAAAAGAAATTTATGAATGTACTCTAAAATCCAACAAAAATCACAAATGTATATATGTATATATAAATGAATCCCTATTTACCTTGGTCACGGTATCACACGTGAACGGCTGGACTCATTTTGATAATATTTTTTTTGTTGTGTTTGTTATTGTCAAGAGAAGGTTCTTATGAAAGAAAAAATTGAGAACTTTCTCAATTTTTGCATTGCGCACTGGATACAAATACAGGATAAGTTTTTATTCAGTGCGCAAATTGTATCCATGAATTCAGCATGTCATTCTAGACCCCCCAGCGCAGAAGTTTTACGTCAGTCATACAAAACATTTGCTGTTTCATAGAAAAGTGCAATACCTACGCGGTCAGAATGTATGGAACAGCTGATTTTTTTTTTTGTATAACCTAGGAAAATTTTCTTCGCTGGGGGGTCTAGAATGATATGCTGAATTTATGGTTACAGTTTGCGCACTGGATAAAAACTTATCCTGTATAAAATGCGTATTCAATATTCATAGTTAAGACAAGACAATGTCAGTCGGGTCAGCTAGTCATAAATAAGTAACGATTGTACGATGTCTAAGACAAACAAAAATTTCTCATTCAAGAATGACTATAACAATGAACTGGTAAAAAGCACACTCTTCCTTCGTCTTCTTACAGTATCGACACGGTAAATTGATCCGGTTTGCTGAGAAGAAACCTTAATTTGAAATAATAAAACCAAAATTCACAACACACACATTTGCATTTTTTTTCACCCTACACAAGACTCTCTATTCCACTTTATCGACCAATACCACCAATAAAAATATTTCACGAATACTGCTTGATGTTTTTCTACCGTGCGTAAAGATGATCAACCATGGTTAATACGTAGAAAGGAATCAATCACACTCATGCAAATACCTACACAACCTGCTAAAGTGAATACCTATATTAAGTCCACGTGACTACTACGAAACTAGTAGAAGTAGATACATTTAAAGGTAAACGCACACTTATCCGCGCCGAAAGAATCGACCGCGCCGCGCGGTGGGCGATTTAAAAAAAAATCGTCAGCAATAACCGTTATCTGGAGTATGACAAAAAATTATAAATAATTAGTACTATAACCACCTGTAAGGATATGACGGTTTTTCTTGCGGTTTAAGAGATAATTAGATTTTTTATACAAGTTTCATACAAATTTTTCGTAAAAAAAATTATAATTCCTTCGTTTTTGTGCAGAATTAACTCGTGTGTCAATTTTGTATAAAGTAATAACTAATAGAAGCGATATCCGGCAAAAAATCCGGCACTTGCTAATTTAAATCCCTAAGTCTATGAAAGCCGATTTTCAGCCCACCGTGCGCCGTCTTATAGAAAATCTTCTGAATTCTTCAGCGATTGGTTCGATTCGCCGTGGACTTCATAGATCCATGCAAAAAAATCTTTCTAATATTCGATTCTTTTAGCTCCTTCACTTCCTTCGGCTCTGAGAAGTATGCCTTTAGGAAACATAAATAGAATCTTCAGAGCTTAATAAATGAAGTTTAAATTCTTTTAGACATTCCACTTATGACTTTGTTTTATTCCGACTTCACCACACCTATCTATACCTACATAACGGGGTTTATAAACGTTGCGTCTGTTAAAATCATCCATTCTTGATAATAACCCGTTTATTTATAAAAGCTGCATAAACAGACGCTAATCATTTCTTAACTTTAAGTTAGTGATGATTGATGAGTGATTAGCGTCTGTATAAGCATTCATTATTGACGTTTGAACGTCTCCTAACTTTAAAAGCAATATTCAATATGAGCTCAACTGTTTAGTAATTAAAACAATTACTTTTCAATTGTTACCGACTCGATCATTCATGTTGTTCACTCAGAAACTATATATTTGTCAAACAACACGCAACAGGCATAGACACCTACTCATTCTCTGCACTGAAATAATGAAGCACATTAAATATTTTCAAGGTTTCCTAGATTAAAAGAATAACTTACCTACGTATTACCTACGTAATCAGTCACACCTATAGCTTCAGCACCTTTAAATAGCCAGACCCTTTACCCTTTTGTGATTAAATCGAGTCAATAACGGCCGTCGACATTTACCGGCTTGGTGACTCGACACGTCAACATCATCGACAGCTTCGGGTTTGTGTCTGTGGTATTTTGACTTCAAGATTATTTAGGTCTCTGCCTACAGTCGTAAGAATCCATGATCAGTTACCCAATAGAATAAGAATAATGTGGTATAGTTTTACACGCGGTCAGACATATGGGACGGGGACGGGCATGGAGCGTCAGACGCGGCGGGAGCGGGTGGAGCAGCCATCGGCGTTGGCTGCGCGGCCGCCGCCGCTCTGGCGCTGCTGTGTCGCTGTCGACGACGACGACACCACGTTCGCGTGCCTTCATACAAACCGGTAACTGTATACTAGGCAATTAATCTTTCTAACAGTCTCTAGCCAGATTTTAATCGATCCTTATTAGTAAAAGATGGCTGTCCTCAGTTCAGACCATGATGATCCACCAGATGATCTACCAACCCGATTATTTTCCCCCGATTTACAATATGTTTCTCCCGCTAGCTCTCTTTTTCACAATACATAATAGAGCGTAATTCATCTCTTAACAGAAATTCACCATCTAATACATAACCATCAACTAAAACTCAAATTACTCCCAATAGAACGAGAAACCTTCGAAAGACAACGATACAGAAGTGCTAGAAATATGGAGCGAGACAGAAGACCGGTGGGAGGTGCGAACAGACAAGCTAGTATTACACGAAGTTATTGGAGAAGGAGCCTTCGGCGTCGTGCGCAGAGCCACGCTCGCGCCGCACTCCGTGCAAGTCGCTGTTAAGATGCTGAAAGGTAAAGCTCCTCGAATTGCGGATATAATCATATCATCGATGAAGAGGAATGTAGACGAATTGCATTTGTAAGGAAATTCGTTTAATATCCTAAAGTTAAAGTTGAAAACGGTTATATAAACTTATGTGTACCTACTTGTTATGTTACGAAAATAATAAGCTTTTAACAACAGCACAATACAATGAACTGATCATTTTTGTGCCTGAGTATGTACAACAGGAAACTAATTTATTTCTAACCTCGCGACTCCTCCGTGGCAGACTTCCCATCGCTCGATGAAATCAGGTCATTCCGTTCGGAGATGGAGCTGATGAAGAGCGTGGGTTTGCACCCGCACCTCGTGAGCCTGGTGGGTTGCTGCAGTGGCAGGAGGCCGCTCATTGTCGCCGAGTACTGCAGCCGGGGAGACCTGCTCAATTACTTAAGGTATAGCATACTGATAGATCAAGAAAATATTTAAAGATATCGTTAATCCATATTCTGAAGTTTTACGTCTGATCTGCTTTACTTGCGCTAGTATAAATCGATAATTTAGAATACTGGACCAAGAATTGACCCATGTGGTACGCCTATGGCAATCGTAAATCTAACAGATCCGTTTACGTATACCTCGTTTGATTTTATTAGTTCTATCATTAAAGGAATCAGGTAGCCGCAGGTTTCCTATTTGATCTTCATTCTTATTTCAATTATTTTAAAAAAAGTTAAAAAATCTAAGAGATTTAAGACACTCAATATTGTTAAATGCCTTTGGCAAATTATACAATATCCTTGCATACCTTTAATATAACATTATCATTCTAAATTCTGATGAGAAGACTTGGTTATTACAGAGTTGGTATATTTACAGATGCACATGGGACGTAATGTTATCAAAACGCAACGCGAAATACTACAACAACAACATAGATATTTCAGACTACAGAAACGACCTGTTCAAATGTAAAGCACAAACGGAGAACTCCAAACTGGTCGTGAACAAACTCTACGAGCTCCAAGACATCTGTGATAAGGAGCTAACGGCTTTAGACCTTTTGTCTTTCTGTCGACAAATAGCTATGGGAATGGAGTTCTTAGCTGCTAATAGAGTAGTTCATAGAGATTTAGCAGCTAGGAATATATTGGTTACGGCGGATAGGACGTTGAAGATTGCAGATTTTGGGCTTTCAAGAGATGTTTATGAAGAGAACCAGTATAAGCAGAGTGGCAATGGAAAGATGCCTGTTAAGTGGATGGCTTTGGAGTCGCTGACGAGGAGGATATATACGACGCAGAGTGATGTGTAAGTATTTGTTTAAATTAGACCATGTGATCAAATGTGTACTATAATTTGTCGCAGTCTCGACTTCAGGAGTTGTCACTGGTTAGTTAATTACTTGTAAGTGTGAAATCGGATTCAAGCCTCATTTGAATGAGGCTTGAATCAGACTCACGCGTTCACACATCGTTTGTCGTCATTGCGAGAAAAACAAAATTAACATAAATCGGATCGGTTGGACAAGTGAGCCAAAATTGAGATTGAAGATCACGCTGCGTTCATTCCAGAACTTTCAATAGAGACAATATTTTGTGTGCCAGATGGTCATTCGGCGTGGTGGTGTGGGAGATAGCGACAGTGGGCGGAGCTCCGTACGCGTCAGTGCCGGGCGCGCGCCTGCCGCGCCTGCTGCGCAGCGGGTACCGCCTGCCCAAACCAAACAACTGCAGTCCACAGCTGTGAGTATCTACATCCCACAACAGTTCCCTCGTTATATCAGTAGTAAGGCGTCCACTGGAAATAGGTTCAGGCATCGCCACTGCAACCGGTCTTACGCTACCGGTTTTAATCTGATTCCGGCGATAGGTTTTTATCGTGAATATCAAAGTCCCTGCGAAAATAAAATTCGGTAACACAACCATTTTTAGTGTTTACAGTCTGGCTGGCATCTTTAGATCCTATACTGCAAGAAAATAACTATTCACTATGCAATTTTATGATGATTGCTATATAAAATTACCCATGCTAAATGTGGCATAACATGAAATGAAAGTTGCTAATTCAATTAACGATTGTTTGCCTTTACTAATTAATTACATCGATTTGATAAAGTAAAAACCAAGAGTCTCAATTTAAATTAAAACTTACATGTGAATCTTCGTTCCAATAATCTTGATTCGATGCCTATTTATCTCCAGCTATGACATAATGCAATCCTGCTGGCGGACTCATCCTCGCGACAGACCGAACTTCGTAGAGCTACACCAGCGTCTTGATGAGCTACTTAACAGCTCGTGCGCCAACCAGTACCTTTCTTTGGAGATAGACGCTGATGATGCACCTCCCACGCCTAAGCACCATAGATACATCAAAATGTTGATGAGGTGAGGTTTTTTTTAAAGTCTTTAACAAGACTCGGTTTGGTGATGGACATCTTCTGAAGTAAAAGGCTTGGGACAACTGATTGGCGATAGCGGTGGCTGAAGAGCTAGGAGCAAAACTTCACGATCGGTGATTCTGCTGCTCTTTAAACTTGAACTCTGTTAACATCATGGTTCTACACCCGGTTCATCATATTTCAAGCTATCATCGCTAATTCTTCAAGACGTCTGGCCATCTGAATAGAAGTGTTTTACGATACTTAACGCAGGCTTTTACGATATTGATGTATCTGAATTTATAAAATTCTGGGGAAAATTCAATGACTAGCACCACTTCTAGCATTCAGCTAGGGTTAAATTGGAAGACGGTAGTGGTATTGTTCTTGGGAATCCCTCGCTCATCGTTAATTTTGCTGAACTGATCATGCCTAGAATATTGGATGCAGTGTGCCTATTGCTTGATACTGATTATGTTGTTTGCTGCAGAGGCAAGCGCGGCTGGCCCCGGGGCGAGCACTACGAGCGACCTCTCAAGGCTCCACACACCAAGTACACCAACCACTACACAACTCCACCAGATTCGCTCAGCGCCCAACCCGTGTGACGTCATCAACACTGGGTTCACCTACTCATTCACCCATTAATAAACCCAACGGGAAGCTGAATAAACTAGGTCCAGTCAGCATCAAAAATTTCGGGACGAACAGACTGTTCATGATCTGATCGCAAGGAAAAGTAAACTTTACCTCAATGATACAAGGGTGTTATAGAATAAACACAGCACACGACATCTGTCATTCTGATAAGAACTTTATCCGATTGAATTAAAGTATTTTTTTGTATTTTCGTTCTCTTTTTGATGTTGACTTTTTTGTAACACTACTTGCTGTGTTATGCTGTGATACGTATCTGTTATTTTAATAACAGACAAATACATTAGTACCGTAGATAATCTAAATGACAATTAATTAACCATTGCGTTTTAAATGGTTGCCAATGCAATTTTATTCAGAAACAATCTATACTTCCTACTTACAGACAAATAAATAAATAAAATGAAAGAGTCTGTTTGTAATATTGTAATGTCAAAATATCAGGTTTTTACTAAATGCATATGGAAGTAGATACAACACAAAAACATTTTTTTAGTTTTTTGTTTCTCTGTTTGTTGCGGCCAATCTTTGAAAGGGCTGAATCAATTTTGACGGGACTTTCACTGGCAGATAGCTGATGTTACAAGGAAATAACTTAGGCTTTTGAGAGACTTTTTGTCTCGGTAGCACGTTCCCGTGAGATAATTTCCGACATCCACGAGTGCGAAGCCGAGGGCAGCTATTTAGAAAATAAAGTTTTATTTGTTTGACGGAAATATTTAATTGGTCCTCTAAAAACTTACTGACCTAATGATGGACACTTTTTTGAGTTCCACGGCAGCGGCCGGCAAAAGCTACATTCAAGTTGGCCGCAGTTACTCGTGTATTAAGTATTTTTAGGACCACAAAATATGAATTATTTGCGGTTCACAAAAAGAGGTGCAATCATTATTATGGAGTTTTAATATTTTCTTCTTTTTCTTCGTAACACTCTTGTCGGAGCGTTAGTGGTCCTCATGAAATTTCTTATCTAGGGGCTGATGTAATTCGCCTCACGATTTCTCGCTATTTACTCCGATTATTGGGATGCAATGTGCACTTATACAAGGGATTGCGAACGCGTACTGCGGATTATTTGGTCAGTCCATCTCGTGGGTGAGCGGCTGTGTGATCTAGTGCCCTCCACTCTATCCTGCACGACAAGGCGCTCTATACAGTCACCGTCCCGCCTCGAGACGTGTCCGAAGTATTTGAGGATGCGCGTTTGGACCAGAACAGGCAAGCGCTTTTTGAAGTCTTGGCGTATCGAGGTTTTGGTGCGAAACTCGTTCCACGATACCCCAAGCATTTTTCTCCAGCACCACATTTCCAGAGCGTCAATATTTTTCTTCTCGATTTCGCGAAGCGTCCACGTCTCACCAGCGTATAGGAACATCGGAAAAACCAGTGTTTGACAAGCCGGATCTTGGTGGCTTTTGTAAGATCTCTGTTCCTCCAGACCATTTTCAATGTGTCCATCGATGATTTAGTTATGATACGTCTCTTAATTTCGTCTATGCACCCACCACCGTTTGAGATTAATACTCCAAGATAAATGTTGGGCTGGACCACGTCATTTAACATTTTAGGAAAGCAAAAATGGGATTTTTTTGAGGTTCGACTAAATATATGCCTCTGTTTTATAGTATGTAAAACGAATGGTTTATGCAATACAGAAGGCGCTATTATTACCTATTTTTGATACACAAAATGAAATTACGAATTTATAGGATTAGTTAGATAATACAAGTGTGAATAGTAATAATAGTAGGTATAATAAATTAGTATTATGGAGTTAATATATTTGTATACAAGGTGTAATTTTAATCACCGTTAACCTCATATGGGGTCATTGTACTCGTCATTATGAACAACTTTTACTATGGGACCAAACCAGAAATCGCGAAAAAAAAAAATCAGGTGTTCCCTACATTTACGTTGGCAAAACTCGTCAAAATGTAAGGAGCAGCTGATTTTATTTTCGCGATTTCAGGTTTGGGCCCATAGTAAAAGTTGTTCATAATGATGAGTGCAATGACCCCTTAAGGGGTTAACTGTGATTAAAATGACACCTTGTAAATGCTACTTCAGAGGGTAATGATCCAAACTATGTATTATAATTTTTTGTAAGATATTAAAGTGTTATTGAGCTAACTTAGTGTCATTTATTTTTGTAATTATTTAGATAAGATGTAAAAAAATGTCGATAATTAAAAACGTTTTCCAAAAAAAAAGGGTTGGAGGTGAGGAGGGACGGAAGACGGGGGGCGGAAGGGAGGAGGTTAAAAACAATCTGCTAAATAGATAGCATATCATTTATTTCAAATAGGCATATAAAATGCACTTTTGAACAATTTACAAAACAAAAAACTTAAAAAAAAAAAATACAATCGACATCCGAAAAAACACTACAAAGTGAAAAATAACTTTAATTTTGTAAATCGGTGACTTTGGATATGTATTTTAATTTTTTGCCACCGCCTTCCGAATTACATTTGTTACTTTGTAGTGTTTTTCCGGAAGTCGGTTTTCTTTTTTGGAAAGTTTTTATTTTTCACTTTTTAGCTATAGTACCTACCCCACACCAATTCGATTTCATCATCCTTGGGGTCAAAAAATGCATATTTATGCGATAGCAGCAATCGCGGTTGATTTGCTGTCATTTTTTTGAAGAGTTCCGTTGTCTGTCTCCGAAACACATAATCAGATCTGTATGAAATTTAAATGGGGCCATTTCGGAATAAAACCCCTCTCGAACAAAAAAAGAAAAAGAGAATTTTGCAATTCCGTCTATATATGACGGAGTTATGTATAAGTTTTTATTAAGTGCGCAAACTGTAACCATGAATTCAGCAAATCATTCTAGACCCAGCGCAGAAATTTTACGTCTGTTTTACAAAAAATAATCAGCTGATTCGTAGAAAAGTGCAATACCTACGCGGTCAAAAAGTATAGAACAGATGATTTTGATTTTTTTTTGTATTACCGACGAACATTACTGCGCTGGGCGGTCTAGAATGATATGCTGAATTCATGGTTACAGTTTGCGCACTGGATAAAACTTATCCTGTATATTTATATTTTTAATGTATGTGCGGGCATAACTCCGTCATATACAGGGTGTCCCAAAAGGTTACGTAGCTGGGAAGGGGGGTGATAGGGGTGATCACAAGGGTCACCAGAAAAATAAAAAAATAAATCCCCTCTGGGTATTTAATAAAAAAATAAATGGCATTTTTTTTAAACTAAAAATTTTCCACCTTGCTATTTTGCTAAGTGTACCTACAAATATTGCTGTATTAAAAGAAAAATGCTGTTATGTAATCGTCAATAACCCTTTATCAAATTGAAATAAAAAAAAACAATACATATCTAACCAAGATTTTAAAGAAAATTAAGTTCTTGTCCAGTCAAGGACTTAGTAATTACGATTTCACTCAACTTCCTCCAAGTGTACTGAAAAAAAAAGTACTATGCAACTCCGGCGAGTAACTTAAAAATATAGGTAATTTTATTGAAATTCCAAAATGGTATAACACTTATTTGAAAAATTCACACTAGGACATTTAAAAATAATTTTCGGGAATATATACTACCCCTGCAAAACAATACATATCAATAAAACAATAGTCTCAAATTCGTACGTAAATACATTTTTAATTGTCTATTCTGTTCCTTTGATGTTTCTGCCCGTTATACTAATTCTCAAGATTGGAGTACAGACATACCTCAAACACTCAAGTACAGTCTAGGCCAGATCAAGCTTTACCATATGACAGGGAAAATAACCTTTACTGCATTTTACTCAAGTACGAGAAAGTTGTAAAGGATCAAGCTTAATCTTGTCTAGTCTGTACAAAAGCAAAGGTTGATTGATTTGGATTTGATTGGCTTATCCAGCTGGTCTATACCTTAAAAGTGGCTTATTTATTAATAGTTTCAGCTCATCCCCAAAATAATTTTGGTAATATTCATCATCATTTCAGCTTAAGCCATCGACATTTATTACCCTGTACAGTCTAAGACACGGTAAGCTGTGACCAGTTTGGCAGTCCCTAATGTCGGGCGGAAGTGCATTTCACAACCGCACCGCGTGCACAGTGAAGGAGTAAGAGTAGAAGTCAGTGGAGTGGGGAGGGGACTTAAGGAGATTTCGAAGATGCGACCTGCAAGGGGCATCTGAAGGACGGGCATAGGAAAAACGGTCCCGCAGATAGATAGGAAGGGGTTTTAGGATTGTGAAGAAGGTTGAACAGCAGACACAGTATCCGAGAGTTCCTGCGAAGGCGAACGGGGAGCCATTTGAGTGTCTTGCGAAAGTTGGCAACATGATCATACTTTTTAAGATTAAAAACAAAACGAATACAGATGTTCTGCAAACGCTCAAGTTTATTTAAAAGTTCTTCGCCTGCAGCGATTACGCAGCACCTTATACGCATTCAAGTTACGCTCAGAAGGACAGCGTTTACATCTTCTTTTGGCTCTGTCCCTACTTGCCATCGTATCTTTAGTGGCAGGAGTAAGCCAAGGAGCCGGAACATATTTGACTTTAAATCGACGGATAGGGGCATGACGGTCATAGAAGCTGAGTAAAGTGCTGTTCAAAATGCCAACCATATCGTTGATACATAAACTCTCCAGGACGTCCGTCCAGTCGATAGTACCAGCATCACGCAGTAATGCCTATTTATATAGAGTAACAAACTAAAATTCGGTTTGTCTAAAAACGTTCCAATTGATTGGTAAAGTTTAATAAATCTTTAGGTGTATCATTTAATTTTACTCTGCCTCTTATTTTAGAACACCATCAACAAATAAAACAATTGTATATAGATTGATATATTAACTTCGTATATTTTACAGCAATATGACTTATCCCTAGATATAAAAATATCCATATAATCACACCTTGCTCGTCCAACATGGTGCCCTCGATGTCTCCATTCGTGATGCGTGTGTTCTGTATCTATGCAGATATTATGTAGTTATAATCAAAACTAGAACATGTTAATTACAAAAACTAGACACAAGTTTGGAAGACACTGTAAGCGATATTATTCTACTAACCCTACTTATGGGCGATTATTTGACTATTAAGTCTGTTTCCCAGACACTGAAAGTGTTAATAAAAACCAACTATCGTTTTAAATACTGTTATCAGAAACTACAGAACACACAAACATCGCGACCATTCACATTCCTTTATTATCGTTACTAGTGATGTACCAACTACCGCAATTAACCGTTAATTATCAACTACCGGCACATCAGAAAAATTAAATGACAAGGCTTTGTACAGAAAGCACAAAAAAAAACATATTACAAGCAAAAATCAGTACTAGATTAACCACGGTAGTTTTAACATACTTTAAATATAACTATAATACATATATTTTTAGGACGTACTCAATAATTAATGAGCGAACATAAGAGCATCATAATTTCCATAAAGTATAGACGCCTTAAAACACTATGATATGACTAAACCAAACAATATTTTTTTAATTTCCTTTACAATATTATCACACATAATTTTGCTTAAAATAGGTAGTAAAATTAATTAAGAGAAGCTTTATATATTTTGTGTAATGTTTCAGTATTTTTTTTTTTTGTAATTTTAATATTTTAAAATATTCCATTTATGAATAAAATTCATCTTACAATTTCCATAAATCAAGCCAACATTTTCTAAGATATTCAACATGACTTATGTTACGATAATTTGACAAAACTTATATTTCCTCACCAAAGCCTTAGAGACCTCGTATACCTATCGTTTATTTTAGTGCCAAAACTGAAATAAAAATATTAAATTGTATTTTCAATGATTTTCAGTCTCAATACAATAACTAAATATGGCAAGAAAGCCTTCATGTAATGCATACACACAAAACGGGTACTAACGAAAACTATGTCATGTACTCACAGACTATAGGTACATGTCAGTATTTAAATTCTATGTTCTTATAAAAGTCCGAATTCTAGCATGTTATTAAGGTTAAAACATTTAACACAATTTACCCGACAATTCTTTAATTTTTTATTTTCTATTTCGATGTAGTAGAGTTCAGAAAAAAAGAAGACAGCGGAGCTTTTATGATCATAGACAAGTCACTCTATTACTGTTATTGCTAAGTTTATATTGCCATTAAATCACAACTATTGTTAAGCAGTACTTATCAAACCGCGGGCAACTGAGTGTATAAATCGTTTTTTTACATTTCATTTGCAAACGAAGAATATCTGTTTTGCATACAAGTGCAAAACTCACTAATCTAAATTCATAAAAAAGTGCGAATCCTAATACGAAAACCTTATGTCGCTAACATATTTAGGAATGATGTCAACAATATGCCTTTCGTTAGAGATCAAGCTTCAATACAATTCTATGACGAACAACAGAGATACGTACACAAACTTAGCTTTGGCTGTTAATACTTCGACAGTACCATCCACTGGTGATGAAATTGTGTTTATAAAAACATAGTACTTTAAATTTACAATGAGACATGATAAAAAACTTAGGAGTAAAACATCAGCAGCTTAATTATTTTTACATAAGTACAAATATGAATTTGCCTTGTTAGTACTTGAATGAATGGCTGAACATACTGTACCATCGCGGACACTGGCGGTCGAACACTTTTTAACCTTATTGCTTAGGGCATAAGGGTGATAAGGGATCCACCACG
The DNA here is from genome assembly GCA_949091785.1 of Polymixis lichenea. Lineage (NCBI taxonomy): Eukaryota > Metazoa > Arthropoda > Insecta > Lepidoptera > Noctuidae > Polymixis > Polymixis lichenea. The sequence continues at coordinate 18,201,630 of OX420948.1, read as the reverse complement.
GTCGTCCGCAGTTTTACACTCAAGTTGAGACAACCCCACGAAAGATTTCACGCAAAATTAGTACTTAAGCGTATTAGAATTATTGCTATAATACATTCAAATGAGGCAATATGTTACATCGAAATAATATCTGTAATAGGCCGCGGAGTACGCCAAGGCAAATTCTCTGACACGGCTAGTTTCTAAAAGGCGCGCAAATCTGAACTTTGAATAATTAATGGCAATACCGACGTCTAGGTAATCTAGTAATTATTGTGATTCACTAATACTTATTAGAATTTAAGGCAAACGTTTTCAATTTAGAATTGTGACAGACATTCGATGCATATCATTATTAAATATTACATGTTTTTTTAGAACCAATTGAATATTAACGCGCGTAAAATTGCTAGAATTTCATTAATTTCAAGTGTAGCTAATACCGAATATTTCGAGAAATTCGAGATTCTACATACTTGAGCTTCCAAACTGGGGTCAGGTGTACTCTCCTTTCAGAAACGTAGCGTGTATGTGTAACTTTAGGCGGCTCGACTGCACACATGTGCCGCAACTGTCGTGTCTGACGCGACTGTTGTATGTGTCGCGAGTGTCGCGTGTGTCGGTCAGTCGATGGGCGGCGGCTGCGCGGGGATGTTGGAGGGGGGCGCGGTCAGGTAGCCCGCCGTGTGGGGCGCCGCTGTAAGGATAACAAGATTATGAAACTAGGGTTTGCGATTAAATATTTGTCACAATCGATAAAATCTCCTTCTCCGTCATACCTCCTATCCTTTTCCGTCATATTGATAAAATCTCAACACTTGTTATTTTCGATTTTATCTGAAAAACTTACTATAGCCCATTTCCGTTTTTTAGCCAGTTCAATAACATGGACTGAATTAAGTCCCGATTTTTAAATAGACTCTCTACAACATCGCCAATTCAAAACGAGATTCGACCATACATTAGTTTGAAAGCTGTCAGTGTTCAATCAAAAAAGTATAATTTTAAAGTATAGGCGATTCAAATAAGAGGTCTGTCATCCAATATTACCTGCAAGCAAGTTATTCTGCGGCGCAGCGGTGATGAACAGGTCGTGTCGTTGCGCGGCGTAGTGCTCCCAGACGGGCGAGCGCGCCAGCACGGCCCGCACGCGCTCGCCGTGCACCGCGGAGCGGCACATGGCCTTCAGCGCGCGCACCAGCTGGGCCGCGGCCGCGCCGTCCAGCCGGGTCTCCAGGAGGGACAGGAGCTCGCCGATTAAGTCTGTTTCTAATGCCTGTAGAGATTGGGATACTAGAATTAGTGACTGTCATACAAATATTTCCGTGTGGTGCCGGACGTGTTCCGTGTGTTCCGGACGTAAAAGAATAGCACCATCCCATTTCTTGCCGTGTCGTAGAAGGCGACTAAGGGACTTACTAGAGAATGGGCAGCAGCGTCCTCTATGCATTTGACCACCATACTGTGATCGTAAACCCGCCCGCCAAGCGTGGCGATTATGGCAATTACCCCCTTTTGGGGGAGGCTTTTGTCCAGCAGTGGACGTCTTTCGGCTGATATGATGATGATAAAAATATTTGTTCCGTTCGATTCCCGCACGGAACAAATATCTGTATGACCTGCAAGTAGTTGTTCCGGGTCTGGCTATTTAAACGCATCCACAATACAGGAGAAATTCCTAGTATGGGGCAACGTTTTATTTAAAAAAAAAAGTGTCTGTTGGGTATTTACCTTAGTAAAATATCGTACGCACTTCAAGTAAAGTCGTAACATAACAGAGTCGAGTAGTAAGTGTAATTGATTATGTTTACTGCGATTTTAAAGTTTTTTTTTTACTTATTGAAGTTTTTTAGTTATTGAACTATGTATATGAAAAGATGTCTGTTTACCTCTAATATCGATAATATAAAAATACCACTCCAAGTCTTGAAAAAACATAACAAAACTTCACGATTTCTGAATAGTTTTTTTGTTGGTAATATTTCCAGCAGTCGACATGCTGTTTCTAAAGTGCTGCATAATCAGCCTAATGTTTCCATTGCTGGGACACAGGCCTCCTCTCCATCAGAGGGAGTGGGCCATAATCCACCACGGGGGCCAGTGCAAGTTGGTAGATGTCACATGTTCTCGATTTTTTTGTTTTTAAGACATGCCCGTTTCCCCACGGTGTTTTTTTCTTCACCAGTTTGATCGGTTTAGCCGAACTGCTGGTGAGTGTTAAACTTGGACTAAACAAGTTTCCAAGATTTGCCAGAGATTCAGGCACAGTAGCTTAATTAGATTAAATCAATAAAACATATACAACGTGTAACGTAACTGACGCAAGACCTCATACACCTCAATTAGAGAATTGAGTTAAGCATAATACGATGACCAAAAATTTATTTCCTTACAGCTAACTCTTCTAAGTAAATCTTATTAAGAAACTGACTACTAAGAAAATCGTGTTGACTCTAGCATTACTTTATGCATAGAAAATTGAGTCTTATTATCAACGCTTGTCTTATAGATCGATTAGAGCGTCGCACAATGATTATTGATATAGCAGTCCCACATGACGACAACCTCGTGAAAGCTGAAAAAGATAAGCAGATCAAGTATCTTGACCTGGCACTCAAGGTTGTAGACATGTGGAATGTAAACTCGGCCGTCATTGAGTCGATTGTCGTATCAGCCAATGGACTGATGGCCGAAAGCCTCGAACAACATCTCTCGAGGCTCTCGTTAGGCGATCGGATCAAAGGCCCGATTCAGAAGGCAGTATTCCTCGATACGGCTCGCATCGTGTGGAGGTTCCTGTCTCTGGAGCTCTAACTACCGGTAGCTTGGACCCTGCTCCCGATCGCTATTTTTTATATTTTTAAATGTTTTTTATATGTTTGTTTTATTCAAAAAAATTAAAATATATTATAATAAGTAGTAAAATTAATAAACGAGATAATTTATTTATTGACACCAAAAATATTAACATTACGAGAATTTTTAGGTAAAAAAAATTGTAGGCTATAATGAAAACATTACAACATATTGCCTTGAAATAAGATTGAATTTTCTTTGGTAATCGGCGACAATACGAAAAAAAACATAACCTATTTTAAAAATGAGTTAAATCGATTCAGTAGTCACTTACAAACAAACTACTTTCAGGCCTTTCGTATATTGTGTTACACATTGTATAAGTAACTAACCTGCAACACCAGTCGATCCGTATTAGCATTGCTAGAGAATATCAATGCAAGCGCCTCACACGCGCTGCCAATGATCTCTCTGCACGATTGTACCGCGGCCTTCAGCCCTGACATCACTTCTGTCTGGGATAGCGCTACGACACACGCCTGGAATAAACGATTATAATAGGGTATTACACACATTTTTGAAAAGTGTCTTAATTAGATTCTAGAGTGCTAATGAACCACAAAAAAAAAACAATATTTTTATTTAATCGATTAGTGCCATAAAAATGCATTTAAATTTTAAATTTTCAAATATCGCGCGTAATTTGACGAAAACGCTGGACGCAGTGTATGCCATATTGTTCTGTGGGTATGACGTCAGTTTGCTATGTAAACAAATGCGCTGATATTTTATAAGACAATTGTTTATAATTTAAAAAAAAAAGTTATTTTTCTACTTATCGTTGGTTTGGTGTTCTTGAATGCAAAATAGTGTATTTATAAAAATTAATTTGGTTACGAAAATAATAAAAGCACAAAATTGCTCAGTTGACATGCCGTATGACGTAATAACATGGCGGCTACTATTTCATGGGGTTCAAAACCAGATTAGAAACTGAAATCATTAAATTGTATTTTAATTTTTTTATTTTTTATTTCATGAACTAAAGCTAACATTTTCCGATTGCATTTTGCCTAAGCTATCTCAATTATGTATTTTTAGATTTTTTCTCATACAGAGTAAAATAGCGTATTAGGATCTTATGGGTCTAACACCATCATCTGCCTAGCCTTTTCATGGAGCGACTGCCTATCTGACCTCCATAACCCAGTTACATGGGTATGGTGGTGGTGGGTAATACGATACCCTTTGGTAAGACTGGTCGTCAGATTTTTGGGCTTCTGATAATCCGTAAGAACTGTCAAAGATCCACAAATGACAGCCGGGACCAACGGGTTAACGTGCTTTCCGAGACCCCTCGTCTTGGTATGTAAAGATGGTCACCCATCCATGGACTAACTGAGTCAAGCGTAGCTTAACCTGATCGATTGACCTCTGCGGCTGTCAATACTTAGCTACAAACAAGCCCTTCAAAGTCTTATGGCTTTAAAATAAGGTTCAAATTGGTTTGACTTGTAATTATGGGTTATGGATTGGGAAAACAGAAAATTGAGAGAAATCATTTCGCTTTATTTGACACGATATCCTTTGCAAACGATACAATGGACTGAAAATGTGATGTAATATGCCTAAAAAGTGGTTTATTTTAGCAAATACTACTAAATATAATAATATACTTGGATTGCTGTTAATTGCTGGCGTAACGAACTTTTAAACAAATATGAGGCTTTTAGTACCTCAGAAACGGAGCTCAAGACACTTTTGAACAGTTTTAGCGCTTCTTCTAATTTAGTATTTCACCCTCAAGTCCCAGCCTTTAAAATAGTACAAATCTGACCTGCGTAGGCGCCAGTGCGGTGATGACAGGAACAGTTAGCTTGGGCGCAGTGGGCAGCAGGCGCGCCAGGCGCGGCAGCTCGCCCAGCTGCGCGCACAGCTCGCCCAGCGCCGGCCGCGCGCGCAGCGCCGCGCTCAGGGCTAGGGCGCATGTTTCGCCGCGGCTTCCCTGAGAGGATACCAAAGCAATAGTATGTATTCAATATTCTTTTGATGCAGATGCATTTAAATAAATTCCTCATCATCATCGAAGACGTCTTGACTGGACATAGGCCTCCCCAAAGCACCACCACTTCGACCGGTTCTGTGCTTCCTGCATCCAGCTGATTCCTGCGGCCTTCACAAGATCATCGGTCCAAATTGTAGACTTCCCACAGTGTGGACCGATCAAACGCTACATCTTCCAGTACGTGGTTGCCACTCGAGAACCTTTCGGCCCCATCTGCCATCTGTTCTGCGAGCAATATGCCATTCCCACTGCCACTTATGTTTAGCAATTGTTTGCACTATATCGGCTACCTTGGTTCTCCTGCGGATCTCTTCATGTCTGGTTTGATTACGTAGGGAAACTCCAAGCTTCACATTTACGACCGATCTACGTACGTTCTAAAAACATTTAAACTAATCTCACCTCTGAAGAATCCTTATTCAACGCCGTGATAGTTTCAGTCAACAGTTCCTGTAGGAACCGCTTCGGGCTCCGCAGGTTCCAGTGCGGGTTCTGCAGGTACAACTTGAGGTACACGCCGTCCACCACCACCTCGCCAGCCGGCGCCCACGCCTGCTCACCGGCTGCCGCACGCTCTAGGGTCTCCCGGTCCTCGAATGTCGCGTTTGGAGTGCGGAGCTGGTCTGATTGGTGTCTAGTGGTGGAAGGGTTGTTTTAAGGCATGTAAAGTATGACAAATATGAATAAAAATCATGTATTAGATATGTTAAGAATGTTTGTACTCCCCGTCACTAAAGGTTCATTACAAAACCAGCGTCAAACAGAATCTGTCTGGCATTAATAGGGTATTACACTCATTTTTGAAAAGTGTCTTAATACGATTCTATAGTGCTAATTAACCACTAAAAAAGCAACATTTTTATTTAATCGATTAGCGCCATAAAATGCATTTAAATTTTACATTTTCAAATTTCGCGCGTAATTTGACGAAAACGCTGGACGCAGTGGACGCCATATTGCCCTGTGGGTATGAAGACAGTTTGCTAAAAACAAATGCGCTGATATTTTATAAGACAATTAATTATAATTTAAAAAATGAGGTTTGCTGTTCCTGAATGCAAAATGTTATTTAAATAAATTACTTTGGTTACGAAAATAATAAAAGTACCAAGTCGCGCAGTTGACATGCCGTATGACGTAATAACAAGGCGGATACTATTTCATGGTGTTCAAAAACAGATTAAAAAAACTGAAATCTTTAAATTGTATTTTAAAATTTATTTTGTTGTTTCATGAACTAAAACTAACATTTTCCGACTGCATTTTGCCTAAGCTATCTCAATAATATATCTTTAGTTTTTTTCTCGTATAGAGTAAAATATCCTATTCTTAAAATTGAATCTTTTTCAAATGACGCTTTTGTAATTTGTGTTTCACGAACTGTGTCCAAATAAACTTTTTTCTTTCTAAATAGTTTTCGTCATTTGTTTGGTTTCGCGCCAATATTTTTTCAATGTTAAGCTTGGGCAATCTTATTTTACTTATATCCCGTACGCAAAATACTCGCTTAGAGTTGAAGTTGCGGACCCTAGCTCGTTATACCAAATCATACCATACTGTTTTCAGTATAGACCATGTCATATGATTAAAGTGTAAACATTTACCGAAACTCCAATAAAAGTTTAAATCCGAACAGAATAATAAATAAGTAAGAGATTCACGCCACAAAGGGTGAAAGATAAATGGTGATGATTCTGTTGTACATCAACTAAACTTAATTTAACTTATTGCTATCTTTTTTCTTCTAATGAAACAAGAAAGAGACAAAATAAATTAGAACTCTCAAATTTAGTTGAACTAAGATTTTCCTCGGCGCAACTACGACGAACTAAATCCAATATGCTAATCACGCCAAATTCAAGGCATTCGACACGTAATTTAGTTCACAGTTCTAAAGCGTAAGAGATAGCAATACTCTTATTTAAGTTTGCGTGGTTCACAAAAGAATCGGCACCATTGTCTAATAACCATAAGACTAACTTGTCTCTCAACTGCGCAATGTGCGCCGCCAGCCGGCACCTGGTGTCGTCCGTCCACACTAACTCCGGGTGCTCGTGCTGAGCGTCGAACATGTGCACTGCGTTCGACGCGCCTGATTCACGCATCGCTTCAGCGAACACGCCGGGAATGTACCGGGATATTGTAAGACGGACCTGTGCGCAGGAAAACATAATATAAAACCTCCACGTACTCCTCGTGTTCATGAGACCTTTTCCAAAATGTGGGTACACCCAGCGTGATATTATGCTGATATAAGAAAATGCAGCTTCCTTCGAGGATGAAAGGCTCGCCCTTAACGAGCTTTAATGCGTGCTTTGAAACAGTAAAACCACGTTGGCACGGACGTAAAATTATTTCAATCTAGTTTTAAAATATAATTGACGTGTAAAAGTGTTTCTACAAACCTACTAACAGAAATAAAATCATTTATCATTATTATTACTCAACTCTCAGCAGTAAGCAGTGCGTTGAAGCTCTAGTGAGCGAAAAAATGCCGCCGTGATGTTTTACGTCTGTGCGAACATGAACCCATGCGCATTGGGGCGTATGATACGCCTAGTTTAGCTTCTACACTTAAATAATTATAACTAAGGCCACATGCGACACTTGAACAGGATCTGTGTCCGTGGCTTGCGAGGAAAGACTTATACAATGCATCCATTCCACGATCAAATAAAAATAACATGAAAACTATATCTTTCTTTGTTAGTAACACACGAAAAACGTGATTAAAATGATGAACGTACCTTAGGTCCATGCAGCTTATCCGACATCATCCTGGCGAGTAGCTCTACAGCTGCTTCTCTCGTCTCCGGCAACTTACTATTGCAGAATAGATCTAACAGGTATATCACAGCACCTGGTGAATAAGAAAGTGATGTAATTTTACTTTATTGCGATGATAGAATAAAATAGAATGCTTCACTACATAGTATCAAACAAAGTCACTTTCTCTGTCCCTATATCCCTATGTATGCTTAAATCTTTAAAACTACGCAACGGATTTTGATGCGGGTTTTTTTTAATAGATAGAGTGATTCAAGAGGAAGGTTTATATGTATAATACATCGACCTCAGCGCGGGCGAAGCCGCTGGCAAAAGCTAGTTTTATTTTAAAATATAAATTACAGATATTAATGTAGATCGTGATGTGGATGGGTCTAATTATACAGGGTGTCCGGTTATTAATGGATAAACTTGAAATGGTTCATGGTAGAACTAATGGCCATTCAAAAGATTTTTTTTACAGAAAAATAAAATTTTCTGTAAAAAAAATCCAAACGAAAAAATCAACCGTCTTCCGAAAAAACACTACTACTACAATGTGAAAAATAACTTTAATTTGAGAAGGCAGTTATAAGAAATTAAAATACATATCCAAAGACACCAACTTTCAAAATTTTCCATTAATTACCGGTTATCCAGTAATTACCGGACACCGTGTATATTTAGAACTTTAAAGAAATATTAAAGTCGTAATAATTATTATAATTCTTCTACCTTTCTAATCCCAATTTATTTGGGGTCGGCACAACATGTCTTTTCTTCTATACTTGTCTATTGGTCGTGACATTTCGACTAATAGCGATGTGTAGATAAGTATAAGAGTATAAAATATCATAAGATAGAAAAGCCATTTATTTGAGACTCGCACAGGATAGGGAAACCACTAATCTAAGACCCGTACCCCAAAAAGTCCCAACTTAGCATAGGGTTGTAATATTTCAAAATTAAAAGTCATTTATTCAAACTAAGCTGAGTCAGCACTTTTTGAACATCAAAATTACGTAAGACAGCCTCTAAAACGCCCACCCTTCACCACTTCCTAGTGCTTTAGCGAGGAAGAAGTGGCGCAACAAAATTAAATAAATGTAGTAGTACAACAATGATATTTTGGTATGTGACCTTGAGTGCCATCATAACAACCTACACATTACAGTACGCTGTCTCAAATCAAAGGTCATTTATTATAAATAGACTGAGAGTTAGCACTTTTTGAACGTCAAAAACAAGTAACTACACGACTCATACCTTTGTTGAGCGCCTCTCTGACCAGCGCAGTGTTAGCCAGCAGCGCCGCCAGCGCCGCCAGCGCGTCGGGGCGCGGCGGCCGGTCGGCCAGCAGCGCCAGCAGGTGGCCCAGCACGGCGCTGGCGGCGACATCTTCTACGCACTCGCGGCTGCCGCCCGCGGCCAGCACACTGCGCAGCGCCGCGTCTTGGAGCGCGGGGTGCGGCCGCGCCGACAGCATGCCGAAGATGAGGCCGAACTGGCCTATGCATTGGATTTCTGCGCCTAGAATGGGAGGTATAATGAAAGAAAAAAACGTCTACTGCGTTAAGAACGCGAGCTAACCCACGGTGCCCCCACCCGTCGCGAGATTTTCAAATCTCCACAAACTAACTATTCATTAACTGCGTACAGTCAATCATAAACCCGTTGGTTCTGCGCCTGATCTCCCTCCGGTCGTTTCGGCTTACCGGCCGATCGGACTATAAGAGTGAAGGAAGAGATCATGCAGCTGCGTCTGCGCAACTTATGCACTATAATATCTCCCGCGTCGATAGCTAGTCTCCGTTGAGATTGGCCGCCATTACCGAAATGCGATCTGGGGGTCTAAAAGGCCACTTTGGCAGAATCATAATATATTATGAATCATATTTAAAATCGTAAAACGGTCACAAACTAATATTTCATAATATTATCTGCGTTGACAGCACGCAATTCATCTGTTTGACAGTTTTGTATGGAAATTCGTAAAATGGTCACCAAATTATGAATTGCTTTATTAAAGTAAAATGTCAAATATAATAAATATATAAAAAAAAAAAATAATCAATCATAGGGAAATTCAGGAAATGAATCACTTTTAGAAGAATTGCTTAATGTGGCATTTTTAGACGCGCTGAAAGACTGTACAATCAATCATCGTATTTCCAAAGCAATAATGTGTAAGGGGGTTTGGAACATTAATAAAGCATTTCGCAATCTTATTTCGTCTAATATTGATTCACAAATAAAACACAACTGGTAAAGTAGCAAGTTCATGCTGGAAGTCAAGTAATTTTGTTGATGCCGAAAATATCCTATCTTCCAACCCATTACGTTAGGCCCAGTATTACATCCTAAGACCACATACCTGGGTTCTTGATGATGACGTTAGCGAGAGCCGTGAGCGCGTACGTGACATGCTGTACTCTCTCTGACGTCATGTCGCCCTGTGTCTGCTCCTGGATGAACTGTAGCAAGTCCAGGATGAACTGCTGAGGGTTCTAGACAGAAGAAACGATAGGACATTACTACGCTGAATTTTGGACAAAAAAAACCTGTACTTGTATTTTTTCGTGTCATTTTTCTATAAACACGCTAAGATGAAGAATGTCATCCAGGTGTCGAAAGATCCTAGTAGCACTATATTTATTACTTGTCGTGTATGAGGGGGCTCAACTCTATAACTCTATACCAAAACTAATATAAGAATCAAAATCATTGCCAACTCTTAAAAGGTTATATAAAACACCATGTCTTAAATAGTGTTTAAATTGTATGTTAATACTTTGATTTTATAACTTAATTCTAGTTTTTAAACCTGCGAAACCGTCGCATAACTCAATTATTTTATTTTTTCTAATAGGAGTGAAAATTATATTATTTTTGAGTGAAATAAAATTGTCTTAACCGTATATTTATTACTTACCTCGATAGAGAAGTCCGGTTGCTCATTATAGATGTCGATATAAACCCCCCCCACAGCCACCAGCCCTTCGTGCGCAGAGTACGTGAAGGGCTCAATGAGTGGCCCCTCATCCTCCATGACAGCGCGCGCGTTACGTAGCACGTCCTTCAGCTCGGCGCGCGTACTGTTGTCCCACACCAGGTACGGCGTGCGCCAGTTTGAAGTTAGGGTTTTTAAGAGCTAGGGAAAAGAAAAGATTTTTTTTTGTTGTAATTTGTTAACATTGAAACTGAGATATAAATCTGTGACTTGCAGAGGCGATGTAAGAAAATTTGGTTTGAAGATGAGTTCCCGAAAGTTATGGCTTGTTTTATGGAGAGTAGCAAGGAAACTTCATTTTTACAACCTTTAACACTGACATGAAGTACTCATAATATTATGGCATTCAATTTATTTTCAGCTTTAGAAACTGTGACAGGCTTCTTAACAGACTCGGTAGATGGTTCCAAAAATGTAAATCAAAGTCTTCAAAAATGTATCAGACGTAAGAACTTTACATATTTCTTGATTTTCGCTTAGATTATAGGTATTTGTCTTTTTAATATTTTCATCAATATAATCACTCCTCATATTATGAAAACTTGTCAGTATATTTATTATTATTAGCCATTTATGTCCCACTGATGGACAAATGCCTCCCTACTCTTTCCCCCTCTGCCACGGACCAATCTTTATTAAAGGAGTCCAGCTCATCCCGCCATCTTCGTCTGGCCGTGATTGCCACTAAGTGGGAGTCAATGGGTCGTAAGTTCGGCTCACCCATCGTCTGACATGCGGCAGATGTGTATTGTTGTGATGTGTGTATACAGGATAAGTTTTTATCCAGGGCGCAAACTGTAACCATGAATACAGCATATAATTCTAGACACCAACGCAGAAATTTTTGGTAGGTAATACAAAAATAATCAGCTGTTTCATAGAAAAGTGCAATACCTACGCAGTCAAAATGTATGGAACAACTGATTTTTTTTTTGTTAGCTCTCTGGATAAAAACTTACCCTGGATGTCGTGGTCGGCTTCCAGTCTAACCGGATGCAGCTGGACACCAGTATTTTACATGGAGCGACTGCGGCAGATGTGTGTAACCGACGGAAATATTATCTTCATCTTACCTCATGCTGCTCAGGCTCAGCTAACCTTCCACACAGATACGGCGTGAGTAGCGTATGTAACGAGTTCCGTATGTTATCGTCATCAGGCGACGCTTGTGTGTGCGGACCGTACATCGCTGCTAACGCTACTATACACTGCTTGGCTAGTTGGTTCGCTACTTCCTGTGGAATAACATTGGGCAATTAGTGTTTTTTATTTATTTAATTAAAAATAATATTGGGTTCCTACGAGTAACTTGCGATATTATCGTGTCAATGAATGGAATGGTAGATAAATTGCAAAAATATTTTTTTTCTTTGCCCAACATTTATGTGTTAGCTTTGATCCTTATTTGCAAAAGTTTTATTCGGTGATGTAAAAAGGGTATTTTTTTATGCAGGAAAGATCGAATTGCAAGTAATCTGCAATTCCAGCTTTATTTGAGTCCGAGTTTATGACGACGTTAGACCACGTCACTTCGGTTTTTTTTTTTTTGATTTTGGCTTCACACGGTTTGTGCATTTAGCCAGTGTCAAGTAATTTTTCTTTTAGATCAAGTAAATGGCCCGATATCGGGCACGAAGTTACAACACAGTCATAGTCGTCTTTAGTCAGTCAAGTCAAATCAAAGTTATTATAAAGCGGTAGTAACTTTACAACAACCTAATAGGAGTTTTTGGGGGGAACACGAAAAGTCCACGTTAGTCATTATCTTCACCTTCACTACACTTGTGCACTCACACGTAACTAAATTGAATAATTCACTATCAAAATTTTACAATTTAATTCGCTATTTCACTAAATTCCATGAAAATTAAAATTCGTGCGACATGTTCCAACGCGATCCCGCCAAAAACTCGTCACTTCACTTACTGACTGATGAACTGCAGTGTTATTCTGTAAAAATCTCACCATGATGGGTGAAGTGAGTTTAAAGTGAGCTGTCATTAGTTTTAATCCTTAGCATCCGATGGATTGACAGCTTACTTCAAGGTGCCTTCATTTCAGTTCTCACGGTGAGATGTATACAGAATAAATCGGCTGTATGGTTTCTATTCAAATTTGTTGGTTTTAAACTTCATCATCATCATCATTATTCACAGCCCTAATTCATCCCCTGCTACGCATAGGTCTTTGTGACAATTTCGTCCGCCCATTTCGCCTGCTTACCTCCTTAAGCTACCTTAAAGTTTTTGAAAATATAGAGTGTAGTATCTACCAACCTATTCTGATAAAATCTCACCGTGAGAACTTACGTGAAGTGACCTTCGAGTGAGCTGTCATTCCATCTAATGCTAGGGATTAACACTAATGACAACTCACTTTAAGCTCATTTCCGCCAAGTAATCACGATTCTCGGCCACCGTAGGCACGGGCTTGCGGATGGCGAGTAATGGGTAGCTCGCTGTCCGGTAAGGACCAAGCCCGGGTCGACGGCGCGTTGTGTTCCACGCGCGCCTCAAAGAGATGTCAGTAGCAACAGATGGGGCCCGCAAGGGCCGATGCCTGCCAGGGGTGCGGGTTGTTCGAAAGAGACACGCGCCCCTGGCACACAGGCAACTGAGGTAACACGGGTGGGTTTCAGTCAGTAAAAGTCTGACACGCCCTCCTGCTCCACCCAGAGCGGGAGAAGTCATTTGATGAGTTCCCACCCAAAAAAAAAAAATCGTGGTGAAATTTTTACAGAATAACAATACTGACCTGCTTGTTGAGCTGTGCGTCAGTGTCGACGCCCGACTCCGCGAGCGTGTAGTCGTAGCGCAGCGCGGGCGGCAGCAGCGCCTGCAGCGCGCCCGCCCGCGCCAGCTGCGCGCGGCACGCGGGCTCGGCGCACAGCGCGCCGGCCGCCGCGGCGCCTGCGCACGCCGTCTCGCCTAGGTGCTGCACACAATATGCAACACAAGTCATAATCATTGTCATCTGCTTAGCCGGGTCGGCTTCCAGTCTAACCGGATGCAGCTGAATACCAGTATTTTAGCGGGAGCGACTGTCTATCTGACCAGTTACTGGGTAATACGATACCCCTTGGTAAGACTGGTTGTCAGACTCTCGGGCTTCTGACGACCCGTAACGACTGTCAAAGATCTACAAATGACAGCCGGGACCAATGGCTTAACGTACTTTTCGAGGCACGGAGGGGTTTTAGTGTACAAATATGGTCACCTATCCAGGAGCTTAACCTGATCAATCGACCCGTGCAGCTGTTTATTACTAAACCGCAGAACCGATCGTCGTGAAATTTGTCAGAAATATAGCCTAGGATATGGAGAAGGACATAGTAGGTTACTTTTTTACGCGATAACCTATATCCACACGAGCGGAGCCGCGGGCAAAAGCAAGTCACTACTTACGTATGATGCTAGACAAATTTGAAACATCAATAGTTCTGTTTTTGAAAATAAAAGGACGATGTTTTAAATATGTTTAGCGGTAAACGCATTTTAACTTTGCAAGCAAGCGTTAGCGATAAAACAGTTAAATGCAACCTCTTGTCTTGAATATGAAAGTGACAAAAAAAGAAAAGATAAATGAATTGTGTGACAGATGATAATAATGAATTAAAAGGATGGGGAAGGAAATGAGGAGGAGGGGTGAGATAAATGAGATGACAATGCGCTAGAAAATGGAAAATAAAACATTGCATCGATCCCAACTTATGACCAAGCAAATGAAAGTAAGCATTTCTACTAAAAAGTTTTAATAAATCCTAAATGGCATTGAAACCTATTCAATGATGCTTCAATTGACATAGTTCGTCGACTTATTTTTTTTATTTTTCGCCCTTTTAAATTTTGATTACTGTCTTGTCTTTATTAACACTTGCAAGTAGAAAACAAATCGAATGACGTAAGTCTCATTGATATCGGCCCACGCGTTTGGTATCTTGAGTGCCATTAAAGAACAAACATACATACATAGGCTGATAAACACATTACCTTCCTTTGCGTCGCGCAGTCGGGCAAAAATAAACATGGCATTGATACAGAAATTGGATACATCTAGCAACTCACCGGTCGCTTCAGCAGCGGCACGAGGTCGGCACACAGCTGCGGCATGTCAGCGCACACGGCGCGGCACGCGGGGAAGGCCGCCGCCACCGCGAAGCAGCGCGCCGCGTGTGCGCACACCTGCGCGCTGATGTCGCCGGCTTTACTGGCTTCTGACAGCACGGGCACGCAGCGGGACATGGCCTCGTGCAGGACCTGGGTGGGGTAGCATAGTATTACGTAAAATCAAGAAGATACGCGGTCTTTGTAAGGGTCATTCAGCTGTCGGTCACGAACGACTTCACAACGGCCAAACTGCTCTGTTCGCAAATACACAGTCGCAGTCTCGCTCGCAAGACGTCCGCGGCCGCCAGGTACGACGTCATCCAGTCATCCATCGTGACGTCACCGCACGCTGTCAGTAGCGTGTGACGTTTTAAAAAAGCGTAGCCTAAGGGAAACGAGTCTCGCCACGTAGCACGCGTGTGTATGCAACGCGCAGACTGTTTTCTTTGTAATCGACCCACGCAAATGCGCACAGTCTGCAGTACAGTATCTGCCTTCATGGTCACAATACACACTATATATTGCAAGTGAATTATGTATCTACAAGTTAGTAACGATCATCACATTTCACTGTACTATTCTGTTTACAATGCCTTTTTAGAAACAAATTGAAAATGCCGCCCACTTGCACACTAAGCTACTTTGTTTGGCCGCCATTTTCAATTAGTTTGACGCGGATCAGACCTACTATAAAAAAGAAAAAAAATGACATCACAATTTTGTATCTTTTCGTTTCGTTTGTATTGTATCACAAGAAACGAATCTAAGAGAAGAAAAGTTCTATCAACACACCTGCAAGCCTCCTTCCCTCCGCAACTCCTCGGCGTTCAAAGCAGAACACCTCACAGTAGCATGCGCCAGTTCGCAGGCGGCCGGCAGTAATGGCGCGGCATCTTTTTCCGCGAACAGCTGTTCCGCTTCCGCTTCCAACCGCGCCGTGCGGAGTAGTTGCGGATAGCCCGCGTACTTGTACGGGGCTAGGACTGGGGAGAAAAAATATTTGTATGTTCATTGAAGACAGATTAAACCAGTTTTCTTGACGGGTTTTAATATCAGTAATCTAACTAATATTTATTTAGAGCTGTTGTAAATCGGCATCAGTGGCATTTAGATACTTGGCGTAAATTCCGTATCTATTTCTTTGTATAATAATAAACCAGTTAGTCTTTGGATACGCCGTTTCAAATCGTTATAATGAGTTCCAATAATAACTTAATTGTTGCGCAACAAGCAAAATCTATACCAAATAAACTTACCTTCAGAATATCTCTGGAACAGTATAGTTTGTGTTCTCAGTATGAGCACTATGTTGTTAGTGTTGGGTCCATCGCCGGTCCACACGTTCCGACTGCATAGGAACTCGTACGCTTGGTTCACTGCCTCGAAGCGATCCTGTGTAAACATGTTTCAGTTATAGGACGCGTGTTAGAAGTTGACAGAACAGGCTGCTTACCAAACCGAAATAGTGCAGTTTGGTACGGGAATTTAGAAATATATCATCAACTAACTGATGATTGTAACGAAATCCCCAGAGGTAGTGGCGTGCACAGAGTTTTTAGACAGGGAGGCAGAAATTTAAAAAAGGCAAAAAAAAACAGAATAACCGAATGCTGTACCTACACAGCATGCAACCTGTGAGGCAATTAGATGAATCATATTGTTGTGTTAAAATCGGAATATAAAATAATAAGGCAAAAAGTTTATGTATGGTAGTTTATGTAGCGACAATTCAATGAAACAATGCTATTTAAAAAATAGTCGCATAGCCAACTTTTTTCGGAAAAGTTTGATAAGTTTCGTAATTCATCGTATCAAAAGCCAGTGACTACCCTGTACGGTTGTGTGCGTAAATTATTACATTGTGTGCCACGTATGTATAGGAACGCACACCCAATAAATCTACATGACCCCGAGAGCACACATGTAAACATTAAGCCGCGAATAGTTCGTGTCTCTCTCGAGTCACTCAGCGGCGCTAGTGCATCGCAATACGAAGTTGCGTCAAATTGTACAAACGAACGGGTTTTGTATCGATTATACTAATGATACGACCGACGCTCAACAGATGGAGCTGATTTAAGAATAAAGATTTTTTGTTTATTGATAAAATAATAGTAGTTTGAAATAGGTATTTATATTATTTAGGTAGGGTAGGCAGTGTCTTTCGGTCTTTATGGACTACACGCCACTGCCCAGAGGGATATGGTTTCCCGTTTAGAACAAAAGTAATGTTGTCGCCTTTAGAGCTCGAAATTGTTTTCATTATGGACTAGAAACTGACCCTTCATTTGGATACAGTTGTTTAAAGAAGAAGATTGGATGACAAAAAAAACCGGATGAAAAAAAGGGACGGGGGTAAAATGAATGCCTCGCATGGATTGCCACAGCGTTGTCTAAAATTAGCCGCCACCTTCCGTAATTCTCCTCCTTCTTCCGAAACTCTTTATCTATCTATACTAATATTACTATTATAAAGAGCTAAAATTTGTTTATTTGTAAGTTTGTATGTTAGGGGGTAATCTCTGGAACTATCAGTGTAGCAACTACCGTCAAAATCTTTTTGCATTCGATAGCCTAATTCATGAGGAAGGTACTATATTAACATATCCCACCGACCCTAAGGAAAAGTCAGAGAGAAAGATAATAACATGAGAAAACGGAAGTAATATCGCGGCCGGGCGATGCGATGCTATAGAATATACTTTATGCTAAAAAAAACAAATACGCGGCCGAAACCACGGGCAGAAGTGATCAATAAACATTCAAATATTCAATAATTAAAATCATCTGTCTAAGTAAAAACAAATCATGTCAAACGTAAATTCACTTACCCTGCCTTCAGGGTTCTTATCAGGATGGAACTGCTGCGCGAGCCGGTAGTACGCCTTGCGCACGGCTGCCTCGTCGTGTTGTCCCGTTGTGAGCCCTAGGGCTGCGTAAGCCTCGCCTGCTGTCATGGATGGAGGCTTCTTCTCTACTTCGCGACGCCATGCATCTAGTACGTCTTTTAGAAGGCCAACCTGGTGGATAAAACAAAATAAATTAGATTTTTTTTAAGGGGTTATTGACTGCAAACTAAACTTTCTGTTATTCACGCTAATGCTGTTTAACTTAGTGTTTAGGTCGCTAAACAAAACTAGCCAAGCAAAACTGGTTGAAGAGGCATAACTTGGATGCAAATCTTTATGTTGCAAATGTCGCTGTCACGTAAGGGCATCTGAGTTGTATGTTTCCCCATGGAAGGCAGACGAACATTAGATTTCAGCAAGGTTTATCACGTACGGAAGCTATAGATGCTGGTGCTACAAGACGATGCTACATTCACCAAGTCCATGTACACTCACCGGGTCCGGTATGGGCCAGTCGGGGAAGCGCTGCGTGTCGCACAGGTGCCTCAGGTAGAATGTGTTGCAGAACAGCTCGTGTTGCAGCTGCGGGTAGCACACGGCCGGGATGGCGAGGTACGGGTAGCGGGCGGCTATGTGCGCACGTAACCGGGGAGTGAACTCTCCGATGTGGGCTGATACTTTCATTATTAGCATTCGTCTGTGGACAGAGGAAAAGTTAGTTAAATAACATTCCCGCCTAAACTTCCAATAAGAAAAAATACAACGAATGCACCCTCGAAAACTATGAAAACGAGCCCATGATGAAAAAAATTAAATTTTCGCAGGCGCCATCTTGGATCTTCATTTTGACCTCACTATCGGCTTCAACACGACTAGGGGCATAACACTTTTTAGTTACACGACGATTTCTACATTTATCATTACGTAACGATTTATACAATTTTTTTACAAGTGTACTTCTATCGCAAAATGCGTTAAAGAACTTCGTATATTAAAATATTAAAAAAAAAAAGATAAGACGGCCTGGTGTCTAAGCACTCTATCTAATATGTCTACGTCTATATCTGTAATTCATACATTAAACATAATAAGGACTATTCCATTCTTTTCTAATACAAGATTTTTTTTAAAGGTTTTGTATTTTTTCCGACTTCGTAACACGATAATGGATTCCTATCTTAAATTCTCGGATTACTCTTTCCAGTCTGTATGTGTCATATAATGTTTTGTGGATGTTCACATCTACGAAAGTGCATGTGAATCTTCCTACATTAGTCTTTGTTCTGTTTTATATTCAAGAAATTCGTGTAGTTGAGTTTTGTCAGCGTAGAAACACGAAAAATGCAAATATGCATTTGGAACTTCAAAATCGAAATTCTATTTCGCGTATCTAGTCAATTTATAAGTCAGTCACTCAACAAACACATAAGCGAAGGAGTGCACCTACTTAAACCTAATGTTGCTCATTATACAAAATATACATTATACTTGTAAAATCAGATACTGTAAAAAAGAATTTGAATGTGTCGATTTTAATAGTTATTTGATATTGAACTCTCGACTAGCCAATGCTATTTTTTTTTTAGTATGACTTCATCAATGTTGTGATTATAGGTAAGTGTATACGTCCCTAAATGGATCAACAGGGTTTTGGTTTCATATTGTATGTGTCAGTATTGTGTATATTTTTGTTGGAGATCCTAAATAAACACGAACAACAGCACAGCCATAAATAATAACAACAAACCTCATTTCCGAGTTCCAGATAGCTTCTGGCGTGTCCCACTCTCCGAGGAATATCTGCGCGAATTTATCCGAGCCGTGGTTCTCTAGGTAACACACCATCGCTTCTGGTAGCAACTGTCCTAATATCGAGCGCTGCATTATGTCTGAACTTGACTAGAAATCGAAAGGTATTTTAAATCTTCTAAAACCCATAGAAACACCATACATTGTTTCATAAATTGCCCACGGTTTTACTGACTAGCAAAGTTGCAGGATTGACTGAATAGCTTTACTTTTGGTATGTAGTAAGGGTCCCAAAACTTGATTACTTTTAGATTTTGTGACGTTTAGCTCATTTATTTCCACATCAATTGAAAATTAACGAGTACACGCCCTGATTGGCGTTCGTTGACGTGTCATTACTGACCTCATCATTTGCATCATGACATATGACTTAGTTTTTAGTATGGTCAAGGTTTTCTTTGGAAGATTGTACCACTATGTGAAGAACTCTTGAACAAAGACTCCCGTAAATAGTCAGACAATCCCGAAACACACTCAAGAAAAATTGTAGGAAATCTGAAACCCATCAAAGTACATGTTCCACATACCTGGTCAGCTCTAAACGCCTGCTTCATATGTGTTAGTCTAAGGAACCGTGCGATAGGTAATAAGTTTGATCCTGTATACAGTAACATGAAGTAAAACACGCCTGTTAGGTATAGCTTGGAGATCTCAGGGTTGTCCTGCATCACTTCATACAGAAGGGTGGCTACCTGAAAAGAAAGGCTACCTGTTAATATTTAATTTAAAATTTATTTTTGGATTTGTCAAAAGCATTCTATTGTGTTCATCAAGAAAGATTTATCAGAATATTACACATGCATTACATAAGAATCACTTAGATGTTTCTATTTTATAAATGTAACTGTGTAATGATTCAAAAGTTAACATAATTGAAAAAAAAGATTTTCTAAGTGTGTTGTTTTAAAGGGAGTCCCACAGGGGTTAATTCGTGGCCTAATGTTGTTCAATGTTTACATGAATGAGAATATCGTATGTATGAGCAATAATATTAAACTGGTCTAGGTGAAAATAAAATTTCGTTTATTTTATATCGTTAGAATGAATTCAGCTAGTTTTTTTTTTAAAAAAAAACGTTGCCCCATACTAGGAATTTCTCCTGTATTGTGATTGCGTTTACAAACATTTAAACTCACATACACAAACAGCCAGACCTGGAACAACTACTTGTAGGTCATGCAAATATTTTTTCCGTACGGGAATCGAACCCGCGACACGCAGAGCAGCAGTCAAGCGCTTAACCACTGCGCCAACCGTGCCGTCAGGTTATTGACTTTACTTTTACATCTATTATTTCGTGAAAGGTTACCTTTTCAACGAGTATAGGGTCGAAAGTAAGGAGGAGCTGTACAACGTGCGCTAGGCAGGCAGGTTCTGATAACATTCGCTTCACTTTTGGTAGCGGTCTTATCACAGCGTCTTCTTCGTCTCTGCAAAATAGATTGATATTGTAAACCTTTTCTTGCCACACTTTACGGTTTACACCGCGTAAGGGAAATTAATGAATGAAATGACAATCATTTTAAAGACATTTAATACCTTTCTTTAAAATTTTTGTCATTTCAGATACAATATCTGGTGAAACAGTAGCTTATACGGTGAGTGAAGATTTTTTAGAACTACAAAGATAATTGAACTATGTTTTATTTATGGAGTTAAGGTATCAAATTAGGAAGCATGTTGTTTCTTCACTGAAACCTTTCTTACATACCTGCTAGGATAATATCTCGAGCAAGTAATAAGCAGGTCCAGTACAGTAGCAGCGAGCGCGCTCTCGTCGAACACTGGCGTGCCGCGCGCAACTAAGGTCCACTTCAGCTGGGCCACGCCGCCCACAGCCCGCCAGCCTTCCATACTGTTCGCCCAAGCTTTCGTCTTATTGTTGATCTCCCCTGATTTGTAGAGATCTTTTAGCTGAAAGAAAAGTAGATGGTTATGTCTTGACCCAATAAACAGGATAGTGGTATGTCCCATCGACTAAAGGAGCAACTTCTAGCCAGACGGGGACAATCTTTGGCGGGCCCCAGTCTGACAGTTAATCTGGACATCTGTATACAAACTGATTGTATATCGTTGGGAGGTAGTGGCTCCATCTGCAACTACTAATTTGTTGACTGGCTATTTACTTAGTACTTCACGTAGTCGTATATCATTATGTGTTGCTACACACGCTTGCTTAGAAGTAACAGTTGAAGTTCGCAGTTGGGTCTGATCTCTCCCTGGTCGTGTCGGACTATGAGAGTGAGCGAAGAAAGAGTGAACCTGTCCCTGCACACAGTTGTGTACTTTAATATCTCCCGCGTCGATGGATAGTCTCCGATGAGATTGGCTGCCATGCCCGAAATTCGGTCTTACGATGACGGATGCTAACAAACCTGTTGCGTGCTGACGGGCCCCTTCCGCTGCACCTTGTCGGCCGTGTCCACGTTGTAGTACCACTCGCGGTCGCCGCCAGTCTGCTGCTGCGGGCCCTCGATGACGTTGCTCTGGGTGGGCACGGTGGCGCGGGACGTGTGCAGGTGAGCTAGGGTCATTAGCTCTACGAGGATCCTAACGGGAGACAGGTTTCATGGTGAGTCATGATCCGTTCATCCTAAAACCTAGAGATTCTGCCGTTACTTGTCATTTTAGCAAAAATGAATATGATGGAATTCTGAAACGCCTCTGTGACACCATTTTCGTTAGCCGTTTTTAATACGGTAACGTATAAGATAGTCTGTCTTTATAAACTAGTAATTATAAACACTATTTTGGCAATTCCCCGATCGCTATGGACACGATGACAAGCTATTTTATCAAGGTGTGAAGCGCTCAAATCAGACAGTATACAAAGTCTTATAAAGAAATTAACTTACCTAATACCGTTCCATTCTAAAATATCGCTAACGTTTCTTCTGTGTAATATCAACTTCGATAAAAACTGTACTAGTCTGTCCCGTTCCATTCTATCACAGGTCTGAAACAAAACACAATCATTAGTTTGGTAAACATAAGACAATAGCTTTTATAATCGGAAATCGATTCTTATCGACAAAGTTGCAAGATGCTCGAGCAGTTTTTCATTGACATCAACATAAGATCACGCCTTGTTTCCCAGAAGGGTTGGGCAGAGGTAGACCTATAGTACACCCTCATTTTGCCAGGCACGAGAGCCTATTGCCAACAACCGGGCACAAAACCAGACTCCAGGCTGTTACGGAGACATTCCAGATAGAAAAACTCAATAAGGCTTTGCCCATCCTGGGAATCAAAAGCAATACCTCATGCCGAGAAGCAGCACTCACAACCACTAGACCAACGAATCAGGCTAACTAACTAAATCGGATCTGGGAAATGTTCTAAATAGTATAGTGTTCAAGAGATGATTGCCATAAGCGTGTGTTTGATCATGCTCTTATTTTCACTCAAACCGACAGCAAAGATCAAGCTCGAACCTTTTAATTGATAATGAACGAAATTACACTAAATCATCTGACTAGCCATTTCCCAACTATATTGAGGTCGGCTTCCAGTCTGACCGGTTGCAGCTGAATACCAGTATTTTACATGGAGCGACTGCCTATCTGACCTCCACAACCCAGGTAACGCGATACCCTTTTGGTAAGACTGGTTGTCAGACTTACAGACTTCTGACGACCTGTAACGACTGTCAAAGATCCACAAATGACAACCGGTACCAACGGTTTAACGTGCTTTCCGAGGCACGGAGCGGTCTTGGTATGTAAAGATGGTCACCCATCCGCGGACTAATCGCGGTAAGCGTAGCTTAACACAAGTCCCCCAACTAAATCACAACTAAAATATAGTTGAAATAAAAATAGCGTGCAAGAGATGATTCCTTTTGTGGTGTGTTCGAGTATGCTCGCGTATATTCTCACTCAAAACTTGACAGCAAAGGATATGCTCGAATATTTTGCTACTTTCCCTCTCTGCTCTACTTTCAGCCGTAGTCGAACGACAAAAAGACTTCAAACTTAGCTCTTACCCTGTCCAACATCTGCACGATGTACTTGGTGTCTGCAAAGGGGCCGATGTCTTCAAAGTATCGTCCGTACACTATACTCATGGCTTGTAGGCACATACACTTCATTTCGACCTTGGGCGTCGAGAGGAACCGGTGGTATAGGTCGTTGAAGAACTCGTAACTGAAAGATAAGGTTTTCTAATTTTAGGAATAGGAATACTGAATAACTGCAAAATAACCTTTCAGCTTCGAGTTTAACCCGATGCAGCTGAATGTAACGCGATACCCCTTGGAAAGACCAAATGTCCAAGTTTCGGGGTTCTGACGACCCTTAGCTACTGTCAAAGATCCACGAAGTTATTGAATCTGGCTTATAACTGGCCAATAAGATTCAACTTCTAATACCTTGTTATAAAACAGTCTATGTATTTTCATTTTACTTAATCATTAAAAATATTTTTTCAAGGTTACATTAATGATTAATAGACTTGCATATTTATTCACAAACATTTGATTGCTTTCATACCGAATCGAACATCAATAAATGTTATCGTGGGATAACATTTATTGATGAACACCCCTCCCCCCTCCCCCCCCCCCCGAACCCTGTTCATAAATCCAAAACCCGAATATTTTGTTACTTTAAATCAAATAGACGACCACTATTCTTCTGAAAGCTATTTGCTGTCGGGGGCAAGGCAAGCCAGGTTATCGAATTGTGTAATTTACGATACGAAAGCCTGACCAATGGTTGTGAATAGCTATGCTGGTCCCTGACCAGAAACAAAAAAACACAGAACAAAATCCAAAACTACACTTCACTCACGATTTCCTAATAGGACTGTCATCATTGTCCCTCTGTTCCAACAGTATCCTTAGGTAGTAGTCTCCGATCTTGACTTCATTCTGCAAACACTGATAGTGGACCTCCAGTTCTGCATGGTTCCAGGATGTGAGCGTAGTGCCAGCCACTTCGCGGTCTGATGTGAACGCGCGAAGCTCGTTTTCTAAAGCGTTGCGGAGTTCTTCGCGTGTCTATATGAAAATATTGTGGTTGGTAAAGAAGACGGAAGACGTAAGGTTTTGGACATTTTTATGCAGTTTTTGGACTCTTTGATTTAAATGATAAATGATTTTATTTATGTAAGTAAGTTTGTACACATGGCTACACAGCTATATATTTCCAGTATAAGCTGATCTCGCATTGTATAGGATTTCCGTACAATGCTAGTTCAGCGTAAACTGGAAATGTGTAGCCGTGTGTACAAACACTTTTACACGTCTCTATCACATTTTTAAAACTAGATAGGAAACGCCTACCTAAGGCGTTTCCTATCTGACTACTTTGAGATCCTTTTCAGAGTACTGGACAGGTCCACTCAATCTGTTTTTTCTGAAAATACCATTTCTGACACCAATCTACGTCTTCCCATGATCTGTCCAAGATTTTGTCTGGACTTTAAAAGAGATGGTGGGGACCTCTGAGTTTGTTTCGGCCTTTCTTTTCAGAGTAGTCAGATAGGAAATGCCGATCTCGTCTAGTCTTAAAATATGGTAGACGTGTAAAAGTGTTTGTTAAAACCTACTGACAGAAATAAAACCATTTATCACTTAAATTAATCATAATGAGTAGTAAAAAAGGGATAAGTACCAAGATGGCGACTAATAAAGATTAGTCGTCATCTCGGTACTCACTAGTGATGTACTGACTAGTCGGCCATATTTGTAGTCGGCGATTAGTCGGGCACTAGTCGGCTAAAACCGCCGACTAATCGGCCCATTTTTTACTAGTTTTAATATGCTTAAAAATTTAAGAGACGGTGATTGAAATGGAATTGAAATCTTTTCGGTTATTATTTTTATTACAGAAATCAGTTTTACAGTTTACTTTCGGTGCAATCTAGAATATTATAGAAATTTGTATAGGAAGAAACGCCGGCTCGCACGTAAACAATTATATGCAAAGTAAACAGTAACATGTCCCGACAATTCCGCCTAGGCGCTATGCACCTACGAGCCGAAAGCGTAGTCACGAACATTACCGATGTCACCCGAACTCAACCGAAAACAATGATCGACTTGCCGACTAATAGGCTAGTCGGCCAAAGTCTCTACCTCTAGTAGTCACCCCCTTTTGTAACCATATCAACATTCACACAGTCCATCCATCGTTTCTTTGATCTCCCCCTACTCATATAGCCATCGACATTCTTCCTCAAAACTTTCCTCATGACATTATCCTCATGCCGTATCACATGCCCATATCATGACAACCGATTTCCACACAGCTTTTCAGTTACCGTTGCCACTTTCAGACTTCCTCTTATGTTCGCATTTCTTATTCTATCCATTCGTGTAGCTCCACACATCCATCTTTAGCATGTCGACTCACCGTATGATTCCATATTAAGTTCGGCAGCGCATGGTCCTTGTGGAACTGGTAGTAAAAGAGCGGCCAGTTGGCCGTGGACTTGACGCGCTCCCGACGTCTACGCAGCACCACGGGACGTTCGCGGGTAGCGTCCTTGCGTTCTGCTGAGGGACGGCCCAGGCGCTGTGCCCAATGCTGCAGGGCTAGTTGGGCGTAATGCTGTAAAAAATAACATAACATTTAACTATCTAGGTCTTGTTTCTTGTCACTATAAGAAAGAACTCAATTCCAACCACTCGACCTATACAGGGCACATTTATTTAATAATATGAAAAAAAAAATTTTTAGTTCCTCTCGTTTTTTGGCAGAAATTAACAACTTTAATTTTTTTTTAATTAGTATAACAAAAATTGTCTCTTCAACACCAGCCGGCAAGTGCCAGTGGTACCCGCAATGCTTAACGAGCAGTCGAGCTAACTGGAGTTTTTTTCTAATGAGAATGCTAATAGAACATTTTTATTTTTTATGAAACATTGAAGCAAATTTATCGTCAACCTCGAAGTTTAGACTCTCCAGTTTCTGAGTATGTGAACATGAGCCGATTATAATTCCATCTCGTTTGGGTATCATTACCACAGACTTGAAGTTATCAATAGTCTGTTAAACAATACAGATGACACTTACTTCCAGATGCTTCTCCACGTATTTGACTTGTCTCTCCAGCGCCTCCCAGTGCTGCGCGCGCTGCTTGACGCTGGCCTGCGCCAGCGACAGGTTGTCGCGCTCGGGCTCCAGCTCGCTGGCCAGCGCCGCGGCAGGGGGCGCCTCAGTCGATTCTAGGAACACTAGGAGGCCTGAGGGCTGTGGAACGTAAGTAGGGTTTAGAAAAACTTGGTAAAAAGTAGGTTAAGAGGCTAAGGGACAATTTTTTAATCCTCAGATAAAAGTACCAATAGCTACCTGAAAAATATAGTTATTAAACTCATTATTCGTTGGATAAGTGGTTGTAAATTTTTCAAATAATATTTATCCTGGGAATAACTATCCGACCGAATATCTTATCTGTGAAAACGCTAACTTCAGGGAGGTGAAACAAATATACAGAAATAAACTAATGTTAGAACGAGACGGACTATATCTTTGATTGTTGTCAATGTCATTCAAACAGATGGCAGCGTCATGTCACTTAAAATACGTTACGAGGTTGTTAGTCTGGCTGTGTGGTGTTTTTATTTGTTATTTTTAAATTGATTGAAATAAAAAGAAAGGGAGCGTTCAGCGAACCTTAATAATGCCGAATTTCAATTACTTATGAGTTTATAAGCAAATAATAGAAAATAAAAAGACTGACACCGTTACAAACAAAGACAAAGAATTCATTATCTGCGTTACCATTTTGCCACCCATCTGAATCTGCATGGAAGAAAATAGAAACTTCGTTCAACTCATGTGGCGTTTCAACTAGTGAGCGCTCTTGGAAGACGTTAAAGTTAAAATATGAGGGAATTAAAAAAGGTACGAAGAAGAAATCCTCTGTCCAAAGACAGGACATGTACAGACCAGCAAGGGGGGTTCTTCGAACAAAAATATCCATTTCTTATTATTTAAACTTGTAAAGTACGAAGACTAACCTCAAATTTAGCAACATCAACGTCATTTATCAATGGAATAAATGGTTATCTGGCCGTCAAAGAGGCAAATAGATTTATTCCTCAGATAAGTGAATTATTCGACGAATAAAGCCTATTTGACGATTGAACAACAGATTTTTTTGCTATCTATCGAATAAACCCTGTCTGTTTATCTGAAGATTGAAAAATCAAAATTCTAAAGCCTCAAGCAAAAAACAAAAATATATTTACAGGTCCAACCAGACACAAGCGTTTGCCTCATCTGACAGCCTCGCGAGAACGGGATGGACCCAAATATTGATACGTCGCACTGGCGACTTCCACCGCAACGGCAAATGCTCGAGAACATGGTATCCACGCGAAATTGAATGACGTGGACTGTTCAAACACAATACTCAGAAAACAAGTACTGGTACCTCCTGAAAAATTCAAATTTTCTTACCTTATTTGCAATTTGCAAGTCAGTGTTAGGTCGTATGTTGATTAAAATATAATTCGCGACCGTTAAAAATATGGCTTTACAGAATTAAATCATCGATAGAACCCTCTAAGTTACACTGTCCTGCAAATTGCAAATAACGTAAGAAAATTTGAATTTCGCGGACTGTCTGGCGCTTCTCCATTAAATTGTGACATAGTGTGCCGGACGTAAAAGAATAGCACCATCCCATTTCTTCCCGTGCGTGCGTAGAAGGCGTCTAAGGGACTTACTAGAGAATGGTCAGCACCGTTCTCTATGTATTTGACCACCATACTGCGATCGCCAACCCTCCTGCCAAGCGTGGCGATTATGGCAAATCCCCCCCCATTTGGGGGAGGCTTGTGTCCAGCAGTGGACGTTTTTCGGCTGATATGATGATGATGATGATGATGATAAATACAACTCATCAGTAAGTAGAGTTTCTTTGCAAAAGACGACCTTATGTTACATACGCTAATAATAAATAACTTTAATGACTGTCGAACAGTCAGAAGCCAAAGGAAAAATTAAAAAATAAGATTTTTTAGAATGCTCTAGGAATGTTTTACGAAATTACCTGCACAAAACGTGTTTTATTACACAGTTACAGTACTCACCATAATCCTCCGCATAAGGGAGTGCGCAGGCGCATGCTCCACCAGCCACAGCGCCACAAGATGTCTCGCCAGGTGCCGGTGATGTAACCGCGGCGGCGCGTACAGCGCTGATAACAAATGCCGCGGCAGGGCTGCCTCGGCCAAAGCTAGGGTTTGCATGCGAGAGCCCACGCCTTCGCCCCCTTCCTCGACTAGAGCTCGCATGACTAGGCCTGCGCCTTTTACTATCGCCATTGATGGGTGCTGCAAAGTAATAGACGATATTATTGCTGGTTTTTTAGACAATATTAAATTTAATGAGTTCGCAAATCTCTGTGAAGTGAAAGATTATTTCGATGTACTAAGAGTGGCTTGAGAGGCAGCACGGCGTCCTCACCTTCTGCCTGACGCAGGTCCTCACCGGACACGGTTGTTTCGGGAGGTTCCTGTTTCGGATAAGGTGGGAGGAAACGCCCGGGTGTTTCCACTGTGAAGATCGCCCTGAGGATACGGTGGAGCATACGGTGGAGGTCTGCCTGGCTTGGGCGGAGCACCGCCGTCTCCTCGTGGAGGCGATCGGCGACGGCGATCTCTCGCGTCCGGCCCTGGTCCAGGCCATGGTAAGGAGCGAGAGTGCATGGGTAGCCGTCACCTCCTTCTGCGAAGCAGTAATGCTCGCGAAGAGGGAGGCGGCGCACGTGAGGGAGAGGCAGTATATGCGCCCTCACGGCCTTAGCCGCCGGCCAGCCTAGGCGCGGGCTTGCGGACGGCGAGTAATAAGTAGCTCGCTATCCGCTAAGGACCAAGCCCGGGTCGACGGCGCGTTGTGTACCCCGAGCGCCTCAAAGAGATGTCAGCACCAACTGATGGGGCCCGCAAGGACCGATGCCTGCCAGGGGTGCGGGTTGTTCGAAAGAGATACCGCGGCCCCTGGCAGACAGGCAACTGAGGGAACACGGGTGGGTTTTAATCAGTAAAAGTCTGACACGCCCTCCTGCTCCACACAGAGCGGGAGAAATTATTTGATGACTTCCCACCCACAAAAAAAAACAACATTTATTGCTCAGAGACATCATTAGGATTATGGTAACCGAGGTTACCCTCGGTTACCTCATGTCTCCACATCCACATGTCATTTATAAAACGTTGTGAATAGTTTAGTTTGGGTTTCCCAATATCCTTCTTTTTTGACGTTCAAATGACCTCCATATAGTCTCCATTACAAAGAATAATATAAAAGGAACAGCGTTGTTTCTCTTCTCTAAATTTTTTCCAGACCGAACCAGCCCTTGTGGTACGCGTCTAGGTTGTCTCTTCGACCTGGTCCTCAAGTCCATGTGCCGGCACAATGTAGAGACGGCACAAGCCTTACCTCAAACAATTTAAACAGCACTCGTCCTCTCTTAGAAACCATTTCCAGCAACAGGTCGAACTGCTTGCCGTCGGTGGTCTCACTGTAGGGCACGCACAGCGCGAACGTCAGGAAGTCCAACATGGCCGCCACTACTAGCGCGCCGCTGCAGCCGGTCTGAGGGGATATTATTTATGACAGAATAGGATCCGACTTGAGATGGGACAGATGAGACAGAACTATTTTCTAACATTTAGTAAAATATAACTCCAAAGTATACCCTCCCCAATTTACTGCCGAAAAAAGGTTTTTTATAAATGTATTTTATGCCAATAATAGGTATTCACGTTTAAATATTTAGTACAACAAAAGTCGAGTACAAGTACAATACAGGTATGTCGGGTACTCCTGAAAGTAGGTTTTTACTTTCTCTCTCTAACTCACCACGTGATCCGCCCACATAGTGAGCAGGCCGTCCAGGAAGGTGGACGAGGACAGCATGCTGGCCTTGTTCAGCTGCTCCTGGCGCAGATCTGGCTCGGCGTGCATTGGCTGCAGCAATGCGCACACGGCGTCCAGTGCGGCGTGCGCACACGCGGGCGAGCCGCGGCGGAGGGCCGCTACAGTTGCTGTACCGATCCATTCGCGGAAACTGACGAGTATAATAGTCTCCAAATATTAAAGAAGACTGGGCAAAAATTAATGGTCCTAATGTCCACCACTAACGAGACCAATGTCAATGAAATATTCTATTAAATAAGGAGTACCTAATTATTAAGACACCAATTAAGATCTATCAGTAAAAGGTTATACCTAAATAAAAATGATAGGTTTTCAATGATTTGGCCTAACGAATAGGTATCATCAGATTTATTGTCAGTTCTATGGAACGAGACAATTTGGACTACTTTTGACCACTCTCTTTGTAATAATTCAATTAGTGAGATCAGGGATGTCTTGTGTCATTAAGGATTATTTAAAAAAACTATAACATAACGTCTTGTACATTCATATTACACCCACATTTCGCAAGTTATGTTTAAGTTCCATGTAATATGAGGCCATCGACTCCGGCCTGCTATTGAGAAATTCCAGATAAAACAACTCAATACTTGAAAATCGAACCTAAGAGCTCAAGCTCAGCAGCAGCGGTTGATATTGAAAATAAGTACTTTAATTATGGGTGCCGAATGTGAAAAATAAGTACTTTAATTATGGTGTCGAATGTGAAAAATAAGTACTTTAATTATGGTTTCGAATGTGTAAAATAAGTACTTTAATTATGGTGTCGAATGTGAAAAATAAGTACTTTAATTATGGTGTCGAATGTGAAAAATAAGTACTTTAATTATGGTGTCGAATGTGAAAAATAAGTACTTTAATTATGGTGTCGAATGTGAAAAATAAGTACTTTAATTATGGTGCCGAATGTGAAAAATAAGTACTTTAATTATGGTGTCGAATGTGAAAAATCTACGTGGAGGGGGACTTTTGAGACCCAAAAGATTTATTTTGAATGGCCGTTGTCATCGCGTGACGCTTTTTAATCAACATTTTGGTTAAGCTATCAAAAAAGGGGTTTATTTAGAAATGTTGCTTAAAGTTTAATAATTATTAGCAACTGTTTAACCATACAATTTGACGTTCTCTTAACTTAAAGCAACGTTTTACAAATTGCGGTTTATTCATACCCCTATTTTGATAGCTTGACCAAAATTTGATTTGTAAATCGAATTTATAAATATGTGCATTGTTTGCATAAGGTACTTAACGCCCCTGAATGAAAATACAAATGAACCGTATTAACACGCATGACTCACAATCATAATCCTATTAACAGATAACACAAGTTAAGAAATAGGCATTTGTTATGATCGATAGATAAACAAACATGACACATCCCCGATGAATCACAATATTACTTTTAAAAGGCCGCGATAAGATTAGCACCTAATCTTAATTATCTAAATAAGCAATCAAAGAATTTTATAGGACCTCATAATTGCATTACCACTTTTGACAAAAACTCCCAGTAGATAGAGATTTATTCATTATCCAGTTAGGCAGAACTGCTTAGATGTCACATTGGTCTTGAGAGCAAAAATAGACCTTGTCGTCTAAGTAGAGACAGACTGAAAATGTTTTTTTTAATCAGCGGAATACGGAAAAAGAATCCGGAAAAAAATATGTCGATAAGTTTTTCTTCGAAAAAGTGCAGTGTCAGTCTTTTAATCATTAATACGTTTAAGCTTTTGTCACAAAAAAGTTATATTATTCTCAAATACATAATAATATATTCATAAGCAAACAATATGATGTTGATGCGAGAAAAGTAATTTTTCTGCAATTTCAACGTTTCAGTTAAAATTGCAAAGAGAACCGATAGTTACGACAGATATCGGTTCTCTTTGATTAAATTAATTGAAAATTCTTTTCGGCACGGTCTAAAATAACTTTCTTTGTCGGCAGATTGCGATAATTGCCGAAATTACCGCTAACCGAAAACGAAATTCGGTCATGGTAAAGGAATTACGTGATCGACTTTACAAATTCTACCTTTTTGCATGTGACATACTGGAATATAAATTTCTTACCCAGGTAACGCGGTAAAAGCAGCAAATCCAACTTTGCTGGCACACAGTCTTCTCAACGCGTGGAACTGTGCTTCAAGCTCGCGGGGCGTTAAGCTGCTGCCGGAGGGCGCTGAGCTCACCAGAGCGGTCAGTGCGCCCGTGATCAGCTTCTCCTTGTTCTCGGCAAACAATCGCTGTGGTGCAACATTTTAGTGCACTTCGTCTTTTGTTGTTAAGGGGCATGCGCCAAGGTATTCAAGTTTTCTTAAGTTTTTTGCAATTCGCAGATCAGTGTCAGGTTATATATTGATCAAAACATGATTCGCGACTGTAATGAATATATATCTACAGAATTACATCATAATTGTCACATCTCGAAGATTTACCTGAAATGTCTCGATTTTATAAAATCCTCATTCAATAGGGTAATTTGAACTCACATGATTATAATTCTGTAAATACATACTTGTTACCGTCGCAAATCATATTTAGATCAACCTACATCCTAATACTGACCTGAAAATTTCAAAAACACTAACAAAGTTTGAATTTCGCGGGCTAACCTGGCGCTTTCACCATAAGCACACGATTTGAAAGGCATTGGAACTTATGGAGAACGCAGACGACCGCTATTTTTCGGTGACTAGTTTTTGGCCGATGTTTTTAGTTTCATCGATTTTTTCTTGTCTTTTTTTATGTATTGAAATTTCATTATTTTTTCACGGTTGTTCTGGTTCCCCCTTATTTTAAAATAAATAATAAACTTTAGATCGTGCAGTAAAAATAAAACAGCAAAGATAGAACAGACACTTCGGTTACTACTGTTAACGATTTTAACTAAATAAGATTTTGCCCAATAATTTCGTTATCGCAAGATTTTAGAATGTCGCAGTCTGTCATATAGTGACGGCCAATCATGCCAAATGAAATTACTCATGATACACTCTTTAACTTAACAAATATAATACTTATGCAGCAAAATACACAACATTCCAACAGTTAGTGTAACATCGCATAGAAACTATGGTATTTACATGTAATGCAGATGAATTGCCCTTGGACCATGGGGCCTAAAAAGCTTTGGAAAAAAAACCGAATAGATTTGGAAGAATTTGCCGATTCCCTCTACCTAGCTTTATAAGGAGTAGCAATGTAAGGGTGTAAAATAATAAATTGACAAGGGACTTACTAGATCCCACGTAAGAAACAGCCACAACAGGGGGCGGGCCTACAAGGCACACAACGTACATTAATATGTCCCAGGAATTTAACAACATAAATAAAAAACTAAGCGTGATATGTAGATGAGAGTAGCGTGATATGAGTACTAATATGTAATATTTGTATATAAATAAAATAACAGAATGATTTATTTTTATCTTACGAAGCGGCGCGCGTTTTACACGTTGTAACCTAGTGTACAAAATGCTGTGAATGTGTGCAAGGAGACGAGTAGCGTCAGTACATAACACGCACACACAGTTGCGACTCCGCCTCTCGGACGGTACCGAAAGCTTCTGCGCTTACACACACATTCACACGTGTTTACAAACTTGGTAACCACATGTAAAGCGCGTGTTGCTTCGTGAAATAAAAATAATTTACAATACCCGGGCGTAAGTCGACTTTCACACGGACCTAATAAAAACGCGGCGGGATTTTCTCGCTCACTGGATTTTCAACTCTCGGTGTTGAACCGAGAATTGACAATCCAACAGAGTGCAGCGCGAGTGAATCTCAGAGCGTCGAAAAAACACAGTTTTCGGTTTTCGTTTTATAAAGAAACCATCACACAGGTTTCGAGTGAAAGAGACAACGAGATGTGATCGCTGTTTAGTACAACGAACGCATACGTAAAATAAAATCGGGCTTCGTATAAATTTTACATACATATGTACATCAAAACTTAACTAGTTTTTCCATGCACAGACTTTAGCTTCTAATGACTGACAATTAATGTAATTTCGTTCATTTTTAAAGTGTGAATCAAGTTGAAAAAATTACTACTGTTAAATACTCCTACTGAATGAAAATACGAAAAGTTAGGAGAAATCGAAGTGGTTAATAAAAATTACAGTATACGTCAACATTCGCGGTAATTGCGGTCATAAAACGAGGGAGCGAGATGACCCTATACCAAATATTCACTGTTCTCCTCGTACGTTTCATGACCGCAACTGCAACGAGCTTCGGCATTAAGTTTAGTATATAAAGTACGCATGTATAGTGCAGTTATACAGCTAGTTATATGACTGTTATATGTCTTACGTCTTGGCTGACTGAGTATATGAGGCCGCTGTATCCTACGTTCGAGTTAAATCGCTCGATAACTTCGGCACGTGACATGCCCACTGGATTCTGGAATAATCTGTAAAAAGCGAAACTTATTTTTTAAGTTTTTTTTTTTTGGGAATGACATCTCGCAAGTCAACCATAGAGGTTGTCGGTAGCTAAACCGGCCGTGTTTGTGATAACCTTAATAAATCAAGGCTACCAGCTAAGGCTTAAAAACTTAAAACTAGAGCGACTGCTCGCTGAGGGCACCCCTGTGGGGTACGGATATCGGCTTAGGGCATCGCTGATAGAGGGCAGCAAGGGACAAGACTAGATCGGACTGATAGTTATTAACCACCTACCTATTCCATTAAATAGACAAGCCGTGTACCCGACGTAATTTTCATCGGCAAAAATGACTAACTTTCATACCAAGTTTTATTCAGTTAAATTTCATGTTGTCAGTAGTTTAGGCTATGAGTCCAGACAAAAAGCTTCTAAATTTCGCAATTGAAAAGCTTAAGGTGGCACATGTAAACCAATGTCAATATTTTTTAGCTAGTAGAGACGCTCACGTCACGCTGAGCTAGACCTTGCACCGTCCAGCATAGAGGCTAGAATTTATTGTTTCATACCTGAGGTGATTGGACTCCGTCTCCTCGTCGACGGGCTGGTGAAGAGGCCCCAGTCGGTAACCTCGCGGTGTGGGCATCGACCGGACGTGCACGTCACGCTGACCTGCGGATCTTACGCCGTCCAGCAAAGAGGCTAGTAATGCATCCCTGCAGAAAAGAGTTTAGATTATTAACATAAAAATCCTAGGTCCTTGTACATTCGCAGAATGTATTTATATTTCGATTAAAACAATGGTTTTGCAGTATGAGAATGTGTGTCGCCAATTGATAGTGTAAATACCTACACAATAATTTTATTTCGGTGTGTTTTGAAAGTCTAATATTATTAACAGTCCTACCTTTCTCCAGCTAAATATGTGCGTGTCTGCCCATTGAGATACTCGATGGAGAACTTCTGAGGATGTTCTGTGTCTCTCACTAATGCAAAGACATCGCTTAATGGACGAAGACATACCACCTGAAAACAATATTATACACGTAAGAGTAGGTTCGCTATTTGGATTGTAATGTATGACGTCATACGATAAAGTTTAAAACTGTTGTATTGAAGCCCGTTTCTTAATTATTTGAACGACAAGAATAACCGATAAGTGCTTGTCCAACAAATGACCATCGCCAGCTTCGAACGCACTTGTGAGCCTTATTTTGCAGTTTAAGTTCGTAATCATAAGGTTTATAATTGAATGGCAAAAAAAAGTTCTGCGTTTCCTAAAAGAAGTTTACAACGAGAACATCATCATTCTTCAGTTACTTTCCTTTAAATTATTAGGGATCGGCGAATTTTTCAAGACATCGTCGGTTCATGTTTTTTTTTACTAGAGTCTAGATCACATAAGGCTGCACGCTGCATAACTTACGGAGTAAGTCTGTGGATCCCTCTCGAGTATACAGGTGTCGGAGAGGCAGAGAGTGCGTCGCATCGGCTCCATGTGACGCGCGGGGTTCACTTTGTGGACTATAAACTCGCTTAGCGAGGTCTGGTGTTGATCACCACTGTGAAGAAAAATAATCATTTAATGCTGTTTATCATTTGGACTTAAGTGATTCTTACGATTATGAACTTTATTCCATTGCAAATAATATTCATATTCTTATAAGCAAATTTGAGCTAGTTTTTCATAAGAATATAAACATTAAAAACATTCAAATAAAGTTCATATTTGTATGTGACGATTACATAGCAAAAGTGCAGTCTATAATTGTTGCTACTATTAGTTCTAAACCAGCAATAGTTTAGTTAGAAGACCTAGTGTAAAAGTAAACGTGTATTTGTCTTTTCATGCACATCTTGAATCTTGATTTACATTTGAAATTAACCCATTAATAACTTAAATAATTTTAACATTTTAGTGCTCACTAACAAAGACATTTTCTTATTATTGCAGTGTTGAAAACATGTCATGTTCCGCTGCAATGCTTAGGTCAGTCCCACAGCCTTTCACCCAGGCGCGGTCTTAGGGGTCATGACCCCCCCCCCTCCCCACAGCCGTAAACGTAAAGCATAAAATAGTAATTTTTCGAAAATATTATACATTTTCTTATTCATATGTAGGTTTTTATTAGGGTGCGAAATTCAGGTAAATTTTCAGGTCAATGTCAGGTTTTATGTTAATCATATTTTGATCAACTTACGACCTGCTACTGTCCTGGAAATAAAATAAAAACTAAGACTATCAGACTGCGCTTGCGCCTTAAAATTGATGGACATAATTAACGTTATTTATAATAATGAACTTAAAATCTTCTAATATATACACGATAGATGAACTAATCGTACAGAATTTGATACATGTAACGAGTGTATCGCGTTAGATAGATACATGAGTTCACAACCCAAGGTCGTCTGAATCAGTCGGACAATCAAATGTTAGAATAATATGCGTGAACGATATGTGCCAATTAGGCGTGTAGCTAATTTACAGGGACAGTTACATTATTATTTGGGTAAAAATAGGTACTATTATAAGTAATGAACTAAACATTTGTGGTATTATGATGTGGCTAATCAATGGGAATTTTATTGTGTCTGGGTCGTCCGTAATGCTACGACGCTTTGAATACACATAACACATAACATCACGCCTTATTTCTTCGATCGATTGGTCAGAGTTGTACCTATAGGTACACCTACGGTTCGCCAGTTATGTTTGAGTCCCATGTAAGACAGGGTGGGCAGTTGAAGTTCTATCATTCATTTAAGAGTGGTAGCTGATAGATGTTTAAAAAAATACCTAATATTATTCAAGGTTAAAAGCCGGTCGCAAAAATTTACTTTCACATGTTCTCAAAAACTTACCTAAACTTCCCAAATCTCTGGTCATGATAATCGTCCAACGTAATCATAGTTGACAGGACCTTGATACTTATGCTCAGCGTTAAGCTTGCCATCTCCAGCATCTTATTGATAATAATCTGATGGTCCATGGAATTAGAGAATAAGTGGAGTCTGCTGTATCCTCCTACAGCAAGTACGAACCCTCCAGGCACGTCTCGGACGGGGAGTATTCCTTGCATGTCACAGTATGGGTAGCTTGCTAGCAGGGTGTGGGTAGAAGGGTCCAATTGGTCTAGCGCACACGGGCCAACTTCCAGGACTACGGGGAGGCGTGTTCCACTCCAATGGTGTTTATAGGCTTGGTATCTCTGTAAAGAAATACATGTTTTTAATAGGTGAACAAAGTAAACTGTTATATGTATATTATCAAACAGGAACTGTGCAGTTTTATTATTAAACAAAGTAGTTATTTACAAAAATATTATAAGCATGCATTGTGTTTCCTTTATCATAAAGAAATAACACGAACTGCCTCGTTTGTTTAGTGGTTTAAAGTGCTACTGCTGGGCTTGGGGTTTTCCTTCAGGAATTTCTCAATAGTAGCCAGAGTCTCAGCAGTCGTGGATTTGTGCCATATTCATGGTGGCAATATGGCCGTCGTGGCGTCTATTGCTTGGGACTTAAACCGACAAAATGTGGGTGTACTAGGTACACCTCAGCCTAACCGTTTGGGGATTACAGGCGTGATGCTAATAGGTAGTACTATCATGACAAGGTAGTTTTTCAAATTAAAACCTGAACATTTTTAATTAAGCTTTGCATCAATAACACTACAAAAAATACTTACATAAACATCCTTAGACTTTTCAGCAAATGCATTCCTGTACTTAAAAGCCTCCGTCAGAATCAAACATTTGTGTTCAGAAGAAAACTTCATAGAATCCACTTTTTTTTCCTTCTTCATGACAAGCGTGAAGTCATGGTTGGCCACTGAATTTGAATGTTTTGAAGATGCAATAGTGACTACATCTGCATATAGCCATTTATTGGTCACCTCTAGACGGTCCGGGTTGTATGTAGTGATCCCTTGTGTGCCGATTGAGAACACCCGTTTGTACTTGCCTTTCCATGAATGCTTGGTGACAAGGAATGATGCCACATCTTGGTTGTCTTTTAACGGCATCATCTTAACATTGCCTGTAGATGAATAAAAGACAAATTGACTAAAGCAACAAAAAGACTCCATTGCAAATGAAAAGGATTTTGAAAGTAGCTAACATTTTAACTACTGTAAAAGATTATTTATTTTTTAAGATTACATAATTATTTTGCTTTAAAAAACAAGTTTTACCTAATTTATGAATTAAAAACTGTATTGTTAATTTAACTTTCTGCAGTTATACATGTGATGTAATTTGTTCCTTTCACTATCATTTGGTGAATCATTCTTAATTGCCAAGTAATTTAATTGAGTCACAACTGACAACTAGTTATAGTTGTGTTTTAAATTAAATATAAATCTAACTTAACATTAACTGATCATAAGGCAGCACAGAAATATCCTCACGCAGGCTCGAGTCTTCTCTGGCCGCAATTCAAACCCCTAAAAACCAAGTCATGAGCATGTGCAAGCCGACTGTATTGATATTCATACAATTTTCTAGTTTAGGCTATGGTAATACGGTCCTATTTTTAATGGAGCCAGTAAATTGCTCACAAGTTTTTACATTTCGTCTGAACTGACCCTAAGAAACTGAAGGCCACCAGGATATCCTAAAATACTGTTATTACCAAAAATACCTATTTTGGAGTAGGATAAAATGTTTATAAAACCATAATACGTGGATTATTCACAGGAGAAGCAGTGGTGCCCTCTAAAACAAAATAGAGCAATAAATATGAAGGTATTTACAAATATTATTATCCTAAACATCAAGTATTATTGTAGGCAAGTAATATTTGTAAAGTAAAACAAAATACAGCAAAATAACATAAATATATTTATTAATAAAAGAAAAAGTTGTGTTATTGGGTATACACAATAACTGTATCCTTTTTTGTAATACAATAAACATTTCATGTTAGAAAGTCAACTGATATCAGATCATATTAAAACTTTTTAACTAGTTATCAGACAAGTTTGGGGGCAGAGTCCTTATCTTTTACTGTATCAGGAACAGTTCTGTACCCACACTGATTTATACAATACAAAACACCATTGATACAATACAATCATAGGTATGTTTTAATACTGCGTGTGATAAATTTTGTAAACAAATAGTTTTCAATAAAAAAAATTGCCAGTGATTAAATCACCACAACCGGCAATACATTGAACGAATTATGAACAAGTGGGTTACAATAACAAACCCGTTTATCAAATAATTAGGGCTGCATCAACTAGTAGTGTTTTCAAGAGACGTCAAGAGAAACAAATAATAATATCTTGCAACATAAACCTATCTAACGAAACCTGAATACAATTTAATGAGAACAATCCACCCCTTTGTAAATAGATCGGGAGACCATTGATATAGAATACGTGTAAACAAGGAACAGTACGACACATTTTTATACGGGAACCGGCAACAGAAGCAACAAGCAAATACTCACAAACTATATGTGGATAAACAAGCTTCAATACTCTCAGCTAGTATCCGATAAGAGCCACATATTATACAAATAAACGTAAAAAATGTGAACAAGAGCTCGAGAAAGGACCGACCAATCGTTCGACAAATTGACAATTTTAGCAGTGTGGCCACGTACAAAATAAATAATGAGTTGACGTCAGATTTTCTTCTAAACCAAAAAATAAAAGTAATTCGAAAGTTTTCTCTAAATCGTGCTTTTTTATTAAATAATTGTGACTTTAAATTATACTGTACGGTCATAAAGAAAAAATAAATATGATCGCGGCCGAAGCTCGGTGTTGACATCTGTGCTGAACACTGAACACAGAACACTATTGACACTGAATATCGACTCATTGTTCATACACACGGCTACAATAGCGTAACTAGGGTGGTGCGAGCGGGGTAGGTGCGCCAAAAATCGCCAATTATTATATGTAAAAAAGAACGTCAATACACCATTTCTTATTGTTACCTCACCTATGTCAAATCTGTCTATTTCTAATCCAATTCTCTTAAAATGGCAGCATTGCAAGCGAATTGCTTCGTTAGAAGGCTATAATGGGTCAAGAAAGGTTATGCGACCTGTCTTTGCTCAGTGTAGATCGAGAAGATAATTTACAAAGGGGCGCAAATGTGATGCGTGCCCTAGGCGCCATTTTTTATTGGTACGCCCCTGGATTCGGACATCAAGCTATACATTTTCAGTTTACGCTGGTCTCGCACTGTACGGAAATCCTATGCAATGCGAGATCAGCTTATACTGGAAATACATAGCCTGATGTGTAGCCGTGTGTACATACGCTAAGGGCTCGATCACACGTACCATAACACATAGAATAGTTTATTTAAATAGACCACATTTGGCCATCAAAATCAACCACGTAGGCGATACTGACCGCATCAAGAGAACGTAGCAGCCACAACGCAACCACCATCGAGACCGCAAACAAGTAGCCTGCCCGCCTGCACCCTGCACATAATGAATGAAGGGGAGGGCCTTCATTCAGTATTCAGGAACTTAATTCATTGTATTTTTTTAATTTTAATTTTATTTCTTTGGAAACTCAACAGCTTATTATTAAGTTACATGAGTAATGAATGTTCACCTCACTATCAATGAACAGCCCAATTTCACGGCATTGATAAAGCTATGTTAGCTAGAAAGTGGTTAAAGAATAATAAGAAAAATCTTATACAAGTGCAGCTATCAATAATAAATAGGTAATGTGCGATAGTTTACACATGGCTCACATTAAATCAAAGTTACGTACGTTACTATACATACTAAAATACCTAACTTTGATTTAATGTGAGCGTGTTATGAACACCTAAATACTATGACCATTAATTATCAAAAAGAAAAACAAAATATTGTGTTTAAAATTGTGAATATATTTCCACTCAGCAATTGGAATGTGTTTTGTTGAAATATAAAGTATACATTTTTAGCTAATAAAAAAAACCAGCTGTTCCATACATTTTGACCGCGTAGGTATTGCAATTTTCTATGAAACAGCTGATATTTTTTTTGTATAACTGACGAAAAATGTTTACGCTCTAGCACAAGGATGGCGAACCGATGGCACGCTTGCCTTTGGTGGCACGCAACAAAATAATTTGGGCACGGCAGCTTATGTCACAGTAACAAACATATATATGTCGATACGGGGCATTTCCATTAAACTATTGAGTAATATAATAGGTATCGTAGCCTCCTATCTAGCTGTCACTTTTAATAAATGTGTTAATTCAGGAACTTTTCCTGACCTCATGAAGAGTAGTAAAGTCATACCATTATTTAAATCAGGTAATAAAAATGACGTTCGTAATTTCAGGCCTATTTCTATCTTACTTGCATTTAGCAAAATATTTGAAAAGTTAATACTCAAGCAGTTGCTAAGACATTTTAATTCAAATAGCCTTCTTCATAATGAGCAATATGGCTTTACAAAAGGTCGTTCGACTACAGATGCGGGTGTTGCTCTGTTGAAACACATATTTAAAGCATGGGAGAACTCGCAAAATGCTATTGGAGTTATCTGTGATCTTTCCAAAGCCTTTGATTGCGTGCACCATGAAACGCTTTTGAGTAAACTGCGTTATTACGGTGTCCATAACGAAGCTTTAAAAGTAATAAATTCTTATTTACAAAATAGGTTCCAATGTGTAGAAATTAATGGTGAAAAATCTTCCAGGCTACCAGTTCAGTTAGGTGTGCCTCAAGGCTCAATACTCGGCCCATTCTTGTTTTTAGTGTATATCAATGACTTACTATTCTATTTAAAGGGTATTTGTGATGTTGCACTCTTTGCAGATGATACTTCTCTTATTTTTAAAGTAGACCGGAATAGACAAGATTTTCACGACGTAAACAGTGCTCTCTCATGGTTA
This sequence comes from Polymixis lichenea, assembly GCA_949091785.1. Classification (NCBI taxonomy): domain Eukaryota; kingdom Metazoa; phylum Arthropoda; class Insecta; order Lepidoptera; family Noctuidae; genus Polymixis; species Polymixis lichenea. Next base: position 18,159,093 of record OX420948.1, on the reverse strand, counting down.
CGGATTGGTTAACGGCAAATAACCTAGTTCTCAATGCCAAGAAAACAAAATGTGTAAAATTTGCCTTACCGAATGTTAGAAATCTAGGTTCCAACATCGTCTTAGATAAAGAGGTGCTTGAAACCGTAGACTCGGCAGTTTTTCTGGGCATAACAGTAGATGCCAAACTTCAGTGGGGATCACACATATCAAGCCTAGCGGGGAGGCTCAGTTCAGCCGCATACGCCGTCAGAAAAGTAAGACAACACACTGACGTTGCCCCCTAAAATCCTACCTTACGTCCAAGCTGAACACCTGGCTACGTGGGGGGCGGACACGCGTACTGTACAACTGTACAAAAACTTATGCGGCTAACAAGGAAAGGTAACCCCTTTATGCGAATAAACCTCAACAAAAAGACAGTGTCCGTATCCAATCGCAGACACTGTTTAAAAATAAAACACAAACATACTTAACCTACAACAAAACAAAACCCAAAAAGTGAAACAAAAAACAAGACAAAAACAAAAAAAAAAACACACTGACGTTGATAGAGCTCGGTTAGTCTACTCTATTTATTTTCACAGCGTTATGTCCTATGGTATTCTGCTGTGGGGCAAAGCTGCTGATATTCAAAATATTTTTGTCCTTCAAAAACGTGCTGTTCGTGCAATTTACCAGCTAGGTGCCAGAGTTTCTTTGAGGGACTTTTTTAAAGATGTTGGTATTCTCACAATGTCATCACAATTCATATTCGCTAACATCTTATACCTATATTAGGCAAAATATACACTTGTACACTAAAAACAGTGATATTCACACAGTTAACACAAGAAATAAGGACAAACTACGTGCTCCCTTTCACCGGCTTCATAAGGTTCATAACTCATTTGTTGGGCTTGGTATTACTTTTTATAACAAGCTTCCCTCTTCTTTGCTAGATTTGCCTTTTAGTGCGTTTAAAGCTCAAGTAAAATCGATTCTTTGTTTAAAGGCTTACTAGTCCATCAACGACTATATATATAACGACAAGAAAAGTTGGTCGCTGTGATTAACTCAAGACAATGTTTATGTTCTTTCTCCAGAATTGGTGTATCTAGTGACAGGTTATATGGTTTCATATAATTATTATTTTATTTTTTATTGCCTGTCTAACATTTTTTTTATAATTATCTATTAAGTCATTAGTTATTGACATGATCTACTCGTAACAATATTTTTTATGATGAGTTGTTTTAGGCTTTATTTGGCCTCGACAGTTTTCATTTTATTTGTCGGTATATTGGTATGGCTAGCTGACATTTTGACTAATTATTTAACTAATATTTTGGGTTTCGTAATGTTTATTACTTTGCCTATGTATGTATAGAATCAAGTCTATCCGACTAAACAGACAGCTGTGCTGCTGGGGAGTTTGTTCCGCCACTTCTTCTTCCCAACTAAAGCACTAGGAAGTGGTGAAGGGTGGGCGTTTTGGGGGACTGTCTCATGTATTTTGACGTTCGAAAATTGCTGATTCTCAGCCTAATTTGAATAAATGACTTTTGATTTTTGATTTTGATTTAGCGTTACTTTTAGAAACCGTAGGTACCTATGTCACGTGATTCCAGTTCAGCTTGCATTCTGCTAAAAGTCAATATATGAACCTAATACCAGAAATTGCACCTATTTGGCGTTGATAACTGTTTAATAGCATACGTCTATTTCTATTTGCAAATAAAGAGTACCTGTTATTGAGAAAGTACTTATTTCGTTTTTTCTAGTAGTCAATAAATCAAGATTGTTTGTTGGCACGTCCATGCCATAATCAATATTTCTTGGAAAAAATGGCTCGTAAAGGTTTCGAGGTTCACCATCCCTAGAGTCTAGTATTTTATTATTGTAGACCCCCTGGTCTAGAATGATAATATGCTGAGCTCATGGTTGCAGTTTGCGCACTGGATAAAAATGTATCCTGTGTAAATATATTTCAATTTTTTAAGAATGAGTTATGGCACATTTTGTTTACTAAACAATAACTGCGTGACTTGTTTCCGGTATAATTGTTTGGATGAATGAAATATAACGACATTTTTAAAACTCTCAGAATAGATGCGAGGCAGTCGGGTCAGAACAGCATTTCTCCCGGATTTTGTACGGCAGCCAGGGATACTGAATAATTTTGTGTGTAGATTTCTGTTACCCCAAAAACATGGTCCAGACATGTTTTTGGGGTACAGAAATCGATACAAGATATCAAATCACTGCTGTCCGAGCGACCTCGCAGTATATCAAAGAGAAAAAGCATATCCAACATTTTACGCCTATCCACAAGGGGAAGTATATCCTACGTTTGCAGTCTCGGGAATAGGAAGTAGGACGTTTCCGGGATTTGTAGTTTAGACATTTTACGAACTTTTTCTGTAGATTTTCGATTCTTTTAATATATACCTCATATTGGGGTCACCAGATTGGGCTACAGTACTCCAAAATACTAAGCACGTATACATATGTGCAATTTATATAATCTTTAGAATAGGACAATTTCGAAAATGCTTACAAGTAGGTACGCATTACAAAACCAAGGTTACAGGAGGCTCTATTGGTGATGGTATCAATATTTTGGTCTAAGAGCAATTTGGAATCTAACATTATACCAAGATCTCTGACTACATCAACCCTTTCGATCGCATTATAACATTATTATTAAATTCATAAGGATATTTAGTTGGGTATTTGGAACGGGTAGAGGTAATGCATTGACATTTCGAGACATTGACAGTGATATTTTATTTTAATGTTAATACTTGAATAATGCATCAAGTTATGTTAGAGTTTTATTTAAAGCCATTTTTTGTTAGCAAAACAAATAGTTCTCGTCCCTATCTCTGTTACACTCTATATGTACCCGGTTGATGGCAATGGACTCGGCCCCGTGTGACATGGGACTTAAATAGCATAATTGGCGAAGTTAATGAAGGGGAGGGCCTTCATTCATTATGTGTTGTGGACTATGGTAGCCACAACTGAATCACATCGCAACAACTAGCTACAAAGCAACCACATTGAAATAACGTAGTTACCGCAACTCAACTGCTGCTGCAACGCAAGAGGTATACACACTATACCATTGCCTGCCCACATTTCTTCACTGCGAACGTGGTGGTTGTGGTACGTGTACGTGTAAAGCGGTATTCATCATCATCATATCAGCCTGGAATCACCCACTGCTGAGTATAGGCCTCCCTTTTTTCTGCCATACTTCTCGATTCCGTGCGTCTCTAGTGATTCCTGTGACCTGACGATAAACGAAGCGGGATTGAATCTGTTTATTCAGAACGGAACAATTCTTTGGAACGCAACTTTAACAGTGTCAAACGAAGTCAAACGTCACTACGACAATTAACCCAAGTTAATTCAGAAACTATAAATTGGGTAAAGGGTTTTGAAATGATTATTAATTTTGATTTGAAAAAAACATCCATAAAAAGCTGAATTAACAATATAAAATAATTTTATGTTAAAACACCGTTTAGCAATGAATTTACTCCATCAAAAGTGTCATAATTCGTAACAAAAAAATATTTGGCTAAATGAGTTGTCAACCTTGTAGGTTTTTGAACACACCTTCTCCTCAGATTTTTACCGCATGAGTGCTACGTGCACTGCTTTAACACAAAACAGAAAATAAGTGACCTTATCGCCTTTTTTTTACCTTCTTCCACAATTAAAACTCAGCCCCACCCAGTACCACGTCATGGTGTTAGACTTAGACTTATTCCGTGTTGACAAAGACGGCGGTAACCCAGACAAAATCCGCGAAAACCAACGCAAGAGGTTCAAAGATGTGGCTCTTGTCGACACTGTGGTGGAGCAGGATACCCTCTGGAGGAGATTGCGCCACGATGCCGACAATTACAACAAGCTGAAGAATGTGTGCAGCAAAGAGATCGGTCTAAAGATGAAGAGCAAGGAGCCGGCCGGGGCGGAAGACCAGCCAGTACCATCAGAAATAGCGGAGAAACTGGTTGACCTGACTGGAGAGGACTTGAAGCCCCTCACTGTTAACCAGATCAAAAAGGTAAGAGAAAGTTTGGAGGTAATTAAACTAAGGTCATGCTTTGTGTAATGCATGTTTAATGTTTTCCATATGGTCATTTTATTAATCCTGTGTACATTTTAAGCTCCTTTGTTTCCCAAATTCCATCCTTTTAAGTACCTAACTCCAAAATGGAAAATAGATGAGACTTTCATTCATAAAGCTGGAACTAGATACATAAAATAAAACAAATGAAAAATTAACGAAGTTGAAACTAAATAAAAGTGATGAGAGTGGTAGAAATGGATATTAATTGGAAGTTGTATAATTAAAGTTATGTTTGTACTGCAGTCGGGTGATGCAATATTATCAAAGTATGTGACTAAATCAAATCAATAACTATGTACAGTTCTACAGAGTTGCGGTGAATTGCTAACAAAAATAATAAGATATAGTCACTATGAAGAAGACACCAATATTTTCTTTTCAGCTTTTATCTAATACATTAGAAGTTGTGATTAAACTTCTTTATTATTTACCAATTTATTAGATAGGTATTTGTGCCAGAATCCAAGTTTATGAACCTAAGAAATGAAATTTTTCATACAAACTGTATTTTGTACCATTTTTTACCCCAATAGGGGTTAATATTTTTAAATTGCTTAGTTGTTTTTCGATTTCCAGAATTTGACCATAAGGTTATTTATACCAATTTTCGTTTTAATTGAAGCAAGCAGTAACATTCTCCTCTAAAAACTTGATAACCTTTCTCGAACTCCTAAAACTCATGACCATTATTTTTTGGACCCCCACATCCCGAGGATGTTTGAAAAAGATAATAATATCAAACCTTATAACTTATTTTAAGTTCATATTTGTATTAAGTTTCAAGTAATAATATACCCAAGGCCATCTTAATATTCTTTTAGAAAACTTTCTAATTTGTTTTCAGGTCAGAGTATTAATAGACGAAGCTATAACAAAGAATGACCAGGCTCTCTTAGTAGCAGAGAAGACCCGTTCAACTGCTCTCCGAGAAGTAGGCAATCACCTCCATGAGTCTGTACCAGTGGATGATGATGAGGACCACAACAAGGTGGAGAGGACACATGGGGATTGTGCCTATAGGACTAAGTACTCTCATGTGGACCTCATTTGTATGATTGACGGTGAGTTAGTTTACGGAACTGAATGGTAAAAGGTTGGCGATTTAATTAATTGACAATCCTTTATCTTAAGAAAGATCTTTGATCCATTTGAATCATTAATTCCATTCTTGTCCAATGATATTTTTCTTAGCTTGTTCTGTCTCACTCCTAGGCAAATAACCTGTCCAGTTCGCCACGCCATCTCCTACGTGACCTCGCGTCACTGTTTCAGGGCACCAGTTCTGTGCTATTAGTGCCCACAGTTTGTCTGGCATGCGGCAGATATGTTCTGCTCGGTCCCATTTGTGTTGGGCAGTGTTTTGACATAAGGTATATTTGTTCTGGAGTCCAGTATTGATTCAAACAGGATCCATTAAATTAAAACTAGGAGCCCAATGTTACATATTATTTCCTTCTAATGTTTCATTGGCCAATATACAATTACATTACAATTTTCATATTGTGATCAATGCAAAGTTATAAAGGTCAAAATAAAGAATGTGAAGGATCAGGGAATAATGGTTCTCCAACTATATCAATAAGGGATTCCCATTGCATCATTGTAATAATTATTAAGTGAGCATATTATCATTTAATGCAAGTATTCTTTCATGCACACTTGTGTAAATATTGTCTAGAAGTGAGAGGTTGTGTTAATAATAATTTCTTTCACCGACTGAATTAATGTACTTGATCGGGTTTTCTTCAAGTTTTTTATGAGATATCTATCTAATCATACCCATTGAATTAAAACTTAGTGATAATGCAATTACCTATTACCCTAGACCTAGACAAACAAAGCCAGAATAGTAAAACCTTCCAAACCAAACACAATGGATTTGGCACACAGATATCTTTGGTTATAAAAAGATTTCATAAATCGATCTGTATTTTAGTTTTTCTCTGCCCTCTTACAGTAGCGGGGCCATCAATAAAAGGCATATTTTATTTTAATCTTTCAATTAATTTCAAACTATTTCTATCAATGAATCTATTAAATAATACACAATTAATTGTTTCCTACTCAGGTATGGATGGCGACCGAGGCACTGCGGTGGCTGGTGGACGCGGCTACTACTTGAAAGGTGCTGCAGTGTTCCTAGAGCAGGCACTTATACAACTGTCTCTCAGGATATTACTGAAAAAAGGCTATACTCCTCTTTATACTCCATTCTTTATGAAGAAAGAGGTATGTGTTTCTCATGATTGTCACAAACTACATATCTTTTTTTTAATTAGCTGGAGAATCATCAGAGGTGTGATGATAGGTATACATACTGGGTCTGGTATTGGAACCCAACACAACACCTTGCACGCGGTCGCATGCGCAGGCGGCGTGAACATTGGTCCTTCGACCCGGATCAATGTTAGCGCGGCGATCAATGAAATAGTGGACTTTATTTTAAAGGGAAATGGTTTATTGCCGTGCCCAAAAAAATAAAAACAATTCCGGACAAACAATGAATAGTTAAATAAGAGAGGAGAATCGTCAGTCGCGTGGAGAAGCGAGTGCTCGTTGGGCCGACCAATGTCGCCGCCGCGCCGTGCCTCTGCATGCCTATGATGACGCGTTAATGACGTCGCTTGCGCGTGTAGACCGCAAGCGTTGTATTAGGTTCGATTTCTGGTTGACAGCTCACTTTTAAGTTTTCACGGTAAGATCTTTACGGAATATCGGCGAATTATCGGCTGGACATCTTCTGATTTTTTATAATTTACAGGTCATGCAAGAAGTGGCACAGTTAGCTCAATTCGACGAGGAGTTATACAAAGTGGTAGGCAAAGGGTCTGAGAACAAGGGCGACGCCGCCGTCGAGGAAAAGTATCTCATCGCCACCTCTGAGCAGCCTATAGCAGCGTACCACAGGGACGAGTGGCTGCCGGAGGCTTCATTACCTATTAAGTAAGTAAAATGGTTTTATAATGTAACTTCAAGGAAAACAGTCGTGAAATTGTAATGTAAGTACACATATTTTTCAGCAGTACTTTTACTTAAAGTCTACGGCAAACAGGCGCGACGCGACACTAACAGAACAATTTCTATGAAAACTTCATGGAAATTGATCTACCACAATCACTAAGTCAATTATACATATAGTCATAAAATAATTGTTTCTGCCAAGTTCGGATGTTTGTTACTATGTGACTTGTTCCTCAATCACACTTTAATAGCACACAGGAAGACTAGATACCCTCCATCCAAGTTGACAGAAGTTAACATAGGACATTTTATAAGAGTAGCTACTTGTAGTAGTTTCCATAGGACACGAGTGAAACCGCGGACTATAGCTAGCTAATCATAAACTGTTTACAGGTATGCGGGTCTCTCGACATGTTTCCGTCAAGAGGTAGGCTCCCATGGACGTGATACTCGCGGTATCTTCAGGGTGCATCAATTTGAAAAGGTGAGTTAAAACATTTCATATCTGCATGGACTCTTTCTTGATCTTTGTGTACAGTACGGTGTTTTAATTTCTACTTATTTACAGAGTGGCAGGGACATCCACGCGGAAACTGTTACCATGAATTCAGACCATGATTTTGAACCCCTACGTTGAAATTTTCTGTAAAAAAATTCGTTCATGTAAAAACATTCATTCTGTTCTATATGTTTCGACCGCGTAGGATATCATCATCATCACTGCAGCCAAAAGACGTCCACTGTTGGACATAGACATCGACTTCTTCTTCCCAGCTAAAGCACTAGGAAGTGGTGATGGGCGTTGACCTTCAAAAAGGGCTGACTCTCAGCTTAGTTTGAATAAATTACTTTTGATTTTTGATTTTGATAGGTCTCCTCCAAGCTCCGTCACTTCGATCGGTTCTGTGCTTCCCGTATCCAGCGGATTCCTGCGGCCTACACCAGGTCATCGGTCCACCTTGTGGGAGGGAGGCCTTCCAACTCTAGGATATACACTTTTTTATTATTATTTTGAATCAGCAGATTTCTTTTATGAAAAATGCCTACGCTAGGGTCTAGAATCATGAGCTGAATTCATGCTTAACGTTTGCGGGTCGATGTCCCTGACACCCTGTATAGACAGAATAGAATACTCTATATTATGTACATCATAGATAGGTACGTAATGTATATAGGCCGACTTTTTCGTTGGTGACAATCCCAAAATCCCGACAGAGGACGTACTGCGCGGATTGGATGATATTTGGCACATGGGCGATATTCCTACGAGATCGAGACTTATTCTAGTGAAATCGTTTGGCGTAGCTAGTACCTATTAATCTCAAACACAGAATTGGATGGTCTGGCCACACGGCTCATTCGTATCGAGAGGATATTGATTTTGCAAATCTGTAATACTCGGCGCGAATTATGCTAAACAATCCCTTATTCCAGGTGGAACAGTTCGTCTTGACCTCCCCACACGACAACGCCTCATGGGAGATGATGGACGAGATGATCACCAACGCAGAAGACTTCTACAAGCTGCTGGGCATCCCGTACCGCATCGTGAACATCGTGTCGGGGGCCCTCAACCACGCGGCCGCCAAGAAACTCGACTTGGAGGCCTGGTTCCCCGGCTCGGGGGCCTTCCGGGAGCTGGTGTCCTGCAGCAACTGTTTGGAGTACCAGGCTAGGAGGCTGCTCGTTAGGTAAAATATAATGATAAGAATATTTTCTTGTGATAATTGTAATAGATTACATCATCATTATCAACCTATCGCATCTACCAAGATGTCACTGTCTTCGAATTTTTGGTTGTAGGACATGCCGGTTTCCTCATGATGTTTTCTTTCACCGTTATGAGTGCACTGGTGATGAAATAATTTTCACAAAGTAAAGGGTCTGGGTTCGAACTTACGACCTACATACAACTCGTAAGTCGCGGCAGTTACCACTGAGCCACCACGGCTTTTATATATTTGTCGACTTCAAATTCATGCTAAATTATTATCACTTATCCATACGCGATCGGCTCAATGAGCTATTTATTTATATTTCTATCGAATTTAAGATTGGTATTGGTAACTTGAAATTCTCCCTTAAAAAGTTAGGACAGAAAATGGGACTCATATATTTTGACCACTACTTCCAGATACGGGCAAACTAAGAAGATGAACGCAGCAACAGAGTACGTGCACATGTTGAACGCGACTATGTGCGCTACTACCCGCGTCATCTGCGCCGTGCTCGAAGTCAACCAGACTGAAGAGGGCATCAAGGTAACTTCACGGATATCACTAGCTTACATTAGCGTATGATGATGATGATGATGATGGGACTCCCTTTTCCGCACTTAGACTCCCATTCGGTCCGTTGTGCGTGGGGATTCTGGCTAACAGAGCCAGCCTAGCTCCGCCCAGAAGCACAGAAGCTTCCTGGGAGATTCGCAGGCTTCGCGGAGCGACCTCACTGTTCCGAGGATTTCTTCACGTTGAGAAGCCACGGCCTCGCATTCCAGGATGACGTGGGCGGCTGATTCCTCGGCGTCAAGGCAGCCCCTGCAAAGTGGGCTATCCGTGGCGCCTATGTTAAAAAGATGTTTGTTAAGGGGGTTATGGCCCGTAATTGTTCCTATTATTATTCTAAGGTTATTTCTACTCAGGCTGAGAAGTTTTTTGGTTAATCGCGGGTGTACAATTGGTAAAGCCAATTTTGACTGTCTACAGTCTGTTGCCCGTGACCATCTGTTGTTATGGAGTTCGGTCGACCTTTGGCGAATCCACGCACGAAATTGTGAGAAAGGCAGTGGGAGAAGCGGGTACGGGCCTAGCACTTTCATATCAGAGCCTCTCTTCGCAAGTTCATCTGCGGCATCATTGCCTAAGGATCCACTATGCCCTTTGATCCACTGGAGGGTAATACGATTGGACGTCGATAAACTCTCCAGGGCTAGATGGCACTCAAAAATTAGTTTGTTGTTGGTTTGCTTGTTCTCCAAAGCTTTGAGCACAGATAGGCTGTCGGATAGGAATTTAATGCCATAGTTCCGGATGCCCAAGCGCTTTACTGCTGTTGCGGCTTGTGTTAAAGCAACACATTCACATTGAAAGATTGAACTGTGTGTGCCTAGCGGTAAGTGAAAGTTAAGGTTGAGGTCAAGGGAGTGTATACCAGCACCTGAACCGTTTTGTGTTTTTGAGCCGTCAGTGTAGATGCGCACTTCATTGGCTCCTGATTGATCCCTTTCTTCCTCTACTGTTTGTATGATATAGGTTTTGTTACATATAGGTTGGTTTGGTGTTCTATCACACGGGGCAGCGATGAGCGGCTGGTACTCAATCGCCCGGTCCAGGATTTTTGCGTGTGGGCTGGTAAGATTTTTGCCCCATATGCCCAGATGCATTAGCCTGATGGCAGCTAGCGCCGCCTCCTGCTGTATGTGCAGGTCAAGGGGAGTTAATTGTAGGGCTATCTCCAAAGCTGCTGTTGGGGTGGTTCTCATGCAGCCAGTGGTAGCCGAACAGGCCAGTCGTTGGAAGCGCTGTAGTCTGGTTATGGTTGTCGAGAGTTCAGTCCTCGTCCACCAAACCAGAGCGCCATAAGCCAACATTGGCCTGATTACCGATCTGTATAGCCACAGAGTGATCTTTGGAGAGAGCCCCCATGTTTTCCCTAACATTCTTTTGCATTGGTAGAGTGCAATTGTGCTTTTATTAAGTTTGTAGTCAAGATGCTTGTTCCAGAGCAGTTTGCTGTCGAGGATCACCCCCAAGTACTTGACTTCGTCTTTAAGTGTTAATTCTGTGTTGAAAAGCTTTGGAAGCCTATGGGGTCCCAGGGTTCTTTTGTTGGTGAACATTATTAGTTCCGTTTTCGAGGGGTTAACCGATAGTTCGTGTTTTGTGCACCAACTCTCGATTATTTTGAAGGCTCTTCTCATGAGATCGCACAAGATGCCCTCAAATTTCCCCGAGATTAGAATTGCTATGTCATCCGCGTAACCCACCGAGTATAGACTGCTAGCGTTGAGCTCTGCGATGAGCTCATTTACGACTAAGTTCCACAGTAGTGGTGACAGCACCCCACCCTGTGGGCAGCCTCTACTCACGATACCTCGTGTGGTGGTGTTCACGGTAAACTGAATAGCACGGTATTTCAACATGTTATTAATCCATTCTATTAGTGTTCGTGCAACACCGTGCGTGGCAAGTGCCTGTTCGATGCTGACGAAGTTTGTTTTGTCGAAGGCACCCTCTATATCAATGAAGGCGCCTAGGGTTGGGTTTTTAGCGTTAAGAGCATTTCCTATGCGTGAAACTACGCTATGGAGTGCTGATTCAGTTGATTTGCCTGCACAGTAGGCGTGTTGATTTTGATGTAAAGGTCTTTGTACCGAAATTTGGGTTCTAATCCGTCTATCCCCCAGCCTCTCCAGTGTCTTCAAGAAGAACGAGGAGAGGCTTATGGGTCTGAAAGATTTAGGTAGGGTGTAGTCCCCCCTACCTGGTTTCGGTATGAAGATTATTTTTACTTCCCGCCAGTTCAATGGGATATAGCGGTGAGCCAGGCAGGCTCGAAACACCTTAACTAGGTAGTCAGCCAGTAGATCCTGGCTCCACCTGAGCAGGGCTGGAAAAATACCATCCAGCCCCGCTGCCTTGAAAGGTAGGAAGGTGTTGATTGCCCACGTTATTTTGTCCTTGTCGATTACTTCTAGCGCCACTTCCCAGTCTAAGCTATTCGTGGCCCTCTCCCTTCGTGGTTCCCAGCTTTGCTCGGCGGCAATCTGGCACCCTGGGAAGTGCGTGGTTAGAAGTAGTTCGCTTGTTTCAGCGTCGTTTGTGGTGTAGGTATTATCTGGTTTTTTCAGGCATCCTATTGAGTGGTCTGTCTCCTGAGCAAGACAGGTTTTGACCCTCATTGCCTGGTTGTTACTTTCAATGTTAGTACAGAAACGCCTCCAACTATTCTTTCCTCTGAGGCGTATCAGTTTTTTGTATGTTTTACGAGCTGTTGTATAGTGGTCCCAGTCTACTGGCAACCGTGTGTTCCTAGCTCTGTTGAACAGTCTCCTCAGTCTGCGTCGCTGTCTTTCCAGTTCAGGACTCCACCAGGAATGGCGAACTCCCTGCCTAGGTACGGTGAGGGGGCAAGACTGTTCATAGCTAGATAAAAGGATGGATGTGATGTTTTTTACATGTTCGTCCAAGTTGGTTACTGGTATTTCAGCCGGAAGGGCGGGTAATCTGCCTAGCTCAGCCTCGACGAGTTTAATAAACTTGGTCTGGTCTGTGTTGCGAGGAACCCTACGTGGCTGTGGTTTTGTTAGGTTGAAGTTAATGGTATAGCGGATCCATCTGTGGTCTGAGCATGATATCTCGTTGGACACACGCCAGTCCTGTATGCAGTTGGAGATACCTATGGTTGCTATAGTTAAGTCTATTATTGTTTGCGATCTCGCGTTTATGAAGGTAGGTTCAGAGCCCTTGTTGAGTAAAACAAGGTTATTACTAAGAATAAAATCAAGCATTACCTCACCTCGGTTGTTGGTTTTGACATTACCCCAGAGCGTGTGATGCGCATTGGAGTCTGTCGCGATGATTAGTTCCAGTTTCTCCTTTTCACAGTACTCAACCAGTGAGGCGAGTTCTGGCAGAGGCACGTCCACGTCGCCTGGCAGGTATGCCGAGGCTAGTACGATGTCCGGGAGATCCTGTTCGGTTCTGAAAAGCCTGATTGCTGTCAGGTCCCTTGAACAGAATTCGTTAATTAAAAGGTTAGGTACATGTTTTGGAACAAAGATGCAGGTGCGCGGATTACTGACGGAGGTGTCTAGCAGCAACTTACCCCCGATGTTACCAAGACCGCATATTTTGCCACCCCTGATCCACGGCTCTTGGATGAGGGCGATGGTGTTCCCTTGTTGTTGTTTATCCTCCAGCACTCTGCGCAAGGTGGCCGACGCAGATTGGCTGTGCTGGAGGTTGGTCTGCAGGATTTTAGTCCCGCAAAGGAGAGGAGCAGAGGCTGCTGTCCTCGCCCTCACTTCTCTCCCCTGGCGGAAAGCAGTCCTCGTCCGAGGTGAGACCGGACGAGGGTGGATCACGTTTTGATCCCACTGATGAAACAACCTCCAGTGCTGCCATGGAAGTTGCCAACTCCACCGCCTCCCCAACGGACTCCATCGCGGGAGGCGACGGGGAGCGTCCAGGAAGCGGCGGACCAAGCTGCCCCCCAGGCACACTCGAGGTTGTTGCTGATGTCGACGCAGCAGCAGCTTCCCTGGTTCCACCCTCCTCCAGGAAGCGTATGTAGATACTGCCCATAAGGTAGTATACCCGCCGCTGCTGGTCCTTTATGGTTTTTACCATGGACTCCGGCACACGAAAGAAGAGACAGGTACCCGGGGGCTCCTGCCTAGCTCTTTCGTGTGTCAGAGTCCAGGTGTTTATTTTCAGGTTTTGGTTCTGTCTCGCCAGCATCCCGATCAGTTCCGCTGTGTCCTCGGTGGTTTCCGGGACATACAGCATGCACAGTGCCTTCTTGGGTATGTCAGCTTGTGGCCGAACGGTGAGCTTGGTCCCCGGTAGCGGGGACGGTATGTTCGTTACGATCCCCTTGAGCCAGGACAGTGTAAAGTCGTCCTCACACCATGTCTTGAGGACGCCTTCTGCGAAGTGGGCCCGGCCTCTGAAGTGGATCGCGGTGTTTTGACTTGCGTCGGTTGGATTGGGAGCTGCCTTCAGCAGATCCCGGAGGTGGTTTTCTACCGTGTGTCGGATCCCCTCTGCTTGCTCTTGCGTCATATCCAAGAAGGGCTCGGTCATGACGGCGACACACAGCTCGTTGTTTTTGAAAGATGCTGCGGCTTCGGCGTAGCTCACCAAGGTTCCGTCCGCCATGCGGGAGCGAGCAGACTTGCTCTTCTTACTGATCCCCGTTGGTGTGACGGAATCCTCGGGACGCGTACGCTTCTGCGCCCTGGCAGGTGGTACCGCGCCGGTGTTGGTTGGTTTTTTACGCCCTCTTGGCCTGGCGCTACGCTTGCGCTTAACGCTGGTGGGAGCCTTGCCTTTTGGCGCCTCTACCGTTGCCGACACCGCCTTGAGGGACGTCTTTTTCCTTTGGACTGTTTGCCAGTTATTGGTGTTTGATCCTCCTGCCAGTGTGGCTTTGTCCAGACTCGTCAGGTCCCTTTCAGAGACCGCAGCCGTTGACGCAGCCCGTGTTTTGGGCGCATCTACATTTGCGGTACTCCTCGAGTCGCCGTGAGCGAGAACTGTCCTTGGCCTATCAGTCAGGGTTGTGTTTAAGAGCGCATCCGTGGACGCAGATGTGGTTGGGATAGCTCGGGACGCAGCCTGTTGTGGTGCATCCCTTGCGGTCGCCTTCCTCATCGCATCCTTGGACGCAGCCGAGCGTCTGTTTTTGTGTGGTGCATCTGTGGATGCAGCCTTAGGCGGTAGTCGCTTAGGCGCATCTTGAGACGCGACCCTAGTGTTGGTTGTTGTAGGCGCATCTAAAGACGCGGCCATTGATGTGTTTTGTTTTTGTGTCAGCGCATCCGACGAGCCGGACGCAGCTTGTGGCTTGGTGGTTGTATGGGTCTCTTTATCCATGGGTTTGGACGTTTAAGATTCACCGTTGGAGCTCTCCACCCGCCACGGAGCCCTCAGTCGGGGACGTCGCCCGTTCAACGAGCGAACGCCAGAGCTACTCCTTCGGTATAGGGTCAGCCTAGTAGGAAACTGACGAGCCCGCACGCGACGGAAGATCCCGGAACTGTATACGACACGAGACTATGCCGCAACTCATCCCGAGACCCCACGCCACGCCGGCTGCCCTCCCCCACTAGGCCGATCCTCGCTTGACATCCCGCTTATGGGATGCCTCAGCCGATTGATCGTGGGTAGCTATCCCACGACCTCCCGTGTAAGAGGAAATCCGGGCCAAAGTGGTGTGTTGCGTGCAATCTGCTCCACTCAACCACCAGGATTCCTTCATCCCCCCTTACGGGTCCCCGCGCACGGCACAAACACGCGGGAGGTCATTGATGTCCATCATCCGCTCTTGTTCGATGGTGGACCCCCAGGGGCATGACCTCGCCACCCCTGAGGTGAATCGCCTGGTGATTTCTGTTACATCTACTTCATATGGAATTAGACCAATAACGGGGCGGCAACCTCGAGAAGGAACATCACCAGACTTGCCTTAAGGATCTACACGACCGTTGCGCTCTCCCTCAAGACCACGCCACCTTTCCGCCTCTGAGGGAGGTGGAAAGGTAGGTCTGCGTCTACAAAACCAAGCTAAGCGGGTGCAAGCGAAGCGTGTTGTTGGAAGGCAAAACATTAATTTGTGAACGCAAACCCTCCCCTTACATTAGCGTATTGAACAGGGTATTCAAAATAACGATAACCTACTCGAAACTCTTCAGCGCGTAAACTAGCAGTTTTCAACGTTGTTCGAACCTAAAAAAAAACTTTATATCTACTGTTTTAAGCATGTTTTTTCTATAACCCTCAGGTCCCAGAAGCCATAAAACAATGGATGCCTGAACAGTACCAGGAGTTTATCCCGTTCGTGAAGCCAGCTCCCATTGACCTGGAAGCAGCCGCCGCCGCTAAGAAGGGCAAGAATAAAGAAGGAAAGAAGTAACTTTGGTAGCAAAAATAACAGTTCATTCCCGCACATGGAGCATTTTATTTATTTGTTACGCTAAGCTTATAAATTAAATAAATGGCCGACTACTACTACTAAAACCTGTTTATTTTGCCTAACCTTGATGTCAAGGACGACCTTGATCTTTAGGGTGAGTTTTCTTCTCTTGAGTATGTGTGCTGTGGTTTTCTTTGAGATAGGTAGGTATTTTTTGGTTTATGTGAAGTATTGTTTATTATACCTAAAAAAAGTTAAATAAGGATAGAGTTAATAATAAATGAGTTCATCTTTTTAATGTGAAAAATGGGGGGTTCACGTGGGGTTTTCTATTATAGCGTGTTTTTAAACTATATTTACGAATATATTTATGCAACGATCGCGCCTATTGTAAGAAACTAGTCCTGCCCAATGCACTTTTGTTTTTAAGAGAAAAAAAATTGTCTATGAGCTTTTTATTGTGCAGCTCGATCATGTATTTAAAAAGTAGATACTATCTCGATTCGTTGCTGTCGGCCTTAGTCGATTCCAGTTAGCTGCAACAACAAACGCATTGTAAACAATTAGAGATAAAAATTGTGCGATTGTGACGAACAGAATAATCTTATCACTGGGAATAACAGTGAGTAAAGTAAGTACCTACATGGTATGAGTAAATAGTCGAAATAGAGGACACATGCCTACGATGCAATCTTTTTGTAGGTTATGGATGAAATTTATAAAATTACACTTAAGGCTTTTAATCCCGGTACTAAGTACGTTCCCGAGGGATATTTTAAGGCATACAAGGGGGAAGCCGCGGGAAAATGCTGAATAAAACATCATCTTGCTATTTTTGCGTTTATTGTGACAAATATCAGTCAGCGCCGATTATATGCAATGCAAACTTAAACTATTTACATTCGTCAAGATACAAAATGATTACAATAATCTTTCAGAATGTGGGTGCCCGTTTGTGTGTTGGTAAAGGATATACAAACCTACAAGAACTATGCTTTATTGTAACATTATTCCTCGCTGTCTTGTTTTAACCAGTGCCTAGGTAGGTCAATATCTGAACTGGTGACGTTCCCGTTATAGGAAGGAAAATATAAAGATTCAACATCAATATGTTCAGATCAATGGTACCGGTGAACAGACAATTGGGACACTAGTAGATGGTACATAGTCTCTGGCGCCACCTACTGGGCCCAAACAGTCTAAGCATCATAAATGTACCATCGAAACAAAAAAATAAGAACATCATCATCATCTTTAACAATGCAGTTGAGTTCATTAATACATTGCCACTGTCAAGGATTCAACATATTCTGAGCGTTGGATAGCTCATTAAATTCTATAGAACATAGGTTCTACAGAATTTAATATATTTTTGATCTATAGAGATCAAAAATATGTCCTCATGTGAACGGTTCAATATATCCTGTGCATTAGGCAATAATATGAAATATTATGAGAAAAAGCAGTCGCAATATTGTGAACTTTTTTGACCATCATATATTTTTGAAGCCTGAAAGGGCTAATATAATAATGAACTCGACTGTACACAAACGGGTCTCCCTGACGGGACTTTCACATGACAACATACCACATCTTAAAAACATTTAATTTAAGGTAGATGCACTAAGGTCGCCCACGAGCTACCCTGGCGCTACCACTTTAAATCACGCCCAAAACATACTGGTGCATTATTTAATAAAATATTCGTCCTGCAAAAATTCCGTCTAATTGAAGCTATACATAAATTACAATACATCAACTGTACAAAGAAGGAACAAAGCCATCCTCATATCTTAAAAAAAAACGATTAAATAAATTGCATTTATAATTCTACAACGTGATCGTGGTTTCTACAACACTTCTAATAAGCCCTTGCTCTTACGCACATGCGATATATTATCGTGACGATTTTTTATCGCACGCTGCTATTTTAACACGCGTTGTTGATTCAAGCATAGAGAATTCAACGGAGTGCAGTGCGTCAGTAAAAACACTGTTTGATTTTAAACTCTCGGCGCTAAGCAGTGCGTTGAAAACCGAGTGCGCGAAAAAATATATCCGCAATAAAAAATCGCCAGTGCGATCCTGGCTTACGAGGGCTACGTGTAGGTATGTCCATCTCACAAAATAGTCTCGCAGACGCGGCGCTACAGCCATGCGACGTTCCACTTATTTAGTATAGCCTCTGCCCGCGACTTCGATAGAAGTAGAAGCCTTAATATACCTACACAATATACAAAAATAACAGCCATATTTTTATAATACACCCTCGGTCCCCTAGTTCCCTGGCTCACCGCGTCGCATCACATGGCCCGCGCTATTATTTCGTTTGCTCTCTTTCTGTTTTTTTTTTTTCTCGGATGGATCCTTAGGGTCATATCGTAACGTTAAATAGACGATAACCTTCCTTAAGAACTAGGCTAACGAATGCAAAAAGATTTTTTTAAATGTGACTGGTACTGCCAGAGATTAGCGTGTTCAAACAAACCCTTCAGCTTTATTGTTTGTAGAGCTGTAGATCATCTCCACTTATTGCCGCGGGACTTATTTTGTGAAACGGACTCTACCTAAAACAGCGACTTATTTTTTTAAATAAATATAGACAATGATAAACAAGAATACCTATATGAAATAACGCTATAATAAACAATCCGTGACTCCAAATTTGTATCACTACTACAAGAATTTACAATGAGTAATATTGAGATATATTATTTTACTTATAAGATCCTATTTACACAGTCTTAGTAGTGCAAAAACCCTACATACATTCTTGGGTAAAACGTTATTAGAAGTGAGAAACTGGGTCAGAAATTAAAAGAAATTGCGTGCAAATCTTTGGTACATGTATCACGACATCTAGGTACGTGTTCATTATTTTTATAAAAAACGTTAAGTGGTATTTATACCCACGAGCGATTTTTTAATCGCACACTGGATTTTCAACGCAATGCTCAACTACGAGAGTAGAACATCCAGTACACGATAAAAAAAATCGTCACACTTTTACTAATAAACGAGCTTGCCTGCAATTTCCCTCAAACTCCAACATCATCACAACTCCAATATTATAAGTATAAAGAGTACATGAGATTTAAGTAAAAATATTTCCTAACGACGACGTATAAATGTGCAGATCGATCGATAGATGACATCATGCCTACGACGTGAATAACGCAATTATCCTGGCCGTGACGCGCTGCTACGCGACCAAAGTACATACAGCATTCTTAAAAAAAGTAGGATACATTATTTATTATCTTCATCAGCATGAACTATATAAGAAAATAATTCATGTTCTGGTACAGGGGATGACTCTTCAGGCTACGCAAACCAAGCAATGGATGAATAAGATAGTTTAGGTACACGTCACAATATTTTTGCAAAGCAAAAATGTCAAAGCTTTAACTACTCAACGCGAGAATGGGTTCTGAATTCTTAAATGAATTGTAATAAGCTACCTGTATACTTTTGCTGACTATAGTAGAATCAGCATATAGCGTTACCATTGCTGGGACACAGGCCTCCTCTCTGTGAGTGAGAGTGGGCCGAAATCCACTACGCGGGCGCAGTGCGGGGTGGTACATGTCACATGTTTTCGAAATTTTTATTCTAGAACATGCCGTTTCCCCAAGATAACTAACTGCACTACTATCAAATACAAGAATTTAGCGTAATTAACATATATTATATCTAACACCACATTACAGTTAAATCTACAAAATCAAATGCGTAATTAATGTGCCACTTACATAGGGTAGGTATAGTTTAATAATATTAGGTATAAAGGGCACCACACTTCACTTATATTGTCAAATAGAGTCTTTTAAAAAAACGTATTTTTTGTTCCAGTACAAATTAAAATGTAATAAGCGCAAAAAAAAAGGCTCAGTTATACAATCTTGAATTAAAAGAATCATGGGTCGTATTACTGTGCCAAACACTCTCATAACTTGCATTTTTATAATTTACTTCATGCGCACGACTGTCTTCTATTAGACAAATATACAAAAAGTGTAGTGCCTCCATAACATTAGGATAAAAAACAGTTAACATTAATTAATTACATTACTATGCATACCTTGCCTCCACATGGCACAATGATTAACAACCAGATCACAACGCCCTAAAGCACTTCAGACGATGATG
Source organism: Polymixis lichenea (assembly GCA_949091785.1). Lineage (NCBI taxonomy): Eukaryota > Metazoa > Arthropoda > Insecta > Lepidoptera > Noctuidae > Polymixis > Polymixis lichenea. The sequence goes on along the minus strand of OX420948.1, from coordinate 18,139,238 downwards.
TTTGTATTATTGTCTAACACTTAAAAATGAGAACCCTGCATATTGTGCGTAATGCACACCAACGACGACGGCTTATCAGGTTTTACGTAACAATCTGTATTCCCAGAATAGAAACAGGTGATTACATAACAGGATCAGCCTATAATGTCCCCACTGTTGGGACTCAGGACTCTTCCCTGCGAAAGGAAGTGGCCACGCGAGCCGGTAGATGTCACATGTCTTAGAACGTTTGGTTCTAAGACACGTCGGTTTCCTCACGTTTTGAGAGCAGTGGTGATCAAATAATTTACACCAACTAAAGTCACACACACAGCCTGGAGTCGAACCAACAACTCGTAAATCGAGGTTTTTTTTTTGGGTGGGAAATCATCAAATAACTTCTCCCGCTCTGAGTGGAGCAGGAGGGCGTGTCAAGGCTTCTTCAAACAGCCGCGACGCGACACTTGTAGAACAATTTCCATTAAGTTTTCATAGAAATTGTTCTACGAGTGTCGCGACGCGACCGTCGCGTCGCGCTAGTCTGCACGAGCCTTCAGACTTTTACTGACTAAAGCCCAACCGTGTTCCCTCAGTTTCCTGTGTGCCAGGGACCGCGGTATCTCTTTCGAACAACCCGCACCCCTAGCAGGCATCGGCCCTTCCGGGTCCCATCAGTTGGTGCTGACATCTCTTTGAGGCGCGCGTGGAACACAACGCGCCGTCGAAATCAGGGTCGATATCACTGGGCCAACACTGCTCCTTTCAGTTATCTTTAAGTCCCATGAAACAGGAGAACTAGCTTCTCATAAAGCCTTCTGGAATATCCTGGATTTCAGTTGCACGTCACAAATCCTCAAAGGTCGCAATTCACCATTTTATAGGCAGAATGAGGCTTAAAAATATCTGGCCATTTGTAAAGAATCCTGGCTAGCGGCGTTGGTGTGAATTACGAATAAACTATCTCATAGCGGAGGTTTTTATTGGCCAGAACTCACAACTTCGAAAAAGAATTCGCAAATATTATTATCAGTCAAAATTTACAAGGTCAACTTCATTATTATGTTAATTAATTAAAACTGTATTTATAGTGCATCCAACCAATTGAGTTATTTCATTGAATGTTCAAATAAATATGTATGTATACGGCCACATCGTTATCTCTAAGCTATTTCCTTTGATTTAAAACATGTTTAGAGATTTCTAGATTTTCTGAACCATCTGTCTTCTCTTCTCTCACTTTATATTCAAGTACATGACATATGCGATATTATTTAAATTAATGGTAGCTAAATAGCATTTAAAGTTAAACTACTGTTAGTACATGTTAACTTGAGACTAAAGACTTGCTTTTAACATGGCCACTTACTGAGCATAACTAATTTAAACAATACCATTGCATCAACAAGAACATGAGACTCACAAAACGTAACCACATAGCCAGCACACCAATTGTGTAACATACTATCAATCTTAATCTGAATCATTTTGATATTGGTTATTGGATAATGGATACATTTACATTGCATTTGGATATTTTTAAGGCATTGCTTCATATTGTTCGAGAAATTCGCCTGTTGAACAACGTAACGTACTTGAATGTTGTTAAACTGTCAAAATTATAGCCATTCCTACTGATAATGTGTTACGGAATTCCCCTCTGGTTACAGTATCAAACCAACATACTGAAAGTGCCTTTATAACAATATGCAGCCCGATTTATAGTCGTACCCCGTGTCCTAAGCAAAAGCTATTGTTGCAAGAATTCGCGTTCACGCGTCATTATATGACTACAAACGCGACTTGATTGATCGCGCGAGAGTATGACGATTGCGTACTCGCACGACTATTGCTTTGGGATTGGAACACGGCCTTACGAGGACTGTCACTTTTGTGAGTCTTGTAGCAACAGAAAGAATTTAAGTGGTGTTTAATAATTCATAGTTAAATGTGTAATTTTAGTTAAGCTAGGGTCTCAGGTTAACATTTACAGATACTTTGAATATGTTACAACTACCTACCTACTAAAACTAAAATTTTGATTACACAGTGTTATTTCTTAAACTTTGTTTACATACTACATTTATATTAATGAGGATAACAAATAACAAGTGACAATTTACAATCTAATGTTCTAATTTACGATTATAGAGTAAATGCAAATTATCTAGATACACAGTGCATGAATAGGTGTAGTTACTTGTACATAACATTAAATTATGCCCTTTCATTTAAAGTAAAATGACCTCAACATACAATGTAATTCAAGAAACAATGTGTCAGTGACTTACTATACATATTATATAATTGTATTGTAAATAAATATGAGTAAATCCTGTGATGTGACTTTTAGCATTATGTTGTTTAGCATAATCTCTATGCTGCTAATCAAATTAATTTGAAAGACATTTTTTGATATTATATTTACATTTTATTGTTCATAGTTACAATTACCCCATATAATATAGATTACATAGATTTTAATTAAAGACTCAAAGTAAACAAATAACTATCTTCTTTGAATGGTGTCAAATTAATTTCCCTAAATAAGACATTCTCTTGTTCTATAAAAGATACAAAAGCGTTTACTACAGCATGTTCTACACAACACATACAATAGGATCAAAGCCAAGTCATTTATATAAAGATTACAAACACAGGGAGAAGTTTACCAAGGTAGGATCATAGTTCTGAAGGCATTAGCCTCAGTTGCCCACTGTTAGTCAAGCACATGATGTATCATCATTTGAGTATGACTCATCAAGTCATCACTGATTACATAAAAATCACAGAGTATTTCATTTCTGGCAAGTACTTAAGGGTACAATGCCAGAAACGACTCCACTATTAGCACGCCAGCTGAGCCTTCTGCCGGCACTTGTGCATCAGAGCACGCAGGGTGAACTGCCTACGAGCCAGGGTTCTCACTTGCTTCAAGAATGTATCCAAATCAATCACTTCTTTACGTAGTGCTTCTCCCATGTAGTAAATAGCATCTTCTAGAGTAGCTTCCTCAGCAAAAGCATTTAACAGCTGAGAGTATAACGGAGCAGTGGTCACAACAGCTTCATCCACATCAATGCCCTCTTGTTCCTGTAAGCGTTCAATAGCAGTGTGCAATTCTTTCTCTTTCTCCTGCAAGATTGTCACATTCTTATCTAACTCGGCCCTCTCCCTCTGCAGTCTTGAAAGAATATCCTCAAGACGAGACTTGCCTTCACGAAGCTCCTGCTGAGTGCGGCGAAGAGTCTCCAGTTCTGCTAGGGACTGTAGAGACTGTTCCTTGAGCCTCCTCCGTAGCTTATCTTCCACAGCAGATAAAAGAGATGCTTTAATGTGTTCCTCTGTGATTGTACCGCCAGCTACTTCAGTAGCAACAGGACCACCATAGCCAGCTGCTGGTGGATATGGAGTTGCTGCTGCAGCAGCAGGTGGATAAGGCATGCCATTGGTGCTCACTGCACCGGGATATGGAGCCCCATAGCTAGGATATGGCAGATTTGACGTTGTTGGATAAGGAGCTTGTGTTGGATACCCTGGTTGTGGAGCACCTTGAGGGAATGGGTACCCTGTAGGTTGCGGCATGAAGGAATTCACAGGATAGGGCGCCCTGGCCTCATTACGAGGTTTCGAATAAACCGGTGGAAGCTCCCCAAACGCAGAGATCATGCACTGAATGAGCTTTTGTAGAGTGGACCCATTTTGCGACCATTCGTGTAGAAATGGTAGGTATACTTTGCCGTTGCTATCGACATATTTAGAGACTTTAATAGACATGTCTGACGTGGGTTTGACGAAACATAGCGGCGCATTTTGGGGGTGAGTGTCCATTAACCAGATACACACCGGGATGTTATAATATGCTCCTTTATAGTTTACGGGGATGGTACCTTCAAGGTTCAGCAGGTCTTTTCTGGCGCCGTTGTTGAACACAAAGGCTTCCAGACGATAGGTCAAACTTCTGTACACTTGAATCAAATTAACTACTTCACGAGCCGTGTAGTCGCGGTGTTTGTATTTTGATAGATACTGCTTAAGCACTACATCGTCGTTAGCCATGATTGATTATTATTAAACTAAGTTAAACGAAATACAGCGACTAGTAATTGAAGAAAATTACAGAAAATCGCACAATCAGAAAAGCACATAGTTCATAGACAGCTTCAGTGATGTCATCAAACAAAATAGTCAGATGTTTATTATTGATTTTCATACAATCGACTAAAATACCAAACATTAAAATCGGCGCTTCCATTTAGTCAAATTGTTGATATTTTTTATTCAATTTAAAAGCGCATCTTGGATAGGTTTCTGCTAGAGTGCTGGAGTGACTTGAACACTTTTCCTTTTTGCTAGAGCCGCTAGGGCAAACACCAATGCAAAAAAAAACCTTTTCATTTCTTATGGGTTGGTGGTTAAGCTGTGCTTGCCACGGTTGGTCCATAGATGGGTGACCATTGTTACATATCAAAACCCCTCCGTGCCTCGGAAAGCACCTTCAATCTTAGCAGTCGTTACGGGTCGTTAGAAGCCCGTAAGTCTGACAACCAGTCTTACCAAGGAGTATCGTATTATCCAGTAACTGGGTTGTGGAGGTCAGACAGTTAGTCGCTTCGTGTAAAATACTGGTATTCAGTTGCATCTGGTGTGACTGGAAGTCGACCTGAACATTGTTGGGAGAAGGCTTGGCAGATGATGATGGCGCAGTAGCAGGACTAAGAATGGTTCTAAGGTCACCATTATCTTTCGTGTAGGTATAACGATCTCCCTCAACCAGTAGAACAAGATTAGTGTCCTTTTTGCTCATGACACGATGGTAATTCTCGATTGTCAGAACGTTCAACTTATGACTCAGGTATAAACAACACCATTTAAAATATGACATGGTTAGATACCAATGCTATATACCGGCTGACATTTTTTAGCGTCTGGACAACAATATGACGTTTTGTGTAAGTAGAATAGAACTCATATACCCTAATATTTACCTGGTACCATTTATTTAATAAAAGTTCCGAATATCCTTAAAATACATGAAAAAGAATACATCCTACGGCACTCGCGTAAAACTAATATTATCCAAAATAGGTAATAGTAAACGGCGTCAGCTGCGATTGCACATGAATGAAGCATGATAGAAGTGTGAGCGAGACGCTAGCATTAACTTCGCTCTCCTGCGCACAGGACGATACCGCCTGATCCCTACACACTCACGCACACATTTGCGCGTGTACCTACATTCGTCACCGTGCTGTATGTAGTTGTAGTAGGCTTATAATTTGATACACTGAGTGACGCGTGTCTTGAAACCGTAAACCAAATAAATTACGTCTCGTAAGATCGGTAAAGCTTTGATAGAAATGTAAACAAACCGCTGATGTTAAATACTTATAACAATCACTCACATTCATATGTATTTCGAAGGTTTTAACGTGATGTGTAATAAAAAAGGATTCCAACAAGGTTGTTTAATCCAAATCGGATACTACAACTTACTAGGCGTATTTAAAGATCGTAATCAACTTATTTACAAATAATAATACTGATTAATTTTTACAAAATTACAGAAAATGGGTTATTATTTACAAGAAAAAGTACCTTTTCAACGATATTGCAATATTTGTTCTAAATGTCCACCGTTTCTTTCTAAACACAAACTCCCACGTTTTTGCAAATTGGTTGTTAGACTCCTAAGCGTGTCTCTGTCACTTTTCAGAATATTAAAAACGTCTATTATTCGCTGTTTTAACTCATTTACACTACGAGCTTCTTCGGTGTACACTAAGCGTTTTAGTTCAACCCACAAATAAAAGTCTAATGGCGTTAGGTCTGGTGATCTCGCCGGCCAGTTCACAGGTCCACCGGGACCTATCCACTTACCACGGAATTCACTATCTAAATACGCGAGCACAGATCGCTCGTAGTGAGCTGGACACCCGTCGTGCTGAAAGTACATGTCCGGCAGATAGTCCAGAGGAACGTCTTCCAACATTGTGTCGATAACGGACTGTATAATTTCACGATACATTATCCCTGTCAATCGACCTTCGATACAAACTGGACCCATTATGCCAACGTGTATTATCCCGGCCCAAACATTGACACTGAATAGAACTTGATGAGCGTGTTCGTTTATTTTAAGTGAGTTTTGAAACTCCACCATTGCTCGTTGTGTAGGTACGTTGTAGATACCAGTGCGGGTAAATATGGACTCGTCGCTCCATAGAATGTTCGCCTGCGGGTGGAGTTGGAGTATGCGTACGTCATTATGAAAACAATCACTGGCCGGTCGAAGCACACACGGTTCAAACGTAAAAAAACAGCGATCGACGTCACGCTATGGCTAATCGCAGGTGACTAGAGAGAGAGAGCACGAGACGCGGTACTCGGGTCGAAGGGCGCGCGGGCGGGAGGGGATGCGCATGCGGTGACACGTGAGCGGTACGCCTAAGGAAAGATATTTTGCGATAGTAGTTACCTATCCCCGGCCGGCTTCAATCAAAGGATTGAATGTCGCTACGAATTCATTGATAATTTCTGCGCGTAGAGTAGGGTGCCTATAAGTTGGGTTTTGATATTATTTGCCGATATTTTTACTCTTTTCTATTTTTATTATTTTTTAAATTTTAGTATGAAAAGTTTACTACAAATAAGTAATAGTATTTATTGATAGGTTCATTTCATGTTAGGATTTAAAAAAAAATGAAGTGAAATTTCTATGCCATAGGCTTCTACTCCGTTCACCTATTATGCCCTATTTTTTTCCAGACGGTAAAAAAAATCATACGGTATAATAGCGCTATCTTTTAAAGTTTTATTGTATTGTCTAAGTTTAAAAAATGTTATAAAATTAAGTTACGTAGTATAAGTTTCAAAACGCAAAACAGTAAACTTTAAACATTTTAACTAGGTACAACATAAGATGCTCCAGGGTGGCCTGTGAAATTCAAATTTTCTTACGTTTTTTGCAATTTGTGGGCCAGTGCCAGGGTTGCCAGGTTGCTTGTTGATTAAAATATGATTCGCGACCATAACACATTAGTACATACATTACGCATAACACAAATTATAATCATTATTATCATTTATTAACATCATTATAATAGTCAATACAACTCTTTAAGTTCATTTATTCCGAAATAATAAGTTGCCATATACAACACTGATTAAAAGAATAGTACTCCAGTTCCATAAAAACAAACCAAGTCAAAGACAAAGGTACAAAATAACAATAAATTTCTGACAAGTGACAATTTCTTTCTTTTTCGGAGAGCTGTCAACGTTGCGAAACGTGCGATTGCAGTTCGCCTATTTTAATCCAAGTTAATCACCTTGGAATAGTTTGAAATACGTTAATTTGTATTTAAAAAATACAGCACAATGCCGCCTAAGTTCGATCCTAATGAAGTTAAAATCGGTAAGGGTTGATAACAGTGAAAAACATGACCGGTTTCCGAGTGATAGTGTTCTTCAATTTTGTGTGTGTATTTTTGCAGTAAACTTGCGATGCGTCGGTGGAGAAGTTGGTGCCACTTCGTCGTTGGCCCCTAAAATCGGTCCTCTCGGTCTGGTGAGCATAAATATAATAATCAGCCTGTATTTTCCCACTGCAGGCCAAAGGCCTCCCTTTTCTTTTTCTTCTCACACTAAACGTCAAGTTCGTCCCGCCATCTAAGCCTGGGTCTTCCGCGATGCCGTTGGACGTGCTGTGCTGACCCATGCTTTGGTGGTCTTAACTCTTAGCCCACAAGGTATCCGACATGTGGCAAATGTGTCCAGCCCAGTCCCATTTGAGCTTCGCTGCTTTTTGGGTGACGTCTGCGATTCGTGTTTTAGAGCGGAGTATCGTGTTCCGTTTCCGATGTGTAATACGAGCTCGGAGGATACCACGCTCCACCGCTCGCTGGCAATCCTCGAGCTTGGTCCTCTGCTGAAATGTCAAAGACCAGACTTGAGCGCCGTATGTAAGCATAGGGAAAATGCACGTGTCCATTAATTTGCGTTTATAGAAAATTGGAAGAAGTTTTCCTTAAGAGCCTTCATCAACCAATAGCTCTTCCAGGCGTCCAGCAACTTCTTTTTCTTGTCTCGCCTGGAAATAAATATAAATATTAATATGAACACCTTTGAATGAGTTAATAATTGGATGGTATCACAGAGAAACTTGATGTATACTCATGCTGTAAGCCTTTATTATATCTTTTTGTGAAGAGAAAAATACAGTTTACTCAGTAAATTATCGCTCACTTCATCATAGTTAGTTGAGATCTAGTAGTCTCACTTAAAAGTTGATCATCCTGGGGGGTGCCTCCCTACCAGGCGCGTCCTTCCGGGTGGCGGATGGAAGGAACCCACGACTCAGGATACTTTCCCTGTTGTGGCTACTCCTGAATGTCCAATAAGGAGTCGCGGACCAGGCAATGCGATTACCATGCTTTCTAGGTATCTAGCTACTTGTGGGACTGAGTAAGTTAGTAAGTTCATGTGCAAGTTACTATTTCATAACAATAAATTAACATTGTGACAATGCTAGAACTATCAATAATTTTTTAAATTGAATTGCAGTTTCTATGGAACTAGCCAGGAGACATGTGTATGTACCTGATAAAATTACCAAATGTACTGTGAAGACCCAACATGGTGGTATCTAAAAACTAATAACTTCAATTGGACAAGATTTACTGTAAACTCACAATTTTATTAGCATTCAATCATTTCGTAATGTTTTACTAACATTTATTTCCACTCACAGTCCCCCAAGAAGGTTGGTGACGACATTGCCAAGGCCACCAGTGACTGGAAGGGTCTCAAGATCACCGTGCAGCTGATTGTACAGAACAGACAGGCCCAGATCTCGGTGGTGCCATCTGCCGCTGCCCTCATCATCAGAGCCCTGAAGGAGCCCCCACGTGACCGCAAGAAGCAGAAGAACAGTATGTATCAAGTCAAAACATTACAAAAGAAGGATATTCTCTTTGAATTTTTGTAATATGGCCTTTCTCTGCAAGTTAACAGAATTCTTATTGTTTACAAGCTGACCTAGCAGACGTTGTCCCGTCTTAACTATGAATATTGAATTCGCATTGGTCTAATACTAGAAAAGTTAATATGATCATTAAGTTTTCTTAAATTTTGTAATGTTAAATGGAACTTTAATTTGTAAGGTTCCGTACTTCAAAAGGTAAAAAAAGGAACCCTTATAAGATCACTCTCTTGTCTGGCTCTCCGTGTATCACCACCAATTTTCTCAAAAACAGGTGGACCTAGCAAGTTGAAATTTATACCAGATACTAAGGTCTATAGTCCCTATTAGGTGTATAAAAAATCAAGGTCCTGAGTCAACACGATAAAAAGATATGGGCCAATTTCGATTTTCGCGAAAACTTGTAAGTACCAAAATTTTCCTTAATTTTCAGTTTTTTTATTAATTTTTTCGACCCAAAACCTATATGGTACCTCCGTATGACCTAGAATTGTCAATTTTGGTTAAAAGCAAGGTCTTTTAGCACAATTAAAATTCCAAAAAAAAAACGTTGAAAATTAAGGTAAATTTTGGTACTTACAAGGTTTCGCGAATATCTAAATTTGCCCATATCTTTTTTATTATGGCGGTATAATGGGTAGGTACGGGAACCCTCGGCGCACGAGTTCGACTCGCACTTCACCGGTTTTATCTCATTCTCTCACACTACTTACATTTTTATATTCTATGCCAGATATAAAAATAAAAGAAAAATTACATCGTTTAAAATTCAATTAACCAAAAGTTCACCTTAATTGTACAGAGTAAAAATGTTTCTTGTTTTCTAAGGCCACTACAGCTACATTGTCCTGATAACGCGAACTATTTTTCACGCACTCTCTGTTGTACAGCAAGATGTTCAGTGTGTACGAGAGAGAGCGTGCGAAATGTAGTTCGCGTTTTCGCGACAAAGTTGCTGAAGCATTAGAATTACTATATCGTATATAATTAAGTATAACTTTATCCTCTTTTCAGTCAAGCACAATGGCAACATCACCCTCGAGGATGTGATCTCTATTGCCAAGACGATGAAAGCCAGATCAATGGCCCGCTACCTTTCCGGCACAGTCAAGGAGATCCTTGGTACTGCACAGTCCGTTGGATGCACAGTTGAGGGCAGGCCTCCCCATGACCTCATTAATGACATCAACTCTGGTGCTCTTACCATTGATGAATAAACCTAACATCTAAGTAAAACTAATTCTTGTTTTATTATTATTGTTCTAATGATTCACCCATTATTGCTGATGCAAAAGCTGATTGCAGACCAAGAGCTAAGCCAAGTCGGTGTAGCTTACCTGAGCCAAACTTAGCTCTTGGTCTGCAAGTGATTTAAATAGAAGAAACATAATCAAGAATAGGTAAAATGTAGCTTCAAGAGTTTTATTATTCACTTCTGCCTGCAACTCCAACCACTTAGAATTCTTGCTTTGACAGAATTATTTTTTATATCCTCTACCATCGCAACGCTCGCATGCGATATGTGTGCGTTACTCCAGCAGGAAAGTGACACCTAGAGTGATGTGAGTGGAACTTATTATTAGTGCGTAATCTGCTAGAAATGTGCGCCAAATTAAAAATTTGTGCGCTTTGTGGTTTTGGAAAAAAACTGAAACAACAATTTTTGCTGGGGTAACGTTACAGCAGGAAACTTCTAAACGAATGATCGGAGAGAGAAATATTTTGCATGGGCAGAGAGAGCTTTGTGCAAAAATTTGCGCCTGAAAATCTGAAGAAGGTTTTTGAGTTATTGCACTTCCTGCTGGAGTAACGTTTTGCAGAATCGTGTATCTCTAGAACCATTGTATGTGCGCCTGTAGTATAAACATAAACGAGATTATGTGACGGAACTAGATTTAAGAAAATATTAATAATTTTCAAGTTATCGCGTTTTTTTGAAAATCCGAAAATATATCGTAGCGCCTAAAAGAGAAAACGTATAAGCTCGCCTGAAAACTGCATTCAGTCCATCTTCACGCTTAAACTAACCATAAAAAGTGTCAAATGTGTACATGCATGCGATAGTGAATAATATTCCTTTATGTCAAAACTTTGACGGCAAAATACAAGAAACCGACTCGACCCAAGATGTGTAGGTGTAAACCAAAAATTAGTGCGTTTAGTCAAAACTATATAGTGACAATATTCAGCTTGAAATGTTTCTAATTAAGTAGATTTAGACAAAAAACAAAACGTGCATACAACGGCTGGTTATCCGACCAAATTCGATTGACTACAAAAAAGCGACGGTTTCATTCATACTGATGATCTTTATTACACCTAAGCTGTTGTCCGTACAGTTGCGTTCAAACGTTTGTTGGCAAATACAGTTTTAAGAAAAACTGTATTTTAATCTCAGTATTGCAAAAAATGATACTTATTCGGTTTTCCCATTAACACGACGCTGTCTTATTTATCAATAATATTATTTTTACATAAAGCTGATATAAGTACCTAACTGAAAATTTGTGTGTAATGTACAGGCACAAGTATCACGATCATCAACTGGAAGAGAAACCCAAAAAGGCTTGAGCCTTGTAAATGTTGTTTAACTGATTTTAATTTTAGTATTTTCTGCTAAAAATGTCTGATGTAGATTTTTCATGGTATCTAAAAGATATCGTATTTGTTTAACTTTCTTATTTCTTTTCTTATATTGTTTTTTACCGGGAGTAATGCGACTATTTATATCGTCTTCATTAAAGTTTTCTACCAATTTTTGGATATTGAAACCCCCATTCTGTGTATTTCTCGTGAGCCGTTGTCTAAGGCACACTTTACGAAGATCTGTGGAAACTTTAAAATGCTTGAATTTCTTTCTATCAATTAAATTTGTAATGGCACGTTTTTCCTTTCTACTTGTAAGTAGTTGTCGCAAATTTTTGTGTTATTTGTTCACTTGAAAGTTCGTCAGATAATTGGTTTTTTGTATTTTTCCTTATTCTCAGTATTTTCAATCTCATTGCTTGTTTGTCTAGATAGTTTAAATATTTGTCTCTGTAAAACTCTAATTCTGGCTTTGTATCTGTTTAGTAATAGTGTATAACTTTGTTTTTGTTTTCTATGTCGTATTTTTAATGTTTTATTTAATCTTTCTCATCAATTTTAATTCTGTATTACTTGGATTAGGCTTCTTTTCTTGTACTGTTTCATTCAACGGATCTGCACTGATGGTGACTTGCACATCTTCACTATCTTCTTCTCTAACCGTAACAGTTTCCATGATTTTTTGGCTTACTTTCTTCATAAAATACTTTTTAGCGGTCTCTTTCCATTTTCTTCTTTGAATGCGTTGTTCCCGTGGATTCATTTCGTTGAATGCTTTTAATTTGTTTGGTTTTTTAAATTAAAAGCAGGTTCAGATTAAAAGCATGCAGCATGCAAGCATCCTTTCTTTTAAAGTAATTGTTGTCTCTTTTTTTTCCTGTTCAGCGGCGTATATCTCAGGATTATTCTTATTTTTTTTATATTTGTCCCTTTTGGCTACTCTTCGTCGTTCTAACTCTTCCCCGCTCTTCTGTTTGTTTGCTTTAGTAATTGTTAATATTCAATATTTTCCCTACAAAGTAAAACAAACAAAGTTCCACAATTTTTATCATTTGTACACTTTCATATAATTCGTGTGACTTGTGACACGCCACAAATGAGAGGGACACAAATTAGGATTTTAGAAGGTTTTTCAATTTACCAGACATACAGTAACTTTCTAGAATATTTACCTAGCATTAATCGAATTATGCACTTAACACTTATAAGTAAGTAGATATGTATGTAAATGACATGAAACCAAACAACAAATAATTGGATACATTATGTGGACAAACACAAATGAGGTAATTTTTGTTAAAGTTTCAAAATTTTACCTGTTATTGGACTTTTTTCTTCAAATGTTTACAAATATATAGTACACTACTGCACACCAAGCTCGTTCGAGGTCAGCTGAGCGCACAAGGATCGCGCGGGGTAAACAGGAACTTTGTTAAAAGCTTAGAAATATCTTAATTCTTTTGTTTAAAAAAATGTATATCCAGTTAGTCTATTCCTATACAACGTGTCGTTTTGCATCCTCGTCAAATTCAAGGAGGTAACTATGCTAATGATTCTCGACACGAATCAATAATAAAATAGTAGGTACATATTTTTTTTTTTTTTTTATAACGCGGCCTGTGTGATACTTCACTCTATCTGGGTAACCTGGGTTCAAACAGTCTTCGTCGCACAAACCAGTCCTCGAATTACTTGTTGCGATTTTTTATTTTACGGCTATGAAAATACAGTCGAGAACGCAATGGTTCAATTACCATTGCGTTCTCGACTGTATTTTCATAGCCGTAAAATAAAAAATCTACTTATTTTATTATTGATTCGTGTCGAGAATCATTCTAGTTACCTCCTTGAATTTGACGAGGATGCAAAACGACACGTTGTATTAATGAAATAAACACAAAAAAAAATCCGAATTCCATTATGTAGGTACGGATTATTGAAAAAAAAACCAAACAAGTTTGAATTTGAATTTCGAACCAGTGATATGAATGAGATGTGGGCTAGTTTTTACAGGATAACTCCTAATTGTACAGTATTTATGAATTTATAGTTAAAGGACTTGGAGGGGCTTGTGGCTAATTAACAACAGCTGCACGGGTCTATCGATCAGGTTAAGCTACGCTTGCCGCGGTTGGTCCGTGGATGGGTGACCATCTTTACATACCAAGACCCCTCCGTGCCTCGGAAAGCACGGTATGCCGTTTGTCCCGGCTGTCATTTGTCGAACTTTGACAGTGGTAACGGGTCGTCAGAAGTCGAAAGTCTGATAACCAGTCTTACCAAGGGTTTTTTACCAAAACCACAATTGCGCACAAATTTTTAATTTGGTGCACATTTACAGCAGATTACGCACTAATTATACGTTCCACTCATATCACTCTAGGAGTCACTTTCCTGCTGGAGTAACGTACACATACCTACGATATTTTTGTTTTTTCTTAACATTCTTTGACTTTTATTTTCGTTTTACTCTGCTCCTTAGGGTCGTACCGTGATGTTAAATAGCCTATAATTACTCAAGAATTGGGCCACCAAATGAAATAGATTTTCGTAATATTTTTTTAGACCCAGTAGGATCTAAAAAAATGCATTTGTTGACTACCAGTCAGTAGTTCCAGAGATAACCCAGACAGTCCAGACACATACAAACCAAACACATTTGACTTATAAAGTTGGTTCGTAATAAAGTTAATATAATAAAGATTACGGGAACTTTTGATAGGTAGGTACTTGTGCTAGTCTGCACAGAGTACCTAGCCTATGTTATAAAAAATGCCTTGTTCATTTATTTAACCATTAATGCACACTTAACCAGTTATGGAACAGAAAAATACGTACAAAGGTAATTCTTATTTTTACACAAATCTCTTTCATCACACCTGCGATAGGAGAAGGAAAACATAAAATCCGTAAGACCATATCCACATGGCCGCGCCATTGAAACGGTGCAAAACACGTTATCGCCGATAACTCGCTGAAAAAACATTTCAGAGGGCTGAAGTATTTTTGTAAAACCCAGATTTGAATTTGTCAAAATTAGTGAAAATACAACTTAAAATCCTAGGTTTAAATTTCAGAAGCTGTAAGACTAAAACCTCATGGCCGCGCCATTGAAACGGAGAAAAACACATTATCGCCTTTATCTCGCTGAAAAAGCATCGGAGCGGTCTGAAGTTAAAATCTAGGTTGTAAAACCTAGATTTGAATTTGTCAAAACTTTAAAAAATACACCAAAAAAATCCTAGGTTTATTATTGGAGATTGTATTTCAGGAGCTGGTGGTGTAAGAATGAACGAAATTGAATGAACTTATAATGATGTAGGTACAGACGCCAGCAAATCAAGCTACCCCAATCTGTCAAATTTCTTGGATAGTTTTTCAATTTTATTGCAAAGTAGTAAGGTTCATGTTCAATTGGGAAAATTTCACAGTTTGGGGTAGCTTGATGTGCTGTCTGTACTTACATGCAATTTAAAATTGCATAACTTAAAAACACGATAATCACTATTAAAAATTGTAGAATCTATATATCTATGCATGTGTATCTATACATACATACAGATAAATTAAACTGGAGTGTCTGTAATAATATAAATAATAACCGCTTTTTACTAAATGCACATGGATGTATACACGGTACATATGCGAAAATATTTTTTTTTTAATTTTTGTCCATCTGTCTGTTTGTTCCAGCTAATCTCTGAAACGGCTGGACTGATTTTGACGGGACTTTCACTGGTAGATAGCTGATGTAATAAGGAATACCATAGTCTACTTTTATTTTAGAAATGTTATTTATTTTTATTAACATATACTTTTTTTTAATTCCACGCGGGCACAGCTAGTTTTAGTTTCTCAGTAGTAGGGTAATTTATTTAGCTTCTTTCTATTAGAAGAAATTAAAAAAGGTAATTACTTTTATTAGTAAATTATTAATTATTCTTATAATTAACATCTTACAAATGAATTTGAAAGTTTTATAACGAATTACAAAAATGGTTTAATTTTAAATGAAACCATTTTTATCATTCGCTCTTTACGCAAAATCGTTCACTATCTCAACACTACTAGTTTTAGTATGGTAACATTATTTTTCTCTGAACTGTTACTGAATACAATTTTAAGTCGAACTGTATGAGTTTTACAAACTTTTCACAAATTCAATCTATCATTTGAAGAAATATCAGGTCTCTGCAACGCTCAGTTTTAAAGGTCTCCGTGGCCGCGCGGTTCTCCGAATTTCAATGGTGCGGCCACATTCAAACCTTTATAAATTCTTTGCCGCTAAAACGTCGAAATTTTTTCAAAAGTAAAAAAACAGTACTAAATACAATCATTTATCGTATGAAATTAACACACAGTGTCAATTAAGTATACGTGTCGGGTTTTTCCGTTGTAAAGTAGTGTTTGTTGGAGGTGAGCAAAGCTCGAATGTTGAAGCTCCGGATGGAGTTCAGTACTCGAAGAATACGAGACCGAATGACTCATCGTCGTCATCTTCTTCACCCTCGGAGGATGAGGGCATAGCCTCACCTCCGCCCAACAAAAGACGAAAACTTTCACGTAAGTCAGACAACTCTTATTGAACAAGTGGCGTTCATATCTATAATTGGACTCATAATCGGTAACTTGACAGTTGAAGGGTAGAATAAGACAAAAAAAAAGATACTGAGGTGGTGTTAGAATGAATGAACTTAAAATAATGTACTTACATGCAAAAAAAAATTTAAAATTTAATAACTTGTCTTAAAAACATGATATGCACTATGATATATTTTTATTTTCCACACATGTTGCAAAGGAATTTTTTAAGTTTTATAACGATTTTTAACATTCGTTCTTTACGGAAAGTCGTTCACTACCCCAACACTATTATTTTTAGTATGGCAACATAATTTTTCTTCGAACTGTCAAGTTACTGAATACGAATACGATAAAAGAGTTGAAGTACAGACGCCTGCACATCAAGCTACCCCAAACTGTCCAATTTTCCCAATTGAACATGAACCTTATGTACTTGTGATAAAGTTTGAAATCTATCAAAGAAATTTGACAGATTGGAGTAGCTTGATGTGCTGGCGTCTGTACATTGAATTTATAGTCCAAGTATAGTTACTTAACTTACTTGCCACTACTACCGACTAATCCTGGTAGATCAATGCAGGAACAACTAGAGAGTGATCCGATCATCCGACCCCATCCACATTTCATTGTATGAGCCCTAAATAGTATATTAGGGTAGGTAGGAGATATTCAAAGTTATGGTTCCCGAATCATGGTGTTAAAGCGCCCATACATGTCGCGTTGTCAGGCGTCCGGACAAAGCCGGACACAGTCAGGCTTTTCGGTTGCGTCTACGGCCAAATTATATGGTTTCCGGCCTGTCCGTCTTTTGTGAGGCTTTTTAAACTTGACCATTTTTTTTAAAGTACATTTGTCATATGTTGTTTTCGGCTCTGCCCGCCTCACCTTGTATCGCTAGCGCGAGCGAGCGGAGTAGCACCGTCCATAATAAACAAGACTGATTCATTAAATTTTGTTGTTGTTTCATTAAAATTTAAGGTTTTATGGTAAATTATAAAAAAGCCATGTTTTACTTTTTTTGTTGTAGAGTTAAACTAAGACTAAAAAAATAAGGGTGTCCGGCCTTTTTACCTAAATGTCCGGTTAAACAGACTGGTCTCTCCGGCTTTTCGGTTATAAGACCTGGCAACCCTACATACATGTCAGTTCATCCTAGTGGTGGGTCGTTGTCTAATTTATGACGAACGAAACGCAACCGTTTTCCTGACGACGAAAACGGTTGCAGAAAACGGTCGTCGTTGCAACTGGTTTTAAGAGGGACGACTGACGGACGACGAAACTTATCCAACATGGAATAGAATTCCTTTTCGAGGTTTTCGTCGAGTGAAATAGTTGCAGTTTGTTAGTTCTTACAACTATCAAGGATTTAAAGTCTATAAAATGGTTAACTAAATACATAATTCGGTTTATCGATCGACTTTACTAAGTACACGATGAAATGAACTTTCCTTCATACTTTTCCAGGCTTAGCACTGGCTGGGACAGACTTTTATCTTTTTACCAGGCGTATTTAAATTTACAACTATTTGCAAACAAAACAAGAACAAAAAACAATTACTTAAGTTCTCTGCGCGTGCTCAATAACAATTAACTGGCCCAAAAAAATGTAAACAAATGTTATGAAATAATAACCACGCGACGCGCTCACCGGCGCGAATTCCAGGAAATTTAGCGATTATCCCAATTCATCGTTCATGCGAATCGACTTTAAACTTTAAGTCAAACCACATAAGGTTGCACAGGTTTAACCGTCCCATGACGAACGACAGCATTGACAACTGGTAATAGATTATCGACTGTATTTCAGTAACGAAAAGTTCATTTTTTATTGTAAGCACGATTTCGCGAAGCGACGAACGAGTGTGATAGATAATTGAACCATTGCGTTCTCCACTGTATTTTCATAGGCGTAAAATAAAAAATCGCACCAAGTAATTCGAGGACTGGTTTGTGCGACGAAGACTGTTTGAACCCAGGACGTAAAACAGTTTCATCGTCGCAGAACACAAAATGATCTTTGGAAACAGTTCGTCGCCGCAAAGCTCACTCCTAGTTCATCCCAATCTGGTAATGTGTGGTTCATCCACCTTCTTAACCGTCTGAGTCTGATCCATTTTATTCAATTGTTAAGTGGAGTTAGAGAGATTGCGGAGTGGAGTTAAAAAATACGATAGAAAAATATTACGTACTAGTTAACCTAGTATCTCCTCTTAGGATACCTAGGCTGGTAAATTATGAACTGAAAAATATTGCCTTCTTTCAGTGGTAGTCCGACAGACTACGTTAGAATATACTTTGCAGTCCCAGTTGATAGAAGTGTTTTCAAATTGTTTTGTGAGATGGCACCACAGCGTACCAAAGAAATATTAAAAATAATAATTGTCTGGGACAGACAGACAGAAATGTTACGGAGTTTTTTATAATAGTATGCAATAGGTGAATGATAAGTTTGAATACATTTTATCATTCCATGGATGACATCAAAGAATGATGAAAGGATGAAAGAAAGAATTCATTAGTCTAAGATGAAAGTATTATGTAGTCCACAGAGTACAGACGTCAGCACATCAAGCTACCCCAACTGTCAATTTTTTCCAACTGAACATGAACCTTAAGCGTAAGTTACAAACTTGAAAATCTATCAAAGAATTCTGACAGAATGGGGTAGTTTGATGTGCTGGCGTCTGTAGATTAAAAAAAAAGTCTTTCACCAGCATGACGCAAAAAAAATGTTGATAATATTTTAACAAAAAATACATTAAATTTTATAACTATATTGACTGAATATTAACTTTGCTTCGTTCATCGTAATAATTCGTTATTTTCATTTATTGAAATAGTTTATTGTTTTTTGTTTTGATTTTTTTTTTTGATATTTCTAAAACAAAACACGGCAGCCTGTGAGACAAGTCTGGCAACATCGTTCCCTCCAAGCAGAAATGTCAAAATGGCGTCAACGCAGGACGCTTGGTATATTTCTTTACTTGGTTTAGCAGAACATTTCCGTACATCGAATCCTCCTGACATAAAAAGTTGTATCCAGTGCCTACAAGCTGTATTTAATTTCAAACCACCACAAAGAGTCGAAGCCAGGACACATTTACAACTTGGAAATATTCTTTTGACACACACCAAAAACATCGACTTGGCGAGAACGCATTTAGAGCAGAGTGTAAGTTTTTTTTGTTGTTATTCCCATAGTTTGGCAGTGTAATATGTTATGAAGAAGCGGTTGTTGGGATAATTGGATTGAGTACCTGCAACATATGTATGTTTGTGGGTATTTAAGATACTACTTTCTCAAAGTATGTAAACAAAGTTGAAGTGGGTCATATGGTGATTAAACAGTGTTGTGGTTTCAGTGGTGCATGTCACAGACTATCAATGGGTTCGACGATGTTAAGTTCGAGGCAGCAAGCGTGCTCGCAGATCTGTTTGAGGCCCAGGGCCAGCCATCACATTCAAAGCCCATTCTACGGAAGGCCATTGAGTTGTCACAGCATAGTGTTTACTGGCACTGCAGATTAATATTCCAGCTGGCAGTAAGTATACACTCTGTGTTATTCTGGGTCATTTACATAACCTTATGCTCTTTATGGAATGTTTATTAGAGTATCATAACCACAAATGAATTGTAATATAAACAATACAGTCGTTTGTTAAGTTATGATTGTTTGAATTTAATTTGTTACAGTACCTACTGTAGATATTATTTTTATGTTACATGGTCATAGTTGTTTTAAGTTTGTAAAATTAATATATAAAAAGTAATAATACATTTATGATCATTTTCTTAAAGTTTGTTGCTGTACTTGTTGTTTGTGTCTAACACAAATATTTTTTTTTTTTTGTCTGGATTTTATTATTTTGTGTCAAGAAATTTTCATGTCACTATGAGAATGTCAATAATATTTTTACATTATTGTTTTGTATCTTCATTATCATTTTATAATCAGTTCAATCAGTTGTTTGTTATTAACCTTGACTTCGGTTAACAAGAGGTAAGGTTTTATAAGAGGTTTGTTATAATTTTGAGCTTATGGTGATGTGGTGATGTCTTTGTTGCTTAATGTAGTTTAAACTTGTGGCAAAGTTTATAATGATGGTGTTTTATCAAAGGTTTTATTTTGTAATAATAATATTAAAAAAAAGCTGGGAATGTTTTCATAGTACGAGTTGGATGTGTTCAATAATTTGTGCAATAGAAAAATATTAGGGATGACTCTTCTTTCTTGTTGAGCAAAAAGAAAACTGTTTATTTTGCTTTTCAATTATTTAACAATCCACATAACTCTTCTTTATTAATACATATAGCAAAGTTTTAAATCATGGCTTTAGTTTGTGTTGAGTCGCTCGTATTTATTTTTAATTCAGTTGAGAGTGTTAGTTTACTTAGCTCCCTGTTCCCTGGGAAGACATGCCGTAACAAACTTAAAGGTCATGGCCTGTTTTGAAGTCCAAACATAATATTCAGTTTTATGCTCAAAACAAAGCAGGGCCATGTCTGGAAATGTCTGGATAGAGCCATTTCAGCTTTCTGTTGATCTGTCTCAGCAGATGGCACACATGCACATACACAATCACTAATTCATCATGTAGCTCTACCCTATTTTAGGGAGCTCAACATGTCACATGACACTACCAGATTTACAAAATATTTTCAGACGATTATATTAAGTCTTGTATCTATATCATTCTATCATACACAGACAGTTTTCTTTTTAAATTTCCTAAAAAATATAATTGTTTATGTAGATCAATTACTCAATTAATCATAATTATTATTACTCCCATAGAGGTGGAAAGGATACTGGGCCAAAATTGTGACTGTGATAACTTTCAGAACTTCAGTAAAGTACTGTACTTACGAAGTGTAATGTTTACGTGGACGCAGCAAGTCCTGTAAAATGCCAAAAGGCCCAATATGACAGTTAATAATATCCTTATTTTCAGCAAATCCATGCAACGGAGAAAGAATATGAAGTGGCGAGCAGCCTGTTAGGAGTTGGAGTGGATTATGCACAGATATCCAATGTGCCTTACACGCGCGTCCTTTTCATACTCAGTAGGGTTATGGTAAGTCAACTTCATACTTATTTCTTTATTTATCCTTTCAAGTTTCGTTCCAATATTTTATGATCAAGGCACCCTAAAGAGAAAAGAGTTTGTGCAGTATTGTCCAAAAATAATTTTCGAACAAAATTTTTTACACATTTTTGCACAAGTTTTCATATAATAGTAATTAATTAATTAATTTATTTTTTATTAATTAATTAATTATAATTTTCATGTATCTATAATAATGTTTGTCAAAACTCAAATAGTTTCATAATCCTTTAATCCTTAAAGGTAAATTATAACAATACTGTTTATTTAAGGGCCCTCTTACATTTCGGCGTTGCGCTCCATGTTTTACAAGCATTCGTGCTATACCCAGCACAGATCGCCGGCGCCGTGAAATGTATAATACTTTAATATTATTAAAAAAAGGTGCAAATACAAAATTAAAAAAATATATTTTTAAGCAAATGTTGAAGATTATTTTGGTGTAATTACTACGTCACAATGATGTAGAACTTCGGAGATATTCAGACTTGTTTCCAAACCTTTTCAGTAGAAAATTTAACTAGGACCAGTCATTTTTTCTTTATATAATAGACATATAACAAAAATGTATTCTATTAAAAAGATAATATAGGGTATTTGTAATCTATGAAAAATAGTTTTGATGAATTTCAATCAACACAATCTACAAATTAGAGCTCTCAATCCAGCTCCCCATCAGTTTTTGCCCAAATATGCGTCAGGAGAATGCTTCTTGCTAAGTAAGTAAAGAAATAATTTGAAATATGCTCTATTAAGTGTGTACAAAAGAAAACGAACTATTTTCACCAAGTAATTGTTATTAATACAACCAACGAATAGTATTTAATTTCAACGACGAAATCATGCATCTACGCGCTTTTTTGTAATACTCCTCTTAAACATAGTGAGGAGTAACTAGATTTCTATCTTATTATAATATCATTAGTTATTTTACTCGTTTGTAACTTGCCTGACTTCGTTTAGCATTTGTATAAGTGAGATCAAACTTAATCATTTAAAACATATAATACATCCGCGCGAATGTTCAACGAAATGCTTATGAGCGTAAACTTTCTACAGGTAAACCAGAAAAGATATGTGCTTCGGTAATCTTCGTGTGGCCGAATTAGCACGAATGTCGCGCCACAGACTAACCCCCACAGATAAGAGACAAAACTTAAGTTCTTCCGCGCGTTTGCTCAATATCGGTATACCTAGTCCAGTCGCAGCATAATAGCCCTGTAATTAGTGACCGCCGGGCAGTTTAATAGCACATGAGCTGCTGTCTCATCGTCCTCCATGCAGGCCCTGCACAGCGGACTTTCTGTTACTCCTATGACAAAGAGAATTTTTGTTAAATGACCCATGGCCAGTTGTAGCTGCTGTAACTGTACGTACGCAGCTGTGGTTTAGTTAAACGAAGAACCTGTTTCGTGAGGCGGGCATCGATCGTAGGAAGTGCTTCCTTAGCCTGCCTGCACTCACTTAGGTCCAACCATATTTTTTGTTGTCTATCCCTGGTTCGTTTCCTTACCAGAGTGCGTAGATAACCGAAGGGGAGTGGCACAGTGGGTTTTGGTCCCACTGATGCCATGTTCGACCCTCTCCTAGGCTGTATCGTTGCCTAGCGAACCGCTGTGTCCTGTTATGGACTCCCAGTAGTGTGGCTATGTGGATGTTGAAGTCCTCCGAGAAGACTCCAGCCCCTGTGCACTCAAAAGTTTTGAAAAGTTTCTTGAAATTGCTTAGTACTGTTTATCTGTAATTTTGTATCATGGTAATAGAAAATAGGCAAGTACCTCCATGGTTATAACAGCTGTATATTAGATCTCATCAGCACCCGTTAGTATTTCCGAAAATAGACGATTATTTCCGAAGCACAACATTTTTTGGGAGATCTATACTCAACTTCATAGTGTAATAAATAGCATTGAAGTATGAACTCATTGCCTAACTCTAAACCCATTTGTTCCAGCTGTTGTTAATAGACAAGAAAATCAGTGAAGTGTTGCCTTTAATGAACCAGGCGGGTCACTTAGTAGACACCTGGAGCGGCAGTCATCACCAGAAAGAGTACATCAAAGTTTTTTTCTTAGTGCTACAGGTAAATATTTTCTGTCTATTTTAAACGGCCCGCTTTTTATAGGGCCGGAATAGCTCAATGGAAAAGTATTAAAGTGCAACTAAAAAACGTTTTTCATCATTCCTTCTCACTCACACATACTACTGTGTAAGTGTAAAGTAAGCTTCTATAAGCTTCTTTTGTGTTTGGTCGTCATTTTTATTATAAGTTTCTTTAATAGCGATGAACCGGCCGCAGCTAAAAATGAAAAAAATTACTTAAAAACTTAAACTACAGCAATAATGCCAACTAAAAAGGAATAAATAAGACATTGTAACAAAATAACATAGGTTTTCGTAACCCCGGAGTTTGTATGATTTATGTATTAAATATTTATTAAACAGCTTCTGCCCACTGCTTCGCCCGCCTATAGCTTTGCCGTAGTTGGGTAAAGAAAACTTGTTATCGGTTCTTTTTCGAAACACCTTCACCTATTTATTTTGTCGCCAGGTCTGTCACTACTTAATGGCGGGACAGGTGAAGAGTGTGAAGCCTTGTCTAAAGCAACTGCAACAGAGCATACAGACCATCATGGCGCCCAATTGGCCCGACGATGACAGTAAGTGACAAATTTAAATTGTTTAAACTTATTGCATATAGCATTGTTACTGCCATTTGTATCATTCAGATGTAGGTACATAATATATTTTGTCTTCACGTTTTTCTTCTCGGTGTGATGGGTACACTCACAGGAAAAACGTGAGAAAAAGAATTTGGTCTTCATTTAACATTTTGGACGGCCTGAGCACAAGCCCACTGGGCATTTTGAAATAAGATTGAAGTTTCTTTGGTTCAATCGGCGGTAGGTAAAATCATTTTTGAATACCTATATTTAAAATGACTGAAATCGATTCAGTAGTCAATTGTGAACAAACTAGTTTCACAACTTGGCGTCTATTCTGTTACACCTTGTATATGGAACTCATGTGCAAAATTACATGCTTCTAGACCCAGCGGTTTAGGCTGTGCGTTGTTTGTCAATGAATGAATTTAAGATTTTTATTCATTGGAAGATACAGCAGGTTACCAAACTTTTTGACACATAAAAAATCACGAATGTTCGAACCTATTTTGTGCAAACATATTATTAATTGGGAAGTCTTGGTTACAATTTGGTCCTTATTTCCGTAGCGGTATGCGGCACGGTCCAGGGCGAGCTGTTTGTGTGGCTGTCGAGACAGCAACTGTACGTGCTGGTATACCTTGTCACCGTCATGCACTCGGCGCAAGCAGGGTACATGGAAAAAGCGCACAAGTACACCGAAAAGGCGCTGGCGCAGATCGATAAACTTACATGTGAGTATATTTCGAACTCTAATCTGCGGATTACTAGAAATTTGTTTACCAGTGTGAACCAACGCAGAGTAAAGCAATTTTTTTAAATGTTTGATTCTGATGATTCAAGAACTATAGATTGTTATAGATAGACCTTGCGCAACAGACCCAATGGAAGCTTAAGTGCGGACACTGGAGTGCACTTACTTGTAATAAAAGAACTAGCTGTGCTGTTGGGGATCAGATAGCTCTTCTGTTGGAAAGTTTGTTGCGGTACTTCTTCTCCGCTATTGTGCTAGGTAGTGATGAAGGGCGGGCGTTTCGAAAAGTGCTGATTCTTAGCCTAGTTTGAATATATGACCTAAGATTTTGGTTTATTTACAACTTCTAATTCCGAAAAAAAAAAATATTTTCGTGTAAGTAAGTTCTTTTTACAATTAATGCTCGCAGTTTTTGAGACCGAACGTTTATTGTACAGCAAAATCGAGCGACAAGGAAGCCAAGTCCGAGCGAGACGAGCGGGAGCAGGCCCGCAGTCGCAAGGGCGCCATCCTCGCGTGGCGCCTGCGCATGGCGCTGGTGGAGCACGCGGCGCTGTGCCGCCTGGTGGCGGGCGGCAAGGCGCACGCGCTGCACGAGATCGCGCGCGCCGCGCATCTGCTCACACAGGCGCCCGAGCGTGAGTATACACTACATTCTGCCACCATGGCGTGGCGCCCGCGCATGGCGCTGGTGGAGCACGCGGCGCTGTGCCGCCTGGTGGCGGGCGGCAAGGCGCACGCGCTGCACGAGATCGCGCGCGCCGCGCATCTGCTCACACAGGCGCCCGAGCGTGAGTATACACTACATTCTGCCACCATGGCGTGGCGCCCGCGCATGGCGCTGGTGGAGCACGCGGCGCTGTGCCGCCTGGTGGCGGGCGGCAAGGCGCACGCGCTGCACGAGATCGCGCGCGCCGCGCATCTGCTCACACAGGCGCCCGAGCGTGAGTATACACTACATTCTGCCACCATGGCGTGGCGCCCGCGCATGGCGCTGGTGGAGCACGCGGCGCTGTGCCGCCTGGTGGCGGGCGGCAAGGGCCATTGGGTCTTTTATCAGTTAAAAATCACAATTTTGGTAGAATTAATTTAAAACTATGTATACTTGCTACCTACACTGATGTCCGCGAAATAAAAGTTGTAATCCAGAAAATTCGACAATCCATTTGCTACATTAATACAATACGTTCTAGGGCTCTTTTCAGTTGTGGGTGGATGGCCAATTCCTTAAATTTAACGTTTTCACAATTTTATAAAGTTATGTAGGTTTTGTTTTTAACAAAATCGACTGTGACTAGCACTCGGTTGTGTTTGGTTTCACTGTGATAGGTCCCAATTCAAGCCCATAAAATACTTGTCTAAGTCTAAATCAAGTTGATGTCAGAATTCCTAGTAATGTTACTATAACAAAATTAAAAAAATGCGCAAACTAAACCTTAAGTGGGAGGCATTAAAGTTATTTTTCAGAAATCACAAATTAGTAGTAATGATTATGTTACGTTGACAGCGGCGACGGCAGCGCTGCACACGCCGCAGCTCCACTGCCTGCTGGGGCTGTACGCCATGTCCATGAACTGCATGGATGCGGCAGAGGCGCAATTCCACGCTGCTATTAATGTGAGTACCGTTGCAATTTGATTGTAATCCATTGAGGTTTTGGCCTGTCCTTATTCTCTCTCAGGGAATAAGATGGAGTTTCTTGCCTGTCCTTCTCCATAGGAACAATACTCTTTGGGATAGTCAACTTCATCTCTGCGACTGACTTATTGACAGTAAAAAGTTCCTGTGAATGGTTTTAAGGTGGATGCGCTAAATTCATCATCAAATTCATGCGTGTCCGTGAAATTCAAACCGCGGCTGTCCTGGCACTTCCTCCTTAATTGAAATAAAACCTTTGAGTTTAATACAGCATGAGCGTGATGTCGTCAAACATATACGGAATGTAGACGCTACGCAAACGCGTTGTTGAATACTAGGCTTTTAACTTGTTGCCAGCAAACATGTTTCCCTTCACATAAAAACAAGCTGCATCAGCATGACGTAGATTTCGACACAATCACATAACCACGTAAATAACCGCTTTTTACTAAATGCATATGGATGTATACACGGTACATAAACTAAAATAATATTTTTTACAATTTTTGTCTGTCTGTCTCTCTGTTCCGGCTAATCTCTGAAATGGCTGGAACGATTTTGACGGGACTTTCACTGGTAGATAGCTGATGTAATAAGGAGTAACTTAGGCTACTTTTATTTTAGAAATTTTATTTATTTTTATAAATATATACACCGTGAAATTTTAATGGTTGTTTTCCCGCGGCAGAACAACTTGCCATAAGGAGTACTTTCAGAGCATAGAGTAAAAAAAATAAAAATAAAATGTTTTTTTGTTTTAAAATTATTAAAAAAATATTCATCAACTCGATAAAACCCTATTCAATAGTAACACTAGAGGTAACTTGTAGGTACTATTCAAATCGCACGCGCCGCCGACAAAGGGAACAGCGATACATAAATGTTCAAAGCAAAATAAACTCTCGCACGTGGTGATTTTGCACCATGGTTAATCTGCCATTTTTTGTTTCTAATATTTTATTTGTTTATAAAACGATTGTATTACCAAGACAAAACCATTTCACTGTGGGAAAACAACCGTTAAAATTTCACGGTGTTTAGTATAATATAAATAAATAATAAAAACATTACTATTTCGCGCGGACGAAGTCGCGGGCACAGCTAGTAGGTGATAAAGTTATAGAGCATGGATATGATGTCTATATACGCTTTCACAACAGACATCTACGCTCAGTACGAAAGCACAAGCAGCTACTGCGCAGATAATTTATTTTTTCATTTCCACTGATTTCTTTTACTTACAGATGTCACAAGAAAGAGATTTATGGATGTTCGCGAAACTGAACCTGGCTATTGTATATTTAAGAGGGCGAAGAGATAGCGAACTCACAGTACTAATGGAACAAGTAAGTTACTAGGCAGTGCGCAATCGGAAAGAAATGTCAGGTCCCGAGTCGTCATACTGCTAGTCGGGATCATAAACATAGTTTCCTGAAAGTGTGATCGTTACGTCTGTTGTTAGCCATCGTGACTTTGACGGGCAAAAAATAACCAGAAATACATTTGCATTTATCGAAAATAACAGCAATACGGATACATTCTGAAATAAATGATAAAATGTATTTATAGGTACTGCTCTTATCCATACAAAAAAAAATACAGAAAATCACGCCTGTAATTCCCGAAGGGTTAGGCAGAGGTGTACCTATGTAGTATATTAATTTAACTTACTTATTTCGCAGGTAAGGCCAGAATCGTTACCTACATACGCGCATGGACTACGGGCCGCGTCCTACTACGTGTTGGGACTGCAGGCTTTCTTCCAGGCGCGGTATAACGAAGCCAAGTGAGTACAGTCATAGCTAGCGATTTGCCGAGTACAGCTTGACTCAAGTCAGACCCCGTTCCTGCTTTGGACTCGTCTACTCGAATACCAATTTATTTTGATTCGAGTACGCTGGACTCGATTCCGGTACTCGAGCCAGAAAGAATCGATTTTGTACTCGCTGACTCGATTCTATTATGCGAGTCCACCTGACTAGTATTCGAGTTAGGTTGACTCGTTCGTATTCGATCTCTGTTTACTAAAGCAATGAAGGATGTCTAATAATCCCAGTTTGAACCAGCAACTTTTTTTTACTAGTAGTGAAATGATTTTGTTGTAATTAATTTTATTACAACATGGCGCCGAAAAAAGCCTCAGGTGATACGGCCTGGACTTGAATTTCGAGACTAAAGTTTAGGACTTGAATTTCTAAACTCGAGTCCCGGAGTCGAGTCAACATTCGAATACCCTACATAGAACTCTAGTACTAGGCTCGAATCGCGAAATCGAGTCATGATTCGAATACCATATACCGACTCGAGTCGACTCGATTAAAAAAAACAGCGACTCGGCACATCACCATTGATAGCAGTTCAGAACAAATGCGTCATACGTTTGTTATATTGTTTTACGAGATTCTGGATTTTTATTTTGAATCTCACTATCGGGTTTAGCACCCTCATAAACCATGAAAACGCCACCCATAATGAAAAATTTATAAGTTTTCGCAGGCGCCATATTAGATTTCCTTTTTTACCGCACTATCGGCCTTAGCACCCTCGAAACCCATAAAAAATGATTGACGATTTCTATCAGTCAAGACTTACCGCAGAGCGCGTAAATAAACTTCGTTCCAAGAAAAAAATCAGCTCAACATATCTCTCATATTCTTGCACCTGCCATTCTCTCATCATTCAAGTTTCTCCAACTGGTTTAATCAACCCTGTAGTGTAGGCGAAAGCTACAAACGTTCTTAAATACGCTTGCAGAGAAAGAATTTCTTCAAGCTTATTCTTGCCTGGCTATTGATACAATTTTGAAACCGTATCAATCGCCAGTCGATTGTGACCGGGTGGCTGGTAACAGTTAAATGGGAGTATCAAAGGATCGGAGCCTAAATTGGGCATATTGGACTGCTGTAGGATGATAATGATGTCACTCCCTTGACAATGATTTCTCTGTGTGCAGGAGGTACCTCCGCGAGACGTTAAAGATGGCAAACGCAGAAGACCTGAACCGACTGACGTCATGCTCCTTGGTGTTGTTGGGGCATATCTTCCTGTCCATCAACAACTCGCGGGAGAGCATGAACATGGTCACGCCGGCCATGCAGCTCGCCAGCAAGATACCGGACGTGCATGTGCAGTTGTGGGCTTCTGCTATACTGAAAGGTAACATTTGACTGATGGACTTATAAAATATTGCATGTACAGTAAAGAGTCATAAGCGCAGTAGCATACTAAGGGTTATATTGCTATAAACGCGCGGTCCAGGCTGTACCTACATCTGTGTATATAAGTGATGTATCAACACAGAACACACATCTCAGAATTTACACGCTGGCGTCGAATGAAATAAAAAACATATTGTCGCACAGAATACGTAATTACGCATGACCTTTGTCGGTTCATACCATTGTTAAAATTCACGTTCTCATATCAAGTTCCGATAGCTCGTAGCATATCGTCTTATATTAAGCAACTCATTGGTCTGGGTTCAAATCAAAATCAAAATCAAAAGTCATTTATTCAAATTAGGCTGAGAATCAGCACTTTTCGAACGTCAAAGTACATGAGACAGTCCCCCAAAACGCCCACCCTTCACCACTTCCTAGTGCTTTAGCTGGGAAGAAGAAGTAGTGGAACAAACTCCCCAGCAGCACAGCTGTCTGTTTAGTCGGATAGACTTGATTCTATAAAAAAAAAAAATCTCGCGATCAGACTTTTATTATTCTTTTCAACAATAATCTGCATCTGTTCTTTTATTATTCGATAAATAAATAAACTAGAATAATAATATATTTTTTTTTTATCACTCATATTGTTATTGAAATAAAGGATTAAAAATAAAAATGTTTAATAAGTGATTACAAAATGTTTATTCGTTAAAACAGTTTATTTTCTCATGAAGAACAATTTATTGAAGTAACATAGCTAATCAGTGAACCTTGATAATCAGGCTTAAAATATTGTATCTTAGTAATATAATAATATTGTGCTGAACCACAAGTAGTGAATCTACGCAAATCTACCCACGTAAATATAACAAATGCAAACTCGTCACAATACAATTAAATGGCTCAGTAATACTACTTTTATTCATTGCAAGTGAGTTCATTCTATCAAACCTCAAAGTTACCAAACGTATTTAATAGGACTTATTGAGGTTATAGCTTAAGTATTCATTTTCATTACGAAAAGAAGATTAAAACTAAACCTGATAATACTGAAATCAAAAAGTATTTGTAATTTTTAACTTAATGTTTATGTTTTTCCGTTAAATATGGTTTTTGAGCTGGTTTTCGATGATGCATACCTTCTGCGTGGAGTTCACGGCGAACAGCTCGTAAAGACGTGTCGAATAATTTAGCAAAATGTCTTATCGGTATGAAACCACTTGTTTCATATTCGCTGACTATGTGCTGTCACTGCGCCTGTTTTACGAGCTGGGGTCTTCCACTTTTCTTTCGACGGGTAAGGCCCCAGCCTTGCCCGTCGAAAGAAAAGCCTTCTTCTTCCTCATTTCTTTTCACTCACCGACTCACAGTATTTCTCTAAAACAAAAAAGGGGTACTGTTAGGATACTAAGCAAAATACATACTAATATCTATTTATTACTATTTATTTAGAAACAAAATTATTGAAAAAAGAAATTTCACATACATTTTAAGAAAGAATAATGTTATTTTCATCGTTCAATTATCTAGGAAATAAATTTACTTTGATTTTTTTTTTCTTCTATTTAGACCTTTTGATATTTTTTAAACGTATAAAAAAAACTACAAGTATCAGCAGTTATACTTTAATTAGATAATTGTTTAATAAAATAATTAAATCATAGTACTCACACACTCGAGTCCGGTTCCATCAGATATTTGTAATATATTAAGTCCGCTTTTATGCAGCGCAATAATATTCGCTTTCATTTCTATATTTAAAAGACAATGCCAGATCCTGCCCCACCTTTTATCAATTTACAGGAAATGTAACTTAATCAAAATTCTCGCATGAAATTATGACCCTTTGTTACTTAATTGTTATTCTGTTACACTTGCAGATAAAAAGTTAGTAATAAAAAGGAAATTTGAAACCCAAAGCCTATTTCCTGTGTTTGTCGCAACCATCCGCGTTGCTTAGTAATGAGCATACGCGCGGAACAAAACGAGTTATTTAATTTAAAAATGACATATATTTATTTATTATGTACGGATTTTTATATGTACTAGGTTTAAATACACACAGCAAAGAAAATAATGTTTGTTAATAACTATGTAATATAATTATGAATGTATATTCTAATAAATCTTTCGCATTTGAGCATTAGTAGGTAGGTCATTAGGTGTAACGAAACGTCATTGACGAGCTAATAGCAATGTCAAAAAATCATTTATTGACATTCGCTCTATTCTGTTTGCCTTTGCATTTTTGTTTATATTTTACGCTCCCTAATCTCTTTGCGATCACAATTATTACAATGTTATTTTCACGACGATTTTTGCTTTTGTACACTGACTCGAAGTCGCCTACTCGGCTTATTATAACTGCAATGAACCTACACTTAAGGTAGCCATCCTAATTGTTTAAAGATTTAAATGGGAACGGCAAGTTCTAAAGGCATTTAAACATTATTTCAGTTATCACTAATAATGCAGCAATAGAATGGTACATTTAGCATGCTTGTAAACCAACTTTTATTTTATGTAGCATGTTATGTAACAATGTAGCAAAAAGTGTCGTTACAACTTTTGGTCTTAATTTTTTCCGTCTAGCCCCCTTTCGCAACGCGCGATAAGGAACTTCGTTCCAAAACTTCGGTCCAAAAACTGAACTACTTAATGCAATGTTCTACTTAGATGTTTGATTAAATTGTTTAATACGAGCGCTAACCCTGCCGATAAACTGTCACGCAGTTTGGCAGGTTTATGGGATTTGTACAAGTTTAGGTCCAAATAAATGTTATTTTTATCTCAATTTATGAGTTCAATCAATCGATCAATCGATCAATCAATCGGTCAATCGGCCAATCAATCGGCCAATCAATCGGCCAATCAATCGGCCAACCAATCGGCCAACCAGTCGGCCAACCAATCGGCCAATCGGCCAACCAATCGGCCAACCAATCGGCCAACCAATCGATCAATCAATCGGTCAATCGGCCAATCAATCGGCCAATCAATCGGCCAATCAATCGGCCAACCAATCGGCCAACCAATCGGCCAACCAATCGGCCAACCAATCGGCCAACCAGTCGGCCAACCAGTCGGCCAACCAATCGGCCAACCAATCGGCCAACCAATCGGCCAACCAGTCGGCCAACCAGTCGGCCAACCAATCGGCCAATCGGCCAACCAATCGGCCAACCAATCGGCCAACCAGTCGGCCAACCAATCGACCAACCAATAGGCCAATCTATTGGCCAACCAATCGGCCAACCAATCGACCAACCAATCGGCCAACCAATCGGCCAACCAATCGGCCGACCAATCGGCCGACCAATCGGCCAACCAATCGATCAATCAATCGGTCAATCGGCCAATCAATCGGCCAATCAATCGGCCAACCAATCGGCCAACCAATCGGCCAACCAATCGGCCAACCAGTTGGCCAACCAATCGGCCAACCAGTTGGCCAACCAATCGGCCAATCGGCCAACCAATCGGGCAACTAATCGGCCAACCAATCGGCCAACCAATCGGCCAATCAGTCGGTCAATCAATCGGCCAACCAGTTGGCCAACCAATCGGCCAACCAATCGGCCGACCAATCGGCCGACCAATCGGCCAACCAGTCGGCCAACCAATCGGCCAACCAATCGGCCAACCAGTCGGCCAACCAATCGGCCAACCAGTCGGCCAACCAATCGGTCAATAAATCGGCCAATCAGTCGGTCAATCAATCGGCCAATCAATCAGCCAACCAGTCGGCCAACCAATCGGCCAACCAATCGGTCAATAAATCGGCCAATCAATCGGCCAACCAATCGGCCAACCAATCGGCCAACCAATCGGCCAACCAATCGGTCAATCAATCGGCCAATCAATCGGTCAATCAATCGGTCAATCAATCGGCCAATCAATCGGCCAATCAATCGGCCAACCAATAGGCCAACCAATCGGCCAACCAATCGGCCAATCAATCGGTCAATCAATCGGTCAATCAATCGGCCAATCAATCGGCCAATCAATCGGCCAACCAATAGGCCAACCAATCGGCCAACCAATCGGCCAACCAGTCGGCCAACCAATCGGCCAATCAGTCGGCCAATCAATCGGCCAATCAATCAGTCAATCAATCGGTCAGAGAAACACTCGCACGCCGCACGGCTTACAACAATGTAGCAAAAAGTGTCGTTACAACTTTTGGTCTTAATTTTTTCCGTCTAGCCCCCTTTCGGAACGCGCGATAAGGAACTTCGTTCCAACAAAAAAAAACTCGCCGCGCGTGAGATTTGAACCCGCGACTCGCTACGCATAAACGCGCTAGCCCAAATACGGTAACCGCTAAGCTATTATGCCATATATACTGAATTTATGAAATACAATCATTTGTAAACGTATGAGTGTGTGTCTATAACTCTATAGTATAGAAATTAGGGGCCATTCAAGTATTATATAAGCGGTACTTAATAAAAGAAGGTCGTAAGTTAACCCGAAGTGTCAATCTATTGCTTTGTAAGATTACTACTCCACTTAGGACCGCTACTGCAACAAAGATTTTGGCGATCGAATGACGTTGATAATGGAGCGCTGTTGGCAAACATTTGTGCAATTGTTTTGTGAAATGTCACTTGAAATGTATGCTGATGGCCTTACAATCAACAGCCTAGCTTTTTCCCGACTATGTTAGGGTCGGCTTCCAGTCTAACCAGATGCAGCTGAATAACAGTATTTAATATGGAGTGACTGCTTTTCTGACCTCCATAACCCAGTAAATAACAAGTTACCCTTGGTAAGACTGGTTGTCAGATTTTCGGGTATCTGACTACCTGGAACGATTGTCAAAGATGTATAAATAATAGCCGGGGCCAACAGCTGGTCATCAATCCACGAACCGACCGCAGTAACGGTACCTTAAATGGCGTTACAAAAAAACACAATCTCACTAGATGGTAAGTGACAATGCGGTCGTCGATGGTGCATGCTTGCTTGTTGTTCTGATCGGGACATTAAAACTAGTGCAATCTTATGCTCTTTTTGTGTAAAGGTAACACTGTCATTCGCCCCTATACCAGACTTGTACCGGCTGGCGGGCGACACGGAGCGAGAGAACGAGGCGTACCAGATGCACTGCAACTTCTCGCAGGCGCTGCTGAAGGACCACTTCCAGGCCACGCAGCTGCCGCAGCACGCGCTGGTGCACTGGCTCAGCGGCGCGCCGCCCGCGCTGGCGCCGCCGCCGCCGCAGCCGTAGTACTACGCGCCGCGCGCACAGCCCGGCCTCAATCAACCAAGTACAACACAACTAGACTTCAACGTTTAGCTTTTGTGCTCAAACATTACCAGACAGTGATATTCCACGCCAGTGACTTAACGGATAGCGATAGTGCGTTGTGAAGTGTAGACGATCTGAAAATAACATGAATACCTGCGTGTTTGTGAGACTGCTCTGGGGGCCCGAGGGATCCACGGGGGACTAAATTAGTGATTATAATAAGCTTGATTTATACGGTCAATTAACATCATCTTCATTGTACATCCTCACACTTGGGTTTATCTCATGAGTCATGCTGTGGTTAGGGTTGTAGAATATGGCAATTAATATTGCTCGATTGTATCCCCTCATTCCCTAAAGTTATGGAGAATGATACTGTGAAACCAATTTCAACTTTATTTCTTTGCAGTTACGAATCATTATAGGATGACAGTGAATTGGTTTCTTATGTATTGTACATAGCATCGTCTTTGAGTGATTGTTGAGTTTGTATAAAGTTGTGACAATAATATCATATCAGACTTGTATGTGTCTGGGTGTATTGTGGGTGCACCGCAGCGGTGTTGGGATACCGTGACACAATGTTTATATCGGTTCTCATTATGTCTGATCTCATTCATTTATCATCATCACATGTAAGCAAAACGCTAGGGGGAAAGTTACCGTTATCAGTATCAAATTAAAATAACAAATGACATTTATATGTAATGGTTTCTTTTTATAATGGGGTTTAGATACAAAAAGGCAAAGTGTTAGTACTTTTTTACATATGTCGTGGGAGTTTATATTTGTGGTGCAAATTAAAACAAAATGTAGTTTTAATGCAGATAACTCAGTGTGCGTTACTCCAACAGGAAAGTGACTCCTAGAGTGATGTGAGTGGAACGTATAATTAGTGCGTAATCTGCTGTAAATGTGCGCCAAATTAAAAATTTGTGCGCCTTGTGGTTTAAAAAAAAAAAAAAACAAAAAACGATTCCTGCTGGAGTAACGTTGTTCCAAGCAGGAAAATTCTAAACAAATGATCGGAGAGAGACATATTGTGCATAGGCAGAGAGCTTATATTTGTGCAAAAATGTGGGCCGAAAACATAATTTGTGCGTCTTCAGGTTTTCGAGTTATTGCGTTGCCTGCTTGCTTTTTTTTTGTGGGTGGGTAATCATCAAATAACTTCTCCCGCTCTGGGTGGAGCGGGAGGGCGTGTCAGACTTTTACTGACTAAAACCCACCCGTGTTCCCTCAGTTGCCTGTGTGCCAGGGGCCGCGGTATCTCTTTCGAACAACCCGCACCCCTGGCAGGCATCGGCCCTTGCGGGCCCCATCAGTTGGTGTTGACATGTCTTTGAGGCGCGCGTGGAACACAACGCGCCGTCGACCCAGGCTTGGTCCTTACCGGACAGCGAGCTACCCATTACTCGCCGTTCGCAAGCCTGCGCCTACGGTGGCCGGGAATCAGCCTGGGATTCCCGACGCCCAGGGCGTCTCCTGCGAAGGCTACGGCCGTGAGGGCGCATGTACTGCCTCTCCCTCACGTGCGCCGCCACCCTCTTTGCGAGCATCACTGCTTCGCTGAAGGAAGCGACTGCTAACCATGCACTCTCGCTCCGTACCATGGGCTGGACCAGGGCCGGATGCGAGAGATCGCCGCCGCCGATCGCTTCCATGAGGACACGGCGGTGCTCCGCCCAAGCCGGGCAGACCTCCACCGTATTGCGTTTCCTGCTGGAGTAACGTTTTGCAGAATCGTGTATCTCGAAAACCATTGTATGTGCGCCTGTAGAGTAAACATACACGAGTAGCTCTTAAATTTGTGCGAATTTGTGACAGAATGAGATTTAAGAAAATATTAATAATTTTCAAGATAAGGCGCTTTTTTGAAAATCCGAAAAAATATCGTAGCGCCTAAATGAGAAAACGTCTTGAGGCTTATAATAACCATAAAAAGTTTCAAAAGTGTAAATGCGTACGTTATTTAATAATATTGCTAAAAGTCGAAACTCGAGTACTGTACAGGTGCACATACAATGGTTTTCGAGATACACGATTCTGCAAAACGTTACTCCAGCAGGAAACGCAATAACTCGAAAACCTGAAGACGCACAAATTATGTTTTCGGCTCACATTTTTGTACAAATATAAGCACTCTGCCCATGCAAAATATTTCTCTCTCCGACAATTCGTTTAGAATTTTCCTACTGGAACAACGTTACTCCAGCGAGAATGGTTTTTTCTGTTTGTTTTCCAAAACCACAAGATGTACAATTTTTTAATTTGGCGCACATTTACAGCAGATTACGCACTAATTATACGTTCCACTCACATCACTCTAGGAGTCACTTTCCTGTTGGAGTAACGCACACGATAACTCAGGGCCTTTTCTCCTATGATGCGGATTTGGCCCGTATCCTAACGTTTCGTACATACTTTTCTGTAACGCATGCCACACGCACACGAGGAGTTTGCGAGTGCATCACACGCGCTAAGTTCACGCGTTCGGGTGAAGCACGCCGCGGTTGCAAAACCGAGTGACAGGAAAAAGGCCCTTTCCGTGTGATCTGTGGTTGCAGCTTCCAGCTGCTATGCTATCAAACTGAAAAAGACTTTGTTCGGTGGACTTGCAGTCTGTCTGTATACTCTCCTTATGACTTTGTTTTGTTGCTTTCTTACTGTAAAGTTAGTGAGTGGCTCCATCAATGTTCACAGGCATACTGAGGCTTCGATTCAGCGTTCGACGAAAGTACTATTTATTCGAACCTGCTGACGGGTTCGTCACAGTATAAATATATGACGGCCTTCCAACTTGGCCAGTTTCACTATGTAAGAGCATATGAGACAATTCATTCAGTCAGAGAGTTATATCGGTGTTCCCCCACCGGTGGTGAAGAGGCCATAGTTCATAAGAGTATACCACACCTCTGTACAGCACCCGGGCGTTAATATGTCACAGAGCTTAAGAAAGTGTCGAGCGTCTCTTATTATAAAACTCTGTGCCATTTTACGACCGGGCTCCTTAACTCCCTTATCCATGTAAACATAGACAACGGGTTATTCTTGTTTATTCAACCCAAAAAGTTCCATCTTATAGTGGATATGCGGAAACTCATATCTGAGAATTCACCCTAGGCCTAGTTGGATAAACGGAAATTAGGGTGGCTTCTCGGACATGCGTTGCCGCGTATCCACCCTAGGGTGGATTTTTGGGGTGGATAATCGGAATAACCATAGACAAGACGCCAAAGGAGAGAGAGCATAATAAATTGTCTTATTTTGCACAATACACAGTTGAATTGTGGACAAATTTTTAAATAAAGTGTTTATGCAGATAATACGGACTGATATATAAATTAATTGTACATAAATGTGTCAAAATATGAACTTGAGAAAGAACAAAACGTCTCATATTTATTATTATTAAATATTAACTTTTATTTTATTACTTATGTTCTTAGTAACTTGTTAGGAGTGAGCGGATGTTGTTGATATGCTGGTTAATTAATTTTATAGTAGCATTTGATTGTTGCCCTCGGTCTCAATAGATTGTTTCACATAGTCTATCACAATAAGTGTTGAAATCTTTCCATGTTCATTATTTTTGTAATATAGTAAAGAGAACTGCTTAGTTTATCCAGGAACGAATCTATTGAAATCGAATGCAACAGACCTCTTAATTCACACAATCGTTCGTTAAAACAAAATTTTAAAGAGTTCTCTGTACACGTTTTTTTATTTTAGTAATTCCCATTCAAACAGTAGAATGTGGCCTTAGACAAAGGGTACACTTGCTGTTGTTAATATGTAAATAAAAGTTGAATTATTGTAAATAATAAAATTATAAAATATATGTTTTTTGCTATACAATGTTGGTTATTTAAACAGTTCAAAAAGAATAATAATCGTTTTATGATTGGTAAGGTGAGTTTAGTAGCTACTGCAATGAGATTTTCTGTCTTGATGAGATATAAGATCACTTTGACTAAAAATTTGTATCCCAAGTTGGGATCTTTCGAGTTCATCACATGCAGTAGGAGGAGGCTAAACCAGTAGGGGGGAATGTTGGGTGGTTATTGGTAGTTGGTGCAAGAGTACTCGCTGCATATGGAGACCTGTCCCCCGGCGGGCTGCGCGTGGTGTGGCGGGTCGGGCGCGACGTTGTTCTTGCGGTAGAACGTGTGGCGCAGGATGAAGGAGCGCCCGTAGTTCACATCACGCGCGCGTTGCTTGGCCTGCTTCTGCTGCCATCCGTAGTCCCAGCTCGTGACTGCACGATAAAGGAATCTGTAAGTGTGGGTGACAGTTCGCCATTTAAATATCTCTGTGCTATCATTTATTACTGAATTTTGTTATCTGACTACGACTCGTCGGCACGGTGGTTAAGCGATTGACCGCTGCGCTGCGTGTCGCGGGTTCGATTCCCGCACGGAACAAATATTTGTATGACCTACAAGTGGTTATTCCGGGTCTGGCTGTTTGTGTAAGTGAGTTTAAATGTTTGTAAATGCATCCGCATTATAGGGGAAATTCCTAGTGTGGGGCAACGTTTTAAAAATGAAAAAAAAAAATAAGACTACGGTTATTCAATATTATCGATGATTTTGACAAGACCTGCTAATCAGCCAAAAGTCAAAAATCAGTCTTGCTAGCCTTTCCCAACTGTGTTGGGGTCCAGTCTAACCTGATGGAGCTAAATCTATTTTAATGGAGTGACTGCCTATCTGACTTGCACAACCCAGTTACCGGTAACCAGGCGCGGTCCGAGAGGGAGTGTCCTAGGGGTCATGAAAAAAGCCGTAAACGTAAAGCTTAAAAACGTAATTTTTCAAAAATATTATAAATTTTATTATTAATATGTAGGTAGTCTGTCTGTGACACCCCCCAAAGTCTTGGGCTGCGACCGCGCCTGCTGGTAACACGATGCTTCTTACAACAGGCCTTCTATCTTTGGGAAGTATTGGGCCGTTGATCTCTACGCGTGCCCAGTTTATTTATAAAAGAACATCAACAGGATCCCATTCAATATTGCTTACGTTGGATTAATCCGACAAATGTTTTCGGGTCCATTTCGCCAGGGTCGTAATATTTACGACCAAAATACCACAGCAGTTTTATCTGTTGTAAAAAGTTAAGTATTGCGCATCCCTCTGTGTTGTAGGTATTTATTTATTTTTGGATTCACTGTGCCGGGCGCTGGGGGCACGAGAAGTCGGGCGGTTTAAAGGTTACAAAAGTATTTAGGAAAGGCATTACTACCTACTGATGAGCTGGTGGATGAAATGAGCAGGGGTGTAAATGACGCGAAAAGTCACCAATATTGTTTTATTTTTAAATTTTAAAAATAAAAAAATACTTCTAATATCATTTCATTCTGTTATATCTAAGAAATCTGAAGAGCTACTTAAATTGTGCAGTACGGGGATGAAAGCGTATTTACAAATTCGCCCATTTCTATATAAATTCTGCTTAAAATTGCAGCATTGTAAGTTGAGAGCGATTTTTTGTGCCCGTTTCAATGGTGCGGCCACGGCGTAATTTCAAAAAAATTTTACCAAGATTTTGTAAAAATTTGTAAAAGTTGATTCCCAAAACCATAATTTTGTCAAAGTTATGGTTAAAAAGTTATAAGGGTTTGAACGTGGCCGCGCCATTCAAACGCGGAGAATCGCGCGGCCACGGAGATATTTAAAACTAACCGTTGCAGAAACCTGAAATTTAGGTAAATGATAGATTGAATTTGTAATTCTTTTTTAATATAGAAAAAGAATCCTAGGTCTATATTTTAGGAGCTGCAAGACTATAACCCCATGGCCGCGCCATTGAAACGGTGAAAAGCACGATATCGCCAATATCTCGCTGAAAAAACATCGTAGACGTCTGAAGTTTTTTTAAAACCTAGATTTGAATTTGTCGAAATTAGTAAAAATACAACAAAAAATCCTAGGTTTATATTTCAGGAGCTGTAAGGCTAAAACCACATGGCCGCGCCATCGAAACGGTGAAAATCACGTTATCGCCGATATCTCGCTGTTATAGTCTTGAAGCTCCTAAAATATAGACCTAGGATTTTTTTCTATATTTTTTTTTTACAAATTCAAAATATATTATTTACCTAAATTTCAGGTCTCTGCAACGCTTAGTTTTAAAGATCTCCGTGGCCGCGCGGTTCTCTGCGTTTCAATGGCGCGGCCACGTTCAAACCCTACTTTTTAACCATAACTTTGACAAATTTATGGTTTTGGGAATCAAATTTTTACAAAATCTTGGTAAAATTATTTTTTTGAAATTACGCCGTGGCCGCGCCATTGAAACGGACACGATTTTTTAGCAAGTTGAAATTAATACCTACGTTATTGAAGGCTATAATTGCTCAAGAAAGGTTATGCGACCTAGCTTTGCTCAGTGTAGACCATGAAGATAATTTACGAAGGGGCGCAAATGTGATGCGTGCCCCAGGCGCCATTTTCTATTGGTACGCCCCTGGAAATGAGTCATCATTATCTGACTAGCTTTTTCCCAACTATTTTTGGGGTTTGCTTCCAGTCGAACCAGATGCACTTGAATACCAGTATTTTACGTGCACCGACTGCCTATTTGACCTCCACAACACAGTTACTGGGTAATACCCTTTGGTAAGACAAGTTTATCAGACTTTCGGGCTTCTGACGACCGTAACGACTATAATCAAAGATCTATGAATGCCGGGACCGTGCTTTCCGAAGCATGGAGGGATCTCGGTATGTCTGGTCACCCATCCACGGGCCAACCGCGGCAAGCATAGCTTAACCTGATCGTTCGACCCGTGCAGCTGTTTTTACTTAGCCACAAGCCCAACAAGACAATTTTCAAATATTCTTAGTAAGGGAAGCTCGAATTCCAAATCATAGTGCGACGTCGTCGGTGTTAGGTACAGTTTCCAGCCCTCAACTAAATCATAAATTACTAACTTCTCCTCAGGCGATTTTTTATATCTCTCTTTCAAATATCTTTCGCTAGCGCCCTTCTCCTTAGCCTTATGGAGTATGTTCAGGACTTTCTTTTCGATAGGCTTCATCACAGCGTCTTCTTCGGTCGGTATCAACTCGGGCATTGGCACTTCTACCGGCTTTACCACCGGTTCATTCAATTTCTAAAATCAACGTTTTAATTGTGTATTTACTTAAGACCGAAAAATATATAGGATGCCCGACTAATCAGCACAAAAAATTATAAACAATAACACTGGTAAACAAAATAAAATTTTCGTTATGCCACACGAACTTTTTTAGTGTTTCTACTATGTATTAGTTGTTGTGAATAAAAATACGCAGTAATTGTTCTTAGTAATTTATAGTCATTCTAACTAGTTAGTACATGCGTGGCCGAACATGTACTTAGCTAGATATTTTCCTTGTAATTTTTGTCGGGGAATAATTCGGAATATTACTCAATACTTCCGAAGGCTTATCACGTATTTATTATACAGGATAGGTACATTTTTATCCAGTGCGCAAACTGTAACCATGAATTCAGCATATCATTCTAGCAACCTAGCGCAATAATTTTACGTCGGTTTTACAAAAAAATCTGCTGTTTCATAGAAAAGTATTTCATAATACCTACGCGGTCAAAATGTATAGAACAGCTGATTTTTTGCCATCAGTTTTCTTGAGATGAGGTCAAGTTCATTTGATTGATTGAAACAAAATGAGCGGGTTTTCGTAATGAGGGTAGGTAGAAACACGATCACTCATCAGAGTTCGTGTGGCATGACCACTGTTGACCAGTGTAATTCGTAGATGATTTTTCTCTAAAGGTGGGCATTGCCACGTTAATGTGTAATATTCCCTAGTGCTGTGTGCCTAGTTATTCATATTTCTTACTACATTTGTGTGCGGCTAATCGCTACTGGTTCTGAATACGAGACTCCAACCGTACCTGCATAAGTTCCTCGGCTAGCGCGATGGATACATCGATCTCTCTCTGTTGGTTCTCCTTAGCTGCGTGCAATACTTGCAACAAGTTGTTCTGGTACCACAATCGAATGCGGCGGTCTGACCTTTTTGCCGCATCCGCGTAAAAAGCGTGCGCCATTTAGGATTTGTTTCACCGATCGAATGTTTTTATAAAAAGTGCTGAGGCGACCCCAAATAAAATGGGTAATGGGTAGAAAGATGAAGACGACGATTTGATGTTTTATAGACGAAATTGGTTGCTTGTTGTTGCACTGTTGCACCTATCAGGTGATAGGTGCAACTGTCACGAGTCAGGACCGTGACATTTTGTTTTACTAATTGTTTCGTTTATTCGAATGCTAACCAGAAATCATTACTAAATAGGTAATATTACATAAACCACAAGTCTCAGCCATTACTGTACCCAAGTTTAAACAGCATATTAGTAATCTGTGGCGTAAACCATCCAGTCCAGTCCTAATGTGACTTCAGTAGTTCATGCATACCTTTACGACATATTCTATGGTCAAAAGGGGTGGCCAGAACGCGACGGACATTAGTATATTGAGGTTTGATTACGCCACTGTGATTCCCGCATTCCAGAGCAATTCGTTTAGTTTTCGACGGAGAGACGTGAGAAATGACACAACAAAAATAGTTAGTTAGGTATATTTATAAAATAAAAAACATAATTTGACTATCACAAAATAAAATAACAGGTTTTTTTTTTTATTTACAATACTATATTACAATAACTTAATACTTAGTTTTGGCTGTGAGATCGTCCGGCTTTCCTGCCCATGACCGGGCTGCCTCCCATTTGTCTCAGAAGGCCTCGGAGGCCTTTAGCTTCGCGCACCCCGCTCTCAAGGTGTTCGGAAGGGACAGCGCAGAAGTCGTCAACTAAAGGTAAGGGTCCGCTGAGCCGTTCGGAGTATTGCGAGAGCCGCGATTGGTGCCCTATCGGTGAGGTCTTCTCCACTGATTGTTGTGGTTGACTCTGGAAATAATAAAAAAAAAACCTTACTTTTCAGTATGCTGAATGGTAATTGATTTACTATGAGTAACCCGCGTCCAATTAATTTGTACAAACCTAGTCTTTTTTCTAGCTATACATTTCCAGTACAAGCAGATCTCGAATTGTATAGGATTTCCGTACAGTGCGAGATCAGCGTAAACTGGAAATGTATAGCTTGATGTGTAGCCGTGCGTACGAGTTACATTTGTTTAATGGTGGCCTACGGACCTACGGGACAATCCTCAAGACTGAACAAGGAGTCCATTAACAGTGGTGAATGCGTAACACACTAACAGTAGGAATAGTTCTGTCATTAACTGTCATTTTGACAGTACAACAACATAAATTGCGTTATTTACATTGTCGAGCAGTAATTTGTTTCGGACAAATGAAGCAATGGATTTGCAATATCATTAGAAATGATTCAGATACTGATCGATAGTGTGTTACGCAATTAGGGTGCAGATACCATAATCAGCCTATGATTGGACACAGGCCTTCTCTCTGCGAGAGGGAGTTGGCCGTAATCCACCACGCGAGTCCAGTATGGGTTGGTAGATGTGACATGTCTTTGATTTTTTAGTTTTAGTCCATGCCGGTTTCCTCACGATGTTTTCCTCCACCGTTTTGAGAGCAGTGGTGATGAAATTATTTACACAAAATAAAGCGAACCTGCCTGCCTGGATACGAACCCGCGAACTGCAACTTGTAAGTCGGGGCCATTATCACATTACATTCAGATACCGATATTGCATTATTTGCTGGAGTAAAACGTGATT
Organism: Polymixis lichenea; assembly: GCA_949091785.1. Taxonomy (NCBI): domain Eukaryota; kingdom Metazoa; phylum Arthropoda; class Insecta; order Lepidoptera; family Noctuidae; genus Polymixis; species Polymixis lichenea. The sequence continues at coordinate 18,094,811 of OX420948.1, read as the reverse complement.
GGCTACGGTCAGGTGGCGTTCGTAGTTTTACTAACAAACGCCACCTGACTGTTCACCAATCCGTTTTAATTTGTCAGACAAAACAGGCATTTTGAATCGGCGTGCATTCCAAACGCTGATTTTTTTCTCGTCCGCAACCCTGCATAGGAATCACGGCTATTTACTCGCTTGTTCCTCCATATTATGGACGGAGTCAGAATAGTATAGTATAGTATACAATCATATCAACCATTACAGCTATTTGACGTTACATACATATGACTTAATTGTAAGCATAGCACTAGAAGTTGTAGTAACTTGCACCCTTGCTAAGTTATCAGGATAACTTGTGCTAAAGGCACAAGTCCCAACCCTTGGTTCATACTCTGAACAGAGACCCGTGGGGACGCCCCTACAAAACGGTGCGTGATAAAATCCGCCCGTGGGCTCCCTCGCTGACCCAGAGTCCCCGGCCTCAGCTCGTGCAGGACGTGGTGAGCGCTCTGTTCCCCCCGCGAGGGGAGCATGCTCCCCCGCCCATGGCTCCGCCTCCTGCGGTGCCCGACGCGGACCACACCGACGATGACGACGATGCTCCAGAGGTGACCGAGGTAGAGTTGAGACTGGTGGTACGTAGGCTGAATGCCAAGAATACCGCCCCAGGACCCGACGGCTTGCCTGGAAAAGCCTGGGTCCTGGCCTTGGAGGCTCTCGGGCCTCGAATAAGAGGGCTCCTAAGCGCACGCTAGGAAGAGGGCCAGTTCCCACTTCACTGGAAGACGGGGAAACTGGTCCTCATTAAGTAGCCGGGGCGCCCCGCGGACTCTCCATCCGCTTACCGGCCCATCGTGCTGCTCGACGAGGTGGGCAAGCTCTTTGAAAGAATAATTGGAGACCGCGTCGTCGGGCGGTTGGTGCGAGTGGGGCCGGATTTGGCGGAGAGCCAGTTTGGATTCCGCAGGGGGCGCTCCACGGTGGACGCAATCATGCGCGTGCGAGCCCTCACGACGGGGTATGCTGTGGCCCGGGGTGGGGTCACCTTGGCGGTGTTTCTAGATATCGCCAATGCCTTCACACCCTGTCCTGGAGTTGCATTAGGGAGGCACTCCGGTATCACCGGATGCCGGACCTACCTCTGTCGTGTGGTCGGGGCCTATTTGACGGACAGGGCCGTCATCTACCCCGGTCACCTAGGAGAATGGAACCGGCTAGAGATGTCGTGCGGTGTCCCACAGGGATCGGTCCTGGGGCCGCATCTGTGGGACATCGGATACGACTGGGTGCTGCGCGCCGTCCTCCCTAGCGGCGTCAGCGTAGTTTGCTACGCTGACGACACGCTGGTCCTGGCGCAAGGGAGGTAATACCAGGCGGCGGCCGACTTAGCGACACACGGGGTTGCGACAATCGTGCATTCTTATCCACGATTGTCGCAACCCCGTGTGTCGCTGCCGCAGTTGCCGGATCCTTCCGGCAACTGGGACTCGAGGTGGCCTTGCACAAGTCCGAGGCCATGTGGTTTCATGGTAATGCGCCACCGTCGGGTTCCCAGATAACGGTGGGAGGGGTTCACATCGGCGTCGAGTCGACGATGAACTCGCCCTCGACAGCCGGTGGAACTTCGCGGAGCATTTCCGATGTTTGGCTCCCAGACTGGAGCGCGCCGGGGCTGCTTTGAAGCGGCTCCTGCACGATCTAGGGGGGCCAAACGCCTCCTGCCGGAGGCTCTACGTGGGGGTCGTGCGGGCCATGGCCCTACGGGGCTTTGGTGTGGGCGCCGTCATTGAGGCGCCAACCAGCACGCCGGTTAAAGGCGGCCCATAGGCCAATAAACGCACTTTTCTTTCTTTCTTTCTTTCTTTCATGGTTATCCGGATGATCCGGGGATACCGCAGGATCTCCGGTGAGGCGGCGGGCCTCCTTGCCGGATTGCCGCCATGGGATCTGGAGGCAAAGGTCCTCGCGCACACTTGGGAGTGGCGCGAGGAGGCCAAAAGCCGGGGCGTAACTCCGCTGCCGCGGGAAATCGCGGCACAGCGGACGGAGCTCCGGCGGGATCTCATGGCGACGTGGAGAGTGCGATTGTCACAACCCAGTGCTGGGCACGCCACGATTGCGGCGGTAAGTCCCCTCTTTAAGGAGTGGCTTGAGAGGCGGCATGGCGTCCTCACCTTCCGCCTGACACAGGTCCTCACCGGACACGGCTGTTTCGCATAAGGCGGGAGGAAACGCCCGGGTATTTCCAGTGCGAAGATCGCCCTGAGGACACGGTGGAGCATAAGTTGAAGGTCTGCCCGGTTTGGGCGGAGTACCGCCGTGTCCTCGTGGAGGCGATCGGCGGCGGCGATCTCTCGCGTCCGGCCCTGGTTCAGGCCATGGTACGGAGCGAGAGTGCATGGTTAGCCGTCACCTCCTTCAGCGAAGCAGTGATGCACGCAAAGAGGGAGGCGGCGCACGTGAGGGAGAGGCAGTACATGCGCCCTCATGGCCGCAGCCTTGGCAGGAGACGCCCTGGGCGTCGGGAATCCCAGGCTGATTCCGGGCCACCATGAAAATTTTGCACACAAAAAGTACACAAATGCAAAAATACAAACGAAAAAGTGTAGTATCGTGGTAAGAGGTGTTAGAGATGTGTGTGTTGAGAATGTGAGGAATAGTTGCATTTATTTAGTAAGACTATTCTCCAGAAAGAAGAAGCCGCTCTGTGTCAATATAATTGTGTTCAAGTAGCCAGTTGTAAGTTTTTTTTAAGGTGTTACTTGGATATGAGTAGAATTGCAGATCTTTATCGAGTCTGTTATATGAATGTGGGCCTTGAAAGCAGAAGAATCTCTTAGTGAATGCGAACTTACATTTATAGGGCTGACAGACTGAGTCTCTACATCTTCTGGTAACTATGGCGTAAGGGATGTCTAGATTCTGTAACACTATGGTATGGAAGAGTGAGAACTCCCACAGCATTTATAAAGCTTAACTGTTGGGAAAAGTGGGGGGTGGAAGGTGCTTACCTTTAATACGGCTCTCTGGGGTCTTTCCAAGTTTAGGAGTATGGTTTTAGGCGCCCCACCCCACGTATAAATACAATACGTTATGAGAGATTGGCAAAGAGCAAGGTAGACTCTCTTGACAATCCTTCCCTGAGCGACATGGCGCAGCGTTTTAAAAACAATAATCAGTTTCCTGATTCTTGATGTCAACAGGTCTATGTGCAAGGAGAAGGTAAGACCGTTGTCAAGTGTTACCCCAAGGTATTTTATAGACCATTCACATTGAAGCTCAGGACAACTGCATGCAATGGACTCCGGTGAACGACACAAATGTGCTATAAGTGCAAAGGAATCTGGGGGTTGTGTGAATTGGTGTAAAGCAAAGGTCAGTATTTTTGTTTTATCCGTATTTAGAGTAAGGAGGAGAAGAAGAATGTACCTAGGTGACGAATAAATAATATTATTTATCATTCTGATTTCAGCAACAGAAACAAAACAGTTTGCTTGCATATAAAGTGAAGCCATAACCAAATAAAATATGTATTTATAAACTGGTGTTCAATCAATCTAAGCCCACGTTCCCATGGGCGTAACAAAATCGGCTTTTATCGCGCACTCAAAATCAAAATCAAAAATCATTTATTCAAACTAGGTTGAGAGTCAGCTCTTTTTGAACGTCAAAATTAGTGCCGCGAGTTGAAAATCGAACACCAGTTTTTCGACGCGCTGAGACTTACTCTCGCTGTACTCTGTTGGATTATCAATGCTCGGTTTAACATCGAGGGTTGAAAACCCAGTGCGCGAAAAAGTTCCGCCGCGATGTTATTACGTCCGTGGGAACATCGAAATATAAACCAAAAATGTTAGTATACAATCTTACATTTAAAAGTGCTTTTCACTTGTTCAAAAATATTGCAGAATAAATAAAATATGAGCTTGACTGACCATAAAATATTGAGCTGACACATACATAGTTTGTAACAGTAACCATAGTGTCAGCCACCATTATCCCACGACTGGGCAATGGGTTCCCCCTTCCAGCGATTTTGATTCAGAGCTTATTGTGGGTAAGTCTTATTCAAGATGGTGAAATAATTACCTTGCCAGAAACAGCAGCTAATTTGTCCTGAAGCCTCTTAACCATGGCAGCATCACTTTCGTAGCTGGTGAGTGTGGGCTGCGGCATGCATTGGAACACAGTGGCCAGCAGGTTGTGCAGTGACACTAGCACACTGTCCTGCCATGCTCGTGTGAAGTACAAGCTGAATGCAGGGTTCTCTTCTGGCTTTGTGATGAAAGGTAGCACTGGAAGGAGTGATACAAATAGAAGAAGGCAATATAGTTAATGCCTGTGAAAAAGATAGCAATCTTTGTAGGCGTTATGACATGTATGGAAACTACTGAACAAAAGTCAGGAGAACAGAATGGATTGTTTAGGTATGTGCTTTAATAGTTTTGCTCATGACACAGGCTAATCCTATGCAACAACATGCAACTTCTGGGCACGCTCGTTCCATCATAGACCTCATCAAACACTTTCCATCAGGTATGATCGAGGTCAAGAGCTGACCTATTCAGTAAAAGAAAAACAAGTAATAAACTATCAGTTAGACATACACAATAATATACTTACTGAACCAGTCATTCCACTCGGCCTGTCCTTCTTTATCTGCTCTTCTCAGCTCGGGTACCGTTTTTGATAGAAAGTCAGTTATTCGCTCATTTCGCACTCCACCTGTACTTTGTGCTGCCGTCACTAAATATAACTTGTACAGGCTGTATTCTAGCTTCCGGACAGCTTGAAAAACAAAATATATTAACTTAATGCGTATAATTATCAACATCAATAATTATGATCAACTAGAAAGTTGGAATTAGATGACATTTCTACTTACCAGGTGTAACATGTTTCTCCAATTTTGAGAATACAAGACTGTCGAGATGTGACCAATACTCTTTTAAACCATTAAGGTCTGAGACATTAATGTAATGTACAATTTGTTCAACTATTTTGTCCACTCTAAAACCTTTGTCTTTATCTGCCTTCAAATCGTTGTCAAACGCTTTCACTGTTGATGTAAATCCTCGGTACAGTAGATATTCCCGAACCAATTCATCTACAAATTGAATATGGGCCATTATCAGATAGGACCTTTAGTTTTGTATCATAAAAAGTGATAACAAAAACGAAGAAGCTGCCCACAGGGCTTTTGTTGACATATAATTTTGACAATGTAACCTAATGACATTGTGAATTTGAAAGTGTGGTAAAATGTTAGAGACGAAAGTTTTATCAATATTTGGTAATAATTTAACGGTGAATTGAGAATAATACTAAGTTATGTTTTTTACAACTGATATTAGTGGTTTGAAGTAACTAAAGAACTCATACAGACATTGTTTATGAGAGTAGTTCAGAGTAGTGATAAGGTTTTTGAACGCTTTCTTTCAAAGTTTTATGCACTTCTGCCAACTGCTTAAATCTTTCAAACTAAATGCGTTCAATCACAGGCTTTTCCAGTCAAAAACAAAAAATATGAATCCTTGGCACCAATATATGGCAAACGTTTCATGAAAATAACATCAAAAGTTATTAACTGCATGCTTGTCATATTTGGAGGAGAAATCATGAAATAAATCATGATTTCTCCTCCAAATATGACAAGCACAACAAATAATATAAAATCACATAATTTTCCACCTGAAATGTAATGATTTGAACGCATTGATAAAGTGGCCAACTTAACAAAACAAAATCGAAATGTCAATTGCTTTCAATCAGCTGTCGATTTTTTATTGAAGAATAGTAGTAAAATTATTTGTATATAAACCAAAATGTGCATTGTTAAATGAAAGGGCGTTGCTAGTGTTGTGGTGTGTTAAAATTTGGCACGGTGGTGTTAGTGTTCGGCGGGGGCGTGTGCGGCGGGCCATGGCGGTGGTTGCGGTGTGAAGGTGGCGGGCGCGGCTCTCGGGCGCAGGCATGCGGCGGCATGGCGGGCGAGGCTGCGGGCACGTCGCGCGGCCTCCGCGTCTACAAGATCGTGGTGCTGGGCGACGGCGGCGTCGGCAAGTCCGCCGTCACGCTGCAGTTCGTCAGTCACAGCTTCTTGGACTACCATGACCCTACTATAGGTACTTGACGGAATTAACACATTCCAACCATTGTTTACATTCGTGATTAACTAGCACTTGTAGATTTGACAAGAACAATACTCATATTTGATGTTTGATTGGTACCATATGGATTGAGTTCAGTACTGTCACTTGGTATTTGTGTATTTTACAGTAGCTGTGGAGTGTATGTTGAACAGTCATATCTGTCTTATAAATATTATAGGTATAATTATGTAAACTTCTGTGGAAATGTTTATTTAAGAAATGTTGCTGACCAAACATTCTTATTAGAAATTTAAAAAAATATATTTTTCTGAAAACTAAAGTTTTTACAGCATATTGATTTCAGTAAAATACTTTTAATGTAAAGTGTTTCCTGAATATATTTTTTATTTTATTTTATTCGGGAAACTTACACTTACTTATATTGATTAATTACGCAATACAAATAAATTGGGATAAGGGCCAGAGAATGATTGTGATGAAATAATGTTGTACTTTCAGAGGACTCATACCAACAGCAAGCGGTCATTGATGGGGAGCCAGCGTTGTTGGATATACTGGACACAGCAGGACAGGTTAGTCCAGGAGCCATTTAACACCTTTGGCCCCAAGCATAATCTCCAGAGTCACACTTTTTTATTTTCTAGAGTATAAATCGCACCCCAAACCTAAATACACCAAAAGATTTGCCCAGGCCAACATTCTCTTTCTCGTAAAAAAATGAATGAAAATTGCATGCATTAGTGGTACACAACGCCTTGAACGCAATGGGCACGTGTATAATTTTTGATACACATTGTATAAACAAGTGTGTGCAAAAAATTATACATGGGGCCGAACGTGTTAATTACCACCCATTGTTTTGAATCCCAATGCTTTGTCAACACTAACATCTAAGCTATAGTGTAATTTTTTTAATGCTGTGGAACACAGCTCATTATGTTTTTAAAGCATTATAATTTAAACATAACAAAACATCACGTATATAATCCCCGAAGGGTTAGGCAGAAATGTACAACTCTATATTACACCCACATTTTGTCAGTTATGTTTAAGTCCCATGTAATAGGGGATGAGCCTATTGCCATCAACCGGTCAGAAATCCAGACTCCGGGCTGCTACTGAGAAATTCCTGATGGCAAAACCCAATAATACTTTGCTCGACCTGAGAATCGAACCCAGGACCTTCTGCTCAGCAGTAGCACTTGGTGCCACTAGACCAATGAGGCAATCACAACAACAGCATTTCAATTTTTGTTTTATAGTAGCGGATTTGACAGACGTTGTCCTGTCTTAACTATGAATATTGAATTCGCATTTTATATAAGGCGGGAGGAAACGCCCGGGTGTTTCCATTGCGAAGATCGCCCTGAGGACACGGTGGAGCATACGGTGGAGGTTTGCCCGGCTTGGGCGGAGCACGGACGTGTCCTCATGGAGGCGATCGGCGGCGGCGATCTCTCGCGTCCGGGCCTGGTCCAGGCCATGGTACGTAGCGAGAGTGCATGGCTAGCGGTCGCTTCCTTCAGTGAAGCAGTGATGCTCGCAAAGAGGGAGGCGGCGCACGTGAGGGAGAGGCAGTACATGCGCCCTCACGGCCGTAGCCTTTGCAGGAGACGCCCTGGGCGTCTCCAATCCCAAGCTGATTCCCGGCCACCGTAGGCGCGGGCTAGCGGACGGCAAGTAATGGGTAGTTCGCTGTCCGGTAATCACCAAGCCCGGGTCGACGGCGCGTTGTGTTCCACGCGCGCCTCAAAGAGATGTCAGCAACAACTGAGGGGGCAAGGACCGATGCCTGCCAGGGGTGCGGGTTGTTCGAAAGAGATACCGCGGTCCTTGGCACACAGGCAACTGAGGGAACACGGGTGAGTTTTAGTCAGTCAAAGTCCGACACGCCCTTCTGCTCGATCTAGAGCGGGAGAAATCATTTGATGATTTCCCACCCAAAAAAAAGCATATCATTCTAGACCCCCAGCGTTGAAATTTTTCGCCGGTTATACATAAAAGATCAGCTGTTTCATAGAAAAGTGCAATACCTACGTGGTCAAAATGTATGGAACACCTGATTTTTTTTGTATAACCGAGGAAGCTGAGGGTTCTAGAATGATATGTTGAATTCATGGTTACAGTTTGCGCACTAGATAAAAACGTATCCTGTATATGTTACGCGCAACTTTCTTAATTTTTTCTTTCATAAGAACCTTCTCCTGACAATAACAAACGCAACAAATAAAACAATTATCAATATTGGGCCAGCCATTCACGTGTGATGCCGTGACCGAGGGAAATAGGGATTCATTTAAATATAGGTATATAGATTTCATGTTTCATGAATTGTTGCCAAATAAATTTGTATTGTTTCTTTCTTTGTCTCTCATTTGGCAGTGTTAGGAATTTGTTTCTGTGATGTTGTAAGTAACTTGCATTAACTATAATGCTTTCATTATTCAAGCAGCACAGTGAACAGCACTGTAGCAAAATATAATAATGATTACCTATCCATACTATTTGATTATGAATTCATAAAGTTGTAAGTTTAATGATTACGAGTGTATGGTAAAATAAATGGTTTACAGATTACATACAATACAAACAAAGGAACATCTCTGTAACAACATTTTGGCAAATAAAAGGACCATTACTAATATAAACAAAACCAAATGGTTAAAGATTTGCTTTGTTTTTCAAATTTTCGTGGAATAGAAAGAAAAAATGATTATTTTGTTACATAAAACTTACTACTTAAAACTAAACTGCCCGTGTTGGTCTCGTGGGCGCAACCGCGCAATCGCGGAGCGTTGGTTCTGAGTGCAATTCCCAGTTTGTGCAAAGTGTAATTGGGTGTCACAGAGTAGAGTTTGGAAGTTGGTAGTGCGATCCGTCCCTCGGAAACCACGTTATGCCGTTGGGCCTGCGCTGCGCCTGATCTCCCTCCGCTCGTGACGGTTTTGCGTGCCGTCCCTTCGGACTAGAGAGAGTGCACCTATGTCTTCTCCCGCACCTAAGGCTGCATTGAATAAGAGACTAGTAGTTTGTCATTTGCCTTTGTACATGGGTTTTTATTATCTGTATTTTTAAATGTACATACGTTAATTACAGTTAAATATATCCACTTGAGAGAAATCTGTGTTACAAATTCGAGCAATATGGGTCAATACACAATTTTTGTGCGTAATTAATCGAATGCCGATGCACGTGTAGCATCGTAGTGTGACGAGTGCGCCATATGGGAGTGTTAATATAATTAAACGATTCTCTCTTTCTTACCCAACCAGGTGGAGTTCACAGCGATGAGAGAACAGTACATGCGGTGCGGGGAGGGCTTCGTTCTCTGTTACTCGGTGACGGATCGGCGCTCGTTCCGCGCCGCTGCCGAGTACAGACGGCTGCTGGCGCAGGCGAGGCCCTCCGAGAGGCTGCCGCTTGTGCTGGTCGGGAATAAGCTGGATCTCGCGCCACGGTTTAGACAGGTATAATGTGACACTTTTATTTGAACACAGTCAGTAATAAAATTGAAGTGTCTGTTTGTCATGTCAAAATAACAGCTTTTACTAAATGCATACGGAGATGTACACGATAGTTAAAAATAAAAACAATTTTAAATATTTTTGTCTGTCTGTTTGTTCGGGCTAATCTCCGAAATGGCTGAACCGATTTTGACGGGACTTTCACTGGCAGAAAACTGATGTTATGAGCACATAGGCTACTTTTCCCGGTAGTACGTTACCGTGGAATAATTTCCGACATCCACGCGGCCGAAACCGCGGGCATGGCTAATACTTATAGTTACTAAAACACGTGTAGGATTGTACTACATTCAACCTATTCGCCACGACTTATGAGTTGTAGGTCGTAGGATCGAAAATAGACACGTGCTTTACTTTGTGTAAATGATTTCTTTACCACTGCTATCTAAACGGTGATGGAAAACATCATGAGGAAACTCATATCAAATCATGTCTTCCAAAACAAAAATTGGAAGACACGTGATATCTGCCAACCCGCACCTCCTTTCACAAAGAGGAGGCCTGTGTCCCAGCAGTGGGAACGTTATAGGCTAATTATGCAACCTATTCATTAACCAGGCCCAAAGCTTTGTTTTCTGTTATGTTACTTGCTGGAACTAGGCGCGGCTTCGCCATATCGGCCCATCCTGCTTTCCGCATTCTACAGATGCCGTGACCTTCACCAGGTCCGGGTCCTTAACCTGTGTCGTAATAATAATGATGATGATGACGAAAAACGACATGATTCCTGTTCGCTTACTTATATGTTATGACTATTTTATTAATAACAATATTATGATGTATATTTGCACAGGTGACGACGGAGGAGGGCAAGGCACTCGCCACGCAGCTAGGCTGTCCGTTTTTCGAAACGTCGGCCGCACTCCGACACTTCGTAGACGATGCCTTCCACGCACTCGTTAGGGAAATACGACGGTTGGAGAGACAGAGACAGGTATACTCTTGTTCTCTTTCTTTATTTACGAAACGATAGTAGGCCTGTTTGAAGGGCAGACTTGGACAGAACATAAAATGGAAATGTTAGTAAGAAAAATGAGGAGGTCATTGGACAGGATTGGAAATTAGGATATTATAAGACCCCTATTACCCGTCAGCCTTCAAAGCATTTTCTGTGCACCACGCCTGTTCCATCGTAGACCTTATCCATCGCTTTCCATCAGGCGAGATCGATGTCCATATTAGGACCACCAGACAAAAAAAAGCTCTCATATTAATGTTCTCACACAGGGCTTTAATCGTTTTGAAGTTTTATTAATCAGTGTACATTTGGTGCAGAAATTTCAGTCCCATTAAAAAATTGCTTTCCTTTTCAGGCATCACTTTTGGGGACAGGTATATCGACGAGCGGTGGTCGGCGACGGTGGCGACGTCTCCGCAGCATCTTCGCTCTGGTGTTCCGACGAAGAAGAAGGCAACACACCTCGCCTTAACCACCCAGGGTTAAACAGTCAGTAAGATCTTTGTATTGACACCACTGAGGCAAATATACGTGAAGTATATTCAATACAGCTGGTATTCTAGCTATGAAACGCGACGGAAAGTAAACACACCAAGTAACATAACTTTTGTTATGTACTCTATGGTAAAAAAAATATAACGACGAAAATGTATTGATAAAATATAATAGAAAATAACGTACTTATTAAGGGTTAGGTACGTACATTCAAGTTATTTTTTAAATTGGCAACACTATGTCTTCTAAAAAGGTTTTATCCTCTATGAATAACTAAACTTTTACATTAAATTACTACTAAAATTTTACAAATTTTGATAAAGTAGTTCAATACCTATCAAAAATAGAGTTTGCACGATGTCCCAATGAATTGTTTGTGCATTTATTAAACCAATTGAATTTTTAATGTCCCTTCTTCTACCTCAAAATGATGCTATTATTTATGGTCTAAAGAAAAAAAGAATGAATTGATTTGTGTTTAAATGACATTGAGTCTATGAAAATAATTATGTAATGTTTTTAGACTGTTGTTTACACAGTGCAAATGAATTGTATGTTGCAGGTATTTAAAACATGATTATCATTGATAAAAGTTGTGAGTGCATTTATTGTCTGAGGGCCAGTTCCTCGAACGAAAATTGTCGCAATATAAATGTGACAAATTGTTAAGCGCACGTAAAACGCTGTGATTGGTTCCTGCCTGTGTTCACTTCCACAGTTAACCCGTCTGCCTTCAAAGCAAGAGTGTACAGGCATCTTCTGGGCACGCTTGTTCCATTATATACCTCATCCATCGCTTTCCAGCTGGCGTGCGCGAAGTCGAAAGCAAGCCCATTCAGCAACAAAAAAAAAGAATTATTAACAGCTAATCGCAGCAGTCTACGCTGATGCTTGACAATTTGTCACATAATTTTTGCTACAATTTTCGTTCTAGAATCTGGCTCTTTATGTAGCAATCAATGCACTAATCAGATGCACAATATAAAAATATGCCAAAATCTTTGCTCTATTTATTTTGTTCAAAATAATTGCTCAACAGCACTATCATTGTTAAATGATTTCTTAATTTAGCAGATTCTTTTCAATGATTTAAACGATTGAAATATTGCAGAACAATAAACTTTGCAAATGAGGCCTAATGTGAAGTGAGATGCTCAAACGACGTTTTGAATTTATTGACGTCTTTCAATTAACTACCATACTCATAAAATGCAAGGAAATTGCAAAAAATATAACTATGCGTGTGACCCTGCCCTGCTACTTACAAGGATTCTAAAAGTGTCCGATTTTGAGAATTGATAACTATTTTGGAAAATCTTAGAGCTTAATAACATTTAACTGCTCCAATTCTAGATTTCCTTGATCAGGTGTTGCTGCTTCATAAATTATTGAGTTGCCATATGACAATGCTTTCCCCCATGCATTTATAAAACCTTGCCATAACAATGCTACTTCAATAAGATACCTTGGTCCTCTACCTCTTAAACAATTCCTAATTAGAAATACTTACAAGTAATTTCTTTAGGACCCCTTTTTCATCGTAGGTTACGTAAGATGGAATCTAGGCCTAAATATATGTTTCTATTGATGTTTATAACTTTATTTATGACAGATGATATTGCCTTAATGTGACAGTTGATGGCAATTGATAATGTCAATGTCACACGCCTTTGAAGAGTGTTAACTCTGTTTTACTCGATGACTGTTCTTTGCAATATATTTTCTTTTCAAAATAAATCTTATGTCATTCTCTTAGAGCTATACCTCACCAGAATGCCATGGTGACGTCGCCAGGTCGCGCTGCCAACTACAAGTATACAGCTTCACAGTGTACAAAAAAATTTGGGTCAACAACCGCTGTCATATTGTTACTAAGAGTATAAGTTGAGAAAATATGTATTTCTTTTTGTTTTATCGTATTTACATATCGAATCTCATCACGTCTGTGAAGTTACACAAATAAATCTGATTTTCTAAACTGATATTTCAAGTGACTACACTAACTGTGGCTGATGTCCTAAAGAAAACATCAATTCTTTACATTATTATTTCATTGTATTAAAATATCTATACCCATAACGTCTGTATAGTGGATGGGTAACCTGGCGTCTGCTTGGTTAGAAAGCCAACAATACATAGTTCTGGTGAAATGACCTGGCTGCGCCGCCATTGCGTCCCGGCGAGGTATGGCCCTTAATCATTCAACATACCCTTTTCAATCAATGTATTTTATACCAAGTGCCATTTTCTCGTACATTTCCTTCATAATGCCTTAACATACCCAAGATGCTTCTTTTATACAGGAGTAAAAACATAATATATATTTATATGCCTTTGGGCTCCAGTACCTAATAGATTAGACCATATGTCTTCCGAGTAACGGATCCGAGAAAGCAATAAGTAAATGTAGAAATTATTTTACATTACTTTTCTTTTGAGCCATAAACTAGAGTTTTATAAAGGATGCAAGTTTGAATGTTTAGATAATATTGTAGAAATGTAGGTAGGTATAGCCTGAGAGCCAACTGGAAAATTAGGATTTCAAATACCTGTATTTCGTATATGCATACCGGGTTTTGACATGCTGGTATATAATACATTTGTACTTGTATTTGAAAAGTTGTGGATTAAAGTTGGGGAATTATGAACTGAATGAAGGATTCGGATATAGATGAGGTAGCAAACGCTTAATACAACTCGCCTGTTTAAGGTATAAATATTGCAGTAAAATATATTAAGGGGTCCACACTCGTGCAACATGTAGTGTAACAAATATACCCACCATTAGGGATGAGGTATAAATTATACATGAAATAATAAATCTCAGTAAAGTGGTTAGTTAATAAAAACTTAATCTAGACTAGTCTACACTAGGATTTTAGATTAGACGATAAGAACATTCTTTCTAAGACCTCATTTTGATAAGACTAGTGTAAAAAAAATCATTACTACAGGCGAGTAATAATTCTGTAAGGAATTTTCTAGTTGGCTTTCAGACTGACCCATAAGTCACCTATTTAATAATACGAATCATAGGGGACCTTGTAGGTAAAACGAAATTCCAAACGTATTATACAAATGCCATATTCGTGTATCCCAACCAAAGCGCAGTTTTATTGAATGTTTAAATTTTGTATTCTCATTGAACCTTGGAGTACAATTAAGTAATGTAAGTGAGATGTGTCGAGCTCTTCTTTTATCTGTGTAACAGATACAGCAATAAGTATATGAAGTAAATGTAAAGATATATTTATGTATAACTTTAGTGTATAATTGGTGTATGTATTATTGAAGTACCCTTAGTGTTGTGGGAAGAAGTGTGAATTTGTATAATGATAGGTCGATACGCACAAATATTAGTGTAGTCGTAACGTGTTTGGTCGTGTGTTCGTCTGTGTGTTACATTCGCGGCGGAACATTTGACATACAGGAGTAGGTTAGTAATTAATATTAAAGAGAGATTCCTAAATACGAGCAATATTAAACGCCTAATATGGTAACTAATTGTGATGTGGATGTTAGCTGTGTCAACATTTAATTCATAGTTAATGGTAGTACTTATGTAACTGAAAAGGTTTTTACCCCCACTTAATGATGTTTCAAGGTAGATTTTGATGTATTTCTCGTGTTTTTATTAATATAGTTTGTTTGTCAAATGCTTCGTCCGGGAACGTTAAGTGTTGTGTACTGGGGAGACACTGCGTGTGTTGTACCTACAGTGCAATAAGACGGTGTCAAACTAGGGTATTTATTGTTTAGTGGCGCGTTCAAGATGTGGCTTCGCAACAAGCGAGGAACTGTGGGTGAAAAGCGAAACTTGCTGTAAAGAAATGAGTGTAGAAGCTGAAAACTTCTACTTTGTAATGTGATATTATTGACTAACTATGCGTTTAAATAAAAGTTTTTTCGACTTATATAAATGTAATTATCACTCACACAAGCGTTTCATCGTCTTTGGACATAGAGGCAGAAAATTTCGGTTTGACTATGGAAAAATCTGCCGACTCGCCCACAGTTATCGCTTGTTTCAAGGCACCAAAGCGCTCGAGCTTTGCCGTTTGGCATACAAAGCCTACTTATCCTAACAAGGGATTATATAACTATCTAATTTAGACCTTAACGCTGTTTGAAAAAAGTACAATTTAATTTGTATCATCACGGATTGTGTTGAGTTATTGTATTCTTAACGTATCAATAGGATCTAACTCTAGTCATTATTGTTTTGTATAGCTGTTAATAGATGTTCATCTTAATTTGATAATGGGTGGTTTGCTGGTGAAATTAGACCAGAAGTGAAACAAAGTTATTCAAAAGTGAAAAATCAATCCATAAGGGAACTGATCCAACGATGTTGGAATTCGGCACTTGGCATCTTTCACATGCCTACCGAAAGATGGTGAATGAAAAATGAAATGGAAGGAGAAAATGAACGTACATTCCTATACAATTTTGTCGTTGTCGTGTAAACGAGGAATGAAACAAGAATTAACTTTCACTCGTGTGAAATATATACTCGAATAAACCGTTCACTCGAGTGAAGCGTCTGATATCGTTTTAATAAATGTTACCATGTTTGAAAATTCGTAATCTGTTCGTTGGTATCAGTTGACAGTATAACTGGCCTAATTTGTAGTGTCTATCGTATGTATTTATTGGTATATAGTTATTTATTTATTACGCGGAATTTTAGCTCTTTAAATATTTGCTTTTTAATGTTGGCAACATTCGTTTGTATGGATAAAACAAAAAGTTAACTATTTTTTCTGTAATGACAAGCATGCTCAATTTTATTTGAGCTAGTGTTGGCGTTATGAATTGTTTCAATGCCAAGCGTAATGTCGGCTCTTAGCTGGTCTTGCCGGTCTATTCTGTAAAAATCTCAGCGTGAAAAAACTTAAGGGCAAAGCGTCAGCGGTAGCCTGCGAAATTCAAATGTTCCTAAGGTTTTTGCAATTTGCAGGTCAGGTTGTAAGTTGATTAAAATATGATTCGCGACCGCAACAAATATGGCGTCACATAATTATAATCACTAAAATCAACAATACAAAATCAAAATATTTTATTTTACATAAACCTGCATGGGCACTTATGAAACGTCAGAAGCCAGGTGCACGGTTCCAATTTGTCGCTTCCTATGGAGAAGAGCCAGCAAGAAACTCCACGGTTACTCTTTTAAAAATAGTTGGCTTTTACAATTTTTTCAAATTACATTGATAATAGGTATGGGAAGACAGTGCAGGCCTGTCAATAAGTACCAGGTACTTAGAGAAATGAAAATAAAGTATAGAAAATCGTCTACAAATCAAATCTGTAAGGTCGACAACGTTCTCTCATTCACAATATGACTATCACTAAACGCAATATAACCCTCTAAGTTTACAAATCAAATCTGTAAGGTCGACAACGTTCTCACATTCACAATATGACTATCACTAAACGCAATATAACCCTCTAAGTTTACAAATCAAATCTGTAAGGTCGACAACGTTCTCTCATTCACAATATGACTATCACTAAACGCAATATAACCCTCTAAGTTTATTTAATCCCATTGAATCATTTTTAACTGACCTGTAAATTGTTTAGTGAAGTAAGCTTGAAATGAACTGTCCCTCTACCTACATTTTCACGGTAAGATTTTTACAGAATCGACCGGCTCTATCCAATTATGAATTTGGCCTACGCGTTTAGCTAAACTTCACGCAGTTTGCTATCATTACGCTTAGCGTGAATACTAACAGAGACACTTATTTATATATTTTGTGTAACGTTTCGTTACGGTAAAAACTCACTTATTAGCGTTTATTAACTAGCTGTTCAAATCCCGTAGTCAGTACCTATGTATTTGAAATTGACGCTTAAAACGTATTTAAATTTTAATGTTTAATTAATATATTCCATAGATTAGATGGTTATTAAGAGAGTATATTATTACCCTACAGTAGGTGATTTGAACAATAATAAATAAAAATGTTTCGTGTTTTTATGTACAAAAATTTTATATGTTGAGAAAATTGTTGTAATATTTTGTTTGGTCGATATATTTATAAATACATATTTAGATATTTACCTATTTTGTTATGTGAAATAATTTATAACACCAAATAGTACCTTTCAGATTTGTATTTGTATTTAATGCAAGAATTGTAAGCAGTGTGTAGAGATTTTGTTGAATAAATGTCATGTTTCGAATTGTGTGTTCTTAATTATCAAATTTTTTCATTATTCTTCGATGATATTTTATACACATTGTATTCGAAGTGTAATAGAAATAACAAAAACCCTAAAAAGGGTAATTTAACTCATCATTATAATTTTTTGTTCTATGTGACCAACACTGAAAAAGCAAAAAAACAATCTGCTGTTCCATATACAGGCTGGTAGAGCATCGACGCGCAACCATGAATTTAGTAGTTTTGAGTTTCATTCATTTTGGTATGTAAGTTTCATATGTCAGCTAAACTAGCCCATTCAATTCATCCAAAAACTTAAAAAAAAACAACCGACTTCCGTTGTTTTTTTTTGAAAAAAGTTTTTATTTTTCACTTTTTAGTGGTTCACATGTGCTTAACTGCTTACCCCTTCACAGCGTCCCGGCGTGATATTATGTTATGAACTGATCTAAACAATAGACAGACATGAGATTTCTGCAATTCCAGTCCATTTGCTATCATTTATTGAGGAGTTCCGTTGCCTATCTCCGAAATTCGAGAAAGTATTCTTCCAAAAACTACCCAAATCGCTTCAAATGTGCCTATAAAATTTGAAGAGTTCTCTTTATTTCTTCAGGATCCCATCATCAGATCCTGACTTGATGATCATGGGACCACCTGGGAAGTATACCCTTTCAAACAAAAAAAATCATAATCCAAATCGGTCCAGCCATCGTCGAGTAATCGGGGAACATACATAAAAAAAAGGTTCCGCCGTATTGAGAACCTCCTCCTTTTAGAAGTCGGTTAAAAAAGATCTGTGGCTCCATTCATTTAAGGTCAAGTCGACACGGACGTAAAAATATTGCGCCGGGATTTTATCGTGCACTGAATTTTCCACTGTCGGTGTTGAGCCGAGCATTGGGATTCCAGTAGAGTGCATCCCAGCGCGTCGAAAAATTGGAGAGAAATTGGATTTTCAACTCCTGGCGCTAATCCAGTCCAGATCCAGTGCGCAAAAAGACCCAGCGTGACATTTTTACGTCCGTGCCAAAAAGGACATTAGGAGAAATGTATGCCACAAAGAGATGTCAGCACCAACTGGTCGTGTCCGCAAGGACCGATGCCTGCTAGGGGTGCGGGTTGTTCGAAAGAGATACCGTGGCCGCTGGCACACAGACAACTGAGGGAACACGGGTGGGTTTTAGTCAGTAAAAGACTGTCACGCCCTCCCGCTCCACCCAGAGCGAGAGAAGTTATTTGATGATTTCCCACCCACAAAAAAAAGGATAAATGTAAAAATTAAGTCACAGATTTTTTTTGGATGAATAGAATGGCCTATTTTAGCTGGCATAAGAAACTTACAATAACAAAAGTCATAACAGTGTTCCTGTTTTATGTATTATTTAGGACATAAAATAATGACATAATCTGTGTAAATAATCTCTACACGTCGCGTCGAGTGGTCAGTGAGAACAGTTAACGAGTTAACGGCATTCATTTGACGGTGCCATAAACAAGTTTATGAGGGCGAGGCTGCCAGCACTCGGAGACAGTCGTGATGTGGCACAGATTTACTGTTTAGCTAGGGTTACTAAATACAAAGGGAGTTGCTTGGGAGAGGTTTGTGGCTATAATAACAGCCGCGCTGGTCGTTCGATCAGGTTAAGCTACGCTTGTCGCGTTTGATCCGTGGATTGGTGACCATATCAAAGCCCTTCCGTGCCGCGGAATGGTCCAGGCTCTCTTTCGTGGATCTTTGATAGTCGTTACGGGTCGTCAGAAGCTCGAAAGTCTGACAACCTGTCTTACCAAGGTATGGTGGTTGTGGAGGTCAGATAGGCAGTCGCTCCATGTAAAATACTGGTACTTAGCTGCATCCGGTTAGACTGGCTGGTTGAAAAGGCTAGGCAGATGATGATGACTAAGTTATAATGGGACTAAATCTTGGCGGATCGGACGTATCGGACGGATCGGACGGACCGGACGCATCGGACGGATCGGACGGATCGGACAGATCGGACGGATCGGACGGACCGGACGCATCGGACGCATCGGACGGATCGGACGGATCGGACGCATCGGACGGATCGGATGGATCGGACGGATCGGACACATCGGACGGATCGGACACATCGGACGGATCGGACGGATCGGACGGATCGGATGCATCGGACGCATCGGACGGATCGGACGCATCGGACGGATCGGACGCATCGGATGGATCGGACGGATCGGACGCATCGGACGGATCGGACGCATCGGACGGATCGGACGGATCGGATGCATCGGACGCATCGGACGGATCGGACGGATCGGATGCATCGGACGGATCGGACGGATCGGACGGATCGGACGCATCGGACGGATCTAACGGATCGGACGCATCGGACGGATCGGACGGTTCGGACGGATCGGACGGATCTAACGGATCGGACGGATCGCACGGATCGGACGGATCGGACGGACCGGACGCATCGGACGGATCGGACGGATCGGACGGATCGGACGGATCAGACGGATCGGACGGATCGGAATGTTATTACAATTCCTTCAATAATTAATCGAAAGGAACTTCGTTCCATCCGGGTGTCCCTTGACACCTCTCAAGTGTTTTTTTTAATATCATAACAGCCGAAAACTGCTGGACATAAGCCTCCCCAAAAAAAGCGGATTTGCCATAATCGCCACGATTGGCAGGCGGGTTGGTGATCGCAATATGGTGGTAAATACATAGAGAACGCTGCTGCCCATTCTCTAGTAAGTACCTTAGTCGCCTTCTACGACACCCATGGGATGAAATGGGATGGTGCTATTCTTTTACGAAGGGAAGGAAGGGGAATATTAGTATATTACGTGCTATCCAATCTAAACTATGCGGACGCAATTATTGGTCCTCGGCTACGGGCAAGAACTGATCGACTGATCCAGAGGGTGCAAAATGCCTGCGCTCGGTTCTGCTTCTCAATCCCACCAAGAAGTCATGTTACACCATTTTTAAATAAGCACTCAATCCTCAAGATGAAGTCACGTCGCCGTAAGTTGCACTTAGCATGCCTACTATTTGGAGTTGTAAAGTACAAGCAGCCATCCTACCTGTACAATAAACTGAGCTGGATCGCTAGTAAAAGAGAATGCGCAAGTAGACAGTGCTCCCAACAACTCACCACTCAATCGCACAAGACAGCGGCCTTCAGAGGAAGTTTTAGATATGCCGCATCCAAATGCTGGAACAATATTCCCCCGCCGATAAGGAATCTTAAATCTATTGGCACCTTCAGAATTCGACTGCGACAGTTTCTTATCGCCTCGCAGAAAAAACTGGGTATGGCGATTTCGAATACGTCCATAATATAACTGGCTGTCGTGTTCTTCTCGATTTGTTCCGTTTTCTTCGCGCAACTTATCGTCACAAATCTGTAAACAAATGCAATAATGATTGAATAATTTATGAGTTTACTGTTGGATAGTAGTTAACATATGCCTATTTTTATTTATTGCAAGCATTATTTTACTCACACGAAGGTACGCAAATATAGTAACATTACGATTATTCATTTTCTTATACATTATACATTTATATATTTAACCCATCAAGTAATCGAATACACAAACATCAACAAGAATGCTTCCAAATACTAAACTTTACTGTAGAATACATTACTTAAACATTGCGGGTACTTAGGTACTTACATAATTTTACTCCGCACATTCCACTTTTCACAACACCAATAATAATTACTCGCGTAGTAACCTCATCTGCTCGACGTCCGTAGGTCACTGCAGGGATCCAGCAGAATATCAGATTATCAGCGTCAGGTACATTTGCCTGACACATGCTGAGCTGGACTCCCATTTGGTGCAACTTTCAGACGCACACCTCACTTTTACACTCCACCGCACATTATTTAATTTGAATGTTAACTTGTGTCATAGCCTAAAGTGTCATCACTACACTTATGTCATCCCATTTTCATGTAATTAGTTTTAATCTCATCGTGCTTTGTTTGTTGTGTTATGTCTTTTTTTATGCACCAAATAAACGATTTATCTATCTATCTATCTATTTATCATATTTTTATATAGAGTGACTTTATTGTAGATTTTACTTCAATATCTCTGCGATGAATGTTAAGATTATGTGTGCGTAGTCGCAGCGAAAATGTGTCGAATTTCTTCATCTCAGTTTAGGAGATTTTAGTGTATGACGTCGTTTGTGTGTGGTAAATACAAATTTGTGGATCCAATGATTGGGGAACTATTCAACAAAAACTTTCCGCTGGGACTAAGGATGACTTAGTCCCAGCGGAAAGTCGGCACTTTTTTTTCCTATGGACGTATAAGAATAAAATTGCATCAAATAATTAGTGTGTAACGAGAGGTAAATGTTTATGTTTAAATGAAATATGTGTGTCATTAAACTAAGGAGATAATCAAGTTGCCGCTGCGCTGACGTTTGGCTATTTGATTAAAAGCATTTAAAACAGTTTAGTGTAGAGTTGTAATTTTTTACGCACGTTGCCTTGAATTTGTGTATATAGTGTGTGAATAGCTCCCCAATGGTTGGATGCACAAATTTGTATTTACCATACACAATTAATTACACGACGTCATACACTAAATATCTGCTAAATTGAAATTAAGAAAATCGACACTTTTTCTCTGCGACTACGCACACTGACATTATCAGAAATATTGTCCCATCGTTTGTGGGACAGCACCACATTTACACCCCAAGGCAGAGTCGTCTATGAATTTCCACCTGAACAGGTTTGGGACATATAATATCCCCCGTAAGTCCCGCACGTTATAGGAACTGATGGACGCTAGTGATGGCGCCATTTACAGCCGAATTCTGGGCTGGGTCCATTTACATGGCCATTGAATCGCTAAGAAGATCAGAAATAGTTTGCCACAGAAGGTTGGAACAGTCGCCAAATTTTTAGCTTCTTTCGGATCTCGATGTTTATATGCGCGTATAATACCTTCGCTTTGCAGATTCATTAATATTCGTATAAGGGGCCATCCAAAAATTACGTCATACAATTTTTATGGTTTTTTGACCCCACCCATCCTCGTCACAAGTG
This sequence comes from Polymixis lichenea, assembly GCA_949091785.1. Classification (NCBI taxonomy): domain Eukaryota; kingdom Metazoa; phylum Arthropoda; class Insecta; order Lepidoptera; family Noctuidae; genus Polymixis; species Polymixis lichenea. Next base: position 18,072,509 of record OX420948.1, on the reverse strand, counting down.
GTCACACTTGTGAAACCCCCTTGTGTGACGTCACATATTTTTCGATTTTATATTTAGAACTTCTGGCGGACATCTACAATGACATCTAAAACATACGAAACTTAAAGGCAAAACACAAAAAGTAAAGTGGCGCCTACTCCAATGCTTTATGCGAACTACTCAAGACTTCACCTCACACCGCAACTACATCAACTACATCGCACAGAGTCGATACTTGCCCACGCGCCGCTCGGCTACGCAAATATTTTGTGACACCTATTTTTCGTATATTGTTTACCGTGATCAATCCGTATTAACTGTTATCATTGTGCTGTGTCTATCGTGACTTTGTGTGCCTATCGTTTCTGTAACATTTCTCCTTCTGACTGTTTACTGTGTTGTGTGTATGTGTTACCCAATACAACTGAGTACCAAAGCAGATTGACTTTCTTTCACAACTCTGCCGATACACACCCATAACAACGTACTATAAACTAATTAAATTTAAACAGCAGATTATAATTATTTTTTAAATTTAAATTCAAAACAATCTTTAACAAAAGCAAACATTAGGTCAAATATTTTGGATAGATAGAAGAACCCATATAAATATATAGATCGAGTAATAATATTTTTAAGTATTTGGTTTACATATAAATTTCGAGTTTTGTATTTTAGATTTTAATATGTGACGTCACACAGGTTTTGACCCCCCTGTCTCTTGTCACACAATGTCACGTTTCGTTGACACCCTCCCCCCTTAACGTGTGACGTAATTTATGGATCCTGACCCCTAACCTAACCGGTGTAGACAAAACTGCCTACTTGAATATTTTCCTAAATAAATGAAATACTTATATTCAATGTTCACATGAAGAAATATCAGCCCTAGTAAATCTCACTCAATGTCAAAATTTATGATCACTCGAACAGCTCATAAAGTGAAGGGATATTGACATCTTTACGCTTCACAAATCTTTATCATTTCTTTATGAAGGGGATCTTTAATGTTTGGAAATCTTCAGAGAAACTTACCACTCCCTGTAAGTGGTTCCTGACAAATAATGGGCCTCTCTGTCTTCACCCTGGGTGTGTCGTAAAAAGAGAAGTTTATGTCAAGGGTTTGAGTAGCAGCGTTCTTATTTTTGTTAATAATTGTGATGAGTTCTTTCACCCAATTGGCACCCAAATGGCAATTTAGCCAAGAAGACTACTTTAACGGATATTTAAAGTCTTATTTTCAGTGAAGGTAGGTTCTGTATGTCTGACATACATTGATAAGAATAAACGAAGTTAAGAAAAGGAGATTGATCAAAGTAAGTCAAACAGAATTTCAGTACTTTTTTTTTTTTTTTTTAAAAAAACGTTGGACCCACACTAGGAATTACTCCTGTATTGTGGGTGCGTTTACAAACATTTAAATTCACATACACAAACAGCCAGACCCGGAACAACTACTTGTAGGTCATACAAATATTTGTTCCGTGCGGGAATCGAACCCGCTACACGCAGCACAGCAGTCAATCGCTTAACCACTGCGCCAACCGTGCTGTCATACTTAGGTACATTTATTTTATGATTTTACTGGAGGACTGCTTCGTTTTGGTTATCTAGGTATTACAGCATGAAAAGGAATTTGAAGGACTTACTTAACACGTAGGTATTTTACCCGTAGAGGGTGAAAAGGGCCGAAAAGGGAACGCAATTAAAAAGATAATTCGAATTCCAGTAACGACCCCACTGACTCAATTAATGGATCGGAACCCAATTTGAAGCGTCAGGTATTCGTTTGCTTTTCTTTTTTCGACTGCGCACTCACGGGTTTACTGTTTAATCATACATATTTTATTTCCAAATGAAATTCAAATTCAGTTATTCAACTTGTTCGTAATTCTTACAAGACATGACAGTTTAAACAGCGGGTCCGAACCTAAACACAGCCTGTATTCTGGTGACCCAAACAATACATGAAGTTAATAATATAATTTAATGTGCTTTGTAGAGCAAGATTGTAATTCATAAGTTCAAAACAAAAATTTGTAACTGATTAAACTCACTTCTTTCTTCTTTGTTGTTGCTGTTGTGCACATGTCAAACTTGAGGTTTAATAGGTTTCATTCACAGATTTATCAACCCGATAGTGAGCTTCAACCTCATGGAATTACATGAGACTGAATAATGTCATAGCAATGGACTTAACAGTAGGTCTTTACCTACCTATTTTAATGTATGCAAGGGTAATAAAGGTACGATGAGAAAAAAAGTGCACCAGTGTTACGTAGACTGCATGCGTAGGCATAATATTGTTACTAAGTATTTCTCCCAACTGATTTTTTGGACATGGTGGCCAATCTCAACGGAGATTAGCCAGGCATATTACATTTCACAAGTGTGTGAGCAAACAAAGTGTAATCTCTGTTCTTTTACTGTCATAGTCCGATGGTCCGACAAACCGATACGACCGGGGAGTGATCAGGCGCAGGACCCACGGCTGTAGGTACGTGCTATCCGTGGCATGGGGGTGTCCCACCATCAACTTTCAAACTCCGGGCTGCTACTGAGAAATTCCTAATGGAAAAACTCAATAACTCTTTGCCCGACCTGGGAATTGAACCCAGGCTCAGCAGTCGAGCACGAGACAACAAGACTACTTAACTAGGTATCTATTCAATAAAGTGCAGTGAATCTAGTGTATAAATTGTAGAGATAGTCGTTCTACATTTAGTATTTTATCTATGGATAGTCGTATAATTCAGATAGTAGTATAATTCTAGATTGTCGTATAATTCCTTGTCACATCAATCTCTGGGGATTGTTTAACTAAGAGATTATAATGTCCGGTATCTCATAACGTAAATGTCTCCTGCATAAACTCTGAGCTCTAAAACACATACTATGTAAACATTTATGCAGATCCGCTTAGCTATTGTTACGTCACACCAGTTAGCAACGGAGGATGGGCTATAAAACTTTTTAGCAATACCAGAGACAATGTAAATTCAAAAAATACATTGTAATAAATTTCATCAGCCTTTCGTTGTAGCGCGCGGCGCCGCCGCCCGTGATTGGATAAAAAGTTATGAAATAGCTCGTCCGAAGGTCCTTCCTTTTACGATGATCAAATTAGCACTCTTACGTTCCTGTTTGAAAGATAAGAGTGCTATTTAATTAAAGGGATTAAAAAAATATAGCCCAACGTACCTAATACAATTATTTTTCCTATCGGCACTTTAGTTATCTTTCTTTGACGCATATCGTTATCCTGACAGCCTTTGTGTAAACTGTGTATCTAGTTTTCACCATTTGTTAACCACCAAAGCAATTTTGATGATTTATGGCACAAATAATATCTTCGCATCTACCTCAAAAAGTGCTTTAGATAGGAACTTTTCATCTCATAATATAAAAACACGAGCGAAACTCCAGAGCAGATAAAACGGAGATGCATTACCATATTCAGTAAAACTTTGCCCGTTCACTCTCGTGGCCATAAGCTTGAATATTATTTGTTAATATTATTATATTGAGTAGGAATAGGAAAATCACGAATATGAAAGAGAGGAATTCTTTGAACAGTTCCGAACGATCTAAAGCGACTGCTTTTTAATTAACACGCTTTTATATTAGCTTAAGCCTGTATTGGGCACGCCGCGATTGCGGCGGTAAGTCCCCTCTTTGAGGAGTGGCTTGAGAGGCGGCATGGCGTCCTCACCTTCCGCCTGACACAGGTCCTCACCGGACATGGCTGTTTCGGGAGGTTCCTGTTTCGGATAGGGCGGGAGGAAACGCCCGGGTGTTTCCATTGCGAAGATCGCCCAGAGGACACGGTGGAGCATACGGTGGAGGTCTGCCCGGCTTGGGCGGAGCACCGCCGTGTCCTCGTGGAGGTGATCGGCGGCGGCGATCTCTCGCGTCCGACCCTGGTCCAGGCCATGGTACGGAGCGAGAGGGCATGGCTGGCAGTCGCCTCCTTCAGCGAAGCAGTTATGCTCGCAAAGAGGGAGGCGGCGCACGTGAGGGAGATGCAGTACATGCGCCCTCACAGCCGTGGCCTTCGCAGGAGACGCCCTGGGCGTCGGGAATCCCAGGCTGATTCCCGGCCACCGTAGGCACGGGCTTGCGGACGGCGAGTAATGGGTAGCTCGCTGTCCGGTAAGGACCAAGCCCGGGTCGACGGCGCGTTGTGTTCCACGCGCGCCTCAAAGAGATGTCATCAGCAACTGATGGGGCCCGCAAGGGCCGATGCCTGCCGGGGGTGCGGGTTGTTCGAAAGAGATACCGCCGCCCCTGGCACACAGGCAACTGAGGGAACACGGGTGGGTTTTAGTCAGTAAAAGTCTGACACGCCCTCGCGCTCCACCCAGAGCGGGAGAAGTTATTTGATGATTTCCCACCCAGAAAAAAAAAAAATAAAAAAACCCTGACTAGTATTAGCTTAGCTCAGCACCTTCATTGCAACACATTATCAATCAGAATCTGAATCATTTTGAAAGATATTGCTGATTCATTGCTTAATATTTTTCGGAAAATGTGTCTGCTCAGCAACGTAATTATCGCAATGAATGTGGAACTGTCAAAATGAAACCCAATGCTACTGTTAATGCGTTATGCAATTAAAAAACTCAAAACATTTTATAACGCGTGAATTTATGTCGTGCTTGATTTTGACCCACTTCAAACCGTCAGATTTAATTTAAACTGTGTAGACTTATTGAGGACCGATGACAATTCAATCTAATATATAAAATTCTCGTGTCACAGTTTTCGTTGCCATACTCCTCCGAAACGGCTTGACCGATTTTGATGAAATTTTTTGTGCTTATCCGGTATCTATGAGAATCGGCCAACATCTATTTTCCATCCCCCTAAATGTTAGGGGTAGTCCACCCCTAAATAATTTATAAGGCAAAACAACGTTTGCTGGGTCAGCTAGTAATTTTATAAATTAGTTCCATGTTAAAAAAAGAATTGAAAGAAGATAGAAAAATCACGCTTTTGTAACTATAAGCGTGATTTTTCTTTATTTTTTGCTAACTAGCAGAACTAAAAAATAATAAAATAATAGTAGATTAAAAAATCTAAAAAAACACGCTTTAAAAACCAAACTAAAAAAGCAGAAAATAATTTCCAAAAAAAGCGCAGGGTGCTTGATATTAATTGATTATAAAAATACCTCAAAAGCTCCCCCACGCTTTTTAGAAATTGTTTTCTGTTTTTAAAGCGTGTTTTTTAGATTATTTTTTATGTATTATTTTTTCTTTCGCTAGTGACACTTTTAGCCCTCGTACTAACAGTGTGTTTTTTGACGTGTTGGGAGGCTCTATGCCGATAGTTGAAAAAACAGAGCTCGACATAAATTCACGCGTTATAAAATCTTTTGAGTTTTTTAATTGCATAACGCATTAACAGTAGCATTGGGTTTCATTTTGACAGTTCCACATTCATTGCGATAATTACGTTGCTGAGCAGACACATTTTCCGAAAAATATTAAGCAATGAATCAGCAATATCTTTCAAAATGATTCAGATTCTGATTGATAATGTGTTGCAATGAAGGTGCTGAGCTAAGCTAATACTAGTCAGGGTTTTTTTTTTTTTTTTTTTTTTTTCTGGTTGGGAAATCATCAAATAACTTCTCCCGCTCTGGGTGGAGCGCGAGGGCGTGTCAGACTTTTACTGACTAAAACCCACCCGTGTTCCCTCAGTTGCCTGTGTGCCAGGGGCGGCGGTATCTCTTTCGAACAACCCGCACCCCCGGCAGGCATCGGCCCTTGCGGGCCCCATCAGTTGCTGCTGACATCTCTTTGAGGCGCGCGTGGAACACAACGCGCCGTCGACCCGGGCTTGGTCCTTACCGGACAGCGAGCTACCCATTACTCGCCGTCCGCAAGCCCGTGCCTACGGTGGCCGGGAATCAGCCTGGGATTCCCGACGCCCAGGGCGTCTCCTGCGAAGGCCACGGCTGTGAGGGCGCATGTACTGCATCTCCCTCACGTGCGCCGCCTCCCTCTTATACTAGTCAGGGTTATAAGTTTTTCAGTTAGTATTTTTCCTTCGTCATACATAGTCACTACATATTATAAAACAAAATCCTCCGCTGCGTCTGTCTATCTGTTCGCGATAAACTCAGAAACTACTACACTGATTTTCATGCTGTTCTCACCAATGGATAGAGTAGTTCCCAAGGAAGGTTTTAGTATATAATTTGTTAAGGTTTTGTGTAAATTGGTTGAAATACGACGATAATTGTTGAATATGTCGGTTAAAATCATGCCGGGTGGAATCTTTACTGGCGTGCGCCACGTAAACCAATAGAGTGAAAACAATGTATTACGGAATGATTGATTAACACATAGGATACTTTTTATCTCGATTGTACGTTCCCGTGGGAAAATTTTCGGCCTCCACGCAGGCGAAGCCGCGGGCAAAAGCTGGTTATTATATAAAAATGATTCAAAATTCACACATACAGGATGTAAGGAGAACGCTTCCGAAGCCAGAACGTAGGTTATATACACCCTAAATGCAAATGGATACCAACCTTAACCTTAACCTTTGGCCTTGAATTGGTTATTTTGCATCAATTTAACGTTTAACGTTTCTTATTTAATTTTGGCGGCGCTTTACAAAGGATTTCTAAACCTAAAGTTGCCGCCTGGACTTGGGGTCGTTTTTAAATGTGTTTAATCTCTAATAATGGTTTATTTAACTGTTCTCACAGCATAGTGTACAAAAAATTGTAAAAAAAATATCTAGATTTCTTTTTATGGTACTTTATCGAGAATCACTAGCCCTATCACCTGTCTTCGTTTTCGGAAGCGTTTTTCCCTTACACCCTGTACAAGAATAGCCCTATACCAAAGTAGTCAGGTGCAAAAAAAAATCAATAAAAACGACTCAAATTTTAATTTGCTAAAAGCTCAAGCGCAATTTATAGCTTTCAAATTATATTTATTTGTTATACAAGAGTGCAAAGTTGCTTTTTAACTGCGTGCTCAATTTTGATGACCGAGCAAGCGAAGGTTTAAAAAATTAGAATCCTGAGCGTTAGCGAGGGAATCAAAAGAGCACGAGGTGAAAAATCTTTGCACTCGAGTGCAACACGTAACTTTTCATCCCAACTCAGCGAGGAAATGACTAAATGAAAGAAAAAACATTTACAATCACAAGATACTTTTATTTCAGTTTAGTTATTAACTACTACATTATGATAGGTAAATATTAAAGAATAATCTTTAAATTATAACAAAAAATACTTAGGTATAATTAAGAAAAAAGGAAAGTAACGTTGCTACAGTTACTTAAGTTGAGTGCAATATTTTTGTTAGATAATGTCATGGTGGTGATAGTGACTTGTGTACTCTTTTTCGGTAAACTATCTGTCATACTTAATAGTTGTACCGATTCATCGGATTTCCTTGGCGTAAATGTTGGCGAGAGAGGGCGATGGTTAGGTGTTTCGTAACGGCTCATTTTTGACGTAGAAGGGCCAGTCCAAGGATCTGACTGAGGCTCTTTCAGTGTAATGACTCCTACGATGCCTTTACATATTTTGATTAATATACTTAAGTAGATACTGAATGTGCAACTGGCTTACATTTGTCGCCAAATATACGGAATCAGGTGCTTCGTTAAGTAACTTTTCAATTTCAGATGCTGTGAAAACCTTCGATTTTTTTGGTTGATGACTAGATGAGGCTCTTTTTAAAAATGCCACAATTTAGGATAGGTGTCGATATGTATGTCTTTTTTCATATTTGTTGTTGCTTTTAGCATTGAATACGTGCTTGATTTCTTGGTCTCGGATATAATTCAATAAAATATGCCAGCAAAACGTTTTCCGAGAAAGTTTTGGTTCCTTTAGCTAGTCGCCACGTGTTAAACATATCGTACTGTTTCAAATACCTACTTCTCGCGTGATTGTTGAGGGAGAAAGCTCATTTGCCTATTATTAAGAGTTTCAGTCAATTCTGTTGGCGTCAAATAAACTTCCTCGTCGCTAGAACTACTCATTTTAGGTTTTTCACTTGTTTTCAAGTTTCTTGTTTATAACAATATGACGTGAAAAGAAAATGGCGCACGCAAAGCAAATTACAAAAAAGTACACCAACAAGGTTCCGAGTCTGAGTTTTAACAAATTAATAAAGGTTGTATGATAAATTCGGCACCATGGAGGGAAAAGTAAATAGGTTTAATGATGTTTTGAATTTACAAACTTAGTGCACACGATGTTCTAAATTCAATTTACTTTATCCTGTAGCGGATAAAAACGGCTTTTGCACTCAGATATCGAAGAGCAAAAATACTCTTTCCGAGATGGGGGGATGCAAATTCCTTTATTTCACTCATTTCAAAAATAACTCCGTAGCTATAACTATGCAAGAAAAATGAACCCTAATCTTTCTCTAGTCTTACCTAAAAACTTTCAGTTTCCAGAATTGATACGAATTCTGGAAACTGAAAGTTTTTGAGACACCTCCCTGGGTATATTTGGCGGTGGAAAATAGACCTGTTGCGTCCACAGCTTCCCTTTATTACTTTATCTCGGGTTGATCTAGCATTCTAGCCGGCCGAGCCAGTCGCCTGCCATACGTGGTACAGGGAGCACGTGCTCCCGGTTGTATGGGTAACGCGAAATATTTTATCGACGAAAATCGTAATAATTTATTTTCGTTGTTTGGCTATCACAAAGAAAAGTGTGATGTTTTGAATTTGTGTGTATATGAAAAATGGAGTTTAGTAAATAATAAATTTTTCACTCACATCAGTGTGCAGTGTGTAATTTTCGGATACATATTTTTAGAAATGGGAGATTTTAATAACAGTGTAGTCTAGCACCACTTTCAGTTTTAAACTCTGAAAGGTGAACATCCCAAAAACTAGTAGGTAATAAATACGTGCAGTGCCCAAAACGAATAAACATGCATATCCTGCATCTATCCTGTGTGTTCCTGTTCTCACCGGTTTTAACCGGTTCCCTGACGTCTCGAGTGGTGCACAAAGTAGGGGTCCTCATGGCCACTCGTCTGGACTCCCCCTTTGACCTGGAGCGATGTGGCCCTGCTGTGGACCTGGCCTTAAGTATGGTCAACGAAAAGTTCTTGGCGCACCACGGCGTTGAGCTGCAGAAGGTGCAAGGCAGGTTTGTGACGATACGTTTTTTACCAAAACTTAAAACTTATCCTGATTTCATTCAGTCTTCCTCATCCATATACAGGTTTCCTCATCGTGTGAAGTCACATTAGTTCTTACCGTTTTCCAAATACAAAAATATAATGTTGAAAAAATGATAATACAAATATGGTGGAGTTCGGTTCCTAATTGCTAATGCCGCTGGCTATAAGAGTAGGGAAAGACCCAAGAAACAATGGATGAACTGTGTGAATGATGATATGTGTAGAAAGGGGGTGACCACTGAGATCACGACTAATAGAGAAGTGTGGGAGAAGAAGACACATAATGAGACGATCCCAAATAAATTGGTATAAGGGTAAGATTGAAATTTGATAATGTTTATATTCATATCAATTATATCAAAACTGTAATTTCTGCATCGTAATTGGTCAGCCCATTCTCTACAAGCAACAAATTAAAAAAAGGCAACAAACCAAAAAACAATTAAGACAAAGGTCTCTTTATCGTTTCAGTAATCCTTTATTTTATAATTTATTTTGCGTTTTTGCGTTGACCTAGAAATTTGTTCTTTTTCACAGCTTAAAGGCAATTAAACCTAAGTATTTGATATGAATTTCAACTTGATACCTCTATGCGTTCATGAGGAAAGGGGTAATAAGTTTATAATTATTAAAAAATAAAATATTTATGTGATGTAACTAAAAATTTTAGGTTTTCGGAATTTTTCCTTTATACATATAAAACGTTGCTTCATGCCAAATTTCAAGATTCTAGGCCGACTGGAAGTATCATTTAGGTTTTTATTCCCTTGCGAGTAGTTGCGAGTTTCAAAATATGCGGCTTAAATTGCTGTTTCTTTTGATTGCGTTGACAAAGAAGTTTGATTTTGTTACAGCTAAAAGGTATTATAGACTTGAGTATTTGATATGATTTTCAATTTAATACCTCTACGCGTTCATGAGGAAAGAGGTAGTAAGTTTAAAATTATTAAAAATATTTTTATTATATGATGTAACTAAAAATTTATGCTTTTCGCAATTTTTCCTTTATCTGTGCTATAAGACGTTGCTTCGTACCAAATTTCAAGATTCTGAGTTCACGGGAAGTAACCTAGGTTTTGATTCCCTTGCGAGTGTCCAAAATTTGCGGCATAAACGGATGTATCTTTTGATTGCTTTGGCTTAGAAATTTGATTTTTCCACAGCTCCAAGGGACAATAGACTTGAGTATTTGATATGAATTTCAGCTTGGTACCTCCACGCATTCCTGAGAAAAAGGGTCTTGACAGACAGACAGACAGACGGACAACAAAGTGATCCTATAAGGGTTCCGTTTTTACCTTTTGAGATACGGAACCCTAAAAAGGCTATTTTATAACGGCTCAAAGTAGTCAAAGAGTCAATTTATTGTTTCCAACAAGTTTTCTGGAACTCAGAAAAGTTGTTAACAAAATGTGTATTTAATTTTTTCACAAAGGTGTTTTTGTATTGTTTAAAGGAGAAAGGTTTCACGTTGAGCTACCATAAAATAAACTCTGGTTCTTTGTTACGGGGCAGGTCGTGAATCCTCAAACTTTTACTTACTTCGCATATTTATCATGTTTCTGGATAAAGAGAACCGGTCGACGGTGTGTTAAAATGTGTTTAAAAAAATACACAGATAGTGTGACTCAAAAATTATATATTTACTATTCGACCTTTGCCACAAATCGGTGTGATTATAACAATATTCGCTCATAACGCTTCATCGTAGCTTCGTAGCGTCTCGTAGCTTCGTAGCATCTCGTAGCATTTCGTAGCTTAGTAACATACCGTAGCAGTCAATTAGGAATAGATGTTTTTTTTTTGAGATTGGGGAATCAGCAAATAAATTCTCCCGCGTGGAGCAGGAGGGCATCTCAGACTTTTGCCGACTAAAACCCACCCGTGTTCCCTCAGTTGCCTGTGTGCCAGGGGCGAAGGTATCTCTTTCGAACAACCCGCACCCCTGGCAGGCATCAGCCCTTGCTGACCCCACCAGTAGGTGCTGACGTCTCTTTGAGGCGCACGGGAACACAACCTGCCGTCGACCCGGGCTTGGTCGCCGTCCGCAAGCCCGCGCCTTCGGTGGCCGGGAATCAGCCTAGGATTCCTGACGCCCAGGTCATCTCCTGCGCCGACTAGGGCCATGAGGGCGCATATACTGCCTCTCCCTCACGTGTGCCGCCTCCCTCTTCACGAGCATTACTGCTTCGCAGGAGGTGACAGCTACCTATGCACCCTCCCTCCGCTGGCCTGGACCAAGGCCGGACGCGGGAGTTGCCGCCGCCGATCGCCTCCTCGAGGACACGGCGGTGCTCCGCCCAAGCCGGGCTTCCATCGTGCCACCACCGTGTCCTCTGGGCGATCTTCGCAGTGAAAACACACTATAACTTTACATTAACCTTGGTTCTTTTTACCAACCCTACCTAACCGCAGCAGCCATATTTTAAAAAGTAGATACGAATAATAATGTGTTCGACCTTAGCAGACAGAAACCTTTTACTGGTAACAAGAAGTAGTTGAAAGACCCGCGAGTAAATGTTAGCAACAGTATAAAAGCACTATCACCTACACTCCACTTAATATGGAACTACGAGTGTAAACTATGAAATGTAAATAAAACTGGTCTGAACGTTCAGAAGGTTCTGACGTTAGTCTTTAAAGTTTACATACTCGTAAATTTCGTCTTCAGGGAAAGCCATCTACTTGACATTCCTCTCATGCTTCTCTTTATAGTGTCTATTACCTTCAGATGTTTCAATAAACCTTTGACTACGGAGTATGGAATATATTTTATTTCTGTAGAGAGAGAGTTCTTATTGGATGGATCGCTCTTTGATTATGATGTGATAAAGAAGGCGTATTGGTATTTATTTTTATGTATTTCGTGATTGAATATTTTCGGTTTGCTTTGGAGAGGTAGTTTGGTTTGATTCGATTGCCAAGGGGAATTACTTTCCGCTCTGTTGTATTGTGGAAACCGTATTTCACCCGCCTGGAGGTCGAAACTGGAAGGGGAATGCGCAGGCTTGCGAAAGATGGAAGGTGGCCTTTGTCCAGGTGTGGTACAGGCAGCGTAGGGTTAAAAAGCAGTATCTTGTGTACTCTAATGTTGTAAAATGTATCTGTGTGTATATTTCAAAGTGTGTGTTTAAAATAAATTTTCGTGCGTTAGTCTCGCACAAACTCGAAATTAGCTGGAGGTTCCCAACAAGAAAATATTAAAGAGGCCTTGCAACGCTTGCAAGGAAATCCTACTACATTTATACTACATATGTATATGTTTTGTTGAGTTGCCTGTTTACCAGGGGCCGCGGTATCTCATTTGAACAACCCGCACCCCTGGTAGGCATCGGCCCTTGCGGGCCCCATCAGTTGGTGCTGCCATCTCTTTGAGGCGCGTGTGGAACACAACGCGCCGTCGACCCGGGTTTGGTCCTGACCGGATAGCGACCTATCCATTACTCGCCGTCCGCCAGCCCGCGCTTAGGGTGGCCGGGAATCAGCCTGGGATTCCCAACGCCCAGGGCGTCTCCTGCGGCGATTAAGGCTGTGAGGGCGCATATATTGCCTCTCCCTCACGTGCGCCGCCTCCCTCTTCGCGGGCATTACTGCTTTGCAGAAGGAGGTGACGGCTACCCATGCACTCTCGCTCCGTACCATGGCCTGGACCAGTGCCGGACGCCCTGATCACTTTCTTACGATCAGCAAAAACGGCTGAGCAGATTTGGATGAAACTTGCCATAAAGGTACTTTATACTTTGTATCCCGGTAGAACGTTCCCGTGGAATAATCTACACGCAGACCTCCACGCGGGCAAAGCCGCTGGCATGAGCTATTGTTATAATAAATATTAAAGAGGGAGTGCTATTCGAATTGTGTCAATTATATTTAGGTAAACTGATACTTGCCACTACTAGCACCAAAATAGGCTAAAAGATCACGTACGAAATAAGTGGGTGTCAATATTAGTGATGGATGCGTGTACGAGTAGGTCGATGTGTTCACATGTCGACATACTCGCTGAAATTCGTGTTCAACGTAATTTTAATTGTTCTCCATGAAATTCATAAATATGACTCCTGAGGCCCTAGTGTGAGTTTCATTTAACCATCTCGATCAAACGTATCGAGCGCGTTTGGCGTTCTGATTGGCCCTGGATTGGTGACGGACCAATCGGAGCCCCGAACGCACTCAATGCGTTTGATCGAGATGGTTAAATGAAACTCACACTAGGGCCACTGCTCGCGCCATTGGTGACCATTTTTACATACCAAGATACGTCCGTGCGCCGGCAAGCACGTTAAGACGTTGGTCCCGGCTATCATTCGCAGATCTTTAACAATTGTTACGGGTCGTCATAACCCCGTTAATTTGACAACCAGTCTTACCAAGGGTTTTCGTATTATCGACGTCTTTGGCTAGGTTTACAAGAGATGGGGCAACAATGTTCTTTATTATTTTTAACATAATAGGTTCTGAGTTCTCTCCTCCCACAAAATGTCTAGTACTAGAACCAGGACCGGTCAATGTGATGTCGCTTGGGAGTCTAAGTCCAGCAATGTACGTCTTTCGGCTAATAAGATTAACCCTTCATATTGTATGTACGTGCGAACGTGTGTCCACGCAAGACACAATGGCTTTTTAAATGTTTCTGTAATTACGACATGGCTCCTTCATGGATAGTTTTTCAATTGGAAAATGAAAAGTACTTAGTTAACAGTTCATTGCAGATACCCAAACTCCCAAACCAATCTTAATGAAGTTAAGAAGCAAACAGGAATTTCTCATCTCAGAAAATTACAATATTAAACAACAAGCGGCGGCGACAGAACAACTAGTTCAAAGATATCTTACTTTAAAGCTCCTTCTAAATTTTAATAACCGAGTCGCGTTTTAGATTTGCTTTAATATCACGAGAGCGTATGTACTTAGACGTGCAAGTAGTCACGTATTTTAAACCCGCGGGTACTTAAGTTAACGCTTTAATACTAGAGGTTAATGACCGTTTCCTAGTTTAATTAAAAGAATATCTTAATTCTAAAGTTCATGTAGCGTCTGCGACTTGATATTATTTTAGGGGTTGGAATCTGTAAGATCTTGATCTGTATCTGTTCTGTGTAAGTGCCATGGAAACAATTTTTGTTTGCTGTCACGTTTATTTTTTAAGGCGTTCAACCACTAAGTTAACAAGCCGAATATAACGGTCTTTCACAAAGACCTTGGACGAAAATATAAAAGCGTGGACAAATTGCAGGTAAAGAAATAAATGAGTATAAAAGCGAGAAAATAAATCGTCAAGAAATTAATTCAATCTTTTCACAGGGTCCTATTTCGAAGCTTTTACAACGTAGGTTAAGTGGTGTTTTGTACTTTTTCCGTAATAAAAGTCATCGTCGCAGTACCTTTTGGACTCGTGCCGTTATGACTCTTCTTCAGTTTTCTCAATAATTTTTAAATTAGTTTTTTTTTGGCTATTTTACAGACCGAGTTTCATCATAGCTCCAACCAGAGTGTTGCTGTACTTTTTCCCCGATTCCCCGACCTGACATTTTAAGGGTCGATTTCACCAATGAAACAGTGTGTGATCAGTACATTTAAACTGCGTTCAAGAGCTACCAGTGTCAATATTCCACAACAATTATGACACTGACAGCTCTTGGATGCGGTTTAGATGTGCTGATCGCGTTCAGTTTCATTGGTGAAATTCGGCCTAAGAAACATATACTCTGTATAAATTTCTCCATGAAAACTTAGGTCAAGTAACCTTGAAATGGGCTGCCAATATTGTTAATTTCTAGCACCAGGTGGAATCAGAGCTCACTTCACCTTTGTTTTCACGGTGTTTCACAAAATAGACTAGCACAACTTTCTAGAATAGGCTAGATATTCAATCTTTCAATTCTTCCGCAGTTACCCGTCCTGTTCCGGGGCCATAGCTCCCGGCTTGGCGGCAGACATGCACTTCAAAGATGACGTTATCGCCTTCATTGGCCCAGCCTGCGCCTTCGCCCTGGAGCCGGTCGCCAGGCTAGCAGCCTACTGGAACACACCAATTATTACTGGGATGGGGGATCAGGTAAGGTTTCTTATCTAATCGTATCTAACTAGCCTGAATTATTTCACAGCAGGGCAAAAGCCACCTTCTCCCTTTTCCAAACAAATCTGTCTTTTGCTAGTGTGCTTAAATGTAGTCGCTTATTTAGTTTCGAACATGTAACGCCTGTGGATGTAGTTGACATATTTAACACACTTAAGTCTAAAAACACTGGAGATTACTGGGGCATCTCCATTAAGCTTTTAAGTAATATAATCGACATCGTAGCCCCCTATTTAGCTGTTACTTTTAATAAATGTGTTGATTTAGGATCTTTTCCTGACCTCATGAAGAGTAGTAAAGTCATACCATTATTTAAATCAGGTAATAAAAATAACGTTGGTAATTTCAGGCCTATTTCTATCTTACCTGCATTTAGTAAAATATTTGAAAAGTTAATACTCAAGCAGTTGCTAAGACATTTTAATTTAAATAGCCTACTTCATGATGATCAATATGGCATTACAAAAGGTCGTTCGACTACAGATGCGGGTGTTGCTCTGCTGAAACACATTTTTAACGCGTGGGAAAACTCGCAAAATGCTGTTGGAGTTTTCTGTGATCTCTCCAAAGCTTTTGATTGCGTGCACCATGACACGCTATTGCGTAAACTACGTCATTACGGTGTTCAAAACGAAGCTCTCAATGTAATAAGTTCTTATTTGCAAAATAGGCACCAATGTGTAGATGTTAATGGTGTGAAATCTTCCGGGCTACCAGTTCAGTTAGGTGTACCTCAAGGCTCAATACTAGGACCATTCTTATTCTTAGTGTATATTAATGACTTACCATACTATTTAAAGAGTATCTGTGACGTTGTGCTGTTTGCTGATGATACCTCTCTTATCTTTAAAGTAGACAGGAACAGACAAGATTTTGACGACGTAAACAGTGCACTTTCAATGGTTACGGATTGGTTTACCACAAATAACCTAGTTCTCAATGCCAAGAAAACGAAATGTATCAAGTTCGCCTTACCGAATGTTAAGAATCTAGGACCTAACATCGTCTTAGAAAATGAGGTGCTTGAAACTGTAGACTCGGTAGTTTTTCTGGGCTTAACAGTAGATGCCAAACTTCAGTGGGGATTACATATATCAAGCCTAGCGGGAAGGCTCAGTTCGGCTGCCTACGCCGTCAGAAAAGTAAGACAATACACTGACGTTGATACAGCTCGGTTAGTTTATTTTAGTTATTTTCATAGTGTTATGTCCTATGGCATTCTGCTGTGGGGCAAAGCAGCTGACATTCAAAATATTTTTGTTCTTCAAAAACGAGCTGTTCGAGCCATTTACCAACTAGGTGCTAGAGTTTCTCTGAGAGATTTTTTTAAGGATATTGGGATTCTAACGGTCGCATCGCAATTCATCTTGGCCAACATCTTATATATCAGGCAAAATATACACTTGTATACTAAAAACAGTGATATTCATAATATTAATACTAGAAATAAGGACAAACTACGTGTTCCCTTTCACCGGCTTCATAAGGTTCATAACTCTTTTGTTGGTCTTGGTATAACTTTTTATAACAAGCTCCCCTCTTCTTTGCTAGATTTGAATTTTAATGCGTTTAAAGTTAAAGTTAAATCCACCCTCTGTTCAAAGGCTTACTATTCTGTCAACGACTACTTAAACGATAATAATTGTTGGTCGCTGTGATTAACTCAAGACAATGTTAATGTTCTTTCACCAGTATTAGCTTGACTACTGACAGGTTATATAATTATATTAGTTCATGTGTTGGTTTATTTTATTTGCCTGTACTATGTTTTCAATGTTTTGTTGGTATATAAGCCTGTGCTAGCTGAGATATGGTAAATTTAATGTTTTTGTGTTTCGTAATGTTAATTACCCACTATTGTATAGAATCAAGTTCTTCTAACTTAACAGACAGCTGTGCTGCTGGGGAGTTTGTTGCGCCACTTCTTCTTCCCAGCTAAAGCACTAGAAAGTGGTGAAGGGCGGGCCGTTTTGGGGGGACTGTCTTATGTAATTTTGACGTTCAAAAAGTGCTGACTCTCAGCCTAGTTTGAATAAATGACTTTTTGATTTGATTTGATTTGACTAGTGTCGACCAGTTCTTTCGGCAGGAGTCAAGATCGTCGCATGTGTTTATTTTTATAATGGGCCAGACATTCGTCACTCGACCTGTCGACATTGACATTTCTGTGATATTTTTTAAGTTAACACATTCATAGTCTCTATTATCACTGTTTGTCACTGCATCACCTAAAGGTTGACTGGTAGAAAATGCCTATGGTATTTAGTCCTCTGAATTTGTGTGCTTGAGATATTAAATAAATAAATAATATGAAAGTATTCCAATTGAGCAGCGGAAACATTATAGGCTGTTTATACTATGCTATTAATACATGAACTTTCTAGAAAAAAGTCGAAATGGTGCTTAAAACCGCATTAAAATCTATTTATGTAGCTTTTGTGCGCCTTTGTTTTATACTTTTCAAAAATAAAGATATAAATAAACCATGTTAATCACCCCTGTTCTCTCCGAAAGCCTCCATGCAATAAAGTACCTCAAAATAGAAACCCTAAATCAAAGCAGCCAAATAGACTTACTTAAAAAAACTTAGAATTTACGCGCAACCAAAATCGTTTATTTACAAAAAATGTGATTATCTTTTTCATCGCGTTTTCAAACACCTACGTTGGCACAGGAAAATGTAACTTTTCTACATTAACGCAAGAAAAGTTTCGCTTATGTTAAAAGAGTGTTCATGGAGTTTCTTGCCCGTTCTTCTCCATAGGTACCTACGCTTTGGAATGGGCAAATAGCTTCATCTTTCTAACTCACCGACCTTGACAATTCAAAAGTGCCTGTAATTGGTTTATTTGAAATAAATGCTTTGAGTTTGAGTTTGAGTTTGAGTTAAGTAAGATGCTGGGTTATTTACGACTCTCATGATTAAGTATCCTTCTCTTAATGCCAAAAGCTGAAATTCTTGATTTCATTCCAACCTATCCCAAAGGACACAATTTTTTTTACTAATCATTCACTGATACTTGAAGTCACCCCGGTCTACACGTGTCAAGTGACTTGCACAAACATATTTTTGGAACGTGTCATGTACAGCGAGCCACAGACTATTAATAAACTACCTAATCTGTCATGGCTCATTACAGTCAGTCTAGTCTGTGGTACAAGCACCCTTTCTTTCGTTATTATCTTCAGTGAGATATGAAAGAAATGGGCATAAAAAGAAAAAGAATTTTCATATAGAGAAAGAAAGTATTCTGGAAGTTATGATGACAAGAGTCTTAAGACATGACCAGAGGGTTATGACCGTCTGGTAGTTTGTGATTATTATCTTCTTTTGATGCTTATTAAAACACATTTTCACACAGTGTCAGGCTGTACTTTGAATTAAATATGATTCATGAGCTTAATACGTATGTATTTACAGAATTATAAACATGAATATCATGAATACAACCTTTCTAGTTCATTTAATCCCATTGCATTGCAACAAATGTAAGAAAAATTTAATTTCACTGGCTAATTTAGTTCGTTCTCCTTAAAGCTTGATATGTCATAATTAATGAACAAGTTATGGAGTAGAAAAGTATGAGCGGTTAAATTAAAGTATTTGAAGGTTGTCACGGGAGTCGTACAATCACTGTAAGATAACCAGATTATGGATTAGTTTTATGTTATGCTTGTTTAACTGTAACTCTGTAGGGATTGGAAAACTGTGTGTGTTTATTTTCACGTTTCGCTTTGGTAATTAAATGGGTTTTCGTGGATTTTTTTTTGCAATTTTTTCTGTTACTACTTACTTTCTGCAGGGGTGTTATAAAGACCGGTCATTATGGGATTACGAAGGTGCAGGATGAATTATACTAACACAAGCTCGTACAGTAATAATATAATAAAACAAGCACTTATCTAAATGAATGTGTTCTAATTGTTACTCTCGTAGCAAAATGCTACGCACGTAGTACGTAGCGCGTAGCACGTAGCCGGCGTAGGCGTAGAATACTTGGTTTATTAGGCGTACCTATTATTTTATTACGTATTTTTGACGTGTGCGATTTATGAAAACATATTGCGTTGTGATTGCTTTTTTAGGGTTCTGGCCTTAAAAGGAAAACGGAATTGTTTTATGATTACTTTTTTCCGTCTATCACGGGGGTATTTCTCGAGATCATACGTAGGAATTTTGGATTTGTATTTTGGCATGATGTACCTAGGATTAAGAATTTTGGATCGAAGAATAAAACATATTGTGTCAGGATCAGTTCGATCCTAAGAAACAAAAACTTACGTACAATAAATGTATTGTATTAGAATTCTAAAACTCAATTCTACATTGTAACTGTATCATTAGCGTTTTTTAAATCTAGTTTCGAGAGTATATCTAACATGCACAACTTCAAACATCTTGAAACAAAGTTAAAAATTAAAAGGGAGTCTCTTTCATTATTAACTTTGTTTCATTTAAAAGAAACGTGTTTTCTTTGTAATACATAGTGTTTTTATAATCCTGTTCTACGAAATGAGTGAGATTGGTTCCACTGTTCAATATTGAATAAATTCTTCAACATTTAAACATTATTATGCCTGGGCTAGATCAGCATAATCGCTGACCTAACCAGATAGCTCAATACCTATATTTACTTTGCTCGTAGACACAATAAGGAATCGAAGTATAGAAAAAAATATACTTACATCTCAAAGAGACACACGTAACCACCAAGAATAAAACACCTATAAATAACTAGCTTTTGCCTGCGGCTTCGCCCGCGTCATCCAATTTATAAAAAACCTTAACAAATTATATGAATTACTCTGTCTATTGGTGAAAACCGCATGAAAATCCACTCAGTACGGAAACAGACAGACGCGGCGAAGGACTTTGTTTTATAATAATGTAGTGAATTCACAAATTGTAAAAAATTGCGTACCCGTTCCAAAAGTACCATCGAGTTTCATTGTTAAATGTACTTAGGTTGGGTGAGATAGTACCAGAGTCCACTTAATGCGGATCACTCGCGCTTTTCTCGTTTAAGGAAAACTCTCACAAGATGGTTCCTTAAACACGAGTATTTATGTTTACCTTGCGTACGAGAGAGTCAAACAACGTGGAGTTTATTTTTATTATACCTACAATACTGCTCCTAATAAATATTAAAAGGTGTGCAGAGGTATTTGTTTTGTGCTTTTAATAGCTAAAAGACGTTGTGGTTCTGAGTATTTTTATGTGTAAACTAACTTTATTGAACGGAGTTTCAGTAAAGAGTAACGTTTATTTATTAAACTAAAAACGTGATTCAGAGTTTAATGAATGAACGGTTTACGTCGCAAGTCGACATTAGTTGTACGTTAACTCGTTGACGAATTTAACTAGTTGACGTTAACGTAACGTTAACGGAAAAACCATCAACGACCCATCACTAGTATTCAACACAGAGTTAAATAAGTTAAGTTTAATAGAAGAGCCAACATCATGTTAGTGAGGGCTAACTTGTTTAATTACTTACTTGTTACTTGACCTACTGGTTGTTTTTTTCTTAAACCTTGTGATAATTTTACGATAAACCTTTTGCCATTGGTAGTGTCTGTCGTTATTTTTTTTTTTTTTGGGTTTGTGGCTAAATAATAGCAGCCGCACGGGTCGATCGATCAGGTTAAGCTACGCTTGCCGCGGTTTGTCCGAGGATGGGTGACCATCTTTACATACCAATACCCCTCCGTGCCTCGGAAAGCACGTTAAGCCGTTAGTCCCGGCTGTCATTTTTGGATCTTTGACACTCGTTACGGGTCGTCAGAAGCCCGAAAGTCTGACAATCACTCTTACCCAGTAACTGGTTTGTGGAGGTCAGATATGCAGTCGCTCCGTGTAAAATACTGGTATTCAGCTACATCCGGTTAGACTGGAGGCCGACCTCAAGATAGTTGGAAAAAAGCTAGGCAGATAATGGAGTTTGTATTTTTGTCCACAAAAATAAAGCATGCTTAGATGGTTTGGTGATGTTGAGAGAATGAATGATCGATGACTAACAAAAGGCGGCAAGGAATATGTGGAAACGACCGGCATATTATTATAGTGACCTTATTGGTGATGTTCGTCAGAAAGGTCAAGTGTGTAGTACTCGCTACCAGCGTGCATGTATTACCAGCAGGCTTAGCATGACGCTATCTATTTTTACGAAGAATAGACACTGCTTTTTCTATTAAAAGTCATATTTCGTTTCTCCATTTTTTACATCGCACCGTAGATATCCTTCTACAATCTGTCATTTTGTTTTTCGTTTCTAATGATCTTTGTCTAGGTCTTTTTATTTACTATTTCAAAAGAATATTTCTTTCCAAACTGTCAAAATCACACTGACAACAAACTTTCTACTCGACGGTCACAAAGTATATACAATTATCTACAAAATCATGATTCGTTTAGAACGCGTATCTGTGATAATTAATAGAAACATATAGCTATCTTCTCCTATTGTACATCATTTAGTTAATAGTCATGTCTATTCTTCCGTCGACGAATCGGTGCTCGTGCTAAGCCTGCAGATGTAAAAACGATAACGAAGCAAAAAGAGTATGTGGGGATCGTAGCTTTCGATCGTAGTTTCTGCCTACCCTTATGGGATAAAGGCGCGCGTTTATACACCGTGACATTTTAGTCGTCTTACAAAATGTGGTCCACTCGATGTATCCGTCATAAAACACCTATAGGCGCGATTAAAACATTGTTACCATTAATTAAGTTAATAGGTGCCAAGAAAAATAAATAATGCTTTAGAATTATGAAACACCCACCCTGTTAATAATGTTTACGTATCAAACGGTAGTAGATATTTACCTACCTACCATTACATTCCATCATTAATTCCATGTCCATAACAAGGTGTTTCAAACTACGTCATGCGTCTTAGTGAATAATACTTACATTTTTTTAAATATGCAAATGTTCAAAAAAAAAAATTTAGACGACTAAAATGTCATGGTGTATATCTATGTAAAAATAACGAATTGTGTTTTATAAATTTTTATAATTCCTTTTATCTAGCAGAAATTGTTACGAAAATAAAACCATTCCTCGAAAAGGTCTACAAAATGAAGTCTGGAATTATTTTGTATCAGAATCGTAAGTAAATTCATAACAAAGAAGAATTTTTAAAGTAATATTCCTTAAAAATTCAAAATAAAATAATCTTACATTGAACCGAATGTAAGTAATGACTTTAATACCCAGCGATTGAAAAATAGAATTCTTCTCATATTTTCTGCTATCGCCAGTCGCATCAAATTGCGATCACTTCGATGAACATCAACTGCAGGCTCTGCAGCTAATAGAAAACTTTATCTCGACATATCTGATCTGTCTGACCCTTGAAGTCTTTACTTAGCCTTTTAAAGGTCTAATGCCAGGGGCTGTGAACGTTTTTGCATCTGAATTCTCAATTCTTTATTGCATTCCATATGTTTTACATAGATGGTATAAACAGTGAGATCAATAAGGACCCTGTCGGGCACAGCAAAATTAGGAGAGAGGAAGAGAATTCAATTCATTTTTATAATAAAATTATTAGATGTATAATTAGGTACATAATTATCTATATATATGTATGATTATGTACAGATATATATAGTATAAGGTTTGTGTATATAGGTATAGTATATTTGTTATTTTTATTTTTATGTATTGCTTATGCATATTAGTATTATTAGTAATTAATATTTTCATTATTATTAAATTATGTTATTATTTATGTAATCGTGCTTTCATATTTATAGGTATTTGATTTTCTATATTCCGTATCACCTATATTAAATTTATTTCATAATGTTTGGTGAATTATAGAGAGAATAATTTTATTTTGTAATCGATTTGTCATCTAAAAACTCCTTTACTGAGTAGTATGTCTTGAATTCTAGAAATTGTTTCAGTTTATTAATAAATATATTTGTTGTCTGTACTTCTCTGATGTCATTTGGCAATTTGTTATAAATTTTTATGGACATAACTAAAGGGCCGGTTGAGTGCATTTTGGGTCGGGATTGAGGTATGTTTATTTTGTTTTTGTTGTGTCGAAAGGTGTATTTTGTTTGTGTTTCTTCGCAAGTGCTGTGGAACTCTGGGTGTGTTCTGACAAATTTGCATAATTCCAAGATGTATAAACAGGGAAGTGTGAGTGTTTTGTATTTTCGAAAGTGTGGTTTGCAGCTATCTGTTTGGTCTATGTTGGTTATTATTCGAATTAATTTCTTTTGTAAAATAAATATGGTTTGTGAATCGGTACTGTTACCCCACAGCATGACCCCATAGCTGCATGCCTATAAACGAATCTTGTCAAGACGTGCCGTCGATAAACATATTCCCTCTTATTTATAAACGTTGCTTAAAGTTGACGGTACGGTTGGCGCAGCGGTTAACCGATTGACTGCTGCGCTGCGTGTCGCGGGTTCGATTCCCGCACGGAACAAATATTGGTATAACCTACAAATAGTTGTTGCGGGTCTGGCTGTTTGTGTATGTGAGTTTAAATGTTTGTAAACGCACCCACAATACAGGAGTAATTCCTAGTGTGGGGCAACGTTATTAAAAAAAAAAAAAGAAAGTTGACCGAAGTTTCAACGTCAAAAATTTATGGTTAAACAATAAACAGACGCTAATCATTGCGTAACTTTAAGCAACGTTTATACAGGGTGTAACAGAAACCCTATTGCTATCCTTAGGCACTAAAGATAACAGCTCGTATAGAAGCACTATAAATAGTTTCAGCTCAAAATAAAATACTCTAAGAATTGATAAGAAATTTTTGGTTTCTTTTGTTTCTTAAATTCAAATCATAACGAACGTGTCACCGCACTACGTAGGTCAATAACTTTCCACGTTACTCGCCAATATCACGATAAATCTCTTTCGAGTGATGTGTTTATTTCAATTTCAAAAGTTCGGTTTCTGGTATCAATGTATTAAAAATTCTCTTAACTTCCAAACATTTAGAGATAGGATTACAAAAACCCTCCCAATATCGTTTGATATCATGCAAAGAAGCCGTGCCCTTGGTATGAATATACCCTTTTCGTTACACGTTGTATATAAATGTTAATGAACATATGGTAAGTTAACTTAAAACAAAAATTACCTTCGCACATAAAATTTTATTTATTCCACAAAATTGCATTCTCATATTCAACTTGGTATACCTACCATTCACCGAAAAACTGTTAATGATTTAAAAAAATAATAATCGTATTTCGGTTTAATTCTGTGCCCCGGATTAGCTGTCGATAAAACAATAGTTTCGCCATCCCTGGGCTAAGGGCTAATGGGTTTAAAATTAGTTATAAAGTTCAAGACTCGTCAAGCTGCGTTGTCAAAGTAAATATTTAGTGGCTAGCTGTTTTGATTGAAACTTAAGACTATTGGTTTAAAAGCAATATTATCAGTCTAAAATGTTTTTGGTTTGTAAGAGATTAGAAAGAGCTTGCATTAATTTGGGTTTTCTTACATAAATTCTAAAGAATTTCGGATTCAATCTAAAACACTTTTATATTTCTAGAATAAATTGCAACTATTTTCGAAAAGGCTCCGAGTAATCTGAACTTTTATAATGTTTTCATAACTTTCTGATGTATGGACCCATTCAATCTTTCTAGACAAGTAACATGCTGCTTTTATTATTATTCATATTAAAATGAAAAGGAAAAAAGGACTCCTACGAAAATGAGACGATTTCTGCGGCTCTTTAGAAGTCTAGAAAATGTTTCATGACGGGTTTTATCACCTAAGTACGTTGTATACGATAATATAGACATTCTGGATTAAGTAGCCTTCCAAAATGTTTGTCTTCTCAAAGACTGCCAACCCCACATACATTACAAACTAATTTATACCGCCCCTCCGTATGATTAAAGTGTAATCTCCCTTCTAATCCAAGAATTTAAAACTAATTTAGCATAATTCACGGTCGCATGCTGGCCATGATTAAGCGCAGGCTTTAGATAAGGTTTCGAGTCTCATTATTGTAATTAAATTCTTCTAATGATTCGTCTCTGAGGAAAACCCTAAGGTTAAGGGCAGGGCCATCTAGTTGAGTGATTGGGACTGTTAAAAGGATCGTGTTGGCGATTTGCTAGTAATGGAGGGGACAATTAGAAATACCTTGGGGTTTAAGATTGGAGCTTTGTTCGTCGCCCAATGGATGTGCTAATCCTTTGACCTTCAAGCTCGTTTTCTTCCCGACCTTTTGTTTTAATCTTTTGGGTCATTACACAGTTTAAATTTATTGTTATCCTTCTTTGTTATGCTTTTGTTGGGGCTACTCTGTGGCACAATATTTTAATCATTTATTTGTTTACTGGCTTTTGCCAGTGGCTTGAACTGTGTGAAGGTCCTAAATTATCCCATGACAACGTACTGCCGGAATAAAATGTATCCTATGTGTTAATCCAAATTATAAGCTACCCGTGTGCCAAATTTCATCAAAATCCGTTTGGCCGTTTTTGCGTGATTAAATAACAAACATGCAAACTTTCACATGTAAAATATTAATAGGATGTATTTGTTTACATTTCTTGGCTTTTATTTTTGGAAACAACTAGTTGTAAAGATTCATAATGTATTTTACAACAGAAAACAAGTTCTGTAAGTGACATAGCTGCTGGTTTTCAAAGATCGAACATTTCTACACAGAATAAGAAAACTGGCAAGTCACGAAAAGGTTGTCTTTTTTAGGACTTCTAAAAGTTACAAAACCCTTTTTAAATTGAATGGACGTAGTAATTGGTAGAAATTGGCCGTGTTTTTTGTGAAGTAAAAGTCGTCTTTTCTCACAGTATCTAAGTTGGTCGTGCGTGTACAGATTTTTAAACAGAATTACTAGAGATGGGCCGACTATGACTTTGGCCGACTAGGCGACTAGTCGGTTGCAAAATGGCCCGACTAGTCGGCCAAGCCGATCATTGATTTCGGTTGAGTTCGGGTGACATCGGCTATGTTCAAAATGGCAAACCTACTTATTGGGGTACTACTCGTAGGTTAGAATACTTTGCTTATTTTCACAGTATTATGTCTTATGGCGTTCTGCTGTGGGGATCGGCAGCTGACGAAGATTCAATTTTCATTTTACAAAAGAGGACAATCCGTGCAATCTATAAAATGGGGCCCCGCGACTCTCTTAGAAATAAATTCAACGAAATTGACATACTAACTCTGCCTTCTCTGTATATCGTAGAAAATATCTTGTATGTTCGAAAAAATGTAGGTCTTTTAAAAAAAGATGCGATTTCCATAATCTAAATACTTACACGTAGTAAAGATGAAATTGTGATTCCAAAATTTAGATTAACTAAAACTACCAAGTCATTTCTAATAAACAGTATCCGCTTCTATAACAAGTTGCCAAAGTCGGTTACAGAACTTAGCGATGGAAAGTTTAAAACTCGCATCAAATCTGTCCTTATCAAAAAAGCATTTTATTAGATAAAAGACTACGTTGAAGACGGAAGTTTGGCATTAATTGCTTCTGCACATGTGGCTTCCCTGGTACCTCATTAACAGCGTAACTATGTGAGAGTCTATTAATTGCTCCCAAATTACAATGTCAATTTTATTTTTTATTTTTACAATGTCTGACATATTCTCGTCATTATTTGACATTATACATCAATTCTAATTTCGACTTTTTATTAGTGATTTTCATGGAAATCATGTCACTTGGTTCATTTTATTTATGTTGATTGTTTTACATATTGTGAATGAGAGAATGTTGTAGGCCTTACAGACTGTAGATTTGTAGACGATTTTCTATTCTTTATTTTCATTCCTCTAAGTAGGTACCTGGTACTTATTGACAGGCCTGCACTGTTCTCCCATAGCTATTATCACTACAAGTTGAAAACATTGTAAAAGCCAATTATTTTTAAAAGAGTAACCGTGGAGTTTCTTGCCGGCTCTTCTCTATAGAAAGCAACCAATTGGAACCGTGCACTTAGTTTCTGACGTTTCATAAGTGCCCATGCAGGTTTATGTGAAATAAAATATTTTGATTTCAAAATATTTTGATTTGATTTGATTGCTATAGAGTGTCTTCTTTTTTGTTAGAATTATTAATTAACCGACTTCAAAAAGAAGGAGGTTATCAATTCGACATGTTTATATATACCTATTTTTTAATTTTACTTTCGGTATTTAATTTCTGAATCTAAGTCCAATTAATTAATGGACCAAACGAAAGGTTCCTATTCCTTATTATACTAATTTCCTGCTTGCACTGAAAGTAAACTGTAAAACTGATTCTATAATAAAAGATATAGCAGTAAAGATTTCAATTTCATTTCAATCACCGTCTTTCAAATTTTTAAGCATATTAATACGAGTAAAAAAGGGGCCGACTAGTCGGACTACAAATATGGCCGACTAGTCAGCGACTAGTCGACACATCACTAATAATTACAGTTCATTGAACAAACACCGGACAATAAGAGGCTAACACCTTTTTTAAATGGTTACAGTTTATTGAAGGCATTTGATTCAATGTCTTTACCCTGACATCATAAGGTTTACAAAAAAACTTGACTTTTAGGTTCACTAAAACAAATGAATACACATAGCGCAATTCAAATATGTCATGTCATTGGTGGGGTCCGCAAGGGCCGATGCCTGCCAGGGGTGCGGGTTGTTCGAAAGAGATACCGTCGCCTCTGGCACACAGGCAACTGAAGAAACACGGGTGGGTTTTAGTCAGGAAAAGTCTGACACGCCCTCCTGCTCCACACAGAGCGGGAGAAGTTATTTGATGATTACCCATCCTCAAAAAAAATATGTCATGTCATTTAATGGAAAGTTACATTAACTGTAAAAATATTATGTCACGTCCGTTATTTTATTTTAAAATTCAATAGTCTTCAATGAATCTAAGATGATTTGGACAATTGATAGTTTTTTTCATACTAATTGTGAAAAAGACACGAATTACGATCTTGTTTGAAAGAATATTGCTAATTCATTGCTTCATAAATGTTCGAAAAAATTGTCCGCTCAAAAACGTAAATACCACAATATACAGAATAAAAAAAAAATCAGTCGGTTTTACAAAAGAAAATCAGCCGTTTCATATAAAAGCCTACCTAACCTACCTACACGGTCAAAATGTATGGGATAGCTGATTTGTTTTTGTTTAACCAACGAAAAATTTCTGCGCTGGGGTCTAGAATGATATGCTGAATTCATGGTTACAGTTTGCGCACTGGATAAAAACTTATCCTGTATCGTTGAACTATTAAGAGGCAAGTATTGGAAATTAAATGAAATTATTAGGTAGGTATTAGTGACATATATTTAGTTCTTTTTTTATCCTCGTTGACTTTATTTTTAATTTTGAACTTTTATGAATGTAAATAATATTAGTGTAGGTAGAAATTGAGATTGCATTGAACTAATTTATTTTTACTTGTTATTAATTTAATTATTTGCGTATTTTAATTTTCTTTGTAAAACATTCAGACACAATGTAAATTGTTATTGAATAAATGAAATGAATGAAATGAATGTGCCATTCTTACTGTTAATGGGTTATGAAATTAGCCTGTAGATCTCACATTAGTGTGCATTCTATTTAAATAGTACACTAAAAATTTATTTCCAGTGATATTTCATTCGCACAATCGATATAACTAGTCGGTTACTCATAAATCGACTGCTGCATACTTTGGGATCAAACTTGTAAAACTATTACCATTACCTAATAGTTGAACAAGTACCTATACAGATGGGTCTCCAGTCTCTATTATATCGAATGATGCATTCGTTTTAAGTCTTTATTGTTACAACATAAATTCTGCAAACGCTTTTGTAAATTGCTAAATAAACAACCGTATTTTATCATTCCTGTTCAATATCCCCACTCAGTTTGAATGACAATCTATAATGTAATACATCATACAAGATTGAATGTGAAACCCTTTACCGAAGTGTTATCAACATGTCCCTATTTCCGCGTACAAGATTGAATTGAATGGCTACCTGTTACTATAGTGTTTTGAAACTTGCGCACGGATGTATAATTATCGTGGTGGGATTTTATTGCGCGCTGGATTTTTAACTCTCGGTGTTAAACCGAATATTTAAAATCCAAAAGAGGGTTTCCCAACGCATTTAAAAAACACACTGATCGATTTTCAACTACCTTCAGTTAGCATTGCGTTGAAGATCCAGTGGTTTAAAGTCTCATCTGCAATACCAGAGGTATTGCAGGCGCGTTGCCATTCTAGAGACAAAGCTTAAATGTCTCAAACAATAATCAGCCTATGATCTTCCCACTTCTGCAGGCTTAGCATGATGCTATCTATTTTTACGAAGAATAGACAGTGCTTTTTCCATACAAAGTCACATTTCGTTTCTCCATTTTTGACATCACACCGTAGATTTCCTTCTACGATCTGTCATTTTGTCTTTCGTTTCTAACGATCTTTGTCTAGGTCCTTATAAATGTAATTTCAGAAGAATATTTCTTCCCAAACTGTCAAAATCACACTGACAACAAACTTTCTACCTACTCGACGGCCACAAAGTATATACATCTACAAAATCATGATTCGTTTAGAACGCTTAACTGTGATAATTAATAGCAAACGTAGCTATATTTACCTATTGTACATCATTTAGTTAATAATCACATCTATTCTTCCGTCGTCAAATCGGTGCTCATGCTAAGCCTGCTGGAATGCAGGCCTGCTTTCTATGGGAAGCATTGGTCCGTTGACCTTTACGTGTGCCCAGTTTATTTATTAAAGAACATCAACAGCATTAACATTGAACATGTGGGAAATCATCAAATACCTTCTCCCGCTCTGGGTGGAGCAGGAGGGCGTGTCAGACTTTTACTGACTAAAATTCACCCGTGTTCCCTCAGTTTCATGTGTGCCAGGGGCCACGGTATCTCTTTCGAACAACCCGCACCCCTGCCAGGCATCGGCCCTTGGGGACCCCACCAGTTGTTGCTGACATCTTTGACGGCGCGCGTAGAACACAACGCGCCGTCAACCCGGGCATTAGTTTTGTTTAACGTGGAGAAATGCCTACTATGCTACCACGGGGAGATAGCGCAGTTATGTGGGACTGTAACCCACTAAAACTCCACGGTGTCCTGCAGTGCCGCTTGAAGCGGGAACACGGAAACGCGCAAGCCATCCGCGAACCCGCCGCGGCTGTCCGTCACAACATTGAACATTGGTTTACAATAGTATTTAGGAAAAGCATTACTGCTAATGGATATGGATTGGTACTTTGTATTTGCTCCGTGGATTGGTGGATGAAATGAGTCATCATCATTTGCCTAGCCTTTTCCCAACAGTGTTGGGGTCAGCAGCCCACGTCATCCTGGAGAGGCCGTGGCTTCTCAACGTGTAGAAATCCTCGGAACAGTGAGGTTTGAAGCTCCCAGGAAGCTTCTGTGCTTTTGGGTGGCGCTAAGCTGGCTTTGTTAGCCAGAATCCCCACGCACAAAGGACCGAATGGGAGTCTACGTGCGGAAAAGGGAGTCCCATCATTATCATCATCATGGGGTTAGCTGCCAGTCAAACCGGAGGCAATTAAATACCAGTATTTTATATGAAGCGACTACCTATCTGACCTCCACATACCAGTTACTGGGTAATAATACGGTACTCCTTTGTAAGACTGATTATTAGAGTTTCGGGCTTCTGACGACCCACACCGACTGTCAAAGATCCACCAATGACAGCCGGGGTGGGACTAACAGCTTAACGTGTTTTCCGAGGCACGGAGGAGTCTTTGTATGTAAAGATGGTTACCCATCCACGGACTAACCACAACAAGCGTGGCTTAACCTGATTGATAGATCCATGTTATTACTTAGCTACACAAGCCCCTCACAAACCACAAGCCTCAAGGTGGATGAATTGAGTCATGTAACTGTAATTGCCGTCAAACCAAGAAGCAGCAACACTGTTTTTCAGTACAAATAAGTAGGTCGGTACTATTTCTCTGGAAGAGCTCTCTCACCAGTATTATCTGTTCAACATGTTTCTATTTTATTTAGAACACAAGATTGAAAAGTGATACCCTTTATCGAAAGTGTTCTACCGATGTATCCTTATGGTCAAGGGTACAAACAAATCATTGAGAAAGCTCGAACTTGGCATTGAGGGGAAGTGTGATTGGATTGGAATGTAATGAGCCAGCGAACGATATGGTTAAGTTCATTCGGTCTTCTGTTCCAGAAGGGTCTGTTGTTTATCTGTGAGGTGAAGAGATTGATTTGACGGTAGATTTAGTTGATGGTTTGCTGATGTAGTCTTTTGTTTTGTGGGTGATGTGTCTTTTATCAAGATGTGTCAAGTTATTTTAGGTACCTAATTGTTAAGTGACTGACATGTTTTTTCTAACCCGACACCGAAATAATTCTGCTTTTGATTTCCTAAAAATATGAGTGGAGACTTTGATCAAATAAATGTGTCATTTTTTGTTAGCCTCAAATAATTCCCATTTTGGTGTCCTAAAATACTAAATTAGCGCCACAACTGCGACCAACTTGGATATCCCACGGTTGGTCACAGTCCTAAGCTTACCGAACCCATTTGGTCTAGCTTTGTAATTGGGATAAATTTTAATAAAAACCACAAAAGTTAAAAAGAGGCTCATTTGTTAAAAAAAAAACGTATTTCACTAGACGGTCAATCATTTTTAGAGGATCAATTAAATATTTCCCTATTTTTAATGTTTCTGGTATGATACCAATACTAGTTTAAGAATAGACAGGTAAATTCTAAAACGAGTGTTACTTGTGGAGGTATATTTGACTGATATTAAAGGTACGCTGATTCAGGGTTTAAGCAGGGTTAAATCTCTGACGAAGATAATCCAATTGTAAAAATTTCAAATGAAATCAAATCAAATCGTTTGTTGCAATCCATAATAATAATAATAATAATGTAATAATGTTTTTATATATTTTATATTCTAATATTTAAAAATGTAATTTATATGTGTTTATGTTGGAATAAAGGAGATAATAATAATGATTTATTTCTCACCACAATATAGGTACATTAGAGAGATATCAATACAAATACGTAACAGGAATAATTATATTGTGGGAGACTGGTGCCTAAACTAGACGTGAGGTCTGTATTTCAGGACACCAGGACTCCTCCCCTTGGGTAGTGCTTACATTTTAATGTTATGTACAATAATTAGGTAAGAATTTACAAATCATTGGTATAAAATATTAAAAATAAAAACGAAAGTAGTTTTAGTTATTGGTGTTTGGTGTTAGTATGTTTAGTAGGTATTTTTATGATAGTGTATTTGTGAGTGAGTAAGGTGTAGGTGTCGGTGTATGTGTTGGGGGGGGGGGGAATAGAATTTGTTAAATTAGCTATTTTGGGACAACAAATAGTTTTTCTGTTTCTTCATAGTTTAACTCCCGAAGCCAACTGCTTAGTTTAATTTTGCATTTGGTTTTGGGGAGGTTATAAATTGGGAGTAACCTGTTTATTTTGTTATAAAGAAAGCAACCAAGGTAGCAAAAGAATCGTTGTGAGGAAACAGTAGAGAGCCGGAAGTTATGGTGGACTATGGGGTCGAGTCGTCTACTTCTGTGGGAGAGTGAGCGGTTGAATGTAGTGAGGCTATGCTGTTTTATAACCGTTTGCAATATGAACAGCTGACGAACAGTTAACGCCTTTGCTTCCCCATATAACACAACTGTTGGATATCGGAAAGGTCGGAACAAAGAAACTTTCAAAATGGCTCTCTGCGCTCTTTCAAGCTCTAACATACAATTTTTAGTAGCACCACCCCAGGACGTTATGCAGTAGGTTAGTAAGGACTGGACGAGGGCTAAGTAAACCGATTTCCTTAGCTTCTCGTCTGCCACGTGTCTTAGGGTCTTGAAGACATATATAAGTTTACGTAACCTACTGCTAAGAGTATTGATATGGTTTTTGAAGCTTAGGGTGCTATCTATTATTACCCCTAGGTACTTTGCACTGTCTGTTTTCTGAATGCGGGTAGCGCAGGTGCAATTATTTATATTTTGTTTGGAACATGTGTGGGCTATTATAGAATACAGCGAGTTTATGTGTGTGGTAGACGCATTATTTTTCAAAAAGAAGGGCATGTATACGGTTTTTTCCGCATTTAGAGTAAGAACATTATTACGCAACCACTCCGTCACAACTTCAAACCCCGACTGAGCTTGCGTGTACACATCGTGCCAAGTACTGGCGCTGAAGAGAAGAGCAGTATCGTCCGCGAAGGTTATAATTTTACCTTTGTGAAGAGTCAGCATACCCAGCTCATTAATATATATAAGGAAGAGTGTCGGGGCGATTACGCTGCCCTGTGGCACACCGTAGGTGACAGTGCGTTCGTCGCTGATGGCATCCTCTATCTTGACGCATTGGGTACGCTCACTCAGGTAGTCCTTAAAGAGGTTGAGCTGAACATCCCTGACTCCTATATTTTCCATCTTACGAAGGAGAGTAGGGACAGACACCGTGTCAAAAGCTTTGGCGAGATCCAAGAAAATGCCTAATACTTTCTGTCCATCATCCAAGTTTGTGATGACATAATTGGTTAGATCATGAACTGCATCGGCCGTGGATTTGCCCGCCCTGAAACCATATTGTGAGGGTGAGAGGAGGTTAAACTTTTCCAAGTAATCCACTAGCCTATTGTTCATGATCCGCTCCAGTATTTTGGACAGAGTAGGAAGTACTGCTATAGGTCTATAGTTATTGACACGGCCTCTGTCCCCAGCTTTAAAGATTGGGTGTATTATGGCTTTTTTAAAAGATTTGGGAAATTGCCCGGATGAAAGTGCAAGGTTGCATATATACGTGAGGGGTGGTACAACAATATCAATGTGCTTTTTTAGGAGATCGCTTGATATTCTGTCCCACCCCGCGGCAGTGCCGCTACGTAGGGACATTATCAGTTTGGCAACTTCTGTATCATCAGTGGGTAAAAGAACCATAGATTGTGCGACGTCTTGCTTGATGGGGGATATGTGCGTTATTAGTTGAACTATTGGATATCTTTTCCGCGAGATTTTTGCCTATTTCTGCGAAGAATTTATTGGCTATGTTAACCGTCTCCCGAGGAGTAGCATACAAATTTAATAATTCTGATGTGTTGTCTTTCTTTTTAATTCTGTTAGTAATTGTGTTTATTGCTTCCCAGAGTTTTTTAGTGTTATTACCAGCATCACTTATTTCTTTCCTCTCATAGCCTTTTTTGATCTTCTTCAAAAGCTTGTTACAGTAGTTTCTGTATCTAATAAAAGATGTTTTTAAAGTTTCATTATCAGGTGCTTTTTTTAATTTTTTGTGTAGATTATCTCTATGTCGGACACATCGTAGAAGGCCCGGAGTGAGCCACGGTTTTATGATTTTTTTCCGGTTTGGTATTTTGACGGTTTTGGAACTTGTGTCAATTGCCTGTGTAATAAGATTGATCATACGCTCTGCTACCTCGTGAGGATTCTGCGTACGATACACTTGCTCAAAGTTAAGTTGCTTTAACTCTGCGTCAAGCTGATCATGGTTAATACGGGTGGCCGTTTGTTTCATTACAGCTTTAGGAATTTTCTTCACTAAGAAAAGCAGTACAGTTTCGTGATCGGTTAGTGCAGAGTGAGCGACATAAGTGAAGGCTGGCAGAGGGGATTTTAGAAAAACATGGTCAAGGCAAGCTTGGAGACGCGTAGGCAGTGTATGTGCAGGCAGTAGCCCATGCGAGGCTAATAGGTTGAGATAGCTGTGTGAGACAGGGTCAAGACATTTTTCGTGAATGTTTATATTTATGTCACCGGTGATGATTATATTTTTACAGTGTGTATTTGTTAGGAGCAAATTGAGTGAGTTTAGAAATTTATTAATATCTTTATATCCCGGCGGACGATATATTGCTATAAGGATGGTGTTGGAATCGATTTTTATTAGCAGACTGTTGGCTTCTACAATTGAGGGTTCTTCCACGGAAACTGTAATTTTTTTATTAACATAAACGACTACACCCTCGTTTTGTGTGAAATTGTTAGCAGTTTTGAAATAATTGTAGTCTTGAAGGTCTGGGATGTAGTGTGTATTAGGAAGCCAACATTCGGTCAGTGTTATAATGTCCCACTCGATCCTTGTTCTGGCGAGTATGGTGTGAAGTCCTGTTATATTTTTTGTTATACTTCTAATGTTCTGGTTCAGAATTTTGAGCGAGAGATTAGGATCAAGGTTGGGCGGAATGCAATTGTCTAAGTCACAGGTAGATGAGTCCGACACAGTAACAGAATCTATATTATTTACGTTATTTTGGGTGTTATCGAATTTTGTTTGCTATTTATCAACGTGCGCATTTTTTGTGTACTACTGTGTTTGGAAAGGGCAGAGACAGTCTGCCGGGTTTTGCCCTTAGCATCAACGTTGTAGTAGAGGATCAAGGCAGAAGGAAAAAGTAATGCTGAGGTATGACATGTGTGTATTCCCGTAATGTATATGTATGTACTTGTGTGTTTGATTGAGTAATAGAACGGATTGATTCTAAAAATATGTGCATATACGAGACTAACTAATGAGAAAGTTAGTGAGTTGTGTAACAATGTGTGTGTGATTAACGAGTGTTGGTGTTGCAATGTAAAATAGTCAGTTTTGAATAATGTACACTTACAGGTGGTAAATACAAAAAATAGAAACAATTATGGACCCTGTCCGGCACAGCAAATTTTTAAATAACTAAAATAATTAGAGCGAGGAAGAGCACCTTATATCCTATTAAATATTTTATATTTCTATTCATTTACTTATTATATAAATATTATATGTGCAAGTCTATCTATTAATTTATTATTTATTTTATTATATTTCAATAATGCCTATTTGTTTACTCGCTTAAAATGTGTTAATTCTTATTTTTATTATTTATAATAAATAGCTTAATTATTAAGTATTATAATATATTTATTTTTTGTTAATTTACTTATTAAATATCTTTTATTCATAATTATATATTATTATTTAATTTATCGGTTAGATATTCATTTACTGTGTAATAGCTTTAAATATTGCTTTAATTTATTTTAAAATATACTGGTTTTGTTTCGTTGTTTAATGTATTCTGGTCATTTATTATATATTTTTATTGACATTTAATATGGACTAGATGAGTGTAATTTAAGGCGGGACAGGGGCAAATTTGGTCTGTTTTTATGGCGCAACAAGTAATTAGTTTGTATGTCTCCCCGTGTATTGTAAAAATCTGGATATTTGCGAACTAGTTTACATAATTCCTATATATAAATACTAACTAAGGTGAGAATCTTGTGCTTCTGGAAGTATGGCTTGCAACTATCTGTTGGTTCTATGTTGGTAATTATACGTACAAGCTTTTTTTGGAGGGTAAATAAGGCGGGAGCGTCTGTGCTATTTCCCCATAAGATAATGCCATAATTAAACCAAGCGTGGGCATACGCGTAGTATGTGCGTAGTGCGGCTTGTAGGTTTGTAGTCTTTTTAATTTCGCGGAGAGCATATGATAACTTTAAAATTTTAGACTTAAAAAAAAAATAGATTGATTTCACAACAGCTATGTTTATATAGCAAACATATTGAGGAAAACACTCGTTCTGAAAATCCCAGAGGCCCAAATGAATTGTTGTGAACAAAATAAACGGGCTCTACAATCTACAGCTGGGACTGGGATGTTGTCATTTGTCATAATTAGGCACTGTGGGCATACGGTGGGGCATACATTTTCAGGCCTGTATTTCACTGACTGACAATTGACAAAGTGCTTTTGTTTACCACAAACATAATAGCGTTATATGTGACCACTACCGAGACGTAAAAATAGCACATCGAGTGTTAGAAGAAGTTAGTTTTTGCAATGACATGTTTACATAAGTAAGTACTTACTAAGGAGAAGTTAGTTTTTGTAATGACATGTTTACATAAGTAAGTACTTACGGCTACGTGCTATTTTTACGTCTCGGCAGTAGTCACATATAACGCTATTATGTTTGTGGTAAACAAAAGCACTTTGCCATTACCATCTTAATTTAAAATAAATGCGTGTAAAATTGTCTTAAAAGATACTTATCTTTTAAGACTTATTTATCAATATTTTAAAATAAGATGGTGCCGGCATTTCCTAGCCGACTGGTCCCTGAGAAAAAATGCTAAAACTAACTCAGAGGTTCTTAAAAAGTCTATTTTAAAGTCGAAACATAATATTATTAGGATTGTATGCGAGACTAACAATGCAGGGTCATGTCTGGAAGAGGCTTTTGAAGAAAGAGTCATTGTAGCTTTGAGCTGACCTGTCCCAACTGGCATGCATGCATCAGTCATCGTGTAGCCATAACGGGCTATTAGAACAAATAGAACATAAGAAAAAAAATGTCAATTCGGTTCAGTTCCGTGCTCATTTCGTTTTTATATACGTAGGTTAGGTATCAACTAGCCATTTACATCAGAGATCACATGGCATACTATTGGGTTGCTATATTTAATCCGACATTGAAAAAGTTTTAAATTAAGGAAGCTGGTTGTATAATTAATTAAAATTAAACTGAACCCTAAAGCTGTGCCGACAGTAAAGTAACGCAGTGAAACTTGGAATTAAAAACATTAAACGGATTATGACGCTCCGGTAAGCTCTGGCTAAATTGAAAATAAACTAAACGAATGGGATCGGTAATAAAATCTAGTTAGACAATAAGGCTGTCTGTTCAATAAGTTTTCATTTTGTATCCGAGGCTATTCATATGTCAGGAATGTTATGGCAGCTCGTTCGTATGTGTAAACCTATTGGATATGTTTCGAGGAGATAGCATTTTGCACGACGCTTTTCACATACATATTTCAGTTTTAATTTTGAGCAATACAATTACACACTTTCCTATACAAATACAAATTTTTGTTTTCTTTTTGTATTTACTCTCTCTCTCTCTCAGTTAGGTTTTAATGGTAATCTGGCAGTTTGAGCACTTTATGCGGCCTACCAAGATGCCCTTTATTTGGTATTGTTCGTCGAATCGTTGTGCTCCTTATGTTATAAGTTGACTTGCATTATTACTGACAAATGCGTGCACTGGCTGGACAGGTCCACTCAATCTGTGTGGTTCTTTCCTCAAAAGACCATATTAGACACCAATCTACATGGTCCTCAAATGATCTCACCACGATTATTTTCGTATTTTTTGTTTTTATAGACATTGACATTATGAATTTTATTTAAATAATGATATGAATATTTACTTTGTAAAGTATTATATTGCTTTAATTATTGTGAATGTGATGACTGTGTGGGTGCTTTTTTTCTTCATTTAGTCATGGTCTGGCAGTTTGAGTAATTTACGCGGCCCACCCAAATGTCCTTTCTTTGGTACTGTCCGTCAAATCGTTGAGCTGCTCAAGTTCTGAGTTGAGCTGCATGATTACTGATAAATTCGTGCACTGAATGGACAGGTCCACTCAATCTGTGTGGTTCTTTTCTCGAAAGACCATTTCAGATACCAATCCACATGGACTTCACATGATCTGACCAAGATTATGTCTGGACCTTAAAAGAGACTGTGACCTCTGAGTTTGTTTCGGCCTTTCTTCTCAGACTACTCAGATAGGAAACGCCGACCTCATGTAGTTTTAAAAATATGATTGACGTGTAAAAGTGTTTGTACCTACAGATCTACTTACAGAAATAACATGTTTGTCATTTATCATTTAAACGAACACGGTTGTATGACAATTTTCAAGGGACATCGACGCACAACTTGCATGGATTCATTACATGATTCTGAAACGACGCGGGGCGCGAAATTTTTCGTAGTGTAAAAAAAAAACAATAACCCTGCTATACATTTTGCCGGCGCAGGTATATTACACTTTTCTATGAATCAGCATTTGAAACCAGATGTGGTCCAGTGGTAACGGCCCCGATTTACGCGTCGTAGGTCGTGGGTTCGTATCCAGACAGGCGATTTTTTTGTGTAAATAATTTCGGCACGACTGCTCTCAAAACGGCGAAGAAAAACATCGTGAGGAAACCAGCATGTACTAGAATTAAAAATTTGAAGACATGCGACGTTTACCAGCCTGCCCCAGGCTCCCGTGGTGGATGATAGCCTACTCCGTCTCACAAAGACGAAGCCTGCCTTTCAACAGTGGAAACATTATAGGTTAATTATGATGATGAATTAACTCCTTTTTTCTTCACAACCGACGAAAAATTTCTTTTAGAAAAATGAAGGTTTTAGAAACATGTGATGAATCCATGGTTTCAGTTTAGACATCCCTATCTCTGCCACCCCGTATATACTTATTATGTATCGAATCGATAATTTTCTTTCTAAATTCATTTACCTACGTTGTGTAGCTTGCATCGAAATTATTAATTAACTCCACAAACGGAGCTTAACCACACATATACGTACAACTTACTGCCCAATTTGTCTAAACACTAATGTTTAGACAAATTGGGCAGTAAATTGTACGTATATGTGTCATGTGCTGTGTTGTAGCTTGTGTCGCATTATACACGTGTATTAGAAACATGAGCCGACTTGGAACCTGTCAAAATATTATAGCGGCGTTTGAGGTAGCGTGGATTTTGATGTGTCATGAAAGGTATTGTTTACTGTTTAGCGTCGAAGTAATCCGAGGACTTTGACAATCGAAGAATCGAATTTTGACGAGTATGGCTCCCAACAAACACTTGTAAAACAATTTCTATGAAGTTTTCGTAGAAATTGTTCTACGAAAGTCGCGTCACGCTGACGCGTCGCGTCGGTCTGAAGAAGCCTTACCTTAAGCCTATACTCGTCTCGATAAGATTCCTCAAACCTTTATCTTGCAACGTTAATATTGTACCTACCTAAGTAAAATATTAATGTTGGAAGATAAACGGTGTAGTAACTTCGTAAAAGAAATGCAATAATTTACATTAGATTTATCTAATACGTTTGGTGATTGTATCGGTAATACTCATTTCAAAAAGAAATATGTCGGCTGTTTCGATTTATTTAACACATTGGGTACAGTTTTACTTCATAATATAAATAAATCTAAAGCACAT
This sequence comes from Polymixis lichenea, assembly GCA_949091785.1. Classification (NCBI taxonomy): domain Eukaryota; kingdom Metazoa; phylum Arthropoda; class Insecta; order Lepidoptera; family Noctuidae; genus Polymixis; species Polymixis lichenea. Next base: position 18,032,212 of record OX420948.1, on the reverse strand, counting down.
TAAATATACCTACACATAAAATATACCTACACATAAAATCTTCACAATCACACACACAATCAGCCTATAATGTTCCCACTGCTGACACAGGACACAGGCCTCTTCTCTGTGAGAGGGAGTGGTCTGTAATCCACTACGGGGGCCCAGTGCGGGTTGGTGGATATTCATGGCCGCGACGTTTACCGTTACCGTTTTTGAGAGCACTGGTAATGAAATACAAAAAGATAAGTCTCTGCCTGGGTTCGAACTCACGACCTAACATACAACTCGTAGTCGTAGGTCAGGGCCGATATCACTGCTCTAATAAAATCTTCTTTAAAATAATATCCAGGTGGAATAAGCCTAAAAGATTCGTTCACGTAAGTAACCACTTCTCTGAAATGTGGGCCAACAAAATCGGAGGTGCCGCGAATATGTAACATAACTACCTACTTAGAGATAGATATGTCAAAGAACCCTTTGATAAAATAAATAAAAGTGAAAGTATATAATTCTAGTCATGAAATATGAATGCTTCACTAATGATGTCCGAATCACACAAAATACAACACTTGTATGAAATGCAGGCAATAGTGATCGTCATACACTAAATAACTATGATTACTGAAAGCAGATTTCAAGTTTGTAGTCATATAAAAAGTTAGTCTTCGTGTAGAAGACGAACTTTTTTTTTTTTGTACAGTAACGTACTGTACAAAATGCAGTCAAAACAAATGTAAAAAGGATTTCGTCCTTGGTTAACTAAAAAATGGAACTCAAATATTTATTTTACACAAATCAACCATCATCTGCCTAGACTTTTCCCAACTATGTTGGGGTCGGCTTCCAGTCTAACCGCATGCAGCTGAATACCAGTATTTTACGTGGAGCGACTGCCTATCTGACCTCCACAGCCCAGTTACTGGGTAATACGATACCCCTTGGTAAGACTGGTTCTCAGACTTTCGGACTTCTGACGACCCGTAACGAATGTTAAAGATCTACGGATAACAGCCGGGACCAACGGCTTAACGTGCTTTCCGAGGCACGGAGGGGTCTTGGTATGTAAAGATGGTCACCCATCCACGGAATAACCGCGGCAAACGTAGCTTAACCTGATCTATCGACCCGTGCGCTGTTATTACTCAAATCAATATACAGGATCAAATTTTAACCAGTACGCAAACTGTTACCATTAATTCTTCAGCATATGATTCTAGAACACTAGCGTAGAAATTATTCGTCGGTTATAATCAAAATACTGTTCCTTACATTTTACGTGTAGGTGTTGTAGGTTTTTATGAAACAGCTGTTTTTTGTTTATAACGAACGAAAAGTTGCTGTATTGGGGTCTAGAATCATATATTATGCTGAATACATGGTTGCAGTTTGCGCACAGGCTAAAATTGTATCCTGTATGATCCATCGTAATCTCAAGCAAAACGACTATTGTTGATTCATTTAGTTACTGTGCTGTAAAGCAGGACATTAATTATTCTTTAAAAAACATTTCAACGTGACTTAAAAATATACAAGTTTTACTAAAAAAGTTTATTTTAAAAGCCGTTGTTTAAAAAAAAAAACCTTTTATTTTTCACTTTTTATTTGTATATGTTCACTTGATAAGTAAATTACCTTTACAGGAAATTAATGTAACATCATCGATAGATAAACGAAGTGGAAAAAATACGTATTAGTGAAGCTAACTAAAAAACTACTAATCAAAACTTGACCAAATTTATATGAGACCACTCAGTGAGTGGTGAAATCAAAGAAGAATTTTTCAAATCGTTTTCAAATGACGGAGTTCTGAGGTAACGAAAATAAAAAAATAAAAATACAACCTAATTGACAACCTCCTCCCTTTAGTGAAGTCGCTTAAAAATAACATCAGTCTAGTCAAGTGCACGTCTTGAAGAAAATGGAGTCGGCCATAACGGGTTCGTGCCATTGACATTTATAGCCGTATTTTCGTAGATAATCCCTGAAATCAAGCAATATCTGTGCAGAGCAATATCACGGGCAATTAAATAATTTTACTTTCTGCTCCTCGGAGCATGACAGCATTATTTATGATGAATTAAAAGTTGCAACAGTTTTCGTAGAAAATTAGATAAAAGATTAAAACGATTGTATTAATTAATGTGTCTATGTATGGTTTATGTATACTTAGGTGGATAAAAGGTACTTATTTTAAATAAAAATATCTACCAAGTTCAGTCACTTAAAAATATAAGTAACCAGGGTCCTCGGATATAGTTGAAGATTAGTAAGAAGCCGATAGATGTTTATCGTAAATTGAACGAAATTAATCATAAGTCAAAAGGAGTATGTATCGTAGCAGGTGACGTTTCGTAGTTTCTCCCTACCCTCCATAAGAACGACGCGTGAGTTTATATATGTTATGTTTGTGTAGATTTTCCTATGTTAGAGGTCAACTCTGTGTCAAACTTCTCTGAGAGTTAGAGTTTGAGATTTGTTTGCATTCCATTGCTCCCTGCACCTATTAATTACTTCTTGTTTGTAGTGGCGTAGTTCTAGGCTTTTTTCAAGGTCTATACAGGTTCGCAACCTTATTTTGCCCACCACCCCTTTAAAAAATAATCTCGAGTCTCCCAATGATTGAATCTTTACAGAAATCGCCACGATCGTATTTAAACTTGTGTTATTATATACCTAGTATATGACCAATATCCTATTTCTGGGTTTCAAGAAGAAAGTTTTAAATGCCCACGTTGAGAACATATTATGTTCTCAACGTGGGCATTTGTAACTTTCTGCTTCAAGTAGGTATGTTTTATGATAGTTACGCTTTCATAGAACATACTTGGTTACTTTGTAATTAATAATAAAAAAATGAGTTTAAAGTCTTTAAAGTGGATAATACTGCGTTTATCTACATTCTTGAATACCATAGCTGCTGAAGCTTTCAAATCGGAACACAGTGACATTTTCTTCGTAGCAATTCACAACCATTTGATAGGTTTGCGAATTGAAAATGACATATTTTCAATAACTAATTTGCTTTGTTCCCACATCAAACAGCAGTTGGAAGAATGGCGGTCGTCAATTTGATTTTAACTGACAAAAGAAGCCTTTAGGACTCTTTTGACACATTGCTCGATGTTCGATTCGGCACGGAAGCGTAACGAACGGTTCTGAAAAGCTATGGTGGTGGCAACAATAGGTGTGGTCCTGTGGTGGTATTACCTACTTTACAATGAAATCGCCTACGTCTATTAATAAATTTTTCATCACAAATGTTGTTGTGGGCAGGAAGAACTGAATCTAAAAATAGGCTTAACATTTGTCAGAGACTGGCGCCCGAAAAATGCATGAAATACCTGTCCACCAAACCCGAGGGCCACAATTTTTTTTAAAATTACTACCTGATTTCCGATAAAGTAAATAAACCAGCACCATCTCTCATTAGATTTACAATGTATATCGCGTTTCGCTCCTATCTGCGTCTTTCACGTTGCTTGGCAAATAAGCGTTCCTTACCTTGCCGTCGTAGTCCTGATTAAAGGCCTCGACTGTGCAGCAGCCATTTTGGTTTGTCTTGTTTTTTGTAAAGAATAGATTGGTTTTGTTTGAAACCAGTATAAAAGAGAGTTTTTTTTTGTTTCTTATAATAGTGTTAAAAAGTTGAAGAAAATGTTTTGGTTTATAACTGATTTTGTTGAGAGTCTTTGTTTTATTTTGTTTCGTCGTAAAATGGTGACTTGAATTTATGGGAAAACAATTTAATATTTCTGAATATTCACGTAGTAGGTGTGTTATTAAATAATAATTAATTATTATTTAATTTTATTTACAGTAGGTGTGGCTTTAGATATATATACTAGCTGTGGCCGCGACTTCGTCCGCGTGGATTTTTTAATTTTTTATTTCATTGCTGCTCATCTCCTATTAGTTGCAGCGTAATGTTATATAGCTTATGTCACTCAGTAAAGATGTAGCTTTCTAATGGTGAAAGAATTTTTGAAATCGGCCCGATAGTTTTTGAGTTTATTCGTATATACAAAAATACAAAAATACGCAGGGTTCCTCTTCATAATATCAGTATAGATATATATCAGAAGAATTTTTCTAAAATAAAAGTTACTCCTTATTAAATTAACCTTACCTGCCAGTGAAAGTCCCTTCAAAAACAGTCCAGCCATTTCAGAGATTAGCGGGAACAAACAGACAGGTAGACAGACAAAATTAAAAAAAAAAAATTTTGGTAAATGTACCGTATATATATTTATATGCATGTAGCAAATGGCGGTTATTTTAATATTACAAACAGACACTCCAATTTTATTTATATGTGTATAGATGTATAGATGTAAAGATAAAGCCACACCTACTGTAAATAAAATTGATACCTAAATTAAATGATATGAGCACTAAATAAGCAACAAGGTAGCAGTAGGTACTTGACGAAGATTGATCGATGCGTAGCGGGTAAGAAATTTGCTACGACAGCTTAGCAGCGTAGCGTCGTAGCAAATATTTTATTTTACAAATACCATTTAAAAAATAATAGTTTGTGTCCTGCGTTTGTCTCCTAGGTTCGGTAAAGTATTATTAGGTTTCCCATCAGGAATTATTCCGTAGAAGCGTACAAGTATCTAGAGTTGTGCCTGGTAGGCGGCAATAGTCGCCCCGCCCCCTATTACAAGGGACTTAAACATAACTGGCGAACTGTGGCTGTACTATAGAAAGAAAGAAAGAAAGAAAAAACGTTTATTTGCGGTAAACATGACGCAAAAACCAGGAACACACAAAAAATTAATAAAAAAAGGTTGAGAGAAACATGCGTCACATCCACACAAAACGGATATCGCTCAGCATTTTGCTGCAACTCTATGCAAGACAGAGCTTTCAGCGACAGCCGGTTTTGACGTAATGACGTCGCCCGGTGCATCAAACAATTAACATCGAATATAGCTATACCTCCACCTTACCTTTCGAAGGCAACAAGCGTGATGTTTTGTCAAATATTAGTACAAGAAGACGTTGATTTCTCATTAAACTTTACCCAAAGCGTAATTAAATTTTCTGGAATACAAATTAATTTATCATAAATCTGTTCTCGAGCTCTGAGTAGACATTTTATTAGACTAATTGTATTCATTGAAGTTACAACAAGTACTCGAAACTCAAAGCACAATGTTGAATGAAGTAAGCTGTGAGTGAAATGTTGGAAATAAAGTATTGTACAATCTCAATAAATGTTTTAGATTTAATTACTTTAATATTTTATACGCACGGTTTAAATGTCACTTAAAAAAGCATTAGACAGAAGTTAAAAAAGGTTATTTTATTATTAGTGTGCTTTAATATTTAATATGTTTTATGATTACGTCTTTGCAAGTGTTCGGTTTTGTACATATTTTTATAAAGTCTTTATTTTGGATAACCTTGTTTGTTTACGCTTAACTATTTTAAATTAATTTATTTTTGAGTGAATAGATTTATTATTTTTCTTACCGTACAAGTATCGAATAACATAAAAACACTACTCAGTGAAAAATAACTTGAATTTTGGAAGTCGGTGTCTTTGGTTTTGTAGTTTCGTTTTTTGCCACCGATTTCAGAAATTAAAGTTATTTTTCACTTTTTAGCTGTGCTACCTCATCTACCTAGCCTCACGGTATCTTCAAAAGAGAAACCGTGGCAGGGGCCCACAGGCAACTGAGGGAACACGGGTGGGTTTTAGTCAGTAAAAGTCTTTTCCCACCCAAAAAAAAAAAAAAAAATCTACCTAGCCTTTTCACAACTGTGTTGGGGTTGGCTTCCAGTCTAACCGGATGCAGCTGGATACCAGTATTTTACATGGAGCGACTGCCTATCTGACCTCCACAGCCCAGTTACTTGTTAAATACGATACCCCATGGTCAGACTGGTTGTACGACTTTCGGGCTTCTGACGACCCGTAACGACTGTCAAAGATCCACAAATGACAGCCGGGACCAACGGCTTAACGTGCTTTCCGAGGTACGGAGGGATCTTGGTATATAAAGATGGGCACCCATTCACGGACCAACCGCGGCTAGCGTAGCTTAACCAGATTGATCGACCCGTGCGGCTGCTATTACTTAGCCACAAACCTCACACAAATTCGTATAACTTCACTTACTAAGTAAATATCAGCGACAGGAAGTTATTATAACATCATCAGCATACACAAAGTGGAAAAAATTACGTATCATTGAAACTGTCTCAAAACCACTAACCAGAATTTAACCAAAATATTTGACCACTCTATGGTATACCCAGAAGATTTTTTTAAAATTGGTTTATAAATGACAGGGTTCTGAGGTAACAAACGAAAAATAGTACAACCAAATTGAGAACCTCCTCATTATTTTGGAGTCGACTAAAAATGAAATAAGAGATCCCTACCAAACCGCGTATGAAGAGTTTCTTTTTTGTATAAACTGGCGTGTTGAAGGCCCTCCAGGGAGAAATAAATTGATCATAATTTTATTACAACCAATAGCAAAAGGTTGAAAAGGACTGAATAAACACGCTATAGATTTTTCCTTATTCTTATTTTCGATTGAGCGGTACTTCAAAAAATAAAATTTTCTATATAAGCACATATAACAGCGGGGTAATTGCGCCCACTAACAGTAGGAATGGCTTTAATTTTGACAATTCAATAACATTAATTGCGTTAAATAACGCAATTAATGTAGTTGCATTCATCGCATTGCTGAGCAGACAAATTTTCTGAACATACGAAGCAATGGCAAAGCAATTAGCAATATCCTTAAAAATGGTGCGGATTGTGATTAATAATGTGTTCCGGAATTAGGGTTCTGAACCTTTTTATTGCCTACAGATCTGTGTGACTACTGCCTTATCATGTGATGCAGTAAACATGTGTGGGCATTCGTCAATAATTACTTAATACTTCGATATTGACGAGAATGTTTTGTTTCAGCCTCCATCCGAAGGTGAACTGGCTGCCCCGGCAAGCGTCGTCAGTCGCATGCACCGACTCAGAAACTTACGCAAGGGGACAAGGGTGAGTCTGCGGATCCTAAAGAACATGAATCTATCTGAAACTACATATTTTTGTCACGGCTTATTTTAATATTTTCAACCGATCTAACAGCTCTTTGTTCAAGGATAAAAAAAAAACTCGAATGGAAAAAGTAAAATGACAAAAAGTCCGCAATATTGTTGCTTAAACAGATTTCAAATGCAAATTATATTTGGTGAATCATGATTTTTTTTTAAATTTCTGTTTCTTCTGCTAGCCCCAGACGTTGTTCAATGACAAAGGCAAGTACCCGACTCTGACACGGATGTCGTACTGTCAATGTCGGTTGCCGCGCGTCTTCACCAGCGTGTTCGAGCGCTTCGGCTGGGCACATGTCGCCTTACTGCTGGACAAGTCAGACCTCTTCTCTCTTACTGTCGGTAAGTCACACGTCTATCTTCTATATTAGACTCTGAGATGGATGTCGTACTGTCAGTGCCGGTTGCCATGCGTCATCACCATCGTGTTTGAGTGTTTTGACTAGGCACACGTGGTACTGCTTAGCAAGTCTCTCTTACTGTCGGTAAGCCACACGTGTGTGTTCTATATCTAACGTTCTTAAAAGACAAAGGCAAGCATCCGACTCTGACGTGGACATCTTACTGTCAGTTTCATAATACTAAATAAATAAAGTAGATAATAAATCTTTCTTCAGATTCAAAATATCAATCTAAGATAAATCACATTAGAATAATATCATAGCAATAGTACGATATTCTAAAGATGTTTTTGACACATGTTCATGTTTATATTTTTGATCTGAAAACATACATTAGTCACGCTCAAATGCCCACAAATTATACAGGAACCCGCGGGATTCGAATTCCCACATCGCGGGTTTCGAATCCTTATATGCGACTGGCAGGTATTTTAATTTGGTAGGATTTTTTCATGATAAAGAGAAAGTTTAAGCACGTCGCCGCCGTGGATTTTTCGGATTCTCGTACTCAAACTCGAAGCATTTATTTAAATGAAAGCATTTACAGGCACCTCGAATTGTTATGGAGTAGGTCAGACAGAAAGATGAAGCCAGTAGCACGTTCCAAAGCGCGGTAGGATTCTGTGCAGAAGAACGGGCATGAACACTGGTTTACATAAAAAATATCGCGACAAAATATTGGTTACATAATCCATTTTGAAATTATACATGTACGTATACCCTTTTCAATCTGTTGCTCCACTGAGAGCTTGCTTCAACACTTTCCCCACAGGACACTGGGCAAAAATTTACGAATTAGTGGTGGACATTTGGACCATTTTGGTCATTGTCTTTTCTAACTGTAGTCATGGTTCTGTCAGCCAATCATGGAGTTGGGGTTTTTTGGCGGGATCGCGTTGGAACATGTCGCACGACTTTTTATTTTCATGAAATTTAGTGAAATAGCGAATAAAATTGTTTAATTTTGGTAGTGAATTATGCAATTTAATTACGTGTGAGTGCACAAATGTAGTGAAGGTGAAAATAAGTGACTAACGTGGACTTTTCGTGTTCCCCTCAAAAACTCCTAATAGGTTGTTGTAAAGTTACTACCGCTTTACAATAACTTTAACTTTGACTTGACTGACTAAAGACGACTATGACTGTTTTGTAACTTCGTGCCCGATATCGGGCCATTTACTTGATGGAAAAGAAAAATTACTTGACACTGGCTAAATGCACAAACCGTGCGAAGCCAAAACCCAAAAAAAAAATCATGGAGTTTATTTATATTTTTAATTTTATTTTTTTACGTGTGACTTGCATGCATTTTAACTAACGTAATAATGTACGTTATGCAAATTGCTCTGCTAGTGCTGTGCACTTTTGTAAGTGACTAATTCACAATTCCTAAAACTGTATGTGATTATTGTTTGTGTATTGTCTTTGAAGTGCCTTATCAATAAGTAAATGTGATATCAAGATGAGTTCAAAGGGCATGATACAAGTCAACGCCTTTGCCTTAATGAACTGGGCATATTAGGTATACGTACACCGAAAATACTTATATCTACATTGTGAGGTTCTTCTTCATTAGTAATGTCCAATATTAGCTTTACTCTCCGAAATGAACCTTCGTAAGTTATACGGGATTCCGATAAAAGGAGAATAATTTCTATATATTAATTTCGGAATGAAACGAACAAATCAACAATAGACCAGAGGTACAGTCGAGTTCATTAATATATTGGCAATGTCAAGGATTCAAAATATTGCCTAAGTGTCCTTGTGTTTTTGTATTTATTTGTTTAGTTAGTAAGTTTAAAGTCACTTGTTTATAAATAAATCTAAATGCAGGTAAAAAAAAAATTATTGTGGGCATTGGATAGCTCAATAAATTCAATAGAACCTATAGATCAAAAATATGTGCTCATATGAACGGTTTAATATTATATGCTGTGCATTAGGCAATAATATGAAACACAATTTAATGATGCTTATAGTTGTCACAATATTATGAATTTTTTTGAGGTACATAAATTTTTGAAGTCTGAAAGGGCCAATATATTAATGAACTCGACTGTACTCGAGGGTTCTAGCGGTTGTAGGGCTCCTTTTGTAAATCTGAAGGTACACAGTACCTCTTATCCCTCTCTAATGCTGTGTTTATATAAACGGAGCGCGTGTAACGTACAGTCATCAGAATGAATACCTTACAGTTCCGCAAAATTAAAAAGCGTTTTTCTTGATAAAAATAGCAACTCTGGATAGCCTTTATCATAATTGTATGGTAGTACTATGGTTGCTACATCATACTTTTACAACAAAATCACAAGCACGGTTGCAGAAAAATCATCATCGTCAGTAATGTTGTTTGCACGGATATATTGACACGAATGACTAGTAAATATTGGCTAAGTAAACTTATTAAACGAGGGATTTAAGGGGGTATTGAATATAATTGCACAATAAAAGTATTGTGCAATGTTGTAGTAGATGTATCCCGTTTACAAGCGCTGTTTGTAAGGCGGTTTGTTTGTATCGGGAAATGCCATAACGTTTAAGTACTGGCAAGCATGAGGTCTATAGGTCGAAAACCTATTGCCTCCTGGTCCCAGCAAAAACAAAGCTTAATTAGAGGAGGTAACAGAGAAGCCAGTAATATATCCGTATGTAATACGGGTTCACATTGCTAGCAATCATTAAAAAAGAATTGCCATCAAACGGCCTGTTGTAATGCACTAAAAGGAATCGTTTTATTGCTAATGGCTCTAGCAGTACCCTTTTTTATTACCCAAACGGGTGTTAATAAGCTTAGTAATGTGTGTGAGGGTCTTCTGTGCAATGTTGTAAGATACACGAGTCTTAGCTATAACCAGGACTACGCCATCAATTGTGTACTCGTAAAGAAAATCACACAGGTATCCTTGAGGGCGATGAAAGCTATCCGGGGACTTCTCTCTTAGCTATGACAAGACTGATTGGGATCAATTCAATTTATAATAAAATTAAATGTTCTTGCAATCAGTTCTAGAATTTGAATGACTATAATGGAATTAACTAATTGAAATGCCAATCCCCGCTCTCTAAAACTCTGGTAAAGACTCGTAGAAAGAAAGATAAATAGATTTATATGTCACAGAAATACGTGCATACAAAAAGAACATGATAACAACACAGATATTTATATATATAGGCACAAAGAACATAAATAGTTGGCAGCTGCACGCCGTGACTGAGACAAGAAGGCTTCCACTCAGCATGATGCTGTGCTATGGGACCCACAGCACAGCGCTGATTTTCAGTGGTCACCCAAAAACAACGTACGAAAATCAAGCTCATCAATAAATGTGTATAATTTCGTGTCGTTGTCCAAATTCTGAGTGACACCCATTGTAACTATATTTTGAAGTTGTTCATTATTTTTTGTTAAGTATTTTGTGGTGTATAAATAAATAAAAATGACCAATTAAGAATTACGTTAGTTGATATTTTGCTGAAAAATTATTTTAAAAAGCGGCAGCTATAAGTTTGCAAAAACAATGTGACTTTTGTACCTATATATGTAGAAATAAATGTATTTATTCTATTTAAACGGGCAGGTAAAAGCCTGGAGTGGGGTCTTCGGAAGAAAGGTGTCCTGAAGGCAGTGAGAGAACTGGACGGCAACGAGCGTGAGTCCTGCGAAGCGCTGCTCAAAGATGTCAGCATGTATGCGAGAGGTAAACCTTGTTATTTGTTTATTTATAAAAACGGTTTTTTTATAAGTCTCGCATATGTTACTCCTTATAATATGAGCTATAGGCCAGAGAAACTTGTTTTGAAAACGGTTGAGCCGTTTCGGAGATTACCCGGAACTAACAGACAGATAGAAAAAAAAAAGTTTTTGTTTTACGTACCGTATATACTTTTATATAGTAAAAAGCTGTTATTTTGACGTTACAAGCAAACACTTCTATTTTATTTATTTGTAAATTTTTCTATATTTGTATGTAAATGTAGTTATGTATAGATTAGAGTAACACCATATATGAGATTGTTACAACAGTTCCGTAAGGTCACGTCTTAGTGAGGCGACAAAGGTCTAGAAAAACGTCCTTGCGATATCCCATATCCGCGATGCTATATATAGGCAATTCCGCGGCAATTTTCTTTTCTGTCACGTTCAGTACGGAAAATATATTACAGTACTAACGGTAAAGTAAGCACATCATTATCAGTACGTACTCAGTTCTCTTGGATCAAAGAGATTAAAAGTGAGTACCTAAGTTACTAACAAAGTTGAATAAAACGCTTATTCGCAGCCTAAAGTGTTCATTAATATTAAATAGAGCTTGTTAACGTAGTAAAACCTGATATTCTTGATAATTATAAACTTTTGAATGAATAAGTAATTCGTCGGGATATTTAATTACAAAATAATTACACGATTCGCTAAAATTTTTAGCAAAATAAGAGCATAATCACTGTAAAATTACTGCTTTGGTTGTATAAATTAATTGAATTTCCCGGAATTCGGTTTTAAAATCGAAACAGACGTGAAAAAATAAAAAGAGAAAGTAAAAAATCATAGATATGAATTTGATCATGATATAATATATTATATTTAATCATTTTAAAAATAATAAATAAAAATAATTGTACCTAAGATATTTGCACGCCATGAGAAAAGGCAGACATGTCGTGAGTCACTCTTTATTTTAAGATCTTGCATGCGTGTATTATTGTTGTTGTTGTTGTTGTTGTGCCGTCTCTCATGGGATGTCGCAACGGTGATCGACCGTTGGTTTTGTATTGTTTTCCTTGTTTTGTGTATAGTCTGTGGTTACTAACATAGTCGTAAGTTTTACTAACAATTTTGTTGAGTCTCGGTTACTTGAATAAATAAATATTCTATTCTATTCTATTATTTTAATTCTGTATGTATACACATGTTCGAGCAAATAAAATTTCTTTCTTCCGTTCTTTCTTTCTTGGAAATATTCGGTAACTCGGCACTCGCATGTTAGTTTCACAGCATAAAATAGATAAGGTACAGCAGGTTGTCTGTTTACAACAAGCAAAAACGCACGCACACATTGGCACGTTTCGCGGACGGCGAGCGAAAGCGCTTTGGCTACAGTTCGGTCAGTACCCGAGTTGTGTAACACACTACCAATCACAATCTGAATAATTTTGAAGGATATTGCTAACCTATTGCTTCATATGTTCGAATAAATTGTCTGCTCACCAACGTAAGTAACGCAATGAATGTTGTTGAACTGTCAAAATGAAATGAAAGCCGTTCCTACTGTTAGTGCGTTAAGCTAGTACCCCGCTGGTTATATTACGCGTTCGGTCTACAGGATTCGTTAGAGATGATCATACGTACGCGGGTACGCGTCTAGAAAGACAGAAAGAAAAGACATCTATTTAGCACAAACTAAAGGCACATAATATACAACAGAAAAGATTAAAGTGGAAAATAAAAAAAGTATAAAGTGCGATGTAACAGTACTGTCTACGCGCGCGTGAGTATGTTTTCTCTCGTTGTAGGTATGAAGCTAGCCTTCTGTAGGTACTATTCCGTGTTCGCAAAGTGGAAACAGAAAATAACGAGAGCATAGAATGGATGCGTCCGATATTCTTTTATTGGAAAGTTCTAACCACTGGGCTCCACAGTTTGTGGGTAATTGGAAAACTGACAGTTATTATTACGCTTTTTATTTTCTACTGCTTTTTCCAGCCGTTCCATGAAGACGGTTGATAAATATAGACAGAATTTTTACAATGTCCACTCTGTATACAGGGGAAATTAAATTAGCTAGATAAAGTCCGCAGAGAGGGGTATCGAACTATGGATATCTAAACATGATAAAACAAAAAATATTTTAACTTGATGACTTTTTTTGTGGGGTCATTGACCGCAGTATTTTTTGTGTAGTCACTTGAAATTTTCGGTTTTTGGTGTAAACTTCACAGAAGTATCAATATCTAAACACGATATAACAAACCAGTTCCGTGTGGTGCTGGACTTAAATAATAGCACCATCCCATTTCTACCCATGGGTGTCGTAGAAAGCGACTAAGGGACTTACCAGAGAATGGGCAGCAGCGTTCTCTATGTATTTTACCACCATACTGCGATCGCCAACCTGCCTGCCAAGCGTGGCGATTATGGTAAAGCCCCCATTTTTTTTGGTGTAGACCTATGTCCAGCAGTGGACGTCTATCGGCTGAAATGATGATGATGTAACAAAAGAAAACAGTTTTTTTTCATCTCATACTTTAAGTTACAACACTCCCAGCAGTCGTCGATCCAAAGAAATAATCGCGTTTAGATATCGATACCCATTACATCTGCGGAGCTCCGCTAGCTAATTTAATTTGAACCTATACATTTTCTAAAGTTGATTTCCAGTATAAATACAGATTATACAGGTGGCAAGGATATCAACGCAAACGTGTTTCCATGGACATTTGGTACATGATTCTGAACAGTCCAGCGTTGAATTTTTTCATAGTTTATCCTACTATACACCGTGACATTTTAGTCGTCTTACAAAGATGGTCCACTCAATGTATCCGTCATAACATACCTCTAGGTGCGATTAAAACATTTTTACCATTAATTAAGATAATAGATATAAAGAAAAATAATGAATGCTTTAGAATTATGAAACACCCTCCCTGTTAATAATGTTTACGTATCAAACGGTAGAAGATATTTACCTACCTACCATTACATTCCATCATTAATTCCATCTCCATAACAGGGTGTTTCAAACTACGTCATGCGTCTTAGTAATATTTTCATGTTTTTGATTATGCAAATGTTCAAAAAAAAATTGTTTTTTATGAATGGTAGTAGATAGCATTCATTGGGTACATAAAGTGGGCTGCCGTTGTAAGACGACTAAAATGTCACGGTGTATATAAATAAACATACATAATTATACATCCTACTAATATTATAAATGTGAAACATTGGATATTTATTACTCAATCACGCAAAAATGGCTGAACGGATTTGTATGAAATTTAGCACACAGACAGTTTGTAACCTGGAATTAAAATCAAAATCAAAAGTCATTTATTCAAATTAGGCTGAGACTCAGCACTTTTCGAATGTCAAAATTACATAAGACAGTCCCACAAAACGCCCGCCCTTCACCACTTCCTAGCACTTTAGCTGGGAAGAAGAAGTGGTGCAACAAACTCCAATAATAACACAAAGGAAATTATTATCCCGATTTATTCCCGTGGGATAAATTTTCGACCTCCACGCGGGCGAAGCACAATAATAATACGCTGAACGCACGCGCTGATACGCTGGCGGAATAATTCGCTATTCCATACTTTTGATCGCGTACGTATTGCACTTTTTTAGGACAACAATTTTTTTCAATAACCACGCAACATAACAACGCCCCTTGCGGCCAGAATCATGTATTGTATTCATGGTTGACAATGGCTTTGCGTCGATGTCCCTGCGACCTATATACGCAACACTTGAAAACAAAATAACTTTTCAATATTTTCGACATTACCCATTGCGTTGGTCTTTTCCAGAACGCCTTTCCACGATTTTCAAAGCATGATGAAGTTCCAGGCCTCATTCTAACATTATAATTTAAGTTACATAAAGATTAAGAAGTCATTAATGTCTTTTTCCCTAATTTAGTGGTAATTCTGAGCGTGCGCGGGTCACTGGTGCGAGAGTTCCTATTGGCTGCGCACTCGCTTGGCATGACGCGCGGTGATTGGGCCTTTCTCGACGTGGAAATATTTCAGGTACGGTCCACAGGGACATGGTTTCAAAGTTTAGGAATTTGATCGCAAAGCATATTGACAGAAAATTCAAATCATAACTTTAGTGTCATTGTTTGTCAATCAGTCAGAATTGACGAGTATGTCATTCTGCTTAAGAATCAAGTTCTTTAACTGTAGATTGTAGGTACAGCAGGGCACGTAAGTGCTAACATTTTGACCTTGAGCTGGCCTAGCGTAGTACGGAGTTTAAATTGAATATTTATTTA
Source organism: Polymixis lichenea (assembly GCA_949091785.1). NCBI lineage: Eukaryota > Metazoa > Arthropoda > Insecta > Lepidoptera > Noctuidae > Polymixis > Polymixis lichenea. The sequence continues at coordinate 18,016,755 of OX420948.1, read as the reverse complement.
TTTATTATGCAAGGCACACACCAACGACATATTCACAAAGATAGTAACATTAGGTGATGACGAATCTTCAGTACTGTGTAAATACATCAGTTAAAGGCATGCAAAACATTCTTATTAAAAGGCTACGAATAACAAAGAACGTGATTAACGATTCGATTACATTTTGAAATAATTAAAATGTTAGAAATTATATTAAGTTCATCATCATCTGCGATGCTGCCTGCTCATGTTGGGGTCGGCTTCTAGTCTAACCGGATGCAGCTGAACACCAGTATTTTAAATGGAGCGACTGCCTATCTGACCTCCACAAACCAGTTACTGGGTAATACGATACCCCTTGGTAAGACTGGTTGTCAGACTTTCGGGCTTTTGACGACCCGTAACGACTGAAAGATCGGCCAGGGGTACGGGTTGTTCGAAAGAGATACCGCGGCCCCTGGCACACAGGCAACTGAGGGAACACGGGTGGGATTTAGTCAGTAAAAGTCTGACACGTCCTCCCGCTCCACCCAGAGCGGGAGAAGTTATTTGGTGATTTCCCACCCAAAAAAAAAACGACTGAGAGATGAGATTAAGTTATAAAATAAACAAAAATAATAGATTTCGCCACATTGCACTAAAACAATACAAGCAAAAAAAAAAATCACGATATCAGAATATGAGGCATAAGGTTAAGCGCCGGGTAGCTTGCGAAATTCAAGTATTTCGTATGGTTTTTTCGTACCGTTTTTGCAATTTTGCAAGTCAGTGTCAGGTTGTATGTTGAACAAAATATGACTAGCGGCTTTTTTCGCGCATCCACCTTATATTGGCTTCGTTACCACTGACATGTGGCCTACCGTACTTCTATTTAATGCTGAACATTCTTAAGCGTAATTGTGGTCTTGTTTGCTATTTATGTAACAAGCGATTATACTATAGGTACCTACACTGAGAATAGACCTAGGGACCTAGGGTTCGGGCGTAGCTTAAGTACTTACTGGAAACAATCAGTTTGACAAATGATAGGCAGGTAGGGCTTTACAATTAGCGTAAAGGTCAACCTTATTTTTATTCAGATCACTAAGTAAATAATGCTAGACTTAAATAAATAACGTCATTTATTTTCAGGTAATTTACACCCATATCAAAATGTAACAAACGCATTAGAGTGACCTGTAAATTAAGGTTTTTATAATATTAAATAAATAAGGTCATAATATACAATCTATTTATATAAATAAAAAAATCTATGAAGAAAAGTGACTGAAATTTAATGATGCTATCATTTCAGGCTTCGTTCTTGCAGAAAACATTAATATCAACATTTTGGGCCCCACCGTACTCGCGTAAAAATAATGTCTGTGACAGAGCATATCGTGGAACATTCTTTGTATCTATGAGATATTTTTGTTCTTTATCTGCAATACCTATGGTGGCACATCAAACGATCAGAAGACCAATTCCCGAAACTCAAAATGTTCAAAATGCAGCCCCAATCTTATCTCAGTGACAATAAATGTCACAAATGGTGAAAAATAAGAACTACCTCTTTAATACAAGTTTGTTGATTCAAAATGGCCGCTGCGATGGCTTAAATACTTGGGAGTAGTCGTTGCAGAACTTTAATTAAACCAGCATGAATATATATATATAAATTAATCCCTATTTCCCTTGGTAACGGCGTCACACGTGAACGGCTGGAACAATTTTGCTAATTCTTTTTTGTTGTGTTTGTTATTGTGAGGAGATGGTTCTTTTGAAAGATAAATTTAAGAAAGTTTTCGGTAACATATATATATACACCGTGACATTTCAGTCGTCTTACAACGGCTGCCCACGTTATGTATCCAATGCCTAATAATCATTTATTGAAAAAAAATATTTTTGGACGTAGGAATAATAATAAAATAAAAAAATGACATTCACTAAGACGCATGATGTAGTTTTGAACACCCTGTTACAGAGATGGAATGAATGATGAAATGTAATGGTATTATGGTAGTTAGGTAGAAATCTTCTACCGTTTGATACGTATCTAAACATTAGTAACAGGGAGGGTGTTTCATAATTCTAAAGCATTATTTATTTTTCTTAGTACCTATTATTATCTTAATTAAAGTTAACAATTTTTTTATCGGACCTGTAAGTATTTTATGTCGAATACATTGAGTGGACCACCTTTGTAAGACGACTAAAATGTCACGGTGTATATATAATGCGTATTCAACATACATAGTTAAGACAGGACAACGTCTGTCGGATCAGCTGGTACATAATAAAATCTTCTTTTGCAACATAAAATATCGTCCATAAAATTAAAATGTTCATCGCGTCGCAAGTTCATCAAGAGAGATAGTTTGAAGGTTATACTTTCATTAAAACAATGTTTACAAAAACGCAGCGATATTTTAGCGCCATTTTTATCCAGCCATTTTATGAAATTGCCATGTCTAACGCCATTATGGAGAGAAAAGATTTTTCATTTTCGTGTATCGACACGCGCCATCTCTAAGTAATGATTATCGATATTAATATTGCTGTTAAGGTTTTTGACAGTTGACCCTAACGACCTATAGTGTAGTCGGGCAAAAATATATTGAAATAAGTTGAATGGATTTAGTATAAATATACAATGGTTATTGTTACTGGGTAATTGACGTGCGTTAAAAGATTTCTCTTGGTTTGATTGAATTTTTGGTCAAGAGTAGAAATTTGGAGCTTATGCGAATAAAATATATTCACGTGTTCAGTCATCAAAAGACTAGTAACCAGTGTCGTTGGATATACCTAGTTGAAGTTTGTTTAGTAAGAAACCGATGGATATTATTGAATGAATTTTTAAATTGATAAAGGAACTGTTTGTTTTCTATTTACTAAAATAAATTTTATTCGTAAACATCCATCGGTTTCTCACTAAATTTCAACTATATCCAAAGACCTTTTCTCTTTTGGTGACGCACTAATGCCGTATGTGTATAATGGTTTAAGGAGAATCCAGGGGGGGAATCCAGAGAAAACTAAACATTCTCATTTAATATTCTGTTTCATAACTATAACCTTTATGAATATTTTCTTCAGACTTGTGAACAAAACTTATAACGTAAATGAATAGATAACAGTCAAATCAATGCAGTTTGGCTCAGCCTGGTCCCATTTTCTTAACTGTTTGACCGAATAGCACGTACGCCAGCAGCACAATTCGGTACAGCCCCCTAACTCGATCAATTAATTCAAGACCTCATCCCTTCAATCACGTTCCCTTATCAGGCATGCTACACACGGTTTTCCTGACCTTTAGTCGAAGGTAAACTGCCGGCGACGACTGATTAGAACGTGTGATGTTGTTTGTACGTGATTATGGAGTTTTCTTTCGTGTGTGGACTGTTTTCTAGTTCTTTTTCAAGGTTTGCTTTGATGGTTGTTAGTTCAAGTGCACGGCAGGTAATGCATGCGAAATATTAATGAGGCATTTTACGAAATTTTTTGCTACCTTCCGCCTGACACAGGTCCTCACCGGACACGGCTGTTTCGGGAGGTTCCTGTTTCGTATAAGGCGGGAGGAAACGCTCGGGTGTTTCCAATGCGAAGATCGCCCTGAGGACACGATGGAGCATACGGTGGAGGTCTGCCCGACTTGGGCGGAGCACCACTGGGTCCTCATGGAGGTGATCGGCGGCGGCGATCTCTCGCGTCCGGCCCTGATCCAGGCCATGGTACGGAGCGAGAGTGCATGGCTAGCAGTCGCTTCCTTCAGCGAAGCAGTGATGCTCGCAAAGAGGGAGGCGGCGCACATGAGGCAGAGCCAGTATATGCGCCCTCACGGCCGTAGCCTTCGCAGGAGACGCCCTAGGCGTCGGGAATTCCAGGCTGATTCCCGGCCACCGTAAGCGCGGGCTTGCGGACGGCGAGTAATGGGTAGTTCGCTGTCCGGTAATCACCAAGCCCGGGTCGACGGCGCGTTGTGTTCCACGCGCGCCTCAAAGAGATGTCAGGAACAACTGATAGGGCCCGTAAGGGCCGATGCCTCCCAGGGGTGCGGGTTGTTTGAAAGAGATACCGCGGCCCCTGGCACACAGGCAACTGAGGGAACACGGGTGGGTTTTAGTCAATAAAAGTCTGACACGCCCTCCTGCTCCACCCAGAGCGGAAGAAGTCATTTGATGATTTCCCAGCCAAAAAAAAACCCCCAAACATGTCTATGAATACAAATTTTTGACTGTATATACATAATCAGCCTATAACGTTCCCACTGCTGGGACAAAGGCCTCCTTCTCTTTTCGAGGAGGCGTGGGCTGGAATTGACCACGTAGGCTCAGTGTCACCCACACTGGACACAGTGGATCTCACATGTCGATTTTTGGTTCTAGTCCATGCCGGTTTCCCCACGATGTATTCCTTCTCTAGAGAGCAGTGGTGATGAAATAATTTACACAAAGTCAAAGCGCCAGTCTGAGTTCGAACCTACGACCTACAAATCGTAAGTCGCGGCCGTTACCACTGGGCCATCACTGCTCGACTTACAACTGGAGATATTATAGTCCTAAAGGGACATATCAGTTGAATCAGTTTTCAAATTTCACGGTCTGAGTGGTTCATTCTTATTCAATTACAATTGAGCCTCATCGCGTGAAACTCTGACGTCATAACATATGCCTCGTGCGGTATATTTAAATTCGTTTCCCTAATATGCTGGGACCATGGGAGATGGGCTTAAGTAGATAGATGGATATGGGGATTTTGTTTGGTTTCTCGTTTTTTTTTTTGTGCTGATTTTGTTGTATGGAAGATAAAGACGAATTGCGCCGAAACCGAATAAATTGTGATAAAATGGCTGAAGGAAAAACATATAAGTATTTTTGGGGCTTAGGAAAAAGGGTAAACATACGTGAGTCTTTTATAGATGATATAGGGTCCGCAAAGTTTGTAATTCTATTTGCTAGTATGTAGTTTGTTATAAATAGTTGAGATAAGTTTCGACATATCACTAACCAGCTGATGCTGTGTTTTAGTTTATGAGTGCCTTTCACATAGTAGCTATATCATTTGTATTTACTTGAGTCAAAAGCGACTATGATTTATTAGCCCCTAAGGTTGGTTCACATTTTGTTAATATTACTTTAATGCAGTAGGTTTTAATCTATAGCCTCAGTTAAAAAATAATTAGACAATATAATTATGAAGAGATATTATAAAGATTAATTTAAATAAACTCCTTTATTTATAGAAGTTGTTTAAACAGAAGTGTATGGTTAGGCAGAAGTGTCTTAAAATGCAAGTCTTTAAAAGCAAGCTGCAAATGTAAAAAAAAATTGTAATTAATTTAATTTACCTTATTCCTTCTAAACTATGTCCTAGGGTGGGTACTGGGGCGAGACGGGTTGGGCAGCCGACGACGAACGTGATACCGCCGCACGAGCAGCTTACGAGGCGTTACTCCGGGTCTCCCTGAAACTGCCTACTGGTGACCGGTTCGATGAGTTCGCTGATGCAGTCAGGCTGAGGGCCAAGCAGCAGTATAATTACTCATTTTCTGATGGCGAAGAAGTAAGTTTATAATTTTTAACCTTTTGTTTTTTTAAAGATGGTTAGGAAATAAAACAACAGACGATCAGTCAATAGTTAGGAGTTTAATGCAGGACGCCCGGGCTGGCAATGGATTGATGAGGGTGACGATGGCTATGTAGAACAAAGCATAAGGATAATCAGCCTACAATGTTCCCACTGTTGGGACAGAAGGCCCCTCTCTGTGGGAGGGAATGGGCCGTCATCCACCAAGTGGGTCCAATGCGGTTTGATAGATGTTACATGTCTTCGAATTTCATTTCTTCGACATATCGGTTTCCTCCAAACTTTTTTGCTTAACTGTTTTTGTGAGCAGGGGGTCTAAAAGGGCAACTTTGGCAGAATCATAATATGATCATATTATGAGTCATATTTAAAATCGTAAAATGGTCACAAACTGATAATTCATAATATTATCTGCGTAGACAGCACACAGTTCATCTATTTGACAGTTTCGTATGGAAATTCGTAAAATGGTCACCAAATTATGAATTGCTTTATTAAAGGCAAATATTAAATAGCAGAATCATAGTGGAATTCAGGAAATGAATCACTTTTAGAGGAATTGCTTAATGTGGCCTTTTTGGACGCGCAAAGGTGATGAATAAATTAAATAATGTAAAGCACCCGATCGTGTTCTAATTGAAGAGCCTTAAAATAATACACGAATAATCTAAGCTACTTTTTATGTTTGCGCTATTGATTTTGAGATGATATAAATGAAGGTACAATTTGATAAAATAAGGCACACACATTCTGCGGGTGTTTCACACAATCTCGTATTCATTTACAGCAGCTTACACTTTAAAACACTTTCGCATTTATAAGTATTTACAACAAGGAAAATAATAGGAATGAAATTGGGAAAACGGAAGGAACCGGTGTAAAATTTATTTGGACACAGTTCGTGAAACAGAACATAGAAATAACAAAATAAAAAAGTGAAAAGAATGTTTTGAATGTTGGGAACACCAGTGTATGCCCCACGGCTGCGCTAAAAAGGTTTATTTCAGCATTCATGTCAGACAGATGCTGTCTGACGCTGGTTTTCTAATAAATCTTTATGCATAAGTGACGAGGACTACATACAGATTTAACATAGGTAACTTTGTACCCCTTTTTCCGAAAATTGAGTTTAGTTTGTTAGTTAGTAGATAGTGGGTGAGTTTTATATGGAGAAAAGAGCAGAATGCTAATATTTTTATATAAAAAAATACATTGTTTTAAATAAATTATGGTTCAGAATTTCGACCAATGGTCAACCACTGCGACTGAACTTATTAATAAATAATTAAACTAGTAGTGTAGCGGAGACCTCACCACAACGCACACATAAAACCTACGGTTTTTAGAAACGTTGAGGAAAAGAAGTGTACCAAATGAATTTGTAATTTACGATTTTCAGCCAGGGAGACCTTTTCTGCCTCTTGCAAAATTTCGCTTTATTTGACACAGTGGAATTGGCTAAGGCAAATCTTGAAACCGGTGAACATACAGTACCTACTTACCAAGATATAATATATACTTAGTTTTAAGACTTTATTTATATCTATAAATATAAACCAAAAATACTACAGTTGTATTTTCGATTCGATAATCATTTGAATGTTTCCCTGTAGAGTCGTAGATACGTTACAAGCTTCGTTCATACTTCCTATCAATATTTCTGTGATTTTTGCAATTATTTTTATACATCTCGGGCGAACTCAATGTCACAGACCTACATAAGCAGAAAACACTTTCAACATTTTCAATTTATTCGCTACCTGAGCGGTATACTTTCTGTCACTGGAAGGTAGAACTTGCGAGGTTCGCGTTATTAAATTACGTTTTAAGTAGTTACATTTATGTAGTACCTACGGCCACACAAATCGGTACCTGTACTAGACTACCTACCAAACCGCATGGCTTATTTGGAGACTTAGCCACCGCCACACACCCTGTATAAAGTTAGCTCTATACAGGGTGTGTGCCGGTGGCCGTCTTCGAATTACTATGTGTCTGTATTTACCTAGTCTGATTAGTGAGACTAGGTAAATACTCACACGAACGAGCAGATTTCAATTTAATTGAAAGCTCACAATTCGTAGATACTGAAGCGAATCACGCGCGGGATGAGGGCCTAAATTTCGTTGGGGCCGATTGTGTCAACTAATTTGTGTGGATGGATGGATTTCGAGATTGACGAATATCAGAGGAAAAACAAAATGTCAACTGAATGTAGTTGCCAACACTAAACCCCACATATGTTTAAACGCTACTTAATGTTAAGTAATGATTAGCGTCTGTTAAATCATACATTTTTGACGTTAAACGTCAAAAATGTATGATTTAACAGACGCTCTCATCTCAGACATCTCTTAAATTTAAGCAACGTTTATAAATAAGGAGGTATATTTACACATTCTCATTGTCAGGTAAACTTTTTCATCGGCGCCTTCTATGATGGCGTGTACTTATTGGGGATGGCGCTGAACGAGACCCTGACGGAAGGTGGTGACATCAGGGACGGCAGGAACATTACTAAGCGGATGTGGGGACGAGACTTCAATGGTAAGCTCCCTTTTTATGGTGTGGAAATCAGGCCCCTTGTCTGGCTAAGGGTCAGGTAATTTCTGACTTCTAAATTGTAAACTCTGGCGACAACAAGATCTTGGAGCCTCCAAGATCTTCTACACCGTGACATTTTAGTCGTCTTACAACGGTAGCCTACTTCATGTACCTGCCAATCAAAAACATGAAAATATCACTAAGACGCATGACGTAGTTTGAAACACCCTGTTAATGAAATGGAATTAATGATGGAAAGTAATGTTAGGTAGGTAGATATCTGCTACCGTTTGATACGTAAACATTATTAACAGGGAGGGTGTTTCATAATTCTAAAGCATTCATTATTTTTCTTTGTATCTATTATCTTAATTAATGGTAACAATGTTTTAATCGCGCCTAGAGGTATGTTATGACGGATACATTGAGTGGACCATCGTTGTAAGACGACTAAAATGTCACGGTGTATAGGTGTCGCTCACATTTACGTATTTAGCGGAGACTGCGACTGAGATATTGTAATTGTAAAATGTTTTAAGGTCAACCCATAGGGAGCCTTTGTGTTGTAAGGGTACAGGTGGTCATCACTGAGAAGTAGTTGCCATGATGAAAAATTAACGTTTGATGTTTTGCCAACGTAGAATATAGATAGGATATAAAATACAAGACGTTGTTATTGGCTAAAGTTGCCTAAAGGCCCAATATTCCTCCATTATTGTCGATCTTCAACATCGTTAATGGCTTATTGGCTATAAAAAGTGAACGGACAGGTTCCGTTCACTTTTTGATGGATTTGCGGTTTATTATGGTCTTTACAGTGTATTCGATGTTTTAAAAAAGAAAAAAAGAAAATACGTTTATAGACTTTAACTATAACAGTCAAATTAAGAATGTATTTTGAATTTGGAAAGATCCAATTAGAGGTATTTCATTTCAAACAAAAGGTTGTCGACTCCTACGTACCTACCATACCATTCATTGTTTAAACAATGTTTACCAACGTTAATAGCTTTGAGTAGTCGAAAACACGGACAGAACAATAAAGAGGCAATTAAAACAAGAACTCAACGGTATAAACGCTGTCTACTGTAAATATTTTTATAAACTTGATACGTGGCAATTACTGGGGAATTTATTCAGCTACAGAGGAAATTGATGCTTCATTTTGTAGAACAATTAAGTATTTTTAATGCACATAAACTCAACAGAAGAATTTTGCACACAATGTATATGTGCTCGAACTATGCACTGTCATGTACTCGTAACAAATATAATTAGTTTGTGGGTACTTTATCTATTTCGCTATTTTAAAGCGAGTTGGTTTAAAACGCAATCAGCTATTTTCAATGTTTGAGGATACGCAGAATCTAAAGAAGGATAAAATAGTTTTAAATAGCCTGAATACCAACAATTTTTTTTTTTGAATGCACATCCGTTGTGATTTAACTAGTAGTCCAGTGGTCGAAATTCGACCATAATTATATAATATTAACTTTATGCACTGTTTCTCCAAATAAACTTCAACTGTGCCAAATTTCATACTCCTCCGACCGCGTAATTTTTATAGGCTCAAACTTAGAAGAACTTTATTCTGTGTTTATCAGTAAGAGGAGGTTCCTAGTTCATATTAGCTTTAGATTTCCTAAGCCGATACGAAAGTTTGTCAGAAACCTTTTAAGATCAGTCAATAGGTAGACACTTAGTACCAACTGGTGTACCATTAAAGGTTTTGGTATATTTGCCGTAAGTGATCAAGTTTTGTAGTCTGTTTTACCAATCTTCCTTGGAACAGCATGTCATGGCTTGATTAAGGAGGTAATGACACAATGACGACGCGCGACTGTTCAGCTGCGTTATGTTGTGTCGGGTAGGCAAGTTCCCAACGTGGTAGATAACGCCCCATGGGCGTTTGAGACTTTCTTCTTTAAACTCAGAAATAGAATAGGGAGCACATTTTATCTTATGACTGTACGGTGATAGCTTTTTCAGATGGAAAGTAAAACAAATTAGGGACTCTAGAAAACAAAATCTTAGAACGGTCGCTGGGCCAAATAAGGTTGAAAACCTATATTATTATATTAGGGTACTATCCTACTAATATCATAAATGTGAAAGTTTGTGAGTATGGATGGATGTTTGTTACTCTTTCTCGCAGAAACAGCTGAACGGATTTGAATGAAATTTGGTACACATAGGATACTTTTTATCCCGTGCTACGTTCCCGAGGGATAATTTCCGAACTCCACGCGGGCGAAGTCGCTGGCGGAAGCTAGTTAATTATATTATTATTATGTCCTAAGTGCCCATTCATTTGCACATTTAAAGACCTGAATAATGCCAAACATGCTGCAATGAACGTGGCTACCTACTGGACTCAAACAATATAATAATTTTCAATCAAAGTACCGCTCACACGTCAAAATAACGATTTCTAGCGTTGTTGCTTTGCATTTTAGCGGCTAACCAACATTTGAGCAGGCTGCGTCTCGCAAGAAATCTCTATAATCACTTTCGTACTATTGGTATTCCAACCATCGTGCACCGGCGTGCCTTTTTGGCATTGAAAGTGATGCGCTGTTTTAATGTCTGCTATCGTTAAACAACTTATATCCGCATGTTTATCCGTTGTGCAATAATTTTAGTTCTAGAGGCCTGTTATAACAGGGTGGTAGGGTAATCGACGCGCTGACTGAAACCATGAACTCAGCACATAAATCTAGACCCCATGCGTAGAAATTATTCAACGGTTATCAAAAAAAAAAAAAAATCTACCGTTTCATCGAAAAGTGTACCTACGCGGTCAAAAGGTATGGAACAATGTTTTTTTTTATAACCTACCAGAAATATAAGCGCAGGGGTATCATGTACTGTATCCATGATAGCAGGTTGCGCGTAGAGGACAAAATGTTGATTTTATGTAAATGATTTTATTTTGCGTATGTTGGTTTGTACGAACACTTTTATACGTCAAAGCCACCCTGTATAGGTCTCAAAATAATGTCACGTTTCTTTTTTCAAATGTATTGGTGTGGGTTTTATCATAAACACTGATTTAGTGGTATGATCACAGGTATAACAGGCCACGTCCGAATAGATGCCGTCGGCGACAGGGATGCAGACTACGCCATTTTAGACCTGGATCCAGTTACCGGAAAGTTTGAGGTGAGTCTCTTTAAATAACTACAGCATTTATTTTTATTACAGCCCTCGCGCCGTTGTATGTGGTTGACTTTATTCTTCAATAAGTTGTTGCATGAAGGAGGGATCCCACAAGAATGAAGAATTGTTGGTCGCTGTGATAACTCATGTTTGTGTTCTTTCACCAGTATTAGCTTGCCTACTGACAGGTTATATAATATTAGTTCATATAATTGTTTATTTTATTTGCCTGTATAATTCAGTTTATTTAGACTTGAGCACTATGTTTTCAATTTTTGTTGGTATATAGGCGTGTGCTAGCTGGCATAGGGCAAATTTAATGTTTTTTGTGTTTCGTAATGTTAATCACCTACTATTGTATAGAATCAAGCTCTTCTAACTTAACTTACAGCTGTGCTGCTGGGGAGTTTGTTGCGCCACTTCTTATTCCCAGCTAAAGCGCTAGGAAGTGGTGAAGGGCAAGCGTTTTGGGGGGACTGTCTTATGTAATTTTGACGTTCAAAAAGAGCTAACTCTCAGCCTAGTTTGAATAAGTGACTTTTAATTATTTTTTTGAATGGTGGAATAGTTCGCTAGTGCCCATCTTTAAGAAAAAAGCTGATGTACAGGCAACATCTATCGAGGAATAAAGCTCACGTCACATAGTATGAAGTTATGGGAGATTCTCTATTACTTGAGAAAATACTGCGGGAGGAGAATTAGATTGCACGGAACCAGTTTGGGTTTATGCCAGGTCAAGGAACAATGGACGCCACTTTTGCACTCCGCCAATTGTGCGAGAAGTACAGACGTCCACATAAGCACTTACACATGGTGTTCATTGATCTGGAAAAAGCGTATGATAGGGTACCTCGGGATGTGTTGTGCTGGACCTTGAAAGAGAAAGGGTTGCCCGGGAAGTATGTAGAGTTAATTCGTGCTATGTACAGTCAATCTCGTACCTACGTCCAGTCGGCTGCTGGGAAGTTCAATGTGGCTGTAGGCGTGCACCAGGGATTGGCTTTAAGTCCTTACCTCTTCCTGTTGATCATGGACGCTCTGACGTCGGAAATACAAGAGGAAGCACCCTGGTGCATGCTGTTTGCCGATGACATTGTTCTTGTCGGTGAAGATGTAACTGAGATCCAGAGCAGAGTGGAGGAGTGGCAACAGAAGCTGGAGAATGTTGGCTTGAAAATCAGCAAAACCAAAACTGAATATATTTTCTGCGATTTCGGCGGTCTCTCCAGTTATGGAGCCATAGCGCTTGATGGCGCGTATCTTCCAGTCTGCTCCGACTTACGACGGTATCTCGGTTCACTCGTGCAAAGCGATGGCGAAGTAGATCGGATGGTTAAGTACAGAATTAACACTGGATGGATGAAATGTCAGGTCACGGGCACAATCTCCGACTCCCACATTCCCCTTAAACTGAAGAGGAAGATATATAAAACCATGGTTAGACTTACTGTCTTGTATAGGTCAGAATGTTGGGCCACAAAAGGGATGAATGAAAGGCAATTGCATGCAGCTGAGATGAGTATGTTAAGAGGGTTGTGTGGTGTTATACGAATGGATAGAATAAGAAATGAGAACATAAGAGGAAGTCTGAAAGTGGCACCGATAGCTGAAAAGTTGTGTGGAAATTGGTTGTCATGGTATGGACATGTGATGCGGAGGAGTGAGAAAAAGGGTTTTGAGTATGAGTGTCGATGGCTATGGGAGTAGGGGGAGACCAAAGAAACGATGGATGGACTGTTTGAATGATGATATGGTTTTTTTTTAATTTTTTTGTGGGTGGGAAATCATCAAATGACTTCTCCCGCTCTGGGTGGAGCAGGAGGGCGTGTCAGACTTTTACTGACTAAAACTCACCCATGTTCCCTCAGCTGCCCGTGTGCCAGGGGCCATGGTATCTCTTTCGAACAACCCGCACCCCTGGCAGGCATCGGCCCTTGCGGGCCCCACCAGTTGTTGCTGACATCTCTGACGGCGCGCGTGGAACATAACGCACCATCGACCCGGGCATTTTTTTTAATGTTTAACGTGGAGAAATGCCTACTGCGCTACCACGGGGAGATAGCGCAGTTATGTGGGACTGTAACCCACTAAAACTCCACGGTGTCCTCCAGTGCCGCTTGAGGCGGGAACACGGAAACGCGCAAGCCATCCGCGAACCCGCCGCGGCTGGCCGTCTCCTGACCCTCCTCGGAGGGGAATAACCCCTATCACCGGCGCACCAGGACACATGGCACGCCGCGATCACCCCAGGAACCAAATAGCATAAGGGCCCCTGACGACCCCGTGTCTGGCACCCTTGGTCCCCCTGCGACGGGTCAGCACAGTAGCCCCGCCGCCTACCACTTTTCGGCTGCGGGAAGGGATAGGGAGAGCGGCCAACGCTATACCGACACTCCTCTTCCCCTGCGGCCCCACCGCGTCCGCCATCAAACGGTGGCGGCCCCGTCCAGGCCACGGTAGGGAAGAGCGCTACTCAAAAGTACCGGCACTCCTCCTCCACCGCAGCCTGTAACCCTCAGCCGCGATGCCTCCCATTCGATATCGCGGCCCGCCTCAGTTGCAATGCACCTCACCGCAACCTACTTTTTGGCCGCTACGTCGTCGGCTTGGAGGCAAAAGCCCTGACGAGCGGCCCCACCTTGGGGTTCCTCTTCCCTTCACCGTGGGTGGGTGACCACGGTTACTGAGCCCCCCCGCAACGACAATGCGGGAACCCCACTGGGGGGGTGATGATATGGTTAGAAAGGGTGTGACTATGGATATGACGACTAATAGAGAACTGTGGAAGAAAAGACATGTTGAGCCGGCATCAAATAAATTGGGATATTATTCATGGCAGAATGTATTGGAAGTCAAAGTCAAAGAAATCCAAGCATTTCTTTCAAATTGGCACTTATAATGCACTTTTGAACGTCAACATTTACATTAAAATAGAATTGATCCAAGTCGCTGCTTCCAAAATGTACTTTCGTATGGAGAAGAATGGGCAAGAAACTCCACTGTTGTTACTCTTTTAAAATGTTTTACAATATTTTACATACTTTAATTAAGTGTTTGTAGATACTATAATATAAAGTGTTCTTAAAACAGTTGATTTCTTTTGTAATCAGAGCTAGGAAGTAGTTTGTGGTTCTCGAGACCCAAATAGGTTGAAATTCATGCCTACAAACAATTTAAACTGAAATATCTATGCGCGAACAATCTCGAGGACGTGATGGTTAATTCTTAAAGTTACTGTCCAAGAAACTATTACGAACTCAACTCGTCCGAACCCAAAACTTTTTGTTGATAGCTTACTAGCTGTTGCCTTCGACTTCGTCTGCGTGTATTTTTAACTGACTTCAAAAAATAAGGAGGTTTTCAATTCAACTGCAAAGTGAAAAATTACTTTAATTTCGGAAAGCGATGGCAAGAAAAGAAAAATACAAAATCAAAGACGCCGAATTCCGAAATTAAAGTTATTTTCCATTTTACACTGTTTTTTTTGTACGTCTGTTGTTCTTTTTCATCGATTTTTATACAAATATCCAGGATGAAAAGTAGTACATGTTCTTCTTCAGGTCCCAGGCTACCGATGTGTTTTTCTTACCTATTGGTTTAGTGATTTCTGCGTGAAAGGTAACAGACACACACACAGCGTTACCTTCGCATTTATAATATTAATAGTATGGTTAGATACGAAATTCTTGACTTTAGTAAAAATGGAATTCGTTAGCAAAAGTGACGTGAACCGAATTAAAGCGAGTCTTTTTAGGCTCCCGGGACTAGCTTGAGCTCCAACCTTTAATTTACCGACTTGCAGTTAAATTAGACACGGTTAGTGCTCATGAAAAAGTCTTGAATTTAAATAAAATGTACAGCTTTTTATAGGTATATTGCTTTGATGTTTGAATTAGACATATGTAGATACTGTATGTGCGTCTAACTAATGAATCTATCTATCGTCATGCTTGAGGTCACGAACGATAAACTGTGATCGGCAATTGGTTTGGTCATGTCAGGTTATATATATTTATTAATTATTATTAGTTATTTTTGGCTAATGTTGTCTCATTTCAGGGCATAGGCGTCCCTTTCTCCTTTCCACTCCTCTCAGTCTTGAGTGTGGAGCAATCTTGTCTGTAGGCGTCAAGTTAGTCTGACGTTGTCTGGGACCCACATGGTGATAAATTTGGCCCATGACTCGTTCGACGGCTAACGAGTCCCACTTAAGCTTGGCTACTTTATGAGTGGTGATTTGTGTTTTTGAGCGCAACGCTATGTTCCTGACACGGTCCGTAAATCTGACTGCAAGTATACTGCGCTCCATTGCTCGCTGGCAAACCTCAAGCCTGAAATTGTAATGAACTGCCCAAGAGTAGGTTTGAGCACTGTATTTGAAAATATGGGAGTATGCACATGTCCATTAATTTTGCGTTTATGGCAAATTGGTAGGTCTTCTTTTATGAGGTTTTTTTCGATTAAATAACTCTCCTAGGCATTTTAGATGCCAGATATCCCTAGCTCCATTTTATTAGGTCCTTATATATGAAAGTAGCGTTTTGTCGGACTGGCCACTTTGATATTAGATTTTTTTTTCATAGACAACATCACTTTGTGGTTTGTTTGATAAAAATCACTTTTTCATGCACTAGGATTTATTTGATAGTTTAGTATTGCCAGTGTGTTCATTTATTGTCATATTGTCGTCTCCACGTTGTGTAGTCATTCAGATTCTCTAAACCTCAGCCAATCTCTCAATTAATCATTTGCCGTGTGATCTACAACATGTTTATTAGGATATTTGTAACTAAAACAATATATCTCAATCCTTATAAATGGACATCGTCTTTAGAAACCGCTGCACTAATTACTTTGAAAGTCAGGAGCGTCTTTGAAAGTTCTAACCATTTATTAACATTTGGCATTGAAACTATTTCTTAATGAATTCTGAATGTGTAACATCAAATCACTAATTGGGGTTTCTGATCACAAGTAAGAGGTGTTTTACCACCCTAAGGTTAAATATCACTTTTATGTCATAAAACGACAAGGTGTATTTGTCTATGCGACAGTTAGATACTTTCAACCTTAGTAACGTTTTAATTGACTGGGAATTGTTATCTTAGGTGTTAAGTAATTGTGAGGTTTACTGTATATGAATACACATCACCATCCATTTATATATTTAAAGATTACTGCAATGCTGATATTTTAAACATGCTTGTGGGTATTTCGCGATCGTTCTCTGATATTTAAAGTGTTAGCCTTGATGTGGGTTGACAGAGGCTATGAAAGATAGTGATTGATTCGCAATAAATGACCCTAGCGCAGTGGAGCCATTGTAAGTTCCAGTGGTCAAAAGTTTGATGTTTTTGGCCAAAAAAGTTCTTTTAAAATTCAACATGGTCATACTACTTATATTTTCGTACATAGCTTTTGCCTTTAATGACATCATTATACCTGTGCACAATATACTTATTAACTTTAAAAAAGGAGAAGGTTCTTAATTAAGTTGTATTTTTCTGTTTGTTACCTGTAATCAACTTTTGTTTGGTTGGGTATACTTTTTTTTTTCTGGGTGTTTGTGTTTGTCAGTTTCTATGTTTGTAAACGCACCCACGATACAGGAAGAAATTCCTACTGTGGAGCATTGTTTAAAAAAAAATATATGTATAGAGTGTGGTCAAGTTCTGATTACCTTTCGTTCGATTGATTTTCGGTTTTGAGTAACTTTCAATAATACTTACTTTTTCCATTTAGTGTGTGTTTAGATGTCAAACTACAACTAAAACGTAAAAAGTTTATTTAATAAAAAAACAAGAGAAGCAACAAAACAAAAATACAAAACCAAAGACACCGACTTCCGAAATTGAAGTTATTTTTCATTTTGAAGTGCTTTTTTTCCAAAATCGGATGTTTTGTGCATAAAAAATAAAAATTGCTACTAGCATAGAGCACTGAAAGACGTAAGATCGGAACGAGTACTAGTCGATAATCATGGAAGAAAGGAAATAAATGTTTTTCGACGCAGCCAAAGGTTCTTGAAGGACATTATTATACTCTTAATTCCTTGTCCAGGTGGTGGCGTTCTTCCACGGACTGAACAGCAGCTACAAGCCAGTGGCCGGGAAAGCCATCCACTGGCCCGGGGGGCGACGGGGTCCACCACCTGACACGCCACGATGTGGCTTCTTGTGGAATGACCCCATGTGCCAGGGTGGTAAGTATTTAATATATATGGTGACTTAAGATATAATTAAACTGTTGCAGGAATCATGTTATGTATGTACCAAAAAAAATATATGAGGAATATTGTTAATCAAGCTTATTTTACAGGAAGTGTAAGAAAATCTGCTTTCTGTACAAACATAAAGTAATACATATACATAAATTATAGGTACTTTATAATCTTTAACGTAAAATAATTGTGCCAAACCAATCCCTCAAACTTTTGTTATGAACAAAATCGTGGCAAAATCTTGGGTTAAGCTACTTTGGAATTGAAACTAAGCTACCTAGACAAGCAGGCAAATGGAAAAAAATCTTTTAGAAAAGAAATATTTCTAAAACTCTCACTTAAACGTCGATTAGAAAGAACTTGTTGCCTTACACCGTTCCATGTCCTTAGCTTGATGACATCCGTTCCAATTAACTATGTAGTTAGTTGATTATGACAATCCAATTAGGCAGTAATCTACAAACACAACAGGTAGGTGTCAAGAAAACCTGATTAAACAGTCTGCAGCCTCTCTTTACGACAAGCATAGTCATAACTGCCGTAGCTCGTAGCGACTACGCCGTAGCGGCTACGGCGTAGCACTTTAGATTTACGGTCCGTGGGTAATCAAATAAATTAAAACTTTTTTGTACCTTAGCCGGAAATGACTGATTTAGTCTTGTAGGTAAGGCGATAGTATCGTTATTTAGATTATGGCATTGATTTTACCATGCAGCTTATACTGGCATTACTACGCTACGACCAAGACTACAACAAATATCTCTGTTTTAAAAATCTTAATAAGGCAGCGTGATTATACAGCCAAAAAGTGACTGAAAATTCCACAGTACTTTTGCATTATAAATTGTAATTATGTTGGCAAATGAGAATTTTAAATAGACGGTATGTTTTCCCTCATGGTTCTCGGTGAAGGTCCTGGATTCGATTCCCAGGTCGGGCAAAGTGTAATTGGGTTTTTCCATCATCAATTTCTCAGTAACAGCCCGGAGTCTGGACTTGTGCCCAGTTGATGGCAATAGGATCGTCCCCAATTACATGAAACATAAACATAACTGGGAAACGTTTATAGGTACATTTCTGCTTAACTCCACAAAGATTACAGGCGTGGTGTCATTTGTTATGTATTTGGTGGTAAACCTTCAGTTAGATGTCAGTGACCTAACTGTATGTACCTCAATTAGTACCTATCTGACTAATATTTGCTACAACTTAATTACGCCGCTAATTATTTATCATTTTTAATTAAACCGACACAGGTTTACACTGAAAGTTTTAATTTACTTTAAGTTTGTAATGGACCGCCATGAAATTGTTATCAGCTACCAGTTTATTCTCTGTTTTACGTTATTTTTGTGACACTATGAAAGTCAAATAAACAGTAAACCGCCAAAAAAAAAAACGTCTTCTGAAATCGACAAAACACTCATCATCTGCCTAGCCTTTTCCCAACTATGTTGGGGTCAGCTTCCAGTCTAACCAGATGCAGCTGAATACCAGTAGTTTACATGGAGCGACTGCCTATCTGACCTCCACAATCATGTTACTGGGTTATTAATACCCCTTGGTAAGACTGGTGGTCAGACTTTCGGGCTTCTGACAACCCGTAACGACTGTTAAAGATCCACGAATGGTCTTAGCGTGTAAAGATGGTTACCCATCTACGGACCAACCACGGCAAGAGTAAGCGTCAGCGAAAAAAGGCGTAAGTTTGTGTTGAAGAAAACGAACAAACAAGTATAGAGGTCGGTATGCTATTCTGTACTCTTGCTATTGTCATCGGGCACTTCTGTTTGAATACAACATTATTTTTGGTATATGCGAAACCTGAATAAAGTTTGTTCAGAATAAGTAACTGAATCGATTCCAATAATTTTTCGACCATTATACACCGTGACATTTTAGTCCTCTTACAAAAGTGGTCCACTCAATGTATCCGTCATAAAATACCTCTAGGCGCGATTAAAACATTGTTACCATTAATTAAGTTAATAGGTACAAAGTAAAATAAATAATGCTTTAGAATTATGAAACACCCTCCCTGTTAATAATGTTTACGTATCAAACGGTAGAAGATATCTACCTACCTATCATTACATTCTATCATTAATTCCGTCTCCATAAATGGGTGTTTCCATCTACGTCATGCGTCTTAGTGAATGATATTTGAATTTTTTGAATTATGCAGATGTTCAAAAAAAATTTTTTTTTTTTATAAATGATTAGTAGTCATTGGATACATGAAGTGGGCTGCCGTTGTAAGACGACTAAAATGTCACGGTGTATACCAAATTTTTCCCAAAAACGTTTTGCATTTAGTGATGGAAAATGTTATCGCCAGTTAATTACAACACAATTACCGTACGTTTATGTACCTACTGCCTAATTATTATCAATGAGCACAATACGACGCTGGACGCGCGGGCGGCGGTAGGACCGCGTAGTGACCATGTCTGTGTAGACAACTAGGTAACACAACAAGTTTAAAATTGTGATTTTCCATGATACAGTTTTGAAATTTTGTACATACATTTTTACATAAAAATACTTGACACGTGTTTCGGGTTTCGTATGTACTAAAACTTGGGTTATATAGTCACTAGCATCTCTGTTATGTACAACGTTTGTTCCACGCTGCTTGGGTAGAGGCGCAGACGGTCATAATCTATTGTTTCATCGGACTGGCAGTGTTCCTTACCTTCGCTGTTACTGCTGCTTGCGTTGCATACAAGTAAGTTCATCGATTTATTGTTAGAAGAACGTAGTTATGGGTGTATTTTTGTCTAATACGTACATTAATTTTATCACTTATTCACATAAGTACTTAAAAAAATCTGTTTTCTGTTGTGGTTTTCTAATAAATAGCTCAAATACTTCCATGAATAGTTTCAGCAATAACTGAAAAGACCTTCTTTTTTTTTCTTTTTTTTTCTTTCTTTCTCAGTCAGTTGTAATCAAGATCCGGCGGTTTGAGCAATTTATGCGGCAAAATTCTATGGTATTGTCCGTCGAATTGTTGAGCTCCTAAAGTTCTGAGTTGAGCTTCACGATTAGTGACAAATACATGCACTGACTGGACGGGTCCACTCAATCCATTTCAGAAAACAATCTACATGATCGTTACATGATCTGACCAAGATTATGTCTGGACTTTAAAAGAGACTGTGAAACAAACTCAGAGGGAGTTTGTTTCAGCCTTTCTTCTCAGAGTAGTTAGATATCAAACGCCGACCTCATCTATTAAAAAAATATGATTGACATGTAAAAGTGTTTGTATAAACCAACTTACAGAAATAAAATCATTTATCATTTACATCTTATTACTGTCTTATTTAACTACAAATAGAAAATCCTGTATAATTAATAACAATCGTTAGAAGTCTTTATAATCCTCGGTTGGAATGCTCAAAGTAGTCCACTTCAATAGAATATCTCAAGGATAGCGAAAGCAAAACAATTTGGGACAATGAAATTCTGAGCAGTCTATGGCCCGTTAACCACGACGCTACTCAAAAGTAACTTGTTACAGATTCAAATCACAATTTGTATTTCACAAATATTATTTGACAATTAGTATTTCAAAGTTAGCAGCGGCGAGGTGTCAATTTTTCTAAGTGAGAAGCCGACCTAAAGTGACATCATAACGGGATCGCTGTTGTATGAATTTTTATTTCCCGATTATGACGTTTTGGCGCTGGGTTAATTTAGAACATTTTTTTTTGTTGTTGTAATACAAAGCTAAAAATAACCGTTTTTGTTGTTTGAATATTATGGTGAATTAAATAGCCACTATTGACGTGCAATTTTTAATAGCGATAGAGTTGCCGTTGCGAATCCCCGAAGGGAAGCCGGTAGGAATCGTGTTATATGGTACTTTCGCCACTGAAAGTTAGTATTTGAAATACAAAACTTTGACTTTGACTGTGAAAATAAGTATTTGACAATTAGTATTTCAATGATAAATGACTTTTTGTTGTGTAGGTAGGTTTGTACAATCGCTCTTACATATCAATGATATTTTTGAAACTAGATGGTCGGCAATGTCAAAGTCGCATCATTTACCAGTTTATTGCGTTGTCGTGTAAAAGACCGCCATTGAATTACTAGTACTATGACATTCTGGGTCTGGCAAGTTACTTCTGAGTTGCGTCGTGGACGATGGGCCTTATTGAATTAAACAAGTTACAATGTAATTTTACCGTCTCAGGAATGTTTCAGTAGATAATTCAAATATACATATTTAAGCCCAGTATTTTCTGCTTTATTTATATTTCTTTGAGTAAGCTTCAGAATTACATATTTTAGAACGAAATAAAGTATACAAATTCTTTAATTATATTATTATTTTCAGTTTAGAAGATCCAATAAACTAATTTTAAATGTAACTACTCAAGTTGACATGAAAATCTGTGGAATTAGAGCGTTCAATGTTTAATATTTTAACCCTGACATGCTTAATTTGCTAATTTTGTACAAAAATACCATAATTTAATCAACAATTTTATCACTTAGCGACAGGCTTTTCAACTTTGTTAATTTTCGTTAGTCATTATTGTATTATTTACCGCCTTATATTGAACACTTTCGTTACACAAACTCTGATAAACTTCTAAATCCTAATTGACGTCTTCTACTTTAGCTTGGCGTTAATAATCCCATCTTTAGATAGGGTCCCCCCTAAGCCTAATTAATAAAATTTATAAAAACAACGGCCAAGGTTAGCCAGACAAAAGTTATTCTTATTTAATCATTTTGGCGTCAGACCACATTGTGCTAGATCCGTTCATGTCGATTATATTTATTTATGTTGTTATTTATTGGTTCCTTTTATTTTACCACAGGTTTGTGTTTCATGATCCTCCTTATCCCAATTTATATCCAGGTAAACGCAAAATGTTTTTTTTTCTTCTTATATCTGTATCAGCCGTCATCTCATCCGGCAATTCAACCACATTCTAGCCATTTTATTTTCGTCACAATCTATTTTTGGTTTCTTTGGTCTTTCTCTATTATTACAGAAATGCACATACCTACATACTAAGACATTATCCGCGATATGGACCTCATTCTTCCTCATTATGTATTATTTTTTTCTTAATTCGTGAATCTTCCTCTCACAGGCAGGCTCGCATAGACGCGGAGCTAAACAATACTTCATGGCGAGTTAGACCTGAAGAAGTCCTGGTGGAGGTTGGTACTGGAATCGGAGCCAGTCCAGCATTGCACAGCATCAACGAGGTACTAAAGGTATGTGTGAATATACTTAGAACTTATTGGTACTATAGGGATATTTTACAAACAATGTACCTATTTAGTTATGAATCAAAGACATAACTTTTAGAGAAGGAACGACCATACATTGGCTTATCATCTGCGTTTTCCCAACCCTGGTGGGGACCGCTGCCAGTCTAATTCGCTAATCACATTACTTAACTTTAAGCAAGTTATAAATAAAGGGGGCCCTGGCCACCGTAGGCACGGGCTTGTGGACGGCAAGTAATGGGTAGCTCGCTGTCCGGTAAGGACCAAGCCCGGGTCGGCGGCGCGTTGTGTTTCACGCATGCCTCAAAAAGATGTCAGCACCAACTGATGGGTGCGGGTTGTTCGAAAGAGATACCGTGGCCCCTGGCACATAGGCAAGAGAGGGAACACGGGTGGGTTTTAGTCAGTAAAAGTCTGAGACGCCCTCTTGCTCCACCCAGAGCGGGAGAAGTTATTTGATGATTTCCCACCCAAAAAAAAGGGGGTAAGATTGAGTGTTGAGGTGCATGTTTCCTCACGATTGTTTCATCAACATATTCATGACAAAGGTTAGGAACTTTAGCCTGGTTCGAAGTGATTTCGCAAATATCTGAGCTACTACGACAAAGTAATGAACAAAAGTTTTTGTTCCTTATAACAAATGGGGAAATCATAGTAACGAAATTATCTCAAGCGAAAGCCACAATATTCACAACGAATAGTTTTGTGCTAACTGGTAAGCACTTGTAGTCAGCGCTTCGTAATTTGGTTTTTAATAGCCACATTGACCTTCGCAAAAATAAGACAGTTTTGAAATTAATCGGCTACGAAAATAATAATAATAATAACTGTATTCGTAGGTATAAGCGGCGAGTAGACCGATACACCCAGAACCGCACCTTCCAGAGTGATGAAAGGTGGGTTTATAGGGCTTGGGAGCGACCGTACCAAGGTGTGGCTGATACGCGCCTACCAGATGATGATGCCATGTGCTCTTTTTGGCGCAATATCTGGTCGGTGCCTGTCAGTCACACCGAAGGTGATTGGACTAGAAAAGTCGAGCGAGCCTGCGATCCGATACCAGAAATGGGGGTTATTACCATCTGCCCCCAAGATGTAGCTCGTGCAGTCCGGCCACTGCCCAACTGGAAGTCTCCAGGGCCGGACGGGCTGCACAATTTCTGGATCAAATGGTTCATAGGATCGCACGCTCGCTTGGCGGCTCAGTACCAGACTGCTTTGGAGTCTGGTTCGCTACCCCAGTTTCTAACGACAGGAATAACCCACCTGCTCCATAAATCAGGTAGTACCGCGGAACCCAAAAATTATAGGCCGATCACGTGTTTACCGACGGTCTATAAAGTTCTTACATCCATTTTGAGAGCTAAGATTTACAATCATATAGACGGTAACTCCATTATGTCTGTCTCTCAAAATGGATGTCGGAACGGGTCCCGCGGTACTAAGGAGCTACTCCTCATTGATATGGCCATTAGCCAACAGGTTCGTCGTTCCCGAAAGGATCTTTCGACATGTTGGATAGATTATAAGAAGGCCTATGACTCGGTACCACATACATGGCTCATGAGGGTGCTGGAGTTATATAAAGTAGATACAACTCTGCGCACCTTCCTGATGTCATGTATGGGGCAATGGAGGACGGTTCTTCGATATCCAGGATGTCGAAATATCCAGAGGAATAGCGAGCCGATAAGGATCGAGCGAGGTATATTTCAGGGCGACAGTTTGAGTCCGCTTTGGTTCTGCCTAGCCCTGAATCCTCTAAGCACACTGCTGGAGGATTCAGGTATAGGCTATCGGCTGAAGAGAGATGGTCAGGTTATATCTCACCTCCTTTACATGGATGACCTAAAACTCTTTGCCCCCAACAATTTGCAACTGATGGAGCTACTGAAAGTAACTGAAACCTTCAGTAGCGCCATCAGGATGGATTTTGGTGTGGACAAATGTGCGGTCATGCATGTAAAGCGAGGGGAGATTGTGGAATCCGCGGGAACCCAACTCTCGGATTCCATAAACCTTCGAGCCCTCTCTGCAGCCGAAACCTATAAGTATTTGGGTATGTCGGAAGCGTTGGGCATCAATGTAACTGACATGAAGCAATCGTTGAAGGAGCGCTTCTTTGGCCGCCTGAAGAAAGTATTTAATAGTCTTTTATCAGGCGGGAACAAGGTGCGCGCCTTCAACGGATGGGTTATGCCGGTTTTGATGTACTCTTTCGGCATACTCAAATGGACTCAGACCGAACTCGACGCCCTGGATAGGAGGGTCCGTACGCTGCTGACCACATATCGAATGCATCACCCACGGTCATCGGTAATGAGACTGTATATCCCGCGAAAGTGTGGAGGTCGAGGGTTCTTAAGCGCTAAGACTCTCCACAATCGCGAGATATGCAGTCTCAGGGAATATTTCCTGGGAGCCGACGTGGAGATGCATCGAGATGTGGTCGCGGTGGACAAGGGCCTTACCCCGCTCTCCTTGGCTAAAGAGAACTGGCGCAAACCTGTAGTGATTGACACTAAAGATCGCATGGAAGTATGGCAGAGTAAGGAGCTTCACGGACGCTTTTTCCGGGCCCTACATGGACCCGATGTAGACCTACTAGCGTCCGTAGCCTGGCTGCGTTTCGGTGACCTCTTTGGAGAAACCGAAGGTTTTGTCTGTGCAATTATGGACGAAGTTATGATGACGAACAACTACCGGAGATTTATTGTGAAAGACGGCACGGTTGACATCTGTCGGGCATGCCACCGTCCGGGTGAATCAATCAGACACATTATCTCCGGGTGTTCTCGTCTAGCTAACGAGGAGTACTTGCATAGACACAACCTTGTAGCCAGGATTATCCACCAGCAACTGGCTCTGAAATACAGCCTTGTGGAATCAGAAGTGCCGTACTACAGGTATGTGCCCGACCCAGTTCTCGAAAATGGACATGTCACACTGTACTGGGATCGATCCATCATCACTGACAGGACTATTGTTGCCAATAAGCCTGATATAGTGGTGGTGGATCGATTGGAGCGGCGTGCAATGATCGTTGATATTACGGTCCCGCATGACGAGAACCTCGTGAAAGCCGAGAAAGATAAACAAATCAAGTATCTTGACTTGGCTCGCGAGGTTGTCGACATGTGGGATGTGGACTCCGCGATCATTGTACCGATAGTCGTCACAGCCAATGGCTTGATAGCTAAGAGCCTCGACCAACACCTGAGGAGGCTCTCGTTGGGCAGCTGGGTCAAGGGCTTGATCCAGAAAGCGGTACTCCTGGACACGGCCCGTATTGTTAGGAGGTTCCTCTCTCTGGAGCCCTGACCGCCGGTAGCTTGGACCCTGTTCCCGATACCGGTGGGCTACTATTTTTTATATTTTTAAATGTTTTTATATATTTTATATTCTAATATTTAAAAATGTAATTTATATGTGTTTATGTTGGAATAAAGGAGATAATAATAATAATAACGTTTATTGTAAATAAAAAAAATACTTAGGTTCTGTATTACTTGTGTGAATAAATTCCGTAAAAAAAGCGTAAAAAATAGACCTACTACAAAATAAGTCTTTCAAAAATTAATAACGACAGCAAAAATATGTTAGATCATTTTATACAATATTGCAGAGCTTTCAAGATTAATCATAATAAGTTTATGAACGATGCTATTTAATTATTGAATATAAACAATAATAAAGTACGTTCTGTCCACTGTAGCGTTCAATTAATTCATTGTTCGCATCGTTTTATTAATTGTTCAGCAATATTAAATGAAATATTCAAGTAATTGGAGCTTATAATCAAATAAAACGAGCAATTCTTTTTAATTTATCGGACTGAATACGTTCGCAATATAATGTATTGGAAAAAAATCGCCCGATCGTGTTGGAACAATACATTTGAGTTTATAATTATTTGAAGAAATTGTGTTTATGAAATAAAATAATAAATATCTTTATTCATCAAGTAACATGACTCAATTGTGTTAGTAACAATATTCCTTACCCCTACGTTATTATTCCTATTCAAATCACTTAACCTAAAACCATGAATACATAATGTGAATCACTGCCACACGCGTAACACCGAGTTGGAAAGCTTGCAGCAGCAACCCACGTATAAACAATCGAGTCTGCTCGCCACACAGCGCAGTATAAGGTTTTTTTTTTTCTGGTTGGGAAATCATCAAATGACTTCTCCCGCTCTGGATGGAGCAGGAGGGCGTGTCAGACTTTTACTGACTAAAACCCACCCGTGTTCCCTCAGTTGCCTGTGTGCCAGGGGCCGCGGTATCTCTTTCGAACAATCCGCACCCCTGGCAGGCATCGGCCCTTGCGGACCCCACCAGTTGTTGCTGACATCTCTGACGGCGCGCGTGGAACACAACGCGCCGTCGACCCAGGCACTTTTTTTTTAACGTAGAGAAATGCCTACTGCGCTACCACGGGGAGATAGCGTAGTTATGTGGGGTGCAGTATAAGGTAAGGTAGGTGGTAGGTTTATAGCTAAAAGTAAAATTTTAGCTCAGATTTTATAAAGTCTCTTCAAGAATATGGTACGCATTTTTAATATATTTCGCAATGAAAGTAGGTACTTGGATAACTAATAGACACAACAAGTGGTCGCCTATTGGTCGATATACGACCATACTTCATTTAAAAATTAACAGTAACCAAAGATATTAGGTTTCTGCACTCCGTCTTCATAGAAACTTTAACTTTGCAAAATGTGATACTTTCGCCCGCGTAATTTTCGTAAAAAGGGGTACAAAGCTTTTGCTTCACGTATTAACTTATAGAATAGAAACCACAAGAATAATCTTTTGCTAGTATTATCTTAGTAACTTAACCTAATTTCACACCTCTCTTACGAGCTCTCAGAAGATCGCGTCTTTTGAGAGTGCTCCTGAGTGAGTTATAATCAAATTACTAGCTTATTGAGACACACAATGCCTTATTATCTATTTTAATAGTATATACTTCCATCGGCTGGTTTGTTAGAATCACGCAAAAAGACTCAAAAGGTGAATTTACTTGATGGGCTACGAGTTAATTCATTATTGCTGATTAATCTGCTAAGCGCTATCATATCAATATCCGCGTATGTCGAAACATATACTTCAACTACTTGATTGTGCGCAGACTGAAATAAGACCATATTAGATTGAAAAATTGTATATTTCTTACAACCAATATTGCTTCGTAAAATTCAGAATTCAGCGTATAATATTGTCAAAATTAACCTGCGTGCTAATCCAATACCGCCGGGAGGCAAATAGGAGAGTTAACATTTTTTAGGGCCACGATTTATTGCTATTTTTCTGACACGAGAGTTTGCGAACAGCTGTGTTTATTTATACAGAGTAAGTTTTTATCCAGTGCGCAAACTGTAACCATGAGTTCAGCATATCATTCTAGACCCCCAGTGTAGAAATGTTTCATCGGTTATACAAAAAAAAAAAATCAGCTGTTCCATACATTTTGACCGCGTAGGTATTGCACTTTTCTATGAAATTGATGTTTTTTTTTGTATAACCGACAAAAAATTTCTACGCTGGGGGGTCTAGAATGATGTGCTGAATTCATGGTTACAGTTTTCGCACTGGATAAAAACTTATCCTGTACATCTTGCAAAGGCATATATTTATGTGATGTACAATCTTCTTTTAAAACTCTAGTTGTCTCTGGGCTGGAGTACTCGGAGCAGTACCGGGGCAGCCTCTACCCTGGGGACCCCCTCACTGACTCTGTCGTCATTCACTGTCGGCCTCTACAAGGGAAATAGGGTGGCCGTCAAAAAGATACACAGGAAGAAGCTGGATCTTAACAAGAAACTTTTATGGGAGATCAAACAGGTGAGTCAGAGAATTGATATTATTTTCCTTAACAAAATAGATTTTTAATAGACAAAAAAAGTAAAAACATAATATTTATTGGCCTTTTAAGTTGTAGGTAATATTTTCATCAAAGCATTGTCAACTCGGGGGACGGCTAATGCCTTCTCTGTTTGACGTTTTCATTGACCATACCCCGACTTGACAATGCCTTGATCTAAATATTACCTAGAACTTAAAAGGCCAATATTTTTTTTGTTCACTTTTTGGAGTTTTTATTTGTGTCGGGGTTTTATTAAATTTTAAATTTAAATTTTATTTCCTGCTTTTTAAACTTAATACACATACATTACATACACACACGCACACACACACACCTTAAGCTTATAAACACCCCGTCGTTTTTGCGTTGGGGGTTAAAAATAACTTTATTTCGTCGAGACTTGTCTTATAAACTTTGTTTTACATTTCCACTAATGGGAATTGACAGCCATAATAATACCTTTCAGATTTAAATTGAAGGCAAATACAAATGGTGTAACTTAATGTAAAAAAATCGACGACAGAATGTTTGGAAAATAACTTTTTTTTTCAAATGTTTTTTTTTTTTTGGGTGGGAAATCATCAAATAACTTCTCCCGCTCTGGGTGGAGCGGGAGGGCGTGTCAGACTTTTACTGACTAAAACCCACCCGTGTTCCCTCGGTTGCCTGTGTGCAGGGGCCGCGGTATCTCTTTCGAACAACCCGCACCCCTGGCAGGCATCGGCCCTAGCAGACCCCAGCAGTTGGTGCTGACATCTCTTTGAGGCGCGCGTGGAACAACCCACCACACACACCACAAATGTCTTCAAAATCATTATTTTAATATAAGTAAATAAATAGACAAAACATTTCAGTGCCTAATGATGACAATCCATACGTCACAATATCATAATTATGTTACTCATGTAATATTTAATAAAAGTGTTGCATTATCTAATTAGTGAGCTCATAATACCCGCGACGCCATTCCAACGTCAATTAATAGATTACTACTAATTATGTTAATGGATCTTTTGTTCGCAAATGGATGATTGATCGACGACTGAAATGTTATTTTGCACAGTGAGTAAGCTGAAACCATTTAAGCCCATATTCGTTTATCTGTCTCACAGGGCGCACTTAAAGAGCCATCAAAGGGTAAATCGACATTTATCGACATTTTTTTTTGAAATTAACTGTTTGTTTTCTATTAATATAAAATAAATTTTTATTCAAACACATCTTTTGTCCGCGACCGTACATGTGTCCTAGCCAACATTGTCGCCGTCGAGCCCCACTAACGTCTGAAAAAGACGTGTGAGCAGATTTTTTTTTAAAATGTATTATTCATTAAATTGGTTAAGATGATGTATAGTACAAAGTTTTGTACTAAACAGATCTATATTTAGATACCTCCTCCTCCTCTCTGCTTAGGTTAAATAGCTAAAAGTAAAGTAGGTAATCAAAAGTCTGATCGGTCCTAAAAACGCAGCGTCAATTCAGGAGTGGCTCAACTGATTTAATAGTTACATGTCTGTGACTTCTAAACAAACGACATGTCACAGAAGTGTCACATAGTTCTGAGTCGCGGTAATCCGATGTGACGGGGCGGATGGCCGACCGAATCAATTTTTCCGAAATTGTATGGTAACTTTGTAACTTTCCTTTCTAGGGGATTGGGTCCTGAGAGGTATTGATACTGTATGTAATTGAATGTCAAACTTGTGTTGTTAGGATTTTCGGGATTCTATTTTAGTAACTTGTTAGTTCTCTGCATGGATGGTGTAGATTTCGATTTCGGAATTTTGCTTTGCAATTCTTTATAAGTGTAAGCAGATTCACTATCAATATTTGCCGAAATTCAAATCACAACTGTATATTTTTGTCGGTTGTATGTACGTAATTGCTATGACACATGGCTAGTCACGGTTGTGTCATTAGATAATCAATTTTCCGGATTGATTTTTTTTTAATATTTGGATATAACTATTAATTTAATTTAAACTGAACAGGCTTCTTCGGCACGGTCGCTCCAACAAAACCTCATTCATCACTTTCCACCAGGTCGAGGTCAAGTGCAGACCCATTTTGAAATAATATTAAAAATGCCTGTATTATGTCCATCCAGGCTCGCAACGTGTCCCACGAGAACACAGCGCGCTTTATCGGCGCGTGCGTCGACTGTCCGCTAGTGTTTGTCCTCACGGAGTACTGTCCTAAGGGATCACTGAAGGACGTGCTCTCTAACGAGGAGCTGCAGCTTGACTGGAACTTCAGGACCTCGCTCGTGCATGATATTGTGCAGGTAAGAATAGCCGAATGATTACGAGTGAGACCTACGTAATGTTTATAAATGACTTCGAAAAATAATGAAGGTTGTCAATTCGAATGTGTACCTATACTTTTAACTAAAACGATCAAACTCATTACCGTTAGTTAAGAAAATTGAGAGACTGTCCGCAAAGCAGACACAATAGAGACTCATTATTGTCGCGCTTAACACACACAAATCATAAAATCTGCCTGAGTATTGTATTGTATTTTCTATCATAAACAAAACTGTGAGTTATTGTGTCAATGGGTATTGTAATACGTAGTCATTTCACTAAGTGTGCATACACACGAGCGAGTCACGTAAACGGCAGAGGTAACTGCAGCCGTCGACAACGTACCGCTCGTGTATTTGAGTACGGTGCTCAAATACACTAGCGACATGTTGTCGACAGCAGCGGCCGACGCGGCGGAGGCAGCCACCTAGTCGTCGATGACTATCGCCGACACGTTGACGGCAACAGTCTACACTAGTCGACGGCTGCAGTTGCCTCTGCCGTTGACGCGGGTCGCTCGTGTGTATGAGCACTTACTGTGACTGATATTGAATTTGTATATGAAAAATTTACTTCGTATCCTCGTTTATTTGAGAATACGGACGGACTATTCTGTGCATTACATTTAATATAAATAAGGAAAACGGAAACTCACTGTAAGCCCCAATTTCGACCTTGACTGACGGGTTCCCCAAGCATGTAATTCAGTGATTTTCAGGGTTACAGTAATCTTATTGTATTGTGTATATTGTTCTTGCTCAATGGCTATCCTTGTAAAAGGTTTTGTTAACCTTGAATAAAACAATAATCAAAGCTGATCAAAGGTTCTCTCGAAACAATAACTGTTTCTTAAATTAATTATTTTTTATTAAAACAGTGGCACTCCGGGAGTGCCGACAGAAGTGAAAACTTGAACTGTGTGTATTTTTTGAATCGTCAGGAATCTTTTTTGAATCGTCAGCGTATATTGATCAAGCTCAACTAAAACTAACATATACCGGACAAGTTTTTATCCAGTACGCAAACTGTAACCATGAATTCAGCATATAATTCTAGACTACCGCAGAAATTTTTCGTGGGTTATACAAAAAAAAATCAGCGGTTCCATACATTTTGACCGCGTAGGTATTGCAATTTTCTATGAAACAGCTGATTTGCTGGGGGGTCAAGAATAATATGCTGAATTCATGGTTACAGTTTGTGCACAAGTTAACAACTTATTCTGTAAACAGAGGTGTCGGTAACAGTGTCGCGAGTTCAATTGCTTTTTCTCATCTCAAAAATGCCCAACGCGCCTAAAGATGTTTTCACTTCAAAGACTAAGCCTTGGGGCATGAAATCGTTGTAACCGTGAGTTGCTTGTTCAAACGATTTAATCTCACACGATGATTATTTGTTTTTTATGACGTGTAATAAGGGCCCAGAGAGTTACAGGTGGCTGTTCTGTGTACTTATGACACGTCATACAAAAATAACTACACTCGTAACAAATATTATAAAGAGTTTTCTCTTTATAATATTAGCTTAGAAGTTTAATAGATTGATTTTTGTATGTTAGTTTGATACGCCTTCACGCTAAAACAGCTGAACGGATTTGGATGATATTTTGGCACATGGCCTGGATTAGGACATGGAATACATTTTTGTCTCGATATTCCAACGGGATCGAGACTTATGCGAATAAAACCACAGGGCGTAGCCAGTATATTGTAGTTAGTTCCGAGGGAAATCTTCCGTCTTCAGAAATACTGATCAGTTTCAGAAAATTCCTTCACTAATGGGAACTTACAACAGCGGCGAGGTGTTAATTTTTCTAAGAGAGTAGCCGAAGCGAAGTCGGCTTTAACTTACTGACTTATCAATAAAGAATACTTACTATCATTCTAAAATTAATATAGGAATGTAAAGAATTAAATACAATAAAATTGAACAGCTGAAAACAAAATAAAACGTGCAATATTCCTCCATCTCGTTCTTGCTGACACATTTTTCTATATCTGTCTTTGTCATAGCCCGTTGTACAGCGGTTGGCTCTCGTCCATATCAATCGCTGGGAATTTAGAATATTTTTTTGTTGTTGTTGTAACACAAAGCTAAAAATAACCGTTTTTCTGATTTGAATGTTATGGTGAATTAAATAGCCACTAATGACGTGCCATTTTTTTTATAGCGATAGAGTTGGCGTTGCGAATCCTCGAAGGGAAGCCGGTACGAATCGTGTTATATGGTGCTTTCGCCACTGATCTACAAATATTGCGGAGTGTCATAGGATGTATTTTATGATAAAATATGTTTCATGCCGATGAAGTCGTAAAAGTATAGTCCAGAAAACATGTGTCGAGTGTGGCTATCCAACCAGCGTCCCGTACGTAAAATATAAGCTAACTAGCTGTTGCTCGCAACTCGTTTTGCGGTCTTGGATTAACAGTAGCGTTTGTCTTACGCCAGGTCATGGCCTACCCATATGCTAAATTTCATCCACATCCCTTCAGCCGTTTTAGCGTGTAAACGTAACAACAAAAAATATCAAATCATTTCTCTTTATAATATTAGTTTACATAATATAATATTATATAACTAATGCCCCAATCGCTCTGTTAGAAACAGAGTATTCTTTAGAAATGAATTTTCTTTTTGCTAAAAAATATACCAAATACCTAAGTACTTACAATATATACCTTGGAATTTTCTCAAAGAACTTTCCAAAGCTAAATTCAATTTATTATTCAGTAATAAGTTTTGTGATAAGAATGTTTTAGTTCATCTTCTTCTAGAATTTGCGATCTAAATACAATTAACGGTATAACTTTGAGTTGTTTGGTAAATTCAATAGTAAACTAAAATATTAGAACATTACGATGCCTTGTATTCATTGTAAATGACCCCCTTATTTATAAACATTGCTTAAAGTTATGAGATGTTTAAACGTAAAAAATGTATGATTAAACAGACGCTCATCATTACTTAACATTAAACAACGTTTCGTTCCGTGTGGTGCCGGACGTAAAAAAATAGCACCATCCCATTTCTGCCCGTGGGCGTCGTAGAAGGCGACTAAGGGACTTACTAGAGAATAGGCAGCAGCTTTTTCTATGCATTTGACCACCATACTGCGATCGCCAACCCGCTTGCTAAGTGTGGCGATTATAGCAAAACCCCCCCTTTTGGGGGAGGCCTATGTTCAGCAGTGGACGTCTTTCGGCTGAAATAATGAAGAACTCATGTCGTCGTTGCTGACAGAGAAATGTTATCTATTGCTGTGTTACCGATTTTATAAATGATAAATTGTAATATTTGGTTCACCTTATCTCATTTATTATGTAAATCATTAAGTAAATCATTTTAGACTTAGCTGATTC
This sequence comes from Polymixis lichenea, assembly GCA_949091785.1. Classification (NCBI taxonomy): domain Eukaryota; kingdom Metazoa; phylum Arthropoda; class Insecta; order Lepidoptera; family Noctuidae; genus Polymixis; species Polymixis lichenea. Next base: position 17,982,484 of record OX420948.1, on the reverse strand, counting down.
GTGATCTCATTTTGAATTTAAGTACCTAGTTTCTAAATGATCTATAAGTTAACCACTATATTTTTTGTATGCCAACAGGCAGAATGTACTGGGAATATATCGGAAGCTAACACCATTATTGTAACACCTGCATTGTATACAAATAAAGAAATTATCTTATGTTATCTTAACGTTTATAAATAAGGGGGATAATATCACGCCTTGTTTCCCCAAAGGGTTGGGCAGAGTTGTACCTATAGTACACTCACATTTCGCCAGTTATGTTTAAGTCCCATGTATTAGGAGGTGAGCCTATTGCCAACAAATCCGGAATCCTGGTTGATACTGAGAAATTCTAGATAGAAAAACCCAATAACATTTTTCCCGACCTGGGAATCGAACCCAGGACCTCCCGGATGCTTAGCCGTAGCGCTTGCGACCACTAGACCAAGGAGGCAGTCGAGGCTTTGTGTCTATATTTAAGTATCTTGTCACCTGCGTCGGTAAATAATAAAAAACAGTCTGGGTTTAAAGAAGCAGCAAAAAATAAATGTGTCTGAACATATTTTTTACTACTTACTTTTCGGCTATGTGTTTTATGAACTGGATAAAATGTGTGAAAACACACGCAAAATAAAACAAAAATATTGTTTAAAGCGCGTCTGGGGGTCTAATTTCTGAGTCTGTCAATGAAGATACGCCGGGCGCGTCCGAAAGTAGTTGATCTGTCAAAATAAGTGACGAATTAAATGTTTCGAACGAGCATAAACACATCGGGAGTAGGGCCAACTGACAAGTCGTTCTCATTCATTCTTAGTTCGATGTCGCAGTTAATCTTTTTTCGTAGGTTATACGGAGTAGGAAACGTTTCGTGCTTAGGGAGTAGACCCCCTGATGCTGATGTTGATCATCATCATCATCATTTCAGCCGAAAGACGTCCACTGCTGGACATAGGCCTCCCTCAAGCTTCGCCACTTCGACCGGATCTGTGCTTCCCGCATCCAGCGCATGCCTGCGGCCTTCACAATAGAGATGAGAATATTGCTTGAAGTTGTTTATTGGTTATTAGTTAATGGCTAAATAAAAATATCGAAAAATTGGTTGGTTGAAAATATTAGTTAATATTTTTATTCAAGTGGTTCACTTCAACATGGTTAATGGTTGAATATTCTACTAATGCATGTTGAAATTGTTAAGTTAAACTCAATTAACTTTCCTTCATACTTGAACAGGCTTAGGACTGACCAGCATTTATTTTGGTTAGATATTCGAATATTTTTAACACGTGAGAATATCTTTATTTCAAGTATCATTATTTCGTCTCGGCATTTATTAAAACAGCTTAACGATCTTCACATTAATCGGAAACAATAAAACGCGACAACACGGCTTTGTTATTCGAATAACAGAACAAAACTAACCTTGAATAGGTTACCATTAACCGACCTAAATATTTGTTAAAAATATCACTTGCGTTTAGAATAAAATATCCCCAACAGTAAATGTGCTTTATCGTAGGAGAGATAGAGCATAAAATTGAATGCACGTAACGGGATGAATGTTTTTAAGAAGCTGAAATTATATTTTTATTCGATAATGTTAATTTTGTTTATCGAATATCATAGTTAATTTTAAATATTAGTTAATTTTAATGGTTAATGGTTATATTCAACAACTCTACTTCACAAGGTCATCGGTCCACCTTGTGGGGGGTCTTCAAACTCTACGTCTTCCGGTACGCGGTTGCCACTCCAGGGCCCTGAGATAAAACATATATCTGTTACCGTTCACGCCAAACGCTACGCCAAAATGTATGGGAATGACATTACCTGCGGAAAGGACACGACGTAATCTTTCCGCAGGCAATGTTATTCCCGTACATTTTGACGTAGCGTTTGGCGTGAACGCTAACGAAATGTGTTTTGTCTAGGCTTGCAGAACCTTTCGGCCCCATCGGCCATCTGGTCTGCGAGCAATGTGCGCTGCTGATGTAGATATGATGATAATGATTAAGCCGACGGTTTACCGAACGGAAAATCTGAAGGGAGAGTGATATAAAAATATCTTTTTTATCCATCATTACCTTCATGTATTTTTGAAAATATCAGAATTACACCATTTTTTCGAAACTCTAAAATTGAGTACTCATAGTTTTTTTCCAAGTTCACGTTCCCGTGAAATAATTTCCGACTTCCACGCGGATGAAGCCGCAGAAGCTAGTAACAAAATACAGATTTTATTTTCCAATTTCGCTCCCTAACTAATCTGGATTCAGTGTAAAGTATTGTGAAAATTACGACCTGCGTGCTAATCCAATACCGCCGGGAGGCAAAGTTTGAAATTACGGTACTCCTAGTAAAATAAATACGAACAAGTTATAACTTTTTTTAGGGGCTCGATTTATTGGTATTTTTCAGATGATAAAGTTTGTGACGTACTACTTGTATTAGTATAACTGGCAAGGGCAACTTGCTTGTATTATTTAAATGTATTGATATGTAGGCAAGATATTTCACATGCTTGTATAAAACTGACATGATCGGATGAACCTAATTCACATTAGTTACTAATAATTAACTTTTAATCTAATAAGACCTATACACGATATGACCTATACGACTATATAGGAACTATATCACCGCTTTATTATAAGTTTTGAAAAAAGTAAGAATGGTTGCTAAACAATTTTAAATCGTTATAGATCCTAGATGGTCATTCAAAATTAAAAATGGGTACAAACCTAAAGATAATTTTCAAAGACCTATTTAATGATGATATACTTGACATAGTTCTTATTTTTTTTTCTTTTTCACAATATGGCGTCTGGTTGTCGCCATACTGAATTTTGCTTACTGTCATGTTTTTAGTGACGCTCGCAAGAAAACAAATCGCATTTGTTCCCCAGATAGGAACAAACATAGTATATGATGTAGCCCACATAGGAACAAACATAAATACAGACATAGGCTGATCAACATATTATCCTACACTGAGTTCCTTCGCAGTGGGGTAAAAGGTAGCGCATTGGATATCAAAAAACATCTCTCAATCGCTATCAAAGGGAAAATTGTCCAAACGGCTGGCAGCATTTTCAAAACTTTATTCTTTTTCATTGTCCGTTGTCCAGGGCATGTGCTACCTCCACGGCGGGCTGGGTGCACACGGCAAACTTCGCTCCTCGAACTGCCTCATCGATGGACGCTTCGTGCTCAAGATCTCTGACTACGGACTCAACACGCTGTGCACGCCCACCGACCTGATAAAGGATGACACCTATTATTATAGTAATTGATGCAAATTTTGCCTGTCCCCGTTGAGATGTTAATGGAATTAGTAGCTGGTTTGTTTGGGATTTTGGAATAGTTTTAATGACTGGTGGTGTACGGTTTGTGAATGGTAAATAATAAATAAATAAATAAAATTCTTTATCGCAGACCACATGATCCATAAAAAAACACAAGCAAAAAAAAAAAAGTAAAATTGAAAATAAAGTAGAAAAAAAAACATATAATTAAATAGCATACATACACACACACACACAAACTCACGCCTTTCTTCTCTTGCACATATATAGGCACAAACATTTTACGCGGCTATTTCCAACCACCGCTTGTAAGTCTTGGTAGCGTAAATTCTATCAGCGATGTCCTTAACTAAGGTGTTTCTACACGTACCAACCCTGGACACGAGAGATGCAATTCTGCTTCTCTGAATGGCATTGAACGCGTTCAGCCTTGCCTCCATAAGTCCGTAATTGTATTTGTGACAACTTTTTAATTTTGCGGTAGGATATCGTATCATAATCATTGTATAATGTGAGAAGAAGTGGGCTTTAATCCACTATGCGTGCCCAGTGCGGTTTTGCAGATGTCACATGTCTTGGAAGTTTTGGTTCTAGGACATGCCCGTTTTCTCACGATTTTTTCCTTCACCGTTTTGAGAGCAGTGGTATTACTGTATAATTTATACAAAGTAAAGCGCTTGTCAGGGTTCACACCTACGATCTACAACTCATAAGTCGCGGCCGTTTCCACTGCGGCTCCACTACACTGTTAAAAATACGTTGAGAAAAATCACATGCAAAAAAAAGAAACAAAAGGTAATAATCACTTCGATCAAATGATTTTCTCGCTAGTTAGACATTCTTCGCTCAAACAACCCTATTTTGTGAGTATATACAACATGTAACATAGTTAACTCAAGTCCTCATACACCCCAATTAGAGTATCGCGTTAAAAGCATAAAACAATGATCAAAACTTTTTTTTTTTTAAAGCTTACTATTATTATTAAGAAAAACGTATTGACCCTAGCAATACTTTATGCATTTAAAATTTACCCTTATTGCCTCGACATAAGATTGAATTATCTTTGGCTCAATCGGCGGTAGGTATGGCAAAATACATTATTTTGTAAAAAAATACCTATGTTAAAAGTTACATAAATCGATTCAGTACACAATTAGGAACAAACTAATTTCAGGTCTTGCGTTTATTCTGTTACATCTTGTATAGGCATACAGCATGTGTTAGAAAGGTGTGATTATATTTAAGGTCCCATAAATAGCTTCAATAACTACTCGGTACAAATGTATGGGACGGCTGATATTTTTTTCGCGTTTAAGATTTTGGTCCTAATAACCGACTTACATTTACACTTCGCACCACAAATATGACTACAACTTTCTGAAACATCCTGTATCATATTGTTTTTTTTTTCTGGTTCTTTAATATAGCTTTCTTTTAGAGTTGCTTTGGACAGCACCGGAGCTGGTGGCTGCCAGCATATACCCCGGTGCGTTGGCTTCACTCAAAGGTGATGTGTACAGTTTCGGCATCATCCTCGAAGAGATCGTTTTGAGGGCGGGTCCCTTCCACAATTATACGCCTGCGATGTCTAACAAAGGTCAGCAAATTTGCCAACTGGGTTATTTTTTATCATAGCTTTATTTAGAGAGAGTCCATGAAGTTTCTTGCCCCTTTTTAGGGTTCCGTAGCCATATGGCAAAAAACGGAACCCTTATGGATTCGTCACATCCGTCTGTATGTATTCTGTGAACCGCATTAAGATTTTCACACAAGAATAAAAAAAAAAAACAATACATTTTGAGGGATCGGGGATACTTAGAACTGGAACTCAAAACATTTTTTCATCAAACCCATACGTGTGGGGTATCTGTGGATAAGTCTTCAAAAATTATATTGAGGTTTCTAATATCATTTTTTTCTAAACTGAATAGCTTGCGCGAGAGACACTTCCCAAGTGGTAAAATGTGTGTCCGGGCCCCTGTAACTTCTAAAATAAGAGAATGATAAAACTAAAAATGTATATGATGTACATTACCATGTAAACTACCACCAAAAATTGGTTTGAACGAGATCTAGTTAGTAGTTTTTTATAATACGTCATAAATCGTAAACCGCAATTTACCTTTCATTCAATCAACTCAAATATAAAAATAAAAATAAAAAAACATTTAATTTCATAAACATAAACTTTATGCATAAACCGTGAACCATTATTTTCTAATAATAAATCTGTAATAGGTGCCTAAGTAAAATTATTAAAACATCGATCAAAGTTACAACCAACTACTAGAACTTTTATATCATGTTACTTGCTGCTACGGAACCCTTCATGGGCGAGTCCGACTCACACTTGGCCACTTTTTTGTCCATAGGAACCTACTACGCTTTGGAATGAGCAAGCAGCTTTTTCTGACAGACCGACATCTTGACGTTTCAAAAGTACTTGCAAATGCTGAATTAAAATAAATGCTTTGAGATTTTCACTGTTTGAATTATCCTTGTATAACTCGTACTAACGTGGAAAAATAGTAAGTCAGTATTTCATTCATAGTTATTTCCACAGAATAGATGTGGGAATTTCAGTGACAACTAGGTTGGCAAGGACATTGACGCGCAAACTGTCACCATGAATTCAGCACATGATTCTAAACACCCAGTGTAGAAATTTTCAGCCGGTTATAAAAAAAAAACAAAAACTACTGTTTCATAAAAAGTGCACCCACGCTGTCAAATGTTTGGAACAGCAATTTATTTATTTTTATAACCGACGTTACATGTACTGAATCTATGGGAGCAAGATGCGCATATGCTCATCGATGTCCTTGCCACTCTGTATAATATCTTGTAAAACTGACCATACAAGTCAACACAGAAAAAGGTTCACAGAACGTTTTCCCATCGGAGGCCCTACTACAAATGTACGATGTAAAAAGTCTGACCATTTTAGAATTCAGAACGCAGTCAGTCAGAAAGTAGTCCTAAAACTAAATAAATATTTTTAAAATAGTTAAAACTTATGTGACTTTGACTATGAGCGTTAGGCTCACTGCTAGACAGATACAGTTATAATAGATTGGCCTGAAAAGGCAATACAGAAGTGTAACTATGGGAAAGAATTCTTACTTCCATTCATCTTGTAGTAGGACCTAAAACAAAAAAAAAACTTTAAAAAAATCAGTTAAAAATGGCTAAAGATACCGCAGAACATGTATATGAATAAAATTTAAATTCTCCTCCTTTTTTAAGTCAGTTTAAAATATCATTTATAAAATATAATTTTTAAATCGTACTAATGCGCAAACGTTTAAAAACTTCAGGAAAAAAAATTCAGGAAGTCTTATATATCTTTTCTCGAAAACTTTTTCCAACTGAATTACATCACGTCACTCGGTCAAGTTCTCTCCGTTTGCGCCGTTTTCCAGCCAGCTACAGTATCCCGTTTTAAATAACAAGAAATAAAAAAGATACAACTTTGAAGTTATGAAACTTTTTAATGGAATATGATGGAAAAGCAGTTTCTATGTACGCCAGTGCCATTGGACGAACTGTAGTTTATATTACTTATGCTTTTATACTATCTTTTATACTTAAGTTTTTTTGTAATTCAGGGAAAAAATATTTAAGCAGTGTTTAATTCTTGGCTATTTTAAATAATACGTGAACTATGTTTTCAGTGGCTTAATTAATCTCAATTGATTTTATTCATCAATATTTGAGTTTATAAATCAATAACTAAGCTAAGCCACGCTACGCCGCGTTTCGCCGTAGCTACGGTATTACTGTGATAAATATAGAAAACTTTTTAATAAGATATTAATACTATCAGAAGGCATAGGTAGATAGAGAAGTCAATCTTAGATCTGTGTGATTATAAAATTGTAGGTTTTAGGCAATTCCGTTTCACAAATAACTTGTTAGGAGCACATAAATTTACGAAAGCCATAATTAAAATATACATAAATAGACCAAATAGTGAATTGGATATTTAGCCCAAACTAATTAAAAGTTTAAACAGACGAGAGACTTCAAACCAACAAATTGACGGCAATTATTATTCTCCTTAATTAATTGCTAATCCTACTGGATGGAGTTGACATCAACACTTATCTTGAAATTATAACTTCGAAACCCGTATACCCATTTCTAATATTTTCTGCTAAGGGACCATTCAAGTATTACGTAAGCAGATTGTTTGCAATTTGTAACCCAGGGCGGGTTCCCCTCGTTAGTAAAAGTAAGCAAAGCTCTTACCCCCTCCCATGCTTATGTAAACATTGGTAAATGCAGTTTTCAATGTGCTTTTTTTTTGAGAAAGGGAAGTCATCAAATAACTTCTCCCGCTCTGGGTGGAGCAGGAGGGCGTGTCAGACTTTTACTGACTAAAACTCACCCGTGTTTACTCAGTTTCCTGTGTGCCCCTGCCACGGTATCTCTTTTGAACAAACCGCACCCCTGGCAGGCATCGGCCCTTGCAGACTCCATCAGTTGGTGCTGATATCTCTTTGAGATGCGCGTGGAACACAACGCGTCGTCGACTTGGGATTGGTCCTTACCGGACAGCGAGCTACCCATTACTCGCCGTCCGCAAGCCCGCGCCTATGGTGGCCGGGAATCAGCCTAGGATTCCCGACGCCCAGGGCTCTCCTGCGGAGGCTAGGACCGTGAGGGTGCATATACTGCTTCTCCCTCACGTGGGCCGCCTCGTTCTTCGCGAGCATTACTGATTCGCAGAAGGAGGTGATGGCTTCCCATGCACTCTCGCTCCGTACCATGGCCTGGACCAGGGCCGGACACGAGAGATAGCCGCCGCCGACCGCCTCCACGAGGACACAGCGGTGCTCCACCCAAGCCAAGACCTCCACCGTTTGCTCCGCCGTGTCCTCAGTGCGATCTACGCAGTGGATGGATGGACGGATGGATGGATAGATGGACGGACGGATCGGACGGATCGGAAGGATCGGACGGATCGGACGGATCGGACGGATCGGATTGATTGAACATCCAAAACCAAAACCCAAACAAAGACCAAAGACCTAAACTTGTACAAATCCCATAAACCTGCCAAGCTGCGTGACAGTTTATCGGCAGGATTAGCGCTCGTATTAAACAATTTAATCAAACATCCAAGTAGGACATTGCATTAAGTAGTTCAGTTTTTGGAACGAAGTTTTGGAACGAAGTTTTGGAACGAAGTTTTGGAATGAAGTTCCTTATCGCGCGTTGCGAAAGGGGGCTAGACGGAAAAAATTAAGACCAAAAGTTGTAACGACACTTTTTGCTACATTGTTGTAAGCCGTGTGGCATGCGCGTGTTTCTCTGCAGACAGCGACACAGACAATATATATTATATATATATATATATATATGTGTGTGTGTGTCCATCCAGAGCTGAGAACTTATTTGATGATTTCCCTCCCAAAAAATAAATCTCACCCTGAAGCTATGGCACGCAATTTCTTTAATACCCTGTATATGACTAATAAATAATATGCTGAATCTCGGAAACGGCTACAACGATTTTCATGAAATTTTGAAGGCAGGGGTTTTCGGGGGCGATAAATTGATCTAGCTAGGTTTCATTTTTAGGAAACGTCAACCAAAAAAAAACCGAGCAAGGCTCGGTCATCCAGATATTATTTTTTAAACTACATGAGATCGGCATTTCTTATCTGACTACTCTGAGAAGAAAGGCCGAATCAAACACAGAGGTCACAGTCTCCTTTAAAGCCCAGACATAATCGTGATCAAATCATGTGTAGACCATGTAGATTGGTGTCTGAAATGGTCTTTTGAGGAAAGAACTACAGAGATTGAGTGGAGGTATCCTGGCAGAGCACGACTTTGTCAGTGATAAGTTAATTAATAAGCTGCTTCATTATTAACGGTACTATCTAAAATAAAATAATGTCTGCAGAAATAGTGGGCCGCGTTTGTGCTCGAGAGTCCCCACCATTTCGTCCAGTGGTGGGGGCGGGCGAGGTGGGGGCAGCTGCGGGGGGCGGGGGAGGGGCTGCGGTGGAACTGCTGGACCTGGCCGAGAGGTGCTGGGCAGAGGGTCCGGATGATAGGCCCAGCTTTGATGCCGTCAACGCTAATTATATCAAGTGAGTGATGATGATGTGTTATGCAGGCCACACTCGTAACGATATACTTGCGCAAGATTATCTATTTATTTATCTTTATTTCAAGCACATTACCTATAATTTTGTTAGTATTACTTAAACTATGTAAGTATCCCAGGCTGATTCCTGGCCACCGTAGGCGTGGGCTTGCGGTCGGCGAGTAATGGGTAGCTCGCTGTCCGGTAAAGACCAAGCCCGGGTCGACGGCGCGTGGTGTTCCACGCGCGCCTCTAAGAGATGTCAGCACCAACTGATGGGGTCCGCAAGGGCCGATGTCTGCCAGGGGTGCGGGTTGTTCGAAAGAGATACCGTGGCCCCTGGCACATAGGCAACTGAGGGAACACGGTTGGGTTTTAGTCAGTAAAAGTCTGACACGCCCTCCTGCTCCACCCAGAGCGGGAGAAGTTATTTGATGAATTCTCACCCTCAACAAAAAAAATATGTTAGTATAATTAATAATTACACAAACACAAACAAATTATGTTCAATAGTTAACAGTTAAACGTATGTCTATGCATAGTAAATATGTATAGTACTCCCTCAGTTGTTTTGTATTCAATACAACTTAACGAACACCATATCTATTTTATGCCATATTCTGGACACGCCCGGCAATTCACGCACTGCGCACAGGTGCCATCAGATGGCCCTCAGTTTTGCTAACAAAAATGAAGCACGACATTGAACAACAAGAATCAATCAACAATGATGCACATTGTTGAGTAAGTCGTGCAAGTATTTCGTTACGTGTGTCGCCTGCATTATGACGATTGTTAAGTAACGTGCTGAATTCTGTTGGTTAGTCCCAGGAAACTTGGTAAGTTCAGTTTATGTTTTCATTGACCCAAGTATTTATAGAATACCAACGAGGATATATGAATATACGAAATAATTGCTTCTGCGGACGTTGGACAGTCAGCCTCACTGCCATTTTCCTAACTTTCTAACATTTTACCACAGCATCAATTATTCACAACTAGTTTGTCCTAATTCAAGAGGAAACAGAACCCTAATTAATTATGTATTTCCTCATTTAGGGGCTACTGTGACAACTTGATGGACGACCTCCTCCGTCGCATGGAACAGTACGCGAACAACCTGGAATCCTTGGTTGAGGAGAAAACTGAACAACTGTCGATGGAGAAACGGAGGTCTGAAGAACTACTCTACCAAGTGCTTCCAAGGTAACTTTTGTAATTTATAATCTTACTTACAGATTGATGAATATTTCGAAATTCTGATTATATTTATAACTGGGACCTCTACCTAAGGGTACATATGCACAGTATACCCACATTTTTACCTATTATAAACTCCTAGCATTTTCCAGCGGCTTCGCCCGTGTGGAGGTCGGAAATGATCCCACGGGAACGTACTATCGAGATAAAAAGTATTGTATGAGTTATTCTAGGTTACAAACTCTCTGTGTGCCAAATTTCATCCGATTTCGTTCACCCGTTGTTGCATGATTGAGTAACAAACATTCAAACATCTAAATATCCAAACATGTAAACATATGAACTTTCACGTTTTTAATATTATAGTAGAATATACATAATAGGATTTAATATCGACTTATTAAATCTTACTATATCCCACTCGTATACGTATAACACTCGTTTCTATACATATATTTTTACTTTGAAAGTAAATATTTATATAAACTTATTATGAAAGTGACCAACTAATTCGACTTAAAGAGCTTATTTTTATAATTCAGTTTCGATATTATGTCTAGGTACCATGTGAGTTACAGCTTACGTCATCAGTTTATTTTAAGACCATCTTAATGCTATTTACTAGAATTTCCGTGGCACGACCCACGTAAATGCTATTGTTCTTACGCTTACTTATTATAATATTCCAGGAATCTTAAAATTCCTTTAGAGATGGAAGTTGCTGAGAACTGTTACAAGTATTTGGGTTGCTTTCATAGAATGAATATAATGCAGCCTTGAAAAATAAATACTTGTATTTCTGACTCCTTTCTGCCTTGCCTTATTTCAACTATGTTGGGGTCGCCTTACATTGAAGCAGGATGCAGCTGAATGACAATACTGACCTCCACAACCCAGTTATTGGGTAATACTAACTCTTGGTAAGATTAGTTGTCAGACTTGCGGGCTTCTGACGACCCGATATATTGGTTTATACTGGTTTCGTCACCACTGACGTGCATCCTATTGTTAACCCTAAAAATAACGCATTTATTTCCACCTTCATCCAGGCCTGTAGCTCAGCAACTGATGGCAGGTGAAGTGGTCCAACCTGAAAGCTTCGAGTGTGTCACAGTATACTTCAGCGACATCGTCGGGTTCACTGAACTCTGTGCCGCGTCCACTCCGATCCAGGTGGTCGATCTGCTGAATGACCTATACAGCACCTTCGATAGGATCATTGGGTTCTATGATGTTTATAAGGTAAGAGTTTATTTGGTGTCAGAAGATTTACGATTATTCTCGCCTTGGCTTACAAAGTCCTCTTTTTACACGCCTTTTATTAGCTTCACCTGTATGTGTGTGTGTTCGTTTGTAGCCGACTCCTTTTGACTTGATTTTGACCCACTTAAAATTATCAGATATAATTTGAACTTTGTAGACTTCTCGAGGACCGATGACAATTCAATAATTAAAAAGAAAAAACAAAAAAGAATCAAGAAAAAATCTGAAAAATCACGGTTTTGTAGATTGTAGAACTAAAAATATAAAATAAATAATAGTTATAAAAAACTAAAAAACACGCTTTAAAAACAAAACTAAAAAGCAGAAAATAATTCCAAAAAAGCGTGGGGTGCTTGATATTAATTGATTATAAAAATACCTCAAACAGCACCCCACGCTTTTTTTCAATTATTTCCTGCTTTTTAAATTTGATTTTTAAAGCGTGTTTTTTAGTTTTTGTTAAACTATTATTTTCTGTTGTGCTTTTCATTGAGTAAAGCGAATTATGAATATCCAATTCTAAGCAAAGTGAATTATGTACTACTCTGTAGCTATCATTATTGGCTTGGGTGAATGAAGCAAAGTTGTCTAGTTAGCTCAATACCTCAAATGAAGTCAAATCAAAATATTTTATTTCACTTCAACCTAGATGGGTACGTAGGTACTTATGAAACGTCAGACGTTAGATGCACGGGTCCAACTGGTTCTTACCTATAGAGAGGAACTGGCAAGAAAATAACTTATTTACTACTAGTTACCTTTTTATCTAATCTCTGAACATTGGTCATTGGCCTTGGGAGTTTATCTATGACGTCACAATCCAGTTTCCAGAATTTGTTAGCAGTAGAGAATGTTTAAAATCATTGAAAATTCTAAAGGTTTTATATTATAACCTATTCCTGGGTAAGCTGCGAAGACTTCATTATCCCCTAAATACCTTTACAAATATTGCGTATTTTTTTTTTGTAAAGGTGGAAACAATAGGCGACGCGTACATGGTGGTGTCTGGTCTCCCAGAGAGGAACGGTGACCTTCATGCTCGGGAGATCTGCCTCATGGCGCTGGCTATCGTGGAAGCAGTGAGAGGGTTCGTTGTGAGGCACCGGCCTACACATCGATTGGAGGTGAACCTAACAAAATGATTATAACTTGTAGAAGAGGGCAGTCGTCGTGCTCTATCGGTTGTGGGAAACATGCTTGCCAGAAGATTTTCTAAGGCTGATGTACAAAAGAAAGTGCACCTGTTCAAAACGTATTGTCAAAGTTTCTATACGTGCCAGCTCTGGATTGAGTATACAAGGAAGTCTTGGGATGGTATACGTGTTCAGTACAACAACATCTACAGACACCTAATGGGGTTGAAGCGCTATTGTAGTGCCTCTGGAATGTTCGCGGAGGCTGGGCTGAACGCGTTCAATGCCATTCAGAAAAGCAGAATTGCCTCTTTCATGTCCAGGGTTAGTACCTGTAGAAACACCTTAGTTAAGGCATTGCTGATAGAATGTATGCTACCAAGACCTACAAGCGGTTGGAAAGAGCCGCGTAAAAAATGTTTGTGCAAGAAAAGAAAGGAGTGAGTTTGTGTGTGTGTGTGTGTGTATGTATGCTATTTAATTATGTTTTTTTTTTCTACTTTACTCTAAATTTTTTAATTGTACTTATTATTATTTTTTCTTTTATATTTTAATTTTTAATTTTTTTGCTTGTGTTTTTTTATGGATCATGTGGTCTGCAATAAAGATTTTTATTATTATTAATATTATTATTATTATTTATACAGAATTTACATCCGGATGACAAATTATAAGTATTTTTTTTAAAGTAACGCAGTTTTCAATTGTCATTGTTACATACTGAAAATCAACATTGATTGGCTACAGTTCCAAAAAGAAACTCAACGTTTTTCTGTTAAGTCATAGGAGTTGAATCAGCATCCTAATTGCGTAACTCACAATCAATCGAAATCTGAGTAACTTCGGAGTATTTTGCTAATACATCGCTGCATATGTTCGAAAATTTTTGTCTGTCCAACAACGTACATAACGCAATGAATGTTGTTCAACTGTCAAAATGAAAGCCATTCCTACTGTTAGCGTGTTACACATCATCATCATCATATCAACCGAAAGACGTCGACTACTGGACATAAGCCTCCCCCAAAAGGGGGATTTGCCATAATCGCCACGCTTGGCAGGCGGGTTGGCGATCGCAGTATGGTGGTCAAATGCGTAGAGAACGCTGCTGCCCATTCTCTAGTAAGTCCCTTAGTCGCCTTCTACGACACCCACGGGAAGAAATGGGGTGGTGGTATTCTTTTACGTCCGGCACCACACGGAACGTGTGTTACATAATTGCTCCACAAACAAAAGTTTTTCAAAGCTAAAGTTTTTACAGAATATAAGTACTTAGACACATGTGATAATACTAGTAGAAGATAATTCTCTGTCTACCAATACCTATCTGCTCATTTTATTTTTCCGTATTGTGCCAGAAGAACCTGGAAATATTATCTTCTGTGCGGTTATTAGGTCCGTATTGGAGTGCACTCCGGTCCAGTTTGCGCCGGAGTGGTGGGGGTCAAGATGCCCCACTACTGCCTCTTCGGAGACACTGTCAACACTGCCAGTCGAATGGAATCTACTGGACAACGTAAGTTTAAGCAACGTTCAAAATAAACACATTCCATTCCTTTATAGTGGCCATAATTGTGTCACCATTTTTTTATTCTATTTTTCTTCGTCTCCTCTTAATTCATGATGTTGACAGGTAAATGAGAGAGAACGAGAAAAATCACGTCTCATGTCAGTTAAAATTAACGTCCACCCTTTTCATTTCGTAACTGTAATTACGTTTTACAAAAATGACTGCAGTTACGTACCTAAGACACGTCATGTTCGTAGGCCTGCCTCATAAATTGTTAACAGTTAACTTTATTTACACAAGATAAGAAAACAAGATGAAACCACGATTTACGTGGCGGGATAAGGCAGATTTATGTTACAAGAATTACTTTTATAGCCAGATTTGTTAATTACGAACTTTGTGACAAAGTTACGTACTATAATAAAGCTCGGTCAAAGGATTCTACGTTTTATACTATGTTGAGTTTTATTGGGAGTATAAACGTAACTGCTCTGTAATCAGAAGTTACGCATTTCCATTTATTTTACGAATAAGCCTTCCTACTACTTCCGAAGTAATCTCACTTTCTGTACAGTATTTTTATCTCACGAAGCGGCGCGCGCTTTTCTTCGAATGTGCGTGTAAAATAAAACTGTAATTGAGACCTTGATCTATATATGATGTTAGTTATAATTACAGATAGGATATTCGGCTGCATATCCACCTTAAGTTGAGATGTTAGCTAATATGGAATGCACTTTTGTATCGAAAAAATGTTAACTTAACGTAAAAAATAAAATGATTTAACTAACACGCACCACCCTCTCTCACTACTCTTACAGTCTTACACCATACATACATATATTTGTATCGGGGTTAATTTTAAATAAATATGCGTCTCTGAATAGTTATGCAATCCTAATATATGTCGCTTCCATACTATACACCTGATTGGTTATGCATTCCCTGTGTTAATGGCGTCCCGGGTTTTTTTTTACAAAAAAATATTTTTAAGAAGCCGCTTTCATACTTTCATAACTAAAAATTTACTTTAGGTAAATATGCATCCGATTATCCGATCTCTAGTTATAATACACAAAACTTGTATCCCATGTTAGTTACAAAAATGGTATACAACATTTTAGTTTATCACGCTCTCGGTACCGACAGAGAACAACGCGAAGTTGAAAGTGTGTGTGTCTGTGTTACGTGTTGTCGCTACTACGTCTTCACGCATATATTCACAGTGTGTGTGTGTGTACACGTGGGTCCCACACGTTAACCGTGCGTCGCTTCGTGAGATAAGAATATTATACGAATCTTTGCCTCGCCTTTTTTAATCCTACATGATTGTTACTTGGCACTAGGCAAGAATACTAAATCAAAATAATGAATTCACATTAGGATTACCTACTAATTTACTTTGAGAATAATCTACCTATTAACTTTTGCTAACAAAAAGGCAACAAGAGTAAACCTCCGTTTCTGTAAGCCTTTTCAATTTGATTATCCTGCTGCACTTAATTACGTGTTATTATTTTACCCGATAATATCCAACATGCAATTTGACTACCGATCAAAGTCGTTAGGCTACCATAAATTTGAAGCAAATTCTTTAATCAGATCTTCACACAAGCGTTCATCCCGCGCGAGCCAACGTCCCATTTATAGTGATTTTCGTGATTATTTCATTAAATATAAATTAAAGTACAATTTTTTTTAGCCAAGCTTAGATCGTTGGTGTTTATAAGTTTGTATGCATTTTTTTTTAAATAATAAGATAATCACAAAAACTTGGAATGCGACGTTGCCAGGCCGCGCCCGATGAACGCTCTTAAGTACCAATCAGAAGCGAAAACTAATTCCTTTAAACGCTTTCAGCACTGCGGATCCACTTAAGTGAAAATACACGAGCGTTACTCGACCAATGGGGCACTTTCGTGGTGGACCGTCGAGGCGAGGTGGAACTGAAGGGCCGCGGGAGGATGCTCACGCATTGGCTGCTGCATTGCTCCGAGCCCGAAGCCAGGCCACCTTCGCAAGGACTGCAGCCACCTCCTCAATATCCCATACTGTTCCCTGCGTTACCACAACCTGCATTGTCTTTACAAGTTCCTTATCTAGTGGTAGAGCCGCCAACGTTAGCTGCTTGAAGATTTAGTCTTAATGTCTGGATTTGAAAATGGAAGGGAAAAACAAGAGAATGGACTGATACAGATCTATGCACCTTGTCTCGTTGCAGTTGCCTTTTCTGTCACTCAGTAACAGAGCGGGATAGAAGCAGAAGCAACATTTAAGAGGTGGATAAGTCAGAGGAATAATTGCGTAAAACACTAACAGTAGAAATGGCTTTCATTTTGACTGTTCAACAACATTCATTGCGTTATTTGCGTTGTTGAGCGGACAATTTTTTCGAACATAAGAAGCAATGGATTAGCAATATCCTTCAAAATGATTCAGATTCTGATTGATAGTGTGTTACGGAGTTAGGGTGCTGGTTCTGTAAGGCTATCTCTTAGCTAAAAAGCTGTGTATTGTAAAAATAGTGTAAAAATGTAGGTACGTACTTTTGACTGATCGTAATCATGATCATTGTCATCTATTAGTTGTGTCCTTATCATAAAAGTTCGGGCTTCCTACGTTTAGGTATTAGTCGTTATTCTTTTGTTAGTATGACTGTGTATAGAGTTCCATTACTTACATATTATACAACGTGTAACGGAAAGGGTATATACATACCAAGGGCACGGCTTCTTCGTATGATATCAAATGATATTGGAAGGTTTTTTTTAATGCTATCTCTACATGTTCTGAAGTTATGAGAATTTTTAATACATTGATACCAGAAACCGAACTTTTTAAATTGAAATAAAAACATCACTCGGAAGAGATCTATCGTGATATTGGCAAGTAACGTGGAAACTTATTGACCTACGTAGTGCGGTGACACGTTATGATTTAAATTTAAGAAACATATGAAACCGAAAATTTGGTATCAATTCTTAGAGTATTTTATTTTGAGCTGAAACTAGTATAGTGATTCTATACCAGCTGTTATCTTTAGTGCTTAAGGATAGCAATAGGGTTTTTGTTACACCCTGTATATGTTAGTAAATGTTTGGTATTCTATTATTAGTAGCATTATTGGTACTTTTTCTACATTTAATATTATTGTATAAGTCTTAAAGTGAAAATAAGTGCTGTTTTGGGAACTATCGAAAATATAACTCAAAATGATAAAAGGTATAAAATTATATGTGATTTTTTAATTACTTACCTGTTATATTCGTTAGTAAATGTTTGGTATTCTTAAAATAGTAGCTTTATATGTACTTATTCTAAATTTGTTGAGTCCTAAAATGAAGATACCTCATACTGTTTTGGGAATCTACGAAAATATAACCCAAACTGATAAAAGGAATAAAATTATATGTGACTAGCTTTTGCCAGCGGTTTCACTCGCGTTGAGGTCGAAAATTATCCCACGGGAATATACTATCGAGATAAAAAGTACCCTACGTGTTAATTCCGGTTATAAACTATCTGTGTGCTAAATTTCATCCAAATCCGTTCAGCCGTTGTTGCGTGATTGAGTAACAAACCTATATATCTAAACAAATAAACTTTCACATTTATTATATTAGTAAGATAGTAGGATTTTTATAATAAACCTTGGGCAGACCACGTCTTAAATTACCATTAAGCAAGCCCGCTGTCAAACACAAGTCCAAAAAAACAATATCTATGATAAATGCGTACAATTTATATTAAACAGACCTCCATTAAACGCAAAATATGGGGGATAAACTACAAATAACAGCTACCTAAAGGTTCCCACACACAGGCGCGGCACGACTCTAGCAGAACCTTTTTATGAAATTTTATGGAGCTTGTTCTTCCAGAATCGCGTCACACCGTAGCGTCGCGTCTGCCTGCGGGAGCCTTAACTGAAATGCAAATTTTATGAACGTTTTATCCGCGTACACTATTTAATGACTTGTCCGTGATAACATTTACATTTTACTAGCTTGTACATCACAATGGGTTTAACGAGATGATTTGCATCTCGTCCACACAAGCGTACAATATTTGTTACGTTCAAATGCATCTGAATTGCAGTTTAGCGTCGCTGGGGACGAGAGTTCTAACTTTATGATGATATGACCAGTTTGTGTATATGCGTAGCAAATTAAAGCACAAGAAAATAATTTAGAATAGGTCGCATTGTCTTTAGACAAACATAGCTTCTTTAGACAAATATATGATTCACTGACGTTGTTTAATTTACTCCACGTGTAAACTTTTATCTATCCTTAACTTTATCCTTTGCCAAGTATTGGTGAGGGTTAATTTCATTGAAATGGGTTCTGTTGTTAAGCCGTCCAATGTAATAAAACTGGACGGATCCCGCTTTGTATATGAGGAATATTTGCAATCATCATAGATGATTTATTTGAAAAAAAGATTTATAAAACTTGCCCTGGAAGTGTTCTAGTCATAGATCTAGGTTTGGTTCTAGTCAATACAAAAAATAATGGTCAAACATTTAGGTACAGGCTGAGCTCCGAAATAAATCACTTACGAAGCTGGCATTTACCGAAAGTTTTTCCACACGATACATTGTTTGTATTGCTAACATACGGGCTAACATGGCCAACACAGCCTGTTAGGCAATATTTTATCGAGTTACAGAAGTAACCCAGAAAAATACACATGCTTTCTAAAAAAATAAAAAGAAGTCTAATAATATATTCCAATTTCTTTACTCAACAAAATATTTTGCCTTTCTTCTAAACGAGCAGTAATGTTACTGTAATTTACTTCGTGTCTTCTCTCGGGAGCGTAAAACCATTTTCCATGGAAGATTACACTCCCCATAGCAACAGCCTGACAAATGAATGCTTGCATATGTTTAAATTATGCTCGTTCTTACTGGGTAGATACATTTATGAACGTTTCAACGTATGTCGAGGAATTTGATTGCAAAATTACCTACAGTAAAAATGAAACAATTTGTTCATGTATATTGAGTATGTATGTTATTAAAAAATAAATGTATGTTTATTTAATAAACACCAACAACACATACATACACAATATGTAAGAAAAGCCCTGTTGTTCCTTCTACCCACGTCTCCAGAATCGGTATACCTACATACGTTATAAAGCAAGTCATTTATAAAAACTGTTCAACAAAAATAATTAAAATAAATATTTAATTATGAATATTTGTAATGTTTAACTGATTTTGATTACATCAAAGAAAGCCGCCGAGCTCGTAGTCTTATTGTGCGATATAAGGATACTTGTAAAATCAGATACTGTAAACATTTTTTTTGAATGTGTCGATTTTGATAGTTATTTGATATAGAACTCTCGACTAGCCAATGCTTATTTTTAAATTATAACTTCATCAATGTTATGCTTGTAGGTAAGTGTATACGTACCTAAAAGGAACAACAGGTTTTTTTTTACATATTGTACATTTAACATTGGCTCACTATAGTTTAAGAAAAGTACCTATCACTGCTAATGTATACACAACTTATAATATATCGAGAATGAGAATACTTTGATAACTTTTCATCTTTTAACAAAATTACTACGTCTTCCTTTTTCTACTAATCTTTTCTGTAGCATTATTTAATGATCGACTAGTTGGCGGCCCAGTTAAGCAGTGGTGTCTCAGTGGTAACGGCCGCGACTTACGAGTTGTTGTAGGTCGTGGGTTCGCACCCAGATAGGCGCTTTACTTTGTGTAAATGAATTCGTTACCACTGTTGTCAAAACGGTGAAGAAAAACATCGTAAAGAAACAGGCATGTCCTAGAACCAAAAATTCGAAGACATGTGACATCTACCAACCCGCACTGGGCCCGCGTGGTGGATTACGGCCCACTCCCTCTCACGGAGAGGAGGCCTGTGTCCCAGCAGTGGGAACGTTATAGGCTGATTATGTGTGTTATGTAAATGATCGATCATTTATGTACTTTATTTAAGTTATCGCCTTTCTACCCAATGAAGCATTTTGATTTATATAATGTTGATAGAAGTGTACATTTATTGTATTATGTTGAAAATATGTTATATATTCTACCATTTCAATAATCGTGAGAGGAAACCTTTTAACTTCTTGTGTATTATAAATAGTAAAGGTAAGTTTATGCAAATGTTTAATGTGTTAAAATAACTGTAAAATACTTTCATGTTGTTAACCTTCACACGCCTTTGAATCTGTTGCCAAGACGAATTAAACCACGTACATAAGTAATTATATTTTGTTACATAGAATCTGTTAACTTAACAAAATATTTTCTATGTAGTTAGATTAAAAGTTGTTAATTTCATTATTAATAAAATAATTCTCGATTATTAGCTAAAACGGACACTTTCCTATTTTCGATGTCAAAGCGTAGTCTTTATAACTTAGTACGTAAGACCCATTAATGGTTAGATGCTTCTCACTAAACATAGCCTTCAAAGTATTTTCAAAGAACCAGTAGATTTAATTACGAATACTTAACATAACCAGCAGTTCTTGATAAAGGAACCGAACAACAGTAGTGCCAAATTGCATAGTTATTTATTATACTATGCCAAACATAATATTTAGTAGCATAATATAGACTTATATCGTTGTCCCTAAATGTCTATTTTTGTATGAATGTTGAAGACAAAAATATAGATGCTTTTATTTATTTCACGTCAATTAACTGTGAAAAAATGACAATTATTTTCTATGTTTGGTGATAAAATAAATAATACGAAAAATTGTATTGTGGTTTTATTTTATGAAGTCAAAAACTAGGTGGATCTGAGTTATAAATAAAGAATAAATTGCCTTGTTTGTGTTGGAAAACTTGTAAATGGGGCAGATAACCTAGACAAAGTAATTGACCTTAAAAAGTTAAGCCTAGAATAACTTTTTTACAAGCAGTGATCTTAATAACAATACTCATAATTAAATAACATGGGAATAATTCAATGGCTTCTGAACAATATCAAACAAACAAGAATGTATTATTCTACTATTCTTTAAAATCTATTACATATTCACTTTCTCGCTCCAACGCATCTAACTTACTCTTCTTCACAATCCTATAGTTAGAAGACTTCTTCCTTAAAATCTCTAAAAAGAATATAATCAAAGAGATCACAAAGCCAAACCCGAGGCAGAGGAAACAACTAAGGGTCTGGTGTTGAGTCAAAGGCGATGGATCAGAAGTTATCGTGGGCACATAAGTCGTCTTCATAACGACATCTTTTTCCAACAAACCGCTTTCAATCATCCTTGGTAACCACGTTATAAGTGGCCTCACGAACGGAGAGTAAATCCTCATCCAGACAACCAATGGCACAGTCAAAATTGAGTCGGGCAAAACGTGACCACATTCATTCTCCTTCTTCCCTTGTGCCGCACAATACGCGAAAGCATACTCCAAAGAGGTGGCTATAACAAACTTTTTCTTGCCATCAAGTATATTAAGGAATATGTCATCGAATTTCACTTCAGGGATTATTTCAAATCCATCCCTGATCAGATCATCGAATTCAAAATGAGCGTAAATGCCCGCACGACCACCAAACTTGTAGCCACTGTCTAAAGTTTCCTTCAAGTTTGCGAAGTTTCCAGTTAGGGTATCTGTCTTCAAAGCACCAATGAGAACGCTTTGATACGCGTTTCTGATGACAAAAGTGAACCACAACCACATTCCAACAATGTAGAAATCTCGGAATCTTCGTGGAGCTACTCTAATCGTTTGGCCAAGCATGGCTCCCCATACCCTGAATGCAGCTCCTTGAACTTTGTCGAAGTTTCGAAAATAACGATTGCAAAACCGCTTTGTACGTTTAAACTTTAATACGAAAGGAAGGGATATTACTAAAAAAGTAACCACTAGGAGGATAAGCCATAAATACCCGTTTAGAGGAGAAAGGAGTCGCCACCACATTGGTCCCGGAGCCACTGGAGGAGCCAGCCATGCTATACGAATTCTAAAATATGGGAACGAGTAATCTAGGAGACCCAATCTATCTACTCCCAAAGGTATAGTGCATGTCGAAATATTTGCAAATCCTGCAATAACATCATTCAAAGAATCAGACCAGTTCTTAGCTCGATCCGAATCGATACTTATGTAGTCTCTTGCAGTCACTATAGGAGTAAAATTCATGATATCTCGGAGTAGCCTTACTATTGTTTTCTTTACTATTTGTAGTGAAATCTTCCGTTCTGTGCCCCCCTGATGGTAAATCTTGTTGGTTGATATGTACAGCGGGCACTCGTGCATGTTGCTCATCTTATCCGGGTACATGTTAAAGAAAGACATATCTGTTTTCCAATAGCTGATGAGGACAGGTTCAGTGTTTTGACAATTTAAATGGTTTTTGTAAGGATGGTAGGTGTACAAAGCAATTTTGCTTTTCTTGTCTTTAGTGATGATGACTACATCGGTGACGTAGTAACTCCACAAAACGTTGATGATATGATCAAGTTTCTTGCGACTTGTGTTTATGATTATAAGGAATTTGGCTCCACCATTAAATAGGTTTCTCCCTCTGACGTCTGGCTTCAGCGTGCTCAGCAGTCTCATGAAAGATTGGTAGTTATCCACAATGATGACCACTTGCTTCGGTGGGTCAGCTCCTCTGCTTTCAATTATCACAGTTCCTTTATATGCTTGTAAGAAATCAGTGACGAGTTTATCATCCATATCTTGATATAGAATAACAGTTGATTGTCGATAATTAAAATTGTAATTCGCTACTCCTATAGCACAACTTACGATATCGTCTCTTTCAAAACACGTTGCTATTTTGCAGTTAACTACTACAAAATAAACTAAAGTCTTCAGAAAACTGCAGACCATGTTGACAGAGAACTATTTTCAAAGGAGATTTGATAAAAAGTGCCATTGCTTTCTTTCGTACAAAGTTGATGGACTGCACCTGATTTTGATATACGATCAGAGGTAATAAATCATCTTTTGTTCTAAATGCTGCGTTGGCGTTTGGTGCAGACATCTTTCGTTCAGATTTTGATCGATGCATGTTACTAATGCAGTTATTAGGTAAATAATATAACGGGGTTTGTAAATTGTGATAAATGTTCTTTGGAATGGCGTTCAATCATTCAATAGCTAGTCAAATCTTAAATATAGAATAGGAGAAATGTTGATGTTGAATTAATTAATTAATCTGCAAATAATTAAATAACTTTAGGTAATGTAGGTAGATGGTGTAAATATTGATTGCGATGCGTTCTGTAGTTTTGGATTACCCTCATAGGGCAGTAATTATTTATTTAATTGTATGATTAAAATTCTCCTCTCGGTACTCCCTCCCTCAGAAAGGAGGTCTATGTCTCAGCAAACATTGGCTGATTATGATTCAGTAGTTCCACTAAGGCACAGTCTGAAGCAAAAACGTTATGCCGCTTTTTACGAAAATTACACGGATGGAGGAGTATGAAATTTGGCACAGTTAAAGTTAAAGCTAATATTTTTATATAATAATATATCAGATATACATTAAGTTTTAAATGAACTAAGTTACCTAGTCCTAGTATAAATATCAGCACTACATAATATAAAACAAAGTCTCCCCCGCGTCTGTCTGTCTATCTGTCTGTTCGCGATAAACTCAAAAAGTACTGAGCAGATTTTCATACGGTTTTCACCAATAGAGTGGTTTATGAGGTAGGTATAGGCCAACTCCTGGAGGGAGGTGGGCTGGCTGGAATAACAACCGAAGGCCGCCATGGCTCACGCACAATGGTCCACTTGAAGGACTAAGTGCGGAAACCAAACGCATAACATAGAACATAGAGGTAGGTATAGGTGTATAATTTGTTAAGGTTTTGTGTAAATTGGTTAACGCGGGCGAAGCCGCTGGCTAAAGCTAGTACTACTATAAATAAATGAGTGAACCGAAAAAGCCACAATATTAAGTCAATAATTCAACATATTATAATCGCATTGGTTTCAGACTTAAGATCTATAAATACTATATGATTATACATATTGATAATCACAACGATCCTCTAGTAATATAAGACAATGAGAATGAAATGAATTATCCCCATCTTGAATAAGGTAGGGTTCCGTTAGCTTGTGACCATTATGACTTTCTGCACCATTGCCCGCGTGCGCCCCTCCTGTTGCCATAACAACGTGTATAACAACTTAACTGTAAACAAAACAGCATCGTTAAATTGTGTTTCTTCCAATTAACCTAATTATTATAGCTAAGATCAAGTGACATATGGTTTACATCATATATGACGTCACAATAAAGTTCGGCCAACGATTTGTGGCAATTAATTTTAACTGACTCATTAATTTTGAGAGTGTGTTATTATTATAGTGATTTAGGCCATTCTGGATATTGTTTTAAGTAAAATAGCAAATACAGAGGCTACACTTTGGGACTATTGAAGTCTTCAATCAAAGTTATGAAAATCGAAGCGTTACGTCATCGCATTTGGTATTGGTTGGCGATAGTCATGAACGTGATAATAGTGACTGCAAAGGACCTACAAATGCCGGGCAGCTGTCAGCAGGGAGATTATTATGAGCCTAGTGCTCTCAGCTGCATGATCTGTCTTGCTAATGCTTCCATGGTCACTTCTTCAGATGGTAAGCAAGCTCTCATGGTTTCTTTTGTAATCGAAGAGGGGGAGCCTTTATGTTGGAGAAGCTGTGTCTGTGAAACCTGTCTGTTTTAAAGACAAAACTGTAAAAAAAAAGGTTTCCTCCATCTGTCTTAAACTAAAAACCCGTTAGCCAAGGGAATATAAAAGAATGCAGATTAGGTTGAACTGTTTTAAATTTAATAGTGCTGTTTCTACTTTAACCAACCCCATAACTGGCGACTATCTGATATTCTTGGTCCCAGGTATAAACGACATCAACTTTTGTTTCGATGCTGGAGCAGTAGTGCTTCCTACCGCAATGGTATTCTGCTTTACTACTACTACCTATTCTACTACTTGACTACGTGGTTAATGTATCCTAGATTTCAAGCACATGCTCGTAAAATACAGATTGTGACAGATTCAGTATACAATTCTGGAAAACCCAGAGGTGAAATTTTACGTCTGATATTAAAAAAATTTTTAGCTAATCCATACATTCTGACCGCATAGGTAATTAATAACTGATGAAAATTTTCTGCGCTAAGAGGTCAATCATGTGCTGAATTCATAGTTACAGTTTGCGCGTCGATATACCATGCCACACTGTAAAATCATAAAAAAAAACAGAAACGTTCACCGTCTATAGCCAAAGACGTTTTGTGGTTCCACAGTAAGTCGGTATTTGGACTTCGCCTTTTTGAATAGCATCTGCCGCATAAGACAGACATAGATTAAATGCTTTTTCCATCTCCTAGGTTTCGGTTGCTCCTGCGCTGAGCACAGCGTACCAACAGGGATAGATCGCTGCAGACCGTGCAACGCTACAGAAGTCGTGTCTGCAGACGGGACTGCGTGCGTGCCGCGCCGCTGCCAGAATGCATCTGGCAGGATCGCGTGCAGGAAGTGTCCTGGTGATTATATTACAGGTTAGTCTTCATGGATTCATCCAGAAATCTTTAAGTAATGGTAGACTACTTGCGCTCGTTAGTTATTTAATTCGATTCGTGTCGAATCATAAGAGCTGTATGGTCCCAAAGAAATCTGATGAAATCATAACAAATGGATCAGAAAACGTACCTGTAATGCCACACACAAATTGAATGGTTTGATTTGATTATTTGAATACAATTCAATTTAAAGTCACAACATTTTTTGGATAAGTGGTGAGAAATAAAGGAGAAACCTAAATACCGGATGAATGTGCTATTACTTTTTTTTTTGTTTTCACTTGCCACATATACTTTTGGAAGAGAAGTAAGGCCAGAAAATACGGATTTAAATAAACCCGAATAAAATCCCGGATGAACTTTATTATGTAGATTAATATTGTGCAAATCTTTTAAGCCGTTTCATGCGAAGTAAAAGTCTTTAAAAAAATTGGTACTTACAAGTTTTCGCGAAAATCTAAATTTGCCCATATCTTTTTATCGTGTTGACTCAGGACCTTGATTTTTATACACCATATTTCAGTATCTGGTATAAATTTCAACTTGTTAGGTCCACCGGTTCCTGAGAAAATCGGTGGTGACACACGGACAGACAGACAGACGGACAGAGGGACAAGAGGGTGATCTTATAAGGGTTCCTTTTTTACCTTTTGAGGTACGGAACCCTAGAAATGTTCTAAAAATAAGGTATCGCATTAGGGAGGGACACATGATTACGTCACTATCCAGTCGCCAACTATTGTAACAAAACACAAAATTTTAGAATGATTTCAGTCATCATTCTGTTAAACAAAAAAATACTATAGAATTTCAATTGTAGTTTCGTTTTTCTTATCAAAAATTCAACCTAAAGATATAACAACGTACCTAATTGTTAACTAAAACCTCACCTGTTTTATCGGATTCGCACAGGTTATAAAGGTGGTTGAGGAATTATCGTTACAAACTACTGGTAACACAGTGGTGATGGAGTAGACTTGTGTCCCCTGACCATGCTTAATAATAACTTGCAAGTTTGGCAACAATATATACTGCAAATAAAATACTTCCCCTAAATCAAAACTTTTGTTAGTAATTTATTTATTTATTTATTTATTTAACCATAACCCCCCGCCACCCGCCACCCCGCCACCTGTAATTGTTAGAAAGAGGGGAATAAATCAAAGCAACTGCACGATTTAAATAGATTATCTTGTATTACGAAAACACACAGAGGCACGTTCCACATCGCCATGGAAGGCAAAATGGGCGAGTTGACACAAGTAATTGCTGACACTTATTTTATTTGTTTCCAAGGACGGAGATCAAAAAGATATTTATAAAATAAAATTTATGTTTACAAGGAATGATTAAAATAATTCCAACAGTAATATGTACTTCTTGTTGGTTTTTCTTTATGCGTTCTCTAATGTTTCACACATAAATCTGTATAATGAGAAAAGAATTCTGAAGCCTTCTAGAGGAATGTCATTTGTGGAAAACATATACACCGTGACGTTTTAGTCGTCTTACAACGGCAGCCCACTTCATGTATCCAATGAGTACTAATCATTTATTAAAAAAAAAAATTGAACATATACATAATAAAAAAAATGAAAATATCATTTACTAAGACGCATGACACCCTGTAATGGAGATGGAATTAATGATGGAATGTAATGGTAGGTAGCTGGATATCTTCTACCGTTGGATATGTAAACATTATTGACAGGGGAGGGTGTTTCTTAATTCTAAACTATCATTTAATTTTCTTCGTACCTGTTATCTGAATTATTGGTAATAATGTTTTAATGGCGCCTAGAGGTATTTTATGACGGATACATTGAGTGGACCACCTTTGTAAGACGACTAAAATGTCACGGTGTATACGGGTTAGCGACGAATATGCTATTCATACAACGCCGGCCATGGGCATGTGATGGCCCGTATTTGTCTGAATAGTCATGAAAAATTATCAAAAACTAACTTTAAATTTGGTGGGGGGGACTCTTTAATATTTTTCATGTTATATTTTTTTTTTGAGTAGCGTTTGTGACCTTGCTTTACATTTTTGCCATATTATCTCCGATATTATTTATTGGCTCGATTTAGATTCTGTTTATTGTTTCTAAAAGCTTAGAGCTATTTTATCGGATTATCTAACATTTTTATTAAAATTGATTAGACTATGAAAAAAAAAAAACGGAGGTGAAGACTTTAAAAAGAAAATCAGTACCTACTATAAAAAATTTGAATACTTAACAAGAAAAATATTAAAGAATTAAGAAAAATTCTCGAAAAACAACGAGAATTTTTCATGAATATTCAGAAAACTACGGGCGGTCACATGCCCGTGGGCGGCAACGTATATAAGGTGTTAAAAATTAATGTTTAGAAATTTAAGGAGTTGTTTCAAATGACATTCAAAACATAATCACGAAAAAATTATTTACACAACAATCCCTTTCAAAAATATACAATATTTTCCCCACGCACTAATTATTAAATATGTACATGCGCACCGTACCTACACCGTGTAGGCACAGACAGCCGCGCGAGCGAGACGAGCTCGTTGTTAAATGCCTACGTAAACTGCTGATTCTACTTTGGATTGGCAATTTATCGATTTTTTTTTTGTAATTTTTTAGTTTTTTGATACCGAGCAAGTACACGAAATTTGGAACATTAATTTTTTAACACCTTATATAGCCTAACACACTAACAGTAGGAAAGGCTTTCAATTTGATCGTTCAAAAACATTCATTGCATTTTTTACGTAGTTGAGCAGACAAACTTTTCGACCCTATGAAGCAATAAGGGTGCTGGTCAGCGACGAATAAAATATAATCTCGTCAGCTATAAGTGTTTTTTTTTTCTTCTATCCAGTAACCCAAAACATCGACGGCTCACCGCTCAAGGAGGTGCAATGCGTCAAATGCGCGCGCGGCTACAAAGCACAGAACAACGTGTGCGCACGATGCGAGGCCTGCACCTGCACAAAGAGCCAGATCATCGTCAGAGGCATCTGTATACCGAAGTCTTACGTCAACTCCAGACCCAAGTATTTGGAGAGTAGTCTGCATCCACTGGCTCTGTTAGATGTGGTGAAACATGAATATTTGTGTATGGTAAGTAGATTTCGTTGGTCATTATTTTGGTGGTCCCTATTAAAAGGGGTTAGTCCACGGTGCATGGCCCCTCATCGTCTGCCTAGTCCATGCCTAGCCTGGGGTTGGCCTCCAGTCTAACCGGATGTAGCTGAATTTTAGTATTTTATTAGTTACTAATGGACGCCCAGTGGTGGAAATTCGACCATAATTCATTTAAATTTTTATCAACAATAATCAATATATTAGCTTTCTGCACTTCTTCTCCATTTAAAACTTTAACTGTGCTAATTAACTTATTAGCTTCACCTGTATGTTTGTAAGCATGTTTGTAACCGACTTCTTTGACCCACTTCAAACTGTCAGATTTTGACCCACTTCAAACTGTCAGATTTAATTTAAACTTTGACCCACTTCAAACTGTCAGATTTAATTTAAACTCTGTAGACTTATCAAAGACCGATGACGATTCATTCATTAGTTAAAAAAAAACTGAAAAATCACGGTTTTGTAGTTAGCAGAACTAAAAAATAGAAAATAAATAATGGTGCTTTTTGAGGTATTTTTATAATCAATTAATATCAAGCACCCCACGCTTTTTTAAAATAATCTTCTACTTTTTTTAGGTTGTTTTCTAAAGCGTGTTTTTTAGTTTTTTAAACTATTATTTATTTTCATACTAATCCGTCCGCGTAATTTTCGTAAAAAGGGATACACAGTTTTTGCTTCACGTATTAATATACACCGTGACATTTTAGTTGTCTTACAACGGCAGCCCACTGCATGTATCCAATGACTACTAATCATTTATAAAAAAAAACAAAGATTTTTTTGGACATATGAATAAAATAAAAAATATCATTCACTGAGGCGCATGATGTAGTTTTCAACACCCTCTTATAGAGATGGAATGAATGATGAAATGAAATGGTATTATGGTACGTAGGTAGATAGTTGTCTAGTAACTATTAATGTGTTTGCATCATGCGCATGTTACATTCTAGTTCTAGTTGTAGCGTGTATACATGCCCCTAGATGAAGATTTTACGATCTAAAATAACTCACCAACAATTTTTCATAGTTGTTGTAAAAATACCCACGATTATAAATTAAGTTTGTATGTATTTCCAAGCCAGTAAGCCAGCGGCAACTTACCCACCAACTTTGCTGGCATTCTAGTATTTACCAAATACAAAGCTCGTTGCGGCGTATGAGAAGAAATAAATAAAATAAATATTTCATTCAAGATTGATGAAGATAGCGTCGGCAATGTGAAGCCATTCATGCTTACATATTCCGGAGATTGGAAAGCGTGTAGAAGCTTTGAAGGGAGCATAGATAATGCAGCATTTATCTTTATAAAGAAATCTTTATAAAGAACTACGAGGTAATACGTCCTAAACGTGATCTTATGAAAAAACCCTTTCATACTTTTCCACTCAATTTGGTATTAATAAACTTAGTAATATATTCTTTACAGTGCCAGGCAGAGTGGGTGTGACACAGTAACTAAGTAATAAACACCTACACTACAGTGTTTTAGACTCAGACATAAAGTTTATAGTTCCTGCATACATAATGCAAAGGACTGCTACGAGGCTACGACGTAGCTGTTGCGCGTAGTCACCGCTACGCCGCTTACGAGTTCGTAGCAAATAACTTTATTTTCAATTCGACAGTATCTATTTACATTTGTAACATCACGTTTGTTCAACGATTGAGTAGACAGAGGTGTCAAATAAATTAGAGGGACAACTGATATGAAGAAACTTTTTATTTTCAGACACAGAGACCCATTACGTTTTAGTATTAGAAATAAGTTAGTTAAAAACGACCAGCAACCTAATTGCTTAACACAATATTAATCAGAATCTGAACCTTTTTGAAGATTATTGCTAATCTTTTTACTTTTCTAATTCTTTCATGAGTTCGAATAAATTATCTGCGTAGCAACGTAACCAACGCCATGAATGTTGGCAATTACCTCTCTGTTTGTTAGTAGAAATATTGTAACTAGTTTTTATTTTTACAGCAAAATGATCTTCGGGCTTGTCGCACTCTGGCCAACGAATGCGTCAAGAATTTCTACTCCACTGACCCAGCGGGTCCCTGCAGACTATGGATACAATCTAACTTGTCTACACCTAAAGGTACACATACAATCCTAAATATATAGCGTACCAGTGTACAAACATGTCTGAGCCGATTAAGTATGACCTTAAAATTATATTCTGTTTATACATACAGTTAAACTCACAAGAAAGACCTGAAAATATTTTTAGACCGACTGCCTATCTGACTTCCAGAACCCAGTTTCTGAGCAATACTACACCCCCTGGTAAGACTGATTGTCAGACTGGAATCTAGTCCAAATTTTTCCCATACAAACTTCGGGAGTGTATTACTCCACTGTTCGACAATGTACATCAAAAATTAAACATGCTATGGTTTTGTCTCATTATTAATATTGTCTTTACGGAAACAGAATACTAAAATAAAATGCCATTAAAAAGTTACGAGCCAACAAAGATTGGGTTTTCTTGCTAATATAACTTAACTTTGGGCGTGTTTAAATAATAAAAGAAGTGTAAAATCTCAAGTCGGTATCGAAAAAGCTCAAATATCGAAAAGTACAATAAACTTTATTGGTCATTAATTTATGCAGTGGCTTTTTCATAAAACCTGATCTTTCGATGGACTGTTCTTAATTTTTTACGCGCCTGTTGTACTATAGATATTCCTGCATCTCACTCAATAGTGCTGTACGTGTAAACTAGCGTCTAACTGCTCATCACTGATACAACCTCTGTCGGACACGATGCCTGGTGAGACAGCGTGCTTTTTAGGTAGGCCCATCATTGAGTTCGAGCCGGCGACTAGGTTCCCCTTAACTATCCGTTAGGACTGTCAATGATCTACAAATGACAACCGGGGCCACCAGCTAACGTGCTTTCCGAGGCACAGAAAGGTCTCGGTTTGTAATTGATTATTTTGCGGAAAATGTAAGGCAATTTGAATAATCAATCATCGTTTCCAAATACGTATTTGACATTCGTGTAGTGACACTTATTCAAACATCTGAGATGTTGTATTATAGGGACAAAAGTATACGGTAGATTAAGTTTAAGTCGATTACCCGAACCAGCTAAGGCTTAAATGAAATATCAATACTTTGCCCAATCTGTGAAATGATCTTACTTAAACATAAGTATCTAGCATTTTCATTTGTCTGTGAAAACACATCATAAATTCTATTAAGGGGGTAAAATTATAGATTCTCTTGTCCTGGAAAACGAAAGATGCTATTTAGTAAATCCTTTTTCCTACAAACTGTAAGAAACCCGACCAGCTTGAGTTTAATTTATTATGCCATAATTATAGGACCACTCTCGGACCGAAGGAATTATAGTAACTAGGTGTATTTTCTTGTATTATTAAAAAAATGTACAACAAATGCATTTTTCTTCAAGTCTGTGTCAAATTATTTGGTGAACTACTCGTTCGTTCACTCTATTATTTCATATGATGATGAAAGCGGATAATAACGAATATAAGTGATATGTTAGGAAATAAATTAGTCAGTAATTAGTTCCTGTCCACATTTATCCCGTCAGCCTTCAATCAAGAGTGAAATGGCATCTTTTGGGCACGATCGTTCCATCATAGAGGTCAGCCATCTGCCGTGTTCGAGGTCAAGAGCAAGCCCATTCAGTAAAAAAAATGTTTAAGTAGCTAACTCGACATCGGCCTTTTTATTTTCAGGTTTACCTCATCTTACAGTAGAATCAACATTGGAGGACAAGAATCCAGGAGAGACATATTTAGCGCGCAAGCAGGTACGACTTTCTTATAGTTTTATCTTTTGAAGTTAGTCAAATTGAAGCTTAAAATGGTAATAATTTAGTGACATCATGTTTAGAGTCGTTCTCGCAATGAAATAATAGCACTTTGTCTTGGCTTAGAAAATTATTCGAGCACAATATCCCTTACTTAGCTGTTCCTTAAACGGTATTTAGTTTTTTGTATGATTATGACAATATTTTCAACTGATGGAAAAAAGATGTGCGTGAGAAATATTTTTAGGAGTAATTTTTTTTTAAATAATTAATTACTTTTTTTTTCGGCAGGACTTTTTGTCAGTTACAGCAGCAGTGTTTACATCTAATGGTGGATTTAAATTCATCAAAGACAAAGATCAACATGACTATCCGTGTCGCCTGCCCGTTCAAATAAGAATAGGCCGAGATTTTTCGTAAGTTTTTATCATTTTATTAGGTGAAAAACAAATTAAATATGAAACTAGAGGTCCTTGAATTTGTTAACAAACAATTTTAGGGCGGCACTTCACAGAAGCACATGGCTAAGCTACGCTCGTGTATGTAGCTTCGCTTGGATGAAAATGTAGGCGGGCTCGTGTACTGCGACCCGCAGGCACGCTACGCACGAATGTGTGGCTAGCAAATAAATGAACCGCTCATTAAAACCGCGTTGACACAATCAAAGTACGCTTAGACAAAGTACATTTGACAAAGCAGCTTTGGTAAAAATTCCCTTTTCTATCGGTAGACACTATAAACATAGTTCTCTTGGACCATTTCCTTCATTCTTCAAGTAGTTGGTCGAAAGAAGTCACTGTTTTTGCACTTGCCGCCATTTTATTTTGTCAATTGACATCCAAGTAGGCTATGAAAAGTTGAACGCGATCCTTGTTCACTTTGATTGGACGCCGTCATTCAAGTACGCTTGGATCAGAGTTGCCACGATCAAAAAACGTTTAACTTTTTACTTTTTTTTTACTTCGTCAAACCGTACTTTGATTGTGTGAAGGCGGCTTTACTGTGGCAAACAATAAACAATTAAAAAATCCAATAAATAAATAAACCTCTCCCAGCACTTCCTGCGTAGCAGTGGACGGTCAACTTTATTCTCCGGTTTTCGATCTGTTTGTTTACTCAGATACTGAGCCTAAATTAAGAATAGTTCTACGTATTTTATTTCCGAACTCAGAATTGTAAATAAGTCATTATTAAGTATGTCTAGGATCGATATATCCCAAGTTAAAGCGTGTGTTTTGTTAAATTAAAACTTCGTTCCCAAATTTTTGCCACTTAGACACAATACAAAATAGTTACTTAAACAATATCCGGGCCTTAGTAAAGGCATGTCACTCAAGAATCGATAGAGCAGTGGTGGCTCAGTCTTAACGACCCGACTTACAAGTAGCAGTCGTAGATCGATAGACCGAACCCAGGAAGGCACTTCACTTTATGTATTTAATTTAATCGCCACTGTTCTCAAAACGGTGAAGGAAAATATCGTGAGGAAACCAGCATGTCTTAGAACCAAAAATTCAAAGCCATGTGATACCCACCAACCAGCACTAGGCGCTCATGGTGGATTATGACCAACTCCCTCTCACAGAGGAGACCTATGTCACCCCAGTAGGAACATTACTATTACACAAGAATACCTGTGAAACAGTTTCAGAACTCCATGTGTCATATAATATAACATTAATTCAGTTAGGTTAATTTATAAACACCGATAAATTTTAATGGTTGTTTTCCCGCGTCAGAACAACTTGCCATAAGTAGGAGTACTTTCGAAGCAGAGAGTAAAAGTAATAAAATAAAGATTTTTTTGTTTTAAAATAATTAAAAAAATATTCATTAACTCGATAAAATACTACTCAATACCAACACTAGAGGTAACTTGTAGGTACTACTGGAATCGCACGCACCGCCGACAAAGGGAACAGCGATGCATAAATGTTCAAAATAAAATCTTGCACGTGGTGATTTTTCACAACGGTTAAATCTGCCATTTTTTGTTTCCTATATTTTTTTTTTAAACGGTTGTATTACCAAGACAAAACCATTTCGCTGCGGGAAAACAACTATTAAAATTTGACGGTGTATAGTTGAGTACGCATACAAACAATAAAATTACTTACAGTTAGAGTAAGCGTCGAATCCGAAACATGAAAAATATTTTTTCTCCGTCTAGATATTTGTGCGCCATAAAATGTTTTTTTTTTTACATTATATTATGATTAAAGATCAAAGAAAAAAGGTTACTTTTATTTTATTTTCTGTCTCTTCATTGAAAAAATTGGGGCCACGAGGAAAATATATATTTTGGTTCGCTAAGAGCAAAAAATCAATTTGGTCCATTTCAAATCATATCCAAGGAGAAAGTCATCAAAATCTTCGTCTAGATTTGATATCTATAACACAATGCGCAGGGTAAAGATTTATGTAAAGTGAAGTGGGAGCACCATTGTATTGAAACCCTGAGGGTTTAGAAGCATTCCTTTATGATCGCCGCGCTCCCGTAGCGTGATAGCATCTAGAGACGCCAGTAGCTACGTATGAAATTCGTAGCGGCGAACGTGAGTTGAGCATCTAGCTTCTGTCACGGGTTGCCTGCCTTCAAACCCTTCAGTATCCAAATATCTGTGTCGTAGTAAAAGTCGTAGTATAAGTAAACGCTTTATACTTATGGAAAGTTACATTTCAGAACCCATTCTCCGAATATTACATTTCAGAAAGAGTGGGATCATCCAGGTGGTCAGGAAGATAGCCACACCCACTTTAAAAAACTTTCCTCTCTATACAAGGTGAAATTTTAATCACCGTTAACCTCATAAGGGGTCATTGTACTCATCATTATAAAGAAGTTTTACTATTGGCCCAAATCTGAAATCGCGGAAAATAAAATCAGCTGTTCCTTACATTTTGACGAGTTATGCGAACATAAATGTAGGGAACAGCTGATTTTATTTTTACGATTTCAGGTTTGGGCCTGTAGTAAAAGTTGTTCGTAATGATGAGTACAATGACCCCTTATGAGGTTAACGGTGATTAAAATTACACCTTGTATAATAATAATATCTTTATTTTCCAAAATAACATATAAATGTACTTTAATCCCCTTATTTATAAACGTTGCTTAAAGTTATGAGATATGTAAACGTCAAAAATGTATGGTTAAACAGACGCTAATCTTTACTTAACTTTAAGTAACGTTTATAAATATGGGGGTAGGTTGACAATTTTTGAATTTATGGTAGAGAACATTTACTTAAAACATTTGGATGTTGCAGAAATCACAATAGATTAGACGCTTGTCTCTAAAACTAGGGTATCCTGAAAATATGGACTTAATGTGTGAAACTTCACAGCATAGACTGAGCGTACCTACAATATATGGTAAACAGCTCTAGATGGTTTACAGATGCAAGAATAATTCTTTAGCTCGTTAGAAAAACAGGTATTGTTTATCCTTAAATATTAAAATATTATCCATTAACAAGATTGTTTACCGAATGATAACATAGTTTGAAAGACATCTTCATACTTTAAAAATATCTACGGTAATAATGTTCACAGCAGCGATTACATGACATATGTACGAATTGTTTCTTTAGTGATGTACGTGTGAACTGAACATTGGGAATTTACAAAATAAAAATCCTACGATTTAGTAGTAGATTTAAAACAATTGTAAATCCAATGTAGGATTTTTTAAACAATTATATTAAAAACTACAGCCTTTATAGTGTTGTTCCTCAGTTCTCACGAACCATCAGATCTCAGAAAGTTTCTTAAAAATTAAGGTATTGTGAATACAGACATTTAGTAAAGAATTTGTAAAGTGTTTATTGAATAAAAAATATAAACATTTTTATAAATACTACTGAAATAAATAATAAAACCCTTTTTTTACAATATAAAGTTTTAATAAAAGTCTTGAAACGTTTTATTAAAAAAACGGTTTTAAAAATAAAAAAGCAACCGACTTCCAAAAAAACACTAAAAAGTGAAAAGTGGTTCACATGTGCTTACCCCTTCACAACGTACCGGCGTGATATTATGTTATGAACTGGTGTAAACAATAGACAGACATGAGATTCCAGCAATCCCAGTCCATTTGCTACCATTTATTGAGGAGTTCCGTTGCCTATATCCGAAGTTCTTCATCAGATCTTTACCAAATCGAAATGGGACCACTCCGAAAAAGTACTATTCGAAAACTACTCAAATCGCTTCAAGTGTGCCTACAAAATTTGAAGAGTTCTCTCTATTTCTTCAGGATCCCATCATCAGATCCTGACTTGATGATCATGGGACCACCTGGGCAGTATACCTTTTCAAACAAAAACAAAATCCGAATCAGTCCAGCCATCTTCACGTAATCGGGGAACATAAATAAAAAAAGGTTCCGACGAAGTGAGAACCTTCGTGAACTTTTTGAAGTCGGTTAAAAAGAAATGAAAGAGAGCAAAAATATCAACTCTATTCGAACATAGCGGTTGTGGGTGAATCAACAGCAGCCAAAACACATATCTTTCAATTTCAGAAAGTCAGCAAAAGATTTCGAATGTTTACGTACATAATAATAAACATACCATAAAAGAAAATAAGCAAACATCGTCATACATCATTATTTATGACTGCATGAGGACGAAAATGTCTAAGTTAAAAAAATAGGTAACTGTGTGTTACAAAAGCATGTTTATAAACAACGAGTTATATGACATATGGTAATTTCATTCAAATAAACTTTCTTATGACTGTTATTTTTGATACTTACTTCAAAATAACAAACTAAAATAAATCTATACACCGTGACATTTTAGTCGTCTTACAACGGCTTCCCACTTCATGTACCCAATGACTGCTATCTACTACCACTCATAATGTTTTTTGTTTTTTTGAAAATTTGCATAATCAAAAACATGAAAATATCACTAAGAGGAATGACGTAGTTTGAAACACCCTGTTATGGACATGGAATTAATGCTGGAATGTAATGGTAGGTAGGTAGATATCTTCTACCGTTCGATACGTAAACATTATTAACAGGGAGGGTGTTTCATAATTCTGAAGCATTCATTATTTTTCTTTGTATCTATTATCTGAATCAATGGTAACAATGTTTTAATCGCGCCTAGAGGTATGTTATGACGGATACATTTGTAAGACGACTAAAATGTCACGGTGTATAATAATATCTGCAATTGTATTCAAACATGAATACATATAAAACAAATAAATAATAAAATATTTTAATTCAGATATCAAGATCCATAGGTAGAATTACACTATATCAAGATTACAATTACAAGAACAATAACATAAATGGAGATTAGCGATCTGTTTGACCAAAAAAAATTAATTATTAAAATTATTCCCATAGACCCATACTACTGAAGCCCTTGTTTTGTCTGAGAATATCGTCAGAAGAGACCGGAATTCGAAACTCAAGTCGAATTTAGGATAAAAAAGGATGACTGACATTCCAATTTGGTCTGAAATAAAAGCCTATCCGGTGTATGATTGGCATATTCAGGTGTATTGCGGTAGTCTATGGCGTTAGCTGGACATAGGATACATATGTAAGGACCATAGACGCGCAAACTGTTACTCTGAATTCAGCACATGATTTTGAAACGAAGGTAAAAAAATTTAGTCTGACTTTACTGATTAAAAAAATCTGCTGCCAAAACTGTAACCTAAACGGTCAAAATGTACGTCTCAGCTGATTTTTAAACCTAGAATCATGTATTGATCTTGAATACATGGTAACAGTTTGCGCCCCGAAATCTATACATCCTGTTTAATATTACATCACACTTGGGTATCTATACAACTGTTCTTTTCTTTATCTTCAGTTCTTTATCTATTTCAATTTACGGCATAAGTAACTTATCCTCGTTTTGCTCGTGTCGACACTAGAAAAGGGTAAAAAAGCAGCAATGAAAATAAAAACTTCCTTACAACCTCAAGGCCAGATATTTATGACGAGTCCATGGCTACAAAGTACTCATGAGGGAGTAAACTAGGTGTAATTTTTTATTCGAGGTATTTCAGAGATATTTTTTTAACAACTGAAAGGCTTTAGTGCTTGAAATATACATGTACAACCTAAAGTTCTAGCTGTGATAACGTAATTTCTATCTCTTCTCTAAATATAATAAAATAAAGTCACCGTTTTCGTTTGTCTGTTTCTCATCTTACTTCTTTTAAAACACGGAACAGATTTGAATACGGTTCACTATTATTTAGAAAATATCTTCCGAATGGTTTAAATGAATAATACATGCATATTATAGAAGTACAACCAGCACCCTAATTGCGTAACGCACGATTAATCATAATCTGAATCATTTTGAAACAGATTGCTCATCCATTGCTTCGTATGTTCGACAAATTTGTCTGCTCAGCAACGAAAATAATGCAATGAATATTGTTGAACTGTCAAAAAAACCGAACATATTATTTATTTTTGTGCGCTTAAATTGTTAACGCTGGATAGATCGAAATACTGTAGGTACAACGGAATTGTATATCTTAAAAAGGTCTACAGTAAACTCTACGATGGTATAACGTCTATCGCCTAAGAATAACCCACAGTAGGTAAGATTTAAATGAGCTATTAACGAAGCCATTTTAAACAATGCAATATTCATCCTTATCCAATTAAATACGTTAAGTACGTTGTGCATTAAATTGTCGTGTACAGAAGTATATCATTAAAATGAATATCTTAGATGTCACAGATTTAAAATTATTAAAAAGACATTCTACAGTTATACGACCTCCATCACATACACATCTGTATCTGTACCCCGTGCGAAGCCAGGGCGGGTCGTATATAGTATAGTTACGTATATGTGGCACTGGTTTATCCTGCTAATATTATAAATGTGAAAGTTTGTATGTTTAGATGTTTGGATATTTAGATGTTTGGATATTTAGATGTTTGGATATTTAGATGTTTGGATATTTAGATGTTTGGATATTTAGATGTTTGGATATTTAGATGTTTGGATATTTAGATGTTTGGATATTTAGATGTTTGGATATTTAGATGTTTGGATATTTAGATGTTTGGATATTTAGATGTTTGGATATTTAGATGTTTGGATATTTAGATGTTTGGATATTTAGATGTTTGGATATTTAGATGTTTGGATATTTAGATGTTTGGATATTTAGATGTTTGGATATTTAGATGTTTGGATGTTTGTTACTCAACCACGCAAAAACGGCTAAACGGATTTGTCTGAAGTTTCCCACACAGATAGTTTGTAACCTGGAATAACACATAGAATACTTTTTGTCCCGATAGTAAGTTCCCGTGGGACAATTTTTGACCTCCACGCAGGCGAAGCCGCTGGCAAAAGCTAGTTACAAATACTTTTGTTTGGGTTTAGGTATCATGTTTATGTTGGGTTTATGCGCTAGGATAAAGCAAATAAGTTACTAACAAGTCTTCGTAATACTGGGAAATTTATGCGTTGTACCTTTGTTACAAGTCTTTTGATAGAGGATTTTCAGACGTAGATATTCTGAAAGGTTTGGTAAGTTTACGGTTCAATGTAGCATATCTTATGCTGGGGACTTTGTTGCGCCATTTCTTTTTTCCACTTGAAATTGATGAAAGGTGTTTCAGGAGGCAGTCTTATGTAATTTTGACATTCGAAAAGTGCTGATTCTCAGCCTAATATGTTTTATTTTGTTTTTTAGCTTTTATTAATCAAAAACATAAACATTTTACATTTATTTGTTAAACATACTATACAAACCATCGCGGGTTTAACAGCGGTATGACCAGACACGGCAACTCGGTGCCACTACATAATAATAATTAGTTAACAATTAGGTAATATAGATCTATATACATATATATTCCTATATCGCCGTGCAATCTAAAATAGTAGATTGTTATACAAGGGTCGAAAGAAATCAATTCCCATACGAGGTATTTAGACGCCCGAGCACAGCGAGGGCGGCTATAGTCCTAGTAAAATGTTTGCATGCCGAATGGTGAAATGTGGCAAAACTCTGTATTGTGATACCTACATCTACTTTTGTAGTACCCATATTTGCAAATAAATTATATTCTATTCTATTCTATTCTAGGAATTGATGTCTTTCACCCGTGTTGAGCCACTCTACTTTTCATTTCGAATTTAAGGAAAGTAAAAAATAGTAGTTTTTCTAAAAAAATATTGATAGTAATAACATGAGTAGTACCTATTTAAAATTAATTGAGAAGTTAGAACAATTTGTAAAATTACATTTTTGTTTGGAATATTTACGCTGTTTGATATGTTATGACAAATTTGGCTGTGCTGAATTTATGTAAAAGTAGGAGACTCCAGTATTTGATTAGACGGTGGAATCCATGGCGCAGACTCCCTTGAAGTAGTTGGTGGAGGCGAAGTGGGGCGTAAATTTATAGTCTCAGTTAATTTTTTTGAAATTTCAGTTTTATTTTGGACAGAATCCTCAATGTCTCCATGTCTTTTTAACATTGTCAAGTTCGCCCCAGAATCGGCTAAGTGTCGCTGACGTTCTTCTATAACAATGCCCGGTATACTGTTCACAGTTTGGTAAATTCAAATATGTTGCTATTTGCTTGGGCATACCTGAGATTTTATTTTTACAGATCACTTGTTTATAGCATTTTCCCTTTTGGTAATTGAGAAAAAAGCGATCCGTTTTTATGTCACTAAGCCTGATTTTTTATATTTTTTTTACTATTTGTGTAAAGTCTTCTCGTACAACAAACGTGCGCTCAATATTTGTTTTTGTCTTAGTCAATTTTACGAGTAATAACTAGCCTTGATTTTTAAAGTCGTTAATTGTTAAATTTGTGAATTCATTGCTTCTGCGGGCGCCGCTTAAACCGAGTATCAATACCACTTGTGAAAAACATGATTGCTTCATTACTATTGATCTTGTAGTACTCCAGAAATGCACGCCTATCCAACGTCTGTACTCTCAAGTTACGCAATCTGGTCAGTGTGTTTGATTGATATGATTGCCTTTTTTATGCAAACCTATCTATATACATAACAGAGTAAAGTCGTTCGGATCGACTTTTATGTTTAGAGTAAAATACCTCTCCCTACCTAGGTAAACGTTTATAGCTTACCTTTGCTGCCAAATATATCTCGTCTTCATTTAAAAATGTTTCCGATTCGTATTAGGTGAAAACCTTCGATTTTTTGTTTCAGAAACGATGTTAGATTATGGAATCTTTTCAAATCGATATTGTGTTTTACTTTTAGTGTACTCTTGAGCATTGAATACCTGCTCCATAGCGTAGAAGGCTTTATTTTGGCAGATAGTCCATTGAAGTATGTAAGAAATACACTTTCAGAAAATGATTTTATTTTCTTATCTGCTCGCCACTTCATAAAGTCATTGTAGGTATGTATTTAAGTATCTTTCCTTTGAAATTTCTGGCAAAAGATTTCTGTATTTGCCTCGTCTTTAACAGAATCTGGGGTCAACATTTCAGAATCACTTGAACTCATTTTTAATAAGATATTAGTCTAAATAAACCGAGATTTCGATACAGCTTACAGAGTTAGTATCCCGCCAAATTAAAATCAAATCAGTCAATCAGTCTATTTCAAATTTTAACTTTGGAACACACCCGCGTCACTGCCGCGGGCGGACTTGCTAACTTTTTTTTTAATTCGCACTGGCTGTTCATACACTCACAAGACCGCAGCATTTTTTTCGCCGACTGCCTAACCAAATTTATTTATATTTTGAAAATTTATTCCCACCCTAGAGAGGGAAGCAATCACTATGAGTCTTTCCCGCCAAAAGGAGGGAAATGAAAAGTATCTTTTTAATACCATTGAGCAGTTCTTTGCATTGAACACATTGCAGATTTTCATAGGTAAATCATGCATAAACGATGCACAGACTGGTAAAACGACTCAAAACCTGGCCATTAATCAAATTTCTCGAAATGTTCTACTAGACTTCCAACTTAATCCCATAAAAGGTAGATAATCCACGCGTCACTAGGTAAAATCTCTACCTGCTTCCGAGTCCCCGTCCGCTACACGGACAGTCGGAACTTAGCGCTTGTTGACAACACTCGTCTCTGTTCGCGGCAACTCTAAAAAATCATTATTTCTCCGTGCCATAGTTTATGTGCAAAGTGATTCAAGATACAAAAAGTGCTATGGATTCTATCAATCAAGGTATGTACTACATTCTATGATCCGTTTTATTTATTATGAGAGCTTATTCATGATCTACTTTGCAGTATATCAACATGCCTAAAAATATTGAATTTTTCCTTAATATTTTGATAAATTCGTGTTTTTAAATATGTACAACTCATCGCCACTGCATCGTAGTAATATTTCAATAAACTAGAGGATATGTGCAATTATACTAGGTAGCAAAAACATTCACATATATTCACATAAAAGATAATTTTAACTCTGAAAACTGTCTCTTTACCCGCGATTTTTTAACTCTTATTTTGATTGTTTCAGACTCTCTACATTGTGTCATATCTATGACTAGGAAAGAGCTTCATGAATTAGTTAGAGCTAGTCCGCAGCGATTGCTTGACGGAAAGCTCCAAGATTTGGACAAGAAGTTAGTGGAAGTGACAAAGTGCCCTGCTGAAAAAAATGACGAACTTTTCAAAACAATCAAGTCATTTAAAATGGTATATAAACGTAAGTGGTTAGCGTGCAACAGTACGGAGACCCGTTTCCTGGAAAAAAACGAGGAATGGCTTAACGAAGACGTCACTTTACCTGCCGGGCCGATTCCAGGAAGTTCCAAGGGTCGTCCATCTAAAGAATTCGGAGAATTAAGTGATCGGTCAAAGCGCCGTAAAACAATATCACTTAGACAAAACGTGTCAGTGGAGCAACTCACTTACGCGGCACAAATGAGCCAAAGAGCTGCAGGTAACGCCGATGCTGCCTCTGTGATTCAAGAAGTGACAAAAAGCCCTACCCGAGCAACAAAGTTCCGCAAGGCAGCTGCTATTGGTAGTAAAACTACTACTACCAAAAAGCATACGCCAGAAGATGCCCTAATGATTTTCGTGGAAGCCGACATGACCTTAAGTCAATACGAGGTGATACATCAGGCA
Source organism: Polymixis lichenea (assembly GCA_949091785.1). Classification (NCBI taxonomy): domain Eukaryota; kingdom Metazoa; phylum Arthropoda; class Insecta; order Lepidoptera; family Noctuidae; genus Polymixis; species Polymixis lichenea. The sequence goes on along the minus strand of OX420948.1, from coordinate 17,938,413 downwards.
AATAAAGACGTATACCCTTGTTATACTTATGTCCAGAGGGCAAAACAGGATTGTTATCCACCGAAAAACGTGAATGAGACGGTTGCAGAGGTGATACTACAAGATCTGCTTGATCACACAGCTTCGCGGCTGTGCAAATATTTAGAACCAGTTCTCGAACGACTGGAGCCAAACGCTGAGTTTGTACTGATTTATAAATGGGGATGCGATGGGTCTACCCAAAATCAATACAAGCAAAAATTCGAGGAAGATGGTAATAGTGACGCAAACATATTTATGAGTTCTTTGGTACCACTTCGGCTCACATACGGTACTAAAATCATATGGCAGAATCCCCAACCATCTTCACCAAGATTCTGCCGGCCCGTGAGGTTTCGGTATGTAAAAGAAGATAAAGACGTCACTAACGAAGAAATCGATCATATTGAGAACCAAATAAAGTCTCTTCAGCCTACAGTTGTTAATGAAAATATTCGAATTAAGCATGTGTTACTCCCAACAATGATCGACGGAAAAGTGTGTAACGCGGCCACTAACACGAGTTCAACATTGCGCTGCTATGTATGTGGTAAAACGTCTAAAGGTTTCAACGATTTGGGAACATCATCGCAACAACCGGAAAATCCAGAAACTTTTAAATTCGGATTGTCTATTTTACACGCGCGAATCCGTTTTTTCGAATTTTTATTACATCTGTCTTATAAAATAAGAGCGGGTGTAAATAAGGGACGGATATCTGGAAAAGAAGATAAAGATAAAATCAAAACCGCCAAGTCAGCGATACAAGAAGAATTCCGGGAAAAAATGGGTTTACTAGTAGACATTCCCAAGGCTGGGTACGGAAACACGAATGACGGGAATACCTCTCGCAAATTCTTTTCCGACCCAGAAACAGCAGCATCCATCACAGGTATTGACGAAGACCTTATTAAAAAATTTAGAACAATTTTAGAAGTCATATCGTCAGGATATAAAATAGATTTAAAAAAAATGTCTGCCTACACTATGGATGTAGCGCATTACTACATTAACTTGTACAGCTGGCAACCAATGAGTCCTACTGTACATAAAATATTGGTACACTCTTCAAGTATAATATCTCACGCGCTTCTGCCTATTGGTCAATTGTCAGAAGAGGCTGCGGAGGCCCGCAACAAGCACTTCCGACTATATAGGGAAAGCTTCTCTAGGAAGTTTTCTAGAAAAGCCTGCAATGAAGATGTGCTGAACCGGCTTCTTCTGACATCTGACCCTTTCATAAGTAGCCGACAAAGTGAGAAAAAGAGGAATAAAAATAAACAGGCTTTCACTAAAGAAGCAGCAGGTTTCTTTATACCTGAAGATTAGACAATAAGTGATAATGTACCTAAATTTTTTATTTGTTTTTATTTAAATTTTTTTTTGTTTATTCTTGTTAATCTAGAATTGAAGAAGTCATAGTTTCGCTGTATTTCAACGTATATTTTATTCTTTGTTACTACAATAAAAAAATCCCTATTTAATTATATTTTTTTATTTTTCTCCTTCTCCAAATATATTCAAAATTATATTTTTTTATGAAAAATATCATTTCTCGTCATGGGCCACCTATCTGATAAAGAAAAAGAAACAAAATATTTTTGGCCAAGTTTTTGGTCGTTTTACCAGTCTGTGCGATGGTAGCATGCATTCCCACGTCCGCGCTCCATAAGCATTATTAGATTTAGGTTCGATAAATGTGGCTAAGTAGGGCAAACATTACGTAGGTCAACGTATTTACGGATATTACTTACATTATGATAATTCTCACTTATAACACGTAAACGTACCTTGTCAAAGACATTTACAATTTGGCAGTGCTTAAATAAACCCGTATTGCCGCGCGTAACCCGTCTTGGAATTCATGTATTATAATTATTTTTCGTAAATTATTTTATTAATATTTTTTAAATTTTATTAATAAATTATTTTTCATTTTGATTTATCATTGTTTTACAATGCGACTAGGATGATGATGTGGCTCCCCTGCTATTGTAGCGCATCAACGAATCAACGATGTTTGCGGAAGCCCGCGTAGATTGTTTGTACGAAAGTTACGAAACAATGCGAAAGCGTAGCACCTCGATGGTACGGCGCGTGCGTGGGAGCCCCAACAGCATGCTGGCCGCGCTCGCGGAAAGGCTCGATTGTGCTATCGTGACTCACTCTACGATGCGACACGTAGCACACGTAAATTAGTTTGAAACATGCAACTTTAATTTAATATGGTTATTTTATTTTTAAATGTATCAAATTTAATCGTAATTGTATGTAATTTTGATTAATATTAATGTGACCGTGTGTTCTTGTCCTATTACTATGAGTATATTTTACTTGAAATAAATTTTTGATTTATTTTTATATTTATTGTCCATTGTTAGATATTGTAATTACAGAAGAAAACTTGTCACCAAAAACTAAAAAACATGCTTTAATAGAAAATATTTTTTTTGTACAAATTATTTTTTACTTTTTGCTTTGGTTTTCTATTAAAGCGTGTTTTTTAGTTTTTTAAACTATTATTTGTTTTTAAAAACGAAATTTCCAACCAAACAGACTGATGCACGGCAGATATCTTTTTTCTTTGTTAACACGTAGTGTTTTATTTATCTCTTAACATTGCAGCCACGATTGCATTATGAATGTATCGAAGCTTACCGATGATTTGAACGAGACAATCGCCCCCTATCTGTACGTAGATGGGAAACTCGTACAAATACCGGTTTATCCTAGGAAACCTAACGGGTATACTGTGCAGGTAATTACCATTATATAATTTTAATACGTGTCGTTGGTAACCAACGCTGGTAGAGATCAACAATTATTTTTTGTGCACGTCTCTCCACTGCTTGTTACACATGTCAAATGCTTGTATAGACATTTTAGTGGAGGGTCGTGCAGTTTTAATTTAATTGATCTCAAGTAAATAAAGTTTGTGTTTGTACTGTTTCCTTATTTAAGTATAGTCTTTGAAGCCTAGGTATTTTTAACAATAAATTTCATCTCTATGGCAAAAGGAGTATGTACGGGTACGGGTATATTAGCAGGTGGCGTGCTGTAGTTTCTGCCCTAACACAAATAGCGAAGATCGCCCTGAGGACACGGTGGAGCATACGGTGGAGGTCTGCCCGGCTTGGGCGGAGCACCGCCGTGTCCTCGTGGAGGCGATCAGTGGCGGCGATCTATCGCGTACGGCCCTGGTCCAGGCCACGGTACGGAGCGAGAGTGCATAGGTAGCCGTCGCGTCCTTCAGCGAAGCAGTGATGTTCGCAAAGACGGAGGCGGCGCACGTGATGGAGAGGCAGAACATGAGCCCTCACGGCCGTAGCCTCCGCAGGTGACGCCCTGGGCGTCGGAAATCCCAGACTGATTCCCGGCCACCGTAGGCGCGGGCTTGCGGACGGTGAGTAATGGGTAGCTCGCTGTCCGGTAAGGACCAAGCCCGGTTCGACGGCGCGTTGTGTTCCATGCGCGCCTCAAAGAGATGCCGGCACCAACTGATGGGGCCCGGAAGGGCCGATGCCTGCCAGGGGTGCGGGTTGTTGAACACGGGTGGGTTTTAGTCAGTAAAAGTCTGACATCTCCTGCTCTACCCAGAGCGGGAGAAGTTATTTGATGATTTCCCACCCAAAAAAACACCCATGGCACAAAGGCGTGAGTTGATGTTTGTATGTGTATGTATTCATTTCTATTTTTTTTACAGAGGGGTACCTGGCTATCAGGCAAGTTTAAACGTTACTTTATCCTGGATAACTTTCTGTCCACGATCGCAAATATCACCAACACTGTCTACCTACGAACAATGGTAATACGACTGCAGTAAGTAAACTAATACCTATTGTACTAATACCTATTGTAGGTCTGCCAGGGGTGCGGGTTGTTCGAAAGAGATACCGCGGCCCCTGGTACACAGGTAACTGAGGGAACACGGGTGGGTTTTAGTCAGTAAAAGTTTGACACGCCCTCCTGCTCCACCATGAGCGGGAGAAGTTATTTGATGATTTCCCACCCAAAAAAAAAGGCTAAGCAGGTCAGTAAGTATTTCTGTAACCCTTGCCATTGATCAGTGGCCATTACGGTCGTGAGTTGAAACCCACGCAAACTTTAACTTTGTGTATTTCATTTCATCACCACTGCTCTTAAAACGTGGAAGGAAAACATCGTGGGGAAACCTGCATGTCTTAGAACCAAAAACATTGAAGACATGTGATGTCAAATGTCTTTGAATTTTTGGTTCAAAGACCTGGTAGATGTCTACCAATCCGCACCGGACCCGCGTTGTGGATTATGCCCCACTCCCTCTCATAGAGAGGAGACCTGTGTCCCAGCATTGGGATCATAGGCTGATTATGACGTAATTGTCGCCTTGTACCCAGAGATCCTGAAAAATGTGTTTAAATGTATACAATAAGGTTTTCTGTCAATGATTGTGCGATTCCAGGCAAATAAATAGGTCTACCTCTGTCTACATGTGGATATCGTAAAAACAAACTAGTTTCTAAAAAAGATTGGGTTCCTGACTTACTCCTCACATGATCATGGAAAAGCTTATTGAATAAGAAGGGTTATTTTTATCCAGGATTGAACGAGATAACACCAGTCCCAGCTCGCTAGTAGTGCACATATCGGTAGAAGCGAGATACGCCACAAAGTCGCCTCTCTCAGAGGCAGTCGTCATGACTTTGAGAGTGGCGCATGTAATGCCTAATGCTGGTGTCCATCGTGGTATTGAGGTGAGTTACCCAGACTTTTATTTGAGACACCTTTAATAATTTTCTTGTGGACCACTGGCTGGCCTATTTTTTGGGCCAAAAAATCAGCATCGCCATACAACGTGGCTATGCTGTCAGCCTTTTGTTTTTGATACCCTGTGATTCTTATTTTTTATAGTTTTTTTCTTTTCCTCTTTTTTATACATGTACATATTATTTATAATATCTAGATGACCGATCTTTGCTCGGTTTTTTTTTTGTTTGATGTTTTCTAAAGATGGAACCTAGCTAGATCGATTTATCGCCCCCGAAAACCCCTTCATACTAAATTCCATGGAAAGTTGTTGGAGCCGTTTCTGAGATTCAGATTATATATACTAGAATTGCTCGTTTAAAGGTATTAGATTTGGGCACGCCGCGATTGCGGCGGTAAGTCCCCTCTTTGAGGAGTGGCTTGAGAGGCGGCATGGCGTCCTCACCTTCCACCTGACACAGGTCCTCACCGGACATGGCTGTTTCGGGAGGTTCCTGTTTCGGATAGGGCGGGAGGAAACGCCCGGGTGTTTCCATTGCGAAGATCGCCCAGAGGACACGGTGGAGCATACGGTGGAGGTCTGCTCGGCTTGGGCGGAGCACCGCCGTGTCCTCGTGGAGGTGATCGGCGGAGGCGATCTCTCGCGTCCGACCCTGGTCCAGGCCATGGTACGGAGCGAGAGGGCATGGCTGGCAGTCGCCTCCTTCAGCGAAGCAGTTATGCTCGCAAAGAGGGAGGCGGCGCACGTGAGGGAGATGCAATACATGCGCCCTCACAGCCGTGGCCTTCGCAGGAGACGCCCTGGGCGTCGGGAATCCCAGGCTGATTCCCGGCCACCGTAGGCACGGGCTTGCGGACGGCGAGTAATGGGTAGCTCGCTGTCCGGTAAGGACCAAGCCCGGGTCGACGGCGCGTTGTGTTCCACGCGCGCCTCAAAGAGATGTCAGCACCAACTGATGGGGTCCACAAGGGCCGATGCCTGCCAGGGGTGCGGGTTGTTCGAAAGAGATACCGCGGCCCCCGGCACACAGGCAAGTGAGGGAACACCAGTGGGTTTTAGTCAGTAAAAGTCTGACACGCCCTCCCGCTCCACCCAGAGCGGGAGAAGTTATTTGATGATTTCCCACCCAGAAAAAAAAAAAAAAAGGTATTAGATTATTTTAAGTCTGTATAATATTTAAATATTAGAGTCTTTTAAAATAAAATAATGAAATGATTTACTTGTTTACTTTTTTAATGTTCCGGGAAAAAAACTTTATCACTGCGGTTATAACTGGTTAAAATGACAGGCACAAAAAGTGGTGCATTAAGGCTACATTAAGGCGCTTTCGTAGTGCAACTTATATGCGGCTGACTGTACCTAACCTAAAGTGGTGTGTTTTTACTTTACCATTCTTGTGAAATTGCAAGGTACTTTACGCAGGTCATAAAAATATTTCGCCACCCTTAGAAGCGTTGGCAAGATGATAAATTGAACCGTCTCGGCAACAACCCAAAGCAGGAAATGAAAATTTAGGCAATAAACCTACAGTCGCCCATAAAGTTGGTTTCATAAATAAAAGTCACGCTAAAATAAAACAGTACCTATTAAGCTTACGTTTTTACTGTCTTACTTTATCATAACAAAAATATTTTTTAAATGAATTTAGAAATAAGAATCTTCTTTCATTTTTTTTAAGTGTAACTTCTTCGGCGGTGTTTCGATAATTGGACGAGAATTGAGTGAACCTAATTTCAAGGGCGCATCACGTTTGGGTACCTACATTTTGTTACATGAGAGAGAAGAAATATATAACTCTCTCTCACATAAATCTCTCTTATTCTTAACTAGCTTTTGCCAGCGGCTTCGCCCGCGTGGAGGTCGGTGTATTATACATATAAACCTTCCTCTTGAATCACTGTATCTATTAAAAAAAACCCGCATCAAAATCCGTTGCGTAGTTTTAAAGATTTAAGCATACATAGGGATATAGGGACAGAGAAAGCGACTTTGTTTTATACTATGTAGTGATTTTTAAGAAACTATGGTGCCTCACGAGCATTTTTTTTTTAATGTTTGTTATTTTTTGTCACGTAAATGGACAGTGGTAAAGCGTGTCTTTTCGCTACGAATGGCAGAATAAAAATGTATTTTTCAAATATAGGTAATACTTACTTATCAAGGGTAATGATACACTAAAGTTCAGCCGTAGTCCATCATTCGGTATGTTATCATTTATGTTATAATTCTCTTAAACTTTTATAAACAAAAGCCAGATAGGTATATCAATCTAGACCAATTCAGCCAATGTTTTCCTCTGATAAAAACTCAGTCACAACCAGTACGCTTTATACTTGAAAAAATGCTTTATTGAGCTGATTCAATATCCGATGGCTTAAACATATTTTACTCAATACCTTTTTTTAAGCGTTCATCATTATTCCAGATATGGGGCGGAGTGCTGGGCAGCCTCCTAACTTTGTACGCGATGGTACAATGGCGAGGAGTGGTTCTCAGAGGAGGACTGTACGCGTCTGTGGTGCCGCTACTTGCAGGGGCTATTGCTGATACTTTATACTTTGTAAGTTTACAATAATAATAATAATGTTTTTATTTATGCTTCAGTTTACAAAACAGGGTTTCGTGTTTAGAGCCTCCTTTTAAGCAAACAATGCCTGTGTTAGGAGACTCCGCACTACCATAGTACAGCATAATATTAAACAATTTACAATAAATCTGTAGGTACTTAAAATATCAAATAGAAACAAGTATGTTAGTGAGAGTGTGATTCGAATGTGAATACCTGTGCGTACTTGCGTAGTGTGTCTGTATATGAGAGTGTAAGTGAGAGTGTATGTGAGAGTGAATGTGTGTCTGTATAATTGTAAGTGAGAGTGTATGTGTGTGTGTATGTGTATGATTGTGTGTATCTGCTACTTTATGTGCTCCAAAAGTGCCTCTGTTTCATCATATGTAAGTGTCTTTATCCAACAAGTTATTATTTTCTTACATTCATAACTTTTTTTTGTGTATATGTAAATATGTTTGTTTATTTTGTTGTATAGTTGAGCAGACCGTTTATTAAATTGCGTACAACCAAACATAGTTTTAGGTTTTAGTTTTTGGAATTCGTGCAACAATGTCGGTCCTCATTTTCCATAATAAGTTTGGATCATATGGCAGGGTTATATGTTTTTGTTTGTTTGTTTTTTACAGTTTTCTTACGGAAAGTAGGTCACTAATTTTTTTATGAGATACCAGTAGGATATCTTTTATAAGTTTAGCTTTGTATGTTGGGCCCTAAACAATGAACAACAGGACCAAAACAATGAATAGAGTAGGTATGGAACTAGGTATTTTGAATTCAAAGAGTGACCCAATTTAATAATGCCCATATTCAGAGGTGGTATGCAGGTATGTACAACTCGCACTGGGCCCGCGTTGTTAATTATGGACCACTCCCGTTCACAGAGACGAGGCCTGTGTCCCAGCAGTGGTAACATTATTGGCTGATTATGCTATGCTAGTACACCCAGATTTCACCTGTTTAGATTGTACGAAATTATCAACATGTCTCTGAAAGGGATGACGTAGACCTCTTATCACTCTTATGCATCTGACACCAGGGGTGTGGGTTGTTCGAAAGAGATACCGCGGCCCCTGGCACACAGGCAACTGAGGGAACACGGGTGGGTTTTAGTCAGTAAAGGTCTGCCACGCCCTCCTGCTCCACTCAGAGCGGGAGAAGTTATTTGATGAATTCCCACCGAAAAAAAAAAGCATCTGACACAGCTGTAAACTTTGTAACCTTTTCCAAAGCATGACGTTGTTGCCTTGGAAGGCGGGTACGCCTCTGATGTGGGATGCAACTTGTTTCGACATCATTGCGCCATCTCATGTTCCAAGCACGACTCGCTGTGCTGGCGCCTGAGCCTCAAGCGACGCAAACACTGTAACCTTATGGGTAACTGTAGTTTTGGATAGCTTGGGGTTGAAAGGCTCGGGACATAGGGGTCCGAGGGAGCGTCTCCTTTTTAAAGAAAGAAGAAGGATCAAAATTAACCCACGTCCTACAGCAAAGAGAAGTGTCTCAAAAAAACTTTTTCCAAAAATTTCGGAAGGCGGTGACTTTGGATATATGTTTAAATTTTTTGTCACCGCCTTCCGAAATTAAAGTTATTTTTCACTTTGTAGTGTTTTTTCGGAAGTCGGTTGTTTTTTTTGGAAAAAGTTTTTATTTTTCACTTTTTAGTTATAGTACCTACCCCACTAATTCGAAATTTCATCATCCTTGGGGTCAAAACATAGGATATTTATGCGATAGCAGCAATCGCGGTTTATTTACTGTTATTTTTTGAAGAGTTCCGTGGTCTGTCTCCGAAACGCATCATCAGATCTATATAAAATGAAACCACACGGAAAGCACGAGCTTTCAAATAAAAAAAGAATCATCAAAATCGGTTCACCCAGTCAAAAGTTATGAGGTAAGAAACATACAGTCGAATTGAGAACCTCCTCCTTTTTTTGATGTCGGTTAAAAATTATAAAAATGGGTATAAAAAGATGGCCTACTTCCAAACTGCATCCATCCTCTGTTTAGTCTAACATATTATGAAATAAAAAATGCTATAAAAATTCGTTCATTTCAGGGAGGTAAATACTTGGCTATCTTGACTTGAGAAATCAAGTCAAGACAGCCAAGTATTTAATTATTGAATTCCATTATCGAACAACTGAGGTTTTTTTCCACTTGTTCGTCCACCGCCAGGCCTCAAGCGATGCGATAATGTATTTTAGATTGTATCCTTAGTCTTAATTCAAAAGGTATCCCACAGTTAGGTTATTAATAAGCTTTTAACGTTGTCCTAGGCCGCATGGTTCTCAACCCTCCATGCTTTGGCTGCGGAGGCCGGCACACTCGGGTTAACTCTACCGTTATCACAGGGAGAGGAACACATCATCAAGGCTTTTATTTATACGGCTGTTGCAATGAAGGTTGGTGATAACTAGTTTTAGTTCGTTTTTAATTTACAGCATTGTTTTTTTTAGTTTAATTCAGAATTTTTTCACTAAAGTTTATGTTAGGAAATTAGGCTTTCCAGTAGAGCCAAGTCTGTAACTGTCTGTATTTTGTAGGTAGGTATGGTTAGCGACACAAATCGAGCAGTCAAACACTTCAGTTTTTCTATCTTAAGCCTCCCACAGACAAGCGGCGTGGCGCGATTCTGGTAGAACAATTTCTATGAAGTTTTAATAAAAACTTGTTCAACTAGTCGCGTCACGCTGTTGCGTCGCGCCATTCTGTGGAAGCCTTTAGTATTTGAGAAACCATTCATAAAAAAATTAACTGAAATATATTTAGTGGACGCCCAAAGTTCGACATTCGACCATAATTCATTTAAAACTTAGTAAAAACAATGTATCGAATCATTTTGTAAATTAATTATGATGTTGATGTATAAAATAACAGTGTTAATCGACTTTAGTTGTCACTGTGTACCCGTCTTGAACTTGGATTCAAATAACTAAACTTATTTTTCTTGTCTAAAGAACGAATAATCTTATTAGGAAGGTACCTTCAAGAAACATCTTTCTATTAACTCTGTGCCACTAAACTTTTATCTATTCTGACAATAGTTCAGACTATTTCAAACGTTAACGTATTAGCCTTAAGGAACAAAGTATTTTTTTCAGGCCATAATGGTAGCTTGGTTCAATTTCAATCAATGTCGGTGTGACATTTTCTTTTTGGACTGGTCGGAGTATAATGCACCTTTTAAAGGTAGGTAAACTATCTAATTATTTATACTCCACTAGGTTTCTCCCTTGTCTCACGGATTACCGAGATGAAATTGTAAGAAAAATCCTACTAATTTATAAATTTGAAAGTTTGCATATTTGGATGTTTGGCACACAGAGTTTATAATAGACCCGCTTTACCCTGGTAATACGTTCCCGTGGAATCGTTCCTGAGCTACACGTAGTGTGAAATAAGGATTACAGAGGTTTAAATATAGCAACCTCCGATGGGACGCCAAAACGACATGACCAGGGAGAGCCCCGGTCGTGTCGTATTGGCGTCCCATTGGGCTGTAAGATTAAAGGAACAGAGAGTGTACTGTGTTTGGGCACTTACCTGTGCTTTATAATATCCATAGCCTGGTGGTTAACACTTATTGAATGACTCTTTTAGGTCCAAAGCTCGTCCGTCGGCCATTACATTCCTTTCTGCTTCTAATAATATCATAAAAACTTTTCTAGGAGCAACATCGACAGACAAATACAATAGCTGGAGAGCCACCACTTTAGCCAGAGAGTGGAGTGGGATGCAGACTATGAGGAGAGTGTCTCCAGGGTACACTGTCACTCTGGCACTATTTGTTCTACATGTAAGTATTCACTCTTCTTTCTGAGGCAAATGTAGCTTGAAAATTAAGATGCTATGGTTGATTTATCGCTGACTGTCAATGTGTAGACTATGTGGGTAATTTTTTTTTTCTCATTTAGTTTTAATCATGGTCTGGCAGTTTGGAATATTTATGCGGCCTACCCAAATGTCCTTTCTTTAGTATTGTTCGTTAAATCGTTGAGGTCCTTAAGTTCTGAGTTGAGCTGCAAGATTACTGGTAAATGCATGCACTGAATGGACAGGTCCACTCAATCTATGTGGTTCTTTGCATAAAAGACCATTTCAGACACCAATCTACATGGCCATGATATGACTAATTATGTTTGAGCTTTAAAAGAAACTGTGACTTATGAGTTTGTTTCGGCCTTTCTTCTCAGAGTAGTCAGATAGGAAACGCCGAATCTAGTTTTAAAATATGATTGACATGTAAAACTGTTTGTACAAACGTACTTACAGAAATAAAATCATAATCAATCTAATAAATCATAAAATCATTTATCATTTGACCCTATCAAAATGGAATTCATTTATTTTTCAATATAAAACAAAGGTTTTGGGCAATCCTCTAGAACTTTTGTTTGTTTTGTATTGATATATTTAAAGTAGGCACATGCATACTCAGTTTGCCAGGGTCACATTTAGACGTTATTTAAATTATAATGTATTAATATTAAGGATTTAGAGGCTGTACTGTAACCGTCGGTTACTGGAACCCTCATCAATTCCAACCCAGCCAAATCTCATGTCAGATGTTAGATGACGAGAATTCCAATAACGTTATAGGTTGACGCAGGATTTGACAGAAGCTTTTAAAAACATGGTATTGGGGATTTATCCTACCCAAAACCTACGACCAATTATGACGCGAATGGTATTGCTATAGATAGGGACAGACGCCAGCACATTAAGCTACCCCAATCTGTCAAATATCTTTGATAGATTTTCATCTTTGTTCATCATGTCCAATTGGGAAAATTTGACAGTTTGGGGTAGCTTGATATGCTGGTGTCTGTACCATACGTACGTGAATAAGTATAGGCATCTACAAAAACTGAAGGAAATATATCATATAAGTAAGCAGCAGAATATAAAAATGATCATTTGATTACATATTATCAAGTCTGTATTTCCCCCAAAGGTGTGGGCAGAGTAGCTTCGCTGATATTTCGCCAGTTACCTATGTTTAAGTACCATGTAATAGAGGGCGAGCCTGTTGTTATAAACCAGGCCCGAATCCAAAATCCAAGCAAAATTAAGGATTATTGACACAGCCCGATCTGTGAATCCTGATCTGAAACCAATGATGTACCTGAATCATTCTCGATTATTTTTTTTCTATTAGGCCATGTCTCCCTGGCAGTCCTACCTCCCGCCGAGCCAAGGCTACAGATGGGCAGTGGCCACCATCGCCTGGTGGTCATCATATATCACGCTACTATCTGCGAGATGGGTGGTCGACAGACTACGAGGGTCACCAACCGCTGCTCTGCCGAAGATATGTACCAGTGTCGGGCTGTCGTTGCTGGTGTTCCAGGAAGAATATTATGCTCATTATGTGCATGGACGGTAAGGACTTTTGTACACCCAAATCTATGGTCGTGTGAGCCGTGTGTGAACACGGTCGTAAGTGTTGTATGGATTGCTATGGAAACTTGTTGACTGACATGTTTTTTCTACGACGTGGTTTATACGCCGTAGGTACGTAAAGGAACCGTGCCGTGCATAAAAGGCCTTAGGAGGTTTACACTAGGGATGCCTCGATACGCCTTTTTTCCGATACGATACCGATACCGATGCTCTTATAAAAATATCGGCGATACCGATACGCTTACTGATTTAAAAAATGAAGGTAACATAAATATAACACAAGTCAGGTTTTTTTTTAAATTAATATAAAAGAACAAATATCAGGACAAACTAAATAAACCCGTTTATAACTATAGACAGGTTGAGATTAGTTAATAGTATATTTAGCATAGTTAGTTCGTGCCTTGTTTGCAGCGAAATAGACGAGACAACACCCGCGTTTACATTACATTTTTAAAGCGCGAAATTTGAAAGGTATCGTTGAATCGGCCATAAAAATATTGCCGATGCCGATATATCGGCAAAGTTCGAGTATCGCCGATGTATCGGCATCGGTGTCGGTATCGGATGCATCCCTAGTTTACACCCCTATTTCTGAAAGATTAATTAACACAATTTGCTAATGGACTATCAAACTCATATTGTGTCAATAAAGTCATTTGATTGTCTGTTGCTGCTGTGTTTATTGGCTACATAATTATTGTAACTACGAAAAATAAAATAATATATTTTGTTAATTTAACTGCACTAGTGGTAACTGTCACTTTTATAGGAAACTAGCTGACCCAGCAAACGTTGTTTTGCCTTATAAATTATTTAGGGGTGGACTACCCCTAACATTTAGGGGGATGAAAAATAGATGTTGGCCGATTCTCAGACCGACTGAATACGCATATAAAATTTCATCAAAATCGGTCAAGCCGTTTCGGAGGAGTTCAACGAAAACTGTGACACGAGAATTTTATATATTAGATAATATTGTTACTTCTAAACCGATTTTGACGCTGTATTTTCAATTTACGATTCTTAGTAGGTTACATAGTCAGTACCACAACATAATGATTGATTTCCGATTTGATTCAATCTGTTTCCTTTCTTGCATGCACGTGTTTCTGTGCCTAGTCAAATAATTATTCTTTCTTTATTCAATTCCATTTTTTTTTTCAGAAACGACGACTCCAAAGAGTTGAGATCAATGGCGGGGCCTCTAGCTACATGTCGTGTGGTATGTGCTCCGCAACTGAGGTATGTCACATATTTGCCTTTCAATTTATGATAATTACTTGTGTGGTTATGTATTGATTTTCATCGTAATATAAACACATTTATTTCCCTTTTGTTTCAGGGTTGTGTATAAACAGTTATCTCTCTCCATACCAGGTAGTTAAGATTTTCTTACTTAGGTTCTCGACGGTGTTTTTTTTCTAATGTTGCTTTTTGGTAGGTACATCATGCCTGCTGATAATAATGTTTTATTTTAATTACTTAGGCTGCGTACCTACCTAATTAAAAGAAAACAATTTTTTTTTTAGGTTTGGTATGTAGATTTTACGAATAATGAAAAAACCTGGTAATTTCTAATTGTTTTTTTAGGTTTAGGAGAAACCGAAACTCGACAGTCCCTTTTGTCTCGATTCTTGGCTGCTTTCTTCGAAAGGGTAAGATTCTTAATTTATCGTAAGTACGGAGGCACAGCTCCCTCAGTAAAGTGGACTGAAGAACTACCCTTCTATTCTGTAAAAACTCACCATAAAGGCTTATATGAAATGAGCTGTCTTTCCACCTGATGTTAGGGATTGACACTGTTTACAGCTCACTTCAAGCTCATCACTTAAGTTTACTGGAGACGGTCGTGGGACTTAGCTGGATACGGGCAGGACAGAATCGGTCGGTGCGGCGATGATTTAGGGTCACCTATATCCAGCAGTGGACGTATTTCGGCTGAGATGATGATCATGGGGCCAAACTTAGCCAAAAGACTACAAGTTATCTTGACCAACTAATTCATTTCACAACTCCTGATTCTTTACCTAATGATGTTTTCATAGGCTCTGGATGGTCTCAGCTGGGTTGCCAGCGAGCGCACTGTACTTGAACGTCTGATGAACGTGGAACTAAATACCAGGGAGGCTGGCAACACCAGCACGCTGTTGTACGACCCTGAAGATAACACGCCTTCATGCTTCTCTGTCACTTGGTAAGAAGACGAAGATATGTATTTATAAGGTAGACAGACACCAGAGAGAGCCTTGTTCTCAATTTACATTGAAAAGGTTCTCGCCGGGAGCTTTTTTGGGAGTCTGCAACTGGCAAGTCTATATACGCCTATTACCTAAGCTACCTACATTAGAAGAAACCTTAGGTACAGACCCAGATTGTTTTAGACTAGATACTGTGATGTCTAAATGTTAAAAAAGAAGCCGCTTGGCCGCATCGCTTATTAGGACCTCCATCATCTACAAAGGCATAATACACTAGTTGCTATAGCCAACAGAGAGCTCATAAAGGAAAAAAAAATAGTCTGGGTCGCTGTCCCGGCCAGATACGGTGAAGAGGATAGGAGTATAGTTTTTCCAACAGATATTGCAACTCGCACATGCTGTAAAATTGATTGATGTAGACCAAAAAGTGAAACAACGGAAAAAATACATATGTAACAAATATGTACCACCGAAACAACGGAACAACTGACCCCAGGCACTTTGAACCCCGGCCTCTTCTGTAGTTCAGTAGTTTTATAAAACTTCTATTCATTCCCGTTTCTTTGAATTTGTTTCTAAGGTGGGGAGAAGAGTGGAGCTTATCAACATTTGACGCAATGCTCTTCAGTTGTGTGTTGGTCGCAACAGACGACCCTCTGTTGGCTGCACTAGCTACTCTCATAGCGTGGCAGGTGAGAGCAATGATACCCTCATTCAAATATCCATACAAAACATACAATTAATAAAATTAAAGTGTCTTTTTGTGATGTCAACATAACAGCTTATTATTTACAACATATCGTCTGCTTACGGGTAAAAAGTAATAAGTGCAGTCTGTGTCATTACGAGTAAATGGCATTTCAAAGTTTATGTTTTAAATTGATTTATTTCAAACACATTAATTTAAAAACTGTTAAAGCAAAATGTTGCATTAATTACCCTTCCTTTAAAAATATATCTTGTATAATATTTACTGTAAGTAAAAACTGTATATAATTAAATTTAGATCGAAAGGGGACTGCATTTAATCTGTTTTACCTGTACTTAACAAAAGTGATATATCTTCTGAATTTGATGATTTAAAAAGCTCATTTCAGTTTTGTATTACGGCTTATACTATTTTACACCAATTACTTACTTAATTGGAAAGATTTATTATGAGACGATTCGCTAAAATAATGATGTTTTTGATACATTTACCTTGTTTTACCTGTAGAATTTTAGTATAAGTATGTCACTTATTAGGTACCAATAAACTGCATACAAAAGTGATCTTTACCAGACCACTCAGAAAGCATAGTGAAAATAAGTTTTTATGTATGAGAGACTGGCCAGTTATAACCTATTTTGAAAATATAAGTAAAAATAGGTACGTTCCAATTTCAAAATTTCCCTCCACATTGTTTGCGAGCTTAATACCGCGTCTCATTAAAAAAATGGATCTGCGCCGGGAACATTTTCGCGCTATGATTTTTTATGATTTCAAGTGTCGCCTGAAACCGGACAAATCGTACGATAGACTTCAAATGGCATTCATGGATAAAGGCCCTTCTAAGGCAACCGTGTATCGTTGGTATAACCAATTCAAGCGCGGTCGACTAACTTTGAGGGATGAAGAAAGAAGTGATCGCCCTTTGACGGCTGTTACGGAAGAAAACGTGTAAGCAGTGAAAAATTTAATCCATGACAATAGGCAAGTTACATATCAAGAGGCTAGCACACAATGCAGGTTGGATCGGGAAGCCTTCACGAAATTCTACATGTGCATCTTCGCGTGAGGATAGTTTCACGTTGGGTGCCGCACAACCTCACCGATGCTCAGAAGCAGGCCCGGGTGGAATGGTGCCGTGATATGATAAACAAATTTGAAGCAGGCTCGTTTCGGCGTGCTGACGCCATTATTACAGGTGATGAGTCTGAGATTTATCAATACAATCCAGAAACAAAGCGCCAGTCGACGGTTTGGGTGTTTCAAAACGAATCAACGCCTACCCAAGTGAAGTGATCTAGAAGCGGGGTGAAGATTTTATCGCGAGCTTTTTCAATTTGACTGACTACTTGGTGTCAATTTCTTTATTCAACCAAAGAAGCATCAACGCTGAATGGTATACTACCAAATGCTTGGCAGAAGTTTTCTCTGTTGTGAGCAACAAGCGACCAAACACAGGGCTCCGCCGGCTACTGCTGCACCACGATAACGCGCCTTCGCACACCGCGCTTTTGAGCGCGGTGTGCGAAGGCGGTGAGGGACATCCTGGACAGCACGCCGGTCAAACTCCTGTGTCACCCTCCTTACAGCCCTGACCTAGCACCGTGTTACTTCCCGAAAATAAAAAATCAGCTCAAAGGAATACAATTTTCGTAACCGGAAGATGCGCTGGCAGCGTTCGAGCAGGCTGTAAACGAGGTGTCTGCTGTGGACTGGGAAAAGTGTTTCGAAACTGGTTCAGACGTATAAAACTTTGTATAGAGGCTAGTGGAGAGAACTTTGAAAAGATTTAATAAAAAAATATTTACATAAAGAACATTTCATTTTTATTTTCGCAAAACTTTCTGATTGTTACTGAACTACTGAACTAAAAAAAAAAGAGATAAAAGTTTTAATACTTCAATAAGTATTAAAACTTTTAATTCTCTCTTTTTATTCGCTCTCGTTCTTACTGCTAAAAAATAATAAATGACATTTATTTCGTTTTGGCCGTAGAGAAATTAGCAAACCAAGTAAAAATATTTAACTAGTAAAATGGAATAAATAACTTTATTATAATTAAGGTGTTTAAATTAGAAGGTTCATAGTAATAATAAATGCGCTTATGACATTTTCTCAATAATTCTTCTCATTTTACAGCTTAAACTATAAAATGTAAAACGCTTTAACCGTATTTATTATTGGTTGTCTGTATAAACTGAAACGGATTTAAGCCATAAGATTTATTATGATATATTTTTTTCAAAATGTGAGAAGATATCCCTTTTACAAACTCATTATCTCAGCCGCCATTGGACATTGCTTTTATTCGGTTTTACTAGTAGATATCGCGTACAAAATTACATGTGATTGCATTTTTAACTCGATTTAGTAAAAAAGTGCATTTACTTATCTTGTTTTACCAGTAAGCAGACGATATTAAAGTATTACGGTATTTATACCTAAAAAAAAATATTTTTTGTCTGTGTATCTGTTTGTGTGTTCCGGCTAATCTTCGAAACCGCTGGACCGAATTTAATTCCGTCCCCAGGGTATAACGTATCCTTTGAACTCTGGGGAAGAAGATATAAATTTAGAATCCTTGAAATAAAATTTCTTACACAATAGGTGGAAAGTTTTCTGTAAACAATAAACCATGGTCAAAAATTCAAAACGTATTTTAAAGGTTTATAAAACAAAATAATTGTTTTTTTTTAACTATTATCGGTAGTTCTACATATTAATAGTTGTTGTTTACAAAAAAGATCTCGCTACTACTTACTTTCTTCGATAGATAAGTAATCACGACTTATTTCAACGCAGTACCGTACCTACAGCTCCTGAAATATAAACCTAGGATTTTTGTTGTATTTTTACTAATTTTGACAAATTCAAATCTAGGTTTTACAGAAAACTTCAGACGTTACGAGATTCTTTTACATATTGTGAATGAGAGAACGTTGTAGGCCTACAGTTTCTATTCTTTATTTTCATTCCTCTAAAGTACCTGGTACTTATTGACAGGCCTGCACTGTCCTCCCATACCTAATATCACTGTAATTTGAAAACATTATAAAATCCAATTATTTTTAAAAGAGTAACCGTGGAGTTTCTTGCCGGCTCTTCTCCATAGGAAGCGACAAATTGGAACCGTGCACCTAGCTTCTGACGTTTCATAAGTGCCCTTGCAGGTTTATGTGAAATAAAATATTTTGATTTGATTTGATTTGAATGAAGAAACACATTCGCCGTAATGTCAGTAAAGGTCAAATAAAAGTCAATGCTTTAACTGATTACTTTAGTTGTTGATGAAGAAACTGGCCGTGTGAAAAGACTTTTTCAATATTTTAAAAATGCTTTCAAGAATACCATGTTCGTAAAACTATAAAATTTCTATCAATACTTTAGAGAAACGTTTTTAATTTTGTGTAAGTTTAAGGTATACTTAATCGTGACTGCAGTCATGGTATATCCATAGTTCACTCTATTGGTCTAGAGGTCGCTAGTTGGACTGCTGAGCGAGCAGTCTTGTGAACGCTACGTCTTCCGGAACACGCTCGCCACTCCAGAACCTTTCGGCCCCATTGGCCATCTGTTCGAGGACCAGTGTGCTGTGCCGCTTAAGTTTGGCAATTTTTCTGGCTATGTCGGTAATCTTGGTTCTCCTACGGATCTCTTCATCATCTATTGATTCGATGGCGTAGGGAAAGTTTTCAGCCCTCTAATGAGGCCCAATGTGAGTTTCAGGCCATAGGTCGTCACTAGCACTTGTCAAAAACTTTCGTCCCTCTGTAATCTTAGCCTTTACTATATGGTCGGCAAACCGAAGGTGATTGATGTACTCGCCATTGATGTTGATACCAACCACTCTCCAGAAACTTGAAGAAATCTTACAGTGCAGCGGTGAATAATTTCGGAGAGATTACATCTGCCAGTCTTGCCTCTCACTGCAGAAGGATAGGTTTCGAGGTCCGGTCCTGTAGTTGGACCGACATATTAGCGTTTTCATACAAACACTTCAGCAACTCGATGTACCGATGGTCAATCTGGCACCGAAGGAGAGCCTGCAGTACAGCCCAAGTGTCGATCGAATCGAAGGCTTTCTTGTAGTCCACAAACGCTAAGCAGAGAGGGCAGAATGTGTAGAAACCTAACTAATATTTTATTTAGTGTGTCCAAAGTTCTAATTGCCAGTATCTGTTGATTTGTTTCAACCATGAACCGATGTCTAAATCAATCTGTCAAAGTGATTATCCGCACTTCTGCAAGTTACAAACAGACGCGCACGTTCTTACTTTATCTTCCTAATAGGTGCATATGTACCGGCTGATTCAAAAACTGGTGTTTTGCTATTTCCGTCCCAATATTATAAAATCGTTAAGTACACACGGCTACACATCAAGCTATACATTTCCAGTATAAGCTGATCTCGCATTGTAAAGCATTTCCGTACAGTGCGAGGTCAGCATAAACTGGAACTGTGTAGCTTGATGTGTAGCCGTGCGTACCAGAAATTATGCGTATTCGTAAAAACTTCCTTTTTAAAGACACTGCACCCAAATTAATCATTTTACAATTTCCAGACGGTGATGCAAATAAGAAGATGGTTTGGATATAGAAATCAAAGAGAAAAAACAGATATCGAAATATGATAAGATAAAACGAAACGCAGGGACACGCACGTGACATCATTGAACTACAAGTTAATGATGCAGCATAACTCTTTATATTATGTTCTTGCGTATGCAATATTATGCGATGGTATAGTGCTTCCTAAAAAAATAAAAGAAATCAGTAAAAGTGAAGACCCGAGTGAAGATGTTAGTGTAATGGAAATGCCGATTCCAAAAGAAGTTATGTCATATTACACTCCGTGGGTTGCGACAAAAATCCCTCCAATCTTGCCTCATGGACCTTACTTCGGTTTCCTTACCAACCTGTGCAATGCACTCACGTCTTCAAAATATTCAGATAAATACCTCGGCAAATACTTTTTAATACTTAGCAACTGTCTCGAAGGTCTCGGCATTGACTATTTACAGGAGATATGGATAAGAAGATTTCGAAAGAGATTAAAACAGTTCTCGATATACAATAGCAATACACTAAAAGCGAGAGTTAATGACTTTTTGCTGTTCATATCTGATGAAAAGCCAAAAAAGAATGAATACTTCAAGGCAATTAATGCCATATATACAGTGGTGGATGACATGAAGATGGACGATTATGTTTATTTGCTCAGAAAATATGGGAAAGGTCTCTCAAGGCACATTGGAGATAACACCAGACGAGTATTCGAGCGGGTAGTATTCGGTAGGTATCATCAACAGTCTGAACATATTAAATGGGATATCGAATTAAAATTCAAATCGGCTGTTGTAGAATATTGGGAGGAAAGATTGAATGGAACTGCTCTTAATTTCACATTGGGCCATCTGTTTAAATTCACATTAAGCCACCCGTGAAATTGACTTATGTATTTTACGACTTTTCATCACAAGCCGCAATACTTACCTACAATACACCGCATTGTTAGTAACATGTGTTCATTATATGCAATTGTTATATTCATGACATGTTCTTTAAGTTTAACTTGTTTAAGTATATTTGATGAATCAGACACGCAAAAACAACAGCACGTTCTCAGTGGTGAAACTATTTTCGAGAGTTTTATAGAAAGTTACCTCGACAGGTTATCGACAGCGTTATCAGGTAAAGAGCTCTTAAGATATTGCAGAGTGATGATGAAAGAACTGAATAAAATGGAATTTACATATACAGAACAGTTAGCGAAACATTTTGAACGCTTGTCCAAAATGCATCGTGATGATATTGTCGAACAAATGATAAATTATAGAAGAGACTACGACGAAAAGTTACCGAAGCGACAGCAATTCTTCGAAGCACTCAGAGAGGCATTTACTTCACAACACAGGTTGCAGTTCGATGATTACATACACGATTTGCTGGCATTCGGAAAAGGTGATTTGTTATTAATAACTATCCAGGAACAAACCAGAAAGCTGTTGGATATGATTGTGAACTGTGTTCACAAGTTGAGCTCTAACGAACAAAGGACCGTGGAAAGGACGATGAAATTAGCCATGAAAGAATATAATGGTACCTATTAAATGCATACAGGTCCAATACCTTACTACCGATATGTTGAATAGGTATCTTTCACAGTCCACACCTAGGTATTACCTATAGGTACCTACTTACGATACTTTTTTCTAAAACTTATTAAAATCTTCAATAAACAAAATTTTCTTTTGATTGCCTTTTTTTTTGTCTAAACTTGTGAAACTAGATTGCAAAACTTTTTATTCGTCACATTGACTGAAACACTTTCGCAATGGAATGATTGGCTGGCAATGATTCAGGCACGTGTCCCACCAATGACGATAAAGCGACTAGCTATCGACTATTTTCTTACTCAAGAAACGTACTTATAAGAGACGTAAGTAGTTCCCGTGTCAGGTAAAGAGATACTTACATAATAAATGAATAATATATTAATAGTGATAGCTGATTGTACTGATTATGCACTGCGGGCGAGAACGTTCTCTCCACTAATTGGTCACAGCAACAAGACCTATCAAAGAAAATACTCACTAAGCGACGCTCTCTTGGCGGGTAGAACATTCGCTGAGACTCGCTTGGGACATAGGTAAATGCATACTAGCTAGTGATGCATTCATTCAAACCCAGTGACAAAACTATAAGAACTACACACTCGCTACACGTTTGTAGTTGCTAGCCCTACTCGCTTCTCGCTAATCGTCGGCGCAGTGGGCCAGGTTAGTTAAATTTTGCCGTTCAATCAATTTTATTGATGAGTTCATGTGTGTACAGCTACCTACCTACAAAATCAGGGTTACATACAGGTAAGTATAGACGCCAGCACATCAAGCTACCCCAATTTGTCAAATTTCTTTGATAGATTTTCTAACGTACTCATATGGTTCATGATCAATTCTAAATTTTTTACAGTTTAGGGTAGCATAATGTGCTGGCGTCTGAACATAGACTAGTAAATTGTTGAACGTGGTTGATTGACTTTTTTACTATTATTAGAGTGGTATTGAGTTACTAGATTTCATGTTCTTCAAATATCTACACCTTTTCATTGACTTATTTAATCCTGCCCCTTTTGAAGAAAGTTGAAGCGAGTTGTAATCAAAATAATGGTTTTATGCCCGGGCTCTGAAGTACTCGTATCGGCAGTTTATCTATTCATTAGTGCTATTAGTTCGATAACTTGTGAAAGTGCCTTTCCGAACACCGCAATATAATATAAACTCCGTTTAAACTCAGGTTAAGTTAACTGACCAACATAGGCCGTTTATCGGTTCCTTAACTATTTGACGTTTCATTTCTATTCTATTCTATTTTTTTAAAGGTTCTGGCTCCATCGATAACGTTCGATGATTTTGCCAATGTCAAGGTATGATAAAACAATTAAAGCTCGTGCAGACTAGCGCGACGCGACGGTCTCGTCGCGACACTCGTAGAACAATTTCTATAAAAACTTAATGGAAATTGTTCTACAAGTGTCGCGTCGCGTTGTCGCGTCGCGGCTGTTTGAAGAAGCCTTTATCGTAAACTGTTACAATGATTGATCAGTGTTTGTAGCGGTGGCATCCATGGATCCCCATGCTAAGAAAGGACAAAACATTTTTGGTTAGTACATGTAAAACGTCACAAAATAAATGTTAGAACATTCAGTGAGTATACAATAAGTAGAGAGAAATATCAACTATAACTGAATTTTATTAATGCTAAAGATAATAGGAAAGGAATGTTAATTGGGCGAGGAACATCAGGAGGGGGGAGTATGTCGTAAAGGGGAGTGGTTAAACGAGGACAGGAAAAAAACAAGTGTTCCAGAGTACCCTCATCCAGACCGCATTCACACAAAGAAGAGTCCCTCACGCGGATCTTGGCCAAAAAAACTGGTGTGCAAACGAACCCAAGTCTGAGTCTAATTATGACAGAGGTGGTAATTTTACTAGAAAATTTTAATTTGCTGAACCAACATTAAGAAGGAAGGAATGAATTGGATAGAGCCATAAAATCTTCCCTTTAATATTCTAGTTTTTTGCCAATGCTCATTCCAATTCTTCATCATCTCGGGTTTAACAAGACAGTGCAGATCTTGGGGATAACAAGACGGATGAGACTCGATCCCATTCCGAGTGGCCAGCTTAGCAATCGAATCCACGTTCTCATTATCAACTATTCCAGTGTGGCTGGGGATCCAAGCTAGAGCAATCTCCAAGCCTAAGCAGTGGCATCTATACAGGAGTTGTTTAATCTTTAGGATAAGAGGAAAATTGTGGCGAGAGCGAAAAGGTGATTTTGTTAAATCCTGTAGACAGCTAAGAGAATCTGAGAGAATAAGACTTTTGTTGAGTCCATGTGATTCAATGTAGAACACTGCTTCCAAAAGAGCTATTGCTTCCCCAGTGTATATAGTACCAAAAGCAGGGCTACGAAAATTTAGAATAATTTTGTATTTTGGGATCCACACAGCTGATCCGACATTACTATTATCACACATCTTATAGGCATCTGTAAATAACGTCAGCCAGTCGTGCCAGTCCTCTGCTAGAATCCTACTAAATTTGACATTAGCAGCAGGGTCATGTTTGGTTATACCAAAGTTAAAAATATATTTTGGTTGGAAGGGAAGGTTGAAGAAGGAATCAAAATTTACTTCAAATAAGGGGTTTTTATCTAACTGGACTAAGGAAATGTGCAAATTATTTAATTTATTGAACCTGTTAACGAGGAGTGGAGGATTTTTGTGAGACCAATAGCGAGATGTTGGGATTATCTGAGAAAGAGTACGAAGAGGAGGGAGAAGAGGATGACATTTTATTCTGGATGACTTTATAAAAAATCTGTCACAGAGATATTGTCTGCGTAATTGAAGGGGAGTGTCAGTTTTTTTTACAAAAGAAAGGATAAAGCATGAAGGATTGGAAAGACAAATAAACTTTTAGCTTAAAATATTAAAAAAGGTAACGCATCTTTGAAAAAAAAAATATAATGATGTCGACATCACGTTTGTGACAACATATGCGTACAAAAACGAATTTTAAATGCGATATCCTAAACAGACCCACCTAGCGGTAACTAAGGAACTAGTTATGGGTTGCATAGTTATTTAATGGCTTATTGCGGATTCAGAAACCCAGTGTCAGTTAACCAATGTTTATCTTATACATAACTTTATTGAATCAATAGTTATTGAGAATATAACTGGGAACTTTAGAAACCGGACATGAGTCGGACTGATTTGACGGATAGGAAAGCACGCCTACACTTGACACATGGGGTGTGTCAAGTGCCAGCCTATTTTAGTGATCTAAAATCTTTATGAAATAGATGAATGGCTAAATAAAAATGTTTGAATTAAATGTAAAGTAAACGGCAAGTTCGGCAGTATATAAATATATACGTTTCTAACCTAAGAAATACTTACCACTTTTTATTTTAAATGCTTACGAGTCTCCGGCAAAAAAAAACAATGTTGTGGAGGATTCAGAAGACCCTCTAGAACACCCAAATTCCCGCTTGTGGTAATATGTTCTGTGCCCTAAATAGTCTCACAATCTTTCTAACGAAGCAGCACGTTTTCAAACAATTAATATAATGTTTGTAGAAAGAAGAAGAAAATACGGGTTGGGTTTGAAACCCAACCCGTATTTTCTTTTACCTGTCGGCTATTTTCTTTTGTCCGTTTTCTGAAAACAAAATTGTTGGTTTTTATTAACAAATATGTTGCAGACTCCATTCCTTACTTTTAATAATGATAATAATAAATTAATTATCATTAATAATAGAAACTACCTTCCTTCCTATATAAAAACCGTAACTTTTCGAAAGAAAAGGAAAACATACTAGTTTGCCATAAACAACAACAATATGCTGGCAACACCACGATCATCGACGAACAAATGAAATACGGCAACGTCACGCACGTATTGAAGTGGTAGAGTGATTGTTCATTCGGCGTTCTGAAAAAGTAGTAAATTTACAAATTGTAATTTTAATTTTTAATAAAAATGGCAGATAGTAAAGGGTAAGTCTATAATAATGCTTAAGGGTAGTACACGGCATAATTGTATGTACAGTTTTGCAAATAATCGATGCGCAACACTGCAAACGAATCTTCAAAAATTGGCTTGTCATCATGTCTGAGTTACAAACCGACTCACAGAAATCGAATTTTGCAGGTTCACTATGGAATGTGATTTTGTTTTTACAAACAGAACGTTATAAACTTGTTATTCGAAATTAAGATGTCGGTCGGTGTTAATTAGTCTTATTAGAACTGAGCGCTTTGGTTATTTTTAGGGTGACTTAATTTTTTTCTTGTTCGACAGTAATCCTGATGATTTATCGACCGCGATCTTGCGCCGCAAGGACAGGCCCAACCGTCTCATCGTGGAGGAAGCTGTCAGCGATGACAACTCCGTGGTGGCGCTTTCACAGGTCTGAGCTCTTTGTCTTTACCTGGCGGCAGTGATGGCGTATTTTTCCATTGATTTCATGGTGATCATAAAAGTGCTTTGTCACCGTCATGCAACTCTAATGTCACTATATTTGGTGAATATTTGTTTAGCATCTCTGGTCATGATTAAGATAGCCCTTCCATAATAACAGGATGCAATTTAATCATCATCAAGAGTATCTACTTTCCATGTGAAGGGGTTCTGCTCTACGAAGGTTTGAACAAGTCTTAAAAAGAATTAAGATCATTATTAATTGCCGAATACATACATAAATTTCAGTAATTGACATTACACTTACAGTTCAATGACCTTGTTTGTCTAATAAGCTGATAATATTTTAATAATTAAATTGGTAGTATAAACATAGCAAACAAAATCTGCTGAAAAAACCTATCTTCGGGTCTAATTACTTTTCCTGCAATTTCAAAATATTTGTTGCGGAAATGATCTTCATGAGGTGAATATTAATTTTGTACCTCTTGTTATTGTCTTTCTTTTGTATTTAATTCCTTATTCTACAATCGAGAGACTAAAACAGATAAGTTGATCCTCAACTTGAAAGGAATATTAGCAAAAGAAGGCACAGACGCCAGCTACCTCAAACTGCAAAATTTTCCCAATTGAACATGAACCTTATGCTTAAATAATAAAGATAAAAATCAATCAAAGAAATTTGACAGATTGCGGTAGAGCTTGATGTGCTGCCGTCTACGTCTGTACTATTGTGTTCAAAGAAGAAGATAAACTTAAATAATTTCTGTTACATTAGAATAATGCAACTTTTAACAAGGCCTACAAACATGACAGGCAAAAAAGATGACACTATTTCAATAGAACAATCTGGAAAATACATTTGACCATGCTGAAGTCTTAGCTGTATTGCCTTTTAGAATGCTGTAGATGATGAAACATACATTAATTATTTTTTCATTTAATATGACAAGACAAATTTTGACACTGATGTCACTTTGAATACACTATACACACTTTAACATCACATCAGCCATGATATCTTCTGCTGGACATAGTTCTCCCCTAAGCATCACCATAACAACCATATGACTACACATTAGTGTAATAAAAAATAAAGATATCTATGGTGTGTACATAATATTTTACATGAATATCATTGATTGTGTCCCAGTAACATTCAACAGATTGTTGCTACACACACTAAGTTTCACTATGTTTTAGGCAAAATGTAAAAAAAAAAAAACAGAAAAAAGTGGTAAATTAGTCACCTCAATGAAAACTTCATTAAAAGTAAAAAGTAAATAAAAGCTTGTAATAAATTTAAAATGAATCATTTAAATAGAAACCAAATTACAAAAGCGATTTGACATCAAAAATGCTGATTCATACACATATTGCACAATCTTAATTAGGCTAAATCTTAACAATATCTATCCTACTAACCTTGGCTGTCAAGTTTGTATATTAATAGAACCCATGGCTGAACGCTGACCCCTAAAATACAGGTCCACGCCTAGTTTGGGGGTTAGGATCATATTTGTGGCAATACATTCGTGTGCTTTTTTATTATGACTGGCTTGTAACATGTATTTTTTAAGTGTCAAATAAATATTTTTATTTATTTTTTTACTAATATCATAAACGCGAAAGTTTGTAAGTATGGATGGATGGATGTTTGTTTGTTACTCTTTCACGCAAAAACTGCTGAACGGATCTGGATGAAATTTGACACACAGATAGATTATAACCTAGATTAACACATAGGATACTTTTTATCCCGGTAATACGTTCACGCGGGATAATTTCCGACTTCCACGCGGGCGAAGCCGCTGGCAAAAGCTAGTACACTATATGGTGTTTGTGAAGTCCAACAGTATCAGTGAATTGAATATACATTTGTACCCTAACACAAGAATTACTCCTGTTTAAAAAATAACTGATGTTATGATGCTTCTTTTATTAACATAAGAATGAAAGGAGTAAAGAAATAAAAATGCATTTATTGGCACTTTATTATTTAAAATAAATTGAAAAAAAAAACTGCCTCCACACAAATATGAATGAAAAAAATTCACATCATCTTCTTTCTATTGCTAGAAAAGCTGCTACACACCTTTCTTTTAGAATTGTTGGGTGACTTGATATTGAATAGGAGACTGGATACTATTTTATCCAATTTAAAAATCAAACTAATATTTTAATCTTAACTCAAAGCATTTAAATAAACCAATTACAGGCACTTCTGAAATGTCAAGGAGTCGGTCAGTCAGAAAGGTGAAGATAGTTGCCCCTCCAAAGTTACCCAGTCTCATGTCATCTAACCAACACTACTATTTGTTCATAGGCAAAAATGGAGCAGTTGCAACTGTTCCGCGGAGACACCGTTCTCCTGAAGGGCAAGCGCCGCAAGGAGACTGTCTGCATCGTGCTCTCAGATGACAACTGCCCTGATGAGAAAATCCGCATGAACCGCGTAGTTCGCAACAATCTTCGCGTGCGCCTGTCTGATGTCGTGTCCATCGCGCCCTGCCCGTCCGTTAAGTACGGGAAACGTGTGCATATACTGCCCATTGATGACTCTGTTGAAGGATTGACTG
The DNA here is from genome assembly GCA_949091785.1 of Polymixis lichenea. Taxonomy (NCBI): domain Eukaryota; kingdom Metazoa; phylum Arthropoda; class Insecta; order Lepidoptera; family Noctuidae; genus Polymixis; species Polymixis lichenea. Next base: position 17,909,691 of record OX420948.1, on the reverse strand, counting down.
GGTAAGTTGAAATAAGAGAAGACTTGTCTCAAAATGTGCTTTAATGTGGATGTGTCTGATTTCTTGAGACATGTTAATTGCGCCAACCGCAATTAAAATGGGTTCAGGGCAGGAGAATGATGACATTGAAAGGTTTATGATCAGTGGTGGCCCAGTGGTAACGGTCGCGACTTAGGGGGCGTTTTGGCGATTTGTCGACCCCCACCGCGCCCCCCCTCGATGTGATGTGACATGTACCAAACCCGCAGTGACCCCGCGTGGTGAATTACGGTCCAGCTGTGGGAACATTATTGGCTGATTGTGCTGATTGATAGGTCTCTCAACTCATTTGAGAAAACGTAAGAATGGATAATCCAAATATTTTTTTTTGTTCTTTATAATCACAAACAAACATACAGGGTGGAAGGGGAACACTTCCGAAGCCGTTCGTTATACGTAGGTTATATGTAGTATACAACCTAAATGCAAAATAAAAACCTTAAATTGCAGCTATGCGTGAGCCTATCAGCTGATTTTTATTTTTGAATACATTGCTTGCTAGAGTTGTAAAATAAAAAATGTTTTTATGTGTTTAATCTCAAATAATGGTTCATTTAACTGTTCTCACAGCATAGTGTACAAAAAATGAAAAAAAATAAGAAAAAAATTGTAAAAAAAAAACTAGATTTTTTATGGTACTTTATCGAGAATCACTAGCCCTATCACCTGTCTTCGTTTTCGGAAGCGTTTCCCTTACATTCTGTATTATTTATTATACCTACTTAGTGTACATAATTAATTAAAGTAAGGTTAAAGTTTGATGAACTTTAGTTCCTTAATTTATTCATTTACGAATGTTTATTTATGTATAGTGGACATTTGACTTGGCAACTGCTAATTTGAAAATTTGCTTATTTAATCCCATTGAATAACTTCATAAAATGTCACTAAATGAACTTAGAGGGTTGTATTGCTGAGTTTTAATAATAGTAATTCTGTAAATACATACATACTCGTACGTAGGTATTACGGTCGCGAATCATATTTTGTTAAAAAAACAGCCCGACACTGACTTACAAATTGCAAAAAAGTAAGAAAAGTCGTATTTCGCAGACTACCTTAGCGTGCATCCTTAGGCTAATTTTGGCATAATATGGTTATGCCAAAATTAGCCTTTATAAACTATAAAATTTCCTTTTTTATCCAGAAACCTATTCGAGGTATACTTGAAGCCGTACTTCATGGAAGCCTACAGGCCGATCCATCGCGATGACACTTTCATGGTCCGCGGAGGTATGCGCGCCGTCGAGTTCAAGGTGGTGGAGACTGACCCGTCGCCGTACTGCATCGTGGCACCTGATACCGTCATACATTGCGAGGGAGACCCAATTAAGCGAGAGGTGAGTAGTCGCATGTCAAAATTGACATCATAATATCCGCCTATAAACCAGACATCCAGAGTTCTACACAACTGAAGGCAGTCTATCGATTTACAGCCTGATAAGCGTTTTTTTTACCTGTAGAAGTTTCTTTTTATTTTTTTAAATAGAGAGATAGTCAGTGATGGTCTAGAGCTGTTGCAACATTTACCTAATCCACTTAGTCCATTTAAGGCGCCACATTTCCCAGCCTTATTGTAAGAATGTTTTAGTTTCAAACTTATTTTTTTTTGCTGTTCTTTCGTATTTTATTTGCGAGGAATTTAGACCAAATGTATAAGTTCCTGTATATATTTTTTATAATAGTGTTATTGCATCATGCTTTTGTTGCTATTGTCAATATGGTGACTAGGTATGTGGGTATTTTTTTTTTCTCAGTTAGTTTTAATCATGGCAGTTTGAGTAATTTATGTGGCTTACTCAAATGTCCTTTCTTTAGTACTGTTTGCTTAAAGCTATTTAAGGTCTCAATTGAGCTGCACAACTACTGACAAACAGTCTGTAAGGTTTTTGTTTAGTACACCAACTACATGATCTGACCAAGATTATGTCTGAACTTTAAAAGAGACCTCCGAGTTATATTCAGCCTATCTTCTCAGAGTAGTTAAATAGGAAATTCCAACCTCATCTAGATTAAAAATATGATTGACGTGTAAAAGTGTACAAACCTACTTACAGAAATGAAATCATTTATTATTGCTGCTACCATAACTGAAAATTATGTTAATTGTTAGGTATTTTTTAACTCATTAGAATTGTTTACGTTGTATTCCTACCAGTTAGCTAGATTGTCCTTGTTCATAGTTGTAGCTCAGTTAATATTTCATGTTTATCTTGCTAAATGTTAAATAATTCTATACTGTTGAGCAGTAACAGATATTATAAAACTCATGTTCTTTATTTCAATGAATGTTTTGGGGTATTTTTAGATAATGTGCCGACTATTTACATTCTTTTATTAAAATTCCTTATACAACAGTGTCTACACAGTATTGGCGCTATCCAATGAATGCAGAGAACAAACAGTATTCTCACAATCACAATGTGTGTGCTTATCAGCACCTAACATAGTTTTTTTAATCTCAGTGTAGTTTGATACTGTGAGTGTACTCGACGATATCTTAAAGTCACTTTAAATCCGCCAATGGAATTTTTACTCGTATTTAAAATCTTTTCATTGTTACAACCTCTCCATAACAAAAAGTTTTAATAGCAAAACGACATATAATCAAAACGACACCAACAAATTGTCCCTCCGCCATTTTGTTAACACGCGAGTTACTTTGTTATGGCCTAAAATAAATATGAGTTCTTTGGTACTTACCCTTGTCAGTGGACATACAACAATGTATTTTCAGTAATTCATTGTAGGGTGTTTCGCGCTGTTCACAAAATATGAATGAAAGAAACAGACACTATCGCCACAGGTGAGTTTTATCAACACTAACCCAGTTAGGAAAATGCTAGTGATAGGTTTTTGCTTAGACTAGATTGCAAACTAACTTACATCGAACAATGTTTATGGGCCGTTTTACTAAGGTTTGTTCCACTACTTCTTCTTCCCAGCTAAAGCACTAGGAAGTGGTGAAGGGTGGGCGTTTTGGGGGACTGTCTCATGTACTTTGACGTTCGAAAAGTGCTGATTCTCAGCCTAATTTGAATAAATGACTTTTGATTGATTTTGATTTTGATTATTTCATACTAGCTGCGCCCCGAGGTTTTTACCCTCATAAGTCTGGATCCCGGGGGAATTTCCGGATAAAAAGTATCCTATGTCCTAATCCAGGTCATCGTGCACCTATATGCCAAATTTCAACCATTCAGCCGTTTTAGCGTAACAAAAAATCAAAATTTTTGCTCTTTACGATATTAGTTTAGAAATGGGGGTAGGTAGAAACTACAGTACTTCACATGGTAAGATCCTTACATATAGTCCTTTGGCTTCTTTTACGATTAAAATCGCTTCATTATCAATTTAACTGGTAGATATCGTCCTACGATACAATGCCTTTTAGTTTCTTCAATTCACCACGACTCTCACTCAAACAGGAGGAAGAAGAAGCTCTGAACGCAGTCGGCTACGACGACATCGGCGGCTGCCGCAAGCAGCTGGCTCAGATCAAGGAGATGGTGGAGCTGCCGCTGCGCCACCCGTCGCTGTTCAAGGCCATCGGCGTCAAGCCCCCGCGCGGTATCCTCATGTACGGGCCCCCCGGTACCGGAAAGACACTCATTGCTCGCGCTGTGGCTAATGAGACCGGTGAGTTTGTTGTTTTGACAGCGTAATTATTACTGTGAAGTGACCCAAAAATTGAGAACGATGGTACGCACGGTGACATATCAGGCTGTACATGTCCAGAATAAGCTGACTTCTCATTGTATGAAAGCATATATAAAGTCTGCTAAAACTGGAAGTGTATTGTATATAGCTTGGTATGATGCTGTGTGAATTTGTAAAAAGTCAAAGCATTTTTTTCAAAACAGTTTTTTTTGTATGTCCTGAATTAATTAAAGCTTGGTTCAGTAAGTCTTGATACAGATACTTAAATGATACCGGTTATATAAAATTCTCCAGTATACTAAATACTATATATATTTCGCAACAGGCGCTTTCTTCTTCTTGATCAACGGACCTGAGATCATGTCGAAGTTGGCCGGTGAATCCGAGTCCAACTTGCGTAAGGCGTTCGAGGAGGCTGATAAGAACTCTCCGGCTATCATCTTCATTGATGAGCTGGATGCCATCGCGCCCAAGAGAGAGAAGACTCACGGAGAGGTGGAGCGCAGGATCGTGTCGCAGCTGCTGACTCTTATGGACGGTGAGTTTTTACTACCAACTTAACTAACTTTGTTTGGCTAATTTTATAACCATAAAAATCTGTTAAAACCCATAATATTGCATAATATTGTAACACAATAGATTTAACATAAGTATAATGTCATTGCAATTACTGTAAAGTAATGAATAAGGAACTACTCGCACTTATTCAGCTCTGTTCAGCTTTTGGCCATAGAAAACAACGATTTTGTATGAGAGCGTACGCATCTCATACAAAATCGTTGGAATCTATGGATACAAGCTGAACAGAGCTGAATATTATTTTGCAAAGGTTTAATGAATTGTAGTGTCTTTATTTAATACTAGGTGACTCGACAGACGTCGTTCTGTCTAAATTTCAATAATTTATACATAATTCCAATAGAATATGTACTTTCAGTTTTCATGAAAAGTTTTCTTTTTGGACTATATTTTCAGAATATTTTAGAACAAAATATGCCAAAACGTTCTAGCTGTTTCGAAGTGATTTGCTGGCCAACAAACAGCATTTCAATTTTATAGGTCCAATGTTTCCCATTGTCCATGGCACATGTAATAATGAAAAGATCAGCAAATCTGTTGCTATTCGTAAAAGAAAAAAGTTCTGACTGATAAATAACATTTATAAATGTGTTATGTACTCATTGTATTGTATAAACATGTCAAGTTTGATGAAAACATGGGTGTGTGTCGCTAACACACGCTTAGTTAAACTACTGCAAAGTTATTAACTTCATGCTCAGTAGTTTATTTGCATTTCCCAATGTGTACTTAGGTGCTAAAAACTATATGTGATCATTATGGACCCTGTCGGGTACAGCAACATATTAGGAGAGAGGAAGCCTTGGTAAAAACTTAGCATGACAAACACAACGCTTACAAATCTACATTTTGGTTATAATTAGGTACTGGATATTAGTACATTTCAGACACCAATGTACATGGTCTTCACATGGTCTGACCAAGATTATATCTGAACTTTAAAAAAGACTGACCTCTGAGTTTGTTTCGGCCTTTCTTCTCAGAATAGTCAGATAGGAAACGCCGACCTCATCTAGTTTAAAAATATGATTGACGTGTAAAAGTGTGTGTACAGTACAAACGTAATAACATAAATAAAATGATTTATCATTTAGTACTTGACAAAAAGCAACTGCTTAGATACTTAACTCTCAAACTCTTTGACTTGGGAAAAACCTACTCTATTAGTTACAACCGCTGCCAGAGTTTCGGGGACTTCCCGATAATAAATACGTAGCATTCAAGTTTGGTCCGCGACAACTTCACCCTTGTGAAGCGAAGCGATTTACCATGAATGAACCCAGTATCGATCGTTTGCACATCGAGGCTATAAATAATTTGTACAGTCGATTTAATTACCGTTGTTTGCAAGAAATTCAACGTGGTTAGGTCTGAATTGGTTGCTAAGTGTACATGACAGATGTCTATTTCGAAAAGAAAGTAATGGACTGTGTATGGCGTTGCCTAGAATCGGCATAGTCCATACAAAGTTGCACTTTTTTTGTACAAGTATTATTGTGAATTCAAATAATTTATTTCAAATAGGAAAAATTAAACATTGAATAAAATGCACATTAATTTGAACTACAAAATTTACAAAAAAAATGAGTTTATGTTAATAGGCTAAACATGTTTGATCAATTACTGATTTATGCACCACTTTTATATCTATAGTCTCCTGTGTGACCGCGTTGTTATTCTAAACTAAGCAATGGATTTTGATGCGGTTTTCACCATTTTTACAAGAATTTATTCCGGAAAGTTTATATGTTATGCAGTAATATTAAACTTGAATAACACAAGAAATCTCCATGTTTTGTTAAGCCGCAGTAACAGTGCGAAGTAGGGGCGGGTTGCTAGTCTTATCTATATAAATAAACATGAATTGCTATTCCTGTCACCAACAACACACATACTGAGACCGGCTGGACCATTTGGCTACTTATTTTTTTTAAATGCTCGTAATAGTCCAAATACGGTTTACAGGGAAAGAAAATTTTGGAGTTTCTCGGCAAAATTGAAAAAACATGACACATAAACATTTTGCATGACTGACTATTGTTTGGACAGGAAAACGTCTGTGAGGTCAGCTAGAAGAACAGGCTAACTTATCCAAAGTGACACATTTCGATAACCTGATTTGCCTTGCCCACGACAGCAAACAGCTGTCGGAAGAATAGCTATCATCTATTTGAAAACTGACAAAAATGTCGGGTTTTGGATGTGTGAACAGCGTTAATTAATGTTCGATTCGGTAGGAGAGTCTATCGAATGATTGTGAATAGCTATGCTGGCTTTATATGAGTCGACCGATTTCGAAAGGTTAAAAGCTTAAAATGACGTCATCTTTCCCCATAGGCATGAAGAAATCTTCGCACGTGATTGTAATGGCAGCCACGAACCGTCCCAACTCGATCGACCCGGCTCTGCGTCGGTTCGGGCGTTTCGACCGGGAGATTGACATCGGCATCCCCGACGCGACCGGCAGGCTGGAGATCCTGCGCATCCACACTAAGAACATGAAGCTGGGTGATGATGTGGATCTAGAACAGGTGAGGAACTAGGGAATTGTAATTTTATCTTGTATTATTTTGGTGTGGAAGTAAGTATATGATACGATGTAGGTATTTTTTTTACTTTTTGTATAGTAGTACTTTCAGATTCTGTTTTTAACTTTTTAAAGTCGTTATGTGCCTTTTCTTTTTTTTTGTCCACACAAACTATACAAGAATAGTTTAAAAATTTATTAATAGATTAGAAGTGCTCATAATATTAATGTAATTATCGGCACTACACATGATCTGACCACGATTATGTCTGGACTTTAAAAGAGACTGTGACCTCTGAGTTTACTTCGGTCTTTCTTCTCAGAGTATCGGATAGGAAACGCCGACCACATCTATGTAGTTTTAAACTTACTTACAGAAAAAAAAAAAAATCAAACCACTTTTTGGAACTAGGTAGACAATGCTTTTGTAACTATACATTTTTATATGTGATTTCGAAAGGACTTTGTCTTAGCTTACCTAGGTTGTCGAAATATTAACCTAAAATGATCATTTCTATGACAGATCGCTGCAGAATCTCACGGCCACGTCGGCGCTGACTTGGCTTCGCTGTGCTCGGAGGCAGCTCTTCAACAAATCCGTGAGAAGATGGACCTCATCGATCTTGAGGACGACCAGATTGACGCCGAGGTTCTCAACTCACTCGCCGTATCTATGGACAACTTCCGGGTAAGAAATATTTGTAAAAAGAAAACTATATTAAGTATGTATGCAAAAAATACTGTTACACATTTGTGTGTCAACACATTTTTTTTTACATATTTAAGGAACAATGTTAGTGTGAATTTTCTATCATGATTTACATGTTGACGTGAAATGCAACATTTATTCGCTAATTGTGTGATAAATAGCAATTACTTATCATCAGAAATAACAAAATCCTCGCTAGCTACATATATTGTAAATGCGAAAGCGTGTTTAATAGTTTGTCCTTTCACACAACAAGGGATCGACGTGATTTTTGGTACAGAGTTTATGGGCGATAGTGTGGCATAGGGTATATATATTTACTGCCTGCGGCTTCGCCTGCGTTAACCAATTTACACGAAACCTTAACAACTAATACACATAAACCTTCCGCATGAATCACTCTCGTCTATTGGTGACAACCGCATTAAAATCCGTTAATTAGCTTTTGAGTTTATCGCGAACAGCGGCGGGGGACTTTGTTTTATAGTATTTAACTTTGATATTGACCATTGGAGCGAAGCCTCATAAAAGCTATTACAACATGAGTAATTAAGTTGTTGTAGTTGGGAATAGGTCAGGAGGCCTACTCCCTAAGCCCGTCAACGAAGATACGGGCCCGTCCGAAAATAGTTCGAAGCTTGCAGTAAACCCTACATCCGATTAATTAACTTTATCAGGCGTGCAAAAACACATCGGGAGTAGAGATAAATGTCAAATCGCGTTATTGTTAATTCTTACGTCGGGCCCCAAACTAATATTATGTCCGTAGGTGATACGGTGTAGAAAACGCCCGTAATTTCGACCGAAATTACTGATTTCGTGCCTAGGCTGTAAACCTTCTGAAGTTACCACCTAAGTATTTTGAAATTCAATAAATTATTGAGTATTAACATAAAATACTTTCTCAGTACGCTATGACAAAATCATCGCCGTCTGCTCTGCGCGAGACCGTGGTGGAGGTGCCGAACGTGTCGTGGACCGACATCGGAGGCCTGCAGAACGTGAAGCGCGAGCTGCAGGAGCTGGTGCAGTACCCGGTGGAGCACCCCGACAAGTTCCTCAAGTTCGGCATGCAGCCCTCCAGGGGAGTGCTGTTCTATGGACCGCCTGGTTGCGGTATGTACTAAAGGAGTATTTTTTTATTGACATGTTTCTGTGGCACCTGTCCTACCGCCGACGATACGAAAAGGGAGAACTAGCAACTAGAAACGAATTAGAGAGCAACGAGTGTTCTGCCAACCGCCAAGCGAACGTCGCTGAGCGCGTATTTTCTTTGATAGTTCTCGTGTGCGACAAACTAGTGGCAGGACCTACATCCTACATCCATTGTGTTTCTTGAGCGAGAAAATAGTCGAAAGCTAGTCGCTTTATCGTTGGCGGTGGAATTGGAGGTGCCTTAAGTATGTAGTAAGTGCCTTTTTATGTTTCAAGGGAGACATGTTATAAGTTGTGTCTGTAGTTGGAGAAGAATCAATGAAGATTTCTTCTTGGATATTATTTGTTTGTGTACTGCATAATATTAGATCATTTGTCATTCATCAGCCTTACCTTAATAAAAGACAAAGCTAATGATGTCCGACTGCATGTAAATAAGTAAATAAATACTAGAAACATAAGCTGGATATCATACTTTGCCCTTCTTTTATTTGTCTATCTTATTGCTAGAATCAATTCCATAGAATTATATTTAACGCTAGATTATAACTGTAATGTATCATAAGTGCTAGAACGTTTCATCAAATTATAATTTTCTAAACCAAACATATTCCTTTCTACAGGTAAAACTCTGTTGGCCAAGGCTATCGCCAACGAGTGCCAGGCTAACTTCATCTCAGTGAAGGGCCCCGAGCTGCTGACCATGTGGTTCGGAGAGTCCGAGGCCAACGTGCGAGACATCTTTGACAAGGTACGTTTCGTCACCTTTAGGGCCTTATCATACTAGCGGATTGCGAGCGTCCTCAAAGCGGAGCGGGCGCGCAACGAACACGCGGCGCATGCGCAGCGAATTCGTTGCGGACGCGCAACGAGATCGCCGCGGACGCGGAGAGAGAAATATTGGATCTTCACAAATTCGTAGATGCTGTCGTTTTCGTCTCCGGCGTCTTCGAAGTAACAAAGCCAACAGCAGTGTCTCCTCGTCGGAATCCATTTTGTTACTGAGTGTATTGTACGTCGTTAACTTGCTACAAACACGCGACGAAAACGTTGCGAATTTGCCACGCGTCCGCGACGTCTTCGCTGCGCAGCCGCGGCGTGTTCGCGACGCATTCGCTGCACGCCCGCACCGCCTCGCAGCCGCTCGCAAACCGCTAGTGTGATATGGCCCTTAGTGTATGGCCGTTACAAACGGCATATCGAGATTTACACACAGGTATATGAGTGACAGACGAAGCTCACAATGCTGATCTTTTTCTAAAACTCGAACAATTCAACTAACACTGCGCTAATTAATATAATTATATTATAGTATTAACGAAGTGCGTTCCAGACATTACACATACATAAAACTAGTGATGTTGTGGATATCCGTCTCCCTATCCGTTACATTTTTGACGGATCTTTTACCTTATTAGTAATTCTTATTAATAAAATTTTTTTACTCGTACAACAAACACACAATATTATCTATGTTGCCCAGTGTCACACTAAACTATAAACAAATCGAAAGAAAGACCCGCGCAACGAAAGTCGAAACATGTTCTGTCACGCAAAGCGTCAAATGGAGTCAACTATCGTTCCAAGGTCACGCGCATCGACACCGATTGAGTAAAAAAGTTAAGATCCGTATCCGTGCATCGTGATGCCAATTATCCGGATCCGTGACTGCGGATCTACATTTTTAATGATCCGGATACTACATAAAACCCAAGATACACAATCAGCGTCTCAAAAACGTTCGCATAAACAGGGCGGGATGTGGTGTCAATGGTATCGTCAGTCAGTCTTTTTGGACATTGCTTTGTTAAAACCATTTTCAGTCATACTAATAAGGTCCAATTTGCAAAAAAATGTGTTTTGTTATAACCATATTACTACTGACGTATAATTGGGGACAGTTTTGAATGTTAATTTTGTTCGAGACTGTGCATGTTGAGTTTTTTGTATATCAATGGTTCCAGGTAATATTATTGGCTCCATTACACACAAAAAAATATTCCTACGAGCTATAATTTTTTTTTGTATGTGTGGTCGCTATACCAGTAAGAACGCGATCGTCGCGTTCATTTCGTTCGGCTATCCCGAACCCCTTTATCTCCGCGACAGAGCGCCTTCCGACTTTCCGAACAAATCAGTGACATGAACGGGGCGATCGCGTATGCGCGAATGATCTTTTCGATTAGGACGGGGGTGAAAGCGGTAGTAACTTGAATTCAGGCCCTGGAAAGAGTTGTACAATCATTTAACCCTTGGTGAATTCTACCAGGCTCGGTCAGCGTCTCCCTGCGTGCTCTTCTTCGACGAGTTGGACTCGATCGCGAAGTCTCGCGGTGGCTCCGTGTCCGACGCAGGTGGCGCAGCCGACCGCGTCATCAACCAGATCCTCACTGAGATGGACGGCATGGGCGCCAAGAAGAACGTCTTCATTATTGGTGAGTCTTAAGAAACAATGCAAGGGTCTACCTACCAGAGATTGGGCATCTGCTCTGTGGGCAGCGCAGTACCAATCTTTTCGGTGATGTTTGGGAAAGGCCTTTGTGTCTGTTGGCAGAAATAATATCATGAAGGGACAATAATTATTGTGATTCAAAGACTCAAGTACCAACAAAGTACTCTAATTAACCCCCTGATTCAGCAAGTATAGGTCTCAAAGGCGACCATTATAAAATGTTTTTATCCTGCACCGCGAATTTAGAATGAGTTACGCATTTATAAATTAGTATGAAATAAAAAGCCAATTTCATATTTCATGACAATATAAATCTTTAATAATGATTTTATAGCACTTGTTAACTAGGAAAATGTGAATAAATAACACTTGTTTCGTGGCTAGGTGCGACAAATCGTCCCGACATCATCGACCCGGCCATCCTGAGACCCGGCCGTCTGGATCAGCTGATCTACATCCCGCTGCCCGACGAGAAGTCGCGCGAGGCCATCCTGCGCGCCAACCTGCGCAAGTCGCCCATCGCTAAAGACGTCGATCTCACATACATCGCTAAGGTAACGTGTATACGTCATTGTACTTATGTGTTTTAGGGAATCATTGACGTCACGAAGTAACTAATTCGACGGCAGTTGAAACTGGACAATCTCTTTGACGAATATCAGGACATTGTTTTGATGGATGTATCTTTCGACGCATTCTACTTCTATTTCAGTCCTTCCGAAGTTGTTGTATAATCGTTATTCTGATATCGTATTTGCAGGTGACACAGGGCTTCAGCGGCGCAGACCTGACAGAGATCTGCCAGCGCGCCTGCAAGCTGGCCATCCGCCAGGCCATCGAGGCCGAGATCACGCGCGAGCGCGCGCGTCAGCAGCAGCCCGCGGCCGCGGTCATGGACGTGAGTCGCGCTCGTCACTAGTTATAAGCTAAAAGTCTCTTTACACTATAAAGCCTAAGGGGCTATGCATAGGTCATATGAACCGTTAGACCGACGATCGACTGCGAAACAACATACAGTATATTTGGACGCCCTCAGGCTAGGCGCGATGTTCGCAGGGTGGATGGTAGCAGCTAGATGGAGGATGGAGCTATAAATGACGTGCCATTAGAAAGGTCTATTTGCATTTGTGGCTTGCTATAGATTGGTTCCGTGTGGTGCCGGACGTAAAAGAATAGCACGATCCCATTTCTTCCCATGGGTGTCGTAGAAGGCGACTAATGGAGTTACTAGAGAATGCGCAGCAGCGTTCTCTATGCATTTTACCTCCATACTGCGATCGCCAACCCGCCTGCCAAGCGTGGCGATTATGGCAAAACCCCCTTTTGGGGGAAGCTTATGGTCCAGCTGTGGATGTCTTTCGGCTGAAATGATGATAGGTTGGCAATACCGGAGACAGCGCAAGTGCGTGATCACTTACCATAATGTGGGCCGCCTGATTGTTTGACCCTCAATAATATTGAAAAAAAAAAACACTCAATACTATAGTTCGGCTTCATTTAGTTCGGACACGTAAGTCTTCCGTAGTATTAATACAAGATATGGTTACTTACAGATGGACGAGGAGGACCCCGTCCCAGAGATCAGCCGCGCTCACTTCGAGGAGGCGATGAAGTTCGCGCGTCGCTCCGTATCCGACAACGACATCCGCAAGTACGAGATGTTCGCGCAGACGCTGCAGCAGAGCCGAGGATTCGGGACCAACTTCCGGTAATTACACGAAACATGATTCCTAGTTATTGCCGTGAAGGAAGCTGTTCTTTGTCGAGTATCAGGAATGCAATTTCGACACTACACTACTTTTGCCGACTTACCACACTAGGCTTTAAAATAATTAATTGATTTATAGTGTGTGATGTGTGTACTGATTCCTTCCTTGTGTATGCGTAGTGCAGTTGATTACTACCTTAACACACCCATAAATTCACACCTTTTTCCCATATTGGGTAAAAACGCAATATATCAGAATGTAAGCAAAATCTCGGTCTCAAAAATGACTTCTCACCTGATTGCATGGCTTATCTCAAAACCTGACTTAGCACGCGAAATCTCGAGTTGTGATGAACGCAAACAAGGGTCTAAACCACTAGTACTTGGAATAGGGTGTTGTTATGTTCTGACGAGTAGTAAGTAACTTGTGCGTGTGTGCAGGTTCCCGTCGAGCGGCGGCGCGGCGGGCGGCACGGGCACGTCGGGCGGCGACGTGCCCACGTTCCAGGAGGAGGGCGGCGACGACGACCTGTACAGCTAAGCAGCCGGCCGGGCGGCGCAGGTCTCTAGGACTGACCTTACTACTTAAGATTTATCGGTTCAGTTATACGGATGGGTGTTTCGGACTCGGGAAGCGAGCGAATGGTTCCAACGGGCAGCCCCTCTCGCATTCGAGAGACTACAAAATATTATAAATCGGCGTGCGTCTCCCTGCGCGTCGCGGTCGATTACATTTCTAACAATCTGTGTCTAATAATAATAATAATATGTAAATGTATTTATTTTATAATTGAATCATTCGATAGCATTTGTTTCTGTTCCGATTTGCTTATGTTTAGTTGTAATTGAATAAATAATGTTTGTGTATGTACCGCTCGTCCCAGCGGCGAGTCTGTAAGATCATATGATATAGAGTAATTGTTAACTTTACTGTATTCGCCAGATCCTGTGCGCAGGCGGTGTCGGTGGGGATGCCTCGGCAACCACGCCGACTAGACACAATATTACAGTGATTTTTTTAATAAAAGATTTTTATAGACTAGACGTTATGTTTTTATTTATTAAGACCACCTGCCCACGTTTAGTGATATAATCAATTTAGTTAACCCAGTTAGGCAGTACCCCCGTTGGTGTTGAGGCAATTGCAAACATGAAATCAATAGGGAATTTTTATGATATATGAGAAAAAATCTAAAAATATATTATTGAGATAGCTTAGGCAAAAAGCAGTTGGAAAATAATAGTTTTAGTTCATGGTTTTCGAAGGTGCTGAAGCTGATAGTGAGCTGAATTAAGAAATCCAAGATGGCGGGTCATGAATTTTTCATCGTTGAAGAAGAAGGAACTTCGGTCCTCACGTAGGTACCCGAACCCTACACGTATTTGTCATTCAAGATAACAGTTGTTTTTTTTGTTAGTAAAATTGTGGACATGTCTATCAGTTGTAGGGATTATTTTTAGGATTGTGATTACCAATGTTTAATCCATATTTTATTCAAAAATAGCGGATGTAGTTTTTTATGAAAAGTTCCATAACCGTACTGGTGATCGATTTTCGATATTTTGGGGGTAGTGATTACGAATGTATCATTCATTTATAATTTAAGATGGCGGATGTAATCTTTAGATGAAAACTCGACATGGGTATCAATTTTGGGGGTTGGAAGTATGATCAATAACATTTTAATTGAATTAACTTTTGTGTTTAATATAATTCTGAACACGCGCTCTATCTCTAAGATGGGATTCGGGCGTCACACTTTTTTCATTATGCTTATTTTCAACCATTATAACGATAGCCTACGATTACCGATGGGCACATTTGTTTAATAGCCAAAAATATTATTAAAGTATTTTATTATTCGACATCAGAGCGCGAGTCCGAAAAAAAGTTTTTTTTTTTGTACTTACGTTTTTTACGTTTGTCCAAAAATAATAACGATCGTGCTGACAAAACTTAGTTACTGTTACCAAATGCATAGTTACTTTACTACTTAACACTAGTTAGTTACTTTACTACTGACTGCTCAACAAGTACCAAGATTAGTTTAGTGCTGTATAAAAATCGAGCGGACAATGGTTTCAATGTGTACGAGCGTGTAATGTTGTGTTGCGACTCAACATGACTGATTCAACAATGTGATAGCGTCCTTAATACCTAATTGATCGCTCACTGTTGACACTACTGGCGAAAAGTCTGTTAGAAATACGACTTTTTTAATTGCTAGCTCTACTCGCTAACCGCCACCAGCTGTGGGACAGGTGCCAAAAAAGAGGACTTATATGACATGGTGCCCAATATGCTATACACGCCTTGTTCAAGTCTATGTTGAAGCAAGAGCGATACATGCATCGCTAACAGCTCAAAACACGAGTCGAATGTTGTGTATCAATATACAACGCGATTTGTTGCTCGTAATTGAAAAGCAACATAATTCACAAACTTTAATAAAGCTTTATAAAAAAAGACGATATAAAATACAAAGAAAAGTAATAAAAATAAATAAGTAATATAAAAATTAAAAACACTAAACCCTTCAGTGGTAACTACACAATGTGTGTAAGCAACGAACTAACAGTACTAGGTCGCACTTCAATATTTCTATAAATACATTTTAACATTTCAATGTAATGTTTAATACGAATTATGATTTCTTTTTAATATTATAAATAGTAATTGGGCCGACTATGGGTTTTGCCGTTTTGAGGCTGAATTATTACAAAACTAATTTTTGCCAGCGACCTCGCCCGAGTGGCCGTCAAAAATTATCCCACGTGAACGTACTATCGGAATTAAAAGTATCGCATGTATTAATCCAGGTTTAAAACTATGTTTGCCAAATTTCATCCAAATCCGTTCAAAGACAAGACGAGACAAGAAAACACATCACTAGAAAATTCAGTTTTCGCGATTATTATGTGCGCTCGCGCAGGCGGCCCATCTCTACTTATTTTCTTTATGGTCGCGTAGTATCTCGTGTAACCAACGAACCAGAACCGGAATCAGACACCGATGTCGGTGAACCGGCATAATCTAAAAATTTGAAATAAGTGGCAGATTTTGTTGGATGGTAAAATTTAGACAGGTCTGACTCTGCTGCTTGGGATTTCATCAAATCATGAATAACTTCATCTGAGAAACAAGTACACAAAGCATCATATTGTTCATCATAATACTGTGTGGACACGTCTCTGGTCTTGACTTGACCTTCTTGTATCGGCAAAGCAACGCTTCCACTCGCTTTTCTGACTATCTTTTTTAGAGTAACAAGCGAACATGGTTCGTAGCTAGGCAAATTATTTGTATCAAAGACAGACAGCCTTCTCATATAAACTGGCAAGTGTTCCATCAAATGCTTTTTAGCAGTTTTGCTACATGTGCACTGTTTTGGCTCAATGGACTTTAGATAAGTCTCCATTATAGGTTCTATTCTATGACGTTCGCAGATGGACTTGCCAGCAGCCTTCGAATGTGAAACAATTCGTTGTGGTACTGCTGAAGATTGACTAACTTGAGCATGTGTGTGAATCTTTGTTTTTTTAGCTTGAGCCGGTTCACTAGTGCAAGTGCAATAAGGCACTTGGCAGTCACTGCATACGAAAGGTATTGTTAGTTCTTGATGCAAAACTTGTAATAAAGAACTTTCTAACTTCAGTTCTGACAATTGTTGAGACGTTGTGTACCTTATAGGCACATCATATTCATACACGTGGTCGTCTGTAAAATCCATATCATCTCCACGTTCACCGAGTATATAATGCTTAACCTTGTTGGTGAACTGTTCGAAATTATCACACGCTGCGTACATACACCGCTTATTTATAACTATGACTGGCATATGGGATGCACTAGACGTACAACGTTTCGGACAAAGATCTTTTTCAAGAGGTAGTTTGCATTTCTGACTTTTATCACAGACAAGATAGAAAGGATGCGGGTCAGGTCTAGGACCTCCAGACCATTCCGTTTCAAATTCGAAGATGCTTTCAGCGCTCGGATTTTCTAGTACTTCGTTCAGATGTAGGAACATTAGCTTTTCCATATTAATAAAAAAATCTGCATAAGCTGGTAGCAAAGTCAGACAATAAGATACATACATTTGGAAATGCTCAAGGACGTTCCCAACTTTTTTCTGCCATATTGTGTCGAACTCTAATTTCAAATTTTCTTTTCGTGCTCGCCCAATAATTTCAAAATCTTTCATCGCTATTTCGTCTGATAAAATCTTAACTTTTTTCGTATGCATGTTATCAGAAAGCTTCATATCTTTTTTACATTCTTCCTGCTCTTTCAAAGCAACATAAACTTGACAAGCTAGGCGTTGGCACTCCCAAAATTTTCTAAATTTCTCGATTATTTCATGTTTCTCTAGTTTGAGATCATGTATTTTATCACCTACTTCGACGCGATGCTTTGTTAACGACTCGACAAATTCACCTCTTAGTCTTAACTTTTCTGACATCAGTCTATTTGTGAATGTATCATATAGTGCTACTGCTTGCTGTTTTATCGAGTCTTTGTATTTGTCTTTCATTTTTTGACGAGTCTCATTTTGCATTCTGTTAATTTCACTAGATGTTGCATCAAACAGTACAGTCTCAATACTATTGATAGATCCAGCGTATAAATTAGCAAATTCTTTATATTCTTTAAGAATTTTGTGACTGTTCTTATTTGCTGCCCTCAGAGAAACTTCCTTAACAACTTGTCGGCATTTCTTTTCAATTAATCTTTGCCATTGCGCATCGTTTTCAGAAATAACTTTGTTCTTCTCTATAATCATGCATTTGCGACAGTTTTCAAGCGCTTTTGTACAAACAGCGTCGATTCCAAGATAGTTTAACTTGGCCATATGCTCTTCTTTTAAAGGTTTTAACACTGTTCTGCCTTTCAAAAGTTCTTCAGCTGGAACGTACCAGTCCGCTCCACCACCTTTCATTGGTGGTTCAAGCCCTACCAACAACTTGAGCTTCGGAGTCATGGAATTGAAATAAACGGCTGCAAGTGGTTCAGACATTTTTTTCTTGATAAGGCTCTGTGGGGGAACTTCTTGTGTTCTCAAGAAGTGTTTCCTTAAACGATAGTTCTCACTCATGTAGTTAGCACTCATAGTAACAGATAATTGGTTTTATATCTATAAATGATTAAAAAATAATGTAATATTTAAACAAAAATTATAAAAATGCTATCAAAAAATAACATTAGAACACAGTGTCAAAACATTTTTTTATTTTAGTAGGTACATAATGTCCTCTGTGCTTAGTACCACAGAGTACATTATCCTCCCATTAATATTATTATATTATTAAACTCTTTTGACATTATCTTAGTACTCCAAATGTCAACATAACGTAATTGTATTTAAAAAAAATACAAACCAAAGAGTCCATCAAAGTTAGAGGTGCTATTTTGCCGGAGACTAAACTACAGACGATATATTTACTCTCCTATAATAGGCTACAGACTGAGTAAATGCGTATGCGTATGGTACGCATACTAACAGCAATGACTTCACAGTTCATCATTGCACTATTTACGTTGTTTAGCAGATACATTTTTCGGAATTCACCCTAATTCCCTGATTTAAACTACCGAATAAATCAATGACGATGGATCTTTTTAATTGATCAATAATTACCGATCCAAAGATCCATCAGGAAGTCAGGGGTTAAAAACACGCATTGTAATCTAACATACCCAACAAATAGAATATTGAGTTAAATTAATTATATATTAGCAGCAACCAGATATTTTGCAGCTAACTAGGCTGTGGCGCCCCCTAAAATCCTACCTTACGTCCAAGCTGAACACCTGGCTACGTGGGGGGCGGACACGCGTACTGTACAACTGTACAAAAACTTATGCGGCTAACAAGGAAAGGTAACCCCTTTATGCGAAAAACCTCAACAAAAAGACAGTGTCCGTATCCAATCGCAGATACTGTTTAAAAATAAAACACAAACATATACTTAATCTACAACAAAACAAAACCCAAAAAGTGAAACAAAAAACAAGACAAAAAAAAAAACTAGGCTGTGGCGCTCAATGTGGGTTACATTAAACCCGACCGACTTGTGCTTGCGTTTGCAAAGAGATGGGGACATTTAATTGCAAGATAAGTTTTATTAAGTAAATATACGTCATCATAAAACATCAAACAAGTTTTGTTCTGGTCCCTAGAATCGGCGACTAGTCGAAAGAGTGCCTACAACGCGGTAGTGAAGGGCGGTGTTCTTTGAAATAAAAATAGGTAAAAATAAAAAGATTTTGCCGGCGGGTGGAGTGTTGTCATCTTATGAAAATTTGCCATATTCAGTGTTACTTATATAGATTATAAAAATAAAAAAATCAATAACCTTTGGTTTTTATGAGTTACATTTTTTATTAAAAAAATCTATTACGTACGTTAAACCCAGGAATACGCCTTTATTGGATCGGACAGGGTTTTTGTTACATATTGCATATGTTTGTGAGTCTTATCTGCAGATCTAATGTTAGTAGGTAGGTACATTATGTTATATGTATAGGTATATGTTTCAAAGTTTATATTATTCTTTTATTCAGCAAAATTGAAAACATCGAGTCGAGTACTTACCTATAGTATAGGAACAGTTTTTGTGCCAGCCAATGTTACATACCCCGTTTACATTCAGCCTATTTCCACGGCACCTTGCAAGGAAATGGGAAATAAAATGAACAACGGCAATGTGTAAACAGGTTGCTTCCCTTGCCGTTGACGTTGCAGCTTGCCTTGCCCGGCGATCCCCAAATTGGCGGTTTTTCTTCAACATTTCCAGTGCTTTGCTCACATTTTGAACCTTGGTGTACAAGATTTACCAAAGACCTTAGCATTACACCTTGAAACTGACAATGAAGAACAAGAACAGCAGTATGAATACCATGAAGACGAAACTGAGGAAGATGAAGAATATGCGCCAAATATTGCTGACTCACGTACAGCTATTACAAATTTACGCAGTATCTCTAGTAAAATCAAAAGAAGTAAGATATTGAAGAGGAAGTTCCAGTATGCTTGTGAAGCAGCTGGCGTACCATCTGATTCCCATACTCCACTGTCCAACGAGACGGAATGCCACACATGATATGATTGGATTTGGTTTAAAAAGTGAGATCTGGCATTAACATATTGTGAGCTTCTGTTAACGAATTGAATGATTTTCAAATCACAGGAAGGGAATGGCAAACTACTCTATACTATAGGTACTCGAAGAAATACATAAGTTTTTATAAACTTTAAACTTTTATCAACGAAACTTGGTGGAGAAAAATATGTTACATTACCGCTAGTCATTGTATCATTCAATCTCTTGCTCGATAAAATTGAATCCATGGTAAAACAATTAGATGAGAAACCTAATCGAACCGAAGTGGATGAAAGGCTCGTTCTGGGTTTCCAAGCAGCCCGAGATAAAATGCTTAAACATTATAAGAAGAGCAACTAGATCCGTCTCTCACTTGCACCGGGGATCACGGGAACTAGTGTGACTTCCGCGATCCCCGGCTAGTGCCGACCCGCCTCTGCGGGCCACCTCACGATAGCCGTGATACATACACCGTGTTCGGCCGCAGGGGATAGGGAGAGCGGCCAACGCTATACCGACACTCTTCCTCCCCTGCGGCCCCACCGCGTCCGCCATCAAACGGTGGCGGCCCCGTCCAGGCCGCGGAAGGGAAGAGCGCTACTCAGAAGTACCGGCACTCCTCATCCGCCGCAGCCTGTAACCATCAGCCGCGACGCCTCCCATGCGACATCGCGGCCCGCCTCAGCTGCGATGCACCTCACCGTACCCTACTTTTTGGTCGCTACATCGTCGGCTTGGAGGCAAAAGCCCTGACGTGCGGCCCCACCTTGGGGTTCCTCTTCGCTTCACAGTAGGGATGACTACGGCTACTGAGCCCCCCCCGCAACGACAATGCGGGAACCCACTGGTGGTTATTCGTTTTAGTTAAGTTAGGATATAGGATTTTTTTTTTAAATTAATTTGAACGACCTACTGAAATAAAGAATAATTAATATAAATGATCCATCAAGGTTGGAGAAGTAGAGGAAGGCCAAAGAAAAGATGGATGGATTGTGTGAGGAATGATATGAAAGAGGAGGGAGTGAATGATAACGTGACGGCTGCAATCCTATAAAAACACAAAATGAAATATTTCTAACGTATTTTATACTTATAACTTTATTAAATTAACAATATATAAAGATAATAAGAAAAACTTAATACAAACTTTAAAGTCTTTTTCTAAACATATATTATTTAATAATACTACAAAGAAATATATCCCCTAACTATTCGAATGCACAATCTTTTCTAGTAAACATTTCTATAATCTCAGGAAGTTCTTTAAGAAGATTCCTCAAAGAGTATGCTCTGAATGTTGCAAACGAACTCGCTCGTTTTGTCAGGTACGAGGATGAAACGCCACTACCGTCACTCGCAACGAGCCCCGTATAGGCCAGCATTGTTGGATCAATAGGCAAAGTAGTTACTTCAGGATTACTAAAACAAGTGCACAATCTCTCAAATTCCGTGTCTATGAACTGAGTGCCCACGTCTTTGGTCTTAGCTGGGAATTCTACTGGGGTCATGGGAGAAACTTTTTTTCTTGCTTTTTTTACCAAGGCCTTTAGCTTTCTTATCGAACACTTTTCATAGCCAAGGAAATCAGACGGCACATACTTCATGTGTCTCATATACACGGGTAAATGTTCAGCCAAGTGCTTCTTTGCCGTCTTAGCACAACTACACTCTTTCGGCTCGACGTGCGAACAGAAACTGTCCCAATTGGGTTCTCTCTCATGATCCAATTCCACGTTTCTGCCGATCGATTTCAATTTATGGCACGATGCCATAGAAGATGTTAATAACGAAGATGCTAGTTCAGTTTTCTCACCGTCATCTACCGATGTAACACGCGGAGGGCAGGAACACCACGACAACTTGCAGTCCCTACACTTAATAGGAGCTATACTCTCGTCTGTTTGTACGTTTGTTATTTCTTGTTGCAGAACTTGTAGTAATGAACTTGCTAACTTTATGTCTAACAGTCGCTGGGACGATCCATATTTCACCGGAACAAAGTTCTCATAGATAAGGTCATCTGTGAAATCAGCGTCTTCTCCACGATCACCATGAATAAATTCTTTAATCTTGTTAGTGAACTGATCGAAATTGTTACAGGCGGCATATAGACATCGCCTATTAATAATCACCACTGGTAATCCCGAAGCAGTAGAAGTACCACTATGTTTTGGACATAAATCCTGGTCTACTTTAGCTTTGTAACCTCTGTCACAGAACAGATAGAAAGGTTTAGGTTGTGGGATAGGAGTATGTAATTGTTCCTCTTCTAGTTTAATTATACTGGCAGCAGTCGGGTCTTCGAGGGTTTCGTTCAATTGTAAAAGCAGTAATTTCTCCATGTTTGTAAAGAACTCGGCATGTTCGGGCAGCACCTTTAAACAATACGACACAAACATTTGAAACGATTTCACGACATGACAGATTTTCTTCTGCCAAATCTTGCAGAACTCTTGTCGCTTCTTTTCTTTCTCTTCCTTTAGATGAATTTCGAAGTCTTTAGTCAGTATTGTATCTGTCATAATCTTAACTTGTTTCTTGTGCTTGTCTTTAAACTCTTCTGCTTCTTTTAAGCATTCTTCTCGTTCTTTTAAAGCAACGTATATTCTACAAGCTAGATTTTGACATTGAAGATATTGCCTTAGTTTTTCTACAGCCATATATTTATCGACGTTTAGATCATGCATTTTGTCAGTCATGGCCGTGCGTTTAATTTCTAACTGTTGCATGAAATCAATTTTAAGTCTAGGTTTTTCATCCATAAGCTTTTTTTCGTATTCGTCGTAGAGCAAAGTGGCTTGGTATTTCAAAGTGGCTGCGTATTTATTTTGCATTTCATGAATTGCTTTTTCTTGAGTATTTTTAATTTCTGCTACGGCTGATTCATGAAATAAAATTTCAATCTTACGTAGAGACTGCCTATACAAATAAATGAAATTATTAAAATCTTCCAAGATCTGTTCTGAATTCTTCTTTGTCGCCGCTGCGACCAGGTCGTCCCATAGCCGACGAGTAGTGTCTGTGACATAATTTCTCCAGTTTATATCAGAATCTAAAAGTGCTTGCTCTATTTCCAAATCCATTTGCTTTCGATTCGTTTGGTTCAGTGTTGTTCCGATGGTTGCGAAACCTTGATGGTTTAATTTGGAAAGTACCTCTTTTCTGACTGGTTTCAATACTGCTCGGCCTTCAAGTAATTCATCTGGTGGTACGTACCAATCACTACCTCCACCTTTAAGCGAGGGTTCCAAGCCCGCAAGTTCTTTGAGTCTCGGTCTCATAGACTTGAAGTATACGGCAGCAAGAGGTGAAGTCATTTTCTTCGTTATCATACTTAGAGTCGGTACTTGTTCTCGTTGAAAGTAATAGTCTCTTAGATAATAGTTTTCACTCAAATTGGCCATTGCGAATATTTGTTTAATTATATTTCGGGAAATATTTTCAGAAATACCTATAAAATAATATATGAAAATAGTAGAACCCAAACATACTAAAACGCTGGGGTTATTTTAAATGCTGTTGTTATTTTAATTTTGTCATAATGTTGCTTAGCAACTTTATGACAAAACTTCAAAATCTTCAAAAATAGACAATTTAACCCTTAAATACAGTGCAATTAGAGATTGCAACCCGTATAACCCGTATTCCGAATATCCGTAAATTTTTACTAGATTTCCAAATCATCAACAGAACGCCAAAGCAGCACAGACGGGGCGTTGACCTAAGTCCCTTAGCTTGTGTCACAAAATAAATGTGAACAGTACGGAAACTACATTAAAACGTTTGAAACGGCGCACTCACACAGACGCGTGCATCGATGAGACCCCACGCTGCTCTAAGTCGCGGGTGCCGTGTCAAAACGAGTGGTCATGCTAAACGATTATCTCTTGCACCACGGACAGTCCGCAATCTTTTCAAAATAGTCACAAGCGGTATGGTGAATTTTGTCAAAAATGATATCCTAAACATACAATAAATACAGTAAAATTTGGATATAACGACCCACAAGGGGCTGGTGGCGGGGGTACTTTGTCGTACTGTCCGGACGATGCACAAAAGGACCGGATATTTTTTTTTTTCATTATGTATTAATAATAATAATACTGTGCAATGATCGTTGACATAACGGTCCCGCATCACAGGAACTTCGTGGAAGCCGAGAAAGATAAACAAATCAAGTATCTTGACTCGGCTTGCGAGGTTGTCGACATGTGGGATGTGGACTCGGCGATCATTGTACCGATAGTCGTAACAGCCAATCGTTTGATAGCCAAGAGCCTCGACCCACACCTAAGGAGGCTCTCGTTGGCAGCTAGATGAAGGGCTTGATCCAGAAAACGGATACTGACTGAGACTGAGACTGGATAACTAAAGGTCTAAGAGTTAGCAGTAAACGTAAACGCACATTACGCTTTATATATTATAAAAATAAGTCAGACTCCAACAAGATGGTATATAAAAAATACAGTAAATTACTAAGATGCTGTGTCACTAGTTCTATCAAAACATCAAATGACAACATACTAAAGTCTTCAAAAAATAAAAGTAATGCAGCTTGGACACTTATAAAGCAAGAATCAGAATGTAGGAATAAATTATCACAGATAACGAATTTAAACATAGATAATACATAACATAGACGACCCAAAAAAAACTGCAGACTCGTTTAATAACTACTGGATAGACTTAACAAATCAGAGGAACAATAATCTGAGGGATACGTGCAAAACTAACACGTGCGATAGTCTGTTCCTTCGGCCATACGGCTACAATGACATACAAAAATTTATACTTTCCCTAAACAACACAGGAGCGGTCGGGTATGATGAGATTTCGACAAAAATTCTAAAGGCTTGCTCAGTAGAAATAACCCCTGTGTTGACACACTTAATACATTTGTCATTTTCAGACGGCTGTTTCCCAGAATTATTAAAGTTTGTGGTTGTTAAGCCTCTTCATAAAAAAGGCGATAGCTCGAAAGCTGATAATTACAGACCTATTAGTCTCATACCAATAATATCTAAAGTTTTTGAAAAAGCTATGCAGCACCGTCTCATAGAATTTATTGGGAAACATCAGATTCTTAAGAAAGAACAATATGGGTTTCAAAAAAGTAAATCGACCACCCTTGCATGCTTCAATCTTGTAAAAAATATTATTGATGAAGTAGACATAGGAAATCGGGTATCCGTTATCTTCTTCGACATGTCAAAAGCTTTTGACTTTGTGTCTCATAAATTGTTACTCTCAAAATTGGAACGATATGGTATTCGAGGTCCGGCCCTTACTTAGTTTGAAACCTACCTACTGGATAGAACGCAATGTGTTGAGATTCCAAGTATTACTGAGAATAAAGAACTGAAGGGAATTAGGTCTCTTACAAAATTCAACAACTCGGGTGTGCCACAAGGGAGCGTTTTGGGTCCCCCTTTGTTCTTATTATATATTAACGATCTTCCTGAACACACACCCAATCCATGCACTTTATTTGCGGATGACATTTCGATAATTATGACATCACCAATTAATACTGACATAAATAATTACAGAATAGATATTAGCAATACAATTGAATCAACAATTTCTTGGTTAGGATCAAATAATTTGCATGTAAATATAAATAAAACAAAAATTGTACAATTTAGGACATATGGTCGTAACCGAGAAAAACTAAACATTAATTATAACGGGCAACTTCTATTAGAGACAGACGAATGCACTTTTCTGGGAGTTACATTGGACGACTACTTCTCCTGGAAACCACACGTTGAAAAGGTATACATACTACATCAAAAATATCTGGATGTTACATCAAAAATATCTGGATGTCGTTGATGAACGGGACAAACTGCGATTGGTCACAGATGGTTTCCATAACTGCAGTAACTTATATGAGGAGGCATTGTGTAAGGTTAGGGACCTAGAGGAAGAAATAATTCATGCAAATGTTCGAATTAACAAGTTACAGCAGCAAAAAGAATGTACTCAGGCTAAGGAATCCAATAACTTATATCATGAACTATTTAAAACTAACTGTAACCCTCACTCCTTAGTAACAATAGACCTAACTGAAGATTCTATATTGAAACATAATAACAGTTGCTATAAAGTAAGTCAAAATAAAATAAAGAAATATGCAAAACTAAATAAAATCATAAATAGATGCAATAAATTCAGGAAACAACAAAAACACAGTTCCAATAATATTAAACTAAGGAAAGAACGTGTTTTTCTAGTAAATAAACTGAAAAATTATGAAATGAAATTAGAAGATAGTAAAAACATTTATCAATTTGACACTCAAAGATTACAGTCTGAAATTGAGGTACTTGAAGAGTCACTCCATTCACTTTATATTAAATATGTGAGCTCTCAAAAACAAATAAATGAACACATCCTTGCTGCAAATGAGTTAGTGCAAATGTGTAAGGATGACCCAGCTAGAGTGGACCTGACGACTCTGGGCTCTACTCAGTGTTCTTGTCAGGGGGAATCCAACCTTGAGAATCTCCAACCTGTGGCAACGGAGGATCCGTCCCGGTCTGGGGAGGCTCGAGATTGTTTTACCGCTCAGGATACACCTCAGATCATACAAGGTTCATCTCAAGTAGCACAGACAGAGGCGTGTGGCCTCACTTGTTCTAATAAAGTTTGTTATAATTCTATTATGTTCTCAGATAGTTTAGGGAGAGGGTTAGGTAAATTATTGAATAACAACCTTAGTCTATCTGCTGTTAATAATTGTATGCCAGGGAAATCCTACAATGAGATAATGGCATCGTTAATTGGGAATAAATATGATCAAAAGGCCATTATTTCTGTGTTAGTAGGTAATAGTACTAATGTAAAACAAGATGACATCACTGATAGCGTCACTGAAATCTTGAAGATTAATTGTCAGAAAATAATATTGTGTGCTTTTCCTTACTTTGAGCACTTGTCAAGTAGGCAAAATCATAATATACATATGCTAAATAACCATATGCATTTATTAGCTAATTGCTATAGTGACAAACTTATATTTTTTGACACCAACACTTTTGTTGAGAAATTAAAATCGACTAGGGATACTGCGTATCTGCCCATTAGTTTTAGACGTCAAATAGCATGGCTATTAGCTTTTAATATAAACTCAGACATAAGTAGTATGTCGAAGTCTACTGTAATTACAAACATTAGTAATAATACTAATATTAAGGTAGTTAGTGATACTAATTTAAACTAGTAGGTAAGACAACAGATGGTACCAATAAAAATGTTTTTAATCGCACTGTCACCAAGGTATCATCTAGCTTTCAATTATTTAATTGTAAAAAAGGGGCTAAGCAGAATTCCTTGAAATTGTTTCATCAAAACATTCAAGGGTTTTCTTCCAAACAATTGGAAATTGAATTGTTTTTAGAAAAAACAAGGTTTGATATTATTTGTATAACTGAACACTGGTTAAAAGATTATGAAATGTTAATTAATTATGAGAACTATAGTGTGGGCAGTTGTTTTAATCGGAAATCCATGCTTCGTGGAGGTTCACTTATATTAATTAAAAATTGTATAAAATCTAAGACTCGCACAGACATAGTTAAACTATCAGTGGAACATAGCATTGAACTGTCCTGTGTTGAGCTAGATAAGCATTGTATAGTGTGCGTTTACAGACCTCCTAACTATCAAAACTACTCTATATTTGAGTCAGTAATGGAAGATGTTTTGGCAAAACTTGCAACTGGTAATAAATCAGTAATTATTTGTGGGGACTTTAATATTAATATTTTGGAAAATAATTCAAATAGTAGCAGATTGTTAAGCCTCTTTAAATCATTCAATCTTTCAAATGTGTTTTTGGAACCAACGCGAATAACTACGACTACTGCTACATGTATTGATAATGTTTTTTGCGACTGCGACTATTTAGATAAAGCCATTGTAAATTATCTCCCTTCTGATCACAGCGGTCAAACCGTTACTTTTGAGTCCAACACACCAATTCAAAAAGTACAGATACAAACTAGACCTATAACATCGGGTAAGTTAAATAAGTTTAATAGCACTTTAATCAGCAAGTTAAGTGTTGAGGGCCTAAATTTGAATAATGGTAATATTATGTACAAAGAATTATTTTCATTAGTCCAAACTGAGTTCAGTCATTTTTTTAAGCAGAAATCTAAAACTATTTGCCCTAAATTCTTATTCAGTGACTGGGCAACTAAAGGAATCAGGAAAAGTAGAGAAAGATTATTTGAACTGTATGGCCTTAAGCCGTTTATTAACACAGAAACTTTTACTAAGTATGTTGCTACTTACTCTAAAACTTTTAAAAATATCTGCAAAGTAGCTAAAGCTTCATTCCTTAGCCACAAGGTTAAATCAGCAGATAATAAAATTAAGGCAGTTTGGAAAATTATTAACAATGAAACGAACAGAAGCAAAAGGCATAATAATGATTACACACTGGACACTTCCCGCGGTCTCATTAGTGATAATATCGATGTTGCTCAGGAATTTGCAACTTTCTTTACCAATATTCCTATTAAAACTACAGAAACTTTAAATTCTTCGCCCGCACTTGCTATTGATTTATTAAGAGCGAATGTCTCAGCCTGTCCCGTGGAATTCAAATTTAATCATATAAGCCCGGTGGTCGTTTTAAAGGCATTTAAGCAACTTAAGATCAAAATTACCGAAGATTTGTGGGGCATGTCTACTAAAGTTTGTCAATCCATTATTGAGACAGTTGCACCCTATCTGGCATTAATATTTAATTTGTGTGTTGATCAAGGGGTTTTCCCGGATTTAATGAAATACAGTAAAGTTATTCCACTCTTCAAATCTGGAGACAGCAAAGATACTAATAATTATAGACCCGTATCGATTTTGCCGGTTTTCAGCAAGGTGTTTGAAAAAGTTATGTTAAACCAAATGCTCAATCATTTTAATCGTAATAACATCCTACACGATCAACAGTATGGTTTCACCAAAGGACGTTGCACAACCGACGCTGGTGTCACCTTATTGAAACACATCTTTACCGCATGGGAAGAGGCGCAAGATGCAATAGGTATCTTTTGCGACCTATCCAAGGCGTTTGATTGCGTGAATCATGAAACACTTCTCTTGAAACTTCGGCATTACGGACTGGGTGAACTTGCGCTTAACTTAGTAAAATCGTACTTGAATGATAGACTGCAGCAAGTTCAAATAAACGGTGTGAATTCTTTGGGCTTAAAAGTCAAAATGGGTGTACCGCAGGGCTCAATATTGGGTCCGTTCCTCTTTTTAGTATATATAAATGATTTACCTTTTTTACTAAAAAACCGACCTCAAATGGTGTTATTTGCTGATGATACATCACTGATTTTTAAAGTTAAAAGACGTGCACAGGAGCTTGACGACGTAAATAATGCTATAGTTAAGGTCCATAATTGGTTTACTGTAAATAATTTGGTATTAAATGGAAAGAAAACGAAATGCATAAGATTTGCGTTACCGAATGTTAGAAGTAGTGAATGTCATGTTGTATTGAATAAGGAGATACTAGAATTCGTCGAACAGACGGTTTTCCTGGGGATCACGCTTGACTCAAAGCTACAGTGGGGTCCTCATTTAACATCACTTGCAGGGCGGCTAAGTTCTGCCGCTTACGCTGTTTGGAAGATCCGCCAATTAACAGACGTGGATACCGCGAGACTGGTCTATTTTAGTTACTTTCATAGCATCATGTCTTACGGTATCTTGCTATGGGGACGGGCTGCGGATATTGAGTCGATCTTTATTCTGCAAAAGAGGGCCGTCAGAGCCATCTATAACCTCCGCAGACGCGAATCTCTAAGGGAACTGTTCAAAACAATTAACATCATGACGGTACCTTGTCAATATATTTATGAAAACATTATGTATGTTCGGAAAAATCTACATCTTTTTAGTAAGATAAGTGATAGGCACAATTTTAACACTAGAAATAGGAACAAATTAGATCAACCACGTTTCAGATTGTCTAAAGTACACACTTCTTTTATGGGGTACTGTGTAAAATGTTATAATAAAATACCAGTCGATATTCTTGAACTAAATGAAAAGAAATTTAAATCATGCATTAAACGCACACTATGTAGACAAGCATATTATAAGTTAGATGATTATATCGTCGATAAAAATGCTTGGCTTAATGCTGGTCCTGCTCCACAGCCACCTGGGCATACTAGTTAAAATTTTAATATTTGAAAGAGAAGCTTCCCCTTTTTTATTTTTTCTGACATTACGAACATTTTTGTTCATAATATTATAATTTTTGTGACATTACGAATGTTTTATTTTTGCTGATCTAAGTGTTAGTTACTTTATATACGTCAATATATATTAAATGTTTTTTCTTTATTTTAGGAAATCAAATTTTATTAATATTTCAAATAGATTGCAAACTATAGTTTTGTATAATTTAGAAGCATTTTGTTTGAATTTTGTAAATGTGAGTACCATGCATCCGTTTATTGTGTTGTTATGATGTACGTTGACTTGAAAAAGCATGGCAGTTGAGAGTATGTCATGCTCACATAAATGTCTCACTGATGGTGGCGCGTGTGTTGGATCATTCGGTTCCCTACAAAATGGTTGAGCTGGATGGTGCTGATCCACGCGTCAAGTTCGTGAACGGGCGCTGTCGGTTGAGACTGGTCATCTCCTAACTTCCAGGGCTTATTTTTATCTTGTATTTAGAATTGTTTATAATTATTTTTTTTACATTGTTCTCACATACAGAAGCAACAAGAATAATGTTCCCAAGATTTTGTAATATTCAACTTGATTTTAAAAGAGTGTCCGTGGAGTTTCTTGCCCGTTCTTCTCCATAGAGATCTACGTTTTGGAATGGGCAACTAGCTTCAACTTTCCAACTGATCGACTTTTTGACAATTCAAAAGTGCCTGTAAATGGTTTAATTGAAATAAATGCTTTGAGTTTGAGTTTGAGTTTATGTAACAAATTAAACAAATTCGTGTATGTTCTCTACACAATGCGAAAGACCTCGTCGCAGAGTACGATATTGACTGCATATCACGGCTGCGCTGCATCAACCTTACAATACGGCCTGATACTATGGGGTAACTCAACAGACGTAGATAAAGCCTTTATGGTACAAAAAAAATGCGTTCGAGCCATTTGTGGCATCCCACCATGGGAATCATGTAAACCATTGTTTTTAAAATTAAAACTCCTTACATTACCTAGTATGTATGTTTTGGAATGTGTTAAATTTGTCCGTCAGCACTCTGACCTGTTTAAAAAAGCTCAAGACCGTTGCCCTCGAAAAGTAAGAGATCCAGATAGAATAGTTCTGCCCAGGGCACCAAAGACTTCTCTGTATAAAAAAAACTGTTATCATATGTGTGGACTTATCTATAACAAAATACTGAAGAATTTCAAAGAGTTACCTAATAACTTATTTTTTATTAAGTTAAAATTATGGCTGTTGCAAAAACGTTTTTATTCCATTAATGAATTTATAAATAATGTTAAATGCTAATGCTAAATAATGTTTTAAATTAATGTGACGATAATTAATAATGAATATTGAATGTATTGAATAATTAATGATAGAAAGCATGCCATTGAGCGTAATATGTAATAGATGTTATTGTTTTGCATGTCAAATTATGTCTGACTATGTATTAGGAACCCAATTTACTACTGTAAGACCAAAACTGTACCAATACGTATTGCAAATAAATTATGATTATGATTATGATAAAACGGCACTCCTGGACACGGCTCGCATTATTAGGAGGTTCTTCTCTCTGGAGCCCTGACCGCCGATAGCATTTTTTCTTTTTTTATATTGTTATGAGCTTGGGGTTCGTGACAATTTAAAACAGCCAATATAGATTACCAAAAATGACACTTTAAACACCCTAATAACAATGATTATGTCATCCAAGTAGACCAGACAGGCATCGCCAATTAACTTGGTTAGTACAAGATCCATCAGCCTTTCAAACGTTGCCGGAGCGTTGCATAATCCAAACGGCAAAACTTTAAATTGCCACAGACCCTTTCCTGTCGAGAATGCTGTTTTCTCCTTGTCCTTAGGGTCAATTTCAACTTGCCAGTAGCCATTTTTCAGGTCCAATGTGCAAAACCACTTTACTCCAGTAAGCATGTCCAGCGTGTCATCAATTCTTGGCAAAGGGTAGCTGTCCTTCTTCGTAACGTCATTCAGACGACGATAGTCAACACAAAACCGCATGCTGCCGTCCTTCTTCCTTACCAGTACTACAGGTGAACACCATGGACTAGATGAAGGTTCAATAACACCATCCTTCACCATTCCCTCAATCATGGTTTTCACTTCCTTTTCACGCGCTACCAGCAATCTTCTTGGCCGCTGACGGATGGGCAACTCTTCTCCTGTGTTATTTTGTGTTGAACTAAGCCAGTCTTCCCAATGTCAGCATCGTTTGAAGAGAAAACTTCGGCGTACTTGAGTAACATTTTCTTCGCCTTGGCCATTTCATTTTGAGACAGAGCGCTGCGACAGTCTTCTGAAAGTGTGGTCACTCTGGTTCTTCCTCATAAAGTCAAGGCCCAGGATGCAATCGTCCGTTATATCAGCCACAATGGCATTATGCAGGTAGATCCTGTTGCCTAGCTTCAACTCCATCTCCATCTCCCCACGGACGGATATGCGCTAACCTAACCGATGGCTGTCACCAAATGAATGCGTTCTTGGTTGTATGCGGAGTCCCCAAGGAACCGACTTATAACTTTAGAACTGACGACCGTACGAGAGGCTTCAGTATCTATGGTTAGCTTACGAGGCGTTCCGTTGACCGTACGAGAGGCTTCAGTATCTATGGTCAGCTTACAAGGCGTTCCGTTGACCTCGCCCTTGATGATTAAGCTGTTCCCGTCATGGGTTTGTGTGATGGAAATCCTTGTGGTTCTTAGAACATCAGCCAGCGCCCGCCCCGCAGCCCTGGCTATTACTCGTTTCCCTGCTGCTGCTGGGCAGTGCTGTTAGCCGCACTACCCTCTGGAGACCGGATCTTCCCTTTCTGCAGGTCGCTTAGGGCAACTGGATCGAAGGTGGCCCCTTTCCCTACAGCCGTAGCATCTAGGGCTATATCTTTTATTCCGATCGCGAATTATAGTCGTTACAACCTCCCTGACGCGATGGGAACGATGATCCTGCCGCTCAGCTTCCACCTGCAGTGCATGGGCCAAGGCGTCCTTAAGCGTCCCGTGGTGACCGAGCCTCGCAAGAGCTCTAACTTCAAGGTCGCGGATGCCGTCGATGAATGCCTGCACCAGGTTCCCATCAATAAGCGCAGGTACGGACGGATATGCTTTACGAACCAGCTTCTCCATTACGATCCTTGAGCTGCGCACGAAACACGTGTTCTAGGTGAGCGTCGCCATATCTAGCCTCCAATGCCTCAAGGAGCCGCTCGTAAGTCACTTCTTTACCGAGAGTTTCCAGAACAGTTAAAGCCTCGTCGCGCAGGCCTAGAGTGAGGGCAGTCATGGCCTGACTTTTATTCCTGCCGTTCGCCTTTATGACAGCAGCGAACTGAATTTTGTAGGCCGACCAGGAAGAAGTCCTGTCGTACGGCGGCACTTTGAATCCACGTAGCGAAGGTGTTGTAGCTACGGGAGCTGCAATTCCATCCTCAAGTTTAAGATTACCCAACTCTTGCTTCACATTAGCAATGACGTCATTAAACTTGCTGATCTGAGTTTCAGCTTCTGACAAGCGGTTGCCATGCTGGGCAACATTCTCCTTCACCTCCTTCATGTCTTTCCCGAAGGCTGCGTGAAGGTCCTTCAGGAGGAGCATCTGCTCTTCCTTATCCCGTTTGAGCTGTTCTCCCAATTGACGGGCCTGCTCCTCCTGCCGGAGAGCAGCAAAATCTGGTGCTGATGATGCTGGAGCAACTGTGGACGGGCCGGCCTCCGTGGTCGGTAGCTGGCCCTCAGACGTCTGTGGCGTTGCTCTACTGAATCGCTTCCGGTCCGTCTCCTGCTGACTGAATTGAATATTATTATATTATAATTATATATTATAATATTATATTTATATATTATAATTATATATTATAATAATAATATTATAATTATATATTTTAATTATATATTATAATATTATAATTATATATTATTATATTATATATAACGGGATATCAGGAAGGCCGGGCTTTTGCATCTGATTGCTAATTCATGACTTCGTCAGCACGGGAATCCATAGTGGGCGTTAAACTTCAGGAAACGTTGAAATAAATACGCTGTAGCGTTGACTGTTCACTATTTTAATTTTACAGACTCTTAAATGACTTAAACAATTAAGGATTGCAGTAATTGTTAACGATTTAGAGCCAATGGGTTTGCGAGTGACCACCACGTGCAACGGCTGTCAACAACTTAATGAATTGACATGACGTCGCCCGCCATGACAGACGCAACTCCATTCGGTGTTACCCGCTCTTAATCAAAATTACCATTTAGTTGAATTCAAATCGATTAATCGTTAAAATAACAGAATAAATTACAACTCTCGAAATTAACTGATTTTCATTATTTAATAATGCCACGCGCCGTTACGGCCGTCCTGCATCTTCACACGTCCTCGGGTGAACGAACTCAAGTAAACAACTTAACGTTCGGTCATTCTGACCGTTTTTAATCAAACACCACAATATCACAAAGAGCGATCACAGTTATCGGATAACACAAAACAATTACCAGATTACCACACAGGTTAGTACCACACAGGCTGGGGTCACATAGGCTAGTGCCGCAAAGGGTATTGCCACACTATATTGCCACAGAGGCTATTGCCACACGGACTATTGCCACACAGGCTATTGCCAGTATTGCCACACAGGCTGATGCCACACAGGCTAGTGCTATACAGGCTAGTGCCACACAGGCTAGTGCCACACAGGCTAGTGCCACACAGGCCAGTGAAGTGCCACACAGGCTAGTCAAGTGCCACACAGGCTAGTCAAGTGCCACACAGGCCAGTCAAGTGCCACACAGGCCAGTCAAGTGCCACACAGGCCAGTCAAATGCCACACAGACTTGTTCAATGCCACACAGGCTAGTCAGTGTCATACAGACTAGTCAAGTGCCACATAGGCCAATCAAATGCCACACAGGCTAGTCCAATGCCACACAGGCCAGTCCAATGCCACACAGGCTATTCAGTGCCATACAGACTAGTCAAGTGCCACACAGGCCAGTCAGATGCCACACATGCTAGTCCGATTCCACACAGACCAGTCCAATGCCACACAGGCTAGTCAGTGCCACACAGTCCAGTCAAGTGCCACACAGGCCAGTCAAATGCCACACAGGCCAGTCAAATGCCACACAGGCTAGTCAAATGCCACACAGGCCAGTCAAATGCCACACAGGCTAGTGCAATGCCACACAGGCTAGTCCTATGCCACACAGGCTAGTCAGTGCCACACAGGCTAGTCAGTGCCACACAGGCCAGTCAAATGCCACACAGGCTAGTCCAATGCCACACAGGCTAGTCAGTGCCACACAGGCCAGTCAAGTGGTCACACAGGCTAGTCAAGTGCCACACAGGCTAGTCAAATGCCACACAGGCCAGTCCAATGCCACACAGGCTTGTCAGTGCCATACAGGCCTGTCAGTGCCACACAAGCTTGTCAGTGCCACACAAGCCTGTCAGTGCCACACAGGCCTGTCAGTGCCACTTACTTGCAGTGTTACTTACCATGGCCGTCATCGGCACATTCTGTCTCAATTTGATTTGTTGGGATTTCTAGTCCGCCACTTAACTCTTAATGGAACGTAACATTCGGGCATAGCATGCACACGATCGTGCACGTACTGATACGTCCCATTAGAGTTAAGAGCACGTAATCAAAACAAAATGAAAACTTCTCACAGGATTCAATTGCTTGGTGATCAGTGGCCGGACTCACAGTGCAGGCATTCACCCGCCGCTCCACGCTGCCTCTGCAAATCCTGGCGTGCCCCCTCGGGCAGCGAGCGGCAGCGCGACCTGATTCGTTGCAGCAGCAGCACGCAGGCGACGATGTCTCGTTCAGCACACTGCTGTCCCGGGAATCCTGCTGTTCGTTGGTTGCTGAAAACTGTTTTACGTTCCTGGGAAGTTCCTGGTAATCCCACTTCTGATAACGGGATATCAGGAAGGCCGGGCTGTTGCATCTGATTGCTAATTCATGACTTCGTCAGCACGGGAATCCATAGTGGGCGTTAAACTTCAGGAAACGTTGAAATAAATACGCTGTAGCGTTGACTGTTCACTATTTTAATTTTACAGACTCTTAAATGACTTAAACAATTAAGGATTGCAGTAATCGTTAACGATTTAGAGCCAATGGGTTTGCGAGTGACCACCACGTGCAACGGCTGTCAACAACTTAATGAATTGACACGACGTCGCCCGCCATGACAGACGCAACTCCATTCGGTGTTACCCGCTCTTAATCAAAATTACCATTTAGTTGAATTCAAATCGATTAATCGTTAAAATAACAGAATAAATTACAACTCTCGAAATTAACTGATTTTCATTATTTAATAATGCCACGCGCCGTTATATATTATAATTATCACTCACTCTATTGGTGAAAACCGCATGAAAATCCTTTCAGTAGTTTATCGCGAACAGACATACAGACGCGGCGGGGGCCTTTTTTTTTGGGTGGGCATCATCAAATAACTTCTCCCGCTCTGGGTGGAGCGGAAGGGCGTGTCAGACTTATACTGACTAAAACCCACCCGTGTTCCCTCAGTTGCCTGTGTGCCAGGGGCCGCGGTATCTCTTTCGAACAACCCGCACCCCTGGCAGGCATCGGCCCTTCAGTGCCCCATCAGTTGGTGCTGACATCTCTCTGAGGCGCGCTTGGAACACAACGCCCCGTCAACCCGGGCTTGGTCCTTACCGGACAGCGAGCTACCCATTACTCGCCGTCCAGCGGGGGCCTTGTTTTATAATATGTAGTGATTGCAACAAAACAAATTCAACTTCCTTACGTTTTTAAACGGTTTTATTTTTTGTATATAGTGACATGAAGACGGATGATATTTTTTTTCGTGAATACCGATGGTGGTCCCATGTATGTCCCAAGTTGTTCAGTTTTATGGTCTGTGACGCACCCTTTTCCACACTGTTCTAATACATATATGCAGTATTATATATAAAAAATGTCTTTAAACTTTATTGGCAAAATTTAAAGCCAATATGTTAAAATCACGGATTCGAGAAAAAATCATGTATTGCTAGCTCCGCTATTCGAGAAATATCGTTACAGTTCTTATCGTGTTCCTTACATTTGGTCGTGTTAGTACCTATAGCACTTTTGTTAGAGGATTTTTTTTCAAATTTTCACTGTTGGTGTCAGAGTGAAAGTTATTTATATTATTAGTATACCGACAACCAGACACACTGTTTAATATGTAATATTTAAAGTAGGTTATTATGATAGTAGCAAAGACAGTTCGGAGGAGAGGAAGTTGTATAGTTGATATGGATGAATCTGATTTAAAAATCGCAGAAAACTGTGATTGAGATGTTAACTGTGTCTTTTATACTCCTCCGCCCCCGTT
This sequence comes from Polymixis lichenea, assembly GCA_949091785.1. NCBI lineage: Eukaryota > Metazoa > Arthropoda > Insecta > Lepidoptera > Noctuidae > Polymixis > Polymixis lichenea. The sequence continues at coordinate 17,872,166 of OX420948.1, read as the reverse complement.
ATTTTCGCAAAAAGGTGTACCAAGTTCTTGCTTCACGTATATAGTTAAATAGATAGATAACAACAAAAACACAAAATGTTTAGTAACAGGACACTCAACAGTGCTGCCATCGCACGAGCGAGCTTTGAGGTTATACCCCCAATCAGACTATCTGTTAAAACCACGCAACAGGACACGTAACAGGCTTGCATGGTGTTAAAATCTTGTGTCAATCCCCTGAGATATCATATTGTCGCCGCCATCGCCGCACACAACACTAGTACACGACCAGTGCCTGCTACTACGGCTATAAAATTCCCAAGAAATGAGGTTTCTCCACAGGTAAAATAGAAACTAAAGTAATAAAACCAGACTTCGAGAAAAACGCACTAAAAAACATAAAAGAAGAAATCGTTCCGTCTGGAATCAAAGCTTTGGACACATGTTGGTCGCATGGAGCATGCAACCGTGATAACATCTTACCTACTTTCTTATATCAGTTGGCGCACTAAGTTCTGTTAAACGTATTTAATACTTAAATCTTTATTTAATTTAACATTATTAAAATAAGAAAAACCTAATACAAACCTTAAAACTTTGTTTCTAAACCTATTTAAAAATAGTACAAAGAAATATATCCTATAAGCTCTAATTAATCGAATGCACAATCTTTTCTACTAAATATTGCTTTAATCTCAGGTAATTCTTTAAGAAGATTCCTCAAGGAGTATGCTCTAAATGTTGCAAACGAACTCGTTCGTCTTGTCAGGTACGAGGATGAAACTCCACTACCGTCACCTCCATACAGCCCCGTAAATTGATGCAACAATGCTGGCTGCATGGTTGGATCAAAAGGCAAAGTAGTTACTTCAGGATTACTAAAACAAGTGCACAATCTCTCAAATTCCGGATCAATGGACTGAGTGCCCACGTCTTTGGTCTTGGCAGGGAATTCTACTGGGGTCATGGGAGAAATTTCTTTTCTTGCTTGTTCTACCAAAGTCTTTAGCGTTCTTATCGAACACATTTCATAGTCAGGGAAATCGGAAGGCAGAAACTTCATGTGTCTCATATACACGGGTAAACGATGTTTTAAGTGCTTCTTTGCCGTCTTAGCACAACTACACTTTTTCGGCTCGACGTGCGTACAGAAACTGTCCCAATTGGGTTCTCTCTCATGATCCAATTCCACGTTTCTGCCGATCGATTTCAATTTATGGCACAATGCCCTAGAGGATGTTAATAACGAAGATGCTAGTTCAGTTTTCTCACCGTCATCTACCGATGTAAGACGCGGAGGGCAGGAACACCACGGCAACTCGCAGTCCCTACACTTAATAGGAACTATATTCTCGTCTGTATGTACGTTTACTATTTCATGTTGCAAAACTTGTAGTAATGAACTTTCTAACTTTAAGTCTAACAGTCGCTGGGACGATCCATATTTCACCGGAACAAAGTTCTCATAGATAAGGTCATCTGTGAAATCAGCGTCTTCTCCACGATTACCATGAATAAATTCTTTAATCTTGTTAGTGAACTGATCGAAATTGTTGCAGGCGGCATATAAACATCGCTTATTAATAATCACCACTGGTAATCCCGAAGCAGTAGAAGTACCACTATGTTTTGGACATAAATCCTGCTCCACTTTAGCTTTGTAACCTCTGTCACAGAACAGATAGAAAGGTTTAGGTTGTGGGATAGGAGTATGTAATTGTTCCTCTTCTAGTTTAATTATACTGGCAGCAGTCGGGTTTTCCAGGGTTTCGTTCAATTGTAATAGCATCAATTTCTCCATGTTTATAAAGAACTCGGCATGTTCGGGCAGCATATTTAGAGAATACGACACAAACATTTGAAACGATTTCACGACATGACAGACTTTCTTTTGCCAAATTTTGCAGAACTTTTGTCGCTTCTTTTCATCCTCTTCTTTTAGATAGATTTCGAAGTCTTTAATCAGTATTGTATCTGACATAATTTTAACTTTTTTCTTGTGCTTATCTTGAAATTCTTCTGTTTCTTTTAAGTTTTCTTCTCGTTCTTTTAAAGAAACATAAATTCCACAAGCTAGATTTTGATGTTGGAGACATTGCTTTAGTTTTTCTACAGCCATATGTTTATCAACGTTTAGATCATGAATTTTGTCGGTCATGGCCGTGCGGTTAATTTCTAACTTTTGCATGAAATCATTTTTTAGTCTAGTTTTTTCCTCCGTAAGCTTTTTCTCATATTGGTCGTGGAGCAAAGTAGCTTGGTGTTTTAAAGCGGCTGCGTATTTATTTTGCATTTCGTGAAGTGCTTTTTCTTGAGTATTTTTAATTTCTGCTACGGCTGATTCATGAAATAAAATTTCAATTTTACCAAGGGACTGCCTATATAAATAAATGAAATTATTAACATCTTTCATGATCTGTTCTGAATTATTTTTTGTGGCCGCTGCGACAAGGTCTTCCCATAGCCGATGGGTAGTGGCTGTGACATAATTTCTCCAGCTTATATCAGAATCTAAAAGTGCTTGCTCTATGTCTAAATGCATTTGTTTTCGATGGTTCTGGAACAGTGTTGTTCCGATGATTTCGATACCTTGATGGTTTAATTTGGAAAGTACCTCTTTTATGACTGGTTTCAATACTGCTCGGCCTTCAAGTAATTCATCTGGTGGTACGTACCAATCACTACCTCCACCTTTAAGCGGGGGTTCCAAGCCCGCAAGTATTTTGATTCTCGGTGTCATAGACTTGAAGTAGACGGCAGCAAGAGGAGGAGTCATTTTCTTCGTTATAATACTTAGAGTTGGTACTTGTTCTCGTCGTAAGTAGTAGTCTCTTAGATAATAGTTTTCACTCAGATTTGCCATCGCGAATATATTTCTATAAATATTTTCAGAAATATATAATATTAAATAAAACCATTATAACCCAACACTTATTAAAACGCTTGAATGATTCATATAAACTATTGTAGTCTTTGATTCATATGCTATTATGTTGCTTAGCAACCACAGAGCAGAATATTATATGTTAGCAACTCTATTATGACAAAACTCAAAATCTTCAAAATTAGACAATTAACCCTTAAGTTCAATGCAATTGGGGAATACAATCCGGATAACCCGTAATCCGAAAACTTTTACTAGACTTCCAAATCCGAATTTTTGTATTCGAACCCGGTTGATTTTTTTTAAATAAATCGTAACAAAAATATCGAATTGAATGAGTTCTGGCGCTTAGCGAGTCTCTCGGCTCTGGGGGGCCGAGCGGGGAGCGGGACGCGAGTCAAGAGCAAAACCATTGCACGCCACGCAATTTTACTCGATATTGGTCCTTTCCTGTACTTATACATCTCTAGCCTGCTACTATGAACGGGTTGTCGACCCCTTTGGCTGGTGGCCTAGCTACGCTCCTATGGCCAGTTCTGTATCTCCGCTTCAGCACCTTACACCATCTACCACCCGGTCTGCAGCATATGTGGCCTGCCCACTCTCACTTCTTTCGCGCTAGCGCCAGGGCTATTTTGGTTAGTTTTCTTGATTTATGTTATGTTCACGAAGAAATCCCCAACATTGTTAACATGGCAGCACATGATTCTTATTTATTTCTGATTATTTGCACCTTTGGGCTTTGGGGTTGTAATAAATCATTTTAAAGCATTATTTCAACTCCAATAGTTAAGTCGACCGAAAATCTTGCAGAAAGCTATAATATAATATTTATTATTAAGTGCTGCTAGTGACTGAGATGCATTTTTGTTGAATAAACAGCGTTTATTCTACAGTAACGCTGTAATGATGAAATGTCGAAAGATAGTGCTACAAAAGCTAGTTTTACGACCAATTAGCAATTCAGCTACTTTCAAAGAGCTGTCATAAAATATTCAGTTGCATGAAGGCGATCGAGAGATATCTGTACATAATTATCGAGTAAATGCGATATAAATTCGTCAGTCCACGTTTACCAGACATATTTATAGAGAAAAAAAATCTAGAAAGCTGCTTTTTGGAATAATAGGATCTTTCAATAGATTATACGATCTCTTTGCTAGAGTGCGTTCCTTCAAATAAAACTTCACACTTCGTGCTGAGTGAGTAACTGTTACAAAGATATCATGAGTGTAGTACGCTCACAAACTGGAAGTGCCCCTAGCATCGGACGTTGTGACTCTCAAACTTACTTGGTAACTACGATACTTAACCCGATTTCTCGGACACTCTGAAAGTAACCCCTTTCGTAGTAAACGGAAGCTACCGACTGATAATGAGCACATACGAACTGAACTGAGTGAGATGCGCAAACATATGTCCCACACGATGGCAATGTTAACATCACTTTCTACAGCACAAAAAGAATTTACAACGAAAATTACTGAAGATATAACAACTATTAAGGAACAATTTGCTAGCATAAAATCAATTACCGACAACCTTGTCGTAGAACAAAATAACATTAAATCTGATCGTATATCACTGCAGAATAACAACTCCATAACTGAGAAAAAAGTGGAAGATCTAAATCATTCAGTTCAATTATTAAAGACGGAACAAACACTTTCAGCATGCGAAGCCCAAAAAGATGTAATAGCGAAAATTAACGAAATCGAATATCGAAGAAAAATATTGTAATTAGTGGTATTCCTGAACCTACATCTTCGAATAATGACGAACGCATCAGTATTGACAAAAACTAGGTCGTAAATCTATTAAAATCGATAGATAGTAGCTATGCAGAACCAGAAAAGATCATGCGTCTGGGCAAGTATGACATTGAGAAATCACGCCCGCTGAAAGTGACCTTTAAAGAAATGGCAAAGTCGTATGGACTCTATGAGCTCAAAACAATATCAAACAAAACAATGTAAAAGTGTGTTCTGATCAGACACCAAAACACCGAAAATACATGCAAACCCTCAAAGAAGAACTCAGACGCCGATCTGATGTTGAAGGTAAAAGTCTCACAATAAAATACTTTAATGGTATACCCAAAATTGTGGAGGTATTGTCAAAAAACTATAAGAAACTAGAACTATATTGCCTACCAAATTGTCGACAGCTTTTATAAACTAAAAAATCCATGAAATTTCTTTATGCCAATATGCAAAGTATCGTGAAACCTGGCAAATTTGACGAATTAATATGTGGTTGAGGCCTTTTCATCTTCCCTGCACATCGTTGTTCTAACGGAAACCTGGATCAAATCGGATGAAGACGGAAAACATTCCAGAGTTCGGGATACAAGCATTACTATAACTTCAGGACTACTACAAGAGGAGGTGGCGTCTCAATATTTGTTAAAAACGATTTAAAAAATAGTCTGAGTGACGAAGTATGCCAAAACGGCTGCCATTACCTTTGAATACATACTGAGAATTATAATTTAGACATTGGTATAGTTTATGGAAAACCAGAATAGTCAAATGTCAACACTTTCTTGGCAAGGTACTCACAACAGTTGTATTTAAAAAAAAGTGGTGTGGTCTTTGGTGATTTTAACTTCAACTTATTAAATACCACAGAACGTGCAACAAAAATGTACGGAGAAATGGTTACAAAATCCTGAACAAAATAGAAGAAGCTTACTGCACAACGGAATCTCCAATATCAAAAGGTATTATTGATCATATTTCTTCAAACCTAAAATTTTACAGAATTACTTTATAAGACCATCTCAGAAACCCACAATCAAAACCATGACTGCGTATATGATATCCTGGAAGAAAAGTTGATAAAACATGTAGAACAAAGTAAAATGAGTAAAATCAAGATGCTAAACCTACCACGACAGAAATGGATAAATAAACAAATAATTTATGAAATAAACAATAGAAACACTTTATGGAACCAACACAAAAACAACCCAAAAGATAAACAGAAAGAAACAATATTCAAGGAAAAAGGAATCAAGTAACAAAGTATATTCAACAAACGAAATCTAAATACTTGAAAGCTTTCGCAATCTGCAAGAAACAGCCACTGAAAATGTAGAGACTTAATTATAGCATGTCGGATAGTATAGTTAAGAAAAAAAAAAACGCCCCACGAAAACTTCAATCACAAAATGGTGCTCTTAGTAACATCAAAGAGATCTGTGAATGTTTTAATGAGTTTTTTGCAAATGTTGGCTCAACACTGGCGAATCAAATTACCATAAAATATCATCCAGCTAATAATGTTTTGAAAGGTGTAACTGCACATGGTTCACTACACTAAGTGATCTCACGCCAATAACAACAGATGAAGTCCTAAAAATTATAAATAACCTTAATAACAACACTAGCTCAGGCTTAGATGGTATGACCACAAAATTTCCAAAGTTCGCTGGAAACCTAATTCTTGAAGAACTCACTTGCTGCATAAAAAAATGTATAAAAACAGGGACTTTTCCAAGTAATTTTAAAATCGCGAAAGTTACACCTATTTATAAATCTCGAGCAAAATAGTCAGGAAATATTTGCCCATCTCAGTTCTCCTCGTGCTTTTCAAGATATTTGAACAAATCGGCTTAAAAAATACCTGATTTCTATTAACTTCTTTTACGATAAACAATATGGCTTTAGACCAAAGTGAAATAAAGTGGTAAAGATTGGTGATACACAGAGTAATCCCAAAGTTGTAACATGCAGTGTGCCCAGAGGCTCAATTTTAGCCCCCCTGTTATTTCTCCTATATATAAATAATATCCATCAAATATGCCTAAAAAACATAACACTTTATGCGGATGACAAATGTCTGTTCTATTTCGGTCACTCCATCGATATAATTAAACGACGCACAGAGCGATCTAAATCTACTTAATCTTTGGTTTCAGCAAAATCTGCTTACTATTAACACAGACAAAACAAATTATATGATATTCACAGCCAAGAATTAAAAAATGGAAACTTTACCCCGCTAAAAATAAACAATAAAACTATAAGTAAAAAGGATCAGGAAAAATATTTAGGATTAATTTTGGACAGTAAGTTGACATGGCAACCGTAAATTCATAAAATAAAAACTAAACTACTGTCACTAACGGGAATCCTACGGGGTATTGTTCGCTGCCTACCACGTCAAGAGCGTTATTTAATCTATAATTCTCTTGTTAACCCACACACTGATTATCTAGTGGAAATATGGGGTGCTGCCGCTAAAACAAATATACAAACAACTACTGCAAACTGCTCAAAACACTATTTCATTATGATTACCTCACTCCAACACAAACACTATACCCCGTGACATTTTAGTCGTCTTACAAAGGTGGTCCACTCAATCTATCCGACATAAAATACCTCTAGGCGCGATAAAAAATTACCATTAATTAAGATAATAGGTACAAAGAATATTAAATAATGCTTTAGAATTATGAAACACCCTGTTAATAATGTTCACGGATCAAAGGGTAGAAGATACCTATTCTATTACGTTCCATCATTCATTCCATCTCCATATCAGGGTGTTTCAAACTCCGTCATACGTCTTAGTGAATGATTTTTTTTAATCATTCATAAATTCAATTTTTATTAACCCCCGACGCAAAAACGACGGCGTGTTATAAGTTTGACGTGTGTGGGCGTGGGTGCGTGCGTGCGTGCGTGCGTGTGTGTGTGTGTGTGTGTGTGTGTGTGTGTGTGTGTGCTGTAAATGTGCACGTAAAGCCGGGCTGTCGTTTGTGGATCTTTGACAGTCGTTACGGGTCGTCAGAAGCCCGAAAGTCTGGCAACCAGTCTTACCAAGGGGTATCGTGTTACCCAGTTACTGGGTTGTGGAGGTCAGATAGCCAGTCGCTCCATGTACAATACTGGTATTCAGCTGCATCCGGTTAGACTGGAAGCCGACCCCAATATAGATGAGAAAAGGCTAGGCAGATGATGACATATACAATACATGCATACTCATTTGTGCTGAATAAAAACATACATACAAAGGTTATCATCACTAAAAATAAAAAGAAACACAGAATTAAATTCAGACTTGGGACAAGACATACAATTATATCTACCGCGTACAAATTACGAAAGAAAAAGCATTATGTATAAAGGGTCTCAATTTTACAACAAATCACCAAAAGATCTAAAATAATCAAAAACTATGTACACATTTTAAATATTACTAAAACACTACATCATTAAAAACCCGCAACTAGTAGTAGTTGCGGGTTTTTAATGATGTAGTGTTGTAGACTAAGTTTGAGTCACTTCTAGCTTCGCTTATCTGTGTTGTACGGAAATCTTTTTTCCTTTATTTTTTTAACCAACGAGCATGATTTTTTTTAAGGGTGCGTCCAGACCTGGCGAAGGCGCCGCTCGCGAGCTACTTGCGAACTGCGCGCGTGTTGCTCGCGTGCGTTTACAGCCTATGTTTGATGCGCACATACCTTCTTTCGCGTTTGAACTAAATATGGGGGCGAGGGAGGTGCACCGCGGGCGGCACCCGCGCACCTCGTGCGCGGACGGCAATATGAAGTGGTGAAAGACGGATGGTGTAAAAAGTAAAGAAGTTTTGCGAGCGAGAAAAACGTAACGAGGCCCCACTTATTCCGTTAAGATGGTTCAAGCTCGTGTTGCCGCCATAACAGATTAGTGAAATAGGGTTACCAGGTAGTCTCATTAAATCCCCAAACTCCCCAACCTTTCATTGCTAAATTGTGAGACAAGTTTCCAATAAGTTCTCCTATTTATAATTAACTATTTACCTTGTATAAGAAGTATTGATCATGTTTAATTTAGACAAGTAGGTAATTTAGGTTATTTTAATTTTATTTTAGGTGTATCTGAAAGATAACAAAAGAAGGCGAGGTGTCAGCTAGCACGTCGACCAAAATTGGCTTGTTGAAAAGCTTTTACTGAATCTGCCCCCCCCCCCCCCATTCAATTGTTGTAATTGATAATGCCTCCTACCATACCGTAGCGATCAACATGGCACCTACTATGTCAAGAACAAAGGCTGAAAATTGGATTATAAGTAAAAGTCTTCCTTATTTACCGACTATTGTAAAAGGTCAGTTATTTGACCCTATCAAACAGCACAAAGAGCCGACCAGATATTGGAAGAGCATGGTCATAAAGTGGTAAGGCTTCCGCCTTTACCATTGCAACTTAAATTCCATTGAACTCGTTTGTAGTATGTTAAAGAGAGGAATTGCTGAAAAAAATGTGGGGCAAGAAGCCAGAAACATTGTTAAAATAACAGAAGAAGCATTTTTCCATTACTCAGGAAGAATGGCGAAAGGAATACGAGCATATGAAGAAGATTGAAGATAAATATTACGCTGATGGGCCACCTGTTGATAATGAAATGAACAGATTTATTATTGAAGTCGGAGATGAAAGTGACTCTTCTGATTCGGATGAAGAGGATGATGGCAACATCTCAGGTGTAGGTCCCTTAGATGAGCACAATTATAGTCAAAAAATCTACTTAGGCGATCATAATTGAAGTACAAAAGAATTTTAACCATTTTTGTTTTTATTTCCAACCTAATTGCACAAAATGAGGGTCAAGGACTGTAAAACATACTACTATAACGATAACTTAAAATTAATTATACATACACTTATGGAAACCTAATCTCATTTTAAAATTTCCCTAATTACAAGGAAACACATTTTGTGTACTGTAGTAACACTGGTATACATGGCTGCCAACATAACGGCATAGGTTTTATTTGATGAAACGCACTCTAGTTGGGAGTCGTTTATTTAGTGTTTTTCATTAAAAGTCCGTAAAATTCGGATAGTCCGGATTTTAGCAAAAATGCAATGGAGCAGAGACCGGCAAAGAACGATTCGCGCATGTTTGTCTATGGCATATTAATGATGACGGGCACACGGAATCCGAATGAATGACAGGGGGTGGTTTGGGACTGAAATAATGAACAAATGCAACAGAATGCTAAAGCAGGGGTTGACGCAAGTCCCGTCACTTATGTGCATTGCAGAATTTAGCCCATTCACGCTCAATAAAGGGTCTTTCCCGGCTTCAGGCTTCAGGCACAGTATACAAGTGGACAGTAGAAGTGGAAAAACACTCTTTTAAGTGTTTGTAAAATGTTTTATTGGAACGAAGTTCTTTAAAGCGGCTTGCGGTAGGAGTTGACTGGTAGATATATCGTCACGCTAAAAAGCGTTCATACAAGTTATGCCCCCTCCATGCGACTTCCATTTTTGGTCAATACCCATGTGAATTCAACAAGGTGACTGCGAAAATATTATTTTTGTTTAATGTTTCACGTTTTTAAGATTAAATTTACAATTACTTATTTCATTATAAGAATTACAGTAATATTAATACATAACAAAAAAAATAACATTTTTTTTTAAACTATAACAGAAATGATAACAATTTCATTATTTTCTTTTTAAAAAGAAAGGGAACCGCCCTTAAAAAACCGACCCACTGAAAAATACAAAATATTTTTTATATACGCCACGCCACCCCTATCCTGTCTCTATTCCTACCACGTAAAACAAATTTCTGCCAAAAACTAATTCATCACTTCAGCCGAAAGACAAACTGACAAATGCTGCTGGACAAATTTTTAGGACAACGAAGAACGCTGCACTTACTTGCATAAAAAAGAATAGTTTATTCATTAAATTATTATTTTTTCGAGGCATTATTGACGATGTACAGTTTATGTACGGCTATTCAACAGGCCCTTATCGCAGTTTCCGAAGGACGATGGCTTATCATTTAAAAATTATCTCCATACTAAAAATAAAAATGTGAAAGTAGGTTACTGAGTTTATCTGCCTACCTTCAAGGATTTGGAAAAAACTTGGCACACAGATAGCATCTTATCCGCGTACCAAATCTCATCCAAACCCGTTATGACATAGGATACTTTCCCGGTAGGATGTTCCCGTGGGACAATATCCAACATCAACGCGGGGGAAGCCGTGGGTAAAAGTTTGCTAATCTTGATTAATTTATTACGTTTATTTTTCCACAACTGGTTTTTTTTAATATGATGTCGTCATGTGTAAGTATCCATTTCCCAGCTGATTTTTTTTTGGTGGTGGGAAATCGTAAAATAACTTCTCCCGCTCTGGGTGGAGCAGGATGGCGTGTCAGACTTTTACTGACTAAAACCCACCCGTGTAGTTTCAGTTGCCTGTGTGCCAAGGGCCACGTTATTTCTTTCGAGCAACCCGCAACTCTGGCAGGCATCGGCCCTTGCGGACCCCACCAGTTGGTGCTGACATCTCTTTGGGGCGCGCGTGGAACACATCGCGCCGTCCGCGTCGACCCGGGCTTGGTCCGGGCGTTTCTTCTCGCCTTATCCGAAACAGGAACCTCCCGAAACACGGAGACGTTTGTCCGGTGACGGCCTGCGTCAGGCGGAAGGTGAGGACGCCGTGGCGCCTCTCAATCCACTCCTCAAAGAGGGGTCTTCCCGCCACAATCGTGGCGTGCCTGGGTTGCGACAATCGCAGTTCCCAGCTATGATGGGGTGGCTTTCCAATCTTACCGGATGCAAATGAATACCGTTGAGTGACTGCCTATCTGACCTCTACAACCCAGTAACTGGGTAGCACGATACCCCTTGGTAATACTGGCAGTCACAATTTTGAGCTTCTAACTACGCGTACCCGATTGTCAAAGATATACGAATATTTTTTTTATTTGATATATCAAAAAAAAATATCTAGGGAGCAGATTGGGGCTTGCTAATGGCGTAAGAAGGTTCTTTTGGCGCGTGGCGAAAATCGGAACTAACGCCGCCATCTTGTTTTTTCAACACATTCACAAAACAATTGCACAAATGTTTGCCAACGGCGCCCCCTCTGTCAACGTCATTCGAGCACCAAAAGGCCTTATTAGCAATGTTAATAATTAGGCGAACACGAGCTCGTCTCCCGAACAGACCATCCCACACTTTCTCAATCCGAAGGGTTTTTAATGAAATGCCTTATCCATTGCCTCATTCGTGGCAAAATGAGAGACATTCGTGATAGCTCCAAATGGCGTAACACATTACGCAATTACACCGCAGGGTGGATACCTAGATGTGCGTCAAATTATTATGAGACTCTTTCTTAGGTATGTTACACACTTATTCGGGTCGGCAGGATTCGGCACAGCCGGGTGGCAAAATGCAATATAATACATATGCAATATGCAATATAATACATATTGCATTTTGCCACCTTACATATACATACTAAAAACTTTGGATATGTTTTTTAATTTTTTGTCACCGCCTTCCGAAATTAAAGTTATTTTTCAATTTGTAGTGTTTTTTCGGAAGTTGGTCGTTATTTTTTTTGGAAAAAGTTTTTATTTTTCACTTTTTAGTTATAGTACCTACCCCACTAATTCGAAATTTCATCATCCTTGGGGTCAAAACAATGCATATTTATGCGATAGCAGCAATCGCGGTTGTTTACTGTTATTTTTTTAAGAGTTCCGTTGTCTGTCTCCGAAACGCATCATCAGATCTACATGAAATTTAAATTGGACCACACGGGAAGCACTAATTTTCAAATAAAAAAAAAGAATCATCAAAATCGGTTCACCCAGTCGAAAGTTATAAGGTAAGTAACAAACATAAAAAACAGTCGAATTGAGAACTTCCTCCTTTTTTTGAAGTCGGTTAAAAAGCCGCTCAGCTTAGCTCAAACCGAACATGATTTAGCGAGTATAGATGCCGAACGAAATTTAACGATCGGCACTAGCCGAATATGTGTAGGAATTGCTTCGGGTCGGCTTGATTTTCCAACAAATATTGCCGAATCGAACGTGTGTGCATGTAATTCAGACGAATAACCGGCCTGTATGTACACTTTGGACGACGTGCTTACATTAGCCAAAACAGATACTAATCATAACGACCAGGTAACTTGTTTCTATAACACTTTATTAGAATTAAGTTATAATTAGAAGAAAAAACTTGTATAACTTAAAAAGAAAACTAACTAAAACTTACGTTTTAAACGTCATACTAGGTTTTCATAAATTCCTTATATTTATTTTAAAATATAGTGAAGTAATTATAACAACAAAATAAAAACCTATCAAGGGCGCCAGAGTAGCCCGCCAAAATTTGATTTTCTTACGTTTTTATAATTTGCAGGCTTAGTTCATTTAATCCTGTTGAATGACTTTTTCATGAAACAAAATCATCAAATAACTTCTGCCGCTCTGGGTAGAGCAGGAGGGCGTGTCAGAGTTTTACTGAACCGTGTTCCCTCAGTTTCCTGTGTGCCAGGGCCCGCGGTATCTTTTTCGAACAACCCGCACCAAGTCATTCAATGGGATTATATGAACTTAGATCGTTGCAGTGATGATTCTAGTGTTACGGTCGCGAATCATATTTTTAATCTACATACAACCTGAAACTGACCAAAAAAATGCAAAAAACGTAAGGAAATTTAACATCGGGGCCTACCTTAGCGCATCCAACTTAATTTCAAAATTAACCCTATCCGAAATCATAAAAAAGTAGTATAATCGAAATATACTTATTCGAAATGACAATCGTCCTTCTAAAATATATATTCATATTCTGAATGATCCTCAACAAGTTTTCTCAAAGAGTCTGCTCTGGCCGTTGCGAACGATTTGACTGGCTGTGCCATGAACGAGGACGGCATTGTAACAGAGCATATTTTTGAAGAACCAGTATGTGTTATACCTTTAATAAATTTACTGAATTCATCATCAGAATAACAAGTGCACATCGCCTCTAATATCGAATCATTACATTGAGTGCTCATGTCTTTGGACATAGATGGGACTTTTGTAAGTACGGGAGGAAGGATTTGTTTTCTTGCTTCTTTAACCAAGGCTTTAAGCTCTTTGACCGTGCACATTTCATAGCCTGGTATTTCAGGAAGCCCATACTTCATGTGTCTCATATACACGGGTAAATGTTCAGCCAAGCGCTTCTTGACCGTCTTAGCACAACTACACTTTTTCGGCTCGACATGCGAACAGAAACTGTCCCATTTGGGTTCTCTCTCATGATCCAATTCCACGTTTCTGCTAATCGATTTCAATTTATGGCACGATGCCCCAGAGGATGTTAATAACGAAGATGGTAGTTCAGTTTTCACACCGCCATCTACCGATGTAAGACGCGGAGGGCAGGAACACCACGACAACTCGCAGTCCCTACACTTAATAGGAACTATACTCTCGTCTGTTTGTACGTTTGTTATTTCTTGTTGCAGAACTTGTAGTAATGAACTTTCTAACTTTATATATAACAGTCGCTGGGACGATCCATATTTCAACGGAACAAAGTTCTCATAGATAAGATCATCTGTGAAATCTGCGTCTTCTCCACGATTACCATGAATAAATTCTTTAATCTTGTTAGTGAACTGATCGAAATTGTCGCAGGCGGCATATAGACATTGCTTATTAATAATCATCACTGGTAATCCCGAAGAAGTAGAAGTACCACTATGTTTTGGACATAAATCCTGCTCCACTTTAGCTTTGTAACCTCTGTCACAGAACAGATAGAAAGGTTTAGGTTGTGGGATAGGAGTATGTAATTGTTCCTCTTCTAGTTTAATTATACTGGCAGCAGTCGGGTCTTCGAGGGTTTCGTTCAATTGTAACAGCATCACTTTCTCCATGTTTATAAAGAACTCTGCATGTTCGGGCAGCATATTTAGAGAATACGACACAAACATTTGAAACGATTTCACGACATGACAGACTTTCTTCTGCCAAATTTTGCAGAATTCTTGTCGCTTCTTTTCTTTCTCTCCCTTCAGATTAATTTCTAGGTCTTTAATCAGTATTGTATCTGTCATAATCTTAACCTTTTTCTTGTGCTTGTCTTTAAACTCTTCTGCTTCTTTTAAGCATTCTTCTCGTTCTTTTAAAGCAACGTATATTCTACAAGCTAGATTTTGACATTGGAGACATTGCCTTAGTTTTTCTACAGCCATATGTTTACCAACGTTTAGATCATGCATTTTGTCAGTCATGGCCGTGCGGTTTATTTCTAACTTTTGCATGAAATCAGTTTTAAGTCTAGATTTTTCATCCATAAGCTTTTTTTCGTATTCATCGTATAGCAAAGTGGCTTGGTATTTCAAATTGGCTGCGTATTTATTTTGCATTTCATGAAGTGTTTTTTCTTGTAATTTTTTAATTTCTGCTACGGCTGATTCATGAAATAAAATTTCAATTTTACCAAGGGACTGCCTATATAAATAAGTGAAATTATTAAAATCTTCCCAGATCTGTTCTGAATTATTTTTTGTGGCCGCTGCAACAAGGTCTTCCCATAGCCGACGGGTAGTGGCCGTGACATAATTTCTCCAGCTTATATCAGAATCTAGAAGTGCTTGCTCTCTTTCTAAATCCATTTGTTTTCGACAACTCTGGAACAATTTTTTTCCGATGGTTTCAATACCTCGATGGTTTAATTTGGAAAGTACCTCTTTTCTGACTGGTTTCAAAACTGGTCGACCTTTAAGTAATTCATCTGGCGGTACGTGCCAATGTCTACCTCCACCTTTAAGCCTAGGTTCTAGACCCGCAAGTTCTTTAAGTCTAGGAGTCATAGATTTGAAGTAGACGGCTGATAGCGCTGGCGACATTTTTTCTCTGATCATTCCTTGAGTCGGTACCTGTTCCCGTTGCAAAAAGTATTTTCTTAAATGATAGTTCTCGCTTAAACCCAACATTGTATGTTTTCTACTTAAACTTAATCCATTATTATTATTTATAATGCTATGTGAACTTAATGAGACGTATTACAAACGAAACCGTTACTTAGCAACATGACATGACTAAAATATGTCGTTATGATGTCATCAATGCACAGAGTACATTATTATATGAAAACGCTATTCAACGATTAAAATATTCATAAACTTGTCATCCAATCCTACCTACCTCATTGAGACGCTAACAAGGATTGAGACCACCGAGAAAAGGTTTCTACATTTTTACTTTATCTTAGGGTGTGTACAGCCTGGCGAATGCGCCGCTCGCGAGCCGCTTGCGAACTGCGCGCGTGCATTTCATGTTCGTACGCAGCCCCTGCGCCGTCCGCGCGCCGCTCGCGCGCAAGCTACGCGCCGTATTTGAGCGGCGCAGGAGGTGCGCGCGTGCCGTCCGCGGTGCCCCTACCTCGCCCCCATATTTATTTCAAACGCGAAAGAAGGTATGTGCACGAGTAGTGAGCGCCCCACTTAAGCCTTGCCGGAATTGCACTAGAGCGGCGCACCAAACGTAGGCTGTAACCGCACGCGAGCAACACGCGCGCATCTGCGGCGCATTCGCCAGGTCTGGACGCACCCTTAAGTTACCGTCGTACTCTTCACACCGCTTTTTGCCAGTAAAATAGCAGCTCCTGGGGTCGACACTGCCCCCGGGACATGAGAATAATGATTTAAACGCACAAAATATATAATTATGTACATATTATGTATATACCTTTTTGTGATCGAAAAAGTTAGGAAAGAGAGCGAAGAGAGCGATGGGAATTCCCTGGCAGGGGTGCTTCATAAACATTACGCATGCGCTCCAAAATCAAAATGAAACATCGATAGTCCAAAGCGGTCTAGATTTGAGGCTTAGGGTGTTGTTTCAAATGTAAAAAAAAACCATCTGCCTCCAAAAATAAAATGACACTGGTTTCGAAAGACCAGCTTGCAAAACCATTCCGATCTCCTTGCCCTTAGGTAAAATACTATAGGATTCTATGTGCATAACGCCAATAATACAAAAAAATACAAATTAAAAATATTTTTTTATTTTTACAAATTTATAAATACTTTATTTCGCTTAATTATTAAATTCAGTTCTTCTTACAACTAAGTAACTTCACCAACAGCCATCTGTTGTAACAACGTCATGACGTGACAGAATCTCTCTCTGATCTCCGACGCGGACCTGTGCGGCAGCAGCTCTCGGATGCGACCGAACACTTGCTCCGAGCCCGGCTCACCTTTCAGAACTTGTAACATAGTTTTGTCTTCTTCCCTCGTCCAACTATCGCTCCTCTCTTTCTTTTCCACTTTTTTTGGTTCTATGCGCATCCTGACTACCGTTTCAATCTTCGACTGCTTCGCTTTCGAACCCTCATCTTTTTTCAGTATCGTGTGGCTCTTAGTGTCCTTCCTCTCCCTTTTCTGTAAGTTGTCTGTTTTGTTCTCTGACTCCTTTTTACACGTCTTACTTTTATTGTTAGTTTGAGACTTTTTCGTTGCTTTAGGGCTCATGAGGTTAACTACGTCTTTATGTTTAGTGTTGTCGTTGACATCTTTGACGGTTTTGGTGGGAGATTTGAGCTGTTTTTTAGGCTTTTTCGCGCCTATTTTGGAGTTCTTAGCGTTTCGTTTGGGGGAGGCTCGTTCGTCCTCGGAGTCAGGCGGCGAGAGCAGCGTGTGCGCAGGCGCCAGGCGGCGCGCCTGCACCCGGTAGGGCTCCTTGCTGTAGGGGAACGACACGCGCGCGCCGCGGAGCAGGCGCCCGTGTTGCACGAACACGCGCCCGTGCAGGTACTGCGGAAGGAACGCCGGTTTACTCCCAATGTTCGTCTGACGACTTTGAGCTTATTATGAAACATGCTTTGATAATATTTCTTCTATTTTCATTTCAGCTTTGATTTTAATTGGCTTGCTTACAGGGGAGAATGGTAGGAGAAAAGAATTTGCGCTGCCCCAAAGTAACAGGGCAGGCAGAAGGAGCATCCTTCTTATTTTCTAAGCTTGTGAGTGAGAGATTCTTGAATCTATGCTCTACAGTAAACGCACACAATACAACTTATCAACTTCAGCAAAGGAAATGGAAGTACGAATAGTAATGGAATAAACTGATTTTAACTGTTCCCCGCGTGATAAGTGTAGCGACACATCTGCCGGAAATAATTACGTGACGTGATTTCAGTCATTTTTCTTTAGTAATTGTAACATCATCACAGGCTGTTGCTATCTTACCGGACGCTCCCGTTTCGCCATCGCTTCGATCGCGTAGATTTGGCCAAAGCTTGGAAAATAAACAAAAGACAAACTCACCACTGAGTCTAAACTCTCCTTGACTTCCAGTTTCTTCTTGTTATCACTCTCCTCCTCAAACTCCCACACGTCGAAGCCCTTGTCGCTAGTCAAGAAGCTTTCGTCTATGATGTCGGTGCCCGTCTCGTACACACTACCGGAATTAACTGACAGTTAGTACTGATAAGCGCAATAAGCGAGTTATAGTTATAGGGTAATCCTCTTTCGACATCTAGTTGCCTTGTTCAGAGATGGTAAATCCCGCGAGGATCATCCCGCGTGTGGATGTGCTACAACAAGGCCAATACATCAGTCTCTATGGATGAATGACACCCTTATCAACATGCACGTCGAAATTCGCCCTTTGTGAACAGAAAAGAAAGTCTTATTTTAATGTAGCGCTCTGCAAGTAGTTAATTGGCAACAACAACTCTGAGCGGAATTGATAATTCTATTCTTTATAGCAAGTTGGAGGAAAAAACGCGCCGTCTCAGTGTTGCCACACCAGCAGAATTTTTCCACGACACCTGGTTTTAGTCGTATTTCTGATTTGATATGTCTCTAGTCAGAAATAAAGAACCCTTGTCCGTACCTGTCAGGCGGCCTTTCATCAGGGAACAGCGACTTGAACATGGTAGCTAAACGCGGATTGGAGCGGAGATGCGGCAGGACGCGTGTCCGCATCTCATCGCTGCTGCCACTGTTTATGCCGTTTGTGATCGCTCGCAGCACCTTGCGTAGGACTGTCGGCTTGCGGGATAGCGTGTTCTGCGAATAAAATAGAGGTCTCATCATCTGCCTAGACTTTTCCCAACTTTGTTGCAGATGGCTTCCAGTCAAACGGGCTGCAGCTGAATACCAGTATCTTACATGGAGCGACTGCCTATCCGACCTCCACAACCCAGTTACTTGCTAAATACGATACCCCTTGGCCAGACTGGCTGTCAGACCTTCGGGCTTCTGACGACCCGTAACGACTGTCAAAGATCCACGAATGACAGCCGGGAATAACGGTTTAACGTGCTTTCCGAGGCACGGAGAGGTCTTTGTATGTTAAGATTGTCACCCATCCACGGAACAATCGCAGCAAGCGTAACTTTACCTGATCTGTCGACCCGTGCGACTGTTATTACTTCGCCACAAGCCCTGTTGCATTAAATTAATGTATAAGTTAGCTGAAGATGTAAGGAAGGAAACCTTTATGTTATGGTCAGGTTGCCTGACTTGAAAACGAATACATTGTTTGCGGAAAACTCTGCTACATAGCTTGCGGAAAACGCGTCGGCTCGCGACGCGTTTTCCGCAAGCTATGTATTCGTTTTTAATTTGATTTCATAAATAAAAATGAGTGAATGTTAAAATGACAATGCATTCAATAATTTGGCTCGTATCCAAACTGGCCAAATGATATTGACTCAGAAAAATAACTATTGTCTATTGTCATTAACATGACCCACTTTAAACAATCATAGACAATTCGCCAAATGAAAAAGTAGGACAAAATATTACTACTAAATGGTAGTTTTTATTAAAAAAATACCAATGATTAAATTACTGCTGTGATTGTAATATGAAATACATTACATAGCTATGATTACAGAACAATTTTAATACAGATGACTAATAAAGTCAAAATAAAAGCTTTGGATTTAGGTTTAATGAGTGTTTTACCAGCAGGAAAAGTAAATACCACATGACTAAATTTGAGTGATACCTACCACACATAAAACAGAATTCAACTCTAGAGTTACACAGATAATAAAATAGGTACCAACATTCACTATTCGCATAGCATCATAATATTACATTACTATACTTACTTGCAACAGTTCTATGAAACCAGTCATTTGCACTAACATGAAATGGTCCATGAACCGCCCGATCTCGGCCGCTTGACCCGGCTTCAAGAACAAGAGAAACTCCTCCACAATATCCTTGTGTTCTTCACCAAACACCTTCTCTAATTTCTTATATAATTCAACAGGCGTCTCTTTTGTAGGATCAAATGACTTCAATATACTTTGGAACTGGACAAACTTATTGGTAGGCACCGATGTGTTGGAAGAAAATCTTGATTGTACTTTCGTATAGTAAGATCTAACTAGAGCTGCAAGAGAATAATATTTTCTACAAAATAGTATTTTAGAGAATTAGAAAGTACAGTAACTGAGAAGTCAAAAAATGCCATGTCACCATAATTTAAAAATTATGTTTTGGTGTGTCTACCAAAAACCTCCTGTTACATGTATAATAGTGCATAATAATAATAATAAGGAGCATGTGTCATTATTTTGATACTCTTCTCTTGAAAAATAATAATGATGAGTTGGAACTGTCATTGAGAATCTTGATAATACCATGAAAGTAGATTGAGTCCAAATTAACAGTAATTATTCAAGATTAGATTTCTTGAACTCAATTCTCTGATGGCACACTGAATGGACTTTCTATAATTAGTTTTCTGACCTAATTATCTCTTAAAATATCTCAAAACAAAATATTCTAGATTACATAAGAGGAAATGCTGTTAAATGGACTGTCATCTACTGTAGTGTATACCTGTCTCTAAAACATTGTCATCTATTTTAGGCGGATCAACTTTTTTCTTAGCACTTGGTTTGGTCTTGGCTTCCTTCTGTGCTACTTTCGTAGCCTCCTGCGCAACCTTCTGTGGTGGCGGCTGAAACAACAACATCATAAGGTCATGTAAATAGATCAACTGTCCTATAAACATGGCGACAAAATCTTATGTAGCCTTTTGTGCAGATATTACATCGTAATTATGATAATACTGAGGACCAATCACAAGAGTATTGCATGCAGACTTTCTGAAAACTATTCGGAATATTTATTTTGAAGTACAACTTGCGATATCTGACGTGAATAACATAAAATCATCATGTACGTTCTTTGACTCACCTCTGGATTGATTACAGGTTTTAGAAATGAATTTGGATTGAAAAAGCTTGTGCTTGGTTCAATTTTGTTCCCGAAAGCATCCTGACTCTCCCTCGAGAATAGGATGGGCATAGAAGGCAGCATCTGGAAGTTATACGATCTACTTCTCCAACGAAATCTCAACAGCACAGTACCACGGCTACGCAGATTATTTACATGGTAATAACACACAACTAAACACGGTAAAAACACGACATGAACTTCACTATAAACAAAAAGAACTTAAGAATTTTATGATGTATAACACATTATTGTTTTGTATTTATCCAAACAACACAAGCCATCGAAAGAATGGAAACATTTTTGACAGATCGAGGACGCGAAATCGGGCGGGCGGAGCGCGCGCACGTTTCATTTTATGAAATTCTAAACAAACTTTATAAAATATTTTTACCCTATTTTATGCAAAAATCACAAGGAATAAATCTGTTATAGTTTTGGACTGTATTTTTAATATTTTTGTAACAAAATAAAGTTTTAAATACCTATTTAAAGAAAGCCATCTGAGTTGAAAGTTATAGGAAGCAGTGAATCAAGTAGGTAAATGGTTTGTCTCCGAAGTTTCGCTCTTCACTTTGCAGTTTCTTTATTTTGCAAGAGACAAGTTTAATAAATTTACGAAAATCTATGTGCCTATTAGGGCCCTACAAATAACAAATAATGTTATGACGATGTTGATAATTTGTGGGGATTTTAAAGTAAGTTATTTAATTAGTTTATGCATTGTCTTTAATTTTATTAGGAAATAAAGTTAGGCACTCTATAGATCAAACCATTTTTATTGCTACTTCACCTTTACCGGTATGGAACTTATGGGTAATTGGGAAATCAGGACCTTTTTGGTTCATCAATTCGTAGAAGGGCGAAGAGAAGTAATTTTTCTTCCGTGGGTCAGTGTCAGACATCTGACGGTAGGTCAAACACAGCAACAAGTGATAATGTAATAACTGCATAACTGCCTGCCTAAGTTGCGTGTTACAGAAGTTTAGAAGAGCACAGAATTAACGAGATCACATGGGAAATTTAAGGTAAATCGCAAAATACGTAGTAAATAGGTAGAATTTTTCAATCGCTTGTAAGATAATGGCGTAGGTACCTAGGTAGTATTTATTTATGCTATTACGGACTTTTGTTGTTGGGGAGATACTAGATGTGTGCCGTGATTTCTTAAGATTCTGAGAGACGATGGATGAAAGATAGTTAGGGAAATATAGTTGCACTTGGGTACTTTTGTCGTAATTGTATTTTTACGTTTAAGTATATTGTGTCTTACTTTGTCAATTCTGTCTGTTTCTCGTGTTCTATTTTTACCCGACTGCGCCAGGAGAAGGGTTATTTTTTCGAGTGTTTATATGTAAGTATGTATGTAGGTATGTATATTTCTTTGGCACGCTCTGTAGCCTAAACGGTTTGATTGATTTCAGCTTGAGAGGTGCCGTTAGATGTGAGAGACACTGGGTAGGTGTATTAAAATTGAAAAAAAAAATGGCTGATTTTTGGCGCCATTTGTGTCTTCCAAATTTTTTTTTCTTACAACCTATTGAGTGGGGTATCTTATCAACTAAAATTATCAATACTTATCAATCAAAATAAAGGGTTTCATAAATAGGTTTCATTTAACGTCAGAAATTATTAAAATAACTAAAATCTGTGAAAAAAATCATCTTTTTAAATTAAAGTCCAGTTTTTAGGCAGTCGGGTTTTTTGATTTTGAAATTATTAAAAAAAAAAAATATGATAGACATTTGTTACGCATCGCCTTATATACAATTATTTAAATCTCAAGTCGTACTTACATACCTAATCTGAAGACTTAAAAAACTGAAATGACTGACGACTGATGACGATGATGATCTGAAATTACCTAAACATCCGATAGGTAATAATTTTATTGTAGGTATATGGGTAGGTAAAATTAAGGGTAGGTTAAATTAAGTGTTCAAAGAATCCAAAATCTCATCAAAACAAGGATCATATCAGCCGAAAGACATCCACTGCTGGACATAAGCCTCCCCCAAAAGGGGGATTTGCCATAATCGCCACGCTTGGCAGGCGGGTTGGCGATCGCAGTCTGGTGGTCAAATGCATAGAGAACGCTGCTGCCCATTCTCTAGTAAGTCCCTTAGTCGCCTTCAACGACACCCACGGGAAGAAATGGAATGATGCTATTAAGTCCGGCACCACACGGAACGAGAAAACAAGGATGTTTCATACGAAACATCTTTGTTAAAACCTGAAGTCATTGTTAGTTCTTCCAAGGTTTGCTCTTTCAAAATTTGGTCTACATCGCATCTTCATAACCTTTAAATTATAAAGTTTTCAAGATCATGTATTGTATAGCTGGCTTCATTGTGACCACCTTTTCTTTTTTCAATAAATAAATACATCGCCTATTTTGAATTATATTTTTTATTAACACCTAAATAATTTTTGCGGCCCGCGACATCAAGACACGTTCCGGACGTGTTTATGGCCCCATTAAAAAAAGGTTGAGTGTAGCTGGGCTAAAGCAAAGCATGCCGTTTTAAATATTTTAGTGATTCGAGGCTTGGATCATTTAGGTAGGTCCTAGTAACCTACCTAGAAATTATGTATAATCAGTTGTTCACGTTCTCACGATATTCGTCAAATATTAAAGAAAATAGCTGATTTATTAATAGATAACTTGTAAGGGCAGCTTACAAACAAACTACAGCAGCAAACTTGTATTGGTCGTTTGGTAGGCTGAGACAGCTTGCTACTATTGGTGCGGCATTATCTGTCAAAACAAAATCTGAAGAGAACTGTAGATACCTATTTTTTCTCTTTATGTAGGCTCTCCTTGAGGGGTTGTGGGCTGTGGCTAAGTAATAATAGCCACACGGGTTGATCTTGCTGCGGTTGGTCCATGGATGGGTGACCATCTTTACATATCAAAACTCCTCCGTGTCTCTGAAAACACGTGAAGGCGTTGGTCCCGGTTGTCATTCGTAGAACTTTGACAGTCGTAACGAGTCGTCAGAAGCCCTAAAGTCTGACAACCAGTCTTACCAAGGGGTGTCTTATTACCCAGTAACTGGGTTCTGGAGGCCAGAAAGGCAGTCGCTCTATGTAAAATACTGGTATTCAGCCGCATCCGGTTAGACTGGAAACCCGACCCTAACATAGTTGGGAAAAAGCCAGGCAGATGATGTTGACATATCGTCTTCGTCCTTTATATAAATTCTAGCTATTGACGGAAACTAAAGGCAGGAGAGTCTCCGGCTACCACGTTTTGAGTGGCCTATCGTAATGCAACCCTTTGCTAAAGGCAGTGCTATCGAACTGCCCTCTTATCAGCAGCAGGGGCGAGGCAAGACTATCATAAGACTTAAGTCGCAATTTCTGCATCATTTCCCTTAGTGAAACGAGGTAAAACTTGTCTTCATAATTAATATTATTTATTAAATCTTTCATGGTAAGTACCTACGAAGTCATAATAGGGTATTTTACTCGATAAGAGATCATTTAGGCAAAATGCAGTCGGAAAATGTTAGTTTTACTTCATGAAATAACAAAATAAATGTTAAAATACAATTGAAAGATTTCAGTTTTTTATATCTGTTTTTGAACACCATGAAATAGTAGCCGCGATGTTATTACTTACGTCATACGGCATGTCAATTGAGCAACTTTGTACTTTTATTATTTCTGGTATGTAATTTTTATTTTAATAATATTTTGCATTCAGGAGCAGCAAACCAAGGATAAGTAGAAAAATAAATCCTTTTTATATTATAAACAATTGTCTTATAAAATATCAGCGCATTTGTTTAAATAGCAAACTGACTTCATACCCACAGACCAATATGGCGTCCACTGCGTCCAGCGTTTTCGTCAAATTACGCTCGAAATTAGAAAATTT
The DNA here is from genome assembly GCA_949091785.1 of Polymixis lichenea. Lineage (NCBI taxonomy): Eukaryota > Metazoa > Arthropoda > Insecta > Lepidoptera > Noctuidae > Polymixis > Polymixis lichenea. The sequence continues at coordinate 17,847,397 of OX420948.1, read as the reverse complement.
CAATGCATTTTTAAGGCACTAATCGATTAAATAAAAATGTGTTTTTTTTAGTGGTTTATTAGCACTCTAAAATCGAATAAAGACACTTTTCCAAAAATTAGTGTAATACCCTAATATGCATTCGCCAGCCTATGTTATTGCCAACCATCGCTAGGTTTAACTTCGTTTAAAATACTTTTCTTACACACCGTCGTTACTGCTAGCCCTACAGTTTTATTAGACTTCTTATCGACTCACATCATTGCGAAAACTAACTTAAGTTAGTTAATAACTCAGGTAAGTGATACCATAGCTTACCTAATTAGTTACCACGAAAGTATTACGGTAAACCTTGCGTGGATTTTATCACCGTTGCTTACTGTTTCGACAACGCATCGTAAACTCGTAGTAAGTATTTCAGACCTTCAAAACAAAATCGGTGTGTCAGCAGACTTTCATTTTCCAAGTAAATACGTCATTATTGCTGATACTACAGTCAATTGTTGTTGTGTTATCCGTCGTCAGGTAACGCCATCGATTTTATTATTTGGCAGAACACAGTAGCATCCACAGTTCGGAAAAAATCGCTCGTAAAATCGGTTTTTTAAAGTGGGATTCGTTTTTCAAACTAAATTATGATTTTTAGGAGCCTATAGTGTTTCAAGAGTTTTTTTATTGGAACTATGGCTGCGATTCTGCCGACTGGATTGAGAAATGGGGTAAGGTTCGCTAAACTCTATTACTAAATTGTTTGTGCATTGTCTAATGCGGAACAAAGATCAGAAGCTTACTAACTAAATCAACCTGTCTATGCACTGTATTATCCAGGTAAGTAGGTATTACGAACCATTTTCAATGCTTTCGAAAAGCATTACTTATTAGCAGAAAGTTATATAGTAATTAGATAGGTTTGTAAATTAAAATTGCAGTAATTAACATTTCGAGTACCTACATATTTAGATATGATTTAATTAGGCATGTTTATGTAGTGGTTAGGGCTGTATAGCCTTGTATCAAGGATGCACAAAAACGAGCACCTTCCGTTAGTCCGCGTTTTCATTGTTCATTGTATTTCGTGTGGTTTATATACATACGTAGGTACTCACCTTTGGAATTATGGACATTATAAACAGGCCTGGCATAATTCATTGAACTTAGGTGAATTGTTTTGTACGTAATGCACATTATTTAGGATAGAAAATCCACGTAGGTACCTTCTTACCAACTTGCATATTTTCAGTTTTGTAAACTATCCGCGAAAGTGAACTTAGTTGATTTATAAATGATTTTCTTTTATTCGCTTTTGCGTAGGGTCAGAAAAGGACACATAATATACCTACTTACTTAATTTTCAATTAATTAGGTATGTAAAATAAAAAATAGCATAGGTACAACATAAAAACCGATGCCATTTTTAAGTCCTCAAAGCTAAGAAGTCAGGTGGCCTGGTGGTTGGTCAGACGAACGTTAATAGATATTGATTGACAAACTTTGAAAGATCAACTCCAAGAATTAGAAATCAGGCAACTTGTGAGGAGTACTTAGTATATTATTTTTTTAACGATTTCACAGCAATAACCGATCAATTACGAATACTGACGACCAATATCCTTTATCAATTGCTAATCAAATTACTTAATATCTCTTGAGTGCGTTTCTAGGGAGACTTAAACACACGTTATTGATCAAATGCTACTCTTCTGGCCTTGTCTGAAGGAAATACCAAATAATCTACGGTTTCTTGCAATCGTTTCATTCCACCTACTAGTAGCCATCTGCACGCGATCTCGGCAACACTTCAAAATTGATCGCTTTGTATTGAGTTATTTTTTGATTAATAAAATGGAGGAGGGAACCAAGAAGAATGGCGGTAGTGATCAGTGTGACCCGGATCACTCAAATGGTGAAGAGATTGTGACTAAGGAGCAGGACGCCCCGACAGACATCGTGTGTGATGATGTAAATATTGAGCCTTTTTAACAGACTTCAAAAAGAAGGAGGTTTTCAATTCGAATGTTTATATATTTTCTTTTGTTTATATATGTTCGGACATAACTCTGTCATATACAACGTGTAACGGAAAGGGTATATACATACCAAGGGCACGGCTTCTTTGGATGGTATCAAACGATATTGGAAGGGTTTTTTAATCCTATCTCTACATGTTCGGAAGTTACGAGAATTTTAATACATTGTTTCCAGAATACATTGAAACAAATACATCACTCGGAAGAGATTTATTGTGATATTGGCAAGTAACGTGTATTTACGAATTTACAAAATTCTTTTTTGTTCGAAAGGGGTTTATTCCGAAATGGTCCTATATAAATTTCATATGGATCTGATGATGCGTTTCGGAGACAGACAACGGAACTCTTCAAAAAATGACAGCAAATCAAACACGATTCAACACGGCTGCTATCGCATAAATATGCATTGTTTTGACCCCAAGGATGATGAAATTTCGAATTGGTTTTTCGAAATGGAATTGGGGAAATAACTAAAAAGTGAAAAATAAAAACTTAAAAAAAAACCGACTTCCGACCGAATACTACGTAAAACGCGAAAACCACTACAAAGTGATAAATGACTAAAAATTAAAATAGATATCCAAAGTCACCGAAATTAAAGTTATTTTTCACTTAGTAGTGTTTTTCCGAAAGTCGGTTGTTTTTTTAAAGTTTTTATTGTTCTATTGAATGGACGAGCGGGATAATGTCGTAAAACACTAAAAGTAAGAATGGCTTTCATTTTGACAGTTCAACATCATTCATTGCGTCATTTCTTTACGTTGTTGAGCAGGCAATTTTTTTGAACATTTTGAGCAACGCAATCAACCTATAATGTTCCCGCTTCTGGGACACAGGGCCTCCTCTCGTTGAGAGGGAGTGGGCCGTTATTCACCACTCAAACAACTTCTCCCACTCTGGGTGGAGCAGGAGGGCGTGCCAGACTTTTACTGACTAAAACCCACCCGTGTTCCTTCAGTTACCTGTGTGCCAGGGGCGACGGTATCTCTTTCGTACAAATCGCACCCCTAGCAGTTAGAGCAGTGATGATAGATGAATTTACACAAATTTAAGCTCCTGTTTATGTTCGAACCTACGACCTACAACTCGTAAATCACCGTTTCCACTGGGTCACCACTGCTACCATGGATTAGCAACAGCCCTCAAAATAATTCAGATTCCGACTGATAGTGAGTTGCGCAATTATTGTTAACAAGCTTTTGGATTTCGTCCCATGTGTGTCGCAGAAGGCGACTAAGGGACTTACTAGAGAATGGGCAGCAGCGTTCTCTATGCATTAGACCACCATACTGCGATTGCCAACCCGCCTGCCAAGCGTGGCGATTATGGCAAATCCCCCCATTTTAGGGGAGGCTTATGTCTAGCAGTGGACGTCTTTCGGCTGATATGATGATGATGAGCTTTTGCCAGCGGCTTCGCACGCGTGAAGGTCGAGAACTATCCCCCGGGAACATATTCCCGGGATGAAAAGTATCCTATGTGTTAATCCAGGTTACAAACTATCTGTGTGCCAAATTTCATCCATATCCATTAAGTCGTTTTTGCGTGAAAGTGTAACAAACATCCATATACAAACTTTCGCATTTATAATATTAGTAAGGAAGTTTAAATGTAGTTAGAGTTAAGTACCTCGATTTTATAAACTGTTTAACAAATAGAATTTCACACAAAATTACCCATTTACGTGGAGGTCATTGCTGTTAATTAATTTACCTAAGTACTTACCAGGGGCGCAGCCTCCATACAACCCGATTCCTATCGGTTTCCATTTGGAAGAAACACTCTTCTTAGTGTCTACTATTGCCAAACAATGTGTAACACATATGTGTGTATCAAATCACATTACAGATATTTCATACTAGCTTAAAACATCATATAAGATTACAAAAATGCAATTCTACCTAAACCAAGAATTCCGACCATAGCTGCCGTAAAATTTAGAAAAAGTAAAGGAATTACTGATTTTTGATGTTATCTAGAGTTTATGAGAACTGAACAAATTTTTTTTTTTTTTTTTTTTTTTTTTTTTTTTTTTTTGTTTGGGTGGCTTACAGCTATCAGTACAAAAGTAGTAGTAAGGTAATTTACGACAAGCCATTTACAAGCCTTCTTCGGCTTCCCTCTAATGAAAATTGTAGCTTCGCCACTGGTACTTATCAATAACAATATTATGCTTTTACGAAGTTGTTTGTTTTATTATAATTATAAAGACTTAGATTATAATATTTATCATTATTGCTAATGTCTCCAAGGCTTATATTTTACCTACGGGATCTTTTAATGTAAAGGCTATTTATTCCTGTTAACTTTAAACAGTGGGTTCCTTGTACTTACCTCTACTTACTAGATATTTTACTTAAGACATTATTCTAATTGAATTTCTCCGCAATAACGATATACTGGGTGTTTGGCAGAACGTTGAACATACGAAAATGGTGGATAGGTGGGGTCATCTGCTACTTACTCAGCCCTAATTTATGTGGCCCTGGCCCCTTGGATTTTTTTTTTAACAAAAGCAAATTACATACCATTAGAAACGTCACACACTAGGGATGTTTTGCTAGAATTGGAACCCCTCAATATTTTTTTTTTTTTTTTTAATGTAAGTTGAAATTAAGATTTAAGTACTTTTTACATCTTTCTGTAAGTTTGAAGACTCAAATTTTTTTCTAGCTAACATCTGAATAAAGCAATAATTTTATAGGAATCTGCCAACATTATGGATTAAAAAAAAATACATATTATATTGCCCGTTTTACCCCTTTTTAATAAAAAAATACACTTTAAAGTTAAGAAAGTGGTGAAACTAGAAGAAAGCAAAAAAAAAATTCTTTAAATATCCAGGGGGCCAAGGCCAAATAAATTAGGGCTGAATAAATAGCAGATGACCTTTCTATCCACCATTTTCGTATGTTCAACGTTCTGTCAAACACCCTGTATATCTCTACTACGTCGACCTCGTGATTAAATTTTCTCTTCATGTTATAATTTACTCCTGCAGACTTAGCACGAGCGACGATTTGTCGACGGAAGAATAAACATGACTAATAACTAAATGATGTACAATAGAAGAAGATAGCTATGTTTTTCTATGAAATAACACAGTTATGCGTTCTAAACGAATCATGATTTTGTAGACGTATATTATACTTTGTGGCCGTCGAGTAGGTAGAAAGTTTGTTGTCAGTGTGATTTTGACAGTTTGGGGAGAAATATTCTTCTGAAATAGTCTAGATTTATAAGGACAAGATCGTTAGAAACGAAAGACAAAATGACAGATTGTAGAAGGATCTACGGTGCGTTGTCAAAAATGGAGAAACGATATGTCACTAATGTATTGAAAAAGCGCTGTCTATTCTTCGTAGAAATAGAAAGTGTCATGCTAAGCCTACTGGAAGAAATCATGCTGGTGAATCTAGTCGACATTTTTTCCATACAAACTTCGGGAATGTATTACTCGTCGAATCGAATTACGTAGGACAATGGTGCCGATTCTCTTGTACACCGAACTAAACTATCACTAAAATTCCTTACTTTTCGCTATGAGAATCTTAAAGGTATTCTGATAAAAAAGATCTCTAAATTTAAAAATAATTCTGACACAACTAAAATCGAATTTGACAATCGCGACTCCACGTGGTATTTTTTGGCTTCGCAACGTTGTACTTGTTTGCCCTACCCCGTGATTTTTTTTAGAGCCGTAGTCGCGCAGGGGGGGCAGCCTCGACGTGTTTTAAATGGATTTTTTACTTTTTGTATGGAAAATATGAAAAATGATTACCTACATGTTGAGTTTTAGAGGTCTATGGTCTTAAAAAGGGGTTCGAAATTTTCATTATTTTTACGATAGGACACACCATTTTCGAGATATAAGCAAAAGAAAAGAAAAAAATGATACAGTACTGTATTTGCGCCCGAAGTCGAGGTGTTGGTATGAATTTTAGTTATTGGCAACTAATTTTATTCCACACCTTTTTAATCGTGATTAAAAATAGTCAGATGTCGTCAGTAGTTAGAGAATCAAATTTATATGTTGAATAGAATAATGAAATTGACACCAACAGAATAGCAAAATTACTATTTTCACTAAATTAAAAACTCAGTGCAATCTTAGTGCTGTCAAATTAAAATATAGTTAAGTTATGTCACTTTAGTCAATTTCAGAATGGGAAATCGTCGTTTGACAGGAATAAACAAAATTTTGGTGATTTTTAGTTTAGTTTAGAGAATTATGTGACAAGAGAATCGGCACCAGTGTATATCTAAAATTAAAATGGTATGGTTTAGTCTCATTAATAGTATTGTCTGTACGGTAACACAATACTAAAATGAAAAGCCATTCAAAATTTAGGAGCCAACAAAGATTCCTTTTTCTTGCTAATTTAACCTAACTTTAAGCGTAGGTATTTAAATAATAAAAGAAGTGTAAAATCTCCAAAACCAAGTCAGTACCGAAAAAGCTCAAATATCGGAAAGTTCAATAAACTCTATTGGTCATTGATTTATGCACTGGTTTTTTCATAAAACCCGATCTTCCGAAAGACTTCTCTTAATTTTGTACGCTCCTGTTTACCGGATAATATAAATGATCCTGCATCTCTTTTAACGTTGTGCGTGTAGACTAGCGTCTAACTTTTCATCACTGATACTACCTCTGTCGGACACGATGCCTGGTGAGACAGCGTGCTTTTTAGCCAGGCCCACCAGTGAGTTCGAGCCCGCGACTAGATTCCTCTTAATCTCACGAAGCGGCGCGCGCTTTACTTGTGGTAGCTAAGTGCGGATCACTATTGGATAATGAACGCGATCAGCAGTTCTAAACCGCGTTCAACAGCAGCTACTAGTGTTGACGTTCTATGGTTAACACTGTCAGTTTTTAAACGCATTTTAGATTTGCTGAACGCGTTCAGTTTCGTTGATGAAATTCACCCCAAGTGTATAAAATAAACACCTTTCTTCATTTATGTGCGTGAAGACTAGTAACGTCAGCACATAAAACACACACACAAACATTTCGAATTCGCCTTTGTCTCGGACGGTACTGACCTGCGCATACACAAACGAAGTGCGCGTGACTTCGTGAGATAAAAGTACTAAACTAAGCATGGATGCGAGAAGCACAGAAACATGGTGCGTGCTTGGGTGAGGCCTATGTCCAGCAGTGATCGTCTTTCGGCTGAAATGATGACGATGAAATGAATGACGATGAGAGGGAGAAACGGCCACGCCGATCTGCAGATTCTCCAATAAATTGGAAATTAATGTAGTAGGAGGATTTCAATATTTAATACCACTGTACTTTCCTCAGATCAAAGGCCTGGACGCGAACCGCTATGCGACGAAGAAGACGGTGGCGCAGGGCATGCTCGACATCGCCCTGCTGACGTCGAACGCGTCGCAGCTGAAGTACGTCCTGCAGGTGGGGCCCAAGCACGAGTTCTACACGCTGCTGGTGGTGCTCATCTCAATATCTATCGTTCTTCAGGTGAGAAACGATAATACTAAGGCTCGCTTGCACCACAAATCAGTAAATAGGTATAATTTCGTCTACCTCGTTGGTCTAGTGGTCGCAAGCGCTACTGCTGAGCATGAGGTCCTGGGTTCGATTCCTAGGTCGGGCAAAGAGTTCATGGGTTTTTCTTTTTGCAATTTCTCAAGCAGCCTGGGGTCTGGATTTGTACTCGGTTGATGGCAATAGGCTCGCCCCCTATAACATGGGACTTAAACATAACTGGCGAAATGTGGTTGTGGGTGCTATAGATACACATCTGCCCAACGCTTCGGGGAAACAAGGCGTTTAGTCTGTCTCATGTTTTGTGATGTGTGGTGCAAGCGGGCTTTAGTCTTGAATTTTAATTTAAAGCGGTCTACACACCAAAGCCGCTGACCCGGCGGCACGGATCGCCGGCCCAACCCGCCGGGCCTTATTTTGTACAATCATGCCGCCGGCTTGCGCCCGCGCGGGCAAGCCGGCGCGGGCGGGGCAGCATGCCGATGCCGACGGCATCCCTCTCCACTCACTGCCCGCCGGCTTTCATAGAGTAGTGACGAATTACTAGAACACCACATGCCGCGGCTGTCGTGCCGCCGGCATTGCCGCCGGCAAAGTCGTTCGGCTTGGACATTCTGAAGCTGCCGGGTTAAGCCGCCGGGCTGTGCCGCCGGGTCAGCGGCTTTGGTGTGTAGACCGCTTAACAGTTAAATTACATTCAGTGTAACGTGAACTACTACTAGGCTAGGTATATTCATAAAGCTTGCAATCTGTATTGATCGTGTTTCCATAGGCTGAGGCAGCATCACGATCGGTTCAAGACATAGATACCAAAAGGCTTCCACGCAGTCTGTGACTTGAGCAATGACATGCATAAATAGCAGTTCCAACATTATCCTATACCTTAAACTCCTCAAGCAACATCCAGGCTCTTAGGTGGCGATGGGTTTCGTGCTCCTGTCCCTGAACCTGTGGCGAGACTGTTGGTTCCACCGGCCGCGCCACCGGACCTCGGCCCTGAACATCAATTACGGGACCACCGGAACAGCCTTCATCGTGACTGTGCTGAACATTCTCGTGTCTGCCTTCGACTCCTCGCTTGCTAGATATCAAGACCTAGATTAAGATGATAAGACTGCGTTTATGCGACGTTCATACTGATTACAGTGAAAATCGTGACGTCTTTTCGAAGAGCATGGGCTTTAAGGCACACTTGCACCACTATCTAAATGCATTTAGAGCTACACGAGTTTAAAATATCGTTCTATTTCTGCCCATCGTTCGGCGATGACAGAGATGCAAGTGTTGACTATGAGATTGTGGTGCAAGTAAGCCTTAAATTTCGATTTGAATACTGAAGAGGCATGTTCCTTATGTTTCGTCGTATAAATCCAGGCTGACCGTCTCCTTGAAGTCCTCAATGCCGTTTTGAATTGTAACTATGGGTAGAAAGAATGTTGAAGTTCGGGGCCTCAAGTCTGCTATTACAATAGTGTCAGAATGGTCTATCATTGATTTCATAATTTTTGATTTTGACAAGTTTGGTAAATAATCTACTAATATAATGGCGTCATTATGACTTTCCAATGGTGAACCACTGACACTCCATTGAAAGAAATGGCATTTATTGGTAATCTCGTACATAATGACAAACGAATGACTGAATTAGGCGGTAATCTGCTAAAATTTAACAATAACAAACTAATAAATAAAATGTAAAAATATATTAAAATGAAATCGGGCATGAATAAATGTTCAAATTTAGTAGTCGTTTTTGGAAAATCATATCTACTAACGAGTTTTATAATAATGGCAATACGACGATGCCAGTACATAGTATAACACAATTCTATTTCGAAACCATTGACCAACCAATGATCGACCATTATGAATTTAGCAGATTACGATTTTTAGCAAAATGACGACGAACGACGAATTTATAAAAATAGCAGACTTGGGCCCCAGAGGTGTGCTTAGAGACTTCGTTATTAAATATTTGGGAAGAGCTAATTATAATAGCTTTCACATTCATTGCCGCTATTTCCAATGTCCCTGACTCTAACCCGCATTCATTAATTAGTTCATTTGACTGTTCGCTACATAGCATAGAAATGTCGATAGATTTGTAATCATTTAGTTAGGTAATTATAAATAATGCTTATAAAACTTAATAGGAACAAGGTTTTGGAACGGAAAGAGCTCCGAATTGCCTTCAGTTCAGTCAGTTTTTCAGCGGAAACGTCATTTCGTAGGTATGGTAGATTGAATAATGACTTTTGTCGGCCCTACTTTTATGAAAGAACCTTCGTAATTATTATTATAAATACTTGTACTTACTATTATTTTAAGACTGTAGGTAAGCTTTTAAATTATGATAATATTTTTATAACTTATTTATTCATTCTCATTTTTTTATTTTTTTTGTTACTAAATGGGCCTGCTCTTGACCTCGATCACGCCTGATGATAAGTGTTTGATGAGGTCTATGATAGATCGAGCGTGCCCAGAAGATGTAGTAAATAAAATTAAAATAGTAACTTGGACAAGACCAAAAGGCCTTTTATTATTCAGGTTCAAGATTAACTTAATTAACAAGTATTTTATTGAGACTGAAAATGATTTTGTGATTCAGCCTGATATTTTTAGAAGCAGTAGGTAGCTAGCTTTTTTTTAAAATAATGAAATAAACCCAGAATTTTTGTTTTAGCTTCTCGTTGGATTGCTATTCGTGGTAATCGGTGGCTTGGACTTGAACGATCATGAAGATCAACCGTCAGCAATGATACTCAATGACATCATTGTAATGTTCATATTCGTCATATCTGTCATCAATATCGTAAATTCTGCTTTTGGCATAGAATATTCGAATAACCCCTTAGTATTAGAACGGCTAACTTTTATTAATAATGAACATTTAAGAAAGAGTAACTTGACTGCAGTCTAGAATATAGATAGGTAGGTACCTATACAATACCTACACCTACCACGGAATAAAGGCTTCCCCTTTATTCCGTGGTAGGTTGTAATTTTTGTGAAAATAATTTGCCTGAAGTTTTTCTAGAAACAGAGTACAAGAGTCGCGTCGCACTGTTTCACCGCGCCTGTCTGTGGGAGCCTTTAAAACACCAAATATGTAAAATGTGAAGTAGCTCCGCAGAAAACCTCTAAATGCATTATTCAGCATTGCGGAAAATATCTACATAAGTAATTAGGAAGTAAACTAAATAGTTAAATTAAAAATTAAAAAGAATAGCTAACCGACATTGAGCCATTTCCTTATAAATAAATTACCTACATATAATGCTTATAATACATCAGTAATGGGGCTTGTGTCTAAGTTATTACAGCCGCACAGGTCGGGTCACAATCAGGATACGGTAGCTGCGTATAGTCCGTGGATGGGTGACAATCTTTATATATCAAGACTCCTCCGTGCCTCGAAAAGTATCAAAGGATATTTATCCATTTTGAGTTTTTATCCGGATAAAATCCCAACACTAGTTGTGGAGGTCAGATAGGCAGTCGCTCCATATAAAATACTGGTATTCAGCTGAATCCGACATACCTGTTTGGTAAAAGGCAAGGCCGATGATGATCCTTATAATAAAATTATCTAGGTGCATTTTTATACGGAAAAGGTATATTTCGGTATATAATGTAATTAAAAGCCGTATCTTAAGTTGGATGGAGAAAAGTACGACTTCAAAAGCTAGAGCATTAGTTACCAAAATGCCAAAAATAAAGATGTGTAGGCTAGTTTAGGTAATATTATTTAAACACATGTAAATATCTAACAATAACACATAATTATTTAGTAGGCTAGTAGGTAGTACCTAATTTAATGTATACTTCAATAATTTCCATTCATTTCTATAAGCACAACTTACTGTTCTATATGTAAATAGGTACCTATTTTGTCAATACAATTGTAACCGCCTGAGGGTCAAGGATTAACCAAGTTAAAAATCGTAAAGTATACCCTATCCATTTTATATCGGGTCAAATAAAATTAGCGGGCAATCCTTAACCCACGGGCAGCAAAAACAATATTTTTTTCATCATTCGAGCTTTGTTCAAAACTTTAAATAACACTAACATGTAAGGCAACCAAAGTACTATTATGTCAAAATCAAAAATCAAAATCAAAAGTCTATTTATTCAAATTAGGCTGAGAATCAGCACTTTTCGAACGTCAAAATACATGAGACAGTCCCCCAAAACGCCCACCCTTCACCACTGAAGAAGTGGCGGAACAAACTCCCCAGCAGCACAGCTGTCTGTTTAGTCGGATAGACTTGATTCTATACATATGTACTGTTGTAAATTCGTAAACATATATTGTTCCACAAAAAATTTAAAAAAACAGCTGATCGCTTTTGGGCATTGACCTTCGCCCGTCGAATAATGTTTTTGTAACAGGTTACGCATCGATGGCCCTGCCACCCTGTATCAGCTGCTAAATACCTATTTTGTCAGTTGCTAACACCTATCTTTGCTTACGCAGGCAAGCGCGGGAGTCCTGGCCCTAATCATTTCCTCTTTGGACGGTGAAGCCGACCACAGACATACGAAGATCGCCGATTGGCTGTACCACACATCAGTCGGTATGATGACCGGGGTAGTATTCTGTGATGTCATCAAAATGACCTTTGGCCTCGACCCCGCGCTTTCCCTGGAAGACTATCTTGGGAATAAGACTTCGAGTTTGTATGACACGTTCTTTAGGGTTGGTAATGATACTCATTCATAGGGTCATCTGTTATGCTACTTAGGATTAGTCAAGTGCCATACCAACTTTGAATTAGATTTTAAGATAAGCTTTACAGATCAATTTATCACTATTATGTAGGTACCGACTGTCGACAGAAAACTGTAACTATATTTGTAAGTAAATATAAAATAGCATAATTCTTTGTTCTTTTTGCTTTAGCAATTATTTTTCACGTTCACGCTTTGCAACATCTTGCCAACACGATCCAGTAAGTTTTTACCAAACAGATTCAAATTAATGTCTGTAGTTATTTCTCAAGTCAAACTAAGTTGTTTTTTTTTTTGGTTTAAAAAAAATCAATGTTTATAAAGTCACCTTGTTTAAAGATTTGAGGAACTCTGATGATGTTTTATTTTATTTTCTGATTTTTTCTCGTGTAGGTAATATCACCGTACATTATTTTCGTTGTGTGAATCGTTTTCTGAGTAACAATTTGTATTGCTTTTGTAAATTACCTATTTAATTGTTTTTATGATGTTTATGAATTTTGTCTGCTTTTTATTATTATTGTTTTAGGTACCTACCTATTCAATATTTTATTTCTTTTGTGACAATGTGTTTTTGCTTTTTAATTGTTTTATGTGTACAGGATAAGTTTTAATCCAGCGCGCAAACTGTCATTATGAATTCAGCATACCATTCTAGGCCCCAGCGTAAAAATGTTTGGTTGGTTATACAAATAAAATAATCAACGAAAAATTTCTACGTTGGGGGTCTAGAATGATATGCCGAATTCATGGTTACAGTTTGCGCACTGCATAAAAACTTATCCTGTATAGATGTGTTTTTTTTTGCATAGATGTACTTAATATTTATTTTCGTTTTTCGTTTTTCATCCATAGGTGATATCAGCAGTAGTGGCAGTAGTTCTCAGCTTTATTTTCAACATAAACCATCAGCCGGACCATCGGAAAGCCGACTTATTAAACAACATAAGTTTGATGTTCAAAGTCTTCAGTATTACCGTTAACATTATCATCAGCATATTTTATTCAATGCAAATAGATATGGATGCACGCTTGCTCACCCCGTAAAGGACATCATTCAAGTTTCGAATATTCTGTACCCTAAAGGCTTCTTCAAACAGGCGCAACGCGACACTCGTAGAACAATTTCTATGAAAATTTCTTGGAAATTGTTCTATTTAAGTGTCGCGTCGCGCCTGTTTGTAGAAACCTTAAAATTGAAATAGCTGGCCAGAAAAAAACGGGTTTCTTAAGGGAAATAACAACCTCAACATTTTTTACCATTACAGCGAGAGTACCTGTACGATTAACCTTTCAGCTACTATTTAAGCGTGAAAATACCTACTAAAAATCGTATTTTGATTAGGATATAATAATTATTATTATCATGTCCATTTAAAGACATGACAATAAAAATGACAAATGACAGCCAGGGGGCTAATAAATTGTAGACTTTCGTTGTAAGATTTAAAAAATGTTCAAAGGGAAAACGGTTTTTAAACATTTTTGGGTACGAAATTAATGATGTCCTTTCATTTTTTTACCACTTTATTGAGGCCACCTCAACCACAAATCGTAAACGTAACACGCAAATTGAGAACTTAATAAAAAAGTACATTTTCTCTCTGTCTTGAAATTAGTGACACATCCAGTGTTAAATACTTGTATTGATTTGTGATGTAAGTGCAAGGCGCTTAGTACCTAAACAACTCATGAACAGTTTAAAAAACTGTATTTTTGTGTAGCTTACTATTTCTTATTATGTGCTATTGTTTTTTTACTTGTACACCTACATTTTTACGTCATAAAATGCTCACATTATGTAGATGGTTGCCTATGTGCCGATACATGTGTAGTTGTAGGTAGGTAGGTATAGTGAATATTGATATTAGAAAATAAGCAATTTTTATCCAAGAAGCTTTAGCTTCTAGCAATATTAATTCAACTTTTAAATTATGTAATGTTACTATTTGAATTGAAGCACTGTGTTAGTGTAAGTAGGTAATACGAAAGAGAGGTGATCTTCTTATAGGTAGGTAGGGTAGGCATATTATTAAGTAAATATTATCTCTATTTCTAATAAAGACATAACTAAAAATACTTGCCTGTTTTTTCTCCTTTTTAATTAATCACATAGTGAATAAACTCCAGGCGCGACGCAACGCGGACCGTGCGTCCGTCGTGTTTGAGGTAGAACCAGAGGCTCTAATGTGAGTTTCATATAACCATCTCGATCAAACGCAGTGAGCGCGTTCGGCGCTCTGATTGGCCCTGGATTGGTGACGAACCAATCGGAACGCCGAACGCGCTCACTGCGTTTGATCGAGATGGTTAAATGAAACTCATACTAGGGCGTCAGCACCTTAATTGCGTAACTCACGATTAATCAGAATCTGTTTCAATTTGACAGTTCAACAATATTCATTGCGTTATTTACGTTGTTGAGCAGACCCCTTTTTCGAACATATGAAGCAATGGTTTAACAATCTGTTTCAAAACGAAACAGATTATTTAAAAAAACTACTGAAGTAGTTTTTATAAATAATCGTCAACTTCAGTAGTTCGTTGGATGTCATTAGTAGATTTAAATTAGTGTACAATTCTCATTTGAGTAACCACTGTTTAACCCGGCGCCTTTTTCGAATCCTTTTCTTCAACGTTAAGGCCAAAACAAGGGACACTACCGCTTTAACTTTATGTAAATTCATGACAACAGGTGTTAACGCGACAGTTACGATACACGGACTGAAGTCGTCTCCTCTGATCGCGATCACAATTGAACGTGTAAAGCGCGGGATCGAGCAGCCGATGGATCCCGATGACTAAGTCACTTTCCCTCCTAATTATAAACGCTGCTTAAAGTTAAGAGATGTTTAAACGTCAAAAATGGTTAAACAGTCCCTAATCACTAATTAACTTTAAGCAACGTTTATAGCTATGGAGGCTGATTGCTTGCTGTCAATCCGACAGGATCTTTATGTACAGACGCCAGCACATCAAGCTACTCAAATCTGTCAAATTTCTTTGACAGATTATAAACTTTATGACAAAAAAATAAGGTTCATGTTCAAATGGGAAAATTTTACAGTTTGGGGAGCTTGATGTGCTGGCCCTACATAGATGAATGAATGTAAAATTGTCTCTTAACAGTGTAACCACTATTTAACCCAGGCACCTTTTTCTAATCTTTTCTTCAAAGCTAGGGCCAAAACAAAGGATACCTACCTACCTCTTTAATTTTAGGTACCTAAATCCATGGCAACCGGTGTTAACGCTGCGGTTACGATACACGGGCCGAAGAAATCAAGATTGTATGTGTAATGTTCTAGCGCGATCACGTAATCCGTGAACGTGATCATGACGATCGTAATCGAGATTCAGTCAATCTACACGAGCTGCCTTCTGCTAGGTACACACACAGACACTAGCATCAGGGCAAGGTGTAAAAACCGCCTACTTACCCTAGTTTATGTCTATGAACAAATTCATGACAGGTCAAGAATTTTAAAGATGCAGTTAAATGAACAGTAGTAGTATAATATGATGTTTTTTCAGACGCACTTGTAATATAGGCAGAACCAAAATAAATGCATTCAGACGTGATTATTGGTGCAAGCGTGCCTTAAAGCTTACAATAACATCATCAAATTATCGAATAGTATAGAATTTTATTTTGCAAATATGGGTAATATTTAAATAGTTAAAAACACATATTTTAACATTCGATAAATGCAAACTGATATTGGTAATTAAAAGTACCTGATATTACCCTATTTGCAAGTTCGTCATAGATGGCAGCACTACTATTTAGTCCAGTGTCCAATTTTTCCATTGTTGCATTATTGATATGATGAGCTAAGGAAAAGGAGACCGTCTGCCAACGCGAAATATTAACATTTTAATATTTATAGGTTGCATCACGTTCTTTTTTTTTTTGAAGACTGGATCCGGCTGACAGGAATATCCCAATTGGAGTTGAAGGCCAACTCGACGATTATATTCATGACATCCTAACTAGGAAAACTTTAGATCTAATTATTGTAGCACTATGATAATTTATATACCCACACATTAAAGATAACACGTAGTCTCGGCGAAATATCGGGTTTTGATATGTTTCTATGGCAGTGGCTTAGCGTCGACTAGTATAGACGTGGGCGAAGTCGTTTCAGCGAGTCCACTTTTCTTTCGTTCCCAAGATTTACATATTGTGATCTATGTATTGTTATATGATGTAGTCTCAATTGCACTTACAATGAAATGGCGAAATTAAGACAGCTGTGAGCGAGATTCTAACAAAGATCGGGGAATCCCCAGTTCATACACAAACTTTCATATAAGCGACACACTCACTCGAGTCAGACGCGTCGAGTTTGACCCATCGCCGTCGCGCGGCTAATTAGCAGACAGACACAACAGAAGTTCTATTGTAATCCGAACACATGGTGTGCACTTGACATGCGAGAAGTTAAAATCCACGTTTATTAATAAATGAAATAAAAACCTAAAAAATATTGGCAACACTCGTCACAAATTGGCAACACAGCTTAAACATTGCAAAACATTTCTGTACACGAATACCTCACACAATTGTCTGTTTCAAATAGTATATCAATGAAACTTGTAGTATTTTTTGGATTAAATTATGTACCTACCATAAAATGTTGTCTCCTTTTAAACCGTGTTGGTTTGTGGCCTGTAATTATTATTTTATAAATAATGGCACAAACAAACAAAAATGAAAATACAGTTTTTCCTGAACCTGGAATAGATAATACAAAACATAACTCCCAGTTTTACGTTTTATAAAGACACGGCAGCCTTTCGCTTATTAAGTCTGATGGCATCGCATTTAAAGAGGCCTCGCGAGGCCCCTTTTAGTGAGAGGTCGTAGGCGAGGGCCCACTTCGCCCACGCCTAGGCGTGTACAGTGGTGTAGCTAGCTACACCACTTTTCTTTGGAGTGCTATCTCCCGCAGTTGTCTCCTTTTAACATGTTTGGGGAATACTTGAGACCCCGTATTTTTTCAGTCAACAGTTGCGCAATGCAATATAAAATAATTTTACCTAAAAGAAATCGCTTGTTAAGAAAACAGTGTACGGGTAGAGACAGCTAGCTGTAGACCAAAGAGTACTATAAGCCTGTAGACTTGGGTAGTTCGCGAAAGATTGATGGAAATGAACTACTTCTTATCACAAAATAAACTTATCATTCACTCAGTAGTCATTCGAATGTGTCTCTACTTCACTTAGTTCAGTCTTTCTTTTCGGTATTTCGATTTTTAAATTTACCAGCCTAGACAAAAATTTCTAACTCTCAGTAAAAAAAACAAAACTACTTACTTCCATAGTAAAAATAGTTTTGCTTAAATTCATATTTCTGGGTTGACAGTCCTAAGCCTGTTATAGTATGAAGGAAAATCGACTTAAATATAAAACTGAACTAGTGAAGTGCATCATTTGTCAATCACTGTCAGTATCTTATGTTTTGGACTTGTTCTGATTTGCCTGAAGTAAATGAGTGGACTTCTTCGTTAAGTGAAAAGATAAACGTCATTCATTTCTTTTCACAGACACATTTTGCACGTCTCTAGCTAGCTGTCAAATTCTTGGACTACCTATACTAGCAACTTCTGAAGTGAGCTCACCAGCGGCTCGCTGAGATTTTGAAGACTCAAGTCGCTGCATGTGTACCTAGCATTGTACGGCCAGCAACAGAGAGAAATCAAATTTGTTTGTACTTTTTATGCATACCAAAACCATTGAGAACATAACTAAGTGGATATGCCACGATATGCCACCAAAGAGTTTATTAATAATAATGGGAGTATGCCACTGTTCAAGTGTCAAAACTTGAATATTAACGTCAAATAACATTTTCATTTATTGTTCGTTCGATCGTTGCAAAATCAACTGAACAGGCAAACTACCACATAGACAAGTATTTCATTGGTGTAGCGCTATAATAGTAATAATACTCTAGTCCGTGAAGGTACCAAAATATTATTTAATGTCCGCCGGAAAGATAGTTGTGTACGGAGGGCGAGGTGCCCTGGGAGAAACGTGCGTCAACCAATTTAAGTTATCGAACTGGTGGGTCGCAAATATTGACTTTAGCCCTAATGAACAAGCTGATTTTAATATAGCAGTGCGTAAATATGCTTCATGGGTAGAGCAAGAAAACCATGTTGTGGAGTCGCTGGGCACAACTCTGCAAGGTGAAAAAGTGGACGCTGTTATTTGTGTAGCCGGCGAATGGGCTGGTGGTAATGCCGCTAAGGAGCTCAGCAAGCAGGCGGATCTGATGTGGCGCCGGTCTGTGTGGAGTTCCACCATCGCAGCCACTATTGCTTCCAACTTCATGTATCCTGGAGGAGTCCTAGCTTTAACTGGGGCCAAAGATGCTTTAGATAGCACACCTCGCATGATTGGTTATGGCATGGCCAAAGCAGCAGTTCACCACCTCACAACATCTCTTGGTGAGCCAAATTCTGGTTTGCCCGATAATTCGCTGGCCGTTGCCATTCTTCCTGAGACATTAGATACAGAGATGAATCGTAAATGGATGCCTAACGCTGACTTTAGCACTTGGACACCGCTGACTTTTGTGGCCCAGTTATTAGAAACGTGGATCAAGGCCCCGTTTAATAAGCGTCCACCGAGCGGTAGCCTAGTTGAACTCGTCACAAAAGACTATATCACGAAAGTGGTTGTGCCTGAACCAGTATGGATGCTTGATCCTAAAAATGATTAACGCTCGCGCTCTCCAATTAAAATTATTAAAAATAAAAAAATTGTGTTCCGAGTTTGATGTGTTAATTGTTCTTTTAAATCTGGTTTTGCCTTTACGTTTATAAACAGACGCCAGCAAATCTAGCTACCCCAAACTGTCAAATTTTTTTGATAGTTTTTCAACTTTAATGCAAAGGAGTTAGGCTCATGTTCAATTGGGAAAATTTGACAGTTTGGGATAGCTTGATGTGCTGGCGTCTGTACTACACCCAGAGGCCTCAGAGGTATTGGCTATAGGAAATGCGCACGGGAAATGAGCTTGTTATACCTACTCAATCAACAAGTTTAATCGAAATATCAACCCCACTAAACAATCAGCATTTTAAAAATAACAACGTATTACGAAATCAATAGAACTGCATAAAAGGAAAAAAAATCTTACTTGTAGACGTAGAATTTATAATAATAAATGATCAGCTAACTTCAGCCACGAAACTAGCTACTTCCTAAGTATGCATGAGAGACTCTTTACAACACTCCTAACAGTCACGAGTAGAAAGCATTATTTTCAATAACTATGTCAGTTAGGACGGTAATGAAAGCTTCTACCAGGACCATGGTCGTAATTAACAGTCGTTCATAAAACTACGTTAGGTTTTAGATCAAAATTGCACTTTCTCAGAGTGCCCTGTATGTTAATTGATCGCTTCATAGCACACTGAGCACACTGTTACAGCTGACAAAATTCAGCTGTCTGCTGTCACAAGTGTCACATAAGTTTCATGTCACCAAAATTACGCGCATTCACGAGCGTTCCATAGTATTGACAAAAATGACAGGATGACAGTCCTTAGCTGTCGTCCTAGACAAATGCTGTCGGTATCGCGATATCTCTAACTCGAAACGCAACATAATGACTTGAGCATGAGCACAGAGTGCCAATGTTGCCAGCCCGTACGATAATTATGGGGGCGTACGATAATTTGGCCAACGGTACGATGTACGATATCTAGTGATTGTCAAATGTACGTGTTTCCGAATTAATTTAGAACTTGTATTATTTATATGTATCCGAACGAGATCATAGTGCTTGGGTAATAGATTATCTGTGGTGGCCCGCCATTATGCGCAGACGACTAGAAATGATTAAACTTGTAACATGTAACAATTTATATTAATAAACGAGTTTCAATACTATCTATATGTGGTTTTCATACAGTACGATAATTTTGAACTTTGAAAAGAAAAAATAGTTTCATAAACAATACGTATTTGTCAGACAAAATACAGCGCAAAATGTCTACAAAAGGTCAACTTCAACTGTCAAGTATGTCAACATAAACATGTAAATGTCTCTCTCTCTTTCCATCACATTTCTTTCAAATGAAATAACACTTTTATCCGTCAAACCGCGACTCCGCATTATAAACTGTAGGTATTCTAATGGTTTTCTCAAATGTTTAGATGTTTGGATGTTTGTTACTCAATCACGTAGAAACGGCTGAACGGATTTAAATGAAATTTGGCGCACAGCTAGTTTATATCCTTAATTCACATTCGTAGGGTACTTTTTATCCCAGGAGTACAGCGCGGGCGAAGCCACTGGAAAAAGCTAGTAACTTTATATTTTCTTCTAGCTTGCTTTATATTTCGTGGGCACCCGTGAACACAGACTATAAAACTTAAACAAATACTCTTGTGACCTCTGAAACACTTCATGGTGGTGTGTAAAGTTTGGCGGTTTGTGCTGCTGGCGCTACTAGTGGTGAAGCTTTGATATTCTCCTCCTTTAACTAGTCATTGTCATTTGTTATCAATGTTTGATGAATGTTTTAGGATTTTTTTTCGTGATTTTTTTTAACGATAATTTTGCCCACAATAAGATAATTTAGACGTGAGAACTCGATAATTTGAACTTTTGGAGTTGGCAACACTGAACACTGCAGAGTACAATAGTATAATGTGAGTAAGCAAGCACTAGTGTGCAAGTTAGGGATGATCGATATTAGAAAAACATCGATGTTGACATCGAATCAAAAGTATCGATGTACGATAAATATCGATTGAAAAACATCGATGTCTAAAAACATCGATGGTTTCGGTAACAAATAAAACTGTCTATTAGATTTATGAAATGTGTTTATTGTTATTAAAAGTAGTGAATCAACACCTCACTCTCTCCTCAAGAATGACGCGAAGCGAACGTTGAATTGAAGTTAACAGTATTTTTTAACCCTTGAGAAATGCAAAGAAATCTATTTCTTACGGCTTCCTCCGGTTTCGTTGATCAGTTTCATCTAGTGGAAAATAGTTGAACTTGATAGCTAACGACTATAAAACGTGATAGTTGAACCTAGTTCATTCAATGCACGCTAGATGGTGCCCTGAAGAATAATTGATGTTTCGATATTTTATTATTTTAACATCGATGTGTCGATGTTATCGAAGTCAAAACATCGATGTTTTCCAGTTAAACATCGATGTTTATTTACCATCGATGAATATCGATCATCCCTAGTGCAAGTGTGAGCGTTATTTTATATTTATGTAGCGGCGCCCGGCGGAGTCTGCGGAGTACAAATACAAAATAATTCAAGTGATTTATAGGACTGGATAATACATGTGACGCAACCAAGCACTTAACGTAAATACCAACTCAGAAAACATTATCCTTCATTCATTGTATCTTGGTTATCCGAACGACAAAAAGTGAGAGTCGAGGTTACCGCGCCGCGCAAGTTATAGCTAGATTTACTTTTACTTACCAGTAACCACTATCCAGTCATTCACTCAGTTGAGTCTACGCCTCGATAGTGGTTAGACGTGATTATAATGGCAAGCGGAAAGATCATTGTGTATGGCGGGCGAGGTGCCCTCGGTGCTGCGTGCGTCAATCACTTCAAGTCAGCGAACTGGTGGGTCGCGAATATCGACTTGAACCCTAATGAAAAAGCTGATGTCAACATCACAGTGCCTAAAGACGCTTCGTGGGTCCAGCAAGAGGAACACGTCGTAAATGAACTTGCTAGTGCCCTGCAAGGTCAGAAAGTGAATGCTGTTATTTGTGTGGCCGGCGGTTGGGCCGGCGGAAACGCTGCTAAGGACCTTAGCAAACAGGCGGATCTAATGTGGCGCCAGTCTGTGTGGAGTTCCTCAATTGCAGCCACTGTTGCATCTAAATACCTCTCTGCAGGAGGCCTGCTGGCTTTGACTGGTGCTAATGCTGCTTTGGAAGGTACACCTGGCATGATTGGTTATGGTATGGCCAAAGCTGCGGTTCACCAACTCACAAAGTCCCTTGGGGCCAAAGATTCTGGTCTGCCTGAGAACTCACTGGCTGTTGCCATTCTTCCTGTGACATTGGATACAGAGATGAACCGTAAGTGGATGCCTAAAGCTGACTTTGGTACTTGGACTCCTCTGCCCTTCGTGGCTCAGTTGTTTGACAAGTGGATCGAGGGCAATGAGCGCCCTGCTAGTGGCAGCCTGGTCGCCCTTGTCACTAAGAACAGTGTCACTGAGCTGATAGTCCACTAAACCTGTCAACTTAGAAATAAGTAAATGTTGTCTCAAATATAATGTAGTGGTTAAGTGAATTGTTAAATTATTTCTCTGTTGTGAAAATCTTTTGGTTTCAAAAGTACTTAATGTGCATCATTATCTTAATTTGTTTTGTTATGCTGCATTTAAGAAATCAGTGTACAAACCATATATGGTTTTTGTTCATAATAATTAAATATGGTTTTTTAAGCATTTAAAAATATGTTTTCTGCCACTTAAAATAAGTTTTGAAACAGTAATTTAAGACAATAAGACAGCAATCTCAAAGTGTAAGTATGTAGTAGTTTCATGTCATGTATAACGTGTAAAATGTATCAGAGTACTATAATCTATGTGATATTTAAAAATATACTATTATTAAATGTGGAAGCATTGAACTTGTTTTTTAATTAATGTCTGATGTAATGGTTCATTACTGATTGTGGAGGTCACTTGGAACAAGTTATCTGCTTAGCCAATTATATTTAATAGATAAAGAATTAATATTGAAAAATTTTAACAAACAATGGTGCCGATTCTGTTGTACACCGAACTAAACTAACTAAACTATCACTAAAATTCCTTACTTTTGGCTATGAGAATCTTAACGCTATTCTGCAAAAAAAGATCTCTAAATTTAAAAATAATTTTGACACAACTAAAATCGAATTTGACAAACGCGACTCCACGTTTACCCTACCCCGTGATTTTTTTTAGAGCCGGAATCGTGCAGGGGGGGCAGCCTCGACGTGTTTTAAATGGATTTTTTTACTTTTTGTATCGAAAATATGAAAAATTATTACCTACATGTTGAGTTTTAGAGGTGTATGGGGTTTTATAAAGGGGGTCGAAATTTTCATTATTTTTACGATAGGACACACCAATTTCGAGATATAAGCGAAAGAAAAGAAAAAACAAGATACAGTACTGTATTTGCGCCCGAAGTCGAGGTGTCAGTATGAATTTTAGTTCTTGACAACTAATTTTACTCCACACCTTTTTAATCGCGATTAAAAATAGTCAGATTTAGTTAGACAATCCAAATTTTATATTGAATAGAATAATGAAATTGACAACAACAGAATAGCAAAATTACCATTTTCACTAAATTAAAAACTCAGTACAATCTTAGTGCTGTCAAACTAAAATATAGTTAAGTTGTGTCACTTTAGTCAATTTCAGAATGAGAAATCGTCGTTTGACAGGGATAAACTAAATTTTAGTGATTTTTAGTTTAGTTTAGAGAATTTTGTGACAAGAGAATCGGCACCATTGACTTGAATATAATTACTTAATTACTGTTTTACGATGGGAAAAAGATTTCTCTTCTGTCTTTTGTCTATTCTTGTTAAATGCCTTTAAAAACAATACTTAACTCTTCGTTTTTTGTGGATATTACTATGCTGATGTTACTTTTGGGATAATTTAGATATGATGCATTAAGTCATGCACATTTGCGAAGAGGTTTGCTAAAATAATACCTAAGCTAGGTAAATCCCACAATACCCAGAATTAGGATTATTTGTATGAATCACTATACTCATAGTGGAATTTCCATGCAGGCATGTTTTGTTTTCCTGTTCTTAAGTTGTGAACCAACAGGTGGTTTTATTTGTAAATGTTGAGTTTTGGGCTGGGCGCAAACGTTCGGATTCCGGATTAGGTTTCCAAATCAGGAATTCAGATTCGGAAACCTGAATGCTCTGCTTACATACAAAATGTTCAACAAGGCAAGGTTCATATTCTTCTTACTTTTCCGAACGGAAAAAAACCTACGTTCGGTTCGGATCGTAAGAACGGAAAAAACCTAATGACGCCAACCCGAACGCAGCGATCGCGAATTGACTGTATTTTAATCTCCGAGTAATCAACGGGTGTACCCAGTAACGACGATTCCTCTTCTTGTTTAGCGCCAGTAAAAGTGCAATAGCGATCAATTCGTCGTCGTCGTCCATGATTGCGTGCTTTCACAAGCGTCTCTATACCTATATAGGTACTGGTCGTATAAAATTCCGAATAAAAAACCGGGCGTTTGCTCTAGTCTCATGGAATTCCGAATCTGAATACCTGATCAGGAAACCTAATCCAGAATCCGAACGTTTGCGCCCAGCCTAAAGAACATCTTTTTTTTCCAAATAGGTAGGTATGTTGTTTGAACAGTCTAACTTTTTTAACACCTAAAAATAAACTAAAAGACTGCTTGTCTCATTATAAAAATAATAGTAAAAAAAACTAAAAAACACGCTTTAAAAACCTAAAAAACTAAAAAGTAGAAAATAATTTAATTCTATTAGAAAGCGTGGGATGCTTTTTGAGGTATTTTTATAATCAATTAATATCAAGCACCCCACGTTTTTTATTAGAATTAAATTATTTTCTACTTTTTTACTTTGGTTTTTAAAGCGTGTTTTTTAGTTTTCTAAACTATTATTTATTTACTATTTTTTAGTTCTGCTAACTACAAAAGCGTGATTTTTAAGTTTGCTTTTGTTTTTTTTTCTATTTATTTTTAAATTTTTGAATTGTATCGGTCTTCGATAAGTCTACAAAGTTTAAATGAAATCTAACCGTTTGAAGTGGGTCAAAATCGCGCCCGGTCCAAGCCATGGTATGGAGCGAGAGTGCATGGATATATTCAATGTACTATGTGGTGCATGGTTAGCCGTCACCTCCTTCAGCGAAGCAGCGATGCTCGCAAAGAGGGAGGCGGCGCGCGTGAGGGAGAGGCAGTACATGCGCCCTCACGGTCGCAGCCTTCGCAGGAGACGCCCTGGGCGTCGGGAATCTCAGGCTGATTCCTGGCCACCGCCGTTGCGAACGACGAGTAATGGGTAGCTCGCTGTCCGGTAAGGACCAAGCCCGGGTCGACGGCGCGTTGTGTTCCACGCGCGCCTCAAAGTGATGTCAGCACCGACTGATGGGGCCCGCAAAGGCCGATGCCTGCCAGGGGTGCGGGTTGTTCGAAAGAGATACCGCGGCCCCTGGCACTGAGGGAACACGGGTGGGTTTTAGTCAGTAAAAGTCTGACACGCCCTCCCGCTCCACCCAGAGCGAGAGAAGTTATTTGATGATTTCACACCCAAAAAAAAAGGAGTCGGTTACAAACATACATACAAGTGAAGCTAATATAAAGCGTGTAAAAATACGATATTGGTGCACAGGTACCTACTGTTCCTAAGCGAAGCAAATTGCCTAAAGATGGGACATACCTTTAAGAAAAATATAAGTAACTAGGTAGGTACAGATGACGGAGGTGTTCACGAATATTATGTATATAAAAATGCTACTGTTACGTCAAACGTATAATACGCGTTTAAAAAGTGTTACAGATCCAGTTATGGTTCAAGTACCTATTGCGAAAACCACTTTCACTTACCAACTCGATGGAAAGTTATAAGTAGCATACGTACCTAAAAGATTTTATCACTGAAACAGTGTTGGTGAGAATAGAACAGTATTGTCTTTTTGGCTAAGTTAGGTGTTAGAGAACAGATAATGCCCGTATTGAAACGTAAATATGCTGAGTGAAATCTATGGTATTAATGCTAACTATGTAGTAAGGCGGATCACACACTGCCACGCATCACGCTCCGGGGTGCACGAAACGAGCCAAAATGTCAGTGCTTTTCCAGCGGTTTTATTAAATTTGTATGTAATTAATCACGCGAGCGCGTTATCTGCGCCCCGTCGCGTGGTGCGTCTTAGTGTTTGAATCGCTTAACAGTAACTGCAGATTTTAAATTTTAATATTTGCAAGCGCCTTTCAGAAAAGATTAGCAATCAAATGTCAATACGAGATTTGCGATTTTGTTGGCGCCGGCGAAGACCACGTTACCAGGCTGTTAACGTGGTTTACTTATCACTTCTCCATAGTCATTGATATAAGTCACAACTGCTTAAGATTTTGGATGTAGGAAGATTGCTGAAATCATAACGCCTAACTTAAAGATGGGTGAT
Source organism: Polymixis lichenea (assembly GCA_949091785.1). Lineage (NCBI taxonomy): Eukaryota > Metazoa > Arthropoda > Insecta > Lepidoptera > Noctuidae > Polymixis > Polymixis lichenea. The sequence goes on along the minus strand of OX420948.1, from coordinate 17,820,931 downwards.
TATTGCACGCTAGCATGCTATTATTAACCACACAGGCGCTGTTAAATGTTACTAACGACGTTATTCTCTGGAAAGGATAAGAAATAGGGATTACTTATAATGTATTATAATCCATTTTACTTGACCTATCATTCTAATTAATCAGTCTGTATTTATAAAAAGAATTGTCAGCATTCATTGGTTTACATTTAAATTGATGTAGGATGTTCTACGGTTTAGGTTCTAGGAGGTCTAGGGTTTGAGGAGAAACAAATCGATTATAAATAAAAAGCATTTATTAAGCCACAGTTTGACTTGTACAGTATAAAAGCTTAATGTATAATCACAATATGTAATTAGCTTAACTCGTAACTCACTTACTTAAATAATCGACTTAAGTATAAATAATTTAACACTTAAAATTAATGACAATATTACAGTAGGCTTACGCCTAAGTTAGATCGAAATTATTACCTACATACTACATACTTAAGTGGTATATTTCTTATTGAATATAATCTCACAGTAAAAAAGCTGATTCAAGTAGTGTAGTACACAATTTTTCTTTTGACTCCAAAGATCGGTGGTATTTCCACAACGAAGTTTTGGCCGCTGTTTTTCGATTCTAATATTACACTTATGTGAGGTAACAACTAATTCAGTAGGTAGGTACCTATGATAGTAAAAATTACCGTGACACTTTATTTTCCACATAAAATTAGGTACAAATAATTTTAATAAAGACTGGCACATACCAAATATAGTTCAGCATGCGTGCGTTACAATTTATGTTATGCTCATGCAGAAATATATACATTGTCAATAAACGGTAATAAATCAGAGTTTGCACTGTGTTAAGATTAGTCAGCAGAAATTCCTTATGGAAAACCCAATAATACCCCCTGTGTCTGCACAAATAGCTGTTCACTATAATGTCTCCCGTAAGGGTTAGTCTCCGCTGAGGTTGGCTGCCATGGCCGAAATTCGGTCTGGCGATGGCGGACTATTGATTTTTAAATTACAGATACATTTTAACATCAATAGATACCTACACTTCTCAATTATAGATACCTACATTTTTACTGGACATTTAACTGGAGAACTGTGCGACAAGGAGAGCGTTTAACGCGTCGCTTTATACTAACTTGATTTGCTGCAAGCTAATTGCATTGGGCCCTGAGACAAAAACACATTTCTGTTAGCGTTCACGCCAAACGCTACGCCAAAATGTACGGGAATGACATTACCTGCGGAAAGATTACGTCGTGCCCTGAACGCTAACAGAAATGTGTTTTGTCTAGGCCTGCTGGTGTTACAATATTTAGGTATCACTGGTCGTAATTATTTCAAACTAGGTACTTATGTATATTATTGTAGCAAATATGTACAGCCTTTTGAATAAATTCACAACGTAAATTCCACAGTAAAACATCGAATTTTGATTCCAAAGTCACGAAATCACTGGCAATCTAAGCCAAATCATGACACGTTATATTAAGCAAAATGTAGTTTCCCACCGTCGTTTTATCGGCCGACGACGGCCCTGACTGTGTTCCTTAGCAGATCGGTGAAGAGTTCTGTGGTCCTTATGATCTTGTTACCAATCTGATCTATGATTGTAATGGCTGTGGAGTATGGAGGCGGGAGGTCCGACACGGGACGCAGTGGAAAACGCGTCGGCTGGGTGTTGGAGGCTGCACCCGCCCATGTCATCATAGTTGGTCTGGAAAGGATAAACATGAAAGTATTATTAAATGATAGTCACAATAATTATCAAAACGTGGCAGTTGGTTCAGTTTTTCAACCAAAATGAAACGTTTATTTATAGGTTCAACTACTTATATCAGAATGGTATCTTCTACGTAATATCAAATGCCTAGCTGCTTTGCAATTGTGGTTGGCTTTCAGCGTTATACTACAGAGATAGAATCAAGTTCTTCTAACTTAACAGACAGCTGTGCTGCTGGGGAGTTTGTTGCGCTACTTCTTCTTCCCAGCTAAAGCACTAGGAAGTGGTGAAGGGCGGGCTTTTTGGGGGACTGTCTTATGTAATTTTGACGTTCTATGTTCTATGTTATGGGTTTGGTTTCCGCACTTAGTCCTTCAAGTGGACCATTGTGCGTGAGCCATGGTGGCCTTCGGTTTTTATTCCAGTTCTCGTAATTTTGACGTTCAAAAAGTGCTGATTCTCAGCCTATTTTGAATACATGACTTGATTTTTTTATTGTGATTTTGAGTGAAGGCTGAAATCAGCATTATATTTGGAAACAGCCATCTCCGACTCCTGAAAATTTGCAACCCAGGTTGATGCACTAGATCGTTTTACCCATATACTGGATTGTGGTGGTCAGATAAGCAGTCGCCCCACGTACAATAGTGGTATTCAGCGGCATCCGTTTTGATTGGAGGCCGACCGCAACACAGTTGGCAAAACTTTAGGCAGATGAAGATTCATGCACTAGGTATTCACCATGGGGTAGTTAGACTTCTCATTTTATTCTCATATTCTCATTTTTCTCTGCTACAGTAATGGTATTTAATAGGGAATTCAAATTGAGTCTGTTTTGAACCGTCATAAATATTTATTGTCACTTTTATTATTCCTCTACAATGTATTATGCGTTTGCGCATGCATAGGCACGTGAATCAGCTTAGTTAAATGCATAAAATTATAAAAAAAATCAGCCGTCCCAGTGCATCATACATCACAATATAAAGGTGACTTCATTTCGTATGCTATTTATTGCATGGAGCGCTTATAAAAAAAGACTTGAATAATGGAACATGGCGGGATAATAAGTTGTATTGCATTTTATTGCAATTAGTTGCAATCATTTGACGCATACCTGCATATGGGTGTAATATATTGTTTAAATAACACGGCGATCGGCTGCAAAAAACATAAATAATGGTACCTAGACAGGTACTTATAATTATAATATACATTCCTTGTTATCGCATTGGATTCGTGACAAGACAACTGAATCTGTTAAAATAAATGATACCTAGTAATTCGATATAGTTCTACTCTACTCTTAGGTCTCTACCTAATTAAAGTCTAGTGATCAAGTTTCTTCAATGATCACAGATAGGTACTCTATAGAGAATAGGTTGTCTGCAAAAGGGAATCTTAACAAAAACAGATAGGCGCTTCTGCGCAAACCTTTTCTTATCCTCTATGAAGGTACTGTCAAACTAATTGAATGCACCGTTACACATTCCTATTTGTTTCCAGCCTAAAATTCGGTTTAAAGAAACTTTATTCCCAATAAAGACATAAGTCACTTACTTGAGAACAATACTAAAAATATAGATTACAATATGTTCGTCATCAGTATTACAATTTAATAGTTACCTATCCAATGCATTCATTTCTCCAGAAGTGATCGATCCGCAATTATGTGCTGGCTAAGTTGAGTTTTGAATGTATCGTAAGAGTGTACGTTTCTTATACAGGACGGTAATTTGTTATAAAGCTGTGCTCCTTCAAAAGTTAGCATTTTTTTGCCATAGTTAGTTCTTGTTTTTGGTAAAACTAACAAGCTTGCTCGCCGTGTACTGCGTTGACTAACTTGTTTATATTGAGTGAGTGTTATGTTTGAGTGAACGCTTTTGTTGAGAATATTTCTGATGAAAATGCATGTGTTGTAAATATAAAGTTGTTTTATGTTCATTATTTTTGTGTCTTGATAAATTTGGCTGGTAGATGTTAAATATTATTTTTATGATTTTATTTTGGGTAGTTTGAAGTTCTGATAATTTTACTGTGTTGATTCCTAAATAATGATCATAATGTCGGTTCTCCGCCCACCATTAGATCGCAAACAGCTTACCTATGTATGGTGTACACCATTACTCATGGCATTATCTGACAATGTCCTTAGAATAAATAATGACTCTTTCGCACTGTCATGGCACCATCTACAATAATTTAGCACAAAATATTCAGCTTAAAGCTAGAGCACACTGAAGCATGGTGGCAGAAAGTGCGAAGAGATGTAGTATTTTAGGTAAAAGTACGTTAGTAAAATCAAGTTAATCAACGTAATCGACAAAATTTCGTATACGGCCTCTTAATGATCAGGCATTAATAATATCTATACTAATATTATAAAGCTGAAGAGCTTGTTTGGTTGAACGCGCTAATCTCAGGAATTACTGGTTCGAATTGAAATATTCTTTAAGTGTCGGATAGCCCATTTATCGAGGAAGGCTATAGGCTATATAAAATCATGCTAAGACCCTTAGGAGCTGAGCAAAGAGAATAAAACGTCACGAATACGAAGTACTCGCACGGGCAGGCGATTCGAAGCGACGCGGGGTGGATCAGGGCAGCAAGAAAGACGCGAACGAAGTCGCGAGCAGAAGCTAGTTTTTTTATTAATCTTACTGAATAAAAGATTTAGGTAAATTAATTTACTTAATGTCCGTGCACAACTTTAACATAAGTTGTTTGATTGATCTGCATGTGTACCTACTCAATATGTTTTATAGCTACGCTCATAATCAGCTTATAACGTTCCCACTGCTGGGACACAGGCCTCTCATGAGGTAGTGGGCCGTAATCCCTCACACGGGCCCAGTGCGGGTTAATAGAAGTCACATTGTGTTCGAATTTTTGGTTCTGAGGACATGCCAGTGTCCTTATGATGTTTTCCTTCAACGTTTAGAGAGCAGTGGTTACGAAATCATTTACATTTTAAAGCGACTGCACGGGTCCGAACCTACGATCTACAACTCGTAAGTCTAGGCCGTTACCACACACCGCCACCGCTGCTGTAAGCTACACATTTGTACATTATTATAGAACTAAGATTGTAGACATTTAAATTAAAACAAATTTGAACATGTAAGCTTTAAATGTACATTTTATGGAAGAGCGCTGTTGTCTGAGATACAGATATTTATTTATCTAGTTCAGACACAGATGTTATTGTCGAATTTCTGTTTACGATATGCTCATTTAAGATTTGTTATTTATATTGTACTGTCTTACTTAAATTTGAAATAAATAAATTTGAATATTTGAAATTTAAATTTTGAAATTTAAGATTGTAGACATTTACATGTTTTTTTTTCGATTAATACATTTTTTTGATGCTGACTGTACAGTTATGTACCTATCTACCTAACTAATGGAGTTACTTTAGTAGGCACGTATTTTAAGGTTGCCATAAAAAAAAAACATATGAACTAATTATGGGACCGGTGACAAAGAAGAATTATAAAAAATATATATTTTGAACGATTCAATAAGTCAAATAATGATTGGCTTATATTCGGCGGCTCCTAGTTAAAAAGCTATATAAAAAGCTATACAATAATATTAAATTAAATCTTTCCTATGAGCTACAATTTTTGGAGCTCTTGGGAATCAATGTATGGAGAGAAATTGTTTGGAGAACAATGGATTTGGAGCTCGTGGGAATAAGCCAAATAATTAATTAATCGTTTAATGAATGGGTTAACAGCAGCCGGTGAGATTATCATTTTATACCCTTGTTTGTGAAGAGAAAAATAAATTATTTTTGAATTTGAATTTTTGAATCATTTGTCTCCAAATGACGCTGCCAAATTATTTTCAACTATCAATCGTAAAAATAAATTGCGAAATAGTTATGTGTTGGTAATAGAACCTTTGACCTATTGATAGTAAAATCCGATCATATTAACTTGGCGTTATTTAAGATTTCGTGATTTCACCCGTATCATGTGCAGATGTAAACTTTACATAAGACCTAGACCTGAAATAACTATTGCCTTACGAACAAATAATTGATTTGTGTAATTTTTTTTTACATAAATAACCCGAAGCATACCTGTATAATGTGTAAAAGTAGATAATCTATTATTGGTGTGTGTTTAGTAAGCTTTGGTTTTCTAAGAAAGCAGTAAATGGTAGGTACACAATACGCCCACGTTTCCATCACGACATGATATAATTACGGCGGGGATTTTATCGCGCCCTGGATCTTCAACACGCTGCTTAACGCCGAGAGTTAAAAATCGAACACTGTGTTTTTTCGACGCGCTGAGACGCACTCGCGCTGCACTCTGTTGGAATCTCAATGGACGATTCAACACCGAGACTTGAACATCCAGTGCCGGATAAAATCCCGCCGCGATATTTATACGTCCATGTGAACATCAATTAAATTAGCCAGATTTATAGCCAGCCTGCGTGTATTCCCGTTGTCCCCGTAGGCCATGTCCTCTGTGTACAACCACATACATAAGATCGTCTTTCGCAGACATCCTTACCTAACCTAACTACTAGGGTTTCTAGAAAAAAGCTTGTTTCATCAAACCGCATTGGGTGCGGTATTCCGGCTTGGCGTAACACGGTTTCCTTGAAGAGCGGTTTCGTATTAGATGTAACGGCCGGCATGAAAATACATCATTTTTCCTAGTTTTGGACATTAAGGTGAATCTAGTCCACATTTTTCCCACACAAATTTCGGGAGTGTAATACTCCACTGTTCGACAATGTACATCGAAAATTAAACATGGTATGGTTTTGTCTCATTATTATTATTGTCTGAAAAAATTCATTAAAAAGTTAAGAGCCAACAAAGATTCGTTTTTCTTGCTAATTTAACCTCATTTTGGACGTGTTTAAGTAATAAAAGAAGTGTAAAATCTGAAAAAACCAAGCGACAAAGCTCAAATATCGAAAAGTTTAATAAACTTTAATCGTCATTGATTTATGCAGTGATTTTTTCATAAAACCCGATCTTCCAAAGGATTGTTCTTAATTTTTTACGCGCCTGTTGTACTATAAATGATCCTGCATCCACTCAATAATGTTGTGCGTGAAGACTAGTTTCTAACTGCTCATCACTAATACTACCTCTGTCGGACACGATGCCTGGTGAGATAGCGTGCTTTTTAGCCAGGCCCATCAGTGAGTTCGAGCTCGCGACTAGGTTCCCCTTAAGGAGGATATAGCCCGCGAAATTCTAATTTTCTTTCGGTTTTTGCAATTTGCAGGTAAGTGTCAAGTTGTCTGTAACTATTGCATAAAAAAGTAATTTAATATGGTAAAACGAACTTTGAGGGTTGTATCGTTTTTGTATTGTTGTTGTAAATAGGCTTCGGACTCACGACTCTAACTTGAAAGCGCATGCAGAAAATAAACAGTAGGTGAGATTTGGCTGACAAGCATTGGGGATAGAGCGAAATAAACTCGGAGAAAGATTTTGTACAAATAATTATCGAAGTTGCTCAACAAGTGTGTTTTATTCACTCGATTCGATACAGACCTGGCTCCGACAGTAACTCTAAGTTCATACCTAAGTTCTTCAAACTACTTTAAACATTGATTTTAATATTGTGAAAATAAATAATTTGCACCTCGCTCCAATAAACTTGAATTTAAGTAAATTATGAGGTATTCACCAAGGTTGTAATAATACGTATAGGCTGCATTAAATATGTTCCAAAAATACTTACTAGCTACTTACATATTTGTTGTTGTTTACACTTGGAATTTAAATGTCAAAGGACAACCTGGTTTTAGAGCCAGATTTATAAAAAAAAGAAAATGTGACATCCACCAACTTACCTTAGCCGCGCGTGGTGGCTTACGGCCCACTCCCTCTTACAGAGAGGAGGCATATGTCCCAGCAAAATAGGAGCATTATAGGCTAATTAGTCTATGATATGTAGAAAATATGTTACCTGGGTGGTACAGGCCTCGTGGTAGCTGGCCTCGTGGTGGTTGGCCTCGTGGTAGTTGGCCTCGTGGTGGTTGGCCTCATGGTGGTCGTGCGCCTGGTGGTGGCCTGCGTCATCGGCCTGGGCGTCACGCTCGCTGATGATGAACTGCCCTGCATCAGCTCACCATCGTTTCCGAACCTGGAATGTAGAGTAATGAGGTTTAGTGGAAAGTGTGGTGGAAAACTATCCCTTATGGTTTTGCCTTGTCTATTTCAGGCTTTGTAGGTACAACGACCATCTTCGCATGTTCTTTGGGAGCAGATGGATGAGGGTATTTTTTTGAGGGTGGGAAATCATCAAATAACTTCTCCCGCGCTGGGTGGAGCAGGAGGGCGTGTCAGACTTTTACTGACTAAAACCCACCCGTGTTCCCTTAGTTGCCTGTGTGCCAGGGGCCGCGGTATCTCTTTCGAACAACCCGCACCCCGGAAGGTGATGGATGGGTTAACATTTTGATGTTTGAAAAGTTCTGACTAATACTTAGAGATATTTGCAAAAAAGTTATCCTTTTAATCGTTTTTTTTTTCAGCATTTTATAAATTTTCTGTATAGAATCCGGACAAATAACAAGGCCGGAAAAAGTCCGGATGGGGGATGAAAAGCCGGACTTGTTCCGAAAATCTTAACTGATACTTAGATGTTGGCAGGTTGGTAGGCTTGTTGGCATAAAAGGCCTACTATGCCCAGCAGTGGACTGCTATGCTGCAGGCTGATAATGATGAGGATGCAACCATGTATTTTTTTTCTACCTAAGATTACCTATAAGAGAAATAGTTACAATACCTACTGTGTGTTACTATACCTACAAATGTTTAAAGTATTCTTTAATGTAAAAGCAGCGTCCCATGTACGTTGATACGAAAATATTTCACGTGGATAAGGCCCGCTCTTCTATCTCAGATATTTTTCCGACAAAAAGAAAGTCTAATAATACGGCTAACTGGTGCATCATGTCAAGTCCCCATTAAAAAGTCACAAGTAGGTAAAAGTACTAACAAAACATATAAGAAAGAAAGTTAATGATGTCACGAGAAAATGCGTAAGTAGGTACACAGTGTAATTGAGAAGGCCACTTAAGTGGCTCTCTTCAAAATGTGATACTTTCTTCAACATAACCAGGTACTTAAATACGCAAATAACGGACGTGATAATATGACAACTGTAAATATGACCCCCTTTAAGTTCTCAACGGACCAAAAACAAAAGTTAAATTACGCTGAGTATTAAACAGTAACCTGCAAGATACTTACGATATTGTTAGAGAAAAGAGGTAGGTAAATACTTACTACTACTTATGAACATATTAAACACTAGTCGAAACTATAGGGACCAAAATATCCTAATAACTATTGTGAATCGCGCCGTAACTTCAGCGACATTCAAATATAAACTTGCTTGCTTGTCGGTCTTATACAGACTGTACTTCGGAGAGTATGTGCAAGAGCTCCACGCCCTGAACTCACATCGCCCTTTTATTACCGGACAACCATATGTACTACAGGGTACCTTAAACACTTGGTTAATATCCCGACCAGCCGTACTCAACGCTTCTGTTCCACATTCATTATACGCACAGTCAAAGTGTGGAACTCTCTGCTAGCGTCTGTATTCTCTTCCATATTTAACCCGCCTGCTTTCAAAACAAGAGTGAACAGGCATCTTCTGGGCACGCCAGTTTCATCATAGACCTCATCCATCGCTTTCCAATAGGCATGATCGAGGTCAAGAGCAGGGCCATTCAGCAATAATTTAAAAAAGCAGTCATATTGGGTATATATTATCCTAAGATTGAAAGGCAGGTTTCTTCTGAGACCTCACTAGTGTTGATAGCGACTACTGAAGAGTTGAAGACGTAAGTAGTAAGTAAAAATTTATGTAGTGTCTAAATGCCGAATAAATGTAGGTATATCTAATATACGTTTTATTATTGTCTGATTAAGGAGCCACAAGTATGAAAGGTACTTCTAAAATGGTGAATAACCTTAGGACCTAAAGAGAAGGCACGACCGTGTGGACTCCTTTCTCAATGGTTTACGCATATTAACTCAAATGCCGTTACGAATTAGGAGTCTAGCCAGTAATGGTCTTGACCAGTCTTGTAAGTGATAAGTCTTACTGAATTTATTATTAGTATTTTTTATTTTCAAGGTGCTGATATATTTTTAGATTTATTGATGTGGTTATGACTCCGTTTAGACTTTGACTAGATCGAATGTGCACACGAACAAAATATCAACAAGAGGACTATCGCTAAAGAGGGGGACTTCAGAAAGAGAAGAGACGCCATGATCGAATTAAACACAATTTAAAAGATCCTTGTAACACTCTAACGACATTTTTATAATTCGATTGTGACAAATAAAAAAATAATAAAAAAAAAAAAAAAATGTTTATTTCAATTACAAAGGACATAATATAGAATGTGTTGTTGGAGATCACCTTTTAAGCAAGGAATTGCTTGTGTTAGGAGACTCCGCGCTTCCACTTATCATTATCTTATATGCAATTGAAATGTAGACAATGTACTATGCAAAATTAAAAATAAAAGGTAAAAGGTAACTTAAATTATACAAACAGCACAACAAATAAATGATTGAAATGCCTAGAACAGGGCCAATACGCGCGAATACGTGTGATATGTGTGAGTATGGGTGAGAGTGTGAAGAGTGAGGGTGTGTAGTGTGTGAGATGTAAATAGCTTATTTTAGTCTATATATTAACAAAACTCCCCTAATATTATAAATACGAAAGTGTGTTTGTTTGTTTGATTGTTACGCTTTCACGTCAAAATGCCTTAAAAAATCTGGAAGAGATCCGGCACTCTGGCAGTTCTTCTCTTGGTTCAGGACACAGGACACCACCGACCCGACATTACCCACGACCTCCATGGGATCGAGACCCATGCGGGCGAAACCAGCAGGCGGAGCTAGCAAGCCCTCCTTCTATCATAAAATTAGTTTTTTTGCACCCTGCAGACAACACGTATCTAGTTGTGTGGAAGTAAGAACTGCAGCAAAGTAAAATATTGAGAATAAACATAGAATGATTAAACGGCCCGCGTGTTGGATTACGGCCCAGTCCCTCTCACAGACAGGAGGACTGTGTCCCAGCTTTATATATACTTTATATATTAATTTAGAACGTAATAGGCGGCTTATGCATAAGAGAGAGAATGACGCGATATCTCTCCATCATCTGATGATTACGTTAAGCTGCTTGCTTGCTGATGCTGATGATTAAGCTGATGCTTACAGCAGTCCACTGGACATAGGCCTCTTCTATGTTACGCCATTCAACTTGATTTTGTCAGATTGTCGCTCCACCTAGTCTGAGGGCGTCCTACCTTACGTTTGCCGATTCGCAGTCTCCACTCAAGAACACGTCTACCCCAATGGTCATCGGTTCTACGGCTAATATTACCAAATTGTCGCTTCAGCTGGATTGAGCTATGTCGACGACTTTGGTTCCCTACCAGATCACCTGGTTACGGATTCGATCCCTCACTCGATTCCAAGCATAGGGAAATCTCTCCATTTAATTCCACCAAGATAATCTTAGTCCGTATACCTGAGAAAGTGTTTGTTGCTATGTGCATTGTTATAGACGATTAATCTCAGAAACATGGGATATAAAAGGATTATTCGAAACTTATTAAAAAAGGTTCATGCGATAATACATAAGTGGCGATTCAAAGTGGACGATAATATATTGCTGTTTCGCGTTTTCTTTAATCCGATCAGCTATTGTTGGCATTAATTATATGAATGACAGGCCATTCATTATGTGTTCGAGTTAAACTTAACGGTGAGCTCTATCAATGTTATCTATCTATTTTATGAAGAAGAAAATATTACTACTTCTACTCTCCGACTGAACTGTTATCGGCATTATTTTCTTGCATAAATTCCTTCGTTGTTTTACGTAACATCTGTTCTATCTACTTCTTCATTATCGTCTCTTGCTCTTCTATTCTTGCAATATACAGGGTGTTTGGCAGAACGTTGAACATACGAAAATGGTGGATAGGTGGGGTCATCTGCTACTTACTCAACCTTAATTTATGTGGCCCTGGCCCCCTGAATATTGAAAAAAAAAATGTTTTTTGCTTTCTTCTAGTTTCACCACTTGCTTAACTTAAAGTGTATTTTTTATTAAAAATGGGTAAAACAGGTAATATTTTTGTTAGACGTTAGTTAGACAAAAAATTATGAGTCCTCAAACTTACAAAGAGATGTAAAAAATACTTAAATCTTAATTTAAACTTGCATTAAAAAAAATGATTGAGGAGCTCCAGTTCTAGTAAATCATCCCTAGTGTGTACCCTGTGCACCTTTCTAATGGTATGTAATTTGCTTTTATAAAAAAAAAAACCTTTAAGAGTTATTTAATTTTTTTTTTGGCCAGGGCCAAATAAATTAGGGCTGAGTAAGTAGCAGATGACCCCACCTATCCACCATTTTCGTATGTTCAACGTTCTGACAAACACCCTGTATACACAGCTTATATAGACATTTATTTTGTTTTCGGCCATATTATCCATCACCAAGTCGTCAAAACCAGTTGTTTCTGTGTTCTCTAAGTTGGGACTTTTTAGCCGAACCTATCAATTATAAAATTTCATTCCAGCTAGTTGTGGTTGATCGATTACCATAAATTGTTGCAGCACATGTAACCGATTGTTACCGAGCAATTATGTCTGCAATCAGGTCTCAGACTGAACCAGTCCATCGGAAACCGTGTTTAGAGTTAACGAAACATCGATTATATTATTTGTGTGAACACGCGAACCAAGAGATTTAATGAACGTGTGACGTAATTTGGCACAATATCTTTTGTTGTCATTGTCTACATTGACATGACTATGGAATTGTTAGATGAGCCACTTAAATATGAATGCTATAATACTAGATTTATAACTAGTATACTGCACTGGTTTGCTGGTATAATCAAAATACCAACCAATAACCTAACCTAACTAACATCCATAAGTGTATTGTTACGTTAACAATTCGCTACACACGCAATTTAGCTTGCGTTGTAAGTATTATCTATTTTATTACACTGCCTTCGTTTTATAATATGATCTAGTTCATGAATGTGGACACATTCAATTTACTCGTTCTCAGTGCCTATTTTATTGACGAGGCAGTTTAGATTGACTATTTTGTTTGTTTACAGAACTCAGTAGTATTCTAGAACCTAGAGTCTAGGTAATCGTGGAGGCCTGAGTTCTTTTAGTTGGTGCAAACTTGTTGCTTTGCCTTAATGAGGTCAACCTTGTTGAGATCTTCATAAGGTACGTCATGAAACCCCATCAACTCAGCTCTTAAACGCGGTAGGTACGTAGCTTCCCACTGACCGATATGATATTAGGTCCAAGGAGGAAATGATAACTATAGATTACCTGTTAAGTAGAATAGGTTTCGGTGGTGTAGGTTCCGTGGGTCCAGGAACCGGGCTGGCGACGGTCGGAGGTGTCGTAGGGATCCGAGGCGGTGCTGTGGGAAGCGCACTCCCTGTGGACATAAAATATGTATTAAAGTTGGAGTTTGCTGCAGTACACTTTGAAAAACACTAAGCTCGATGAACTCAAAGAAAAATTTGACATTTGATGTTACTGTTCATATTAGGTATGCAAAAAGCATCACTTTGGTTGACAAAAAAAGTTTTTTATTTTTCACTTTTTAGTGGTTCACATGTGCTTACCCCTTCACAGCGTACCGGCGTGATGTTATGTTATTAACTGGTGTAAACAATTGACAGACATGAGATTTCAGCAATCCCTGTCCATTTGCTATCATTTATTGAGGAGTTCCGTTGCCTATCTCAGAAGTTCTTCATCAGGTCTTCACCAAATTGAAATGGAACCACTCCGAGAAAGTACTCTTCCAAAAACTACATAAATTGCTTCAAGTGTGCCTATAAAATTTGAAGAGTTCTCTCTATTTCTCCAGGATCCCATCATCAGATCCTGACTTGATGATCATGGGACCACCTGGGAAGTATACCCTTTCAAACAAAAAATATCCATTTCGGTCCAGCCATCTTCGAGTAATCGGGGAATATACATAAAAAAAAAAAAAAAAGGTTCCGACGAATTGAGCACCTCCTCCTTTTGGAAGTCGGTTAAAAATGGGGACAAGGATCACACAGGAAAAGTGGGAATTACTACATTAGTCGTAATATATAATAATTTTAAATACTTAATAGTTTCCTCGGCTTAAAGTACTACCGGAGAATTGTTACCTTGCAGGAATGCAAAACTACATGTCTCTAGGTACTGACCTCTAAGCTGTAACTTGTAAGTTTAAAGCCTTTACAAAGATCAATGCAAGTGTTAGGTCGTGCACAATACTTATTTATAGTCCAATACAGGTTGCTCAAGTTCCCTCAAGGGTAACCACGACAGTTGTCTTCAATTATAGGATCTATTTGACAGATCTTGGGCCAAACTAATGATGGCTGCAACTCTAATCTATTCATCGGTTTAAGATTTAACAGTCGTCATTTAAATGAAAAGTATATAATAATGTGAGTACATTTTTATTTTTATTACTTTAGCTTAGTAAAAATCTTTAGAGACCGGATTTTGGATATGTTTTTGTTAAATGTTTGTGTTTTTGCCTGCTTAGTTTTCGAAGATTCTTATCTTTTTTTTTACGTCGGTGTGCCTTCATTATGGAAGCGTTTTTTTGGTTTGCAAGGGATTTCAAAACCTTGTCTGCTTATTGCCAATGATTTCAGGTTTCAAAGTTTAAAATACCTACTATGTCTAAATGTTAAGAATATTAAATCAATTTTATGATACGCATATAATCAATCTTTGAAATACTGTAGGTACCAATCTTTAAGAAATACAAGGTATCATCACTCAAGAAGTCTGTAGGTGCCTACGTAAAAAAAAACGAAGTAATTAAATTACAAATGAATACAGTTTTGGCGGTTTGGCAGATGGCTCGACTTGATGCATAAGTTAGCAACATTTGAATAATTTATCAAAACCATTTTTAATAGCTATAATAACATGACAAGCTTACATCTACCATTAGAGATAAAAATCTGTCTGCCGGACGCATAGAAACGTCTTTTTAGCGTGTCGATGGCAATCTAAATGTAGTCGGTCCGAAATTCGGCCAATCATTTGTTAATTACCTGATCCAGGGATAGTGTTAAAGTGTTCTTTAGCGAGGAATTCCTCGAAGTATCTGGTGAAGTCCCCGGTGGGATCCCAGCGAGAGGCCAGCTTTGCCCACTCGGTCGGGTACTCGTACTTCAGCCGTTTGATCACCTTCACCGCCGTCCTCTTCTGTTGCTCTGTGCATCTGATGCACTTCGTTCTTAATGCTTCGGGAAGTATTTCTGAAAAGAACAAATTATTTTTCTTAAAATGTGTTTCGAGTACTTTTGATAGGTCTGTTGCTTTTTTTTAATTCCGCAAAAAAACAAATAGTTTCTTAATACCAAACGATTTTTTTTTTGTTATCTTTGCAGCTCAAAATGCTCCTTAGCGTATACTCCAGCTCCTACAACTCCGTCTCTAAGCCGACCGAAGAAAGATAGGTTTTTTTTTTAAATGTGTTTGAGTACTTTTGATAGCTTTTACTGACGGTATCTCAAATCTTTTTACTGGCTTGAGAGCGTAAGCGCAATCGTGGCGATGATACACTCATATGCATCATTATTGGTCAATTGGACATACAATAAATAAAGTGTTATCCTTGAAGTGTCAAGTGTCAGATAGGCAGTCGCTCCATGTCAGCTGCATCCTGTTAGACTGGAAGCCACATTGATAATGAAGTGTCAAGCGATTTTATACCATTTTCGGTGTAAGTACTAAGTTCCAAATTGGCTTACCCTGCGCTTAAACTACCCTGTGAATGATTAATATATCGCTCGGGCCAAAATACTTAAGATGTTTCGCTTCTTCTTTTGTATTAGGAACGGGTCTTTGTCCTGCAGAGTGGGCTACTAAACTGGTTGCATTTTTGCCCAGTATAATCAGCCTATAATGTTCCCATTGCTGGGACACAGGCCTCCTCTCTATAAGAGGGAGTGGGCCGTAATCCACCACGCGGGCCCAGTGCGGGTTGGTAGATGTCACATATCTTCTAATCTTTGATTCTAGGACATGCAGGCTCCTCGCGATGTTTTCCTTCACCGTTTTGAGAGCACTGGTGATGACATCATTTACACACTGTAAAACGCTTGTCTGGGTTCGAACCTATGAGCTTACTGGGCCATCATTGCCCAGTTTTGCCCAATTGAAGTGAACTTATACTTTGCTAAAATTACCGACTACATTGTGTCTCGAAGCTATTGTCTTAGTATTATGTTTTACAGTTTTAATAGTGTTCAATAGAACAAGTAGGTAATGGCATTGTATTTAAATGATGAAGGACGCTTCAAACTTGAAACCAAGTTATAAGCCAGTCACCTGCAAGTTGAAATTGTGTTTACTCTTGCAACGGTGCTTTTAAAACGGGGCCGTGTCTGCCAGTTGCATTTGCATGTATAGGCACCTACTGTCAATGAAACTGGCTACCTACCTACTTATTAACGTATATGTCATTAGGAAGCTAGTGCCAGAAACTAATAAAGATCAAATTCGCAAAACACGTATTCGTTTATATGAAACTGACAGGTGTCAGGAAACCATGATTCTCTGAGAGGCGGCACGGCGTCCTCATCTTCCGCCTGACACAGGTCCTCACCGGATATGGTTGTTTCGGGAGGTTCCTGTTTCGGGTAAGGCGGGAGGAAACGCCCGGCTGTTTCCACTGCGAAGGTCGAGGTGAGGACACGGTGGAGCATACGGTGGAGAGCTGCCCGGCTTGGGCGGAGCACCGCCGTGTCCTCGTGGAGGCGATCTCTCGCTGGTCCAGGCCATGCAAAACAGTAATGCTCGCGAAGAGGGATTCGGTGCACGTGAGGGAGAGGCAGCATATGCGCCCTCACGGTCTTAGTCGCCGCAGGAGAGTCCCTAGGCGTCGGCAATCCCAGGCTGATTACCGGCCACCGTAGGCACGCGCTTGCGGACGGCGAGTAATGGGTAACTCGCTGTTTGGTAAGGACGAAACCCGGGTCGACGACGCCATGTGTTCCGCGCGCCTCAAAGAGATGTCAGCATCAATTGATGGGGCCCGGAAGGGCCGATGCCTACCAGGGGTGCGGGTTGTTCGAAAGAGTTACCGCGGCCCCTGGCACAAAGGCAACTGAGGGAACACGGGTGGGTTTTAGTCAGTAAAAGTCTGACACGCCCTCCTGCTTCACCCAGAGTGGGAGAAGTTATTATTGACGATTTCCCAACCATGATTCTCTCGGACGATACAAAGATGTTATTTACTTCTCCAATCTGTGTGGATGAGGTATAATTTGTACCCACCTATATTTAATGATCTAACAATTATAATATTTATGTACCTAATTCATTTATATTTTGTTAGTTTCAGTCCAGTATTAACCCCACAAGATCCACAGAATCATCGAAGATTTTTATCATTTTTTTTTTTTTTACTTTACAACGCTCACATGCTTTTCCAATTCACTTTAAACATTGGCAGAATAGTCGACAACGGCTTTGCTTGCCATAATAAAAAATAGAATACAATAGATAGTTCGATCCTACAATGGAAGTCCATATTGTCTTTTAACTACGTCACATTACAAGATATCACTGGCTATCAAAAGTGCATTAAAAAATCAGTATTTCTCATTCATTATGGTCTGTAAGTAGTAGTACAGTCAGCGTCAATAATATCGGGACGAACAGACTGTTGAAAATAATCTAAACAATTCTGAAAATTAAATATTAACTCAATGACACAAGGAATGTTTCCGAATGAAGACAGTACACGACAATAGACAATTATTGTCATTCTGACAAGAACGTATCCAATTGAGATAAAGTTTAATGTTCTTAGTTGTTGAGATCATTTTGAACAGTCTGTTCGTACCGATATTTTTGACGCCGACTGTACCACGGTAGTACTTATATAGGGTCAAATTAAATTGGTTGGCAATACTTTACCAAAGTATTGGGTATTGATATCGAAAACTAATGTAACGAAAAAAAAAAACAAAGTTTAAAAAAAATCGTCGTCGATGGCCGAAGGTGGGTAATCCCGTAATCGATCATCGGGTTTTATAACTTTTCGTGGAGTTTTCAATGTCGCTATCGAACATATGGGTAAAGTATTGCCAGCTCATTTGTCCCTGTATATTATTATCAACAGACTCTTGTTCATTTAATTAAATCGATTTTATACAAGCAGGAGTGGTAAGTGAAGCTAATTTATTTATAACTCTCAGTTATTTTGATCGGACATTTTTTTTAGCTCAAAAAAAGTTGATTTTTGAGCAGGGTCCTAATAAAGCAGGCTAATTTTTTACTTGAGCCAATTTTAACCTTCTTGTAATGACATATGGGTATATTCTTATACCTAATAACATGGAACCACATGCAGGCACTTTATAAGTACCCACATAAGTATAGCTTTGAACTTTTGAGAAATGTATTTCTATCGGTCATTATTTTAGAGGTTCATACTAAGTAATAAAAATATGTATTTTGGGTACTTAAGCTGAGAGCTAAGTTGTATTCAATTACTTAGGTAGGTAGGTATATGAAGTAGTAGCCACCAATCCTGTATTATGTTAAAATTACTTAAATACATACCTACGTTCGATAAAGTATTTTTTTACTCTTAAAAAAAGTAAGTAGGTAATCGAAATATAAATATTCTTTTTGGAAAATCGTGTAGCTTTAAATGGATTTTTAGAACGTTTTTAGCTGTTGTTAAGAAACTACTATGAAATTAACATAATTACTGAGTATTACCTATTAATCTATTACTTATGTTACGAATGTCAAATGCGAATTACAAACGGTCTTTTACTCGAAAATCGTGATTTCCGCATGGTTGCATAACTGTCGCTGTGTCTAGAATAAAAAACGTCGCAGATCTTCCATAGACAATAAAGAATTTGAACTAAATGAACGATTTGTATTCTGAAGAGTATGTTCATTCGATCACGTTCGCTCGATGACGGTATGTGCTGATTATTTCCTTGTTTAAAAACAAAAGAGTAACCTGCTTCTCAAAACGAGTCGAGTAAAGGTTCCCGCTGATAGGCGTGCGTGATGCCACTCTTCTACCGAAGTCGCGTCGGCGCCTGTCTGCCCTTAATCTTGAGCTTGTTTTTGCTACACATATCGAGTTTTATGATACCCTTGCCCTTTTATCTGATGGCAAAAGAAAAACAAATAAAATCATACGTGTGTGTTGTGTTTATTTTTATTTGAATAACTTCACGAAGAATAAACAAGTTTTCGCAATTAAATTGCGAAGATTCTTTGTTTTTTTAATGGGCAGCATACTCTTACAGATGGTGGTTAGAATTACCTATGAGGTGGCTTCGACCCTAAAAGAAGATGCATTTCATCCAGAAAAATAAATAGCTGTAGGTAAGTACGGTCACTAAAAGCCATATGTAACATAGGTCGTCGGATATCGTTGAAGTTTTGTAAGAAACCGATATATGTTTTCGAATTCCATCGGTTTCTTACTAAACTTCAAGTATATCCGACGACCCTGGCTACTTATCTCTTTTGGTGAACAGTCACCAGAAGCAGTGTAGGTACGGACATACACTGTACCAACCTTTGTAGGTTTAAGGAACTACTGGAGTAATTAGACGGAGCCAAGGACACGGACCAGCAGATAATTAAGTGTATCGGAAAGTTACATAATGAGACAGATATCCCACAATTTCACTGTATACGGTGATGTAATATAACTTCTAAGTAGTTCTAACCAGGTAACGCAACAGTTCTCCAACGAATTATAACTACATTAGTTATGTAGGTACTTAACTTACATAACAATGTTGTTCAAACAAAATTTAAAAACTCCTAAAAACATTGAAACTGCTAAACATCTAGTCCCTAGGTTCAATTCCCAGGTAAGGCAGAGTAATTAAGCCATTAAATAAAACTTCATCATGTTTGGCGATGTGTACCTACACACCTCTCTCTGCACACCCCTTTAAGGAATACAGGTTTGATGTTATGCTAACAAAGTGAGTTATTTATAATCCAGATTTCTAACACACAATTTAAACGAGTTCGTTGACCTTAAACAGCCTTAAACTGAGTAATGCCAGCCCGCGGATTAAAAAAGGTTACATTCGATAAAAAAAGCAAAGGATGACTTCGAAAAGTATTATATTTAACCGTTAGTTAATAATAAATTATGGCTTTATATGATGAGGGGTTTGTCTGCAACATAAATTATGTTATTTCTCCATGTTTTTCTTTATTCTCGGCAAAGTGTGATCAGACATAAATAAACAGAATAACGTATTTTAATGAGTGAACTGGTTCAGCACAGAAACTAGTAGGTAGCTATCTACCTTACGCTAGTAGGTATGTACGAAAACGAACGAACGCTAAAGTATGTACCTATATGTACCTATCTACATTAAATAATAGGATGAACTGGAAATCGAAAAAAGGAGCATGTGCATTAATGAAATAAAAAAAAATACTAAAGAAAAGTTGGTAGTGAGAACTTCACATAAGGCAAATATCAATCTGTCATCACAATCTTGGCTAAACTCATCAAGATCTATTTCTAATTACTAACACAGTAAACAATAAAGATAAATCATTGAACTACGCACCAACATACAATCTCCTGTATTTAATAACGGCATCAGCCATGGAAAACAATCACCACGAGAAAGCATTGTATTAAAATTAGCAACGTAGCGAAAACTCCCATTGTTGTATGGAGCTGATTTTCCGTTGAAGTTTTTACCGACGCACGTTCGGCTTGTCTACAAGCATACTTAGTGAATATTTGTTTTATCTTATTCTCTATTAGCACTTCATTCTTTTGCGTTTATCCCAATTTATTTGTGGTCATCGGTAGAGATGCGCAAAATGTGTCAGTAAAAAGAAATGAATGAAGTATATCTTTTCGCTTAGCAAAGTAGTCCACTCATTCAAAATAAAAAATCAAAGTCAAAATATTTTATTTCACATAAACCTGCAAGGGCACTTATGAAACGTTAGAATCTAGGTGCACGGTTCCAATTTGTCGCTTCCTATGGAGAAGAGCCGGCAAGAAACTCCACGGTTACTCTTTTAAAGATAATTGGGTTTTACAATGTTTTCAAATTACAGTTATATTAGGTATGGGAGGACAGTGCAGGCCTGTCAATACTTCAGTATTTCATTTAGTTCAGCAAATCAGAACGATTCCTTATTATAAGATAACGATAGTGATTGATAAGTTACAAATGATGCACTTCACTAGTTCAGTTTTATACGTATGTCGATTTTTCTTCATACTTTATACAGGCTTAAGACTGTCAACCTAGAAATATGAATTTAAGCAAAACTATTTTTATTAAGTAAGTAGTATGTTTTGTTTTTTTTTTTACTGATAGTTAGAAATTTTTGTCTAGGCTGGCGTATTTAAAAATCGAAATAGCGAAAAGAAAGACTGAACTAAGTGAAGTAGAGACACATTTGAATGACTACTGATTGAATGATAAGCTTATTTTGTGATATGAAGTAGTTCATTTCCTTCAATCGTTCGCGAACTGCCCATGTCTAGTCGGCGGACATATTTTTTCTTCCATACTCATCATAATCTCATCTCGGTAGTCACCCCTTTTCTTGCCAATCATCTTCTACACAGTCCAGGTCCAGGTCCATCCATCCAGGTCTTCTCCAAGTAGCACAAGTCTTTGAATAGATTTTTGTTTAATGTTTTTGAGCATTGATGGTGAAGAACATGAGTTAGCATTATCATCCCGCAATGTACCCACTGCTGGGACACAGGCCTTCTCTCTGTGAGAGGGTGGGCTGTAATCTATGACGCGGGCCTAGTGCAGGTTGGTGGATGTCATATGTCTTCGATTTTTTGGTTCTAGGTTATTCCGGTTGAAGTTTACCTACTCTACGTAGTGCGGAAGACTGAAGGAAAAATTTCCCGCTGTTTCATTGTTAACTGTTGTGCTTCGGTTTTTTTGCTTTTAGATTTTAGTCGATGACTACTTACATTTATTCACAGATAAAGGACCAATTATAAAAAAGAAACGAAGGTCAGCCAGCCACCTTTATTTTTTATGTTTTCCTATATCTAATTAAAATTAAGGAGTGTCTGTCTTAACGCCACAAAACTAGTCGACAACTTGAAAACTAGTCAGACTAGACTTCAAACGATTATTGTCAGTAATTAATAGTTAATTGCCATAAGAAATCTAATGTTGAATAGCTGAGCAGTTAGTTTATAAAAACAAAGTAATTCAATGATAAGTTTAGACTATAAACGAGCTGTGATAGGCAGGTGCCAATTGAAAAATAGACGACGTTTTCAACTGGTTTACTTGGTCACAGATAACACATGAATGTTTCTAATGAAGCAGAGTTCGAGTGAAACTCTTCGGAAATAAGTTGGTAGAAGCAAGAAAAAACTTTTTAGGTAGATTTTCTAGCAATATAATTATGATAGCTGACTCCGCCCTAGAGTGTACCTTACTGTGGTGCTCAACAAGCAATGGGACATTTAATATATTTTTTAAATCTTGCGTGTCCTGCTGTGTGCACGTTATAGGACCTGATGGACTCTATTGATGGCGCCAAACTCGTATCCGAATTTAGAATGCCATGGACGCACTAAGAATAAGAGAAGACCAATTGTGAAAAAAAAACATCGTTTTAATGATCCGCGACCAACTCGCACTCTGCCTGCGTGGTACATGACATTGACAGCCCAGTTCCTCTCAACGATAGGAGGTCTTAATCTTAGTGGGAACATTACTGATTCAGTTAGGAACTAATTACCAATATACCAACCAATACCAAACCATACCAACCATACCTATTTTACCAATTTTATTTTTTGAATAAAATTTATTCTTGTTTATTCTTATTCTTATTCTTAATTGTGATAAGATTTCGCAATGGGAAAATTATTCTGAACTGACAAATACAACTTTGTGTACTTATTGTATGTGTTCAGAAAATAACGATTTCTGAATGAAGGAAAATGGTTTACTGTGATTGTGAACCACTTAATTGTTTCTATACTCGATTCCATAAGGGAATTGAGTATGAGTAAAGCAATCATATTCGTTTTTCCGATTGACGTTTTTTGTTGCATCGGTTCTAGCCAGTGCTGGTCCGCCTGTTGTGCAGGCCAGACATTCGCTCCATGAATGCGATGATGATAGGACATTATCATCATCTGCCTAGGCTTTTCCCAACTATGTTGGGGTCGGCTTCCAGTCTAACCGGATGCAGCTGAATACCAGTATTTTACATGGAGTGACTGCCTATCTGGCCTCCACAACCCAGTCACTGGGTAACACGATAATCCTTGGTAAGACTGGATGTCAGACTTTCGGGCTTCTGACGACCCGTAACGACTGTCAAAGATCCACAAATGACAGCCGGGACCTACGGCTTAACGTGCTTTCCGAGGCATCGAGGTGCCTTGGTATTTAAAGATGGCCACCCATCCACGGACCAACCGCGGCAAGCGTAGCTTAACCTGATCGATCGACCCGTGCAGCTATTGTTACTTAGCCACAAGCCCCTCTATGATAGGATGATAGGACATTACTAAACAAAAAAACAAAAAAAACAAGTTTGTCTCTGATAGAATCTCTGTAGCTATACCTACTGACAAGAATATTATTAGCTATGAATGCTGCAAATTACATTTGCTTGTTAAGAAAAACCTTACATTGGCACTACATCGCAACAGTAACCTTAGGAAACCACAGATTGCTTATTGTAGGGTCAAATAAGTAGTATTCTTAGATTATTGCAATACTTACATCTATTGTATTATAGTATAGTGTTGGTCAATAGCTACCTAGGTATCTTAAGGTTATCTTGTAGGATGTACAAGGTTTTAGAAGGAGTACCTACCTATGCAATATTAATCGAGATGGTTGTCTTTGTTTTACATACGAACTCACAAACTATATTTCTGTTAAATATTAGTCAAGTGAAAATGCACCTTTGCTTTACTATCTGAAGGAAGACATTAGGTCGTTTTCGCTCTAGGAAAAAAAAATCTTTACGGAAGTGTCACATAGGTATTTTCCAGCTTACATTGCTGTTTCCTTCAAGTTGATTATCTACTTACTTATTGAGATTACGTATTTTTATAGTTTTCATGCATAAACCAGAAAAAAAAATGCATATTTTTCAAAGACCTATCCTATATTGCAGACCTTGTTGTAATTACGTTCTTGAACTCCATAATGAAGAGTATTACACGTAAATAATGTTGACAGCAGACCACAGACTATTAATAGTGTAACCACAGAATGAGCATCAACAACCGCTAAACCAGAGCAATAATGTTGGCCCCACATCATAAACAATACAATAAAGTAAGTAGGTACAGTAATGAAATCGCAGCATTAATCATAAAATTTTTGATTTATTCAAGAGTTAATTGACATGTCATAATAAACTGGTTTGATGTCGTGATCTGGGAAGTAATATCAGCTGTCTTTTTGAGCTGTGTTTTGAATAATCAATACAATGAAGCTGACATAATATAACTTCCCAGATCATTACAATACTGTTTCAGTTTAAACAGTACAGCAGAAATAGCCCATAAAGTTCCCACTGCTGGGACACAGGCCTCCTCTTTGTGAGAAGGAGTGGGCTACGTGGGCCCAGTGCGGGTAGGTAGGTAGTCACATGTCTTCGGGTTTTTCGTTCCTAGACATGCCGGTTTCCTCACGATGTTTTCCTTCACCGTTTTTAGAGCAGTGGTGAGAAAATGATTTACACAAAGTAAAGCTCCTGTCATATGCGCGGGTCGACGGCGCGTTGTGTTTCACGTGCGCCTCAAAGAGATGTCAGCACCAACTGGTGGGGCCCGCAAGGGCCGATGCCTGCCAGGGATGCGGGTTGTTCGAAAGAGATACCGCGGCCCCTGGCACACAGACAACTGAGAGAACACGGGTGGGTTTTAGTCAGTAAAAGTCTGATACACCCTCCTGCTCCACCCAGAGCGGGAGAAGTTATTCGATGATTTCCTAACCTCAAAAAAATTAAATTAAAAAAGGGTTCGAACATACGACCTACCACTCGTAAGTTGCAGCCGTAACCTCTCGGCCACCACTGCTAATCTAAACAGCATTTGTATGCAATTTTATCAGCTAATTAATATTTCGAATGACTGCCCCGTTGTTGGTCTAGTGGTCGCACTCTGGCCAGGCAAAGTGTTATTGGGTTTGTCAGCACGAAGTCCGGATTTGTGTCAAGTTGATGGCAATAGGATTGCCCCCTATTACATGGTACACCTGTACCTAACCCTTAGGAATGGAGGCGTGGTGATGTAGTAGGTAATATTTCTGGAAAGGGTGGTTCTCTCATTTCGTGCAAATCACTTGTTCACCTGAAAATACTCAACGCTGTATAGTCAGTTTTAATGAATCTTCAGATGATGATCTAAGGTATGGTGAAAATAAAACGAGAAACATTCTAGAAGAAGCTAAGCCGATGCATCAAGACAGGTAATATGCAAAGACAGGAGATAGATGAAAGAAAATTTATAAAGATTTTTTTTTAACTCTTTGAATGATGATATTTTTTTAACTTAAATGCCAATGTTCCAAACAATAAAGACTGAACTGCAATTACAGTTCCTAAAAGGTTAAGTAACTCTGTAACTTTAACTTTTGGATTGTTTTACCTAAGTAAGTAGAAAGTAAGTTTGTCGATTTGTTTTTGTTTGTTTTTATTTTGTTTATCGATATAATTCCGTTGTATTTGTTAAGTACTGCTTTGGTACTTATAGAAAAAGCGTATATAATTGTGTTTAAGATTATTAACAGTATCTATTAGCTCCTTCATTCATTCATTCATCCTACTCTGATCTTATCATGAATGTCGAATGTTGTTTTTTTTTTATTAAATGTTTAGGGATGTGTACTAGGTATCGAAGAGTAAATGCTTCAAATAATTAGTAATGTTACCTAAAATAACTTAATTTCATTAAAATTGTATAATTTAACCTCAATCTGAAGCAATTGTTTTATTTTAATCTTCACTACCGGTATTAATTTTTCATTACCATTTTAATAAATAAATTACCAGATTACAATCATCATTTTCACACCCTGGAAACCTTAAAGGTCCATAATCTTCACCAGTTTTGCGTATAATGTAGTATATCTTAAATCAAGATGTTTAAAAAAAACAGTAAAAAAATAGAAATAATATTTTCTCGCATTTTTTTTTTGCACAAAATGCGAGGAACACCCAAAATTGCTGTGAAACTTTTTTTACATAGGTACTTTGGTTTTTCAATGACTACCAGCTTACTTATATCTTTTGTCCCACACCCACACAGACGAGGCATGATCACTGGTTAATACTGGCTTAAGCTGGTTGCCGGGCCTGCGATGCAATAAAAAAAAATCTTTTATTTCAGACCCATAACGTCCATTTGGTTAGTATACAAGCTTCCAGCCTTGTTAATTTTTTTTGGGTAGGTATCTTCTCCACGCGCGGATACGATAGTTTACCAAAGTTTCAGTTTCATCACAATTGGTCGAGCATTTTCGAGTTTTTGTGAGACTAACGCACGACAGTCGACTTTTATTTGTGTACCTAGTAATAATAAAGGGTATCGACGGATTTATTGAACAAAACATAGGTAGGCACCCTAAAAACGCCTAAGCCGCGTTTCCTAGTATAAAATTTCTTGTTTTGGATTCTAAGAATCAGAAATTTAATACAACGCTTACGTAAGTAATAAGAATAAGCTGGTACTAAGGTACCAGCTTATTCTTATTACTTACGTAAGCGTTGTATTAAATTAAATGGATTTACAACAAAAAGAAGAATCTAAAAATAATTTTATGACCACTGATTGCATTACTTCAAAACATCTGTTTACAAAAAAAGGTATTTACTTAATTACGGTAATACCCCGAAACTTGAGCTATAAAATTAGATTACCTACCTATGATTTAATCATTATGTAATAATTTCCACGTCTAGCTTTACCACAAATTAGCATTTATTATTATTTAACATTTTATTATTCTTAAGGTCAACTCGGTTATTGGGTTATATTATTATTTATAATTATTCATAATCTTTTTTTGTGTGAAACCAGTGATGTTTTATAACACTAGGTATGTAATAATTAATCTAGTTATTGTATACTTTGCATATTGCGGTAATTTTCTTGCATAATTAAAAATGATACAGTTCTTTATGTGAAAATAAAAAACAAATTAAGGATCCAGAATTATGGTATTTTAATTTTCATCTTGTAATCTTCTTCTGCATAGCTTAGCTATTTTTGACATTTCTGTCTACAATAGAACTTGTAAAGTTCCATAGAAGATGCTTCCTGGGTCTTGAGTAGGAAAAAAATAAGGGTAAAGCCACACTGGCTAGGTGCAGAATTGTGCGCAACAGAAAGTAATTGTGCACCGGTTAAGAAAGTAGGAAATAAGCATACGGTTGATCGGAGGACTGATATTACTGTGCGAGACCCTATATAGTACTCTGTGGTATACCACAAGGCAACAGCCTTTTGTAACTCATGATAGGACCTGGCGATAGGCTTTATTCAAAATAATCACGCAATATCGCGCTATATGAGTGGTTGGCAACTATAACGACAACCCATTCAATTAAAGAATAACTTTAAAAAAAACAGTGTTTTGTTACTGGACTTAGCCGGGCCCGAAAAACAATACGTAGTGGAGAAGTATTAGTAGAATTTTAGTAAGAAACCCAGGGATGTTTTTGAACGAAATTTAAATATTTTTTTATGATTACTTTAAATTTCATTCGAAAACATCCCTCGGTTTCTTTCTAAACTTTCTCACTATATCCGACGAACCTGGTTACTTATCTATTTTGCTGACCGTACAAACACAGATTTTTAAATACTAGAACATTTCCATGCTACACTGCGCTACGCCCGCATTACGAAAAACGTGCGTAGCACTCGATGCTACGCACAATTCGCGTGATTTTCCTTACTCTTTGATTACTCAATCACCATTTATTCTTTATTACATAAATTCTACTTATTTACCTATTCTTTATTGTTAAGGAATCTATTGGCGTCTTTATGTGTCATACTCATGTACCTGACATGCATATGTACCTGTTGTCATGTATATTATTGTATATCGCCTTGTTTTTCCTTATTCGGGCTACTGAACTTCCGACACAGCTTGTGTGCATGGGAACTGCCTGATAACTGTATTGATACATAAGGATGGTGCTGATCCACACGTCATGTTCGTGAACGGGCGCCGCCAGTAGGGACTGGTCATCTCCTAGCTCCCACGGCTTATTTTAATTTATGAATTGTTATTTTATTTTTGTTTTAATTACGGACGCTTTAATGTGCACGTCTTTTTACATCGTTCTCACATTGATAATTTCAACATAATGATGTAACCAACTTTTTGTAACAATACCATGATTTTAAAAGAGTGTCCATGGAGTTTCTTGCCCGTTCTTCTCCATAGGTACCTACGCTTTGGAATGGGCAAATAGCTTCATCTTTCTAGCTCACCGGCCTTGACAATTCAAAAGTGCCTGTAAATGGTTTATTTGAAATAAATGCTTTGAGTTTTGAGTTTTGAGTTTTGAAGGACGGTGGTAGAATCGATAATGTGTTAATATTTCGCTGAGACTTTTGTGTGAATTCGTTTTCTTTCCTTTATTCGTTTGACAAAGGAAAGGAAACGTATTTGCGTAGGTAATCGGTGACGGTTGCATCTTTTTTGTGCCTAATAAACTTGTTGGAAAGCGAAAAAGTTGCATTTACAGTCAAATTCTTCGTCTTCTTCTTTTCGTATCGATTTTACTATGCTGTTCTGGTAGGACCATCGACACGACATAGTCAAATGGAATGAAAGAGTTTAGTATAACGTTCTTCAGCGGTGAAAGTCAATTCCAATCAAACGTCTAAATTCGACTTTACATGATTGAACATTTCCAGACCTTTCAATGATTTTACTGAATTCATTAGTTTGATGTTGTCGTAACTTTTTGCTTAGACTACAGTATTTAAAATAATCTATAGTAACAACGTTTTAAATCAATCAATTTGAATGAAATACGCAATAACACAAGTCACGCTGAAAAACCGTTTTATTAGACTAGGAAACAGGTACCAAGAAAAATACAAAAAAAAACTACGTTCACGGTACAAACTCACAAATTACACAATAGTGATTCATCTGTCTCGATTCCGAAGCAAGTGAAACTGAGTCATTCTTGTTTATGTACTTGGAACCATAAAGAAAAAACGAATCGGTCATTATGATACTTAAATGTAGTGTTTACCTACGTAACTGTAATCTGCAATACGAAACAATTTTATTGTGTGTGAAAATTTCCATCAAATACCTACATAGTTAAAAACTGTGTTTTATTAAACTGATTATGTAATTTTAAAAGGTATTAAGACTATTCGGTATACCTACCTACCTACCTAGATACTGGTAAAATTCTGAAAAATGGTTTACACTTTTTATCAAAATTTACCAAAATCAAACCAAGGAACGGAAGAATGAATGAAGAAAGGTAATTGAATTCATTTAATTTAAACATCGTTTCTTTTTTTTCTAATATCTTTAAGTACCATTAAAGATGTTAGAAAAAAAAAAGAAACGAAATCTGTGCAAACAAATAAGGGAAGAAAACAAATTGAAACAGCAAAAATCCCTACTAATATTATAAATGCGAAACAAACTCTGCCTGTCTGTTAAGCTTAACGCCGAAACCGCTGAATCGATTGTCAGGAAATTTTTCAGAGATATAGCCTGGGATATTTTTTATGCGATAACCGACATCCACGTGGGTGGAGCCATGGGCAAAAGCTAGTGCATTTATAAAGATCTAGTTAGTGAGACTATAGATTCATAAACAAACGTAGCCGCTTTTTTGCTCGGCTTGGCGGAGGCACTGCCATGCCCCCAGATATAGATGCATATCTATACACAAGAGAGAGTTTTTGGCGGGATCGCGTTGGAACATGTCGCACGAATTTTCATTTTCATGGAATTTAGTGAAATAGCGAATTAAATTGTATAATTTTGATAGTGAATTATTCAATTTAGTTACGTGTGAGTGCACAAGTGTAGTGAAGGTGAAAATAAGTGACTAACGTGGACTTTTCGTGTTCCCCCCAAAAACTCCTATTAGGTTGTTGTAAAGTTACTACCGCTTTACAATAACTTTATCTTGACTGACTAAAGACGACTATGACTGTTTTGTAACTTCGTGCCCGATATCGCGCCATTTACTTGATCTAAAAGAAAAATTACTTGACATT
Source organism: Polymixis lichenea (assembly GCA_949091785.1). Lineage (NCBI taxonomy): Eukaryota > Metazoa > Arthropoda > Insecta > Lepidoptera > Noctuidae > Polymixis > Polymixis lichenea. The sequence continues at coordinate 17,790,878 of OX420948.1, read as the reverse complement.
GGCTAAATGCACAAACCGTGTGAAGCCAAAAAAAAAAAAAATACACAAGAGACCTATTCCATAGAAAACGAAATGTGTTAATATTCACAGTGTGGCTATCTTTGCGGGATTTCTTAGCACCGCGCCGCCATTAAGGCAGTGTGATTCAGTCCACCAACGTCAATCTATCGTGACCTAATAAACAAGTATTCAGTATTTCCGGACAGCTTTGTGACGGGAATGTGAAAATATTTGATAAATTCCACTTGCAAGGTTGCGTACTAAGTAGTTGACATGTGGGGTACCTAATTGCGTCACAAAAAGAGGGATTGGATTTAATTTCGACAGTTCAATAACATTCATTGCGTTGTTTACGTTGTTGAACAGATTAATTTTTCGAACATATGAAGCAATGGATTAGCTGTATCCTTCAAAATGATTTATTTTCTGGTTAATAGTGTGTTACGCTGTTAGGGTGCCGGTCTATTCTGAAAAAATATCAACGTTATTATTACTTATGCTCCACTAGCTTCTGCTAGCGGCTTCGCCCGCGTGGTGGTTGAAATTTATCCCACGGGAACGTATTACCGGGATAAAAAGTATCCTATGTTTTAATGCAGGTTATAATCTATCTGTGTGCCAAATTTCATCCAAATCCATTCAGTAGTTTTTGCGTGAAATCTTCCAAACAAACTCTCGCTTTTATATTATTAGTTCTATTATAGTAGGATTTGAAATAAGGTTAGACATTTAAATAAACCTTTTTACAGTCCGTTTAACCGATTTTAACTTCTATTCCGTAGGCATAAGGATGACATTAAAAACAAAAAAAGTGGTTACAATACCAACTGTTTGGTTTACTGCAAATGCCACACACGGTACTCACGGCTACAAATCAAGAAATACAATTCCAGTTTACGCTGATCTCGCACTGTACGGAAATCCTATACAATGCGAGATCAGCTTATACTGGAAATAGCTTGGTGTGCAGCCGTGTGTACCAACGCAATAGAAGTCAAAATCAGGTGATAGGACTTTAAAAAGGTTAATTAAAATGTCTAATCTTACTTCAAACGGAGTATAGGTGAAGTTGGCTTGAAGTAATCGGTCAACAGAGTCAATTTCAGTATCAAGCGGAAAGATAGCTCACTTCACCTACGCCTTTCACGGGAAGATTTTTACAGAATATGGCCGTCTGGTACTTATCAAGGTGTACAAGTACATACATAAGTACTTAAATACTCAGCCTATAATGTTCCCACTGCTGGGACACAGGCCTCCTCTCTGTGAGAGGGAGTGGGCCATAATCCACCACGCGGGCCCAGTGCACGTTGGTAGATGTCACATGTCTTCGAATTTTTGGTTGTAGGATATTCCGGTTTCCTCGCGATGTTTTCCGTCACCGTTTTGAGAACAGTGGTGATTAAATAATTTATACAAAGAACAGCGCCTGTCAGTGTTCAAAACATACGACCTACAACTCGGTAAGTCTCAGCCGATTCCACAGAGCCACCAACTGCTCTCGTTAGGGTCTCATATGCAAAGTCGTGAAGGTTATAAACTTCACTTTTTAGATTTTCAAGCGGTTTTGTATTTTTTCTGCATAATATATGCATAGTACATACCTACGTGTACCTACGCAGGTAAATAATACTTTAATTAATAGGTATTAATAAAAGGAATCCGTGATTACAAAAAAAAATGCGGTTCGTGTTATACTTCCTGATACGTACGTACGAGATCCGGCTGCAGAATTAGTGCACTCATCGAGTGTTTGCTAAAAACCGAATTTTTACGCATATTTATGATTAGGAGAATATACATCTACCAGGTTGCCTATCAAAATGTGGTCGCTAGTATTTTTAATTAAATTATTGTGAATAATTTTTCGGATAAAAAATCATTCACTTGTTTTTTAAAGAATATATCGTCCACTTCACGGCAATATTTAAATAGACTCTGAAAAATCACGGTTGCCGTTGTGCCCTTGGCCGCACCTCTACGCAGCCAGGTGTAAACAGGTATGATTTTGATACATTTATAGGTTCATAACGTACATTTATTATTTGAATAGCAAACTAAAGCTATTTTTTCTGTTTATTATGATATACGGTTGCTTAATTAAGTTACTTAGCTGATCTATATGCGGAGAGAATTAACATTATTTGTATTGAATTGATGTATGATTCCTTATCAAACGCATACATTTACTTTGCAGGAAGAATCAAGGGCTACATTGAACGATCAAACAACTACACTTTCAGTAAACGAACACCTTAGTATGACTGCTTCAAACGAGCAGCCTAGTAGGTACATCTGCGCAGGAGGATGATCATTCTCAGTCTTTTCAAAATTTGTCATCTGCTGCTATAATATCCCAGCAAGCTTTTTAATCAACAAACAAAAACAAAAAGCCAGCCTGCCTTTTTTGTGATCATGTTGAGAAAAAAGTAAAATAATAATTAAAAAAAAACTTATATTTCTTTTGGTGTATTTATTAAGCCGTCCCTACTACTGTTTGCACCGGTGCCGCGGTGGTTGAGAACACTAGCATTCGCCGCATGCGCCATAGCTTTAAAGCGTCGTACAGCTGGCAATCGCTATCCTCGTTTGACTAGTGATGTTACGCGCTAACTCTCTTTCACTACCTTAAATATTTACCATCTTTAACAGCCAGCAACCCTTGTTGGCGGCCAGATTTAATTAAGCAATTGCATATCTTATTAAACAGAAAAAAATGCTTTAAATATATCAAACTCATACCTGTTTACACCTGGCTGCGAAGAGGTGCGGCCAAGTGCACAACGGCAACCGTGATTTTTCAGAGTCTTTATACGACGTGTAACGGAAAGGGTATATACATACCAAAGGCACGGCTTCTTTAGACGATGTCAAAGGATATTGGAAGGGTTTTCTAATCCTATCTCTACATGTTCGGAAGTTATGAGAATTTTTAGTACATTATTTTTGGTACAAATTGAAATAAACACAACACTCGGAAGAGATTTATCGTGATATTGGCAAGTAACATGGAAAGTTATTGACCTACGTAGTGCGGTGACACGTTTGTTATGAATTAAATTTAAGAAACATATGAAACCGAAAGTTTGGTATCAATTCTTAGAGTTTTTTATTTTGAGCTGAAACTATGTATAGTGATTCTATACCAGCTGTTATCTTTAGTGCTTAAGGATAGCAATAGGGTTTCTGTTACATTTAAAATACACACAATTAAAATATATATATATTTTAATTTGACTTATTCCGAAAAATCAATTAACAATAATTTAATTTAAAATACTAGCGGCCACATTTTGATAGGTAACCTGGTAGATGTATATTCTCCTAATCATAAATATGCGTACAAATTTGGTGTTTAGCAAACACTCGATGAGTGCACTAATTCTGCAGTCGGATCTTAGACCTCTTGTTTTATTTTTCTACAGCCACTTAATAAAATATGATTAAAATATTTGTCAGTAAATTCTCCTATTTATTTTGCCGTTATTTCTACTATGGTGAAAATATTAATAAATTATGTTAAAGAAGGCCATAAAGGCGCCAGTGGGTATAATTAATGATTAACTAGTTAATAATAAATTTGTTTACTGTGTTGTTTTCACACGTAGCTCTGAATTAGATCACGACACACGACGTTAGAAACTTGCTATAAAAATCATAAAAACGGACGTAATAAAATCGCTGCGAGATTTTTTCGCGCACTGAATTTTCAACTCTCTGTGTTGAACCGATCATTGAAAATCCAACAGAGTGCATCTTAGCGAGTCGAAAATCAAACAGTGTGTATAACTGTTCGATTTACAATTCTCGACGCTCAAAACAATCATAAAAAAGCTTCATGGAAAATGTCTCCAGCGACAACCAAAACAAAACTCATGCAGTTTTTCCGGCTATTTTAAAAGAGGTCTTTAATGATTGATGGTGATTTGATTTAATTTATTTTATTTGAAATTACTTATTTTATTTTAGTTTATTTTGATTTTCGTTGATTTTATTTTATTTGACATTACTTATTTTATTTTAGTTTATTTGATTTAGTTAATGACATTTGATGTATTTATCTGGTTTTTTTATGTAAAATTTGTGTTAATTATGTGTGGCAATGGGTGTTATTAACTGAAATAAATAAATAAATAATAAAAGAAAAACATTAATACAGGGTACATTTTTAACCAGTGCGCAAATTGTAATCAAACGTTGTTGTGCATAGTTATCATTCTAGACCCCTAGCGTAAAAAAAATCGTTGGTTATACAAAAAAAAATCTGCCGTTTCATAGAAAAGTGCAATACCTACTCGGTCTGTATAGAAATGTATGGAACAGCTGATTTTTTTTTGTAACCGACGAAAAATAATTACGCCAGGGGGTCTAGAATGATATGCTGAATTCATGGTGACAGTTTGCGCACTGGTTAAAAATGTACCCTGTATAATTAAAGTAAAACTAAAACTAGCTTCTGCCTGCGACTTCGTCCGCGTGAAACTTGTTCTTCTGATCCACCCTGCGCACCCGCATCGTCTGCTCGCGGTACACTTAATTCATTTTCACTTAGAGTTCCTTCTGACTTCTTTTCTCAGCTTCTAAGGGTGTTAGCGTGATGTTTAATAGCTTGTTTGCTTTCCACAAAAATAGGGCATGAAATTTAAAAATAACTTTTGAAATCCTAACCACGCAACTAGAATAGTATCGGCAGGTAAATTTGATGTACCTAGAATAAGGAATTATTTCGGCGACCGAACGCTTGATAAAAGAGTACCATATCTACTCAACCAATTGTCTACTGATATAAGAGGTCAGGAAACAAAAGGTAAATTTGCCAAATTACTTAAGCAGTTCTTTTTCAGGAATTTGTAAACGATGATTTTAGGAATGTGGTTTGCAGATTGTTGGGGGAGACGGATGGGTGATTAAGTAGGGTTATATTTTTATTATTTCAATACATTTAAGATTTTATTGTTTGTTCCAATAAGTATAAGTGAAAGTTAAGTGTCCGCACTAATAAACCTAATGTGTAACCGGTACTACTTGTTCTGTTCCCACAGACAAACCGTGCAAACGGTTTTGTGGGGCATAGTTCTTAAGTTAAGATTTTTTTATAAACTTGTTTTGATAAATAAATAAATAATAAATAAAATAATCCGACTGGTAGTTCCAGAGATTCGCGAGTTCGAACAAACAAATTCTTCAGTTTTATTATTAGTATATTAATAAATATACAGATTAACATAGATTATGTATTCATTTAGTTAATTAATATAGCGGTTCGATGATCCTGACATTAATTAAAAACTGAGATCAAGAAATTGGATGTCTTACGATTTTGTTATTTAGATGTACAAGTTAGTACATATTTCTGTTTTAAGTTTTGGAGCTTTTATAAAATGTCTGTATTTGTTCCACAGCTTTGTATCCGAACCGTGTCCAAGTAAACTTTTTTCTTTCTTTCTTTATTTTATGGCGTCAATTTTTTTTAATCAACATTTGCTGACTGATCTTCGAGTAGAAATGGCGAAACACTCAGAGGTCATTGCTCTCTTTTTAACCGACTTCAAAAAAAGGAGGAGGTTCTCAATTCGACTGTATGTTTTTTTTAAAATGATTGTTACCTCATAACTTTCGACTGGTTGAACCGATTTTGATGATTCTTTTTTTATTTGAAAGCACGTGCTTCCCGTGTGGTCTTTCTTATAGATCTGATGATGCGTTTCGGAGACAGACAACGGAACTCTTCAAAAAATAACAGTAAATAAACCGCGATTGCTGCTATCGCATAAATATGCATTGTTTTGACCCCAAGGATGATGAAATTTCGAATTTGTGGGGTAGGTACTATAAGTAAAAAGTGAAAAATAAAAACTTTAAAAAAAAAAAAACAACGACGTTAGATATGTATTTAAATTTATTGTCACCGCCTTCCGAAATTAAAGTTATTTTTCACTTTGTAGTGTTTTTTCGGAAGTCGGTTGTTTTTTTATATTTCCTTGTATTGATTCTACCTAGTTAGGGTTTATTTAAATAATGGCAGTATACCTAGTGAAGCGTTGTAGTTTCTTCCTAATTTGTTTCAAGGACAACAACATTCAATAGTAGGTAGGTAGGTTAGAAGGTAAGTAGTACCTATTCATTTTACATACGTTCTTTATCAAATAATATGTTTATTTAAATGAATGTTTGCATACATTTCCTTTGTAGTAGGTACACTTACTACGAAGGAAATTTATGCAAAAACGTAAGTATCTAAAATATAAGCCACTGCATAGTGCTGTATTTTTTAAACTTAGCGCCCCGAGACAGTAAAGTTTGCCGTCCCGTAATATACCTAAAAAAAATGGAAAGATTCGCGACCGCGACAATGGTAGTTAGCGGTGATTTCATAAAAAAAAAACAATATTATGTAAATCTCAGCACCTCGCATTGATTGGATTTTCTTGTGATCTAATGAATAAAAGCTAGATAATATAGAGAATTTTATTTTAGGATACAAGAGCGGGCGAAGTGATCTCGCAAAATTTTACCATCTCGCCTCGGATTAGATAGATTTTTTTCCCTTCATAAAGTATTTAAGAGTCTCTAGAGTGCAAGAGCGAGCGAACTGAGCTGGAAAATGTAAGAACACTGCCTCGGACAGGTCTTTAATTTAACTTTCATATATTCCGCCTGTTATACTTAATGGTGCGGCTCTGCGGTGGTGAGCAGCTTTAAGTATCTGGGGCACATTGTGACAGAAGAGTTGCGGAATGACGCAGAAATAGAGAGGGAGCGCAGAGTATTGGCAGTCAGGGGGAATGTGGGATAGGTAAGTGAAAATTACTCTTTTTAAGGCGTACTGTCAATCTTTTTACTCGAGCAGCCTGTGGGTAATTACGTGCCACGCTGCTAGTGCTCTGCGTGTCCAATACAACGACGTCTTCAGGATGCTGATGCGGCTGCCTCGCTATTGTAGTGCGTCCGAAATGTTTGCGAAGGCGCGAACGGACGACTTTCATGCGGTTGTACGGAAGAAAGTAGCCTCTTTATTGCAGCGCGTGCGAGGCAGTAACCTGTAACAGTATCCTGCAGATGGTTGTATCTCGTGCAGATTGCACTATCCAAAACAAATGGATGCGTATTGTGATGGGTATTGACTAACATAGTGTATAAAATTTTACTAACACAATATTTATAATAATTTATTTCTCTGTTTTATAATTTGTAATTTGTATGGACTGATTTTTTATCTGAAATAAGCTGATAAATATTAACATAGATAGGTGATATTTAAGTTACTTTATCGACTTCTACATACTTAGAAGCTTCAGAATAATTAAGAGATTTATACACCGTGACATTTTAGTCGTCTTACAACGACAGCCCACTTCATATATCCAATGACTACTAATCATTTAACTAAAAAAAAAATGATATATTTTTGAACATTTGCATAATTAAAAAAATTAAAATATCATTCACTAAGACGTATGACGTTGAAACACCCTGTTATGGAAATGGAATTAATGATGGAATGTAATGGTAGGTAGGTAGATATAGTCTACCGTTTGATACGTAAACATTATTAACAGGGAGGGTGTTTCATAATTCTAAAGCATTATTTATTTTTCTTTGTACATATTATCTTAATTAACGGTAACAACGCTTTAATCGCGCCTGTAGGTATTTTATGTCGGATACATTGAGTGGACCGGACCACCTTTGTAAGACGACTAAAATGTCACGGTGTATATGCAAGAGCGAGCGAAGCGAGTTCGAAACTTGTAGCGCCACTCCTGAAGTCACGGGGCGGAAGGCTATACTCAACATGAATAAAATATGTTGCGGCAGGGTAGAAGTCGTAGAAGATCAGTAGTATCATAACTATTTGCGATAAAATGTGGACGAAAAATGGATGATCTGTGTTGGATGTAAAGCTATACACAACGTCGGAAGAAAAAATCGTTATTTTATGCAAAACTAATCTTCAAAACTTCAAATCTAAGAAATAAAAAACGTGCTGGTTGAAGACTTGTTGACCTTCACTCATTGACCTGAAGAAGACATGTTTCAAATGTATGCAAATTGTAATATTATTCAAGTGAATTACTTGAATTTAAGTTAAGCTCTCATGTATTTTCTTGAAATGTAACATTGCAAATGTCATTCTTGCGCCAGTTTTGTTATTTCCAGTTCCAATTAAGTATTCATAAGGAAAACAACTTAACTTAAGAGCTTAGGTACTAGAAAATATTTACCTAATACCTACCTGTATGATGAATATGAAATGCAACGTTCAAAATTTGTTTATAAGAGTGACCACGCTTAGTCTGTTGCCTGTTAGCCAGTGCCGAGTCAAATTTTTATTTAATCTATATTGTCGCAACCCAGTGCTGGGCACGCCACGATTGCGGCTTTAAGTCCCCTCTTTGAGTAGTGGCTTGAGAGGCGGCACGGCGTCCTCACCTTCCGCCTGACACAGGTCCTCACCGGACACGGCTGTTTCGCATAAGGCGGGAGGAAACGCCCGGGTGTTTCCATTGCGAAGATCGCCCTGAGGACACAGTGGAGCATACGGTGGAGGTCTACCCGGCTTAGGCGGAGAACCGCCGTGTCCTCATGGAGGCCATCGGCGGCGGAGATCTCTCGCGTTCGGCCCTGGTCCAGGCCACGGTACGAGCGAGAGTGCATGGCTAGCAGTCGCTTCTTTCAGCGAAGCAGTGATGCTCGCAAAGAGGGAGACGGCTCACGTGAGGGAGATTCAGTACATGCGCCCTCACTGCCGTGGCTTTCGCAGGAGACGCCCTGGGCGTCGGGAATCCCAGGCTGATTCCCTGCCACCGTAGGCACGGGCTTGCGAAAGGCGAGTAATGGGTAGCTCGCTGTCCGGTAAGGACCAAGCTCGGGTCGACGGCGCGTTGTGTTCCACGCGCGCCCCAAAGAGATGTCAGCAACAACTGATGGGGCCCGCAAGGGCCGATGCCTGCCAGGGGTGCGGGTTGTTCGAAAGAGATACCGCGGCCCCTGGCACACAGGCAACTGGGGGAACGTGGGTGGGTTTTAGTCAGTAAAAGTTTGACACGCCCTCCCGCTCCAGCTTCCCGCTTTAGCTGACCTCGCATTGTATAGGATTTTAGTACAATGAGAACTCAGCTTATACTGGAAATATATAGCTTGATATATAGCCGTGCCTACAATAACTAGGTAATCTCTTTAGCATAAAGTCTACCGCAGACAGGCGGGAAACGACGGCGCGATGCGACTCTAGTAGAACAATTTCTATGAAAACTTCATGGAAATTGAAGCCTATTATATATCTTACGTGATACCTGGAGTAGGTTCGAAAAAGCTATTGTAGAAGAATCTAGGTACCTACCTACCTATAGGTTTTCAAAATAATAAAAAATATCAGCTTTGTTAGGCATCCTTTAAAAACATGATAAGTATTTTATTTGTGAATATTAACGTATTCTGATAACCAAAATAATAAACATCCCACAAAATAAATTAATACCGAATAACAAAAAGCTGTTTGTGCCACATTTATGTTTTTTGTTAGTTGTGTAAAACTAAATATTTTGAGACACCATTCATTACCTACCATTCATTTAATTTGTGTTTTATTGTCCTCTACAAATTGTGACCTTTTTGTATCTTTTTGTAGGGGTACGGAACGTTCGATATCTAAGGGTCAGTACAGACAGAACGGAAAAATCCACGCGCAGGCTCGAGCCTTCTCTGTCTTCTCTGCCTTCAAGGCTTCTCTGAATCGCGAGCATGCGCGAGCCGTGTCGATCGATATTCATTCATTTTTTACTTTAGGCTATGCTATTGTAATACCTATTTTCAATAGAGCCAGTAAATTGCTCGGGCATTTGCAGTTCTGTCTGTACTGACCCTAATCTTTAATTTTCTAAATGAAAATTAATTTGCAAAACCCCTAAGGTACCTACTTATTAAGATGAGAAACGGCTATCAAAGACCTAAGGCTACAAACAAATACGAACATACCTAAAAATGAAGTTTTCAGTTTTTCGTTAAGGGCCCTTACACATTGTCTCTCGAATTTGAGCGTTTGACTCGTGATTTGATGAATGATTATGGTTTAGATATAGCCAAAAAATAAAAAAATATGTTTCCAGGGAAATTTCATTATTTGTTTAGGGAGCGCTCTAAATATTTTTTTCAATTTGTTTACACAAGTCAGTAAAACTTTGTCTCGGCACAGAATGTTCCAGAAAGTTTTACTTTCGGGCATCTTTTGATGCTTTGTTACATGGAACATATAATAGTTTAGTAATTTATAAAAATGTCTGTGGTAGGACTGTACCTTGTTATTTGGAATGCTCAAATCAATTTTTTATGTTTCATACAATAATACGCCAAAAAGAATTCCGTAAAACAGAGAATTAATGATAATTTTTCGTCTGAAATTATATTTTTTATCTATGTATGTTTAATCGAAGTCAAACAAAAAGTATTTAATAACTAAGGTTACTAAGTTAACTTGCTTGAAAAAAATACAGTCTATTTAAAAGTCAAATAATATTTTAAAACAGTTGTTGAATGCAACGCTATGAATCAGTAATAAATCTCGGGACGCGCGTGCTTTAGCTTTAAGTCCGCGCCTCGGTTTGTTCCTGGGCGTCCAAATCATAATGGTTAGCATGTCTGAGTAGCGTACTTCACTAGACACACGCGCGATCAGCTACCACGCGCCGTTAAATTTACCTAAAACTGAGTACTTCAATTTGTAATAGCCCTCTTAAGTATACCTATGTATATTATTTGACACTTTTCTTTTCACAGCGGCAATGTCAACTAGACTAAAACATTATCCGGTGACCTTGGCTCATGATATTCTTTTCCTGTGCTCGCATTTTTTTGTCTATGACATAATAACAAAGAAACCTTAGAAGGTCTAGTGCTGTCCAGTTCAAGTCGCCAAAGCTAGTGATAAGCCGCCATTTACAAAAAAGTGCTATCTACGACAAATGTATTATTCATCTTGCCATAGTTTCGATGCCATGAACTTTCCCATCGTGCTAATCCCATATTGGGCGGAGGGCATTGCCCGGATCCCGGATGACTCACTTTAGCAATTTGGGCTAGCGAAACTGTCTAAGTGTTAAGAATAAGTAGGGTTGGCAAAACATTATTAAAACAGAAGGATTTAAATACGTCGCAAATCCATGATATTTCTAAACTACTTAATTAGTTAATTATAGTTTTTTTTTTACTTTAGCACACACCCTTCCTTTTAAAGCCTATATTTTTTGTAAATTTCATAATATTGTGATTATGAACACCTAATTTTTATGTTTTTGCTTGCAGTTTTGTTTTGAAAATTGTCGTTTGATACACGTTTGCATTGTAGAATTCATCATTTCTAGTTTGGTCCAGCTTAAGTTCTGTAGTTACTTAATAATGATACAAAGAATTTCAAGATAAAAACACTTTAGAATATGTGCCTTTTTCAACATTATACATTTATTTTTGAAACCGGTTTCCTTTTATTTCAATTTAATTACGTAAGTAGGCAAGAACATATTTTTAGTGAAGTATAATTATTTTGTATTAAAATCATAAACCTACCAAATATAATTAAAAGCTAATTAACTGATGAGCATTTTTATAAAATTTACAGCTCTCTAAGAAAAAAATTATAATGTATAATGACTTAAGTACCAACCTAGTTGTAGACAAAAAATAGAGGAAGTTTAAAATATACATCTTAATGAAATAAAAATGGCTAATTATGTTAGTGCGTCTAAGTTATAAATACAATAATTATTCATGAATCGTAATGTCAAGAATACATTTGCAAAAACTTACTTTAATTTAAATACCTACCTGCATAGATTTAAGTAGATATTAAAAATAGATCCGGAAGTATTATTATTTCTTACTAGCTTTTGCCTGCGGCTTCGTCTGCGTGGATGTCGGACAGTATACGACATCCGGGATTTAAAGTGTTTTCCAGGTTACAAATTATCAGTGTGTAAAATTTCATCCACATCCGTTCAGCCGTTTATGTGCCGATCCGGAACATACATATAGACAAACGGACAAAAATTCTAAAACTATATTTTTGCCATTAGACTCGTTCCACTTCACACCTCGTTACAATTTTTTTTTCAAAGGCTTTGGCTTGGTTAATATTTTCTTTTATGTACAACTAGCTTTTGGCAGTGGCTTCGCCCGCGTGGAGGTCGGTGTATTATACATATAAACCTTCCTCTTGAATCACTCTATCTATTAAAGAAATCAGCATCAAAATCCGTTGCGTAATTTTAAAGATTTAAGCATACATAGGGATATAGGGACAGAGAAAGCGACTTTGTTTTATACTATGTAGTGAAGAATATCGATATAGACTAGCTAAGCTAGTAAACGTGCAGTTAGCTTGAGAACAAGACTTAGAAACTAAGTAACTTATTAGAGTAAATCCGGGTAAAATCCAATGTTACAATCTAATGTCCGTGTAAATCTTGGTGGACTGCCAACAGGATCCACTTTCCATTTACCTCAATGGAAAATTCACTTCCATGGCACGTTTTTGTCACTTTCATTTTTATACCTTAGCTTTGGTACTTACGTAGGTAAGAAGAAGTACAAGCTTAACCAGCCATTAATGTTGCCAATGCTGTGACACAGGCCCCCTTTCTGTGAGAGGGAGTGGGCCATCCACGCGGGCCCAGTGCGAGTTGGTGAATGTTACAAGTCTTGGAATGTTTTGGTGGTACGACATGCCGGTTTCCTCACTATGTTTTCGTTCACCGTTTTAAGACCACTGGTGATGAAATTAAATACACAAAGTCCCTGTCTATGTTTGAACCCACGACCTACGACTAGTCGTATGTCGGGGCCACGAGGCTACCACTGCTTATGTCTAACAAATCAAGTTCCAAGTAATCTACACTTCTACAATAATATTATAAAGAGGAAAGATTTGTATTTTTGTATTTTTGTATGTAACGAATAAACTTAAAAACTGCTGGACTGATTTCAAAAATTCTTTTGCCGTTCGAAAGCTACATTATCACTGAGTAACATAGGCTATATTTTATCCGCGTATTCCTACGGGAACGTTATAAATTAAAGTTCCAAATAAAATTTAAGTAAGCGACCAAGTGCGTGTCGGACTCGCCCATGAAGGGCTCCGTAGCAGCAAGTAACATAATATAAAAGTTCTTGTAGTTCGTTGTAAGTTTGATCGATGTTTTAATAATTTTACTTAGGCACATATTACAGATTTATTATTAGAAAATAATGGTTCACGGTTTATGCATAAGGTTTATGTTTATGAAATTAAATGTTTTATTTTTATTTTTGTATTTGAGTTGATTGAATGAAAGGTAAATTGCGGTTCACGATTTATGACGTATTAAAAAACAAAACTACTTACTAGATCTCGTTCAAACCAATTTTGGTGGAAGTTTACATGGTAATGTACATCATATATTTTTTTAGTTTTATCATTCTCTTATTTTATAAGTTATAGGGAGGGGGGGCACACATTTTACCACTTTGAAAGTGTCTCTCGCGCAAACTATTCAACAACATTTAGATAAAAGTGTTATTAGAAACCTCAATATCATTTTTGAAGACCTATCCATAAATACCTCACACGTATGGGTTTGATGAAAAAAGTTTTTGAGTTTCAGTTCTAAGTATGGAGAACCCCCAAAATGTATTGTTTCTTTTTTCTATTTTTGTATGAAAATCTTAATTCGGTTCACTGAATACGTCTGCTTACCAAGTTGCAACAGCATAGTTCTTATAGTTTCGGAAAAAAGTGGCTGTGACATACGGACGGAAAGACAGACAGACAGACATGACGAATCCATAAGGGTTCCGTTTTTTGCCATTTGGCTACGGAACCCTAAAAAGGGGTTTCCTGAAGGAAATCTCATTTCTTTCTCAGATTATTATAAATATATTATAAAACACATATCTAATCTGTTTTAACGCTTAACTATAGAATTGGGAGCAAGTTTTCATAAAAAATCTGCCAGAGGGTTAGAAATGAGATTTCCCTCAAAAAACCCTTTTTACAAGTAAAAATTTATGCTGACGCCTTAAAACGATGCTGTGAACGAAAGTGATAGCATTATGATAATTATTGTGATATTTTGAATATGAGTAGGCAATTAGGTACGTCGCGAAACACGCCTTTTTACGGTCATTTAGGCACTTAATTAATTATCTCGCCATTCCATTCAACAGTTATATAGGCGACCTTGTTAACGCATTCTAGTCTATGAGAGCACATTAAATGTATTCTAGGTTGTTTTAAGGCTTCTTCAAACTTCGAAAACTTCATGGAAATTGTTGAAAGCCTCTATGCAGATGGACTCCATGCTCTGATGCTCATGTCTAAATTATGATTGGTTATTTTAATTATTTGGTCATATTTTGAATACCTATTGTCAAATGCGTGCACTAAGTGGACAGGTCGACTCAATCTGTGTGGTTCTTTCCTCAAAAGACCATTTCAGACAATAATCTACGTGGTCTACAGATGATCTGACCAAGATTATGTTTGGATCTTAAACGAGACTGAGTTTTTGACTCTGAGTTTGTTTTGATCTTTCTTCTCAGAGTAGTCAGATAGGAAACAAAGTTCTCATCTAGTTTTTAAAATGTGATTGACATGTAAAAGCATTTGTACAAACCTACTTACAGAAATAAAATCATTTATTATTACCACAAAGCCCCTTGAAACTTAAACAAATCATTAATCACAAAAAATCTTCATTAGAAATCGAAAGTACCTACTTAGCCACTATTTACCGCAATTACCATAAATACCATTTACACCATCGGCACATCCTTAGTCGGTGGCAGCCCTAATCTAATACTACATTTTGACATGCGCCTGCGATCAATGATCGGCTCCAATGAGCGTGCAGCGTGACGCGCATGCGTAACGCGGCGACCTTACGCGCAAGTGTGTCACGCAACGGTCGCTTTATGATCAGTGGAAATGGAAATGTAAACAAAGGATTATTTGGACGAAGTAGACGCAAACAGAATGATACTTATCGTTTAAATGCTTTTCTAAGTCGAGAATTTCCGTGCCCCGGAAACCACGTTAACCCATTGATCCTGGCTATCATTCGTAGGTCTTTGACAGTCGTAACACCGTCGAAAATCTGACAACCAGTCTTCCCAAGGGGTATCGACCAAGTAATTGAGTTGTAGTGGTCAGATAGGCAGTCGCTTCATGTATAATGTTGGTATTGAGCTCAGATCATCCAGTTAGACGGACTGGGTGCTGACCCCAACATACATAGTTCAGAAAAGGCAAGGTATTTTGATTCTCAATGTCGATTCTCTCGTTTAAAAACAAGTATCTCCACCGCTTCTTTATGTTAATAGGCTACTAATCTGCCAAGATCACCACGGTTCTTAGACCTATATATTATCGTATAGTATGTTACAGTTCTATGCGGCAATACTAAACCATTGTTATGAATTAGCGATGCTGTGTAGATAACCAATGATCTATCTCATGTGACGTAAGCAAATAAGTGACATTTACCATTCCTTAAAAGCTTCTCACATAATTAATACTGACATTTGTCATCCTATAGAATACTCTCACACAATAGTAGAGCGAATAGCCGGTGAGAAATCGTCTACAAGCATGGAACTGAGTGCCTCACGAGCCCCTAAGTATGTCTGTAGTGCTATTAAAGAAAAATCTTAACGTGAAAACTTAAGTGAAGTGATTTTGAAGCTGACAATCCCTTGCGTCAGATGGGATGACAGTTCACTCACCTAAATTCTCACGGTAACACTTGTACGGAATAGACCAGCAGGTGAAATGATAGTTCACTTCATTTAAGTTTTTACGATTTTTTTTACAGAACAAACCAGCTTCAGCATCAGCTTAGTCAGTCTATGAAGTGAGCTGGAAGTGAACTGTCAATCTGATTGCCAGGGATTCCAAGCTTCTTCTTAGCGTATTGATGTCATCGTGATGAAACGATTGACCAATCAGCATGGACACTTGCTTATTGCCCAGGGTGCGCAAGACGTATAGTGGCTCTGTAGATACGTCGCTCGGGGAGGCTCATTCCAAGCTCATTAGACCTAAGTTTTCTAGAATATATCAGCAAATCTTTTACGTATGTATTTGTTTAATGAACTATCAGTCACGTCTCCTACGGTATTTGTAGCGGAAAAATTAAGGAGTGCGGTAGCGCGCGAAAAACGGTGCTAAGTTGAACGCGCCGATTTCACTTTGCGGAAATCCGCAGGTCACACCTGTGTGGCACATTGTTCGTCTAAAACTAGGTGCGTATGCGTTCATGGTATGTCATTGTTTGGTTTAGAGTTTGGGACTTTCTTGCCTACTATTCTGGCATTTCGGTTTCGTTAGTTTATTCTTGTGTTTTGTGTTGTGTGGCCTTTAAATCTCCAGCGTCTAGCAGACTACTTTTACGACTAACGTCTATAAAATTAAGGAAATCATAAATCAAGATTTCAGTTGCCGACCACAAGGATGTTGTGGTACTAATGCCTCGTGCACTTTGCATGAACCTTGACCACTGAATTATCAGTAGTTGTTATGAATAGAATTGCGTTGAACTTGTAGTGCTTATGAAGGCCCTAAATACAACTCAAAAGGGCCAAGAAGATCTGACAACTTGAATGGCCTAAGATAGACTTGTCAATTCGAAATACGACATCGTGCAGATCTATGAACTTTTCGATGCTTTATTTTAGTTCACTAAAAAATTTCGTTAATATATTTTATTTGTATTTATTAATTGGTTATCGTGTTATTTATCTATATTTCATGCTAATAAATATTATTACAAATAATAATTAAATTAGGTATATTTTGATGTTTAAAAAGAGCTGACTCTCAGCCTAGTTTGAATAAATGATTTATGATTTTGATTTGATTTTATAGAAATATTACTTAAATATTGAATAAAAAATACTCTAAAGCTTGTGCCAAATTTAGGTAGGTATCTACGCGATATTGGCTTAGCGGCAGACGGCTTAGTTGTAAAATCTAGACACAGATAATCATGTTCATGACCATCGATGTGAGAAAAAAAACACGTTAATGACACATGTACCTACCTATATAGTGTACCTATTATTAAATAACAGATAGACACAGGAAGCAGTTTAACTCTAATCAAAATTCTAGTAATCGTCCGAAGACGATCATTTTTTGCTGAAGTTTTTATACAAGACATAATAAAATTGTAACTGCTGTTTTAAATATAGACGAGCAAGTAGGTTTGTTATGTTAAGTTATATAACGAAGATCCATTCAAATAATAATGTCTAAACGATAATAAAATCATATAGGTTTTTATTATTTTTTGGCAACCTCTCAACAAACAACTTGGTTGTAATTTTCCTTTCATGTTTATTTAATTATAGTATGCCTATCTATGTCAAAAGCAATATTCTATGTTATTATGATGTATCTTGACTTGAAAGAGGAAGGCAGTTGGAAGTAGGTACGTCATGCTCACGTATTTGTCTCACTGACTATGGCGCATGTGCTGGATTTCTGATTCGGTTCCTTAGAGCCGGATGGTGCTGATCCACGCGTTATGATCGAGAACGGGCACCGTCGGTTGCGAGTCTCATCTCTTAACTGCTAGGGCGAAATATAATACTTATTAAAGATATTTAATAAGTATTATACTTCGAATTGTTTCTTCATTAGGTATATTTTGTTACATTGCTCTCACATATTACTTATATAAAAGCAACAAAAAAAAAATCTTGATTTAAAAGAGTGTCCTTGGAGTTTCTTGCCCTAGCTTGAAGCTTCAATTTTCTGACTAACTGACTAACTCGATTTTTTGACAATTCAAAAGTGCCTGTAAATGTTTTAATCAAAATAAATGTTTTGACTTTGAGTTAGAACAGGTACTTGTATTGTGATAATAATTAATCAAATTAAGTAAATTTTAAGAACGTTCATTAAACCCTTACTTAGGTACTTGCAATGTTTAAAATAACTTTTGAAAATAATTAAAGGAAAAACACGCAAAAAAATTGTTATCTTCGCAAGGTTAAAAAAACTATTAAGTCAATTCGCAAAACATATATCAATATAAAAATAAGTATAGCTTCGAAAAAAATATAGATGGCCTGGGGTTTTCAGAATGAAAAAACCGAATTAAACATTAAATGGAAAACCCATTAAAAAAAAGTTAATTGGTGTCTTTAGGGTGTGTCCTGACCTGGCGAATGCGCCGCTCGCGAGCCGCTTGCGAACTGCACGCGTGTTGCTGGCGTGCGCTTACAGTCTACGTTTGGTGGGCCGCTCTAGTGCAACTCTGGCAAGGCTTAAGTGGGGCGCGCGTGCAGCGCGCGCGCTGCTCGTACGCACACAGCTTCTTTCGCGTTGAACTAAATATGGGGGCGAGGAAGGTGCACCGCGGGCGGGACGCGTGCACCTCCTACGCCGCTTGAGTACGGCGCATAGCTTGCGTGAGCGGCGCGCGGACGGCGCAGGGGCTGCGTACGAACATGAAATGCACGCGCGCAGTTTGCAAGCGGCTCGCGAGCGGCGCATTCGTGGCGCATTCGGGGCGCATTTGCCAGGTCTGTACACACCCTTACATTTACGTAGGTATTTCTTTTTAAAAGCCAACCAACCTGTCAAACTATGTCAATAAATTACTGTTCTGTATCTGTGCAAAATGTGGTGTTACGCATCCGGGTAACTCGCGATGACATTTTTACAGAAGTATTTAGGTAATTTTATCTACACTAATAACAGGCTACACCGACATTTGCATTAATTATTATCGAATTTATTAGAGGTGCTGGCCGTCAATAAACGTAAATTTGTCGGATTTAAAGCCGTTATGTCAAATTATGTGTTTAATGATTTACTATATTAATAAATAATAGTAAAATAATAATAAATTATAGTTCTAACAGGTAGGTAAGTTCACATTATTCGATAGTTAAGTATTTATAACTATTCGGAGATCTATAAATAATAATACTGGATGTAAAAACTGTGTATCTTCTGAATTAATTACAAATCGAACTAAGTCGAGATTTTTATCTAGGTACATACCCAAACTACATTTCAACATCAAACGAATGCCTTTATGCCATTTGTGTACACTTACACGGACAATATTAAAAACTTAACTTTATAAAAATAGCGACTAGACTAGGCGGAAGGCATAAACACATTTCCAGTTTTATAGTCTGTCAAAATAAGTACCAACTTGACCTGAAAATTATGAGCTTCTTCTGACCTTTGCCCTAAACATGACGTTTCACTTCAAAGCTTATTGTTTTGAATTTGGAACATACTTACAATGTCTGTCACGTAGGACCACACTATGTGGCCAGTGAATATAAAATTCCGGTTTTACGTTTTTTTTTGTTGTTAATCTACATATAGGTACTGTTGAAGATATTTTTAGACGGTATTAATTTAATAGTTATTCGATGACGTACACGCGTTGGTTTAATTTGCTAGTTACGAATTTACGATTCCAGTTTTAGTTTATACTTATTTTGAACACGATAGTTATTGTCCTGTTCATTATCAAGGTGATCGCAAAATGTTGTAGAACTGTAATTTGGTTAAAAGTTTGGCTTAAGCCTGGTCATTGACAACTTAGCAAAAAAAAAAAGACCTAGCTCACACGGAAGAATAATTTGAAAATAATAACACATTAATTTAAATCGCAATGTCTACTGACACTAAACGCATTAACATTCATTTTTTGGTACCTACTCTAAATGCAGAATGATTAAGTGGCCTTACACTCTAACTACCTTGATATTTATTTGAAACACCTAATAGTATTAAAGAATTATTACTATGCACTGAAGTTGCAAAATTGTGGAATTATTACTGTCAACATTATTAATTAGGTATCATAGTTGCCATTACCTAATTAAATATACCTAACCATTGTCCAAAGGTATCTCTTGGTCACGAATCCAACTAAAACATAATGATTTATAAACAATAGAGGGAATAATGTACGGTCTACCTACTACTTTCGTAACACACTATATTTTTAGTTGTTTGAATTTCGGCATATAACAAATGATGTAGTAGTTGGGGAGTCCATCTCTATACCGTAAGACAGTGATCAGGGCGTCCGGCATTGGCCCAAGCCATGGTACGGAGCGAGAATGCATGGGTAGCCGTCACCTCCTTCTGCAAAGCAGTAATGCTCGCGAAGAGGGAGGCGGAGCACGTGAGGGAGAGGCAGTATATGCGCCCTCACGGCCCTAATCGCCGCAAGAGACGCGCTGGGCGTCAGGAATCCCAGGCTGATTCCCTGCCACCGTAGACGCGAGCTTGCGGACGGCGAGTAATGGGTAGCTCGCTGTCCGGTAAGGACAAAGCCCTGGGCACGCCACGATTGCGGCGGTAAGTCCCCTCTTTGAGGAGTGGCTTGAGAGGCGGCATGGCGTCCTCACCTTCCGCCTGACACAGGTCCTCTCCAGACACGGCTGTTTCGGGAGGTTCCTGTTTCGTATAAGGCGGGAGGAAACGCCCGGGTGTTTCCATTGCGAAGATCGCCCTGAAGATACGGTGGAGCATACGGTGGAGGTCTGCCCAGCTTGGGCGGAGCACCGCCGTGTCCTCATGGAGGAGATCGGCGGCGGCGATCTCTCACGTCCGGCCCTGGTCCAGGCCATGGTACGGAGCGAGAGTTCATGGCTAGCAGTCGCTTCCTTCAGCGAAGCAGTGATGCTCGCGAAATGGGAGGCAGCGCACGTGAGGGAGATGCAGTACATGCGTCCTCACGGCCGTGGCCTTTGCAGGAGACGCCCTGGGCGTCGGGAATCCCAGGCTGATTCAGGCACGGGCTTGCGGACGGCGAGTAATGGGTAGCTCGCTGTCGGGTAAGGACCAAGCCCGGGTCGAAGGCGCGTTGTGTTCCACGCGCGCCTCAAAGAGATTTCAGCAACAACTGATAGGGCCCGCAAGGGCCGATGCCTGCCAGGGGTGCGGGTTGTTCGAAAGAGATACCGCGCCCCTGGCACACAGGCAACTGAAGGAACACGGGTGGGTTTTAGTCAGTAAAAGTCTGACACACCCTCCTGCTCCACCCAGAGCGGGAAAAGTCATTTGATGATTTCCCACCCAGAAAAAAAAAGGACAAAGCCCGGGTCGACGGCGCGTTGTGTTCCACGCGCGCCTCAAAGAGATGTTAGCATCAACTGGTGGGGTCCGCAAGGGCCGATGCCTGCCAGAGGTGCAGGTTGTTCGAATGAGATACCGTGGCCCGTGGCACACAGGCAACTGAGGGAACACGGGTGGGTTTTATTCAAGTTTTCACGGTGAGAGTGTTTCAGAATAGCTCAGTCTGTCTCAATTTGATGCAAATAGATAAGTTACTGATCGCGACTATATCTAATGTCTTTCGTCGTAATAGTACAAAAGATGTTTTGTTTTGCAGGATTCGTAATTTTCTACTCGTGTGTCTAATCGATAATTCCCTATGTGTTCATTAGGTTCAGTTTAGTGTCTTCGCAAAAAGTTGTTTACTTTATGATCATGTTTTTAACCGACTTCAAAAAGGAGGAGGTTCTTAATTCGTCGGAAACTTTTTTTTAAATGTATGTTCCCCGATTATTCGAAGATGGCTGGACCGATTTGGATTTTTTTTGTTTGTTTATACTTCCCAGGTGGTCCAGTCATCCATCATCATCAAGTCAGAATCTGATGATGGGATCCTGGAGAAATAGAGAGAACTCTTTAAATTTCATAGGCACACTTGTAGCGATTTGGATAGTTTTTGGAAGAGTATTTTTTCGGAGTGGTCCCATTTCAATTTGGTGAAGATCTGATGAAGAACTTCGGAGATAGGCAACGGAACTCCTCAATAAATGATAGCATATGGACTGGAATTGCTGAAATCTCATGTCTGTCTATTGTTTACACCAGTTCATAACATAACATCACGCCGGGACGCTGTGAAGGGGTAAGCACATGTTAACCACTAAAAAGTGTAAAATAAAAACTTTTTCAAAAAAAAAACAGCTGACTTCCAAAAAAACACTAAAATGTGAAAAATAACTGTAATTTCGGAAGGCGGAGACAAAAAATTAAAATACATATCCAAAGTCACCGACTTCCGAAATTAAAGTAATTTTTTAGTTTTTAGTGTTTTTTTTGGAAATCGGTTGTTTTTTCTTCATAACTAGTATCTTTTGCCAGCGGCTTCGGGCACGTGGAGGTCGGAAAGTATCCTACAGGAACTTACTACCGGGATAAAAGTAACCTATGTGTTAACCCAGGCTATAAACTATATGTGTGCCAAATTTCATCCAAATCCGTTCAGCCATTTTAGCGTGATTGAGTAACAAACATCCAAACTTTCACATTAGTAGGGTAGAAAATAGTAGGAAATATTAGTAGGATGGGGGAAGGGAATATTTTGCATGAAAGGTCCTTCACAAAGCTCCTACAGAAGTATCTACTTTCTGAGGGGAGTACAGAAGTATTTACAGCCTGGGGGGATCCAAAGTGTAGATACTAGTAAAGTATACGTCTTGTGACACAGATTCTTGCACTCGCTCTTGATTTGTAAGTCAATATTGTGGTGTGTTCGAAAGAGATACTGTGGCCCCTGGCACACAGGCAACTGAGGGAACACGGGTGGGTTTTAGTCTAAAGTTTTACACGCCCTCCCGCTCCACCCAGAGCGGGAGAAGTTATTTAATGATTTCCCACCCAAAAAAGAAAAAATGTATTGTGGAATGCGGACTCTAAGTAGGTAGAAATTCTACTAAGAAAGTAAGTAGGCCTGTAAGGAAATGCCAAGTTTTTTTTTAAATACAAGACACTAGGAAATGGCTATGTGGTAGGCAAGTGTGTGTATGTGTCTTTTAGTTACAACGTATTAGTGAGGGGAACAACATAAGTCTTTTGTCTATGAACAATGATTGTCGGTTTTTATCACAAGCATCATTAATAAACAAACCGAAACTCATTTTAATATTTCACATTTTTTAAAATTATTTATTCAACCTACTGTTTATTTTTCGTCTAAGCATAAAAGATCATTAGCACAATAATATGCGCCTGTCCTGTTTACACAACTTAGGTGTTTAGTAATTAAAATCTAGAATGTTTTCCATTGCTGCAAAGCCATGATTAAAAGCAGCTCTGTACCAATGACTATTTATAGCGTCTCCAGTAAATTACCATACACAACCATCAAGATCGCAATATCGGAAGTCTATCATTAACTTATCAAGCGGTCTGCAAGTGCTAATAACTACGCGACCGTGTTAGCGTTCCCTCACAAACTTACCAGAATAGAATCCGTGACTCTATGGTGCGTTAAAAAAACCGTACGTAACTATCAAAAACTTTTTTATTAATTCTTTTTTATCTGGACAATTTTAGGAATTAAAAAAAATGCTGTTTAATGTTCTTAATTTAAATAAGCACATTAGCTCTCAGACTAATGAATAATGAATAATTAAATTATTATGTATATAAGTTTTCGTTCTTGGCTTTTATTTTTTTCTTGTTATTCAGGTTTGAAATTAAATTAGGTTTCCGCTTTAAATGAGTTTTCGTGTTTGTCGTGAGTGTTTGTTTCAAATACAAGTTTGTAGTGTGTAATGAATATTTCAATA
Source organism: Polymixis lichenea (assembly GCA_949091785.1). Classification (NCBI taxonomy): domain Eukaryota; kingdom Metazoa; phylum Arthropoda; class Insecta; order Lepidoptera; family Noctuidae; genus Polymixis; species Polymixis lichenea. The sequence goes on along the minus strand of OX420948.1, from coordinate 17,767,286 downwards.
AAAAAGTTCGCTATTAGGTAGGTATTATTATTTGATATACCAACGAATCGGTTAATATTCAGCTTCGGTAGGATCAGTGATATCTCTCTATCAAAATTATTAATATAATGACACTAAAACCTATATTTTAAGTTATTATGAAATCGAGATAAATGCTTGAGCATCATTCTAGAATACAAAATCTTACGTTTTATGAAAATTAAATTGATTTTAATTGGCATTAAAACTTAATTACTAAGACCTAGGAATTAAGGAGACCTTGAAATGCAAACTCATAAGAAACAATTACATTCAATTAGCAACACAAAAGTGTGTTCAAGACATAAGTAGTCAGAAAGTATAAGTTACCGTGTAATATGATATCGGTGAAGGGAAGCTATGGAATAGGGTCTCGGCCGTGTGTGTGGTACCGGCTCTTTGATACTCATACAGCCGAGAGACTATTCAGAAAATTGCACACTTACCGCAAAGAGGTCGCATTAGAAAGAAATGTGCTGCATTGTCGAGGGATTATGATGAATATTACTTAGTAAAGAATGCTCGAAGGCCCGACAGCTTTTTTGGCTGAATAAGCCTTTTCGATTTATCCAGTAGGGCGAAAAAAAAATGACCGTTTTTTTTTGTTTTGATAATTATGTTATGGTAGGTATGTTTCAAAATTGGAATTGTTTCTCAATGGAGAGAAAAGAGGGAGGAGCTCGTAGACTGGCTCTTAATTTAAAAAAGGAAGATGATTAAGAATACGGTACAGTCTAACGATAGTTCAAAATATCATATCTTTGTTATGTGTACCATATGAATTATAGATATAAATAGCTAGGTACATAGAAAATGTACATATTTAATTGAATTGGCGATCTTTTGAAAGTCACCTTTGAATGGAGGGAGAAGGAAGAACAATACTAAGATCAAGAAGTAGACGTGGATTTTATAAAATGAAACCAATTTCAAAAATTGGCAAAATTAAATCACTTCCTCAGTGAAACGATTCCTTACGACGTAAAACCGCTGTTTGATGACGTAACCAAAATATGTAAATATATATTTAATGCAATAAGGAAGTTCTGTCTCATCTTCAAAACAAAATTCCTAAGTTTAGCGGGCGCTACAATTTATTAAGCTAAACCAACTAAACAACCTATTCAATAAATAGGTAAAATAATTTATCTCTAATTTATGCAAAACTCACGCAATTTATTAAATAAATACTATAAGTACTAATATTAAATAAATGCGTTTGCGCCGATAACACCTGCATAGACTTGCACGTGTAGATTATTTAATTATGCATATATTGCTATAAAAAGGTCGAAATTGACGCAGAATATACTGAGTATCTTCACACATTATCATAATTGCTTATATATATGAGTATATATTCCTTTGTTTACATCAAACTAATCTTATGGCCCTTTGCATGTATACTTTAATATTGGACGATTGCATCTGCCCACGACAATTCAATTCGTTGAGATGAATTGAATTGTCGTCGTTGTTGATTGTTGTTGTTGTTGTTGATTGTTGTTGTTGATTGTTGTTGTTGTTGTTGTTGTTGTTGTTGATTGTTGTTGTTGTTGTTGTTTGTCAATGTTGAGATATTGATGCAATTGGTTATAATTCATTTGCGATGCACTCAAATACTGATATATTTGAGTAAATAATCAGCTGTCCCATACATTTAGGTCAAGTAGGTATTGAGTTTTGTATGGGACAGCTGATCATTTTTTTCGCGATTACGATAGTGATCCCGTGGATAAAAGTTGTTCGGTTTCATGGTCTGTATATCTGTACTACACTCTTCTACCAAAGACCAATGAAAGGAGTACAACAGGTCTTATAAAACAAGACTGGATGTTAAATACCCTGATTTAAAAAAAAAGGTAAAAGTTAATGATGTATTTGACAAAATAGACCAACAAAAGTGGGATGGACTGGTCACATGTTAAGGGGCATTCAGGACAAGTGGAGTAAAGTTGTGACTGTATTTACCCTAGAGATGGTGAGAGGAACAGGGAATGACAATGTAAAAGATGGGAAGATGAATTAAAGCTCACAGCAAGGGTCCAAATTACAGAAGAGTTGCTAGAGATAGTACTCGGTAGAAGTTCTTAAAAGAGGCCTTTGCCAAAAGGCACACTGAACTAAGAGACATTTCATAACCTACTGAAAAAATACCATAATGCAAAGATGTTCAGAACAAAAAACATTTTCCAAAAAAAAAAAACGACCGACTTCCGGAAAAACACTACAAAGTGAAAAAGTTTAATTAACTTTAAAACTTTAACTTCGGAAGTCGGTTGTTTTTTTTTTTTTTGTAAAAAGTTTTTATTTTTCACTTTTTAGTTAAAGTACCTATCCCATACCAATTCGAAATTTCATCATTCTTGGGGTCAAAACAATGCATAATTTATGCGATAGTAGCAATCGCGGTTGATCTTAGTTGTTTTTAATCATTTGTATGCCAATATTGGCAAAACATAGCGCACTACCTTATTTTTAAGATCTTTGTATGAAATTACCTGTTTTAAATAAAATTATTCTATTCTATTCATTTTTTGAAGAGTTCCGTTGTTTGTCTCCGAAACACATCATCAGATCTATATGAAATTTAAATGGGACCATTTCAAAATAAATTCCCTTAAAAATTTTGCAAATCCGTCTATATGATGGAATTATGACCGAACATACATAAAAAAATGTTGTAAATTTCTTCATCAGCTCAGCGTCCTGCGGTGATGACCAGCTTTAAAAAATCTATGAAAAACTTTGTTAATACCTATAACATTTGAGGGTTGCCCTCGATTTCCCTGGGATTCCATCATCAGATCCTGACTTGATACCAATGGGATGACCTCAGGAGTATACTCTTTCAAATAAAAAAAGAATTTTGAGAATCGGTCTACAAATGGGGGAGAAATCGGTGAACATACATAAAAAAAAAACATGGAACATGGAAGTCGGTTAAAAAAGGTCTTAATATTATAATCATCATCATCATATCAGCCGAAAGACGTCCACTGCTAGACATAAGCCTCCCCCAACACGGGGATTTGCCATAATCGCCACGCTTGGCAAGCGGGTTGGCGATCGCAGTATGGTGGTCAAATGCATAGAGAACACTGCTGCCCATTCTCTAGTAAGTCCCTTAGTCGCCTTGTACGCCACCCATGGGAAGAAATGGGATGGTGGTATTCTTTTACGTCCGGCACCATACAGAACTAATATTATAATACTACACTCTTAATATGACCACACTTTTGTGATACACGAGGTACAATATTTGTTGTCGAATGTGGCTGATCTTTGAGTTCTGGAGTGGCGACAGCGTACTGGAAGACGTTGAGTTGGAAGGCCTTCCACAAGGGGGACCGATGACCTTGTGAAGGCCGCAGGCATCCGCTGGATGCGGGAAGCACAGAACCGGTCCAAGTGGCAGAGCTTGGGGGAGGACGAAAGACGTCTTTCGGCTGAAATAATGATAGTGATGTGGCTGATCTTTCGCCATATATGGGTTTTATCGGAGATTTTGGTTTAAGCACCACGGTTTCGTAATGTGTAAACGCATTATGGTGAGCGTATTTTACGTAGCACACATGCATTGGCATGCATGGTAGCATATATGTTTCACTGTATCTCATTAGGTAGTATTTAAAATAATTACTAATTAATAGTGGAAACTTTGCTATGATGCACGCAGATACAAAGCAAGTTCTAATAAACTGTTTATATACCATGCTCGCGTGTTTTTCATAAGTGATAAATCCTATAATACATATAATAAAAAAATACTGTAGGCAGATACTATTAAACACTGTCATTTAGATGGCTTTGTACACTTTGAACGGATTTTATATATTTTTTTAAGGTTGGTTAAATTAATTGGAATTTATATTAGTTTTTTTGCCATCTTATAATAATGGTGTACCCTTCTTTATTTTTTGTTAATTAGCTACCAATTTGTTATTATTTGTGACCTTTTTTAATATAGCCTGTTCATTTCCATTTCAGTGTCAGAACCTGTTTTAGTTGACCTGATAATTTGAATGCAAACTGATAATTTAGATCCCTTCACCTAACTATATGTCTCTAAGAAACTTACCGGAAGATCCTCTATGTACCCACTGCAACGATTATTTATTTAAATAATGCCTAACAATAAAACTTAATGTTACGAAAGAAGGTTTTCTTATTTCTGTAGAGGGAATGAAAGTAAAAAAAAACAAGTTGACAGATTCGCTCGTGCAATTTTAAAGTACTGGACAGATTTGAGTGAAACTTTCACTGTTAACTCATTATATGGCACAAGTGACAGTTTGCTGTGAGAATATAAAGTTATGTAATGACTGCCAAAAGTAGAGATAGTTTATGAGATGATATAACAAGAAGTTCTATCGGAACCTGTGACAAGGTGTTACGGTTCTTTTATCGTCTTTTATCTATATTTTGCCGTTCACACCTTTATAATTTTACATACGTTTTAAGGGGCCTGATAGCTAAATTATAATAGTGGCATTAGTTGATTCTGGCAGAGGTTGTTCCGTGGATGGATGAGCATTCATTATGCATTTTATGTATTTGTGTTTTGTATATTGGGACTTGGTGCTTTAGTAAATAAATAAATAAATAACTTAACAAGACCCTTCCGTGCCTCGGAAAGCACGTTAAACCGTTGGTCCCGGCTGCCATTTGTACATCTTTGACAGTCGTTACGGGTGAAGCCGGAAAGTCTGTCATACTGAGGGGTATCGTATTACCCAGTAACTGGATTGTGGAGGTAAGATAGGAAGCCGCTCCATGTAAAATTCTGATATCTGCATCCGATTCGACTGGAAGCCGACTCCAACAAAGGTAAGTCAAAGTCAAAGTAAAAGCATTTATTTCAAATAGCACATAAAATGCAAATATTATGTGCTATTTCAAATAGTACATAAAAATAGAATTGATTCTAGTCGGTCCTTCCAAAATGTAGTTTCGTATGGAGAAGAATGGGCAAGAAACTCCACCGCTACTCTTTTAAAATGTTTTAAATACAATATTTGACATAGTATATTCATTATATAATTATGTGTGAAAACGATGCACCCAGAATAAAATTACCGTACCGAAATAGGTAAAAAGAATGAAATTGAAGCAATACAGTTAGGATAAGACTGGGCAGGCGATGATCAATTTTCATATGTTTATATAGAGACAATTTACGTCACGCATAAAATAAGTTCTGTGTGGTGCCGGACGTAAAAGAATAGCACCATCCTATTTCTTCCCGTGGGTGTCGTAGAAGGCGACTAAGGGACTTACTAGAGAATGGGTAGCAGCGTTCTCAATGCATTTGACCACCATACTGCGATCGCCAACCCGCCTGCTAAGCGTGGCGATTATTGCAAATCCTCCCTTTTTGGAGGAGGCTTATGTCCAGCAGTGGACGTCTTTCGGCTGATATGGATAAATAAGTAGACCCTTTAAAAACGGTATATTTTTGGTGTCGAAACCGTTACTTACAACTCACATGGAGACATATAAGTACCATAGACAACTTATTAAGAAAAGTAGACTATGTTTGTAACTAATCTTCCCACGCAAATTGCTAAAGTCAATAGAAATGGATTACAAACGAGAATTCTAGTCGCCGATGAACTAGTAACCCGATACTTATGCTCTGCTTCATAAGTATTTGAAGTATTTAGGTGATTGAATTATGGATTTGTGTTGACATACATATACTAAGACAAATAAAGCAGATGTTCGCAAAACAGACGGCCGATGGGGCCGAAAGGTACTGGAGCGGCGACCGCGTAGCGGAAGACGTAGAGTTGGAAGGCCAACCACAAGGCGGACCGATGACCTTGTGAAGGCCGCAGGAATCAGCTGGATGCGGGAAGTGCTGAACCGGTCCAAGTGGCGGAGCTTGGGGGAGGACGTTCAGTAGTGGACGTCTTTCGGCTGCAGTGATGATGATGATGGTGATAATGTATACAGGGTAGGATACAAGTGTCATCTATGAAAGTGGAAATCGTTGGTATTCCATTAAACTATCAAATATAGTAGTATAGCAAGCGGAAGACATTTTAAAGGGCGCGGAAAAGTCAGTGAAAAGCGACGTAGGTAAAAAAACTTGCTTCCACTGCGAATCGAAATCGGGACTTTTGGTCCTGGTCTTACCAGTAGACCACAGAGCCGGTTAAAATAAAATTAAATATCAATGTAACTTATATGCTAGTTTTAATGAAGTTTTAAATACATCTATAATATTCTTCTTTAATAAGTATTGTTCTTTGTTCTATTATGTATTCTAATTCCTTATTAGCGTGTAGATAGATAGGTTAATACAATAACGAGCTCTTATTACTTACCATCAGTTTTTTATATCTTGTGATATAATCGGAGGTTAAGTGTTATGACGTCGAAACTGGCGTTTATTTGATAATTTATTAGTTTATTCTTACCTATTTTGTAACAATAATAAAGCTGAAGAGTTTGTTTGTTTGTTTAAACGTGCTAATCTCTGAAACTACGAGTCGGATAAAAAATCTTTGTACAATTGATAGCCCAATTCTTGCGGAAAGCTTTTTTTTTTTTTTTTTTCTGGTTGGGAAATCATCAAATAACTTCTCCCGTTCTGGGTGGAGCGGGAGGGCGTGTCAGACTTTTACTGACTAATACCCACCCGTGTTCCCTCAGTTGTCAGTGTGCCAGGGGCCCCGGTATCTCTTTCGAACAACCCGCACCCCTGGCAGGCATTGGCCCTAGCGGGCCCCATCACTTGGTATAATATTAAGTAGCCCATTCTTGCGGAAAGCTTATGGGCTACTTAACATTACACCTACATCACCAAACACACACACACCACACTTACATCACAAAACACACACACGTACTCACAATTAGTATAAGTTAAATACGTTTGTACCTTATAGCCCTAAGCAGTAAGCAGTCTAATAAAATGTTTGTACCCCTGTGGGCCACCTGGGCTGGCGAACATTAATACAGGTTACCATGTAACCTAGCTGGGACGCCAGATTCAATACTGTTACTTTCTTTCTATTCGATTTAACCCTAAATTATAAAATTATATTTACTGTACCACACTTTTTAAAATAAATAAATAATTATTATTATTACATTAAGACCCTTAGGAGCCGTGAAAAAAATATAAAAGTCGGAAGGAACGCTAAGCGAAAACTTACAAGAAACCCGCAGTTTAAGTCGCGGGCAGAAGTTCAGTATTTTATAAGTATTTATAATATTAAGCCGGCGCGAAAACTACTTAATTGTAATTAACTTGATAATATTTGGAACGAAGGTCCTTATTTTTGTAGGAAAACGAATTGTCATGGTAAAACAAAATTAGAGGAAGTGAAGTAAGTACGTTCCTAAAGCAACAAAAATGAAAAATGAAAGAAGAATTAAGTGATATAATTGATTTTAATTCTGACTTGAATTAATAAGAGAAATCTAAATACTAAAAATATGACAGCATCAACCTTCCAGTTAAAAAAAAAATCTAAAACATCGTTTTGTTCGTTCCGCACCAAAATTGCGGAATTCACCTTGTAATTACTAAATTAATCATTCTAACTATAAATTCATTTGATTGACCTTTCGAATAATGTTAAGGTGAAGCTCCATTTACTTGCACCAGATGAGATACAATGCATTAGTTAAAAGTTAAATGCAAAAAATGCAATACCTAGGTAAACCATAAAGTGCTAAGACATGCTAATGGTTAATTAACGTTAATGAACGTCTGTGAGTGCGAGCATATGTTTTGTTCGATTTATCCATGTGCAGGTTCTCAACGTGGGCCATAAAGTCCCCTTGTGGGGGGTTTGAATTCTTCTTTAAACTCCGAAGTAGGAGAGATAGGTCATATCCTATCTTACGACAAACCCCTTTTTTTATAAGTTACTTAAAGTTAAGTAATGATTAGCGACTTTTTAACCATACATTTTTGACGTTTAAACCTCTCTTAACTATAAGCAACGTTTATAAATAAGAGTGTATCAGTATAATATTACACGTTTAAATATAACCGTAGCGATAGCTGTTTCAGATTTGGGACAGATGGTAAGTTAAAAAAAAAATTGGGGGGCTGTAGAAAAATATATTCTCAAAGCGGGCCGGTGGGCAAAATAAAGTTGAGAGCCTGTGGTCCAGAAATGGGACCAGCTTATAGTTTTCGTAAAAGAAAATGTCAACTTACTTTTCAGCGCTTTCCCTTCAGGCGTGCACCGGACAGCATTGATCAAGCAATCCACATAGTTCCTAATTAGTCTCTTATTAGTGAAAATCGCGTCTACGTCCAAGTAATCGTACCTCTGGTCGTATTTCGGCATGTTTACCATATCATTGATATCTTGTCCCACCACTACGTACACAAAAACACACATAAATAACACTGCACGCATTTTTATTTATGAATTTAATACAAACTATTAAAAAAAATCATTCACACAATCGAATCTCGAAAGAAAATGGCGCGAATTCGTGTGTGGAGGCGTGCGCGCGCGCCGAACTGGCGTGTTGTTGTGATCCGCGCGGGTGATCCGGCGCCGTTATAAGGTGAAGCTGCGCACGCGACGATCGAGACGCTTTCTTTGGTGCACTTCTGAAACAAACAAGTGCTTTTTCAAGGGTGTGCTTTATAAGTTTTGAGAAGAAAATTCTTTTAATGTACATATTTGAATGAAAATGATTTCAGCTTATTTTTTTATTTTCCTGATCGCCTTTGATTTTCTATCGTAAAATAGGTAACTTCGTGATTGTGAGAGGTGTTAAAATCATCGAAGGAGCTGGACCCGTCAGGCACTCAACATTCTGTGACGTCACCAGTCTCTTGCCCAAGCCTAGTATAATATTGTAATATTTCAGATTCTCAGTACAGTTCATCATTATCTAGAAGTATTTTAGCAAGCTCATAAAGTTAATGTAAAAATACAGCATTTTTTAGGGAATTTAAATCATAATTAAATCTTAGGCGGGAAGCGCCCGGATTTTTTTTTTTTGCGAATTTTGTAATTTAACATACTTACTTAAGAATATTTGAATTTTAAGGGTAACCTTTGTGCATTCGTCTCAATTCCATAAATAATAAGTACCTAGGTAGGTACGCCAATTATTCAAGTTCAAAGAAAACGCCGATTCAGTGTCAAATTTCAATTATTTCAAGAACAAATAAAAAGGTCTTTCTCTTTTTTCTGCGTATTGAAGCTTTACGGAAAGCATTTCCGGCGGAAATGACATTTGATAAAATATTTAAATTCACATCTTTTTGTCAATTTATTCCAAATCAGTGTCATTGTCCTCTTATACGGGGCGGTGAGTTGTGAGAAATGTTTATTTTGTACTTAAATACCTTCAATTTTACTCATTAAATGTTCCGTTAACTTGTTATTTCCTTTCGAAGATTATACGAGAGGTATCATTCGTACAATATGGCATCCGACACGGAGATGTAATGATACTGATTCACAGAAACCAATTTAATTTTCACATTGACAAGGACGTAAAAAAATCACGACGGGATTTTTTCACGCGCTACATTTTCTACTCTCGGTGATAAACCGAGCGTTCAGAATTAAACACAGTGCATCTCAGCACGTCGAAAATCGAACAGTGTGTTTTAATGTTCGATTTTCAACTCTCGGCGCCAAGCAGTGCATTGAAAATCCAGTGCGCGAAAAATATCCGCCGCGATTTTATTACATCCGTGGTAACGTGGGCTTAGATAGTTCACTGAGAGGGGCTCGTGGCTAAATAATAACAGTTTTACAGGTCGTTCGATGGTTCAGCTACGCTTGCCACAGTCGGTTCGTTGATGGGTGACCATCCATATATCGAGACCTCTCCGTGCCTCGGAAAGCATGCACGGTCCCGGATGTCATTTGTAGATCTTTGATAGTCGTTACGGATAGCCAGGAGCTCGAAAGTCTCACAACCAGTCTTACCAAGGGCTATCATCCTATTACCCAGTAACTGGATTGTGCAGGTCAGATAGGCAGTCGCTCCATGTAACAGGTATTCAGCTGCATCTGGTTAGACTGGGAACCGACCCCAACATGACTGGGAAAAGGCTAGGCAGATAGGTTTGTTAGGTAATTCACGAAAATTGTGGCCACAGCCAAAGTGTAGGTACGAGCCACAGAGTGAGGGGGTGATCTGTGGTGGATACAGAGGGCGTAAGCTAAGTGACATACGACCAGCGATAACGATGATGGAAAAGTCAAAAGGTACTGGATTGACATAAGCGACCAAAAAGCAGTCAGGCGTGTTGAAGATCGTTGTAGAAATATGAAACGCCATTCGAAATGCTTTTGTATGGTCTCAAATACGGCCATTTTTCGTCGAAATGCTCCCATGTTCCTGTGGATTATTTTTGCACCCTTAATTTTTTTGAGTACCTAGTTAATTGTTCTTTTACGCCAACATAGACCCCCGTCGAATCTCCGGTGGACCCCCGGGGGGTCCATCTGGACCTCTTTCTGAATCACTGGACTAGAGGATAAAAACGAACTTGAATCATATCTACCATTTCACAAAACATTAATTCAAGCCGAACCATCTAGGTACCTACTTTGGAGCATAACAAGTACGTACCTTACGACAGCACATCACAGAAGATTGCTCCGATTCAATCACAGTTGATTATTTATCGCTAAATCACAGTTGCGTCTGCGCACCGTTTTCAAAACACTTAGACGAGGAAGCCCCATTGTCCGCGGCCAGCGGTACGGAACCCGCATGTATTTACATAAATTAGGCTAATATACGGCCTATGTATGGACGTTTCGACAGGTCCCCACATTGTGACGGAACGTTACCTGATCGTCTCAGCTGCATGGCGGTTGGAAATGGGAGCATCCTACAGCGGCTGTCGTAAGACAAAAGAGTTGCTTGTTCTGCCTAGCCTATTGTCGTTTTGTATTGGAACGCATTTCCTTAGCTAGAAGAGCATTTGTTATTAGTAGACCTACAAGTATTAGTACACATGAATTACGATGCCATAAATCAAAACGAATTATCATCTCGTTTTCGGGACAACATCCACAATCTTTAATGAAGAAGTAGCCATCTCAGTTTTTTGTGTCCCACTGTCATTAATATGTAGGTAAGTAATACTTAACTGTATCTTTAATGATATATTTTACGGTGTAATTAAGTAGGTTACTTGTACTAGCTAACGGGTTGACGTCGAATGTCGATCGAACTAAAGAGTGCTACAAGAATCTTTTGGTCCTCGAACGACGTTAGCTTGGAGGTGGAGTTGATAAACATGTGCGAAATTGAATTATGCAAAAATCAAAATCAAAAGTCATTTAAACAAACTAGGCTGAGAGTCAGCACTTTTTGAACGTCAAAAATGCATTCAGCACATGATCCTCCAGAGACAAAATTTTACGACAGTTATAAAAAAAACATCTGCTGTTTCGTAGAAATGAACCTGACGCAGTCAAAATGTATAGAACATGTTTTTTTATGCGATGAAAAATTTCGACGCAAGAGTTTCAGAATCATGGACTGAATCTATGGTGACAGGTGCTGTGTACGATGTCCATAGCTACCCTCTACATGCACCCTCAAAATCAAATCTGCGTATCGCTGTTCGATCGTGATCAAAGATCTCAAGGATACAGGATTCAAGGGTGTTCAAGAAAGCCTGTCATGTTCGCGTAAAGCAAATGTTAAATTATTTAATCGATTTATATCAAAACTATCGTCTGATGAAAGCGTAAAGACGGAACGAGTAAACGGTATTTAACCATTATCGCAGTTTATTGATGAGTTGCTAGCAAATTAATTAATTGTAGGTACTGTAAATAGGTAGCTGCAGTGGCGTGCAGTCCATTAAGACAGAAACACACTGCCTACCCTACCTAAATCAGATATTTTTTTTTAACTAATATTATTTTATCAATAAACAAAAAATCTTTATTCATAAATCAGCTCCACCTGTCGAGCGTCTCGGTAGTATCATTAGTATCAACGATACTATACCGGTTCGTTTGTACAATTTGACGCAATTTCCCATTTCGATGCACTAGCGCCGCTGAGCGCCTCGGGAGAGACACGAACTGTTCGCGTCTTAATGTTTATATGTGTGCTTTCGTGGTCATGCAGATTTATTGGGTGTGCGTTCGTATACATACGTGGCACACAATGTAACAATTAACGCACACAACCATACCGAGCAGACACTCGCTTTTTTACAACACGAAGAATTACGAAACTTACCGAAGTTTAACGAACAAAGTTGGCTATGCGACTATTTTAAATAGTAGCATTGTTTCATTGAATAGTCACTACATAAAGACCCAAATTACTTTTTTGTCGTATTATTTTTATATTCCGATTTCCGACGCCATTGTTTGCTTTGATTTATTTATTTCGGTTGTGAGCTATGATACCACTTATTTCATTTTTTTACGTTGATGATAGTGTGAAAATTGGATAATATTCACTGTGAAAGTTGCTCAGGTGATGTGTGTACAGAGAAAAGAAAATATGATGCATTTTCAAAACTATATTTCGGTGAAAAATAAAACAAGTGATCGTGAAAAATAGTTGTACACCGGATTTGCAATGAATACAAACTAAAGTCAATCGTAAATTCAATACAAAACAATAAGGTTCATTTACTTAATTGCTCCACAGGTTGCATGCTGTGTAGGTACAGCAATCGGATATTCTTATTTTTGCCTTTTTTTTATTTCTGCCTACCCTGTTTAAAAACTCTGTGCACTCCACTGGGTAGCTGTACTTATGTTTACAAAGCGTAGCACTTCGATCTGAGATCTTATTACTCTTTCTTGAGTGCCGACTTTCTCTTGGTCGCGTCCAATTTATATTATCAGGGATCCGCACAAATCTGTGAAAATTTAGAAAATACAATTTTAATTCCCATTAACTACAGTACAAATGGCTTTCATTTTGACAATTCAACAATATTCATTGCGGTATTCACGTTGTTAAGCAGAGATTTTTTTCGAACATATGAAGCGATGGATTAGCAATATCCTTCAAAATGATCCAGATTCTAATTGTGTTACGCAATATTTTTCTTTTTTTTGCTTTTTCTTGCTCCACACTAGAGATTTCTCCTGTATTGTGGGTGCGTTTACAAACATTTAAACTCACATACTCAAACAGCCAGACCCGGAACAACTACTTGTAGGTCATACAAATATTTGTTTCGTGCTGGAATCGAACCCGCAACACGCAGCACAGCAGTCAATCGCTTAACCACTGCGCCAACCATGCCGTCAAAATTAGGGTGATGGTATTGGTCTGCCGATGTTCCTGGTATCTTTGCGGTGATTCTCCAGCCAAATGCTTTCAATTTTATGTATCTCAATTGTTTTTGACTATAAACAAGAGACAGATTAATTATTTGCATCATGATCACAATACTGATAGATTATGTTTCATATTAGCCTTTCAACTGTTGCATTTAGTATACGTAGGTATTACATTTTAGCTCTTCTAGCGAAACAAATATGGCCTTTAAGACTTTGGTCGACATATCGGTAGGTATACGGTAACAGTTCTTTTTTAGTTTATTACACCGGTTATTACATCTCTATGACGCGTGGGTTTTATAATATTTTCCTACGAATCCAAGTAATTTTGTTTTTTTTTTACGCAGCTACAACTTTTTTTCAACGAATAATAGAGTTAATCTTTAGGTAAATGATTAATAATAGGTAGTTATTAGGTATAAGCCGCAACATCCAGTTTGACTGGAAATCGACAACGTCCAGTAGGTATGTAAATTATGTAGCTGATACAAACACACAAAACATTTTTTTTTATACCGACCTTATCGTAGGTCAGAGGGGTAATTGTGTAACACATTACCAGTAGGAATGGATTACATTTTGACAGTTCAACAATATTCATTGCGTTATTTTTCGTTGTTGAGCTGACAATTTTTTCCAACATACGAAGCAACGGATTCCTTGAAATTTACTCAGATTCTGATTGATAGTGTTGTACGCAAATAGGGTGCTGGTCATCTTACCCCTAAACACTTATGTTGATGTCGTTAAGGTTCACTTTTGTGTGTACGGGTGATTTGTTAGAAAATCACAAATGCGTCTGTCTTCAATGGTGTTTATTAGCGACTAACTTAATGATCCTTACGCAGCTAATTAAATATAATGAAATGACGCAACAACTTCTTTAACAGTAGATACATAAAACCAAAAATAATCATAACCTCTGCTGACTCAGATGATTCCTAATTCAAAGTTGCAAAGATCGTGGGCCTAATATGGCGCGAAAAATCCTTAAAATCGAAAGTACGATTCGCACTTGACATTTTCGCTTGCAAAGTTAACTTGCAAGTCGACAACATTTAGCACTTGGTCGTAAATGAAGAATTCCGTTCTTTAGAAAGTTGGCGACACATGCCAAGAATGGCTTGTTTACCACAACGTTTATGACGAACTCGTTTTTGACTTGCAAATCCAGACGCGCAGTGTTTTACATTCATAACAAACAAGGTTTTAAAACGTAGCATATTGGGATTTATCTGATCGCATTATCTTTCGGTTCAGACAATTTTAATTAAGGTTGGAATCCATCCCAACCTTAATTAAAATTGTCAATACAGGCTTTCAATATCCCATGTGGTCCACCACAGCCAAAGCCTGTATTGGTCTAGCATAAACGTTTTAGTTAACTGGAGCGAAAATGTAAAACAACTGGCTATTAGCAGTCGAAAAAAAAGGAAAGCCATAAAAAAAATTGTGCTATACCGGCTGAAATTTTTTAGCGTCTGGACAACAATATGACGTTTTGTGTAAGTAGAATAGAACTCATATACCCTAATATTTACCTGGTACCATTTATTTAATAAAAGTTCCGAATATCCTTAAAATACATGAAAAAGAATACATCCTACGGCACTCGCGTAAAACTAATATTATCCAAAATAGGTAATAGTAAACGGCGTCAGCTGCGATTGCACATGAATGAAGCAAGATGGAAGTGTGAGCGAGACGCTAGCATTAACTTCGCTCTCCTGCGCACAGGACGATACCGCCTGATCCCTACACACTCACGCACACATTTGCGCGTGTACCTACATACGTCACCGTGCTGTATGTAGTTGTAGTAGGCAAATAATTTGATACACTGAGTGACGCGTGTCTTGAAACCGTAAACCAAATAAATTACGTCTCGTAAGATCGGTAAAGCTTTGATAGAAATGTAAACAAACCGCTAATGTTAAATACTTATAACAATCACTCACATTCATATGTATTTCGAAGGTTTTAACGTGATGTGTAATAAAAAAGGATTCCAACAAGGTTGTTTAATCCAAATCGGATACTACAACTTACTAGGCGTATTTAAAGATCGTAATCAACTTATTTACAAATAATTATAATGATAAATTTTTACAAAATTACAGAAAATGAGTTATTATTTACAAGAAAAAGTACCTTTTCAACGATATTGCAATATTTGTTCTAAATGTCCACCGTTTCTTTCTAAACACAAACTCCCACGTTTTTGCAAATTGGTTGTTAGACTCCTAAGCGTGTCTCTGTCACTTTTCAGAATATTAAAAACGTCTATTATTCGCTGTTTTAACTCATTTACACTACGAGCTTCTTCGTTGTACACTAAGCCTTTTAGTTCAACCCATAAATAAAAGTCTAATGGCGTTAGGTCTGGTGATCTCGCCGGCTAGTTCACAGGTCCACCGCAACCTATCCACTTATCACGGAATTCACTATCTAAATACGCGAGCACAGATCGCTCGTAGTGAGCTGGACACCCGTCGTGCTGAAAGTACATGTCCGGCAGATAGTCCAGAGGAACGTCTTCCAACATTGTGTCGATAACGGACTGTATAATTTCACGATACATTATCCCTGTCAATCGACCTTCGATACAAACTGGACCCATTATGCCAACGTGTATTATCCCGGCCCAAACATTGACACTGAATAGAACTTGATGAGCGTGTTCGTTTATTTTAAGTGAGTTTTGAAACTCCACCATTGCTCGTTGTGTAGGTACGTTGTAGATACCAGTGCGGGTAAATATGGACTCGTCGCTCCATAGAATGTTCGCCTGCGGGTGGAGTTGGAGTATGCGTACGTTATTATGAAAACAATCACTGGGCGGTCGAAGCACACACGGTTCAAACGTAAAAAAACAGCGATCGACGTCACGCTATGGCTAATCGCAGGTGACTAGAGAGAGAGAGAGCACGAGACGCGGTACTCGGTTCGAAGGGCGCGCGGGCGGGAGGGGATGCGCATGCGGTGACACGTGAGCGGTACGCCTAAGGAAAGATATTTTGCGATAATAGTTACCTATCCCCGGCCGGCTTCAATCAAAGGATTGAATGTCGCTACGAATTCATTGATAATTTCTGCGCGTAGAGTAGGGTGCCTATAAGTTGGGTTTTGATATTATTTGCCGATATTTTTACTCTTTTCTATTTTTATTATTTTTTAAATTTTAGTATGAAAAGTTTACTACAAATAAGTAATAGTATTTATTGATAGGTTCATTTCATGTTAGGATTTAAAAAAAAAAGAAGTGAAATTTCTATGCCATAGGCTTTTACTCCGTTCACCTATTATGCCCTATTTTTTTCCAGACGGTAAAAAAAATCATACGGTATAGCCATATTGCATCTGCATTATTTTTAACGACTGGTTCAGCTACTAATTGTATTTTTTAAATAGTAAAGTAAAAACTTGTCAATGTGGTGGGTATTTGGATACTTTAATAGGTGTATACTTAATGCTGGGTACATACTGGTGTAACCATAGAAATATAATAAATCATTTTATATATGGGTGTAACGTAACGTACATAACGTGGTTAGTTTTATAATAAATAAATATAAATATAAATAAATATAGATATAGTTTTAAATGTTTGTGTTCCAAATAAAATATTTTCTTTAGTTGAAATAAAATCGCCTACTTAGTTGTTTTGTGTTACATCTAATGTTGCATGGCACAAATGCAACGGCTGTGTTTCATTTCATGTCGTGTTTCGTGCGGTATCAAATACATGTGGCATCATCTTGGCCTGTTAAATACATGGACTAGTAATCTATTGAGGAATACAATATGTAATATTGTATTTCTCAGTAGATTACTCTTCATTTATTTTGATTGAAACAGACAACATTAATTATTAGAATTTATGGGGCAATAATATGCCAATTATGATAGACCAAGTAAGTAGTGGGTATGTTTCTTATTGCGTATCATTTTTTTCCAAATCGAAATGATGTTAATTTATGGAGACAGGCCAGCAAACACAAAAACACAGCAGGCCACTCAAAAAAGAGTATTTAAACATGCGAACGTCCTTATTGAATTCGAAATTCTTAAAATGTTCGGGCAAATGTTTACTCAAATTCTCGTGTCATTAAAAAAAAAACTTTTTGATAACTTCGCCCAGATTGTGAAAAGGCGAAAATGAGGGACAGAAATACCATAAGGAAAACAAACTATGATAGACATTATTTTTTTTGTGATACCTAAGTAACTTTCTGTTAAAAAACATACACAGTTAAACTATACGTATTATCGTATGTACTACAAGTAAATCTCTGACTTAAGTAGACAGTCAGAAAAACTTTTTTGCTAGACCATTTTCATACTAACCTACATAAATTAGGTATTATCCCCAAAAATTCAAGACCTTCGAATTGCTTATTCCGTTGTTTTTTCCTGCATTTCTTGTACGGACTCGGGTTTTGAGAAATAAGACGTTAAAGATTTGGATATATTTTAATTCTAATTTTCATTAATAAAACGTTTATATCTGACACAAAGGTTCTTTAATTTGGGACATATTTTTGGCAATCGGATCCTGCAGATACATTCGACATAACACAATCTCATATTACTTACCTGAGACCTGTTCCAACCGAGGTCAAAGATTTTTATAATTAATTATTATATAAACCTTAATCAAAGGGCTAGTTATTGTTATCAATTTGTACATGTACAACAACTACAAACACGACACTTTTCTGGGCGCAGAATGATATAATTTTTATGAAAATTTAGTAATTAAGCATAAAAAATGTTGACGTAGTAGCTGCTGAGAATATAAGATAATCAATCATTGGGGGGCTCGTTGTAGGGTCTCATCTTAATCCCAAATTGAAATGTCGATATAGTCGACCATCGTACAGTCCGTTCACCGTTATCTTACCACTGGCCCAACAGCAACTTTATTGTAACGAGAAAATAAAGATCACAGTGACGCAAAATCAGAGGTAAAATAAATCTGAACGGACTTTAGGATTTAATGCCACTTGCATGTCATAAAACGTCAAGAAGGCCAATTCTCATAATTGTAGACGTCCAGAGTCTAGTCGCAGTCTCACCTGGGCGACAATCAAATGTCAAAAACTTGTCAAAATTGTATGGAATTTCGAGGTAAGTATTTTTGACAGAATGAGACGGAGGGGATGAGGCGGAGGGGTCTCGAAATTAATGGATGATTAATAGATCCATGAACCGTCCGTGGCAAGCGTAGCTTAACCATTGATCGACCCGTTTGGCTGTTCACGATGAAGTTTCAATTTATTGACTAGGAATTTTTCTCAAAGTGGTAAAGTAATTACCACGTCCTCTCAACCTACAATGTAGACATACTAAGATGGCGCCGGACTGTCATGGCGTTAAAACTTCAAAAGCTCAAAGTCACACATGTATGTTAAAAAAACTAAAGAACTACTAAAACACTATATAAAAGTGTTAGATGTGGGAGAAAAGTTGTTAAGTGTTGCTAAAAACATTCAAAAACAAACATGCGAATAATGCGCATCGTAAAAACGATGTTACTTGCCTTTTTGTCTTTTCTTTTCTTTTTTTGAGTGGTTATTATGACCTCTGTGCATCCATGTAACTTGAATTTGCATTTAAAATTCTAGAACAATATCATTTTGCGAACGTTGATTGGATATTATAAAAAAAATTACTTCTTTTATTTATTATATATTATTAAAACGTTTCAGAGGAGAAGAATGATGACCAAGTACTTGAGTTTAATGAAGAAGATCTAAGATCATTTGAAAAATAAACAAATAAAAATATTTTCATTATACTTAAGTTAAGCATTTAACTACAACGCTCCAAGGATCTTTATAAACTAACGCCGCCATATTGTTTTTGCGGTGTCCGTAGCCAAATGGCAAAATTAGCCTTGTTTTAACCACAGACTGTCAAACTCCCTACGCTCCAGGCAAATTGGGCTCCCAACGACGCATACATACTGTCTGTCCCTCTATCCGCACATATTCTCGTTCGGCCCAACGCAGTGTCCCTTTCCTCAGTGGCTACGTTTATAACAAGGTTAGTAAGATTTTAAAGAAATACCCTATGTGCAGATCAAAATGTAAAAGCACTATTACGAAATGGCTACTTGAATTGGATTATGCACCTGCCAGGGGTGCGGGTTGTTCGAAAGAGATACCGCGGCACAGGCAACTGAGGGAACACGGGTGGGTTTTAGTCAGTAAAAGTCTGACACGCCCTCCTGCTCCACCCAGAGCGGGAGAAGTCATTTGATGATTTCCCCACACAAAACCACAAAAAACTTGATTATGCAGATACTGAAAATATAATAAATATTCTAAAATAATTTTCACCTACCGGAATTATTTACTTACTTAAACGGAAACCTTATCATTTCGTCATGTCCGTCCGTCCAAATTGACACCAAATCGATAAAAATTCGAAAGAAGCAATGGTGTAGCGAAATTGGAAAAAAAATCTTTAGAGGTGGCCCCCGAGGGATGAAAAAATAATCTATGGGATTCAACGGCACCCCGCACGCTTATGTCTGAGGCGTGTGGGGTGTCATTGGATCGCATACCTAATTTAAATGATTATGTTTTTAATAACCAAAATGAGTTTTTATTTAAAAAAGTCAAAAATTTGTGAGATATACGGAATGTTTTCGGTTAAGTACACCCGCAGTAATAATATCTTCTTTTTTCGAGAACAACTATGAAATACAAACTTATTTTTGCTGTAGGTAAAATCAACACTGCATGCGTTAATGTTCATCCCACCCCAACTAAGGGAACCCTTCAATGTGCGTGGTCCGACCAACACGCACTTGGCCGGTTTTTTTTTCCAATACAATTTTTCTCAAATGTTGTTTACCATGAGTCCATGACGACCCCTGTGAATGTCATTCAGGCGCTCAAAGATCTTTGTAGCACTCTAAAAAGGTTATATCAGGTAACAGAATCAACAAGGTTGGCTGACTTTTTTGTGAAATTTCAAAATAGCCTTTATCTGTAGTAAAAAAAAGTTAAAAAGAATCTCTAATGGCATCGCGTTATTATTTTAACGATTATGGGCCAGTAACTAATGTATTAATCTATGCTAAAAAGTGGTAAGCAGATAGAAACTATCTATATACCAATATTTCATGTATTTTGAAAAAATTAAGAAAAATGCTCATATTCATTCATAATTTAATTCTATTATCCATGTTATTTAATTTATTTTTGAAAACTAGCTTTTAAGTACATGCTTGTTACTTATTCGGAAAATAATTTCAACTGGACTGCGACGATCTATTGCAAATTATTTATTTTTTTAACACGTAAAACGGTGTCATGTAATGTGAATATAAAAAAAATTGGCATTTTAGTGGACTTTATGACAGCTTTGTTTTATGGAAATTCGTATCGAGCATATAGTAAGTCAAATTCTTTCAGGTGGGATGTTGGCATGATGGTGTTTGCAGTCTTAAGGCTCCTACACACTATGCCGGTGGCACAGCCGGCGGGTTTGTTAGGCCGCCGGCACTTGCCGCAGAAACCGAGTATGCCGCCGGCCTTGTTGGCATAGTGCGTTGGAGCCTATAGGGGTTTAAAAAAAGTAACACAAATACCTGCAAACATACATAATACCCATTAGATACCACATATTTCCAGCTAGAGATGAATCTATTTTGTAATTATTTACATAGCATAGCATATTATTTCGAAATAATAGAAAAGGATTGTCTTTGTTCAAGTAGTCAGGAATTTTAATGAAGTACCAAGTCTAATTATGTACCGTGAACAAAAAGCTTCACAATGCATTTTTGAACCAATTTGAAAAAAAAGAATGAATAAAGATTCTTTTTTTTTCTAGAATAAGTTTGATGAGTGTGTTGTGGCTGCGTGTTTTTTTTTATCGCCGATTTCTAGCTGAAAAAAGTTTTTCGTAAAACGTAGATTTGAATTTGTAAACATTTTTTTAAATACATAAAAAATCATAGGTTTATATTTCAGGAGCCGTTACGGTATTGCGTTGAAATAAGTCGTGATTATCCATCGAAGGAAATAAGTATAAGCGAGATTTTTTATAAACAACAATTGTTAATATGTAGAACTACCGATTAAAGGTTAAAAAAAAATATTTTTTCGTTTTGAATTTTTCGATAAGGTGGGTGACCATGGCTTAATGTTCACAGAAAACTTTCCACATATCGTGTTAGAAATTATATCTCAAGGATTCTAAATTAAATTAAAATGAAACGATGAGATATAAAAACATAAAATGTTTATTTCTTTAAAAATCACAGATTGTTCACTTTTTATATTTAAACTGAATGTTTGAACTGCTTATATTTGAAATTAGAAAATCGCACTGCTATATCTGTTGCAAGCAAAACGATTCAGTTTACATAAACGCTCGGCGCGTAGCATAAAACGCGCGTGGCTTGCTTCGTAACATAAAACGCGCATAATTTGCGTTTACATACACTATGCAACAAACGGCAATCGAGTTTCTTTATTAACGTTACGAAAACACTACTTCCATAGCCAGATCTATGTACATGATATAGAAATGGATATAATTTTTATCTTGTTTCTAGATCGTACTAGGTAATAATGGCCGTCACACTCATTGCCTTTAGAATCAACTAACTTTCTTACATTATTAAATTATTACAGTAAGCAAAAGTTTCACAGGTTTTATTATTAAATTACTGGCAGTCATAATTTCAGCCTAAAGACGTCCACTGTTGGACAAAGGGCTCCCAAGCGCCGTCACTTCGTCCGGTTCTGTGCTTCTCGCATCCAGCGGATTCCTGCGGCCTTCACCAGATCATGGGTCCATGAAGTCCGGAAGGCCTCCTACAAGATGGACCGATATGCTGGTAAACAGTTTATTAATGTGTCAATATTTAACGACAACTAGTTTAGCCAGGGCGTTTGCGTTGCCATTGACTGAGGAAGACCAACTTCCGAAAAATACTTTTGCAAGAAAAGAATAGCTGTGTCTACAGTTACATGTCAACAATTGAAAAAACGTGAAAATGTACGTAACAGCTCAGCTAAGAAACTGAACTGGCTTGAACTTGAACCAGCTAATGTTTACTTAAGCGCAGTGGACGGAAGCGGTGATTTGTTAACATAATCTCGACGCAAACGTCACCTGTCAGGCTGTCAGTGTTGCCCAGCAATTTATTGTGTTGCCACTGCAATTAACTGGTTCTATGACGTAATCACTAGGCAATCTAGAAGTATGTAGGTGTGTCATTTGGTTAAACCTAACGAAAAATTTTTTTTTTTTTGGGTGGGAAATCATCAAATAACTTTACCCGCTCTGGGTGGAGCGGAAGGGCGTGTCAGACTTTTACTGACTAAAACCCACCCGTGTTCTCTCAGTTGCCTGTGTGCCAGGGGCCGCAGTATCTCTTTCGAACAACCCGCATCCTTGGCAGGCATCGGCCCTTGCAGGCCCCATCAGTTGGTGCTGACATCTCTTCGAGGCGCGCGTGGAACACAACGCGTCGTCGACCCGGGCTTGGTCCTTACCGGACAGCGAGCTACCCATTACTCGCCGTCCGCAAGCCCGTGCCTACGGTGGCCGGGAATCAGCCTGGGATTCCCGACGCCCAGGGCGTCTCCTGCGAAGGCCACGGCTGTGAGGGCGCATGTACTGCATCTCCCTCACGTGCGCCGCCTCCCTCTTTGCGAGCATACTCGTAACTGCTTCGCTGAAGGAGGCGACTGCCAGCCATGCCCTCTCGCTCCGTACCATGGCCTGGACCAGGGTCGGACGCAAGAGATCGCCGCCGCCGATCGCCTCCACGAGGACACAGCGGTGCTCTGCCCAAGCCGGGCAGACCTCCACCGTATGCTCTGGTAGATTTGGCAAGTATGACTAAAACAGGTTACCGGAAGGGTAAAGAAATTTTAACGTTTCTGTATTTTAGTATATCGACAGACTATAGACTATAGTAGTGGTAGAGATGATGCTCGTGAAATTGAATGATCTGCAAATTGCAAAAACCTTAAGAAAATTTGAATTTCGGTTACTCTCCTTTCTTTAATAGTAGGTATCTGACGTAAAGATAGCTGTAGGTATTTCGTCATAAATAATTATGTGACCTAAAAGAGCCGAAGCACGTTATTATTATTGGCTTAAGTAGGCAACTCTGGGCCCTGCGCCCTGGTGGTGCAGGCCTTTTAACACATTTTTGTTTTTATGAAGCGGTATGAAAGGGCACATTACACTGGCCTTTTCTCATAGTAACTTTTGAAAGATTTTTGATAAACTAACGCCCTTTTACCACAAAAAAATATCATACGCATTATTTTATTAGTGGCAGGTCCGGGTGGACTCCCCGAATGAAGGTGACAAATCACTATACTACTGCGTGCATCCGTATTCATCGAGCCAGCATCGGAGAGTCCCACTGGTCCGCCAGCGCGCACAAAATAGAAGCACACCGTTTGCGCATGATGGCCGCAAAGCCGCCTGTGTCAGCCGCCGCGAACATCGCGGAGGCGCTGCAGTGGCGCGGCAGCCCCATCAGCAACCGAAACGCTTTATTGTACTGGACATGCAGATCGCTGAATGTCCGCTGTGTATAGTTAACCCCCAGGCTGCAGGTGTAAAAGGACTGACAGTACGCTTTAAAACGCGCAACTTTGACAGTCCTCGTACACCGTGAAGACCTGCGGGCCAACATGTTACATAGGACAGACTTCTCTTTCAATATCCACATTGTCCTTAAGGTCCTCAGTGAACCAGTGGCCCAAAAATTTAAATTGCTCGACTTTATTTAGAGCTGTACCATAAAGTGAATTTCGGAACGAATGTGTTACCGCTTTTTGTCGGGCCTGAAAATCATTATTTCACTCTTTTTCGTGTTGTATTTGAGACCATGAGTCACCGCGTAGGACTCACAAATTTTCAGGAGCCTTCGTAATGCACCAATCGAAGGGCTCAGCAGCACCATATCGTCAGCATAGCTGATGTTATTCAGATATACTCAGAACAGACAGACATAAACAGACATTACAGTCTCATTTTTAACCGAAAAAGAAGGAGGTTATTAATTTGACGTTTATATTTTTTTTAATGTATGTTCGGGCGGGTGGTGGTCCCAGAAAAATTTCATATAGATCTGATGATGCATTTCGGAGACAGGCAACGGAACTCTTCAAAAAATGACAGCAAACAAACCGCGATTGCTGCTATCGCATAAATATGCATTGTTTTGACCCCGAGGATGATGAAATTCGAATTGCGTAAAAATAAATTTAATTTCGGAAGGCGGCGACAAAAAATAAAATAAAATACATATCCAAAATCACCGACTTTCGAAATTAAAGTTATTTTTCACTTTGTAGTGTTTTTTTGGAAGGCGGTTGTTTTTTTTTTGAAAAATGTTTTTTTATATTTGTATCATCATAGGTAAGTCCACTTTCCAACATTTCCCACTTCAGAAGAAAAGCTACAATTGTCTACAATCTTTTGACTAGATAAGAGGAAAATATGTATCTTTTTGAAAATCTTTTATATGCCCATAAAAATATTAAATTGCTTAAAAAATACAGTGATATCCATAGTATATATACTAGGAACAAACACAAATTTGTTGTACCATTAACAAGGCTAAAGAAAATAGTTGGGTCTATAATAAACTTCCAAGCCATGTTCAAGATCTAAGTCTCAATAAATTTAAATCATTTATTATATGTAAGTTGTGCCTGAAAGATTTTTTACATACTGAATGTTATTTCTTTTTTATTTTATTTTTGCAAACTTAGTCATTGACATACTCTTTGACATTTGATAGTTATTATATACACTTTGACATGAATATTTACTTTGAGAAGTAAAATATTATTTTTGTTTTAATTATTGTGAATGTGATGACTGTGTGGGTGATTTGTTTTTTCTTAATTTATTCATGGAGTCATTTAGTATGCCTGGCAATTTGAGTAATTTATGCGGCCCACCCAAAAGTCCTTTCTTTGGTATTGTTCGTCAAATCGTTGAGCTCCTCAAATTCTGAGTTGAGCAGCATGATTACTGATAAATGCGTGCACTGATTGGACAGGTCCACTCAATCTGTGTGGTTCTTCTCTCAAAAGACCATTTCAGACACCAATCCACATGGTCTTCACATGATCTGACCAAGATTATGTCTGTACTTTAAAAGAGACTACGACCTCTGAGTTTGTTTCGGCCTTACTTCTCAGAGTAGTCAGATAGGAAACGCCGACCTCATCTAGTTTTAAAAATATGATTGACGTGTAAAAGTGTTTGTACAAACATACTTACAGAAATAAAATCGTTTATCATTTATCATTTATGGAAACACAAATTGTTTACTTTGCACATTTTCCGTAAATAAATAAATAATTTATTTACATGAAACATGGTGTACAATGTTATTAATTATAAATAAAATGGCACCAACATAAGCAGCTTGGCTAAACATAACATAAAATAAACGTAATACGTAGGTACTGAGGTTAGTATAGCGTATTATGAAACTTACCTACATGGATTATCCAGAGGCCCTAGTGTGGCTTTCATTTAACCATCTCGATCAAACGCAGTGCGCGCGTTCGGCGTTCCGAGGCCCTAGTGTGAGTTTCATTTAACCATCTACACCAAACGCAGTGAGCGCGTTTGGCGTTCCGATGGGTCCTTCACCAATCCAGGGCCAATCGGAGGCCCTAGTGTGAGTTTCATTTAACCATCTACACCAAACGCAGTGCGCGCGTTCGGCGTTCAGAGGCCCTAGTGTGAGTTTCATTTAACCATCTACACCAAACGCAGTGAGCGCGTTTGGCGTTCCGATGGGTCTTTCACCAATCCAGGGCCAATCGGAGGCCCTAGTGTGAGTTTCATTTAACCATCTACACCAAACGCAGTGAGCGCGATCGGCGTTCAAAGGCGCTAGTGTGAGTTTCATTTAACCATCTACACCAAACGCAGTGAGCGCGTACGGCGTTCCGAGGCCCTAGTGTGAGTTTCATTTAACCATCTACACCAAACGCAATGAGCGCGTTTGGCGCTCCGATTGGTTCGTCACCAATCCAGGGACAATCGGAGGCCCTAGTGTGAGTCTCATTTAACCATCTACACCAAACGCAGTGAGTGCGTTCGGCGTTCAGAGGCCCTATTGTGAGTTTCATTGAACCATCTACACCAAACGCAGTGAGTGCGTTCGGCGTTCAGAGGCCCTAGTGTGAGTTTCATTTAACCATCTACACCAAACGCAG
Organism: Polymixis lichenea; assembly: GCA_949091785.1. Taxonomy (NCBI): domain Eukaryota; kingdom Metazoa; phylum Arthropoda; class Insecta; order Lepidoptera; family Noctuidae; genus Polymixis; species Polymixis lichenea. Next base: position 17,740,762 of record OX420948.1, on the reverse strand, counting down.
TGAGCGCGTTTGGCGCTCCGATTGATCCGTCACTAATCCAGGGCCAATGCACACTAGGGCTTCTGACAGCAATAGGTGTTTATGTTTTTGACTGCCTCGTTTGTCTGGATTCCGGTCCCGGGTCGAGCAAATTGTTGTTAGGTTTCTCAATCTGGAATTTCTCAGTAGGAGCCTAGTGTCTGTGTGTTTTATGGTTTAAACGTAATTGGCGAAATGAGGGTGTACTATAGATACACCTCTGCCTAACCCTTCGGGATATACAGGCGTGATGTTATGTTAAACAATAGGTGTTTGTATTTCTAGTACCTGGTAGTGGCGGCTTTTGTTTAAAAGGACAAACTTCACAATTGCCCGTATGCCGTAGATATCAACGAAGGTCTGCTGAAATTCAGGACGAGCCAATGTCTGATTCAGCACTCTGATAAGTCCTGGACATATCTTGCACTTGCAGACATTTAAAAAAAGGATGTTGGGCTCCGCAGTATGGGTTTTTTTTTAGGATGGGCAATCATCAAATAACTTCTCCCGCTCCGGGTGGAGCAGGAGGGGCGTGTCAGACTTTTACTGACTAAAACTCACCCGTATTCCTTCAGTTGCCTGTGTGCCAGGGGCCGCGGCAAATTTTTTTTATCAAATCTTTTCAAATTTTTGGTCTTTGGTCATACATATTGCTATGTACGGAGTTGTGCTAGGTAATTTAATTTGAACCTGCATACCTAAACATTTAACTGTGTCGGACAATTAATAAATGTATTCTACATAACAGGAATTACAGGTCAGTATCTCATACCATTTCTTGACATAATAAATGACATAACTGTTAAATCCCGTTGCAAAGAAATTACTACACGAATGCATTGCGATGGTGGATGCAAGTATGTTTTTTTACTTAATTCAAAATAGATTTAATTATTAAATGCCGTTAACTCATGAATACTTATACTTAGTGCATGGTATAAGTAAGAATTATAGAAGCATTTAAGCTTAATGGCAATGTAGCCATTGAGGTTAATGACCTTAAAATGTTTCTCTATCGTACCTAATTAAATACCTTATAAACGTATATATTTACTGTTATAAAAGCTTATCATCAATAACGTAGTCTAAATTAAACCATTTTTAATTGACTTCTGACATTCAAATCAATTTGTTATAAGTATTGATTTGTATAATCGATATAACAAATTGATTTCACACACACATTTAGCAGAACACAAAAACTATATCTGCAAGAAAATGGCCACTATTTTGCTCTCTTTTTTTGTTACACGATCTATTATGCTATTACAGTAAAATGCAAGATCTTGACAAGTTATACCTGTTTGATGCCTTGGAAAAGTAAGAAATAGAATAATAACGTAACATCACGGCTGTAATCGCCGAACGGATAAGCAGTGGTGCACCTATAGTATACGTACACCCCACATTTAGCCAGTTATGTTTAAGTCCCATGTAATAGGCGGCGACCCTATTGCCATCGACTGGACACGAACCCAAACTCCGGTCTGCTACCAAGAAATTCTTGATTGATAAACCCAATAACATATTTTGTTTTGGCTGGGAAATCATCAAATAACTTCTCCCGCTCTGGGTCTATGTATGTACGTACCAATATTCAATGTATTTTGAAAAAAATAAGAAAAATGCTATTCTTATCATTCATAATTGAATTCTAATAACCATGTTAGTTAATTAATTTTTTCAAACTAGCCTAAGTACATGCTTCAGTTATTCGCAAAATAATTTCACCTGCGACTGCGACGAACGATTGCAAATTATTTCTTTTTTTTTACACGTAAAGCGATGTCATTGTTTTTTTTTTGAGGATGGAATATCATCAAATAACTTCTCCGGCTCTGGATGGCAGCAGGAGGGCGTGTCAGACTTTTACTGACTAAAACCTTCCCGTGTTCCTTCAGTTGCCTGTGTGCCAGGTATCACTTTCGAACAACCCGCACCCCTGGCAGATCCAATAACACTTCGTCCGAGCTGGGAATCAAACCCAGGACCTCATGGTCAGCAGGAGCGCTTGCATGGCAACAACTAGACCAACGAGGCAATAGTACCAGCCTATTATAGTCCCACTGCTGAACAAAGGCCTCTTTTCATACAGAAAGAAAGCACGAGCGCATTGATCACCACGCTTGCTCAAGACGGGTTAGCGTTTTCAGATTCAGATTTAAGGTATGATTCCGAACTCTGCTGCACGCAGCAGTGCTGCCGCAGCAGTGCTATTAATGTGGTGCAGCGCAGCAGTGCTGCCTGCCGTGCTGATTCCGAGCAAGGCGGCAGTTTTGCGCTGCCTGCGCTTCTAAATCAGAGAAATTCATCTTTTTGTTGCCTATTTACTTGTCAACATACACGTAGGTACAATCAGCGTCAAAAATATCGGGACGAACAGACTGTTCAAAATGATCTCAACAACTAAGAAAATTAAACTTTATCACAATTGGATAAAGTTTTTGTCAGAATGACAGTTGTCATGTACTGTCTTCATTCTGAAACATTCCTTGTGTCATTGAGTTAATATTTAATTTTCATAGCTGCTTAGATGATTTTGGACAGTCTGTTCGTCCCGATATTATTGACGCTGACTGTACTATCGCTGCGGCGGCAGACGCGTCACTAACTGGTAAGTCGCGGCCGTGGGGGCGACACTGCCGCGCAGCAGTGCTGCCGCTGCATTGCTGCCGCGATATTGCTGCATAGCTACGAATGTAATCTCATAAAAACTAATAGAGAATATATGGAGACCAGTATTGCCGCGGCAGCACTGCAGCGTGCAGCGGAGCTCGGGGTCATACCTTTATCATCCTTTTCCCAACCATGTTGCGGTCGGCTTCCAGTCTAACCAGATGCAACTGAATACCGATATTTTACACACAGCGACTGCTTATATGGCCTCCACACACAACCCAGTAACTGTGTAATACGATATCCGTTGCTAAGTCTAGTTGTCAGATATTCAAAGATAGTTCAAAGATAGACGACTGTCAAAGATCCACAAATTACAGCCGGGGCCGTGCTTTCCAGGGCGGCTACTCTCTAAGTCCGTCAACGAAAATACTGGCCCGTCCGAAAATAGTTCGAAACTTCAAAGTGACTCCTACAGCTGATTAACTAACTTTTTTTGACGGGTATAACCATATCGGGAGTAGGGACAACTATCAATTCGTGTAGTAATTCATTCTTAGTTTGGGCCCCAAACTAATCATAGGTCCATAAGTGATACGGATTTCGTGCTTAGAGAGTAGGCCCCCAGGCATAGTGGGGTCTTGATATGTAAAGACGGTCACCCATCCATGGTCTTACCACCTGATAGATCGACTTGTGTGGCTGTTTTACTAAGCCATAAGTCCGTTTTTTTTTTTCAGATCACTGGGTGGAAAAGAAGAAATATTAAGGATAGCAAATAATACTGCTAGGTTTATGCGTACCTAAATAAGAAAGCACAATCTATCAGCATTATCTATGAATACTTCAACGATGTGTGACATCTTTACAATACGTGTAGGTACATGTACAACGAGATTAAGGACATAGAGAATGTTTGTCAAGCTTTAGGGGAAAGCTGTGAGCTCAAAATAGCCTTCACCGTTTCTATTTTTTGTTAGGAATGCGTATTTAATTACCTGTTATCAATGCATGCATAATATGTCGTCAATATGTATTTTTTATTTGCATAGCTAGAATACTAATATTGATTTCACTCTATTTTTTACCACATGAACAGAGAATTAATTTCATTATATCAGACTCTAAGAAAGTGGAACGGACTTATGTAAAGAACCGTCATCACTAAGTTTTAAAATAACAATCACATAAAAAAAATTGTTAGATTTCAATTGCTTATTAGTCTTAAGGCTAGATTGTAATATAGTAATTATATACAACGTCCCGACCCTTTTAGAGGCTTTCAGTTTCGAGAGTTAACTTAGCAGTTTGCATGAGAAAAGTGGGATCTCTTTGCGATATACAAATTGTTAAGTAATAGTGTACTACTTGTTGAAGACCCTAATAAATAAATTAAATCTGCGGATTTGGTAGAGAGTGTACAAACAATGACTGAAAAATTACCTCTTAGGTGATAAAAGGGCAGTGCTATCAGCGGTATCAGCTCCAACCTACGAGTCTTGAGTATAATCCCAAGCAGGCCCTTTACTTTGTGTGTTTAAGTTCAACACCACTACAGTCAAAACGGTAAAGGTAATCAGCACGTACCTACCGACTAGAACGAAAAACTTCGAAGACAATCGCATTCACTCGTTTCACCAACCCGCACCGTATCCACGTGGTGGATTAGCCCATTCCCTCTAACAGGGCAGTAGCCTGTGTCCCAGTAATGGGAACATAAGCAGATGTTTATGATAAAATGCCTTACATCCGGACATAGTTAAATTCATCATTACGAAACCGAAAGAAAAGTATACCTCGATGATCTCACATGATAAACCACAAAGTCATTGGTCTATCGCCCTACTGACCCTCCTAACGTAACTAATGAGTTTTGTTAAAGCAAAAAATTCAGCGAACACAAGGCGTGACGTCATTGGGTGCACGAAGTCACAGTGACAGTGGACTGAGTCGCGAACTTTCCCCGGTTTGGGTGTCCGCTGTGACGTAATTATCCGCTAACTTCGTGATTATCTAACGTATATCCGTTTAGTTCCTAGTTTGAATGTGTAAGAGATATGTTTTTGATGGAAACGGTGTTATGCTTGTTTAGCGTTCCATTAAATGCGAGTTCCGTTTGTTTTAATTAAGGCCACTGTGAGTGTGAATCAGACTTTTGAATTAATTTAGTTATGAAATTTTGCTTCATTTGGAGAGTAGGCATGTCCTAGAACCTAGAATTTGTAAGAAACAAGTGACATCCTTGAAAATGACCTTTTCCTTCTCACAGAAGTCACCAGCCAGGAGGCCTGGTGTCCTAGCGATGGGATCATGGGAACCCTATAGACTGATTAAGCTACATTTGGCAAACTAAAATTCTGTTGTCGCCTCACTACTTTCACTCAAATGACTGCACACAATCTGAAAGCGAACTCTTTGCAATTCTTTTCAAGTGATATCAAAAATTATTTAGCTTAGGTACATACCTAGACCTAGCTACCAATTGCCCCCGATGACGTTGAGCACCAATATAACACGCATTAAACTAATAAACTCAAGTAAAAATAAATAAAATAAATAAATTCGAGGGTACAAACATAGTGGAGCCCTGCCTCCTGCGCTAGGTTAAAACACCTGTGTTACAGGAATATTAACTACATAACTGTCTTAATAGGTAGTCGCTTATGTAACAATAGATACGTCATTCTATACATGGTTAAGGTGGTTACGCCACCACCCAGAGATATCTAAATATACCTACGTTTTTTGTAATCAAAAATCAAAATCAAAAAGTCATTTATTCAAACTAGGCTGAGAGTCGGCTCTTTTTGAACGTCAAAATTACATAAGACAGTCCCCCCAAAACGCCCGCCTATCACTAGTTTATAGGTCGTGTCAGGTTGTGTGTTTTAAAATATGATTCGTGACTGCAACTCGTATGTATTTACAGAATTATAATCATTGGTGGTAAACTAGTGTTCGAAAATTGCTTATAATGAAAAAAAAATGGTTTTCTGCACACTTTCTTCATACAAACTTTAATTGTGCCTAATTGCATAGGCAGGTACTCCTCCGTCCGCGTAATTTTCGTAAAAAGGGCTACAAAGTTTTTGCTTCACATGTTAATATATAGATTAGGATCAGCAACACAACTCCTTAGTTCTAACAAATTGGCCTTAAATGTCATGATTCCATGAAATAGTAATTCAATCAAAATCAAAATTTATAATTATGTTCAAATTAGACTGAAAGTCAGCCCTTTTTATACGTCAAAATTACATAAGATAGTCCCCTAAAACGCCTGCCCTACAACACTTCCTAGTGCCCACCACAGCAACAGGAAATTATGAACTTAGACAGCTGTTTAAATGATTTTTATCTATTTATTAATACGTGAAGCAAAAATTTTGCACCCGTTTTTGCGAAAATCTTGTGGACGGAGGAGTCTGAAATTTGGCACAGTTAAAGTTTATATAGAGAAGTAGTGCAGAAAGGTGATATTTTATATGAGTGTACGACTAAATGCCGACAGACACTACGCCGACAGACTAAACACCGACAAGACTTTACTTTGACGGGACTCTTCGCCGACAGGACACTTCGCCGACAGGACTCTTCGCCGACAAGGCTCATCCTTGCGCTATTACTAAATAGTCAAGTAACTGCCACTAATATGGAAGTAGCGGTTGCTAGCAATTCTAACTTAACCTAACCTATTACCTACCTGATGAGCCCTGTCGGCGAAGAGTCCTGTCGGCGAACTGTCCTGTCGGCGAAGAGTCCCGTCGAAGTAAAGTCTTGTCGGTGTTGTCTGTCGGCGTTTAGTCGTACACTGTTTTTATATAATAAAAATAATAATACATCAGAAATGTAATAAGTTTTAAATGAATCAGGGTCGGATTGCGACCAGTGGGTGACCACTAGTTATTATCTTCTTTACATCTTTACAGCTTTTCGTGTCTAAACGCTTAGAACTTTTAAACGCAACGGTTTTTAATGCGGATTTCATCAATAGACAGAGTGATTCAAGAGGAAGGTTTATGTGTATAATACACCGACCTCAACGCGGGCGAAGCTACTGGCAAAGGCTAGTAATTCTATAAATAAATACTCGATACGGCCGCGACCTACCCTGACGCTCTCACCTTAAGTATTAGTAACTAGTATGAAATTAAATACCCAATAATTATCTACGTAGAAGTTCATAATCTATCGAAAGAAAACTGGTCACTGCTCAGGAACAGGAGTCACGACTCACGCATAATGTAATTAGGTACTTAATTGGCTGGCAACATTTCCACTTTCTACGTTTTATAATATGCGGAAATTATATTATTTGTGTAAGTTTTCTATTAATCTTGGTATTGGATATCATTATTCTATGACAGGTAAATTATTAGGTATATTGCCTTAATATATTGCGGTGTTAATGTACTCGGATGTACGTGTAAAAGAAGTTAATATAAGTAAGTATATTGCCGGCTTATGTTTTGTATTTTACTAACATAGGTAGTATCTTAAGCGTAGGTACCTGTTATGGATTGCGGTGCAGGCTGAAGAAATACCTTTTCAAAGTTCTCCTTTGCCTTTTTATCGTCAATTCGACATAGAAAAGTACACGAGCGGTAGAACTGGTAGATATTTTTTTCGGAACGTATGTATTGCAACCAGGGTCGTCGGGTATTGTTCTGCCTTGTTAATTGTATCTGCAGTAATCGACACTTATGGTTTTCACTTTTTTGCAGAAATGGCATTCTTAGGGGCAAACCTATTTGGGACAAATAAAAATATTTGGGTACTGGAAGTATGTTTTTTTTATGACGAGATTCACAGTACTTGCATGAAAATTTTACTTATAGATTTCCGCGTTTTTCTCGAAACCGCGTTTTTGCAATTGCTGCGTTTACAATTAGTAGGGCAGCGTTGAAGTTAAGTAGAAAACCGATTTCATTTTGTAATTGAACTGTTTATTTTCTATAAATCTGGTTACTTATCTCTTTTGGTGTCTGTACATGGATGAATAATGCTTTAGGGGACTGTAGAGAAATGAAAATGAATAACTTTTTCGTTGAGTTATGCGAACTTAGATGTATGAAGCAGCTGTTTTTTTATTACCTATTTGAGGGTTGGTTCCTAAACTTGTTCATTTTCATAAATACTTCACTAAATTAAAGTATGTTACCCTGGCCTTGCATCATGAATAGATTGTTTACTTAAAAAGGGAAACTTCTATCCGTTTTTCAATTCATATTCAAATAAAGTAACTGTAGGTATCTGTTACACGAGTACGTTATAAATCTCAAAAAATGCCAAGGTCCTTTTACACACCCGTTGACCGAGAAACCTAAAAGCTTATCGCTGTTAGCTTTAGGTTAGAACGTGACCAAACTCCGGACTGCTTGGCTTAACATCAATCCTTCTGTAGGAGGCTCTACGGATTTCTCTTCTTATCGTACCGTGGGTTGGTAAGTAAAATAACAAAATGTTTATAAGAAAAGACATTTCATTTTATGATTAGATAACGTAAAGACGCCAGCACATCAAGTTATCCCAAACTGTCAATTTTTCCCAATTGAACATGAACCTTATATATTTGTAATAAAGTCGAAAATCTATCAAAAAATTTGACAGATTCGGGTAGCTTGATGTCCTGGCCTCTGTACCTAACAGCAATTAAGAACATGATATCACTGCCACAGGAGCGTAGACAAGTGGCAATCGCTATCAAAGAGTTTCATATTTTTTCAAGGTTTGAAATTTTTCGGTAGCTAGTCAATATAATACATATTTTAATTTTCCGCAGTACATACTAATTCCATAGTTTTCCATTATTGTTATCGCTGGTAGTATGCCACTTTGTCTAGGAGCTGTTACAGGTACAGTTCGTTCGTTCACAGTTATTTTACCTCTGACAGCAGTGACAGCAGCAACCCAACAGTAACCTTATTGTTACGAAATTAAAGATCACTGTGATGTTGACAGACTTGTTAGTGGCAGCATCCCAAAAGCAACCTTATTCTAGCTACCATAAGATCACCTTAATATTGAGTGACCCAAAATCAGAGACAAAATAACTGTGAACGGACTGCAGGTATTTCTGTTCGCTGCGAGAACTTTGGCATTAAATAAATGTTTAAAAAATCTGTATATTTTATTAAATTCACTCAAACTCAAACTCAAACTCAAAGCATTTATTTCAAATAAACCAATTACAGGCACTTTTGAATTGTCAAGGTCCGTGAGTTAGAAAGATGAAGCTATTTGCCCATTCCAAAGCGTAGGTACCTATGGAGAAGAACGGGCAAGAAACTCCATGGACACTCTTTTAAAATCATGGTATTGTTACAAAAAGTTGTTACATCATTATGTTGAAATTATCAATGTGAGAACGATGTAAAAAGACGTGCACATTAAAGCGTCCGTAATTAAAACAAAAATAAAATAACAACTCAGAAATTTAAATAAGCCGTGGGAGCTAGGAGACACATAGATATGAATAGATTATTGGCCCCACAAAGTCCTGTTACTTGGCCGATCTAATTGTTTTGTCAATTTCTGCTTTATAATATCAAGACTTGTTCGAACGTAACAACATGCTATCAGGTTTTATTACCTAATTTATGTCTGTAATCAAATCACCTTTTAAAATTGCAGTAGGAAATATAAGATCTATACTTAGAACCAATAAAATTCTTTGCATTATAATTTACTGCCACTGAAAAGCCGGTTTACAGAATGGATTTATTTGGAAGATTAAGAAATCGATTTATTTTGGAATAAATCCACAATTTACGGTTTGTTAGAGCAACACATATTTTGGAACACCAAAAAATAAATAAAAAATAAAGTGTTCGAACATTGTTGACAAAAATTTGCGCGCGTCTTTAACCGATGTTTTTCATTAACCGTGTATAATCTGTGGTTAGTTAGGTACGATCGCGTGCAAGCTAATCGTTAGTCAATTGTTTTTATTTCCTAATTACTTTATTGTCGTCTTAAACTTGTACTTTTGGTACCGATTTGATTACATAAAGGAAGTTTGTTAAGTACAATTCGTGTTCTGGTTTGACACTGATATTTTAATTGTGGTTTTAATAGCTTGGCACGTGTGTCTATTTACGGAACTACGAGAACTAAATATTTGTAGTAGAGAAGAGTGATAAGTAGCATAAAATCGTTTTCTTTATTTTATATCTGCAAAAATAAGCACCCAACTGCCATTACAATATCGCAACAATTTCAATTATAAAGTTAAAATAATTAGCAATCATTACTGTGCCATTGTTTGTTCCCTATATTTCCCGGCTTGGCTCCGAAAATGTCACCTCTCCTGACTCCTGGATCTATGGGTGATATCGATTTGACATAATCGACTTCAATTAACAAGCTAGTGATTGATGTACTTCCTCTATTAACGTTTTCCGGTAAAATTACTTCCGTAACATCCCTTCTGGCTACTATAATTTAATGATAAACGAGCTATTCAATTACAAAGCAGGTAATTGAAGGTGTAGGTAGTAATAAAGTAGGTTTACTTATAGCTTTCTTCCGACATTTATATCAGCCGAGGAAACTCAAAAACACATGAGTATAAATTATTCATCTCTGCATTCTAGGTACTAACAGATCCTTATAAGTTATAAAAATAAACTTAAACCAGAAAACTGCATCACTAAGTGATCGCAGATACGGTGCAGTTCTTCAGACAGAGCTGATCAAGACTACGGGTTACTCTAGGTCAATCTACTGACAATTATGATAAGACCCGCTAATGTAGCCCGCAAAATGCAAATTTCCCGCCAATTAACTGGCCAGTGTCAGGCTGTATGAAGATTAAAACGGAAGATAATTTGAATTTATCGAGCTACCCTAGTGCTTCCACTTTAAGATTAAGAACCAGTTCCAAAGCTCTTCGCTGAACACGCTTACGCTTAGCAGTTGCTATAAATGGATGTGCAAACGCCACTATCCTGGTCATGATAAGGTCATGTTCAGCGTCTAGAAGTAAATAAAAACATAATGTATTCCGGACACTGCATTAGATATACGATAAAAAGAATGATCGTTTCTATAATGTACCATCGCAGACACTGGAGGTAGACCACTATTCAACCTTATTGCTTAAGGCATAAGGGTGAAAGTGGTCCACCGATATGGACCGAGTTTGTACTTCGGGCTTCGGTAGACTAGCTACTATGAAACGCCATAATATTGGGTCATCAAGGCAGTACCTTCTAGTCTAAGTTTCCTGCGGTTTGTCACGTAAGCACGGTGTAGAAATTAGAAAATGTTCTATAAATTCCATTTCTAATATCCAATAAGTAACGGTGTGATATACTTATTAAGTATGCTGATTAATTAAAATACAGAACCTACTTAATATTTTTAGCTTTTGAGCTTTAAATGGGTGATTAAAATTATACTTCTAGACCCTACTACGACTCCGGATCGACGGCACGTTGTGTTCCACACGCGCCCAAAGAGATGACAGAATCAACTGGTGGGGTCCGCAAGGGCCGATGCCAGCCAGGGGTGCGGGTTGTTGGAAAGAGATACCGCGGCCCCTGGCACATAGGCAACTGAAGGAACACGGGTGTGTTTTAGTCAGTACAAGAGTGACACGTTTTCCTGCAAAGTCAAAGTCAAAGTCAAAGCATTTATTTCAAATAGGCACTTAAAAGGCACTTTTGAACGTCAACATTTACATTAAAATAGAATTGATTCTAGTCGCCCCTTCCAAAATGTAGTTTCGTATGGAGAAGAATGGGCAAGAAACTCCACCGTTACTCTTTTAAAAATGATTTAACTACAATATTTAACATACATTCATTGTATAATTATGTGTGAAAACGATGCATCCAGAACAAAATTACTGTACCAAAATTGGTAAAAAGAATGAAATTGAAGCAATTATAGATAAATTAACTTTATGATAGATACATAGTGCCCACACATTTACAAACATTGTAAAAGTAATGCTGCTCCGCCCAGAGCGGGAGAAGTTATTTGATGCTTTCCCATCCTTTCAAAAAGGTGTCTTTTTGGGTAGATACTGAAAAGGTTGATGATTTACCAAAGGCATCCATATCGTTGTAGGCAACGAAATGGCTTTGTGTCATTTGAGCTGTCAAGGAGATCTAGAACAATCCTTCAAATATTTTAGCTTAGTGTTTTGTTTCGGAAGAAAACAGATCATTGACAGCCTCGGAGCTGTAAAGACATAGGTATGCGTGGAATGAAGTAAATTATTTACAATTACACACATTCATGTGTTTAATTATTAGACCCTGGTACTCGAGGCACCCTTCAGGTCCTACAGTTCACCGAGATAGAGCATTCTATCGTTAGTTTATCCGTTCTAAAATGTGAAAATATAAAAGTAAAATCAAGTTTTTGTTCCATGTTCGTTGGGTCTCTACTCACCTTTTTGTTCCATGTTCGTTGGGTCTCTACTCACCTTTTAAAGGTACATGAGATGAGACCTTTTCCTATTTACGGATTAGGTGTTCTCTTGTGTCGGCATGATGAACTTTAAATCTGTTTAAATATTACACATAACCGCTCTTGTTCCGCAGCTTTCAACTCAAAATAGGTACGTATATAGGGTTATATCAAATTAGCAAGTAAAACTCAGCAGACACGATAGGTTATGGGTTACCTATCTAAACACAAGAAAACAAAATAAAAAATAATTTGATAATTTTATGTGTGTGTGTTTTTTTTAAATAGCAGTCAGTATTAAAGCCTATAAAAATATTTCCCAGTAAAAAGGTTTTATTAATACATTAAATGTAGCATTTACCAATGGTGACAGCCCTGGACATTGATCATTATTTTAAGAAACATGTTCTAGGTGGCGTTTTGACTTTGCCCACACAATTTTGAAGGACACGGAATATGTTTATTTAACTCATATTTTCATACAATACTCCATTGCCCTGTATAATTCTGACATTTTAAAAATAATGATACGCTTTATAATATCGGAAATATTCAAAGTTGCCAAGTTGCCAGAAGCCTATGATTTTTTGCCCAACAAACAAAATTATATTTTTACTAACACACAGACAATTTTCTGGATATTTCTAGTAATAAATATCGAGACATGAACATATTATACTATTGTGTGATACAAACATAATGTGGCGTATACTAACGCTTTCGAAAATAATTCAATCGAAGCAAAAAAAAATGTTTTGTAGGGCAAAGTTGCCAGGTTTTACGGCACTGTAGCGCTTAATCGGGTAAACCGATTTGGGTGCAGTTTTTTTAAATTTAAAAGTAGGTTTTCTAGCGGTGGTTCCTAAACATGTTTCATCAAAAGCAGTTCAGCCGTTTGGAGACTATCAGCTCTTTTCTGATTGATGAGGGGATTAGAGCATGTCCAACGGGTCTGATCGAGTCGTAATTTGGTATTCTATTACTTCAATGATATTAGACGAACAAAGCAACCTAGATCTGATGCTGGAGCATCAACTGGAATTTCCAGGATACCCAACTTCATCACCAACAAACAGCAGAAGTATCGTGTTTGGGCTCATTAAAAAGGTCTCAATAAATAGGTTATAGATAAATGGTAGTAACGAAGAATAAGTTATTAATAAATTTCACCGTGGGAAACACACATGGACATGTGTCGATTGTAGCGTGTTTACTATTACTATATTAAGTTTGAAAAGCAGGAAATAAAAGTTTAATTAATAATAAAAAAAAACCCCCGACCCAATCAAAAACCTCTAAAAACTAAACAAATAAAATGTATTCGCCTTTTAAGTTTAGTAAGAAAATGGTGCCGATTCTCTTGTCACAAAATTCTCTAAACTAAACTAAAAATCACTAAAATTTAGTTTATTCCTGTCAAACGACGATTTCCCATTCTGAAATTGACTAAAGTGACACAACTTAACTATATTTTAGTTTGACAGCACTAAGATTGTACTGAGTTTTTAATTTAGTGAAAATGGTAATTTTGCTATTCTGTTGTTGTCAAATTCATTATTCTATTCAATATAAAATTTCGATTGTCCAACTAAATCTGACTATTTTTAATCGCGATTAAAAAGGTGTGGAGTAAAATTAGTTGTCAAGAACTAAAATTCACACTGACACCTCGACTTCGGGCGCAAATACAGTACTGTATCTTTTTTTTTCTTTTCTTTTGCTTATATCTCGAAATTGGTGTGTCCTATCGTAAAAATAATGAAAATTTCGACCCCCTTTATAAGACCCCATACACCTCTAAAACTCAACATGTTGCATACAAAAAGTAAAAAAATCCATTTAAAACACGTTGAGGCTGCCCCCCCTGCGCGGTTCCCGCTCTAAAAAAGATCACGGGGTAGGGCAAACGCGGAGTCGCATTTGTCAAATTCGATTTTAGTTGTGTCAAAATTATTTTTAAATTTAGAGATCTTTTTTTGCAGAATAGCTTTAAGATTCTCATAGCCAAAAGTAAGGAATTTTAGTGATAGTTTAGATAGTTTAGTTCGGTGTACAACAGAATCGGCACCATTGTAGGTAGTATTTTGATCTAAGCATTGTCATGTCTGCATGTGTGCATTACTAGAGAATGGGCAGCAGCGTTCTCAGCATTTTACCACCATACTGCGATCGCCAACGCGCCTGCCAAGCGTGGCGATTATGGCAACCCTCCCAATTGTTTTTTTGGGGGTAGGCCTTTGTCCAGCAGTGGACGTCTATCGACTGAAATGATGATGATTGTCATGTCGGGGGACGTTCAATGAAAACGCCAAACAGACATAACATTTACATTAGTGTCCCCCGAAGAGACAAAGCTTTGATCAAAATACTACCTACAACTTCTTATTAAACTTAACGGCTAATACATTTTATTTGTTTACTTTTTAGAGGTTTTTGTTTGCGTCTGGGGTTTTTTGAAATTTTTTATTTAACTTTTTTCAACTCATGGTCATGGTTCACTTCAAGTAACAACATAAACAGCGGTCAGTTTTTTAAATTTTATTTTATCGTGTTTAGTTATCGGTATCGCACCTGCGGAGTTTAGCTAGCCAATTCAAAATAACCCTGTATTATAATTATATTGTAAGTATAACAATATTTCCGCTTATAAACAGATCATTAACCTTTCCTACTATATACACAATTTCCACATAGGTTATGTACCTACTATATACGGTTATGACGTCAATCAGCTCCATAAGACTTATCTACCTCTACATCAAAAACGCAAACAAGTTACTTAACACGTATTCATTTACCTAGTAGCAGAACCATAAAATATATGGTGTAGGTAAATAAATCTGTGTCACCACGTAATCTTATTTTGATAAACATCTTCCCTTTAGGCTATGATAGATATACCTACTTACATATTATACAGCGTGTATCTGGCAGAAACATCGACACGCAAACTGTAGACATGAATTTATTCAATTTCGAACAACCCGCACCCCTGGCAGGCATCGGCCCTTCCGGGCCCCATCAGTTGGTGCTGACATCTCTTTGAGGCGCGCGTGGAACACAGCGCGCCGTCGACCCGGGCTTGGTCCTTACCGGACAGCGAGCTACCCGCCGTCTACTCGCCGTCCGCAAGCCCGCGCCTACGGTGGCCGGGAATCAGCCTGGGATACCCGACGCCCATGGCGTCTCCTGCGGAGGCTATGGCCGTGAGGGCGCATGTACTGCCTCTCCCTCACGTACGCCGCCTCCCTCAAATAATATTATGTTTGGACTTTAAAAGAGACCATGACCTCTAAGTTTGTTTCGGCTTTTCTTCTCAGGGAACAGTCAGCTAGGAAATGCCATCTAGTTTTTTAAATATTGACCAACAAAATATTGACGTGTAAAAGTCTTTTAAGATCTACTTACATAAATAAACATTTCATTTCATTTCATTTTATTTAGCACATGATTCTAGACCCTTTAGCGTAGAAATATTTAATATTTTGACCGGAAAGAAATCAGCTGTTTCATAGCAAAGCCAAAGTGCCTAGAACAGCTATTTGTTTTTAGTGTCGACGAAAAATTGCAACCGAGAGAGGATCAGAACCGATTACTGAATCTATGGTAACAGGCTGCATGTCGATTTCCCTAGCTGCCAACCTGTATTAAGGCGCCCGCAAACACGGGCGACACTAGTAGAACAATTTCTATGATATCTTCGTGGAATTTGTTCTACCTGAATCGCGACGCATCATCGCGTCGTGCCTGTCTGCGGAAGCCCTTAAAGGGATGGTACAGACCATAAAAATTTAACCACTTTCTCCATGGGAAATACATAACTCATACAAAACCTTAATACCTAATTGACTCCAAATGTATGGGATCATAAATACGGAAAAAGTTTTTATCCAGTGCGCAAACTGTAACCAAGAATTCGGCATACCGTTCTAGACCCCCAGAGCAGAAATTTTTCGCAGGGAATACAAAAAAAAATCAGCTGTTCCATACATCTTGACCGCGTAGGTAGGTATTGCAACTTTCTATGAAACAGCTGGTTTTTATTGGAAAACCGGCGTAAAATTTCTGCGCTAGCCTCCTAGCGCAGAAATTTTGAATCCATCTCGAATGATATGCTGAATTCATGGTTACAGTTTGCGCACTGGATAAAAACTTACCCTGTATAATCAAGCTGTAGGTATACTATTTAAATTAAATTAAAAAATTTAATTAAAATACTTTTTTAGACCATCCATTTTGTTAGGAACAATGTTCTTATAGACCAGTGTTAGTAATATTTAAAACTACCCAGAACAAAACATATTAAAACATAAACATATTTAGTCTGCATATACACCGTGACATTTTATTCGTCTTACAACGGCAGCCCACTTCATGTATCCAATGACTACTAACCATTTATAAAGACAATTTTTTTTACATTTGCATACTTTAAAAAAATCAACTAACATTCACTAAGACGCATGACGTAGTTTGAAACACCCTGTTATGGAGATGGAATTAATGATGGAATATAATGTTAGGTAGGTACACATCGTCTACCGTTTGTTACGTTAACATTATTAACAGGGAGGGTGTTTTATAATTCTAAAATATTATTTATTTTTCTTTGTACCTATTATATTAATTAATGGTAACAATGTTTTAATCGCGCCTACAGATATTGTATGCCGGATACATTGAGTAGACCATCTTTGTAAGACGACTAAAATGTCACGGTGTATTTCGTAAGCAATATAAAGTTTCTCACGATTGTCTTAGTGTTTACAAACACTTAAAATCATTGCTAATGATGATTCGCATCCATCATCATCATCATCTAACTAGCTTTGTTGGGGTCGGCTCTCAGTCAAACTGGATGGAGCTGAATACCTTTATTTTAGATGTAGCGACTGCCCTGACCTCCACAACCCAGTTACTGGGTAATACGGGTATCGTTGATACAATAATTACGATACGATTTATAGACCCGCGCAGCTGGTATTACTTAGCAACAAGCATCCAAGAAGTACAATAAAAGTAGAACCTTAGAACGGTAGCTCTTCTTTTAAAAACATTTTAATATTTTGTTCTGATTTCAAGTCCATGGCATTTGTTTTCTGCTCATACTTAATATCCTGCTCACTGGTCGCAGGTCCAGCGATCGCAAGCGCTACTGTTGAGCTTGAGGTTCTGGGTTGGATTCCCAGGTCGTGTAAAGTGTTATTGTTATTTATGTCTTTTGGCGTTCTGCTGTGGGGATCGGCAGCTGACGTAGATTCAGTTTTCATTCTACAAAAGAGGGTAATCCGTGCAATCTATAAAATGGGGCCTCGCGAGTCTCTTAAAAAACAAATTCAATGAAATTGATACACTAACTCTGCTAATCTTTGAAAATATCTTGTATGTTTGCAAAAACTTAGGTCTTTTCAAAAAAAGATGCGACTTCCATAATCTAAATACACGTAGTAAAAATGAAATTGTTATTCCAAAATTTAGATTAACTAAAACTAGCAAGTCATTTCATAAACAGTATCCGCTTCTAGCGATGGAAAATTCAAACGTGTCCTTATCAAAAAAGCATATTAAGTATAAGATAAAAGACTACGTTGAAGACAAGGAAATTTGGCATTAATTCCTTCCGCACATGTGGCTTTCCTGGTACGTCATTAACAGCATAACTATGTGAAAGTCTATTAACTGCTTCCAAATTACAATATTAATTTTTATTTTTTACAATTTCTGACATATTCTCGTCATTATTTGACATTCTACATCGCTTCTAATATCGACTATTTATTAGTGATTCTCATGGAAATCATGTCACTTGGTTTAAATAGGTTGATTTTGCTTAAGTAGATTCTTTTACATATTGTGAATGAGAGAACGTTGTAGGCCTTACAGACGTCGGCGTCGGCGATAAATCTACAGGTTTATAGACGATTTTCTATTCTTTATTTTCATTCCTCTAAGTGCCTGGTAGACAGGCCTGCACTGTCCTGCCATACCTATTATCACTGTTTTTTGAAAATATTGTAGAATAGAATAGAATAGAATAGAATAGAATATAATTTATTTGCAAATATGGGTAATACAAAAGTAGATGTAGGTATCACAATACAGAGTTCTGCCACATTTCTCAAACATTGCCAATTAAAGCCAATTATTTTTAAAAAGTAACTGTGGAGTTTTCCCAGGCTTCCCGGCTCTTCTCCATAGGAAGCGACAGATTGGAACCGTGCACCTAGCTTCTGACGTTTCTTATGTGCCCTTGCTGAAACTTAAGAACGGAATTCAAAGTTACAGGTCTACTGCTTGGTACTTAATGTACCTCTGTTACAGGTCTCCTGCTTGGTACTTAATGTATCTTTGTTACAGGTCTCCTGCTTGGTACTTAATGTATCTCTGTTACAGGTCTCCTTGGTACTGAATTTCAGAGAACTCTTATCCGGGTCAAACCAGTCTTTACCAGTTAGCCTTATAATGATCTATCATGATTAATATTGCCTGACTATAAATAATGTGATTTTATTTCAGTAAGTATGTTTGTT
The DNA here is from genome assembly GCA_949091785.1 of Polymixis lichenea. Lineage (NCBI taxonomy): Eukaryota > Metazoa > Arthropoda > Insecta > Lepidoptera > Noctuidae > Polymixis > Polymixis lichenea. The sequence goes on along the minus strand of OX420948.1, from coordinate 17,722,178 downwards.
TAAACACTTTTACACGTCAATCATATTTTTAAAACTAGATGAGGTCGGCGTTTCCTATCTGACTACTCTGAGAAGAAAGCCCGAAACAAACTCAGAGGTCACAGTCTGTTTTAAATCCCGGACATATCTTGGTCAGATCATGTGAGGTCTTCACATGATCTGACCAAGATGTGGATGGTCTCTGAAATGTTATTTTGAGGAAAGAACTTACAGATTGAGTGGACCTATCCAATCAGTGCACGCATTTATCAGAAATCATGCAGCTCAACTCAGTATCCCAATCTCGTGACTCAAACTCAACATTCGAACGTCCGAGAAGATAATTCTCAAAACTAGACACTATGATTATTTAACCTTAACATTCCAGCTCAGTTGTATTATTTAGTATTTGTCTTAACAAACAATGAAGGTTGATTTAAACAAAACTTAATGTACCTACTGTAATGATGTCTACATTGCATATAACATTCTTGTGTAACACAATAAAAACTATTTAATTACGTTCGTTCAAAAATAGCAACGATTAAGACTTTATATGGACGTACCCTCTGAAAAAACGTTTATTACTTGAGAGTTTTTATCATTTGTGTCGTGGGTAATTATCTAATTATAATCCATGAACACAATGGGTCTTAGTTAAACACTTCTTGATTTGAGGAACTCATACGTCTTCTAAAACTTGTATATATTTTCCACATAAATAAATATCTACATATATACCTGCTTGCATCTTAATTGCGTAACGCACTATATCAATCAGAACCTGAATATTTTTTAAGGATATACACGCCCTGCACCGAAAAGCCAATCTCATAACCTCTTATGTTATATCTTGTACTCCATTATCATCATCATCATCATCTGCCTAGCCTTTTCCCAACTATGTTGGGGTCGGCTTCCAGTCTAACCGAATGCAGCTGAATACCAGTAGTTTACATGGAGCGACTGCCTATCTGACCTCCACAACCCAGTTACTGGGTAATACGATACCCCTTGGAAAGACTGGTTGTCAGACTTTCGGGCTTCTGACGACCCGTAACGACTGTCAAAGATCTACAAATGACAGCCGGTTCCGCCCGTTTCACGTGCTTTCCGAGGCACGGAAGGGTCTTGTTAAGTAATTTATTTATTTATTTACTAAAGCACCAAGTCCCAATATACAAACCACAAATACATAAAGTTCATAATGAATGCTCATCCATCCACGGAACAACCTCTGCCAGAATCAACTACGGGCTTCTGACGACCCGTAACGACTGTCAAAGATCTACAGATGACAGCCGGGACCAACGGCTTAACGTGCTTTCCGAGACACGGAGGGGTCTTGGTATGTTAAGATGGTCACCCATCCACGGACCAACCGCGGCAAGCTTAACTTAACCTGATCGATCGATCCGTACGGCTAATATGTCTTGTACTCCATCGAGTGATTTCTTTTTTTGGGCATGACACCTCGCAGCTCGACCTAACATATTCTCAGCTGCCAAACCGGGCTTGCCTGTAACTAAAAAACTTAAAACTATAGTGACTGCTCCCTAAGGGCACGGACCTCGGTTTAGGGCATCGCTGGTAGAGGCCAGCACGGGACAGGCTGGATGGGACTGAACCCCGATCCAGAGAACATACCAAATGTCAAAGATATAAATGTTCACGTGCGAAATTGTCAATGTAAACATTTAGAGTGAAAGTACAGAGGCGTGTGCGCACTCAAGCGGCTCTCTCTGTTCCGGTAGCTGGCGATGGGTGCGCATACCGTGCAGATGTAGTAGACTATTGTAACTTCATTGATTATTATTATGTCCTAGTTCTTAACCGATTTTAAAAATGAGGGTTTTCTTTTGATAACCGACAAAAACTACTCTACTCTAGGGGGTTCAGAATGTTTCAGTCTGGTATTGATGTCCCTGCCACCCTGTTTTGTGATAAACTGCCTGGAGATCCCATGATTCCTTCTCCTCACAGCTCCCTACAGTTCGAGAATTATCCGTAAGGACTTACCCACTTGAAAATACCAGTGAATTAACTGGTAAGTAGATGATGTCTCGATGATTGAAGTTATACAATTAGATCGGAAAATACATAGGTAACCGATTACCTATGTATTTTCCGATCTATCTCAGTCAGTAGAGCTATGGAACCTACCGAGGTTCCATAGCTCTACTGACTGAGCCATTACCAAAGTCGATTTCCTGAAAATTATAAAGACCTCAATCACAACAAGAAGAAATAAGCTGGATCAAAACATAGATCCAGCATCCTAATTACGTAGCTCACTTTGAAGGATATATATTTCCCATTGGTGCCATTTGGCTTTGATTATATAATCCATTCGGTTACAGAACTGGCTATAAATGAGGATTTTCCCACGGAAAAAACGTCGAAAGGTGTCGTGTGACACCTGCACCTTTTTTTTTTTTTTTGTGGGTGGGAAATCATCAAATGACTTCTCCCGCTCTAGGTGGAGCAGGAGGGTGTGTCAGACTTTTACTGACTAAAACCCACCCATGTTCTCTCAGCTGCCTGTGTGTGTGTGCCAGGGGCCGCGGTATCTCTTTCGAACAACCCGCACCCCTGGCAGGCATCGGCCTTTGCGAGCCCCACCAGCTGCTGCTGACGTCTCCCTGCGACGGGTCAGCAGTGGCCCCGCCGCCTACCACTTTTCGGCCGCAGGGGATAAGGAGAGTGGCCAACGCTATACCGACACTCCTCTTCCCCTGCGGCCCCACCACGTCCGCTATCAAACGGTGGCGGCCCCGTCCAGGCCACGGAAGGGAGGAGCGCTACTCAGAAGTACCGGCACTCCTCCTCCGCCGCAGCCTGTAACTCTCAGCCGCGATGCCTCCTGATTCGACATCGCGGCCCGCCTCAGCTGCGATGCACCTCACCGCAACCTACTTTTTGGCCGCTACGTCGTCGGCTTGGAGGCACAAGCCCTGACGAGCGGCCCCACCTTGGGGTTCCTCTTCGCTTCGCCGTGGGAGGGTGACCACGGTTACTGAGCCCCCCCGCAACGACAATGCGGGAACCCCACTGGGGGGGTCCCTGGATTGGTGACGGACCAATCGGAGCGCCAAACGCGCTCATTGCGTTTGGTGTAGATGGTTAAATGAAACTCACACTAGGGCCTTTGAACGCCAAACGCGCTCACTGCGTTTGGTGTAGATGGTTAAATGAAACTCACACTAGCGCCTTTGAACGCCGAACGCGCTCACTGCGTTTGGTGTAGATGGTTAAATGAAACTCACACTAGGGCCTCCGATTGTCCCTGGATTGGTTTTTTTTTTTTTTTTTTGTGGGTGGGAAGTCATCAAATGACTTCTCCCGCTTCATCATCATCAGCCCACAACAGTCCACTGCTGGACATAGGCCTCTCCGATTACACGACATCGTCGCTCCAATTCTTGGCAACTCATATAGTTGCTACCAGCCACCCGGCGAAGATCGTCGCTCCACCTAGCTTGAGGGCGTCCTACCTTACGTTTGCCGATTCGCGGGCTCCACTCAAGAACACGTCTACCCCAAAGGTCATCGGTTCCACGGCTAATGTGGCCGGCCCATTACCACTTCAGCTTGCTTCATATGTTCGAAAAATATGTCTCCTCAACAACGTAAATACTTCATTTGTGGAACTGTCAAAGTGAAAGCCATCGTTAATGTTAGTGTGTTACGTAATTAATCGTCTATTTTACCAAAGCAAATGTTTTGGTATTATCTAGAACTTACCTCTTTTTTGTTGCCGACCAAGAAGTAACCTTAGTTTATCGGTCTTACTTACCTAACCGTGAATTTAGCACTTTTTGCTCTTATTAAACTGTTATTATCCACAATTAGTGTTACATAGTTTCCATGAGTAATTAATAATAGACACATTATTATCTTTTTAACTGCAACATAAGTAACTAATTACAATGCAAACGTTTACTTAATTATTTAATAATATGGAGATAAGGAAACTCCTGCGCATGTTTTAGCGTAGCTACATGTAATACTAATAAATACTCGTTGACATGCAGTATTATGTGCCTACCTACTGAAATAACAAAGGAATATTTTTAATAGTACTGCATATTTATCAAATTGATGCGCATCTGTAACTTGATAATTATGCGGGTACCTGTCATCATCATCACGATATCAGCCGAAAGACGTCCACTGCTGGACATAAGCCTGCCCCAAAAGGGAGGATTTGCCATAATCGCCACGCTTGGCAGGCGGGTTGGCGATCGCAGTATAGTGGTCAAATGCATAGAGAACGCTGCTGCCCATTCTCTAGTAAGTCCCTTAGTCGCCTTCTACGACACCCACGAGAAGAAATGGGATGGTGCTATTCTTTTACGTCCGACACCACACGGAACCCTACTCCGCGGATACCTATACTCCATTTGAAATAAGATTAGACGTTTAAACAAACCATTTTTATAGTCCATTCAAATGATTTTAACTTCTATTCCGTAGGCATAAGGATGACATTAAAAGCAAAAAAGTGGTTACAGTACCAACTATTTACTGCAGAAGCCATATATCATGCTATCAACGCAATAGAAGTCAAAATCAGTAGAACGGACTGTCAAAGAGGTTTATTTATATGTCTAAACGTATTTCAAACGGAGTATAGGTATCTATCTCCTACCTATTTAAATCCAATCAGTTTCCTCATACATTACTAAGTTGCTGGTTGTACCTACGATCATACGCTGGCCACACATATCGCACACCTAGATCTAAAGGGAGCTAAGTCAAAAATTGGGGGTTTTGACTTATGCTTATCATTGAATTCCTTAACTAACTACCTATCGACCAATAAAACAGATTGAAAAAGTGCTTTATGAGTTAACTCTGTTTAGATCTAGGTGTGCGATATGTAATATCATATTAAAATATCACCATTTGCTTAGCTTTTTCCCAACTATGTTGGGGTCGGCTCCCAGTCTAACCAGATGTAGCTGAGTATCAGTACTTTACATGGAGCGACTATCGCCTTGCACAACCCAATTACTGGGTAATACGACACCCCTTGGTAAGACCTCCTGACGACCCGTAACGACTGTCAAAGGTCCACGAATGATAACCGGGACCAACAGCTTAACGTGCTTTCCGAGGCACGGGGGTCTTGGTATGTAAAGATGGTCACCCATCCACGGACCAACCGCGGCAAGAGTAGCTTAACCTGATCAATCGACCCGTGCGGCTATTATTACTTAGTCACAAGCCCTATATTCTAATAATTATTATTACGAGTGGGGGTTGGCAGTTATTACATTTTTAGGAAAATTAATTGTAACACTAAAACCATTGTTTTTTTATTTAACTCTACGGAGTCTACATACTTTTTAAGAAGTTTCAATTTTCATTTATGAATAGAAATTGCGGTTTGACAGCTTTTTATAGAAAATATGACAAGCCACCATATTTATTCTTCTGATAAAATCGACCTCAATTTCAATCTAAACTTTTTAGTTACTGGCCCTTTGTGGTCAAAATAATATCGACGGCACGGTTGGCAGAGCGGTTAACCGATTGACTGCTGCGCTGCTTGTCGCGGGTTCGATTCCCGCACGGAACAAATATTGGTATGTCCTACAAATATTTGTTCCGGGTCTGGCTGTTTGTGTAAGTGAGTTTAAATGTTTGTAAACGCACCCACAATACAGGAGAAATTCCTAGTGTGGGGCAACGTTTAAAAAAATAAAAAATAAATATCGCGATGCTATTAAAGTTTTTGTTTTGGTACTTTTTCTTCATAACAAATACTTTAATGGCAAGAATCAAAGTGTTTCTTAAAATTCAACGAGTATTACTTTTAATTATTTTAGTAATGTGTTTTAAATTATTGTGATTTAACCTCCTAATGACGAATATGTTGAAAACATATTATTCTGTGGACTTCATTACAAGAATTCCGTACCCGATTAGTACTAGGTACCTAATATCTACTTACTCATGAAATCCAACCAATTTCCGTAAGAATGACTAAATTGACCGTGTATAAGACAAAGCGCGCACTGCGATGCGTTTTTAATAATCGCGGGTTCATGCGACATAAAATGGCAAACGCATATAATTTTTCAAGGTAATTCTCAAGCGATTTTTTACAGCAGTGTGCGCACTCTAGTATCTTGGTGGTTTTGTTCACAGATTGGCGATTATTTAACGCAACGATTAAAATACGTAGTGCGCGCTTAGGCTAAGATAAGGGCTATTACTTATTTAACGCAACGATTAAAATACGTAGTGCGCGCTTAGCCTAAGACATTAGACAAGGGCTATTATTACCACCATTTTAATACAATACATTACCAAAGCGGACAAGCCGTCCTCAAGTAATGCGCTTACCAACGAAGAACATTTAATTTTATTTGTACAGATTTTAGGTTGAATAAATGTAAAATCAAACCTTTTTTTATTTGATTTATTCTTCGTTCGTCCTGAAAAATTGTCCCACATTCCAAATCCGTAGTTTGTCCCAAATTGCAAGTGCTTTAAAGGTACAGTAAACAAAAAAAAATGTATTTATTTGATTTTTTACACAATAATGCAATAATAAAACAATTCTAAACATTTAGGCATAAATCATCATATCATTACCACAGTTTAAATATATACAGAACAGTCAGATCTGTATTCTATATACAGGTTGTAACAGAAACCCTATTGCTATCCTTAAGCACTAAAGATAACAGCTGGTATAGAATCATTATACCGTCCCTTTATTGGTAAAACCGATTATCTACACTTTTTTTCAAAAATGAGTTATTGACACCAAGCTACTCAACTTTTTGAGCTCTATCTACAGGTAAAACCGATTTTTCGATACGATGCATAGTTTCCGAGATAGATACGCAAAAAAACAATTATAATACAAGTTTTTAGGTAACATCTGCATTCAATAACAGCTAAAGTCTTAAACTTGTACGATTTTTTTGAAGCCTTGCAATCAAAAACACATTCAGTTTCATATCTTATTTTAGTTGCAATTTGCCTTCACTCTGAACATATTGTAGCATTGTACTAATACAAATTAAAATACTTTAGATGGTTCTGGTTTTGCTCAATTATTGGAAAGTACTTGAATCTTACACATTAAAAAGAAAGTAAGTAGTTCTACTTGCTTTTAACAGAACATAATCCTTCGCACTTGTGCAGATTTTAATTCAATTAAAAGAGATTAAGCAGCTTTATTTGTTTTTCCACAACATCAGAGATCGTATCGTTTAGATTTAAATACAAGTAAAAGCAACTATGCTTAAATAGTTGTTTTCCACCGAAGCGTATGGTGATATTTCTACATAAATATTTTCAGCTAAAACCAATTATCAAATGCCCTCTGAAGCGGATTCGGATGATTCGGAATTAATAACACTAGAAGAACTCTTAAATCCAGATTCTGTTCATGCTGCTGAAGAAAGAAAAAAAATTAGCCGTCGCAACGCTATAGCTCGGTTGTTTGGTAATAAGCAAAAACCTCCCAAAGATAACAATAATAATGAGTCTTTATTAGTAGCACAATCAATAACCGTCGAGCTTTTTCAACGTTGTTGGAAGGTCTTAAAACCACGAGCTCGTTGGCACCAAAGAAATCCTGAAACCTGGAAAGTTAATGTGGTAAAAAGACAGCGAGCTGAAGGCTTGCCATATGTTACAAAAAAGAAATTTAGAAGCTCAAAAAATCCTAAGCCTGTTGATTGTTCTAAATGCAAATTTGAGTGCAATGATAAAGTTACAGATGAAGAGCGCCAAATAATATGCAGAAAATATTGGAGTCTAGACTATGCCTCAAAAAAGTCATTTATTTTGGCTCACGTAAGGGTTAAGTCAGTAAAGACGCTCTTATGCTAAGCAATGTTTTTTTACAATAGAAGGGAACGAAATATATGTTTGCCAAAAGTTTTTCTGCCAAACATTATGCATTGCTCCATGTGTCGTAGCTGATGCTATAAAGCACCGTGATAACTTAGGAGTTTTTGCCAAGCAAGAAGACCCTCGCGGACGTCATGAGCCTCCGAATAAAACTGCACCTGAAAAAATTGAATACATAAAAAAACGTATTGCATCTTTCCCTACTATGGAAAGCCATTACATACGGAAGAAATCAAAACGCAAGTATTTAGACAGAAACCTTACATTATGCAAATTGTATTCTTTGTACGTCAAAAAATGCGAAGACGAAAATATGGAACCTGTGTCGGAGATGACATATCGTAGAATTTTTTCTACAGAATTTAATTTGGGATTTTTCATGCCGAAAAAAGACCAATGTCTTTAATGCACCAGGTACAATCGCGCTAATCCAGAAGAACAAAATAAAATACAAGGAGAATATCAGACACACATTGTTAGGAAGCAAACTTGTAATCAGGAAAAAGATAAAGATAAAAAGAGAGCTGAAGAAGAAACAAATTTTCTGTCTGCTACTTTCGATTTGCAGGCAATTCTACAATTGCCATGCACTGATGTTGGTCTCCTTTACTATACAAGAAAATTAACTTTATACAATTTAACGCTTTACGAAAGTGCGCCTCCTAACGAACCTTATTGTTTTGTATGGTCCGAGATAAATGGTAAAAAGGGAAGTTCAGAAATCGGAACTATTTTGTGTCACTAGTTAATGAAATGTGTACCAGAGGAAGTCACGGAAGTCAGTTTGTTCTCTGACACATGTGGAGGACAAAATAGGAATCAATTCGTGGCTGCTATCCTATTGTGGGTAATTCAAAACAGCAACCATTTACAAATCATAGAACACAAGTTCTTAGAGTCAGGTCACAGTTACATGGAAGCTGACTCAATCAAGTGCGATTGAGTCTGCCAAGAAAAATGTTGATCTTTTTTGTATGACTGACTGGATTAACATTTTCAAACTTGCTAGATCAAAAAAAAATACAGGAAAAACACAAAGACTATAACAAAAAATTGTTATCAAGTCAAGGAATTTAAATACAATGAGTTTAAAGACTTGAAAAAATTGGCCAATACAATAATTTTGAATAGAACCAAAAACACAGATGGACAGCAAGTGAAATGGTTGAAAATAAAACGGATGAAGTACATAAAAGGAGACAAAAAAATATACTATAACTATGACATGTCAAATTCATTTATGGCAATTGATGTAACTGCTTCAGACACACAAAATAAGATTAATATAAATTCAGCATCGACATCTTCAGCACATGGACACCACAGCTATGCAACAAGAAACAAAGCAAAGCGATTGCCAGCGGAACAGGTAATTGAACTACCAACTACCTCGGAACTCCAGTTCCCACCGCTAGAACAATTGTATGATGGACCTCTTCCAATAACGGAAGCTAAGAAAAAAGATCTCATTAATCTATGTGAGAAGGGGGTTATACCCGAAGAGTACCATGGATGGTACAGAAGTTTTCTTGTAGATAGGGATCGCATTGAACGCGTCCCTGATGTGGCCGCCTCTGAAGAGTCACAATCTGAATCATCTGTGGACTCATCAGCTGATGAATGAAAGATACATTATTTTAGTTTTTCTAAGTATACTAAACAATTTGTGAAAACGAATTAATTTCATGGTTTCACAAATTGTTTTGTATAAGTACTTAGATAGAAAATCTAAATTAATTCATTTTTTCACAAATTGTTTTGCATACTCAGATAAAAATAAAAAGTTACTAATAAAGTTGACTATTTCCTAATACATATATCATTATTATTATTTTCCTACTTTATTCAGTTTTTACTTTCATGTACGTAATGATTTAATGGTATTTTTGTAATTATAAAAATAAACCAGGCTTGCTGTAGTTCGTTGTATGAACATTTTGCAGATAGTCTACCACAATTCTTAATTTTACTCAAGCAAAACCAATTATCATTTTTAATTTCAATTTTGTAGAATGTTTCAGAGTGTTATTTTTACAGTTGTTTTTGGTACCTTAATACTTTCTTCGAAAGGTTACGGTGAAGCTATAAGATAAGCTTAAAGTCATTTAATTAATGATATATAATGCTTATGTCGTTATTCAGGAAAAACCAACTAAATGACCTCCCTGGAGATAGTTTTTGGCATTTTTTCAAGCATTATCAATGAAGTACTTCTATTTTTATGATTTACAAACATACTTTATTAATTTTTTCATTATAATTATATGATTGCAGGTAAGATATATGTTATTTAGTTACATAATTATTCTGTAAAACTTTTAAATCATGATTGCCACAAGTTTAGTTTTCGATAGATAATCGGTTTTACCAATAAAGGGACGTACATCGTTTCAGCTCAAAATAAAATACTCTAAGAATTTTCAAGAGAAAAAGGTCGATATTTCATTTTCTAACACCTAAATCGTATATTTGCTTGCCCAAAAATTGACATAACTTTTACTGTATAAGAGAAAGCAGAAAATATTATGTCAAACCGCCATATTTATTATTCCGATAATAAATCAGTCCCAAGTTTTTATAAACAATTCAGCCAGTATTCGTTTTTAATTTTTTATTTATTGTCTTTCTCCATAACTGCGTAGTTATGTTAAAATCCTTCTTATCTGTGTAGCTATGTTAAAAACATATTCTGTCGATTTATTTTTAGGATTCAGAACCCAATGTGCGATTTTATCATTTCTAACGTGACGATATTATGGTGGACGTCTACGTGGTCCATAATAACGTTTGAACGTTGTCGTAGACGGAAAATTCGAAGCGTCTTCATATATTTCCACTTTTATTTTCTGGTGTGATGTTTGACGTAATGTCGGCGACATTATGATAACACCGGGCCGTCACGGGTACACATTTTATGGACGTGGACGTTTACGTCCACGATAACATAATCACATTAGAAATTATAAAATCGCACACTGGGTGTCAACAGGGAATCCCGCACTACCTGTTTGTATGTCTGTCACAGCCTAGAGTAGTAAACTTCCTAACAGTAATAAGAAGGTAAGTAGCTAATTAGATTTCTCATGCGTGTTCCTAGTCTAAATAGTATACCTACTGACGTAATATCACAAAATATTGGTCTTATTGACGATAAGGAAAGCTTTACTAGAAACATTCAGAGAGATTACAGTAGCGCTGCAAGTGCAACATACGACAGATTTTAGACTCTATACATACTTTAGGTGCAAATGTTTTTACTACTCTGACTAGAAAAGTAACTAACACGAATCAGACAATTTGACCTTTAATAAAAACTGCGGTACCTTCTTAATATTTGATATGTGCACGACTTAAATAAAATTAAAACAGTGTAGAAAATAAGTAAGTAGTTTATGATGTATCGTGACTGATACATACAAGTCTCATAACTTTTTATTCTTAAACTAATTCTGTCCTGAACTCCTGAACAAAAAACATTTATAAATAAGTGCTTACCTACTTGTCACCTGTCATATTCATAACGACGAGTTTTCTTTTTATTCTCGCATCATATCATATCCTTATTTTGACAGGTCGACAAGTACCTACCTACATCCATGTTTATTAAAATAATATGTGGGTACTGGTTGCCATACCAAGGTCGGGCTATTTTAAAATCCTCCCACTTGCTGTTTAAAATGTTTTACACTTTTATACGAGTTTGTTATTGTGAATTTTTTATAAAATATGCTGTGCTTTTTCACTTTTTGATATAGGTACTTTGCACACTTGGCGAAGGGTCGACTGAGGCTTGCATTCAAATATTCGAATAATTCGGATAATAAACTTTTTCGAATATTCGAATACAAAAATTGTGATATTCGAATAAAGTTTATGCATAGTGGATATGTGCTGTGTGGTCGACAAGTGCCTTCTTACCATCAACTATATTTAGCACATGGTATACAGAGTGTTGGATGTATATTTACACAAAGAAACTAAATTATCTGGAAGAACAATGGGAGGAGCCTGCAGAAAACACATAAGAGACTTGACTTGACATAGTGTGATGATTTGACTTGAACTGTTGAGAGGGATCGAGATCTTCTATGGACAGTTATACACGTGTCTCTCTCTCTCTGGTAATCGGTTTGATTAGGTGTATATCCCTTAATTTTTGTAGTTCGGTGCTGTGACCAAAACTTATATAAGAATAAGTAAGAATAGAGCTATGTTACATTGATGATTTTATGGAGTTTTTCTTTGTTAATTCGCCTACACTGTCCCACTGCTGAGGAAGGGCCTTGCCCAAATCCTTCCTCTATGGCATAGCATGATCAGCCTATCGTGTTCCCACTGCTGGGGTACAGGCCTCCTCTCTGTGAGAGGGAGTGGGCCGTAACACCACGCGGGCCCAGTGCGGATTGGTAGATGTCACATGTCTTAGACTTTTCTGGTTCTAGGACATGCCGGTTTTGGGTCCTCACGTTGTTTTCCTTCACCGTTTTGAGAGCAGTGGTGATGAAATAATTTACACAAAGTAAAGCGCCTGCCTGGGTTCGAACCTACGACCTACACCTCGTAGGTCAGCAGCCGTTACCACTGGGCCATCACTGCCCTTCCTCTATGGTGTTACTTATTATTTAATTGTTTGATTTAATATCAATATTATAACAATACTTATTAATCGAGATCTGAGATCTCGATTGATAATACTCGTGTTGTAGTTGTGTATCGATCGCTTTTGAATCTAAAGGCCTTTAAGTTCGTCTAGTACTTTTTAAAAGCAGTAAAATTTTGATTTATTCCTTGACTAGTTTTTGCCAGCGGCTCCGCCCGCGTGGAGTCGTAAATTATCCCACGGAAACGTACTACCGGGATAAAAAGTATCCTATATGTTAATCCAGGTTATAAACTGTCTGTGTGCCATTTCTATTTCATCCAAATCCGTTCAGCCGTTTTTGCGTGAAAGAGTAACAAAACAAACATCCATCCATACTTACAAACTATCGTGTTTATAATATTAGTAGAAAGAAGGATATTGCTCAGATTCTTGCTGTATCTATGACATGGGCAAATAAAGACATGATATGCTGAATTCATGGTTCATGGGGAGGGGCTTGTGGCTAAGTAATATAAGCCGCTCGGATCGATCAGGTTAAGCTACGCTCGCCGCGGTTGGTCCGTGGATGGGTGACCATCTTAACATACCAAGACCTCTCCGTGCATCGGAAAGCACGTTAAGCCGTTGGTCCCGGCTGTCATTTGTAGATCTGGCAGTCGTTACGGGTCGTCAGAAGCCCGAAAGTCTGACAACCAGTCTTTTCAAGGGGTATCGTATTACCCAGTCACTGGGTTGTGGAGGTCAGATAGGCAGTAGCTCCATGTAAAATACTGGTATTCAGCTGCATCCGGTTAGACTGGAAGCTGACCCCAACATAGTTGGGAAAAGGCTAGGCAGATGATGATGATGAATTCATGGTTACAGTTTACGCACTGGTTATTTTATTTTGTATTTACGTTCATGCGAGCGTGGTCTGCGAAGATACCACAGCCGAAACTAGGTGATTCGTTAAAACAAGTGACGAATAATCATTTTCAAACAGGTGATAATTCATCGCAAGTAGGAACAATTGTCAAATCATATCGTGATTCATTCTTGGTTCAGGGTTCGAATTAATATTAATGTCCGTCGGTGATACGGAGTAGGCAACTCTAGTAACTTCAGCCGAAACAACGGATTTCGTGCTGACGGATGGTCCTCCACCGAAAAAAAAAAGACATTTTGACCGTGACGACACACTTTTGTGACACAAAAAAGTGTGTCTGTCTGGTGTGGTACAGATTTCTGTACCACACCAGATTATGTAAACTAATGAGAACTAGAAGTTTCCTCTCAGTTAATATTCCTTTAACAACTAAACGATTTAAAAGAACCCTACTACTAGTTATTTTAATTTTAAATCCATAAATAACGTAACATACATCTGCAGCGTTGTTTATGACGCTATAGGAAAAAATTGTAGTTCATTAATTACAATGATAATTACAAAATTAAAATCAAAATGTCTTCCTCTATGAAAATCTGCATCCATCGTGTTGTTTTATTTAAACAATTAGACATCAATATAACGTTGGTTTAAAAATAAAGTAGATACCTATTCACAGGTCAAAAAAGGTTAATACTTCTTTACTTATACGTTTTTAAAGAATGTTCTAGACTAGACTCGGTTTTAAGGTTATAATATTACTGTCGGTCATTTATCGAATAAACTTCAATTATGTAGGTATCATAAAAGTTTATCGTTGTAGCTAATTTAATACAAAATCAGATTTAAAGAACATGCAAAAACTTTAATAAGAACTAATAATGGTACACCATTTTTTTGCTGTGCCCTACAGGGTCCTTAATTGTACCTTAGGTTAAAGCCGCTGTAAGAACTTTAAACATTATTCAATAAAAAAATACATAAATTTCAATATGGAATTTCGTGCGCACAGTAATTTAGGGGCGTTTGATAACTATCAATATATTGGATGGAATGGTACAGACAGAGAACGTTGGGGTAAGTTCGGCGTTGGGATAAGACCGTCCATAATTAATACGGTCTTATCCCAACGTACAGTCACCAAAACAGATAAGTAAATATGATCGTCGGATATAGTTGAAATTTAGTAAGAAACCGATGGATATTTTCGAATTAAATATTAAATTATCTGTTTGTTTTCTATTAACTCAATAAAATTTTATTCGAAAACATCTAACGGTTTTTTACAGAACTTCAACTATATCCGTCGACCCTGGTTACTTATCTCTTTTGGTAATTGTAGGTACATTACCTACCTACCTAAATGGCAAAGCGTATTCATTTGGTCTGTTAATCAATAATTTAATTAACCCCATAGAATTACATCCCGTGCAAAGCTCTACGTTTTGGGTACGATCTAGGAAAACCCATAAAATATAAAGATATGAAAAAATAAAATGTCAAGGATACATCGGCAAGGCAACGACTTAAGATAACCTTATACAGAAGTTCCAATTTCTTGAATGTGCGGATTTTGCATTCTTTTTGTCCCATTTTATTCCGTCCTGACGCGACGGTCGTGGCAGAATAAAATGGGACAGAATTTGAGTCGTACGGTCTTAACCCAGCGCTGAACTTACCCCAACGTACTCTATATATCTTAATGGCAAAGCTTATTTATTTGCTTTATTATTTATGTACGGTCTAGGAAAACCCATAATATGATTATAAACACGTGAAAAAAATGTACAGGATGGCTTAGGTAACCATTAATTCAGTACCTATATTATTCTAAACCCTTCTAAAAATGTCTACTAGTGTAGACATTTTTTGGCGGTGATTAAATAAAAATCTGCTGTTTTTTAGAAAAGTGCTATACTTACCTCCGCGGTTACAACCTGTGACACCGCTACTTTTTTTTTAAACCGGTTAAAATTCCATCGTAGGGTCAGAATCATTTACTGAATCCATGGTTATAGGTTATACAACCGGCTACACATCAAGCTATACATTTCAAGTATAAGCTGATCTCGCATTGTATAGGATTTCTGTACAGTGGCAGATCAGCGCAAACTGGAATGTTTAGTTTGGTGTGTAGCCATGTGTACGTCGATGTCCCTGCTACCCTGTATATTCACAAGGACATATCGGCAAGGCAACGACAGAAGATGACCTACTGAATGTTTTGAACCTGTTATGTATATTGTGCGGATTTTCCCGCCTTCATTTAAATAACATTTGGTTAGGTACTGTGTTTTCCTCGTCCCATTTTAATAATAGGTTTCGCCGAAAGATTTGGGCATGGATTTGAATATTAATTACTTAAGTGGTAAATAACTTATCGGGCAAACAGACTCGAAGCCTACCTAATACCACACAATTGTATGGAATTGATTTTAATTAGATTATGAACGGTCACTCATCGGTGAAAGACTTCACAGTCTACTAATTACTTACAGCGGTGTAGATAATATAAATTAAGACCACCGACAAGTATATATCTTATTTGATAAACTTAAATATGATAAGGATATAAATGTATCATCATCATCATCATATCAGCCGAAAGACGTCCACTGCTGGACATAGGCCTCCCCCAAAAGGAGGGGGTTTGCCGTAATCGCCACGCTTGGCAGGCGGGTTGGCGATCGCAGTATGGTGGTAAAATGTATAGAGAACGCTGCTGGCCATTCTCTAGTTAGTCCCTTAGTAGCATTCTACGGCACTCACGGGAAGATACTGATATTCTTTACGTCCGGCAACACAAAAAACAAATATAAATAGATATAAATGTTTATTTAAATAAAACTTATATTCTGTTCTTTGGTAAGCGCATCACTTGAGATCGGCCGGACAGATTAGACTACGTTGTGTTTTAAAATTGAATTATCGTAATAGTTCAAATTAGGTTTTCATGGGAAAAAAATAGAAAACTCTCTGGAAAAACTTGCTATGGGATTCAGTACATGAATCTGGATTCCCCTGCGTTGAAATTTTTCGTCGGTTATACAATAATATTAGCTGTTTCATACATTATGTTTTTTTTTTGAAAACCGACGAAATAATTCTAGGCTAGAGGGGTCTAGAATCATTTCTGAATTCATGGTTTCAGTTTGCGTGCATTGAGGTAATATGTACTTAAGTACGTTAGTACATATTACCTCAATGTTTGCGCGTCGATCTCCCATGCCACCCTGTATAAAGTATCGGGCACTGTGATCAGGCATTAGAAAAAGGGACAGTGAAAATGTCAGTGACCAAAGAAGTATAAATACATAAAGCCATTACCAAGACCATGTAACAAGCATAAGAACAAGATAAATGCATTAAATTGTCATTCGATTCGCGATACTATGATGCAGTGACGCCATAGATAAAGTTGACAGATGTGTGGACCTACTAAATCTATGAGCAAACCTAACATGAAAACTTTTTATTAAGTGCTTCAAGGATCTTTTGGCGCCCAAACGACAATTACAGGAGGCGCTGTTGGTAAATATTGATTGTTTTATTGTGTGCCACGCGCCGAAAATAAAGAAATAATCGGACGAGCTTATAGAACTAAGTTCATGGGCGCCAAGAGCGGGATGCAAGAAAAATGAAATGTAGGTGTAAAAACATTAAAAACTAGCAAAATATCCGAAATCGCCTATTACAAGAATAGATAACTTAATCGAGGCGAGATCTTAAAATTGTTGAGTTCGCTTCGCTTGCTCTTGCATTCTGAAATCTCTCAAAGTATCGAACTCCTTTTTTCGAAAATGTAATCGACCCTAGCGGGGCCTTACTTTATCGAGGTTGCTTCGCTCGCTCTTGTATCCTACATTTTCTTAATTATTAGCATAAGTCTACAAAGTTACTCTTTGTATGAATGGAAAAATGATAACCTAACATATCCAAAAATTATCGAGCACGATTTGTTGAGTTGAAGACGCATCCCCCTGAAAATAAACGTGAAGGCGCTTAAGAATATGTAGTAACTGATTACTATTAATATTATTCCCGGGTCGTCTAAAATAAAAACCTCGTTAAGATGTAATTGATACTTATGAATGTAATTAAGTACTGGTTTTTATTACTGGTCGTCTATCTAGTAATTTGTCGGTATTATTTAATGTAAAAATACAAACTTAATTTTAATTTTGAATCAACTTAATACCTACCTATGTAATTTACGGAATGATAAATCCTAATTAAGAATTTGAATCAACGATTTTTCCGAATATTTTGCCCGCGGAAGCGAAAATGTAATAAAAAAACAAGTTGCTCTATTGTCTTTGGTTCGGTATGCAGGCAAAGGTCAATAATCTTGGTTGTTACATTCTATTGTGCATTCGATCAGCAAGGGCAAGACCCACAGACTGCACTTTGTCTTGAAGTACCTAAAGTAAACGAATGTGAACTTTATTCGTATTGGATTTGAATTAGTGTTGATATTCGTACAAAACGCTACGCTAAACTATCGCTATGCTATCATTCGCATACGCGCGTGTAAACATTATACACATGGGAATAAGGTGCATTCATATCAGTATGAAACAGTTACTCATCATCTGCCCAGCCTTTGCCAACTATGTTGGGGTCGGCTTGAAGTCTAACTGGATGCAGCTGAGTCCAGTATTTAACGTGAACCCAATGTAGATCTGACCTCTACAATCCAGTAACTGGGTAACAGTTATACGACACCCCTTGGTAAGATTTGTTACCTGGACCCGTAACGACTGTCAAATATCCACGAATAACAGCCAGAACCAATGGCTGAAAGGGTGCTTTTCGAAGTACGGAGGAGTCTTGGTATGTAAAGCTGGTCACCTATCCAAAGACCAACCGCGGCAAGCGTAGCTTAACTTGATCTATCGAACCGTGCAGCGATTACTTATTACTTAGCCAAACGCTGACTATAATCAACAAAATTGAGTGCGGTCTGTGAATGTTGCCCCAAGTCTCAGGGCTCGTGCCCTTCAGTAACACAACGTAGAATTCACTAAATTGCTTACCTCGAGTTATTTTCCCTCAACATATTTTGATATGCAGCCGTAGACATTAACAATAGGAAGTTTTAGTTTAATTAGTTAAAACTAATTAAAATTATATTCAGATTGCTAATTAAGTAGGTACCAACAGAGATTTTGGGTCCAAACAACACCCATTAGTTTGACAACGTTAGATTCATTTGGTAAAATTAAGCTCAGCCTTTCTCAGTCTTTAAAATTAAGAAAGGACAATCTATTCTGGAGTGGCGTTCTTGTACCGAGACACGTAGCGTTGGAAAACCTCCCACAATGTGGACCGATGCCCTTGTGAAGGCCGCAGTAACCTTTATTTTTCTGTTCCCTTAATTATACAGTGGAAGATGAATTTGAACCGCTGCACCTTTGGCCGTGAAACCCGATCAAATTAAAGAAGCAGGTGTCATTAATTAAAGTTTTATTTTTTAAATGTTAATTGTCACAAGAATCCGCTGGATGCAAGAAGCACAGTGGAAGTGGAGATGCTTGAGGGACGCCTATGTCCAGCTGTGGACGTCTACACCTACCTACTAAAAACTACTAAACCTACCTACGTTGTCTGCACAAACGCACAATAAAATTAGGCACAGTAAATGCCACTGAAGACAACGTAAGTTGACCTGCCCAGTCTGTTGCCCGCTTGCTCTATGAGCGGTGAGGTGCGTTAAATGGCACGGAATCTAGCCGGTCTAGTCTGGCGGCATCAAGGCAAACATCAATGTACACTGGTTCCAATCCATCTACTTACCAACTTAAGGGGGTGCTATCGTGTTGTGCGCTTACATTTCGCCAGTCATGTTAAAAAGACCCATGCAATAGGAGCCTATTTGGGGGCGTTAATTAATCATGTGAGTCGTTTATGGGGGGGCGGTCGAGTCGAGTTCGATATGAAGTTGTTAATATTTATTTAGTTTTCGCAAAAAAAAAACAATGTAAAATTGCGAGAAAACCGGGTTAAACAATTTTGGCCACCAATATCACGGTTATGCAACGCCACAAAGTAGCACAATAGCTCCCGATTGTTAAACCGCCACCGGCCAGCCGAACGCAGCGCATAAATCCTTCGCAAATAAGCACAGATTTAACGTTTTTACATCTAAAAATACGTATTTTGAAATATCTTACGTGAGATTGTGGGGTGGGGGGGAGTTCCGAGCCAAATCTCACGACATCTCACCTGAGGGAGGGTGTGGGTCGAAAAATTGCCAAAATTGCCTCACGTAATTAGTGGACGCCTCCTTTCCTAACCAGCTACTGAGAAATTACTTATTGAAAAACCCGATATCGCTTCGCCTGACCTGGGAACTGAACCCAGAAGTTCAGTCTGTAACGCTTGCGACCACTAGCCCAACGAGGCAAGTAATGCGTATTTACAGTTACCTCATCCACATTGTTTGCAACCCAAGTGTGATGGATGTGTCCCAATGAGCGTTGACGTCCCTTAGAGCACGTTCGAACGGACGTAGAAATATCGCGCCTGATTTTATCGCGCACTGGATTTTCGACTCTCGGTGTTAAACCGAGAATTGATAATTCAATAGATTGCATCCCAGCGCGTCGAAAATAAACACTGTTCTTATTTTCAACTCAACGCTAACCAGGACCCTGATTCACTATGACCACTAGTTCGAAACCACGTCTATTCCTTAGATCACACACGACATCTGCTAATAAATATCGACAAATTGTCTTGGAACGTACACAATATGACATTTCGATTCCTTACCGTTACATTGGTTTCTGCAAAACACGATATTAACGTAGTAAGATTCGGCGGGAAATCATTATTAACCATACAGAATTGGGGCCCAGTGCGCGAAAAATCCCGCCGCAATATTCTATGGCCTTGCGAATGTGGACTTATTAACTAGAGAGCTTTGTATATGATATTTTGGCGCCTAAATGTCATTGACAGGGATGACATTGAATGAACGGAATCAGTATGCACGTGAATGCCTATTATTAGTAAACATTTGTTTTTCAAAAAATTGTTTTGACAAACAATATGGCGTCGTTGGTTCCAATTATGACCACGCCACAATAAAATCTTGTACCGTTGTATTTTGGTAAATATCATCCTAGAGTATCTTTAATCTACAAGTATATTTTGGCACCTGGTCATGAAAAAAGGTAATTCATTCATATTGAAACGGCTGAACGACTTTCTAATTCAAAGATTAAATTAAAAGACCAAAATAAGCCTAGCCTTTACATCATGGGAACCGAAAAACATCCGGCATATTTTTTCTTAAAGTATGTAGAAAGAAATAAAAAGGTAAGGTCAGGTAAAGTACTTTTATCGCTTGTACTTATATCTTTAACAGTATATACACGAACTAATTGCCCTTTTTAGGGTTCTGTGTCCACAGAGTGCGGAACGACAACGACAACGGAACCATATTACTAAGCTTCCGCTGTCCGTGTTTCGGTACCTCTGCCCATCAGCGGGTATACAACCCGCTCATAAACCGTTATAGGCAGACAGTTGAACTTTTCACAGAGTATTTCTATTGCCGCTATAACAACAAATAAACTTAAAAACTTAATGGCAGGCACTACATACAAAACACGTATTCGTATGGGGATTATATGAATACGTGTCTTTTAAATAGTGTAAAATATTGTTGATGGTACGGAACCCTTCGTGTGCGAGTGTGGGTCGCACTTGGTCAGTTTTTTTCACTTTTTGTGCTGTCTCTCTGCAAACAATCAGGCTGGTATTTAGCAATGTTCTGCTGTTTCCTGCTCCAGTCTACATACTCGTAGGAGTGCAATAAAACAGATATCTATTTATATAACAAAGCTATCAGATTCTATAGGTTGCGCCGATTATTTCCGATGTCCACCACTTGTTTGGCCACCACTGGGGGACAGCGAAACAACTTCTCAAAATTATTATCGTTGTTCACCACTGGGGGAAAGCGTCACAACTTTCTAAATAATATTCCCATTCGCCACCATTGGTGGAGAGCGACACGGATTTTTAAACATTTACTATCGCCACCGCTGGGGTACAGTGGCACAACTTCTGATGCAATTCCCACTGGTGGCTCTACCTACATTACGCGCAGGGATACTCTCGATCCTGATATTTAACATTTTAGGAAATACGTTGAAGTACAATGGCTAAAAGATGATTCCATACGTGCGTTTTTGGGGATAGGCACCGAACAACAAACGCTGTTGAAGGATGGCACCACAAACTAAATTCAGCGATGGATAAAAAAGAACCAAACATAATGGACGTGTTATATTGTTAATTTTATAGGAAAATAACTATTGTAATGATGTTAAACCACATTATTCTATTCTATTCTATTTTTGTTCATGGCAATGGTGCCGATGTCGACAATTCTGCCAATGTCAGGTGTGTTGAGAAAACGTGCGAAGGAAAGAAAAAAGTAAAAAAAAAAAAAAAAAAGCAATTCCGATATTGTATTAAAAGTTTAAAGTGAACTTGTTGTTAGTAGGTACACTGAAACAAACAAATAAAAGTATTGTTAATATATGAATAAATATTTACATAATTGAGCGTAAGCTACACAAAAAACATCATAATTTAATGTCATTGACGCGGATAAAAAACATCAAAGCCTCCAAGAGCTTTGGGGAAAAATGTGTTAGTAGGGATGGGAAATTAGTTGGGACAGGGATCTTTAATTTAGGGAGATGACTATATAAGTCATGGGTTGGGTTATTTCTGGAGCAGTTAAAAAAGATGTGCTCCAAAGTACCTTCATCCAATCCACATTCACAGAGCGATGTATCTCTGACCCGGATTTTGTGCAGAAAAACCGGAGAACAACAATGGCCTATACGGAGACGGCAAAGAATGGATATCACCTTCTTGGATATTTTTTTGTATGGGTAAAACCAAGGCTTGGGTGGAACATTAGGCTGTATTGCGTGATAGAAGGCACCTTTCTGTTTGCTTGAGTTTTGCCACTGTGTCTGCCATGAAGTTAGCAAGCTCTTTTTGGGTAGGTTCAGCAAATCGTAGCCCTGACATTGAAAATGTTTAAGGTCAACGGCTTGTGACGTTACAGCATCCTTAGCGAGAGCATCCACATATTCGTTTCCTCTTATGCCACAGTGGCTTGGGATCCAAACCAAGTGTACTGTTTTCTGATTCTTGGCACAAGAGAAAAGAGACTTTTTTATTTGAAGCAGGATTGGACTGTGTAGTTTACTCTTGAAAGGATTCTGCTCCAAAGCTTGCAAGCAACTAAGTGAGTCTGTAAAAATTACACCAAAACTTATGCTATGAGACTCTATAAATAAACACGCTTCTAACACAGCCACGCATTCACCCGTGAACACTGATGATTGAGGAGGGCATCTAAATTTTAAAACAATTTTGGAGTTTTGGTAATATACTGCAGCACCAGTGCAACTTGCATCTGGTAATTTAGAGGCGTCCGTGAAAAATCTTTCAAAATTGTACCACCGCTCACCAACCGCCGCATTGAAAATAGAGTCCGCAGAAGGAGACTTTTTGGAAATGCCAATATCGTAGAAAATATCTGGCTTAAAACATATAATTTCATATTCAAAACTGAAAATAGGGAGTTTTGGGAACTGAATAATGGAGGAATCTAAATTTTGATAGCCACGGAAAGATTTTAAAAACAAAGGGACTTCTTTATGGTTCCAATAATTGGAACTTTGGCATTCAACATCCAAGTCGTCCACTTTTTGTACAAGAGGGTGGGAAGATTTGGTCATGACCCGAGCCCAAAATCTCGATGCTAAGTACTGTCTTCTCAAAGCCAATGGAGGTTCTGCACACTCTACTTGCAATGCGTTAATTGGTGAAGACTTCATACATCCTGATATGATCCGTAGACATTTAGCCTGGATTCTGTCCAACCTTGCCAGAGCACCTTTGTTGCAGGGAATTAAAAGGAAAGATCCGTAGTCTAGTACACTCCGGATTAACGCGTTGTATACCAGTTTCATGGTGTAGGGATGTGCACCCCACCAGACACCAGCAAGCACTTTTAAAATGGGGATAGTTCTCTCGCATCTATTAACTAAGTAATTTAGGTGATGTAAACCACTCAATTTCGAATCTAAAAATACGCCTAAAAATTTTGCTTTTGAGGACACCGGTATACAATGTCCTTGGATGCTCACTGAAATTTGTGGGATCAGCCTCCTGCGGGAAAACACAACTACAGCACTTTTGGGGGCAGACAAACTCAGACCGTGAGAATTTAGCCATTGGTTTAGAGAGTCCAGGGAGACACAAAGTGATGATGCAGCGTCGCTAACCGAATCGTTGGTGACGTATAAAGCCAAGTCGTCAGCATACTGAAGAATTTGACAGTCGTTATTGAGGCATGAACCGATGTCAGCTGTATATAAATTGTACAGTAAGGGACTGAGAACAGAGCCTTGTGGTAAGCCCTTCCATGACATCCTGACGTCAAATTCCTCCCCTGGTACTCTCAAAACCAAAGATCTAGACATGAGTAAACTACAGATGCATTGTACCATTCTCTCCGGTATTCTCAGCTGTTGCAATTTTTGCCTGAGAATGGGAAGAAGAACATTATCATATGCAGAGGAAATGTCTAGAAAGGCAGCGACTACGGATTCATTCTTCGAAAACGAAGAGCGTATGTCTGAAACCAAAACCCCAACACTATCCATAGTACTGAGTCCCTTCCTAAAACCGAATTGGGACCTAGGTAGTAAATTTCTGGATTCCACTATAAATTCTAGTCGGTTCTTTACTAAGTGTTCCAATATTTTTGCGAGGACTGATGACAAAGCGATTGGTCTAAAGCTGTTTGGGTCATCAGCGTGCTTGCCAGGTTTTAAAATTGGTATGATGATTTGAGTTTTCCACTGATCGGGGACCCAGCCATTAGTATAGCAGAAATTTAGCATTAATAAAAAATAGTTTTTTGCTCTATGGCCTGCTTGTGACATAAAGGAATAGACAATACCGTCTATACCGGGGGCAGAGTCATGAACATGTTTTAA
The DNA here is from genome assembly GCA_949091785.1 of Polymixis lichenea. NCBI lineage: Eukaryota > Metazoa > Arthropoda > Insecta > Lepidoptera > Noctuidae > Polymixis > Polymixis lichenea. The sequence goes on along the minus strand of OX420948.1, from coordinate 17,697,814 downwards.
AACTAAGTCTAGCTCTTGCATTGAAAATGGTGCATCAAAAGGGTCGTCTGAGGGAATAAGAGATGGCTGATTTTGTTCTGTTTCCGATGGTACATATGGAGGAGCCAGTTTATCAAAGAACTGCTCAGCAGTCTCTCGAGAAATGGGAGAAGAAATAGAAGGGGAACATCCAGATCTAAAGCGATTGATCTTCTTCCATACTACGGATAAAGGTGTGGAGGGAGACAGAGAACCACAAAAGTCAGCCCAACCGGCACGTTTCTTCCTTCGCAGCAATCTTTTAGATTTAGCGACGATCCTATTGAATGCTATTAAGTTATCGCTAACCATCGCCTCATTATATGTCACTTCAGCATCATCCCTTTCTTTTATTGACAATGTGCATTCTTGATCCCACCATGGTGGGGGAGGGATCAGCCCACGAGCTGAGTTTTTAACGGGGAAACATGTGTCTGCAGTAGCTGTTATGGCAGAAATGAAGTCATTAAAACAGTTTGACACTTGGAAGGTACCAAGAGGACCAAAGTCATTAGAAATTAAATCAGGAAGAGAGTCTATTTTGTCCTCCAATAATGAGGAATACCTTGCCCAATCAGGATTGGATAAATTATACCTCAAGAGTGGAGGGCTAGATTTTTCTAAGAATGTTTTTTCAGCCAAAGATATTATAATTGGATAGTGGTCACTCGCATGTGACAAACTGGTACACTCCCAATGACACGACGCAGCAATATCCAGTGTGCAGAATGTAAGATCAACACAACTTTTATGTTGTCCAGGAAGAGACCTACGGGTTGGGCAGCCATTGTTCAAGATACACAGGTTAAGGTCATCTAGAATTTCAACTAAGCCTTCTCCAAAAGAATCACAACGCTCTGAACCCCACCTAAAGTGATGGCAGTTGAAATCCCCCATAACAAGTACAGGGCCTACTATGTTTTCCAATATACGTTTTAAGATTGGAAGGAAACTTTGATGAGGGTGAGCAATATAGACAGATAAGAGGGTTATACCCTCTACCCTACAAGCCACAATGCTAATATCATCGCCTAAAGAAGGCAAAGATACCGTCCCAAGTGGGACACGGTTGTTCACACAGAGAGCCGACCCGCCATAGCCATCAGATCGGTCGCATCTGAGAATATTAAAAGAAGGTAAGCGAAAGCTAAGACTTGGAACTAACCAAGTCTCAGCAAGGGAAGAAGCTAAAGGTTTATATTTGTTCATAAGGAATGTGAGCTCGTGCTTCTTATGCCACACGCTCCTCACATTCCATTGAAGGAACACCAACCGAGCCATTAATATGGGATGAAAGAAAATTTATAAGTGGGGAAGCAACGTTGGGCGGTAATTGATTTTTGTTGGATGAAGACATTAAAGTTACTAAAAGTTTACTTAGAAGTTCAATGATTGAAGTTAAGTTATCAGAAGATTCTGTTTGATTATTGAGACCACAGCCATTAGGCTGAGAAGATCGAGGAGTGCTAGTGAGCTGCTGATGAGCTGCTTTGTCATAGGAGGGAGAAAGAGGAGCATGGGTCTTTGGCTTAAGGAAAACAGTTTTGCGATAAGACTGGGTTTGTGATTTTGCAGTGTCTGCATAGCTACGCGTAGAAACAGGAACAGATTTGCTAGCTTCAGAATAGGAAATCACTTTCTCAGCCATCATTATTTTAATAGTCTTCTGCCTGCCATACTCCGGGCAGGCCTTGCTATTTGCAAAGTGACTACCAGAGCACAACACGCAGAAAGCTTCGCTCTCAGCAATGCTACAACCATCACCGGGGTGATCATTGCCACACTTGCTGCAACGGGGTCTGGAACGACAAACAGATTCTACGTGACCAAATCGGCAGCACTTTCGACATTGGATGGTAGGGTAAATATACTGTTCTACAGACAATGATGTATAAAAACAAAAAATACGTTTTGGTAAAACTTGGCCATCAAATGTGATGACACAAGTTTCTGTGGGCCTGTATTCATTTATACCGTCTTTGTTCACCTTCCTATTAATACGCCTAACTTTTATTATTGGGCCACAATCTACTGGAACTTTTAAGTACGTCAGGACTTCCTCTTCTGAAAAATCCGTAGGAATGCCACTTACAACACCCATACGGGTTATGTTAAAAGAAGGAATTACTGCTTCATACAAGTTTGTTCCTAGAACATTATTTGTAATAAAAGCGTTTGCATCCTGAGGGGCTGCAAACTCAACAGATACACGGTTTCTACCGACTCGCTTGACTGCAACGATATTGGAGAAGTTCTGGTTTGCCAAGAAGCGCCCAAATGTAACTGGGTGTAGGGTAGTTCCAGAATTTGGTTGGGTTTCCTGTCGGGAAACGTGGACGATAAAAGGTCCTTTATCTGTTACCGAATACCTAACACGTCCTATGTGAGTTCTAGGTTGTTTCGTAGGGCGATTGGAGACATCCTCTTCATTACCGGGGCGCTTACGTATATTAGTCTGGGATGGGAGGATTTGGGACTCCAGATTACAGACTACATCTGCAAACTGGCTTAATGTATTGGGGGTGGAAGTTGGCATGGACGGAGAAAAGCCGGATAGGGGAGTAGTAGGGGCATCATCAGGAGGATCTGGGGGTTTATTTTTATCCATATTCAATATGAAACGTCTTTAAAAACAAACACAAGTAACACGAAACAAACCTGACAGCAGTCAACAACGAGACAACACACAAACAAACACAATAACAAGTCACAATAAACACAATAACGCAGAAAAACAATCAGAAATTCTAACACACGTGTTACTCAAACGCACACTGTGGCCGAATCCCTAAACCACATTAAGAACTTGAGTAAAAAACAATGACACTGTCACTGTCATACGACAGGTGATCTTGATTTAAGATAACATTCAATTTCAGCATTATTTAATTATTCTATTCTCATTGAATATGTAATTATTAGTTCCTGAATTAATCCATAAACATTTGATTTATGTTAATAGTCCAGTCTTTTGAGTCATAACTCAAAAGACTAGATTCCACAAACCAAAGTTTCAATCTGTGGTTTTGCATAATCAAAATAAATGCTATTTAAACATAATGTTATAAATTGATCATGTAATAATGTATAGTATGATGCTTTAATGTTTCTTAGATTTTACGTTGCAATTTCTATGTACCTAGTTATTTCTAAGCCATTTTCGGAACTTTCAAGTCATATTTACATTTTATAATTGTACCTAAAGATAACATGTTATATACTAACATAATTTCTAAATTACCTTAATAAGTTTTAAAACAGTTCCACTACATATTATTTGTTTAATATTACTCTTGTAAGAATTTATTAAGCCAAAACTGTTTGAAGCCCTGTGATTGGTGGATACTAATATCTTATAAAACCTTGCCTAAAACATTATAAATATACTCTAGCTATATTGCTAAACTATCTCATTAAGTTTTTAAAGTATTCTCAAAACTTAACTCTTGTGTAATAATAACGAATAAAATAGATAATCAGCCAAAATTGTATAACGCTCTCTGATTGGTCGAAAATGACAGATTCAGTTTGAAATTTGTGAAGGCTATAAAAGGGCTTGTAACCAACGGCGGGGTGGACTCTTTACGCTAGCTGTCGAACGGTAAGTACACTCTGGTGTCTGTCGTAATATTAAGCTGCTAAGGGTCCTACCGCCAAAGGGAGATAGTACACTGAGAAGTGGAAACTCCGGCTGGTAAGCCAAAGAGGGTTAGTACGTGGCAACGCGGAAGCCCTGGCCAAATTATTCAAGAACGTTCTGAGCTAACTGTTCGACGATACCGACCCTAACCAGGTCCTACGTCCGTCATTATTAAGTTGCCTTAAAGTATCTTGCTATTACCGTTGAGTCCTGAGTTGTGAAGCAGAAGTTCTGCACCAATTGTTTAAAGATGAGTATTGTTTCTCTAAAGCCATATTCCTTAGTTTAGTATGTAATTTCTGTGTAAAATTAATGTAACTCTGGTATCACCCGTGTTACAGGTACTGATCTTAATTGGCTAAAATGTATTAAAGTATGTGAAAACATAATGTGTTTCTATAGTTCTGTCCATTATAAACGTGTTAAAAAGTATCTTGTGTATTGCATTTATGAACCATTTAAAATATATGAAAGGTAAAATGATACTCAAGTATTTTATTGATTTCTTACAATTATTCCCTCAATGTACTAGGTCTCATTGAAATGCTTAAAAATAGGTTCAATCCCTATTTTTAATATTTAATACTGTACTTTTGAGACATTCGATTAAATCTGGTTTCCATTTCTCTTTTACACGCTTTAAAGATGCATGATTTTCTTTGTGAAAAAATAAATGCAAATAAGTCAAAACAAAGAAAGGTCCAACAATCGAAAAAAAGTATGTACGTTTACAGCGATCAGTAGGTATATTCAACAAGCCCAAATGGAACTTGTAAAGGCCCAAATATCTTTGGCCCAATTTCTGAAAATTATGAGAAATCTCTAATTATAATGAAATTATTGTCTCTAGACAAAGTAATTTAAATTGATGACCAGTGGGAATTGGATCAAAAGTTGTGCCACTGTCCCCTAGCGCTGGCCATAGGGAATGTTTAAAAATCCGTGACGCTGTCCCTCAAGGTGGACAATGAGAATAATTTTTAAAAGTTGTGTCGCTGTCCCCCAGTGGTGGCCAAACAAGTGGTGGACATCGGGAATAATCGTTTTATTTGTATTCATTTGTATAGTAAGATAATTAGTTTTTTACGTTAGTGCTCAGTGTAAATAGTTACTTGTGTTAAATATTGTAAAAGAAACAATCCATGTCGTAATGTTGTCAGTTGTTCAATAAAATATATATTTGCAGGCCGAAAACGAAAATATCGAAAGTAAAATTTTGTCAAATATTTTCGGTTGGACTCTAGTTAAAATTCTAAGTCAAGATTCGCTCGAATCCAGAAAATTTGGATACTACCTACTAAGATCTAGCGCATCACCTATTACGTGTAGTGTAGGTATAGAAGTCAGATTTCAAGATATTGAATTTCCAAAATATCTATAGCACCTCTACTCATTGGGCTTCGGATTTTTCTCTCCATATTATTATAGCCAGCATTAGAATCCAGCTATTTATTCAGGTAAATACTGTGAATACCGACCGGTTGTAAATCGTTACAACCGTCGTCGTCGTCGTCTTTTCCTAAAGGTAGGTAAGTAATCTCGAGGTAATACATCGGTATTGCCCCGAGATTACTTACCTACCATAAGGAAAATATCACGTTTTTCCCTGCCCCAAATAACTAGCTTGGATCAAATTTTCGGAATTTCAGATATATCCCTCTAATCAAATCAAATTAATTCGGTTTAAAAAGAAATAATAATAATAATATGAAAACAAATTAATTTGATAAAAGTATGATTAAAATCTAAATCTAATGTAAAAAAAAAACTGGAATTCGTAAAATTTGATCCACGTCCTTATAAATCAATAGAAAATACTCATTGATGGAATCCAGTTGTTCACTATGCACGCATTACTATTTTCGTACCTACATTTATCATCTTCATAGAAAAATAACTATATCAAAGTACTACGTAAACAATATTTAGCACTGGTAATGACAGCGAGGATTTAATATCTCCTTGATCAAAGATATTTTTTCAGGATTCATCTAAATTAAATATTATGGGTTGCCAAAGTACACACCGTGACATTTTAGTCGTCTTACAACGGAAGCCCACTTCATGTATCCAATGACTACTAGTCATTAATAATAATAAAAAAATATTTTTGAACATTTGCATAATTAAAAAAATTAAAATATAATTCACTAAGACGCATGACGTAGTTTGAAACATCCTGTTAAGGAGATGGAATTAATGATGGTTGTAATGGTAGGTAGCTAGGTATCTTCTACCGTTTGATACGTAAACATTATTAACAGGGAGGGTGTTTCATAATTCTAAAACATTATTTATTTTTCTTTGTACTTACCTATTTTCTTAATTAATGGTAACAATGTTTTAATTGCGCCTAGAGGTATTTTATGACGGATACATTGAGTGGACCACCTTTGTAAGACGACTAAAATGTCACGGTGTAGAGTCCGACCTAATTTTGTTTTAGATTATCCTCAATTATCGGCCGACATTTGCATTTACGGGAATTTTAGTTTTCGGTTTATTCAGAGAATATCCATAGTCTGAACAACTAAAAACACCATTGAGATAATGCCGCAAAAAAAGCCTTTTCTCACGCATTATTGTTTGATTTTATTAATTATGTCATTTAGAAAAGTACCCCAATTTCGTGTGATTTGGTTAAAAAAAGTATAGTTTGTCTCTGTGGTTTAAAATACATAATGATTAAAAATATTAACGAAAAAAAAAATCACACTGCATTTATTTAACTTTGCCGAAGTAAAACCTAGCAAAAAACATTTTTGTTGTGTTACGGCAGAAAATACAAATGAGGCCGAATTTCATTTTCGTTTTCGGTCGGACTCTAAAAAAAAGGATGATTCGGTTTTTACAGAAGTGTATACAAAAACACTGTTATGTTAATTGCTTCTCCGAACGTAACATTTTGTATTCTTTTTCCTCAAACCTAGGCTGTTTTCAGAAAAATACTTTATTTAGGTAGGTCACGGAACGAGTATAAGTCCGGGTTTTTACTACAACGGATTACAATATGCCATGCTACATTGAAATAATAACAGATTGGTATTAGCCCAGTGCTAACGGCTTTAGTTCAAACTCAGGCAGGTGCTTTATTTTCTGTAAATAATTTCATCACCACTGCTCTCAAAAAGATGAAGGAAAACATAGTAAAGAAGCCGGCATGTCCTAAAACAAAAATCGGAAGACACCCGCACAGGGCTCACGTGGTAGATAATAGCCCCCTCTCTCTCTCTCTCCTCAAAGGGGGTCTTTGTCCCAGCGGGGAATATCATAGCCTGATTATGCTATGCTACATTGAAAGACGCACGTACTAGCCACACGTCTACACTGCACTAGTCACACGTGATCACGCAGGACTCGTGCGCCGCGCAGCCAAGCCGGCGGGGGCGGCGGCCCCGCGTCTCATCTCAATGGTGTTTTTAGTTGTTCAGACTATGGATATCCTCTGAATAAACCGAAAACTAAAATTACCGTAAATGCAAATGTCGGCCGATACTTAATTGAGGATAATCTAAAACAAAATTAGGTCGGACTCTATACTTTGGCAACCCATAATATTTAATTTAGATGAATCCTAAAAAAAATATCTTTGATCAAGGAGACATTAAATCCTCTGTCATTACCAGTGCTAAATATTGTTCACATAGTACCTACTTAGATATAGTTATTTTTCTATGAAGATGATAAATGTACGTACGAAAATAGTAATGCGTGCATAGTGAACGATAAAAAACTGGATTCCATCAATGAGTATTTTCTATTGATTTATAAGGACATGGATCAAATTTTACGAATTCCAGTTTTTTTTTTTTACATTAGATTTAGATTTTAATCATACTTTTATCAAATTAAATTCATAATCATCATCATCATATCAGCCGAAAGACGTCCACTGCTGGACATAGGCCTCCTCCAAAAGGGGGGATTTGCCATAATCGCCACGCTTGGCAGGCGGGTTGGTGATCGCAGTGTGGTGGTCAAGTGCATAGAGAACGCTGCTGCCCATTCTCAAGTAAGTTCCTTAGTCGCCTTCTACGACACCCACGGGAAGAAATTAAATTATTTTCATATTTTTATCATATTATTATTATTATTTCTTTTTTAACCGAAATAATTTGATTTGATTTGATTAGAGAGATATATCTGAAATTCCGAAAATTTGATCCGAGCTAGTTATTTCGGGCAGGGAAAAACGTGATCTTTTCCTTAAGGTAGGTAAGTAATCTCGAGGCAATACATCGGTATTGCCCCGAGATCAAATCAAAGGCTCGGATCAAATTTTCGGAATTTCAGATATATCTCTCTAACACATATTACAATATGCCATGCTACATTTAAATAATAAGAGATTGGTATGCTAACGGCCCTAACTATGAGTTGTAGATCGTGAGTTCGAACTCAGGCAGGTGCTATATTTTCTGTAAATAATTTCATCACCACTGCTCTCAAAAAGCTGAAGGAAAACATAGTAAAGAAGCCCTAAAGATGTCCTAGAACCAAAAATCGGAAGACACCCGCACAGGGCTCACGTGGTAGATAATAGCCCCCTCTCGAAGAATGGGGGTCTTTGTCCTAGCGGGGAATATCATAGGCTGATTATGCTATGCTACATTGAAAAAATACACATGCCTTGAGGAGTGGCAGTACCTACAAAAATGTTTACGTGTGCATCCGCGAACAATGGCGGCTGACCATTTTTCACCCGTATGCCCTAAGTAATTAGGTTGCAAACTCGTCCAGCACTAGTGTCCGCGATGACACGTACGGCGCACTAGGAGCAATCTGCAATTCTACCGCATTACTAACTGGATAATAATATCTTCGGCCTAACGTTGACCTGCAAGTTGCAAAAAACATTTAAAAAAATTATTTCGCGTGCTACCCCTGGCGCAATATGGGAGCAATATGATTATTTTAATAATATCATAGGAGACTGGCAAAAATAAAGCAAATGAGTATACTTTGAAATGCTTTACTTTAGAAAGAAATATAAATATTAAAAAAACAGTAAGTATTATTCAATATAACTTATTAATTACACAAGTACCTATATAAGTACGAAGTACGCAATTAATGAAATTGCAGCATTTTTTTGAAATTATTTATTAATCACTTTTGGGGGGCAAAAAAAAAACTTTGAGGCGCTGACCGCGTCACAATCTACAGTACCAATCTACATTACAATGATAATCCAGCGTCAGGTAAGGGAGAAATCTCAATTTTTTTTTTACCTTTTTGTCATAAGTACGTAGGTACCGCCCAGACGAACATACACTACATTTGCGTTGAGGACGAGTTCTGCACAATTTTCATATTACGACATTGCAATTTTATCGATTAACTTCAAGCGTCATTTAAATAGGTATAATGCTGTATATTTCACTCATCTGGTCATACAGATAACTCAAATGCAATGGTGTCTTACATATCCCACGTCAAGAACAATGTCCACAACAGTTCTTATGTCACTGTCATGGGCTTTACTTTGAGTTTCTTCGCGAGCTCGGCGCTGGAGTCGATCTGTTGCTTGACGAACGACACTGTGCCTCTTTTCTCAGCTTCGCAAGCAGCTTGCATCTCTTTGTCTCCTGGAGCCATCACAGGGAGACAAGGATCAGTCTGGAAATAAAAATGGAGGTTGATCACACCTGTAGAAGTTGTATTGTCCAGTGGCAACATTTTGCCAGTTATGTTTTGTCGATTATAATGAGAAACGTATCCAGTCATCAGACGGATCGAAATTATATCGAAAAACATCAGTGTGACGTGAATAGACGAAATCTGTACACTTTTGGGGGGCAAGATGGAAAAAAAAAATTGCAAACTGCATCGTGTGACATTGCTTGTTGACGGGCTTGTTGTGAGGATCTCAAATATTTTTTTTTGTAATTTTAAAATAAACAGTTTCCAAGTTATTCAAGAAAATAGACGAAAATTGACCATTCCCTCCCTTATCTCCGAAACTACTGAACCTAAAATTTTGAAAAAAAAATACAGAAATTAGTTTTCTACTATGGAAAAACCCATAATAAGCCCATGATATTAAAATAATATGGTAAATCACTCAATATTGTGCGTACCAACTTACATTTGCAGTTGGAATATGTGGGAGAACATATTTTTCAACTCCATTGTTAAGTTTTGTTAAATCGGTTTTTATAAATAATGGTACGGAACCCTTCATGCGTGAGTCCGACTCGCACTTGCAGCCCCTGATCTAGGGGGGGGCAAACCGGGTCACCCGCCCCGGGCGGCAGTTTCAGGGGGCGCCATAATCATAATATAGTATGATTAAAAATTTTGATTTTAAACTGATTTGAGTACCTATTATTGTGAAATCAGTTCCACAAAGTATTTGGAAGGGTAGCTTACTTTGAAATGGTCCCATATAAATTTGGTCAAATTCCGATGAGTGGTTTTTGAGTTAGTTTCAATAACATGTAAAAATGTTTTGTTGTTTTAATAATTTTCTGTCATTATTATTTACATAGCAAATAGTGGTAGGTATACGAATTTGTGAAAAAGGAAAAAATAAACTTTTTAACAAAAATATAAAAAAATACCAACGCGTTCTAAAAAAAAATACAAGTTGAATTGTTTAATTAAGTGAAACGTAACTTTATTTGTGGAACTTAGTAGCAAAAAACGTAAAATACTAAACCGAAGACACTGACTTCCGAAATTGAAGTAAAAAATTAAGCAGGCGCAATTCGAGTCCGCGTCGTTTGTTTCCGTGAAAATGTTATACAAGATGTTATGGTAACAAATGTTCCTGTACCGTGGAGTACCGTGTTCCCGACACAGCCGTGGCCGTTGTATTCGCCCGATGCAAGATTAAGTAGGTTCATTGCATTCCTTAAGAAGTAAGCTTTCACTGGTCGTGATTTTTTCAGTTTTGAGCAGATACACATTGACATTCGATTGACATCTTTAACTATATTGTTATTTGCAACAAATTTTCTTAAGGTTTCAGGCACTGCCGCAGGTATTGTATTTGCCCGGTACTAGATTTTTTAGGCTCATAGCATTTGTTTCGATGCGATTTTTTTTTCATTTCTGAACATATTTACAGCCAATATGACACGATATGTGGAGTTATTTTGCTAGGGTTTGTTTAGAGTTGCCGGTAGAGTTTGCTTTGCCCGAACAGATCTGGGATGAGGAGCCAGACTGAGAGAGATACAGAAACCCGCAGGGCAGCATATCGCGAGCTGTTAAGCAGTAGCGAACCCACGGACCCTATCTCCCGGGAGAAATCTTGTGCCTCGTCTCTGGCTTGCCTTTATTGGCCGGACACTGAAGAGGTTCAGACCTCCCACCTCATACTTGCCTTTATTGACCCGTTTGAGTGTTCGGAGGAAGGAAGTAATTCAGTAAGTGCTCGTAGGGATCTAGACCGTCTTCCGGGCTCTGGGTATGTTTTGAAATTGGTGGAATACCTCTCCACTCCTCAAGCACCTCAGGAAGTGTTGCCCCCTTGTCGCTACGTCACTATGTGCTAGCGACGGTTTCCGGGGTCCATTATTGGGTGTGCAAGTCACCCCCTGCCATTTTATCTGTGTATATACAAAACATTGATCAGGCAGGGACAAATTCCATAGTTTTTGGTAACCAGTCCAGTTTAGCCACCCAAACACAATCCAATATCTTTTTTCCATATCCTGCAATAGTCTAAAATAAACCGGGGGTTGTCCTTTGGTGTACTTGCACAGTGCAAACAGGGATAATCGTCGGTTGGTGCCTCATTCCATTTAAATGTCTAAAGGGCCTCTGCGAGCTGGCTTCGGCCCGTCGTACTTCTTCCCAAGAACCGGGATCTCAGGGTCCCGAGCTATGTTAACATATGTATATAATAATAATAATAATCAACCTGTAGTGTCCCACTCCAGGGCAAAGGCCTCCCCCTTTTCTTTTCCCACTCAACTCGATCCTGGGCAAATATGGACTAATTCCTCATGTAAACGTCAAGTTTGTCCCGCCATTTACGCCTGGGTCTTCCGCGATGCCGTTGGACGTTTTGAGGGACCCATGCTGTGGTGGTCTTTCTTTCTTTCTTCGCCTAATTTAGCTGCCAAAGATGAAAACAAAATAATATCGTTGGCGAAACGCAGGTTGGTCAACCTTTTTTTCGCCGACAACTATTCCTTTATCAGCCCAGATGTCCGACAGGTTTTTAAAAACCTCTTCAAGGGTGGCAGTGAATAGTTTAGGAAATAGTGGGTTTCCTTGTTTGACTCCTTTTTCGATATGGAAGGATAGTACAGTGGTCGAGATTTTGATAGCGGCAGTACTATTGTGGTAGAATTTTTGCAGAATATTTATAGGTGGTCTCAACACTTTGGTTTTTGAGTGCCTTAAATAATGAATGGTGGCAGATCCTGTCAAACGCTTTGGCGTAGTCGACGAATGCTAAGTAAAGAGGTATTTTGAACTCTGATTCTCGATTACTTGATTAAGGGATTGTAGGTGGTCAGTGGTGAAAAGGCCTCTTCGGAACCCTGCTTGTTCAGTTGGCTGATGGGAGTCGAGTTGGCTTGAAATTCGGTTCTCTATAACCTTTATAAAAGCTTTGTACAAATGCGACACTAGACTAATGGGATGGTAGTTACTGGTTTCAAATATGTGACCTTTCTTGTGTAGCAGAACGATAATGAAGTGGCAAAAATGAGCGGGAAACAAACCAGTTGGCAGAACGTTGTCTTTATCGGTATGTAAAACACCCAGCTGGTCTTTTATTTAAGTGATCGTGGATCGACCTTTATCCTTTTCAAGCTATTTTCAACGATTTGTTGCTTTCCAGAGCCACTTGCACTAGTTTATCCTTAAAGTGTCTTACGTCTTTTCGGATGCACCTTTGGACCTGCCTATCTATTTTTCAGAATTCGTTTGTGTTAAAAATTAGATCTTGTCTCTCTTCTATTCGTTTAAGGCTGAGGCTACATTAGACCGCGACGCGACCTGCGACACATGAGCGATTAAAACAAATAAATGAATGCTCACGTATATGGCTACACCGTACATCAAATATTACTAGCGACCTTTGATTTCTTTAAGCGATCGGAACAACATTACTGTAATCACGGCATCGGCTACATCAACATATCAGCGAAATCGCTAATTCATGCTAATTCGTTGTGTAGCATGTGTATTGTAGCCACGTCATCGCCGAATATACGCCGGATTTTCGCTTATAATGTAGCCATACCATGTTTATCTCGTTTCGCTCTTCCAGTCGCATAGCAAATCGCTACCTACTGTAGCCTCAGCCGCGCTCAGCGGCTTGCTTTACTAAGTCTTCTCTTTACCGGTTTAACTTTGGTACTGGCGCTTTTAATACTGGTTTTAATGTTTAAATATTGTTGCTCCACGTCATCTACTTCTGGTGTTTTAAGAATTTCAAAGCTGTTTTTAAGTTCCAGGTTGAATTTATCTTTACAGATGATTAATGAAATTTGGTCCAATCGTTTTATGGTATTTCGAATAATTTGAGTTCTGTGAATTTCGTGGTAAAAGCTTGCTACCACGCGTAATGGTCGGTGTTCGGAAGAATAGCGAAATCTGTTTAAAATTCGAAATTTGCTTATAATTTGTTTACTGGAGGATAGACAGAAGTCAATCTCATTTTGGGTAACTCCGTTGGAAGAAAACCAGGTCCAACGGCGTTGTGGTTCTTTCTCAAAGAAACTGTTGCTAACGCTCAAGCTTTGCCCGAAAGCGAATTGTAATGGCGGTCACTGCGTTTGGTCCTGGTAGGGCCTATGATGCGTTAATATAGTGTTTTTCGCTTTTGCCAAGTTACGCATTAAAGTCTCCAAGTATTACGGTCCATGCTCCTCTATATTCGTAACATGTTTTGTTAAACAGTTCATAAAACTCTTCCACTTCTTCGCCTGGGTGTGCTGACGTAGGAGCATAGACTTGAATCATGGTCAAACTTTTATTTTTATGATCTGAAATTTTAACAAGGCAATTCTATTATAATATGCCACAAACTCGATGATGTTAGGTTCCCATCATTTTGCTACCAAAAAACCAACGCCTGACCGACCGACCTCCACAACTGCTATTGTAGTAGAAAATGTTTTGATTTCGTTCTAAGGTATCTTCGCCTTCTCTTCTTACTTCAGACAGACCTATGATGTACCAGTTAATATAATTTAAACATTTTCTAATTCCATTAAACGCTCTTCGGCACTCAAAGTTCGGGTGTTTTATGTGAGTAAATTAAGTTTATCGGAGTCCTTTTGGCTAGCTTTGTTCGTCTAACAGTTTAAGAAATTTGCCCGAAGATTATCACCCCTAGCTTCAGGGAATATTGGCCTACTGTCATTAGCTTCTCCCCGGGAGCCCCCGGGCAGTAAGGGATTGTTTGCTGTGTGGTTCATGGAAAACAGGGGTTTTGACAGAAAAAGCTCACTACGCTTGTCAAATGCGGGTTGATGAGCGCACAGTAAACCTACTAACTTGGTTTATGAGTGCTGCCGTTGGTATAATGATATACTCATACGCCGCCACCCTAAGTCAACATCCCACACTAATGTCGACTATCCCGACCAGAAACCTCGTGTGAACTTCCACGATCGTGAGCTGTCTGGTTAGTAAATTAAATGAACGCCCGCAATTTTTCGGTCGTCAGAGCCACGTTGATAGGCAGCAGGGTGCACCGCGTACAGGTGAGGTTGGCGTCTGGATAGTCTAGTTGTTATGCGCTCCTCCTTACACCTCAATAAATACCAAACTTTTTCTGGGATTTCGTAATTTTTTGCCGATGGGAAATCCTGTCGAGCACATTACATATATTAATATACCCACTTATATTAAAATACTTAATAAATAAATTTTGAAATTTATTAATTTTATAAGATAATTACCCTTTTTTTTGAATAGAAAGTCGAAAATCCAGTGGGCGGTAAAACCCGTCTTAGGACTACTCCAGGAGACGGGAAATGTAAGAATACGAATGAAAGGAATTACACACCGGTTCTAACTGTCGCCAATACTGTATGCTTTCGGTGACGCGGTCTTTGAAGCCAGGGGCGAAGAATTCAGGGTTAACGGCAATGTAGCATTGGCCCAGGTTGGCCGGCCCGCCAGCTCCTACGTGTGTCCAGTCTCGTATGTGATGGGCGTAGCAAGCACCTGCGCAATAGTTGTGAATGATGAGTTTTTAAAAGATCAAGCTTATTTTGGCTTGCTGTTGTTCAATTTCACCCTTGCAAATTTCATTGCTACCTAATTTAATGAAAACATTTGATGCTATCAGTTTTGGCATCAGGACACTTGCGCGAAAGATTCTTGCGCGAACCCACATGTGCGAAAAGACATTTCTGCGCATGAACTTTTGCGCGAACGGACTTTTGCGCGAAAGACACTTGCGAGTACGACAGTTGCGCGAAGAACACTTGCGCGAATACGCTTGTGCGAATCCACATGCGCGACCGGACAGTTGCGCGAAAAAGTTATTTTGATTTTCCATCATGGGTGTCGTTATCAGGGTTTTTGGGGGATCTTAAGCCGATGGTGGGGTCAAGATGAAAATCCAAGATGCCCAAAAACCCTGAAAACACATGATGGAAAATTTGAAAATATAGGTACCTACCTAATAAAGAAAAACAACGTGCTTTTAAAAACTACGACGATCACTATTGACGTCTAATTGGACTTTTTATTTCTAGTCTGCTACATCCCTTCCCATCACTTTAATAGAATACAGGCATCACGTTATGAAGAAATTAAATTTTCCGCAACTTTTTCGCGCAAACGTCCATTCGCAGAATTGTCTTGTTGCGCAAGTGTCCCTTCGCGAAAAAGCAAAAGTCCATGCGCGGAAATGTCTTTTCACGCATGTGGGTTCGCGCTAGTGTCTTTCGCGCATATGTCTTCCTCGCAAGTATCCCCGATCCATCAGTTTTCAAGGGCGTCTAAAGAGCCCGAGCTCAACTCCCCCGCGAAAACAATTATCAGAAGCCGCCTAATGAAATGCCGCTACGAAACATTATTAGAATAATGTTGCGATTCAAGTAGCTTGATATCATGAGAGTCAGTTGAATTGGAGCAAAACCTAATTGCTTTCAAGTTAATAAATACAATTTAAGTCTACTTCATCTCTTAAATTAGTTTTTCCATAAAATGAAACTACCTACACATTACAAAAAAAAGTTTCGCATTATAAGATTGTCGACTGCCCAAATACGAGCGAAACAAACGCGGTACCGCTACGGCGTGGAGCTATAGCTGGTTTCCGAGCGGATCGGTAAAATCACATGGCAATCGACAGGTGTTTAAAGCTAAACTTATTTTTTTCTGTAAAATGGATATTGATTTTACGGTAAAACTAATCTTAGAGGCCCAAAAGCGTTGACATTTTGCTCCGATTGCTATAATTCAACTGACAATCATGATGTTTCGCTGCCCGAATAGCGACTTACTTTAATTCGTTAAGCGGTATCGAATCGTTATTTTTGCAGCGGAGATGTGCCTTAGTTAAATCTGTGCGTAAGAACAGGCAGTTTCGCTTCTGTTTCGCTTACCGTACATCGGAAAAGTCGAGATGTGATACCCGGCCCTTGTTTTCAGTCTCCACTACATGATTCCTTTGCCTTAACCAAGCCATTGTCCCTTCAGGGGAGTTCGACAGCCCACTGCTACTTTAGCTTGATCAATGAATTCACTTGGTTTCTGTACGATGTTTTATCGTTCTCTTCTATTGTAGCTGACTGATGTACCGCGCCTTAGATAAGTGCGCGGCGCGACCGGGGAGCAGTGCAGGCAGCCGATTCATCAGTGCAAGCCGCTCATTCGTCCGCCCCATCCCGCGCCTCGTTGCGCATACCTAAGGCGCGGTACAGCGGTATCAGTCAGGCGATAACACAGTTTCCATAGTTTGATTTGTGCTAACCTGATAATATTCCACTGAACAACTCTACCGTAGCCGCTAGTCCAAACCCTTTATGTCCAGTTACCCGGCCACCCAGAGGCATCAGACAACTGGTTTTGGATGCCTAAAAAGGAGATGGAATGATAGAATTGAGAGAAGTTGGTGTCACGGAAGACAAAGAAGGTCAAATAGTTTAAATTGACTATTTGCAATATGATTTGTTGGTCTATTGGTTGTACAAGCGATACTGTTGATCATGAGGTCCTTGTGATTCCCAAGGTGGGCTAAGGGTTATTCTATCAGGAATTTCTCAGTAGCAGCCTTGATTCTGGATTAGTGACCGATTTAGGACAATAGGTTCGTTTGTTAATGGATTACATGGGATAGCCACCAGCTTTATATTAGAAGGTAAGGTTATTTGATGAATATGTCTCATCCGCTTTGCCAGGTGGATTCTTAATTTTATATCAACCAGATAGAATCGTAATAAAACACACCAGTTCAGCATCTAACGTTTCTTGTCCATCAGATCCTTGCGCCCAGCCGGCCGGCAATGGCGCCCCTATTTTACGCTTCATCTCAATCTGGAAAATATCACATTAAAAGGTTTATAAACACTTACTAAATTTGTTTGAGGCGTTTAGGGTTGATTCGCTAGGATCATGGGGTGCGAGTGATCATCAAGTTTTTCAGGAAATCGTCAAGCGGTTGGTTGAGTCTTTACGTGACTACAGGGCTGGTCTATTTTTACGCCAGAGATTCAGCATTGCCATTATACGTGACTTATGTGGCAATGCCTCCTTAGCCAGTTTTTCCATTGACAGCATGCAGAGGAAAATTTAGGATGCCCCATGAGCTCTTTCCATACTTTCAAATTCATGTACAGCCTCAAAAAGATGTTACATCAACAAGAATTAATTTAATTGTCTACAATATTTTTTTCCAATTTGGGGTAACAGCTTCACATTGATACAATTTTATGGAATACAAATTGTGTTTTAAGAAAACTCCTAAATGTTTAGCTCTAAGTATTATTTTTTAGGAATATACGAGCTTGAATTGTAGGTATGAGTCTAATTCTAGTAGTATGCTATTAAATATGACATTAGTGTCATACTATATTTTCTATACAAAAGCTGTCAAACCAACATACAGGATGTAAGGGAAACACTTCCGAAAACGAAGACAGGTGATAGGGCTAGTGATTCTCGATACAGTACCATCAAAACAATCTTTTACTTTACCTAGTTTTTTTAGCATTTTTTGTACACTATGCTGTGAGAACAGTTAAATAAACCAGTGATTAAACACATTTAAAAACGACCCCAATAGTAGGCGGCCACTTTAGTTTTAGGCATGCATTAAAGCGCCGCTAAAACTAAATAAGTAGAAACATTACAGAAGCGTCAAACGTTTTAAATTGATGCAAAATAACCAATTTAAGGCGAAAGGTTATTGGTATCCGTTTGCATTTAGGTTGTATATAACCTAAATTTATTAATTAAATCATTCTGGCTTCGGAAGGGCTTTATTATCTGGCTATTAAAAATCTGCCCTTACTAGCACACTACGAATGAAGTTTTTTCAGGATTGGTCAATGTGCTCCGACTCACTAGAATCTCAACTGGCCCTGGTAAGTATCATAAGATAACTCAGCCCACTAACGACCTCCGGTCTCCGGAGGGGAGTGATGTAGGTCTACATCGCCATAAGCGAACTACGCATGACACTGACGTCACACAAAAATCCTGTATCGCGCAAGCAGTTTACTGCGCTACTAGCATATACAAAATCCCGCTATCAGTTATCGGGCAGTTGCCCACCAGACATAACACCCGTCTAGTCGGAGGACCCTCCCTTTTCTATTTTTAATTTAATTACTATAACTCTTTTAACCAAAGAGGTAACTGTTACCTTTCCAAAAGCAACCGCGGTAGTAGCCATGTCAAGATAGAAGATTTCATTATCTGAACCTGGCGCGACTACTGACCAAGGATTAGTACCCAGTGCAGGCTGGAAACAAAGAAAAACACATCAGTAAATAAGAATTACGCAACGTTGTAGCAACACAATGCAGTAACAATTTCATTCAATATAATTTAATTGGTGTGTCCAAAATAACTTGTTGGACCAAAACAAGTCTATACGATTAACTGGCAAAAATCGTGCAAATTAGGCCCTTTTTACAAGTTCTCACTGCTGTCCGACCTTCAAGGCAAAATAATTTTAATGACTTTCCCAACAAATACCTATAATACACAGCCTGAACGGGTGAATAGAGTGCCTAAACTCAGAAATCGCCTAAAATATCAATGAGAATTTAGGCAATTTCTGTTTTTTGTCTTTTCTTCAAATAAGTTTTCTACTCTTAGGTGGATGCGATCAGGTAGCTTGCGACATTCAAACTTTGTATGTTAATTAAAACGAGATTCGCCCGTAACATACATACGGTTTTACATAACTATAAATCATAAAAATTATTAACACAACCATAGAATAGAATAGAATAGAATAATTTATTTGTCAAACATAGGTAATAATTAAATACGAATATCTTAAACATAAGGTTTTGTCAATATTGGCATACAAATGAAGAACTTAGTATCCAGTTTCCATCTAAGTTTATACAACGTGTAACAGAAAGGGTATATACATACCAAGGGCACGGCTTCTTTGGATGATATCAAAGGATAATGAAAGGGTTTTTTAATCCTATCTCTACATGTTCGGAAGTTATGAGAATTTTTAATACATTCATACCAGAAATCAAAGCTCGGAAGAGATTTATCGTGATATTGTTCCGTGTGGTGCCGGACGTAAAAGAATGCGACTAAGGGACTTACTAGAGAATGGGCAGCAGCGTTCTGCGATCACCATACTGCGATCGCCAACCCTTTTGAGGGAGGCTTATGTCCAGCAGTGGACGTCTTTCGGCTGATATGATGATGATGACTGGCAAGTAACGTGGAAAATTATTGACCTACATAGTGCGGTGCCACGTTTGTTATGAAACATATGAAACCGAAAATTCGGTATCAATTCTTAGAGTATTTTATTTTGAGCTGAAACTATGTATAGTGATTCTATACCAGCTGTTATCTTTAGTGCTTAAGGATAGCAATAGGGTTTCTGTTACACCCTGTATAATTCCGTCGAATTACTTGATGATTGAAATAGTATTCTATCAACGACTACTTAAACGATAAGATTTGTTCGTCGCTGTGATTAACTAAAGACAACGTTTGTGTTCTTTCACCAGTATTAGCTTAACTACTGACAGGTCATATAAATTACTTCATATCATTGTTTATTTTACTTGACTGCATAAGCCATTTTTTTTTAATTTATATCAATAAAATTTTCATCTATTGTTGAATGTTAATTATATGCTATTATTGTATAGAATGAAGTTCTTCCAACATAATAGACAGCTGTGCTGCTGGGGAGTTTGTTGCGCCACTTCTTCTTCCCAGCTAAAGCACTAGGAAGTGGTGAAGGGCGGGCGTTTTGAGGGACTGTCTTATGTAATTTTGACGTTCAAAAAGTGCTGACTCTCAGCCTAGTTTGAATAAATGACTTTTGATTGATTTTGAGTAATGAAATATTAAGTAATGACATGAAATAGTCATTCAATGGGAATAAAATTAATTAGATTGATTAATGATTATGACCTATTCTGTAAATACCTACGCTTTACGTTACCCCTCCGTGGCTTGGAAAGCACGTTAAACCGTTGGTCACGGCTGTCTTTCGTGGATATTTGACTTTCGTTACGGGTCGTCAGAAGCCCGAAAGTCTGACAACCAGTGTTACCAAGGGGTATCGTGTTACCCAGTAACTGGGTTGTGGATGTCAGATAGGCATTCGCTCCATGTAAAATACTGGTATTCAGCTGCATCCTTATGATGAAGATGATGACATTCGCTTTACGGTCTCGAAACGTTTTTTAATCAACTAACAACCTGACACTGGCCTGGACATTGCAACTACCCTTACGCTTCCCCTTAGTAAGGAGATAGGGGACCACGTAGGTAGGGTTGCCAACCGTACTCTAAAAAAGAGTATTGCACTCTTTTTCTTATGGGTGTACTCTATAATTTATAACACTACTAGAGTACGCTAAAATACTCTTTTGACATAAAGTGACTTTTTAACCGCAGAAACTCGAAATCACTTATTTCGTATTTCTGCGGATTTTCTAAAATTTTCCACTGTAAGACTTGACTATTTGTCGGTCATGAATGTAAAGTGGCGAGATGTGAAAAAAAGGGTTTTATTAATATTGATTAAAATGAGCTCCTGATCTTATACTGACAGTTTGCAGTCCTACAATTCTTGTAAAATCAATAAGAAACGTTATGTACCGCAAAAATGCTATAAAATACATAAAAACATGAATAAATGGTACTCGTATTATTTATTTATGTATACTCTTTATTATTAACCCTCTCTGACATCAGAAATACTCTAATTCTTAAAAAAAACGTTTAACCCTACACGTACCTACGCGTCCATGTTTGTATTGTATGACCTGACTGACCTTTTTACTCCTGGGAGGTGCAAGGAAAGGTGACGTGTTGGTTAAAGCCATGCCAATCATGCCTTGTTTTGCAGCCTGTTTAGCCCAATAACCAAGCATGCCGTTGTGATTTGAACCTTCAAAATGTTTAACGTGGATTAAATTAAATTAAAAGAATGACGTTCTTATGTTGATCATTCATGTAGTATTTTTTTTTTAAATGGAACACCCAAACGACGAATGCATCAGAGGGGTAGTTGCGTCAGTAGGAAACGATTTTATTTTGACAGTTCCACAAAATTCATGTCGTTGTTTACGTTGATAAGCAGACAACTTTCGAACATATCGCAGGTATGCTGGAAGAGATTTCTTTAGAAATAAGCATCACCATTGTACCTATTTTTCTGTTCTAATCTTCTTGTCTGTTTATATATGTGTGTACATAAATGGTTAAATAAATAAAATAAAATATATTTTTTTTAAACGTTGCCACACTCTAGGAATTTCTCCTGTATTGTGAGTGCATTTACAAATTTACAAACATTTGATCTCACACACACAAACAGCCAGCCCGGAACAACTACTTTTAGGTCATATAAATATTTGTTCCGTGCGGGAGTCGAACACGCGACACGCAGCGCAGCAGTCAATCGCTTAACCACTGCGCCGTCGAATGATTAGAATATGGAAGAATCGATTAGCGATAACCTTCTAAATGATTCAGATTCTGATTAATCGTGTGGTACGCAATTAGGGTGCAGAATAGGGAAACTAAATCATTTAAAACCCTATTTAAAAAATAAAATTTTTGAGCGTTGGATCTGAATACTTAGGGGGAATCTAACTTAAGTAATTTGTTTTAATTATACAAATAAAAAAAGAAGCCCCAAAAAAGTATGTTCTTCGGGAAACATCGAATATCTTCGGAAAAACAAACGCGTGATGAGGATAAGATTTTTTTAAATTTACTTTTCAGTGACAAATGACGTTATGCGACCGAATTAGCTAACCAGAAAGATATTTAAAAAAAATACGGTCGAATTTAAAACGTCCTCCTTTTTTTTCGTCGATTAATAAATCTTCAGACTAACGCGCAATTATGGGTAATAGTACTCAGTGGCGAGGGTTGGAAACTTGGAATTATGGCCAGGGTGAGCCGTTCCAAAAAAAACATTCACCGCGTGATGTAAGCTTAGTTTCCTCAGAGAACGAAGCCCCACTTTCACTTATACTGAGTTGGAATCAGAGAATTTTGTACGGAAGATAACTGGTTTTCATTGCGCGCAGGCGTTTTTTCAGTAAAACTTAGAAACACATGAAAATGTATTGTACTTTGAAATAATGAATGGTGGATCGGTGGGAGGTGGGATTTCTTAAAGGTAAGTCGATGGGAATCGGTTTGTATTGACCCTTCGCCACTGGTAGTAATACAAAGCGCGGTACAAAACTAGAAGAAAAAGCTTTGCATCAGTGAAGCACTCTGAGGCGCGATGTTCGTGCTAATTCGACAAGACGAAGATTGCTAAAGCGCATACCTTTTCAGCAGGCGTAGCATGACTAATTCTATCTCTATCCTACCAAGAACAGACAAGGTTCTTTCTATCCTACTTGTCATCTCTTCTGCCCAAGCACGGGCCACGGGTCGGCCCGTAGACTCATGGTTCTATGAAGACAAAGACATAGTTATTCTTTCCATAGCAACGGGTGATGTAGTTAAGGTGGATGAGCTAAGGCTAACTTTCATTAAATAGTCAATCAATGGGATTAAATAAACTTTGAGGGTTTTATTGACGATTTCAGTTATTAGAATTCTGTTTCTACCCCCAAGTGTCAAAAGTAAAGGAAAATTGGTCGTCATGCTTGCCATCGCAGACTTTTGTCTAATATCGGCTTCTACCATCTGTCAGTACGTCTATTCTTCCGTGTACAACACCCATTTATACGGTGGTCATGCTACATGACAAATACTAGCGAAATGTAGTGTGTCCTACCTTTAAAAGAATCATGCGTTTTTTAATGACTATTTTAAATTAATAATTATCATGTTTACCTTTAACTGCAACCCACCCAACCCCTGCCTTGCAAGCCTTCTGGATGGCCAAGTCCATGCCGAAGTGGCCGGCAGTGGCACCCAGCACGTTGTTGGCATCGACCCACGCTGTACACGTGTTCTCTTTCAAAATTTTCGGCACATTATTGGGCATGCACACTTTTTGTACAATGTCGTTCACATACATTTCTGGAAGTTTTAATGACCTTTCACTTATATCAACGCGACTGCTGAGCGTGAGGTCCAGGGTTCGAATCCCAGGTCAGACAAAGTGAAAATATATTATAAAGAGAAAATATATGACTTTTGTATGTTTTTTGTTACGCTATCACGCTAAAACGTTTGAAGAGGATTTGGATAAAATTGAGCACATGGGAGGCTATGACCAGGAATAGGACATAGAATTATTTTTAACCCGATATTCCCACGGAATCGAGACATGCGGGTGAAGCAGCGATCGATTTAGTTTGTAATTAGGATCCATCAAGCCATCTTCAGTCGTATTGTATAGGTACTCACGTAACCTATTCAGTCCATGACTAGGGTGTCCGCACTTGTCAGCCTCGATCAGCAGCTTGGCCTGTTGTAATGCCTGCTTTTTCCCCGCGCCAACTGCCATCAGACAGTCCGCCATGAACCGCTGAGCATCTGCCGTCACCACTTTTCCGGTTCCCATGTTTATGGAAACTGAAACATTGGTGGAATTACAAGATTGAGATTCACAGGAACTTATGGGATACTTGACTGTCTTGATGCCTGCACGTTAAAGGAACTTTTGAACGCTACTGATAAAATTAATGCATGAATTCGTACCATTCGTTCTGAGCTTAGATTGCCATGGACACTAAAGAGTCAGGATGAAGATTACTTACCACGTATAGACATGGCTTTGTAAACTACTGAGGCAACTTGTTGGCTGGTTTATTTTTAGTGTCCGACCGAAGGTTAGGTTTCGGTTTCGGCCAGTTTCAGCTATAAAGGATTTCGGCCACAGTTTCGGTCTTGGCTAAAACTGGTTTTTATAGAATACGAACAGAATACGACGTAGGCCGTTTTGTACTAATATATAATTTTGTAAAAAATGTGTTTGACTTATAAATTTAAGTCATTTGCTTCATTAGCGAGTATTAGGATTTATTTGCTAGGATTACTCCTGGATTGATACACGCTCTAGGACAACAGCAAATAAATCTGCCGATAGAACAATCAGTCCTAATCATGTTAGTGCTGATTTTTAAATCGTCATTTTGAAATTTTTACACAATATCTGCCAAAAGTCAACGTTCGTGTTTGGATAAAAGAAATCTGATAATTGAATAAACAGCTCTAAATCAAATTATTTGATATAAACTTATGCGAAATGATGAATCTCAGAAAATAAAATCTATTTAACTAATCATTAGTCTCGGTTTCGGCCAAAACTAGAAGAGGAACCTGAATGAACGATTACGGGTTCGATTTCGGCTGAACATAGTTTTTTTTATGTAATGGATCAGAAGTTGTCGCAGGTCAAAAGTATTATGTATTCTGTTCCATAGGTACTTACTTCTCTGCGAATATCAATAAACCCAGCCTGACTATGGTTCTGCAAACTTAGTATTTAAGAAACAAAAAATAATAAAATAAAAGAAACGTATGTAGCGTGATCAAAAATTGCAAAAATCAATCAAAACATTACGGTTTAAAACTTAATTTGTGATTTTTGTAGTGTTCATAACATAAATATTTTCTTTTTACGTAAGTACTTTATTTTATAATTTTAAGTTTTTTTTTGTTGGTTTGGTTTTGCCGGTTTTTTTTTTTTTTTTTTTTTTTTTTGGGTTTTGGCTTCGCACGGTTTGTGCATTTAGCCAGCGTCAAGTAATTTTTCTTTTTGATCAAGTAAATGGCCCGATATCGGGCACGAATTTACAAAACAGTCATAGTCGTCTTTAGTCAGTCAAGTCAAAGTTAAGTCAAAGTTATTGTAAAGCGGTAGTAACTTTACAACAACCTAATAGGAGTTTTTGGGGGGAATACGAAAAGTCCACGTTAGTCACTTATTTTCACCTTCACTACACTTGTGCACTCACACGTAATTAAATTGCATAATTTACTACCAAAATTATACAATTTTATTCGCTACTTCACTAAATTTCATGAAAATAAAAAGTCGTGCGACATGTTCCAACGCGATCCCGCCAAAAACTCCTTGCCGGTTTTGGTTACAACATTTGACTGACAGATGAGAGAAAGTAAATCTTTCTCCGAATGACTTGTGACAGAATGACACCTTATAACCAATAACTCTAGCAGCCAGTTATTTTTTATCGCGTTCTTTTATCGTCGCGTGCATTCTGGCTGAAACTATGAAGGACCTGAGTATTTTTACAAAATTGCTCGACGGCCTTAGTGTTTTATCTATTCGACGACCTCAGTACAGCTTCCGAAAGAGTGGGTCTTAAAATGAACATGGAGAAGACAAAGCTTACATAAAATTCCCATCATTCACTCCCATGAAAATTGGAGACGCTACAATAGAAGTTGAAGCACAAATTGTCCAGTTAGGTAGGTCCAACTTCGAGAAAGATGTCAACCGTGCAATTTGTCGCGGCTGGGCAGCATTCGGGAAGTTACAAAATCTTCTCGTCCCAAATACCGCAGTGTCTCAAGACCATCATCAAGGTCATCACTGGCAACACACCATTGTGTGTGATGACCTATGGCACTGAAACGTGGTCGCTCACAATAGGCTTTATTAAAAGGCTAAAAATAACCCAAAGGACTACGAAGACGGCTATGCTTGGTGTTTTGTGTGTTGGTGCAGAAATTATGAAATCTACAGGAGAACCATGGGGTAACCGATATAGCCAGAAGAATTGCCAAACTGAGTGCCCACTGCCAGGGCACATTGCTTGCAGAGCAGATGGCCAATCGGGTCGGAAGGTTCTGGAGTGGCTACCAGAGACGTAGAGTTGGAAGTACTTCACAAGGTGAGCCGATGATCTTGTGAAAGCCGTAGAAATCCGCTGGATGCAGGAAGCACAGAACGGGTCGAAATAGCAGAGCTTGGGGGAGGCCTATGTCCAGCAGTGGACGTCTTTCGGCAAAAATTATGATGAAGGCAATTTCTAAACCATTGCGTCATAGGTTTAAAAAAGAGTCTGCTCAATAACGTAAATAACGCAATGTATTTTTATGCGTGATACGCAATTTCCTCGTGAGGTTTGACTTTACAGTGCCAAAAAACGCTCTATAGAAAACACACGAAAAGTACTTTCAGAAAGACCTTCCAGTGACGTCATTGTACCGAATTGCGGACGTTATGTGGCGGCCACTGCAGTATTAGGGTGTGTACAGACCTGGCGAGCGGCGCATTTGCGGCGCATTCGCCAGGTCTGGAAACACCCTTAGGAAATCCTGGCTTTAGGGCTCCCCCAGACAGGCGCGACGCGACAGCGCAACGAGAATCTAGTAGTCCATTTCTTGGACTTTTATTTGGAATTGTAGCCCCGGAAAGCTCCCTTTGCGACGTTTCCATTATTTGACTTAGGGTTGATTGTTCAATAGTCAGATAACTTAGCTGAGGAATAAATATGTCGGTCGGACAGCTTCTGTATTATAAAATATGCTAAACTGACAAATTTATTCTCCAGATAAAAGTTATCTGACTATTGAAAAATGCACCCTTAAATAGATTATATAGAGGTACCAATTTTGGAGTTACTAAGGCCATACAGTAAAAACCTCCTTTTGACCGCCACGTTAAAAAAGAAAAACCGTTCCCCACAGAGTACGTTTTACATAGGGAGATAGAGATGCCGTTCCCTCGGCGTCAAGCTCCGAATTCATCCTTTAATACCTACAAAATAATAGTGAGGTTGAAATTATATCGATAAAGCTTATGGAAAACTGACAACATTTTTTAACTATAAAGATTATTATACCTTGCCCTTGTGTTGAGTTTTATTTTATCCCGCTTTTTCCGTTATGACATACATATAATAATCTGTGTCACTGTTACGGCCTTTATTATTATTTAAATCCACAAATAGAAACAACAATCGATAAAACCAAATCAATACCATCACAGCACTATTGTCCATCATGACGTAATTTTTTGTCACTCTATGACGACAGTGGCTCAGCAGGCACGGATTTCTTTAAATTGCTCGCTTCTGCTGTAGAGGTGCGACACCGATACTTATTAATAATATCGAAATATTTTAATTTTATTGTTTTGTACTTTCAACATTGCCAAGTAATAAAATGTAAGTTTCTCTGAAAGAACAACCAATATTAATGCTTTAGTGTGTCGTAAATACCGTTTACTGTGTTAGTGTTGTTTAATTTCGAATGTAGACAATGTACAACACTGAAATTGAGGCGGTTCACCGAGCAAAATAACCTTGAGCATTCGCTCCCTCTTTGCCGCACCTCACCTCTACAATACTTCGTAAACTATACTGGCACCGTCTGGCGAACAACTTATGAATGCACGTAAAAATCACATACTTCACAGAATCTTCACAGTATTTAATAAGTCTTCACTACTCATAATATAGTCATCCATTATTAATAATATGTAATAACAGTAAAGGAACTACTCTGTTTAAAAAAATTCCGCGTTTGACGTCATGGGACTGTCAAACATCGTAGACAGAGAACATGGACAAATAATACAAACTATAAGTCCATGACAGAGAATGCTCTTAGCCGTAGAGAGAGCTCTTAGCATTCTCCATATTCTAATGTACTCTGTGGCATTCTCTGTCTACGGTCAAACATAGACGACTGTAGCGTCTCCGGCACAGACAATACAATAGTGTGATAGAGATGGGCATTGCAGTCGACTAATACTCGACTTTTAAAGATCGCATAGTTCAGTATTATAAAATTTTCTTGATTTCTCAAACATTAAAGTTCAAACAAATGTTTTATTTCTTAGTACCTACAGAATTCAGAGTAAATTAAATATAACGTAGGTTGCCGTCGATATTCTTGTTATATTGACTACCACCTACATCACTACGTGCCCTGTTATGGTGACTGTGGCGTCGAGGCCTAAGTTTTCAAACTTTATAGGTAACTAGTTTTCTTTTTTGTCATCTTAAGTTACTATAGAAGAAATCGAACGAAAGCAGATATCACTTCAAATAAATTAAGAAGAGTCCAGTTACATAATTAACAAGGGAAATAAACAAAACAATGCTGTTTTATGACATTTACGTTTAAAATTCTGTCGTGATTCTGTCACAGTCGCGACCGTGGCGTGCTGGGCACATTTTGGTTTGTTGTCTATACACGACTGTGGCAGACAAAAGGTCAAAACTTTATGCAGTTTTCTACTATTGTATGCTACTTTTGAGAGCAAATTGTTCTGCTACGGGAAAACAATCATTAAAATTTCACGCTGTATAATTAGATATATCACGGCCACGGGAGACTGGCAAAATTGAAACAATTAATTATATTATAAAATAAATATTTACTTTAGGTAGGTAGGTAGCAATTTATAAAACGATTAAAATATTTAAAAAAGAACATTGATAGTATTAAATACTTATAACTATAAAATTAATTAGGTACCTACTCGAGTTTGTAAACACGCAAACAAAACTGAAACGAAACTGTGAGGAACTTATGTATATTAATTACAATTTGTATTAGAAATTTCCTAATAAATTAAGTAGGTATATAAAAAAAGAAACTACAAGACACCGACCGCGTCACGGCTACAACAGTACTAATCTACATTACAATGCCATATCTAGCACTCTGGAAAGAATTAATCGACGTTCACACGGACGTTATAATAGCTTTGCACCGAGAGTTGAAAATTATTAGAATAATAATTACCAACAGTATGTTTTTTCAACCCGCTGCTGGGATCTACTCCATTGGATTTTCAATGTTCGGGGTTCAACAACGAGACTTGAAATCCAGTGCGCAACAAAATCCAGTGCGCGACAAAATCTAGTGCGCGACAAAATCCAGTGCGCGACAAAATCCAGTACGCGACAAATCCTGCCGCGATGATTTAACGTCCGTGCCACGTGGTTATAAACAACTTTTTGTTTTATTTTCGTTTCCTTCCGATCCTAACGAGCATAATTTGCATTGCTTCAAGAGCTGCGAGGATGACTTCTACACAATGTTCACATTAAATATTGCAATTTCAGTGACTCAGATCAACCGTCATTTACCTACAATGCTGTTTTTCACTCATCTGGCCATACAGTTTTATACCACCTACGTACAATTGGTGTCTTACATATTCCACGCCAAGAACAATGTCCACACCTGCGAGATAATTGCCAAACACACTAGCAGTAGGCTTTCATTTTGACAGTTCACAGTTTACCAACATTTTTTGCGTTATTTAAGTTGTTGAGCTGACGGATTGCAGCAATGGATTAGCAATATCCTTCAAAGCGATTCAGATTCTGATTGAAAGTGTGTTACGTAATTAGGGAGCTGTTCTTATGTCACTGTCATTGGCTTTACGTTGAGTTTCTTGGCCAGCGCGGCGTTGCTCTCAATCTGTTACTTAATGTACGACACTGTGCCGCATTTCTGACTTTCATCAAGTCTCAACTGCTCCGTGTCTCCAGGACATATCACAGGAAGACGTGGATCCGTCTGAAAAAAATGTAAACCTATTTATCAATCTGCCTTGATGTAATATGATACCATGATAAACACTTTGAACTAGTGCTTTGAACTAAACATTATATTTGGCACCGCTAGTGTAACAAAATTTTTCTTTTGCAAAAAGTTCACACTATCAATCAAGCATTCATTGCCATAGAGATGGTAAAATCTGTAGTATTTAAATGAAGGGGGATATAGTCAGTGAAATCTGTAAGTATTTAAATCACAGGAGATATAGATGGTTAAATTTGTAGTATTTAAACCAAGGGGGATATAGATGGTGAAATCTGTAATATTTAAACCAAGGGGGTACTCAAAAGCTGAGCTAATGAAGGCCCTTTCGAATTGGCATTTACATTGTTTTTTATTATAATATCATTTTTTTAATATATCGTTTACTACGTGTTGTTTCTGAAAATAAATCATTCTTCTTTCTTTCTTCAAGAATAAAAAGAGTCACACACCGGGTCCAATTTTCGCCAAAACCGAAGGCAGTCAGTGACCCGGTCTGAAAAGCCAGGTGCGAAGTCGTCGGTGTTCACGGCAACATAGCATTGGCCGAGGTCGGCTGGAGCGCAAGCTTCTTCCATTGACCAGGCTCGTATGTGATGCCCATAGTGAGAGCCTGCATGAGTTTAAAAGATCTGTAACGACCGCGACTTAGAAGTTTTAGGTCCTAGATTACAACTGAAACAGGCGCTTTACTTCGTTTTAATTATTTCAACCCCACTGCTCTCAAAACAGTGAACGAAAACATTGTGAGGAAACAAGACATGTCCTAGAACTATAAATTCGAATACATGTGACGTCTACCACCTCATTGGGCACGCGTGGTAGATGACAGCGCTCTCGCTCTCGAAGAAAAGAGACCTCTTTCCCAGCAGTTTAAACATTATAGGCTGATTATGAGACTTTTAAAAAGTTTAATTATAGTCTTTTGTGGCCTGACACCTGCCATCACTTGCCTAGGGGGTCTTAATTTAATCACGGATTGGCGGTCTTCAATCCATCATCGCTTCAGAAGAATAGTCAGTATTAAGTATTACTTGACAGCTTTTGAAGAACAGATAAGTAATGTTCCTGGTGAGATGAATACCAGCCGACAACTACTTAGCATGATAAATACCAGCCCATTAGTACTTTAGCATGATGCATGACAGCCAACTACTACTTATGCGTAATGATTGCCAGCCCACTTATAGTTTATCATGGTGAACGACAGTCCCTGAGCACTTCGTCCCAGTACGATTTCTTTATCTCATTCGATCTTCTTGTATTCGTTTCATGATTAATGCTAACCTGATAACATTCCACAGAACACCTCCACCATAGCCGCGAGGCCATACCCTTTGAACCCTGATGTTTCCTCAAAGCCACCCAGAGGTATCAGACAACGAGTTTTGTGTGCCTGGAAAAGAAACGTATATCTCTTCAGATTATGATTCAGATTCTGATTGCGTTACGAAATTAGGATGCGGTTGTAACGGTGGCTTAGCAAGCTTAAGATCGCCAGCTCATAAAAGGTAAGCTTATTTGACGAATCATGCCTTATTCACTAAGCCATGCGTAATTTTAGATCCATCACAGATAGCATCGTAATTGCAACCCACCACTGCAGGATCTAGAGTTTCTTTTCCATCAGGATCTTGCACCCAGCCAGGCGATAATGGCTCCCCTTTCCTAAGCTGCATCTCAACCTGGAAAATATCACATTAAAAGTATTATAAACAGAAACTATGTTTGTTTGACCTGTTTGGGGTTGAAACATGGGTCCTAGGTCCACAAGTGCTCAACTAGTTTTTGCTTAACAAGCTCAAAGTATTTATTTGTAACTAACTTTACCAGCGGCTTCACTCACGTGGTGGTCGAAAATTATTCTACGAGAACGTACTACCAGGGTAAAAGTACCCTCTGTGTTAATCCAGGCTATAATCTATCTGTGTGCCAAATTTCATACAAATCCCTTCAGCTGCTTTCGCGTGATTGAGTAAAAAACATCCCAACATCTAAACATGTAAACTTCCACATTTATAACATTACTTAGTAGGATATTATTATATAGTAGGATATATGTAGGTACAGCACATGTTATAACACCAATCGTTAAAAAAAAATTGTTGTCTCTGTCTGTTTGTTCCGGGTAATCTCCGAAACGGCTGGATTGTTTTGACGGGATTTACAGTGCAGGTAACTAATATTAAAAGGAGTAAAATAGACTTTTTGTACTGGTAGCTCATACCTGTTGGGATAACTCCAGACATCCACGAGGGCAAAGCCGCTTCTGAATGATGTATCTACATATATTTCACTTTATATAGCGTACACCACACATATCACGGGCGTACCCGAGACGTGGACGGACTGTGATCCGTCATGGGCTCAAAAACAATTGTGTTTACATTTTATATGAACTCTTTCACACGTCCATGTCCGGGCCGGTTACGATATTTCAGTGCCTGCCTTGTGTGTGCCACGGCCCTGACACGTCCGTCACATGTGTGGAGACCTTAATCATAATCGTCTCCAACATAAGAGTCCATATGAACGTCGAATAATTGCGTAACACAGCTTCAATCACAATCCGGTGTTTTGAAGGATATTTCAGAGCCATTGCTTCATAAGTTTATTATATTCCTCAGCTCAACAACTTAAATAACGCAATGAACGTGGCTGAAGTGTCGAAATGCAATCAATTGTGATTTTATGTATGTTACGAAATTTGAAGAAGAATTAGAACGATTTATTTCACACAAAAGTACACAGATACAATGTGGCTGGCACAAAATAACTGATCAATGAACTGATCATGCTAGGACAGAACATTATCACTACTAGGACAGAACATTATCACTACTAGGACAGAACTGTAACACAGGACAGGGGTCAATCACCCCGCTGGTACCTTTCCAAATGAAACCGCACTGGTAGCTATGTCGATGTAGAACATTTCATTATCCGTACCTAACGCAGCAACTGATATAGGATTACTGCCCAGCGCCGGCTGGAAACAAAGAAAAACACATCAGTCCAAGCAACATGCATGGAACACGTTGCAGTAGAAATTTTATTTAATGAAATTTAATGAATGTTTCCAACTAAACATGTTGCACCAAAAAGGTCTAAAAATAATTGAACAATCTGGCAAAAATCTTATTCATAGGCCTATTCAGACATTCCAGTTGTCGCCCGTTTTTTTTTCAAGTGGAGAATCATCAAGTAACTTCTCCCGCTCTAGGCAGGGCCGGAGGGCGTGTCAAACTTTTACTGACTACAACCCACCCGTGTTCCTTCAGTTGCCTGTGTGCCAGGGGCCACAGTATCTCTTTCGAACAACCCGTACCCCTGGCAGGCATCGGCCCTAGCAGACCCCACCAGTTGGTGCTGACATCTCTTTGAGGCGGGCGTGGAACACAACGCACTGTCGACCCGGGCTTGGTCCTTACCGGACTGCGAGCTACCCATTACTTGCCGTCCGCAACCTGCGTCTACGGTGGATTGGACTGGGATTCCCGACCAGACCTCCACCGTATGCTCCACCGTGTCCTCAGGGCGATCTTCGCCATGGAAACACCCGGGCGTTTCCTCCCACCTTATGCGAAACAAGAACCTCCCGAATCACAGTGTCCAGTGAGGACTTGCGTCAGGCGGAAGATGAGAGTGCCGTGGCGCCTCTCAATCCACTCCCTGAGGAGTCCCCTCTCTGAAGAGGAAACATGCCCATCGCCCGACCGTACCGTGGTATAGTATTTAGATAAGTCAATCAATTTGCCTAGCTTTTTTAGCTAGCTAGCCAATTATATTGGCTAGCCAATTATATTGGGGTCGACATAACGTTCTTTCCGACGCACGGAAGAGTCGCTATATGTAATGGATCGACCCATCCACAAACCGACCACGGCAAGCGTACTTTAACCTCTTAATCGACCCGTGCAGCTGTTATTATTTAGCTACGAACCAAATACTATACCAAAGCCCGCAGTCTGAACGTGTGCAAAGAGCCCTAAACACAGAAATCGCCTAAATTCTCAGTACTTCATGAAGCCCACCCTACACTCGCGCGCGAATCTTGCTGCGAATTCACACCGCTATTCGCACCGCGAACTTCGCATGAAAATTAGTCCCTCCACACATTCTCACCGAGTTTCGCAGTTTCATTCGCGATCTTTGTGGATATGGACGACGTTGTGGCTGTAAGTGCTGCTGTGAGACCATGTGCTACATACAGCACATAGTGTCACAGCAGCAGTACGTGGCGTACTACATTAATCTTCATTTCAAAAATAACAAAGAAGTAAAAACGAGATGGAGAAAAGGAACATTCAATCAGTCTTAGATCAAGTTCACTATTACATGACGTCGCGTCGCTTCGTACCCATTTTTTTTCAAAGACATTGATTTAAGAAATACGAAGGACCACTTCCGACTACGTTTCGTGCGCTACTGCGAAGAGCTGCAATGCGAGTGTAGATGCGTTCGCGTTCGCGCGCTGTGAACCAAGCATGAACACTTTGCCGCGGGACAAAAAACCGACACCGATCAAGCAATCGGGGAACGGCGCGAAGCGCGAACGCGAAGGCGTGAGACCATCTACACTCGTCTTTCGCGGCTTTCGTTGGCATTCGGGCCGCTAGTTTAGAGAAGGTTTAAGAAGATTTATTCTATATGACTCACCTTTTTACTCCTGGTAGGTGCAAGAAGTGGTGACGAGTTGGTAAGAGACATGCCTATCATGCCTTGGTCAGCTGCCTTTTTAGCCCAGAAACCGCCCATGCCGTTGTGATTTGAACCTACAAAATATTTAACATTAGTCAAATGACGCCATTGTTAAATTGATGATTCATTAAAAAAGTATTTACATCCAAAAAGGCTTTAGCTCGCTATATAGAGGGCTATCCTTGGAGTTTCTTTGAAGGATAAAATCAGAAATGAAAATGAATAATCCGAAAAAGAAACGGAGTTACCGACATAGCTGGCAAAGAAAGCAAACTGAAGTGGCAGTGTGCTAGCCATATTTGTCGAAGGACTGATGGCCATTGGAGCAGGTGAGTCCTGGAATGGAAACCGCATATCGGCAAGCATAGTATGGGCCGCCACCAGCTAAATGGACCGACGACCGTAAGAAAGTGACTGGGACAGACTGGATGCGGAAGGCGGAGGGCAGGGTGTAGTGGAGCAGCTTACGAGAGGCCCTATGTCCAGCAGTGGATTGCGACAGGCTGAGTTAATTTGATTGATTTGTGACACAATTGATAAAACTTTAGGACGAGGTTGCCCTTCAGTATACTTGCTTTACACTCATAAAATGGCAACAGATCGCAATTTCTTTCATGTTAACAGTTCCGCAACGTTCATTGCATTAAGAAATGGATTAGGATTATCCTAAAAACCTCGGATTGCGATTAAACGTGGGTTAAGCAATTAGAGTACTGAATTCTATCTCTGGAAGAAACAGGTGTTTTTTAATCGTCTATTTAAAATTGATTCCTTGTTTACCTTTAACTGAGACCCCACCCTACCCCTGCCTTGCAAGCCTTCTGGATGGCCAAGTCCATGGCAAAGTGGCCGGCAGTGGCACCCAGCACATTGTTGGCATCGACCCATGCTGTAGCGTCGCTTTCTTTCAAGATTTTCGGAACATTGTTGGGCATACACACTTTATTTGCGATGTCGTTCACGTACAGTTCTGAAAATTTTAATGATTTTTCGACCTCGCAATACTCATAAATAGCGTGATAAATAGGTACTCCCTTATATGTATATACTCCCTGATAACAGTAGCCTAAGTAGGGACCTTATGGTGAGTCGACACTTTTATCGTACAGATATCTGTAGGTACAGACTTTGAATGCCGAGTAAACCTACCACCAAAACCTATTCTGTATGCACTCGGCTGAACACTGACTTTTTTTTAAAGTGCATAGTGCTTATTGTACGTTACATATTCTTTTCATGACATTTTACTACTATTTTTCTGTTTTTAGCCGTGAAAACCTGTAATTGGCTTTATGTTTCATACACAATTATTATCCATCTATTATAGCTGTTGGTTCTCCCATGAATAAATAAATAAATAAACAATTTGACGCAGTTATTTGCATAGAATGATTGCGGAGACTTTTCATTAGTTTAGATTCGGATTTTTGACGATTTGTCGTTCATTTAATACCTAATTAATGATTCAGACATGGATGCAGACTAGAATTTTCTGGCACACTGACATGAATTGTCTGTACTGCTTTGTTGCACAGATAAAATTCCGTTTAGTCCACTCCGGGCCCCTCGACCCCTAAAAACAGATTTGTGTATTTGTTCCCTGTCAACCCTTAAACATAGTTCACACTTGACCCCCAGGGGGTGAGACTGAATTTTCATACAAAAGACAGGTATAACTCGTCCACTTTCAACCCCTAGTTCCGTAAGGGGGCGTCCATTAATTACGTGAGCCATTTAGGGGGAGGGGGTGGAGTCGAATCTCACACAATCTTACGTGGGGGAGGAGGGGGTCTCGGCAGATATCACGTAATTTATATTTATTTCCGCAAAGAAACAATGTAACATTACGAGAAAATCGGGTTAAATGTACATCATTTAACCCGAAACATGTTTTTCCGCCTATATGGCTAAATCCTACAAAATAATATTTATCGCAGTTATGCGAACGCCACAAAGTAGCACAGTAGCTCCTCGATGGTTAAACTGCCACCGGCCAGCCAAGCCAGCCAAATGCAACGCATAAATCCAACGCAAATAAGCACAGATTAACGTTTTTACACTAAAATCACGTATTTGAAATATCTCACGTGAGATTATGGGGAGGGGTGGAGGCTCGAGCCAAATCTCATGACATCTCACCAGAGCGGAGGTGGGGGTCAAAAAATCACCAAAATTGCCTCACGTAATTAATGGACGCCCCCTAAGTGCCTAAAATTAGGATTTTGGTATAGTAAGGTCATACCACTTTGGGGATCGATAGGAAGCTAAAACTTGGCTGGAAAATAATAATCCACTCTCGACCCCCAAGGGTCGAGAATAAACCATGGTCAGAGGTCCAGTGGCCACATTATTTATTCGAAGATCGAGAGGCCGAGAGTGGACTAAACGTAAAAGTCTACAGAAGTTGATGGTAGTCCATAAAATCAAATCAAAATCAAAATCAAAAGTCATTTCTCTCCCATATAGTAACACTTATTCTCCGCCACATTTTACCATTTTAAATGACTTGCCCCACCCAGAAATTTCTAAATATGGCATATAATGGTTTTTGGAAATTCGCTTTGAGGGGGTGAAAAGAAGGGATTTAGTTTGTATACAAAATTATTTATTTTCTTGAGTTAATAAAGTTGAAACTTGGCATGAATAGTTTTTTAAGTAAATAATAAATTTAGTATTTTTTTAGATTACTTCGTAACGGTGGATTATGGAGTGTTACAGTTTGTGAGGGAAAATCTACGCGGTTGAAGTGCTGGTTTAGTATAAGAAGATCATAAAATGAAAAAAAAAAAATGCTACTATTCTAATTTAGATTAAGCATTTTCTGTCCAGAATATTATTTTGTGATGAGAAATTAAAATAAATTATATTAATTCTGCTGAGATATTTTCGTATTTTGACAGAAACACCACAAGGAACATTCATAATTGATTTCTCAAAAACGATCAACTAGCCTATTAGTAAATCAAATCAAATCAAAAGTCATTTATTCAAATTAGGCTGAGAATCAGCACTTTTCGAACGTCAAAATTACATAAGACAGTCTCCCAAAACGCCTACCCATTCTTCACCACTTCCTAGTGCTTTAGCTGGGAAGAAGTTGCGCAACAAACTCCCCAAACAGTCATGTCCACTCTTATTGACTAGGTACCTACCCAACCTATTAAGTCCATGACTAGGGTGTCCTATCTTGTCGGCCTCGACCAGTAGTTCAGCCTGCTGCAAAGCCGGCTTGCACTTAGCTCCAACTGCCATCAAACATTCCACCATGAACCGCTGAGCATCGGCTGTCATCACTTTTCCCATGGTTATAGAAACTGAAACAGTGGTGACGTTACATGATTGAGATTGAAGACCTGACCTGTGGGCCTACTCCCTAAGCACGAAGTCCGTCGTTTCGGTCGAAGTAACGGGCGTCTCCAACTCCGTATCACTTACGGACAGAACATTAGTTTGGAGCCCGAACTAAGAATGAATGACAACACGATCAGACAGCTGTCCCTACTCCCGACATGTTTTTGCCCGTCTAAAAAAGTAAGAAAATTGGCTGTAGGATTCACTAAGAAGCTTCCAACTACTTTCGGACGGGCCCCTATCTTCGTTGACGCAGTTAGAGAGTAGGCCCCCTGAAGTGAAAATGTGTTGTTCCACAAAACAATGGGACACCGTTCATCAGCCCTGCCCTGATGGGTCGCGAACGGATCCCTTTTTAAAAATAACCATATTCTTAATAATGAATTACAATTTTGCATATAAAACTTGCAATTTTAACCTAACTTACATTTTTACGTTATAATTATTTTTAAACTTAGAATAGTGTTGACTGTACTTCCACACAGTCAAGTCCTTTCCCAGTTTCTTATAGTCTGCAGATACACTAATTTATACACTGTTCATGTGTTATATGTGTGTTGTCACTATTATTTCTACACTTTAAACAGTAGGTCAGAAAGTTGTGTACACAAAGTGTAGAACTGTAACGTAACGTTTTCTTAAACAATCTGCGTTAAAGAACTTCGTACCCATATTTTTTTTAAATATATCGATAGTGATTCGATCCAATCGACCATTACATCATGTATTGCAAACCACGTCTAGTTCCTGTCTTTTATTTTTGAATTACGGTTTCCAGCGCACTTTGGCATCAAGCGTTGTGCCAAGGAATTTGGCTATATTAGCATAATATGCCACTTGTTGGCCATTTATAAAGATTGGATGGTAATCAAAATTTTTGTTGGCGAAAACGATGTAAAGTGACTTTGATACATACAATTGAATTCTCCATTTTTGTACCCAGTCATGAACTTCATTGACAGCGATTTGTACCATTTTGACTGCTTCCTTACGGTATGACCCTAACTATGGCCTTAATGTCGTATGCAATGATTGTAATAGTGTTATTTTCCAGTTCTGGTACCTATAAGATTATTCGTGTACAATAGGTAGAGGACCGGACCCAACACACTACCTTGAGGCACGCTAGCTTTTATTATATTAAACTAGGAATCCTCACGCCATACTTGAAACTCCTATGCGTATATTATTATGATTCCAAGATATCGGCTAAATCATTGGGTAGCACTTAGTCTTAGATTGTATCTCACACCCATTTGCTAAACTCAATCCAAAGCTTGTGCCACATCTAGCTAAATAACTTTGAGCACCACTCATAATTATGCATGAACTCTTACCATTACTTCTGGGCTTACACAATTTATATCAGAATCAATGATTTATGGAGTCAGGAAACACTATCTAAGTGGCACGTTAAATTAGCTAGCGAAACTCCATAGACATGATAGATATCGACAGGATCTGGGACACTAGCGCGAAAGACACTAGCGCGAACCGATGAAAACAAGGATTGAAGTCTAGTTACTTATAAAAACAGTTTTTTTTTATGTAAACTTCTCGGACGTGATGGGTTTATACAGGTTTATATCTCTGCAAAGATATATAATCCCAGATTGTGGTTCTGCAAACTAAGCATGAAGAAAAAAATTATAACTATCGTATTTAGCGTGTTGAAAAATTATTTAAAATATTAAAGTTCAACTCTTAATT
This sequence comes from Polymixis lichenea, assembly GCA_949091785.1. Classification (NCBI taxonomy): domain Eukaryota; kingdom Metazoa; phylum Arthropoda; class Insecta; order Lepidoptera; family Noctuidae; genus Polymixis; species Polymixis lichenea. The sequence goes on along the minus strand of OX420948.1, from coordinate 17,658,303 downwards.
TGGAGCGTTTGTAGATGTCACACGGGTCACACTAAATATTTTCTTTTTGTTTATTTTTACATTTTACTTTTTTTTGTGTTTCTTTTAGTTTTGATAAAAAAAATACTGTCAGATGAAAGAAAAAGCAAATTATTGTTGCTTAGAATGAATGACATGTGACAGTACGACACCATAAAACTCTAGTACATATGTAAAATGTACTCTGTGCTCTAGTAGCCAGTAATTATTTATCCAAAAAGCGCAGATAGCACTTTGAATACCTTTGATTCTTTGGTAAAGAAACCCACGAATGGGTGGTTACCGCTGCTATGTACCCGCTACCGGTCATCGCTGGTACTTTGCCATCTCACCTCTGCCTGAGTATAATAACATGCATCCCAGCGGAAATGTTCATTGTACCAGAAGTTATATCCATATCTATCATTATTCGGAGCTTCAGGATAATTCACAGTAGGAATCCCAAGTCACAGGCAATAAACCTAGTTTGGGAGCCAGGAGATTAATTAGTCTCACATCTCTGTACCAAATTATTGTACAATTATTTGTCACCATGTTGTTTGTTGTTGTTAAGCATTATTATTATATTATTATTAATTGCTTTCATTTTTTCAGTTCAACAACGTTCGTTGGTTTATTTACTTTGTTGAGCAGACAATTTTATTAGATTGAATGCAATTGATTAGCAATGACATACAAAATTACTCAGATTTTGATTAGCAATTAGAGTGCTGAAATGTTTGAACCACCTTTTCTCCGTGGTTTCAACTAACTGCTTGATGCAATCCACGGGTTTGTGAAACGTACGTAGTTTTATATATGGATGTGCCTTATAGGGGAAAATATCGATGACTAAATAATCGATTTATATCTCTTTAAAATAAATCGTTTGTATAAAATCGACTAACTACAAAATAATAGATTTTTAATATTTATGTACAGATGGCACTATTTTTCGACTGACAAGTGACATTCCTTTTTACGTTTAGTGACCGAGCGTTTTTTCATTTATCGTACAGATGGCGCTGTTTGCAAAATTCATTTGACTAAAAATCGATTTGTAATATTTAGATAATCGATTATTAAAAATCGATTATAAGAAAAAATTATCGATTAATATTTTTTTTTTTTTCACATCCCTGGATTTATATATTCAAAATTGTGCAATACTAACTTTTGCTCGCAGTTTTGACCGCGTGGATGTCGTATCTCCATTGTTTGCATATTACTCTTTTGGATTACGCGGCGCACGCCAGTAAAGCTCCCAGTCGGCATGATTTTTTGCAACATTTTCAACAATCATCGTCAAATTTCTGCCAATTTACACCAAAACTTCAACGGATTATACACCTAAACCTTCCTTATAAATTAATTCGTCCTTTGGTGAAAACATAATGAAAATCCGTTCGTTGGTTTTTGAGTTTATTTGAGGTTTTTATAGTTTGTAATACGTTGTGATAATAGTTATTAAGACAGAGTTAATGATGAGACTTTATTTAATACTAATAAATTCATTTAATTAAAATAATAAAATAAATAGCTACTTTAATGTATATTAGTTTAAATTAAAAGCATAACTCGCAATTATTTATTATGTGTGCGTACGAAAGCGATGTGACTGGCTGCATACACCCCCAAAGAGCATACAAAAGTCCTATTGGTACGTGTGTGTCATCAACAGTGTCTAGTCAAATCTTAACAGAGACAGTCTGTTTTCCTCCCTTAATTCTATACTGAACACAAAACAGTTCAAGCTAAGACAGTCTGTAGAGGCTTAACCCCGATCCTTTTGGCCAAGTCAGTCATGGCTTCAATTTGTCTTTGAGGGTAGTTAACGGTTCCTCTTGCCAAGGTCACCTTCCCGATCTTGTGCTCCTTGTCTCCGGGGGCCAGAACTGGTAGTGATGGGTCCACCTGGAAAAGGAGAAGAACTGTTGTATTTTGTACGTTATTATGTTACAAACCGTGTAGGATTTGCCATCGGAAATTTCTCAGGAACTTTACACAATTAACTTCTCTACCGTTATCATAATAACATAATAAAAATTAAAGTTACTTTTCGGACCGCGTTATTCCTCTAAACTAGGCAACAGATTTTGATGCGGTATGTTATTAGTTCTACAAACAAGAATGAGACACTTTGGATCGACAGCTCTTAAGTTCGACCGGTCGTTACTGCAACGGCAATGTATTACAAGAATGATGACTTTTAGTTTCTCAATATCGGTATTGAGAACCTAGAAATTATATTTCTACTACTAATTTAATGTAAAATTTCGTGCATCTAGACTCAGCTGTTTAAGCTCAGCGTTGTTTGTCAGTCATTTGATTTTTACTAAATACAGGGTCCCGAATCGGGTACACTACATAAATACGAAAAACTTTATTCCGTCAGTCACAAATACGAATTTCAAAATACCGATCTCATAATTCCGAATAGGGTAGTTTAGCCGGTTTGCCGGCCACCTCTGGTTTTCGGCCAGTATGTTGTTATTTTAATATAATAAGGACACTTTACCCTACTCATTTAAAAAAACAGCGCCTACTTAATGTATTGGTTTAAACCCTACAACTTTTGAATTTTGTAGAATTTTAATGATCCAACTGTGTCGTCAGTGACCCTCCGAAAGTCTTACAGTGCACGCGTGTGTCGAAATTAGTGAAAAAAATAGTGCGCGCGTAATTTTTGCAAGGTAAGTTACAAAGTTGTTAATCGGTTTTATAAATATAATTGTTGTTCTGTGCACGGGAGATAAGTTTAATTAGTGCTATTTTAATTAAAATGGAAGAAAGATTATGTTATTTACATTTAAATTTGATGGCCGGGAAACTAGATAATGATTTGGGGGACTATTTACTTCTCGGCCGGCCGGCCGAAAACTAGAAGAAGACCGTTTACATTTAATTGATTCTTTTGATTATTAAATTAGGAATTCTCTAAAAAAAGATACTTTGTACACAAAGTAGAACCGCTTCTCATTTGTGTAGTTAGATTTCGGCCGCATGTTTTGAGCTAATTATGTGGTAATAACAATTTTTAGTTATTGAATATTTGACGGCCGAAAATTAGAATTTTAATATTTACCTTTCGGCCTAAGCTAATCGATGTGTCCGAAAATTAATAATTTACTAACTGATTCTCGGCCATTAAGAGCTAACGATAATAAATCAACTAATTGAATCGAAATCTTCACTCACACGAACAATACAGACATAAAGAGACTTCCCCAAAATTTATCTTATTAGCTAGTTAGAAAATAAGGCAAGTTGATCAACGGCCGAAAACTAATTAATTTAAATTGGTTTTTCGACCGTGTTTGAAGGGATGGTCGAAAATCAGTTTAAAAAATCTTATTTTCCGGCCAATCAAAAAGCAGGTGGCCGAAAATTAGTTTACATAAACTTAATTTTCGGCAGTATTTGAAAGGGCGATCGAAAATCAGATGTATCAAATTTAGTTGTCGGTCATATAATTAAGAAAATTAAATTGTATACTTATGTAGTTTTAATCTACAAATATTGTAAATTGAATAACAAAAAGTTTTTACAATGGTATGTGCATAGGTATTGTAGGATATAATTGTACACTTTCAGAATTTACGTGATTTCGCAAAAAGAACCTTAAAACCTTCAATTAAAGTGAAGTTTTCGATGCAGTTTTATTATTTTTATGACCTTTTCAATAGTACTAGTCATTCTAAAATCAACTTAGTTCATACAAAGCTTAAGTTGATATTTGCTTAAGTGGAAAGATTTTGAATATAGGTAATAAATTATGTTCGCTACTAGTTTATATTTTATTTTTTAATGTTTTATTAAACATTAAAAAAAATATATAAATATATGTAAAGATAGATATAGGAATTAATCATCGTAATTTCATTTTTTAGATGCCTCCTGAGAGAAATAAAAAAAGAACTCATTTTCAATATACCGAAGAAGCATTATCTAAAGCTGTTCAGGCCATAAGAATTGAAAAAAAAGCATTAGAGAAACTTGTCGTCTTTTTGGTGTTCCTCGGTCAACAATCCAAGATCGAATTTCGGGTAGAACTAAAGAACAGCCTCGAAAAGTTGTTCTAGAGCCTATATTAGGCCTTGATGGAGAAAAACACAGTTGTGGACTGGATTATTGATTTAGCAAAATGTGGTATTCCTGTAAGCAAAGAAGTCTTGCTGGAAACAGTTACAAAATTAATAAAAGATATTGGAAAAGAAGATAAGTTTCCAGAAGGGCGACCAGGACAAACATGGTACCAAGGTTTTCTTAGAAGGCATCCGGAGATTAGCTTACGTGAGCCTGAAGGTATTAATAAAGCCAGGGAAGCAGTAAAAGAGAGCTCAATCAGAAAATGGTTTACAGAGCTTGAATATTTTTGACTGAAAGAGGAATGGCAGATATCATGAAAGATTCTGACAGAATATTAAACTAACTACAAAGAGAAATATTAATAAATTTCCTAGTGCCATATCTTCAGAAGCTTGGAGAGATTTTCACGACTTCAAAGAAAAACAAAATAAGATAGATGAAAAAAATAAGTGAAAATTTGAAAGAGAACAAAAAAAATGTGAACCGAAACCAAAAAAAAACAGAAAATAGTTAATAAGAACAAAAAATCACTTAATATTCCTAAGATTAAACAGACTAAAGATGAAAACATGATTAACAAGGAACAAACAACCGACAATAATATTAAAAATATTGATCAAGATGTAGAAATCAATACTAAGAAGACTGATAAAGTTATAAATGAGACTGATAAATATATTATAAAGACTGATTTCGAAAATAATAAAGACATAAATAAGGAAAACGTAATTAGAGTTATTATTGAAGAAGAGGATGTTGATCACGAGTTAGATATTTTTCCGTAGTCTCAATTATTTTGTTATGCCATATTAAACTTTTTTCTTTTTGACCAATGTTCCTAGTATTATGTTTAAAATGTTTCTATATGTTGATTATTTTAAAGATTTTAATTAAAATCGTTGATTCATACGTATTTTTTGCTTTTAATCCATTATAGAACCTACTAGTTAGCAAATAGAAATAATTTTTCAAATAGGAGATTAGTGGCCGAAAACTAGCAAAATAATGGCCGGAAACTGAAACAGGTGGCCGAAAACAGGCGAAATCGCTATTTTCAGACATTTTAATTTTTAGTAATTTTAATGTGACGTTGACGAGTAAAAGGTCGACAAATATCAAAACTACATTATATTTGGAGTTCAAAAATATTTAAGAAACTAGTCTGCGACTTTAATGTCATGGAGAAAAATCGTCACAAAGTCATACGTTTGCTTAAGTGGCCGAAAACCGGCTAAGTTACCCTAGTTCAAAATTCCGAAAATAACGACTGCGACTTATCATTACTCCTATTTTTATAATTCCTACATTTCAGTATTCCTAACGTTTATAACTACTATTCTCAAAATAGCGAGTTTTAATAGATCGAATAACAAAAAGTCCGACTTATTGATAATTCGAAACATCAAAAATACGAATTCCGATTATTAAAATACCGATTAATACAATTCCGAAATAAAAACGCCTTGTAAAACTGAATAGCAAGACAAATAAACACATAATTGCTCGTCAGAGAGAAGTATAATATTACGTTTGGTATGAGGAGGTAGAATTAAAAAACTAGTGACAGATGCGTTTTCCTACTCATAACTGCATAGATTGTTTACAGTTATTATCCTTGTGTATATATCCTATAAAATAATTAAAGTAAAATACTGCCTGTTTTACTTTATACTGTGCAACTACGTGTACATTATTAGATCGTATTATAATACCTAAGTTGTTTGTTTTGACAATGAGTGAAAACGAAGATAATAATACACAGTGCCGTACATTCGTCAATAATAAAGGAGGATTAAAACTGTTTTTGGATGTATTTATATGAAAAAAACAAAGTGTGCAGTGAGAATTATTATTGCAGGTGTGAATACAAAAAAGATAAATTATATGGATGTAATGCAACATTGAAAACTAAATTAGATGAAGATAACAATGAGCAACACTATATTATCAACAAAACCGATACATAATCACGAACCTGAGCCACTGAGGATGTCTAGAACAGAAATAAAAAATAACTTAAAAGATGAATACAGGAACACAACAAAAAAACCTGTAACATTGTTCAATGCGTGCTGGGAAACTGCTCCAATAATGAGTTAAATCATGTGTCGTCGGTTTCAGTTATGAAACAATGTATTTATCGAGAAAAACGTAAATATAAAAAACAGATAGAAGAACAGATATGGATTTTATAAAAATAAATGATGATATTTTCTTGATAAAAGATATCGAATACGATGATCAAAAGAGGATAATGTTGTTCTCTACTTGCAAATTTATAAAATTGCTCAGTGAGTCTACGTACTTGATTTTAGATGGAACGTTTAAAATTGTGCCATCTATATTCTTGTAATTATATACGATCCATGGTTGTTTATCAATAAATGAGCAGAAAACTTTTCCTATGGTTTTTGCTCTATATACACATAAAGACAAGAAATCATAAGATAAATTGTTTGAACTGTTGCTAGAATATGCTTCTGAAAATGAGATTCACTTAGAACTAAACTATTGTATCGCTGATTTTGAAAAAGCAGTAATTTTGAGTATTCGACAAAATTTTGATAATGTATTGATAAAAGGTTGTAACTTTCTCTTTAGCCAAATTATATACAGACGTATACAAACTGAGGGCTGCAAAATTTGTACATAAACAACCCAGATTTGGTAAAAGACATTAAATGTATTTTTGCACTAAGTTATTTGAATTTTAAAGAGGTGCCTCGCTATTACAAAGCTCTGACGAAGAAATTTAATGGCGATAGTAAAAAAAAAATAGAATGGTTTGGAATAAATTACGTTGAAGGTAAAAATCAAACACCCCCTTCATTTGGCCCAAAGTTTTGGAATGTTGAAGAGCTACATGAAAAAATTTTACCACGAACCCAAAATCACGCCGAATCTTGGCATCATCATATAAATGTAATTATGGGGAAAAAAATCGGGGTTTTATAATATTGTCAACGAAATAATTAAAGAAAGTAAAATAAATTTAAGTGAAATCGAAAAAGTAATGAACGGTGAGCCAACAAAATCGAAACGAAGAAAGTATAAAGCGAAAGAAGAGAAGATAAATAAAATAATTTTAAGGAAAAAACTATAGGATGAAGTACATTTTTTACGATGTAGGTTCTCATTTAAAACTATGATTTTTACTTTTGAATTAAAATATTTTGTTTCGAATAAAAATATTTTGTTTCCCTGGTCTCAATTCTAACCTATCCAAACCCAAATGATTCACCAATAATAGAGGGCATCTGGCACTCGGCGGCCGCTGTCGCGGCACGCTCGCTTAGCTTGCTCGCCTTCGGGCTTTAATAGTCGCATTTCTAACCTAACATAACCGAAGTGATTCATAAATAATACAGGGGATTAGTAGCATGCAAGCAGGCATGCAGCGTGAAAGCAGACATGCAAGCAAGCCTGCAACAAGCAAGCAGGCATGCAACATTCAAGCAGGCATGCAGCATGCAAGCAGGCAAGCAGCAAGCAAGCAGGCATACAACATTCAAGCAGGCATGCAGCATGCAAGCAGGCAAGCAGCAAGCAAGCAGTCATGCAACATGCAGCAAATATTGTTTCTGTCACGGCTCCGGCACTGCAGGGTTTGGGCGGCCCCACGCGAGCTTGTCGTCGCAGATGGTTTTAACGCTCACCGCCTGCTCCTCAGCTCGCGGGCCGCCCCACCCCTCCGCGCCTACGCGGTCGTAAATTATAATCTAGGGCAGGGCAGACAAGACTGCGTGAAGTCGGTTTTGCAGCGATTCGTTTCTGTCACAAAATTTTGTAGCACAACCTGTTGACTTTTATTCGAAGTATTGAAAATCGGAATGTCGTTTTTCAGACCGAGAACCCTTCGAGCATTTGATTCTTCGTAGGTATGAAAACAGAAAAACTAACAAAGCGCATTTACGACTTTCGGTAAAATACATTTCGTGATTTTTAATAATAGACATTATATTCTTAGGTATTATGAAATTCGGACTTTTGAAAATCGTAACATCGAAATTCGGAACTAGGGATGTACACAGAGAACAATATGAAGAGAAACCTCTGCCAACCAATACACCAAAGCCTTTGCAGGGTAGGTAACGTGCACTACTTTGCAGGTCAGGTCAGAGTGACATAACAGTTGAATTATGCGCACAAGAAACAATATCGCGTGATATTATATTTCCCTTTCTGTCTAAAAGTAATGAGTCTTAGTTATTACCGCATATATAGCAGAAATTAAGAATATAAAATCGTCAAAGAGCTGAGTAGTTTATGGCTTTATACAAACAGGTTCTAAATTCCTCCAGGTGTTGAGACAATCAGCGGCTCTATCTTCGAAGCCCGGAGCGAAGAAGCTTGGGTCAATAGCTGCGAAGCACTGCCCCAGGTTTGGTGGACCCTGTATGCTGGACAGCTCCCAGCCACGGATGTTGTGCGTCATATTTGACCCTGTTGAAAATATTTACACGTTAAATATTTTTATAAACTATATGAATGACGCAAATCTTAGACAAATCACAAAAGATGGCCAAGGTATCGCATAAAATGTAGCTGTAAGTTATAGATGCCAGAAATATTTGAAAAACTCATATCTAGCTTTGAGACTGAATAATTTTCAGAAGCATAATATTTACAACTTGTGTGAAAGTAAATCGTGACACAATAATAACAACATTGTAAAACATCGAATGAAAGATGACGACGATCTACCGACTCGATCGTCATCTCTGTTGGGCTTACCATGGATTTACAAAAGATTCAAACAGAAAAAGAAGTCGTATCTGCTGCTCATCTCTGTGTATTCTTGATCGAAGTATCTGTATGACAATCTCTACTTAAAACTCGATGTGCCATATCAATGCCCTGGTTATGAACTTAGACCTGTTTCCAGATGATTAAATAATGCAATTACGACAAGGAGAGTTAAACATAATGTGGGCATCCTTACCTGATAATCCACTGCAGAACAGTTCTACCATGGCAGATAGGGCATATCCTTTATAACCACTCGTCTTCTCTTCTCCTCCTAAAGGCATCAGATTACCTGCCAGGAACGCCTGATAAAATATAACAGTTTGTTGTTAGTTATCAGAACCACACCCATTTGAACCAGAGAGGTAGACTGACTGCCCAGAATGCGCCCGACGAACGCCAAGCAAGGTCATTCATGTGGACTCTTTTATTGCAGTATTCGGAATAATAACTATTTAAGTGGAAAAGTCATATACATTCGCCAAAATGAAGATGAAAACAAATATCAACGTCGTCACCACGAATCTTAGCAAAGCGTCTGAAATAATATTTGCTAATAATGTTGGTGCGGGCGTTAGATTACGTACTGCTTTGGCATCAGTGGTGGGCTTCCCGTCACCATCCAGGGCCCAACCTAGGGGCAGCGGCTCTTCTTTGTGTATTTGTACTTCAATCTGAAAATAAACGAGATTATTACTAGTTTCATGTGGATTTAGATAAAAAAAAATATAACCTACACTTTTAATGAATGGAGTAAGGATTTGAATGCCATATTTTCCACGATAATCTATTCAAAGCCCGAATATTTATTTCCATTTTACGATTATTTAATTTACCTTCCCCATGGCGACAGAAGTAGAAGCCATGTCGACCACCAGCTTATCACCACCGGTAGCAGGAGCCGCCATACCGATAGGATTCGTTCCCAAGGCCCTCTGAAAGAAACGGTACAAATACCGATGACGAAAAATGTTATCCACACAAAATTACACCTATACGTCATGCAAGTCCAACCTTTGGCTCTAGCTAGGCATGAATATTGTACTGAATTTTATTATGACCCCCTCTGGTCAAACCGAGACAGCTAGTTACATTTCAACGAATTTTAGTCAGTTTTTAGTTGCAACCCGCGCTGGACCCGCGTGGTAGATTTACAGCCCACTACTCTCTTTATTTCTTTCTTTACCTCGACAGGAAACTCGTTACCCGTGTTCTCGGAAAACATCGTGAGGAAACCGGCATGTCCTAGAACCAAAAAATTCGAAGACATGGGCCCGCGTGGTGGATTATGGCCCACTCCCTGTCATCGAGAGGAGGCCTGTGTCCCAGCAGTGGGACCATTATAGGCTGATTATGTACCCTAATTACTTATGACTCATGAACTATCTTAACATTTCTAATGCTGTTCTAATTTCGTAAGTCACGATCGGTACCACTAGGCCACCTCTGCTCAAACTGGAAAATGTTGAATTCATAACCAATTAGTATATTGGTTATGAATTCAAAATTTTCAATATAACTAGTTCTGGTACGAGTAAATTTTTATTTCCAATGATGGAATTGTTTTTTTTGTTCCCAAGGATGGAATTATTTTATTTGCTTATGAATGAGTAAAATTAATTGTATGTAACTGATGGTTTTCATTTTATATCGATGTAGTCAGAAGTCCGGAATCAATCCCTAATGCCATGGGACCACGGGTAATTAAAATTACCCATGGACCCGGTAATAGGTCGACCCACCGGCACCACGGGTAACGAGTCCGACAGAAGGCCTGTTTACCTGCAGTGGGGACAGTATGAGCTGATTATGAGGGGAAATATTGCATGAGATGGTTACTATAAATATAGGTACCCACGGCGCGTCGCCGTTCTTTGTTTCTCTTAATATTTTGCACTTTGTCTGACCCGTTACCGCGGGTCTTGATAAGGTAGACATGATTCTAAATATTACACAATGTTGAAAAAGCGAACTGTTATCACTTTACGTCATAGAATTATTTTGTAAATCTAGCCATACAGTGCAACTTTAAGTAGTTTCTTTTTTAAGGGAAGATAAGAAATCATCACTCTTGCAGGCTTCGCATGACGCTTTCTATTACTACTCTATGGCAGAATGGAAATCTCTTGTCTACATTTTTCGGTTCAAAACTGTCAACTATCTACACGGAAACGTCATTTTTGTCTACTCTTCCGTCGAAAAAACGCTTTTCTACAGTTCTCGTGCTAAGCCTGCTGGTATAATTTAAAAGAATAGCCGTAGATAGTAGGTAGGCACACCCACAGTCCGTAAGTTAAGTTATTAAATCCATTGGAATTGGCGCTATTCTGTTGCCGCTTGCTTTGGCAACTGGGCACATCCAGGCTCTGGGCTGTTACTGAGAATCAGCAATATTTTGGTGAATTTAGCGCTTTATCGACATTGTTTACAGCAGTCTTTAAATACATAGTATGTACCGATACAAAAAAAAAAAAGGCTAATCGACTCACTTGTTTGGACCTGGTGGGAACCATGATAGGCGATGTGTTGGTGAAGGCCAGGCCGATGAGCCCCTCGCGCTCTGCCTGTAACGCCCAGTAACCCGCCATGCCATAATGATTGCTCCCTGAAAAACAAAAATAACGTAACGCCTGTTTATCTTAAAGGGTTAGGCAGAGGTAAGTATTGTCCACTCAATCTGTGTGGTTCTTTTCTCAAAGACCTTTTCAGACACCAATCCACATGGTCCTCACATGATGTGACCAAGATTATGTCTGGACTTTAAAAGAGACTGTGACCTCTGAGTTTGTTTCGACCTTTCTTCTCAGAGTAGTCAGATAGGAAACGCCGACCTCATGTAATTTTAAAAATTTGATTGACGTGTAAATGTGTTTGTACAAACCTACTTACAAAAATAAATATACCTACTCTGTGCACAAAACTTCTCGATACATTATATTTACTGAATTCATGATTTCAGTTTGTGCGTTGATGTCACTGCAACAGGGACACCGTGTATGTATAAATATAGATATTTAGTTCAATAATTCAAATTTAAAATACTTAAGTCATTTCACCAGTTATTTTTCAGGGTTTAAGGGCCACACAAATCCAGACACCGGACTGCTACTAAGAAATGCTAAATTAAACATCCCAATAATACTTTCCCGACTAGGGGAACAAACCCAGGACCTCATACTGGCCAATAGATAGTTAAAAACTCACGTTTGACCGCCACCCATCCTACGCCATTCTTTTTCGCTTTCTCAATGGCTATTTTCATGCAGAAGTTGCCCACCGTGGCGCCGAGGGCGTTGTGGCCATCCACCCAGGCGGTGGAGCCTGACTCCTTCAGGATCTCCGGCTTTTCTGTCGGCGTGCAAGCTCCAGACTTGATGTCGTTTATGTAAAACTCTGTGGAGCAAAGGAATATACTTACATGTAAGGCAGTTTAAGATGCTAAAAGTTGACCAACACATGGTTCCTACAGACTCAATCGTTTTTTGGCAATTAATTACCTACACCCTAATTGCAATTGAGGGCTATGCTCGTAGCTTCCCTACGCGATCGAATCAGGAATGAAGAGATCCGCAGGAAAACCAAGGTAACCGACATAGCCCGAAGAATTGACAAACTTAAGGGCACATTGCTCGCAGAACAGATGGCCGATTGGGCCGAAATGTTCTAGCGTAGCGACCGCGTACCGGAAGACTTAGAGTGGGAAGGCCTCCCCCACAAGGTGGACCGATGACCTAGTGAAGGTCGCGGGAATCCGCTGGATGTGGGAAGTACAAGACCGGTTGAAGTGGAGGAGCCTGGGGAGGCCTATGTCCAGCAGTGGACGTTTTTTGGTTGAAATGATGATGATGATGTCACTAATTGCGGTAGCACTTAAACTGCGGTAAAATACTGCTATTCAGCTGCATCCGATTAGACTGGAAGCTGACCCCAACATAGTTGGGAATAAGATAGGCAGATGATGATGACACTAATTGCGGTACACACTTTCAATCACAATCCGAAGGTTTTTTTAGGAAAATCCATTGCGTCATACGGTAAATATAATACATTCGTCCTCTCAACGACGTAAATAACACAACAAACATTGCTGAACTGGGCGCTAAAAAGGCCGCTTTGGCAGAATCATAATTATTATGAACCATATTTAAAATCGTAAAATGGTCACAAACTGAAAATTCATAATATTATCTGGGGGTCTAAAAAGGCCACTTTGGCAGAATCATATTAACCTTTTGACCGCCACAGTCATGTATAAATGACAAACCAAAATGTGCCCAGCACGCCATGGTCACAGCTACATGACAGACATACGTAAATAAAGCCGCATGGCGGCGAGGGCACGTTTTTGTTTTTTAGGTCGTGGCGGTCGGTTTTTTGGGTGGGAAATCATCAAATAACTTCTCCCGCTCTGGACGGAGCGGGAGGGCGTGTCAGACTTTTACTGACCAAAACCCACCCGAGTTCCCTCAGTTGCCTGTGTGGCAGGGGCCGCGGTATCTCTTTCGAACAACCCGCACCCCTGGCAGGCATCGGCGCTTGCGGGCCCCATCTGTTGCTGCTGACATCTCTTTGAGGCGCGCGTGGAACACAACGCGCCGTCGACCCGGGCTTGGTCCTTACCGGACAGCGAGCTACCCATTACTCGCCGTCCGCAAGCCCGCGGTCAAAAGGTTATGATCATATTATGAATCATATTTAAAATCGTAAAATGGTCACAAACTGACAATTCATAATATTATCTGCGTACACAGCACGCAATTCATCTATTTGACAGTTTTGTATGGAAATTCGTAAAATGTTCAACAAATTATGAATTGCTTTATTATAGTAAAATTTCGAATAGCAAAATCACAGGGGAATTCAGGAAGTGAATTGCTTTTAGAGGAATCGCTTAATGTGGCGTTTTTAGGCCCCCTGACAAAATTAAAGACATTGCGATCAATTGACCCAATTACCCCGCATCTATTAGAGTGTAAGACTGTACGCGGGTAACACTCCATAAGACCCGGACGATAATAGCTAACTATTGTAAATAATTTTTTTAACATACATTATTATGCAAAGTTTAAGGAAAGTACCAACAATGTATAAAGTTATTACATATACCTCTGTATCTAATTAAGTGTTTCTGGCATCATTAAAATTGTCTCCAACACTCACCAAGTCGGTTAAGTCCATGGCTGTAGTGTCCCACGGTGTCTGCATGTAGCAGCAGATCCGCATGGGCCTTCGCCTCGGACCCTGGAGCCCCCAAAGCTTTCAGGCTGTCCTCCATGAACCTCCGCACTTCTTCTAGTTTAACCTCGGGCATTTCTATTGAAGAAGATTGGAACGTAGAAGAGAGGAAGAAGAAAACTATCTATTATTTACGAAATGCTGCCATAATTCACAATTTATGGGTAAGGCCTACAATATCATACAAGTAAGTAAAGATATTTCGAATTTAGACACAATATTTCAGGTCGGACGATAATCTTTACAATAAGAAATACATATTAGAATACGAACTCAGTTCAACAACAAGATGAGGCTAATGATGCTTCTGAGGAGATGCGTACACGGTAGAAACGAATGCTGGTTTGAAGGTAATTGTCGCGAAAGACATGGTCAGATGTTTTAAAGAAACTGGTGGGAGTTCCAGGGGGGAGCATTGCCGAGCTGTGTGTGCGGCTGGTAGAAAGTGGAGGTTGGTACAGGGTCTTTTCATTGACATTATTATATTAATACTAAAAGATTTTGAAATTCTTCTCAAGACACAAAGGGATTTAAACGTTGCTTAAAGCTAGAGACGTTTAAACGTCAACATACATGGTTATACAATGGCTAAGTAAAGTTTATAAATAAAGGGGAAAAGGTGAAATTGACACATTCTATAACTGAAAATACTATCTACCTGGCAACCTACCCACGTAGTATTTATCTAAACAAATTGGGGCTCAAAGTTGTGTCTCTAAACGCAATAAGCACTTTTTACTAGGGCGTCGATGTATCTAATTTACATGATGCTTGCAAGTCAAGGCATTGAGGAGCAATGGAGCAATTTGCATGATGCTTGCAAGTCAAGGCATTGAGGAGCAATGGAGCAATTTAACAAGTAAAACATTTAAAATAATGTCATTGAAAAAAAAACTTACTTAAACTCATCCTTTCAACACCCTGTAAGTCTAATACGCTTTCGATACGATACGATACGATGATCAGATTTCAGCCCACCACGGAACAGTAACACGATACACATCAATACTGAACTATCACCAGGAAGACTAAGCGTTTTATATAACGTATCAAGAGAATACGGAAAAAAATATGAGATTTCTGCACTCAACTGGCAAAATGGCGGGCGGTTAAAAAAAATAAATGGATTGGAAAATAATTGCTTTTCTATTAGGCATTGACCTTGTCGTGTTAAGTAATTTTTTAGAAAAGTGAGGAAATTAATCAATCTCGACGTAATACAGATAATCCAGAATGGCGGAAAAATAGAAGCAAAAAATATAGATATAACTGAAGATCTAAAAGGGTTTCCACAATTCAACATTACACTTCACACGTCTAGATCGTGGCTAGATGACACATGAGTTTCTTCACCCTGGACCACTGTCTGAGCGTAACGCAGACGTCGCATAACAGCGGCGTAGAACTAACGCGACGTGTACGCTGCGCACACTATTGGCGAAATGTGTTGAAATAAAATAAAAAAGTAAATAACATGTACCTTATTTTAATATCCAGGAACCGTAACAGTGGAGAATGAGACGAGCGCGACACAAATACACAAATAATTGTGTAACACAGTTTATCAGAATATAGTTTACATTAGAGTATCATTCTGTTTGTAAACATTTAACTAGTAATTTACCCACTATACCTAAATCATGAGACGTTTTACAGCAAATTGTTACACGCCGAGCCATTATAATGACCCAATCTTATTCACATAAAAATTTCCTTACTCGTCCCATAAATGTTATTATTCAACATAATAATATTATCGCGTCCCATCGGACTATGAGAGTGAGGAAAATTAGAGTGCACCTGTACACATTTACATAGTGCACTATAACATCTCCCACGCCGAATGCTGGTCTTCGCTGATATTGGTTACCACGGCCCAAATTCGGTCTGAAGGACTATTATTGCTATACTAATATGATTTTGCCAAACGGATTAGTATAGCTTTGTGGTTTGCAATTCTCTCACGATAAGTAGCTCGTGCATAATGAGCTGCAGGGTAATTACGTAACACACTAACATTAATAATAATAATAATAATCTGTGGCCCGACTGTCAAGATGACGGTTTAAAAATTGTTTTTCTCCGTGTATTTTTTCTAGTATTTTTATTGTAAATGATGCAACAATGTTTTGATAAGCTTCTACAACACCACTGAAGAGCCTAAAAATCAACCATCATATTCATAACCAAAACATTACAACAAAATGCAACAAGGAAAAAAATATTGGACGCGGAGAATAATACGATGCTGACGCGAAGTCGGGCACGATTACTACGAGACACACACCCAACACCTTCGGGTTCGTCGCTCAGCTCCGCCTCGCAGTTGCCGGAACCTGCTCCAGACGTGAGTTCAGTGATACCGGCCGCTGCAGTTGCGTCGAGCTCGAGCGACGAATATTTCTCGCCGCCGACGACACTATCACCAGTACGTCGGCGCGGAAGAGGCCGACCACCGGCCAGCTTAGGACTCCGAGGCCCACCGGCCTCTGATAGGGTCCCCGCTCCCGGTGGGAGTGTGCAGCGCATGAAGTGGACTCAAACTGTCAACGAAAATGTCATGCGCGCATACTATGGGGCTACAGAGGGGGGAAGTAACTTGACTGCGTACCGTGGTCGGATGCTCTCTCTGTTTCAGGTGCTTGAACCAGCAGTCAACGTGTCGGCGCAACGACTGTCGGATCAGGTGCGGGTCATCCAGCGTAACCATATGTTGGATGCCGCCGTACTTGATCGACTTCGCCTCGAATCACGGAATAGCCATGTTACACTTGCTTCGCCACGGGTAGCGATGCAACTGCAAAATATATCCAGTGTTTCACCGCGACCCAACCGCGTTGGTGAAGAGGATGATGACGAGGCTATATCCGTGAGTTCCCAATCCAATGCAAGATTGAGGAGCGCTTTGGAGGATGCTTTCCGGGAGTATCGTTCCACTCCCCCTGAACTTAGACCACGTTTACCTCGTTTGCCCATGCATAAGAAAAACAAGGCGCTGGTGTGTGCTCTGGACTCACAGCTATCAACATATTTTGACGGTAGCAAAGATCTCGCCGATACCCACTCGATCTTGTACTGTGCAGCTGTAGCGGCATGTCGTGTAGCTCATGTTCAATTTCCCAATAGCGACAGAGCTCCACGACCAAAACCAGCCGTGCCAGCTTGGCAGTGCAGGATTGAGCGTCGTATCGGTGAGGCTAGAGCACTAATCGGTAAGCTAATCTGCTTCAGGGAGGGCAATACACGCCCTAGAGTGATGCGCTTTGTGATGCGGGCCTTCGCCGGGACTGATATTAGTTCTCGAGATTATATGACCCGCGTCACAGAGCGTATCGACTTCCTGAAGCAGAAGATCTGTGCATGGGCAAACCGTATTCGCCGTTACAGGCGGAGGGTGGAGCGGTACTCTCAGAATCGCACATTTCGAAGCGATGAAAGGTGGGTTTACAGAGCTTGGGAGCGACCGGACCAAGGTGTGGCTGACACGCGCCTACCGGATGATAACGCCATGTGTTCTTTCTGGCGAAACATCTGGTCGGTGCCTGTCAGTCACACCGAAGGTATTTGGACTAGGGAGATCGAGCGAGCGTGCAGTCAAATACCGGAAATGGGGGCACTTACCATCAGCCCCCAAGATGTAGCTCGTGCAGTCCGTCCGTTGCCTAACTGGAAATCTCCAGGGCCGGACGGACTGCACAACTTTTGGATCAAATGGCTCCAAAGGTCACACGCTCGCTTGGCATCCCAGTTTCAGTCAGCCTTAGAGTCAGGGTCGCTACCGCAGTTCTTAACAACAGGGATAACCCACCTGCTCCATAAATCAGGTAGTACCGCGGAACCCAAAAATTATAGACCGATCACTTGTCTACCGACGGTCTATAAAGTTCTGACATCCATTTTGAGAGCAAAAATTTACAACCATGTAGACACTAACTCTATCATGTCTGCCTCTCAAAATGGATGTCAGAACGGGTCCCGCGGTACTAAGGAGCTGCTCCTCATTGATATGGCCATTAGCCAACAGGTTCGTCGTTCCCGAAAGGATCTTTCGACATGTTGGATAGACTATAAGAAGGCTTATGACTCGGTGCCACATACATGGCTCAGGAGGGTGCTGGAATTATATAAAGTAGATGCAACTCTGCGCACCTTCCTGATGTCATGTATGGGGCAATGGAGGACGGTCCTTCGCTATCCAGGATGTCGAAATATCCAGAGGAATAGCGAACCGATAAGGATCGAGCGAGGCATATTTCAGGGTGATAGTTTGAGTCCGCTTTGGTTCTGCCTAGCCCTGAATCCTCTTAGCACTTTGCTGGAGGATTCAGGTATAGGCTATCGATTGAGAAGAGGTGGTCAGGTTATATCTCACCTCCTTTACATGGATGACCTAAAGCTCTTTGCCCCCAACAATTTGCAACTGATGGAGCTACTGAAAGTAACTGAAACTTTCAGTAACGCCATCAGAATGGAATTTGGTGTGGACAAATGTGCGGTCATGCATGTAAAGCGAGGGGAGATTGTGGAATCCGTGGGAACCCAGCTCTCGGATTCCATACACCTAAGATCCCTCTCCTCAAACGAAACATACAAGTATTTGGGTATGTCGGAAGCGTTAGGCATCAACACTGCTGACATGAAACAATCGTTGAGGGAGCGCTTCTTTTGCCGCCTGAATAAAGTTTTAAATAGTCTTTTATCGGGCGGAAACAAGGTGCGCGCCTTCAACGGTTGGGTCATGCCGGTTTTGATGTACTCTTTCGGCAAACTCAAATGGACTCAGACGGAATTTGACGCCCTGGATAGGAGGGTCCGCACACTGCTCACCGCAAATCGGATGCATCATCCGCGGTCATCGGTGATGAGACTGTATATCCCGCGAAAGTGTGGTGGCCGAGGTTTCTTAAACGTTAAGAGCCTCCACAATCGCGAGATATGCAGTCTCAGGGAATATTTTCTAGAGGCCGACGTGGGGATGCACCGAGATGTGGTCTCAGTGGACATGGGCCTCACCCCGCTCTCCTTGGGTAACGAGAACTGGCGCAAACCTAAAGTATTAGATACTAATGACCGCAGGGAGGTATGGCAGAGCAAAGAGCTTCACGGGCGCTTTTACCGGGTCCTACATGGACCTGATGTAGACCTCTTAGCGTCCGTATCCTGGTTACGATTCGGTGATCTCTTTGGAGAAACCGAAGGTTTTGTCTTTGCAATTATGGACGAAGTTATGCTGACGAACAACTACCGGAAATATATTGTGAAGGATGGAACGGTTGACATCTGTCGGGCATGCCACCGTCCGGGGGAATCAATCCGACACATTATTTCTGGCTGTTCTAGTCTGGCTAACGGAGACTACTTGCATAGGCACAACCTTGTAGCCAGGATTATCCACCAGCAACTTGCTCTGAAATACAGTCTTGTGGACTCGGAAGTACCGTACTATAGGTATGTGCCCGACCCAGTTCTCGAAAATGGCACTATCACATTGTATTGGGATCGATCTATCATCACTGACCGGACTATTGTTGCCAATAAGCCGGACATCGTGGTGATAGATCGATTAGAGCGTCGCACAATGATTGTTGATATAGCAGTCCCACATGACGAGAACCTCGTGAAAGCTGAAAAAGATAAGCAGATCAAGTATCTTGATCTGTCACGCGAGGTTGTCGACATGTGGGATGTAGATACAGCAGTCATTGTGCCGATAGTCGTGACAGCCAATGGCATTATAGCCAAGAGTCTCGACCAACACCTCAAGAGGCTCTCGTTAGGCAGCTGGATCAAGGGTTTGATCCAGAAAGCAGTATTACTCGACACGGCGCGTATAGTGAGGAGGTTCCTCTCTCAGCAGCCCTGACCACCGGTAGCTTGGACCCTGTTCCCGATACCGGTGGGCTACTATTTTTTATATTTTTAAATGTTTTTATATATATTTTTATATTCGAATATTTAAAAATATAATTTGTATGTATTAACGAAAATAAAGGAGATAATAATAATAATAAATCTTTTATTACTCCCTGAAATGCTCGAATATTACAATGAACAAGAAACAAATAAACAAAATGGCTTAAGCTAAGTGATTCACAGTAAAAAAAGACCCTGACCTCTAAACTAGGTAAAAACCTGTATCTTAGAAGTCAGTGTACCTTCAAATTATACATGGATATAATAAGCTTATAATTTACCTAGATAGGACACGATGATATACAAAGTAAAATATTAAGAAACAAACATAAAAGATACAATGCAAAGTTAGGCTGGTGTATAGGGAAATATAATAAAAAGCAGGAACATAATAAAAGAAAGAAAAATAAAACTGATTTTGATTAACTAATTGGAGAAGTGTGTGTTTGTTATTTAGTGAGTGAGAGTATTTGTGAGTAAGTGTAGTGTGTGAGTAGGTGTTTGTAAAGGTGTGTTTTGAGCGAGATGTATGTATATTAAATTCGACTTAGGGATGTATTTAATTTTCAGCTATAAAATCCTATATGTTGAGGTTGGAATAGTTTCCAATCAAAAGATCCTCAGTCATACGGTAGGTAAGTTTTTGGAGATATTGTTGTAACTCAGATTTACACTGGTATTTAGTTTTAGGGAAATTTTTTAATAATTTATTTAACTGGTTGTAAAGTTTCGTACTGTTGACGTTATAATGCCTTTTAGCGAAGGAAGTCTTACACGACTCTAACGGGAAAACTGTGTGTTTGACCCTACCTTTTGGCTCTGATAACGGACGAGTTGAGTGCTTACGAAGCATGGACTGGAGGATATACAGTTGCCTGACTGAAAGCACTTTGGATTCTGCATATAACTGTGCTGTAGAGTATCTCAACGGCCGAGATAGTAGGACTTTCAGTACGGCTCTCTGAGCTCGTTCTAGTCGTACAAAATTATTTTCACTGGCTCCACCCCAGGCTGGAATACAGTACACTAAAATGGATTGGCACAACGCGTAATATACGACTTTAAGGGTGTCTGTATCGGCAGAATTGCGTAATTTTTTAAAGACGTATATGAGTTTGCGAGTTCTACTAGCCAGTGAGTGCAGGTGTTTATGCCAATTCAGATGTTGATCGATGTGTACACCTAAATACTTAACAGTAGGTGTCTTGGTAATTTCAGAGCAGTCACAAGAGGTGGAAGACGAACATGTGTGCATTTTAAGAGATAAAGATGTTGGTGGACTTAAATTTGATCTGATGGCGAAAGGCATGCAGAGCGTTTTACTTACGTTTACTGTTAAAGAGTTATTACATAACCATTTCATTACACAAGCAAGTGCCATTTCGGCGTTACGATAGCATTGAGCCCAGTCTCTTCCATCAATCAACAGAGAAGTGTCATCGGCGTATGAAATAATTTTACAGTTATGGATCGGCAACTGACACAGCTCTTTGATGTATATCAGGAAGAGGGTAGGGCCCAAAATGCTACCTTGTGGTACACCGTATTCGATCGGGAGCTCATCACCAACATTTTGCCCAATTTTGACCACCTGTGTACGACTCCGTAAATAATCCCTGAAGATTTCCAATACCACTCCCCGGATTCCAATGGCTTCCATTTTACTCAATAATACTGGCGCGGAAACGGTATCAAAGGCCTTAGATAAGTCGATAAAGATACCTAAGCATTTTTGCTTATTGTCAAGAGTCCTTACAGCATGGTCAGACAGTGCCATAATGGCATCTTCGGTACTCATTCCCTTGCGGAAGCCGAATTGGTTGGGAGCTATAATATGATTGGCATTAAGGAAGGAGACTAGGCTCTTGTTTAAGACTCGTTCCAAGATCTTTGACATTGAGGAGAGAACCGAGATAGGTCTGTAATTGTTAACCTCGTCTTTGCGTCCAGCTTTATGAACAGGGTGAACTATGGCCCTTTTAAAGACTACTGGAAATACGCCAGATGAAATGGCAAGATTGCATACATGTGTAATGATGGGAACCAAGACGTTGCGTGTAGCTTTAATTACGTTAATGGGGATGCCATCCCAACCAGTAGCGGAATCGGGCTTGAGGCTCATTATAATGCCTTCCACATCAATATCTGTAGTTTCAAGAAGAACCATAGATCGACCAGACTTGGACAGTGTTGCACTAGGTGCGGAGGATATTGGTCATACTTTGGATGCGAGATTTTTACCAATACTAGCAAAATATTCATTAACTAGATTTAGTGAGGACCGTGGACATACGGAAAGGCTTAACAATTCGACGGGGGGAGGAGTGCATGAATTAAAATCGGCCACTTTTTTAACCACATCCCATGTTGCCTTCATATTATTTTTTGCTTTGGAGAATTCTTCTTTTTCATACGCGCGTTTGAGTTTTCTTAACAAAGTGTTGCAGTAGTTGCGATAACGAGTATATGTAATACGCAAACTTTCATTATCGCTACATGTTTTTAATTTTCTGTGCATGCGGTCGCGGTGTCGGATACACCGTAGTAAGCCAGGTGTAATCCAAGGCTTAAGAGTTCTATTTTTCCTGGGGACTTTAAGTTCGTGTGTATTTTCCTTTATGATGGTAGACAGACCACATATCAACTCCTCCGCGGCTATGTTTGCATCTTGCATCTGTAGGATAGGAGTCCAGTCATTTCCATTAATAGCCTCTATAACTGAATTTCTATTTATCTTACATTTGGTACGAGGCAAGTTACTATATCTATTGTTGGTTTGTAGAAATAGTAGAAGAGGTTCATGGTCGGTAATAGACGATTCAATGACAAATGCTGTGGCGGAAAGGTTAGTTTTTAAGAGGATATGATCCAAACAACTAGAAACACGCGTGGGATACAGATGTGCGGCGAGAAGTCCATGCGCAGCAGCACAGGATAGATACTCGTCGGAGTTAGTATCATTGTTACTGTCACTGATGTCGATATTAATATCACCGATCAGGACAACAGACTGTGTGGGAAGCGTGAGCACTTTGTCTAGACTATCGATGAAATTGTTTATGTTTCTATAAGAGGGAGAACGATATACAGCAACTATTGAGACGGTCTCCATAGTACAGATAAGGCAGTTGGCATCAGCGAAAACGGGTTCTTTTATTTCATGCTTTATAAAAGATTTAATGTAAATTGCGCATCCGTCGTTTTGGTTATAAGTGTTTTTGGTATAATAGGAGGTATAACCGTCTAGAGTAGGTAAGTGAGATATTTTGCTTAACCAACATTCAGATAGTACAATGACATCACAATGAAAACCTAGGAGTTTCATTAACACGGCTATTTCGTCAAAGTTTTTATTAATGCTCCGAATGTTAAGATGTAGTATTTTCAGTCCCTTTTTTGGATCTGTGATATACCGCGCGCACATTTCAGGTATACATTTATACGACTTGGCAACACTCAGTGAGTCTAATTCGTGATCTATATTACTATTTTGATTAGCCATTTGTTATATAAAGTATCCAAAACCAACGCAAAATGTGGCACACAAAAAGAAGCGGCAATGAAAAATTCAAAGTCAGGCAACTGAATGAGTATGATATGAGAGCTATAAAAATACGGCAGAGAAATAGGCGTGGGCAGAACCTACAATCAATATAAACTAAAAGTGTATATACTACATGGCGCTCCTGTGCAAAGAAAAGGAAAAACTTACGTGAGTAGTTGTGAGTGTGAGATGCTGAACTTAAATTAAGAAATACACTAAAGAAGTCGAATGAAATGATTATTCTTATGATTATAAAGAGTCATTGTTGCACTTCCAATTCACGCAGTGTCTGCTCCGATTTTATGAGAATCTGTTTATCGCCTTCAGTTTTCCGTAGAAATACATTCTCGTTATTGGTCCAGCAGAACTGATATTGTTTCAGCTTAGCAAATTGCCTTGCGACAAAGAACAGCTTCCTAGAGCTTGGGGGGAGATACTCCGCAACATATATTGGGTTTCGGTTCCCATCGATACCTATGTTATGAGTACTCAAACGATCTTCCTTATTAAGATTCCTATTGAAATCACGAACTGCAGAGAGCATCTGAGTTTTTTTCTGGACACTGGTAAATTCAGTTACGATCGGCCTAGTTGAACCCTTTTTCCCAGGGAGCCTGTATATGTCCCGTATTTGCATGGTGTCAATAGGTACATTCACTGCTGCTCCCACTTTAGTAACGATGACGGCCAGTTCCGTAATAGATTCTTTTTCTTTCAACGACGGTACATTTCGAATCTCGATAGTGGATGAACGCGTTGACAGCTGGAGATCTTGTAGTTTAATTTCTAACATTTGAATACTGTGTCTATAAGCTTGCTTTTCACCTTGTAATGTCTCAATTTGTTTCATCATGTCGTCATATTGTGAGCTGATAAAACCGACTGTCTTCTCAATCTCCATATTTGATTTCTGGATAGCGTTATTTTGAGATTTTAATTCTGCTATTTCGGATACAAGCCGCGTCATAGATAGGCTCTGGTCATCCAGAAATTTCTTGAGATGAGCTTCCTGATCGTTTTTCCACTTCGTAAGCATTTGGAGAATCTCGTGTTTAAACTCCAGCAGCTCGTTGGTAGGTGATAAATCCGCTCGAGGACGTTTGTGACGTGTAGAAGTATTTACATTTTCAAATGGGCTGCTGGAAAGTGATTGCGGTATGTCCGAATCCGAGGATACTTGCACTAACTTATTGTTATCTGCGGGCATCGCCGGTGGGGACCTCGGCAAGCGGGGCATCACGCAGCGCAAGCCAACGCTAAAAGTATATTTTACTCGGTAATAGTACGAGTCTTCTTGAGTAAAGGAGCTGCGTGTACGTCACGAGATCACGGTCAGTGCGGTCACTAGCGCGTAAGCGGGACAGCAATTATGACCACTATCTCTGTCCAGCACGGGGGCGTGGTCAGCTAGGCAAGCACGGCGCGGCGCAGTTCGGAAGTAAGAATGAATAAAAATAAATTACTAATTTGTCGGTAAACTATACCCTAAGACTTGGCCCTAACGGCTTAAAGTTGCGATTGCACTATTAACAACTATTTATAAGAACTGATAACACGTCCACTCTCGGCAAAGGTCACGGGCGAAGATTTCATTAAGAAAGGCTTTCATTTTGACAGCACAACAACGAATATAACGCAATCAATGGGGGCATTCATTACCCCCTGACTCTTGCTCGATGAAGTGCCAGCCCGCACTGCAGCTGAGCCTGTAGATTTAAACTCCCCGTTTAATAATAATAATGATTTGATCCAGCCTGTCCCAACTTGCTGTCCCCCTATCAGTGAAGCCCTGAGCCGAGGCCTGTACCCCACAGAGGCCTCAGCGTGCAGTCGCTTAATAATTTAAGTAGCTTAACGCCCCTGGCTCGAGGCTTTGAGTTTTCTTAAGGCAACCACAGGATAGTCTGGTTAAGTAGTAAAAGCATCTCTAGATCAACTGCGAGATGCCATTTTTTTTAAAGCATTGATTGCGTTATGTTCATTGTTGAGCAGACACATTTTTCGTACAAATTATGAAGCAATGAATTAGCAGCAGTCCTTCAAAATGATTAGGATGCAGTCCCAGTATTTAATTAAATGATTTCTAATAATACCATTTTCCGCTCCGCCAGTGTAACAACTTTACAATATCTACACTTAATTATGTTACATCACATATCATATCATACGGCGGTTATCTCAATGTTATCACACATACAATATATAAATTACATAAGTAGGAACAACTGAACCTCAGATTTGGTTTTAGGTTTTATTGAATCAACCACACCTCAAAATTTTCCTTTCCAAGTAACAGCTTATCAAATCTAGAAAAACCTGTGCAAGGAAAAAGTAGGTATATAGGTATATTTCGAGTCTTCTACTCCTATAAGTCAGAAATAATTTACAGTGGCGACCAACCAATAAAGCATCGAGACAATGTTGCTTGACGAATTTCAGAAAATAACTTGGAAAGATCCCTAGTACCTATATCTTCTTAGCGTATCAATAGCAATCTATATCACAGAACATATATCTTCAGTAGCCTTTATCAACTCTTGGTAGGTATATGACACGAGTACTCTTCTGGTACACTTCTCTATACTGGGCAGCTGGGTAACTTTACATTCGGTCGGAGCCACAGAACACTGTTGCAGTACACAACAGTTATCAAGATTTTTGTGGCATGTTAGCCAGTGTATTGCCAAAACAGGCAATTATTTCTCGAAAACGAAAAAGTGAGACAGGGTCAGTTTTCCCCTTTTCCGGAATTCCGTCTGTTTTTTAATTTAATAAGAAACTGTTCTGTAAGATCAAGTTGATTAGGTATCAATTGAACTGACTAGACCTTGAGAGTCTCAAGGTGAATGTCGACGCTATATAGAAGAATGTAGACGAAATTACTACAACGTGATAGCAAGCTCATCTGTATACGCACTCGCACGTAACTATGTAGCGAGAGCGACTCTATGGTACCTAAATGTCTAATGGATTTACTATAGGCCTAGTCATAGGCCATGGGTTTGAACCCAGGCAGTCAGTTCCTCATTTAACTCTGTGCAACTTGTTTTAATACTAAAAATAGTATAAAACAAGTTGCAAATTTTTTAGAACCTAAAAAGGTTCTAAAAAATTTGAAAACTTATAGGATGACTGCCCAACAACCACCACTTGGCCTATGTGATGGATAACGTCCCACACCCTCTGGCAGAGAGGAGGCCTGAGTCGCAGCAATGGGAACATTCTAGGCTGATTGTAATGTATGAGAATTTAGTTTAGATTTTGGTTTTGAGTTTAAATTTGTCGGAACTTTTTATGAGTCACCATCATCATCAATCACCCACCTAGCCTTTTACCAACATGTTGGGGTTGGCTTCCAATCTAACCGGTTGCAGCTGAATTCCAGTTTTTACAGTTACTGAGTAATAATATACCTATCGATAACACTGGTTGTCAGACTTTCGGGCTTCGATGACCGGAACTTTCATGAATATCCACTTAAAATGAGACACAAAGCGCCTTTGTTTAGCGCTATGCGAAATCTAGGATCGAGAATGGTGTCCGATACGGACGCATGGAGGCTGAGCGATAGTGATCGTGCAGACGTGGAACTTGTGACACATACTAGCCTAGGAACTGCTCAGTGTACTTTTAAGTTCAGAGTATTCGTTAGAACAGTAGGGGAATTAGGGTTAGTAATTGAATCTGTAACAATAAGCTGTGAAGAAATTAAAGGAGGAAGGAAGGCTATTTGTCTCGTTTAGCCGTATCTCTCTTGTGCTCACGTATTTATGACAATAAGTTTGTTACTAAGTAGGAACCACGCTCGCCTCCAATGCGAACAGACGTGTGTCACCAACAGTTAAAATATTAATTAAAAAAAATTAAAGTTATAATTCGCAAAAATAAACCCTGATACGAGTGAATACAGTTAAAAACAGTTTGGAGGACCTTCATTTGGCAGCCATCACGATCTTAGTGCCTGATAAGACTAGAACACTATTCCGCACAGTATACGCAAAAATCTCAGAGAATGTTGCGATCGCCCCCAACGGACCAAGATGCTAAATATTCATCACAACCAGAACTAGCTACTTGCAATGTAGAGGACCGTAAATTCATTACTTCGAAAAAAGAAAAATACGTCCTTAAACGGAAGATTTCGCCCAAATGCAAAGCGATATACTGAAAATGTTTTCGAGTTTGAAAGAAAATCAAGACGTCAAACTCCAAAACCTAAAAGCCTTAAAGACCTCAAAGAACAAAATAACACAATTATAAATTCTAATTCTAGTAGCGAATTAGAATTTATAATTGTGTTATTTAAAGACCTCAAAGAACAAAATAACACAATTATAAATTCTAATTCTAGTAGCGAATTAGAATTTATAATTGTGTTATTTTGTTCTTTGAGGTCTTTAAGGCTTTTAGGTGTTGGAGTTTGACGTCTTGATTTTCTTTGGCTTTTCGGCTTTGTTTTGCATCATGACATTTTCATATTTTTCCTCCAGCCCCATGTTTATACAAAACAAAGCCGCAAACGCTAGGATTATTATACTGGAAGACTAAGTTGAAGAATTACAAAGACAGCCACGTGAGACTACGATCGAGATTAGAAATTTACCCATACAAGAGGATGAGAACGCGAACGTAATTGTTTCTAAGCTTCACTCTGCTTTGGATATGATTATACCGGAGGAACATATTTGCCAGGCCTACCGACTGAAGTCAGGAAAAACCAAGCCAATAGTAATCGTATATCAAACAATGAAATCCTGGAACGAAGTCATCACAGCTCTAAAAAATTACAATAAAAACCACAAAGACGACAAATTTAATATGAAGACAACTAGGCTTGGGAGGTGAGAAACAACCAGTCTATATTTCTGAGTCACTGACATCAAAAGCCAGAAAATTACATTATTTGTGCCGAGAACTACAGCAATCCTAATAAAATCTACAAAGCAAATAGATGGTATAATCGACGAACACACAAAAAAGGTTTCTTAAAACACCCAGATATTACTATGTAGTATGTACAGACCTCCTGCATTCAACAGTATTGATAATTTCTTATTGACGCTAGATAGAATATTAGACAAAATGAAAGACGTGAAAAGTATTATCCTTATTGGCGACCTTCATTGTTTTTCTCTCGTCACTGAGTTGTTTATTTATTTATTAGTTATTTGTTGTGAATGATGTAATAATTTTCAATATGCACTGTATGTTTAATAATGCCTTTTGGTGGCACTCATTGCCTATATTTTGTTTTTAATGTGCGGATAATGTAGGGAGCTGCAATATTGTTATTCACTCCTATTATTCTTTGTTATGTTAAAATTATATATTGTAGCTATTTATTGTCCATAAATAAAATAAAATAAAATTAAATTAATATCAATATTCTGGATGATAGGAGATCCGCAAAATATTTAGACCTGTTGGCATCCCATGGACTTCTTGCTTCACATACACTTCCAACTCGTGACAAAATTGCCTGGACCACTGTTTTGTAAAAACCAATTGTGTAACGTTAACTATTGTTTGCAATTCGACTATCACTGACCATTCCAGCGTCATGATATGTGTCTCGAATAAAATATGTTCTACCAGTAAAAATGGTAATCAAACAATTAGGAAAATTGATTATCAGGCTATTGTCAAGCGCCTTAAAGAAACTAACTGGCAAAATATACTGTCAGGCAATGATCTGAACAAAATAACTGAATCTTTCTTAAAAACAATTGGTCTAGCCATAGAAAACAAAACAGTGGTACACAAACTATCTCGTAGGAAAAGAAACATTAAGCCCTGGATAACTCCGGGACTTTGCCGCTGTATGCGAAATCGCGATCGGCTTCATCTAAGGCTGCAAAAAGATCCTGAAAATTCTATCCTCAAAATTACGTATACTCGGTATCGAAACACGTGCAACGAGTTACTTAAAAACCTTAAGAACAATTATCTAAAATCGGAAATGGATCTCAACCAAAATAACCCTAAAAAACAATGGTCCCTTATAAAAGATGTATGTGTGTCCTGAGTGCAAATTCTAAAAAAAATACTGACCTTTTAGACATAAAAACAAATAATAAGGATACATTAAATTAAGTCAATGAATACTTTACAGGAGTGGGATACCAATAGGCTAATACTATTAAATTGCGCACACAGTTGATTAAACAAGACCTAGCAAAAATGACAAGTAAACCAAAAACTACACCAAACTCCCTTGTTCTCTTGCCTACTGACGAAACTGAGGTGAAACGCGTTATTATAGGGCTTAAGAACTCTTAAGTCTACTGGTTGGGATAGAATACCTACGGCATTACTGCAAATGAGCTCAGAAGCTCTTGCGCCACCAATCGCTAAGATCTGTAATCTATGCATTGACAAAGGGGTGCTCCCGTCAGCACTTAAAAAATCTGTAATTGTACCTATACATACAGGTGGGGACAAAAACAATGTCGCAAACTATAGGCCAATTTCACTGCTACCGACACTGTCAAAAATTATAGAACGAACCGTCGAGTCTCGCCTAAAGCAGTATTTAAAAAAATAGAATATTCTCTCTGAGAATCAATACGGTTTTAGAGCACAAACAACAACTGCAAATGCTACGCATAAGCTAACTTCTTCCATAGTAGATAGCTTTTCGTTTAGCGTTTCTTCTCCCTTGTCTACAAGGGAGAAAAAACTATTGGCATCTTTCTCGACCTAGCCAAGGCCTTCGATACCGTTTCTATTCCCATTCTTCTCAGGAAGTTACAGTTAATTGGTATTCGCGGGACTACCCTCAGATTTCTAAAAGACTACCTAACTGACAAGGAGCAGAGCGTAAAAGTGAATGATTATGTGAGTCAACCTCAAAAAACTTTGTACGGTGTAACCCAAGGAAGTATCCTAGGGCCTACATTGTAACTAATTTATATTAATGTTTTGTGCAATTTGCAATTGAATCAAGGTACTAATTCGCCTTCGCCGGAATGCTCACATTCTTTCCCTTTTGTATAATGTACTTTTCTCCCCTTCCACCCCTCTCTATCTCAAAAATAGTTTTAATTTTCTTTGTGACTCCCACACGAAATTCCTAAGGTCATCAGATAACTTGAAGCTTAAAATGCCTATGCATTCCACAACTTTCCTTGACCATTCAAGAGTGGCGATTATGGCAAAACCCCCCCTTTTGGGGGAGGCTTATGTCCAGCAGTGGACGTCTTTTGGCTGATATGATGATGATGATGATGAGTCTTTATATGTGTATAAAAGACTCGAAAAGGATCATTACCTGTCGTTGTGATCTGGTTCTCATACCTAACTGTAATTTTCTATGTAAAGTCTTCAATTATTTTCGTTCCTTATATATTTAGTATTTATGTACTTATGTATCTATTGTATCGGATATGTTTATATCTGTGTATCTATTTTAGTATATTCTATATGTATTACTTGCGCCAACAACAACCCCATTTTATGTCCAGACTAATCACTGTCCATGCCAAGGTTACCTGGAAGAGATCGCGGAAAGCGATAAGGCCGCCCATTGTACCTTTTTTTTTTGTTATTTTGGTGGTGTACAATAAAGTATGTATAAATAAATAAATAATCCCTACTAATATTATAAATGGGATAACAAGTCTGCCTGTCTTTCACGCCTAAACAGCTGAGCCGATCGTCATGAAATTTGGCAGAGATATAGCCTGGGATATGGTGATGGGCTACTTTTTTACGCGATAGCCAACATCCCTGCGGGCGGAGCCACGAGCAGAAGCCAGTTATTTAATAAGATTACCTAACATTTTTCTGCCAATCGTAATGATTACTAAGGTAAAGGCAGTCAGTCACCCTGAATTCGCGAGGATTTCATTTTACATTATTCATTTTCAGAAATGACGAATGTGACGATGGTGAAAATTACGGCATTATTGAGTTTTAATCATGAATCGCATTAGGTACGTGGTAATTATATAGATGAGCATGAGTTTATTGCTCACGTTAATAACTTTATTATGATTGTCTTATCTTGTTATCTGTGACATTCCCCGTAGGGTGGGCAAAGGTGTGTTCATATGTGTTAGGTTTTGTCCTTTTTATTATCACCCGACTGCATTGGGTAATGTGTTCATCAGCCTATTTAAGTATGTTTGTTCCTATGTGACACTCTAGACACCAAACGCGTGGGCCGATTTTGATGACACTTCGCTACGCAATTACCCTGCTGATCCTGCACCCTGATTTTGTAACACACTATTAATCAGAATCTGAATAATTTTTATTATTGGTAATCCATTAATTCATATGATCGAATAAATTCAAATCAAATCAACTCAAATCAAATTGTTTTTTTTTTTACTGAGTAGGTACAGGTTATCTTAATACTCTAACATGATTGACGGATAGGAATATGTCAATGGACAGCGGAGCAAAACCCAGTTCCGTGCTAGGAATTAACCTGAGGAGCAATTCTCGTAATTTTAAAAACGTTCACAGTCTGATCTCCTGATCTCAGTCTCAATCTGTCAAAAATCCCTCGAGTTTCCTTACATTTAGGACACGTTTTTGACAGTTGATTGTCGCTGAGTTGAAACTGCGTCCCGATTTTGAACGATTTATGTACGAGAATTGGCGTTCTGTGTTACGGATTACGGACACTAGGACTGTTAGTTGTCTGCTTAGCAACGCAAAAAACGCCATGAATGTTGTGGAACAGTCAAAATGAAAGCTATTCCCACTGTAACTGTAGGGGAGACCGGGTACAAAAGTAACATATTGTGTTTTCACCTTGGTTTCTGATAAAGTATTATCTTTTTGACAAAATTATTATAGCTATATATAAATTCCGTTAATGTTCTATAGATTAGTATCTTGATTTACCTAATTATTATGTATTTTGTATGAATCACAGAGACTTTAAAAAAATTCAGCAGTTGTTACTTTCGACCCCACTGCCAGGCCGAAAGTAACATGTTGTGGGGCGAAAGTAACAGGATAAAGGGGTTTGTAATAAATGTGATATAAAATATTAAATCAACAAATTATTTATTAGAAAACTTTGTATGAATAACACAAATCAACATTTGCATTTTAAATGCTTAAAAATTATATCTTTCTTGAAAACGAATCATAAATGTTAACTTTTCGTTAGAAATTATTTTTAGTCTAAATAATGACTAATGAGGTCAATCATAATAATTTTTTTTCGAATCAGACTATTCAGTATCAGTCTTCTATGCAGATTCGCAATTATGGTACACGTAATTTTTATCATTATTGACGCATTCAACATGTGACCACATTTTACAGTCGATACATTGTAACCATTGCTCATTTGGTAGACTATTAGCAAAAGATTCTAAACAAACGAGACAGAAGCAATCCTCGTCATCAGATTTATTTTCCTTGCCTTTTGTTGCCTTCGTTGACCTCTTTCCTTTTCTCTTTCCTTTCGTGGATGTCAACTTTTTACCTTTTCCAGTAACGAGTTGTAACACCGTTTTCTTGGCTTTATTTCTTTTTTGTATTCTTCTTCGATTGCGTTTTTTTCGAGTGTGTCCGTCAATATTGCAGTCTTACGTTTTTTACGTCCTCTATTCGTTATAGTCTTCAGAAAAGCTGTTGAAATCAAACAAAAGAGAAACAAACAGAAGATCACTCGATCAAATAGTCTTGAAGATGTTTTCCTCATCAATAGAAAAAATACGGTTGACGCAACGGTAGCCTACAACTGCGCTAGTATTTCCTGCTTTTATTTCTGTAATGTATCTATATAATGTCACATGGCAAACATTATCGTTTTTGTCAGGCCTCAAATTTTTGCTCCATCTTTGAAATGCTCTTCAGCTGCTTTTCGGTATACATCCATGTCCGTAATTCCTCATGTGGTCTTTCTTATGCGTTGTCGCGGCATTCTGTTAAAATAAACACACACACATAAAATGATTACGTGATTATATCAATACGGGGACAAAAGTAACACGTTACTTGTGTACCCGTAGGGCTACGTTACTTTTGTACCCTACCTTATTTTTGTTAAAATATGAAAGATAACCTTGAAACGGAACGTGCTAGACAAAAACAAATTTAAACACTTTGCAATCAATCTAATCAAGAATTAATATGCAAACATTCATGTTAATATTACTCTTTTAATACTACGTAAACACCAAACAAGCAAACATCAAAAAACTTACTTTTGATTTGTGAAATCACGTAGCGTCATCTAGCACAACCTAAAAGCGCATGGCGTGCGCGACGACTGAATGCAAGTGAGGGGGGCGTCACCGGCTATCACCTGACGGCAGCGAAGCGGTGTTTTGACTATTGGATAAACCTACAGAGCATTTGTTACTTTCGACCCGCCGTTACTTTTGTACCCGGTCTCCCCTATTACGTATTTACCCCTCTGGTGCTAATCTTCGGGTGAAAATCAGGTTCCTTCTTCTTTCGCCTGTTTGTTTGCTTGCTAAAATTGCCTTGGAGTCCTCCAAGTGAAATAAAGTGGCAATTTGTTTTTGACAAGTCAGTAAATTTCTGACAAGTCTCAACTGTGGTGTTTTTTTTAACAAAATCATTTCGTTGAAATGGTCATCGCGGGCGCTGGTGACATCAACATAAGGTACACATCAATTGTAATACTATAGGTAACAGGTAATTCATTCCATTTAGCACATCGCTTAATCGACAAAAATAAATTGTACAGTAAGGAGTCATAAGTGCACTAGCAAACTAAGGGTTATATTGCTATAAACTCGCGGTCCAGGCCGTACCGACAGCTGTGTGTATAAAGTGATGTATCAACAACAACGCAGAACGCACACCTAAGAACTTACATACTGGCGTCGAATGAAACAAAAAACATACCGTCGCACAGAGTAGGTACGTAATTACGTATGACCTTGGTCGGTTCTTACCATTGCTAAAATTCATGTTCTCTCAACAAGTTCCGATAGCGTATTGTCTTGGATTAAGAAACTCAAAGGTCTGGGTTCAAATCTCGCGATGAGACTTTGATTTTTCTTTTCTGACTTTTCTTTTCAACAATAATCTTCTTGTTCGATAAATTAATAAACGAGAGTAATTATGTAATAATAATTTTTATACTTATATTGTTATTTAAACAAAGGATTAAGAATAAAAATGTTTTATATGTGATTACAAAATCTTTATTCGTTATAATTTTATGAAGTATTTATAAACATAACTAATAATAACTTCGGGTTAAAACAGTTTATTTTCTCAAAAAGAACAATTCAATGAAGTAAAGTAGCTAACTGGTGATTTATGATAATCAGAATAGTAAAATATTGAAAATATTGTATCTTAGTCTACACTTCTACACTGTCTACACTAATACATATTATAAAGAGGAAAGATTTGTATTTTTGTATGTAACGAATAAACGTAAAAACTACTGGACCGATTTCAAAAATTCTTTTGCTGTTAGAAAGCTTCATTATCACTGAGTAATTTAAGTTGTATTTATTACTAGAAAAAAATTGAGATCCTTAGAAATCTCTGCTAAACCAACCCAAGGTGTAAAAAAATTTGCCATAAAATGTCTTTCATCGCATGCGCTGCGGAAAGTATTGATGATAGAACAAAAAAATGTTCTACAGTATTATAGAACATATCAATATCTACAAAAAACTTTGCATGACCATATGCCCAACTATTTTAGTTACGTCA
The DNA here is from genome assembly GCA_949091785.1 of Polymixis lichenea. NCBI lineage: Eukaryota > Metazoa > Arthropoda > Insecta > Lepidoptera > Noctuidae > Polymixis > Polymixis lichenea. The sequence continues at coordinate 17,623,112 of OX420948.1, read as the reverse complement.
CTGTAACTACTTTTTTACATTTTAAAAGTTGATAGAAATGCCGACCAAAATCAGACCATGTTATCCATTCCTTTGTATTAATTCTTAACCAAATAAATTATTTTGTATTCAAGAATGTTTCAATACCTGTTGATTACTTTTTGAATTATTGAAATCGTACATTCCATTCAAAAGTTATTATGAAATTACTGACTAAACCCCACCTGTGTTCCCTCAGTTGCCTGTGTGCCGGGGGCCACGGTATTTCTTTCGAACAACCCGCACCCCTGGCAGGCAGCGGCATTTGCGGACCCCATCAGTTGTTGCTGACATCTCTTTGAGGCGCGCGTGGAACACAACGCGCCGTCGACCCGGGCTTGGTGATTACCGAACAGCGAGCTACCCACCACTCGCCGTCCGCAAGCCCGCGCCTACGGTGGCCGGGAATCAGCCTGAAATTCCCGACGCCCAAGGCATCTCCTGTAGAGGCTAGGGTCGTGAGGGCGCATATACTGCCTCTCCCTCACGTGCGCCGCCTCCCTCTTCGCGAACATTACTGTTTCGCAGAAGGAGGCGACGGCTACCCATGCTCTCTCGCTCCGTACCATGGCCTGGACCAGGGCCGGACGCGAGCGATTGCCGCTGCCGATCGTCTCCACGAGGACACGGGGGTGCTCCGCTCAAGCCGGGCAGACCTCCACCGTATGCTTCACCGTGGCTTCACGGCGATCTTCGCAGTGGAAACACCCGAGCCTTTCCTCCCTCCTTATACGAAACAGGAACCTCCCGAAACAGCCGTGTCCAGTGACGACCTGCGTCAGGCGGAAGGGGAGGACGCTGTGGTGCCTCGCAATCGTGCCATGCCCAGCACTGCGTTGCGACAATCACACTCTGCATGTCGCCATGAGATCCCGCCCGAGCTCTGTCCACTGTACCGAAATTTCTCGCGGCAGCGGAGTTACGCCGCGGCGTTTGACCTCCTCGCGCCACTCCCAAGTGTGCGCAAGGACCTTTGCCTCCAGATTCCATGGCAGCAATTCGGCAAGGAGGCCCGCCGCTTCACTGGAGATCGTGCGGTATCTCCGGACCATTTGGATGGCCGTGACCCTATGGGACGCGTTCAGCCGGCTTGCTTGTCGGCGCCTCAAAGAAGGCGCCCACACCGGTGCTCCATAAAGGGCCATGGACCGCACGACGCCGCGTAGAGCCTCCAGCAGGAGGCGTTTGGACCCCTACATTGGGCAGGAGCCGCTTCAAAGCAGCCCCAGCCCACTCCAGTCTGGAAGTCTTTGTTTTTATTTTGAACATTTGGACAAATTGAGTCATGTACGTTTTAATTAGCATACTTATAAGTTAAATTATCTTTAAATATCCCAAAATGTTTTTAAAAAAATGTCCACCCGTGCGAAGCCGGGACGGGCCGCTATTAGTGATATATTAAGCCCGCTTTTATGCAACGCAATAATATTCACTTTTACTTCTATATTTATATTTACTTACATTTTAAAATGAACTACAACACCGCTAATAGATTAAACACACGTCACTAGCACACAATATCAACGAACACCGTTCTATTTAGTCGCGGTGAATGAGTCGTACGTTAACTGCTAAATTTATTTAGGTCTCTGTAGGTATAATCATAAAGTTTGAGTTTAGTAAACAAGACGAACAAAACAAGAAACTACAGTCAAAAGCGATTTTTAAAACAATAAAAAAACTATTACCTAAGCCATTTACTTTAACGGTTGTGTTGACAACCTTCTTGGTATGTTATCTTAGTTGTCTATTTTTGATTTTGTTTCAAGTGATTTTGTCAGTTGTCTTCCCTTCACCACATTGTATAGAATATTCCTACTTGCTTATTAGATTTATATTGCCATTACTTGGTTTTATTGCACCACACCTCATATAATCCCATACAGTCCATTCCTATCGTCAATATTTTGGTCCTTCGAGCCGGATCCCAAATATTGACGATAGGAATGGACTGTATGGGATTATATGAGGTGTGGTGCAATAAAACCAAGTAATGGCAATATAAATCTAATAAGCAAGTAGGAATATTCTATACAATATGGTGAAGGGAAGACAACTGACAAAATCACTTGAAACAAAATCAAAAATAGACAACTAAGATAACATACCAAGAAGGTTGTCAACAGGTTGAATTTATGTTTTGTAAACGTATGGGAGTCTGTGTGTCTATAGTTTAGAAATTACTTATTATGAGAAGGTCGTAAGTTAAACCGAAGTGTCAATCTATTGCTTTTGGAGATTGCTAGTCCACTTATGACCGCTACTGAATGCAGACGAGAGAAAAAAAAAATGTATTATTTTCGTAACTTTCAATCAGCTTTAACCTAAGTTTTTATGTCCATTCGGAAGTAACATATTGTGAAATTGTTCACATAATTAAACCATTCAAGGCAAAGCATCTAACACTTGGCGTCTATTCTCATAAAAAAATCCCAAAGAATATGACTGTTCGAGTTTTAATCGAACACTCAGCGAAAATGCATAATTGCATCGAACGCAAGAGTGCACATTCGCTCGTCCACCAAATCGTGGGCCAGTTCGCGTTTCGATCTCATTAGAGACACCCCGTACTCATAACCATTACCATTACCATTTTACCATACATTCTTACCAATAAGTTAATTTATATAGTTTTACCATTTGTACTATTTCTTGTATCTAAGTGTTATAGTGATTCAATATAGCTATTTCCCTTACAATTCGAGACTTTGACTTTTACCACTTATACCATATACTATCAATACGAGAAAGGAGTGTTAGGTCACCATAGCGCCGAACACTACTTTCTACATGGTCCTTCGAGCATTTTATAACTACCAGTGACTACCAAGTGAAACAGTGCCACGCGAACCAGAAGATCGCTGCTATTAGGAGAGCCGTGGAGCGCAGAGACGGTCTGTTGGAGATTTAAGGTCAGATCAAACCATTTATTTGCAAAAATTACCATAACCAATATTTATCGAACTTAAACATGGATTCCGATTCTCTATTTATTAACCAAACGGAGCTCTACGAAATCCTAAACAAGTTTTTGATTAATTTAAAGAAAGATGGATCCGAAAGGAAGACCATCGATAACTACAAGCGCAAGGCTAATATGTTGGAGGCATACTGGCACGATTACCAGGAAAACCATAGGAAAATGTGTCAATTTGCGAATTATGACCACATTTACTTCAAGAAGGGTTGTTTCGAGACAGTCCAGGAAGTTTATTCGAAAATCAAGGAGATAATTGATAAAACCCTGGGGCAGTTAGGCACGACGCAGCTGCAGGAAGAAAGCCCCCGCAGACCAAAAGCGGAAGAAGTACAACCATTACCAGGTAACCGGACTAGGCAGCAGCTAAGCGCAGACCAGCCGGAAGATGAGGCGTCACAACCACAACCAGGTACATCGTCTCGCTATGAGGAGTCTCACTATACAGAGAGAGAGTGCAGCAAGCTGCACGGATTAGTAAAAAAGCAGAATGTTAATTTTAAAGCGTTTATGAGAACCGTAAGTAAAATACATGTCGATAAGTTCGAGAATCAATGGCAATTCGAGAACGCTCTAAAATCACTAGACAGCCGATGGGGTGAGATTGACAAGCTTCATTGGGAAATTGAAGGTGAGGATGGAGGCTACGATATTACGTACCAAATGGAATTCTGCAAGCACGAGGTAAGGTACAGTGAGCTGACTGACGACATCAACAAAAAGATGTGGGCAGTGAAGCACCGTGAGAAGTCAGCTCCAAAGATGGACATCCCAATGTTCAATGGGTCTTACAACCAGTGGGTTCCGTTCAAAGACTTGTTCAGCGAAGCGATTGATAGAAACCCGTCGATGTCAAATGCGCAAAAAATGCAGTTTCTGAAGAGTAAGGTGACTGGAGAAGCAGAGCGTCTGATTCACCATTTACAAATTAGCTCTGACAATTATCAGGTATGTTGGGATATTCTAAACCATAGGTATGGTAACAAGAAATTGATCTTCACGTCCCACATTAATCTTTTACTAGGACTTCCCAACATACAACAACAATCGCTGGCCACGATTAAGAAGCTGCATGACATAACCAAAGAGACGTTACACGCTATTAGGAATCTCGGAGTAGATATAGCAACTTGGGATCCACTGTTGGTGCATCTACTAGCGCAAAAACTCGATAACGATACCTTCACCGAATATATAGAATCGGTCAAGAATCCTAGAGAGCTACCCGATCTGCAGGAGTTCCTGGAATTCTTGGAGACGAAATTTACAGCGCTAGAAGCGTCTCGCCGCAACCAAGAATCAGCCAACCAAAAAACCACTCCGCATCAATCGCATAAAAACGGCAACCACAACCAAAACCAGAAGAAAAGTTTCCACAAAAATTACCATAAATCAGGCAACAGGGATGATTCAAAGTCTATGAATGCATTACACGTGTCGCGCTCGATAACCTGCGCATTATGCAATTCTGAACACGGATTGTGGCGTTGCCCTGATTTTTTACAAATGACGCACGAGCAAAAATTAAACAAAATAAAACAATTAAATTACTGTCAAAACTGTCTGTGCAGTCATAACAATAAACCGTGTCAATCGGACAAACGATGTCGCAAATGCTTAGCTACACATAACACGCTGCTTCACGAGGCATTGGCAAGACAAAGTCCAACTGCGTCAGCGGAAGAAACCACCAACAGTATTGCAACCAAAAAGAGCACATCTAGGTCATCTCACGTGTCTTGGGATGACATGTCCGAAGTACTTTTAGCCACTGTAGAACATGTAAATGCTGGCAGCGAAGGGGTGGACTCGATGTTGCGTTGGGAGGTTTAAATTAGATTCCAAGTATGTTAATGCAGTATATAATGAATCTTGAAATTTACAATGGTTGAGCAATAGCTAATGAATCGACACACAACTATAATGATTAATGACCGGTGTCGTCGACTGGCTCGCTGAACTGAACGATGGACGGGCGCTCCCGCGCTGTGCGCAGGCCCCCCCCGCGCGCGCGCTGCTACCCCGATGCGATGCCGCTCTCGCCGTGCCGTATGTGTGTGTGATGTCCTTGTGCACTGCACGCACACATGCAAGGCGTCAACAAGTTGCCCCCCTCGGCAAGGGACTGTGGCTTGTAGATCCATCAGGCCGATCTTCAAGTGGTAGCGGACACAGACGATTGAAGGCGCGCCGAAGAGTGCCCGATGTAGTCTTCACGTCTGCTACCCTGGTCACACCGTCAGAGCCTGGATACACGCTGGATATTCGTCCGAGCAGCCATCTGTTTGGTGGCAGTCGATCATCCTTGACCAGCACCATCTCTCCAAGTCGTAGATCTCTTCCCCCTCTGCACCATTTCTGTCTTTTCTGCAGCTCTGTAATGTATTCTTTGTAAAATCTATCCCAGAAATGGGTCTTCAGCTGTTGAGTTCTCATATATCGTGAGAAAGTGCTCAACGTTGTAGTGTCTTGTGCCTGAGGAGAGGGTAAAACAGTTAATGTTCGTCCAAGAAGGAAATGTGACGGTGTGAGGGCTACTAGATCTGAAGGATCAGACGATAAAGGGGTTAGAGGCCTCGAGTTCAAGATAGCCTCTATCTGGGTAAGTACTGTGTTCATTTCCTCGTAAGTAAGGTTTGCAAGAGAAAGTAAACGTTTCAAATGATGTTTAACTGACTTCACGGCACCCTCAGCTAAACCATTAAAGTGTGGGCTATATGCTGGTGAGAATTTAAAGTTAATAGATAAATTTGAAGCGTGTGCACTTAAATAATTTGCGTTTAATTTTAAAAACCTAGCCAGTTCATTACATGCTCCCACGAAACATGTACCATTGTCCGAGAAGATGTTGACAGGTTTTCCTCTACGGGCAATAAACCGGTTTAAAGCAGAAATAAAGGTTTCGGAGCTAAGATCTGTCACAAGCTCTATGTGTATTGCTCTAACAGCCAAGCACACAAAAATGCAAATATATGCCTTTATTAAATTACTACCTCTACCCTTTCGGTTCAAAATCATCACTGGTCCTGCATAATCTACTGCTGTGTTTATAAATGGATAGTCAGCATGTAGGCGCTGCTCAGGAAGGTTGCCCATTATTGGCTGTGTAATTCTGCCTGAAAAACGACAACATGTGACACAGCTATGTACTGTTTTTCTAGAAAGATTTCTACCGTTTATTGGCCAAAATTTATGACGAATGTTTGACAGCAGTAATTGTGGACCAGCATGCATGAGTAATTTGTGATAATATTTAAAAATAAGTGCTGTGATGTGGTTGGATGCGTGTAGCAATATAGGATGTTTGATGTCATACCTATAATGTGAATTAGACAGCCTACCTCCAACTCTAATAAGACCATCAGAATGTAAAAATACATTCAAATTAGTTAATTTACCCTTTAATGGCAATTGTTGTTTGTTTTTTAATAATCTGTACTCCTGATGAAATGATTCATGTTGTGAAATTCTACATAATGTAGTTAAAGACAGATTAAGTTCATTTAAAGTTAAAAACCCTATGCATTTGTTTTGTGAAAATCGACAATTATGTATAAATCTCAATACATAAGCTGTAATGCGCTGTAGCTTAACAAAATCGGAAAATCGGTTTACGAATTCGACTGATTCTTCCTCTGAGATATTTAAATGACTTTGAACCTTAAATTCTGGCAAGTCATCTTCCTTAATACTTGTTGGTGGACCAGGCCAGCTAGACTCTGGTTCTCTTAAAAATGCAGGTCCTGACCACCACAAGCTATTGGATTCTAAATGGCGAGCATCTGCGCCGCGCGACCCTATATCAGCAGGGTTCAACTTTGTAGGTACATAACGCCAAGTACCTGGTTCTGTAAGAGACTTCAGTTCATGAATTCTGTTATAAACAAATGGTTTTAATAGACCGGTCCTGGAAGTATCTATCCAAGCTAATACAATGGTCGAATCACACCAGTAAGTACAACTGTGAAGTCCCATTAGCGAGGATTTTACCTTGTCAGCTAAACGAGCTGCTATTAGAGCTCCACTCAATTCCAACCGTGGCACAGTCATTGGTTTCAGTGGAGCTACACGGCTCTTTGCAGTCATCAACTTCACTATCACTTCATTATTTTGGGACACAGACCGTAGATAAATACAAGCACTGTAAGCTTGTGTGGATGCATCACTAAAGGCATGCAGTTCACAAATAACAGGATAATCGCAGGTGACATGTCTAGGTATTCTTAATTTCCTAATATCACCTAATGAATTGATGAAGTTACACCAAGCTGCTTTAATCTCACTTGGAACATTTTCATCCCATGTTATTTTTAACAACCATAATTTTTGTAAAATAATTTTAGCTTGCAATATGCAAGGGTTAATGAGTCCCAGTGGATCAAATATTTGAGCCATGGTAGACAAAATTGTGCGTTTTGTAATGTGTTCGTGTTGTTTAATGTTTGCTGAAAATAACAACACATCTTCTTTACAACCCCAAAGTAATCCTAATGTCTTTGAATACTCAAGGTTACTTAAATTAAGTAATTCATCTTTGCTGTTTTCACCTATGAGTTGTTGTATAATGTGTGAATTGTTTGAGTTCCATTTTCTCAAAGAAAGTTGTCCACTTTCAAGTTGGTTAATGACGCCTCTGCAGATGTCTACCAGCTTGGACATGTCATTGTCCCCATAAATAAAGTCATCAACATAAAATCCGTTAATGATAGCATCTGAAATAGACTTATCAGTGCATTCTTTTCCCAGCTGAACTAGACATCGTGTTGCAAGATATGGTGCAGATGCGGTACCATAAGTTACAGTATTAAGTTTGTACTGTTTAAGTTGTTCGTTAGGTTCGAAACGCCATAGAATCTGTTGTAACATATGTTGGCTTTCAATCACCTTTACCATGCGATACATTTTTTCAACATCTGCAGTAACAACATGTTTGAACTGTCGGAATCTCATTAATATACTAATGAGGTCACTTTGTACTGTAGGACCAACCATTTGGATGTTGTTAAACGATAACCCGGATGAGGTTGCTGCAGATGCATCAAAAACAACTCTTAATTTTGTTGTTAAACTTGTTTCACGTAACACTCCATGATGTGGCATAATATATGAGTATTCATCCTTGTCTGGAGTTGTATTATCAGTCATGTGACCTAACGATATATATTCCTTAATGAATTCAGCATATTGCTTCTTGAATACAGGGTCACGCTTGAATCTACGTTCTAATGATATGAACCTAGACAAGGCTTGTTCATATGAACTTCCCAGCTGTTGAGGCGATTCTTTTAATGGGATTGTTACAATGAATCGACCGTCATCTCCACGAGTTGTGGTTTGTAAGAAATTACTTTCACATTCCTGTTCCTCTTTGGATACAGGTTTGTGCACTGTGACCGTTTCAAGTTCAAAGAACTTGGTTAATTGATCCTGAAATTGGTCATCATAATGTATACTTGAATGATTGCAGTGGACTGTATTTATGTTATGTTGTAATGAGTGTGTAGGCCCAGATATCAACCATCCAAACCTTGTTTCACTTAATGTGGGCTTATTTTTACCTAATGAAATATTGTTGTTTAACAAAACACTCCAAAATAAGTCAGCTCCAAGCAGCATATCTACTTGGGCTGGTGTGTGGAATAAAGGATCCGCTAATGTAATATTTTGGGGTATATCCAGCCCTTTATGATTGACTTGTTTGCAAGGCAATGCTTGAGTAATGTGTGGGACCACGAAACAATGAATACTCTCAGAATATGAATTGATAAGTGATGATATGACGACATCACTTCTTTTAAAGATGCAACTAGATTGATGATTTAACCCTTCAACTAATGTCGAGGTTGAACGAGTTGGTAATTTAAGTTTGTCACATAGGCTCTTTGTAATGAAGCTTGATGTGCTACCATTGTCTAATAGAGCACGGACTCTATGTTTGTGACCACTAGGATCAGTAACATTAATGATAGCCGTTGATAGCAATATAACGCAATGAGGATTATGAGTGGCTGATAGAACCACATTATCTTGTGAGCTTGTTAACACTTGTGTTTTTGGCCGTGCTGTGCATAGTACTACACTACTAGTATTAGGAGTAGGTTGTGTAGAAGTAGGTGTAGAATCACTACTACCATTGTTTGTATCCTGTGTACTGGATGGCCCATTCAAATGCAACATGGTGTTATGTCGTTTGTGACAGTGGCTGCAGCCACCCATCCTGCACTTAAATGATTTATGACCATTACGTAAGCAGTTAAGGCACAGGTTAAGGGATCTTGCCTTCTGAATGCGAGCTTCAATGGAAAGCGACTTAAAACTTGAGCACTGATAAATGGCATGGTTACCCTTACATAATGGACAACTATACTGTTTGTTATCGTTTGGAGACTCAGAACTGACAGTAAATGTCTTTTGCTTATGTGTACTGTCACCTTGTTTGTGTGTACTGCCACTATGTCTACTTTTCGAACCATTGTTATGAACTTCTGCAATAGTTTCTAATAAATCTGCTCGATTCTTAAGGAATTTGTTAAAATCAGCAAGTGTGGCTAAGTCATCTAATGCATTACGGTAAGTTTCCCATTCCCTACTTGTCGCTGAATCCAATTTACTTGAGACTATGTGAATAATGAGCACATCCCAACCATCTGTGGGCAACTTAAGTGTTTTCAAAGCTCTTATGTTACGATTGATTGTATCAATGATGTTGCGCAGAACTATAAAGGATTCTTTTGTTCCATGTTCAATATTAATGATAGCTTGAACATGATTGTAAACTAGAAGCCGTCTGTTATTATAGCGGTCACATAGTAGCTCCCATGCAACATCATAATTCTCATCGGAGAAGTCAAGAGAACTTATTATTATGGCAGCACTATCCTTTAAAGCAGCTCGCAAATAATGGAATTTACTAATTCTAGGAATAGTGTCATTTAAATGTATTAATGAGACATACGTGTCATGGAACTCAAGCCAGTTGTGGTATTGACCCGAAAAGGTAGGCAAGTGTATTGTAGGAAGCCTAAGATTTATCCCACCTTTATTTCCACAGACAGTACTAGCACCTGTAACCGATCCAATGCCCGCAGAGGCCTCCTGCTTACTCAACAGCTCCTGGGCAACAGCAATCGCAGCATAGTACTGGACCTCGTAGGTTTCGCGTTCCTTGTACTGGTCTTCTGGAATATCAGATACATTCTCTATATCACTCTGTATACTATCATATTCAGGATATAACTCGTCTATTTTTGCTAACCTTATTTTTAATTCACTAATTTGTAAGGTACTTAACGTATCACAACTTGTTACTATTTCTAAATATGATTTAAATTGAGTTAATTTAGCCTTAAAGGTTCCTCGTTTTTTAAGTAACGATCTGTAATCCATGATAACGATCCAATGAAATGAAAGCTCAAGAAACAAGCAAAGAAAATCCTTAAAGTAAAAGGTGCAAGGTTATACTTAAATTTATATGCAAAAAGCAGCGAGGGTGCACATGAAACAAAGGCAAACACCAAGCGAGTGCAGAGCGCGTGCAAGAGCCCCACGCGAACACGCCACGTGGCTAGCCCAACTAGCCCAGCCGCAGGAGGCAACAGCGACCGTTCTCGCAATTTAAGTTGTAGGTACTTACTGCGCTGTGAAGTCTGTGAACACGAAATAATAAATATGAGTTAATGAACACAATAAGTAACCATGCAAGGGGCGTTACAAGATGCTAAAGACCTGACAATGGGATTTTTAAAGAAAGCGAACAATCGTCGTATTAATAATTTTACGTAGGTAAGGTAATAAAGGGACGTGACGTAGGTTGCCCCAACGTTAAAATAGGGAATTTATAATGAAATGAGGATGGGATTGGCACTCTGTTTGCACTAAAGGTTGGCACTATGATCCTTGAATTCAATCCATATCTATTTTCCTTCCAAACTAATGATATTTTGCACGACTCCACGTGTCGTGCTTCCGTAGCCCACGTAATGGCCGCCTCGTGCGCAGCTCCTTTGTTCTTGTCGCGTCGCGTCGGCGTCGCCCGTAATCCGGCTCGTCTGGACCAAAATGTAGAACGTGTAAATGCTGGCAGCGAAGGGGTGGACTCGATGTTGTGTTGGGAGGTTTAAATTAGATTCCAAGTATGTTAATGCAGTATATAATGAATCTTGAAATTTACAATGGTTGAGCAATAGCTAATGAATCGACACACAACTATAATGATTAATGACCGGTGTCGTCGACTGGCTCGCTGAACTGAACGATGGACGGGCGCTCCCGCGCTGTGCGCAGGCCCCCCCCGCGCGCGCGCTGCTACCCCGATGCGATGCCGCTCTCGCCGTGCCGTATGTGTGTGTGATGTCCTTGTGCACTGCACGCACACATGCAAGGCGTCAACAGCCACCGCTATTATAAAAGTAAAGGGAGTTGACGGCACTCAGCACAAGATGAGAGCTTTAGTTGACCAAGGTTCTCAACTATCGTTGATCAATGAAAACGCAGCCCAGGTCTTGGGATTGAAGAGGGCTCATTTCAAAGGGCAAATTTTCGGCGTTGGTGAAAAAGAAAATAACACGAAGGGAATGTTACATGTAACACTACAGTCGGCACATAGTGAATTTACTTGTGACACGAACGTCATTGTTATGAATAATTTAATTAAACGACTGCCAAATAACACGTTTACCAAACCAACAACATGGAACCATATCCATGGATTACAATTGGCGGACCCGGAGTTTCATAATAGCAGACCCGTAGACATGCTCCTAGGTGCAGATGTTTACAGCAAAATAATGTTAGGAGGGATCTTGAGAGGAGACAAAGACAAGCAACCGATCGCTCAACAGACGCAACTAGGATGGCTACTCTGTGGATCCATGAAACCACACTACCAATGCAACGTAGTTCTCAACAACACAGAAGATCTACTGAAATATTGGGAGAACGAAGACATAAACCAGAAGATAGAGATGTCAAACGATGACCATGAGTGTCTGCAGTTTTTTATAAAAACCACTAAGAGGCTTGAGGACGGAAGGTATAAAGTTCGATTACCACTTATTCCGGACCGCAAAGATAAGTTGGGTGAAACCAAACCACAAGCATTAGCTCAATTTAGAAACTTAGAGAAGAAGTTTGAGAGGAACAGCGAATTAAAGGCAGACTACAAAAAATTCATGGAGGAATATTTCGCATTAAACCACATGATTCCATGCAACATTAACCAGGTTCCAGATTGCTACTTACCACACCATGCAGTAATTCGGGCTGAATCTACCACTACCAAACTGAGAGTAGTTTTCAACGCCTCAGCAAAATCATCATCAGGGTACAGTCTAAATGATGTCATGTACAAGGGTCCAAATATACAGAAGGATCTTCAAGAGCTTATCCTGAAATGGAGGCAATTTCGATTTGTATATACCTCCGACATTGAAAAGATGTACAGAATGATCCGAGTACACCAAGATGATCAAGCTTATCAAAAAGTACTATGGCGACCATCAAATAACCAACCTATACAATCATTTCAACTCGTCACGCTTACTTACGGAACCAAACCAGCAGGTTTCTTAGCGATGATGTGCTTGAAACAATTGGCGTCTGATGAAACACAGAAATTTCCTGACGCTGCAAAGGAATTGGAAGACAGTTTCTATATGGATGATTTTTGCGGAGGGCGTCATTCAATTGAATCAGCAAATGAACTAAAATCTGATCTAATAAAGCTGTGCCGATTGGGAGGTTTCAATCTTAGAAAATGGAACTCGAACAAACCAGAGCTATTAACCGATTTAGAGAGAGAGCAATGTGACCAGTCAACATACGAGTTTAAGCAGAACGATTCTACCAAAACATTGGGTCTCTGTTGGAACCCACAGAAGGATAACTTTACCTTCAACTCAAAAATAGAACCCGAATCGCCTGCCTATACTACCAAAAGAGTTCTACTTTCGGACATTTCCAAGCTGTTCGATCCATTAGGGTGGTTAACCCCTCTGAGCACTACCATGAAACTACTGTTTCAAAACGTCTGGATGTCTAATTTAAAATGGGATGACCGCTTACCAGAGGAAATGAACTCCGAATGGACAAAATTGAGAGAAGAATTTACGGCCATAAACAGTATGAAAGTCAACAGATGGCTAGGAATGGGAGAAAACCAACATATAGAGTTGTATGGATTCTGCGACGCCTCAAACAAGGCATACGCGTGTGTGATCTACTGCAAGGTGGTAAATACGGAAAGGACAACCATCACATTAGTTGCGGGTAAGGCCAGATTGGCACCCATAAGCAAAGTGTTATCTATACCAAGACTACAGTTAATGGGCGCTCAACTGTTAGCTCAGTTAATGCAAAAGGTTCAAAGTTGCTTACCAGCTTATCCTACAGATGTCTACTGTTGGACTGATTCAACTGCAGTACTAGGGTGGATACAAGGAGATCCAGCTAGATGGAAACCATTCGTAGCAAATCGGGTAACAACAATCACCAAGATCATACCATCAAACCATTGGCAATATGTGAAGACAACAGATAATCCAGCTGACTGTGCAAGTCGTGGTTTGACTGTCAGGCAACTCAAAGACCACAAGTTATGGTGGCAAGGGCCGTCATGGCTACTATCATATACAAAACCAGAAAACCACCAAACCATTTATGAGACGACTTTAGAAGTAAAGCCGTCTATTTTAAAACAAACCAACGCGGTAGTCATTGGACAAACAAGAGAATCGATGACTACCAAAATTATTGAACATCTGATAACCAAATATAGCTCCATTTCAAAAATAATACGTATTTTTGCATGGATACTGCGATTACCTACCTTGCATAAACAAACTCGCCGACCCTACCTCGAATTACACGAGCTTCGTCGCTCTAAACAGCTGATAATCAAAAATGTTCAGCATGCAGAATTTGCAATTGACCTAGATTCAATAAACAAACATGGAAGAGTTCATCCCAAAAGCAGGATTTTGAGCTTGAATCCAACCATAGAAGAACGTGGAATTCTACGCGTGGGTGGGAGATTGGAAAACGCCCACATGAGTCTTGCGATGAAACATCCCATTATTTTACCACACGAACATTCGCTAACCACATTACTCATCGATCAAGCCCATAAGCTGACCTTCCATGGCGGAGCGCGTCTAACGTTAGCAAACCTGCGACAACAGTTTTGGATTATCGGCGGTTATATGGCCACAAAAAAGTTTATTAGAAAATGTGTCATATGCAGAAAACAAAATCCCGTACGGCAGCACCAGCTCATGGGGGATTTACCAGAACCAAGAGTGAATCCAGAACATGCATTCTATCACTGCGGCATAGATTACACAGGGTTCGTAGAAGTCAAGGCAAATAAAGGAAGGGGAATCAAAACCACAAAGGGGTACATAGCAGTTTTCGTATGTATGGTCACGAAAGCGGTACACCTAGAACTCGTGTCAGACTTGAGCAGCTCCGCCTTTTTGGCAGCTCTAACCAGAATGGCAGCCAGAAAAGGGACACCACGACATATGTACAGTGACAACGGCACTAACTTTGTGGGAGCAAACAGGATGATACAGGAAAAGTTTAACCAGCTTGACGAAGTATTCAGTGAAAGTTTTATAGAAGAGATAACGGAGATGGGTATAAAATGGCACTTTAACGTACCTAGCTGGCCTAATGCCGGCGGTCTATGGGAGCGAGCAGTGCGCAGTCTAAAACATCATCTCAAGAGGGTCATCGGTCAACAAAAACTAACCTTCGAGGAGTACACCACATTGTTAGCTAGGCTAGAAGCGTGTCTCAACTCTCGACCTCTTTGCGCGATATCCGAGGATCCTGATGATGTAAACTTCCTTACACCAGCTCATTTCTTATCAGGAAGACCAGGAACAACTGTTATAGAAACAGAGCAAGATGCTAGAACCAGGTGGCATCTAACTAACAAGTTATTCCAAGATCTTTGGAAACGATGGAAGACTGAATACTTGGTGCAACTCTCATCTAGAAGTAAATGGATGGAACCACAGAAAAACATCCAAATTGGAGATCTAGTGGTGATTCATGATGAGAATCTACCGCCTGGAAAATGGGCACTTGGACGTGTGGTCAACACACATCCAGGGAACGATGGTCTAACCAGAGCGGTTTCACTAAAAACAAAAAATGGGGTCGTGAAACGCCTTATCGTGAAACTCTCAATTTTACCCGTTAACCAAAATGACGCAACAACAAAACCAGAATTAAAACCAACAACCACCACGTCAGAAAGGAAAAGAAAACCGAGATCAAAAATCGCAAATGTAGTAACTGTTTTACTGAGCTTTTTCATGTTGATTTTTCCATGTTACGGTTTAGATAACGTCAAACCATTTCCAAGCAACCAGACGCTTTATTTTGACCCTATTTCCAAAGTTCAACTAATCAGGGACAAATGGGCATTAGTAATGTACTACGACATGGGACCCTATTGGACCGGCATAAACACCTATAATAAATTAGCCAATTATCAAGAAAAATTGTGCGGCACCATTGAAACACAAAGCCATTGTAATACGATCGTGCAGCAAGCCCGGCACGATTACCAGGAACTCGAATACTACAATGAACTTTTGCTAACACAGCATTTCGATGTCCACGCTAGACGGCGACGCGCCACAAGGAAGACGGGTCGGCGCCAACGAGGCCTTATCAACGGTATCGGATATCTGGCAAATGACTTATTCGGAGTATTGGATTCGCGTTTCGCAGACCAGTATGAAAAGGACATTGAAACCATACATCGCAATGAGAAACACCTTTCTAATTTATGGAAAAATCAAACTTCCATAATAGAAGCAGAGTTCAACCTCATGAAAAGAATGGAGATCACTGTAAACAAACAGCACAAGCTAATCAACAAGAAGCTTATGGATTTGCAAGAAAACGCGAGCACTCTCCAACGTGAAATACAAAATATTTCATACGTCAATGACTTCACATTGTCAGCGATGTCTGGAAACAGCTTGCTGCGGGGATTAAGACGACTTCAAGACACGTTGCTCGATGCATTAACAGACATCTACCACGGTCAAATTAGCATACATTTACTGCCACCAACGCAACTTAAACGTGAGCTCCAAACCATATATGGCCAGATGCCAAGCGAACTCACACTACCAATAACTAATTTAGACATCGATCTTCAGTATCTTTACAAACTACTGCAAGTCAAAGCCAGGGCAACGCAAAAATTTGTTATAATCGAAGTTACTTTTCCATTAGTATCCAGAGAAAGTTTCAAACTGTACAAAATAACACCAGTGCCGCACCAAATAAACACTATTATGACCAGAATAATACCAGTCTCCGAATATGTGGCAGTCAACCTAAAGAAAGATTCCTTCTTTAGCATGTCCACACAGGAATTGACGGCATGTCTACACCACGGACCGACTTACATGTGTCAGCTGCTAAAACCAATTACAGACCTGAAAAACGACGAAAGTTTTTGCGCCAAAAACTCTGCAACCAATAAATGTAAGGTGGAAAAAACCAACTGCACCAACGTATGGCTAGGATTACATTTAACTTCTCAGCATTTTTACTTTTGTTGTGACACCTACACAATAAAAGTAATATGCGGCGATCATGTAACAGTTCGTCAGCTGAGTCAAGCCGGGGTCATTGGCATAGGTCAAGAGTGCGTCATCAAAGGAAATGACTTCTCATTATATTCCATTCGTCATCAGTCCAACCAAATGAACATTTCACCAACCATATACATGCCTGAATTCGATCAGATTAATCACTTGATTAACATCAAAATCCCTGACGAAAAGCGCACTGATGACGGTAACCTAACCATAACCATGACCAATCTGGGGGAGGCGATAGAAAAGCTGAACAAAAGCGACGCGGAAATAGAAGATATATCACCCCATGATATCCACCAATACGTAATTTGTTACGTGTTGATGTCAATCGCTCTATGTGTGGCAATAGTTTGGGTGTGGAGGACTGGGCACTGTCGTCTGTGCCGGCTGGCTGCCGCTGGGCACCGTGGCGAGGGATCCCGCCGACAGCAGACTTTGGAGACCCCGCCGCCTCCGAAACCTCGACGCCGCAGCGAGAGTCGCTGTCAACAGGAGTTAGCAGCGGCTCCGCTGACACCAAAGCCAACCAGAAAACAAAAATCACACAGTGAAGTGCTTAGTGCCAGGGATCTAAAAGATCAAAGTGAAATCGGTTTGCATTTACACAATTATGCCAAACGCTGGCCTAGTGCGAACTATAGTGCGATCAAACGATCCAAAAATACGGACGACGCAGGCAATCAAAATATTGCTTTTACTGTGGAAGACTCAAAAGTTTAGGTTTTAATAGATTTTTATCGTTTTTTTATAATTATTTAAGTAGACCAATATACCTTTGTTTTTGCTTTCATGAATCAATGTGTTTATACTTAAGTAACAATTAAGATTACTAAGAACAAAACAGTTTTAGTAGTTCATGTTGTTGTTCACACCATATCATGTAGTTTTCGCCATTATTCCGCATTTCTTCTTGCTCTCGGGAATATGTTCGAGTTTTAATCGAACACTCAGCGAAAATGCATAATTGCATCGAACGCAAGAGTGCACATTCGCTCGTCCACCAAATCGTGGGCCAGTTCGCGTTTCGATCTCATTAGAGACACCCCGTACTCATAACCATTACCATTACCATTTTACCATACATTCTTACCAATAAGTTAATTTATATAGTTTTACCATTTGTACTATTTCTTGTATCTAAGTGTTATAGTGATTCAATATAGCTATTTCCCTTACAATTCGAGACTTTGACTTTTACCACTTATACCATATACTATCAATACGAGAAAGGAGTGTTAGGTCACCATAGCGCCGAACACTACTTTCTACAATGACTTTGGCCACATTTAAGTACTTCTGGTTTTACTAGATAATATCAGGAGACACTTACTAGAAGCCGTCGAAGCCGATCTCATCGAGATACCGTTCCTTACTGAGACAATTTAACCCCTCCCCTCACTATGTTGAGCCTGCAGAAAGGATTCCTGCCCATGGTAACACTTAATTGATATGGACGTCCTTGAACATAACCACGGTGTCACGAAATAAAAATGGGATAAAAAGAAAAGGCGGGGTACATAATGGTAAATATTTATTTGCTTAAAAAATAACGTAATAAACATAATAACTTAATAACATGCGCACAATCGTAGTTACATATAGGTACTTTATTTAATATCAATGACTTCGTTTCACTACAATAATAAAGTAAGCACTACCTTGTATTTTAGTTTAATTAATAGCTCGTACGCGAATATAACCGCGGCGACTGGCGGCATGTCACACTGACTATCACTGACAGTGGAAGAGTAAGTACCTATAATGTTTAATTAAAAGTGTAACTCACAAAAATAAAACATGGCCATTACAATACATCTGCGAACATGCTCGTTAAAGGAGCGACGACTGGCAGTATACCCCCGCCCGTAACCCCGCCAACTGACAGTGGACGGAACGCTCACTGACAGTAGATGAATTGCCAACTGTCAGTTGATGAAACGCCAACTGACAGTCGAGGAAACGCAAGTGACAGTGGACGGAACGTTTACTTACAGTAGACGAAGCGCCAATTGACAGTAGAGGAAACTCCAACTGACAATGGAAGAAGCGCCATCTAATAGTGGATGGAACGCTTACTTACAGTAGACGAAGCATCAACTGACAGTAGAGAAAACGTCAACAGACAATGGAAGAAGCGCCAACTGACAATGGACGGAACTGTTAGTTACAGTAGACGAAGCGCCAACTGAGAATGGAAGAAGCGCCAACTGAGAGTGGACGAAGCGCCAACTGACAGTTGACGGAACGGTTACTTTAGACGAAGCGCCTACTGAGAATAGAAGAAGCGCCTACTGAGAATAGAAGAAGCGCCAACTGATAGTGGATGGAACGCTTACTGACAGTAGACGAAGCATCAACTGACAGTAGAGAAAACGTCAACAGACAATGGAAGAAGCGCCAACTGACAATGGACGGAACGGTTAGTTACAGTAGACGAAGCGTCAACTGAGAATAGAAGAAGCGCCAACTGATAGTGGATGGAACGCTTACTGACAGTAGACGAAGCATCAACTGACAGTAGAGAAAACGTCAACAGACAATGGAAGAAGCGCCAACTGACAATGGACGGAACGGTTAGTTACAGTAGACGAAGCGTCAACTGAGAATGGAAGAAGCGCCAACTGAGAATGGAAGAAGCGCCAACTGAGAGTGGACGAAGCGCCAACTGACAGTTGACGGAACGGTTACTTTAGACGAAGCGCCTACTGAGAATCGAAGAAGCGCCAACTGATAGCGGATGAAGCGCCAACTGACAATGGAAGAAGCGCCATCTGACAGCGGACGAAGCGCCAACTGACAGCGGACGAAGCGACTACTGACGGTGGACGAAGTATAGCGAGCATATAGCGAGTATGTTTGTGCATCGACACGTCGGTGGGTGTCGACGGCTGCAGTTGCCTCTGCCATTGACAACGTGCCGGTCGTGATATGAGCACTTAAACGTGCGTCGATCTCATTGAATATCATCAACACACAAGCCTTACAAATAAGTTTTCTAAAATACAGTATTTTATTGAACCTTTCGCTTTCGCACAAATATTCTACGTATAGAGAATATTTCGGCGAAATATTTAAGCAAAGCAGTAATTATGTACTAAATAGGGAAGTTACTTGCATATAACAGTATTCAAGTATGTTAGTTTATAAATAACTCTTTGCAGATAGACAGACTGTCTTCAAAACTTTACTCTACAATGAACATAAAATGGGCAAGACAATCTGTAGAGGCTGAACCCCCATGCTCTTGGCCAAGGCGGCCATGGTAGCCACTTGTTTTTGAGGGTAGTGGACGGTTCCTCTTGCCAAGGTGATTTTGCTAGTCTGTTGCTCCTTATCTCCGGGGGCCAGGACTGGTAGTGCTGGGTCTACCTGGAAAAAGAGAAGAATCGTTGTATGATGTAGGTATATGTTACAAGCCGTGTGTCCGATAGGATTTCTCATCCGCAACTTGTCAAGAGCATTAAGGAATAAGCTTCCAAAAACCGACTGTACGGTGCACGTACATGGGTTTTAAAATATTTTTATTGCAATAAGTTAGCCAGTAGGGTCGCCTATTTGCACCTTGGACATGACCTACATTTGGCAGTTCATTGATACTGACATATTGCATTATTCTATGTATTCTATGTATATTACATTTAGTGTTCAATTCGATGTGATTTTTATATATAGATTCATCCCGTTAAGCATTCACTGGCATTTTATGCATTTAACCTTAATTTGACATTCTGCATTACATTGACATTTTACATTTGCATTGACAATACTTATGTTAGGGATGCACCCTACATATTTTTTGGTCCTTCGAAACTGTTGCAAGTACCATACAGTGCGATATATCGGTCGATAAGTCGACGCGCGGCATCTGTGTGGTGTTGTGTCATACTGTGCCACGTGTGTTACCGTGCAGGAGCATTCGGGGAGGTAGCAGCGGTCCAGGTTCCAGAGCGTCACATCGCATTGCATTTGGATACAGGGAGAGTTCCAAGTAAGATCGTTCATTATTTATCTTACAGCTTTACAATGGAGGATTTAATCGTGCGTCAAGCTGAGATCCTCGAGGAAGTGAAGAAAATCCATTCTAATTTTAAGAAGGATTCAGCGAGCAGGAAGACCACCGCTTACATTTGTAATAGGCTTGAGCACTTAGATGTGCTATGGGCGGAATGTGAGGAGAAGAACCGGGAGCTGAGTGCAGTAGAAGAGAAAAATCATCAATATTTCACCGGTAACATTTATGAGGTCATTAAGAGTTGGTACCATGGAACGCGTCAGGAGATGCAGGGTTCGAGATGAAGACTCTTGCTGGAGCCAGCAACGCTGGCCATAGTAAGTTAAACGTTGAGTTTGACAAAACCCTGTTCGAGACATCTTTAGGAGCAGAGGACAAGCTACTCGAGTTACAGCAGTTGCAACAAGCTAACTTCCGTGCATTCACTAGGTTAGTAAATCGAAGCCTAGACGAGGTTGAGCAAAAATGCGAAATTGAGGATATGCTTAAGACTGTAGAGTTTCGGTGGACTGCAATTGACAAATTGATGACATATTAGAGGGGAATTCACATGACTATTATGACGAGGTCTGTCGTTACGAAAATGCATTTACAAAAATGAAACGGGCGTTGAACACGAAATTATACGCATCTATATCATCCACAACAAACATTGCCAAAAAATTGACATACCTAAAGAACAGCATTCTATACTTAATAGCCTACTTTTATGGATCTCTAAGTGGAAGCGATTCATAATATTTCAGCGATTGCAAAACTAAAAAAATGCAGCATACTTCGCGGTGAAGCGGAAAAGCTCGCACTACACATTGCACCCGAAAATTGTGACACGAGTTGGGAAGTTTCTGTTATTCTCTCATCAAGAAAGTATCCCCGACCATCATTACTAACCACAAACATAATAAATGGTTGAGTGTGCGGCTAAGAACATAGACTTAAACTTCGTAATTCAGAATAAAATTGTTGGTACTCTGCATTCATTCAAATCAATTGACCGTGTAACAAACGAAGACGAAGCCACTAACTTTCCAACAGAATTTTTAAACTCATTGGATGTGCCTGGCTTTACAACCAAGTTTGGCTCGGTAGTCACCATTCTACGAATTCTAAACCTACCAAAACCATGCAATGGAACGCGTTTGGTGATAAGAAAACTGATGACCAATGTGATTCATGCGACGATACTCAAAGGAAAATTCAAAGATGAAGAAGTTCTCATTCCGAGGATTCCGATGATCCCAACCGATATGCCTTTTGAGTTTAAAAGAATTCAATTTCCGATTCGTCTAGCATTTGCCATGACAATTAACAAATCACAAGGCCAATCCTTGAGTGTTTGTGGTCTGGCTTTAGAGAATCCGTGTTTTTTTCATGGTCAATTGTACGTGGCATGTTCACGTGTCGGCAAACCATTTGCTTTATTTATTCTAGCGCCTAATAACATAACGAAAAAATTCGTATATCACCGAGTGCTTCACTGAAAAGAATCAACCCGAGTGCAACCCATGAAGCAAAATACATCTTTACTCTAATAATATTATAAACGCGAAAGTTTGTATGTATGGATGTTTACAACATCTAAGAGAATATCTTAATATTATTGCCAACATCTAAGAGAATATCTTAATATTATTGCCAACATCTAAGAGAATATCTTAATGTTATTGCAATATTATAGTAAAAACATTTTGATAAATTGGCACTCTGCTGCCTGAGTCCCTTCTAAAACTTCACTTTTGTAAAAATACCTATTGTTCCTTGTAAAATCATAAATTAAACCAATTAAAACTGTGAATATATTAAAAACTTTTGTTTTACTCAAACATGGATGTATTGATGTTTGTTACTCTTTCACGCAAAAACTACTGAATGGATTTGGATGAAATTTGACACATAGATAGATTATAACCTAGATTAACACATAGAATACTTTTTATCCCGGTAGTACGTTCCCGCGGGATAATTTCCGACTTCCACGCGAGCGAAGCCATGGGCGGAAGCTAGTAGCTTCAATAAAGCAAATTGCTGACAATTTACGAAGTTCGCCGGGGTCAGCTAGTCATATAATAAATTAAAGTCTTGACCTATTTATGCACCCATATACGGGTCAATTTGGCAAACCCCCAGAACGTTTAGTTTTATACATAACATAAGCATAGTCAGCCCCTAATGTTCCCACTGCTGGGACACAGGCCTCCTCTCTGTGCGAGGTATGGGCCACTACCCACCACACGGGCACATTCTTCGAATTTCACATGTCACATGTTTTCGAATTTTTGGTTCTAGAACATTCCGGTTTCCTCACGAAATTTCCCTTCACCGTTTTGAGAGCAGTGGTGCTGAAGTAATTTACACAAAGTAAAGCGCATGCTTGGATTCGAACCCACGACCTACAACTCGTAAGTCGCCGCCGTTACCACTGAGCCACCACTGCTCAGTTTTATACATACAGGTGGTAAAGTCCTCCAGGCTTTCAGACATCCAGCGAGTCTATCTTCGAAGCCCGGAGCGAAGAAGTCTGGGTTAATAGCTGCGAAGCACTGCCCCAGGTTTGGTGGACCCTTATCGCTGGCTGCCTCCCAGCCACGGATTTGGTGCGAACTATTCGATCCTGAAACGTTCCAGAAGATTCTTTAAAAAATATATAGTAAGCAGGCACTTAATAGAAGCCATGGCTCTGAAGCTGAAACATTTTCAGAAGCTTGACATTTACGACTTGTATTAAACGTGGCACACGTGGAAGGGTACCGTGGCTTATTACGCGGTTCGAATACGACACGACGCGACGCGACACGACACGACACAATGCAACGCGACGCGAAGCTACACGCGACAAATGTCCTACGTGATTGTAGTCACTACTTCTCGAATCATGGAGAAGTACAGTACAATTTTGCTTGAAAGTTCATATTTAAAGAACAGAAATTTAAAAAATATCTTAAAAACACAGAAAGGAAGATATATTTTGTTTAATATAATATTTTTACAAAGAAACACGAATATGTCCAAACGGCGAGTTCCATCATTTATTTCCAAAATTAATAAACGATTCCTATAATGTTTATGTTTTTTGTCCCACAACAATCAATGCTTCTGAATCAAACATTTCATAGTTCGCGGTGTCGCGTCTGATCGCCCTCTAAACAAGTACGCATACGCGTACAAGTTACGTCGAGTCTCGCCGCAGACTGCCATATAGGCCGCAAGCAAGGTATGCCGTTGAATTGATCGCGTTCGTCGCGATCTCAGCGTCGCTTCGCGTCGTATTCGTCTCACGCAGGACATCGCGTTAATAATAACAGCCGCACGGGTAGATTGAAAGTTAAGCTACGCTAGGCGCGATCACCTCGTGGATGGGTAACCATCCATTACATAGCTGTTGGTCCCGGCTGCCATTCGTGGATCTTTGACAGTTGTTACGGGTGGTCAGAAGCCCGAAAGTCTGACAACCAGTCTTACCAAGGGGTCTCGTGTTGCCCAGAAACTGGGTTGGGGAGGTCATATAGGCAGTCACTTCATGTAAAATACCGACATTCAACTGCATCCGGTTAGACTGGACACCTACCCCAACACAGTTGGGAAAAAGGCTAGGCAGATTGAATATACGTCACATCGAATTTGAGATGACGACGACACTGTACCCACTGTCGAGCGTCGCCTCTGTCTATCATATATGTATTCATGATCGAAGTATCTTAGTGACAGTCTCATTCAAAAACTCTTTGCCATAACCACGACCTGGTTATAGTATTTACAGTTTGGCAATAATATCTGATTTCATGATCCCTTCATTAAAATTTGACAACAAATATATCTGATAATTTGTGGAAGGTTAATACAAGTGGCATCATATTAATTATGTGAGTGCATGTCTTACGTCATAAATATCTGCTTAATTATTCAGTTACTTATTCATTGATTTTATTATTTACTAGCTTTTTCCAGCGGCTTCGCCCGCGTGGGGGTCGGTGTACATATAAACCTTCCTCTTGAATCACTCTATCTATTAAAAAAACCCCCATCAAAATCCGTTGCGTAGTTTTAAAGATTTAAGCATACATAGGGTTACAGGGACAGAGAAAGCGACTTTGTTTTTTACTATGTAGTGACTAGCAGGTGCCCGCGACTTCGTCTGCGCAGGATTAGTTCTTCTAGTAGCTTATTTTCTTCTCCAAGATCCTAGCTATCGTATACCTATCATTAGAAATCATTATCAATTTTGATTGTATTTATGGTGCACTATTTTGGCGATAATGGCTTACACATAAAAGATAGATATATCCTGTCGCGGGCATTTTTATAGAACTATTTATGATAAACATTTACATTATCCTTACTAATATTATAAACGCGAAACTTTGTATGTTTGGATGTATGGACGTATGTATGGATGTTTGTTGCTCTTTCACGCAATAACTACGGAACGGATTTGGATGAAATTTGGCATACGGATAGATTATAACCTAGATAGATAAATTATAGATAGATGATAAAACATAGGATACTTTTTAAAATATAGAAACAAATAAGAAATGTTTACTTAAAAGTAGATGTTTTGTAAATTGGTATTCTGCAACAAGTACCAGGTTGTCATAACATAACGCTCACCCAACATAGTTGTGTCAGCTAGAAAATGCTTTATGCCTTCGAAGTACAAGGTTGTCATAACTCTGTATTAACACACTTAACATAGTTGTGTCAGCTAGAAAACGCTTTATGCCTTCGAAGTACAAGGTTGTCATAACTCTATAGGAACACACTTAACATAGTTGTGTCAGCTAGAAAATGCTTTATGCCTTCGAAGTACAAGGTTGTCATAACTCTGTGGGAACACACTTAACATAGTTGTGTCAGCTAGAAAATGCTTTATGCCTTCGAAGTACAAGGTTGTCATAACTCTGTATTAACACACTTAACATAGTTGTGTCAGCTAGAAAATGCTTTGTGCCTTCGAAGTACAAGGTTGTCATAACTCTGTAGGAACACACTTAACATAGTTGTGTCAGCTAGAAAACGCTTTATGCCTTCGAAGTACAAGGTTGTCATAACTCTGTAGGAACACACTTAACATAGTTGTGTCAGCTAGAAAACGCTTTATGCCTTCGAAGTACAAGGTTGTCATAACTCTGTAGGAACACACTTAACATAGTTGTGTCAGCTAGAAAACGCTTTATGCCTTCGAAGTACAAGGTTGTCATAACTCTGTAGGAACACACTTAACATAGTTGTGTCAGCTAGAAAATGCTTTATGCCTTCGAAGTACAAGGTTGTCATAACTCTGTAGGAACACACTTAACATAGTTGTGTCAGCTAGAAAATGCTTTGTGCCTTCGAAGTACAAGGTTGTCATAACTCTGTAGGAACACACTTAACATAGTTGTGTCAGCTAGAAAATGCTTTATGCCTTCGAAGTACAAGGTTGTCATAACTCTGTAGGAACACACTTAACAAAGTTGTGTCAGCTAGAAAACGCTTTATGCCTTCGAAGTACAAGGCTGTCATGACTTAGTAGGAACAGTTGTGTCACAGCAGCGTTTCCTTCATTTATAGGAGAGCACAGCATGCACAATAGAGTTACAACCACATGAGTAACCAAACGGAACAGAGACAAAGCTTCATACAACAGCGTGAATCGGTTGCACTACTACAAGCACGCGGGGCATGTGTGCGTGACCACTAGCCGCTTCTCGCGTACTCGGCGAGACTGGAAAAAACCGGTTTACGCTGGCACCGCCTGTTGACAATCTCAGGGATAGTGCGACGCATGTTGTCTGTTTTATTAGTTGCAAGTTTGAATATTATAAAAACTTAACCTTTTTTTGTGAGCTTAACGTCAAAAGGCATCGTCCGGCCCACACCGGTTAATGTAAAAACGTGGTATTTAATTATTAATAATGGTTGTATATTGTACTGTGTGTATGAATAAATAAATTTTCGATTATTATTTTTTCAAGTAAGTACCGGTCCAGCACGGCGCGTGCCACATGTGGAACGATACAATAGAAAATCAGTTGTCTCATTAGCGGGTGTTGACTTGCCTTTATTTCATTGTATGACCCTTCTTTTAGTAAGAAGAGGCTACTACACGGTGTGTTTTTACCTTTTTATTGTTATTACAAGCTTTTACTCAACATTTGTATGTGTGTGTTAAGTTCAAATATTGCAAGTACGATTTGAACCACTTCCCGATGACTGAATGAGCTGAAATTTTGTACACCGTAACTTCAGTAACAATGCAAAAATATGATAGATATAACCTGATGCTACAGCCAGCATTTCTTCCTTACGAGGGAACTCTTTAACGGTTAGTAGCATGGACTCTAAACTTTGTATTTAAATTTAATTTTGTTTGCTAAACATGATCTTCACCATAAACTGCTGCTGCAGGCAGAATAGTCTCCTCACGAGGGAACTCCTCAACAACTATTGTAGCATTATCATGAAAGTTTGAATACGCGTTTAAAAACATTTTTAATGAAAATTTATCATTAAGGGGAATCTAGTCACGGCGTTCGAGCCCGCGCGCGGGCTCATGTTAGATTCAGAATTTACCACATGTCATTAAAAGAAACAATAAATTAAAAAAAATTAAATTAAGTAATTTGTAAAGTATTCTATCATACTGAACAATAAAACTATTTAACAAATGTTTTGTTTAATTTGTCTTCATCTATTGTGACAACCCTACCAAAATAGGTAACAACTTTGCACGTTCTTAAGAAGCTTTGCCTCTGTTCCATTTGGTTACTCATGTGGTTACAACTAAGCTAACAAAATAAAAATATTAATTATATCATCGAAGTATCATGTGTCATAAGTATTATTTTACCGAACTATATTTCGCCGATTTACAAAATAACTTTTTGCTATTGGCCGAAGCCTCTTTTGAGCTTTTTTCATTTGCCAAACTATTTATTTTCCATATCTTCACCACACCAAAACAACATTTTACGGAATATTATTTGGTCACAAATAGGATACTTTTTTATCCAGGTAGTACGTTCGCGTGGGATAATTTCCGACGTCCGCGCGGGCGAAGCCGCTGGCAAAAGCTAGTACATTATATACGTATAACTCTAACGGTGTTTTTGCAGCGCACGCCAGAATAGCTCGCAGATGCAGATTTTTCTCCTACTTACTTGACACATATCGTTACATTTTGGACAATTCACACAATTATTCTGATGTACTAGCTATATAATTGCAAAAGTTTCACTAAAATCCATTCAGTAGCTTTTCCGTGAAAGAGTAACAAACATCCTTACATCCATACATCCATACTCACAAACTTTCACATTTTTAATATTAGTAGGAAGTAGAATGTACTAACAATAAAATACATAGGGATACGAAATAATTACAATTGGAGTGGGTGATATTCAGAAAAACGTGTTAATTCGTTGTGATAAAAAATAACTGACATTCCTTTGGTAGCATAAAAACCAGACAGAGTACTGTTTCGAATATTTCTTCTATATCGCAATCAGTGTCGCTCAAATTACAATAATTATGCTGTCATTTGTATTTACTTTCCACAAATTATCACAAATATTTGCCGGAACGTAGATCCACGCGAGACACAATGGCTTTTTAATTGTTTCTGTAATTACCATGGAATAATGAGATCAGATATTATTGCCAAGTCGTTTATTGTAATATATCAAGCCCAAGACTGTACTTAGACCTGTGCCCCTGTCAATTTAATAATGCCATTACGACATAGGGCAGTAAATGATGATTTCTACCTAACGGCTCGTATGGCATCGGATCGAAACGGATTTTCCAATCTTTAAACGATATTAAATCGTGTGGACAGTATTTAAACTTTACATCCCGGGCGTCTTCCGCGACACGCGATTCGATCCGTTCGCCTGTCGTCGTACCCGGTCGGATCCTTTCGGCTGTCGTCGCGTGCGTTCCAAGCCGTATTCTCGAAAGTGCACGCACTGCAGACGTCACTCAATCATGGATTTAGAAGAGAAATTGGATTGTTTGATGCAAAAGCGTACGTGTCTTTATGACAAAAAAAATAGAACACGTCAACACGGTAGAAATTAAACTATTTGACTAGGCGCATAAACGGATACGATCGCAAGCAAGCGACGGTACGGAGCCGATCCTATGCGTCGACATCGTGCTAACGCGATCGGCTGTTGCCGCATCCGTTCGTAATACGAACGAATGCGGCGATGCGATGCGGCGATCGGAAAGTATACGAACTTCGTATCCTTTCCGATCCGATGCGATGCAAACCGTTTGGTGGAAATCATCCTTTACAATTATGTGAGTACCTATTCTTACCTGATAATCCACTGGAGAACACTTCTACCATGGCACCGAGGGCATATCCTTTATGACCACTCGTCTTCTCTCCTCCTCCTAAAGGCATCAATTTACCTGCCTGGAACGCCTGGTGAAAGATGAAGGTTTGTTGTTGTTATCAGAACCGCTCAGACGTCAATCATCATCACACCCGGTTGAACCGAAGAGTTAGGCTGCCCTAAACGCGCCCGACGCCGACAGACGCTTAGCAAGGTCACTCGTGTGGCCTCTTTTATTGCAGTCGAATATAATAGAACATATTTATTGTAAAACATGAGTATACTTCAAGTAATATGTCCAAGGTCTTAAAATAACATGTAGATCTGCATGTTTTGCCATTTATGGCGTACAACGCGGCCGCGGCGGCGGCGCGTGGCGGTACGTGGCGTTGGTGGCGTGTATGGCGTTTTGGTTTAGAATAATCATAAAAGAGTTGAGTCTACACAACAAATTATGAAATTAATAACTTAATCCCAATGCTAATCAAAAAGGAGAAAAGAAAATAATTTAAAAAAGTTTTGTTTTTACAGATTTGAGGGCCAAATACGGTATTTACACTCATTTTTCAAAAGTGTCTTAATTAGATTCTAGAGTGCTAATAAACCACTAAAAAACAACATTTTTACACTCTTTATATTAGCTTCACTTTTATGTTTGTTTGTAACCGACTCCTTAGGGCGCGATTTCGACCCACTTCAAACGGTCAGATTTCATTTAAACTTTGTAGACTTATCGAGGACCGATGACAATTCAAAAATTTAAAAAAAAACTTAAAAATCACGCTTTTGTAGTTAGCAGAACTAAAAAATATTAATTGATTATAAAAAATACCTCAAATAGCACCCCACGCTTTTTAATAGAATTAAATTGTTTTCTACTTTTTTAGTTTGGTTTTTAAAGCGCGTTTTTTTAGTTTTTGAAACTATTATTTATTATTTAATCTATTAGTGCCATAAAATGCATTAAAATTTTACATTTACAAATTTCGCGCGTAATTTGGCGAAAACGCTGGACACAGTGGACGCCACATTGCTCTGTGGGTATGACGTCAGTTTGCTAAAAACAAATGCGCTGACATTTTATAAGACAAGTGTTTATAATTTAAAAATAAGTTCTTTTTCTACTTATCGTTGGTTTGCTGTTCCTGAATGCAAAATGTTATTTATAAAAAAAAACTTTGGTTACGTAAAATAATAAAAGTACAAAGTTGCTCAGTTAACATTCCGTATGACGTAATAACGTGGCGGCTACTATTTCATGGTGTTCAAAAACAGATAAAAAAAACTGAAATCTTTAAATTGTATTTTAAAATTTATTTTGTTGTTTCATGAACTAAAACTAACATTTTCCGACTGCATTTTGCCTAGGCTATCTCAATAATACATTTTTAGATTTTTTCTCCTATTGAGTAAAATACCCTAATTCTTTAATTAATTGCGGTCATTCAAATTTCAGATATGGTATTATAGCATTTGGCTATGAGATATGTTTTTGATGTATTTTAAAAAGAGCAGTATTTATATAATAGGATTTGGGATTTTATTATAACTGATTGGAGGTAAACAAAAATACTTTTAGGCATGAATGACGTGGTTGATACGCAAAATTTATTATTATCCCGTCGATTATGAACAGAAACATCTGATAGTTTTTTAAATAGGTTAGGATGGTTTTGAATAAAATTAGTTATTTCACAAATAAATAAGGAAAGCAGACTTAAAGTGTTACAATTAAAAATACCTCAAAAAGCACTCCACGCTTTTTGTCACAGTTTTAGTTGCAAAAAACAAGCACCATTAGCGTTTTAAAGGTGTTTTGTCCAACATAATTAAATTAATGAAATCATTAGCGTTAATGCTCCAATAAGTAATGTGGCATTAATGGCTAGTGTGATAAAAAAAAAACCTGTTAGAAAAAGCATAGTACAGCACTAACGAATTTCGGAATGAAGAATTGTTTCGACTTGCGTGAAATATGTATCTAGATTTTGTTCCTATTAATTAGTTTGACGTGAATTTGCTATTTTATTACTACATTTTCTATAATAAAGAAAGAAAATATATTTATTTAGCACAGACTACAAAGGCACACAATGAACAGCAAAAAAAAACTTAAATCAAAATCAAAATAAAAAAAGGGTAAAGTGTGATGTCAGAAACTAGCATTTAAGTGTGCCTCATGGCTGCGCTAAAAAGGCCCAGTTCAGCAAAAATGCCAGACCACTTGTGTCTGACGCTGGTTTTCGACTGGACCTGACGTGTGAGGTGACGCATGTAAACCAGCTTTATATCAATACTACCACGTGGCGTGTGTATGCATACTTAAATTAAATAAATTTTCGTCAGTTACAAATAAATAAATAGCAATGACTAGTACATAAATAGTGAGATGTTGAAATTGAAATAGTTTGTGTGTAGTACCTAGTGTAAACAATAATAGTTGTGTTAAATGTTGTAAAAAGATAAGTAAGTCAACTTACTTACCGATTTAGCTTTGAAAATATTATCATATTTAATAAAACTTGAAAACAAAACAAAAAGGCTGGTAAATAAATAAATGAGACTGCCGCATGATAGACCCGCGCCAAAAATGTAAACAACGAAAAGAATGCTTTGAAAGGAGTCACAGCAAAACAAATGTTTTCAACAATGCGACGTGAGTTTATGATTATGCGATTTATTTTAACTTTTGTGTT
This sequence comes from Polymixis lichenea, assembly GCA_949091785.1. Lineage (NCBI taxonomy): Eukaryota > Metazoa > Arthropoda > Insecta > Lepidoptera > Noctuidae > Polymixis > Polymixis lichenea. The sequence goes on along the minus strand of OX420948.1, from coordinate 17,591,463 downwards.
CTTATTTATAATTTAAGTTGATTGATGAATAATGGACCAATTTATAATTATTTGATTTTGTCTATTTTAAATTTGTATGCCGTTAAAGCAAAACATGAATTAACGAATTGAATGTAACATATTGCATGCCATATTGTACTCATATTTTGGACAAATAAAATGATCTTATCTCATCTTAATGTTTTTCTTTGTGCAACTGGGTGTAAAAGTGGAGAAGTTAAAAACCTACTTTCTTAGCATCAGTTGTGGGCTGCCCATCAGCATCCACGGCCCAACCTAGGGGCATCGGTTGTTCATTGATCATATGTAATTCAATCTGAAAACAAAACGTGATATTACGACAAGGAGCGGAGGGCGTTGTCTGTGAGGGCCTATATGATCCCTCGCAAGTTTGTTCCTTGCTCGGGGGCCGTCAAAATAACTCTTTTTTCAGAGCATTTTGTACGTCCCTGTACACAGCCAGCCTGTGGGTGTCATATACCTAGAAGCAGTACAGCGTACTCCGTGTGCAGTATAATAATGCGTTCAGGGTGTTGTTGGGGCTGCCCCGGCACTGCAGCGCCAACGCCCGTGTCGACTGTTTCTACACGACGATGCGAAAGATGTGTATCTCTAGGGCGCAGGCTCCGGACCACCTCCAACACCATCCTGAGTGTATTTGCGAACAGGTTTGATTGTCAGTACATTAACCATTGTTATATGATTAATGTAATGACACACAAACAAATGACTCAAAGGCAGGCGTATTATTAATCTATTTAATTTTATGATTTTAGTTTAATTTTATAAATTTTAATTTTGATTTTATTTTTATTATTGAATTAATTATTATAATTTAGAAAAAATGTTTTATTGTCAGGCATCAAGGCCCATAGGGTGTTAGTATTACATCATAAAAACTATATTAGTAACATGCTAGAACACTAAAAAGAACGAAAAAGAAAATCATAATCACAGGAAGGTTTAACCAGCCTTGTTGCCAACATGTAGCTTGGTAAACCTGCCCATTGTAGGCCCATCCAGCCTTTCCGCAGAATGCTGTTGCTGCTTCCCCTCACTCGGGATATTACTGAGGCAACTTTCTTTCGCATTATCGCAAAGTAGTCGTCAGTGTGCGCATAGCGAACATACCTGTCGCACTACAGTAAGGTGGAAGTCTCAACAGCGCCCTGAATTATGGTTATAATGATAAATTTTAATTTATTGCTAATGAATATAGTTTAAATATGATCTAAGTGGATTGAAACAAATTAATTTGAATTTGAATTATGTGTTTCATAAGGACTTCAAGGAAAATGAGTTACCTACACTTACACTTTGAATGAATGGAGCCAGGATTTTATTGCTACATCATTTTTACACTCTTTATATTAGCTTCACTTGTATGTTTGTTTGTAACAGAGTCCTTAGGGCGCGATTTTGACCCACTTTAAATGGTCAGATTTCATTTAAACTTTGTAGACTTATCGAGGACCGATGACAATTCAAAAATTAAAAAAGAAAACAAAAAAATCACGCTTTTGTAGTTAGCAGAACTAAAAAATTGTAAATAAATAATAGTTTAAATAACTAAAAAACACGCTTTAAAAACCAAACCAAAAAAGGAGAAAATAATTTAATTCAATTAAAAAGCGTGGGGTGCTTGATATTAATTGATTATAAAAATACCTCAAAAAGCATCCCACGCTTATTAATAGAATGAAATTATTTTCTACTTTTTTAGTTTGGTTTTTCAAGCGTGTTTTTTTAGTTTTTTTTTTTAATTTCCACCATAAGCTGTTCAAAGCCCCAAGATTTATTTCTTTATTCATACTCAGCCTATAATGTTCCCACTGCTGGGACACAGGCCTCCTCTCTGTGAGAGGGAGTGGGCCGTAGTCCACCACACGGGCCTAGTGCGGATAAGTTGATGTTACATGTCTACGAACTATTGGTTCTAGGACGTGCTTACTCACGATGTTTTCCTTCACCCTTTTGAGAACAGTGGTAATGAAATAATGTATGTATAAAGTACCTTCCCCATAGCGACAGCAGTGGTAGCAAAGTCAACCACCAGCTTATCACATTCGCTGGCAGGAGCTGCCACTCCGATAGGATTCGTTCCTATGGCACTCTGAAACAAACAGGACCAAATTACGAAAAATATATTAAATACTACGGCTTTGCCCGCGTGGAGGTCGAAAATAATCCCACAGGAACGTGTTATCGGAATAAAGTATCCTATGTGTTAATCCAGGTTATGATCTGTGTGTCAAATTTCATCCAAATCCGTGAAGTGGTTGTTGCGTGAATGAGTAACAAACATCCAAACACCTTAATATCCAAACATACAAATTTTCACAGTTATAATATTATTAATTAATATTAATATGGTAGGAAGTAGGATGGGTAGGGGAAATATTGCTTGAGATGGTTCCTGTAAATATACCCAACCCAAGGCGCGTCACCGTTTTTCTTTGTTTTTATCATCTCTTCGTCTGACCTTGCTCTTGATATGTGGGTGAACTTGGCAGATAATTTCTCAGCAGAGCAAAATATAATGTGAGTTCTATTCGCATGCGGATGAGTTCTGGAGTTCCTTATACTTAAAAAAAATAGTTCAGGGGTTTTTGCCTGAAAAAAGGTCGAATGAAAATATGCTCTGCTAACTTCCGGTAGCAGATATTTTTTTCCAAAATTGCAATTTTAAAACTGGTTTAGGCACACAGTGTTGAGTTTTATAGTTCCTAATACTTTTCCGGAATAGTTCTGCCGACCTAAGTCATGAAATAAATAAAAAAGAAAATGTTACCCGCTTTTGTTAAAAGAGGCGCTTGGTAAATTTGTAGCTTTTCGTAGATTCTATGGACTCAGTTTAGTAGCAGCCAAGACCCCCGGGAACAGAAAAAAACGAAATAAACGCAGTTGTCTCTAAAAATTATCAGTTGAGCCTTATGAAAAAGTTAGAAAACAAGAAATCTAGATTTCATTGAGTGATTAAGTTGGTATGCTATAAAAAAAATTGACTACAAGGAGGTAAACCTCCACATTTCATGTTGCAACTATAAAAGAACTATACTAAAACAGGCAACAGTAACCCAGAACTCTGACTCAGGTATCAGCAGAGCATGCCTAAGGATTTAAAAAGTTAAAATCAGGCTTTAAATCAGTGGCTTAGAGAGATGGATCAAAAAAAAAATTGTGTAGGACTGAGGAGCAAGAACTCCACAGTTTCTTATGCACCACTAAAATAACTACCCAAAAAAATGCTTCAGAACTCCGACTCAGGTATCAGCAGAGCATGTGTAAATATTAAAGACAAAAAACTCAGGATTTTAACCAGTGGTATAAAAAGATGGATAAAAAAAATGTGAGTAACACCCAGGAGTAGGAACTCCACGGTACCTTATGCAACATTAAAATACCTATCCAAAAACATGCAAACAACGACTCAGGTATCAGCATAGCATGGCTAGAAATTTAACAGAAAAACTCAGGATTTTAATCAGTGGTATAGAAAGATGGATCAAAAAATAATTTGAGTACCACTCAAGAGCGGGAACTCCAAGGTTTTTAATGCACAGCTAAAATACCAATCCAAAAACATGAAAATAAATCCCAGAACTCTGACTCAGGTATCAGCAGAGCATGGGTAAAGATTTAAGACAGAAAAACTCAGTGGGAGGAAACGGTGTGTTTCCACTGCGAAGATCGTCCCGAGAGGTCTGCCATGCTTGGGCGGAGCACCGCCGTGTCCTTGTGGAGGCGATCGGCGGCGGCGATCTCTCGCGTTCCTCCCTGGTCCAGGCTGGCTGGTACGGAGCGAGAGTGCATGGGTAGCCGTCGCCTCCGTCTGCATAGATGTGATTCTCGCGAACGGGGAGGCGGCGCACGTGAGGGAGAGGTAGTATATGCGCCCCCACGGCCCTAGCCTCTGTTGCTCTTGCTCAATTCTATTTGATACATCTTTCTAAACCACGGATTAAAATATCAGATTTTAACTCTGCTGATACCTGAGTCAGAGTTCTGGGATTCGTTTGCATGTTTTTAGATAGGTCTTTTAGCGGTGCATAAGATTGCGTGGACTTCCTGCTTCTGAGTCCTACTCAATTCTTTTTTGATCCATCTTTCTATACCACTGATTAAAATCGTGAGTTTTGCTGTCTTAAATTTCTACCCATGCTCTGCTGATACCTGAGTCGGAGTTCTGAGATTCGTTTGCATGTTTTTGGATAGGTATTTTAATGTTGCATAAGAAACCGTTGAGTTCCCACTCCTGAGTGCTACTCAAAATTTTTTTTGATCCATCTTTCTATACCACTGATTATAATCCTGAGTTTTTCTGTCTTAAATCATTACCCATGCTCTGCATCAGCAGAGCATGGGTAAAGATTTAAAAATTATGAGCAGAGCATGGGTAGGCTCAGCTGATAATTTTTAGAGACTAGTTCCCGGGGGTCTTGGCTGCTACTAAACTGAGTTCATAGAATCTACGAAAAGCTACAAATTTACCAGGCGCCTCTTTTAACAAAAGCGGGTAACATTTTCTTTTTTATTTATTTCATGATTTAGGTCGGCACCGGCACTGTGTGCCTAAACCAGTTTTAAAATTGTAATTTTGGAAAAAAATATCTGCTACCGGAAGTTAGCAGAGCATATTTTCATTCGACCTTTTTTCAGGCAAAAACGCCTGAACTATTTTTTTAACTCCAGAACACATCCGCATGCGAATAGAACTCACATTATATTTTGCTCTGCTGGGAAATGATCTGCCAAGTTTACCCACATGATCATGATAAGGCAGATCATGATTCTAAAAATATTACACAACGTTGGAAAAGCGAATAACACCGCAGTAAGCACCAGTACTGACCAGTACAAGTCCTTAGAACGATTTGTAAATCTAGTCATACAGTGAAACGATGTAGTTTATTTATGGCAATATAAAAATATTAATTCTGGTATCCTTTTATAGTAATAAGAGGATAGACATAGGCAGTGTGACACACCCACATTTGGTCAGCTTAGTTATTAACTCTCTTTGAAATATGGTGGTATCCTGTTGCCAACTTACCTTGATAACTAGGCCACATATTCAAGTTAATGCTGAGAACTAGCAATGGTGGCTGGTGGCTGGTGAATTTATTTATTTAAATTTAATACATCACCCTAACAGTAACATCTAGGTATAATAGGCCAATGCGATGTTACCACTATAACCACGGAGTAAATACAAAGAGGAGACGGCCTAAACAACTGTGTACTGTGATTCTCGACTAGATCCTGACGTCATCAATTAGGCGTGGCTTTAGTCAGTGTATTGATGGTGTTGGTCCTGTCAAGTAACAAAAACACAGGGCCGTAATTAGAATCCAATTATTGTGCCGAATGTCCCGCGGCTGTCTCATAAATGGAAATACTAATAAAAAATACAATCTCCTATAAATTAAATATTCTATCTAAAATAATTTATTTAAAGTAAGTACTTGCCCGCCGTGAGACAACTAGTATGGTCCATACTAGTTGGCTCACGGAGGCAAAGTAAAGAACAACTACCATACTGTGTGGTAGTTGTTGTTTACTTAATTAAAAGTACTTAAAGCCTATCTAGTTTACTTAGTTAAATTTTAAATTATGTATGTTCTAGATTTCTATAGAAAAAGCGAGTAGTTTTGCTATTGACCGGTAGTTGGAAAATAAAGAAGCGGGCGAGATCTCACACACCCCGCAAATTGTCACGCGTTGTTCCTTAGGGAAATCTTATTACACCATCTCCTCTTTGTATTTACTCCGTGACTATAACGATACAATTACAGAATACATCATTTAAAAGTATATTAATTAATAAAACTAACAAGAAATTGAAGAAAACAGAGTTACATTCGCATTTATAATATTAGTAGGGATTAGGAAATAAATAAGAAGCAGACTTACTTGTTTGGCCCTGGTGGGAACCATCATAGGTGATGTGTTGCTGAAGGTTATGCCGATGAGTCCCTCGCGCTGCGCCTGCAGCACCCAGTAAGCCGGCATGCCATAGTGATTGGTCTCTGTAAAACAACAAAATACATTACACAAAATACATACACAAAATACAGACGAATATTTTGAAGTCAGTCCGTAAGTAAAGGCTGGTTTACACAGGGTCAGTGACTGACATAAGGCAGGTTTAAACAGGGTCAGTGCCTGACTCCGAATTCGAGGTAAGTCAGTCACTGAACCTGTGTAAACCAGCCTTTCCTTACGGACTGACTTCAAAATATTCGTCTGCGAATATACAAGTCAGCGCTGACTTCATACCGCTGTATTGACTTCAAATCAATTTATATTGGGTTTTTTCGGGTCAACGCTGACTTGCCTCGAATTCGGAGTCAGTCACTGACCCTGTATAAACCTGCCTTAACATCACGTCTATTTTTTTGATGAGGTAGAGGTGAAATACCTATTGAAAGGGTTATACTTTGCCCTACATGGGGTCAAAACCAGCAGACTAATTGCGCAACACGACGGCGGCAGACGCGGACGCGACACTTGCAGAAAAAATTTCATAAGTTTTCATAGAAATTGTTTTACGCGAATCGAGTCGTGCTGTCGCGTCGCGCCTTTTTGTGGAAGCCTTTACTGCGTACAATGGCAACATATTCATGTTGACAATTCAACAATATTCATTACGTTATTTACTTTGTCGAGCAGATGAACTTTTCAAACATATGAAGCCACTGATTATGATTTTCCTTCAAAAGCCTTCGTTATATTGGGTGATTTGGGTGAAGCAGGTCATCGCGGGCAATGGCTTTAAGTAATAATAAGACAAACTCACGTTTGGCCGCCACCCATCCCACGCCACTCTGTTTGGCTTTCTCGATGGCTAATTTCATGCAAAAGTTGCCCACCGTGGCGCCGAGTGTGTTGTGGCCATCCACCCAGGCGGTGGTGGCAGACTCCTTCAGGATCTCGGGCTTTTCTGCTGGCGTGCAAGCTCCAGTCTTGATGTCGTTTATATAATACCCTGTGGAGCAAATTAATATATACGTACAGGCTGTTTCGTACATTAGCTGACCGTACATTTGTGTAATATTTAATTTATACCTTACTAGCTTTTACCCGTGGTTCCGCCAGCGTGGATGTCAGTTATCGCGTAAAAAAGGACAGCCTATATCCTTCTCCATATCTCAGGCTATATTTTTCCCAAATTTCATGATGATCGGTTCAGCGGTTTAGGCGTGAAAGCGTAACACACAGACAGACAGAGTTACTTTCGCATTTATAATATTATTATAGAGGGAAAGTATCCCTACTTTTGCAATCGTAATATTTTACGCATTTTCGTCCGCCGCCGCCGCCGCAGTTGCACCCATGCCACAGTATATTCGTCGTCGTCGTTGAAGTGAAGTACGTCTTCGAAAATTTTGATGACCTCCAGGAAGTGCTTGAAAACCTTTATTGATGCCTCTTTCAATGTAGTTTTAGAACATTATGGCCGACATCTTTAGCAATTCCAATACTTCTGATAATGAAGACGAAAAAAAATGTTGGATATTTTGGTCATATTATAAGTCGCTGGCAAGATTTTTGCCTTTGTATCTAATTGAAGTGGTTCATGCACCCTTTAAATATGTCCAACACTCACCAAGTCGGTTTAGTCCATGGCTGTAATGCCCCACGGTGTCTGCATGTACCAGCAGGTCCGCATGGGCCCTCGCCTCGGACTCTGGAGCCCCTGCGGCCATCAGGCTGTCCTCCATGAACCTCCGCACTTCCACTAGAGTCACCTCGGGCATTTCTGTTCATAACATGAGATTTTTTTTAGAGTCAACAATTAGAACACAATTAACCAGGGTTGGCATAATAAAACAAGTTGTTTAAAACACATGTTTAAAACAGTTTTAATTTAAACCATTTTTTTTTATCACACGTTAAAAACACAGATTAAAACAAGTTCTAAGCATTGTATAAAACAATAAGAAAAAACAAGCTTTAAAACTACTTTTCATGGCGAATAAATGGATATAAAATGAAAATAATTTCATATTTAGGAGTCTAAATAGCTTGACTACATTTCGCACCGCGCATTTGTAAATTTCGCATTGTTTTATTGCCGCAGTAGGAACTTTAACCAAATAGTCAGCTCTATGGCTTTCGGCGCCTGTGTCTATTGTATCAATTACATGAGTTGACTTCGTCAACGCATTTGTGACACAGTCACAGATTATCGAGTCCTGCCTGACATTACTCTAACCACAATTGACAGATTATCAACTTTGGTTTTCAACTCATTTTTTAAGCTTTCTTGAATCGAGTTGTAGACTTTGTCGAGTAGATTAACCAGCAATTTGTTTGCGGTTTGGGGGTTTATATCCTGGGCGTAACATTTCCATTAATTTCAGGAACTGTGGGTGTTCTACGTGGTTAAAAGGCGTGTTAGTAGCAAAGATATAACGAGATAATTGTAAATCAATTTTCTTCTTATCTTCTGACTTGTAGCAACAATCATTTTTTTTTTTTCATTTAAATGTTCAAGCTCGTGCTGCTGCTGGCACTAGCATTATTAGATTGAAGAATAGTAATAGATGTGGGTGTAGCAGAAGAATTATCTGAAGATCGGGAAGAACCAGCATCACTCAACAATTCCTCCTCCACGTCTTTATCCGCGTCAAGATTCGCATCAGTGTTAGAACCGGTGGTGGAGCTACATTGCTGGAAGTGTGCCCCCATTCTTTTCACGAATCCAACTAGTTCTTTCTTACATTTTCTGCAACGCACTCTATTGGCCTTCAGTGTGGTATTTTCTCGTGGGATCGACGTGAATTGTTCCCAAATTTCATGTTTTTTGCGTCCTGACATTTTTATGAGGTGTTATCAGTCGCAGAATTAATAATGAAATGAAATATTAGAAAGAAAGGCACTCGTATTTATAGAATTCATAAGTAATTCCCCGCTGGTAAAGTCCCGTAAGAAAAATCCCTAATGTCGGCTGTCGAAAGAAAGTAATTGAATGGGCTAATGGTTATTCCCCTCATTTAAATATAAATGTTGGTGTTTCCCCTATTCATAGAATAGAATTCATCGGTATTGTCCTGCTAGGAAAGTCCCTATGTCGCCCAATTTAAAAATCAACATTAGTTAGAACATACAGGGTGAATGTAAAGCGTTCAGTATTGATTATTGATTATTGATTATTATACGCAACATAAAATAAATGTTTATCCATTGATAGTTTTTTGTAAATATTTGATTTACTATGGCGAATTTGAAAAGATCTAGTCTAGATCTAGAAATAAAACAATAAAGGTCGAATTAATTTGAAATAATGCCCTAAACTAAAAAGAACAAAAAAAAATGTTTAAAACAATTTGAACTGTTTATTTTAAAAAAGCTGTTTTTTTCCAACCCTGCAATTAACTGATGAAATGTGGGTGTCCTACTGGAGACACTGGTGTGTGTGTGCGGGTGTGTGTGTGTGGTGCACCTCTGCCTAATCCTTTGGGAATAACAGCCGTGATGTTATGTTGTTGTAAAAAGGAGCGGATTATTTGATTAAGAATAAATGATTTAATTTCTGTAAACTTAGGTTTGTAGGTACAAACACTTGTACACGTCAATATTTTTTTCAAAACTAGATGAGGTCGGCGTTTCCTACTTGACGACTCCAAGAAAAGCCAAAACAAACTCAGAGGTCACAGTCTCTTTTAAAGTCCAGAAATAATCTTGGTCAGACCATGCGAAGACCATAATGTAGGTTGGTATCTGAAATGAACTTTTGAAGAAAGAACCACACAGATTGAGCAGACCTGTCCAGCCAGTGCACGCATTTATCAGTAATCACGCAGCTCAACTCCGAGGCTAAGAGCTCAAGAGCTCAACTATTCGTCGAACAATACCAATGATAGGACATTTGGGTAGGCCACAAACATTACTCAAATCGCCAGACTATGATTAAAACTAAATGTGCAAAAGAAGCAGTGTAAGCAGTGGTAGCTCCGTGGTAACGGCCGTGACGAGCTGTAGGTCGTAGGATCGAACCCAGGCAGGTGCTTTACTTTGTGTAAGTTATTTCTTCTAGCTCTCAAAATGGTGAAGGAAAACGTCGTGCGGATGTCTTAGAACCAAAAACCCGCACTGGGCCCGCGCGGTGGATTACGGCCCGCTCCCTTTCACAGAGAAGAGGCCTGTGTCCCAGCAGTGGGAATATTATAGGCTGATTATAATAAAACGAAACCAAACAAAAAAAATAACCCGCATTTTCTTCACATTCAAAATAATTAAAACAACCGACTTCCGAAAAAACACTATAAAGTGAAAAATAACTTTAATTTCGGAAGGCGGTGACTTTGTTATGTATTTAAATTTTTTGTCACCGCCTTCCGAAATTAAAGTAATTTTTCACTTTATAGTGTTTTTTCGGAGGTCGGTTGTTTTTTTTTTGGAAAAAGTTTTTATTCTTCATTTTTTAGTTATAGTACCTACCCCACTAATTCGAAATTTCATAATCCTTGGGGTCAAAACAATGCATATTTATGCAATAGCAGCAATCGCGGTTGATTTGCTGTTATTTTTTGAAGAGTTCCGTTGTCTGTCTCCGAAACGCATCATCAGATCTATATGAAATTGAAATGGGACCACATGGGAAGCACGAGTTTTCAAATAAAAAATAACCATCAAAATCGGTTCACCCAGTCGAAAGTTATGAGGTAACAAACAAAACTAAAACTCCTCCTTTTTTTGAAGTCGGTTAAAAATAATACTATACCTACCTATTAATTCAAAGTAAATATTCATGTCATTGTATAAGTATATAAAATCCGTCATTGTTTTTACGAATAACCACTGCTATTACTTGTAAAAAGCTCAAATGAATGCTGGGCAAAAGGACGCCGACGGTCTTCACAGGGTGGGTGAATGGGAGTAACTTTGGATCAAGTTGAACGGCGTGGGGATGAGGTTATAATCCAATCTGTCCAGTAATCGACTACTTTAGGTTTATTATGATGTTAGTAAAAATGTATGGTCATCATACAAGACACAATTTGCATTATCAGCTTCTAGCAGTAGGTACGCTGCTGGACTTGGATCCCTTCATTTGGACGTAACACATTCGAAGATCTTCACACTACTTTGGGCCCTATTTCACTCGATCATCAGTGGCGGCGCAACCATAGTCGCGCTGTCAAAAATGTATGGTTGGTTGCGCAACCAATCGAACGCTTGGTGAGATACCCACCATAAAGCTGTGTATATTTTGCTGACAGCGCCACCATAGTTATGCCACCAAGGTAAGCCTTAAGCATATATCTCACTAGGACACCACTGTAGCGCAACCATGGTCGTGCTGCCAGCAGATATGTATCTTGTAGCTTTAACGCTTCTTCAAACATGCGCGACTAGGCAGAGCGACGCGACACTTGTAGAAGAATTTCCATGAAATTTTTATGTATGTTCGGGCATAACTCCGTCATCTATTGACGGATTTGCAAAATTATTTTGTTCGAAAGGGGCTTATTTCGAAATGGTTCCATTCAAATTTCATGTAGATCTGATCATGTGTTTCGGAAACAGACAACGGAACTCTTCAAAAAATGACAGCAAATCAACCAATCAATAAATAAATACGCGACAAATGTTAGGGCGACAGTACAAAATTTCGACCGCCAGTAGTGCGGCAGCACATCAGCTCGACGTACTTCAGTTCGCAACCAACCATATTTTTTTTGTCAATGCGATCGTGGTTGCGCTATGTCACTGGTGTCGAAGTCCTGAGACATGGCCCTTAGTCTATGGTCGAACACTGAGTTTTTGTGTAGTTAGTATGTAGTCATAGTAGATTAGGCAATAATCCATACAATAAAACCATATTAGAATAGGCGATGCCAGTCTCTTGGGTACATTACCAGTCGACAGAGATGCGGAGGCAGTTTTCGACGCCATTTTTAATCTATTGATAGTTCTAATTATAATATTATTACTATAGGTTTAACCAAATTAAATTGCCATTTCCAATACTACGACTTTCCCGGATCGCCAGTGTAACTACTAAATAACAACTACAATTATGTTTCATCACAATAATTATTATCATGCAACGGTTATCACAAAGTTATCACACTGTAGGTACAATATATTACACAAACAAAATAATTTAGTTTAAGTAGGAGCGGAATCTTTGATTTGTTATTATGAAATCAACCACACCTCGAAATTTTGCTTTCAAATTAACAACGTATCTCTAAGCCACATTTAAGTAGTGTAAGAAATACTGGAACTGGAGACAGGTAGAACCTTGTGTACTGCTACTCTATGACGTCATACGTCAGTGCTACGTGTTATGTTATGCATTCAGTGCTACGCCGTAGTCATCCAAGCCCCAGAGCATCATTTATAATATTGAAAATCCCAACGCTACGCGGGGGAATGATGCAGGCAGGGACGGCAGTAAAGATTTATTTATTTATTTTATTTATTTATTTACATACATACGATGAGGGATCACTGCGAATACACGTCGATAGTTGAAGATGTTATACCCAAATATCAGTGATTAGAAACCCCGTGTGTTGTAGGTAGGTTTCTGATAATATCTCGAGTAGGTACAGGTACTACTCTTGTTCAGGCTTTCACGCCCTACCGCCGGCCCCGCTACCATCGGGGCGGTCCGGCCAGTACTCGAGCGCTGGCTCGGGAGGAGGCACGGCTCCCTGTCGTTACGGGTGACACAGGTGCTCTCGGGGCATGGTTGCTTCGGGAAGTACCTGTGTCGCATAAACAGGGAGCCGGACGCTCGGTGTCACCACTGCGTCGACTGTCGGGAGGACACGGCTTGGCACACGCTGGCAGAGTGTGCCGCTTGGGAGGAGCCGCGCGGTGCCCTCATCTCAGGAGTCGGCAGTGACCTGTCGCTGCCGGCCGTTGTCGACTCGATGGTCGGCAGCGAGGAGTCCTGGGACGCGGTGGTATCCTTCTGCGAAACAGTCATGTCGCAGAAGGAGGCTGCGGAGAGGGAGAGGGAGATTGCTTCCGCTAACCCGATCCGCAGCAGACGCACCGGGCGTCGGCGGAGGGCGGACAACGCCCTCTTCCAGCCCCCCTAAATGGGTCCAGGGGCGACAGATCCGGGGAAATCTGTCACCCTCTACTTGTTAGGACCCGAGATGGCGGCGCGTAGTGTTCCACGCGCGCCTCTCTATGACGTAAGGGGGGAGTTTAACACCTCCCTCCCCCCTATCGCGAGGTGGCCCGCAGAGGCGGGCCGGCACTAGCCGGGGATCGCGGAAGTCACACTAGTACCCGTGATCCCCGGTGCAAGTGAGAGACGGAACACCGGGGTGGTTTTAGTCAGTAAGAGTCTGACAGACCCCTCCGCCCTCCCCGGGGCGGAGGACATCCATGAGTATTCCCCCCGTAATCAAAAAAAAAATAGGTACTACTCTTGTTAAGTCAGAATGAATCTACAACGGCGACAAACCAAAAAAAACATCTGAACAATGTTACTTATCAAATCTTAGAGAATCCATCCGTTGCGCTTTGGGAGCATCCCTAGCATATGATATGGATAAACACTTTACTGGTACCTACGTTTTCATACTGATCTAATAAACTAAACTATTAATGTGAAAGTTTGTACATTTAGATGTTTCGTACTCAATCAAGCAAAAACGGCTAAACGGATTTGGATTAAATTTGGCAAACAACTAGTTTGTAACCTGGATTAACTCGGGAAGTATCCTGTGTTAATCCAGGTTACAAACTAGTTGTTTTCCGTTATCCCACGGGAACGTACGTGATAGTACGGGGTAGTGTACGGGATAGTACGTCCTCGTGGGATAATTTACGACGTCCACACGGGCGAAACCGCAGGCAAAAATTAGTAAATAGGTAATAACTTTACACCCGGTTGGAACTGTAGAACATTTGTACACTACACTACACAACAGTTATCAGATTTATGTGATACTATGTTTTGCCAGCGGCTTCGCCCACGTGGAGATCGAAAACTATCCCACGGGAACGTGCCGGGATAAAAAGTATCCTATGTGATATCCAAGGTTACAAACTTCCTGTGTACCAAATTTCATTCAAATCCGTTCACCCATTTTTGCGTGAAAGAGTAACAAACATCCATACATACATCCATACATATTACATATTAGTATACTGACATATTAGTAGGATTTAGCCAGTTTTATTATGTTTTTCTTTCCCCTATTTTGGGATTCCGTTCACTTTGGGTGTCTGTGAAATTGGATAAGAAACTGAATAGTCCAGCGTTGTTCAGTACCAATTGAACTGACTAGACCTCGAAGAGTCTCAAAGTGCTATTATAATGCATGTGTTATGCTATATATTAGCGTCGAAATTCAACTCTAAAGTGCGTATTACATTATCCAGTTTGTAGAAACTCTATTTAGGAACACTCTAATTAGAAAATTGAAAGCTAGTGATCACACTAGACTAAATCGATCAGTTATAACGTAGAATTACATTGGTTCGGGACCTTCCAATCTCACTAAATCGGAACCAACTGTTTTAACTTCGATTACATCTTTCGACTTACTAGTTAGATTTCGTATAAATTGGATAGTGTAATACGCACTCTAACGTTACTTAACATTGATATACATGGTAATTTTACTCAAATGTTACTTACTATGTGGCAGACTGCACATCTGTCGAAAACTAAATAGCGAGGGCGACCTACTGTGGTCCCCCCGACTTAGTGTAGTCCTAATAAGCCTTAAGTTTGAACCCAGGCAGACCCACACTTTATATTTCATAACTTGTTTCAATAACATTGCTGTAAAATGCCGAAAAACGGTGAAGAACAAAAAGAAAATGGCGTTACTAAGACCGTGGACAGGTCACGTCAAGAGCATTTTTTTTCCAAGTTTTCATTCTTTTTTATTCGAGTTCACCAATCTTTTTGTATGCACCTGTTTCTGTAAGAAGTAAACTTTACCAGCCAGTACCCTGTCAATCAGAAACTAAATTATATTGAAGGATATTACTCACAGAATACATTATTATATATTACTACTACATAATAAGACTCACAGAGTACATTATTATATAATAAGACTCTAGACAGACGCACTGCAGTTAGTACGACTGCAATAAAACTGCAAACCAAACGTACAGCCCGATTGCAGTTGGCGTGTTGTAGCTCAGCAGCTACATTTGTAATTTGCGGTGTGCAGTTGGACCAACTGCATTTGAGCTGCACGTCGAACGTGCAGCTAGCTTGCACTCAGCGTGCAGTCGTTGAAACTGCACGCTGACTGCACACCGTTCTTGCCTGTTCTTCTCCATAGGTACTACTACGCTTTGGAATGGGCAACTAGCTTCATCTTTCCGACTCTTTGACAATTCAAAAGTGCCTGTAATTGGTGTATTTGAAATAAATGCTTTGAGTTTTGAGTTTGAGTTTGACACCGACTGCAATCGGGCTGCACGGTTGGTTTTACTATTGCAGTCTTACTAACTGTATTCAAAATACAAATTTGCAGTCAGAGTGCAGTTGAAATGCAGTCCATCTGTGTAGAGTAGTGAATGCAAACCGGGTTAACCGGAAACCAAAAAACCGGTTTTGCGGTATTTTTGAAATGATGAAATAATCCGGGTTTTTTTCAATTTTCCGGTTTTTCGAGGTTTTTTATTTTCAAATGGCAACACCGCTACTCCACGTGTCAGTCAAAATTATGCATTTGATGTCAGCCATTTTATTTTTCCAAACGTTCCCAACGGTTGATAGTGAAAACACGTGTTGTTTATCGTAGTATTGGTAACTCGGTAACATTTAACTTTTTTTTTTTTTTGTTGGGTGGGAAATCATCAAATAATTTCTCCCGCTCTGGGTGGAGCGGGAGGGCGTGTCAGACTTTTACTGACTAAAACCCACCCGTGTTCCCTCATTTGCCTGTGTGCCAGGGGCGGCGGTATCTCTTTCAAACAACCCGCAACCCTGGCCGGCATCGGCCCTTGCGGGCCCCATCTGTTGCTGCTGACATCTCTTTGAGGCGCGCGTGGAACACAACGCGCCGTCGACCCGGGCTTGGTCCTTACCGGACAGCGAGCTACCCATTACTCGCCGTCCGCAAGCCCGTGCCTACGGTGGCCGGGAATCAGCCTGGGATTCCCGACGCCCAGGGCATCTCCTGCGAAGGCCACGGCTGTGAGGGCGCATGTACTGCATCTCCCTCACGTGCGCCGCCTCCCTCTTTGCGAGCATAACTGCTTCGCTGAAGGAGGCGACTGCCAGCCATGCCCTCTCGCTCCGTACCATGGCCTGGACCAGGGTCGGACGCGAGAGATCGCCTCCGCCGATCACCTCCACGAGGACACGGCGGTGCTCCGTCCAAGCCGGGCAGACCTCCACCGTATGCTCCACCGTGTCCTCTGGGCTATCTTCGCAATGGAAACACCCGGGCGTTTCCTCCCGCCATATCCGAAACAGGAACCTCCCGAAACAGCCATGTCCGGTGAGGACCTGTGTCAGGCGGAAGGTGAGGTCGCCATGCCGCCTCTCAAGCCACTCCTCAAAGAGGGGACTTACCGCCGCAATCGCGGCGTGCCCAAACTACTATCAAAGGGTTGTACTACACCTTCTTTATCTGCGTTAAATTTAGATACCGAAAAAAATGGTGTTATGTGAAATGGCATTACACGAGAATGGCGGTGGACGTGGTAGATTTTTTATCAAAGGCATACAAAGCACTCGTCACAATGAAGCCAACAAGTGTCGAATCAGAACGAGCTTTTTCGACAGCTGGTTATTGATTCTTTGCTTTTCTTAAGATCTCATTTTCTTACCAAAAACGTTTAAAGTAGATTGTTTTAAAGAAAATGTGTTGATTTTTTTAACCTATGTTTAAGAGATGACTTTTTATTTGACTTGATTTTTTTAATGATCATTTTTGGTTACTGATTAGAACTAAATATATTTAACCTGATTGCATTTATTATTGATCTCTTTTAAAAGATTTATTTCTATTTTATATTGTGTTAATTAAAGGTTTAAGTTATGAAAAACATTGAGTAGCTCAACCTTTGTCGGAGGCTATTGATACTGTTATAGGTTCCTTTTAAAAGTTAGAGTCTATAATTAAAGAGTTAATAATATGGTTAATTTGACACCAGATTTTCAATGTTATAAAATGTTGATTTTGTGTTTAATAATACTTTCATTTCATGCAGGATACTTTTATGACTTAATTATGTTTCATTTATATTTTTCATACTGTTAATTAATATTATACCTACATAGCTTAAGCACAACAAGCAAATAAACCATTTACTTACTGCATGTAGACGAACAAAAAAAAACTTATTTTCAAACCGGTTTCACCGGAAACCGGGTTGTTTTATAAAAAACCCGAAAACAAAACCGGGTTTTAATCTTGGTCTGTTCTGCATTCCCTAGTCTAGAGCCTTATGCTTTGCTTCATATGTTCGAAAAATTTGTCGGCTCAACAACGTAAGTAACTCAATCCAATGTAATCAAACGTAGCCCAATTCTTGGAGAAGGTTATAGGCTATTTAATATCACGCTTGGAGCTTTAGGAGCCGAACAACAAAAACAAAAAATACGCTAAGCGAAAACGAAGTAGGAAATAGGGGGCGATGGGATACAACGCGCTGGGTCGGGGGCCAATATTGCGCGAGGACAAAGTAGGTAATATGGAGAAATAGATAGTTTCGTAAGCTAATTTTACCTGTGATAGAAACTTCCAACTAAGGGGTCTACCATGTAAAGGTCTTTGCTTCATTATTGGTAAAGATACAAAAGTCTTAATACAACTCTCAGTCCTACCTACAACTGTCTGTAAATTATAGGAATCGGCCATTAGCACGGCGAGTTTCAGCATGGCGATAATGAAAATGAAGTAATTGTTGTGTTTCAACCATGAATCGCATTTACGAGGAATTATGAGATTAATTATGAGCGCATGCGCACACGTTAATAAATTTATCATGACTGTTTCCTCTTGTTATCAGTTTCAAAACTGTCGCCATATTATATCCGAATTAAGTGGAAACCCAGGGCTGGAGTACAACACAACTCACCTCAACCCCCCTTGGGGTAGGCGTGTAGGTGTGAAGAAGGCTGCGAAGAGGAAGCGGGAGATTGCTTTCGCTAACCCGATCCGCAGCAGACGCACTTGGCGTCGGCGGAGAATAACGCCCTCTTCCAGCCCCCCTTAATGGATCCAGAGGCAACGGATCTGGGGAAATCCGTCGCTCCCTACTTCTTAGGACCCGACATGGCGGCGCGTGTGTTCCACGCGCGCCTCTTATTATCTATGGGGGGAGTTTAACACTTCACTCCCCCCTAACGCGAAGTGGCCTGCAGAGGCGGGCCGGCACTAGCCGGGAATCGCGGAAGTCGCATTAGATCCCGTGATCCCCGGTGCAAGTGTGAGACGGAACATCGGGGTGGTTTTAGTCAGGTAGTGGCTGAGGACATCTATGAGGATTTCCCCCGGTAATAAAAAAAAAGGCTTGTAGGTGTGGAAATGGCAAGCCTGTCATAAAAGAAACTCAATAAGATGTCAAACACACAAAACAGTCCAGCAGACAGAGTGGCAGGGACATCAACGGGCAACCTGTTACCATAGATTCATTACCTACATGACCGCATGACTGTGTGAAATAGCTGAATGGTAAGGTGTAAGCAGGACAGTTGATGTATGTCAAATGCACATGCCTGGGATTACGTGGAAGACCATAGTATATACTTGTTCCATGCATGGAAGATATTTATAAAGGCAGAATGACAGTTGCTTATGAATGACGGAGAAATGAGGATTTCTTTTACGTTTACAATAAACGAGTTTGTGATAATCCTTTAAATTTCCTCTGACCTCAGCCCTTTTTCCCACACGGGTCACGTCCGGGATACGGCCACGACAGGGGACTGAGCATGTACATCAGAATAGTGGGTGTACAGTTCAGATTTGCCTTTCATTGCAGTTATTTGGTACCTTCTGTGTACCTTTACGTACCTCTCCTGAAAATCTGTGTACTTACACCCGTACAATGATATTTTAAAAATTAGATACACCCGCCATCCTGATGTCAGAACGGCGGGTGTACTGCTAACCAATATATGTGGCTAAATGCACTGTATAAGTAGATTTGGTACCTCTTGTGTACCTGTAGAAACAAGTATTAAATAAACTAAATACTGTAAGTTTTATCCGAAAAGTAAAAAAACTATTTTCTCTCTCTTCGTCACTGCGTACACTGCAATTAATTAGTACGCCTATTATTTGTTCTATTGATGATGAAAAATACTGCAAAAAGTCATTATCTATTATGACAAATATCTCCTACACCTACATTGTATATTGAACCCAGGGAGAGGAACCCAGAGAGTGAACTTGCATCCCACAAGTTCACTCTCTTACACCACGCTCCCGACGCCCATGCTTTTGAATGACGAAGACGATGCTACTGCTACTACTACTAGATTATTTCGGGAATGAACCAGTATGTGATATTCAAATGTCTTGCTCTCCTGACCCACCCCATCGCGTGTCTCATCTAATCGCCTGCCCGTGCGAGTACTTCGTATTCGTGCCTTTATGAAAATTACCACCACACCACTGTTCCATGCCTGTGGCGTTTTGCCCTCGAGTATGGCGGAATCAAATATTTTCTGGAGGGCCTTAAGAACGGGTTTCCCGCCGGCCTTTAGGAGTTCGGCCGTAATTCTGTCATTTTCATCATCATTCATCGTCATTCAATTTTTGAGCTTCTTCGGAGCCATCCTAATCTCATACAAGCTGACGTCCGGGATGTCTTCAGTCGGGTCAATCTAGCTCTTGGGTCGTTTTCCAGATTCATAACGGGGTTTCTTGAACTGTCCATAGCACCTCACAATCTCTTTCTACAGCTCAGGCTTGGTGGATACGTTCCTGCCTTCATCGGTCTTCAGTTTCGTAAGGTGACTCTGCCCAATAGACAGATTCCTAGCAAAGATCTTGGAGCCTTTATTCCGCTCCATCGCGTCTTTAATACTTTCTGTATTAAAGCGGTTGAGGTCGCTTTTCAAGAAATTAGAGATTTGTTTATTAAACTGCCTGTACTTGAGCGCATCGTCTGAAGACTGCAGGAACATCTCGCGCCTCTCCTTCATGAGCTGTAAAGTAGGAACAGAATGCTTCTTATTTTTATTGATACGACGGGTCTTGAAAATCTTAGACCTAACCGTATGGACAGTTTCCACGAACCCATCGTTAAAATCGTCCACAGAGCTCCCTAGACAGTCTGAAGTTCGAGTGGAAAGCTTTCGGAGTTTTGGACTTGGATCGATGCTGGACCGAGCGTAGACTTCATCAGCCGAGATCTTTCCAGCTTGATATTGAGATTCATGTGCCCCTTACCAAATGGTGATCACTACCAGTTTTCACGGCGTTGATCACAGAGACATCATTGAATACTTGCTTCGTCGTCGACATAATGAAGTCAATCACATTTTTGGTTGCACCATCAGGGCTCTGCGTCTGCCAAGTGCACTTCTTGTGCTCACGTTTTTGAAGAAGGAGTTCGTCATATAGAGGCCTTCCTTCCATAAAACTAGCCAGTAAGTGACCCTGGTGGTACCTATGTCCAACTCCAAATTGCTCCACTCGCAACTCATCGTCGCTTCGTTTGCCCAGATTCGCGTTGAAGTCCCCCATGAAAACGGTGAATTGAGTTTTGGCATGGCTCTGGAAATATCCTCATACATGGTCTCCGCCTCATCGTCGGGGTGTGATGAGGTGCGTAAACCTGTATTGACCTTAAGCGAATACGTTGCGGATAATCTGAGTATAAGGAACGCCATCCTGGTCGACACACTCTCGATCTTCACCACGTTGCTCACAAGGGACTTATGGATAAACCCGACACCACCTTTGGGACTGCTGGTCGCCCTCCCGGAAATAGAGCAAATTACCGGATTTGAGGATAACGAGTCCTCCCTCTCTCGTCGGACTTCAGATAACCCTACTATATCCCATCGTAACCTGTTCAATTCTGCCTCGAGTTCGACAATCTTCTCGTCGGCCCGGAGTGTACGCGTGTTATATGTTGCCAGGTCCAGTTTTCGGTGATTGTGGTAGCCGGATCTCTTCTGGGGATTGTCAGCACCCCTTGCCTCGCCGTGGCCTTGACCGCTACCGTAGCCAAGGGTAGGTGGGCCGCCGGGCACTAGTGGCCATTTATTTTTGGTGCTTGTCATGTTAGGGGTTTGCCATAATCTCCATGCTTGGCATGAGGTTGGCGATCGCAGTATGGTTTCAAAAATATATAGAGAATGCTGCTGCCCATTCTTTAGTAATTCCCTTAAGCCCAAGTTCACCAACACATGGTTAAATTTAAAACAGTCGGTTAAACCATAACGGGCTGGTTAAAAACATTTTGCTGTTCACGACGCCCTAACCATTGGTAAAGTACTGTAATCGGATGGTTAACTTAAACGATGTGGCGAACTCAGTTTAACCGTTGGTTTATGCTTTCTGATTTGAAGTTTTGCATTGTGAATCACTTTTAGTTACAAAATAAAAATGTAAGACGCTTTGAGTTACTAATTCTTTGAATAGGATAATGTATGTATGTATGATTTTGAAGATAATATAATATCACTTTGCTCACTAATACGGACGGGAATATACGGGATTCCAAACACGGCACAATAATTTCGAGGACATTGACGAGAAAGCATTTTGTACTAGATTTCGTACATACAAACGTAGTGAGTTCTCTGGAATTACTTGATTTAATTAAAAAGAAGTTTGAATAGCCAAGCACGTTTGCAGTGAATGCCGAAAGCATTAAATTTGTCTGCCAGATTCCGACATAGCGTCTTTCACAAAATAATGTTAAACCATTCGATCATAATATTAATAATATTCCGGAGCCTTTTAGGATAATTACGGAAATGAAAAAAAATTAAAAGAGTCTCCATGATTTACTAGTAAAAAAGTGCTACTACTCAATAAAAGACTTCCTATCAGACAAATCACTGCTCCAATATAGCCCCCCTCAGTCATGATGCGTTCAGTGACCCACTGATGTGTATTTACCTTAATTCGTTCCATTGTATTTTTATGTTTGTTTTATATTTTATGTGAAATTTTAATATAATTGTAATTCCTGTTGTATGCCCTAAGGGCGGGACGTAGCTGATCACAGTTATCTATTTAAGACCTGTATTTTGTACCTACCTATGATCCACAATAAAGATATTGATTTGATTTGATTTGATTTGATTTAATCATTTGGTCATTTTCGACTCACTCATTCAAAAATGTTCGGTTATTTCACCGTTGGGTAGAATTGAATAGTGAACTCGAACAAAACTCGGTTTGTTTAAACATATGTTTAATGGTAACATTACGGTTACGTAATCAATGGTTATGTTGTAGTTTGTGAACTCGGGTCTTAGTTGCCTCCTACGACACCCGCAGAAGGAAATGGGGTGGTGCTATTCTTTTAGTCCGATACCACACAGTACAGTTTATAATATTAGTATAGATGATTACCACATTACTGTGAGAAGACAAGTCTGACAGAGATCTATAGCTAAGACCCGAATTCACCAACAGATGGTTAAATTGAAAACAGTCGTTTAAACCATAAACGGCTGTTTAATAATATTGTGCTGTTCACCACGCTCTAACCATTGGTTAAGGACAGTAATCGAATGATTAACTTAAACGACGTAGCCAACTCAGTTTAACCCTTGGTGCTTCTTGATTTGAAGTTTTGCATTGTGAATCACTTGATTTAATTGAAAAGAACTTGGAGTATCCAAGAACGTTCGCAGTGAGTGCCAAAAGCGTTAAATTTGTCAGCCAGATAATACATTCGGTTATTTAACCGTGTTGGTTGGAATTGAATAGGGAACTCGAAAAAAATATGGTTTGTTTAAACAACTGTTTAATGCTAACATAACTGTTACGTAATCAACGGTTATGTTGTAGTTGGTGAACTCAGGTTTAAATCGATTAGAGTAAATCGTAGCTGTGTACCACCAACGACGGCTATCCGTTACCGAATGGCAATAACAGCGTTGCTTGTTTGCACTTGACTCACCTTACTGATTGTTCAAACAACTTGTTCAAAGCAATTAGAAACTATGTAAACATTTGGAATGACCAAACCAGTCTTTCCGATTAGCAATGAATAAATTTTTAACAAAAAAGAATATTACATTTTTCCATAAAATGTTACAGTCAGTGTCTGAGTGTCTGAGTCTGTGATGAGTTTCTCTTTAAATTATCTGGAAGATAACTAAAATTTCAAAAAGTACTGGTAAATATGAACTCATGTGTGTTGTATATTTATAACCTATTTATGTACTTGTGTACCTACAGATCCAGTGCGCGAAGAAAATCCGTCGCGATATTTTTACGTATACGTGCGAACGTGTTCTATAGCAGACATATTTACTAAAAAGTAAGCACAATTTCCAGGAATACTTTGGTTTGCGCATGCACAGTTAAACGTAGGCTAATTTTATTATTAGTGCTACAAATTCTCCTGCAAACATTACTATCTGACCAACCAAACAGCCAAGCCAACTCGATTCAGTTTACCGGCCCGCATCGTCGCGAGCACACGTATATTCCGTGACGATAAAACAGTTTAAATACATTGTATACTAATTAAAAACAAAATATTATCACCGAACAGGTTTCTCACGAAGACAACACTTGAGTTATGTAAGTATGCAAATAATACGCTTTCAAATGACAAATAGGTTACAAGGGCAAGTGTTTGTTAGTAAATAGTGGCTATATGTATGTACTAGTATGTATGTATTATCACAGTATCAGCCGTGTTGCATGTGTCTTGGTTGATACAGGTCGCGCATCCACTTAATTCTATATGATCGTCTTTTTTCCTGTTGTATTGATTTTTGTGCCGTCTCGCCGTCTGCACTAATAAGTGTTACCTTGAGTTTGTTTTGATGTCTCCATGCACATGTATAATGTTATTATGGCTATACGATATATCTACTAGCATGTGCCCCGCAGTTTTACCCGCCGTAAAACAAATCAGATTATTTATAAATTCTTTCGTTTTTCTAAGATTATGTGCTTCGTTACATGGTTGTTAAATAGCCTATAAACTTTCAAAAAATTTGGGCTATCAAAATTGCAAGTACAATTTTTCGATTGTCAGTTCCACAGATTAGCGCGTTCAAACAAAAAAACAAACACACTCGTCCACTTTATTATGTAATAGTATAGATATGTAATAAATTAATAACTATGTATATTTTAACATAAATACTATAAGGGATTTATTTATTTATAAGCAGTCGCTAATCATTACTAAAGTTTAAGCAACGTTTATAAATAAAGGGGTAATTTTTGAGTGGATTACTTAATCTATCTAAAAAAATTACAATTTCAACGTTGTTCGCAATGTAAAAAAAAACGTTACCCTCCGTTTCAGCAGTCGGGTAAAAACAAAGGCGACTATTCATTATGTCGTATCAGTCATCATAACTTTATGAGAATAGTGGATGCCTAACCCTAACCTACCATCGATTGAAACGCAAACTGATTTTATCCTACGGTATTAAAATAAACCTGACTTCATACTTCCAAAAAGTGTTGATGGGAATAACCCCTGTATCACTCATAGCAATGTCATGGTCATCGCGAACACATCAATGCTAACTATTTAGATGCAAACATACTATTCACACGTGCATTGTGGCTCTTTTATAAAAAAAAACAGACTAAGTGCGTGTCAAACCACGCATAATGAAGGGTTCCTTAGTTGGGTTCAATATATCCCAAAAACAAACGTTACTTTGTAGTTGAAAAGTCTTCTTCCATACATTCGCTTCGGTCTATACTCAATTCTCCAACTGCAAATGTAAGATTATAAATAATTATAATCGCAATAAAATATGTTATAAAACTGCAAGGTAACGTTTTTCGGACTTGTTCCTTTATTTGTGCTGTAAGACCTTGCTTCTTGCGAAACTTCATGATTGTAGGTCAACGGGTAAAATATGTCACATTTTTGTATTGCGTTGACTTAGCAGGTTGTTTGTTTTTGAGCTCCGAGGGACTGCAGATCTACGTATTGTCATTAATTTCAACTTGATACCTCCACGCGTTCCTGAGAAGGGATGAAGAAAAGGGACAGACTGACATACAGACGGATAACGAACAG
Source organism: Polymixis lichenea (assembly GCA_949091785.1). Classification (NCBI taxonomy): domain Eukaryota; kingdom Metazoa; phylum Arthropoda; class Insecta; order Lepidoptera; family Noctuidae; genus Polymixis; species Polymixis lichenea. Next base: position 17,566,314 of record OX420948.1, on the reverse strand, counting down.
AGGCCCTAGTGTGAGTTTCATTTAACCATCTACACCAAACGCAGTGAGCGCGTTCGTCGTTCCGATTGGCCCTGGATTGGTGACGGACCAATCGCAGCGCCAAACGCGTTCACTGCGTTAGGTGTAAATGGTTAAATGAAACTCACACTAGGGCCTCTGATCCTTTATGGGCTCCGTTTTTCCCTTTTGAGGTATGAAACTCTAAAAACAACCCGAATGTACGAAAGAAAAGACAACGCGTTTTCAATATATTTAGCTCAATCAGCACGGTTTGCATTTTTTTCTAAGCTTCATTATCCCGATTTATGATCATTATTTTGACTGAAGTAGGTATGATTTTGGTTGTCAGTTTTCCTTTTGCGGTTTGCCTGACATTACTTCCAACATTATCGTTTTTAATTTCATAAACAATATCCTCATTTAGCACCGCTGGTACCTACCTACTACCTATATTCTGGGAATTCTGGGATGCTTGACTTCAGCAGACTTTGAATGAAAACCGAAACGCTCTTAAATCCTACTTCATCATCAGCTGACTAGCCTAACCTTTTCCCACCTATGTTGGGGTCGGCTTCCAGTCTAACCGGATGGAGCTGAGTACCAATATTTTAAATGGAGCGACAGCCTATTTGACGTCCACAACCTAGTTTCTGACGATGATCTGATCCACGAATGACAGCCGGGACCAACGGCTTAGTGTGATTTCCGAGGCACGGAGGGGTCTTGATATGTAAAGATGGTCACCCATCTACGAACCAACCGCGGCAAGCCCCGGGCAGCTGTTATTACTAAGCCACAAGCCCCCTCTTCGATCCCACTTATGAACTTATTTTCATTGCTAGCGCGTAGGTCGAGGCGGTTTTATCCCGTAACCTATTTCTCCTAATTATTTTATGACCACCACATGCCATCACATCACGCTTAATTTAAAAAGACGTAGGCAAGACATATCTGAGATAATAGGGAACGTGCACGAACTATAGATGGCAGCACAAATCGACACGAGAGCCACGGTGTGGTGAAAAAAAGAAACTGTTTAGACCTGTCATCGTGTTGCCGCCAGTGTTTATGTTAATGTTTACATTATATTTATATCGTTTTTAATCAGTAAAATTATAAAATATAGGTTCCGGCCGATTAATAATATAATCGTCAGCGTGGTCAAAAGATGTCCAAAGGCCAAAAACTCTTCCGAGTCCGGGTATGTCTTAGATGTAGAAGTAACAGTTATGAATCCTGAAAATGCAGTAATAACTGGCAAAGTTGTACCTCAAACGACGATTAGTAACGCATATGATGTCAAAATAACTGGAAAGTATTTTCTGAACTAATTTTTCATGTAAATATTTTGTCTATATTATTATTTATGTTCATGTCGCCTTCTTTTCAGCTTGATTGCAATATAAATATTAGAAGAGCAAATTGCAAATGCAAGGCAGGCCTATCTGAAAAATGTAAACACATCGGTGCTTTGATTTACTTTAAAAAATCTCCAGATAGTGCTTTATCGAAAACTAACATAAATTATTTGAGTTTATGTTTACTTAGATTTGTTTGTATTGAATACTTACAAAACTCTGGTATTTCTACAAATAACATTATTGAGTAATTTCTAAATGTTTTGAAAATCATACATAAACACACATTTTTTTCTACTGCATTTATCGACTTTTGTCGTTTATCACGTAGGTAACCAAGGAAAGTAAGTAATTTAATATCGGTGGGAAAGTGATAGAATTTCACACCATTAGATTTATTTTGAGTTTTCTTTGAAGTGTTCGAGCATCCAGAAACACAACAATACATTTTTACTTAGTAATTATGTTTTTTTTTTCACTTCATAGACGAGATTATTTTATTACGTGAAGCGTCAATTTCAAGTAATGATTCCGAGAAAACTTCGGATTTGCGCCACTAGAGCGCAGACCCTTCGTCGTGCACGTTCCCTATATCATATAAATGGATAATGTAACAGTCAAGTACTTATACCTAAATGGGAAAGTAAATAAAACAGGAAAAAAATGGGTAGAGCGAGTATCGGCAAAATTGTGTCGGCAAATAGAATACTCAATGGTTGAATTCTCATTTCAATACAATATCCAAAGTTAACAAACTGATAAAATACACTTAATTACATATATATTTTCGTGTGTACTTAACTGTGGACTTACTAACCTTGTAATCAACATATTTTTTTTTAAACCTCTGACATAATTTTAATAACAAAATAATTGTTACCAAACAACTGGATCTCTGTTATCTGAATCGGTTATCGGCGGGGTAATTACGTACCACACTAACAGTAGGAATGGCTTTTAATTTGACAATTCAACAACATTCATTGCTTTATTTACGTGGCTGAGTAAACAATTTTTTCTAACTTATGATGCAATGGATTAGCAATAATAAGCCTCTATAGAGAGGCATGATCAAGCAGAATTTACCACACGCAACTAGAATAGGTATAAACAACTGCCCGACGATTGATGTCTGGATGTTGTACATAATTATATAGGATAAAATTTTAACCAGTGCGCATGCGCCAGTGCATTTGTGCTAGTTGAGCGGTAAACTCTGCTTGTATTGATGTAAAGTGAAGAACCATCATAGTTCCAGTAAAAGAAAGAGAACAATGATAGCTTGTTAATAATGGCTCCTATAAACGTGATGCTATCTCCGTTTCAGTCGCAGTTAAACTCATGATGGGCAGGGTGGTGACAGCAGAGGCTCAGCGGTTCATGGTGGACTGTCTGAAGGCGGTCGGTACTGCAAGCAAGGCCGCTGAGCAGCAGGCTGAGCTGCTGATCCAAGCCGATAGGTTTGGACACCCTAGTCATGGACTTAATAGGTTAGGTGAGTAAATCGGAGGGGAGATGAACGGATAGTAGAGAGATCGAAGGTAAATGGCAAAGCCTGAAGAATTGCCAAACATAAGTGGTGGTGGGCGGGGCTCATTGCTTGCAGAACAGATGGTCGATAGGATCAAGAAGTTTTGTAGTGGTAATCGCATAACAAAAGGCGTGGCGTGGGTCGGTCCTCTTCAATGTGGAGTTATGACATAGGGAAGAACATTGTGAAGGTCGTGGGAATTCGCTGAATGCCAAAAACTTGTCTAGTAGCGATGCTTGCGGAAGGTCTATGTCCAATAGTGGACGTCTTTTGACTGAATGATAATGATGAAGAGCATAACGATAGCGTCACACAATATGAAATATATATCAATGTAACCCGACAGTAATGTCGGGTTACATTCGATAGTTCCATCCATGAAGACGCGCCCCACTCTTTGACACTTGCACTGAGATGGGTGGATGGTTGGCACTATTTGTACCGGTGTGGTCACCAGTCGATATTAGGCCTGACATATCTCGGGAGTGACCATTTTGTCTCCATACTCAAAATTAATTCAATAATTTCCAGAAATGTATGTGAACGACATCAAAAGCGGTGCATGCGAGCCCAACAATGAGCCGAAAGTGCTAAAAGAGACCGAGGCTACAGCATGGGTCGATGCCAACAACGTGCTGGGAGCTACCGCCAGTCACTTCGGTATGGACTTAGCAATCAAGAAGGCACAGAAAACCGGCGTAGGATGGGTCTCAGTGAAAGGTAACAAACTCTGTGGATACTCTTTTAAAGTCATACTTAAGAATATTTATTTCATAGATAATAATATATATGTATATATGTGTATTCCTATGTAGTCGCTGGAAACAGCTTTACATACCAAGATCCCTCCGTGCCTTGTTAAGCACGTTTAGCGGCTGGCCTTTACGGGTCGTCAGAAGCCCGAAAGTCTGACAACCAGTCTTACCAAGGGGTATGGTATACACAAAAACAGCTACGGTTGTAAAAGTCAGACAGGCAGTCGCCCCATGTAAAGTACTGATATCCAGCTACATCCGGTTAGACTGGTGGCTCACCCAAACAGAGTTGGGAAAAGGCTAGGCAGATGATGATTCGTATTATATTCGCTAATCTCCAAAACCACACGAGGTAATCCCCAACGTCAAAAATTGACGCAGTTGGCACAAGACCGTCCGGGAGAAAATGCTTCCATGGAGATATGAGTAACTCGACGAGATGAAAAAGACGATCGGTAACTTCTTTTCCTGAGTGTTTAAACTACTTTAAATGGCACATATTTAAACTGTTCCAGGTTCCAACCACTTTGGCATGGCTGGGTTCTGGGCCCAAAAGGCAGCAGACCAAGGCCTCATAGGCATGGCTTATACCAACACCTCTCCTCTCCTTGCACCTACCAGAAGTAAAGAGGTCAGTTTTTGTAGATTTAAGGTCTACTCGTGACTACCATGAGGTCTTTGTTTCATGTGTCTTATAATAAGCAATTCGAGTCTGGATATAATCGACGTAGTAGACTAGATAATATGGGCATAATTAACGCACACAAATTTACTTCTACCGACCCATTCTGGGCCCTTGTGATGGATTACGGAGGCTTGAATCTCTGCAGTGGGAACGTTATAGGCTTGATTAGGCAACATTGTGAATTTAACATGTAAGTAAAGGTACCTAAAGCAACATTTTTCTTAGGTCCCTGTTTTGCTGCAGCGGTTTTTGAAAGCCTCATGAGTGAAACTTCAACTGTACTTATCAGAGGGGCAATTCTCGTAACTTTAAGAACGTACACAGTCTGATCTGTCTTAATATGTCAAAAATACCTAGAATTTCCATCATTTGATTGTTGCCGAGATGAGACTGCGACCAGGTTTTGAACGCGTTTAATTACGAGAATTGGCCTTCTGTTTTGTACGGTCTTTATTTTGAACTAGCTTCTGCCCGCGACTTCGTCCACGTGTAATTTATTGTTCCCCCGACCCACCCCGTCGCATCAATCGCCTGCCCGCGCTATTTCCTACTTCATTTTCGTTTAGCGTTCAATCTTACTTTTTTTTCGCGTCCTGCGCAGCGCAGGGGCGCGGCCGTTGCGTGTCAATCGCAGAGCTCAACACCAAGTACGCGGATGCACGCGTGAACTGCGCGCCCCTCGCCTTGACACACCACCCATAGCATTCGCCGGCTTCGACTGGCAGGTGTCAGCTACCGGTGGAGGCGGCAAGGAGCCACTGACGTTAAGGCTAATGAGATTATCAGGGGAAGGACAGCGCTGCCGAGTCCGATATGCTCTTGCACTCGGTGAGGGCGAGAGAAGACTACACTCGGGTCCATTAGAGTGCGTATGTGATGCAGATGGACGCACGCCGCCTTGGAACCCGCGGCCACCGTCGCGGTTACTAACTAAAGGAGTCCGACTGACAGTAGAACTAGTGTGGGCGCGTGCGCTGGCCGAGCTGGCAGTGGTGTGATGTTAAGTAGCCTTCGTTAAGAATTGAGCTATTAAAAACAAAAGTATTGTTTCTGAGCCGTCTGGTAGTTCCAGAGATAAGCGTGTTCAAACAAACAAGCTCGTCAGCTTTATTATAAGTATATACATACTTAGTAGAAAGCCTATTATCCTTTATTTTATCATCTGAGCGTAATATGTATTTCTCTGTTTCCAGGCGGCATTAGGTACTAATCCCATAGCATGTGTGGCTCCAGCTTCGCAGGATGAATCCTTCTACCTCGACATGGCTACAACTACAGTCTCAGTTGGAAAGGTAATTAAAATAAAAGGTACTAGATGGTTCTACCACTGTGTAACTAGGACTTACAGTAGTTCGGTTCAGAGCCCGTACATTTGATAAGACCACTTACGTACGATTGCTCTGTAAAAACGCTCACATTAAACCACTGTAGGACAGTTATACTATGGCTCTACATTTTGAATTTTGAAAATACCTTCTGCCATCACTGCTACAATGGCACATGCTAAGCTATTTTGCGGGCTATTTCATTGATTTCTATTTTAAACTGGCCCATGATCTTTTTTCTTCAGCTAAGTTTTGAGGATATACCTAAATAAATACTTACGCATATTTGCGACGATCTACGGTTGTAAGTTTTGTAATTAAATTATATTTAGATACACAGAATCTGAGAGCAGTGGTGGCCCATTAAAAACGGCTGCGAGTTGTAAGGACGTAGGTTCGAACCCTGCCTGGCGCTTTAGCAAAATCAGCCTGTAATGTTGGCACTGCCTGTTGACACACATGCCTTCTCTCTTCGAGAGGAAATGGGCTGCATTCTATCACGGCCCGCCTTCTAACGGAGAGGAGGCCTTCCCAGCAGTGGCAAAATTATAGGCTGCTAATTTAATATATGTATGTACACAGAATCTGCACATTAAATACTGCTCTGTGAACGCTTTTATGCGGCCAACGGCCAATCCACTGAGCGTGCGGACACTCGGACAGTTTGTTATTGTCGCTTGTCCCTTAATACTCTTCCTAGTATTTATAGTTATTTGATTGTCCAGTGTTCCTGTAAGACGAGCTAACTTTATTTATTGATATTACCATCATTTTCCAGATTGAAATGCAGCGTCGAAAAGGCGAGTCATTGCCGGCCGGCTGGGCGCAAGGACCCGATGGCAATGAAACACAAGATGCTGAACTGGTATGTTCGTCATTCATATTTTATACCAGCGTATATTCGCCCACTACTATGCCCTTTGCACTGGGGCCTGGGTCTACAAAATTACAAAAGTGGCAGCATGCGTTGGCTTACGATGGTATATCCGTATATTCATTGTAGTAAAAAGTACGCTGTGATTAACTGTAAGTTTTTTTCAGATATGGTATCTCAAATCTGTCAAAAATGTACACTAAAGAGATCATTGCAACCGAGTAAACCCAAAATCCTTAAATACTCTCTTTGCTTCGTCCACATAATTATGATTAAATCTCAACAAAGACCGTTTTATCCATATGCATAAGATAAACAGAAACGCCCGTCATCTATTCTTGTATTCGTTTTCAGGCATTCAAAACCAGTTGTCTAATGCCCCTCGGTGGCGGTGAGCTGACATCAGGATACAAAGGGTTTGGACTAGCGGCTATGGTGGAGCTGTTCTGTGGAGTATTATCAGGTTAGCTTTCTTAAGCTTAAAATCTTCTACTTGATAAAACTCATTAATAAATGAAACGCACTGACCCCTGCGTGGTTAATCGAAAGAACCCCAAGATTTGCACTAGTCCCTGAGACCTCAAGTATCATGGGCTAAAGAGAACATTGAATATCAAGGAGTAGACCTGGTGGCGCTGTTAAGGCAGTTAAGATAGGGAAGGATTGCGAACCGTACCGTAAAGGCATCCTAGAGTAGGCATTGTAGACTAGTGGAGACTGTAGAGAGATGGGTGATATCTATCTATGGATCTTTTAACGAAGTCGACCGCCATGTTGATTCAGGTCTAACTTCAACGGAACAACTTTTTGTCTAGTTGATAAAATTCTTGAATACATTAATTCACTGACAAACAACCGCACAGCCTAAATAATTGGGTCTAGAAGCATGAAATTTTGCACAAAAGTTCCTTAGTTCCTTACATAACAAAAACTAGCAATGAGGGTTTTTTAAAACTCTCCCTCTAAAGGGGAAATAGGGGACAATTTTTATGGAAAATCGTTTTGTTTTTTGCCGATGAGAAATACCTTCAGGCAGTATGGCTTGTCTTATTATAATATAAGTCTGACCCAACATAAAAAATGACAAAAGACTTAGGTACCGATAAATGTTGTGGCCCATCAAGAACACCCACCAAGCAATGCCTAATGTTTTTCCCAAGAACTGCTGTTTTAGAAGAGCTAGAATATACCCAACACAAATCTGCGGTGGACAGGCTATTATAGCTTGTAGAACTATTCATTCGTCCCTTAGTCAAATTAATTGAAAGCACCGAGGTAATTGACCACCAGCAATCTGCAACAGGCCTAAATCTTTATGACTCATCCCTCTCGAATTCAACACAGGTGCCAATTATGGCCACCATGTGCGATCATGGTCACACAGTGGAGCGGGTGGGCCAGCCAACTTGGGCCACTGCTTCGTCGCCGTCAATCCCGAGTGCTTCGCTCCTAGCTTCGGAGATCGCCTCGCTGACTGCGTCACACATTGGCGGCAGATGGAACCCGTAAGTATCGCGCTGCGCTAACGTTCATATTCGGGGTCACTAGTATAGAGGCATGAGGAACCGGGTGTAAAATTTATTCAACCTCTGTATAAAAATGGGATGATCCTCCGACCACGGGTGTCGTGTCTGGTGGGCAACTGCCCGACAGTTGATGTCGGGACGTTGGACATCCAAGCAGTAAGTTCGTCAAGCACTATTATTATTGATTATGCTAGTTGCGCGCTAAACTCTGCTTGCGCGATGCAGAATTTTGCGTGACGTCAGTTTGATGCGTAGTTCGCAAGTGGTGATGTAGATGCCGCCACAATTCTATAAATTCACATGAGCTTCACTGACAACTTGTAGTTAGTTTTGAAAAAGAAACTTATAAATTATATTATATATATTATGAGAGATAAACGTGGAGGCAACACTCTAAATACCTTAGTGAAGACGACTGTGGTCATACACTCTCTTTCTGAATACATACATAAGAGACAGAAAACACATATCACTGTCTCGTTCTTATATGTGTATTTAGAAAGAGAGCGTTCGACCACAGTCGTCTTCACTTAGGTATTCAGAGTGTTGCCTCTGCTTTTAGATATCTATAAGCTTCTTAGTTTTGAGCCCAAAAAATGTCATACTATCGTACCATTGACACGTAGAAGACCGGCTATAGTCAGTAGATTCAGAAGTCTTCGTTAAAGTTTGATATTTGGCTTTATCTGCGACGGTGGATTTGATAAAAAGAATCGCAATAAATCGAATGACGCAAGTTCAAAAATAATTGCAGCCATCATTTGCTTAAGGTACAGTCAACCGCACGTCAACGGTAAGGAATAACTACAAATAACGTCCTTAAAACTACGACATAAAGGCGCTGACAATAACAAATTGTGCGGTTGACTGTACGAGTCCGTGTCTCGAAGTTCAGCCCTCGTCAATAACAAATACCATATGGCAATCTCTCTTTTCAGACGGATCCCAAGCTACCTGTGTTGGCTCCAGGAGATAAAGAGAAGCAGGCGGCCGCGGAAACCGACGCCAGAGGATATGTGACGTACGTCAAACAGCAGATAGTGGCCTCCGCCGCACTTGCCGAGAGACTGAAAATAAAACCAATGGAAGTAGAAATGGACGAATGAATCATGAAAGTGAATTTGTTTTTAGGATATTAACGTTTGTTAAGCACAACATTATATTTAGGCTTATACCGAAAATGAGGTCAAAATCTACAAACAAAATGGCGGCCATAAAAATTTATAGGTACCTACTTAAAAATGCCATTTAAAAAAATGCTATTGTGATAGTTTGGGACCACAGAGCTGTGATAACTAACAGAAAGTGCCTTTGAAATTATTTCTGATCTTGAATTCGTTAACAAAAAAAGTGTACCTAATTAATTAATGATGTTATTGTTAATAAAAATATATGCTTACATATTACTTACTTCTTTTCTTTTCATTTTGTTACCTGTTAATAAAAACTGTCCTACTAATTCAGGCAAGTAATAAGTAATCAGCATCATTTCAGCCAAAAGACGTCCACTGCTGGATATAGGCTTCCCCCAAGCACCGCCATTTCGACCGGATCTATGCTTCTCGCATCCAGCGGATTGCTGCGGCCTTCACCAGATCATCGGTGCATCTGGTGGGTGGCCTTCCAACGCTACGTCTTCCAGTACGCGATCGCCACTCCACAACCACAACAGTTCTGCGAACAAAGTGCCCTGCCCACTGCCACTTAAGTTTGGCAATTCTTCGGGCTATGTCAGTTATCAAGGTTCTTCTACGGATCTCTTCATTTCTGATTCAATCGCGTAGGGAAATTCCAAGTATAGCCCTTTCCATTGCCCTTTGGGTGACTTTCAGCCTTATGAAGCCCATTATAAGCCCAAGTATTAAGTCCTTGAATTGAAATGACGACAAAACCGACATGCTTCTCCGAATGTCACCGAGGGACACAACTAGTACCCCCGTCACTGTCAATATTTTTAACGATATGCCGTCAGGAAATGTAATGGTCGATATAGGCAACAATCATAATTATGTAAGTAGGTTTATAAGACTTGCAACTATGCACGTCTAGCAACAAAAACTCGTTCCAGGCAGGACACCGGCAAGATGGTCGGACACGATCAAGAAGGTTGTGAGAGGCAGCATCTACCGAGCTATCCACACTGCAGAAGACCGTATAAGGGTTAGCGCACACCGAACTGCAAAATGCTCGTGTACTGTCGAGAAAATGTTTACTGCTCGACCATGCAGGCGGCATACTCGCCCCTCCGTGAGCAAGCTCCGTTGAAAATGCTCTGGGTTGCCAGACGGGCGTGAATGACCAGTTTGACGTGTTCAATATGGTTGATTGGGACTTAGTAATTATCGCCAGCACGCCATTACACGTCCAGCAGTTAATCTCTGTCGTTGCTGTTAATTGCTGAGGTATACTGAGAGCGGGGGGCGCGCGGCGGTTCGAGCGCGCTCGCGCATGTAGAACGCATACTTGAATACGCATCTTGCAAGCTCGAGCATGGTCGAGCATCAAGTTTGGACGTTTATTTAATTTTGCAATGTATGGAATTAATTAAGATTAATTTTTCAGTAGTCTCAGAAAATGCTCTGCTCTGCTCTGCTCTTGGTGTGCGCTGACACTTACTTGGAGACGGGTCGTCGCCGTATATGGTCGCGATCCTCAGCATTGAAGGAACAGTAAAAAAGAAGGAAAATAAATTTGAAAACTATACATTTACAGGTGTTGACATCCAAACTTTGAGTGTCAGAGTGGTTACTAGTTAATTAACATGTATAAAAGTAGGTACCTATGAATGTGGTGTGTATGGAAAGGATTTTATCAAGACAAAAAGCGCAAAACTAGGCATTTATTTCAATTAGACTTGTCCATAAATAGGTGACGTTAGGGCGAAAAGATATTATCCGTTCCAAAACTAGGTCTTCATGGAGAAGAAGGATAAGAAATTCCATGACAGGTGGTTTTAAAGTAGTTTATCAACACTTGTTATATTATATTGTTACTAATATTATTGTTACTTATCACATTTTCTTCTTGGACTATTTCTCAAAGTTAACAACTTTATCAATAAGAAGAATCACAACATTAGTAGGTATTCCTGTAGTTAATTGATATTAAAATCTTGATTATTGCTGATGAATACAGATGTTGTTCTGAATGTGTTTTAATACGGCTAATTAAAGAATACCTATTAATGTTGGGTTTCTTCTAATTGATAAAGTTGGTACCTTTGAGAAATAGTCCAAGAGGTTAATGTGATAACAATAATAGTTATTTACTTACGCTAAAATGTATAAAATATTGTTATGGAGTTTCTTATCCTTGTTCTCCATGAAGACCTAGTTTTGGAACGGAAAATAGCTTTCTCATTACCTTTACCTAGTTATTGATAAATAAATCCCTAGTCTTGCGCTTTCTGTCTTGATAAAATCCTTTTCATACACACCGCATTCATAGGTACGAGTCAAGGATTCAATATTGTGAGCGTTGGATAGCTCAATAAATTCTATAGAACCTATAGATCAAAAATATGTCCTAATGTGAACGGTTCAATAATGTATGCTGTGCATTAGGCAATATTATAAAAAATTATGAGAATAAGCAGTCACATAATAATAAATCGAAATCTTGACCACAATTTCATGATGCATAAAGTTGTCACAATATTATGAACTTTTTTGACGTTCATATGCGCCGTGACATTTTAGTCGTCTTACAACGGGAGCCTACTTCATGTATCCAATGACTACTAATCATTTGTTTAAAAAATAAATATTTTTGAACATTTCCTTATTTAAAAAAATGAAAGTATAATTCACTAAGAAGATGCATGACGTAGTTTGAAACACACTGATATGGAGATAGAATTAATGATGGAATGTAATGGTAGGTAGGTAGATATCGTCTACCGTTTGATACGTAAACATTATTAACGGGAGGGTGTTTCATAATTCTAAAGCGTTATTTATTTTTCTTGGTACCTATTAACTTAATTAATGGTAACAATGTTTTAATCGCGCTTATAGGTGTTTTATGACGGATACATCGAGTGGACCACCTTTGTAAGACGACTAAAATGTCACGGTGTATTTTTGAAGCCTGAAAGGGCCAATGTATTAATGAACTCGACTGTACCTACTTTTATATAAATTAAATAACTAGTACCTACCATTCCGACACTACTTTTTAATGTTTCATATACTTCCTAACACGCGCATCGATGAGACCCCTAAGCTTTAGATAGAGATACTATAGATAGTCGCAATGGTTTCACTCGTCTGATCGTCTCACTCACTCAGTCGCGGGAGCCACGTCGAAACGAGTACTCGCGTCGCGCCACGAACATTTCCATAGCCGGGGAGCTCATAGATTTACATTTTGAGCAAAGGAGTATGAACGGTTATTCGCGTGACGAGTTCTACTCTACCACTTAACTGGCAAGCCGCGTTAATGAGCTTCTTTCTAATGTTGTACAAAGACAAACATTAATCCCCTCAGAATACAGAAAGGACCGTTACGTAATGGATCATTAACGCTAAAGATGTCATTAACTTAATGATGTTGCACAAACAACTTTAGTGTAGGTTATTGTTCCATTACGTACAGTCGCCCGTTGCGCGTCGATGAGTGAAGGTTACCATTTATTATTTTTAAATCTAGTGAGCCTCGTTAAATAAAATAACATGTTTGACAATTTTGACATGAGATAACTTTGTTGTTGTGAGTTTCTTGTATTCGAAGTGCTCCGAGTTATTAAGTTTGCGTTGTTTTTACTGTAGTTTTGAATGATTGTTGTGGTAAAAAACACGAAATAAGAGACTGGTATAAATTAGACGTCTACGATACTGTTTTCCGACAAAGGGTTCTCGCTATAATGGCACAGACAACTGGGAAAAGAGAACGTGGGGCTAATTATACAGCCGAAGAAAAAACCTTGTTTACAGGTCTCATAACACAGTGAGTATCTATCTATTAGTAGTCATTTAGATATATTTTTTTTTACATACTTACGTAACACACATAATCTCACGCTTTCTGCCCATGGGGAAGATGTAGGCAGAAACTACAGAACGCCCCCTGCCACGATCCTTACATACTCCTTCTGCTTCGTTTACGTTCATACATCGGTCATACATGCACGCCGCACTGTGGGCTGTAAATCGAGTTTAATGGGCATTTAAATTCTTGTCGCTTTCTTTATCTTTTTTTGCATGTGATAAGCTTCTAATGCCTTCAGCAGTCATGAATAAATATAAGGAATATAATTTCATAGGTAAACTAAATTATTAAAAAATTAAATTGAAAATTTGTATGGCGCCAAAGTAATAAATACAAATATCTTCAAAACCGCTGTTTTATCTGTTATATCCTTACAGTTGGCAGTTTTAAAAATTATTTGAAATTTTTTAGTGTATTTTATATAACGGTGACAACTGTGGTTTTTTTTAATAAAAATACGTAGTATTAAAAAAAATGGTTGAACCAAAATTTGTACTTACATCCGGACCAATGGGTTTATAAACTTTAAATTTTGCAGATAGGTATCTGTATTTTTAAGAAATAAATAGAAGCTTATCACATGTAAAAAAGAAAAATAAAGCGAAAATAATATAAATGTCTATGAAACTCGATTTACAGCCCACTACGCCACCTGGCTTTTCTGAAGAACATCACTAATACGGTCACTATAAATGTCCTACTAGGGCGTCCCATCCCGGCGTTTCTACTCACTTCTAGTAAATTTTACTTTATCTTTTGTTAGTCGCCCTACATTCACCCTCTCAACAAAACCAAATCATTTAAGCATTGCCACTATTTTCATTCTGTCACTACATCTTTTAAACTGCACCGTTAACTTCTACATACTATTTCTTTATTTTCCTTTATTTAGGTATAAACACATTGTTGAAGACAAAAGGACGGGAGGGATTTTTATCCGAAGAAAAAAAGAAGCATGGAAGGCTATTACAGACAAATATAATAGCAAATGCTGTACTGGTCGCAGAGGAATGGCTCAGTTAAAGGCTTTGTTTGATAATATGAAACAGAAAGCCAGGAAAACTGTTGGCGAAAGCAATGTATGTACCTTCGTAAATGAGTTTTATACCTTTAAAAGTTTTTACCAAATAGTTGAGACATTTTATTTAAACACCGTTAAGTACTGAGAATATTTTTTTTTTATGTGATGTTCTTTTTTATTTATAGGTAGAGATGAACAAAACTAGGGATGGTTCTTATGAACCTAAGCCCACAGATTGTGACTCAAAAATAATGGCAATTATTCACGATAAAGTGGACCCACTTGATAATCCATTTGATAGTGGAGCACTTGATTTTAAAGGTAGGTATAAACATAGGAACGTTTAACTTTTTAAGTTTCAAAGTACATAAGTACCTTTTCAAATAAATGTCTTTTTTTATTATTTTAGATGCTAAAAACCTACTAGAACCAACACATTCCGAGCCAGGATCCCCAGAAATTGAAATTGGTTTTAGTGATGACATCAAAATTATTGAAAATCAATTTACAGAATCCGTTGAACAATCTGGTACGTTGCTATACTTAGTGGAATTTCAGTGTTATTATAAACTAGCTTTTGCCAGCGGCTTCGCCCCCGTGGAGGTCAGTGTATTATACATATAAACCTTCCTCTTGAATCACTCTATCTATTAAAAAAACCCGCATCAAAATCCGTTGCGTAGTTTTTAAGATTTAAGCATATATAGGGATATAGGGACAGAGAAAGCGACTTTGTTTTATACTATGTAGTGATTAGCTTTTGCTAGTGTCTTCACCCGCGTGGTGGACGGTGTATTATTATTATACATAACGGCGCGTGACATTATTAAATAATGAAAATCAGTTAATTTCGAGAGTTGTAATTTATTTTGTTATTTTTTTAATCATTGGTCATTATTCTGTTATTTTTAACGATTAATCGATTGTAATTTTTTCTAAATGGTAATTTTAATTAAGAGCGGGTAACACCGAATGGAGTTGCGTCTGTCATGGCGGGCGACGTCGTGTCAATTCATTAAGTTGTTGACAGCCGTGGCACGTGATGGTCACTCGAAAACCCATTGGCTCTAAATCGTTAATTATTGCTGCAATCCTTAATTGTTTATGTCATTTAAGTGTCTGTAACATTAAAATAGTGAACAGTCAACGCTACAGCGTATTTATTTCAACGTTTCCTGAAGTTTAACGCCCACTATGGATTCCCGTGCTGACGAAGTCACGAATCTGCAATCAGATGCAACAGCCCGGCCTTCCTGATATCCCGTTATACATATAAACCTTCCTCTTGAATCACTCTGTCTATTGATGACAACCGCATTAAAATCCATTGCGTAGTTTAAAAGATTTAAGCGTACAGACACGAAAAGCGACTTTGTTTTATACCATGTTAGAACAGATATGTGATGCATAGTATTTTTTTTAGATTCTGCTAACTCAATTGATTTAGAAAGCAACAGGGGCGAGGATTCCCCTATGGTGACTCACGAGGCAGATGTTACAGATGTACGTAAATGCCAAACCAATTTAGTCAAAAGAAGACTATTGAATACAACAAATGGAAAAAAACAAAAGGGTACTATTTTTTACCGTACTACGTTAGGCAGTGTTTGTGATGATACGAATACTGACATATTTACAAATGTTTCAGGTCCTGGTATTATACAAAAACCTCTACGAAATGCTTCAGCAGAAGAACTGAAACGCATTTATTTAAAAAAGAAGTGTCAGAATGCTAATTTGGAGCGTAAGAAATTAATTCAAGAAATACTCCAAAATAAAGAACAGCATAGACTAAAGATGCTTATTTTGAAAAAAAAGATGGAAAATATATCATAGTTATGTTTCAATAAAAAGAAAATACTTATTACTATTTCGTTTTGTGTGTTTTATTATATATATTTTCCTCAACTACTTACCTAATAATTTTGCCACTAAGTAATAACCACGAACTGCAATATTAATAATGCTCTAATGAACGTTTGTTATCCCATTAAAATTGAACTCCAGGAGCGTTCACCCCGCGCGGTATGGCAACGTCGTATTTATAGTGTTTTTCGTTATTATTTAATTAAATATAAATCAAAGAAAGTACTGTTTTTTTTTTCAGCCAAGCACTAGATCGTTGGTATATGTTGTAACATTCACTCTTAAATAAAAACATTTAATCGTAATAAATACTGCAAATAGAAAATACGTTACGGTAAGTATGTCGCTTTTTTATAAGCAAAATACCATAACAACTGTAAAAAATTGCATACAAACGTATTAAATACCAACGATCTAGTGCTAAAAAAAATAATTGTACCTACTGATAATCACAAAAAACCACTTGAATTGCGACGTTGCCAGCCCGCGTCGGAGGAACGCTCCATTAGGCGAAGGCGATCGATGGTCCATTAAGCGCTAATGGCGCTTTGTGCAACAAAAAATGTGACAGATTGCCTCGTTTGGTACTTTCATTATTTAAAAGTAAAGAACCATTAACATCGACGCTAATGTTTCTTTCTGCAAGAAGTTAATGGTCAATTACTATTTAATGACAGCTTTGTCCTTCCAAAGGTTGTCTGGTAGCTATCGCTATTAGCTATAAGACTGCCGTTGAACAGAGGCTAGAACATCAAGCTACCCCAATTTGTAAAATTTCTTTGACAGAGTTTCAACTTTATTACAAAAACATAAGGTTCATGTTCAATTGAGCATTTTTATCGAGCTAAAAGCATAATACAACGACTAAAACTCTCTTTAAGCCTAACAGCTATAGAAAATCGTGTTGACACAGGCACTAATTTATGCCTTTAAAATCGAGTCTCATTTCCTTGAAATAAGATCCAATTCTCTTTGGCTCAATCAGAGGACATTATATTCGTATATTCGGTTACACCTCGTATAAACCAGCTAAGTTGACCAGCGTGTTTAACAGGGGGGAAGAAATGATTCACGCCATTTTTCTAGCACAAAATACGGTACCGTCCATGACGCCGTACTTAGGGATCTTACTATACTCAAATACTCAAATACTCAAATTTTATTTGCATTCCACAATGTGTACTTAGGTGGTAAATTAAAAATAGTGATCATTATGGACCCTGTCGGGCACAGCAAAAAATAGTAGGAGAGAGGAAGCTTTAAATAAGTAGCTAAACTTACATCTAAACTAAATCCAATAATACTACAATTTGGGGTTCTGTATACCTACAAGCTATATGCTGTAGAAGCACCGTAATTTTACTGAGAAAATCATGAGCTCTTAATTTTGAATTTACATGTTAAATGATTTAAATTATTATTATTTTATTGCAACACTGCAACGAATTCCTCAAATTGGATTGCAAGTGGCCACGACCAAAAAAACTTTTTCAATCCGAAACAGATGGCCAAAATAGGTGTCCCGAACTCTTAAGTTAGCATCACATTTTTTGCTTTACAGATTAACAAATAATTAAAACTAACTAAAAAAAGGTCAGCTCATAAAACACACTTTAAGGTCAGCAAGTTTCAGCCCCTACGTAGTTGCTAACTTACAAAAAGCCAAATTCCTACATTGCAGACAATCGGATAACCCCAATAGGCATAACCGAGTAAAATAATGCCAGGGCCCAGGGGTGCGGGTTGTTCGAAAGAGATACCGCGGCCCCTGGCACACAGGCAACTGAGGGAACACGGGTGGCTTTTAGTCAGTAAAAGTCTGACACGCCCTCCCGCTCCTGCAAACATGCAGAGCCTGCTTCACCGGACTAGGAAAAATTCACCCTGCAAAGCTTATACAAATGCTCTACTCATTCTACAGGAAAAACAAACAGCAAACAAAACGCCGGACAAGAACCGCGTACATACCAATGCCCAAATGAAAAGAAATACTAAAAGACTCCGAGGGCTTTCATATAGCAACGGTTAAGATAACAAAACCACATTACGAAGGACCGACGGTGGACGAAATAACGGGAATCATCAATAAAATGCGAAACGGGACAGCCCCCGGAACGGACCAAGTGGTAATCGAACTGTACAAAGCGATACCCCAAATACTACAGGAAGCTGTAACTAAACACATGAATAAAGCCTGGACACAGAACACTGTACCTGACACGTGGCTTGAGACCGTACAGGTCACAATCCCAAAAAAAAATCCTTAAGACGCAAACGATTTTCGCCGCATAACGATTTGTAACACGGGCTACAGAATTGACGCCTCATACTTACTAAAAAAACTACACGATACAATATCGGAGCTGGGTAATTACCAAGCGGCGTTCTTAAACAATAGACCAACAGATGACCACATTTTTACGCTTAAAAGGGTTCTAGACGAGGAATGGCGCTCAGGTAAAAGAATTTACGTACTCGCCCTCGACATAGAAAAAGCCCTTGACAACGTTGATTTCAAGGCATTAAGATATATTACTGGAACGAACTAACAAATCAATGACCAACAAGATAATCAAGGCATGCTTGAATGAAATAACATGCATCAAATGGTGCGGTCAGCAAAGCAGTTAGATTGTCAAAGGAAAAGGAGTTAAACAAGTGTGCCTCCTATCCCCTCGCCTTTTCACATTGGTAATCGACGAAGTACTTAGAACCCTCGAAGACGAAACGCATTTAATCAAACTAGATCAGGACCGCGAAATTTCACTCCCCATAGTATTATCATTTGCGGACGACCTTATCCTCATTACAGATTATCTAGAAGGACTAGAGCGCATCTTATACCACATTAAACCCTTACTAAATAGCGTAGGCCTCCAAATAAACGAAACAAAAATTCTAATTAAGGACCCCATAACATCACAGCAAACGACCAACGTGACCCTCAACGGAGTAAGTATACCAACAGTGAACGTAATCAAATACCTAGTCACATACATAACATCCGCATTAAGCAGAAAAATCACGAGATTAGAAGACGATGCCAACAGGCCACGAGAAACGCCAAATCATTACTACCATTCATACTAAACTCAAAGATGGACTGGAAGTTAGCTAGACTTATGTACCGAATGGTTATCGTACCTTGTATGATATAATGGCTTAAAAGTATCGACCCTCACCAAGGCGAACAGATCAAGACTCAGAAGATACGAACGAGTTATCATGAGAGACTTAATTAACCACGCCCGGAATAAACCAAGAACAAAAAAAATGCACCAAATCTTAGACGAACAAATCGTAACAAAACGCATCAAGAACCACAGAATGTGCTACTTAGCACACGTCTTCAGACGGGATAAACCACACCTATTGCACGCAGCAATGCAGTATAAGGCGAAATCTAAGAAGGTCGGACGACCTATTTCACATGGAATGACAACCTAAAACAGGACATGAAATCCTTCGACATGAGAATCACGTCTTGGAAGGACATGGCGGGAGACAGAAACAAGATTAAGAAAGCGGCTAGCGATATCTACAAAAAACCAGAAACTGCTAGCAGCGAGAACTCAGACACGACTATGAAAACAACAACACTGAACATAGCGAAGCAACGGCATAGAAAAGAACTACAAAAACAGTTGAACCTGCCCAAGAAGCTCGACCCGAATCAACGTGCCGGCGACGTCGTGAAAAGATTTCTATAAATGAATACCACCCATCTCTCCACTAGTCCAATGCTTACTCGAGGATGCATATCCGGTAGGCTCGCAATCCTTTCCTATCCTAAGAGCACGTCTACCTAACCATTACCGCGCCCCCCGGTCTACTTCTTGATATGCAATGGCCTCTGTAACACCATGAAGCATGAGGATCCAGGGGCCAGTGCAAATCTTGGGGTTCATTCGATTAATCGAGTCTGGTCAAGCCACGCTGGGATCGGTGCATTTCATTTCATTTCATTATTTTAAAGCAATAAGACTCAATTTTAAATGCATAGGGTCAGTTTATTTTCTAAACACAAATAAGTAAAAAAAAATAGTTTTGGCATTGTATTATTCTCAACATTCTAATTGGGGTGTATGAGGTCTTGCGTTAATTATGAAACATGTTGTATGTATTTTATTTTGACGACTTTGACAAATCATGGAGCCGACAAGGGCGACAAGTGTATTTCACCCCTAATACCATGGTCCGGAAGGACCGATGGCCGATGGAGTAGACGAGTCCTGGAGTGGAGACCGCATATCGGCAAGCGTAGTGTCGGACGCTTTCTGATATCTATGGTCGGACGCCTCCCAGCTAGATGGACCGACGACCTTAAAAAGGTAGCTGGGACAGACTGGATGCGGAAGGTGGAGGACAGGGTGTTGTGGCGCAGCATGGGAGTGGCCTATGTCCAACAGGCGACTGTGATAGGCTGAGTTGATTACCATGGTCCCACGGCCCGCTAACTGAC
This sequence comes from Polymixis lichenea, assembly GCA_949091785.1. Classification (NCBI taxonomy): domain Eukaryota; kingdom Metazoa; phylum Arthropoda; class Insecta; order Lepidoptera; family Noctuidae; genus Polymixis; species Polymixis lichenea. Next base: position 17,545,922 of record OX420948.1, on the reverse strand, counting down.
ATGCATCGCGAGCCGTTGCTACGCCTGTCGAGGCCTGGCGCAGTCAGTGCCGAGCATTCCCTTATAAACAAAGTAAGAAGACACGCGCCATTACAGGTCGTACAGGCGGCGACTGGCGCCCCCGCACCGTACCACACCGCGCTTTTGAATTCACCGACACCCGACAAAACGGATGGCTGTAGCGCCGTAGGCCTCATGAGATGCAACGGTTCCCACGGCCTGGCCCGGCCTAGTGCGGCTCGTCAGTTAACGGGCCGTATGGCCGCGGCATTAGTCGTACACACTGCGATGCGTCCCAACTGCGACGTGGCGTGAGAATGCGAGTTTACATTAAGTGATTAAAAATCGCGTAGTTTGGCAGGCGTGGGACATCGCGTGATGCGAGGCAGTGAGAGCAATGCTTTCAGGTACTGCAGTCTCTCGGCACATGAGATCGGAGTATTATCGCAAATAAAGGAAACCCGCGTTGAGTTGCACATTCATTATTTTAGGAGATTAGATTAAAGAACTATAAAAAAGTAATAATATTCTATTCTATCAGGACCACTTTTTGCTTCCGCTCTGATGCCTGATAGGTAAAGGTATTTCAAAATGAAACACCTCTACCAGCCATCGGAGCACAGAGTACTTTTGCATCGGAGCCGACTAAACCTTAGATTAGTGTACCTGACGGTCGTTTAGTTTTTTCGTTTTTCATTCTCGTTTTCTTGTCTGTTTTCTAATTCGCGTTTGTCTCATATTGTTAGCAACCACGTAGATTGCATATGGTACAACCAGCCAAAGCTTCTACAGTACGTGGCCGCTAATATTGCAAGATCCTGTTTAAAAAACCTCTGTCACACGTCTAGCATTGACACGGATCAACAGCACTGAACACTCAAGTTGACAGAGACACTTGAACCAAATAACCTCTAGAACTTCCCCTGCCTGAAGAGTGGTTTGAAACTTCGTTTTCCAACTGGCTGTTATTATTTACAGGCCATTTTTAGAGTATTCGTACCAAACCGCCTATACGTGAGCTGTAACACACGAGGACCAGGTTGGTGGACATTTCAAATATCTTCGGTTTTTTGGTTCTTAGACATCTCGGTTTCTTACCGATCGTCCCGAAACCACATTTCAAATTACCCATCGATTTATACCTCTGAACGGCACTCTCATTTGGCATTCGTTTGACAATTTGAGATATCTCCGTACGGACGCGCTGCTGTATGAAGCTCACTTTCTTTACCTATTCTGATCATTTGGTTGGTGGTCATGTCCTCTAAATGCGTCACTGGAATATAAGACCTATGGAAAGAGATATCCTTTTTAGCAGGACAGCACTAGGCTGAGTTAATTGATGTTTTATTCTTTTTAGCAGGACAGCACTAGGCCGAGTTCATTGATGTTTTTATCCTTTTTAGAAGGACAGCACTAGGCCGAGTTCATTGATGTTTTTATCCTTTTTAGCAGGACAGCACTAGGCCGAGTTCATTGATGTTTTTATCCTTTTTAGAAGGACAGCACTAGGCCGAGTTCATTGATGTTTTTATCCTTTTTAGAAGGACAGCACTAGACTGAGTTCATTGATGTTTTTATCCTTTTTAGAAGGACAGCACTAGGCCGAGTTCATTGATGTTTTTATCCTTTTTAGAAGGACAGCACTAGGCCGAGTTCATTGATGTTTTTATCCTTTTTAGAAGGACAGCACTAGGCTGAGTTCATTGGTGTTTATATCCTTTTTAGAAGGACAGCACTAGGCCGAGTTCATTGATGTTTTTATCCTTTTTAGAAGGACAGCACTAGGCTGAGTTCATTGGTGTTTATATCCTTTTTAGAAGGACAGCACTAGGCCGAGTTCATTGATGTTTATATCCTTTTTAGCGGGACAGCACTAGGCTGAGTTCATTGATGTTTATATCCTTTTTAGAAGGACAGCACTAGGCCGAGTTCATTGATGTTTATATCCTTTTTAGCAGGACAGCACTAGGCTGAGTTCATTGATGTTTATATCCTTTTTAGAAGGACAGCACTAGGCCGAGTTCATTGATGTTTCTATCCTTTTTAGCAGGACAGCACTAGGCCTTGTTCATTGATGTTTAAATCCTTTTTAGCAAGACAGCACTAAGCAGACTTAATTGATGATTCCAATGGGTGTATGTTTAAGTTTATCCTATCTCAGTAGCTGAATTGATCAATTTATCTTTGTGCAACATCATCATCTAAATTACTATAGACTTAGCAATTTGTTGAACGAGCGACCAAGAAAACAGAGATAAATCTAGGACAGGTGGGTGTTCCAAACCGTCAGTAGCCCCGAACATTCTACATATGGTACCTACTGTTTTTGGTTACAGTGACATAAGACATCATGGCCAAGGTGAAGCTGGCGGAAATTTCACGCTTTATGGCAGACTGTGTGATGGCAGCCGGCAGTCCTCGCAAACCAGCGGAGGAACTAGCCGACCTGCTGCTGGCGGCCGACAAATGCGGCCATCGCAGTCATGGACTGAACAGGTTAGGTAAGCATACTTTCATTATTTTCAAGCTCAAATGTCTCCTACCTATGCACTATGTGAGGTAACCGTATAGTTCGAAGTCATGAAGCGTTTCTTAGCTGACACACCTATATTAGGCGAGCTCTCGCTTTGTAATAGTGCATTGTGCCCATTGTGCATTTGCATAAAGATTTTTTCCTGACGGGTTGCCTACTCCGGTTCCAGATCGGCATCTGCCAGACGAAAGTTTTGGATCAGTTATAAGAAATGATTTGCAGAGCAGTAGTGGCTCAGTAGAGTTACACCCAGGCAGGCGCTTTACTTTGTGTAAATAATTTTACCAACACAGCAGGCTTAGCTCGAGCACCGATTTGTCGGCGGAAGAATAGACATGACTATTAACTAAATGATGTACAATAGGAGAAGATAGCTACGAGTATGTTCTTCTCTTAATTATCACAGTTAAGCGTTCTAAACGAATCATGGTTTTGTAGATAATCGTATATACTTTGTGGCCGTCGACTAGAAAGTTTATTGTCAGTGTGATTTTAACCGTTTGGGAAGAAATATTCTTCTGAAATAGTCTACATATAAGAAGACCTAGACAAAGATCGTTAGAAACGAAAGACAAAATAACAGATTGTAGTAGGATATCAACGGTGCGATGTCAAAAATGGAGAAACGAAATGTGACTTTGTATAGAAAAAGCATTGTCTATTCTTAGTAGGAATAGAAAGCGTCATGCTAAGCCTGCTGCTCTCAAAACAGTGAATGAAAACATCGTGAGAAAACTGGCATGTCCTAGAACTAACAATCAACTCCGATCCTCCCGAAGAGAGGAGGCCTGTGCCCCAGAAGTGGGAACATTTATAGACTGATTATGTTTGTGCTTATGAATGAATTTTAATTTCAAGAACGCTACGTCCACGACATTATGGCCGGGCTGTGCAATCCATTCAATACGCCGGAAATTTTAAACGAGTCCGCATCGACAGCATGGGTTGATGCTAATAACGTACTGGGGGCCACAGCGGGAAACTTTTGCACGAATCTAGCAATCAAGAAGGCCAAAGACACAGGAATAGGATGCATCTCAGTGAAAGGTACCATCCTCAGCCCAACTCATTAATTTTATATGATCTGTCAAATCTACATACAAATCTCACTATCTCACTCCAGTTGATTTATGCTCTGATCTCGAAAATTAATAGAAGAGTTAATTATTTGAGTTCTGAACCACTAGATGAAAATGTTGATCAAGGGTTAGGGGTTATTTTCACCTGTTCTTTGAATGATATTGATCTAGTCCTATCCTACACCAAAATTGTGTATTTTCCAGGGTCCAATCATTTCGGCATAGGTGGATACTGGGGCAGAAAACTATCAAACCATGGGATGATAGGCTTGATACTCACCAACGGGTCCCCTCTAGTAGCACCCACCAGAGGCACCAAGGTCAGATCCACCAGCTATAAACAGGTTACCTAGAGGTTAGGTTACACGTGTGGGTTTTATTTACAGAAAGTTTGAAGTGCTTAAGTTTTTCTTGTTCTGAACTTAATTAAATATAACATTGAGATAAAGGTTTATATCAGTAGGTAGTATTTCAACTGTTGGGGTGCGCGCATGCTATTCATGCAGGAGACCGACAAACCTCCATTCTCTGCAGCTGGAGGATTCCCTTGAGGATTCTTCCAAAGAAACCGCTAGCAGCTTTGTGTTTGTTTTGATGATTGAGTGTCGCAGTCGCAATTTCTCAAACATCTTGTGTATCTAAAACAATAAAATATGTGCCATCTTATGGCCAGTTTCACCACCTCCTCGCACACATATCACCTCGGCACCGGATCGGCAACACTCCCCTCATCGGCTTGTCGTCAACCGACGTTAACTCAATGTAGGGACGTTCACTGGCCCCGGGGGACGCTGCGCTTACGGCTGGACTAAGTTGGTGATGACCCTACGTAAGTCAGGCACCGACCATCAACCTGTGGCCTTGTGCGAGTTTCATTTAACCATCTCGACCAAACGCATCGAGCGCGTTCGGCGCTCCGATTGGTCCGTCACTAATCCAGGGCAAATCGGAGCGCAGAACGCGCTCGATGCGTTTGATCGAGATGGTTAAATGAAACTCGCACTAAGGCCTCTGATGTACGCGGGGCGACGCCGACGCGCCAGTGTTCCCGCGCGGCGAGGCCTAGACCTAATTGTGGCCTCACCCAGCTGTGAGCTAGGCGTGACTCTGGCGAAGCCGCGACTAGGCTCGGTGACTGCGAGTTGACCATTAACCGTATTACCACGTATTAATAGCTATTACCCCGATGCAAAGCAATATTGAGTTCCATAGAAATAATGCGGAACGGTTCGTGTTTGTTAAAGCGATGTCTGGATGAAATTAACCTTTTTGGCGCAGCCGTGAAGCACACACTGTTGTTATTTATAAACGATATTATCTCTTTATTTCATTCTTTTTAAGTATGCGTTGTATTAAATTCTCTTTATTTTGCAGAAAATTAAATCAAATATTTGATTCATTTCTGAAGTATCTGGTCGCTAATGCCAATTAATTCACAATTATATTTTATTTCGTTACAGGCTGCATTGGGAACCAACCCCTTGGCAGTAGTTGGTCCGGGTTTACCCTCAACCGGACCATTTTACCTCGACATTTCTACTGCTACCGTGGCTCTAGGAAAGGTACAGTAACATCTATGTACGGCAAACGGCCTAGACCTAGCTATTGGAAAAGTTCTGCCATCTCTATTATGCACTCTTGTCTTGTTCTAAGCTCATCAAGCCCATAGACGAACAAAAAAAGTCGGACGGAATGTGTGAGTGTGGCCATTTGCGCGCGTAATGGCCGGCCGACAAATGTGTAAATGTGTGCGTACTGCTGACTGACTCAAGTCTTTTGTTAGCGACAATCTGTCCCGACTTTTTTTGTGCGTCCATCATTGGGCCATATTGACGCCCGCACCACACCCGTCCGCGACCGTAAATACTTGTCAATCAATTTGTTCAACGATATTATTCGTCGAGCCCTTGTCACCGCCGGCGTACCAGCGGTATTAGAACCAAACGGCTTGGTACGTGACGATGGGAAGAGACCAGACGGTATGACGTTATTGCCTTGGAAGATGGGTAGACCTCTGGTGTGGGATGCAACCTGTGTCGACACCCTTGCGCCATCTCATGTTCCTAGCACGGCGGACCGTGCTGGTGCCGCTGCTGCGGCTGCTGAGACCCTCAAGCGGCGTAAATACTGTAACCTTATTGGTAATTACATTTTTGCGCCGTTTGGGGTCGAAACGCTCGGGTCATGGGGCCCGAGTGCACGTCTCCTTTTTAATGAAATTTCTCGCCGGCTGGTCGACACTTCACGTGACCAGAGGGCTGGGTCATTCTTTGGCCAAAGAATTAGCATTGCCATTCAACGTGGCAATGCTGCCAGTCTTCTGGGCACGTTTCCTGATGACAGCGATGCGGACGAATACTTTGACGCCTAAGTCTCCTTGTGTTTTTGTATTTATTTGTTTAGTTAGTTAGTTAGTTTAAAGCCCTATAGATACTAAAAGTTAAAATAAAAACACATTGAAGGCAAAGACATTTGTGCAACACAAAAATCATCGTCAGGTGTAACGCTACACCTGACGATGATTCCCCGCCAACCGTACTCTAAAATAGAGTATTGTACTCTTTTTCTTCTGGGTGTACTCTACTGACTTTTTTGAGGCAAATTATCTAATCATTCTGCGGTTTTTCTATATTTTTCACTGAGGCTTGTCTGTTTTGTCGGTCAAGAACTAGAAGAGAGGAACAGGGCTAATAAATATTGATTAAAATGTGATCCTGATCCTAACGAAGAGTTAGGATTTTTAATTAAAAAAAATATGTACCACAAAAAGTGCTAGAATATTACATATGGTACACATACTACATTTAAAAAAGTATAAATGGTACACTATTTTATTAATCTGTACTCTTTATTTGCTCTCTCTGAAATTAGAAATACTCTACTTCTTCTAGAAAAAGTTGGTTACCCTAGTCAGGTGGTACAGAGCCCAGCACATCAAGCTATCTCAATCTGTCATATTTCTTTGATAGATTTTCGACTTTAAGACAAAAGCATAAGGTTTATATTCAATTTAACAGTTTGAGATAGCTTGATGTGCTGGCGTCTGTACATCTTGTGCTGTCATCTGATACTATGCCGAGCTGAGTTTTCTGTTTCTCATACTTTTAAGGGGGATGTGCTAAGTTAGCCCGCGAAATTCAAATTTACTTACTTTTCTTTGGAATTTGCAGATCAGGGTCAAATTGTATGTTGATTAAAATATGATTCGCGACAAAAACAAGTCATGATATCAGCCGAAAGACGTCCACTGCTGGACATAAGCCTCCCCCAAAAGGGGGGATTTGCCATAATCGCCACGCTTGGCAGGCGGGTTGGCGATCGCAGTATGGTGGTTAAATGCATAGAGAACGCTGCTGCCCATTCTCTAGTAAGTCCCTTAGTCGCCTCCTACGACACCCACGGGAAGAGATGGGATGGTGCTATTCTTTACGTCCGGCACCACACGGAACCATAGCTGCGGCTGTTTCATAGAAAAGTGCAATACCTACGCGGTCAAAATGTTTGAAACAGCTGCCTTTTTTTTGTATAATCGACGAAAAATGTCTACACTGGGGGTCTAGAATGATATGCTGAATTCATGGTTACAGTTTGCGCACTGGACAAAAACTTATCCTGTATAGGTATTATCGTGCAGCCTCTATTTGAAAAAAAAAATGGTGGACCAAGGCGAGGCCAATGGGTTTAAAGCTCTTTATCAAAATATTTACTTTTGAAGTTACCTAATTATACCTACGACAATCCTTACATTACGTATTTAAAAAAATACCCTGCAATTTACTTTGTCATATTAGATTCGAATATGAAAACGAATAGCACTCCTCCCGCTACTTGCACCCTAGAAGCGTACATAGGGTCTCGTCGCCGACAACAACCTTATATGTTCATATAATTTGAATTCCGCCGGCTACCCCGGGCGCTTCCCCCTTGAGCAATTTTTTTGCTGTAGTGCCAATAACATCAAGTTTTTTTTTCTTCCTTCTCGACACAATGCCATGCAATTCGATTCATGCAAGTCCGATGATTATGTTAACGACCAGAACATCTTTCCTGTATCGAAATTGTGTTCCACAATTGTGGTGCAGGTGTCAATCAGACGGACATTATTCTTATGGTCTCTCCATTAATTTTCAGTTAGAAATGTTTCGGCGAAGAGGTATCAAGTTGCCACCGGGATGGGCGCAAGGACCCGATGGGAAAGAAACATTGGACCCAGATTTGGTGGGTAACAACATTAGTTACTATCACCAGAAGTTATCGATAATGACGTACTTAAGTGCTAAAGATTAAATGCCGGTCGGCGCCGGCGACGATACTATTGGCCGGCTTTTTCGTTGATGCCAGTCCCAAGGTTCACACGGGTTACGGAAGAAGTACAGCAGCGTCAACGTCGGGGTAACTCTAATGGTCAAAAGAAAACCTAACCTATCCGAGGCAGGATGCTAAATATTTCAAGCTCAATCCGCTCGCTCTTACATCCTACATTCTACACACCTCATTATCATAAAGTGCCCAAGGCTCCCAAGGCTCTAATAGATTAAAGATCGTCCCTGCAGATATTTTTGTTTTTATTTATTAATCTATTCAGATATCAAAGATCCATTGGGTTAGCAACAATAGTTTTAACCTATGTTAGTACTTAAGTAATAACACAGACAGTGTACAGGTGACAAGTGACGTCACGAACGGGCTGTCATGTCTCCCGGCTATAGCGTGTAGAATGCTGTTGGGGCTGCCACGGAGTCTGTTTAGCATCGAGGCCGCTCTCTTACGGCGTACAGCATTGAAGCCGTCAGTACGTGCCTCAACGAACATAGATGACGCGCTACAGATCCGAGGCAGACGCAACAGCACTCTAAATGCTTTGTTATACTGGATCCGCAGCGCATTGCAGGCCTTTTGGACACCTAAAAGGACTACAATGGTCTCCATAACTGCGTCATCTTTCAAATCGTCCGTCACCCAGTGATCCAGATATTTAAAAGAGTATCTACACTCTGTGCAACCCGACACCGTTCAGTAACGCAGGATCCCCGGTGGAGGGACACTTGGTATCGGACTTGAACACCATGTATTTTGACTTGCCTTCGTTGTATACAAGGCCATGAAAAGCAGCATACGACTCACAAATATCGAGAAGCTTACGGAGCGCACCGACCGAAGGCGCCAGTTGCACCATGTCGTTAGCATAACTTAAGTTATTGAAACAAACTCCATCAATAAAGCAATCGACACGTAATATATATATATATATATATATTATACTAGATACATACCTACATGCTTCATCTGTCGTTTTCCAGGCGATAAAATCCGGATCCCTGATGCCGTTAGGTGGCGTTGAGAAGACGGGTGGCTACAAAGGCTTCGGACTGGGAGCGGTTGTCGATTTGCTTACTGGAATACTGGCGGGTTAGCACAGTCCAGTTGTATGTCTGCACGTAGTTGTGAAGGTTTCAACCAATGCACCTTCTCTGTTGTTTAGGTTAGACTCCGTCAGAACCGGAAGTTGCGGTGAAACATTACATGTAAGAACTCACATAAAGAATGTGCCTGCCAGTACTATTTGACCCAAGATAAAGAAAAACAATGAATCAGAGAGAACAACTGCCGGATTATACAAATCGAGACGTGAAATTATCGTAGCCACAATCCTAAAATAATTATGTAAAGCATATAAATAAGCCCACCATGCTTTGCACGTGTTTCAATTCATCAATACCATCAGAGGGCCTAGTGTGAGTTTGTTTTAACCATCTCGAAGTAACTCATCGACCGCGTTCGGCGCTCCGATTGGTCCTTCGCCAATCCACGGTCAATCGGAGCGCCGAACGCGCTCGATGCGATAAGTCGAGATGGTTAAATGAAACTCCACTCCATCAGTTGTTGAACCATAAAAATCTAACTATTCGTTCCTCATTTCGCACAGGTTCGCACTATGGGCCGCACGTTCCCAAGTGGACACCGACTACTAAAACTGAGGCGAACCTCGCCCAAACCTTTATTGCCATCAACCACAAATGCTTCGCCCCTGGTTTTGAAACGCGCGTCTCCGATGTTATACAATATTGGCGGGACATGAAACCAGTGTGTATCTCATTTATTGACATTGTTTTATATGGTCACATGAGTAACCAAACGGAACAGAGACAAAGCTTCATACAACCGTCCGAATCGGTTGCACTACTATAAGCACGCGGGGCATGTTTGCGTGACCACTGGCCGCTTGTCGCGTACTCGGCGAGACTGGAAAAAACCGGTTTACGCTGGCACACCCAGTTGACAATCTCAGGGTTAGTGCGACGCACGTTGTTTGTTTTATTAGTTGCAAGTTTGAATATTATAAAAACTTGAGTGGACCTTTTTTATGAGTAAGGTCAGCTGTCAGAAATCAGCGCGGCACTTGACGGCTACTTAACGTCAACAGTCATCATCCGGCCTACACCGGTTAAGGTGAACCTAGTCCACATTTTTCCTATACAAACTTCGGGAGCGTCTCTGTCTCAACTCCACTGTTGGACAATGTACATCAAAAATTAAACATGGTATGGTTTTGTCTTATTATTAATATTGTCTGTATCGAAACAGAATACTAAAATAAAAAGCCATTAAAAGTTAGGAGCCAACAAAGATTCGTTTTTCTTGCTAATTTAACGTAACTTTGGGGCGTGTTTAAGTAATAAAAGAAGTGCAAAATCTGAAAAACCAAGTCGGTACAGACAAAGCTCAAATATCGAAAAGTTCAATAAACTTTATTGGTCATTGATTTATGCAGTGGTTTTTTCATAAAACCCGATCTTCCGAAGGACTGTTCTTAGTTTTTTGCGCACCTGTTGTACTATAAATGATCCTGCATCTCACACAATAATGTTGTACGAATAGACTAGCGTCTAACTGCTTATCACTGGTACTACCTCTGTCGGACACGATGCCTGGTGAGACAGCGTGCTTTTTAGCCAGGCCCATCAGTGAGTTCGAGCCCGCGACTAGGTTCCCCTTAATGTAAAAACGTGGTATTTTATTAATAATCATGGTTGTTTAATGTACTGTGTGTATGAATAATACTAGAAAAATAAAAATATATCATACTTTAATTATCGCAAGGAGTACAATAGGTAAGTAAATATTTGATTATTACTTTTTCAAGTAAGTAGCTTGATATTATTGTATGATCCTTTTTTTTAATAAGAAGAGTAGTACTCTCTTATATACGATGTGTTTTTACCTTTTTATTGTTATTACAAGCTTTTACTAAACATTTGTATATATGTGCGGGTTGGTATCAGGCGCGGTCGCAGCCAGACTTTGGGGGGGGTCACCTACATATTAATAAGAAAATGTATTGTACTTTCGAAAAATTACTATTTTAAGGTTTACGGCTTTGGGGAGTATTGACCGATAGGACCACCCCCGGACCGCGCCTGGTTGGTGTATAGTAGGTATGTGTGTTAAGTTCAAATATTGCGAGTACGATTTGAACCACTTCTCGATGTCTGATTGAGCTGAAATTTTGTATACCGTAACTTCAGTGACAATGCAATAATATGATAGATATAACCTGATGCTGCAGCCAGGATTGTCTCCTTACAACACGATACTCTTGTATAGACTGATGGTCAGACTTTCTGGCGTCCTGTAACGACTGTCAAAGATCTACGAATGACAACCGGGACCGGGGACAAAACACTTTATGTTAGATTCAGAATTTACCGCATCATTAAAAGAAACAATAAATTATTATTAAAATAATATATATTAGAGTAAGTAATTTGTAAAGTATTCATACTGAACAATAAAACTATTTAACAAATGTTTTGTTTAATTTGTCTTCACCTATTGTGACAACCCTACCAAAATAGGTAACAATTTTGCACGTTCTTAAGAAGCTTAGCCTCTGTTCCGTTCGGTTACTCATGTGATATGGTTCTACTCTACAGTGGTATCTTAATGTGGATGCGCTAACCTAGCCAGCGAAATTCAAACTTTCCTCCTTTTGTGGCAATTTGCAGGCCAGTGACACTAACGTGCTAATTGCCTGGTTGGATGTTGATTAAAATATGATTCGCGACCCTAACAAATATGGCTTCACAGAATTATAATCATAAAAATTATCAATACAATCTTTTAGGTTCAACTAATCTATAAATTCAAAAAAGTAAAAAACTTTAGATTTCCCAGGTTACCCAAGCACTTTCACCTTCTCATAAATATTTTCTACACTTCCCAGGCAGATCCAAACTTTCCAGTGCTTGCTCCAGGAGACATAGAGAAGGAGGCAATGGCTGAAGCGGAATCATCCGGTTCGATTGTATACATCGAGCAAATGTTGGATTCCTGCGACAAACTAGCCGCGAAGTTAAAAGTCGAACCAATAAAAAGGACCAAGGTGAGTGAATGGTTTTTCATATCTTTTGAGACGTTTTTAAATAAACTACTAGACAAAAATAATTATACTATGTGCCGATGCCAGCATAGCTAGCTACCACGGGCTGTAGAAAGTAAATTCTGTTATGGACCTAACTACTAACTGCAAATACTATTCTTTCAATAATAATATGTCTCGATATCAGTACCTTAAGTTAAGTAAAATAATATGTAATCTTAAACAATGAATTAAATCGAGTCCTGAGCACATACAGTATGATTGGCGCAGATTTCTCCAATCGGCGTATTATGATGCCTTTCACATACAGTAGGCACGCTAGGGCGGATCCAGGATTAATTTCTGGGAGGAGCACATGGGCTACACAGTTAAGATGTCTCCAACATGTAGTTAATTGTGATATGCTGTTTATGGGATTCAATCTTTTGCAATGACATTAAAGAATAACTACAAAAGAAAAACGCATGCGGTTAGGAGACCCCCGTCAGGAACAACGATCCTTACGTGATACTCGTACGAGTGTCGCGTAGGGAATTTGGAACTTTTCTACACGCACTCGTATATAATACAAAGAGACGCAGAGAAAGTGTGAGAACCTGGGATGCAAGAGCGAGTGAAGTGAACTCAATAAAGTTGGCACTCCACCTCGAATTGGTTTGGTTAGTTTTTCTTCTAACCATTCATAGTATTAGCTAAAAAAAAATATACATTATATGTTATCCAGAAATCTTCACGACGACCCTAGACCGGTGCATTGTTGGCATAGCATAGCTCTGTGCCCGAGTACGAACTGACTGCACCACTATAAGTACCACACTAGTTACGCCACTACAAGATAAAATAGGTACATCATCGGTGTTCTTCGTTGAAGCAACGTATTGATGATATGCTTTCAGGCCACTACATTCAGACGATTTGATGTTGCCCATGGATCCGCCCTTGACAGTACAACACATTAAATAAGGGATATACCTACCTTAAGGGAGTGTAGGACTCATGGAAACGCACTACTTTTACAATGAGATCAACTCAGAAACACGGAAAAAACTGCTATTTGTTCCATACATTTTGATCTTGTTAGTATTGCACTTTTGTACAGAACAGCTCTTTTGAAGGTTCCGATCTAAAACGGAACCTTCATGAATCAATTTTTTCTCAGTTTTCGAACTGCTTCGTTCTTCTAGTAGTCGCAACTTCGAATTAGTTGTTTATTACCTCACAAAAGGTGTGACCAGTAGAGTTCTCTCCGCGGGGAGAAAGGGGTCTTCGTTTTGGGTGAGCTTGAATCCCTTGCTGCACTCAGGAATCCAGTCTTAACCCCTTGCTTTGGGCACGCCAAGATTGCGGCGGTAAGTCCCCTCTTTGAGGAGTGGATTGAAAGGTGCTATGGCGTCCTCGCCTTCCACCTGACGCAGGTCCTCACCGGACACGGCTGTTTCGGGAGGTTCCTGTTTCGCATAAGGCGTGAGGAAACGCCCGGGTGTTTCCACTGCGTATATAGCCCTGAGGACACAGTGGAGCATACGGTGGAGGTCTGCCCGACTTGGGCGGAGCACCACTGTGTCCTCGTGGAGGCGATCGGCGGCGGCGATCTCTCGCGTCCGGCTCTGGTCCAGCCCTTGGTACGGAGCGAGAGTGCATGGCTAGCAGTCGCCTCCTTCAGCGAAGCAGTTATGCTCGCAAAGAGGGAGGCGGCGCACGTGAGGGAGATGCAGTACATGCGCCCTCACAGCCGTGGCCTTCGCAGGAGACGCCCTGGGCGTCGGGAATCCCAGGCTAATTCCCGGCCACCGTAGGCACGGGCTTGTGGACGGCGAGTAATGGGTAGCTCGCTGTCCGGTAAGGACCAAGCCCGGGACGACGGCGCGTTGTGTTACACGCGCGCCTCAAAGAGATGTGAGCACCAACTGGTGGGGTCCGCAAGGGCCGATGCCTGCCAGGGGAGCGGGTTGTTCGAAAGAGATACCCTGGCCGCTGGCACAAATAAAACTGAGGGAACACGGGTAAGTTTAAGTCAGTAAAAGTCTGACACGCCCTCCTGCTCCACCCAGAGCGGGAGAAGTTAATTGATGATTTCACACCATCAAAAAAAACCCCCCTCGCTTCGCTCACGAGTTAACTCAGAACTCGCGCGCTACGTTCGGGATCCCCGAGTCGGTCGTTACGTTAGGGATTCAATATAGCACCCGAATCTTAAGATGCTTATTCTCTCAGTAAATAAATACTATTAATTGATTATTCAGGTTGTTCCCTCTATTCCTACCATGAATTCTTCCCAGCAGAAATATTGTGAATTTTCGTCTCATTATTCCTACCAGTAGTAATTATTTGAAATCCATGTATCAATATCTCTACCATTACTCACACACTTATGATGACTCTGACGCCAATAGTCCCCACTATTGGCGTCAGAGTCATCATAAGTGTGTGAGTACAACCCAAATAATAAAAAACTTAAAAAAAAACAACCGACTTCCAAAAAAGCACTACAAAGTGAAAAACAACCTTAATTTCGGAAGTCGATGACTTTGGATATGTATTTAATTTATTTTTTTGTCACCGCCTTCCAAAATTAAAGTTATTTTTGACTTCGTAGTGTTTGTTGGAAGTCGGTTGTTTTTTTTAAGTTTTTTATTTTCCACTTTTCAGTTCTAGTACCTAACCCACACCAATTCGAAATTTCAACATCCTTGGGGTCAAAACAATGCATATTTATGCGATAGCAGCAATCGCAGTTTGTTTGCTGTCATCATTTGAAGAGTTCTGTTGTCTATCTCCGAAACGTATGATCAGATCTATATGAAATTTATATGCGACTATTTCACTATTTTGAAATAAACCCCTTTTGGAACAAAAAAGAATTTTGAAAATCCGTCTGTCTATATATGACGAAGTTATGCCCGATATCTTCGGGCATAACTTATTTAACATTTAAAAAATAAATATAAACATGTCGAATTAACCTCCTTCTTTTTGAAGCCGGTTAAAAAGCAGGCAAAAATAACGAGGGAATAACTGTCATTATTCTTACCAACATTAAAAGCGATAAAATTGGTAGATATACTGTGAAGAAAATTCACACTATTTCTACTGTTGGAATTCATGGTAGGAATAGTGGGGGTAAAAAGTTATTCTTTAACGCGTAGGTATTCAGTAAGTTTGTTTGTGATAAGTTTTGTAATTTTCTGTTTTATTTTATTTTGGTGACGCTGCCTCATCACACTATTTCTACTGGTAGGAATTAATGGTAGGAACAGTGGGGAAAAAAGTTATTCTTTAACGCGTAGGCACTCAGTAAGTTTGTTTGTGATAAGTTTTGTAATTTGCTGTTTTATTTTTATTTCGGTGACGCTGCCGCAGTTGGGACGGAAGCCACCATATAGGCGCCCTAGCTACAGTGACTTGAAAAAAGATGTACATGGCAACTTGTTAAACTATCTGAGGCGCGACGGAAAAGAACTCGACAGCGACAAGTAACATCAGTCAGCTGATCAGCTCGCACCATGGGAACCCTCCTGGTGCTGTGTGGAGAGAGAATGGGAGAGTGAATGTTTACGGCTATTTTGTTCTAATTTTTGGTCGAGTGTTTCTGTCAAAGAGTACCGAGTTTTGAGTATCTATTTATTGTTTTTGATATTGTTATTATTGATTTTATGATTTATGGTATTTACACATCCTTTTTGGTGAAAAAGTAAATATTTTTGAACAATTGTAACTGTATATTCTTTTAATTTAAATTCTAGTACTATTCTAAACTACTACTATTCTATTCTAAATGGTCGTTTGGGGTTGTGGCGCTCAGGCGAATTTCTTACGGATAAGGTTATAAGGTGACAAAGGTGTTTGTCTTTTTGCGTTTCATGCATAACGCCAGCAACGTGTCATGTATTTTAGATTTTATATTTGAAAAACAAATACGCAGGATGTGGTTGCGCTTGCGGTTTGCCGGGTAGCGGGTAGCCGCAACCGCAACCGGAACGAAACCGTCGGGGTTTGTGGTTGGATCGACTTCTAAGATGGACGTCGATGAAGTCGCAGCTATTTATTATATTTACTCGCGTTATATAAACCTAAGGCATAATTTTTATCTAAATCATAAATTTTTCTGTTTCGAAATCCATATCCAGTTAATTATCTGTTATGATCAATAAAATTCGTGAGCGTCGGTGAACAGGTACACCGGTCAAAGACGGGCAACCGCAAACTAGCACTATTCGCGTAGAGTGTATAGCAACCGTCCGGCTGGCCGTCAATCGGGCCGCAGCGCTCAGAACGACTGGAGCGTTCGGCCAGCAGCCGCAACGCAGTGAGGATAAAAACGACTTCCTCGTACATATTTTTGATTGCGGTCAGCTGTCCGGCTGACCGCATTCCGGCTAACCGGAACTACTTGGGTTATCTTGATCTCAGCAACTACTTCGGTTAGAGATCTAATTCTTTTTGTTGAAGACTGTTAGTTTTCAGTTTGTATTAAATATCAGTTAGTTTTATTTTTTGGTTTGACGTTTTCTAAAAATGAAACAAAGCTGGATCGATTTATCGCCCCCGAAACCCCCTGCATACTAAATTTCATAACAATCGTTGGAGCCGTTTCCGAGATTCAGATTATATATGTTTATATAAATACAAGAATTGCTCGTTTATAGGTATTAGATATGCATGCAAGATTCACATCGCTGTTTTCAGCTGTGATCAACATATAGCTGTTTTTATTGTATTTTTGATTGTATATCAGTTTTGTGAATTTAAAAAAAAAACGCCCACATTAGTCTCTGTGCCGCGGAACGGCCAATCCCTACATTTTGACCAAGATGTAAGGGTTGTAAAGTTGGGGACTTCGATCTACATTAAATTTGGTAACTTTTAAACAGTGCTAGAGTTACCTATTTCTGAAAGAGCGCAAGCTTCTGGAAGAGCACAAGCAAAGTAAATGTTAGGCCGGGTCTTCCTGTGACCATCGATGGTGTGAGTGACCCTAAGGACATTGCAGATGTCTTTAGGAACCATTTTTTTGTACAATCCCCTCTGGGGCCTGCGGCTGGGGTCTTCAATGCTGAATGCCGAACGAGGCAGTTGGGATGAGGTTTATTGCGAGAAACGTCGATAAAGTCATCAAGAAAATGACGAGGAGCAAAAAATGGGATTTGCCTCTGCACTGAACGCCTGCAACATGCTGGCCCGCACATATCTAGAGTCTTAGCGATGTTCTTCTCACTGTGCGTGAGCCACTCTTACCTACCGTCAGGTCTTATGAACTATGTGGTGGTACCTGTGGTGAAAAATAAGACAGGTGACCTTGCTGATAAAACTAACTACAGGCCCATTTCCCTAGCCACCATCATAGCCAAAATGTTTGACGGTTTGCTTAATACACATTTGGATAAATATGTAAGCCTGCATGAAAACCAGTTTAGTTTTAGACCTTAACTCTCTACAGAAAGTGCTATAATGTGTCTTAAGCATATCGTCAGATACTACACAGATCGTAGAACGCCTGTATATGCGTGTTTCCTCGACTTGTCAAGAGCCTTTGACCTGGTTACCTATGATATTCATTGGGATAAACTGAATACTATTAACCTGCCGCGTGACCTTGTAACCATCTTCAAGTATTGGAATAGGCATCAGGTCAACAGCGTCAGATGGGATGGGGCAACGTCGGAACCGTACCAGATTGAGTGTGGATGGATGGGATGGATCGGGGTGGATTGGCCTCGCCCACCCTTTTCGACCTCCACATGGACGCGCTGATCGTCGCGCTCAGCAGTCGACATGTCGGCTGCCACGTTGATGGTGCCTGCGTCAACAATCTTAGTTATGCCGATGACATGGTGCTGCTGAGCGCGTCGATCTGTGGCTTGAGAAAACTGGTACAGGTCTGTGAGGAGTATGCGGATAGGCATGGGCTCAAATACACTGTTGTCAAGAGTCAATGCATGGTATTTGGGGCCAGCGGTAGCGGCGCAAAATTCCTCGAATGTACCACCTGCCTGTCTTAACGGTGTTCCGCTATACAGAGTGGATCAGTTCAAATACTTGGGGCATATAGTCACGGCTGACCTCAAGGATCATGCTGACATTGAACAGGAGCGGAGGGCTTTGTTGAAAAGGGCAAATATGCTTGCTTGCAGGTTTGCACGATGCTCCGATCAAGTGAAAATCACCCTTTTCAAGGCATATTGCACCTCACTGTACACGCGCAGCCTGTGGGCTCACTACTCACAAGCGTCCTACAACGCCCTCCGCGGCCAGTACAACAACGCGTTCAGGGCGGTGTTGAGGCTGCCCCGCTTATTATGCACTCTTGTGTCGGTCTTGTTTTAAGCTCATCAAGCCCATAAACGAACAAAAAAATTCGGTCGGAATGTGTGAGTGTGGTCGTTTGAGCGCGTAATGGGCAGCCGACAAATGTGTAAATGTGTGCGTACTGCTGCCTGACTTGAGTCTTTTGTTAGCGACAATCTGTCCCAACTTTGTTTGTTCGTCCATCATTGGGCCATATTGACGCCCGCACCACACCCGCAGAGACCGTAAATACTTGTCAATCACATTGTGCAACACAAATCAGCGTCAGGTGTAGGGTTGCAAACCGTACTCTAAAATAGAGTATTGTACTCTTTTTCTTTTGGGTGTACTCTATAATCTACACACACACTAATAGCACATGAGTAACCAAACGGAACAGAGACAAAGCTTCATATTAAACAACCGCGCGAATCGGTTGCACTACTACAAGCACGCGGGGCATGTTTGCGTGACCACTGGCCGCTTGTCGCGTACTCGGCGATACTGGAATAAACCGGTTTACGCTGGCACAGCCAGTTGACAATCTCAGGGGTTAGTGCGACGCATGTTGTTTGTTTTATTCGTTGCAAGTTTGAATATTATAAAACTTGAGTGAACCTTTTTTTGTGAGCAACGCCAGCTGTCAGATATCGGCGCGGGACTTGACGGCTACATAACGTCAAAAGTCATCGTCCGGCCTGCACCATTAACCGGTTAAAAAGGTGGTATTTTATTATTAATAATGGTTGTACATTGTACTGTGTGTATGAATAATACTAGAAAAATAAAAATATATCATACTTTATCTATCCCGAGGAGTACAGTAGGTAAGTAAATATTTGATTATTACTTTTTAAAAGTAAGTACCTTTATTTTATTGTATGATCATTTTGTTAATAAGAAGTGGGTACTACACGGTGTATTTTTACCTTTTTATTGTTATTACAAGATTATACTAAACATTTGTAGGTGTGTGGGTGGTTTGGGATGTAGTAGGTATGTGTTAAGTTCAAATATAGCAAGTACGATTTGAAACACTTCTAGATGTCTGATTGAGCTGAAATTTTGTATACCGTAACTTCAGTGACAATGCAATAATATGATAGATATAACCTGATGCTGTAGCCAGGATGGTCTCCTCTCTAGGGAACCCTTCAACGGGTAGTAGCACGGTCACGAAACTTAGTATGTTAGTTTAATTTTGATAGTTTAACACGATTTTTATCATGAACTGCTACTGCAGCCAGAATTGCCTCCTTACGAGGGAACTCTTTAACGGTTAGTAGCATAGACTCGAAACTTTGTATTTAAATTTAATTTTGTTTGCCAAACATGATCTTCACCATAAACTGCTGCTGCAGACAGGATAGTATCCTCACGAGGGAACTCCTCAACAGCTATTGTAGCATTATCGTGAAAGTTTGAATACGCGTTTAAAAAGCATTTTTAATGGAAATTTATCATTAATACCGACATTGTTCTTATTTCTCGCTACTAGTCGGTCTGTCTTTAAATTAAATAAATATTTTAAAAATAGGTATCATCATCTTCCTAGCCTTTTCCCAAATAACTTGGGGTCGACTTCCAGTCTAACCGGATGCGGCTGAATACCCGTGTTTTACATGGAGCGACTGCAATAAAGAAAGAAACAATAAACCATTTTTTTTTTATGTTAGAGTAAGTAATTTGTAAAGTATTCTATCATACTGAACAATAAAACTATTGAACAAATGTTTTGTTTAATTTGTCATCACCTATTGTGACAACCCTACCAAAATGGGTAACAATTTTGCACGTTCTTAAGAAGCTTTGCCTCTATTCCGTTTGGTTACTCATGTGCTAATAGAGTGTTTACAATAGAGTACGCCAAAATACTCTTTATACATAAACTGACCTTTTTGAGGCAAGTTATCTCTTTTTTCTGTATTTTCCACTGAGATACTTGTCTATTTTGTCGGTCAAGAACGAGACCAGATGAACAGGGCTTATAAATATTGATTAAAATGTGCTCCTGATCCTAACGAAGAGTTAGGGTTTTTGGAGTCCTACAAATTATGTAAACTCAAAAAAAAAATATTTACCGCAAAAAGTGCTAGAACATTCCATACATTACACATACTACATTTAAAAAAAGCATAATTGGTACTCTATTTTATTAATCTGTACTCTTTATTTGCTCTTTCTGAAATCAGAAATACTCTACTTCTGCTAGAAAAGTTGGTAACCCTAGTCAGGTGGTACTATTCCAATCAATCATATTTCTTTGATAGATTTTCGACTTTATTACAAAAGTATAAGGTTTATATTCAATTGGGAAAATTTCGTTCCTTTACAGTTTGAGATAGCTTGACGTCTGTACATCTTGTGCTGTCATCTGACACTATGGCGATCTGAGTTTTCTGTTTTTCATAGTTTTAAGGGCGATGCGATAAGTTAGCCCGCGAAGTTAAAATTTACTTACGTTTTTTTGCGGATTTGGTTCAGGTTGTATGTTGATTAAAATATGATTCGCGACAAAAACAAGTCATAATATCAGCCGAAAGACGTCCACTGCTGGACATAAGCCTCCCCCAAAAGGGGGGATTTTTGGCGGGTTGGCGCAGTATGGTGGTTAAATGCATAGAGAACGCTGCTGCCTATTCTCTAGTAAGTCCCTTAGTCTCTTCTACAACACCCACGGGAAGAAATGGGATGGTGCTATTCTTTTACATCCGGCACCACAAGGAACAATAACAAGTATGTATTTACAAAATTATAATAGTTTAAATCATTAACATTATCTGCACTCGCAGTCGTAAGTAATAGTCATAATTGTAACACATCATGAATGATGATGATGATGGTGAACCATCTGACGAAGCGGTGTTCAGCGTTAATTAATGTTTTGAATATAATGAGATAAAAATATTTGGACTCATTAAAGCTATCTTTAACTCTATTTATCTCGGTAATGTGCCACTTGTTTCATAACATTTTTTGTTCCTCTATATGTCCTCTATCTTTAAACATGTATACAAGATAAGTTTTTATCCAGTACGCAAATTCTAACCATGAATTCAGCACATCTTTCTGGACTCCCCAGAAAAGAATCTGCTGTTTCATAGAAAACTGCAGGATCCACGCGATCCAAATGTTTGGAACAGCTCTTTTTTTTTTTTTGTATATCCGACGAAAAATTTCTAAGCTGGGGGTCTAGAATGAGATGCTGAATTTATGGTTACAGTCAGGGACCGAAAACCTTTATAAATTACGGTACAGGTATTGAAGAATTTCGGTTACCTCTACGACTTACGGTTACCGCTATCCGGGTAACCAATAAAAATAAACATGTTACCTCTATTTAGGTTACCGTTTTAATACCGGTTACCGAAAAATGTCCTTGATTTTGTTGCATTAGAAAATACTACATTACCAGACAAATTGTCGTGCTGCTGTGTACGTTTATTTGGTTCGCCTTTTTGTGGAGTATTTGAGTTAAAGTAAAAAAAAAGAAATGAGCAATGGTAAGATAATATTACATGAATACATTGTAAACAGGTAGAATGCCATTTGTTTATCTTTTTCTCTCGCCATACTGCCATAGAAATCAACTCGGTCATTTGGGTTTGCTTAATTTGCGGAGAATCGTATGCCCATTCTTCCCATAGAGGGCACCACTGACTTGTAAATGCGCGTAAACATAAGCTTGCAGTTTGTTTGAGCATGCTAGCAGCGCGTAGATTGGGTGGGACATCATCAAATAACTTCCCCCGCTCCGGGTAGAGCCGGAGGGCGTGTCAGACTTTTACTGACTAAAACTCATCCGTGTTCCCTCAGTTACCTGTGTGGCAGGGGCCGCGGTATCTCTTTCAGACAACCCGCACCCTTGGCAGGAGTCAGCCCTTCCGGGCCTCATCAGTTGGTGCTGACATCTCTTTGAGGCGCGCGTGGAACACAACGTGCCGTCGAACCGGGCTTGGTCCTTACCGGACAGTGAGCTACCCATTACTCGCCGTCCGCAAGCCCGCCACTCCCGCCACGCCCGCCGCTGGCCGGGAATTAGCCTGGGTTTCCCGACGCCCAGGGCGTCTCCTGCGACGACTAAGGTCGTGAGGACGCATGTACTGCCCCTCCCTCACGTGCGCCGCCACCCTTTTCGCGAGCATTACTGCTTCGTTGAAGGTGGTAATGGTTACCGATGCACTCTCGCTCCGTACCATGGCCTGGACCAGGGCCGGACGCGAGAGATCGCCGCCACCGATCGCCTCCACGAAGACACGGCGGTGCTCCGCCCAAGCCGGGTAGATCTCCACCGTGTCCTCAGGGCGATCTTTGCAGTGAAAACACCCGGGCGTTTCCTCCCGCCTTATGCCAAACAGGAACCTCCCGAAACAGCCGTGTCCGGTGAGGACCTGTTTTAGGCGGAACGTGAGGACACCGTGCCGCCTCTGAAGCCACTCCTCAAAGAGGGACTTACCGCCGCAATCGTGGCGTGCCCAGCACTGGGTTGCGACAATCACACTCTCCATGCTGCCATGAGATCCCGCCGGAGCTCTGTCCGCTGAGCCGCAATTTCCCGCGGCAGCGGAGTTACGCCCCGGCGTTTGGCCTCCTCGCGCCACTCCCAAATGCCCGCGACGCCTTCAACCGTCGGGCCGGTTGTCGACTCGACGCCGATGTGAACCCCTCCTGCCGTTATCTGGGAACCTGCCGGTGGTGCATTCCAAGGTCCATGAAAACACATGGCATCGGACTTGTGCAAGGCCACCTCGAGTCCCAGTTGCCGGATCCTATCCACGATTGTCGCAACCCCGTGTGTCACTAAGTCGGCCACCGCCTGGTACGACCTCCCTTGCGCCAGGACCAGCGTGTCGTCAGCGTAGCAAACGTAAAAATAAAAGTAAAAGTACGCTGACGCCGCTAGGGAGGTCGGCGCGCAGCACCCAGTCGTACCCGATGTGCCACAGATGTGGCTCCAGACCGATCCATGTGGGACACCGCACGACATCTCTCGCCAGTTCCACTCTCCTTGGTGACTGGGGTAGGTGACGGCCCTGTCCACCAAATAGGCCTCGACCACGCGACAGAGGTAGGTTTGGTGATACCGGAGTGCCTCCTTTGTGCAACTCCAGGGCAGGGTGTTGAAGGCATTGGCGACGTCTAGAGACACCGCCAAGATGACCCTACCTCCCGGGCCATAGCAACCCCCATCGTGAGAGCTCACACGCGCATGATGGCATCCACCGTAGAGCGCCCCCTGCGGAAACCAACCTGGCTCTCCGCCAATTCCGGCCCCACCCGCACCAGCCATCCGACGAGGCAGTCTGCAATTACTCTTTCAAAGAGCTTGCCCACCTCGTCGGGCAGCACGATGGGCCGGTAAGCGGACGGAGAGTCCCCGGGGCGCCCCCCCGGCTTCTTAATGAGGACCAGTTTCCCCGTCTTCCAGTGAAGTGGGAACCAGCCCTCCTCCAAGCATGTGCTTAGGAGCCCTCTTAGTCGAGGCCCGAGAGCCTCCAAGGCCAGGGACCCAGGCTTTTCCAGGCAAGCCATCGGGTCCTAGGGCGGTATTCTTGGCATTCAGCCTACGTACTGCCACTCTCAACTCTACCTCGGTCACCTCTGGAGCATCATCGTCGTCGGTGTGGTCCGCATCGGGCACCGCAGGAGACAGAGCCATAGGCGGGGGAGCATGCTCCCCTCCCGAAGGGAACAGAGTGCTCACCACGTCCTGCACGAGCTGGGGCCGGAGACTGCGTCAGCTGGGGAGCCCACGGGCGGATTTTGTTCCGCACCGCTTTGTAGGGGCGTACCCATGGGTCTCGGTTCAGAGTCTCCAGCGTCACCTCGCGGGCCATTACACTGGCCCGCAGGATCTCGGATCGAAGGGCGGTCTTCGCCGCTCTGTACCCCTCCTACAGTTCCGCCTGAATGGCTTCCGTATCCGGAGGGCAAATACGGAGCCTGCGATGTCTGGTGTACTGGTGCCATGCAGCAACGCACGCCTCGCGCAGAGTTGTGAGCTCTGGCGACCACCAATACACCTGGCGTGAAGCACGTCCTGGCTGGACCCGAGGCATTGCCACGTCACATACCTCGGACATGTCCTCCAGGAACTACTCCGCCTCGTCGTTGATGTCAGCAGGCCTGTCCGGTAGTGACACCCAGGCCTGCACGATCGAGGCTTCCAGGAGGAGCTCCCGGTCCAGCTGCTTCAGCACACACCGCGGACCACGTGGGGCCTATTGGACCGGCGCGCTCGAGGTCTGGGCGGAGACATCAAACCGGATGTACCGGTGGTTGGAATACATCTCCACCCCCTCCATTCGGGCTGGAGCACAAAACGTCTCTGGTTGCTAGTTTGGTAGGTTGGTCTAAATTTTTCAGGTCGCCCGTGAACGGGCCCAGCTTGTTTCATGAACATTTCCATCATCCGGAATAACGCTATGCCTTTTACATTC
Source organism: Polymixis lichenea (assembly GCA_949091785.1). Lineage (NCBI taxonomy): Eukaryota > Metazoa > Arthropoda > Insecta > Lepidoptera > Noctuidae > Polymixis > Polymixis lichenea. Next base: position 17,521,202 of record OX420948.1, on the reverse strand, counting down.
TCATAGCCCAGTAAATATTGTTCACCTTGGTTATGTATGGTATGCCAAACATTTCTTCTTTACTCATGAGTTTACGCCAGTGGGAAATCGAAATGTTGCAAAGACATAACGTTCTCTCAAATTACTTATTACAAGGACAGTTGTCAAAAAAGGCCAACTAAAAGGTATTTGTAGGGGATTCTTATTGAAACACCTTATTACATACACTTTTCATTTATTAAGCCGCGCACTTATGGAATACTAACTCGTTTTACATTTCAATTTTTCTTAAGTAGTTTTCTACTAGGGTACAAGTAGCGGGTAGGCCCACTGATAATTATTTATATTTATTGCTTCTAAACCAATCAACAATAAGAAAGGCCGGGATATTTTGGTCAAGCATGAGTCTAATTCTCGACAGGTTTAGACCTGTTCGGACAAGTTTTTGCTTGCTCGAGGGCGATACCATTTGTTGCGTATGTGTGTGTAGGTGCCTGTTAATGTTTTACCTGTGTGTTTTTGTCGAGTTAGAACCTGTTTTATGGGTGATACCATTAGTTTAGATATTTATTTACCTTTTGAGGATGTGTGGGGTGCTAACTACGTTTCTTATTGATTGGTTTATAGCTACATTAGGTATTGATAAAACTTATTATTAACTATGGGAGATGAAAACTATCCCTATGCTTAAGAATGTAACAACGAATTACCTATCTATTTTACCTATAAGAAAATGGTTTTTATTGTTTAATCAAACTCTTAATTATTAATCAGTTCTTCTTGTAGTCGCCAACAGTCTCCCCCTCAGTGCGTTGCACTCCATCTCGTTGGGGCGACGTTGCTGGTACGATCAGGACTAGGCGCGATGCTGGCCGCCGCAGGACACCCGCTGCAGTTCGCACGTCTACGATCCTGGTTCTTCCGTCTGGTCCGGGATGAGTGGCGACTATCTCGCCGCGTGGCCACGAGTACCGTGGCAGGGTGTGGTCGACGATCAGGACTATGTCGCCCAATGTAGGGTCCTGATAGTGAGGACCTTGGTTGTAGCGTGGCGAGAGAGTTGGTAGGTACTCTCTCAACCACCTTGACCAGAAATGATCGGTCAAGCGTTGGGATGTCTTCCAGTTGGGAGAACCGATGAGTTCTGTGTCGTCGAAGGAGCCAAAGAGGGTAGCTCCGCATGAGCGCCCGATGAGGAAATGGTTCGGGGTCAAGGCTTCTTCTTCTTCTGGGTCGGTGCTGACGGAGAAGAGGGGTCTCGAGTTCACGATGTGCTCGGCCTCCAGAAGCAATGTGTGGAGTATTTCTTCTTTAGGTTGCCGCTCGTGTAGTGTTGCTGAGAGAGCGACTTTTACGGATCGCACCATTCTTTCCCAGGCTCCGCCCATGTGGGGGGCTCCAGGAGGGATGAACTTCCAAACGATGCCCATTTTGTTTACTTCTTTTCCCAGAGTCTCGATGGCTGCAGTGATTTCTCTGTTGGCACCGATGAAGTTGGTTCCGTTGTCGCTCAGGATAATTTTCGGTGTTCCTCTTCTGGCGATCATTCTTCGTAGCGCGAGGATCATGGAGTCGGTTGATAGGGAGTTAGCCAATTCTAGATGAATCGCTCTTGTGGTGAGGCACGTGAACAAAGCTCCCCAACGTTTCTCTGTACGTCTTCCAATGGTAACAAACATAGGTCCGAAATAGTCTACTCCTAGGCAGGTGAAGGGAGGGCTGGCCTTTGTTAGACGTTCAGGTGGCAGATCTCCTTGAGGTGTGATCTGTGGAGTCTTCTTCCGAATTCTACACCATCCGCAGTCTCGTGCTACCTTTTTTACCATGTTTCGAAGCGATGGTATCCAATATTTCTGCCGGACCTCATTCATCACGGTGTTGTGGTTCCCGTGATTGAAAGCTTCATGGAGGTATTTCACTAGCAGCTGGGTTATTCGGTGACGTTTGTCCATCAGGATCGGATTCTTGTATGAAGCTATCAAGTATTTGGCGGCTCCGATGCGGGTGGATAGTCTGATGAGCCCGTCTTCTAATTTGATCGTGAAGTTCTTCAGGTTGGATGTCGAATTAAGGTCTTCTTTCTTACGCAGGGCGGCTAGTTCGTCTGGGAAGCTGTCTTCTTGCACTCTTTTTATCAGCAGTTGTTCCGCCTTTTCTATGTAGAGTGCAGATTTTGGTAGAAAGGCCGCTTCTTTTCTGCTTGGTCTCTTTTCCGACGGTTGGATCTTCTGTTTTTGTATCTTTTTCCAGGCTGGGTCTTGGGTTCTTCTGGTGATGAGTTTTGTGATGTTCACCTTTTTCTTTATTTTTCGCTTGAAAACGTCTATGGCTTGTAGGTACCTTGCTGTTGCGTGAAGCAGGCGTATCCAACTGGAAAATCTCTCTGGATCGGGCACGATGACAGGTATGACTTTCCTGACGCTTAACGTGATGGCGTTAGGCTTTTCCTCGCCCGTATCGGTGATAGAGACTTTTTTCTCTTCTGTAGGCCAATTTCTGGGATCTTCACGCAAGAAGGCTGGGCCATTAAACCATCGATGTGATACATCGAATTTAGACGGGGTTTCTCTGGTAGCGTCGTCGGCTACGTTGTGTTTCGTCGGAACCCAGCGCCATTCTTTATGCTTCGTCAGCTCTTCTATCTCGGCGAGACGGTGCGCGACGAAGGGCTTGAAACGCCTAGGGTCTGATTTGATCCATGTCAGCGCTGTTCTGGAGTCGGTCCAGAAGTATCTTCGGGTCGTCGTTAAATCCATTTCTTGGCTTGTACTATTGGCCAAGCGGCTTCCCAGTAGACACGCTTGTAGTTCGAGTCGAGGTATTGAAGTTGGCTTGAGAGGTGACACTCTAGCTTTCGCCGTTAGCAGCTTTACTTCCACGCGATTGTCCGAATGTTGAGAGCGCCAGTACACCGCGCAAGCGTATGCCTTCTCACTTGCATCGCAGAATGTGTGCAGCTCCCCCTCGGTCGCGTCGTATGTGAAACAGCGAGGAATTCGAAGGTCTTCAAGTTTTCTTAAATCTTCAAGCCACTTTCTCCATTCCTGTTCTCTTGGTGGAGGTAATATCTCGTCCCATTCTAGGCCGGACCTCCACAAGTTTTGAAGCATCACTTTTCCCTGTACGGTTATGGGTGACGCTAATCCTAATGGGTCGAAGACCGACATCACTGCGCTTGTCGCTTCTCTCTTCGTCGGTGCGCGTTTTCCTTCCTTGGCTTCGTCGGGGGTGTTCCGTAGACTCAGAGTGAAATGAAGACTGTCTTCTTGGACGTTCCAATTGAGTCCCAAGGTTTTCTCGACTTGATCCTTAGGTTCTCCTAGCACGATGGAGTTTGTCTTGGTGTCTGCGTCGGTGAACTCTTCAACCGTCGAAGGGTCGTTGCTCGCCCAGCCTCTCAAGAGGAATCCCCCTTTCTTGTGGATCTCATTCACATCTCTTGACACTTTGGTAGCTGTCGCTGCGTCGGGATAGCTTGCGATGTAATCGTCCATGTAATGGTTTCGGTTTATCGCTCTGACGGCTTCTGGACAGCAATTGGTGAAATCTTCTGCATTTCTGTTCTTTACATATATAGCGGTACACGGCGAGCAGGCGGCTCCGAATATTAATGATGTCATTCTGTATTCCTTATTTTTCCAAAGAAATCGAAGGCTGTCTCTATCTTCTTCATTGATTTTTATTCTCAGGAACATCTCTTTGATGTCTGCGACGACGGCTACTGCTTCTTGCCGGAACCGGAGCAGGACACCGAACAGTGATTGTAGCAAGTCGGGTCCTGCTAACAATGCGTCGTTCAGCGATTTTCCATTTGATTTAGCGGCGGCGTCGAAGACCAGTCTCATCTTCTTCTTCTGGGGGTGGACAACGGCGAAATGCGGCAGGTACCATGATCTTGAGGAGGCGGGTTCATCTGTTACTTCCTCGGCGTATTTACTGTTGATCAGGTTTTCGACCTGCTCTTCATATTTTCGTTCAAATTCTTTGTCCTTTAAGAACTTTTTCTCCATTCCCCTTAGTCGTCGCGCTGCAGCTGTTTTGCTTTCCGGCAGGCTTTCCTCGTCCGTCTTCCAGATCAAACCTGCACTGAATCTCCCATCAGGTAATCTTTTCGTCGTGGAATGCAGCAGGTCAAGAGCCCGTTGGTCGATGTCGCTGGAGGGTCTCCTCGCGGCGACTCCTAGGGCTTCGATGTCGAAGTGGTTTCTAATCATCTTCTCGAGGCAATCATCTTTTCCTTCAGGCAATGTCACAAGATGATTCACTATTCGTACTGCAGTATTATTTCTTGACTTGGTTCCGTGCAAGACCCAACCCAACTGGGTTCTGGAGGCTACTGGCTTGCTTCGGTCGCCAACTTTTACTTCTTGAGACACGATCAGATGCCAATTGTCCTGTCCGATGAGTACAGTAGGACGAGCGTTTGGATATTTCAGTTGCTCTGCTATCTTTTCCAGATGTGGGCAGTCTTCCAGATCCTTATCGCTGACTTCTTGGGGGGACAAGTGCAAGGCCTTAACGGTGTATCCTGACATTTTCTCCATGCTGCGCTCGAATCTTCCTCTGATCTTGATATCGACCTTCTTTGACTTCTGGCTCATTCGATGACCTCCCACGCCCTCGATTCTTAATTCTTCTTCAGGGCCCTGGGCTCCGATCATGTTCACGATGTCTTCTTCTATCAGGGTCACTGTTGATCCTTCGTCCATGAGGGCGTAGACTTCGGCTTTGGCATCTGGTCCCCATAGTTCTACTGGCACGATTTTCAAGTAGGCTCTTGATATCGTCCGCGTTGCATTCACTGTCGATGCTACAGCTTGGGTATCTTGCGTGGCTGGCTTCGTCCTTTCTTCTGAATGTAACATCACATGGTGACTTCTCTTGCATTTTCCACACGGCTTTGCTTTGCAGCTGAATCTTCTATGTCGTCCCAATAGGCATTTGAAACATATGAAAGCTCGCTTGGCTTGTTCCCATCTTTCTTCTATGGAAGCGTTGACGAACTTATTGCATTTCAACAGTGCGTGTTCCCCAGCACATTCAGGACAGGCGATCTTTTCCGGTTTCTTGGTGTCGTCCTTGCATGAACAGACTGTCGCTGTTTGTGGTTCATCTTCTTCTTCTTCATCATCCGAATCTTCCTCGTTCGATGAATGTTCTTCTTCATTGTGCCGTGCGACTCGAGTGGCGTTCACGCCGCGGGAACCGGGAGGCCGCATGCGGTTTCTTAATCCTTCCTTCTTCACCTTGGTACCCATGAACTCGTGCATTTCGAACTGATCCACCATTTGGTTGAAGAAGTTCATAAGGCTGATGAGGATTGGTTCATCATCTTCTTCTTTGGATGCTCTGTAATCGTACCACCTGAATCGCACCAGGATGCACATCTTCTCAATTATACGATTCGCTATATCACTTGAGTGCAGATAACTTTGCTTCTTCATTTGTTTCACAACGCTGACTGTATTGGCCACTGCTCCAGCGTATCTCACCAACTCTCTTGCGTCTTCAGACATGGGGGTCAGCTTCTCTATGTTTTCTATCTCACTTCTTATCAGATAAGTGGGTCTTCCGAATCGGCGTTCTAATGCAGTTATTACCTCTTCTGGATCCACTTGTGTATAGAGAAGGGACTTCACTGCTTCTTTGGCTTTCCCTTTTATTGCTCTTCTTAATCTTCCCATGTTCTCGATTCCACTGAAGAGAGCCTGCGAGTCCTTGTATGTTGCTTTAAAGGCCATCCAATCTCTTGCGTCGCCGTCAAATTGGTGTAGCTCGCTGACATACTTCGGTGCGCGTTGCATAACCGCTGTTGCCTTGCTGTCTGTTGCTGATTTGACTGCTTCCAATATTGCTTCGGCCAGCTGACTGGCAGGGGTCGTCGTGGGTGGCGTCGTTTCTGCTGTGTGCGGCGCTTCCTTTGCCTTTGACACCCATGCTTCAGTAGCCTTTTCAGCAGCGGCTTTGGTCGCGGTATCTTCTTCATTATCACTCAAGTCCGTATCGTCTTCGCAGACACGCGTTAATTCCAACTTGGTGTTCGCCAGCTTAGCTTTCATCTTGATTTCTTCCAATTGTAATTTCTCTAATTCTAATCTGGCTTCTATTTCTTTCTTCTTATTGCTTGCTTTGTTTGAAGTCGGCTTTGCCTTCTTTTTATTTTCTACCAAGGTAGCATCGGCTTCCTCGGGAGTTCAAGTTGGGCCGCCGTCGTGAACGGTCGCGTCTGCCCGCGCGCAGCAGATGTTGACTTACTTGCCAGACTTCGAAATCAAACCGAGTTTTTTGTGCGTCTCCGTCTGTGTCGCAATTTGTTATATTGGGTAGTATAAAACAAGGGAGCAAAAGTGATGTAAGTGCGCTTCAGCCTGCAGCGAAGACTGGCTGCTGGAGGACGAGTGACACGGCTGACCCCTGGCGGCTAAACCTGGTGAGATCGTTCCTAATATTTCAGGGATTTGTTCTATAAAACTGAGAACGACCGGCCGGCCGGTTCGTTGTGGGCCAGTGTGCTAACACTATATATAATAGGGCGGCACAAACTAATTTACGCTATTATTCTAGCGCAAAATACGGTACCTATCGCTCAAAACGCAGTACCTAAAGATTGTATTATTATAACTTGTAACGCCACGGTTACCGAAATTTGAGTCGGCCCACGGCCCATATGTGCTGAAGTGTACAAAAAAGTTACCCTTAACTCTTAAGTTCGCATAGCACGCTTTTGTTCTACAGATTAACCAAAAAAAAAAAGGTCAAGTCAGCCTCAGCCCCTTTACACGTGTCCTGGACTTGCACTACAAACAAAAGTGTTTTCAAAAAATAATTTAATGGGCTTAACACTCGATCATAGGATTGTCAGTCAAGATCTCGCCACATATATATGGAAACATCGACAGGATGATAGAATTTTCCTATCACTTCTAAATAATATACATGATTTTCTCCCTAACAGCATTCTCTTCCAGGAATAAAGGATAGCAAAATACATAACCGCACAATCCCTACTAATATTATAAAAACGAAAGTGACTTTCTGTATGTATGTTACGCTTTCACGCCTAAACCGCTGAACCAAGTGTCATGAAATTTGGCTGAGATATAGCCTAGAATATGGAGAGACACATAGGCTACTTTCATATAGGAACATACGCTATAACCGACTTCCACGCGGCCGGAGCCGCGGTCAGGGGCTAGTTTAATATAATATTTTGTGGTGGCGAAGATATCATCATCGCCTTGTCCGAATACTATCTCGTAAATGTGCACAGAAACAACAGAAACGCACAAGGGTATTCACCTATTGGCGAACTAGTACCCGCCAACAGCGACATCCTAAGTACAACGCTAAAACACCGCAACATTGGAATCCTTATAACCGGTAAAACACACGAGAAGAGCAAGAAAAATCCACGAAACCCCGGCCTCAAACGAACAGCCCCCAATTAGCGAACTCATTAACACCGTGTGAAGAACAAGAAGCAAGCTACTCACACCGTTATCAGTCGTAATCGCAAACGACACTGGATACACAACACCCAGAAACAGACCTTTACCGCAATTAAGCGCACTTGACCAGACCTGTGCATCGGCACCTCAACACCAGCCAAAGAAAGAAAATCAAATAGACGCTGAACCTTCACGTAGCGGCATTCATATAGCCAACCTACAGGAAACAGGGTTGAACTCAGGAACATACATCTCCACACTGTGATTGGCACCCCTCAAGAAAAGCGAGTAACACACACCGGGGTCATATCAAGCACAAACAATGCAACTACGCAGCTCTCAACAGAAATTCTGTATAAATAAAATACGAAGACTGGATAACAAAAAAACTAGCAAATAAAGACATCATCCCAACGAGTAAAGACATCGCAATACCCTGGAACACAATAACGGAGGTTATTAAAACCGACCGCTGCTCGGGAAACTGATTCTTCAGCCAATTTAATCAAGAGACCATCGCTTAGCTCTTGCTAACCTACAAAGCGGGAAACCGGATAATCCAAATAGGCATAAAAATAATGGCAGACAACACTCCAAAAGGTTAAATATCAAGAAGAACAAAAACACGCAGAGCCCGCTTCACCGGACTGGGGACATTTCACACCGGAAAATGGCAAGGCAGGCAAATGCTCGACACGTTTTACAGGAACAACAAACAAAACGCCGAAGAAGATCCGCGTACATAAAGGTGTCCACCAGGAAAACAAAAAAAAAGAAGGACCGAGGGCCTTTTCAGATACCAAATGTTAAAATAACAAAGCCGAAGAAGTAATGGTAATAATCAATAAAAGCCAAACGAGACAACTCCCGGAACGGACCAAGTGGTAACCGAACTTAACAAAACGATGCCCCAAATATAACAGGAAACCGCAACTATACACAAGAATAAAGCCTGGACACAGAATACAGTGCCGGACAAGTGGCTTGAAACCGCGCAGGTACTAATCCCAAAAATAAAAAACTAGAAGACGCGAACGAATATTGCTGCATAATGGTACTACAGAATTTACGCCAGATGCGTAGTAAAAACAAAAAAATAAAAAATAGACGATGCAATAACAGGACTAGGCAACTACCAAGCGTCCCTTTTAAACAATGGATCAACAGATTACCACATTTTATGCACGAAAAGACATTTTATGCCTAGACGAGGAAGGATTTGCAAGTAAACGAATTTACGCTCGACATTAAGGCATTAGGATAATTATTGCAATGAACTAACAAATCGATGACCAACAGGATAATCAAGGTATGCATGAATGTAAGAACATGCATCAAATGGAATGGCCAGCAAAGCAATTGGATTATAATTATCAAAGGAAAGGGAGTTAAACGGGGTTGCCCTCACTCCTCTCGCCTTTTTACATTAGTCTTCGACGAAGTCCTTAGAACCCTTAAAGATGCAACCCATTTAATCAAACTAGATCAGGACCGCGTTTCACTCCCCCTGGTATTATCATTTGTGGACGATCTTATACTCATTGCAGATGATCTAGAAGGACTAGAGCGCATCTTATTCCACACAAAACCTTTACTAAATACCGCAGGCTTCCAAATAAACGAAACAAAAACAAACATTCTAATTAGGGACCCCATAACATCACAGCAAACAATCAACGTGACCCACAACGGAATAAGTATACCAACAATGGACGAAATAAAATAGCTAGGCACATACACAAGCAGAAAAAGCACAATTAGAAAACGATGCCAACAGGCCACGAGAAACGCAAATCATTACTACCATTCATACTAAAGGCAAAGATGGACCGAAAGTTAGCTAGACTTATGTATCGAAGAGTTATCGTACTTTGTATGATATATGACTTAAAAGTATCGACCCAAGGTGAACAGATTAAAACTCAGAAGATATGAACGAGTTATCATGAGAGACTTGATTAACCACATCAGGAATAAACTAATAATTAAGAAAATGCACCAAATCTTAGACGAAAAAACCGTAACAAAACGCATCAAGAATCACGGATGTGCTACTTAGCACACGTCTTCAGACGGGATAAACCACACCTATTGCAGGTAGCAATGCAGTACAAGGCCAAATCTAAGAACCTCGGACGACCTATTTACCCAAGGAATGACAATCTAAAACAAGCAATGAAATACTTCGACATGGGAATCAAGTTTTGAAAGGACATGGCTGGAGACAAAACTAAGATCAAGAAAGCGGCTAGCAATATCTACAAAAAATCAGAAACTGTTAGCTGCGAGAACTCAGAATATTACTACGAAAACAACAAAACAGAACATAGCGAAGCAACGGCATAGAAAAGAGCTAAGAAAACAATTGAACGTACCCAACAAGCCCGACCGGAATCAACATGCCGGCGACGTCGTGAAAAGATGCCCTCCTATAAATAAATACCACCCGTCTCTCCACTAGTCCAATGCTTACTCAAGGATGCATATCCGGTAGGCTCGCAATCCTTTCCTATCCTATGGGCACGTCTACCTGACCATTACCGCGCCCCCCGGTCTACTTCTTGATATGCAATGGCCTCTGTAACACCATGAAGCATGAGGCTCCAGGGGCTAGTGCAAATCTTGGGGTTCATTCGATTTATCGAGTCTGGTCAAGCCACGCTGGGATCGGTGCATTTCATATTCATATTCATATTCAAGGTAGCATCGGCTTCCTCGACCACGGTTGTGTCTTCGGTAAGCGCGCTGCCGTCTGTCACCTCTTCGGAGGTGGTAGCTGACGTTTCCGTAGTTTCTTCTTCCGTGGTCGAGCGCGTGCTATCTCCTTTACGGCTTCGCGTCATCATTATTTATTCACTTTCACAGCACTTATTGTCAATATTGTTCAGTAACTTACCGGTGTTTATATGTTAGTCCTTTAGCAGAGGACGCGTTGAAGCGAAGGCGTACACACACACTTCGACTTATACAGTACATACACACATTAAAACTTTAGTTCCGTGTCCTTTAAGTACTCACTAAACACCGTTCACGTAACGCTTATGCACTCACTAAACACCGTTCACGTAATGCTTATGTACTCACTAAACACCGTTCACATAACACATATATTCATTACGCACGTTAACATAACACTTATGTACTCACTATGCACATTCACAAAACACTGGAACAAGCAGGGCTTCGAGTGACACTGGGCTTCGAGAGGGCGCGGCGTGGCTCGTAGTCGACCCTCCCAGCTATAATCTTCACTCGGCAGGTCGTGTGCCCGCCAACAGGTCTTCCGTGGAGGGCCTAGCTTCGAGAATAAGCGATCTTCCTAGTCGTTTATTCCCAGCAATAATCTTCGGCGGCACACGTAGGGCTTCGAGTGATACGGGGGCTTCGAGAGGGCGCGGCGTGGCTCGTAGTCGACCCTCCCAGCTATAATCTTCACTCGGCAGGTCGTGTGCCCGCCAACAGGTCTTCCGTGGAGGGCCTAGCTTCGAGAATAAGCGATCTTCCTAGTCGTTTATTCCCAGCAATAATCTTCGGCGGCACACGTAGGGCTTCGAGTGATACGGGGGCTTCGAGAGGGCGCGGCGTGGCTCGTAGTCGACCCTCCCAGCTATAATCTTCACTCAGCAGGTCGTGTGCCCGCCAACAGGTCTTCCGTGGAGGGCCTAGCTTCGAGAATAAGCGATCTTCGTAGTCGTTTATTCCCAGCAATAATCTTCGGCGGCACACGTAGGGCTTCGAGTGATACGGGGGCTTCGAGAGGGCGCGGCGTGGCTCGTAGTCGACCCTCCCAGCTATAATCTTCACTCAGCAGGTCGTGTGCCCGCCAACAGGTCTTCCGTGGAGGGCCTAGCTTTGAGAATAAGCGATCTTCCTAGTCGTTTATTCCCAGCAATAATCTTCGGCGGCGCACGTAGGGCTTCGAGAGGGCGCGGCTCGTAGAACTAATCTTCACGTAACTTACCAAAATACGCAAGCTTCTTGTAAAACGCTGCTTATCTTCATACAGCGATATATCTTCAAGTAGCTTCTGTATTCTTCGTGTATCTTCAGGCTCAGGCTTCAGTTCTTCAATCCGGCTGCAGAAGGACCAATTCTTGTAGGGGATTCTTATTGAAACACCTTATTACATACACTTTTCATTTATTAAGCCGCGCACTTATGGAATACTAACTCGTTTTACATTTCAATTTTTCTTAAGTAGTTTTCTACTAGGGTACAAGTAGCGGGTAGGCCCACTGATAATTATTTATATTTATTGCTTCTAAACCAATCAACAATAAGAAAGGCCGGGATATTTTGGTCAAGCATGAGTCTAATTCTCGACAGGTTTAGACCTGTTCGGACAAGTTTTTGCTTGCTCGAGGGCGATACCATTTGTTGCGTATGTGTGTGTAGGTGCCTGTTAATGTTTTACCTGTGTGTTTTTGTCGAGTTAGAACCTGTTTTATGGGTGATACCATTAGTTTAGATATTTATTTACCTTTTGAGGATGTGTGGGGTGCTAACTACGTTTCTTATTGATTGGTTTATAGCTACATTAGGTATTGATAAAACTTATTATTAACTATGGGAGATGAAAACTATCCCTATGCTTAAGAATGTAACAACGAATTACCTATCTATTTTACCTATAAGAAAATGGTTTTTATTGTTTAATCAAACTCTTAATTATTAATCAGTTCTTCTTGTAGTCGCCAACAGTATTGGTCCACCTTCAATAAGTAGGTATAACCCAAGCAACAGTCAAACAACTTAAATCAACACGTGAATGAAGCTCGAAGACGTCGGAAGTTATAAGTACATCAAGTACCTAGATGCAATTCTTCTTCTTCGTATAATTGATGAAATAAAAATAATCATGCGGATCAGCGGATGCACATTTTTTAGCAACGGTTATTGAGCTGTTTGACTACCTTCATCAGTTCGAAAGCATAAATTGCAAATAAAAAATATGTCAGCCACAGTGATGACGACATGAGTGATAAACTGATAAAGACATAGGTGACACCATAAGGGACATTATTTGATGAGGAAAATCTTTAACCAGTTATCTTATTTTACTTAAGCTCCGATGATAAAATATAAATCCTGTTAGGTACCTTTATAAATTTATTGGAACCTTCTATAACACATTTCAATGCAATTTGTTTCGTTATCATAAGTTAAATTTGCATACAACATGGTTTTTTCGCTTACGTCCCATTTTAAATAGTAATAAATGGTCTATCTATTTACGAAGCCAACCAAACAATCCAACACTCGCTAGCAAACTGATAGAAGCATGCGGCGCAGGCGTGGCGGCGCCGATCGAACGATCGGCGCCTAATCGGCGCCGCCTGCGCGCGGTTCGTCTCGACTCTGGCACACACAAAAGCGATCCGCGCCTTTGAGTAATGCCGACAGCACGCGTAAGTTAGAGGTAATTTTTAATTCGGTAACCGGTATTAATATTGGTTGTATGAAATTGAAGAATTTAGGTAACCTTTAAAAATACCGGTAAAGCAAATAAAGGTTGTAACCGAAAAAATACCGGTATTGTTCATACCGGTTTCAGTCCCTGGTTACAGTTTGCGCGCTGGACAAAAACTTATCCTGTATAGGTATTATCGTGCAACGTCTATTTCAAAAAAAAAAATGGTGGACCAAGGCGAGGCCAATAGGTTTAAAGCCCTTTATCAAAACATTTACTTTTGAAGTTACTAATTATACCTACGACAATCCTTACATTACGTATTCTAAAAAATACCCTGCAATTTACTTTGTCATATTAGATTCGAATATGAAAACGAATAGCAGTCCTCCCGCTACTTGCACCCTAGAAGCGTACATAGGGTCTCGTCGCCGACAACAACCTTATACGTTCAAATAATTTGAATTCCGCCGGCTACCCCAGGCGCTTCCTCCTTGAGCAATTTTTTTTGCTATAGTGCCAATAACATCAAGCTTTTTTTCTTCCTTCTCGACACAATGCCATGCAATTCAATTCATGCAAGTCCGATGATTACGTTATTGATTAGACGATTTTTAAACATCTTTCCCGTATCGAAATTGTGCTCCACAATTGTGGTGCAGGTGTCAATCGGACGGACATTATTACCCTATCCTATACTACCCTAGTACAAAAAGTTTTCAAAGTCGCTTCTAACATCAAGGAACTTGAATGGGGGACACGCCAAAAACTGACACCTTGGTGTTCAAAATTCTTATTTTTTATTCATACGCAAAGCATTAGTAAAGGAGAAGTTGCAACTTCCATAGAAAATTACCCCACCACCGACAGCTGAGAAAAATATCGAAACTGCATACCTCCGATTGTCATCCTTACTGGCTATCACACAGAACATAAATACCTGGGCATATTTAAATATATAAATCTATAGCACATTTCATACTTAGAAATTGCTCCTAATATTCATTCAGGCGCAGTATTTACTTATCTTAAAAATATTTCACTTTCAATCATGCAATACCTACTACTCTAATGACCATTAGGGATGATTCTCATTACACCGTGCCGTGTCCGGGCCGGGCCGGGGCCGGAGCGCAGCCCGTCCGTGCTGCACGTTTTTATTACACCGGGATAAAAGACGTGTAGGGGACGGGGCGTGCAACAACCGTGGTGTAGACGAGCGTCGTCCTGGCCCGGACGGGACACGGATCATGCAGTTTATATTATACAAATATAAACTGCTTCATACAAAATGTATGTAACATTTCAAATCCGTGCCCCGTCCGGGCCACGGACACGGCACGGACCGGTCTATTGAGTTAATTATTAATCTAAGTTATTTAATTGGCTGTAGGATTCACTAAGAAGTTTTGAACTACTTTCGGACGGCCCCGTATCTTCGTTAAGCCCCAGGTAAGAGTAGGCTTTGTCATGGTAAAATAATATTAACCTAGTATATTAACTATTATCAAAAAATCGCAAATGAGTTAATACAGTGTTTAATTGCTTTTTAATCCTATTCTAAAACTAAATCAGAAGTTAGTATATTACAGGTATTCTGCCCCAGAATTAATATTTAGAGCGATTTTTTAATGTGCTAGCCAGTAAGGATGATCACCGGAAGTATATAACTTTTTATACTTATTTTTAGCGATTTTTTGAGATAATGATCTTCGCAGTCGGAAATGGGGCATTGTTGCTACTTCTTCTTTATTGTATGAATTTAACTAAGTAGCTTCTCATTCAATTAAATAATTAGCCATATTAAATTTTAGGAGATATTAGACTTCAAACACAGGGGACAGTCTAAAAGTGAAGGGTACACTTTTTTTTAACGCTCAAATTAGCGAACCATAACAGCTAAAAGAACGAAAATCATCAGACCCAAAAGTCGAAGCAGAAGATCATGATGAAGAGAAAATGTATATGAAGGAGTTATTTTACTGCAAAATGTGCATGCCGTGATTCCAGACGTCTTGGAGAGGCATCAATCTGTATCTGCAGTTGTCGTAATCTACTTTCTCTGCCAAAATAGAAGAGTAAGTGGATTACCATTACAACTGTCTCGTTTTTCGGGAGCAGTTCATAAGTATCAAGAAGTTGAGACAACACACATCAGAGTTTGCAGATAATTTTGATGTTGAAGTTAGTTCAACTAAGGAATCCAGCAATTTGCTGCTTTGGTAGAGAAATACCAATGTCAATTTGGAATAAATTACACCAACCACGTATATTATATAAATAACTAATTCGGTGTACATATCATAAAATTTACGTCTGTTATTTCTACTATGGAAAATCTGTCAAAAATTTGAAATTTATTCTCAGGTTATGATTTATTCTAGATAAAAAAGTTTGGTGAAATGCGCCCTATGTAAACGCGCGCGCGCGTTATTATAATTTGTTTGTGTACTTTCGGCAGATAAAATATGTCAAACCGCGCATTTATTATTCAGTTAAAATTATTAAATAGTCCCTTAACATAATAAATGTAGGTATTTATATTATTTTTTGCCGAAGAAGTTGTAGCAAAATGCGCTCAAAGCAGAGCCCCGGTAAGATCGGTAAGATGCGATCAAGAGGGCTGTTGGAGACAGCATGTACCGAGCGGTCGACACTGCATCCACATTGTGAAGTCGCTAGTTATAAATCTGTTGTCGAAATCTGTGTGTGGTAGTCAGATTTTAAAATCCCCAGCATCTCGACTAAAGTCGCTGTGTGTGTATCTAGCATTACGCACTATGTTCCATTCTACTTGTGCACACAAGAACAGTCCGTTCACAGATAATTTACCTCTGACAGCAGTGTCAGCACCAACCCTATAGAAACGAGATCACTGTTATACTGGTAGTGTTATGATCAAGAAGCTTATAGATAAAAGTGGAGGCAACACTCTAAATACCTAAGTGAAGACGACTATGGGCTGACGCTCTCTTTCTAAATATATACATAAGAACGAGATAGTGATACGCGTTTTCTCTCTCTTATGTATGTATTCAGAAAGAGAGCGCTAGCCCACAGGTTGTCTTCGCTTTTTTATTTGGAGTGTAGCCTCCACTTTTATCTCTATGCTTCTTGGTTATGATCTCCCAATATTTATACTCTTTGGATATGATATTGACAGACTTGATAGTGGCACCAACCCATAAACAACCTTATTTATATGGTGACAGAGATCACTTTGATTTAGATTGAGTCGCGAAATCAGAGGGAAAAATGTATGAAGGGCCTGTCAGAAACACTCAGCTGCTAAACTAATCTATATCCATCATCATCATCATCATTTCAGCCGATAGACGTCCACTGCTGGACATAGGCCTCCCCTAAAAAAAATTAAGAGTAATTATTTATAATTAATCAAATTTTATTGGTATGAAGGCCATTAAATTTCCTGCCACAGGCCCACAACACACTAAATCACCGCGCATCTACTAAAACGCTGGTATGAAAACTATTCGACGCCGAATTTGGCGCAACTGAGCGCAAGCTAGTTGTCACACGGTGTTCTTGGAATTGTCAATGGCCATCTCTTTCCATGAGTACCTAAACGGTGACGTTCATCGAATGAAAAGTGTGTGTACCATCATTTCATCATAGTGAACAGTAGGTATCACCTCTAGCAGCGACGCCGAGGCGTATCCCGGGCTCTATGTTCCCCCCTGCCGTCTTTTTGAGGTCATATCATAATTTTTGCGCCTTACCTGTAACTCCGTAGATGTTTTGAGCGCGGTTACCAAGTGCCTGGTTCTTTCTGGGTATGATTCTCAGGTTGGGCGAAGGATTTTTCATTAAGCGTTTTTCAGTCGAGGCCTGGAGACTGCACGGTCCCATTCTCCCACACAGTGGGGTCGCCAAAACGTCTGGCAGTTCAGATAGCAGTTAGACAGCGTCCAGTGTAGGTGACTGCTGTCACTGCTACTGTCTTATTAGTAGGTACTGCTGTCTCATCCTGAACGCTTCTGCCTGGCGGCGCGGCAGGTCCGTGCTCTATGCACTGCTCGATTGATGGCAATAGGCTGCATTACATGGGACCTAAACGTAATTTGTGAAATTTGGATGTATTTACTATACCTCTCTGCTTAACCCTTCGGGAAATACAATCGTTAAGAAACTAAATACAGTGTAGGTAAAATTATTTTATTAATGGATTATCTGAACTTTCGGATCACGCGACACTGTCTGTCAGCCACAACCCAGTTGATCCCAGTCCAATCCAGAGACAATCTGAATGAGCTGAATTGTTTTGCCTTCATTATTAAAATGTATGCAAAATAAAACTCTTGGCCAAGTCAAGCTTATAGAATAATACGGCATTTCCCCAAGTACAACTACATAGATAGATCTATCTAAGCTGGGTGAGACGTCGGCCGAGGGCTTTTTTATGCCCCTGCTCCGTTGATGGATGATACGGCCTGGAAGTGTACGGTTAGACGTTTTATGTCTGAAGGATAGGGATATTTTGCACACATAGACAAGTGAATGAGCCGGTTAGTTTTCATTACAATGTGACTAGGTACCTAAATGAATAAACCTTGCTATAAAATAAGTGAGGAACTACGGCTACGTGTTCCGGCAACCCGGCCCTAAGTCTGTAGTTGCAGAAAATCGTGTGATTTTAGTCATTACGAGTCTGACAGACCCATGTCTGACCATGAGAATTTCCGCCGGCAAATAAATAGTGAAAAGGGTAGATAATAACTACTACTTACTTACTTAACTGCCTGAAGGCAATGACAAAATAATTTTAATAACTCTTTTCTGGACACTGTGGGCAAAAGTAACTCAGTGCTGCAGGTACTGACACCGGGTAGGGTGGAGTTGCGGCAGGCAGACTATGGTAGACTTGACCCTTGGAACCGGTACAGGGTCTGTATCGGTACTTAGCGGTTCTTTAGCTGCCATTTCGATCTCTGAATACCGGTTCCAGATGGATACCGGTACCTACTTCATATAACAAGTACCGGTACCAAATTCAGGTACCCGGCGCGTAGGTACCATAAATCTCATATTTGTATGAGGAACCTTGAAGTTTTAATTCTACTAATTCCTAATAACTGGGTAGTTATTAGGCATTAGTACAATAATAACTAATAATAAAGAAGGAAGGGTTTCCTTCTTACTTACGGATATATTCGTTTGGTACCGGTACAGTACCTATACTGATTAGATATACTGATAGTATAGGTACCGCCAACTATGCCATAGCTTTAAGTTGGTCATGGAAACATGAGCAACTTTACAAATGAAGAACTGAAATAAAGTGTCTCTCGATGACTAAGATGCCACAGTTGACCGTACTACTTTGGTACTGTATAACACCAAAGCCAAAAAATACCGGTTTCAGGTCCTGGCTGGACATGGCGGGACCAACGAGATTCTTTAACTGGGAAGGACAAAACGCCTCCTTTCCTCTTCTTCTTTCGTATAATGATCTAAGTACGTACAGTAAAAAAACAGAAAAGAATAGGGTATTTTACTCTACCTGAGAAAAAATCTAAAAATATAAGTATTATTGCGATAGTTTAGAACAGTGGTGGGCAAACGTTCTTTACGGGGGACCAAAGAATTTAAGAAATTTCAGAGGACGGCTAGAATTATAGGAAAAATGCATTATATGTTGAAATTTTTTATCTAATATAAAAACATTACACTTGCACAAATGTTAAAAAATACAATTTAACTTTTATTCGAAGGCTCTGCCATGGTAGGCGTGTGAGACCTAAGAAATTGATTGATTTGCCTTAATATTTTTGAATGCAGGTTCGAGCTGTGACGAAGTACTTCCAATAGCGCGGAAAGGCTAGTCTAGCTGGCTCCTTTACCTATGCGTCTATTTTTCTACTATGTAGAATCTACTTTATACTTCTGGACCGTCAAAATATAATTATCGCAGGCCATGTACTATTCATGTCGGAGGACCGTCGCCGTTGGTGGGCCGGATTAAATGCTTTATATGCGTCGCGGGCCGTACTTTACCCATCACTGGTTAGACAAAATGCAGTCGGAAAGTATTACTTCTAGTTTATGAAATAACAAAATAAATTTTAAAAGGAATACAATACAATTTCAAGATTTCAGTTTTTTTAAATCTGTTTTTGAACACCATGAAATAGTAGCCACCATGTTATTACGTCATACGGCTGTCAACTGAGCAACTTTGTACCTAGTACCTACTTTTATTATTTTCGTAACCATACTAATTTTTATTTAAATATTATTTTGCATTCAGGAACAGCAAACCAACGTTAAGTAGAAAAATAACTCATTTTTTTTAAAGTATACACAATTATCATATAAAAATATTAGCGCATTTGTTTATATAGCAAACTGACGTCATACCCACAGAGCAATATGGCGTCTACTGCGTCCAGCGTTTTCGTCATATTACGCGCCAGATTTAAAAAAATAAAATTTAATTGCATTTTTATGGCACTAATCGATTAAATAAAAATGTTGTGTTTTTTAGTGGTTTATTGCTTTTTTATATTGTTTTATTAGCACTCTAGAATATAACTAAGACACTTTAAAAAAATGGGTGTACTACAAAATAATTTACCGCTAACAATAGCACGTCACATTATCTTTATGTATTGTCATCTTTATTATTTGTAAATTAACAATCCGTATTGTTTTTCCTGCCAGTAGCAGCAGGTCATTTGACGGCTTCGCCCGGCCGTGTTTACTGTCTCCGTGACTCGCGCTCCCGCACTTGCAAAAAATAATATGTAAACCGATTGCGCTCGCGTGCACGGAGTTGGTGCTTGCAATCTTTTTTTAATAATTATAGAAATTGTTTATTTTTATGAGACGTGGCAACAGTGTTCGTGTTGTATTTTTACTTTGAAATTGGTGTATACAAAAATAATAAAACTTGCTACTTTCACTTTTCCAACGCGATTTGTGTAGCTATAGTTCTACAGTTGGATCCTCTCTGTCAAATGTCAAAACCTATTTTTGTTGTTTTCGACCATGTACAGCCGTGATTTTTATTTTGATTTGTACTAGGACCATTTACAATAAATAATAAGTGAATAATGTACTGCAAAACGAAAAACAAAACGTGAAAATTTGTGAAAAATGAATTAACTGTGAGTTCTGTTAATAATTCTGCAATTTTAAAAATCGAGTGTTTCGCCGTCTTCTGTTTCTTACATATTATCAATTCACCAAGTGTAGGTGTGGAGATTTATGTGTCTGTGATTGTTATTCGTAATACCTACTTTATTAGCAAAGAAACGGGTTCGTGGATTTTTTAATAAAGCTGTATCAAAATGGTAAGTTAAAAAAAATACCTCTATAAAATTTGTACATAGTTAGACAATAAGCTGTGTGAATGTATTAAAACATACAATAAAACGTTACTTTGAATATAGTTTTACGTTTTTAATCCAACACAGTGCCAATTGGCAAGGGGAATTTTATCCTACATAGTAAACTGTAAACATGTCAGTAGACACGAATAAAAAGCTCAACAACCTCCTATATGATTACTCCTTTAATAACATTATCTTGGTAAACACGGATATTGAGTTGTTATTAATTAGGTAATATTGTCATACATTCCAAGGCTTTTTGACCGTTTATTGTAACTGGCAGTTATAATGAATAAGTAAGTACCTGTAAATCCCGAAACTGCAGTCATAGGGTTGCTTGCGCTTTGTCCTTTAACCTTTATCTAAATTGTATATGGTTGCTATTGATGTTAACCGCAAAACAATTGAAAAAAAACAAACCAACAAGTATAATGTGACATGACCGGTTGATTTCTGCAATGCGATAAACACAATATAATATTGTGCTATAATACTTTTGACAAAGACTTACTATATCATAAATTACCATAATATCACATAGCTATACTTAGAACCTGCTTCGCAGTGATAAGTGATAGCGCTATCTACCAAAGTAACTCCTAAATGGAATGAATTGTTGTGGAATTACTTGGCTATTTGTTATCCTTAAAATCGTCAGAAATGATGCGACAGGCCATTAATGTTGAGTGTTTAATTTCTTATTATTATAATAACTATGTTAAGTATTAAAACTCATTTGGAAAAGTTAATCACAATGTAAGTTCATCCTGATTTTCGACTAGACAATGTCAGCCAAAAAGACAACAATAATAATATCTCAAAGAGCTCCCAAATTCAATTTGTAGGTACTTCAGAGGATAATTGAGTCAAAAATCACTGAAGGAAGTACAAAATTTGTTTTTCAAATTGATACTTACTAGTGCTCAGTTTCCTGTAAGTTTTTCCTGTTAAAATGTTATTTATTAAATTGTATGGGTACCTACATAAGTACTACCTATTTAAAACAATGTTTCTGTTATTCTTTTACAACTTACTGGTTACTACATTTTGTTAAAACTGTTATAAGTTATTGGTATTTAGTTAATTTTTTATTTAAGTTTTTATTCAGTAATGCTCGGTTCCTATAAACAAAAACGGATTGTTTTGCTTGCTAATGGTAGCATTATTTATTTCCAACCTGGGCAAATAAATTGTTTCGTAAGCTAATTTTACCTGTGATAGAATAGATACTTCCATTAAAGACAAGACTGTCTTGACTGTCAAGAGTAGACACTCTGCAAAGCTATGAGGCATTTGCTTCATTTTTGGTAAAGATACAAAAGTCTTAATTTTAACCTACATCTGTCCGTAAATTATAGGAATCGGCCATTAGTGAGTTACTCAGCTCAACTGTGAAGTAATTAGAACAATTATAACTTTTCTACGTTTACTGACCATGAGCAGGTTGCACCGACAGATGATGGGGATAAAACACAAGTGTCACAAGTAAAGTTCAGGCTGGTGTCCTATCGGACTACCTCTGAAAAACAAAGGTCAGGGTTTCTTTAAAAGTCCAGAGTGTAGGTATAACTTGAATATGAAGATTATAAAAATTTCTGCATATTTAAACACTACAAATGTTTCCAAGATTATTACTATACTATATAACGTTCAACCTACCTTAGGTTAGAAAATCAAAGACACAAAGATCAACAAAATGTTTGATTAGAACATTTGCACTTGTCACAGTTCATAACAAAACTATTAAAAAAAAACTGCAATACATATTGTGAGATCAATTTTATATCATACTACTTACTTTATTGTCAGCCTATAATGTTCCCACTGTTGAGTCACAAGCCCCCTCTCAGTGAGAGCCAGTGGGCCATAAGCCGCCAGGCGGACCCAGTGCCTGTTCGGTGTTGGTATTAAATATTATTTCCTGCAAACTTAATCACAAAATAGTATGTTATTGAAACAGCCTGCTAAAACAAAGATGTGAACCAGGTGATAATGTCATGTTGGTTATGTTTTTATATCCTACTTCAAATATTTGCTTTATTGTAGATCAGCTACTACTTGTACACACAAGACAATGGCCCCTTTAGCAAGATCAAGGCCAGAGAAGCAACAATTTACAAATTAACATGGAATGTTTTGAAATCTTTGCAGAGTATAACGTTTGTTATTGTTAAAAAAGAATCTGATGTAAAATATTGACACAGAGGGACTTGTGGCTATGTAATAACAGCCGCGCAGTTCGACCGATCAGGTCAAGCTACGCTTGCCGCTGTTGGTGAAAAGACCGTGCCGTGGATGGAAGACCATCTTTACATACCAAGACCTCTAAACTCAAAAATTCAAAATATTTTTTTTAATAAAACTATATGGCATTGGTCAAATCACTCCTAATTTACACTCAGATTAAATTTTAGATAGGTTAGTCGAGTTGCCAGAAAATATTGACATCTTAATATTTGTCAAAACCGAAAGTCAGTTATTAAAGTCACTGGTAAGTCACTAGGCTGTGAATTGATCTCACAGAGTACTTTTATAAATAACTGCACTTTTTGAACGTCAGAATTAAATAAGGCAGTCCCCCCCCCCCCCCAAAACGAAAACTAAACGCTAATATCAAATCCAGAAAGGTATTCATCATACATAATTCCATCACAAAAAGAGCCTTTTGAGCGACAAGATGCTCGAGCAGTACGAACTTCAATGTAATTGCAATAGAGTTGAAAACAGCGTGAATTATCACGCGCGGCATACGTTCCCGTACGTTCCTTGCAGCCACGCGAGGCGTTGCCGTGTCGCGAGCCCGCTCGACCATGCTCGAGTGAGCGCGTCTACGCAGTACCGCTTGCAAAGAGTTGCCGACGCATTACATTAGTAAGCACCCCGCAGAGACGCACCTTCGAAGGAGGGTTTTCAAATTACTACATATTCGGGTATTCTGTTTTTGTTATTATTAGGTAAGTCTATAAAAAAGGGCACGCGAGCATCCGGAAGACTGCTCGAGCGTGCGAAATCTTCGTTAATGTGACGTGAAGTTTTGTTTACGTTTACGTGAAAAATGTGTCTCTTACGCAAAATAAAAATACCTGTGTTACAGGAGCCAGTATCTTCTCGTAATCAGTAGGTTGTCAGCGCATATTACTCGAGCATGCTCGAGCAGTTGCCGCTCTGTCTGGCTTGACCTTAAGATAGCCGTCGTTAACCCAACGCTAGATTGTCACGCCACGATACCGATGCCAATGATGCCAAGGGAAAGTGAGTACTGTGAGTTCGAACTTCAGATGTGTGGTTAGCTACCATAACCACCATACATGATTATAATGACTCAGTAGGTATATACTTATACCTATACATACTTAGGTATAATTTCTGTAAAATCCAACCAAAATATGCCAGTTTTCAATATGACGTACTTAGTTATAAGTAATTATAAATGGCCATACGTACCACCATTAACTACTATTCGTATAATTAATGTAGTCTTAAGGCGCTCCCTCACTGGGAGCATTGGCCTGTAATGGAACAATCCAAGATTTCACTGTAACGGCTAGGGCTTTGCAAGTAAACTGCGCAGGCCGTCAATTACTTGGTAGTTTAGAGAGAAAATTTAATCCATCAGGCTATGGATATAATTTAAAAAGACCCAGGTCAAAAAAGTATACGCGAGCGAGATGAGGATGCTGAGATGAGCAGGAGGTGTCACTCTTAAAGGACAGAGTAAGAAATGAGCATTTCCGAGGAAGTTTTAAAATCCGCCTAATCGAAAAAAATCTCTATGAGGCACGCCTGAGGTGGTATGGCACTGTAATGAGACGACACAAGGAACGCATGACTAAGCAAGTCCTCTACATGAATTCAGGTTCAAAGAACCTAGGTAGACCTCTTCTCACTTGGATGTCAGTACTCAACATCGACCAGAAGCAAGCCCAAGTGAATGACTCGACGACCCAGAACAGAAATATCTGGCGAATAATGACGGGGAGAGCCGACCCCAAATGAAACGGGATAAGGCTAGGAAATGAGAGGGAGAAAGACGCTAAGGGCAAGAATAAATAGGTAGAAATAACACGGCTAGGCCTCGGGTAAAGGTTATATTATAGGCTAATGCTTGCGATGAGGGAACGCCTTTATGTTTACCTTCGTACTGAAAAAGTATGTCAAAATAAATTTAAAAAAAGCGTAGTTATTCAAATAATTACTGTTTAATTGTAAAGCTAGTACGTGTGAGCAATAATAACTTTTAATATTAATCGCTGAAAATTAACGATATAATACTTTGGTAGCGACCTTGCCTTGATAACCGGCAACTGCTTCGGGCGCCGTTACGCCAATATTATTATAATGTGTGTTTACTAATCGGAATGTTAGCTAATTAAAATTTCTTTCCTTTCCTAGTTAAATAATTGTGTAATGTTATATTTGAGAAATTACGTAACTTAGTAATTGATTGCTTAACTGAAGAAAATTTTTTACTGAACAATATTAAATTATTGCAAAAGATTTGAGCTGTGGTGGCCCAGTGGTAACGGCCCCGACTTACAAGTTGTAGGTCGTGGGTTCGAACCTAGGCAGGCGAATCACTTTGTTGTAAATAATTTCATCACCCCTACTCAAAATGGCGAACGAAAACTTCGTGAGGAAACCGGCGTGTCCCAGAACCAAAAAAACGAATACATGTGACATCTACCAACCCGCACTGGTCCGCGTGGTAGATACAGCCCACTTTTCTCTCGAAGAGAGGAGGGCTGTATCCCAGCAGTGAGAATTACGAGTATGCAAAAGATTTAAACGTAGAGCTGCAACTGAAACATTTGCTGATTTTGAAATGTAACTGTAGTTTAAATATTTTTTACAGTTATTTGCTAATGTATTTCCGTGGTCCTCGCAGGATGTCTGATATCTCGTGTGTACCAGGCTAGTCGAGCATCGCATAGTGATACGCGCGAAGCGACCCGCTTCCTGCTTCACACGCACGCAACTACATTTGTTGAAGTTATACGACGCCAAATTCGATGCCGTGTTAAATACACACAGATCCATTACATTAATGACTCATTAACACCTATGAGAAAATGTAGGTACCTATGTAGGTATTGTGTTGTTTGAGGCCACAGTTTCATTTATTTTATTTACGGATAGGTCCGTGAATGAATACTCTTACGTCTTATGAAGTGTATGGGAAATGTTTGTTTGAAGAAAAGAGTCACAGAGGCTGCAGCAGCACCTGAGGTTAGAGGACTAGACTCTAACTCAGAAGAATCTTTTAACTTACATCAATTGGCATCACAAAAAGAAAACTTGAGGATTGACGGTTTTCTAGCTGACGCACAGTGGAACGAATGTATGGGAGCGGTTGGACGTAGACATGTCCGAAAAATAAGAGTAAAATTATGACAAACTAATGATGCCATCTTATTCGATTACTTAATGCCTTCATAAATTGTGGTGATGAATTTCTTCATAACTCCCATATTTCGGGAGTAATTTGAGAAAATGTGAAATTTTACTATGAAAATGAGTGTATCGAGCTCTCTCCCTCCTGATTCCGGGCTTGTTTCAAGTAGCGGTCTCTAATATCGTAATGCTATTACTAAGAGCTATATTTAATACTAAGACACATAGTGCGCCAAATGTGCACTTTCTGGGATAAAAGGAAATGAAAATTTAAAAAAAAAAACGTTTTTTCCCCATTTGTATTTACTTTAAACCGCAGACAGACTTATTAAGAGGTCTATAAATATATTATATATATAT
Source organism: Polymixis lichenea (assembly GCA_949091785.1). NCBI lineage: Eukaryota > Metazoa > Arthropoda > Insecta > Lepidoptera > Noctuidae > Polymixis > Polymixis lichenea. Next base: position 17,495,262 of record OX420948.1, on the reverse strand, counting down.
ACAGAAATATATATTAACAAAAATATTCACAAGAACTGATGAGAGTATGACTTTTAAGTAAGTTGATAATAAATTACCTAGTTTCATTAAAAGTACAATAAATAATTAAGATGTAAGCTCTAATTTACTAAGTTACACATTTTAAAACAATAACATCATTTAATTATCTTCGTCATCATCATCATCATCAATTAATTCAAATTCAGAATCGATGTCCGCTAAATCATTTATGTTAACAAATTCGATATCACTTTTCTCAGAATCCGTAAGCTCATAAAATTCCTTAAAAGAAGATTTTTTTACAAACTTATTTCCTTTTGGACGGATACTTGTAACAAGTGGATCAGAAGACAGTAAAAGATTGTGCATAATATCTTCATTGCATGAGATACTGCTATGCTTTCGAGAATGCCCCTCTCTATATTTTCTAAAATCTTTATTTCTAGCCTCAGATGCCTCTTCGGATAGAAAACCAATGGGCACAATTGACATGTTCTGAACTATGTCTGGCCCATGCATTAAAATTTTATGAAGTGAAGAAGGCATATAATACCATGGGTATAACTCCACGTAAAGCTTAGCAGTATCAAAGCAGAACTCTCGGAATTTAGTTACGTTGATCTTCTCTCCTGATGAAATACACTGCAAGATCACACAGATTTTTCTTAAAAGCATAGCATCTATTCCGGTCAGTTCAGCAGATTTAGTGTAGTTTTCAAAAAATCTCCTTGCCGAGTTGCCATTGTTGGTGGATCCACTGCCTTGTTTCACAACATCGAGAAGTAAGCCCGTTTCTCTTCTTACAGCCTCTTGAACTCTTTTCTTCCTGTCATCAACTTGCCTTTTTGCTATATCACCCCTTACTTGCCATGATTTTATGTCTAATTTGTAGGAAATGTGTAATAAGCATTCCATTGAGCGAATCCAAGCGTGAAGGGTGCTTAAGCTATATTTATACATGTCCTCGTTTGCGTGTTTATCTTTGATTAACTCTAAATTATTCATTTCTTTAGGACAAGCCTTGCATATGTCACACACTGAAGCTGCTGTATTGGATATAATGGAATGAATTTTACCATCAATCATTGTCAACAGCAGTTGGTGTTTGACACTAATTCCATCAGTGATGGTGGATGGAGTTAAGGCTTCAATCTCTGCTTCGATTTCAGCCATCTCTCTCTGCACATTTTCTTTGGTTTCCTTTATAAACTTAAACAATATTGGCCGGCAAAATGAAGTGGAAGATGGTCGCTCGTTTTCCCAAATTGTTACACCTTTTGAGACGAGCCGCAGTGGTACAAGACTAATCATAAAATTACTAGCAAGATCGATTTGCTCATCTTCACTCGTCCTTTGATGATAAATGCTTTGGCTAGATGATCCGTCAAAACCCCATTTGCTGGTCAATACGAGCTGTTGATTGGGATCAACAGGGGTTTCTAACGACCTAATAAGTCTTCTTGAGGTTAAATCCATCAAGGCTTGTAATTTGATTTTTGCAGAGCTCTCTGTAACTGTGAGATCTTCTTTGGCCGGATAGCACTTAATTTTTTCTTTAACCAACATGTAGTAACTCGGGTATTGAAGAGCTCCTTCTTGAGTGTTGAAATCCCGAAGAGTGTTATAGCGCCATTTCGATAAGTTCATCGATACATAAAGAGCCAATGCCTTCAAAGGGGATATTTCCCGTACCTGAATTGATTTACCTTCAATGAAGGCTTTGATTTTTGAGGCCTCTTCTGGATTCTCCGTCAAGTATTTCATAACATAAGCTGTATCGCTTTGTCCTGCCTTTTGAAGCGCCCTTTCGGCCGAAAACATAATTTCAGCGCTGCTACTGCTGCATGAAAGACTATCTTCAGTGCGTCTTCTTTTTTGCCGGTTACTAAGGTCCTCAAAAGATTTACGAGGACTAGGATGTGTACAAGTTGAAGCATCAGATTTAGCAGGAGAAATTATGGGCTCGATGACGTCACTTATATTTTCTGTAGAAGGTTCCATATTTTCATTCTGTAATTCCGGCCATTGAATTGCAGCCTGTAGCCAAATCTCATGTTTCTTCCGAAACTTATCTGTGCTTCTTCCAGACTGTGTCCATTTTGCATAAATGCGGTAGCAAAATCGACGACACCAGTCTTTTAAACTTGTTTCAGCACTTTCACATAACTGAACACAACTGTTATCTTTTAAAACACTGAACAAATAGTTAAAGTCGCGTAAATCTTTATGTGCGCGTGCGCATAAAGCAACGTGAATATCAAGATTTGTATTAAAATTTGGAAAATACATTGCGAGATTAGCTTGGATACAACGAGGTGTAAATCAACACTGATTTTAAAGTTACTAATAGTGACCTATTTATATAAAATCCAGGTATCCCAGGTATCCTTTGTTAAATATTGCAAGGTAATTAGTTATTGTGATAATTAGTAAATGATGCATGCTAAATTAGTGTATTAAGAGCCATTTAGTAATTAAATAATAGCAATGTTCTTATCAGTAATCATTAGTGCATCAGTTTTATATGTAAACCTTAAGTCCCTAATTATATATCCTAATTAGCTTATATCTTCTCTAATTGGCTGCTCAGAAATGTTATTGTAATAAGGTAAACCTTTAGAAAAACGGTTTTAATCAACAAAATAAACAAAAAATAAAAAAATTGTGTTATAAAATAAACATCACTCTTTATCCCAGAAAGTGCACATTTGGCGCACTATGTGTCTTAGTATTAAATATAGCTCTTAGTATTAGCATTATGATATTAGAGACCGCTACTTGAAACAAGCCCGGAATCAGGAGGGAGAGAGCTCGATACACTCATTTTCATAGTAAAATTTCACATTTTCTCAAATTACTCCCGAAATATGGGAGTTATGAAGAAATTCATCACCACAAGTTATGAAGGCATTAAGTAATCGAATAAGATGGCATCATTAGTTTGGCATAATTTTACTCTTTTTTTTCGGACATGTCTACGTCCAACCGCTCCCATACATTCGTTCCACTGTGTGACGGTGCCATTTTTCAATAATATTTGAAAGCACTGAACTTATACACTGTGTGCGAGAAGTTTAAATAAATAAATAGGTAATTGCGTCAGTCAAAAAGTTAAGGACAGTCATATTAAAACGTTTCACTGCAGCTTAGGCCGTCTCAAAAATCCAACCTGTTTGCATAATCAGCCTATAATGTTCCCACTGCTGGGCAGTGCTGGGACACAGGCCTCATCTCTTCGAGAGGGAGTGGGCTGTAATCCACCACGCAAGCCCAGTTCGGGTTGGTAGATGTCACATGTCTTCGAATATTTTGTTCTAGGACATGCCGGTTTCCTTACGATTTTTTCCATAACTGGAGCAGTGGTGATTAAATAATTTACACATTTAAATCGCCAGACTGGGTTCGAACCTACAACTCGTAGATCGCGGGCGTTACCATAGGACCACCACTGCCAACCTGTATAAGGAAGCAAAAAAGTAACAGTAAATTGGGTGTGATCTTATGGTCATTTATTTGGTCATGGACTCAATCGTGTACCAACTTTATGTACCGGGACTCAATTAGTTCTGAAATGAGGACTCAGACTAACTGGATCATTGTCATAGCAATTAGCAAAGCCGGACCTCTGCCCTTCTTGATTGACAATGTGCATCTGCCTATCATATGATCAGTGATCATGTTCGCACCGACGTAAAAATATCACTGCGGGATTTTATCGCGCACTGTAACTCTCAGTGTTGAAGCGAGTATTTAACCCTCTAATTTATAAACGTTGCTTAAAGTTAAGTGATGTATAACCGTCAAAAATGAATGGTTAAACAGACTCTAATCACTGATTAACTTTAGGCAACGTTTATAAAAAAGGGGGTGAGTCTATATAAACTCGGAATTTTGAGAAGGCTTTCGATCGTGTGCTGAGGACCATTATGGCAAGCTCTGAGAACTGAAAATGTCCCTAAACACAATGGAAAACTCATTATGGCCATGTACCATAATGTACAAACCTGTGTTAGAAATCCAGTCGGCCTGTCGGAGAGCTTCGGTATCAAAGTAGAAGTTCATCAAGTAAACGCCCTAAGTCCTGTGCTGTTTAATATCACCATGAACTACCTAACCGGGAAAATCCAGAAATCTACAGAATGGAACCTTTTATATGCGGCTCTCATCTCAGACAGTATAGACGAAATACAACAAAATTTGGAACAATGGAGGAAAGAGGAAATCTCTAGAGTTAAACAGAGATCAGATAACATGGTACGCAACTTCAACCCCGAAGAATATATACCATCAAGCACAGAAATCATAGGGTATCATAGGATCAATAATGGCGGAAGACGGATCGATAACAGCCGACAAGTGGCGTATACTGACTGACAGGAGTTCTGTGCGATCCAATAATGCCGATAAGAACCAAAGGCACAGTCTACAAAGCAGCTGTGAGGCCTGTTTTACTCTATGGTAGCGAAACGTAGGCTACGAAAAAAACCCAACAGCAAAAAAAAATGCATACCACTGAAATGCGCACGTTACGTTGGGCTGTTGGTGTTACTCTTAAAGACTATGTGCCTAACGAACACGTAAGGGGCAGTTTTAAAGTAACGCAGGTTTTAGAGTATGTAGTTACGTACCTCGTTAGTGCACCAGTCGAGCGAGGTGCGCAGCGGGGCTAGCAGGTCGGCGTCGTCGGAGTCGTCAGCGCCCGGCTGCAGCGGCGTGGCGTAGATGCCCTGCTTGATGGGCTTGCCCTTGACGGGCGGTTTGCACGGCACGGCCGCCTTGCCGTAGCGGAGCCGCGCGCGCGGGCCCTCGGCGACTCTACGTCGGGCCGCACGCGCGCCGCTGGGCTCATCCCAGCGCGTCGAAAAAACGCACTGTTGGATTTTCAACTCTCTGCGCTAAGCAGTGCGATCCAATGCGCGAAAAAGGCCGGCCGCGATATTTTTACGTCCGTGGGAATGTGTACTAAAAATTGAATAGTTCGTAATATCCCATTGTTTTCAAATCTAGCTAGCTTTATTCATTTTAATCTGAGCTAGTGTAGTTTATAGCTTGTTAATAGCAATCAATTTGCAAGCCGTAAAAGCGTGAAAAAGATTTACGGATTTATTGGAAAATTGTGACTTATGAGAGAAAAACTGCGAGTAGTAGCTTATATTTTTCTTACAATTCGATTAGTCTACACATGGATATCTGTCTGTGAAGATGAGCGGTTGTATTATTGAGTCACTGGCTATTATTAGTAGTGCTTGGAAGCGACCATTATACCGCGCACTTGACCATTTAAGTGCCTGAGCTAAGGACCTTTGCCCTCAGATGTATGAGAGATCCAAAGTTACCTTTTCAAAGCTTCTTCCTTCAAGTGAACATCGCCTGTTTCGCGTGCGAATTTGGTGACAAGAAAGCGAACAACTGTATACGTAAACTATGTAAAAACCGGGAAAAAACCTCATACTCTCTACTTTTTGTCCCGACAGCACGATCCCGTGGGATAATTTCCGACATCCACACGGTCGAAGCCACGGCAAAGCTAGTCCATAATAAAGTAACTCTTAGTCATTGTTAACGCTAGCCCATCGCAGCATCTCGACTTATAGGTACGCATCCGGGAGTCTTGGAAACCTAGTGTAATTTACTGTTTAAGAACCATTGATGATAAACAGAAACCATACCCAGTTTTTTCAGCGCCTCACCCTAAAGTAGACTAGTAGAAAAGCCTATGGCATTAAGGCGTACCTATTTATGCAATTTTATTCGTGGCATAAACTCATAAATAAATAAACATGATACCATTTACAGTTTTTATTTTAATAGTTTTCGTTTTTCAAACCCATTACATCAATTGTTTCCAATTTCCAATAAAATAGCAAAAATTGTGTAAGTACTTTAAGTCATTAAACGTCAGTCGGAGATCCTAAAAGGTACCTACTCTTAGTTGCGTGATAAGCTACACTTCATTAGGTGTGACTCAAGGTTGATAAATGTGTCTCCCATTGGTGGTTTCTCGATCGATAGATTATACGCTAGTGCGAACTTTATCGCTGTTCCCCTTATCGCGAGTATGATCAAATTTAATTTGATACGTACCTATAAAGGTCTAAATACCTATATAGGTCTAGTCTAAACACTACTAAGTGCCTTTATTGTATCAAGTTAAATTAGCGTTCAAATATCATTATTATTATCTAGCTTCTGCGTGCATCTTCGTTGCCCATGAAATTTATTCTTTTAACATAGGTACTCGTAAAATATATTCTTATAATTATCATCGCATCGCCCCAGCTCGCAACATTGCTTCGTTTTCTCTTATTGTTCTTTTTGTTTTATTTTTTAGTTTTACACGGCTTCCTAGGGTAGTAGCGTGGTGTTAAATAGCCTATACCTACCTTCCTCAAGAATTGGACAGCCCAGTTATTGAGGAAGATTGCATTTGCTAGCCCAATTTGGCCGGGGCGAAGATGTGTTCAGTTACATTGTTTTTAGGAGTTCACTTTTGATGGCTGGCAATCCTTGCATTTTGCATGCACTTTATATAGTGAACGACCCCCAATATCAGTCATCATAGATTAGATTAGATTTATTGCTCAGTATATGGTACATTGAGATCTTACTTTAGACATGGTTTCACACATACTACCATTGCTGGTGTAGACATATTAAATAACAAACTAGGTACATGCAAATCAGAACTATATTATAAGAACACTACATAAAATTATGAAATCTTTGACTCTTACAATTCATTAGACTGGTCAACATTATTTGTAACATCAAAATATTAATAGTTAAATCAAAAATATAAGTCATAACTTCGAAAATATTAAATCATAATGTCAAAATTAAAATTACAATATGAAAAAGCATGATTTAAAAATTCACTGACAGAATAAAAACACATGTCTAAGAGCCAATCAAACATTTTACATTTAAACTTATTAATTGGTAACAATCTCAGGGCAGGTGGTAATTTACTATAAATTTTAATTGTCATACAACTGGCATTTCTACTGTATAATTGCAATCTCTGAGCTGGTACTAATAATATATTATTCATATTATCATATATCTATATATCTATATATCATATATAATATAAGATATATAATATATCATATATCATATCATTCACGTAATTATATTAATCATTCAACGCTTTTTAATAGCCAAGTACATCAACGATTCAGCATAGGCATGCCGATCTACTGCTGCAGCTAGTCAGCAGCATAATGAAGGGGGGCACTATGCCTGTCCAATTTCTTGCATCAATATTCACCTAACTCGGATTTTTGTACCTAACACGGTTAACGGGATCGAAACAATTTGATTACGGACATGTAAAATTATAAATGATCTCATCCCAAATCCGCGATTAAACGAACTCCTACTTTGAAAAGAGAACATTAACGTTATTTGAGTGGCAAATCAATGTATTTTATCAGTGCAGTAGCCACATAGGTCATCTGAGACCCGATGTCCCGAGTCCTACTGATAATTATCTGCAATTGAATACACGAACGGTCGTTAATTGGCGGGTATCATTTACGTTGTGATTAACTCCCCGCGGCGTCACACGAGTGACTCTCATGTTGATACAGTGTCGCGTTTATCTAAGAATAGCTTGACGTCACTTGGGCACGCACGAGATTTTGCAAGAGTAGCGGTTCTTGTCGCTGTATCTTTCTTTAGTTAATAAATCATCGTTATCTTATTGGCCAGTGAACTTTGCATTAAAAAGTTGAGGTAAAATACTAGACGGGATAAGCGAAGTATGTATTACATTGTTATTTGAACCACAATGCCATGGAGTATGATTTTCGCCAATGACGCTCTCCAGATTTCTTATAAGTACTATCGACAGATTATGATTTGTAGAAAACTGATGACCTAACTGAAGCCTACATGACATAAAATTAAAAGTCTCTTATTTAGTTTTTTAAACTCACATATTGGCGAACTGGCCGCTAGTCATATTATGAGTCAGGCCGTCGTGAACTATGTATAGCCGATTTTATTTAGTAAATACACAGTTACGTATGACAAAATAAAATAACCAATAAAATGACTAGTAACCGTAAAATTAAGTTTGTGCTTGCATTGCTTTTACTTCTAATCATTCTGGAAGTGAACAATATAAGTAATATTATATGAAACGATCTTTTGTAACACACATAGTTCTGTATCGCATTAGTCATAATTATTAATTTTAAGTCACTTTTTGTGTCGGGCTATGTGACCGCATTGTTCTTCAAAACTTCGCAACTAATCTTGATGCGGTGTTCAACATCATTTAGAGAATTTATTCTGGAAGGTTTATGTGTACAATAAATAAATATTTTAAACTTACATAAAATATAGAAGTACCTATGTTTGTCAATTCGTTAAAAAAAAGTGTTGGACACGAGTGACACGACGAAACCCTTGTTCTAAATTCATAGAAATATGCATACATATCTGCAATATAAATCAAAACAAAACCTAGTTAAAAAAAAAATTAAAAAGGTTTACCTACTGATAGCGCTTTATCGGTATTTTTCTACAGCGCCATCTGTACGCGACGCACAAGAACCTCTGAAGGGCGGACAGGAGCGGGGTTGCGATGAAAACTCGCCAAGCCCCCAAAACTTCAACGTTAGTTTATTTCAATGAAGAAAAGCTTGTGGGTGACGTCACTGGATGGCGCTGCCTGTTCACTCTGTGATACTGTTTAGTCAAAGATGGTAACCCTGTATTTTATTTATAATGCGTATTTGTCTGAAGCGCAAGGACGGTCTTCTTGAATACTGAATGCGTTGTCAATCCTGAAGCTATACTCACTTTATTTATTAATAGTTTTATGTAAGACTTCGACGATGTTGCCAATAATGCTAGATACATTACTTTAGGGCCAGCGGGGTAATTATCCGTAACACACTAACAGTTGAATGACTGTCATTGTGACAGATCAACAACATTCATTGCGTTATTTGGTTATTTACATTGTTGAGCAGACAAATTTTTGGAACGTATGATTGGATTAGTAATATCTACACATCTATACATATACATAAAATTGGAGTGTCTGTTTGTAATATTAAAATAACCGGTTTTTGCTACATGCATATAGTACATATACCAAAACATATTTTTTTACAATTTTTGTCTGTCTGTCTATTTGTTCCCGCTAATCTCTGAAATGGCTGGACCGTTTTTGACGGGACTTTCACTGGCAGGTAGCTGATGTAATAAGGAGTAACTTAGGCTACTTTTATTTTAGAATTTTATTTGTTTTCATTGTTGTTATATAAATAATAGCAAAAAACTATTCTGCGCGGACGAAGTCGCGGGCACAGCTAGTCCTTCAATAAAATAAAATTATGCAGATTCTGATTGATAGTGTTAGTGTGTTACGCTATTAAGGTCTGCGAATGTTCTAGTCCGATCATAGTATGTATACTAGCGTACTATTACTTACCCTTATCAAGGGATTGTGTATCATTATCTGCCTACTCTATTCCTAACTATGTTGAGGTCGAGTAATCTGTGAGGTCAGCTTCTAGCTAGTTTAACCGGATGCAGCTGACTGAATACCTTGAATAAGGGATCGGCATGTGAGATTATTTTGGTTTGTGTACAGAGGCCCTAGTGTGAGTTTCATTTAACCATCTCGATCAAACGCAGTGAGCGCGTTTGGCGCTCCTATTGGCTCTGGATTGGTGACGGACGGTGGCGCTCCGAACGGTGGTTTCGGAGCGCCGAACGCGCTCGATGCGTTTGATCGAAATGGTCAAATGAAACTCACACTAGGGCCACTGAGCCATCTCGATCAAACGCATCGAACGCGTTTGGCGCTCCGATTGGGCCTGGATTAGTAACGGAAAAATCGAAGCGCCGAACGCGCTCGATGCGTTTGATTGAGATGGTTAAATGAAACTCACACTAGGGCTTCTGGTCATATACGGACGCCGGTTGTGGGTACGCGGGACTATGCACTTAACCATTCTGACAAATAGGGTCACTATATGTCCTCCTAGGGCATCCCCTTCCGGAATTTCCACTCACATCTACCTTGAAATACCTTTTGTTAGTCGCCTTCCCTTCATCCTCTCCACATGACCAAACCATCTAAGCATACTCGGTTCAATTTTTGTCACTACATCTTCTTTTAAACCGTACCGTTGCCTTATCCTATCATTTCTTAGCCTATCATTCATAGTCACACCACACATGCTTCGCAAATGTTCTTTATATTACGTTAACTATGTTCCATTCATTTTCTAATTTAACTTTAACAGCGTTCCCATGTTGTTGTGGCGTTTAATGAGAACTGCGGACAGTTGCCATCTAGCGTGCCTAAACTAAAAGTAGTACCGCGGTGCGACCGCAAATTATAAAACTTGTTTTGAGCGCAATTTCGAAAATCCTCGTGCGGTTCAGTGTCAATTGGAAAGTGACCATTGTCAACTACAAAGCTGCATTGAATTTTAATTAAAGAGGCGCCACTTGCAGGGAATGAGTTCAAGTTCAGTTCGGAGTAGGCGGATTCAAAGTCAAGATCTGTTATCTTTTGTTATACTATCAAGTTCTCAGACAGCTGTGCTGCTGGGGAGTTTGTTGCGCCACTTCTTCAACGCTAAAGCAGTAGGAAGTGGTGAAGGTCGGGCGGTTTAGCGGACTGTCTTACGTAATTTTGACGTTTAAAAAAGAGCTGATTAGAAGCCTAATTTGTATGAATAGATTTTGATATTGTTACTTGCAAAGTTTTCTGATGCTTAGCTTAATGTTGATGCATTTGGTGCGAGTTCGTGAAATAGAGCTTTACAGCAGGTAATAAAACGCGCGCTTAAGTATCTCTAGCGTTAACATGATGCTAAACAGAATTCTGCACCAAAATTCGCAATTTCACATTGGCTTAGTAAACAGTTTTAGAGAACACTTCATATAGTAGGTAGATACGTATAGGTACTACTCATATTCATTTTCCTTTGCCCGGCCGCAGCTTATATTAAATACGTCGTTCAACACTTAACCACGTCATGATTATTCAAAACTTGGCCCAGGCTTAAAGCAAAGGCGATAAATTTCCATAATGTATTAGCGTTATTTTTGGGTACTCGCTCTGTTTGAATATTTTTTGTCTATCAGCGATGTGAACCTCATAAAATTTATCAGAATCGCGTAGGTTAATACTTACCTACTATCAAAAATATGACTGACCACGTCCAGTGTCCATACATTTCCGGAATTTATTTCTGACACATGGATATTAGGACTACATCGGTAATTGGATAAAGGGAAAAAAACTCCAAAAATACAGGAACAAATTCCTAAAATTGATTACCAAAGTTTAAAACTACCCACTTGCACCACAAATCATTAACGTACTGCAGGCTTAGCATGACGCTTTCTATTTCTACGAAGAATAGACAGGCTTTTTCAATACAAAGTGACATTTCGTTTCTCCATTTTTGACATCCCACCGTAGATATCCTTCTACAATCTGTCATTTTGTCAGTCGTTTCTAACGATCTTTGTCTAGGTCCTTATAAATGTAGACTACTTATTTCAGAAGAATATTTCTTCCCAAACTGTCAAAATCACACTGACAACAAACTTTCTAGTCGACGGCCACAAAATATATACGATTATCTACAAAATCATGATTCGTTTAGAACGCATAACTGTCGTAATTAATAGAAAAACATAGCTATCTTCTCCTATTGTACATCATTTAGTTAATAGTCATGTCTATTCTTCCGCCGACAAATCGGTGCTCGTGCTAAGTGGTCTTACATTAAATAATAATGCGCTGAGGATGTTGTTGGGGCTGCCTCGGTTTTGCAGTGCATCGGGCATGTTTGCGGAAGCGCGAATAGATGATTTTCATGCCATCATGCGCAAACGGTGTGCATCGATGTTGCGGCGATCCAGAGTAGCCCTAACAACATTTTAGCTACACTGGCGGACAAGGTTGATGGACCTTTTACGATTACCGCTAAATATATGTTCTCTGCCACATTCGAACGGTTAACAGAAATATAACGATGATTGTGGGCGCGGTGTGTATTGATCGAAGCAGTGGTGGCCCAGTGGTAACGGCCGCGACTTCGAACTCAAATATTTTTCACATTCAGCTGCATCCGGTTTTTATATTTTTCATTTTTTTTTTTGGATGGGAAATCATCAAATAACTTCTCCCGCTCTTGCCGCGCAGTTGCCTGTGTGCCAAGGGCCACGGTATCTCTTACGAACAACCCGCACCCCTGGCAGGCATTGGCCCTTGCGGACCCCATCAGTTGATACTGACATCTCTTTGAGGCAGCTGCTTCCGGTAGACTGGAAGTCGACCCTAACAAAGTTGGGAAAAGGCTACGGAGATGATAATTCTTCATATTAAAATGCATGACTGTCGCATTAAAGCAAGATTCATGCCTAAAGCTAAGTTATGCTAAAGTAAATCTTTATTATGAATATTAAATTATACACCTAAGTCGTGTCAGCTATTAAAATGTTAGAGCAACTTCTAAGAACTAAGTTACGAGTACGACTATTATCCTAACTTTAAAAAGTCAACGAGTTTGTTGTTTGTTTTTGTTTAGTGCAGAAATGAGATATAAACCTTTTTAAAACCTTATTAAGTTGAACTTTAGCTATGAAAAGATTTTGTTGCTCGTGTAGGTATAGGTACCTACAGATGCCAGCACATCGAGCTACCCCAAACTGTCAAAATTTCTCAATTGAACATGAACCTTATGCTTATGGAATACAGTTGAAAATGTATCTAAGAAATTTGACCGATCGACGTATACAGGCAGATTCATTTTAAAATGAGGAAAATGTCATTACTTACATGTCTGTAAAATGTAGTTACGGTAGGTAATGGCTCTGACTTACGTGTCATATGTAGGTCGTGCGTTGGAACCTAGGCAGGTACATTACTTTGAGTAATTTCACCACTACTGTTCTCAAAACAGTGAATAAAAATCGAAGACTAGTGACATCCACCAACCCGCACAGGGCCCGCGCGGTAGATTATGGCCCAGTCCCTCTCGTAGAGACGAGGGCTGTGCCCCAGTAGTGGGAACATTATAGTCTAATTATGCTGTAAAACGTCCATATTTTCCCACTAAGTAATATTCATTTTCACTCCCCATAACAACATAGGTATTGATGAAGTCCTATGTATGAAAGACATATGAAGATTAATTTCACGCTTTTATTACTGCTCGTAATATCCGGTTGCTCTCGATAGCAAATACGACTCTTCAAATATAATAAAATATACCATCTGCTCAGCGTGACGTGCACGTCACTAAATAATATCTTTAACAGCCTTAGCAATAACCCAAGTGTATTAAAAGATACAAATTCATAGCCATAACAATCTATATGTAAATAATAAAAAGTAATGAAGTCAAAACTATACATCGAATATTTATGAAGAAGACAATTCTGATGCCGAAAATATAGTTTTAAAATGTTTGTCAGAATAAATGTATACATACATGTGCCGAATTGGCGCAAAAAAGCTAAAGGTATTTTATTTTTTGGCACACTGATAGTTTATAACCTGGGTTAACACTAATAGTACTTTTAATCCCGGCAATACGTTCCCATGGGATATGTTTCGACATCTTCGTGGGCGAAGGCGCGGGCAAATTACATTTAGTATAGTAAGTACGTATATACAGATAGCTTAAACCATGACGAAGGGGAATCATTATTAAAAAAAACCCGAAGACCCGAAAGAGGTTGCTTTTCCTAATTCAAAGAAAGTAATTTATATGTCAGAAAATGGTACAAAGGATGTTCAAACACCATCAGGGGTGCAATGCAAGGTAGCTAAGCGGCAAAGCTAAGCTACTAAACGAGTGTGTCAGTTAAGGGGTGTAGAGCAATGGTTAAGAGTGCTCAGAAGATGCGTTTTGCAAACAACTTAGCTTCGTCGAACCTTTTTGCACCAGAGCTGGCAGCAGTGAAATCAAGCAAGGCTCTGTATCAAAGATTCAACTGCTTGATTGATTTGATAGAAAGGCAGCTTATATAGCTTAAAATGAGCTGTTGAAAGGTTGTTCATTAGTTATGCGAAAATCAGAAATCCTCGCAGACATACTCGCACGCCTCATCTGGTTTAAAAAATATGTTTGACGTGTAAAAGTGTTTGTACAAACCTACTTACAGAAATAATAGCATTTACCTACACATAAAGAAGATAACATCGACAAGTAAGTAGTTTCTTAACCTGCAATTCAGGGTTAACGTCCACTCAAGAATAATAACCGCTATTGAAGTTATTTCCTGTAGTTTCCGCTGATATGATACAATGTTCAATACAAATGGCTAGATGGCAGGGCAGAGTTCATCGATCGCTATGACCATAACGCAATCGTAACGTAAAGCTTGGCGAGTAATGGGTAGCTCGCTGTCCGGTAAGGACCAAGCCCGGGTCGACGGCGCGTTGTGTTCCACGTGTTCAAGGAGATGTCAGCACCAACTGAAGGGACCCGCAAGGGCCGATGCCTGCCAGGGGTGCGGGTTGTTCGAAAGAGATACCGTGGCCCCTGGCACACAGGCAAGTGAGGGTACACGGGTGGGTTTTAGTCAATAAAAGTCTGATACGCCTTCCTGCTCCACCCAGAGTGGGAGCAGTTGTTTGATGATTTCCCATCCGCAAAAAAAAGGCTTGGGCCCTACTTCACTAGGTAGGACACTAGTGGCGGCTTAACCATGGCTGCACTCCAAAAAAAAATATGGTTGGTTGATTACCGGTCGGACGCTTGGTGAGATACCCCATAAGGCTGTGTATATTTTACTGGCAGTGCCAACATGGTTGTGCCACCACGGGGGCCTAGTAAGAAGGACCATAGTGGTGCAACCATAGTCGCGAACTCGCGATCTCAAAAAGGGAAAAAGAGGCGTCACGTTTAAGCCCATTTCGTTACATGAGAGAGAAGAAAGTTATAGGTAACTGTCTCTCTGTCTGTCACACTAAATCTCTAATAGCTTTTTTTTGTCTTCTGATTTTTGTTTGTACTTCCTTTAGTTTTTCGGGTCGGTCACACTTTTCCTATTTGTAAAAATATCTGTGACATTGCGGGAGATAAATGAGCATGTCTCCTCGCACGGTAGTCTGGTTCGTGCCATATTTCATGCAGGGCGACCCTTCCAGCTCACGGCGTCGGCTAATAAGACCTCACTATTTTTTATACAACCTGTACGAAATTAACGATTTGTTTTCCCAAGTTCTGAACAGGGCCTGAATTCACTATTACCACTTAACAATTCCTACTCGTAACCACGTCAATCACACACGAATTCTGCTAATATCGTATGAATAATATCGACAGATTGTCTTGGAACATACAGAATATGACATTTCGATTCCCTACTGCTTACATTGGTCTCTAAAAATAACGATATTGACGTAGTTTGAACATAGTAAGATTCCGCGGGGAATCCTTATAACGATACAGAATTGGGGCCCTGACAACTGGCAACCCTTTGGAGATATGCTCTATGACTCATCATCATCCGCCTAGCCTTCTCCCAACTAAGTTGGGGTCAGCTTCCAGTTTAACCGGTTGCAGCTGAATACCAGTAGTTTACTTGGAGCGACTGCCTATCTGACCTCCACAAGTCCGGTAAGACTGTTTGTCAGACTTTCGGGCTTCTGACAACTCGTAACGACTGTCAAAGATCCACGAATGACAACCGAGATCAACGGCTTAACGTGCTTTCCGAGGTACGGAGGGGTTTTGGTATGTAAAGACCCATCTATGGACTAACCGTGGCAAGCGTAGCTTGCTTATTAGCCACAAGCCGCTAGAACTATTAGTAAACGTCAGAATCAGTAGTTTTTATCTATAAATAGAGCAAACGATATTCAATTACCTATCAATTAATCATCATGCAGCCACTACTAACGTGATTGCTAAGGGAAATTAGTGCGACGTACATTTATTAGGCTGACGTCGCGTCGGCAGCAATCAGGCCCGGGAACTGCGAACGACGGTTAAAACTTTTAATGGCTAATTAACTGGATAACTAACCAGCTATCAGCGCTCTACGTACCAAGTGTGACATCCCATTTCCTATTTTTAACTATATTTTACTGCTTAATGATAAACTGCGCGAAGCTTGGTAACTCAAAGCTCAGAAAATTTATCTTTTCTGGGTGAAGACGCCATATTTAACAAAGTTGTGTGTACTAAAATATAAACACAGCCTAGGTTTGTGGCGAAAGTGTATCTAGAACTTCGGTCGTTTTACTAGAATGTTCTTCCACTTATCAGGTAACTACGAATTACTAACAGTGTACCTACATACTTACCTACATACATTGCATATAATTATGTGACAATTACAATACCTATCAGCTCGTGAATTCATGAAATACCTATTAACTATCAAAATAACTATTTAAATACTAATCTAAATAGAGCATGTACCAAAAACGGGACCAACTTCAAGTATCAATTTTGCTCATGAATAACTAGGTACATACACTATATCGAGGACAATCCTAAATTATTTATCCAGATATCCCAACGGTTTGTTCTTTAAAAAAATAACAAGTAACCTTGCTTGACTGACGTCAGACATTTAATCGAAGACAATTCAAAATATTCATCCAGACATCCCAACGGTTTGTTCTTAAAAAATAACAATCATTTACTTAAATCATACAATGAAAGCAAACTATTATCTGTTCAAAAACCCTAAATGAAGCCTGTCAAACATATGAAGATTGTCAAACAGCGGGAATATTTGCTTAATTTACAATTTACTTCGGTTTGGCTCGTCGGCGAATGCCGCACTTGAATTGAATATATTCTTTTTTTTTTTCGATACTCATGGGCCCTTCAGTGTTCTGCCGCTTGATTTGCGAATGGGCTGTGAAGAGCCCACGGCCGGATGCGCTGAGCCTCTCTATAGCTATTTATTCATACAACTGCTATTGTTGATCGAAACATACAACCTAATACATTTATTTTCCATCAGCATTTGTGAGCTGTTTAGATAGAGATTTACAGTCTTCTATTAACTTGCATAAGCTATTGAATGTCCACAGAGCAATAAGACTTTCATACTCCATTTCCAATCTACACTTAACGGGGGGTTATCCGAAATTACCTGTTTCAGAATCAAGATTAAATGATCAAATTCGTGTATTTAGGCCCTGAAAAAAAGATATGTCATAGATAAATTTAAATTATGAAATTGCGACAGGTCAGAAAAAATATTTTGTAATTATATTATAGTTTTAATTCATAAAATTGTTTTCGAAAATGTGATTATTTCTAGGCAATATGATGACGTTTAATTGTCATGTTAGACACATCACAAACGATTATATCGTTAAAATAATAGTCAAGTGAGAGTCGTGTAGGATTTTTATCGTCGTTTATGAAGAAGTTTATACAAAATAAATTTTTCTAAGACTTTTTTAATCAGATTCATCCATAGGATTCCATAGGATTAATAGGAAAGGATAACTAGCGCCTATCCGGCCGAATACCGGATAACTAGCTCCTATCCGGCCAATACCGGATACAAAAATAATAATTAGGTAATTCATTGCGTTATTTAGTTAGTATCACTGAAGAAATACAATCAGTAATCAAAAGATAATTCTACAACTTAGAAAATGAATTAGTACTCATACTGCAATAAGGGCAAATTATGGTGAATGAATACTGATTTCTCTGCATTAAGAAATTGCAAGCAGTTCCGCTTGTCATCGCAAAAAATAAGGTCAGCTTCAGAAAAAAGTCTTTCGCTGTACACACTGCTGCAAGGTGCTGAAAGATAGTTTTGGCAAACTTTGTTTTTGGGTATTGTTTAGCATTAGCTGCCCACTAAGAATAAGGGGCAACGTTCCGCCTGATATTCAGCGACCGAATATCCAGTATCCGTCTAAACTGCTATCCGTTTCATCTCTAATACTTACTCTCCACCGAACTGTCTTCGCTAATATCATATCCAACATTTATATCACATAGTATCTACACAATGTGTCCGGTTGGCGGTTGTATCCTAATAATATAAACAACTTCCACTTTGACACAAACAGTAAAAATTATTAAAAAGTTAACAACCAAACGTATGGAACACGATAAAAACTGTAAAGATGAACTCGAATCCGCGATTTTATCATATTGGCTCTGAGTGAACAACTTTCAGTTTTGAATACAAAAGTCACTGTCACTATTGTTTACGATAAAATATTATAACGTGCTTAAAAAATAGCGCCATGTGAACGCAGTCTGGTTATGCGCTGGTAACTCGGTGCTCATGTTCCCAATCCAGTTCGTCAATGACGTATAGTATCTATGCCATTAACTTGCCTCTATGCCACTTTTGTTTTGGTAAATAATCCAATTGGTCGGTAATCCGACAAGACCGGAAAAAATATATACTCAATCTAATACCTTTAAACGAGCAATTCTTGTATATACCTACGTATATATATATACAATATAAAGGATGAGTTCTATCCAGTGCGCAAACTGTAACCATGAATACAGCATATCATTCTAGACATCCAAGCTCAGAAATTTTTCAACCGACCTAAAATTCAATCAGCTGTTTCATAGAAAAGTGCAATACCTACGCGGTCAAAATGTATAGAACAGCTGTTTTTTTGTGTTACCGATGAAAAAATTCTGAGCTGGGGGGGGGTCTAGAATGATATGCTGAATTCATGGTTACAGTTCGCGCACTGGATAAAAACGTATCCTGTATAATCTGAATCTCGGAAACAACTAACAACAACGGCTCCAACGATTTTCACGAAATTTAGTATGCAGGGGGTTTCAGGGGCGATAAATCGATCTATCTAGGTTTCATTTTTAGAAAACAAAAAAAAAACGTGCAAAGCTCGGTTATCCAGATAATTAATTTTGATGTCCTAAAATAATAGATTCGATAAATTATAGCTGGAGCAATAGGTACGTCACTAGACAATAAAGTACGGCAATTGTTCTTTCATATGTAGCTAACAATATTTACGGTTCTTTATGAGCGGTGGCAAACATTAAAAACAAAAGAATATGGTTACAGTATAAGTGAAACAGTACGACCAGTTTTAGCCCATTCAACTTACCTAATAAAAATTTAGGATCTTTGAAAATTCTGCCATTAAAGAAGATAAATAGTGGATGAAAATTTGTATGGAAATCTTCCATTTTTATGGAAGAGAAATACCGTCAGCCACACTGCTTGTCTCTTGCTGTCTATGGTAAAACCATTGTAATATTTATTTTTTACCTTACAACCGCAAAACCATGTGTATCTGTAACTAGCTTCTGATCTCGGTTTCGTTCGTGTGGAAGTCGTAAGACACCACAATATACTAAAGTATATTATGCCTCAGCCACATTATATAAAACTTCCCTGTACACAAAGGTACTTTGTAGTTTTGCTCTCAACAGCCTAAATATACAAAGAGAACAGGACTGGTGGCGCGGGAGCAAGCGGCATACAGTTAGTTGTCCGTGTGAGAAGCAGCCCGTCCTGAAGTCGAACCCCATAGCAATCTTTACTAATAATAAAAAGAACAGTTAAATGTTTTTTTGTTTATGTTTGGACGCGCTACCTCTGGCAGTACAAGCAAGTATAGCTGCCGACATATCGGTATCGGGTTGGTGTAGATAGCTGATAATGTGAAAACACCCAATCGGTACTTTATACCGGACACTTACCCTACACAGGGCATTTTTAAGTTGTAATTTTAGTTTTACCATAAAAATGAAGTACGTAAAAATAAGGAAAAAAATCGAACCTAAATTCAGTTGATCAACTGCAATATGTTATACTGTGGCATGGATTTGCCGCTAAATGGTTGACAGTTTTGGGTGCGGCGGAGGTAGCGTTTCGAAGGCCCACAGGCCCGAAAATCCTAGCCTTAATATTATAATGTTTGTTTCTAAGTTTGTATGTACGGAATAATCTCTGGAAATACCAGTCGGATTTGAAAAAAATAAATGTTTGGGAAGATTATTATAGGCTATTTAACATCACGCTATGACCCTTATCAAGAGCAGATTTTAAAAAAAGTCAGAAAGGACGCTAAAACAAAACTTAAAACAGATACTTCAGTTATGCACTCCCAAGAGCGAAGTCTCAGGTCATAAGTTCACAACTTCGCTCAATGAATTGCTTATCAGATTAAACTTACAAGTTCGGTTGCATCTTGCATCGTATCGAACTCGACGGCGGGACTGATACTTTTTTTAGATTCAGATACTTTTAAAACAAGATGGCGTTGCCTCGGAATCTTTGTAATATGATGTAGATAAGTATTCGAGACGTGGGAGCTACATTTAAAACAAACTGTAGTTACTTTGTGCTGAAATCACACACATATGAGTCCTTAGTAGGAAGTCACGAACATATACACCGTGACATTTTAGTCGTCTTACAAAGGTAGTCCACTCAATGTATCCGTCATAAAATACCTATACTGCGCGATTAAAAAATTGTTAAGTACCATTAATTAAGATAATAGGTACTAAGAAAAATAAATAATGCTTTAGAATTATGAAACACCCTCCCTGTTAATAATGTTTACGTATAAAACGGTAGAAGATTTCTACCTATCTACCATAATAATTACATTTCATCATTCATTCCATCGCCACAGGTTGTTCAAAACTATATCATGCATGCGTCTTAGAGAATTATATATTTTTTTAATATTATTCATATCGCCGTAGGCTGCCAATACCTTCTAACTAACATTTAGTTTTGACAGTTAGAATAAATTGTCACATCAAATATTACGATACGAGCTAACACATGGCGCAAAAAACAATATTTCGGTAAAAATGTTAGTTAGAGGGTATTGGCAGCCTACGGTCGATATGTCCAAAAATATCTTTTTTTTTAAATAAATGATTAGTAGTCATTGGATACATGAAGTGTGCTGCCGTTGTAACTCGACTAAAAGTCACGGTGTATATACCTGACAGGCAAAATTCAAGAGCGTATTTCTCGAGACGAAAATTGCAATTTTGAAAAAAATACCTATCTCATAATTTTGTCTAATGTTCGTAATACCATGAAATATCTATCAATACTTAAGAGGTATTGCTATTTGCGGAGGGTTAATTGCGTAATACACTGTCAGTAGGAATTGCTTTCATTTTGACAGTTCCACAACATTCATAGCGTTGTTTAAGTTGCTAAGCAGATATTTTTTCGAACATTAAAGAATGGATTAGCAATAACCTTCAAAATGATTCAAATTCATTAATAATGTGTTACACGATTAGGGTGCAGCCGATCTATTCTGTTAAAATCTCACTGTGAGAACTTTGGTGAAGTGAGCTGTTATTCTATCTGGCACTAGGGATTTATACTAATAACAGCATTGCTATTCTGTAACCATCTCACCGCGTGAAGTGAGCTGTCAGTGTCATTTCACCTAATGCTTGGTCAATCCCTAGCATCAGTGTGATGACACTGACAGGTCACTCCACGCTCATTTCACGCGGTGAGGTGGAATCGACATGCTGCTTACTTTAAGCTCACTTTACACAAGTTATCACGGTGAGATTTTTACAGAATAGTACTGCAGGTCCGTGACAGGCTGTATGTTAAACAAAATATGATTCGCGACCGTAACATGTACTTATTTAAGTACAGAATTAAAACAACAAAAACTTAAGCCTCCAGCCAGGGGTGTAAAACTACTTAAATTTCTAAGCGACTGCACGCTGAGGGCACCCCACTGTGGGGTACGGGCCTCGGCTCAGGGCTTCACTGATAGGGGGACAGCAAGTTGGAACAGGCTGGATCAAATCATCACTTTTATTATTATTCGGGGATTTTAAATCTACAGGCTCAGCTGCGGTGCGGGCTGGCACTTCATCGAGGAAGAGTTAGCTTTTGAATCTTGCAAAGTCAAAGTCAAAGCATTTCAAATAGGCACTTAAAAGGCACTTTTGTACGTCAACATTTACATTAAAATAGAATTGATTCTAGTCGCCCCTTCCAAAATGTAGTTTCGTATGGAAAAGAATGGGCAAGAAACTCCACCGTTAACTCTTTAAAATGATTTAACTACAATATTTAACATACATTCACTGTATAATTATGTGTGAAAACGATGCATCCAGAATAAAATTACTATGCCAAAATAGGTAAAAAGAATGAAATTAAAGCAATTACAGATAAATTAATTTTATGATAGATACGCGTAAATGTAAGCTATTTATGCTTGTAACTGTCCTTCCTACGAAAATTTGTTACGATCATGAGTTCCAGTATCAAAATGTATTATACTGGGCAACCTACAATAATATTTCAGCATCTTTTGATTAAGAATTTCCAAACATTTACATGCAACTGCAACAACATTTCGGCCCTTGCGGGCCCCATCAGTTGCTGCTGACATCTCTTTGAGGCGCGCGTGGAACACAACGCGCCGTCGACCCGGGCTTGGTCCTTACCGGACAGCGAGCTACCCATTACTCGCCGTCCGCAAGCCCGTGCTTACGGTGGCCGGGAATCAGCCTGGGATTCCCGAAGCTCAGGGCGTCTCCTGCGAAGGCCACGGCTGTGAGGGCGCATGTACTGCATCTCCCTCACGTGCGCCGCCTCCCTCTTTGCGAGCATAACTGCTTCGCTGAAGGAGGCGACTGCTAGCCATGCACTGTCGCTCCGTACCATGGCCTGGCCCAGGGTCGGACGCGAGAGATCGCCGCCTCCGATCACCTCCACGAGGACACGGCGGTGCTCCGCCCAAGCCGGGCAGACCTCCACCGTATGCTCCACCGTGTCCTCTGGGCGATCTTCGCAATGGAAACACCCGGGCGTTTCCTCCCGCCCTATCCGAAACAGGAACCTCCCGAAACAGCCATGTCCGGTGAGGACCTGTGTCAGGCGGAAGGTGAGGACGCCATGCCGCCTCTCAAGCCACTCCTCAAAGACTTACCGCCGCAATCGTGGCGTGCCCAAACTGCAACAACATTACGTAGCCCTTTCTTAATTGACTTAAATAAGCCAGCATGTGGAATAGTAACTTCCTGTGGCTATTCCCTATTAGTGCAATTTGTAAGTAAACAAACCAATAAAACTCGTTGTTTGCTGTAGATAATTGTACTTGTCCACCTACTCAACTCCAGTTCCTGCCGACCGAAGCTGGGCGTTGGCACTTCCTTATACGTACCGCACCAAACAAACTTGGATAATAATGAGGACATTCCGCGTAACATGATCTCATGAGTTGTACAAGATTACACCCAAAAATGGATACTGTATTCGAAGATATATTCATTTGAGCTCGATGTAAAAATTTGGGCTCGATGTAAAAATTTGGGCTCAGCGCTATAATTGGGTATCACACGGACAGTAGGAATCCCTTTCATTGTGACATTTCAACTATATTATCGCGTTATTTACGTTGTTCATCACACAGTATCCTTCAAAATGATTTAGATTGTGATAAATAGTGTGTTACTCAATTAGGGTGCTGGTAAACGTATGCCACCTATTTTCAATTTTTTGTTATCTCTCTTGTTTTCGTGCAATCTTTAACCAATTTGTAGTCTTCGCTATTTTATTACCAAACAAGCTATAAAGTTTACTAAAAGGCAATCTGAACCATTATCGTACGTTATTATGTGTACTGTGTTAACAAGGCGCCAAAAAATTGGAGTTCACTCAAAGGCGTTTTTTGTGTGAACTTGCGCAAGTAACACAGTAACCTTATGACGAACTAAAACATACGATTTAAGCATCAAATTGTTCCCAGAATTGTTATTTGTGTTGTCTTGTAATTAACCTCAGCGTCGTTTTGTCATGCTCTGCAGCAAAGAACTGTTTGAATTGGAAAATAATGCTGCTGCCGGGAAATTGTTTGTGTCGTTTTTATCTATCGCAAGACTCGCAAGGTAATGATTAAAATGCAATAAACTTGGAAAAGCAGTGGGTTTTATTGAGAACTGTTCTGACGGCTGTTCGTGTTTGGCGTCGCTCGGGTGAACTGTTCTGGCGGCCATCAAACATAATAACATGTTTTTAAAGTACACACAGAACACATTATTTTTATTGAAGCGTCTAAGTCAAGAACAATTTGGGTTGAGATATATAAGATATGATAAAAATAAAAATAAGTTGTAAGTACTGGTTTATTCCTGGCCGCCGACTTTTTTATTTTATTCGGCGAACAAAATGGGTGATCTCCTTTCCGACTTTCCCGGTGTTTTTTCAAAGATTCGTGATTTATAGTCCTCACAATTACGTAAAACACCAGCCAAATCGGTAGAGTCGTACTCAAGTGATAATCGATCATATTATGCGGCAACTGATTTTATCTATTCATATACAGGGTGTAACAAGCCCTATTGCTATCCTTAAGCACTAAAGATAACAGCCGGTATAGAATAACTATATATAGTTTCAGCTCAAAATAAAATACTCTAAGAATTGATACCAAATTTTCGGTTTCATATGTTTCTTAAATTCAAATCATAACAAGCGTGTCACCGCAATACGTAGGTCAATAACTTTCCACGTTACTTGCCAATATTACGATAAATCACTTCCGAGTGATGTTTTTATTTCAATTTGAAAAGTTCGGTTTCTTGTATCAATGTATTCTCATAACTTCCGAACGTGTAGAGAAAGGATTAAAAAACCCTTCCAATATCGTTTGTATCATCCAAAGAAGCTGTACCCTTGGTATGTATATACCCTTTCTGTTACACGTTGTATATATACCTATGTATATATTCAGTAACACATGCTTATTTCCTTAGGTAATGTGACAAACACCGACTGGTGTTTGTCACATTTATTGAAGAGGGTTCTTTATACAAATCCTTGAATTTCAAAACTATACTCACCAATAATAGGTACTTAGTGAAATTCAAATAAATGACTTTGAATTCTGCTGGATACTGTTGGAGGAAATGATGTGCTTCTTTATTTCATCACCATCATTAGCCCACAGCAGTCCACTGTTGAACATAGGCCTCCCCAATTGCACGCCATTCAGCTCGATTCTCGGCAACTCTCATCCAACTGCTAACAGCCACTTTAAATAATTAACTATAATCTTTGTAGTTGAGGTCATCATGATTACAAGCCTGATCAAGTATTTATACAATTATTTTGTAAGTCCGACAACAGTACGTGACCACATGGCATGGTTCCAACGGTTTCTGTATGGCTACGGTTTCTTTTTGGTATTTTTCAATACAGGATAAGTTTTTATCCAGTGCGCAAACTGTAACCATGAATTCAGCATATCATTCTAGACCCTCCGGCGCAGAAATTTTTCGTCGGTATAACAAAAAAAAAATCAACTGTTCCATATATTTTGACCGCGGAGGTATTGCACTTTTCTATGAAACAGCAGATTTTTTTTTTTCGTAAAACCGAGTTAAAATTTCTGTGCCATGAATTCAACATATTATTCTAGACCCTAGGGGTCTAGAATAACATGTTACAGTTTGCGCACTGGATAAAAACTTATCCTGTATCATTTATTTTTATTTTTTTGTGAAAACGAGCGCCATCCTTCAAAGATGTTTTATTTTTTGTATTAGCTTAATTAAATACAACTCTAGGATGCTTATCCGGTACGGCTCGCAACCTTCTCTATCCTAAGAGCACCATTTTCACTGCCATAAAGGCGCCGCCCGGTCTACTCCTTGATACACAATGGTCTCTGTAGCACCATGAAACATAGGCTTCAAGGGTTTGGTCAAACCAGTGCATTTCATAAATTCATATTAGCTGATTTAAATATGCAATGCATTGCGTCGGTTACTCTTATCAACGGCAATAGTTACTTAATATTCCGAATGCATTCTATCTTACCAACTAGCTTTGCATCGTAGCTCCATTTCATAATTAAGAGGTCATTACGAGGATAGTCTCTGCTGGACGTAACAAGGAGCATTCTGGGATTATTGGCTAGGTACCTACAGCACACAAGGACACTGGACGCGCAGACGGCGCGGGGGCCGCATGGTGACCATGTTTATGTAAACAACCAGGTAACATAACAAGCTTATAACTTTGTGATTTTTCATGATACAGTTTTGAAATTTCGTACATAGGTTCTTTACATAAAAATAGTAGACACGTGTTTCGGGTTTCGCATATACTAAAACTAGGGTTGTATATGGTTTCGAATAAAAATTAATTTAATTATTAAAATTTATTTCATTCGAAAACAGTTCATCGGTTTCTTACTAAACATAAACGATCCGATGACCCTGGTTACTTATCTCGTTTGGTGACCGTACCTACGCACTTATGTTGTCTGTATCTAGATATGTTTTTGGAATGACTTCATTTTTATGCATTCCCATTCCTATAGCCGTGAGAAAAGGAAACAGTAGTTATATTATAACATTACTTAAAGCAATAGTTCGCAAAACAAAGAACTTCCATTGTTCCTGTAGTTGAACGCTTCACAACACCTTACCTACCGATTAACTTCCGTACTTAGGTACTACGTACTCACATGCGCCGTGCATTGGACTAGTATCATGGAAGTCATTCGTTCAGTTCTTGTATTGTATCTCAAATAATTCCCAAATGCAACGCCACGCTTTTTTGCATAAAAAAAAATGATTCATTTATTTATCACTATCCTTATTTTGATTTTTTTTTATTATTTTCTACTTTGTATGTTGGTTTTTAAACTATTATTTCATTTCTTTTCCTTAGTTCGGCTAACTACAAAAGCGTGTTTTTTAGTTACAATTTTTGTTGTTTGTCATCAAAATATTGTATTGTCATCGGTCCTTGATAAGTGTGCAAAATTTCAAATTAATCTGATGTCTTGAAGTGGGTGAAATTTGATTTCCGAAATTCCGTTACATACCTACGTAAATATCAAGCTAATAAAAGCGTGTTAAAAATGCATTATTAAATCATATATTCTGCTGCTATAATATCTTCTAAGTGACGCTGATGCGTTAAAATACATTCTAGAGATTTTATTGACCTCATCATGATCTTCCTTGGCTTGTTCCATGATGCTTTGGGGTCGGCGCAACACGTTTTGTTTTTTCTTCCATTCTCCCCTGTCTACCGTCACGCTATTATCATTCACTCCCTCACTTCTCTTCCATATCATTCCTCATACAATCCATCTATCTTTCCTTTGGCCACCTTTGGCCACCTTTGGCCTTCCTTTCCAATTTTCCATCTCCATCCATCAACATTTATATTCATCACATCTCTTTCAGACACATCATCATTTAGACACATACGTTTCCTCCCTTCATCACATGCCCACACCAAGCCAAAAGACTTAATTTGACGTTGTTTTGACTTAATTTAAGTATGAACTCCAAATACTGAACTGGCCAGCTAAACTTCCACTAACCACATAACGCCATAAGCAAAAAAACAGTAAAATGAAATGCAGTTTAACATAAAAACAGCACGTGTATGGCATGAAAAGTGGTAGGTACTTATGTTCCGAGCGAAAGCAGTCGCATGTGCCTGTAAATAAGGATGCTTAAAACACACAATGCCATGCCCGAGGGCAGGCCCGGAGCATATTACGGGCATTACACGCTCGAAGATCCAGTTAGTTTGCTTTTCAGATTGGGGCACAATGTTGCACCAACAAACTTCCCGGTTTTTATCGATGAATGTCGATATTTTCATTATCTTTAGCAATTTCTCGTTAAAGATAAAAACTCAGTATCAGTTACTTTCTCGAGCCAGTGAATGTCATTTTCTAACGGAAATAATAGCCTTTTATAAATAATGAACAATGAGCTAACAATCTCTCTATTGTGTGTTGTTTTCTATTAAGTACCTACTCAAGAATTAATAGGACTTGGAAATAAAAACTGTTAATTAATAGTTTTCACGTTCAATTATTTCTGAAAACTGTATTCTTGTATACAAAGTGCTATAATGAACGAGATTTTTAATCGCGTATCGATTCGATTCAAGAAAACCTCGTTAATCATGACCACCATCCACCATCGTTAGCAGTCATTCGTGCACTGCCGAACTCATAAACTACGCCAGACGCATTCAAAATTCGATCGTTATGTTTTTTAACTGCCTGTACTTTTTTAAATTTCGATACGGTAAATACGGCAAGTTTTTTAAATTTGGAAATTTGTAAGTCCGATATTGTATGCACTAGTCTTGGGTCAAACGCTTATTGGCAATTTTCTATACCGTTGCACCGTAGATACCGGACAACGGACGTCGGATCGAAAAATGAGAACAGCTTTTATATTGTGTAAACAAAAACTTAAGTATGCTAATTTCTGAATGATGAAGATTTGAAAATAATTTAATTCTAATAAAAAGCGTGGGGCACCCCACGCTTTTGAATAGAATTAAATTATTTTCTACTTTTTTAGTTTAGTTTTTAATTATAAAAAATCTTCATCATTCAGAAATTTGCATAATAAAGGTTTTTGTTTTTATAAATACCAACGATCTAGTGCATGGCTGAAAAAAATGTTTACTTTTGTTTGTATTTCATGAAATAATCACTAAAAACTACTATAAATGCGTTGTTGCCAGTCCGTGTGGAATGAATGCTCATAACCATTTATGTACACATATATGTATGAACAGACAAGAAGAAAAAAGCAGGGCGTGATGTTATGTTATGATAGCTAGCTATAATAAACATAACATAACATCACGCCTTGTTTCACCGAAGGGTTGGGCAAAGGTGTACCTATAGTACACCCACATTTCGCCAGTTATGATTAGTCCCAAGTAATAGGGAGCGAGCCTATCGCCATCAACCGTGCAGAAATACAGACCCCGGGCTACTACTGAGAAATTCTAGATAGAAAACACCAATAAAACTTTGCCCGACCTGGGAATCGTACCCAGGACCTCGTGTTCATCAGTAGCGCTTGCGACCACTGGACCAAAATCATCAATAAGCAGTAGGTACCTACTTTTAATAATCACAAACAATAATAATTTCTGATGTAATCATGTCTGTTGCGATGTTTGGCTCAAGACTAGAAGCCGATGAATTATGATGTAACCCATCTATTGTTTTCTAACGCTGAGATAATCTAAGCGTGATGAAGTTATGATCTCAGATATTTGTTTTTTTTTTTTCGATGAAAGTATGTTTATTTATCCTTTGATAGAAATTACGTGTGCTACTACAGAACTTGAGGCGCTGGGTTGGATTCTCATGTTGGGTACGTAAAAATTACAATGTGCCAGAGTCTGTACACGAGTAATCTATGGGTCAATTACACCAAAAGATCGCTAGGATCGAAGAGGATGTTGTTGAGACTTCCTCGCTATTGCAGCGCGTCGGAGATCTTTGCGCAAGCTCGTACCGACGGTTTTCACGCGATTGTTCTATAGAAAACCGCTCGCTACTTAGTCGACTGAGAGGCAGTCGCAACCTCATCTTGAGAACTGTTGCTGAGAGTTTCAGTTCTCCAATTTTAAAGCAGTTTGTGCAGAGGGTGATTGGTACTAACACTAGATAATAAGTTGTTTTAATATTACGTTACAACACTACGGATAATTTTTCCGAAATAAAAATATATTAATACATCGTCATCATCATCATCATCATCATTTCAGTCGAAAGACGTCCACTGCTGACCTCTCCCAATATGGGGGGGTTGCACAAACGCCACGCTTGGCATTCGGGTTGGCGATCGCAATATGGTGGTAAAATGCATATAGAACGCTGCTGCCCATTCTCGAGTAAGTCCCTTGTCGCCTTCTACGACACCCACGGGAAGAAATGGGATGGTGTTATTCTTTGCACTTTGGCACCACACGGAACATTTAGAATATTAGTAGGGATTGTTCTTCTAAAGTCGCGTCGCGTTGCCACACACAAAAAGGTGATTATGTGTATGGCAGTCGCTTCATGTAAAATAATGGTTTTCAGCTGCATCCGGTTAGACTAGAAGCCGGTCCCAACATATTTGGGAAAACGCTAGGTAGATTTATTGAACTAGAGTCATATGTCAGTAGATTGATTGAACTAGAGTCATATGTCAGTAGATTGATCGAACTAGAGTCATATGTCAGTAGATTGATTGAACTAGAGTCATATGTCAGTAGATTGATTGAACTAGAGTCATATATTAGTAGATTGATTGAACTAGAGTCATACATCAGTAGATTGATTGAACTAGAGTCATATGTCAGTAGATTGATTGAACTAGAGTCATATGTCAGTAGTTTGATTGAACTAGAGTCATATGTCAGTAGATTGATTGAACTAGAGTCATATGTCAGTAGATTGATTGAACTAGAGTCATATGTCAGTAGTTCGATTGAACTAGAGTCATATGTCAGTCGATTGATTGAACTAGAGTCATATGTCAGTAGATTGATTGAACTAGAGTCATATGTCAGTAGATTTATTGAACTAGAGTCATATGTCAGTAGATTGATTGAACTAGAGTCATATATCAGTAGATTGATTGAACTAGAGTCATATGTCAGTAGATTGATTGAACTAGAGTCATATGTCAGTAGATTGATTGAACTAGAGTCATATGTCAGTAGTTTGATTGAATTAGAGTCATATGTCAGTAGATTGATTGAACTAGAGTCATATGTCAGTAGATTGATTGAACTAGAGTCATATGTCAGTCGATTGATTGAACTAGAGTCATATGTCAGTAGATTGATTGAACTAGAGTCATATGTCAGTAGATTTATTGAACTAGAGTCATATGTCAGTAGTTTGATTGAATTAGAGTCATATGTCAGTAGATTGATTGAACTAGAGTCATATGTCAGTAGATTGATTGAACTAGAGTCATATGTCAGTAGATTGATTGAACTAGAATCATAGGTCAGTAGATTGATTGAACTAGAGTCATATGTCAGTAGATTGATTGAACTAGAGTCATATGTCAGTAGTTTGATTGAATTAGAGTCATATGTCAGTAGATTGATTGAACTAGAGTCATATGTCAGTAGTTCGATTGAACTAGAGTCATATGTCAGTCGATTGATTGAACTAGAGTCATATGTCAGTAGATTGATTGAACTAGAGTCATATGTCAGTAGATTTATTGAACTAGAGTCATATGTCAGTAGATTGATTGAACTAGAGTCATATATCAGTAGATTGATTGAACTAGAGTCATATGTCAGTAGATTGATTGAACTAGAGTCATATGTCAGTAGATTGATTGAACTAGAGTCATATGTCAGTAGTTTGATTGAATTAGAGTCATATGTCAGTAGATTGATTGAACTAGAGTCATATGTCAGTAGATTGATTGAACTAGAGTCATATGTCAGTAGATTGATTGAACTAGAATCATAGGTCAGTAGATTGATTGAACTAGAGTCATATGTCAGTAGATTGATCGAACTAGAGTCATATGTCAGTAAATTGATTGAACTAGAGTCATATATCAGTAGATTGATTGAACTAGAGTCATATATTAGTAGATTTCCCAACAAGACAGATTTTCCTACATACAGATTCAATTACGTGAATCCTAATAACATATCACTACATAGTATAAAACAAAGTCGCTTTCTCTGTCCCTATATCGCTATGTATAAAAAATCTTTCAATCCTTATCCTTAAATCTTTAAAACTACGCAACGGATTTTGATGCGGGCTTTTTTAATAGATAGAGTGATTCAAGAGGAAGGTTTATATGTATAATACACCGACCTCCACGTGGGCGAAGCCGCTGGCAAAAGCTAGTAATTGATAAACTTAGAAATTGCTTATATCCTTCATAGTTTCCGGTCTACGGATTCGCTTCCAGGGGAGATCGCGAAATTGAGGAAACCTTGCATTTATATTTATTAAAAAACCTTCTACTACAAATACGATCGGGTGAATATTAACTACGTGTTATCAGAAAGAAAGAAGAAAGAAAATACATTTATTTAGCACAGACTAAAGACACACAATATACAGTATCAAGTTACTACAATATAGAAATCGTTAAATTATGTACATATGTTATAAGGTTTATCCGGTTGTTTTTAGGGTTCTGTATCTAAACGGTGCCAACGGGACCCCTTCTGTCTGTCACAGGGCTGTGGCTTTTGACCGTAGTAGGTATATACTTGAAATTTACATAGAGTGTGTACCTGCCAGTATGGCCGCTATAAGCATTATAATAAATATAACATAACACCACGCCTTTTTTCCCCGAAGAGTTCGACAGAAGGTTACCTATAGTACACCCACATTTCGCCTATTGCCATCACCCGGACACAGATCCGGACTCCAGGCTACTATTGAGAAATTCCAGAGAGAAAAACACAAAAGTAAAATAAAAATGATAAAAATGTAGTGTTAAGGGGAATCTAGTCGCGGACTCGGAACTCACTGGTGGGCCTTGCTAAAAAGCACGCTATCTCACCAGCCATCGTTTCCGACAGAGGTAGTATCAGTGATGAGCAGTTAAATGCTAGTCTATCCGCCCAACGTTATTGTGCAGGATCATTTATAGTAAAACAGGCGCGTAAAAAATTAAGAAAAGTCCTTCGGAAGATCGGGTTTTATGAAAAAACCACTGCATAAATCAATGACCAATAAACTTTTCGATATTTGAGCTTTGTCGGTACCGACTTGGTTTTGGAGATTTTACACGTCTTTTATTACTCAAACACGCCCAAAGTTAGGTTACATTTGCAAGAAGAACGAATCCTTGTTGGCTCCTAACTTTTTAATGGGTTTTTATTTCAGTATTCTCTTATTAATAATGAGACAAAACCATACCATGTTTAATTTTTGATGTGCGTTGTCGAACAGTGGAGTTGTACACTCCCGGAGATTGTATGGAAAAAATGTCGATTAGATTCACCTTAAGGTGCGGTACCATTTCGTGTGCGAGTCCGACTCGCTCTTGACCGTCTTTTTAATTAAAATAAATACTCGTAATTACCTAATATACCTACTACAGTTGGACTCGCGACTTCGCCAAGTGAAGAGCTCCGGAAATAGTCAGAAAAAAAGTGAGAAACAACTAAAAACCATAAACATTTACCATAATGGTATATACTGCTGCTAAATGGGATAAGAAACGGGTAAAGGTTTTGACAGACAGACGCGACGCGACACTTGTAGAACAATATCCATGAAGTTTTCATAGAAATTGTTCTACAAAACTCGCGTTGCGGCTGTTTGTGGGAGCCTTAATGTTGAATTACATGTATATTATTAATGTTAACAGACAGCTAACATTCCACGTGCAGCATATATAGACAATTCATATCAGTGCAAACAGTCAAATTTGACTGATTAGCTAACACAAATAAAACTGGCGCGGCATAGAAGCCGATGAACCTCGTTGGTTTTATTCGCCTTTCAAAGTTAATGCCTGTTTTATTCATTTTCGAATTTTTATTTGTACGCTTGTCATTTCGTTTCAGTTGTTTTGTTCTTTGGTATTTGGCATATAATTTAATAGCAGACTAACTTCTGCCCGCGATTACGTCCGCGTGGAACTCGTACTTCCCCATTTTTTTTAAACTCCCTCTACCTTTAAAAGGTACTTTTTGAAAATTAATTGCTTCGCCATTTTAGCTTAGCGTACTTTCTGAATATTTTTTGCTTGTTTCCTAAATGTAGCGGATTTTAAACAATCTATAAGCTTCCTCAAAAATATTTTGTCAAATCCGACCAGAGATAAGCGCGTTCAAACAAACAAACTTTTTAGCTTTATAATAAGAGTTAAAAAATAACTTGCATTTTCTCAACACGCGCCATCGTTTTCCTAATTAACTGGCATGCCAACCTTGCGAAATATTTACACATTGTCTGTACAAATTGGAACTCACGGCATATTATCTTAGGCTCTCAAAATATAGTCCATATTCCCAAATCAACCCTCTCCGTCGACCTTTTCTTAGCAATCTTGGTCTATAAACTTGTTAACCGGTTTATAGTCGTCCCGGTTATTTGCCTTTAAGGCTTTGATGCCAAACGAATTCTTGAAGCAAATTCGCGAAGCTTCCCGGAGGTAAATGTTTCAGTCAGACGCCTTGCTGTAGACGCACGATTCTCAGACAGCGCGCGTCTAAAGTTATTATTAACCGACTTCAAAAAGAAGGAGATTATCAATTCGACATATTTATATATATTTTTTTTATGTATGTTCGTGTACACTTAACTCCGTCGTACGAGTATATAGACGGATTTGCAAAACTATTTTTTTGTTCGAAAGGGGTTTATTCCGAAATAGTCCCAACTGAATTTCACATAGATCTGATTATGAGTTTCGGAGACAGATAACGGAACTTTTCAAAAAATGACAGCAAATCAACCGCGATTGCTGCTATCGCATAAATATGCATTGCTTTGACCTCAAAGATGAAAGAAATTTCGAATTGGTGTGGGGTAGGTAATGTAACTAAATAACTAATAAAAACTTTTCCAAAAAAAAAAACAACCGACCTCCGGTGACAAACGATTTAAATATATGCATATGCAAAGTCACTGACTTCCGAAATTAAAGTTATTTTTCACTTTGTACTATTTTTCCGGAAGTCGGTTGTTTTTTTTTTTTGGAAAAGTTTTTATTCTTATAATCATTTAAGTATTTCTGAAGATTTGTAATTATGTGCCTTACATACTTCCCGCTATTGTTAGATATTCACATTTATTTCACAAAAGTTGTGACAGTTCTTTATTTTCGTAATTAATCAAGATTCTGTGTTCTAAAATTACCTTTGAATGACTGACCAAAAATAACTTGAAAAGAGCCGTAATAATATTTTATTCTTCGCATTCTTATTCGCCCGCCCAAGTGATCTTTTGTGTACATTGTCAGGAATATAAATTGATGCAATTTTTTTTGCGAAAAGAATGTTTTTAATAATATTGCAATAAAGTATCAAGAGAAATACTTGAAACTAATAATAGCGTATCAAAATATTTGGTTACATTTCGCATCCATTGGGTGTTTTTATCATTTCTAACCAAACATGACTATTACATGCACCCATCAACAGCACATCCACGGCAACATGTTGACAGGGAAGTAAAATGTATGGAAAATTGAAAATATCATCTTAATCATTCAGCCGAATGACGTCTACTGCTGGACAGCGCCAGAGCACGGCCACTTTGACCGGTTCTGTGCTTGTCCCATCTAGTGGCTTCCTGCGGCCTTCGCCAGATCATCGGTCCACCTTGTGGAAAGCATTCCTAAACTACGTCTTCCAGTAGGCGATCGCCACTCTACTCACACGCTAATTGGAAATATATGAAATCAAAATCAAGTCATTTATTCAAATTAGGCTGAGGATCAGCAATTTTCAAACGTCAAAATTACGTAAGACAGTCCCCCAAAACGCCCGCACTTTACCACTTCTCGCAACAAACTCCCTAGCAGCAAAAGACGCTTGGAATACGCTTTTAAATTTCTGTCCACAAAAACGTTCCTTAAATTTTACTTCACTGCCGTGGACTTCCACGATAATATCGAAACGTTAGAAATTATAAAAGCGGACATTAATTTTTCGCTAACATTTCGCTAGAGCTTTCATAGAAATATTATCATACATGAAGAACACTTAAGGGGGATTCTAGTCGCGGGCTCGAACTCACTGGTGGGCCTGGCTAAAAAGCACGCGTGTCCGACAGAGATAGTATCAGTTAGACGCTAGTCTACACGCACAACGTTATTGAGTGAGATGCAGGATCATTTATACTAATAAAGACGCGTAAAAATTTAAGAAAAAACCTTCGGAAGATCGGGTTTTATTAAAAACACCACTGCATAAATCAATTACCAATGAAGTTTATAAAAAATTTCGATATTTGAGCTTTGTTGGTACCGACTTGGTTTTGGAGATTTTACACTTCTTTTCTTACTTAAACACGCCCAAAGTTAGGTTAAATTTGCAAGAAAATCGAATCTTTGTTGTCTCATAACTTTTTAATGTTTTTTTTATTATATTTTGGTATTCTGTTTCCGCATTGGCAATATTAATGATGAGACAAAAACAATACCATGTTTAATTTTTGATGTACATTGTCGAACAGCTCAGTAAAACACTCCAGAAGTTTGTATGGAAAAAATGTTGACTAGATTCACCTTAAGTTCTCCTCAGTTCTCATTGAATATTAAAGCTACACATAACTTCTGAATTCGGTGGAAACATGCGACGTTTATTATTAAAACTCGAAGATCTCAAGTTATATCTCTTTCACTAAGAATAGCATACAATTTGAATGATGCAGTCTACTTTATGATCGTGAATTGAGGGGCGAGATGCAATTTACAAAGAATGCTCTTATTGTATCTTTTTATTACTTTTCCTCTTAAAATTCATGCAGTAGACGGCAGCATTAAACTTTGTTATTTTTAAATTGTAGATAGATTTGTAATTTCTAAATGAATGTTTTCTTTTATTTCAGGTATATCTTTGAGATGAACATCGAAAGGCAATTTCTGTTACACAATTTACGATAGTAAGTATCAAGACATAATTTAAAATTAATACACGGGGTACAATATACAGGTTGCCAGAGAAATGGACGCGCTAATTGATACCATTTATTCAGCACATGATTCTAGAACCCTGGCGTAGAAACTTTTAGTTGGCTATCAAAAATAAATATTCTGTTTCAAAGAAAAGCGCAATACCTACGCGGTCAAAATGTATGAAACAGCATTTTTTTTTAAATTACCGATGAAAATTGTAGAGCTCTCTAAGGTTGTAACTTGTATTCCTAGGAATAGTAACGGTATTCTTAAGCAGGTATTTTTTTTCAAACGTTCAGACAATTCACCACAGTTTATGCTTGACAGCCTTATTACGAAAAAACCTATATGAACATGCATAAGTACGTAGCATAAATATGATTTATTATAACTCGTTCAGATGCAAATTAACACCACCCTTAGCTGTTAGCTTGTAAGTTTGAAATCCACAAGCCCACTTCAAGCTCAGCACAACGAAAGGCCCAAAACTGCGCTACTTTTTAAGCAGCTTAATTTACATATTTTTTTGCATAAAAACGAGAAACTTTGTTCCCTGTTCCTTTTGCAAAGTAGTCTGTCTATGAAAATTACACGTCCATTACAGTGGCGAAAGCACCATATAACATGATTCCGACCGGCTTACCCTCAGGGATTCGCATCTCAAATCTATCGCTATTAAAAAATGGACGTCAATAGGGGCTACTATTGTCAAAAACTATAGTTACGCTACGGGAATTTAATTCACCATAACATTCAAACAACGAAAACGGTTATTTTTAGCTTTGTATTTCAACAAAAAAACAATGTTAAATTAACCCGGCGCCAAAACGTCATAATCGGGAACTAAAAATTCAAACAACAGCGATCCCGTAATGATGTCACTTTAGTTGACGTGGCACCGCTTGATATTGACGAGAGCAAGCCCTTTACAACGGGTTATGACAGAGACAGATAAAATGCGTGAGCGAGAACGAGATGGAGGAATATTGCACATTTTATCTGGTTTTCAGCTGTTCAATTTTATTGTATTTAATTCTTTACATTCCTATATTAATTTTAGAATGTTGGTAAGTATTCTTTATTGATAGGCCAGTAAGTTACAGCCGACTTCGCTTCGGTTTCTCTCTTAGAAAAATTGACACGTCGCCGCTGGTTCATTATCTGAACTTAAGAGACTAAATAGAGTGCATATATCGTGTAGAATTGGACGTACAAATAGACTACCTGCAGTATTGTCTGTACGTCCCCCACTCATCATCTGCCTAGCCTTTTCCCAACTATATTGGGGTCGGATTCCAGTCTAACCGGATGCAGCTGAATACCAGTATTTTACATGGAGCGACTGCCTATCTGGCCTCCACAACCCAGTTACTGGGTAATAAGGCAACACTTGGTAAGACTGGTCGTCAGACTTTCGGGCTTCTGACGACCCGTAACGACTGTCAAAGATCCACGAATGAGAGCCGGGACCAACAACTCAACGTGCTTTACGTTGCACGCAGGGGTGAGTAAAGATGGTCACCCGCCGACCGACTGCGGTAAGTGAAGCTTAACCTGATCGATCGACCCATGTGGCTGTTATTACTTAGCCGAAAGCCTTCTTATCTCTTTCTCCCATTATCTATCCAAATGTTGTGTTTAAAAGATCGCTATTAACAATAAGGCCACCTATTCTGTGCTGTTATCCCTTATAAAACTTCTTAATTTTTATGGTGTACCTACATAATTGAAAGTATTGTATCCATATCTATAGGGGCATCGGTTGCTATTTCTATTGTAAAATAAGAACGTCGTTTCAGTGAAAATAACATAGCCCGCAGTGGCGACGGGCCAATACAAGCCGATTCCTATCGGCTTACCATCAAGATATCCCACCTCCCACCGATTATTTCAAAGTACAATTATTTTTTTTGTGTTTATGTATTTTTTTTGTAAGTTTTACTGAAAAAAAGCATGAGCGCAAAGAAAACCAAACCAGTGAGTGTATTTTTTTTTTTTTGGAATGGCTTACCTTGGCCATAGTTACACCCCTCGCCACTGATAACCTGTCCCTTTATTTAAACAGCTGCCGGTCGGCTATTTAACTATGAAATAAATTATGCTGTGGTAATTTATTGACCTAGGATAATTTGCATAGCAGGTATGTCTTCCACACATAGTGATTTGTCTTATAAACATACAATTTTTGAGAAACGTGAATCACTTGCATACAAAATCAACTCTATGCATAAAAACCAGAGGTAGCAAAAAATTAAGGCCGAAAGCCGAAAATGTTCCTAAAATCGATCACTAGGAGATGAATATTCATAAAAGTCGTTTGTAACCCATCGTTATCCTTCACTATGGCTAATTAGAACTGGCGGAAAGTACTCGACACTAGACATGCTCAAAATGCTAACTACTCTTTATGTCCAAGATACTTGAACTTTTTCTCCTCTCGCAGGAGATGGGGTGCTTTTGTTGTACAATGTTTTATAGGCTGGAGCTATAATTGTTTACTTATATAAAAGTGCCTTTTTCAACTAGTTATATTTCTGAGAATCTACTCGTATGCGGAAATATATTCTCTAGTTTGTTTTTGCATCGTAGTTTAGTAATACGTTGTGTTACTGTCGTTTTTACCTTTGGAAATTGTTATGCATTTCGAAACAATAATTATGGAATTCTAGTAAATATAGTTGTAATAAATAGAGTCCGTAAGGCTTAAAATTCTGGAAAATATGAATACCGGCGAGTTTTCTCTCGGTTAAAAGGTAAAAGTTTGATTAAATAAGTTAAATGTTTTAATAAATAGTATAAATAGAGCTAATTTATTTTGCAAAACAAGCAGGAAAACTTTGAACTTCGCTTAAAATTATTGCATCGAAAATAACGGTGCTACGGTCGAAGTAACGGTACCAAATGATATCCAAACTGCCTTAAATGACGTCAAATTCAACATAAGATAATATAAAAGACTTACCGTCAGGTAACCCTTGAATGTTTCGCAAGGTTTGACGATTCGTGAGCACTTTGCGCCAATCCGAGTGGAATGCAGTGTAGCCGCTACACTGTAGCCAAGCATCCAATCGATACTCTGATATAATCGAGAACCTCTTAAATATGTATCGAGTCAGGTGTTGGCAAAGATGTGAATTTCAACAAGTTTGAATAATTTTGACGAGGCAGTAGAATTTTTCTTAAAAAATTGGCGAATTGGTTGCTAGTTACCTAGTAAAATATTAAGAGAGAAGAGAGGTACGGGACGCGATACTTGCCGCGATTGGACTGAGGATGACTGATCTTTACATACCAAGAGCCTTCCGAGCCTCGGAAGCCACGTAAAGCCGTTGACACCGGGTGTCATTCGTGGATTTTTGACAGTCGTTACAGGTCGTCGGAAGCCCGAAGCCTGTCAACTAGTCTTACCAAGGGGTATCGTGTGAGGTGTTACCCAGGTGATGTCCACAACCCAGTTAGGGTTGTGGACGTCAGATAGGAGTCGCTCCGTCCTACTAATATTATAAATGTGAAAGTTTGTGAGTATGGATGTTTGTTACTCTTTCACGCAAAAACGGCTGAACGGATTTGAATGAAATTTGGCACACGGGTAGTTTGTAAGTCGAAATAATACATAGGTTACTTTTTATCCCGGTACTACGTTCCCGTGGGATAGTTTTCGACCACCACGCGGGCGAAGCCGCTGGCAAAAGCTAGTGTAAAATACTAGTTTTCACCTGCATCTGGTTAGACTGGAAGCCGACCCCACATAGTTGGGAAAAGGTCAGGCAGATGATGGTACGCTATACACCGTGACTTTTTAGTCGTCCTACAACGGCAGCCCACTTCATGAATACAATGACTACTAATCATTTATTAAAAAATAAATGATATTTTGAACATTTGAATAATTAAAAAAATGAAAATATCATTCACTAAGACCCATGACGTAGCTTGAAACACCCTGTTATGGAGATGGAATGTAATGGTAGGTAGCTAGATATCTTCTACCGTTTGATACGTAAACATTATTAACTGAATTATGAAACACCCTCCGGTGTTTCATAATTCTAAAGTTTATTTCATTTTCTTTGTACCTATTGTCTTAATTAATGGTAACATTTTTTTAATCGCGCCTGTAAGTATTTTATGTCGGATACATTGAGTGGACCTCCTTTGTAAGACGACTAAAATGTCACGGTGTATAGTTGCTGTGTTTAGTTTCTAGAACCTTTTACATTATCATATTAGTTACAAGTTGACGCCCCCTAACTCTTGGAAGATTGGTAGTGTATGCTCCCCACTTATTGCGATAGGTGGCCGATAGTTTCACTTTTCGAACGATCAGGGCGTACATCAGTTTATTTTTATAAGATTAGAAATATATGAGAATGCGATGGTCAGGTGCGTAATAGGTACGTACCAGCAACCGGCGTGTCCAGCAGCCTAATTAACACACTGGCAATCAAAATCTTGAAAATCATTGCTCGCAGAACTGATGACCGATGAGGCCGAAAAGTTCTGAAGTGGCGACCGCGTACGAAAGGAAGACGTAAAGTTGGAAGGCCTCCCACAAGGTGGACCGATGATCTTGTGAAGGCCGCAGGAATCCGCTGGATGCGGGAAGCACAGAACCAGTAAAAGTGGAGGAGCTTAAGGGAGGCCTATGTCTATGTGAAATGATGATTATGAAGAATCAAAATCTTAATAATTTTGAAGGATATTGCTAATCCATTGCTTTTTATGTTGAAATGTCTGATTAACAACGTAAAAAAACGCAATGAATGTTGTTCAACTTGCAAAATGACAGCCATTTCTACAGTTAGTACCTATGTTGCGCATTTACTCCTCAAATGTATGATCACAAACGAAGCAAAAGGAGTATGTAACGATCGTGTCAGATGGCGTATTGTGATTCTTGCCTAGCCCCATAGGAAAAGGGCGTGAGTTTAAGTATCTACAAAAAATGTATGGAATAGCTGATTTTTTTGTATAACTGACGAAAAATTTCTACGCTAGGGGGGGTCTGGAATGATATGCTGTATGCATGGTTACAGTTTGCGCACTGGCTTAAAAAAAATCAGCTGTTCCATACATTTTGACCGCGTAGGTATTGCATTTTTCTATGAAACAGCTGATTTTTTTTGTAAAACTGACGTAAAATTTCTGTGCTAGGAGGGGTCTAGAATGATATGCTGAATTCATGGTTACAGTTTGCGCGCTGGATAAAAACTTATCCTGTATAGGAGGGGGGTCGGTGAACAGATGCGGTCATCGTGTTCACGGGATTTTGTTTTCAAACAGGGCCCCAATTCTGTATCGTTATAATGATTCCCCGCGGAATCTTACTACGTTCAAACTACGTCAATATCGTTTTTTTAGAAACCAATTTAACGGTAAAGAATCGAAATGTCATATTCTGTATGTTCCAAGACAATTTGTCGATACTATTAATACGATATTAACAGAACTCGTGTGTGACGTGGTAACGAGTATGGAATCGTTAAGTGGTCACAGTGAATTCAGGCCCTGTATAGATATGGATTTCTTCCATAGTACCTGCCTACATTTCAACTAAGTTAGTAAGTAGAATGTTTACGATAAAATGCTGAAACCTGTAAACCTGTGCAAATGTTAACAATGCCAGCTACTTGTTAGCATGTGCAGCGACTATTTCCTCACACACAGTAAACAGTCAAGGAAATACGGTTAAATGTAACACTTGAAGTTATTTCAGCGGTAGCTTCTATGAAAACATTTCATATAAGTTCGTTTGTGATACAAAATAACCAAGAAGGCGAAATAGATACAACATTTTTTTTTTGTATCGAAAAATTTTAATTGTATCGTGTATTCGTCTTCCATGATGCAATGCCATACAGTTCTCAATTCCCAATTCTTTATTGCGTACCATAATGTATAAAGTTGGTAGGGAAATCACATTAGCCACAATTATGGACCCTGTCGGGCACAGTATAGATCAAGTAGGAGAGTGGAGGAAGAACACTGCGGATTTGTTAACTTTATGACCACAAATCTCCATTAATGTCTTAAAGAGCGTACAATGGGGATTTTCAGGGGGTATTAGTGAAATAATCCTCAAAAAACATACACCAATTTGATGAGAATATTTTATTGTTTCATAGTTTTTGGAGCGTGATTTTTCAGTAGTCGGTTTTATTTTTATTTTTTTCCTATATATTTCTCTAAAATCTAAACACTATACCTACACAGACCTACCTACCTACCTACCTACCTACCTACCTTACCTATATACACAAACCTTATACTATATATATCTGTACATAATCATATATAGATTATACACCCAATTATACATCTAATAATTTTATTATAATAATGAATTGAATTGCTTGCATTTGTACGTAGCCCTCTTCCTCTCCTAATTTTGCTGTGTCCGACAGGGTCCATATTGATCTCACTGTTTATACCTACCATCTATGTAAAACATATGGAATGCAATAAAGAATTGAGAATTGAATTGACAGTTACATAGGACCTTGAGCCAATTGACTGCGAACATTTGGCAATCTGTTCAGCATTAGATAACCAGGGGCATTAATATAATATGATACTGAAATATAATACCAGATAATTACTTAATTCAGTTGGTAGCACCATTTACCATTCAGTGTATTTTGATATCACTTATATTATATATTAACCGAATGACCACATTCACGAGCAACACTGATAAAGATAATAGCTTGTAACACAATATGTGGGCGGAAGCCGCGTGTAGTAGTATTTAATTTAATATAATATACTTAAATATGTATTCAATTATAGCGATTATGACGTAATATTATCCCGGTCCAATATTTCAGTTATGAAGCTGAGTAACCGCAATTGAAAATGTAGTGTTAGTCAAGTTATTTCAATAGATGTGTAAACATGAATGTGAACACGTGGTACAATCACAGCTAGGTAGTTACAGTGATGAACTGATGACATATAAATACAATGATCTAATTAATACCTTTAAACGAGCAATTTTTGCATATATATCTTTACTATAATTTATACTAATACATATTATAAAGCTGAAGAGTTTGTTTGTGTGCTTCAACGCGCTAATCTCAGGTACTGCTGGTCCGATTTGAAATTTTCAGTGTTAGATAGCCCATTTATCGAGGAAGGCTATAGGTTACAACATACAACATCGCGCTAAGACCCTTAGGAGACGAGCAAAGAGAAAAAATGTCACGAATACGAGGTATTCGCACGGGCAGGCGAGGCGAGCGACGGGGTGGGTCGGGGAGCATGAAATTTGACGCGAACGAAGTCGCGGGCAGAAGCTAGTATATATTATATATATAAAATCTGAAGAGTTTGTTTGTTTGGTTGAACGCGCTAATCTCAGGAACTACTGGTTCGAATTGAAATATTCTTTTAGTTTTGGATAGCCTATTTATCGAGGAAGGCTATAGGCTATATAACATCACGCTAAGGTCCTCAGGAGCTGAGCAATGAGAAAAAAGTCACGAATACGATGTACTGGCACGGGCAGGCGATTCGAACCAACGGGGTGGCTCGGGGGCACTCGGGGGAGCAAGAAATTTGACGCGAACGAAGTCGCGAGCAGAAGCTAGTATACATATATATAATCTGAATCTCAGAAACGGCTCCAACGATTTCCAATTAATTTAGTATGCAGGGGGATTCGGGGGAGAAAAATCGATCTAGCTAGGTTTCATTTTTAGAAAACGTCAAACCAAAAAAGCTCGGTCATCCAGATATTTTAAATAACAACAATGGTGGCCTAGTGGTGTCGAGGAACCCAGGAAGGCACTTTACTTTGTGTATTTCATTTCATCACTGCTGCTCCCAAAACGGAGAAGAGAAACATCGTGAGGTAACCGGCATGCCGGTTGGTAGAACCAAAAATTCGTAGACTTGACGTGCTATTCACCAATCTGTACTGGGCCTGAATTCACTATGACCACTTAACAACTCCTTACTCGTAACCACTAATTCTGCTAATATTGTATTGATAATAACGACAAATTGTCTTGGAACATACAGAATATGACATTCTATTTAAAAAAAAAACGATATTGACGTAGTTTGAACGTAGTAAGATTCCGCGGGGAATCATTATAACGCTACAGAATTGGGGCCCTGGCCCCGCGTGATGGAACGTTATAAGCTGATTATGATGATGATGAGGATGATGAAATAATAACATGTAACAAATATGGTCTAAAATAGGTTTAAACTGAAA
Source organism: Polymixis lichenea (assembly GCA_949091785.1). Classification (NCBI taxonomy): domain Eukaryota; kingdom Metazoa; phylum Arthropoda; class Insecta; order Lepidoptera; family Noctuidae; genus Polymixis; species Polymixis lichenea. The sequence goes on along the minus strand of OX420948.1, from coordinate 17,450,655 downwards.
ATCTTTGGCATAAACCACAGAATTACACTGAAATAAGGGCCAAAAATTAGGTAAACCCTTAAGGCCTCACATTATAATTATAATATCAGAAGAAAGCAGGGAAAATCGAATAGCTCGCGTAACTATTCACAATTTGAGACTTTGCTACATCAGCTAAACACAACCGAATGTCTCATGCCTTCGTAAAGCGTGTTGTGTGTATCGAGCCGGTTGTCTCGCCGGCCATGATACCTTGCCGAGCGGATCAGCCCTATAGCCAGTGTCAGTATTGTGTAGCTCCTAACAGCGTTGCAAACTCCAATGCCGGCTCCATTCGGATTAGTACCCATGTACTGCCCAATGGGAACCCCATCTATATTCTTTACGATTTTTTATTTGAAGCCATTTTGGTGTTACTAGAAAGGTTAGTTATCGGAAGGATTGGTACACCGTGTTCTAGAGATAGTTTTATATTCTACTTTCCTTATGTTAGTGGTTTTGTTGCCTATTTAAGCGGATACCTACAAACTGCAACTTTCAATGGGTAAGTACTAGGAGGCTGAAAAAGATGTTTTGAAACCAATACCCTGAAAAGCATAGCCCACATATTATAAGCAATCGTGTAAAGAAAGTTGTCAAGTGGTCGGCTCTTAGAGTAATAATAAAAACTATAGAGCGCTCAGAAGTCAACACGGGAAAGACTGATGTGAGAAGCAAGTTAACAAACTGGGAATGGGAATATGGTGAGAATATTCAATGACTCGAAGACGCAAATACTTTCCGTGTGGTGCCGGACGTAAAGAATAGCACCATCCCATCTCTTCCCGTGGGTGTCGTAGGAGGCGACTAAGGGACTTACTAGAAAATGGGCAGCAGCGTTCTCTATGCATTTTACCACCATACTGCGATCGCCAACCCTTCTGCCAAGCGTGGCGATTATGGCAAGCCCTCCCAAATTGGGGGAGGCCTATGTCCAGCAGTGGACGTCTTTCGGCTGAACTGACTGACTGCCTGATTCAAAGACTTAAGCGTAACTGGCATCTCTTCTAAATATGGCGGAAGCCTTTACACATTCTGTAAACGGCTCTGAAGAAAAGGCTGGCTAAGTATCCGCGAGTCTTCTGGAGTTGCGGATGTTCATAAATAGAAGCTAGTCTTTTGTCATGTCTACATATACTAATAATAAAGTTAAAGAGTTTGTTTGTTAGAACGCGCTAATTTCTGGAACTACCAGTCGGATTTGGAAAATTATTTTTGCTATTGATAGCCCAATTCTTAAGGAAAGTTATAGGCTTTACTTTACGGTACGACCCTTAAGAGCCGAGCAAAGGGAAGACAAAGTAATAGCGCGGTACGGGTGATGAGATGCGACAGGGTGGGTCGGAATACCAAGAAGTTTCATGCGGAAGTCACGAAGCCGCGGGCAGAAGCTAGTTTTTAAATATAAACGAAGATTTAAAAGTAAAGACGCTCTATACCTTGTCTCATACGCCAAGTGTCGGATGCCTCCCATTGTTGGCGCGTGCTTGACGCTGGAGTGGATCGAGAGGGATCGAGGTCTGCCACTCACTGGCACCTTAGGTCGGTGCCAGTAAGCTACTTCATATATCTACATAGTTCAGGAAAAACAGTGATGTTACACTATCACAGTTTTTATGTTACCTTGAGATTATTTTCGAAGTTTTTGTAACAATTATTTTTAGAATGAGAACATACAGTTTAATAAAACTTGGTATTTTTATTAACACGCTTTTTTTAGCTTCAAATGTATTTGTCTATATAAGTATGTAATGGAATATTGAACGTGATTTTCATCCACTTCAAAAATCAGATCAAATTATAATTCAGCAATAATTTAATACTTAACTTTATCCCATTTAAGACTAATATTTAAAACAATTGATAAAGCACGCCACGCATTTGTACGTATTATTTATAATATAGATTATTTTCTACTTTTTGTTTTGGTTGCCCATTAAAGCGTTTTGTTTTTTAAACTATTACTTTTGAATGCTGTAATAACCTTGTTCTTTTCTGTTCAGATCAAATTATTTCTACTTGCATATATTCGTATATAGTGTTTATCTTCACAGCAAGAATAATCAACTTCTAATTCATTTTAACTGTAACCAATTCAAGACTCAAAGAAACAATTTGTAAGAGCAGTTTTCACCCATTATTAATAGCGTAACCGACAACAGCTGATTTGTATGCATGGTCCATTCCTAAAGTGGTCCATTCTACGCGATTGGAACGTGCGTAGCACATTTTCTGACTAGTTTTATTTCTAGTCTTGAATTCTTGTACTTTAACAGCGTCCTTGGAAGGGTACAGATATAGACACTCCTACTCAATCTGCCTAGCCTTTTACCATGCCTTACCTTACCCCATACCTTTTACCATACCACCTTTTATGTTGGGGTTGGCTTCCAGTCTAACCGGATGCAGCCGAATAACAGTATTTTAACCGACTTCAAACAGAAGGAGGTTATCAATTCGATATGTTTATATATACTTTTGTATGTTCGGGCATAACTCCGTCATATATAGACGCATTTGCAAAATTCTTCTTTTGTTCGAAAGGGGTTTATTTAGAAATGGTCCCATTTAAATTTCATATAGATCTGATGATGAGTTTCGGAGACAGACAACGGAACTCTTCAAAAAATGACAGCAAATCAACCGCGATTGCTTCTATTGCATTAATATGCATTGTTTTGATCCCAAGGATGATTAAATTATACATGGAGCGACTGCTTCGATGTATACAGACTATTGTATAAGTATTTATGTATTCTTCAGGCATATTTATGCTTTAAGGTGGAAATTCAAATTTTCTTAGGTTTCTTTGCAAGATGTATGTTGATTAAAATTTGCGACCGTAACACGTATTACTTCCTACTAATATTTTAAATGTGAAAGTTTGTGAGTATGGATATATGGAGGTTTGTTACTCTTTCACCCAAAAACGGCTGAACGGATTTGAATGAAATTTGGCATACGGGTAGTTTGTAACCTGGAATAACACATGGGATACTTTTATCTCGGTACTAAGTTCCCGCGGGATAGTTTTCGACTTCCACGCGGGCGAAGCCGCTGTCAAAAGCTAGTACATTCATCATTACAATCCTTTAAATTCATTGAATCTTTTTCATCAAATAGTCTTCAGCGAAAATTTAGATTAGTTTAGAATTTCAGCGAAAAATTTAAATTTCGCGGGCTATCCTAGAGTATCCAACTGAACATTTTAGAAATGACGTAAAATTAGCAGCTACAGATGAATGAATGGCTTGTTAATAAAGGTAAGCAGGCCTAGACAAAACACATTTCTTTTATCGTTCACGCCAAATGCTACGCCAAAATGTACGAGAATGACATCACCCGCGGAAAGATTACGTCGTGTCCTTTCCGCAGATAATGTAATTCCCATACATTTTGGCGTAGCGTTTGGCGTGAACGCTAACAGAAATGTGTTTTTTCTCAGGGCCAAGATCCAGTTAGTGACGTAGATATCAAGGAATGTTGAACCGGTAATGTTGCCCTTATAATCAGATGATTTGCTAGAAACGCTAGGCAGATGCCTAGTCTTTTCCCAACTATGTTGGGGGTCTGTTTCCAGTCTAACCGGATGCAGCATATCCCAGGCTGATTCCCGGCCACAGTGGGCGCGGGCTTGCGGACGGCGAGTAAAGGGTAGCTCGCTGTCCGGTAAGGACCAAGCCCGGGTTGACGGGGCGTTGTGTTCCACGCGCATCTCAAAAAGATGTCAGCACCTTTTCAACTGGGGGGGTCCGCAAGGGCCGATGCCTACCAGGGGTGCGGGTTGTTCGAAAGAGATACCTACCGTGGCCCCTGGCACACAGGCAAGTGAAGGAACACGGGTGGGTTTTAGTCAGTAAAAGGCTGACACGCCCTCCTGCTCCATCCAGAGCTGGAGAAGTTATTTGATGATTTCCCACGCTCAAAAAAGAAAAAAACCGGATGCAGCAGCATAATACCAGTATTTTACATGGAGGTAATATAAGTCAAGAAAAATCACTTCTTCAGTAGGTATATAAAACGAGTTGAAGTAAACAATTATTGGAGGCAAATTACATTATTTCAATTATTTGATAACGTTCTAATCGCAACTCTCTGTACCACAGCTGTTGCGGAAAAATATAACTGTCGATATTTTTATTAAACGATTCGAAGGATATGAGAAAATACATCGAATATTTTCCAACCCGTCAATACTCTATTCAGTGTTTACATGAAAGCATTGAAAATTGAAATAGCGGTTTTAAAATATTCAATTTACAAATTGCTATACGTTTTCATAAAAAAAAAACATTTTTTTAAAGTTTTTCAACTATGCGCACGTGAAAAGTTATGACATGCCACATGTGGGACAATTAAAATTGTTATCGATACTATTAATTGGAATACATAAACTCACGCCTTATTTCCTTGGCGGTAGGCAGAAAATACAGAACGCAACACTGCTATGATCCTTACTTACTTAACTCCTTTCGCTTAGTTTACGTTCATACATAGGTGGGGTAGTTGCGTAACATGCTAACATTGGCAATGGCTTTCATTTTGATAGTTTAACAACATTAATTGCGGTTTTTACGTTGTTGAACAGACACATTTTTCGAACACACATATGAAGCAAAAGATTAGCCTCAAAATGATTCAGATTCTGATTGATAAGGCGTAAAGCAATTAGGGTGCTGATCAAACGCATCGCGCTGAGCATACGACTTTTCTGAAGAATATCGCCAATAAGGTTACTATAATATGTCCTTCTCGGGTCAGCGCACACCGAACTGCAAAATGCTCGCGTATGGGCGAGCAAAATTTTGACTGCTCGACCATGCAGGCGGCATGCTCGCCCCTCCATGAGCAAGCTCCGTTGAAAATGCTCTGGGTTGCCAGGCGGGCGTGCATGACCAGTTTGACGTGTTCAATATGGTTTTTTTTTTCTGGGTGGGAAATCATCAAATAACTGCTCCCGCTCTGGGTGGAGCGGGAGGGGCGTGTCAGATTTTTACTGACTAAAACCCAGCCGTGTTCCCTCAGTTGCCTGTGTGCCAGGGGGCGGCGGTATTTCTTTCGAACAACCCGCACCCCTGGCAGGCATCGGCCCTTGCAGGCCCCATCAGTTGCTGCTGACATCTCTTTGAGGCGCGCGTGGAACACAACACGCCGTCGACCCGGGCTTGGTCCTTACCGGACAGCGAGCTACCCATTACTCGCCGTCCGCAAGCCCATGCCTACGATGGCCGGGAATCAGCCTGGGATTCCCGACGCCCAGGGCGTCTCCTGCGAAGGCCACGGCTGTGAGGGCGCATGTACTGCATCTCCCTCACGTGCGCCGCCTCCCTCTTTGCGAGCATAACTGCTTCGCTGAAGGAGGCAACTGCTAGCCATGCACTCTCGCTCCGTACCATGGCCTTTTTTTTTTGATTACGGGGGGAAATCCTCATGGATGTCCTCCGCCCCGGGGAGGGCGGAGGGGTCTGCCAGACTCTTACTGACTAAAACCACCCCGGTGTTCCGTCTCTCACTTGCACCGGGGATCACGGGAACTAGTGTGACTTCCGCGATCCCCGGCTAGTGCCGGCCCGCCTCCGCGGGCCACCTCGCGATAGGGGGGGAGTGAGGTGTTAAACTCCCCCCTTACGTCATAGAGAGGCGCGCGTGGAACACTACGCGCCGCCATCTCGGGTCCTAACCAGTAGAGGGCGACAGATTTCCCCGGATCTGTCGCCCCTGGACCCATTTAGGGGGGCTGGAAGAGGGCGTTGTCCGCCCTCCGCCGACGCCCGGTGCGTCTGCTGCGGATCGGGTTAGCGGAAGCAATCTCCGGCTCCCTCTCCGCAGCCTCCTTCTGCGACATGACTGTTTCGCAGAAGGTTACCACCCCGTCCCAGGACTCCTCGCTGCCGACCATCGAGTCGACAACGGCCGGCAGCGACAGGTCACTGCCTACTCCTGAGATGAGGGCACGGCGCGGCTCCTCCCAAGCGGCACACTCTGCCAGCGTGTGCCACGCCGTGTCCTCCCGACAATCGACGCAGTGGTGACACCGAGCGTCCGGCTCCCTGTTTATGCGACACAGGTATTTCCCGAAGCAACCATGCCCCGAGAGCACCTGTGTCACCCGAAACGACAGGGAGCCGTGCCTCCTCCCGAGCCAGCGCTCGAGTACCGGCCGGACCGCCCCGATGGTAGCGGGGCCGGGAGGAGGGTAGGGCGTGAAAGCCTGTCCCGCCATTCCGCCACCAGGGCTGCGCGAAGCTGTGACCGACGCAACTCCAAATGTCGCTGCGTCAGCCATTCGCCCCGCGCCCTCGAGTCCTCGCGCCACCGATACAGTGACGCGAGTACCTTCGCCTCAAGGTCCCAGGGCGGGGATCCGGCCAGTACACAAGCCGCCTCGTAGGAGATCGTGCGATACCCCCTTATGACTCTGACGGCCATCGCTCGCTGCGGCCTTCGCAGGACAGCGATGCTGCCGGCCGTCAGGTCAGCCGCCCAGATCGGGGCCCCATACAGGGCCAACGATCGCACGATCCCCACGTAGAGCCGCCTACAGGCGGCGCTCGGGCCCCCCAGATTGGGAAGCAGCGTTGACAGCGCCCCGGCCGCGCCCATCAACTTGGGCACCAGCCGCTGGAAGTGGGGGCCAAAATCCCACCGGCTGCACCAATCCAAGATATTTCATGGTGGACTCGACAGCAATTCGGGACCCCCGACCACGATGTGTGATCCCAGCGGTGGCGCTCGCCGGGGGCCATGAAAGACCATGGCCTCCGACTTGTTGAGGGCCACCTCCAGGCCTAGGCGCCGTATGCGGGTCACGACCTGTGACACCGCAGCCGTCGCCAGCAACGCTGCCTCCCTGTACGAGCTCCCCCGGGCACACATCAAGTCCACGCCCGGCTGGAGCTCGCCCCTCAGCACCCAGTCGTACCCGATGTTCCACAGGAGCGGTCCCACGACCGAACCCTGTGGAACACCGCACGACATGCGGCGCTGGTTTCCGCCATCTCCGTACCATGGCCTGGACCAGGGTCGGACGCAAGAGATCGCCGCCGCCGATCACCTCCACGAGGACACGGCGGTGCTCCGCCCAAGCCGGGCAGACCTCCACCGTATGCTCCACCGTGTCCTCAGGGCGATCTTCGCAATGGAAACACCCGGGCGTTTCCTCCCGCCCTATCCGAAACAGGAACCTCCCGAAACAGCCATGTCCGGTGAGGACCTGTGTCAGGCGGAAGGTGAGGACGCCATGCCGCCTCTCAAGCCACTCCTCAAAGAGGGGACTTACCGCCGCAATCGTGGCGTGCCCAGTGTTCAATATGGTTGATTGGGACTTAAGTAATTATCGCCAGCACGCCATTACACGTCCAGCAGTTAATCTCGCTGAAGCAAAAAGCGCGGGCGGCGCGCGGCGGTTCGAGCGTGCTCGCGCATATAGAACGCATACTCGAACACGCATCTTGCAAGCTCGAGCATGGTCGAGCATCAAGTTTGGACGTGTATTTAATTTTGCAATGTATGGAATTGTCATAAGATTAATTTTTCAGTAGTCTCAGAAAATGTTCTGCTCTGCTCTGCTCTTGGTGTGCGCTGACGCCTAGGAGCTTCCCTCCCGGCGATACGGCTCACATGTATCTGGTTAATACCTTTTAGCTGCTGGGGAGTTTGTTGCGCCACTTCTTTTTCCCAGCTAAAGCACTAGGAAGTGGTGAAGGTCGGGCGTTTTGGGAGACTGTCTTATGTAATTTTGACGTTCAAAAAGTGCTGTTAACCTAGTTTGAATAAATGGCTTGATTTGTTTTCCTACCTTTTCCTGCCTTGGGAAGCAGTTTATGTGTATGTAATTGGAATACACAAGGACGTTGGGTTGATGATATCAGCAAACTCGCGGGAGACACCTGGATGAGAGACGCAGGGAACCGAGAAGTATGGCAAACAAAAGGGGAGGCCTGTACCTAGGAGTGGGTGATTCCAGGCTGAGATGATGATGATGATGAATCAATGATGGTACTACGTCGGCAAGGCAAAGTTTGCATGGTTTCCTTATTTTCACATAGTAATTGATGTAAACTTGGTGGATAGCCGCAAAATACATTCACACAAAACGTATAATGATGACTTAAAACGTTAACATGTTAACACACGCATTTAACACTTTCACCCAGTTTTGTGCTTAAATGCCGAAAACTTAAATAAAATGCGAATGTACAAAAAAAACTAGTGAAATATTTCCGTCTAACAAGCCACATACAGGTGTGGGAGGGGATTGTGGTTGAGTGATAACAGCTGCACGGGGCTGCGGGGTTGACTGGCGAGGTTTAGTTACTGTTGCCGCGCTTGGTCCGTAGATGGGTTGATGGATGGACCATCTTTCCATACCAAGACCTCTCTATGCCTCGGAAAGCACTAAGCCGTTGATCCCGGCTATCATTCGTGGATCTGTGACAGTCGTCGTCGACACCCCGAAAGTCTGACTACCAGTCTTTCCAAAAGGTACTGTGTTACCCAGTAACTGGGTTGTGGAGGTCAGATAGGCAGTCGCTTTTTAATCAACCGATAAATAATGGACGGCCCTTATTTCATCACCCTGTGTAATTCACAGGGTGATGAAATAAGGGCCGTCCATTATTTATCGGTTGATTAAAAAGCAACTGGAAAATGAATTTATAACTTTAAAGTTAGTGGTTCATCTTGTTGCTTCTTAGCAACCCAAACGTTTGGGTTTTTCCGTCAGTTGCCCGCTGAAATAATAAAAGACGTACAACCGAACCGTCAAAATTAGCTTACGAACTAGCCGAAATTTAATTCCGGAACATGAAAAAAAAACCAAAATGGCAAATGTTGTAATTTTACGTTTTATTGCTCAAATTGATCATAAAATAAAACTGCTTGTAATATGCATCAATAACTAAAGAGGAACCAAAGAGATTTAAAACAAAATTGTGAGTGACGACCGCTGCAGTCTGCTGTTATTGTGTTTGGTATCAATCAAGTGGTATTTTTAACCTTGTTGAACGTTTGAGCGTTTGTTAATAGTTAGCTACACTAATAAACTAGCAACATAACTTTCAACATAAACAAATTTGACATGTTCACAATAATTACAGAGCGTTGAGTGAGTCGGGGCATCGGGTCGATGTCGCGAAATTCTATGATGTGTTTCAATTCGTTATTTGGACAATTTTTTTAAACATTTTAAGTAATATTATTATTTTAAATCCGTATAAAACTGATTTTATAATCGAAAATATGCAAAATAAAAAAAACCCTAAATGTTTAAAATGGGAAATGTAACAAAATTCGTTTTTAATTTGAAACATGCTCGTGTTATTGTTAACCAAATTACCTACATGAAAGACATACAACGCATAGGAAATATTGTACAGATTATGAAACAGTTTTATATGGGTTTCAATATAAAATACCGAGAAATCGGGGTTTAAACGCAAGTATGTTTTTGTTCGAAACAGGAGGGGTCAAGGTCAAAGCCGTTACCACTCTTATTTTAAATTTTGTGTTCGTCATTGGAAGGGTTAGTAAACTGTTAGGTACTACGTCGGCGAGGCAAAGTTTGCATGGTTTCTTTATTTTCACATAGTAATTGATATAAACTTGGTGGATAGCCGCAAAATATATTCACACAAAACGTATAATGATGACTTAAAAACGTTAACATGTTAACACACGCATTTAACACTTTCACCCAGTTTTGTGCTAAAATGCCGAAAACTTAAATAAAATGCGAATGTACAAAAAAAAAACTAGAGAAATATTTCCGTCTAACAAGCCACATACAGGTGTGGGAGGGGATTGTGGTTGAGTGATAACAGCTGCACGGGGCTGCGGGGTTGACTGGCGAGGTTTAGTTACTGTTGCCGCGCTTGGTCCGTAGATGGGTTGATGGATGGACCATCTTTCCATACCAAGACCTCTCTATGCCTCGGAAAGCACTAAGCCGTTGATCCCGGCTATCATTCGTGGATCTGTGACAGTCGTCGTCGACAGCCCGAAAGTCTGACTACCAGTCTTTCCAAAAGGTACTGTGTTACCCAGTAACTGGGTTGTGGAGGTCAGATAGGCAGTCGCTCCATGTACAATTCCGGTATTCAGCTGCATCCAGTTAGACTAGAAGCCGACCCCAACATGGTTAAGAAAAAGGATAGGCAGTATTGATGAAGCCACATACAGGGTGTCTTAAAAATTTACTTTTAACTCAAAAGTACTTCAGTGTTTTTAACCGACTTCAAAAAGGAGATTATCGATTCGACATGTTTATAATTTATTTTTATGTATGTTCGGGCATAACTCCGTCATAAATATATAGACGAATTTGCAATGCAATTCCGAAATGGTCCCATATAAATTTTGTATGGATCTGATGATGCGTTTCGGAGACAGACAACGGAACTCGTCAAAAAATTACAGCAAATCAACCGCGTTTGCTGCTATCGCATAAATATGCATTGTTTTGACCCCAAGGATGATGAAATTTCGAATTGGTGTGTAATATAACTAAAAAGTAAAAAAAAAAAAGTAAAAAAAAAAACAACCAAACAAAATAGCGTAGTTTCATTATACAGCCGCGTCTGTAATCCCTAAAGGAATAAGTAAGAAGGCAGACTTTCACATTTACCTTCACTGTTCGAAAATGACATGGTATGTAAGTACTGTATAATTTGATACTGAGGAAACCAGCCTGACTAAGTATATTTTTATGTACAGACATATTTTTTTTATATTTTATGCACATCAAGCTACCCCAATCTGGCAAATTTCTTTGATAGATTTTCATCTTTATCACATAAGCATAAGGTTCATGTTCAATCGGGAAAAATTTACAGTTTGGGCGTTTGGGGTTTCTTGATGTGCTGGCGTCTGTACATACCTACACAATCAGCCTATATTGTCCCCAATGTGGCGACGCAGGCCTCCTCTCGATGAGTGAGCCGTGATCCAACACGCGGGCCCAATGCGGGTTGGATGTCATGTCTCATGGTTTAAAATTTATGGTTCTAGGACATGCCGGTTTTCCTTCACCGTTTTGGGAGCAGTGGTGAACGAATAAAATTTACACAAAGTAAATCGCCTGTCGGGGTCCGATTCGAAGCTACGACCTACAACTAGTAAGTTGCGCTTGTTACCACTGGGCCACCAGTGCTGCATTTTATGTACAGGTGTAGAAAAAAACATAAGATTGATTGATTGAAGAATTGAAGAAACTCCCTTACCTTATGCTTACGCCATAAAGTTGAAAACCTATCAAAGTAATTTGACTGATTGGGGTAGCTTGATGTGCTGGCGTCTGTACTTCCTCCTCGACCTCTCCTACCAATTCCGAAGAAATATAAACACGTCACACTACCTTCCCTCTGCTGTTTACCGCAATCTACCCTTTTCCTAATTTATTTAGTTGCATGTGCTGTTGCACCAATTTTGAAGAAATATGTACCAGTCATAGCACCTTCCCCCTGTGCTCTACCGTGACTTCGCCTTGTTATCTCAGGGGCAATTCTAAATATATTAAAATTTATATTCCTTCCTTCATTTATAAAATATACTGCGGGTTATAAAATTATGTATCTTATAACACGAAAGTTCGTTGTTTGCGGCGGGATAGCCGTCGGGATGGGGCCGAAAGGTTCTGGAGTGGCGTCCACGTACCGGAAGACATCGTGTTGGAAGGCCTCCCACAAGGTGGATCGATGACCCTGTGAAGGCCGCAGGAACCCGCTGGATGCGGGAAGCACAGAACCGGTCGAAGTAGAGGAGCATGGGGGAGGCCTATGTCAAGCAGTGGACGTCTTTCGGCTGAAATGATGATGATGATGGATCTTTATGTAAAATTATCATGTACATAGTGCAGTGAGTCTCTATAGGCTACTACTGTAACTGTTAATAATATACACATATATTGAGGCTCCTGGTATTGTATGAAATACCATATCTAAGTACATTATTAGTATATTATTATCTACATAGTTAGTTTCTTAAGCATAATCAGCTTAATTGCCGAACCATGCATGAGCAACCAAATACCCATGAATAAAGCCGTATTAAGTACTTACTCGCAATGCAGATTAGTATCTAATCTATATTATAAATAACTATAATATTGCTAGTTTTTGCCAGCAGCTTCGCTCGCGTGGAGGTCCAATATTGTGCAAAATTTCTTCCAAATCCGTTCAGTAGTTTATGCGTGAAAGAGTAACAAACAGCCATCCAAATATCCATCTTCACAAACTTTTACATGTATAATATATAAGCTTTTGCCAGCGGCTTTGTCCGCGTGGAGCTCGAAAATTATCCTACGGGAACGTACTATCGGGATATAAATTATCGTATGTGTTATTCCAGGTTACAATCTATCTGTGTGCCAAAATTCATCCAAATCTGTTCAGCTGTTTTTGCGTGATTGCGTAACAAACATCCAAACATACAACCTTTCACATTTATAATATTAGTAGGTTGAGCCGGATCGCCGGGCAAAGTGTCATTCCCATCAGGAATTTTTCAGTAACAGTCCGGAGTCTGGATTAGTACCTCATTAATTATTAAGCTTATCAACCAATAAATAATGAGTATGTGTTTATTTTTATGAAGGCTCTTCCTTGACACACAAAGATATTTATACTTAGTCGTTTCTAGTCAAAGCTAAAACAACCTCTTTTCATTAAGTAGGTGAAAGATAACTAATGAAGTAATACTGCAATGAAAAAAAATATTGTTCGTTATTCCAGTTTTTTTTTTTTTTTTCAAATTAAAATTAAGAAAACGTACATATTTATTTAGCATTTATTTATTCAATATAGGTAGCACAGCGTTTTTCAAAAATAAGAAGTAAGTAATAAATAAATTAATCGAGTAAAAAAGACTAGAAACACAAATTGTACTTGAAAAAAATTGGACGCTTAATACTAATACTTATACCTACTTACTTAATAATAATAAATAAAACAAACCGAAGCATGTGTAATCAACAAAATTGACAGTAAATATATAGGTAAGCAATATACAGGTAGACAGTAAAAATACAGCTTTGATTTTACTTAGCTAGCAAAACTCCACAGATGTGATGAGTAGGTATTAAAAAAAGTTTTTTTTTCCGGGTCAATGACCACTGCTAGTTACGAGAAGTAGTTGAGAAACTTTGTTTACTTTTTGTTTTATTGTACCCATCGTGCCCCCATGTCTGTGAAGTTTACAAAATAAAAACTAATTTTAAAACATATTTTAAGTACAAAATACGTTAATCCAAAAAAAATAATAGAAACAACGAATGTTTATTTATGTTTTACCGTATTTAGGTATTGAAACCCAGCACACCTGCGGAGTCTCGCTAGCTTATTTAATTGTTCCCTGTAAAAGTAACATATGTAAGTTTGTATTTTCTTATTAAATAGGTAATTCTAACTACTTTTATGGTTGCGTTACTTCAACTACAAAATTCGTGTTCTTATTTTTAAAGTTATCTTATTCATAACATTTACGTGCTGTATAAAATATAATTAATTTACGTAGGTATTATACCTATATAACTGTTAAAGGATAAAATGTGAATAAAATTATGAAGACGGAATGAAATTAAAGGTCAATTAACACAATAATGTCCTTATTGGCAAAGATTTAGACCGCTAGATTTGCCCTCACCGTACTTCCTAACGCGAAAATGTGTCAGTGCTGAGAAGACTGACCTCACACATTATTTAATAGCGTTTCCATGACAATCAAGTCAAGTCACTGCGTCATTGTGTGTCAGAGGTGTCAAACGAATCAGAAACGCGACTATCGTTTGATGCGGTAGCGCGAGTCTAACGATTTAAACCTTATTTTGAGTTGGTTATCGGTCTTATTATGATCTTATAATAGTAACAACTCCCTATATTTGTACCTGCGTGTATAATTTCCTAAGTATCTGCTTATATTGGTCTATCTTTAGGGCTCTCTCTAAGTCAGTGAATTATACATAATATAAAACAGCTTTAAAAGTGACACAATGTGATTATGGTAAGGTCTTGATTTTGTTTTGTTCAATGACGTATTAAGTACGTCAACATAATTACAATAAAAAATCATACAAGTATGTAATACATTCATATGTAATACTGCAAATATCTATAATTATAATAATAATACAATAATACTACTGAAATAATTATACACTGTGTTTCAGAGAAAAATTTCAAGAATTCATGAAATGGAAAACCATTTATTCTTATGCAAATCGTAGAGCGGAAGTGGTTTGTTCCGAAAGATTTCAGAAAAAACTAAATACACTGTGTGTCTTTTATCGATTTAAGTACTCTCGACAAACATAAAATGACTATCCAATAATTTTTATTATCTAATATTTATTCTGTATACACCCATGCTTATCCTATTCATAAGACCCCGTCTGAACATGACACATACTGGTACAATAAGGCTTACATTTAGACCGTGTTCTTACAGTAGACATGAGTCTAATCGGCCATCTTAATTTTAAATGTGCAAAATAATACTTAACTACCGTACAATTGCGAAAAATATCCATAAAACGTCAAAAGCAAATCAGTTTTGGTTCAGATCGTGACTGTATCGAGCATCCATGCAGATTGGCCTTTAACTACAGCATGTGTTTATCTATGCAACGTAATTGATATGGTTGAAATATTGCTTTATATATTTTCCTTATATACATAGTACCTATTTCAAATATGAATTTAAATTTCCCGTTCTAAGAGGAAAAATATTAAAATTCATTAAAAAATAATCGAATTAATTTTTTTTAAATTATTGACGAAATAATAGCTCAGAATCGAAAATGTTTATCATTCACAAAAGCGAATCTATACATCTTTAGTTGTAACATTTTAATTATTACTATTGAAGCTTCCATTGACAACTTTGAAAATGTAAAAATTGTCATTCTATGTAGGTACATAAGCCATTTGTCAAAAAAAAGATTAGTGAAAACATACAATAGACTCAATCCTACACTTGTTGAATAGCCTTCACTGGTGGCAAAGAAGGATAAGACGGAAGCTGAAAAATAGCTTTTTCATCCTGCGTGACAACGCGATGCGGTGCAAAAACATACGGGAAAATCACTTTTCATTTTCAAAAAAATAATTATCAAAGAAATCATTTATTGTGAGTTTCTTTGGGAAAGTTGTTCAGTTTTGTTATTAGAATGTTCTTTTTAAAGGGTCGCTATTAATAAAGTAGACCTCATAAAATATGACAATAGTATTAGTTGTCTACATTGCCTACATTGTCTGAACATTGATATATAAAAATAAGTACGTAATAATAAAGTTAATTATGAGACATTTTTTTGTCATTAATATAGGTAACATTTGTTTTTTGGTTCGCATGCGTTGTTCCCGTAGGACGATGAGTCAGTAAGAGCATTCTTTGAGCTAAGAACGTCTGATCTTTTGCATAGTACTACAATGCTAATTAGCTAGATTCAATGCCATTTTGTAATAAGACATTCAGTGAAAAAATCCACCGGAGTTACAATTCTACTAAGTTTTTAACTAACGTAATAAAATGATGATAAACCAAAGCTTAATATGTAAATTAGTAATGTAATTGAATGTCGTCATATTATTCGATTTCACACCATAAACTTAGGCCTTTTCAAAATATCATTACATTATAATACCTATAGTATTGATCAGGACATTAAAAGCTTGCCTAACAACAAATATAGCTCGATCAAACAGAACATAATCAAATATTACGATAACTATCGAAAACTAATTTTCAATTCAAAATTAATTAGGTTAATTGCTATGACACGGTTGGATACCAACTGACGCTTCTGGATTAAACATTGTAATCTTTAATCAATAAGTTTATACCATACGAATAACACAAGCGTGCAAATGGTGCGATGGAACGTAATTCAGCAGATAACCTAAATTTCAATACCCTCGTTGGGCAGAGGGTGAAATCTCCCATCAACGTCATCGGCCTCATACGTCATCCCGTCAAGATGCTTGCTATGAGAATGTACTGATACGGTCTCCAAAACTCAATGCAGCTTCAAAAATACTCTGTGAATAAACGCTGATGCTGACACCGATGGTGTTAAATGAGAGACTTCAGCCTAACTAAACTCCTAAAAATAATGCTTTCGATAGGGTACTAAAATAACAAACAAGAGGCGTTAGCCGCGCACGGTCTACACGATCCTCAAGGCTTAATTTGGTGCTTCTTAAAGGCCATATTAGTTGGAGCTCTCGGTACTTCTTTAAGGCATTATAACTTGGTGTCTCGTAGGAGGACGGCTGCCTCGTACGATGGCAAGCCGCCGTTGCAGCGCGGGTCATTCTGGCAGCGGGCACACGGCTCCATCACCACCTCCTGGAAAAATCACATGATTCCTTCAAGCCACGAATTTTACAATGACATAGGGTTCATTCAAGCCACGAATTTTACAATGTCATACGTTTCTGTCTCAGAATGTCATTTGGTTTTGCAGAATAAGAAAAAGACATGAGGAGTCAGGGACAATTTCATAGTAAAGTTATGGCGTTTTGGCTATAAGAAAAAAAGAAGACCCGAAAACGATTGATGGTTTGCCTGTAGGTTATTATGTGACATGGATGTAACAAAAGTGAATACGACTGATATGATGGCAGATGGAGATGTAGAAGTCAGGCATGTTGCACCGACTACAAATAAATTTCCATAAAGCACTGGCTGTTGTTAATTATTTTGTTCAACATAGGTACTGACCTATGTTGAAGCGAATAATTAACATTGAACCTATAAACCACGATAACAAAGTAATCAAACTTGAACATGTTTTAAAGAACAAGCAACAAGACTAGGAAAATAAAAAAGTATAAAAGACATCCGCTGTATATGCAAGTTATATAAAACGCATTGAATTGTGAACTAGTTGTGAAACAAGTAATCCTTGCTCTCTAAGGCTTGTAACGCAATCATTATCATAAACACAAATTATCATATACAATATTATGCATATCGTGACGATGTCCGTTATTGTCATGTCCACTACTTGCCAACAATACAACATATTATAACATAATTAACGCAAGACCTCATACACCCCAATTGGAGTATTCAGTTAAAAGCATAAATACAATTACCAATACATACTTTTTTTAAGCTCTATTATTATTAAGAGAATCGTGCTTTTGTTTATGCACTTAAAATTTAGCCTAATAGCCTTGAAATAAGATTAAATTTTCTTATGCTCAATTGGCGGCAGGTATGGAAAAATACATAATTTATGAAAAAAAAAACACCCATATTTAAAGTCACTGAGATCGGTTCAGTAATCAATTATGAACAATCTCCTTTTAGGACTTGCGTTATTTGCTACACCTTGTATAGAATGAACACAACGGCACTTCATTATTATATCATCATCATCTAAAACTGTACACAGTCTCAATGAAGTCTAATTAATGGTGCCAAGACATCGACTTCTGAACTCGACCGAGCGAATATAGGTCACAGTAACTCAATGCCTTCGTTAGATCGCTCATAAAAAGTACAAACAATAATATTTTGACGGCTTGAACTAAAAGGTATAGTTTGCAAGTGAACCGGTGGAAGATATCATGTTCGAAAATTGGGTCACGGTCTGACGTGAATGAAGAACTTACACCAAATGAAAATGCCACATAATATTGTAAATATGGCTTTTCCATGACCAGCACAAATTAGAACGGCGTTTGACCTCTTATATCCACTTAGTCAGACGTCAGAGTTCTGACACCCTTCAGTAATGTGGAACCCCGATTCGGAGCGATTTGTAAATAGAAAAAATACTAAAATTAAATATCGATCGGAATCCCGCTCCAAGGTACCATTTTCAGCTCTATTCCACTGTCTTCATCTATTTCAGGTAGATGCCATTACCGGTTTGGCGCGCTTTCTGCCATTTTACATGGATTGATCGAATGCATTTTATTTGTTCCGTTTTCAGTTACACGTAGAATCGGTTAGATAACGTTACTATGACGGTACAAAGGTTTGACATTTAGGTGTTTATATATACCTGAACTTTCATTAATGTTACGTAGTGATCACCAAATGTATCGATAAGCAGACGGTTTATGTGACGTTTAAACGTCTCTTAACGTAACTAGTAGGTACTACTTACTTTTCCATTTATGATAAATAATGTGCGGTTACACAGTGTGCTGGATTGGTGGAATTTGGACTGGACACCAATCACATTGAAGATGGACGGTGGTGAATTGTGGAAGAACTTAAATAAAAATACTATACATATTCCACTGTCAAAGGTAGCGAGTACAAAACTGTGTGAAACCTACTGTCGTGTAATTTGTGTTCCAGATCTGAATCGGAACTGTTTCCGTCGAGAAAAGTAAACAGTAGGCCTACTCCCTAAGCACGAAGTCCGTACTTTCAGCCGAAGTAACGGGCTTTTCCAACTTCGTATCAATTACGGACATAAGATTACTTTTGAGCCCGAATTATGAATGAATGACAACACGATTGACAGCTGTCACAATTCTGAATGTGGCTTTTGCCCGTCCGTTGTTAATTAATTGGTTGTGAGATGGACTTCAAAGGTTCGAACTACTTTCGGACGGGCCCCTATCTTCGTTGATGGAGTTAGAGATTAGGCTCGTGGTAGGCCCCCAGTAGTAGCCTCTTTGGTGTAGGCCGCTTAACTAAAGTAAACTGAACTTAAAACTTTAATAAAAACACATAAAAAATTAACTCACCTCTAGCGATTGGTCCTTAATATTCGGGGGTCCTTCGACAACCGTCTCATAGGCTGGTGGTGGTCCTGGCAACTCGTGCTGCTCCTGCATAAGAAAAAAAAGTTGAAAGAAGATTGACTATGGTTTGAAAATGCTAGCTGGGACTGAAGAAATGCCGGTTAAGAGATTACGGAGATCAGTAAATAAGTAGCCTCGAATTGAGAGTGAAATTTCAAGGACGCGTCACGTTTATGCACTTTTCGTTACATGAGAGGGAAAAAAGATATAACTCCCTCTCTCTCTCTCTCTCTTTTTTTTCGCAACAAGAAAGGTTATTGGAATGGCTGACTATATTCGGAAAATAAATCATTCATAACTCCTTATACAGATATCAAAATAATTTGTCCTCATTTCCAAAGAACTAAACCTCAATTTGTTCGTGGCAGCTTACCGGAATAAACCCATTCATTTAATATTTATGGTGAATGGTGACAAAGGCTATCAATTAACTTTGGAAATATTCCAGGCTATTTTAAGATACGTTACAAACAAAGCGATATCTGCTTATGGGCCATTTCCGCATGTTTATCGCTAATTGCCCCGTATGAATCTCTCCAGTTCAAAGTATATCAGCCAACTAAATCTTTTTCGATATATACGTACATATAAATCAGCCTATAATATTCCCACTGCTGGGCCACAGGCCTCCTCTCGTCTTGAGAGGGAATGGGCCGTAATCCACCACGCGGGCCCCGTACGGATATGTCCAGTGCGGATGTCACATGTATTTAATAATTTTTTGGTTCTTGGTGCCGGTTTTCTGACATTGTTATCTTTCACAGTTCTGAGAATCAATAAATAATAGTTTATAAAAACTAAAAAACACGCTTTAAAAACCAAACTAAAAAAGCAGAAAAGAATTTCAAAAAAGCGTGGGGTGCTGTTTGAGGTATTTTTATAACGAATTAATATGAAGCACCCCACGCTTTTTTGAAATTATTTTCTGCTTTTTTAGTTTGATTTTCAAAGCGTGTTTTTTTAGTTTTTTTTAACTATTATTTATTCTCCGATTTTTAAGTTCTGCTGTCTACAAAAGCGTGACTTTTCAGATGATTTTTTTCTTGTTTCTTTATTTTTTTTTAATTATTGAATTGTCATCGGTCCTCGATAAGTCTACAAAGTTTAAATTTAATCTGACTGTTTGAAGTGGGTCAAAACCAAGTCCAAAGGAGTCGGTTACCAACAAACATACAGGCGAAGCGAATAAAAAGCGAGTAAAAATCAATAAATCTCATGCCGATTTCGGCTACGGTGACTGTGTGTTTTCTACAACTATAGGTTATGAGCGTGTGCTCTTATGTGGCTAATGTAACCTATCTTGACTGTAAAGGTACGTGCACAGTACGGACACGTTAGAATGCCATTGTCATAATGATATTGTATGTTGGAGGGTGGTTTTTTTTGGTGATGTAAATTATAATTCACATAAATTGAAGTGCCTGCTCTGGGGACACGACGTGCAACTCGTAAGTTGGGACCGTTATTGTTGGGCCACCACTGCTCACCACTGCTTTTCTATTTTTCGTTGTAATTCTAAACTTCGCAAAGTATTTTGATACGGTTTTCACTATCATGTAGATAATTTATTTCAGAAGGTTTATGAAAAACCGTGCGAAGAAGGAGCGCATCCCTAGTATACTGAAAAAGGACGGATTCCTTATAGTTTAAGAAAAACATCGTAGTACTTACAGGAAAATACTATGGGAATTAGATCTGTAGGTATCTTCATTTTATAAAGCTCAACGAAAACACAGTCACAAGAAAATCATTAAAATTCTAGTTTACTTCAAGGACATTCTTTTGTTTAATCTTTATTTATTTGAAAGGGTTTTATCACTTAGTGATAATGTCACCCCCGTTACTTCAACATCATAAACATGGACATTAATTACCTTATCGAAATACAAGGTTTGAAGCCCTGAACCAATTATTGTTAGGCTAATTGAACACCTGTGGGCAATCCATTAAGTTGTAAGTTTTCAGTCATACTATTTGGACCGATTAAAGCAAAAATGATCCAACCCACAACCTCGACAATTTCGAGTTTTTGTGACCTATGTACTCCAAATAAGGTATATATTTCGAAATGAGGTTTGTGTGGATTGGAACATTTTTGCTTAAATCGGTCCATTTATAGTTGAAACATGATTGTTTGCATACCAACACCGTAGCGTTGCCATGGCAACTGGGAAACTATTTTCTAATACCAGATGGTGTTTTGTTTATTTTTGTCCTACCTATGCTGGAGCTTTGAAAAGAAAAATATAAGTAGGGACAGCTTTAGAGCGTACGGAACTTCTGGCGCTAATTGAATCGTGGCGGCTTCGGCTAGAATGGGCGGTCGGTGCGCTAATTTAGGTATTATTAAAACCAATAAACATTTTGAAAATTTAAAATGGAGGGTTACGTAATACAAAACATGTTTTTTTTTTTAAGAGACATAAAACGTCAAAAATGTATGTTTAAAAAGTTGCTAATCACTACTTAACTTTAATCAACGTTTTTAAATAAAGGCGTCAGTTGTCGTTAATACATATTACTAAAAACTGCCGAACGATGCCGACTGATGACCTTCCGTGTGCCCTCCGTGAAGTATTAACGCCGTACTAAGGGTTTATTTTGTGTTTTGTAGATTCAAAATCAAAAGTCATTTATTCAAACTAGACTGAGAGTTAGCACTTTTTGAACGTCAAAATTACATAACACAGTCCCCCAAAACGCTCAAATACAACTTACCTATCTAAACCTATTTATACACTTTAATTTACGTTAAGAATTTTTTTTTGTTGTAATGATAATTTTTAAATATGTCATGTCTCTTTTTATTACCACGGGAACTAAGTAACGTCTAAGATACAGACTTGGCCTAGTTTAGCCGTTAGGATTAATTTAGAAACGTAAACACACAGTTCACTTATTTAATATTGTAATACTGATTAATTTAAAGAAGATTTGTTTAGTTTCTGTGTCAATAAAGTTTTATTATATTAATTGCATAACCAAAGCATAATTAATAACGATGCAGCAAGGGACTAAACTAGCTAAGAGACGAACGCAATTAATCCTTCGGTGCGCCCTTAATGATTTCGCGGCCCTTATTACGTTCAAGTTTGTTTTAGCTCTCTATATAATTTTTAAGTATCGCGCGTGTAGGCGAATCGAAGATACACTGTGTGCGTGCTGTACTTATTATTTTTATGAAGTAAAATAGTCTTACAGCAATAGGCCTAGCATGACGCTTTCTATTTCTACTCTACTGTAGAATAGAAATTGCTTGTCTACATTTCTCGGTGGAAAAATTGTCAACTGTCTATACGGAAACGTCATTTTTGTCTACTCTTCCGACGACAAAACGCTTGTCTACGGTTCTTGTGCTAAGCCTGCTGTTGTATTGATGATTTTAATAACTGTAATTCTGTAATAATGTTTCTATCCCCAACTGTTAAAATTAGAGAAACAGGTCGTCATGCTTGACATCGTAGACTCTTGTCTACTGAAGAATAGTAACATTTCTTCAGTTTTAACATCGCTATGCTAGACGGTACAAATCTTCCTATAATATGTCATTTTGTCTATTCTTCCGCGACAAAACCCGTTTCTACGGTGGTCATGCTACGCGTGCAAAGCCTTTTCTCTATCAAAATATCCGCCCATGCTTTGGACGGTCTTTACGACTTCACAAGCCATGGAAATTTCTTTATTAAATGTAAGTTTAATATTAATGTATTAAACATTTAAACTTACGGAATATATTATATAAATGTTGGTGAAAACCGCATTAAAATCCGTTGCGTAGTTTAGAAGAACAAGGCGGACACACAGACGAACATGAAAACTGACTATGTTTTACACTACATAAAAAAGTGAGCCCCTTATTCAAAAAATCATTTATTAACGTTACACGTCCGTGTTTGAGTCACAGAAATTTATATGTGTAATTTCAACTTAATCTGTCCAGCAGATTCGGAGGAAATCGGTTGCGACAAAAGAACAGACACACATGATTTTTATTCGGACGGACTGAACCCTAACAATGGCCTAAATATAAATAACCTCCAAATTAAGATAAAATTTTCGAAGCAAGATGAACAGTATTTTTTTTTTCGTTTTCAGATGCTCAAACAAATGTGAAGACTGTCACCAGGCCTCATTGACGTTGTATGATATAAATGTAATGGTAAGTGTATTTTTATAAACAAATGTGGCATTGTGGAAATACCTTCTGAAGTATGTCCATTGTAAAATAACGATATGGAATAAACAGTCAATATTGTGCATAGCAATATCTATTAAATGTAAATATCCTGCCACAGTGGATTACTAATATATATTATGGCTAATACATAATTGAAAATTAATGGGTACCTGTTTCATTGATCGAAATACAGCGTGTGAGCGTGGCATCCCTCGACGCGCAAACTGTTACCATGAATTCAGCACATGGTTTTAGACCCCATAGCGTAGACATATTTAATCGGGTATATATAAAAGATAGCAGTCAAAATGTATGAAATAGCAATTTTTTTTTTTCAATTACTGACAAAAAAATTCAACACATTATTTTTACGGGACGCGAAGGGTCAGAATCTTGTACTGAAAATCGATGATACAGATTGCACATCGATGACCCTGCCACCCTGTATATGACAGGTTACCAATCAATCTACTCTCTGTAAGTGCTCAACACATTATCGATTCCTTCTCAAATATCTGCAAAAAAAAAACAACAAATGAAAATTCCTTAATACGTGCAATGACGTCACCGCGCACTAAATTGTAGGATATTTCTGAAAGTTCATGCTAAATATAGCTGTTCCCACTCTAATAAGTTCACGCTAGAGTGCATATTGTTCACAAGTAGACTTCGACGCTTTTAACTACGTATTTCCAATAAAGGGAATGATGGACGATGACGTACAATTTAATACAATTTGAATCTGATATAGTGAAGTTATTTGTGTACACATTAATGTTCGGTGGGTCGTGAAATATTCCTAATTTTGTGGTCCGACGTTTCCGAGTAATGGAGTATCTGCCTGTGACAGCCATTGATGATATGATTAATTTTGTTAATGTGCTTTATGTGTAGCTAGTCATCTGTAAATTAGTGTTGAAGTTATTAATCCTACTAATTTTATAAACGCGAAAGTTTGTAAGTATGGATGGATGGATGTTTGTTACTCTTTCACGCAAAAACGGCTGAACGGATTTGAATGAAATTTGGCACACAGGTAGTCTGTAACCTGGACTAACACATAGGATACTTTTTATCCCGGTACTACGTTCCCGTGGGATAGTTTTCGACCTCCACGCGGGTGAAGCCGCTGGCAAAAGCTAGTGATTGTATATTTTCCTAACACATGCTGAGCTGGACTGCAATTTGGTGCAACTTTGAGACGCACAGCGCACTTTCTATTCCATCTGATTCCACCTTGATTTGAATTTTAAAGTGTGTCTTAGCCTAAAGTGTCATCACTATATTATGTCTTCATTTTTTGTCTTTGTATATTGGCACCTTGTACCTATTTCGCTAATTAGTAATCACGTTTCGTCGTTCTTTGTATGGTGTGTTATGTCTTTTGTGAGCACCAAATAAAAGATTCATCTATCTATCAATTTTCAACAAATTCAAATATCTTCGCCAATAGGTATTATTAGCTTTAAATGTGATGTATAGTATAATCAGCCTATAATGTTCCCACTGCTGGGACACAGGCCTCCTCTCTGTGAGAGGGATCGGACCGTAATCCACCACGCGGTCCCAGTGCGGAATGGTAGATGTCACATGTCTTCGAATTTTTGGTTCCAGGACAAGTCGGTTTCCTCACGATGTTTTCCTTCACCGTTTTGAGAGCAGTGGTGATGAAATAATTTACACAAAGTAAAGCACTTGATCTGGATCCGAACCTACGACCTACATCTCGTAAGTCGCGGCTGTTACCATTCGGCTACCACTACTCTTGCAAATGTGATGAAATCGAACGTTTGTTTAAAACATCTGTTTAAAAACGACGTGATATGTTATTTTCTGTCGTCAACATCGATAGTTAATTCTGCCAACTGAAGCTGAACTCGAGTCGTATGGCTTGTCGTAATCGAATGCAGCTCGGTATTCGTTGGAACTAGCTCAAGACTCTCAACACCATGTAAGCTGTAGGTTCTAATTATTCCCACTACGTTAGTCTGCAGGATTGGAAAACGAGCTGTATTTGCAGTTAATTGAGCACATCTCGATTGCTGTCGTAATCGTACATTGCAACTTGCATTCGATAAAAATCAATAGATGGTTGAATTGTTTCCATTAGCAAGGCTCTTAACCAACAAACAGAATGATTTCTGAATACTAAATAGTTTAAAAAGCAATATATGCACTAAGTAAAAACAGATTATAGCAAACTTATAAAAGGGTTGCAGAAACGTAAAGCGTTTGGCAAGTCCTTGAAGATTAACAGTAAAGGATATACTTTAAGTATTTTTCCCGTCAAAACGAAAGCCACGATAAAAAATAACATCTAACGACTAGAAAATCAGATACGATCGCTCATTTACCTAGTCGAGCATGTAAAACCGCGCTCAGTTCGGCTCGCCGGCCCGAAACCAATTATCGCAAATGCGATTTTTATTTCTAGCAGTCGACGGCAGCCATTAAATCCGGTGAGAACGAATCTTTAGTCCCGTGGGATCGCTCTTCGATGCTCCAAATTGTGATTGGGCAGAACAAAATAAGACATATCGATGTGATGTGATTTCTGGCGGGCGATCAATGGGTGTAATATTATTTATTAAGGGGAATCTAGTCGCGGGCTCGGAACTCGCTGGTGTGCCTGGCTTAAAAGTACGCTGTCTCACCAGGCATCGTGTGGACAGAGGTAGTATCAGTGATGAGCTGTTAGACGCTATTCTACACGCACAACATTATTGGGTGAGATGCAGGATCATTTATAGTAAAACAAGCGCGTAAAAATTAAGAAATGTCCTTCGGAAGATCGGGTTTTATTAAAAACACCACTGCATAAATCAATGACCAATAGAGTTTATCGAACTTTCCGATATTTGAGCTTTGTCGGTACCGACTTGATTTTGGAGATTTCACACTTCTTTTATTACTTAAACACGCCCAAAGTTAGGTTAAATTAGCAAGAAAAACGAACCTTTGTTGGCTCATAACTTTTTAATGGATTTTTATTTTTGTACTAGCTTTTGCCCGCGGCTCCGCCCGCGTGGATGTCGGTTATCGCGTAAAAAAGTAGCCTATGTCCTTCTCCATATCCCAGGCTATATCTCTGCCAAATTTCATGACGATCGGTTCCGTAGTTTTGGCGTGAAAGCGCGACAGACAGACTGAGTTACTTTCGCATTTATAATATTAGTAAGGATTATGTTTCCGTAGGTACAGACAATATTAATAATGAGACAAAACCATACCATGTTTAATTTTTGCTGTACATTGTCGAATAGTGGAGTAATACCCTCCCGAAGTTTGCATGGAAAAAATGTCGACAAGATTCACCTTAAAGATGTCTGCCTCGTTGTCAAGTGGTCGCAAGCGCTAGTGCTGACCATAAGGCAAAGTTATTTGTTTTTTCTTTCTGGAATTTCTCAATAGAATCCCGGACTCTGGATGTGTGCCCGGTTGATGGCAATAGGCTTGCCCCCTATTATATGGGACTTAAATATAACTGACAAAATGTGGGGTACCTATACCTCAGCCCACGCCTTCGCGGAAACAAGGCGTGATGTTATTTTATTTCTGCGGCAAAAAGCCACACGATTTTTGCCAAATGTCAAATTCGCTAAGAGCTTCTTGGTATTGTTCGGTAAAATATTTCAGGTACAATTTGGTTCTAGCTCTCCTGGACAGGATAGTGTCGACTATGATCATGTCTAGGGCTTCAGAAAGGATTAGGATTTAGGAAAAGAAACTAATTCGTGTTGGCGGGAACGGAGATCATGTATAAGTGGATGCAGCAATGGAATCATGAAACTAGTTGAATGAATACATAGTCCATTTTCGTTTTTTTTTTTACTAAAGGAAGTGTACACGCTGACTTCACTTATTTTCTATTAAAACTTGTGCAAAAACAAATTTACAAGTGCATGTCGTACAGCTTTTTCCCGGAAAAGTTCGGTTAACTTTGTAACTTCTCGCCGGGTTGCGGAAAACGGTTGTTTTTTTTTATTTCATTAAAGCCGACTGTACAGTATTTATTTTGTCCGCTCATGTTATTGTACAATCATAATAATCACACTGGTTATTTGAAAAAATAAAAACATGTGAACACATATAATTATCTGATTACAATCAGTTGTCGATTTTATCTTATTTCCTCGAAACCATTATAACTGTAACATCCATACAGCACATCAATTACGTTTCCGCAATGATAACTGAAAATTCTAAAGTTCTCTACAGCTGGTAACTGGCGTAAGTCTTCAAGCTAAAATTGTAACTTAAATTCGAGCCAAGTGGCAAATAGCAGCAAGTTAAAAGGCTTTCGGTGTGACCATCCGATTGGACGTTTGTTTATTTGCACACGCTTAAATGGTTGACAGTTTAACTGCTACCCTTACCGACTGAGGGCGTACGTATAAAAGAAGACTTTTGGCCGAAAGGTGTAGTATATCGACGTTTCCGAGGACGGTTACGCGACACGAAAGCGAAACACGATGCCGACAACTTACCGTGTGTAGTTATAGTTTTAATAAGGTCCTTAATATGTATTAGTTTGTTATTATTTTTTAAGATTATTTTGTGTATTTTATCTATGGGCCTTAGTTGCCTGACAATAAAATTATTATTATTATTATTTATTATAGCTCATCACACATAATGGCTGATTCTGGCATATAAAAGATGTAAATTTTCCAGTTTATGCTAAAGTCACACGTACTGCCAAGTTTCGTTTTTGACAAGATTAAGATGATCTAGATTTTACTTCTGCGGTATACTTGTGTAACACACTACCAGCAGAAACGGTTTTCATTTTGCAAGTTCAACAACATTCATTGCGTTATTTTCGTTGTGGAGCAGGCAAATTTTTAGGACATATGAAACAATGGATTAGGGATATCCTTAAAAAATGGTTCAGATTGTAGTTGAAAGTATATTACGCAATTACGATGCTGGGATTAATTATTTGATGAGATTGAGAACGAAGTGAACGAGTGACACAAGCTCAGTCTTCACTTCAATTTAAATCTTTTTATGAAAAGATGAAAGTTACTATTTTACAAGAAAGTAATGGTTTTCTATATAATTTCCAAACGGTGTAACCAACTAGAAGAAGTTGCTAAGTGAAACAAGATCAATAATTTCCAGAATGGTTCAGCTATACACCGTGACATTTTAGTCGTCTTACAACGGCAGCCCACTTCATGTACCCAATGACTGCTATCTACTACCATTCTTTAAAAAAAAAATTTTTTGAGCATTTGCATAATCAAAGACATGAAAATATCACTAAGACGCATGACATAGTTTGAAACACCCTGTTATGGAGATGGAATTAATGATGGAATGTAATGGTAGGTAGGTAGATATCTTCTACCGTTTGATACGTAAACATTATTAACAGGGAGGGTGTTTCATAATTCTAAAGCATTCATTATTTTTCTTTGTATCTATTATCTTAATTAATGGTAACAATGTTTTAATCGCGCCTAGAGGTATGTTATGACGGATACATTGAGTGGACCATCTTTGTAAGACGACTAAAATGTCACGGTGTATAACAATACATATGTATACTAAGAAGTCATATACACGTAATAGACTTTATAAGGAACTAGATAGCAAAAAATGCAATTCCATCATCATTAATTTCTAGGAATGATACACAGTCGTGATACCTACGTATTACCCACTCCAACGTAATATTATTTCTTCGAAAAGAGGCAATTTAAGTTGATAGTATACTAGTTGATTTAGAACCGAAATAATTATACTAATAAGAACCAATTTCGCTAAAATACCTGTTGTTAAAGTTAAAATAGAAACTACTTGATAATAAATATTCATCTGCCTATTTTTTTCCAAACTATGTTGGGGTCGACCTCTAGGCTAACTAGATGTAGCTGAATACCAGTATTTTACATGAAGCGACTGGCTATTCGACCTCCACAACCCAGTTACTAGGTAATATGATACCCCTTGATAAGACTGTCAAAGATCCGCGAATTACCGCCAAGACCGGCTTAACGTGATTTCCGAGGCACGTGGGGTCTTGGTATGTAAAAATGGTCACCGATCCGCGGACCAACCGCGGCAAGCGTAGCTTAACGTGATCGATTAGTAGACGTAATCACTTAGCCACAAGCCCCACTGTTCTAAGTATATGTATAACATACTGATTTTACCGATCTACAAGGCTGACTCTTGGTGGACTTTTTCCAATACAAATTGCTAGCTAGAGATACCTACCAATAAGCAGTAACGATTCATATCCCAGATAGAAATCTAAGAAACTTATTCAATGTTCACACCGAATGTAGAGAATAATCCACGAAATGGTAACGAGGTACCTCCCGCCATATTCATTACAATAATAAACGCATTATCTCCCCCGATCGTGACCGCTTTGGAGGGGATGCCCGAATTCCCACAGGACGTCGGCTCCGCTTTGAAAATGGTAGTTGAGGAGCTGCGCACCTTGCGATTTGAGGTCATGGAGCTAAGGAAAGACGTGGCAGAGTTGAAGGCGTCTAACGACTCGAGTCACACCCGGATGGATGGGATTGAGTCCAGGTTGGAGGCACTAGAAAAGCGTCACGATGCAGGATGCAATCCGACAAATTTAGGTGCGGTGGAGAGTGTGGTTCTGCAGCTCAAGAGGGACCTTAATGACAGGGACCAAGAGCTGATGGCAAATGACTTAATGATAGCGAACGTGCCTGAGTCGCAAGCGGAAAACCCGACACACTTGTTCCAGCTAATTGCCACAAAGCTAGGGGTCACTTTGGAGGACCGCGACATCGTGTGCGCGGAGCGAGTTGGCGGCAGGCACATAAAGGCGTCAAGCCCCACAACATCTACAGTGCCCCGCCCTCGAGCTATTATGGTGCGTCTCGCTCGTCGTGACCAGCGTGACGCCGTGTTGAACGGTGCCCGCGTGCGACGTGACGCTACAACAGAGAACCTCGGACTCTCTGGGAAACCTGTGCGCGTCTTTGTCAATGAGAGGCTGACCAGGTTCAACCAGCAGTTATTTCGTCAGACAAGGGCCGCCGCAGCGATTCATGGATGGCGATTCGTATGGACGAAGCGCGGTCGCATCTTGGTCCGGCAAAAGCCTGGAGAATCCACTCACAGGATCGCATCTGAGGAAGACATTCTTCAATTTATTGGACCATACGTGGACACTAATAATTAGACCATTTGTCAAAGAGGCTCGTTATTTTGTATTAGAAAATAGCTCTTCTATTTATAATAATTTATTAAACATGGTGTCTGTGTGTTTATTAAACATGGTGTCTGTGTGTCGTATCTGTCGTAATCTGAACAAGGGGGAGTATCAGAGTGAGTACTACTATAATGTAAGGAACATAGTTATATTATTTACATATATTATTATCTATACACTAAAAACATTATTTACAAACAATATTTATATATTACTTGCAATTTATTTTGAATGGGAACATTATTTTAAAGGTAACACAGTTATTTATTTTCTACCCAGACTGCAACTTATGTACAATAATTATTTACACAAAAGGAATAAACAAAATGACTATAGCAAATACATAAATAAAATACTACCATTACTATATACCTACACCCATACAGCCATTTCTCATTATATAACATGACTAAGTCAAAATCATTAAAGTTTGGTTTATTCAATGCGGGCTCTCTGGCAACTAACCAGGACGAGTTTCTGATTGCCATGTCACAACACGCAGTGGATATAATGGCTATCAACGAAACGTGGTTGAAACCTGGGGAAGAGGGGCGCGCGCCCAAGGTTCCGGGATATAGGCTGAAGCACGTGCCGCGCCCAGCGAATATACGCGGGGGCCGAGGCGGAGGAGTAGCGTTTTACATTAAAACAGGAGTTAGGGCGCGCGTACTACCCCACTCAGTGCAGTCTGATGTGGAACAGATGTGGTTGAACCTTTCTTTCAATGGCAGAAAATTGTTGATTGGCACTGCATACAGGCCACCCTGGTTCGAGTTGCCAAAATTTCTGGATGGAATAACTGACAGTATTAGCGCATTGGCACCTTACGATCATTTGGTATTACTGGGGGATTTCAATGTTAATCTATTAGATACAAACAATGCAAAAGTTAAAGATATGATGGAATTCCTAAACTATACCAATCTAACTCAGGTAGTACAGTCACCAACTCATTTTGTAGGAGATAGTAGTACTCTCATTGACGTGATCTGTACCGATGTAGGGGTTCGTAGCGTGCTAGTCAGTCATATCAGTGAACTTGGTCATCACTCGTTTATTGTTTGTGATACTGTCATAAAAAAGGTAAAAAGCAAACCTAGGCTAATTGTATATCGGCCTCTAAGGGACATATTGTTGGATTACTTTGAGGTAGATTTGAAATCGATACCATGGTTTGAAATTGACTCACTGTCGGATGTTGACAACATGGTAGAACACTTTAATGTCTTCATCACCCAATTGTATGACTTACATGCTCCCATAAAGAGTAAGATATTTAGAGACCGGCCCACGCCGTGGATAACGGATAATATTAAATTAATGTTTAAACTGCGAGACGAGGCAAAAAATAACTATCACATGGACAGGCTAGATACTACAAAAAACTATTATTTGGATTTGAAAAAACAAGCTATTACAGCGCTAATGCAGGAAAGGAAGGTGTACTTTGACAGACACATTAATGGTCAAATAAAAAACCCCAAAAAGCTTTGGAAAAATCTTAAGACAGATGTGTTCTCTGAACATAGTGAAGGTATGCTTCCCGGACAATTTAATGACCCAGACGAGATTAACAAAGCATTCCTGAACGTACCAGGGCAGTGCATACTGCCCAAATCGCAGCTTTCATATTTCGATACGAATAAGTTTGGTGAAACTCAATTCAAGCTAAGAAATATTAATGAGGAAGAAATTTCTAAAATTATTAAGAGTTTGGGGTCTAACGCTAAAGGGATTGATGGAGTGAGTCTTGATATGATAACACTAACGTTACCAACCACCCTTCAGGCTATCACCACAATAGTAAATAAGTCGATAGATACCAACACCTTTCCTGAATTATGGAAGTGTGCTATTGTGCGTCCTCTACCTAAAGTCAGTAACCCAAGTTCTTTTAAAGATCTACGTCCAGTTAGCATTTTGCCTTGTTTATCTAAGGTCTTAGAGAGGGTGGTTTATAACCAAATGTTGGAATATTTAGAAGCAAACAATATGCTCCCTGACCTGCAGTCTGGTTTTAGAAAGGGCCGTGGGACGGCCACAGCCCTTTCTGATGTAGTTGGGAATATCCTAGAGGCACGAGACAGGGGGGAGGGAACAATCCTTGCACTTCTTGATTTTTCACGGGCCTTTGATGCAATAAACACCAATCTACTACTTTCCAAGTTGGCCTATTATGGTTTTGCAACGGAAACAATACAATGGTTTGCTAGCTACTTGCAAAATAGGTCACAGCTCGTTGAAATTCAGAAGGAGGATGGATCGGGGATATCATCCCCCCCTCGTCAGGTGCTACGCGGTGTGCCTCAGGGTTCCATCTTAGGGCCCCTTCTGTATATTCTTTACAGCGCTGATATTATTAAGTCTTTCCAGTATTGTAGGTATCACATGTACGCTGATGATATCCAATTATATATAACTTTTAAACCAGCAAATACATTAGAGGCAGTAGAAAAAATCAATGCCGATTTGGAAAGGGTAGCGCTATGGTCAGATAATAACTCACTAGTATTAAACCCATTGAAGTCTAAATTTATGGTTTTAGGAAGTAGGAAAATGATCAGTGCAATACTGTCAGCCAGGCCAGAAGTCGTTATCAGGGGGGAAAAAATTGAAAGGGTGGATATAGCGTGCAACCTTGGGTTAACCATGGATCCAGAACTACGATTTGAGAAGCACATCAGTAACTCCATGAGGAATTGCTTTTATAGATTGAAACTCCTATATTCAATTAGAGACTTCTTGAGTGTTGATTTGCGTAAACAATTAGTGGATAGCCTAATTTTATCAAGACTTAACTATTGTGATACTGTGTATGGCCCGTGTCTTTTATCAAGAACGGAGAAGCTAATACAACGCATACAAAATGCATGTACGCGCTTCTGTGTAAAGATACCTCGTAGAAGTCATGTCACTCCATTTATAAACGAAAATAATATTTTGAAAATGGCTGCTAGGAGAAAGTTACATATGGCTAGTTTACTCTTTGGAGTAGTCACTACACAAAAACCACACTATTTGTTTGAGAAGTTAAAGTGGAGACAAAGTAAATACGAACCACGTTTTTCTACCAAACCTCTTTGCTCCTCAAAACATAGAACCATGGCATTCAGGGGGAGCTTCAGATATGCGGCCACGCACTGTTGGAATAACCTTCCTCCGCCAGTAAGAGTCCTGAGAACGAAAAAGCACTTTTTGAGTATTTTAAAGATATATTTCATGCAGATACAACAATCCACATGATTTAGCTAGGATCTAACAACTCCTTTTTTTTATACTTACCTCGAGGGTCACGGCCTACAGGCAATGGATTTGGCTTTCCAACAGTGTGTGTGGCCTCTGTCTGATTCTGCCCTGGCTGGGTCCGGTCTGTGTTAATGTCACTTGAGTTCTTGGTTTGGTTTTTAACTGATTGGTTATGTAGGTGTATCTTGCTTCTTCGTATATCGAAAAGAAAATCCCACTAAAATCAAAATTATCTTTATTAACACTATTATAAGCTATACCAATTGGTTGGGAACTGTGCTTTGATCGAAGGGCACGCAAATGGCCGCCATACCATTACAGCTCCCATGGTACACGACATTTAAATTTATTATTTAGCATTAATATTTATTAGCACTGTTTCATTGTTTTATTTTATGTATTTTAATCAATAATTATAATTTATTCCGTTTATTACAGATATGTTTTATATTTACAAGTGGTAGGCTCAGCTATTACTTAAGTTTCTCATGGAAAATTGCACTTACCCGATAATGTAACATGTTAGATCACACGATGAGCGAGCGTCTTTACGTCACTCCAAAAGGTTGTTTCTGAAAAACAGCGCTGTTGACACTAGGTCCGTCCGAAGTCACAGCATTTTGCTGAGCAACGACCTGTTCTTGCACAGATACGACGCACGGCTTTGTTGTTTTAAAATTTGTGGTTTTTTTGGTATGAAGTAGTATAATGCACTCTGCTATCGGCATTTTGTTTTTGTTTTGATGGATATTATATAACTACCGGCGCCGTAACGCAGTATATAAGTTGTCTATGGTCCCAAGCCTTGACTGACATCAACTGACATTAACAGTCAATGGACAATATTGTATAACCTTCAGACTTGGATACGGGGCTTTTGTCTAAATTGTATGTGTGCATTTTAAGTTTCTTAGCATAATTTTATTTTTTTTGTATTATGCGTTTTGTTTGTGCAGAATAAACATTTTTCTTTCTTTCTTTCTTTCTTTCTTCTTTCATTACGTGGTCTATCCCGACACTGCGTTGAATATCAAATCCGGATGGCTGCGTAACAAAAGATCAGATAACGTCACCTGTCTTAGGGAAGGTCGTTCTGACACGTATTCAGTATATTCGATCTAAAAGCTTATACAATTATAGAGGTATCAGGGTGTAAATTCACTCAACCTCTTTAGAAAAAGGGAGGATCCTCCGACCAGACGGGTGTCGTGTCTGGTGGGTGACTGCCCGGCGATTTGTTTTTTTGTTTTTGGGAATGACATCTTGCTAGTCAATCTAGGAGGTTGTCGGCTCTTTAACCGGACTTGCTTGTGGCTACCTTAATAAAAGGCCTTCAGCCAGGGCTTAACAACTTAAAACTAAAGCGATTACACGCTAAAGTGCGGGTTTATTCGAAAAAGATACCATGCCCCTGGCACACAGGCAACTGAGGGGGAACACGGGTGGGTTTTAGTCAGCAAAAGTCTGACACGCCCTCCTGCTCCACCCAGAGCGGGAGAAGTTATTTGATGATTTCCCACACTCAAAAAAAAAGGGGGCACAGGGCACACAGCACTGCCCGACTTGGCTAGCGATCGCAGATTGATTATGCTCAGCCGTAACGCTCAGAAATATGGCTAGTTTTCTCGGTGATAATTGCATGAAAAATGAAAATCAATTGGTCTCAGTATGTAGCAAATGGATAGAAACAGTTCTGAGAATAATTGGTACCACACAATATAGTATAACAAAGTAAATGTATAAAAGTGTAGGTGCTTGAAATAAATCTTTATTGTTATGCCTTGTAAGACTCCTTATTCAATAAATCATTATCTTGCCTTTATCCCAATTTATTTGAGGTTGGCGTAACATGTCTTTTTCTTCCATGCTTCTCTATTACTCGTCATCTCGGTAATAACCCCCTTTCTAACCATATCATCGTTCACACAGTCCATCTATCTTTGGTATTCCCCTACTCTTATAGCCATGAACATTCATACTCAAAACTTAGGTACCTCACGCACGACAGTTTCCTCATTCTCCGTATCTAATAAATTACTGTGACTACACAATGATCTTCGATTGTTTAGCGAAGAGTATGAATCAGCTGTTTGCTTCCGAACGTGGGAATAGATACGCTAGCGTTTTCATTACCAATTATTATCACTTCTAGCTGATCTCGACGTAATACTAGAGCCTTAGTTATATTATACGAGTACAGTCTACTTATAAGCATCTGCATATTTGGAAGATTTATGCAAGTAATGGCCGAAATCAAATACGACTAGTCGAATACTAAAAAGTAAATAAATATTAGGCAGCCGTAGATGGATACAGGCACAAAAAAGAAGCAATCATGCCGAAATGTGTAGCCCAGTTACAAAGAAAATCTTAACATCGGCTCAATTTTATGCATAGGATAACAGCGTATTTTTAAGAGTACAGTCAAGGAAATTTATTCTTAAGTAAATAGACACCATACGTCAATTTCCCGTGTTATAACCGCGTGCGCGTTGCGTGTCATGCAACAAATTGACAATATTGACAGTTGTACAAACAATTTAATTTAGTAAATAATTGGACATTTAATTTTGCTGGCTCTTCAAACAACCCTAACCAAAGCATCGCATTAAATACAGTATAAGTGCAGTCAAAGTTATGGCAGGTAAAGCCAAGTTGCAATCCAATGGGCTAGCAAACGTAAATACTTAAACAGATTAACACTGCCAGAATTGTGAGCGTTTTGACTGAGTTATAGGCTTTGTGGGCGGAACTTGAACTCCCGGGATAACATGTTCAGCTGAGAGTTACGGAGCAACTCCTAAGTTACGGAGTCGGGGCAAATGGATAATTGGCCAGGTATTGTCAGTGATATTAGTTTGTTGGATTATAGCACACATTTCAAATAATAAAGGACATTTTAATAATATGCCCCGCATAAAAAGAGAGTCGGGGCGAATGGATAACTGGCCAAGACTTGTCAGTGATATTATTTTATTAGATTATAGCATCATTTCCAATAATAAAGAACGTTTAAAAAAAAAATGCGGGGCTAACAAGCCGCCCCTGTTTCACACGGTTTTGCGACTGGACAAAACATCGCGATTTCTTTAATATTTGCAAGCTTAATATTCAAATGTATTAAAAGTATACATTAAAAAAAAAAAAATATTCTCGTACCGTAGTTTAAAAAAACAATGTGGTCACACAGACACACGAAAAGCGATTTCAATTCATAATTTTACTAGCTTTTGCCAGCGGCTTCGCCCGCGTTGATGTTTGTGAATTATACATATAACTTTACTCTTGAATCACTCTGTCTATTGATGATGAAAACTGCATTAAATTTAGTAGCGTAGTTTAAAAAATCCAAGCGTACAAACACGAAAAGCGACTTTGTTTTATAGTATGTAAGGATTATAAAAACACTGTTCCCACGCTCAAATATTCTAACCTTTTTTCCATAATACCGTTAATAGGAAAATTGTTAAGTTCCATTCCCAAACGGCTAGCGTCCACCACGACAGCTGAGGTCCCGAGAGATATGTCAGAGAGGGTAGGGGTGGGGAAGGTAGGGGAGATTATTTATATACTTGCACTCATGGGCATTCCGGGGTGGCAAGTGGCCGCAAACAATGGAAGAAACCACTATGTCAAACTAAGACGTTTTAAAATTCAGTCGTTATGCATAATTTTATTGACATCTGGTTTTTTGTCTTTGAAAGTCTTTATTTTCCAGTAAATTACATTTCGATGATTTTCTAAATTTACTTAACGATACCTAACATTAATAACGGTGTTCCACTTTATTATATTTTGTCGAGATATAAATAAGTATTATATGAGCCTGCATAATACATACAGCTATGGTAAGTCCATTACGTAAAACAAATACCTTCAATGCTACGAATTCATGGTCCAGACAAGGCGGCACAAAGCGTAGGTATTGGGCTACGGGCTACGCCTACGCCGCTACGAGATTGCTACGAGCTACGAATAGCCACAATTATTCGAAACTACAGGAATTCAATTCATTCAATTCAACTCTATCTTTCAATCAACCAATCTGCGTAACCTTTTCCCGACTACTTTGAGATCGACTTCCAGTCTAACCGGATGTAGCTGAAAATCAGTATTTTACATGGAGCGACTGCCTATCTGACCTGCACAACCCAGTTACTGGGTAAATTAACACGATAGCCCTTTGTAAGACTGTTCATGAACTCTCAATAAACATGATAGTGAACATTTCAGATATTAAAGGATGCAATAGTTTAGGGTAATTTACTCGCGATAATATAGATCCTTCGTTTATGTAGCGGTTTTATCACACAAGGCACGTAGACAAAAAATATATCCTTCGCGAGATTTAGCTCTTCTGAAAATATGTGCCTATTACGTTCAAATAAACTAATGTGTTATGGAGATTCTATTCTCAAAGATATATTGTATTTTAAAAATTAAACCAACGAAAAATTTACTGAGAAGCTTTTAGTCTAACTAAGCTACTAGGTAATTTAATATAAATGACTAATTTTGAGTTGGCTCCAAACAAATGGTCCCAACTTCGAATTATCAAAATCGGACTACTAAGTGAAAACAAAAGCGTGGTCATACACAAAAATATGAGACAAAACCAAACTGTTGTTGAATACATAAAACCATTTTGAATCTAAAAAAATACAAGTATTCTATAATACTTTGTTTTACAGTTAGAAGCACCCACAAATATGAATAGTCACATAACTAAATAAATATTATACAGAATAAACTTTTAACCAGTGCGCAAACTGTAACCATGAATTCAGCATATCATTCTAGACCCTAGACTAAAGAGTTTAATAGAAAAGTGCAATACCTACGCGGTCGAAATATATGGAACAGGTGATTTTTTTTGTATAACCGACGAAATTTTATTGTAGAATGATATGCTGAATTCATGGTTACAGTTTGCGCACTGGTTAAACAATTGCCCTCTATACTGTTGTAGTAAATATAGTGTCAATGTCGGAAACCAAAACAAATGGGGAAGGACGTTCAAGGGGCCGGGTGACCTTGCCCGACGGTTGTATCAAGCGAAGGTCAAGGTTACGAGTTCCGTAAACGTACTACAAGTGAGCAAAACAATATGCTTTATAAATAACTAGCCACTCGCCCTTGCTTCGCTTGGCTTTTTCAGACTTAACAAAACAAAGAGATTTCTTTATTATATGTTCATCATCATCATCATTTCAGCCGAAAGACGTTCACTGCTGGACATAAAAGGTGGGGATTTGCCATAATCGCCACGCTTGGCAGGCGGGTGGGCGATCGCAGTATGGTGGTACAATGCATAGAGAACGCTGCTGCCCATTCTCTAGTAAGTCCCTTAGTCGCCTTCTACGACACCCACGGGAAGAAATGAAATATTTTGTGTTAGTTAAATGTTAAGGTATTCCGACTATCATACTATTCCACTATCCTACTATTATTATTAATTTTAAAGTTTTTTACTCAATGACGCACAAACAGCTATACGGATTTTTATGCATTTTGCCACACAGGTAAATTATAACTTGGATTAACACATAGGGTACTGTTTAATCCGGTAGTACGTTCCATGAGATAATTTGCGACCTTCACGCGAGCGAAGCCGCTGGTAAAAAGAAAGCTACACATAAACCTTCCGGAATATATTATCTAAATGATGGTGAAAAATGCATCAAGATCCGTTGCGTAGATAAGAAGAACAATGCGGCCACACAGACACGAAAAGCAACTTCAATTCGTAATATGTTTTGACTAGCTTCTGCTCGTGACATCGTCCGCGTGAAATTTCTCGCTCCCCCGACCCATCCCGCCGCATCGAATCGCCTACCCGTGCGAGTACTTCGTATTCTTGACGTTCTTTTTGCTCGGCTCCTGTTGGATGTAGCGTGATATTATGTGTATCGCCTATAGCCTTCCCCGATAAATGGGCTATCCAACAGTAAAATTGTGTTTCAATTCTTATTATCTAAAAAAATAAAATTTGACCAGTAGTTCCCGAGACTAGCGCGTTCAACCAAACAAACTAACACTTCAGCTTTATAATATTAGAAACGAAAGAATAAATTAGTATATAGAAGTTGGATAAGATCTCGTAGATCTTATCCTTCGCGTAGCCTGAAGGTTGTACTTATACAATAATCAGTCAAGTACCTATTCAACAACGACTCATCTAACTCATTACAATTTTAAGTTCCTTCACGGCCACATAACACAAATTCCTTCACATTATTATTGTAATTTCATTTCATTTAACACTAAGGAAACATCATTCAAAGACATTCCCATTTTCATTACATTAAAATTTATTTTGTAAGTACAAGTGTAACTGCTTATATAATTCTAATGTCTTTATAGGAATAGAAGACCGGTCTTAAAACAGTTTTAATTATTTGAGCGAATAAATGGTTTTCTGTACTTCTTTATTCTTCTTCTTGTCGTATCGATAGCAAATAAGAATTTTGTTAATTTCTAAACTAATATTATAAAGATAATTTCTTTGTATCTTTATTACGGCATGCTAAAACGGCTGACGGATTTGGGCATATGGGTAGACCAGCACCCAGATTAGGACATATTATATTTTTAAATACGATATTCCCACATAATCGAGACTATGCGAGTGGCGCAGCTAGTACTTTAAATAATAATACATTTATTATAAAGAGGTAAAATTTGTGAGTTTGCATCAAACTCAAACCATTTATTTCAATTAAACCATTTACAGGCACTTTTGAACTGTCAAAAACTCGATCAGTTGGAAAGTTGAAGCTAGTTGCCCATTCCAAAACGTAGAAAGGGCAAGAAACTCCACGGACACTCTTTTAAATCAAGTTGGATATATAACAATTTTTTTTTTTTTTTTTTAATCGTTGCCCCACACTAGGAATTTCTCCTGTATTGCGGGTGCGTTTACAAACATTTAAAATCACATACACAACCAGACACACACACACAGACTCGGAACAACTACTTGTAGGTCATACAAATATTTGTTCCGTACGGGAATCGAACCCGCGACACGCAGCGCAGCAGTCAATCGCTTAACCACTGCGCCAACCGTGCTGTCAGAAAAACAAATCAAATCTCAAATGTCAAATCTTGGGAACATTATTCTTGTTGCTTCTGTATGTGAGAACAATGTAAAACAATAAACAATTCTAAATACAAGATTAAAGCCCTGGAAATTAGGAGATGACCAACCTCAACCGACAGCGGCCGTTCACGAACTCGACGCGTGGATCAGCACCATCCAGCTCAACCATTTTGTAGGGAACCGAATGACCCATCTTTGGAAATACTGAGCCTAAACCGAAAATTCTTTCACCAATGGGATGCCACAGTATTGTCTAGTGTCAAACGACATATTTATGTTAC
Source organism: Polymixis lichenea (assembly GCA_949091785.1). Taxonomy (NCBI): domain Eukaryota; kingdom Metazoa; phylum Arthropoda; class Insecta; order Lepidoptera; family Noctuidae; genus Polymixis; species Polymixis lichenea. The sequence goes on along the minus strand of OX420948.1, from coordinate 17,409,863 downwards.
AAAAAAAAAACACGTAGACTAAACTAACTAAGCTAGTCTAGTGTCTAGCTTAATTATTTATAAAAAAAGATTGCATCACTGTGAAAATCGCTGTCCTACAACCCTCAGTTCCATGTTATGTAAATTGTCGTAGCGAATTATTGTAACGATGTTCTTCAATTAGAAACTTTCTTCGCGATTGTAACAATCCATTGTGCCGTCTCCAGACAATTTGACACAGTTTAAATCAAATAACAGCTTTTATAAACTTCTTGATTTTTAATTACATCACCGTATTGCTCTATGTTGGAAGCTGAACATTTTTGGACGTCAAACTAAATGTTTGACGTCCAGAAATATTCAGTGCGTGCACTGACTGGACAGGTCCACTCAATTTGTGTGGTTCTTTCCTCAAAAAACCATTTCAGACACTAATCTACATGGTCTTCACATGATCTGACCAAGATTATGTCTGCACTTTAAAAGAGACTGTGACCTCTGAATTTGTTTCGGCCTTTCTTCTCAAAGTAGTCAGATAGAAAACTCCGACCTCATCTAGTTTAAAAAATATGATTGACATGTAAAAGTGTTTGTACAAACCTACTTACAGAAATAAAATCATTTATCATTTATTGAATTGCACGTTGTCCAAAGAATTATAGCCCAGCAAGCGAGATTACACATCCCCTAAAACAATAAGAAACATCGCTCATTGCTATTCTGTACCGCGTCCGCTATTCCAATAACTATCGCGTAAGATTTCCCCATCTAGACGATAACTCGCGCCGGCAGTCCCGCGAGATGCGATCATCTGCGCAGAATCGCTGATAAAAATCGCATTAGCCTTAATTGGCCCGGCTGCGATTAGTCGGACGCCCGCTTGTAGTTCGGCCAGTTCACGCACTTTACGACCACTCTTTATTGTATCGCAAACACAATAAACGTACGATCATGAAAATAATCTACTTTTATGCTGAGAAAGATCAACAGATGAGAAATTAAATGACACTCGTAAAGTGGGCTCGATATAAAAATGCCAATTTGGTTTATTGCGAAATGGCCCGAAATTTAATTACATTGCTTACCTTTCTATGTACATAAGCATTAATCGCGTTCACACTTGATGCCGTAGCAAGCCCGAAAGCCTTTAAAACTGGACATTTTTCAGATAAATCAGAACAGAATTGCATCTATCGTATCTAACATTGTCGTGCAAATAATGTTACTAATGCCGAAAAATAATACACAATTTAGCCTGTCGGTGTTCTGCTCAGCGTCCATCCCAGGGTCGCAGGTAGTGGCGTGACGGTAGTGGCCTCACGCATTTGTCACGACACCGTGAGTGAGTGCCTCAAAACATGCGCATAGCTATGCATGAAGTTGCGGAAGTCTGTATTGGTCATACGACAAATAAGTTGAGTGCAACAGCCTTTGGAAGGGACTGTCATATTGTTGATGATAAATTTTCAACCGACTTCACAAGGACCCCATTCGTTTTTTTTTTTAATGTTACTTACCTCAACGCTACGTCATTTATAAACCGATTTGAAAAATCTTTTGTTTGATACGGTATATTTAAAACGTGGTCCCATCTAAATATGGTCAAATTCAGTTTTTGAGTTAGCTTCCATAATAGGTACGTGTTTTTTCAACTTAGTGTATGTTGATGATGTCATAATAATAATAATAACTTCCTGTGTCTGATATTTACTCAGCAAGTTAAGGTATACCAATTTGTGTGAGGTAGGCACTACAACGAAAAAGTGAAAAATAAAAAAAAATACCAACAAAAGACTCTTTGACCGACTTCCGAAATTGAAGTTATTTTTAAACTTTTTAGTGTTTTTTTTATGGAAGTCGGTTGTTTTCTTTTTTTTATGACCTAACCGCAGCTGTGTTCGCACTCATTTATTTGCAGTACACAACATACTCTAAGTAATCACCAAACTATTGCAATCGGGCCTCATGGACCATCGTACAATAAATCGTCAACTGGAATATATTGTTATTGTCGCTTACGAATTACGGCTCGTTTTCGAAGATACGTCTTCATTGCTCGTTAACTACTACCCCATGTTGAGTAATATACTTAATTCTAGTATTGATTAGCAGGTCAAACTATGTTACATTGTACTGTCCCTTCCGTGCCTCGGAAAGTACGTTAAGCCGTTGGTCCTGATTGTCATTCGTGGAACTTTGACAGTCGTTATGGGACATAATTTAGGCAGTCGCTCCATGTAAAAAAAATACATTCAGCTGCATCCGGTTAGACTGAGAGCCGACCCCAACATAGTTTTTTTTTTTGGGTGGGAAATCATCAAATAACTTTTCCCGCTCTGGGTGGGTCAGACTTTTACTGACTAAAACCCACCCGTGTTCCCTCAGTTGCCTGTGTGCCAGGGGCCGCGGTAACTCTTTCGAACAACCCGCACCCCTGGCAGACCCCAACATTGTTGAAAAAAGGCTAGGCAGATGATGATGATGTCAGGACTCTACTGTCTACAAATAGAACTCTAGAAAATACCGTAATCCTACAATATGTGCGAATATTTTATGTTTTCCTTACTTTAGTATCAATCTTACAGCAACATTTACACGACGCAAATATTTTACCTGTGGCATACAATATAATTGAAGGATTTGCATCGACTAAACACGTTGTTGACACAACCTATGACATGTCACAGGCAATTACATGGCACCGTGGAACTTAAACACGTAAATTTTACAGGGTAGCAGGGACTTTGACGCTCAAACAGAAACCATGAAATCAGCTCAAGATTCTTAACCCGTCGACACCCTTTTTCATTAAAAGAAAATCAGCTGTTTCATAGAAAAACCTACGCAGTCAAAATGTGTGGCAGATCTTTTTTTTTTTAAATAACCAACAAAATATTTCAACGCAAGGGGATTCAGAATCATGTACATACTGGATCCACGGCATCGAGTTGTGCGTTGATGTCCCTGCTTCCCTGTTTTAATATAATTAGCCATCAACTAGTACAGCTGTACCGCTTAAAAGAAAGAATGAACACTTCAATATTTTAATACATTTTGTGTGAGTATCTTTGATAAATATAGTTTTGCTCCTAATCAATACAAATACAAGGCCTCTACAGGTGCGGCCTGACGTGTGGCGGTGTGGCACGCTTCCGTACTACTCGTACCACGGCCATAAGGTTAATAATAAATGAGGCTTCAAACTAACTTGTACCATAGTTCGTCTTTATTGACACTTCTGTTTATAAATGAGAAAGGTATTTATAGTTGCTGGCGAAAAAGAGCTACCTCTAGTTTAAAAAAATATGTTTGACGTGAAAAGTGTTTGTACAAACCTACTTACAGGAGAAATCATTTATTATCTAAAGAGAGCCTAATTTTAGGGTTAATAATAGATTTTTTATGGGGCAATTTATTCCTAACTAGCTTTCGCCAGCGGCTTCGACCGCGTGGAGGTCGGTTTCTATATGTTAGTCCAGGTTATAAACCATCTCTGTGCCGAATTTCATCCAAATCCGTTCACCCATTTTTGCGTAATTGACGAACAAACATCTAAATATCCAAACGTACAAACTTTCACATTTATAATATTACATAGTAGGATTAATAAAGAAACAACGTTTGGAAAATACATTTTCAATGAGCCGAGCGAGAAAAAAATTGTCAAACTATTTAAATATGAAATATCAACATAATGCAATTTCCTCGATAAAATCAGTAGTGTGGCTAAAAGTTCCACAATACATTCAAATGGACAGCAATTATTTTGTTGATAATAATACATTGCGGGTTGCGGTCACGTCAGCCGTAATTTGACGTTTTAGAAAATGTTTTCCGAGCCACATACGTTTGTGCAAAGCGATACTCATAATTAACAGAGTGTGTAGCGACCGGCCTGGGTTAATAAAACGGTTATCAACTAATTAAACCGATGCTGAACGACTATAAAATCTATTGCGTCCGAGTGCGTCAACAGCATGTATTGCTAATTGTGGATTACGCGCATTGAACATTATGAAGTGAGGCCGAGTTTGTAATTCGAAGGTTTTGTTTTTCCTTTTTGGCAATTGAGCTGATTTCGACCTAATCTGCCAGCGTCGCGTTTAGACGGCTAGCCGTCAACTTTGCACTTTGTGGTAGGTCTACAGATTTTGATGTTAGTCGCTGTAAAGCTTGTCTTGGGGTCTTGCCTCTTGTCAAGGGTTAGTAAAACTTGACTATTCTAAATTACTACCTTACATAAAGTAGGGTCCAGCACAAAGACATTATAATAATTCGAAGGTTATGGAAGTGATAAGAAACGAAGAGTGTCAAAGATTTGCTTACAGACGTATTTTTGACATAACAGGACATTTATTTTTCTATACAAAATCAAATGCAGGAAATCGAATAGAACACTTTTTACAAACCAAGATGCTTAACTGGAATAGCAATAAAATTCGTTTATTGGAGGGCCTATTGACAGCGCGGCGGGGAACGGAATCGGAACCGGAACAACAATCCCGTGCCGGAACCGCCGCCGGCTCCGCAGTGCCGGCTAAACGCATTACGTGCCGCACCGCGTCTTGCCATTCACTGTAGACTTGTTTAAGTCCCCCCATTCACGACACGACACTTATATTACTTCCCGAACCGTAAACAGTGACATGATAATTTGTTTTTTTTATCATTGCGTGGATTCGAGTAATCTCGTAAGAAAAATAGAAGGAATAATAAGGTTTATGAGTTCGATTCCTACCCGTAGCTTTAAAAAGGTTAACTCGCAAAATTCGTAAACTTACGTTTTTTGGTATACTTAATCAACAGCTATAATCAACATACAACCTGTCAGTTGACAAAACATAATTCGCGACTGTTACAAATATGGCAAACGATTAATAACCATTAAAATCACACATACATACATTCAACAACAGTTCTAAAAGTTCATTTAACTCCATTGAATGGTTTGTTCATGAAATAGTCGTGTCATTCATGTCAATATCCTACTAATATTATAAATGTGAAAGTTTGTAGGTATGTTTAGATGTTTGGATGTCTGTTACTCGATCACGCAAAAACGGCTGAAGGATTTGGATGAAATTTGGCACACAGATAGTTTGTAACACATAGGGTACGGCGGCGAGGTGTAAATTTTTCTAAGAGAGAACCCGAAGCGAAGTCGGCTTTAACTTACTGACTTATCAAGAAAAAATACTTACTATCACCCTTAAATTAATATAGGAATGTAAAGAATTAAATACAATAAAATTGAACAGCTGAAAACCAAATAAAATGTGCAATATTCCTCCATCTTGTTCTTGCTGACGCATTTTTCTATATCTGTCTCTGTACCCGCTGTGTCATAACCCGTTGTACAGCGGCTTGCTCTCGTCCATATGAAGCGGTGCCATGTGACCTAAATTGACATTATTACGGGATCGCTGTTGTATGAATTATTAGTTCCCGATTATGATGTTTTGGCGCCGGGTTAATTTAGAACATGTATTTTTTGTTATAATACAAAGCTAAAAATAATCGTTGTTTGAATGTTAAGGTGAATTAAATACCCGTAGTGTAACTAAATTTTTTGACAAAAGTAGACACAATTATTGATGTGCTATTTTTTATAGCGGTAGAGTTGCCGATGCTAAAGCCGGTAGGAATCGTACTATATGGTGCTTTCGCCACTGATAGGGTACTTTTAACCCGATATTACGTTCCCGTGGGATAATTTTCGACCACCACGCAGGCGAAGCCGCTGGCTAAAGCTAGTCATACATATTTAGTTTAACAGCTTAAGAGGAAAGTGCAAACCATAATGCTAATCATGAAAACAAATGCGTTATCAGTGCAACCGTAGACAACAAAATTAAGGTTATCTTAAGTAGTTAACTATTACGTAATGACTTGGTGACATAACTTAGCGATAACGAATGCCCATGACTCGCATGGCAATTACTTATCATCAGTGTGAAATCGTCAATGTTTACCTACACTTTTTCAAGGAGTGCATTCTGTATGTTGGCTACGACACAAATAGCTGTCGACTGTCAAATATGTCGCTGTTTTGATTAATCTATACAAATTAATACAATTTTTTTTTTTTTTTTTTTTAGTCTTTATTAATAAAGGAAAAGCAAAATATAAACAGAAACATCACAAAAATTGAAGTGTCTGTTTGTAATGTCAAATTAACAGCCTTTTAGAATTAGGTGTTTTAGTTGTAATGACATTAATATTTACAAGTCAAAGTTCCATGTAATCTGTGTCATGCGTTTGGCGCTCCGATTGGTCCTTCACCAATCCAGGGCCAATCGGAACGCCGAACGCGCTCACTGCGTTTGATCGAGATGGTTAAATGAAACTCACGCTAGGGCCACTGACAACCAGTCTTAACAAGTGGTATCATGTTACCCAGTCACTGGGTCGTGGAGTTCATATAGGCAGTCGGTGCATTTAAAATCCTGATATTCCGTTGCATACGGTTAGACTGGAATCCGACCCTAAAATAGTTGGGAAAAGGCTAGGCAGATAATGAGCAGATACACGATGAGTCATGCATCATGAGTCTATAAAGTTCCCACTGCTGAGACATAGCTCTTCTCTTCTCCTGAGGGAGTGGGGCTGTGATGCGGCTAAAGCGGGCCCAGAGCGATTACATGGAACTTAAGATAACTAGCAAAATATGAGTGTTTCCTCTGCCTGAAAACAACTGCGGGAAAACAGGCGTGATGCTATGTATGTTTGCAGATCGATTTCTCAGCATTTTATTTAGTTAATATTGAAGAATTTTTTGCAAAGTTGAAAAAGTTTAAGAAAGCAATGGTGGCCCGGTGGAAACGGCCCTGTCTTACGAATTTGTAGGTTGTGGGTAAGAATCCAGGAAGGCGCAAGTGACGATGAACGAAAACATCGCATCGTGAGGAAACCGGCATGTCCTAGAGCCAAAAATTCGAAGACACGTGACATCCAACAACACTGGCATCCAACAACGACAAACCAACCCGCACTGGGCCCGCGTGGTGCATCATGGCCCACTCCCTCTCACAGAATGGAAGCCTGTGTCCCAGCAGTGGGAACGTTAAAGGCTGATTATGCAACTTTCTGAATACACCCTCTTAACAACTTGCAAGTCTTGCAGTATTTCTATTCGATAATGTGAAACTTTTCATCAAAGGGATTGTAAAAAAATGTCATTGTATGTATATGCGTTATGTTCTCATGGTTCAGTGGTTAGGAACGCTTTCAGATGTGAAACGCATTACTGTTCAAAATCCAATATTTCCTTGACTTTTTTTTTGTAAAAACATGTTGTATTTATTCGTACTGGACGCTGATTTTCATCATGCTTGAAATGTGCGAACCCCGTATAGTAAATATGTGGCTTTTATTTCATTTACTTGACAATTCGATCAACAATGATCGAAGACTTGACAGCATTTTGATTAAAGTTGTTTTCGCCGTAGGTATCTATTTAAACATAATAATGTAACCTATAATACAACTAGAGAACAAATTTTAACAATATCCAGTTTATTACCCACTTGATATTGCACACTTAAAATAATGTTCAAACTCTAATAAATATGCAATGAAACTGGGGTGTTAACTTGGCAATATACTTGTCTCGGCAATATTCCAGAATATTGCCGAGACAAGTATCTATCTGTCACATTCTCTTGACGGCAAAATTACTTCAACGTGGGAGAATATTCTTCACAGTCACACGGCAAATTCGAACGTATTTTTCTGATTACACGATCTAAAGACTCTTTTTATTATTTAAATGGATACATATCAAGACCCCTCCGTGCTTCGGTAAGCACGTTAAGCGGTTGGTCCCGGCTATCATTCGTGGATCTTTGTCAGTCGTTACGCTGAGTATTGCTGAGTTTGTTTCGGCCTTTCTTCGCAGAGTAGTCAGATAGGAAACGCCGACTTCATCTAGTTTAAAAAATATGATTGAAGTGTAAAAGTGTTTGTACAAACCTATTTACAGAAATAAAATCATTTACGTGTCGACATAAGGCCGAAAGTCCGACAACCAGTCTTACCAAGAGATGTCGTATTACCCAGTTACTGGGTTGTGGAGGTCATATAGGCAGTCGCTGCATGTAAAATTCTGGTATTCTTGCATCCGATTAGACTAGAAGCCGACCCCATCATAAGTTAAGAAAAGGCTGCGATGAGACATACCTAAGTTTTATTCAGAAAAGTGTTAAAGTTTCTCATATAATGATTAGATTGATATGATGCTTCAATCAATTTGTTAACACTCTTGCAGTCTACCGCTGGCCATTAAAGTTCAAAATCACAACACTTGAAAGCTCCTATTACGATGTAAAAACAATTTAAAAAAACCCAGTATTTTTTTTTTCGATCCAGACCTCACTTAAAATATCTCTCCTTTTAGGATTTTTAAACATGTTAAGTTTTTTGTTTAGAAACTTAACTGTGCTTAAGTTCCATAGACAATTAAGTACAATCTGCTACAAAAATGTTTGCATCCAAACGGTGGCTATCCAAGTGTACGTATACATTGAGTTGTCAGAATGCATTGTTGTGTTGATCTCGCATAAACTCCCGGCATTCGACTGCGAATGTATTGGCTTCAAGGTGCACCGCAATCTACGCCGATCACAAAGGAATTGCGGCATGGAGCTGCAATATTAAGGGAAGCCATCAATGTACGAGGGCTGATGGTCGAACGATATTAAAATGCGAATTTAAATAAGTTGATGTCTTGTTTGGTTTTCCACCCAATAAAGAAGAAAGCGCATAGTATAAGACTTAAATGTCGGCAATGGCGGTAATGTTTACAATTCACGTGCATATATGAACATGATAACTTTAAAATTACTTTCAAGAAGATGTGTAGGTATGTTTTTACGTTGGTGCATTGAAATAATCCAGTTCAGTCGGTTCTCAGAATTTATTTCCATAAAAACAAGTAATTTTGAAGAATAGAATAGAGTGTATTGTCTCGAGTATTACAGCTTCAAAAAATGTAAGAAACTTTGACTTTCGGTGGCTACCCTGTAGCTTCCACCTTAAACCCTTTAAAATTCGTATGAGAAAATTCGCGCTTTGACGTAGAGTCGTGGACACCAGCCAGTCTTACTCCAATACCAATTCAAAATTCTTTTAAAAATTCATAAGAGCCCATAATATTTTCTTCGGAATAGAACACAAATCCACGGAAGCAATTAAAATACTCAAGCTGTACAATTTCCTTTGCCTCCATCAGATAATTAAAAATGCGTTTTACTTTTTTTTTCCTCTAGATATTGACGTGAAGGTTTCTGATTGCAACACCTAGTTGTTTTGGTAACTAGCATATGTCAAGTGTACCTGCAGATCATAAAATCGAATGTTGGAATTGCTATTTGACTAAACAAAGAAAAGTAAAGCATTGCAATCGTGTCTAATTCACTAACACGGCACGTTCAGGTGTTAAGAGTTTAAAACAAGTTTACTTTGCAGTCATAAAGTGATTTAGAAGTTGCAAAGCGGAAAGCGGTCGTCTGGACCTTAAAATGGCTAGAATTTTGACGAAGACTCAATAAATCAGTTTAACTAAATAGTAACGTTATCATCAAATTCCCTATAAAATCTGGATAAAAGTTTGTCCTAAGTGTTGCAATAAAATTTATATATGTATATATGTAAAGTCACCAAAAGAAATTTGTAACTAGGGTCGTCGGATATAGTTGAAGTTTAATAAGAAACCGATGTAAGTTTTCGAATGAAATTTAAATTGATAAATAAACTATTTGTAGTCTATTAATTTTATTTTATTTTATTCGAACACATCCATCGGTTTCCTACGAAACTTGAATTACATCTGACGACCCCGAGTACTTATCTCTTTTGGTGCGTATTTCCATCGTCCACAAAAAGTGCCGGTAAATTTTAAAAAATTTAGCGTACCAGAAAACTGGAAATCGTTGCATCTATCATCAAGACGACTATCATCATTAATTCCACCACTATCACTGACCTGATGCAGCCTGGAGTCCGCGCTGACGGTGTATACTCCACGGCATTCGGTGCTGTCCTCGGGCTTGTCAGTTGCCGGCGACCGTCGCCAGCAAGCCGCACAAACCGCCACCAGAACTCCACATAGCGTTACACTGAAGAAGAAGAAAGGTCTATTAGGACTTGGATATTAGCCTGATCTCCACTAATCTAAAACTATTAAGCATAGACAGACGATTCTCAATGCACTAAGATAAATATTTCATCTTCATTTCAGCCGATAGACGTCCACTGCTGGACATAGGCCTCCCCCAAAAAAAATGAGGGGTTTGCCATAATCGCCACGCTTGGCAGGTGGGATGGCGATCGCAGTATGGTGGTAAAATGCATAGAGAACGCTGCTGCCCATTCTCTAGTAATTCCCTTAGTCGCCTTCTACGACACCCACGGGAAGAAATGGGATAAATATTTAGAACAAGATAATTAGGCACTTTCTCTTTAGAATAATCAGCGTATAATGTTCCCACTGTTGGGACACAGGCCTCCTCTCTTCGAGAGGGAGTGGGTTGTGTCACCACAAGGTGCAGTGCGGGTTGATAGGAGTTACATGTCTTTGAATTTTCGGTTCTTCGACATGCCGGTTCCCTCTCGATGTTTTCCTTCACAGTTTTGAAAACAGTGATGATTAAATTATTGTCTCTTTATTAGTCTTTAAATATTTTTAATACTTAGTAAATTGCTACTCCCTTAGAGGGTTCATGTCAGGTTCTGGACCCCTTGAATGTAACATACACTTACCAAATAAGTGCAGTAAGATATTTGAGTTTGAATTTGAACGAACTAAACAAAAAGCCATATTGATTCGATTGTTTTAAAACATTTCATTCACTCGTAATATCTTCATCTTCTCAGAAAAGGGTTTAGAATATTCCGGATGCCATCCATCTAAAGTATCGCTTCAATAGACCCGATACAAAAGACCGGTAAGAATAAAATATGTCTTGGCTTCCAGCGAAACTTATCGTGACTTGAGCTCGGAATTCCTTCCGCGAACTTAAAGGTATTGTCTAAAGTGGGTCACAGATTAAATATTTTCTAAGCTATCATGACCCCCTCACTCCTGCTTTACGATCTTCGTCTTTGCTCATTACTTTTGAACGCGATAAGCACTGATAACTCAATACATGGCGACTCTTAATACGTGCTTAAAATTTAACACCACCATGTACACATTACGGGGTTAAAGGTGTTGTAATTTTTTATGGGAGTATCTTGTGTTACCTCTACTTGATTTTTGGTTATCATTATTCATGTTTGCTTTATAATTTAATAGAATAGATTGAAAAATGAACTAAAGCAACTGTAAGGTTTATGTTTCAAAGTGCTCGTATTTACAAATATAATAATATATATACCTACACTAATATGTACTAACTTCTTAATTAATAAATAATCCCCTATTAAAAACTCTCCCAGCTACAGTTATAAAAGCGATAATCACTTTAATTACTTACAACATCCAACATTATATCCGACGGAAAAATGAAACCAGTTTTTCGATACGCCTATAGTCCTATATTTGTTTTATGTGGATAATAGTCAGGAGCTACCTCAAGTACAAAGTAAATGACTGTCACATAATTAGAGACGTGAAATTAAATTTTTCACAGTATCTACGCTGGTAAATTAATTCCGACATCGGCGTAGATTACAGGGGGAGATAAATCGGGCTCGATCAGTTAGCGATAGCTTAATGAACATGACTATCTAAACTATATATAGGGTGTGTGGTATCTGTGAGTGCCGGGTACTCATATGTTACCAACTGATTATGTTGGAAAAATTTCTGTATCTATTTACGCCTATATGAAGTAGATTAATTTTTGTTCATAGCTTGCGATATTAGGCTTCTAAACATCTGCTAGAGATAGAATAGATGAGTGCAATACCTGCGCGGTCAAAAAGTAAAGAACAACAGATTTTTTACCGACGATCTATGATGGTTCAGAATCGTGTACTGAATCTATGATTTCAGGTTGCGCGTCTATTTTCCCCTCCAGCCTGTGTGTACGTATGTTACCAGCTAATTATATCTTTGACAATTTAGTAGCTTTTCGTGGTATTTACATTTGTAGACTTTTCTGTACATCCGAATCTTCCTTACATAGTTTAAAACAAAGTCGCTTTTCGTGTCTTTACGCTTAGATCTTTTAAACGTTTTCATCAATAAACAAAGTGATTAAAGAGGAAGGTTTATATGTATAACTAGCTTCCGCCCGCGGCTTCACCCGCGTGGAAGTCGGAAATTATCCCTCGGGAACGTACTACCGGGATAAAAAGTATACTATGTGTTAATCTAGGTTATAATCTATCTGTGTGCCAAATTTCATCCAAATCCGTTTAGCCGTTTTTGCGTGAAAGAGTAACAAACATCCATCCATCCATCCATCCTTACTTACAAACTTTCGCGTTTATAATATTAGTAGGATAAACCGAACTCCACGCGGGCGAAGCCGCTGGTAAAAGCTATTAAATAGATAAACGAATTCTGTCCATATTTGTGGTTACCTGACTTATTCATAGCTACTTAATTATAGTCATTTTATTTTAACATTGGTATTTGTTTAATACATTTATTTCAATTAATAAATTATGATTGCGCTTTACACAACACAGCCAAGACCTACATAGCACTTACAATAGTTGTGTATGCAGTTATTCACCCTTGAAAAAATACAGCCGCTGCATAGATTTTTATTACAACTATCTACAGTAGGTATACAGCCTAATAAACATGTTTACTATCATTGTGGGCTTATTTGGGAACTAGGAAATAACATAGATCAATATTTACTTTAAATTAAATTAATTTATACAAGTACCTATGTATATTTTACTTACAGATATTAATCGAAATGTAATCAGTCGGGTCTATTTTGTAAGAAATTCAATGTGTAAATTTAATTAAAGTGAATTTCAAAATCATCCCCTATTTCATAAAACAGGGCATGTTTTTAAAATTCAGTTGAAGTGTTTGTAAAAGGGCACCCCCTTGAGGGAAGCTTTTACAAAAACATTGAACCACGTAATTCTTTATTTCTTATCAAAACCAAAAATTTCAATTTTGACTTAAGAAATGCTTCCCATACAAACTTTCATCCCTTATATCACTGCCTTTAGAATAATTTTTGAGACAAAAGGTAGCCTATGTCCATTTTCGTCGTGGCTTAGGCGTGAAAACGTAATATACAGATACAGAGTTACTTTCGAGTTTATAATATTAAGTATGGATTCACACCTTGTGATCTATGTAGGAAATATTTTTTCGGACTAAGTACAATAAATTTAAAAATCGAATGAATGGGATTCATACTATACACTTTTTTAAACTTAACAGACAGCTGTGCTGCTGGGGAGTTTGTTGCGCTACTTCTTATTCCCAGCTAAAGCACTAGAAAGTAGTGAAGGACGGGCGTATTGGGATGTGTTTTGGGGGAGTCTCTTATGTAATTATGAGGTTCAAAAAGTACTGGCCCCCAGCCTAGGTTGAATAAATGACTTTTGATTTTTTATGAAAAGTTTCGCGAACTTGAGTAAAACTCCTTCATATTACGGCCGCGAACATTTCAATCTACCCAAGCCTTCAAAATTTTATCATAACCACTACAACCATGTTATCTATTCCTATTTCCACTCGAATCTACTCTAAATTATCTGTAACAAATACCCAGAATAGTTTCATAAAATTATTACTTAGTTATAATTAACCTAAATTGAAAACAATGTACGAACTACAAAGTATTTAATTTTGTAAGTCTTCAACTTCCTTGCGTCCCGAAATAACTTTTGGTTAGATACACTTCGTTGTGACCTTGTCCCAAGTATGGGTTTATTTATATCTTTTACCTGATTAAAACTCAAAAGAAAGAAAATGGAAGTAGCAGAAGCGAGATTCTTTGTGTTCAATTGTACAATTATATGCACTTGTCTTCAAAGCTAAATTTTATCTACTCTCGTATCGTAAAATTCGAATATAAACTTCAAAACGAGTTTATAATATTGACATAGTTTTTATACACAATACCGAAATTAAAAAAAAAATGAAATAATCATATTATACTTAACAAATCCAAGAGGAGGATCACCAAGGAATTTCCATCAATTTCATATGCGGGGTGCGCCATTTTTATAGCATAACAAAACTATTCCTTTTGACTTTGGTGTTTTATTTGGCAGGTTCAATCCCAATTTAAAAGAGTAGATAAAGCAGTATATGAAACTGTACATAACTAGGTATTATATAAATACCCCTTGTTATGTAACAGTTTCATAAACTGCTATTTTCCAATAAACTGTAATTTATTTCGATCGTTTATAACGCTTTTCCTAGAAAGATCTTGTTGTAATCCCAACACAATTAATACACTTACACAACCCTAATGCAGCAGCACAACATATTGTACCAAAACATTTAATTACACAAATGAATTGTAAGAATTATCCCCTTAACGTCTCTAATAAATTCCTGCGTTTCGCTTCCCAAGCCGGGAACTGCAAATGGTTCCTTTTAGCACACACCGTACATAGATCCTTATCTCTTTTATGGCCGTTTACGCAAAAATAAAAAAGCACATGTTATATTTTTCGACATTTAGCTTATACTGTAATATGTATCCGGGGAATACATGTCAAATATACGGACACCGCGATTTATTCTTGAACGTGTATTTAATGTTTATCCCACGTAAATTTACAACATGAGATGTAGTTGTTAGCATTTTAACATGACTTAGGGCAGATTTTTCAATAGTCTGACCACTTTTTTCTGAGGGATAAATATGCTATGTAATATTTGACGGTCAGATTTATTCTTCATATAAAGTTATCTGACTATTGAAAAATCAGCTCTTATTTAAGTTATTTTCATACATCCCAAAACTAGCTTTACAGTGTTTACGTCTTTATGACGTATGTTTGCTAAAAGTAGGTCGAAATTGGGTCAAGTGATAAAAATTATCTCAATTAATACTTTAATGTGCATGCTTCGACTTACGAGCCTTAACGAACCGATCGTTTTCGTAAATTAAGAAACCAATTAAAATCCGATTATCGCGTCTCCTTCCAAATTCACCCATAATAAAGATGGGCGCGAAAATAAATTATATGGTTACCTATATAAATAGACTACCTGGTTGGTGTAGTGGTCGCAAGCGGCACTGCTGAGCATGAGGTGCTGGGTTCGATTCCCAGGTCGGGCGAAGTGTTATTGGGTTTTTCTAACAGCAATTTCTCGGTAGTAAGCTGGAATCTGGATTTGTGCCCGGTTGATGGCAATAGGCTCGCCCCCTATTACATGAGACTTAAACATAACTGGCGAAATTTGTGAGCACCTCTACCCAACCATTTGGGGAAATAAGACATGATGTTATGTTTATGCTATAAATAGAATGAAATCATTACTTATACTTTGATCAAGATATCTCAGTAATAAGGTTTCATATCGACTGATAGCAAATCAAGTCGCTATCTATTAACTAAAGTGTCCGACGTGTTGGTAGCACGCGTCAAATTAGAAGCCTACGTCGGTTGGACAACTGAAACTTAGTTTGAGAGGTAATCCCTTTGGTGGCACATCGTAAACGATACACGGGACCAATGCTATACGTATAGTCTGTAAATTATATTATATAAAGTTACTCTTCTCTAAACGATGAGTTCTCTAATTTACATGAATTATTTCTTACAAGATCTTGGTGAAACGAGGTATGAATGCTTAAGGAAGGGTTGGGAGATTAAAGACTGCTAGCTAAATGTGACATTTTAAGGCAATTTGTAAGTAGACTTAAGTATACTTGCCATTCGTCGTTGTGTCTAGTTATTGGGTGGTCTTCTCATTAATTCGTCTTTAGTTTAACTAACTATCAATAATGTTACTGACAAATTTATGAATTTTAGTGGTCCCAAAATTAAATGATTTTATTTATTTATTTACTAGCCGCTTGCCCGCGGCTCCTCCCGCGTGGATGTCATTTATTGCTGGCTATATCTCTGCCAAATTTCATGACTATCGGTTCAGCGGTGCATTGTGCTTAAATTTTGTTAACCCTAACAATAATTCGTAAGAAGAAACTTATTTTCTACTTTCAACAATAAATAATCAAGTAAGTGCCTTAATAACCCTGATATGATTCATGGAAAGTCCACTTAATCCGAAAAAAACCTCTTATATTAAAAATATAATTGTTAAAGGTCGCGGGTCCCACCTGGTAGCTAACATCAAAATGATACAGAATCATCCCCACTTACCCTTTGCTTGAGCCTTTCATAAATCCTGAATTACAGTTCAGAAAGTTCGTTCAACTTGTAAGTAGGTAATAATGATTTCGGTACAATTTCAGTGAACAAAAACGTATAAGTAAACAATTTACATCAATGGCCTTAGTGTGAATTTCATTTAACTCGATTGGCCCTGGATTGGTGACGGACCAATCGGAGCGCCAAACGCGCTCAAATGCGCGCGGTTAAATGAAACTCACTCTAGGGCCTCAGTTCTGTTAACGTTTGTCACATATTCATAAAAACGAGTCGACGAATAGAACCATAACTGTTAGTCGATGTTCAAACGGACGTAATAAAACCGTGGCGGGATTTTGACGCGCACTAGATCTTCAACTCACCGCTTTGCGCGGAGCGTTGAAAATCGAACAGTATGTTTTTTCGACGCGATGAGATGCACTCTGTTGGATTCTCAACGATAGGTTCAACACCGAGCGTTGAAGATCCAGTGCGCGGAAAAATCCCAACGCGATTTTATTACGTACGTGTTTATGTCGACTTAGTGCACCCCTGAAACTTTTAAAGGTGACCAGCCGTTATCAAAGATTGAAATATGGTGCTGAGGTCTTGTTATCACCATAAACCAGTTACGACGTACTTTTAAACCTGGCTTTACTACTCATATATACGTTATAGTTTAAATTACGGTTCAATCACGATGAGTGTAGAAGCTCGCTTTTATGAGCTTAGAATTTATAACAGAATGTTATTCCAACCTCTTCTCATATAAGGTTTAATATTGGAGCAGTTTATTAACATGTCATGTTTCTACTTGACATCGTTAATTATTATGGAATATACTCTGTGATTATGTAACCTAAGTCACATGTACTCCATTAGCTACTGGAATTACCTCAGCTGATATAATTTCAATGTGGTTAGGCAAACCTACCTGACGAAGAATATATTGATATTGTATGAGGAGGTTTCCGTGTGATATACGACGGGCTGCGTGTGATTGTGATGGTATCGCGCGTGCGCGACAGCCGCCACCGCGGCCAGTCGCTGCGAGCTGCCCATGGCCCAGCCGAGCGGGCTGCGCTGAGCACTAGCAGCGCCCGCGCCTGCCACAAAGCACCAGCGGCGCCAGCGAGCCACAACCGCACCAAGCGGCGCCGCCTGCGCGACTGCCGCCACAAATTTTGAACGTTCTTATTTCAACTACCTTTCAATTCTTATTTCTTTTTCCTGGCGTTATTAAGTGGCTTTCACCATAAAATTCTATTCAGCCAGTGCTCATTTAATTCACAAGTATTTTATCAGCTGGGCTTAATTTTGAGATACGCGTGGACTTGGCACATCTGAAACAATAGATACGTGTTCTTTTTAGTTCCATTTAATTTGTTAGTGAACTATAATGAAAATCGGTAAGTAATTTTAGTTGGTAAGTATAACAATTTTTTACTAGCATGTTGAAACTTATTTCTATGCCGAATTATGTTTGCTCAAAGTAAAGAAAAGTTTTACAGAATTTCAACGTTTCCACGATTGAATTCAAGACAAAAACTCGTTAATAAGTTAATGTTTCTTTCATCTCCTGAACTAATATAATATTACGTCATACTATACTATATTGTGCTATTATACCTAAATATGTAAAAATCTGTATTTGCAACTCCAAAAATAATTGTATAAAAAACACCGGTTTTAATTTAACTTCTGTCAGTTAGAAAGTTTGTTTCGGAGTTATTTCCGTGTGAATCGTAGACTGGCTACGAACTACGCCGCGTAGTCCGTTGCCGTAGCGCCGTAGCACGTTGGCGTAGCAGAAATAGACAACATGCTAATAATGAATGTGCTTCGCGAAATATTAGAAATAACTTTGTCCTTTCAATAGCAAAAATGGAATGGGAAAAGAAAATAACTTCGTGTTTAGTGCCTATGTCTATCCTCATACCTCATTGGTTCACTTAAAGTTGAAAGTCGGAAAAGTAGGTACTTAATTTTATTAGATTTTAATTAAAGTTGCCAATTGCCATCGTAAGACTACAAATTCTGCTATAATATTGGTTCAAAACAAATTACAAAATTGGTATTGCAATAAAATTATAATATTGGTTCAAAACTATTCAGTAAAAGTTTTTAAATTGTAAAAGAGATAATCAGCATGCCCCCAGAGCTTGAAGTAAACCGAATGGAAAATCTATTTATTGCTCCATCACATCTCAACGATGAATACATGAACCTGAATAACTTAGAAATACATTTCCAAGATATTAAGTTGCATTGCAACCATAAAACCTAAAAAACTTACTAGAAAAACTTTCCAGGTGAGGGTATGGAACATCTAAACTTAGCACTTATTTCATCAAATCACGCGCCAACATACCTTACAAAGTACGACAAACTTCCGCTGACCAACAACGTTATTGAAACTAGTATTACTTATCAATTTCACTGCAGTTTAGTTCACAATAATTGAATTTGTACACAATATACATCGATCGCGTGATAAGTTTCTCCTGGGTCGGCGGACACGACGCGAGCCCCCGACGTTGGCTCGTGGAGTGAAGGGAGGATCGGTTGCCCGCCCCAGCCCCAACGTTGGCCACATACACCAACCCAACTCAGCCAGCCAGCCCAGCTTGGCCCTAAACTTCCCCCAACTGTTATTATCGGTTTTCCAACTACATCTGTGTGCGGTTTGTTTGCAGTGAAAATAGCTATTTCGGTGCTGTGTTACGTTAATTTTAGTGTGGTGTTCAACATACTTATTGAAGACTGTTTATTGTGACAGCTTTCAGGTACTTGTTAAGTCAGTTATTTGGAAATTATGCTTGTGTAGTTTTCATAGTTGTTTAGCAATAGCTTCAACCTAAAAAATCCGGGATTTTACGCTCTGTGTATGGCTCTATGGCACTAGATACAATTCAAAATAAATACTCCTTATCATCATTCAGCCTAATCTTACCTAAAAATTACAAGAAAAAACATTTTCGCAATAATTAGACTTAATTAATACTTACTATCCATTACCGCTACATGTACGTTCACGATATCCTTTAATTGATTTTATGAACTGTAGCCTACTAGGTACTTACATTTATCAAACGCGTCGAAACATATTAAAACCAAAACAATCCAAATGCCAATTAAGCCCAACTTTGGGTCCAACGCTAATGACATTAGCGGGCCAATATTGGGTCTTTCCCGTCACTCCCTCGACCGTGTTCGTCCCGTCACGCCGCCAACAGGTTCGTAGTAACTTCGTACATTTCATTTATTGTAATTTGACACGCGAATTTGCACTTTATGCTAAAGGTATTTCTTTTAGAATGCCACTCGTTGACATTTCATTTTTTTTTTTGTTTATTTTTGATCCGTACTTTTGCGCGGGAAACGAAATGTCATGAACCGTAATAGATATTTAATTATGATCGATCTATTGCATCAAGATTCCTGAATTTAGAATGATAGATTGATTGAGTACTTGTACATGAAATGTGTATATTTTAACGAAAGTAATGTCTCGGTAAATGTCATAGTTATTAAAACCAGATTTTTCTTTAAATCCTTATATTTCTACCAAAATTGAGCGTAGTTATAAAACCTGTAAAAACAGCTTTAATTAACTTCAAACAATGTAAACATTCAGTTAACAGAGTTTATATGGAAACGCACGTTACTTTTAACCGGACAACTTAATAAAGATAAAAGAGTACGGTTAGCACGGCGTGTCAATGGCGTTTATTGATTTTTATAGAAATCTTGTCAGCCATGTGCCAAACAATGGTTATCTGTGTCTACGTACAACATATGCGTTTGTTTTGTTTTCATGGCTTCTACATAGTCGCTTTTCGTGTTTGTCTGTGTGACTGCTTAGATCTTCTTAACTACCGAATGGATTTTGATGCTTTTTTTTTTTCTTCATTTAGTGCATTTGATCTTGAAGGTTTATGTGTCAATAAAAATGAAATAAAATTAAGTAATCTCCACAAGTTTTGTCAAGTCTATACTTAGATACAAAACGAATTCGAAACGTTTTAAACTATTTGGTTTTAAGCCGTCTTTTTGGTTTAAAACGTTAAAGGTTTTTTTTTATATAGAATTCACTGACGTTTTGAACGAAGTGATCTAGACCACACCTACACCCTGATTAGAGAAATATTAAAATAAACAAAAACAAATAAAAATATGCAATGGCTGAGTAAAAACTGAATCAAACTATCGTTTTATTGTATTGCATAACTGGGTAAATCGGTTGGACATTACGTATTTAAAGGCTCCGTTTACTTTCGATTATTATTATGTTCTGCGTTAAGTTTCCGTTGACTTGTATCGAAGACGGTTGTACACAAGTCAAGCCATAAAATAGTGCTTTTGCTACTAATGTTTTATTTAAAACACAAACTTACAACGCAGATTGCATTAGAGACCTACGATAACTTTTCCTACCTCCTTTATAGATTGCCACGCATAAAATGCGACAAGTAATTATTGTATCAAAGCTATCCCTGGATTCACCGTTCCTTTATTTTACTTTATAATATTATTTATGCACATATCGGGGATTGACGGATGTGTCTGACATTTTTCACGTAACTCATTTTGCGGGCGGTCGGACGGCTACATCTCGCTTTTACTAGGGCAACACGAGCCCCAGGAGATGTAACGAAACCTTAGATCCACGCAAGCGGAATCATATACAAGTCCTACATATTATATTATGTACCTATACCTCCTCCAATGTCTAAGACTCGGTATAAAATGTGTCAAAAGTTAAAAGGGTGAAAGATAAAAATGTTTTCTGTGTAAATTAGTTTTTTTGAATTTTTTTTTTTTTTTATGCCTATATCTAGAAGCTACGCATAACGTTTACTCAATTTTGAAATAGAATACTATGACAATTTTTAGAAGTAAAACTAATTAGGCGGCGATTTGTTATTGGACGAGAATTGTGAGTGCAATTTCAAGAACGCGTCACGTTTAGGCACATTTCGTTACATGAGAGAGAAGAAAGATATAAATCTCTCGGTCCCTCACAGTAGGTACATCTCTCTTGTTCTTTATTTTTTAAGAAGCTTCATGCTTATCACGGGTGCGGGTTGTTCGAAAGAGATACCGTGGCCCCTGGCACACAGGCAACTGAGGGAACACGGGTGGGTTTTAGTCAGTAAAAGTCTGACACGCCCTCCTGCTCCACCCAGAGCAGGAAAAGTTATTTGATGATTTCCCAACCTCAAAAAAAAGGCTATCACGTGTATGGTGCTGCTTACGCAATTTTTCGTGGCGTGAATTGCGGACGCAAATCATATACCGTGCCAAATGAAGTTTCTAAAAACTGTGTAACAATAATAACGGAGGTACTTGTACCCTATTCTTGTATCTGCGAGCAAAACGTTATTCTCTATTCTAATGAACCGTCCTAAATATACCGTGGTAACACACAGTCATACACACGTCACTGTTGGGTCTGCGGAAGTGGTCAGTCTTATGTTAATTGAAACGTGAAACCACAACACATTCATTAAAAACAAAAGATAACTACGGACACACGTAACTATTACCCTTCGTTAGAAGACTCTAACGAAGGGTAATAGTTAGAGTGGGAGATTGATTCGCGCGCTGGATCTACATCGCACTGCTTGGCGCCGAGAGTTGAAAATCGAACAACGTGTATTTTCGACACGCTTGAATGCAGTCTGTTGGATTCAATACTAGGTTCAAGATAGAAAGTTTAAAATCCAGTGCGCGATTAAATCCCGTCGCGATATTTTACGTCCTTGTGTATACGTGGAGTAATTGCGCGTCCATATAAATATATTTATGGACACGTCCAATACCTTGCGTTTTATAATGTCATACAGAAATATACAATGTTCGGTTGAAACTGATGTTTCACATAAAATTGTATGTAAATTATACTCTGTTGATGTTCTGTTTTAATCTCGCGTTTGCATACAATTTGCTGCAGCAGCTTTGTGTATAACTAATGCATTATAATAAAGTGCAACAGACTGAAAAAATAATGCAATCACTGAACCGTTCCTACACAAAACACATTAGGTCGATAATAATAAGTATACCGATCGAGAACGAATCAATTCGGCATACTAAGTTTACCTAACTCATCAAAGAAAAAGAAAACCAATGAGAGAAATAAATGATGAAATATGCCGTAACTTTCTGCTTGATTCCTTCATAGAAGTTCTTATGACACTTGTGAACAATGAGGCTCTATTTATCAACACTGGCTCTTTGTAGCATTATAGCCAAAATTCCAACTAAACTCATCTATATGACGTCATCTGTCATGTCCTAGGTTCACGCCCTTATGTATACAATAAGAAAGTGAAGAAGGCTCATCGTGATATTTGAGGAGAATCTTTCTTTTTTTGTTTGTTTATCAAATGGGCCTGCTCTTTACCTCGGTCACGCCTGATATAAGCTTTCTTTTTTGTTTGTGTCAAACTCCGTTTGTAGTCTAAAACTGTAAAAGTTTGCTGTGGGGCAAAACTGCTGATATTCAAAATATATTTGTGCTCCAAAAACGTGCTGTTCGAGCAATTTACCAGCTAGGTGCTAGAGTTTCGTTGAGAGACTTTTTTAAAGAAATTGGTATTCTCACGGTAGCATCACAATTCATTTTTGCCAATATCTTATATATTAGACAAAATATACACTTGTACACTAAAAACAGTGATATTCACACCGTAAACACTAGAAATAAGGACAAACTACGTGCTCCTTTTCACCGGCTTCATAAGGTTCATAATTCATTTGTTGGTATAAACTTTTATAACAAGCTTCCCTCTGCTTTGCTAGATTTGCCTTTTGATGCGTTTAAATCTTAAATAAAATCCAACCTGTGTTTAAAGGCTTACTATATTCCAACAACGACTATTTAAATGACAAAAATAGTTGGTCGCTGTGATTAACTCAAGACAATGTTTATGTTCTTTCTCCAGAATCGTACCTAGAGACAGGATATATAGGTTCATATAATTATTGATATATATATTTATATTGACTAAGTATTTTTTTTAATTTTCATCTGTTTTTTCATTAGTTATTGACATGTTCTACTCATTACAATATTTTTTATGATGAGTTGTATGGCATTATGGTTAGCTAGCGACCTCGACAATTGATAATTATATTCTTGCCTGAGTAACCGGCAGCAAGTTCGTCATGCTCCCGTAGATGTCACTGCTTGCGGTAGCGTTGGGGATCGGGTTACCTCTTTCCCTCAAATATGGCGAGGGAGGTAATGGCTGATCTTTCCGTTATGCTCGTGAACGGGTGCTGCTTGTGGTGACTGGTCGTCTTGCTGACCATGATTTTGTTATTGTTGCTAATAATTACCTACCTGTTTATTTATTTTACGTCGATGGTCCTAGGTTATCATTTGTAAACATAATCCAACATTGCATATATAAGCTATCACGCCATTTATACCAGGAGGCTTTTATTTTGGTATAATTATGCTTTGTTTACTTTTTATTTTCTGTGCTTTTGTTAAGTTTTCATTTTATTTGTTGGTATATTGGCATGCCTAGCTGATATATGACAAATTTTTAAGTTCTGTGTCTCGTAATGTTGATTACTCTGCCTACCTATGTATAGAATCAAGTCTATCTAACTAAACAGACAGCTGTGCTGCTGGGGAGTTTGTTGCGCCACTTCTTCACAGCTAAAGCACTAGGAAGTGGTGAAGGGCGGGCGTTTTGGGGGACTGTCTTATGTAATTTTGACATTCGAAAAGTGCTGATTCTCAGCCTAATTTGAATAAATGACTTTGGATTTTGATTCTTGGAAACAAAATTCAATTGAAACATATTGCCATACCTTAGGTTAAATAGTATTGAACAGATTTCTTGTTTCCATCAGCTCATCATCGGCATTATCATGAAAAGTATTTTAAACTCGCTATGGTCATCATCTCTGCCGTTTCTCAACTATATTGACCATCTTGGCATATCAAAGCTCTTCTGTGCCTCAATAAGCTCGTTAAACCGTTGATCCCGGCAGTCATTCGTGAATCTTTGACAGTCGTTACGGGTTGTCAGAAGCCCGAAAGTTTGACAACCAGTCTTACCAAGGAGTATCGTATTGCCGGTTAGACTGGAAGCCGACCCCAACATAGTTGGAAAAAGGCTAGTCAGATGATGAAATTATTCTGCCAAAGTCTAAAGTGAATAGAAAAAACAAAGTAGACCTTCTCCTGCCTATTTATTTAGTGTCATAGGGTACGGCGCACCCTTATAATGTTTTATGTAACGACACGGTGAACACAAAGGCTTGGGGGAGTGAAGTGACTACATAAATCTCGTATTACCCTCAATCGACTGCCAGATAATGTAATGACAGGTTTAACCGGTGGTAACCTGGGTTTTTGGGTGACAATTTGTCTAGATCTACTACACTTTAAAACTATTAGCCATATTTTCCTCCAACCTTTATTCTAGCGGCGTCAGAAACTATTTTGGTTTAGGTTTACTTCGTTTTTATTTCAAAGACTGCCCACGGCTTTGCCCGCCTATGTTATTTCCTTATAACATCAGCTAACTGCCAGTGTTAGTCCCGTCAAAGTTGTTTTTATTGTTATAAGTACCGTATATACTTACCATATGTATCACCACATATTATAAAACAAAGTGCCCCCGCGTCTGTCTGTCTGTATGTCTTTTCGCGATAAACTCAAAATCTACTGAATGGTATTTCATGCGGTTCTCACCAATAGACAGAGTGATTTATGAGGAGGGTTTAGGTGTATAATTTGTTAGGGTATTGTTTAAATTGGTGAACGCGGGCGAAGCCGCTGGCAAAAGCTAATTTAGTATAAAGCTGTTATTTTGACATTACAAACCGACAATTCAATTTTATTTATGAGTTTAGATAAATAATGACACACCATTTTAAACAACATTACGTAGATACTAATCCATAATGTTTTGTCTAGCCAAGCTTCCTTGAACGTTTGAGTGTTAACGGGTGGACGTCATAGAATTAACCTAATTAACCTGCCGTACCTTTTGATCGTGTAAAGGTCCATTAGGAGCCAGACGCGATGTTTGCGGAATGGTATTTACGTACACATCGTTTAAAAATAACTGTGTTTGATGACGCCATCGCCATTCCAACGATACTCCTTTTGTTAGCCGCATTTGACACAGTTCTTACTCGATAATATGCTAATAAAAGAACAAATATACAGAATACAGGTTTACAAGAATAATATCACATAACATCACGCCTGTATTAGGTTGGTTAGGCAGAGGTGTAGGGTACCTATACTAAGTCCATCCACATTTTGATCCATTTTCTTCACAGTTATATTCAAGTCCTATGTAATAGGGTGGGGAGCCTATTGCCAACAACCGGACATAAATCTAGACTCCGGGCTGCCACAGAAATTTTAAATAGAAAATAACCCAGTGACACTTTTCCCGACCCGGGAATCGAACCCAGTACCTTGTAATCAGCAGTAGCACTTGCGACCACTACACCAACGAGGCAGTCAATACTCCTTTTGTTAGTCGTTAATTCGAAAATTTGACACAGTTTCACTCGATACGTATGGTAATATTAGTGAACAAAGGTACGGAAACAGAATACAATTTTGGCGGACAAAAATCACAATAATAAGTATCACAATAATATAAATGGTTTGTATAATGCATGTCAACGACACAGGGCGACGACACCCGTGCGTCACGCGAGCCAATTTGCTAAGGTTCATGCAGGGCTGTCAAGCTATACATAAATATTATATAACATAATACAGTGTAAATTTTTAACCAGTTCGCCAACTGTAACCATGAATTCAGCATATCATTGTAGACCCCCTAGCGTAGAAATTTGTCGGTGCGCGGTATACGGTCAAAATGTATGGTACAGCTAATTTTTTTTGGATAACCAACGCATAATTTATACACTAGGGGGTCTAGAATGATATGCTGAATTCATGGTTACAGTTTGCGCACTGGTTAAAATGTTATCCTGTATAACATGTGCAACGGCTTTTGTAATACTTAAAAAGGAAATTGCGAATAGCCTCATGCAAGTAAAGAACATCTCAGCCAAGAAAAAAAAAACTGGCTTTATTTTGGTTTTCATCAGCAACGCGCTCTATGTTGATATTTTTTTTAAAATTATTACTGGTCACCGAGAGGTCGAAATTCAATCATACTTCGTCATAAATTTGAATCAACAATAATAAAAAAACATAATTAGCGTTCTGCACACCTTCTCCACATAAACTTTAACTGTACCAAATTTCATACTCCTCTATCCGCGTCATTTTCGTGAAAAGGGGTGTAAAGTTGTAAAGATGTATAACCCAACTAAGTAATAAAGTTATACCCACATCATCCTGCTTTTACAAATTGATTTATTTATTTATTTAATACTTTACGCACAGAAATGTACAGAGGCGGACTTAATGCCATAGGCAAATGCCTATGGCATTAAGCACATGGCATTATTTGCACATGGCATTATGGCATTATTTGATAGCACCTACCACTGTTTGTCTCTGCATCGCCCAAAGGTCGACTGGTAGAATTTTCTACCAGTCGACCTTTGGGCGATATTTTTTATTTGGGCTATCAAATAAGTGGTGTATTTAATTATTATTCAAATATAACTAAATATACTCATATTATACCTCAAAAAAAAATTTTTTTCAACAATAAATATGCTATATACATAATTAAATATATGCACAAATAAACATACATAAATACACATAAATATAATAAAACAAATAAGACAAACAATGAGAAAACATTATCGTTGTGAAGATACATCATTTATCATACTTATTACTTAATACCAATTTTCGTAGCACTCATTTCGTAGCACCGTAGCATCAAACCAACAAACAAAGATCTATGATTTACAATTAATTAAAAAATATTAACTACTAATATTATAAATGTGAAAGTTTGGATGTTTAGATGTTCGTTATTCAATCACGCTAAAACTGCTGAATGGATTTGGATGAAGTTCAACACATAGGATTTATTGTCCCGGTACTACGTTCCCGTGGAATAATTTTCGACCTCCACGCGGGCGAAGCCGCTGGCAAAAGCTAGTTAATTATAATTTAAGTAATCATTTACAAACAAAGTGAAGTCCTGACTCCTGCGCTGGGTAAAAAGATCTGTTACCAGGAGCCAGTGTGTGCTCCAATCAGTAGCTTCTGGATTTTATGCATTACTAGCTTTTAGCAGCGGCTTCGCCCGCGTGGAGGTCGGTGTTTTATACATATAAGCCTTCCTCTTGAATTACTCAGTCTATTGATGAAAACCGCATTATAATCCGTTGCGTAGTTTAAAAGATGAAAGCGTTTATTTTTCTAAGAGAGAAGCTGGTGCGAAGCAGGCTTTAACTTACTGACTTATCAATAAAGAATACTTACTATCATTCTAAAGCTAACATAGGAACGTAAAGAATTAAATACAATAAAAGTGAACAGCTGAAAACCAAATAAAATGTGTAATATTCCTCCATCTCATTCTCGCTAACACATTTTTTCGATATCCGTCTCTATCGTAACCCGTTATACAGCGGCTTGCTCTCGTCCATATCAAGCGGTGCCACGTGGCCCCAAGTGACATCATTACGGTATGTTGTATAAATTTTTAGTTCCCGATTATGACGTTTTGGCGCCAGGTTAATTTAGAACATTTGAATGTTATGGCGAATTGAATACCCGTAATGTAACTGTATTTTATGCCAATAGTAGACACTATTGACGTGCCATTTTTCAAAAGCAGTAGAGATGGGAATGGCCCAAGGGAAGCCGGTAGGAATCGTGTTTTATGGTGCTTTCACCACTGCCGTACAAACTCCAAAACCAACATTGTTTTATACTATGTAAAGATGTTGAAAAAAGACAATGCATAACCAGATTGACTTGTAACAGCCCTATGATGGCGGATTCATTACACATTCACGAGTTTATCACAGATCTAACACGACTTGTCGCTCACAATACTACAGAATGAACACCTAATAACCTCAAATGGATATAGGTACTACTCTATTCGCACTCACGATTGAAATCGCGAGTATTCCAAAACGTAATTTGAAACTTGTTAATCCAATTTGTAAATTGATTCCCATCAATCAATCTGGAACGTGGAAATGGAATACATGACGGAAAATTACTGGAGACATTTAATGTGTATCTATTACTATATTCTATAAATGAAATTAGGTTCAGTCAGTAGTAGGTGTGTATTTCCTTCATCACACGGTATATGACAGCGGAAGAAATACATAGACTACACAATTGTCAAATAGAGGTTATAAAACTTGTAGCCAATTACACTGTGTACCTAGAATTAAGTGACTAATATCTACATTGCTATTCAAAATCAAAGTCCCACTAGTTTCTTTCCGTGAACCATATGTAAGGTCAAGAAACAAAGTAGTGTTGCCACTTTTATCTAAGAGTGGGAACCATAGATATTTGGATTCGTTCGCCACAAATCGAATGACTCGCGAAACAACAGAGTCTTATCAAAAAGACCTAAACCGCTGGAGGACATACACTACATATACCTTAAGTTCTGAGTTGAGCTGCACGCTTGCTGACAAATGCGTGCACTGACTGGACAGGTCCCTGCAATCTGTGTGGTTATTTCCTCAAAAGACCATTTCAGACACCAATCTACATGGTCTTCACATGATCTGACCAAGATTATGTCTAGAGTTTAAAATAGACTGTGACCTCTGTGTTTGTTTCGGCCTTTCTTCTCAGAGTAGGCAGAAAGGAAACGCCGACCTCATCTAGTTTTAAAAATATGATTGACTTAAACAGGTGTTTGTATAAACCTACTTACAGAAAGAAAACCATTTATCAACCTTGCTAGCGGCTCTATAAGGACTGTCCTTGTAGAGTCGCTATCAATATGAGACGTCACGAACCGTAAAAATACATAAAAAAAAAAAAAAAAAAAATTGCGTGTTTGAACCTTATCTGCATCAGTTTCAGCCAACTAACGGCACTTCCCTTGTAATATCTATAAAAAATAGAGCGATGAGTACGATGACCCTATTCTTTCATACACATATTACTAGATAACAGTATGTCCGCTGACATACAATGAATTAGTGTAAAAAAATATTATTCTCGGAAGTTGCACGATAAGCCGAAAAATTAATAGAATTCTCTTTTCGCAAATTGTGACGCGTTACGTCACAACGTTCAATCTATCCAACTAAATGCAGTTGCGTCGTCTTCAGGCAAGATTTGCATAGGTAAAGTTAGTACGATTCAATTCTTATATTGATTCTACAAACACAAGTAAATAAGATAACATTGTGCTTGTGGAGTAACGAGACCACGGAGCGTTAATAAATACAACAATACAATCATCATCATCATTTCAGCCCGAAGACGTCCACAGCTGGACATAGGCCTCCCCCAATTTGGGGGGGCTTGCCATAATCGCCACGCTTGCCAGGCGGGTTGTCGATCGCAGTATGGTGGTAAAATGCATAGAGAACGCTGCTGCCCATTCTCTAGTAAGTCCCGTAATCGCCTTTTACGACACCCACGGGAAGGGATGGGGTGGTGCTATTCTATACGTCCGGCACCACACGGAACAACAATACAATACAAAAATTATTTACTGACATAAAACAAGTTGTAAGCACCAAATTATAGATTTCTCTGAGTCCTGCCCAAGTTGTATAATCAGTTTCATGAAGCTAATTTGTTTTTCTTGTAACGCCATTCCCTGGCAACACACAACACAGACTCACAGGGTGTTGCCAGTGCATGGCGTGAATTCTTATCTCCATAACATTTATCAAGTACATATTATCATAGAAAAATAATAACGCTGGCATCAAAACCTCCTTTGTCCCTTAGATATAAAGATTTTGTTGAACTTCAAAGGCTTTCTATATAGCCTAAAATAACTCAGAAGTGCCGGAAGCCCGGTAATAGGGCCCTTAACGAGACGAGACGATAAAAAGGGTTGGAAGTACGAGTAATACGTCATAGGGACACACAAAACTTTGACATAACGCCATAACAAAGTTATGTAAAAAAAAGTGTAAGGAATTAGGAATAAAATATACGACAGATTGTTTGCGGGTACCATTTGGGATAATATGCTGCTAACGCATCAAATTCTGTATTGAAAATCTCATTACAGATACATACATAAACACCATCATTTCATCATTCATCATTCTCCTGCCCTTATCCCAATTTATTTGGGGTCGGCGCAACATATCTTTTCCTTCCACACTTCTCTATTAGTCGTCATCTCCGTAGTCACACCCTTTCTAACCATATCATCATTCACACAGTCCATCTTCCCCTACTCTTATAGCCATCGACATTCATACTCAAAACTTTCTTCACGACGTGTTTCTCATTCCTCCTTAGCACATGCCCATACCATGATAACCGATTTCCACACAACTTTTCAGTTATCGGTGCTACTTTCAGGCTTCCTCTTATGTACTCATTTCTTATTCTATCCCTCCGTGTAACACCACACATCCCTCTTAACATTCTCATCTCGGCTACATGCAATTGCTTTTCATTCATCCCTTTTGTGGCCCAACATTCGGATCCATACAAGACGGCAGGTCTTACCATGGTTTTATATATCTTCCCTTTAAGTTTAAGGGGAATGTGGGAGTCGCAGATTGTTCCCGTAACCTGCCGCCATTTCATCCATCCAGTGTTAATTCTGTGCTTTACCGTCCGATCTACTTCGCCATCGCTTTGCACGAGTGAACCGAGATACTGAAAGTCGGAGCAGACTGGGAGAAGCGCGCCATCAAGCGCTATGGCTCCAGAGTTGGAGAGACCGCCGAAATCGCAGAACATATATTCAGTTTTGGTTCTGCTGATTTTCAAGCCAACATTCTCCAGCTTCTGTTGCCACTTCTCCAATCTGCTCTGGATCTCGGACACATCTTCACTGACTAGAACAATGTCGTCGGCAAACAGCATACACCAGGGTGCCTCTTCCTGTATGTCCGACGTCAGAGCGTCCATGATCAATACGAAGAGGTAAGGACTTAAAGCCGATCCCTGGTGCAAGCCTACAGCCACATTGAACTCGTCGGTATTGCCAGCAGCCGACCGGACGTAGGTACGAGATTGACTGTACATGGCACGAATTAACTCTACATACTTCCCGGGCAACCCTTTCTCTTTCAAGGTCCACCACAACACGTCCCGAGGTACCCTATCATACGCTTTCTCCAGATCAATGAACACCATGTGCAAGTTCTTGTGTGCACGTCTGTACTTCTCGCATAATTGGCGGAGTGCAAAAGTGGCGTCCATTGTTCCTTGACCTGGCATAAACCCAAACTGGTTTGGGGTAATCTCACTCTCCTCTCGCAGTCTTTTCTCTATTACTTTCTCCCATACCTTCATACTATGTGACATGAGCTTTATCCCTCGATAGTTATTGCAGTTCTGTACATCCCCTTTATTCTTGAAGATGGGCACTAGTGAACTATTGCACCATTCTTGTGGGATCCCTCCTTCATGCAACAACTTATTGAAGAATAAAGTCAGCCACATACATCCATCTTCTTTTAAACACTTCCATACTTCTACTGGTATATCATCTGGGCCCATAGCCTTTCCATTTTTCATACCATGAACTGCCTTTCTTACTTCATCCATGCTGATTTCCCTCACCAAACCCATATTTACTTGTACCTCTCTGAGCACACCATTCCATTCATTCTCTTCGTTCATTAGCTTTTCAAAATAATCTTTCCATCTTTCTTTTATTTCCTCATCTTTGGACAGAACATTTCCAGCGTCGTCTTTCATACATTTAATGTGAATGATATCTCTCGTTCTCCTTTCTCTTGCTTTTGTAATGCGGTAGAGCTCCTTTTGGCCTCTCGGGCTATCCAGTGAGTCGTACAACTTCTCCTGCGCCTTAGCCCTTGAAACTGCGACCGCCTTTTTTGCCTTTCTCTTACACTCTTTGTAAATCTTCATCTTATCTTCTTTCAGACTATCGTTCCCGTTTTCTACACCCTGCCATTCTTTAAACGCCATTTTCTTCTCTTTAAGCATATTTTGCACGTCTTCATTCCACCACCATGTATCCTTTCCTATCATACCTTTACCTTTTGATTCTCCAAACACATCTTTTGCCACTTTCCTTATACAATCCGCCATCTCTATCCAACATTCATTCACGGATTTTCCTTCCATACCCTTCATTTCCATCATTTTGTTTACCACCAGACTCTTAAACTTACTGGCACATTCCTCTTTTTCTATCATACGCCATCTGGTTTTGGGTGGGGGTCGTTCCTTGTTTCTACTGGACGAAACACTGAATTTTACCTCCATTATTATGAGTCTATGTTGTGAGACTAAGTCTTCACCTGGGAGCACTTTACAGTTTTTGACACTTTTAAGGCTGTTCCGTTTTACTAGCCAGTAATCAATTTGTGTCGCGTGGCGGCCACTTTTGTATGTTATAAGATGCTCATTTTTTTTTTCAAACCACGTATTTGTTATTGCCAGGTCAAAGGCCGAAGCAGCTTGCAGCAGTGTTTCGCCATCAGAGTTACGGTCTCCGTATCCCCAACCACCATGCACTCTTTCATATCCATCCTTCTGTCTTCCTACATGCCCGTTAAAATCACCCCCCACATACACTTCTTCACTATCTTGCACATCCATCATCACACGATCGAAGTCCCTCCAAAACTTCTCTTTCTCACTATCCTCACACCCTGACTGGGGTGCATATACACAAACTACATTAACCGCTAAACTTTCTACAATCAGTTTAACAGCTATCACCCTATCACTCACTCTTTTAACATCCACCACACATTCTTTCAACTGACTATCCAAAACTATACCCACACCATTTCGCTTGCCATCGCTTCCACAGTAATAAAACTTATATCCTTCTCCTATATCTCTAGCCTTAGCGCCCTTCCATTTCGTCTCTTGCAGACACGCTATGTTCAGTCTTCGCCTTTTTAAAACATCTGCTAGTTCCCTTCCTCTTCCAGTCATCGTACCTACATTCCAGCTAGCACACCTCAATCGAACTTCTCTCGCACTACGAGCTTGCGTCTTACGTCGCACCCGCCCGTTCTGGTGCGACAACCCTTCTCCATTTCCCACAGGAGCCGGGTGCTGCCCCTGCGCGTCGCCTGTGGGGTACGCCCTAGCCCTATCGCGAATCATTTCATTTTCACTCATTGTTGCTTTGAGTTTTGGCTAAGTTTGACAGTCGGCCGCCAGCCTGACACCAACCCTCCTTGGGAATGCTATTGTTGGTGGTTTACCCGCCACCATGCGGGGGACCCAAGGTGCTACAATGGTATGCACTAGGCCTCTAGTTCCCTTAGTCGCCTCCTACGACACCCACGGGATTAAATGGGGTGGTCATATTCTCCAAGTCCGTGACCACACGGGACACATACATAAACACCATGCCTTGTATAACCCCAAGGATTGGCCAGAGGTCTACCTATATTTCGCCAGTTATTTTCAAGTACCATATGTAATAGGGGGCAAGCCTATTGCCATCAACAGCAGGCTTAACACGAGAACCGTAGAAAAGCGTTTTGTCGACGGAAAAGTAGACAAAAATCACGTTACCGTGTAGACAGTTGTCTAAACAAACGATTTCTATTGCACGATAGAGTAGAAATAGAAAGCGTCACGCTAAGCCTGCTGGGCACAAATACAGACTGCTACTGAGAAATTCCAGATAGAAAAACTAAATAACACTGCCCAACATGGGAATCGAACCCAGGACCTCATGCTCAGCAGTAGCGCTTGCGGTCATTAAGCGAGGCAGTCACAAAACATCTAAAAATTGTGGTCAGATCTGCAATCACCGGCAATCCTCCATATCTTACCAAGCTGTTTGCGTATCAACATGGCCACGTAACTTTCAATGTATCTTAAGTATATTAGTTTTTGCACGTGTCTCCATTAAGCTCGTAACTTGCGTGTTTTACGTGTAATCTCCTAGACTAGAACAGCCACAACTTAGCTGTTTTACCGACAAACAACTGAACCTTCCACTGCACACTGCACCCTATATTGTGTACTTACTGAGGTTTAAAACAGTACAGAGTTTCTTGCCAGATGTCTTTAATATACCTTGTTCAATCAGTTATAAATAAAAATAAACATTCTCAAATCTATTTATATAAAAATGAATCCCTATTTCCCTTAGTCACGGCAAAACACGTGAACGGCTAGACCAATTTTTGCCAGTTTTTTTTTGTCGTGTTTTTTATTGTCAGGAGAAGGTTCATAAGCAAGAAAAAAGGTTACGCGTAACACTGAGAAATTTTAGTGTGTGTTTTCCCGCGGCAGAACAACTTGCCTTAGGGAGTACTTTCGAAGCATAGAGTAAAAGTAAAAAATAAAGATTTTTTGTTTTAAAGTAATTAAAAAATATTCATCAACTCGATAAAACACTACTCAATAGTAACGCTAGAGGTACCTTGTAGGTACTAATCGAATCGCATGCACCGCCGGCAAAGGGAACAGCGATGCATAAATATTCAAAGCAAAGTAAACTCTCGGTCGTGGTGATTTTTCACAATCTGCCATTTTTTGTTTCTAATATTTTATTTGTTTATAAAACGATTGTATTACCAAGTCAAAACCATTTCGCTGCGGGCAAACAACCATTTAAATGTCACGGTGTATATATATACAAGGTGTAACAGAAACCCTATTGGTATCCTTAAGCAATAAAGATAACAGATGGTATAGAATACATAGCATGAGCTTTCAGCTCATAATAAAATACTCTAAGAATTGATACCAGAATTTCGGTTTCATATGTTTCTTAAATTCAAATCATAACAAACGTGTCACCCCACTACGTATGTCAATGACTTTCCACATTACTTGCCAATATCACGATAAATGTCTTCTCAGTGATGTGTTTGATTCAATTTGTTCGGGTATCAATGAATTAAAAATTCTCATAACTTCAGAACATTTAGTGATAGGATTAAAAAACCCTTCCAATATCGTTTGATATCATCCAAAGAAGCCGTGCCCTTGGTATGTACATACCCTTTCCGTTGCACGTTGTATAATGCGAATTCAATATTCACAGTTAAGACAGGACAACGTCTGTCGGGTCAGCTAGTACAATATACAATCTAACACAAAAACATAATATTATATTCAAGTATATAAAGGAAGAAAGAAAGGGAAGACCTCATTGCCAATGAAAAAAAATCGTCCGCATCGTCTGTAGGAAAAGTGCGCAAAAGGCTGGAAGTGTTGCCACGTTAGATAGCAATGCCGATTCTCTGACCTAAAAATAGTCTAACCTTCTGGTTGCGTCAAGAGTCGACCAACCGCTTGGCGATATCCCGAAATACAATCAATTAAATGATGTATTGTACAAATTATAGCACATCAGGGCTCTGAGACGAAACACATTTCTGTTAGCGTTCACGCCAAATGCTACGCCAAAATGTATGGGAATGACATTACCTGCGGAAAGGACACGACGTAATCTTTCCGCAGGCAATGTCATTACCGTACATTTTGGTGTAGCGTTTGGCGTGAACGCTAACAGAAATGTGTTTTGTCGAGGCCTGCAGAACAACAAAACAAAACAGCGAATGTATATTACCTAGCTGTAGTGATAAAGTCTTGGCACTTGATCGATTTCATTGAATTATAGAAGAGCTTGCGATGAAGCCGGTTGGGCCACGTTCTTGTGACGTGGAAGGGCGACCCGCCGTATCACGCGATTGGTGGTAACAAACTGCTTTCATGCATGTTAGCAATTACTATGAAATTCTTATTATCCATGGACAAATACTGTTACTTAAGTAATGAGACACGAGCCACTTTAATTTCCTACCACTCTTTATGGTAAATGTTTATTTATTATCTTTATTAAGGCTTATGCCTAATTATCAGGTTACTTACCAAAACCGTGCCGTGTCTTGGTAAACCCAACTTTGGTCCCGGCTGTCATTTGCGCATCTTTGACAGTCGTTACGGGTCGTCAGAAGCCAGTAAGTCTGACAACCAGACTTACCAAGAGGAATCGTATTACCCAGTTAGTAGGATATGGAGGTCAGATAGGCAGTCGCTCCATGTAAACTACTGGTATTCAGATGCATCCGGTTAAACTGGAAGCCGCCCGCTAAAATAGTTGGGAAATGGCTAGGCAGATGATGATATGAAGTACCGAAAAGACTAGCATTAGTTGATGGTAACGAAAGGAAAGACGGAGGCATAATTAGTCCTGGAACAGACCAGGCTAGAGATATCACTTAGACAAAGTATTGTTCCTCGTGCACTGCTCCTCATGTAGGAACATTTAAGACTGCACACTGCAGCAAACAAGTTAGATCTACGCTTAGTGTTGCCAATCGTACTATAATATATAGTATTGTACTATATTTCGGGTCTGCGTACTAATACTGTTGCAAAAATATATAGTACGCAAAAATACTATTTCTTAACACCAAAAACGAATAAAAGAAATCCTTCATGAGAACTTATTTAAAGCTTCCTCTCTCCTACTATTTTTTGCTGTGCCCGACAGGGTCCATAATGATCACTATTTTTAATTTACCACCTAAGTACACATTGTGGAATGCAAATAAAATTTGAGTATTGAGTATTGAGAAAGATATATGAACGCGCCTTTACATTATCTTTTGCCTGATACCATAGCATATATCCGAAGAACTCATCTGTCATAATACGTTCTGAACTTTTCAATAATGTCAAATTTAATAATAATCTGCTCTTTATTTTCCCCACTTCGGCGGCATATTCACAGAAAGGTTATTTTCGGTTATGAATTCGAAATGGCGAGAAAAAAGAAACAGAAGTAGTAGGTATCTCATTAATAAAAAATAAGCTGTAGATTTACATAAAAAATAAAATGTAATAAAGCATTATGACACTTCTATTTCAGACAATTTTTTTTTTAATGCAAGAAGTTAAAAAATATATTTTTATAAAATGAATAAGTAACAAATATAGCTTTGTAAATTTTTTGCTTTTTCCATGAAATACTATATTTTTATAGCTTATTTCGAAAAATACTATATCTCGTCGCAGAAATGTTGGCAACCCTATCTACGCTTGAAGTCATCGACCGAAAATTCTCTTATAAACTCATGTTTAATGAACTTTTACTTCATGATAGTTTGTGTATATTGCCAAACTTGTATTCCCTATCTGTCAAGAGCTAAAGCAACCGTTTGAATATATTGAGTGGCAAGACAGGTGGTGGTTCCCTAGAGAGATGCCATATGCTGGCCTCCCTGCGTCATGGCTAGCCTTATAAATTAAAATAGACACAACGCGACTACGCGGCGGCTGTGAAACTTCCATGACCTTCTGTTCCTGGTACTGTTTTATGAATATAAATAACTATTGAATCAAACTTCTACTTAGCTATGGCTTAGACAGATTGAAATGCCGAAAGTCCAACCAGAGACGGAAATATTGTCTCCATTGATTTTTACGTATGTCAATTGCATTGTAGGTAATATATAATATTGTATTTACAAACGCAATACACTGGGTATTGCGTACGGCAGCTTTATAAATATAAACCTTATATAAAGCGTCCTACGTCACTTCGTGAAACTTGCCTTCTTGGTACCGTTGCATACTTAATGTACCTACGCCTGGTAGCTTTCTCACGAATACCTATGAATACCCCATTATAATAGGGAATGAAAAGGGGTTGATGTATTCATGGAAAGTTTAACTTAAAAGAGTCTTTAGTCCCCCAGTTTCCAAAAAATAGCAAGTAACATACACTTTGAAAGGAATACTTTAAATATTTAGAAGGTGAAATGGTTTCCAGGTTTTTAAACACCAAGAATGCCCCTAATATTACAACTGATTAAATATGATTTAATAAAGAATGCCCTCCCCTATTACGATAATGAAAATAGCAGAGTTCACGAACAAACTTAATAATGTTCATTCTGTATATAATTTCGTACAGATTATTTCCCTATTACAGGAAATTGAATTAAGTGTTGCAAACGTAACTATGTCAGACGCTGCATACAATGATCCTTATAACGATGGAGTAAGGTTGACGTTTCGTTGGCCAGTTAGTACTTGTAGTTTAGCAGAGCGGACCCGTGCGGGCCGGGGTCAGTGAATTCGGATATCAAATATGCAACTTCGTAGACTCTCCCAAACCACTTATACCAATTGCAAATGTTGAAAATGTTGCAACGTTCCCGAAAGTTGTAATAGTTGGAGGTATATGTTCTGAAGACAAGTAAATATAACATGCAATCATCATTCCACGACAGCAAACGGTATGGAAAGTTTAATCATACGGAATGATGAAATTGTGTATTAAAGAACTGGATAACGACTGCCTTTGTTGGTATCCTTGTGATCATAAATTATTTGCTTGCTATTCTTCCATAAAAAAGTTCACAGTTGGTTTGAAATTGTATGTAATGTATCAAAGTTTTTTTATCCCACGAGAACGTACTACCGGGACAGAAAGTTAATCCAGTTTATAAGCTATCGGTGTGCCAAATTTCATCCCAATCCGTTCAGCCGTTTTTACGTGATTGAGTAACAAACATACGTACTTTTACATTTATAATGTTATTAGTAGCATAGTAGGACTAATCGAACTATACGTTGGTGAACATTTAATGATCTCATATGTTTTATAGTAAAGTAACAAGGTAACAACGTCTCTCAAAAACGGTTTAAAACATTCTCACGTCGTTAATAGCCCATGTAGCATGTGGCAGTCACCAGCGCGAATGAAAAGCGTTTAAAATGGATTCTTGAACCACACAGTGAACCTAACCACAGCAAAGTGTTGTATAATTACGGACTCTACGTAAAACGTTACATATAAACCTACACATGCTTCCAACTTAACTCGGAGTTAAACGACAGAACAGTGTCGCAGAAATGAGATGGGAAGAAGAGTACCATGTATCATCAAGTTTGTGCTATAAAGGGTAAGCAGAACAGTTCCCAATATTTTACTGGCTATAAGAAAATAAGCATAGAATTCGATGGGACTTTCGTGTAGAAGCCTGACACTTGCAGTCATCATAACATCAGCCGAAAGACGTCCACTGCTGGATATAAGCCTCCCCCAAAAGGGGGGATTTGCCATAATCGCCACGCTTGACAGGCGGGTTGGCGATCGCAGTATGGTGGTCAAATGCATAGAGAACGCTGCTGCCCCTTCTCTAGTAAGTCCCTTAGTCGCCTTCTACGACACCCACGGGAAGAAATGGGATGGTGCTATTCTATACGTCCGGCACTGCACGAAACACTCTCCCTTGCAGTGATGCCTTATAATTAAG
This sequence comes from Polymixis lichenea, assembly GCA_949091785.1. Classification (NCBI taxonomy): domain Eukaryota; kingdom Metazoa; phylum Arthropoda; class Insecta; order Lepidoptera; family Noctuidae; genus Polymixis; species Polymixis lichenea. Next base: position 17,370,299 of record OX420948.1, on the reverse strand, counting down.
TATTACATTTCTGAATGTAGTTTATACACCTCCGCCTAACGATTCAGGGAAAACACTCGTGATATTATATTTTGTAAGCACCAAACGATTTTGCTTTTACGAGTTTATGAAAAGTTCTGACTAAACGCAATAATTTGAACATGGTTTTAATTTTTTTTTTCTTTTATATGTACTCTTGAACGCTGCCTCACTTGGACGTTTTTACTTAAACCTCAAACCAATAGCAATAGTATAATTTATATGCTATCACAGTCACAAACACGTGACACATCGCATTACGAATTGGCGTATCAATCTCCGCAACATTGAGGAAGCCATCTATATAGAGCGGATGTGCAACGAACCACAAATGTGCTCTTGAATAAAATCCAGCCGAAGCCCGTTTTTCATTCGGCCTACACTCGAAAACTATTCAACTCGAAACAACTACACACACTCCTTTTAACGTAGTGTATAGACTTGATCGATTGTCTGAAAAAATAAAAAAGCCGGCTTTAAAAAACTACATTAGCAAGCTGTTTTTATATAATTACTAGCTGACCCAGCAAACGTTGTTTTGCCTTATAAATTATTTAGGGTGCACAACCCTTATCACTTAGGGGTATGGAAAATAGATAGTAGCCGATTCTCAGACCTACTGAATACGCATATAAAATTTGGTAAAAATCGGTAAAGCCGTTTCGGAGGAGTACGGTAACTAACATTGTGACATGGAAATTTTATATATAAGATGTTAGCCTTTTGCCAAGTGAGCAAAGGAGTTTTAGCAGCAGCCGAAGCAGTCAGCAACTATGTGGTTTTTACTTTATCTGCATAATCTCCTAAATAGAGTTCCCACTGCTAGGACATAGGCCTCCTTGCTTCGAGGGAGGGGGCTGTATCTACCACGCGGACCCAGAGCGGGTTGATAGATGTCACATGTTTTAGATTTTTTTATTCTAGGATATGCCATGCCGGTTTCCTCGCGACGTTTTCCTTCACCGTTTTGAGATCAGTGGTCAACATTATTTACACAAAGTAAAGCGCCTACCCGGGTTCGTACCCACGACCTACAACTCGTAAGTCGGGGCAGGATTACCATTGCTCTCATTGCACTACTTGTATTGATTGTGGGTTAATTAATGCTGTATATGTATTTAGTTGGTAATCCTTTATATGTATTTAAATACATTTTCATAGTATTAGTATTTTTGTAAAACTTTTGCTTTTATCTATCAACCAAAATAGCGGGAAATACCAACGACAAAATATACAAAAATAGACTGGTACCAACCTGTTTATATGGCTGTGGTACTAACTATGATGAATTATAATAATTTGGATTTCACATTGTTACGTTTAGAAATTGCGTGACCAAATTGTTATGACTGTGACTATAATTTAATGTGTATTGAATAAGAACTCGTCATTTGTAGCTATTAACTCACCCATCATTGTTGACAATTTATTTTGTTTATGCGCTCCAGCGCCCAATAACACATTGAGCAATAAAACTAATTTAATCACTCTACAAGAAGGGATATCTTTAAACGGTAAAGGAACCTATGTTTTTGGTCTCAATCCTCTAATTCATCAATAGACGAATTAAATAGTACTTACAGATTCTTACATCTTGATGTTTTAACAGATTTTGATGCTGATGCATAAGCTACATGATAAAATGATCTTATTTCTATGAGTAGATTTGTACAAACACTTTCACAAGTCAATCGTATATTAATAAAAACTAGATGAAGGCGGCGTTTCCTATCTGACAACTCTGAGAAGAAAGGCAAAAACAAAGTCAGAGGTCACAGGCTCTCTTAAATTTAAGATATAATATTGGTCAGATCATGAAGATTAGATTGGTGTATGAAATGGTATTTATAGAAAGTCTTAGTAATAATTGGAGCACATCTACAGCAGGTGGTCCAATCACCCTCATTGGACCCGGAATCAATTAGAGTCGGTACTCGTCGTGGCCGATAAATGGTATTTTGAGGAAAGAACCACACACATTGAGTGTACCTGTCTAGTCAGTGCACACATTTATCAGTAATCATTTAGCTCAACTCAGAACTTAATTAGCTCAACGATTCGACGAACAATACCAAAGAAAGGACATTTTGGCATCGCTTGTCTCGACAGATAGTTCTGGAGTTTCTTCGATGTCACATAATTGTGCTGCCTACATTTATGTTCGCATAACTCGTCCAAATTTAAGGAACAGATGATTTTATTTTCGCGATTTCAGGTTTGCGCCCATAGTAAAAGTTGGTCATAATGATGAGTAAAATTACCCCTTCTGAGGTTAACGGTGATTAAAATTACACCATGTATATGCCGTCATCTAGACGACAGATATTAATGGATGAATCATGAAATCAGATATTATTGATGAGCTGTACATGGTGTAAACAATAAGGGCCCACAATATCGGGACGGGGGGAGTTCGATCGTCAGCAAGTTCTGTAATAACAATGAAGCTAAAATGATTATTTGATATCGCAATGGACGACTCTATGAGGTGCTAAACTTTCATACAAAAAAAAAACAACTGACTTTCAAAACAAACACTACAAAGTGAAAAATTACTTTAATTTCGGATATCGGTGTCTTTGGATCGGTATTTTAGTTTTTTGCCAATGACTTCCGTAATTGAAAGCCATTTTTCACTTTGTAGTTTTTATTTTTTGAAGAAGATTGTTTTTATTGCAAAACAGTTTTTATTTTTTACTTTTTAGTTAAGGTGCCTGCCTACCCCACAGCAATGTCACCAATTCATATACCACTACTTGCTATGGTAACAATAGGGTATTTTACTATATTTTGAGGAAAATCTAAAAATATATTATTGAGAGAGTTTAGGCAGAAACCATTCGGAAAATGTTGGTTTTAGTTCGAAATAAAAAAATAAGTTTTAAAATTCAATTCAAAGATTTCAGTTTTTTTTAAATCTGTCCTTGAACACCATGAAATAGTAGCCGCCATGTTATTACGTCATACCGCTTTTTAACTAATATCTGAACAACTTTGTTCTTTTATTATTTTCGTAACCAAAGTATTTTTTATTGAAATAATATCTTACATTCAGGAACAGCAAACCAACGATAAGTAGAATAATAACTATTTTTTTAAAATTATCATATAAAATATCAACGCATTTGCTACAGAAAACTGACGTCATACCCACAGAGCAATATGGCGTCCACTGCGTCCAGCGTTTTCGTCAAATTACGCGCGAAATATGAACATTAAAAAAATGCCTTTTTATGGCACTAATCGATTCAATTAAAAACTGTTTTTTGTGGTTTATTAGCATTTTAGAATCTAATTAAGACGCTTTTCAAAAATTGGTGTAATAAATACCCTATTGTCACAGAAGTATTAGAACATCATCAAGAAACACAAAGTGGATTAAAAAAAAAGAAAACTAGATCGATCCATAATTGCCAGAGATACGGAACACACATGCAAAAAAAACATATAGACGAAATAAGAACCTCCTCCTTTTGAAGTCAGTTAAAAACTGCGATGTCGAAGTTGACGTAAAACTTTTATGTATAACCCAATGATATTATATATCACAATTAGTTTTGGGTATCGATACCCGTGGGAAAGTATTGCCAGCTAATTAAATTTGACCCTGTTTAACACGCAAATGAACTGATTTTACACCTTTGACCTCCAAAGGTCGTGTCGTCCACAGCTAGTCTACGTAGAACAACTTGTCAGTAAATACAACATCAGAAGCAAGAACCAAGCCTCTGTATACATACGCCTCCAGAGTGAAGTGACCTAAAAGCTGAACGTCTGGCGCCTTTTAACTCGCCTCGAAATAGACACCTCGCTGTCTCGTAAAACGAATGCCGATGCCCTGAGAGGATTGTTTTAACTGCATCAACTAGCTTTACGACTGCTATTGTTATTCTTCCTTATAAGTTTTAGAGAGCAGTTTTAAACATGCAGCTTTTAATTCAGAGGAATGTAGGATGGATTATCCTAAGTTTATGACTTAGATTTTGGCATATTTGAAACTAGCTGCGGCCCGCGACTTCGCCGTCGCGTCGTTGATGTCGAAAATCACCCCACGTGTTACTGGGACAAAAAGCCTTTGTGGTTCCTTATAACATCAGCTATCGGCCAGTGAAAATCCTGTCAAAATCGGTCCAGCCGTTTGTAGATTAGCTGGAACAAACTGACAGTTATACAAACAAACTTTTTTTTTTTTTGTAGGTGCCTACCGTATACACTTTCTGCATTCAGTAAAAAGCGTTATTTTGACATTGTAAACAGACACTTAAATTTTTTTTTGGTTGTATAAAATGTAAAGAAATACTTTTCTCTTTTCCGAGTGAAAACTGCCGAAGTGCTGCTCTAAGATGTGTTTGATTTAAATAACTACTACCACAGAGTTTTCACTACTAGTCACGCAAGCTAAAAAGCCATTTTGACGTTTATCCACCAATGAAGATCACTGATGAAGATTTGCGTAAAGCCGCGTTTTCACTACCCTGCCGAGCGAATATTTTGAGCAAATGCTTACTGTTCTGCTGATGTTCGTTCAAAACAGAAAACATTTGCTATCAATGCTTCGAGAAAATGAACTTGTTCTAAACATAGCTCGAATTGAACAGTTTGTTGGCGCAGTTGCGATCTCATTCTCACTCGGTAAATATGATGTTGATTGGAACATAACTGAAATAAAAAACTTTTTTCACAAAAATAAACAAGCGACTTCCAAAAAAACACTAAAAACTGAAAAATAACTTTAATTTCGGAAGTCGCCGACTTCCGAAATTAAAGTTATTTTTCAGTTTTTAGTGTTTTTTTGACTTTGGATATTATCCAAAGTCACCGACTTCCGAAATTAAAGTTATTTTTCACTTTTTTGTGTTTTTTTGGAAGTCGGTTTTTATTTTTTTGAAAAAAGTTTTTTATTTTTCACTTTTTAGTGGTTCACATGTGCTTACCCCTTCACAGCGTACCGGCGTGATGTTATGTTATTAACTGATGTAAACAATTGACAGACATGAGATTTCAGCAATCCCTGTCCATTTGCCATCATTTATTGAGGAGTTCCGTTGCCTATCTCCGAAGTTCTTCATCAGATCTTCATCAAATTGAAATGGAACCACTCCGAGAAAGTACTCTTCCAAAAACTACACAAATTGCTTCAAGTGTGCCTATAAAATTTGAAGAGTTCTCTCTATTTCTCCAGGATCCCATCATCAGATCCTAACTTGATGATCATGGGACCACCTGGGAAGTATACCCTTTCAAACAAAAAAAAATTATCCAAATCGGTCCAGCCATCTTCGAGTAATCGGGGAACATACATAAAAAAAAAAAAAAAAAGGTTCCGACGAATTGAGAACCTCCTCCTTTTGGAAGTCGGTTAAAAACGAGAACGAAAAAGACGGTATTGGCAGGCGTCAATTTTATTCCACGGATAAAATAAACTAAACAAAGACTTGGTCAAATCAGCCTTTAGAAAACTGTGTCATATTAAATCTTCTTTATTCAAAAAGTTATACGACTCGGACTTGACCATAAATTTTCAATACCAAGTTGAAATGTGTCAAACCCTATTTTAACATGTCAAAGGGCCATATATCCCATTATTATTATTATTATACTCTTTGGTATATATTATTGTACTCTGTGGGGCCATCATTATGGCTGTGCATCATAGCGTACCGCAATAGTTGTTTTTTAGTATTTTTTACCTGTTGTGAACCAGCTAGAATGATGTTGTAGTGGTTGTAGTGCCGTGGAGATAGAAGCTCTAGGAAGACCGCTCTCTCGTTCTGCGTGAAATTAGGAGACAAGACTATTACGTGCTGTCCTCAAAAATCGTTTTGACGTACGCAATTTCACATTCTACAACAATGTTCTATAATAAAACTTATCAGTTACTGACAAATATAAACGGAAGGAATCCCGATTAATCCCTTGCCTTTTTAGGAACGATTAAAAAAGGCTGTGTAATCTAAGATCAGAACGAAAGGGGAATACCGGTAATGTTACAACGAAACGGTTCGGGAGGTAAAAATAAAATGGTACCTATTGATAAAAGATAGTTCCGGTCTAGATCGCAGGGTCGTACTTGGTTTGTGTAAATTACAGTTACATTTAATGACTGTGTGTTATCGGCGGCGGCGATCTCTTGCGTCCGGCCCTGGTCCAGACCATGGTACGGAGCGACAGTGCATGGGTAGCCGTCACCTCCTTCTGCGAAGCAGTAATGCTCGCGAAGAGGGAGGCGGCGCACGTGAGGGAGAGGCAGTACATGCGCCCTCACGGCCTGAGTCGTCGCAGGAGACGCCCTGGGCGTCGGGAATCCCAGGCTGATTCCCGGCCAACGTAGGGCGGGGCTTGCGGACGGGGAGTAATGGGTAGCTCGCTGTCCGTTAAGAACCAAGCCCGGGTCGACGGCGCGTTGTGTTTCACGCGCGCCTCAAAGAGATGTCAGCACCAACTAATGGGGCCCGGAAGGGCCGATGCCTGCCAGGGGTGCGGGTTGTTCGAAAGAGATACCGCGGCCCCTGGCACACGGGCAACTGAGAGAACACGGGTGGGTTTTAGTCAGTAAAAGTCTGACACGCTCTCCTGCTCCACCCAGAGCGGGAGAAGTAATTTGATGATTTCCCACCCAAAAAAACAAAATCATGTGTGTTACCGAAAATGCTTCATGTCATGGTAATAAACGTTACCCGAGTGCAAGGTTGACGTGTGATATTACGGGAATAGCCCTTGATTTCTATGTTTTACTAGAGAACCCACGACATCAGGCGGCCGATGTTCGTCTAAACGACTACCACACTAAGGATTTAGGCACTCCACAAAAACCTGTTACATAAAACTGATCTATGTAATCTCTGATATGTCAACGATAGGTTTTCAGCCTCTTAAGTGATCCTGCTTTTTTTTATTTGCCAATCCTTGTGCTAGATTTCTGCGATGAAATTGCGTACAAACTTTTACCTTGCTCATAGGGGCCGAATTTTCAAAAAATCTTCCTCCGTACTTTTTTTATACAAGGGACTCTTGCGAAAAATTTCATGCATTTAGCTAAGCGGTTTAGGCTATACGTTGAACTATTTGTCTGTCAGTGAAACTAATTAGTTTTTTTAATGTATGTATTTCATAGCACACTTTGAATGAGTCACGCACGTTGCCCGTTTTTATGGAAAAACAGTTATTGTACACATTATGTCCCGCAATATTTTCTAATTATTATTAATACGAGCTAAGTCCGGCGCGGAACCTATCGGTTCCATTACAACAGAAAACTAATTGTATCTCATTAGCCGGCATTTAAAGCGTAAAAGTAACCAATTCACTTGAGTTTTAAAGATGTTTTAACGATGATGACTTTTTCCAGGTGCTTAGCTAGTCATCGCGATGAAATGGTGGGGCGAGGGCCTGGGGCGCGGCGCGTCGGCGCACCTGTCGCGCGTGGCCCGCATGCGGCGCGCGCTGCTGCTGCTGGCGGCCGCGGCGTGCACGGCTGCGGCGTTGCTGTACTGGCGCCAGCAGAGCGACGACCGCGCGCACCGCCCGCTGCACGCGCTCTATGCGTATGTATTTTTTTTATGGCATCTCTCTTGTCGGCCGCTTAACTAGGCTATCCTGTGGATACCGTAATAAATTAAGGCCTCCAGCTGGGCATAAAACGTATAAACAAAGGTTCTACACGCTGACAGGCAAGGTAAAGGATGGATCGGAACAAACGCGTATGTACAGACACTAGAGACCTATTTTTACTCTCTACTTGCGGGCGCCACGTATGCGGGCCTATCCACCGCGCGTGAACATATCTGCATGCTGCAAAAACCGCTTCCAGTCCCGGTTCTGTCCGCGACCAGGGCAGCCCAATGTCAATTGCGTCATTTAAATCCTGGAGGTGAGGCTCCGTATGGTCCCGGTCGTAAAGAATAGCACCATCCCATTTTTTACGTGGGTGTGGTAAAGGCGGCTAAGGGACATACTAGAGAATGGACAGCATCGACAAGGGCTCGTGAGCCGTAAAGGAATATCGAAAAAACCAGACTAGTCCGGAAGGACTAGTCTCATTTTGGTGACATTGGAGACCTTTCAGTCATGTTACGCGTCCGCTTACGCATTGCATCTTTGGTAATTTTCTTGAACTCTCGTTCTCTTCCTTGGTAGGAAGTGTGTACACGGGGTATAGAAACTCGCTGACAAATGGTAGATGTACGAGTTCTCCCGTTCTGGAGACTGGACTGGTTCTGTCGTTGAGCATGACTTTTTTCTTCGACTTATTGATAGTGAGTTCAACCAGTTCCCTCTCATATTTTACTCTGTGAAACAGATCAGCCAGCTCTAATTCTGAAGATGCTAAGAGTGTAGTTACTGTCGTCCGCATTTCTCAGGTGGCTGATTTTTATTCCCCCGCCATTCTTCTAAGGCTTTCCTTAATATGTTTTTATCATAAACACGCTAATTTTTAATGGTGGTTTTTGCGCAGCGAAATGATTTTTGTATCAATCGATTTATAAAAAAACAAACAACCGACTTCCAAAAAAACACTAAAATGTGAAAAATAACTTTAATTTCAGAAGGCGATGACTTTGGATAAGTATGTATTTTAATTTTTTGTCACCGCCTTCCGAAATTAAAGTAATTTTTCACATTTTAGTGTTTTTTTGGAAGTCGGTTGTTTTTTTTTTCACTTTTTAGTGGTTCACATGTGCTTATCCTTCACAGCGTCCCGGCGTGATGTTATGTTATGAACTGATGTAAAACATAGACAGACATGAGATTTCTGCAATTCCAGTCCATTTGCTATCATTTATTATATCATATATATTGAGGAGTTCCGTTGCCTATCTCCAAAGTTCTTTATCAGATCTTCACCAAATTGAAATGGGACCACTCCGAGAAAGTACTCTTCCAAAAACTACCCAAATCGCTTCAAATGTGCCTATAAAATTTGAAGAGTTCTCTCTATTTCTCCAGGATCCCATCATCAGATCCTAACTTGTTGATCATGGGACCACCTGGAAAGTATACCCTTTCAAACAAAAAAAAAATCGGTATCGGTCCAACCATCTTCGAGTAAGGTTCCGACGAATTGAGAACCTCCTCCTTTTGGAAGTCGGTTAAAAAAGCATTTCAAATTTGCAACAGCAGTTCTAAATAAGTCAACTACGGCCTTTAGTTACTATTTCGTATAATTGTTACAGAGGTGTCGAGCCGCAATGGAGCTGGGTTTGCCGCAACTTGCGCTGCGAGCGCCTGCTGGCCTCGGAGACGACAACGCTGCAGTCGCTGCCGACGTGCAACATGCTGTGCGACTCCACGCAGTTGTGGCCGCAGCCCACCGGGCCCGTGAGCCTCGCCACGGCCGTGCAGCCCGTGCGCGCCGACGCCTTCACACTGCACGTGCTGGCGTCGCCCTCGCGCGACGTCTCCGACCACCTCGCCGAGGCCTTTGAGCTCATGAAGGAGGACATGCGCGTGCTGGAGCGCAGCAGCGAGCCCGAGCACCGCACGGCCGACTACGGCGCGCCGCGTGAGGTGATCGTGCGGGTGGCCATCAACGGCAGCGCAGACCCACGCATGCGCCTCGACACCGACGAGAGCTACAAGCTCACGCTGCGCCCCGCCAGGGACACGCTCGTGGCCGACATCACCGCGCACTCCTTCTGCGGCGCGCGGCACGGCTTCGAGACTCTTTCGCAGATAGTTTGGATGGATCCTTACGCGGGCTCGTTGCTCATATTAGAGGCGGCCACCGTGGTGGACGCGCCACGTTTCCCCTACCGCGGCGTTCTACTCGACACCGCGCGCAACTTCTTTCCTACGGCTGAGATACTACGAACGATAGACGCAATGGCCGCGTGCAAGATGAACACGTTCCACTGGCACGTGAGCGACTCGCAGTCGTTCCCGCTGCGCCTGGACAGCGCGCCGCAGCTGGCCGAGCACGGCGCCTACGGGCCCGGCGCCGTGTACTCGCCCGACGACGTGCGCCGCGTCGTGCGGCACGCCAAGCTGCGGGGCGTGCGCGTGCTGCTGGAGGTGGACGCGCCCGCGCACGTGGGCCGCGCCTGGGGCTGGGGGCCCGGCGCCGGCCTGGGCCAGCTGGCGCACTGCGTGGAGCTGGAGCCCTGGGCCGCCTACTGCGGCGAGCCGCCCTGCGGACAGCTCAACCCGCGCAACCCGCACGTGTACGAACTGCTGCAGCGCATCTACGCCGAGATTATCCAGCTGACGGAGGTGGACGACCTGTTCCACCTGGGCGGCGACGAGGTGTCGGAGCGTTGCTGGGCGCAGCACTTCAACGACACCGATCCCATGGAGCTGTGGCTGGAGTTCACGCGCCGCGCGCTGAACGCGCTAGAGCGCGCCAACGGCGGGCGCGCGCCCGAGCTCGTGCTGCTGTGGTCGTCGCGCCTCACGCGCACGCCCTACCTGGAGCGCCTGGACGCGCAGCACGTGGGCGTGCAAGTGTGGGGCTCGTCGCGCTGGCCCGAGTCGCGCGCCGTGCTTGACGCCGGCTTCCGCACGGTGCTCTCGCACGTGGACGCCTGGTACCTGGACTGCGGCTTCGGGTCGTGGCGCGATAGCTCGGACGGGCACTGCGGGCCCTACCGCTCGTGGCAGCAGATGTACGAGCACCGGCCCTGGGCGGAGGAGGCGAGCGGCGTGGGCGCGGGCGGCGCGGCCTGGCGCGTGGAGGGCGGCGCGGCGTGCCAGTGGACGGAGCAGCTGGCGCCGGGCGGCCTGGACGCGCGCGTGTGGCCGCGCGCCGCCGCGCTGGCCGAGCGCCTGTGGGCCGACCGCGCCGAGGGCGCCGGCGCCGACGTGTACCTGCGCCTGGACACGCAGCGCGCGCGGCTGGTGGCGCGCGGGGTGCGCGCCGCGCCGCTGTGGCCGCGCTGGTGCAGCCACAACCCGCACGCGTGCCTGTAGCGCCCCGCGCCCGTGGCCGGCCGGGAGGTACTTCTGTTGTTCATAGTGGCGAGTCATCCTTAGTGTACGCGAGTAGCTAGTAATTGTACAGCGCTTTCTGTTATCGTTTTGATTAGTTAGCTCGCCTGCTCGGGCCTGGATACGTATCGATACGATTGTTGTGTTCACCGCGACGAGAGTCACAAGTAATCGATCACTAATGTTCGACTTTATAAGTAGTTACATAATAAAACGTGTTACATAGCTAGGCTGATGATGTATGTGATAACTGGTAAGAGACTATAACTTATTAAAATGTATTAATTAAGGCGAAAATAGTAACGAGTGTTTCCGAGATGAAAGATCTGTAACCTGCAGCAGATAGTGAAATATCTGTTACCTGCCGCAGATGGTGATACATCTGTAACCTGCAGCAGATGGTGATATGTGTTACCTGCGGCGGATAATGATATAGAATCACTCTTTTAAATGAAATCGCATTTTATAACATGTTGAGCTTTCTCTTTTACTAATGATGAATCTATAAAAGTTGCTGTTTCTGTAATCAATTGTTGTTTTAATAAAATTTTGAAATTTGTCTTTGAACATTAAGATCGACAAATTGTTACTAATTGAAATTACTGACAAGTTTTTAAATGATTTTTTAGTCAAGATCCTATCAGCTGCGCTGTTAGTGAGATATATGTATCAGAGCTCTATGATTATATATTGTAATATAAATACTTATATGTTCAAATGGATTTAATTTTTTATCATTATTTCGTGCAGCTTTGTCATTTTTTCTGTTCATCCTGTGTAGTTTTAACCACATTTAAATGAAGTATCGGCACCTAAATGGAATGTTATTGCCTATGCCTATGTAAGAGAAAATTATCACATTCACTTTATTTTGTTGGTATGGTAAATCTTAGGGTGGGCTCACACAATAGTACGTGTTACACAACTTTTGTTTTATATATTATTTTTGTTTTACATACTGCGCACATGTTAATGACTTTATGACACACAATGTGATTATGTATAGTTTGGAGCCAGCTTTAGTTTACTAGTATGTCCGCAGATCGCGGAATCTGTGAGAAGTGTATCCGTGCTCTGTGAGAATATCGATTAGTTTTTGTGCTGCACAGTAACAACATTTTGTACGAGTATGTATCACGCTTCCTTAATTTGCAAAGCTTCCAGCAATTATGTTAATAAAATAACAATTAAATTACGTAAACGCACAGGCTGAATGTTGGCAACTTATTAAGTACTGAATTGTTTAATTATTATAGTAAGTTAATAGATGCATAGAAAATTTAATACTTTGGATGTTTGCGTTATTTATGTGCGTTTATAAAATACTTGAAAATTAACTATTTTAGTACGTAGGCAATGTTAAGTTGATATTCACGACAGAAAACCCACGACGAAAATGAACTGTTACATAAAACCGTTATGAAAAACATTTAGGGCGAATTTCACCAATGAAACAACGCGATCCGCCAAACCGCCTTCAAGAGCTATCAGTGTCTATATTCTACAAAAACGGTGACAGTGTCAGCTCTTAATCACAGTTTAAACGTGTTGATCGGGTTCTGTTTCATTGGTGTAATTCGCTCTTGGGATGTATGTATAGTGTGTATAGTGTTAAACCAATTTTAAAATATGACATCAAATAAAGGTAATACTATGCTGAAATAAAACTGACTGAACTTGAATTGGGTCGTACTTACCTCGTGTTTATTTGCACCCAGGTAAAGATAGAGTTTGTTAGAAAAGTCAGTTTAATAGTCTAAGACTAATATGACTTGATATTATAGTCTGTAAACCATATAATGATGACACTATAATGTGCGGAGACGTACACTGTTCAACCCAGTTTGGGTAGATTCTGGGTCATAGAGAAAAACGAAAGGAGAACTGAAGACACTATTTTTTTTTGCTTCAGAGACGGCGTCAATTTGAAAAAAGTTCAGCTGGTGGCCACTTCGAATAGTTTATACTATCATGAATAAAGCTAATGTTAATAGTATTTTAGGTCTAGCAACTTTAAGCCAGTATTTTCGACGGTACATTTTTTTTATAAATTCAGCGTTTTTCTCTATGATCTGTAGTAATTTTAGAACATCCCTATTCAGGCTACAAAAACGAAAAACACCTGTATATCGTCATCATCATAATAATCAGCCTACAACGTTCCCATTGCTAGGACACAGACCTCCTCTCCGCGAGTAAATCGTGTAATTGATCAATTCAGCATTATTCATCATTTTACTTATGACAACCACCACTCACCAAAAAAAAATGGAGCAGAATTTGAATGAATCTGCCAAGTAAATTAACAGGAACTTTAATGTAGATAGGTAAATAGGCCGTTTCATATGGTGCCGGACGTAAAGAATAGCACCATCCCATTTCTTCCCGTGGGTGTCGTAGAAGGCGACTAAGGGACTTGCTAGAGAAAGGGCAGCAGCGTTCTCTATGCATTTGACTACAATACTGCGATCGCCAACCCGCCTGCCAAGCGTAGCGATTATGGCAAAGCCCCCCCATTTGTTGGGGGAGGCCTATGTCCAGCAGAGGACTTCCATCGGCTGAAATGATGATGATGATGAAATAGGCCCTAATCAATCATTACATACTTACCACCCACTACTCTTGTAAACTTTTATGGAGATATTCAATTTTTGTCGTGGTCTTTCGGCTAAATGAGAACAGGCACCTACCAATCTGCTGTTCATACAATAGTAATGCGCAACCTAATCAGAAGTCAACAATATTTTTACATTTACCCATTTAATCATTATTTTTCTAATTTCATTTTGAAACGTCATAAATAATTTTACTATTGAGATTTTTTTGTAAATAAATCGATTATTTTGTATATTACGATCATTTTTATGGTTTTATTTATTTTTTAGTTTAGTTCGTTGACTTACCGTGGATGCGCTAAGGTATCCCACGAAAATCAAATTTTCTTCCGTTTTTTTTAATCATTTTCAGGTCAGTGTCAAGGTGTGTTGATGAAAATATGATTTGCAACCGTAACAAATATGGCTTTACAGAATTGTAATCATTAAAATCATCAATACAACTCGTAACTTCATCACTTAAATCCCATTGAATGACTCTTACGGTCGCGAATGATATTCTAATCAACACACAACCTGACGCTGACCTGTAAATAGCAAAAACGTAAGAAAATTTTAATTTCGGCGCTTCCACCTTATTAGAAATCGATATTCAATTATGATTCTGAGGCCTTAGTGTGAGTTTCATTTAACCATCTCGATCAAGCGCTTCGAGCGCGTTTGGCGCTCGATTGGCCATAGATTGGTGACGGACCAATCGGAGCGCCGAACGCGTTCGATGCGTTTGATCGAGATGGTTAAAAGAAATTAACACTAGGGCCACTGTTCCGACTGGCTCGTTTACATCGTGCGTGACTGAAGATCACCGAGTGCGACCGTGGCGCGTGCGACGAGAGAGAGTGAGCTTCGCGTAAACAGCCTTGCAGTACTATCTGCCACAGCCAGATTGCCTGAACCTCACTCTCGGTTGGACATTACTCCATGAGGAACTCGCAGCGGTTGCAACTGTCACCTTAGTAAAATTTACTATCACTGAATTTAATTTCAAAATAACTAATAAGTAAGTTTGCTAGAGATTTTCCTTATATTGGAAAATGTCTTTTAATACGAGATAGATGATAAGTTTAACGCATTGTGTTAATGAGCTAGATATCATTCCCCCGATAAATGTGATGAGTAAACTGGCACAATTTTGTACATTTTGTATGTAATGTTTGGTGCTATAGTGATTTTCGTGGTGTACTTCTATGAATTAAAGAAAATATGAAATGAATAAATGGTTTTGTTTGACTCGTGTACCTCCGTGTGTTCTTGGGGCCTAGCACTACCTCTTATGGTACCTAATATTATTTTAATCTTCAGTGTGGGGTAGTCATGGCGCTACACAGCCTGTATAGCTCCCAAGTCTTTAGGTCCAGCACCTTTATCCATTTCTCCGTGCCGCCTATTTGAATAAAACAAGGACTTAAAAAGCAATAAATTAATTTATTTATTAACAATTTCGTTGACATGTCAAATTTCGTAAAAGTAGAACTACTTATTTCTTTCGAAAAATGTTACTCAGCCTTTTGCTTCGTGGGGTTCCCTGGAATGATTAGAAAATACTAATTAATTACCCACTTCCACAATATCTCATCTATACAAAATAATCTACAGACAACATAAATAGGGGAGAGATGCCATATTTAAAACGTGGTTCTGTCCACACCAATCAATTGATGTTAGTTCCACTCAAACAAAGTGTAAACTAAAATGACTTCAGAATGTCTGGTGCTATTGAAAAGATTACTCTAATGACTTAGGTTTACAAGATTGAACTCACTTCGGCGGTATCGTTTTTGTTGGATCGGAACAGTGACCGGATGCGAGACGGAGTGCTAGTCTTGCGGGACGGCTGCGGCTCAGCCTCCACACGCAGAGACTCGCGCAGCTCGGAGTCCTGTGAACAACGGTTACTATTTAATACTATGTATTCCTGATGCATTATTATATAAACAGCTTGCTGCACTCCTTCTCCATATGAACTTTAACTGAGCCAAATTTCATACAAGGAGTATGATGTCCGCGCAGTTTTCGTAAAAAGGGGTACAAAGTTTTTGCTTCACGTATTAATAAATACATAATAATTAGTGATGTACCGACTACCCGCTGACTAGTCGGGAAAGCAGACTCTAGTCGGACATATTTGTAGTCTGCGCCTAGCCGGCTAAAATCACCGACTAGGCGGCATATTTTTTACTCGTATTAATATGCTTCAAAATTTAAAAGACTGTGATTGAAATGAAATTGGAATCTTTACTGTTATATTTTTTATTACAAAATCAGTTTTACAGTTTACTTTCAGTGCAATCAAGAAGTTAGGATACTAAGGAATAGGAAACCTTCGTTTGGTCCATTAATTAATTGGACTTAGATCCAGAAATTAAATACCGAAAGTAAAATTAATTAATACTTCTAAAAAAAAAGAAGAAACTATAGCAAACAATAAGTAGGTTTGCCATTTTAAATATAGCCGATGTCACCCAAACTCAACCGAAAATGATCAGTTTGGCCGACTAGTCGGCCATTTTGCAGCCGACTAGTCGGCTACTCGGCCAAAGTCATAGTCGGCCCATCTCTAATAATAATAACACAATACACATTAGCGGTTTATTTATGATGGCATCTATCTCGTAGCCGATATCTGGACGGACTCCATTTAGATTGCTATCAACATGCTAAGAAGAAGTAAATCGGATCAGAGTATTTCTGCACAGCATAGCACCATAGAGGTTTGGCAAATGTTCGAATTTGTACAGCATCGTATGTAACGACAGTCCTTTCTGTTATTTTACATCTTAGAGCAACAACCGAACATCAACCTTATTGTAATCACAATAAAGATCATTGTGATTTTGACAGATTGGTCAGCAGCAGCAACCGAACTAAAGATCACTGTGGCTGTGCATAATCATAATAATAATAATAATCAGTGTGAACCAATACCAGAAATGGAACGCGTGTTCATTACGCCAATAGACGTGGCCAGAGCAGTCCGTCCGTTACTCAATTGGAAATCACCGGGACCGGACGGACTGCATAACTTTTGGTTAAAATGGCTTACTAGTTCACACAGTCGACTGGCATCTCAATTCCAGTCATCCTTAGAGTCTGGGTCGCTACCACAGTTTCTAACAGCAGGCGTTACCCACCTGCTCTATAAGTCAGGTAGTCCCGCGGAACCCAAGAATTATAGACCAATCACATGTTTGTCGACGATTTATAAACTTCTTACATCCATTTTGAGAACGAAAATTAATACGCATATTGAGAATAACTCGATCATGTCTCCCTCTCAAAATGGATGTAGGAACGGGTCCCGCGGTACTAAGGAGCTACTCCTCATCGACATGGCCATAAGCCAACAGGTTCGTCGATCCCGCAAAGATCTGTCGACATGCTGGATAGATTATAAGAAGGCCTACGACTCGGTGCCACATGCATGGCTCATGAAGGTGCTGGAGTTGTACAAAATTAATGCAACTCTACGCACCTTCCTTGAGTCGTGCATGGGGCAATGGAGAACAGTCCTTCGCTATCCAGGATGTCCACAGATCCAAGGGAATGATGAGCCTGTATGGATCAAACGGGGAATATTTCAGGGCGACAGCTTGAGTCCACTTTGGTTTTGCTTAGCCCTGAATCCTCTAAGCACTCTGCTGGAGGATTCAGGTCTAGGCTTTCGGCTGAGGAGAGGTGGTGAGGTTATATCTCACCTCCTATACATGGATGACCTTAAACTCTTTGCCCCCAACAAATTGCAACTGATGGAACTACTGAAGGTCACTGCAAGTTTTAGTAGCGCCATCAGGATGGAATTTGGTGTGGACAAATGTGCAGTCATGCATGTAAAGCGAGGTGAGATTATGGAATCCGAGGGAATTCAACTCTCGGATTCCATACACCTCAGGTCCCTCTCTTCATCCGAAAGCTATAAGTATTTGGGTATGTCGGAAGCGTTAGGCATCAACACTGCTGACATGAAGCAATCGTTGAGGGAGCGCTTCTTTGGTCGCCTGAAGAAGGTATTAATTAGTCTTCTTTCAGGTGGAAACAAGGTGCGCGCCTTCAACGGTTGGGTCATGCCTGTTTTGATGTACTCTTTCGGCATACTCAAATGGACTCAGACTGAACTCGACGCCCTGGATCGACGAGTCCGTACACTGCTGACTGCAAACCGGATGCATCACCCACGATCATCGGTGATGAGACT
The DNA here is from genome assembly GCA_949091785.1 of Polymixis lichenea. Classification (NCBI taxonomy): domain Eukaryota; kingdom Metazoa; phylum Arthropoda; class Insecta; order Lepidoptera; family Noctuidae; genus Polymixis; species Polymixis lichenea. The sequence continues at coordinate 17,352,551 of OX420948.1, read as the reverse complement.
GTACATCCCGCGGAAGTGCGGGGGTCGAGGCTTTTTAAATGCGAAGACCCTCCACAACCGCGAGGTGTGCAGTCTCAGGGAATATTTTTTTAAAACCGAAGTGGGTATGCACCGTGATGTGATCGCAGTGGACAAGGGGCTCACCCCGCTGTCCATGGCTAAAGAGAACTGGCGCAAACCTGTTATACTAACTATCGATGACCGCAAGGAAATATGGCGAAACAAGGAGCTTCACGGGCGCTTCTATCGGGCTCTCCATGAACCCGGTGTTGATTTCTTGGCGTCCGTATCCTGGCTACGTTTTGGTGACCTTTTCGGGGAAACTGAAGGTTTCGTCTGTGCAATTATGGATGAAGTTATCCTGACGAATAACTACCGGAGACATATTATGAAGGACGGGACGGTTGACATGTGTCGGGCATGTCACCATCCAGGTGAGTCCATCAGACATATTATCTCTGGTTGTTCTCGGCTGGCTAACGGCGAGTACTTGCACAGACATAACCAAGTAGCCAGGATTATTCACCAGCAACTTGCTTTGCAATATAAACTTGTGGATTCTGAGGTACCGTATTACAAGTATGTGCCCGACCCAGTTCTTGAAAATGACCATGTCACGTTGTACTGGGACCGGTCTATCATTACTGACAGGACTATTGTAGCCAATAAGCCTGATATAGTGGTGATAGATCGGTTAGCGCGCCGCACAATGATAGTCGATGTTACCATTCCGCATGACGGGAACCTCGTGAAAGCTGAGAAAGAGAAACAGATTAAGTATCTCGACTTAGCACACGAGGTTGTTGACATGTGGAATGTGAACTCGGCTGTAATTGTGCCGATTGTCGTATCAGCCAATGGACTGATGGCCGAAAGCCTCGATCAACATCTCTCGAGGCTCTCGTTAGGCGGTTGGATCAAAGGCCTGATCCAGAAGGCAGTACTCCTCGATACGGCTCGCATCGTGAGGAGGTTCCTGTCTCTGGAGCCCTAACCACCGGTAGCTTGGACCCTGCTCCCGTTACCGGCGGACCGCTATTTTTTATATTTTTAAATGTTTTTTTTAAAGTTACTTTTATAAAAATATTTAAAAATGTAGTAAATAAGGTATAAAATGAATAAATGAATAATAATCATGCATAACAAAAATAGGGCGCTGGTGGCGACTCTGGCTTCGCAGTTGTCAAACTATTTTGATGACTGCGAAGACCTCACCGATACTCATTCGATTCTGTACTGTGGGGCTGTAGCGGCATGTCGTGTAGCTAACGTGAAATTCACGAATGATTCAAGAACTACACGACCGAAACCAGCCGCACCAGCTTGGCAGTGCAGAATTGAACGCCGTATTGGTGGGGCCAGAACGCTCATCGGTAAACTAATCTGCTTCAGGGAGGGTAATACTCGCCCTCGAATGATGCGCTTTGTGAGACGGGCGTTTCTGGATTAAATGGTTACAAAGGTCGCACGCTCGCTTGGCGGCTCAGTACCAGGTTGCTTTAGAGTCTGGTTCGCTACCCCAGTTCCTAACGACAGGAGTAACTCACCTGCTCCATAAATCAGGTAGTACCGCGGAACCCAAAAATTATAGGCCGATCACGTGTTCACCTACGGTCTATAAAGTTCTTACATCCATTTTGAGAGCTAAAATTTACAATCATATAGACAGTAACTCCATCATGTCTGTCTCTCAAAATGGATGTCGGAACGGGTCCCGCGGTACTAAGGAGCTGCTCCTCATTGATATGGCCATTAGCCAACAGGTTCGTCGTTCCCGAAAGGATCTTTCGACATGTTGGATAGATTACAAGAAGGCCTATGACTCGGTGCCACATACATGGCTCATGAGGGTGCTGGAGTTGTATAAAGTAGATACAACACTACGCACCTTCCTGACGTCATGTATGGGGCAATGGAGGACGGTCCTTCGATATCTAGGATGTCGAAATATCCAGAGGAATAGCGAGCCGGTAAGGATCGAGCTAGGCATATTTCAGGGTGATAGTTTGAGTCCGCTTTGGTTCTGCCTAGCCCTGAATCCTCTAAGCACACTGCTGGAAGATTCAGGTATAGGCTATTGGCTGAGGAGAGGTGGTCAGGTTATATCTCACCTCCTTTACATGGATGACCTAAAACTCTTTGCCCCCAACAATTTGCAACTGATGGAGCTACTGAAAGTAACTGAAACCTTCAGTAGCGCCATCAGGATGGAATTTGGTGTGGACAAATGTGCGGTCATGCATGTAAAGTGAGGGGAGATTGTGGAATCCGCGGGAACCCAACTCTCGGATTCCATAAACCTTCGAGCCCACTCTGCAGCCGAAACCTATAAGTATTTGGGTATGTCGGAAGCGTTGGGCATCAATGTTACTGACATGAAGCAATCGTTGAAGGAGCGCTTCTTTGGCCACCTGAAGAAAGTACTTAATAGTCTTTTATCAGGCGGGAACAAGGTGCGCGCCTTCAACGGTTGGGTCATGCCGGTTTTTTTCCACTCTTTCGGCATACTCAAATGGAGTCAGACCGAACTCGACGCCCTAGACTGGAGGGTCCGTACGCTGCTGACTGCATATCGAATGCATCACCCACGGTCATCGGTAATGAGACTGTATATCCCGCGAAAGTGTGGAGGCCGAGGGTTCTTAAACGCTAAGACCCTCCACAATCGCGAGATATGCAGTCTCAGGGAATATTTCCTGGTAGCCGACGTGGGGATGCATCGAGATGTGGTCGAGGTGGACAAGGGCCTCACCCCGCTCTCCTTGGCTAAAGAGAACTGGCGCAAGCCTGTAGTGCTTGACACTAAAGATCGCATGGAAGTATGGCAGAGTAAGGAGCTTCACGGACGCTTTTTCCGGGCCCTACATGGACCCGATGTAGATCTACTAGCGTCCGTAGCCTGGCTGCGTTTCGGTGACCTCTTTGGAGAAACCGAAGGTTTTGTCTGTGCAATTATGGACGAAGTTATGATGACGAACAACTACCGGAGATTTATTGTGAAAGACGGCACGGTTGACATCTGTCGGGCATGCCACCGTCCGGGTGAATCAATCAGACATATTATCTCCGGGTGTTCTCGTCTAGCTAACGAGGAGTACTTGCATAGACACAACCTTGTAGCCAGGATTATCCACCAGCAACTTGCTCTGAAATACAGCCTTGTGGAATCAGAAGTGCCGTACTACAGGTAGGTATGTGCCCGACCCAGTTCTCGAAAATGGACATGTCACACTGTACTGGGATCGATCCATCATCACTGACAGGACTATTGTTGCCAATAAGCCTGATATAATGGTGGTGGATCGACTAGAGCGGCGTGCAATGATCGTTGATATAACAGTCCCGCATGACGAGAACCTCGTGAAAGCCGAGAAAGATAAACAAATCAAGTATCTTGACTTGGCTCGCGAGGTTGTCGACATGTGGGATGTGGACTCAGCGATCATTGTACCGATAGTCGTTACAGCCAATGGCTTGATAAGAGCCTCGACCAACACCTAAGGAGGCTCTCGTTGGGCAGCTAGGGCCTGATTCAGAAAGCGGTACTTCTTGACACGGCTCGCATTGTTAGGAGGTTCCTCTCTCTGGAGCCCTGACCGCCGGTAGCTTGGACCCTGTTCCCGATACCGGTGGGCTACTATTTTTTATATTTTTAAATGTTTTTATAAATTTTTATACTAATATTTAAAAATGTAACTTATATGTCTATTAAGTGAAATAAAGGAATAATAATAATCATGATCACTGAAAGGGCTGTAGGCGTCAATTTAGTCTCTTTAAAAAGCGCGGCTGCGACGGACTGGATGCGGCAGGCGGAGAACAGGTGGTCAAGTTCAAATGCCTACCTACTACGGTTCATGAGATACAACCCGCTGACAGACAGACGGACGGAAGGACAGCAGAGACTTAGTATTAGGGTTCCGTTGGCACCTTTTGGGTAGCAAATCCTAAAAGAATCTACAATCATATGTAATCACGAGTACTCAACAGAAATATTCGAAAGCTGCACGTCGTGACTGTGACAAGGAGGCTATCCTTTTGCTTCGCTTACGTTCATACACACAAGCATCTGGTCATATACACATGCCAGTTGTGAGTATTACTCGCCTGACCTTTACGAAAGACACCACCAATAAGGTCGCTATAATGTCTTTCTAGGGCGTCCCATCCTGGCGTTTCCATTCGCATCTCCGTTGAAAATACCTAGAGATTAATAAATCAAAATCAAAAGTCATTTATTCAAATTAGGCTGAGAATCAGCACTTTTCGAACGTCAAAGTACATGAGACAGTCACCCAAAACGCCCACCCTTCACCACTTCCTAGTGCTTTAGCTGGGAAGAAGAAGTGGTGGAACAAACTCCCCAGCAGCACAGTTGTCTGTTTAGTCGGATAGACTTGATTCTATACATAGATAGGCAAAGTAATAAACATTACGAGACACAAAATATTAATTAAATAATTAGTCAAAATGTCAGCTAGCCATACCAATATACCGACAAATAAAATGAAAACTGTCGAGGCCAAATAAAGCCTAAAACAACTCATCATAGAAAATATTGTTATGAGTAGATCATGTCAATAACTAATGACTTAATAGATAATTTTATTAAAAAAATTGTTAGACAGGCAATAAAAAATAAAAAAATAATTATTTTAACGCATATAACCTGTCACTAGATACGCCAATTCTGGAGAAAGAACATAAACATTGTCTTGAGTTAATCACAGCGACCAACTATTCTTGTAATTTAAATAGTCGTTGATGGAATAGTAAGCCTTTAAACAAAGGACGGATCTTACTTGAGCTTTAAACGCATTAAAAGGCAAATCTAGGAAAGAAGAGGGAAGCTTGTTATAAAAAGTTATACCAAGCCCAACAAATGAGTTATGAACCTTATGAAGCCAGTGAAAGGGGGAGCACGTAGTTTGTCCTTATTTCCTGTGTTAACGGTGTGAATATCACTGTTTTTAGTGTACAAGTGTAATATATAGTTGCCTAATATACAATATGTAACAAAAACCCTGTTGTTCCTTCTACCCACGTTTTCAGAATCGGTATACATACGTAATAATGCAAGTTATTTATAAAAAATGTAAAAAAAAAAAATTAAAATAAATATTTAATTGTGAATATTTGTAATGTTTGACTGATGTCTTACCTCTGCAATACTGCATGAAGCGAAATCAGAAATAGGTACAACGTTCCCGCCACGCGCCGCTCTCTTTGATCGTGCCGCGGCGGCCGCTTGCACCGAGCCGCCGCTTATCTACCTATTTTTCTACACAAGTTCGTGACCTTGCCAGCTGTTGTTTATCACTTTAACGAATGAATCTTTGAAAATGTTGGTTTACACGGTATTTTTATGAACAGTTGATAATTTTTAAAACTACATTTGACACTTCACTACATCAAACAAACACAAACACTACACAAAAACAAAGTTGCCGCGTCTGTCACATAACTGTGATCGAACACACGTGCTCATTGTGCGAATTAAAACCACCTGTTCTATCAAATGAGCATTCGTTGGTGAACAGTATCCAATTCAAGAAATCACTATCTTGTTCGATCTTGTCGAGTGGCACCTGTCTACTGTATTCTAGTCTTGACTCATAGTCGGAGGGAAGTAGTGATTGGACGCGACGATACTGAAAAGGGTGCTGGTCATCTTCTTTGAGAACTCTCCAAACGCGCATATGGTTTACTCCGAGTTCGTGTCGCACTGAGCGTCCAAGACTTGCTCCACGATGTCACTGTTTCAAGTCCTCGGTCTGCCTGCGTCAGGTCGATGTTGGTCTTGTCCGCGCACACTGCCGGTATTGAACGTACGTATGTGCAAACGTTGGAATGGTAATGGTAGACTCGTAAAACGTTCTTGCTAAAGTCTGCGTGCTTCTGTTTAATTGCAGTCACATTTCCCTAGACACATCAACATATTAAAATATTCTACGTATGAATAGGCATGGTCAACGTAAACAAAACACAAGTCACTCACTACGTAGGTCAACAATCACATCCGCTCGGAAGTAAGCTGCGCGGGAGACTAAGGAAGTGATTCGCAGGGCGGCGGGTGGCGGGGTAAAGGGGGTGTAAGGCACGTGGTACCGAAACGCCGCCGCGCCGCCGCGGCGCGAGCGCCCGTAGGTTTTTGGCGGCATCTTCTATCAGATCAAAGAAAGCCGCCGAGCTCGTAGGCTATTATGCGAAATAAAGATACTTGTAAAGTCAGATACTGTAAACATTTTTTGAATGTGTCGATTTTAATAGTTATTTGATAATGAACTCTCAACTGGCCAATGCTTAATTTATTTTAAATTGTAACTTCATCAATGTTGTGCTTGTAGGTGAGTGTATACGTCCCTAAAAGGAACAACAGGGTTTTTGTTACATATTGTATAAGATGTTAGCGAATATGAATTGTGATGCCACCGTGAGAATACCAACATCTTTAAAAAAGTCCCTCAGGGAAACTCTGGCACCTAGCTGGTAAATTGCACGAACAGCACGTTTTTGAAGGACAAAAATATTTTGAATATCAGCAGCTTTGCCCCACAGCAGAATACCGTAGGACATAACGCTGTGAAAATAACTAAAGTAGACTAACCGAGCTGTATCAACGTCAGTGTATTGTCTTACTTTTCTGACGGCGTAAGCGGCTGAACTGAGCCTCCCCGCTAGGCTTGATATGTGTGATCCCCACTGAAGTTTGGCATCTACTGTTATGCCCAGAAAAACTGCCGAGTCTACGGTTTCAAGCACCTCTTTATCTAAGACGGTGTTGGGACCTAGATTTCTAACATTCGGTAAGGCAAATTTTACACATTTTGTTTTCTTGGCATTGAGAACTAGGTTATTTGCCGTAAACCAATCCGTAACCCTTGAGAAAGCACTGTTTACGTCGTCAAAATCTTGTCTATTCCGGTCTACTTTAAAAATAAGAGAAGTATCATCTGCAAACAGTACAACTTCACAAATACCCTTTAAATAGAATGGTAAGTCATTGATATACACTAAAAACAAGAATGGGCCGAGTATTGAGCCTGGAGGCACACCTAACTGAACTGGTAGCCTGGAAGATTTTTCACCATTAATTTCTACACATTGGAACCTATTTTGTAAATAAGAATTTATTACTTTTAAAGCTTCGTTATGGACACCGTAATAACGCAGTTTTCGAAAAAGCGTTTCATGGTGCACGCAATCAAAGGCTTTGGAGAGATCACAGAAAACTCCAATAGCATTTTGCGAGTTCTCCCATGCTTTAAATATGTGTTTCAACAGAGCAACACCCGCATCTGTAGTCGAACGACCTTTTGTAAAGCCATATTGCTCATTATGAAGGAGGCTATTTGAATTAAAATGTCTTAGCAACTGCTTGAGTATTGACTTTTCAAATATTTTGCTAAATGCAGGTAAGATAGAAATAGGCCTGAAATTACGAACGTCATTTTTATTACCTGATTTAAATAATGGTATGACTTTACTACTCTTCATGAGGTCAGGAAAAGTTCCTGAATCAACACATTTATTAAAAGTGACAGCTAGATAGGGGGCTACGATATCTATTATATTACTCAAAATTTTAATGGAAATCACCAGTGTTTTTAGACTTAAGTGTGTTAAAAACATTTAACTACATCACGAGGCGTTACATGTTCGAAACTGAATAGGTCACTACACTTAGGCACACTACTATACAAGAGGTTTTCAGCTTTAGAGGGGGACGAATTTAAGGAGTGAGTCGTAGCTACAGGTATGTTGGCAAAAAACTCATTAAACGCCTGTGCTACGTCAGCTTCTTTACTAATTAATTTGTCGTCTACCATAATCTCAAGTTGTTTGTCTTGTTTAACCGACTTACCCGTTTCATTGTTAATTATTTTCAAAGTGGTTTTAACTTTATTATTAGAATTTTTAATTGCGTCGCTTAAAAATTTCGATTTTGCAAAAGCACTAATCTTTTTAAATAACTTTGAATAATTATTTAACATACTCTAGGAAAGGGGTATCAAACCTTTTTTTTAATCCATATAACTCGTACAGTCTCGCTCTACTTTTGTAAATACCTGGAGTAACCCATTGGTTAAAGCCAACGGAGGTGCCATTAAAGTTAATGGTTTTGGTTAATGGCATGGGGAATCTAGCTAATAAACCACAGTGGTCGGACGTTAAGTCAGTTAACACTAATTTACTTTTGGCATCACAGTCACTAAATATATTATCAAGACATGTTGACGAAGATACCGTGATCCTAGAAGGTTCCAAAAACAAGTTAATTAAATTAAAAGACCTAAACAGGTTGAGAAGTCTAATACTTAATGGAGTAACATCTAAAATGTTAATATTAAAATCTCCGCACAAAATTATACTTTTATTACTTGATTTTAACTTATTGAGTAAATCTTCCATTACCGATTCGAAACGAATGAAATCCCCAGAGGGGGGTCGATAAACGCAAATTATAACGTATCGCTCGAGTTCAACACAAGACAACTCAATAGTGCGCTCAATGGAAAGGTTAACCAAGTCTAAACGGTGTTTACATTTAAACTTGTTTGAAACAAGAACTAAAGATCCACCGCGAATAGCAGTTTTTCTTACAAATGCACTTTGAACCGTAAAATTATCAAATACTATTAAATACCAAAACTTTTAAAACTTACGGTAGCGGATAGTCTGCCGGCCTGCTTGCTAGGTGTGGGCGGGCCGGGCTTCTTGTAGGCAATGATGCCGACCTCCTTGCGCTGCACCTTCGCCCCCGCGGGCCCCACCGCGCTGATAAACTGCAACATTACCCATCACTAAGGTTGAAGTTTTCCAAATGACCCACTGCACATTTTATTCATCGGGCAAAATTATACTCATATTCAAATTTTTCCCTCATCAAATCAGTGGTAGACAGCCTTTGTAGAGGCAAATTATAGTTTTTAATGCAAGAAAATAATAATGGTTTTTTATAACAAAAACTATGCAAGATGTTACTTGCGAGCTTACTTTTATATTTTCTTAATAGACGGGTTTTTACAGTTTTTTTTTTTTTATATACAAGCGTACTGATTGATTTCCCTTGCTGTTGGTAACTGTTGATTGAAAAAAGAAAGAAGACATCTTCAACAACAAACAAAATCTTCCACGGAACCAATTCTCACACTCAACTACAGAAGAAATAGTAGTAGTAGTGGTGGTATTTTCAGTGAGTGTTATTCAGAGAAAGGTTTAAAATCTACCTTTATATCTTCTTCATCGACGGCTGGTGTGAACTGTGTCTCAGCGGGGTAGGAGCTCTTGAGGTGAGGAGGACACAGCGAGTTGCGCCAGCGCAGTTCGGACAGGCGCAGGCCCGGCGGGCACGACTCGCGGGGGCCCGGGCCCGACTCGCGGGGCCCCATCCCGCCCGCCTCCCAGGCCCCAGGCCCGCCAGGGGCGACAGACTCGCGGCGCGGCGTGGCGGACAGCTCCTTCAGCCAGCGGTTGTCGAACACCTCGCCCTCCTCGTCGGACATGTGCATTGCGCGACCCTCTGACGACATACATCCAAATAAAATAAAAAAACATACGATTTGCCAAATCATCGAGAATTCTGTACTACATGCACATAAATCTTCAAATGATTACACAAAATGAAGTAAAACAAAATCCAAGTGTACTTTAGAAAAACTAAATGCACACACAGACACGAAAAGTAACTTTGTTTTATTAAATTATATGAATCCATAGTCTTTCGTTGCTTGTCTTACCTCGTTTAGTCCCGTTGTTTTTAACAGGGAGAGATCGTAGTGAGTGCGAGTCGGACGGACGGACCGGTTCTTCTTGAAATGGAACGAGACCAGACTAAAAACGAAATAAAACATTATTTTAGCAGTTGAAATCACACTATGCTGTGGCAAGTATGTAGCTTCCCTGGAAACTGTAGCTGTATTACGGAATGAGTACAATTTGAACATTATGTATAAGTAGTTATGTGAGCTATGATATGTAAATTGAGGTAGATTGGTTCCAACACTTCAAAATTTGTAATTTAATTGAGTCTTTTTTGTAATTTTTCCGTTCCTGGCATATGAAAACGGTTGCGAGTAGTACAACTACGTGCATCGACACCAAAAGGTATGTAGGTAGTAAGTAATGCATCCATACAGAAAAAAAAATGTTCCATGACTATGACGTATTTTAGTAATATTGTCTGTCCGTACCGAGTGCACGTGCTGCAGCGACATGAGGCTGCCGGAGCGCTGCGTGCGGCGCAGCCAGTCGGCCTCGTCCTGCGTCACCAGCAGCTTCTCGCCCGCGCGCCACAGCTCGGCCGTGAGCCCGCGGATGTGCGCCTCGTACGCGCGCGACGTGCGCGCCAGCTTGTCGCGCGCGCGCTCCAGCTCGCGCTCCAGCGCGCTCATCTCCGAGCGCTGCTTCTCCTTGAACACCGCGATCTGCTCACTGTACAGTTGTTTCTGAAAACGGTCAGACGAGTCAGCACACGTGAGCCTCGAACCGCACGAATCCACTTCAATGCGTGCAGCAGGCCATGCATACATAAATATATACAAACTTATTACCTTGCGGACCGGCAAACTACTAAAACAATATTTTACTGAACACTCTAGCGAAAAAATACTTGAAATAAAACAAAAGCATCCATTAAAACAATTTATTGAAAACAACAGAGAGTAAAATAAATAATCGACTTCACAAGCCACACTCAGTGATCCATGAGAAGATAGCACCACCACACCAGCTGGTATAGCAATATCAATAACAGTATAGGGAGGATACTGACCATTTTGCCCTTCATGCGGTCGAGTTTGTCCTCGTACTCGGCGCGCACCTCGGCCACAGTGTCGCGCGCGTCGCCCGCCTGGCGCGCGCGCGCCACGTGCTCCAGCAGACGCGCGAAGCCCTGCGCCAGCTCGTCCAGCTGCACGTCCAGCGCGGCGTCGCGCGCGGCGGGCGCGCCGCCCGGCGCCAGCGCGCGCCGCAGGCCGCGCTCCAGCCAGCGCTCCAGCGCCAGCGCGGCCTCGGCCAGGTCCTGCAGCGCGGCCGCGTGCGCGCGCTCCAGTCGCGCCAGGCCGGCCGCGCCCGCGTCGCTCTCTGCGCGCAGTATCTCGCGCCGCGCCGTGCGCTGCAGTGACGTCACCGAGCTCAACTTCTGCACGTAAACCTCCCGAGCCGAGCACAACGCCTTGAAGTTTACCGCCTGCTCGCTCAGAACCTTCTTCAAGTCGAGGATCTCCGTCTCGTGGATCCTGTTCACCTCCGTGAGTCTGTCCCGCTCTTTCTGCAGAGCTAATTGTTTCTCTGAGCACTTTCTCAGATGTCTGTCTGTAGTCTCCAGGAAGTTCTCCAAGTCTTCCATGGTGACGGTTCCGGCGCTCAGGCTGCGTTTCACCTCAGTATCGTAGCTGTTCGAGTTGCCAAAGTTGGTGAGTTCTTTGAGGACAGTGTTAGTCTTTATTTCGGCGATCCTCTTGAGTATGATGGCCTGGTACTTGGCGGACACTTTAATGATCTGCGTGGCTCTGTTCTCGTTGACGCTCATTTTGCTCAATTGTCTCTTGAGGTCCGCGATCTCCTCGTTCTTCTGGTGTACAATTTTCTTGAGCTGAGTGGACAGTTGGTGGCAGTTCTCCTTGCTCAGCTCGAGGTCCTTGGTGGTGTCGAGGAGTTTAGTCTCGGACTCTGCCAGCAACGTCTTGAGGTAGGTGACGTCGCTGTGCAGCAGCGTGATCGAGCGATTCTTGTCGAGGATGATCTTTTCTAAGTCTGAGATGGTCTTAAGGCTCTCCGTGGATGAGTGTGACATATCTGAGGATGTGTTATCTACCTGGTGCTGGAGGTCGCGGAGCTCCTTCTGCGCTAGACCCAGCTGCTTGTGGCTCGACTCCCTTTCTAGGCTTTGTGCGGCTGCAACTACGAAAGACACACGTTAATTAGTCAAATATTTGTTTACACTAGAATATTAGATTGAAGAAAGCATGATTTCTCAACATAACCAAGACATTAATATTTTCACTGCTTGTAATATACAAAGCTATATTTATGAATAAATGAAGTTCTACGTACATGTCTCTCTCTGTCCAACAGCCTTGATCAGCTCCTCGTTTTCCTTTCTCAGAATGTGCAACGCTTCTCTCTCATTGTTAATGTCCTCTAGATTCTGTTTCAATGCGTGAATAGTCGTCATCTTTTCTTGTATATCCTTCTCGTACTTTTCCTTAGCGTCCTGTAGCTCCTTGCTTATTGAAGCAATGACAGCATCTTTCTCTTTACTCATTTTAGATACGATCGCGTCTTTGGCTCTAGAGTCTTCTTCACATAATTCCACTTTAGAGGTCAAGGTGTTTAGCTGTTTTTGTGAAGATATAATATCTTTCCGTCTTTCTTCGAGTTCTATCTCAGCCTTGTCGTGATATTCTTGTAGGATGGCACATTTGTTGAGAAGATTAAGTTTGTCGTTGTTGACTTCTTCTCGCAATTTTTTATTCTGCTCCTGCGCCTCTTTGAGGAGTTGTTCCAGGTTCGATACCACTGAAAAGCAAAATGATGAAATGATTAGTCTCCTGGAACGTCGGAGTGGTCGGCTTAAACCCGAATAGCAAATAACTTCATACACTATTAAACCCACCATTTGTATTTTCTTCAATGATTTTTACTAAATTTAGTTTTTCAACATTCAATTTATCAATTTCTTCACAGTAAGTATTAATATTTGATTCCAAAAAGCAAACGTTAGATTCGGTTCCTTTATTCTCCATTATTAAAGCATTTTTCTCTTCTTCTAAAAGTATTTTATCTTGTTCCAGGATTTTTATTTGCTGGTTAAGTAAATTGGATTCTTTTTCCATTTCTTTAATATTTTGAGTCTTTTCTTTGAGTGTACATTCAAAGTCCTTGTTCGTTTCTGTAAGCTCTTGTAGTGACTGTTTCATTTCATCAATTTGGGCTCGTAATTGTATTTCAGAGGCAGCAATCTCTTTATTTAGTTGTTCCATTGAATCCAAATCTGAAATCAAGAAAAAATTGTAATCGCGTAAAAAATAAATCTATTTTTTTTTCTATAGTAAATAATTTATTTTTTGCAGGTCATTCATTCTTCTGAGCACGCTCGATTCATCATAGACCTCATCAATCGCTTTCCATCAGGCGTGATCAAGGTCAAGAGCAGGCCCATTTAGTAATAAAAAACATATAAAATCATCTGCTAAGCCTTTTCCTAACTATCCCTAACATAGTCAGCTTCCAGTCTAACCGCATGCAGCTGAATGCCACTATTTTACAAAGAGCGACTGCCTATCTGACCTCCACAACCAAGTCACAGAGTCATACGAGACCCCTTGGTAACACTGGTTGCTGACTATCATAGATCCCACGAATGCCAGCCGGAAAAAGCGGCTTAACTTGCTTTTCGAGGCACGGAGGGGTCTCGATATATATAAAGGACATCCATCCATGGACCAACCGCGGCAAGCGTAGCTTAACCTGATCGATAGACCCGTGTGGCTGCTTTTACGTAGTAAGTGGAGGCTCTAGATCATGACTATCGTTATATACTCTGTAACAGAATATAAAAATATTTTTTACTTACCACTTTTATATTTTTGTACGGTAGTTGATAGATTTCCATTCTCCTCTTGCAATTTTTTAGATTCAAACATTTTAGTTTGCAACTCAGATTTCAGATTTTTTATGTCTGCCGCAATATTCGATTTTATGGGTGGTATCTCATTGTCATGTATTTCTTTAAATACAGATTCGAGTGCTGATTCCTTTTCTTCTATTTTTGCTTCTAATATCTTTTTTTCTTTTTCAAAAGCTTCTTTTTGGGCATTTATTTCTTTTTCGAGCCTTTCCTTTTCATGTCTTATACCTGCCATTTCTTTAAATAGTGACTCCAAGGAAGTTTCTTTTTCCTGAAGTTTTGCTTCAAAATCTTTCCTTTCATTGTCTAACTCTTCCGAAAGAGCTTTTTTCTCTTCTTGTAATATCTCATTGGCTCGGATATGTTCTGATATATTATTATTTAGTTTTAGTTTCTGGTCTTCCATAATGGATTCTGTCACCGTCACCATGTTTTTAAGTAACTGTCTCTCCGAGTCAAAATCTTTGAGCAATTTTTGTTGGTTTTGTATTTCAGTTTTTACCCCCTCTTCTAAAGCCTTTACCGCTGTAAATTAACATTTCATTCAAAATATTTTTCCACATGTTTTTGTAAATTTTTGATGAATTACTTGAAATTAACATAAAATCATGTTTGTGTTTTAAAATATTAACTGGTCTATGTATCTTTGTAGTTTCTTGCCTTTTTTACTAAATAGTGTAGCCATCATAAGACTAAAGGTTACAGAACCTTATATAAAATGTAAGCATTAGTTAATACTAGTTTCAATCTTTTACCATGCTTAACTCTTGAGTGAGGTTTTGTATTACTGGCCATAGTATCAACCCTGAGAAACACCTCTCTAGGAAGCCACAATACACTCCAATAAAACGAAGCATTTTGTGAACTGGAATTTAAATACTATTCTAATGGTATTTAAAGATGTATTTGATAACTAGTAATACACTGCATGAAAGTTTAGTCTTGATCTTATTGCCTAACGCATCAAATTCTTAAGAGAAAATAAAATTCAGCAGATTTGTTAGATTTCTTCAAAACAGTCAGAAAATGAGTACAACTGTAGAGCATTATTACATTGTTTAGGACAGATTAGCAACAATAGTAACAACAAACAAACCTTGGCCATTTTCTTCAATGTCTCGCATAAGCCGTTCTTTCTCCCTCCTGGTCGTGTCTAACTCTGCAGTTTTATCTTTCAAACAATTCGTCAGCTTAGTGATCATAACATTCAAGTTATCTATTTGACATTCATAAGTGCTCTTCAGTTTGTCTGTCAAATCCTCATTGTCAATAAGTTTTTCCTTTAGAGAATGGACTTTGAGTTCCAACTGTAGTTTGACAGTGTTCCGATCATTAGTAAGAGATTGGTTCTCTTGTTGTATCACATGCATTTCTCTTACTTTGTTATCTAACGTAGTTTTAAATGTCTCAGTTTGCTTTGATAGTTCTATAAATAATAATATATAATTCTAACATTATGAAGAAGATTATCACTACAACTTTAAGCAAAATAGAAGACTTTATAAAGCTGGCCCCGCTACAGGCAAGGATAAGGCTAGCATGAGATAGATAGATGCTGAAATAAAAGTTAATTGACAGTTTGAAGAATGTTTAGTCTCTGGTCGAAAGATCCACGCTATCGGAGTCGCGATGGTTAGTTAAACGAGCACATATAAATGTTTGAGAACATTGCAGCTCTCACGACTGTCTCCTGCAAGTATGAGCGCTGCAAAGTTCACAGATAATTATTACACAGTATATAGCAGTCGTTGACCAAAGCTTTACTGGTAAACATCATGCATAATTTTTCAAATGAATCAAATATGATTAATCAAAAAAGATCAACCGGTAAGGTTAAAAAATAGGGTCAAATTTAGGAAAGCTATTGAAACGTGTATGTTCCTAGCTTCCCCAACAAGGCATTGTAGCAGAATACTTGGGATAGATTTTAAATTAGTTACTCACCAATCTTATTCTCATTGACAACTTGCTGGAGCCGTTTGACCTCAGTTTGCAATTCAAACAAATTTGTCTCTTTCTGCTTCAACTCATTCTTCAGTTCTGCCAGTGAGCTGTTACTATGTTCAAGTGCGTTCTCTAAATTCTGTCTCATCTCCATTTCAGTGAATATTGTGTTAGCAATGTTTATAAGCATAGCACACTTGTCCCTGGCATGGCTATCTGTATTGACAGATTGCAATATATTTTGTAACTTTTTGTTGGCAGTTCCTTTCTTTTGAAGTTCTTGCACAAGGTTTTCCAGTCCCTCACTTAAAGTTGTCGTTATTTGGCTGTTTAATTCTTCTTGATCTGAAATAACACAATTATTATACAACAATCGTTTTAGTGCGTGATACTTTCTTCGGACATGAACCTGGTTAAATAATATATATCAAACTAGCTACTGCCAGCGGCTTCACCCGCGTGCAGTTTATATATGAGGTTATAAATTATCTGTGTGCCAAATTTCATCCAAATCCGTTAAGCCGTTTTTGCATGATTGAGTAACAATCATCCAAACATCCTCACAAACTTTACATTTATAATGATTGAGTAACAAACATCCAAACATCCTCACAAACTTTACATTTATAATGATTGAGTAACAAACATCCAAACATCCTCACAAACTTTACATTTATAATGATTGAGTAACAAACATCCAAACATCCTCACAAACTTTACATTTATAATGATTGAGTAACAAACATCCAAACATCCTCACAAACTTTACATTTATAATGATTGAGTAACAAACATCCAAACATCCTCACAAACTTTACATTTATAATGATTGAGTAACAAACATCCAAACATCCTCACAAACTTTACATTTATAATGATTGAGTAACAAACATCCAAACATCCTCACAAACTTTACATTTATAATGATTGAGTAACAAACATCCAAACATCCTCACAAACTTTACATTTATAATGATTGAGTAACAAACATCCAAACATCCTCACAAACTTTACATTTATAATGATTGAGTAACAATCATCCAAACATCCTCACAAACTTTACATTTATAATGATTGAGTAACAAACATCCAAACATCCTCACAAACTTTACATTTATAATGATTGAGTAACAAACATCCAAACATCCTCACAAACTTTACATTTATAATGATTGAGTAACAAACATCCAAACATCCTCACAAACTTTACATTTATAATGATTGAGTAACAAACATCCAAACATCCTCACAAACTTTACATTTATAATGATTGAGTAACAATCATCCAAACATCCTCACAAACTTTACATTTATAATGATTGAGTAACAAACATCCAAACATCCTCACAAACTTTACATTTATAATGATTGAGTAACAATCATCCAAACATCCTCACAAACTTTACATTTATAATGATTGAGTAACAATCATCCAAACATCCTCACAAACTTTACATTTATAATGATTGAGTAACAAACATCCAAACATCCTCACAAACTTTACATTTATAATGATTGAGTAACAAACATCCAAACATCCTCACAAACTTTACATTTATAATGATTGAGTAACAAACATCCAAACATCCTCACAAACTTTACATTTATAATGATTGAGTAACAAACATCCAAACATCCTCACAAACTTTACATTTATAATGTAGTAACAATCATCCAAACATCCTCACAAACTTTACATTTATAATGTAGTAACAAACATCCAAACATCCTCACAAACTTTACATTTATAATGTAGTAACAATCATCCAAACATCCTCACAAACTTTACATTTATAATGATTGAGTAACAAACATCCAAACAGCCTCACAAACTTTACATTTATAATGATTGAGTAACAATCATCCAAACATCCTCACAAACTTTACATTTATAATGTAGTAACAATCATCCAAACATCCTCACAAACTTTACATTTATAATGATTGAGTAACAATCATCCAAACATCCTCACAAACTTTACATTTATAATGATTGAGTAACAATCATCCAAACATCCTCACAAACTTTACATTTATAATGTAGTAACAAACATCCAAACATCCTCACAAACTTTACATTTATAATGTAGTAACAATCATCCAAACATCCTCACAAACTTTACATTTATAATGTAGTAACAATCATCCCAACATCCTCACAAACTTTACATTTATAATGATTGAGTAACAAACATCCAAACATCCTCACAAACTTTACATTTATAATGTACTAACAATCATCCAAACATCCTCACAAACTTTACATTTATAATGATTGAGTAACAATCATCCAAACATCCTCACAAACTTTACATTTATAATGTAGTAACAATCATCCAAACATCCTCACAAACTTTACATTTATAATGATTGAGTAACAATCATCCAAACATCCTCACAAACTTTACATTTATAATGATTGAGTAACAATCATCCAAACATCCTCACAAACTTTACATTTATAATGTAGTAACAAACATCCAAACATCCTCACAAACTTTACATTTATAATGTAGTAACAATCATCCAAACATCCTCACAAACTTTACATTTATAATGTAGTAACAATCATCCCAACATCCTCACAAACTTTACATTTATAATGATTGAGTAACAAACATCCAAACATCCTCACAAACTTTACATTTATAATGTACTAACAATCATCCAAACATCCTCACAAACTTTACATTTATAATGATTGAGTAACAATCATCCAAACATCCTCACAAACTTTACATTTATAATGTAGTAACAATCATCCAAACATCCTCACAAACTTTACATTTATAATGTAGTAACAATCATCCAAACATCCTCACAAACTTTACATTTATAATGATTGAGTAACAATCATCCCAACATCCTCACAAACTTTACATTTATAATGATTGAGTAACAAACATCCAAACATCCTCACAAACTTTACATTTATAATGATTGAGTAACAATCATCCAAACATCCTCACAAACTTTACATTTATAATGTAGTAACAAACATCCAAACATCCTCACAAACTTTACATTTATAATGTAGTAACAATCATCCAAACATCCTCACAAACTTTACATTTATAATGATTGAGTAACAAACATCCAAACATCCTCACAAACTTTACATTTATAATGATTGAGTAACAAACATCCAAACATCCTCACAAACTTTACATTTATAATGTAGTAACAATCATCCAAACATCCTCACAAACTTTACATTTATAATGATTGAGTAACAAACATCCAAACATCCTCACAAACTTTACATTTATAATGTAGTAACAATCATCCAAACATCCTCACAAACTTTACATTTATAATGATTGAGTAACAATCATCCAAACATCCTCACAAACTTTACATTTATAATGATTGAGTAACAAACATCCAAACATCCTCACAAACTTTACATTTATAATGTAGTAACAATCATCCAAACATCCTCACAAACTTTACATTTATAATGATTGAGTAACAAACATCCAAACATCCTCACAAACTTTACATTTATAATGATTGAGTAACAAACATCCAAACATCCTCACAAACTTTACATTTATAATGTAGTAACAATCATCCAAACATCCTCACAAACTTTACATTTATAATGATTGAGTAACAAACATCCAAACATCCTCACAAACTTTACATTTATAATGTAGTAACAATCATCCAAACATCCTCACAAACTTTACATTTATAATGATTGAGTAACAATCATCCAAACATCCTCACAAACTTTACATTTATAATGATTGAGTAACAAACATCCAAACATCCTCACAAACTTTACATTTATAATGTAGTAACAATCATCCAAACATCCTCACAAACTTTACATTTATAATGATTGAGTAACAAACATCCAAACATCCTCACAAACTTTACATTTATAATGATTGAGTAACAAACATCCAAACATCCTCACAAACTTTACATTTATAATGATTGAGTAACAATCATCCAAACATCCTCACAAACTTTACATTTATAATGATTGAGTAACAAACATCCAAACATCCTCACAAACTTTACATTTATAATGATTGAGTAACAAACATCCAAACATCCTCACAAACTTTACATTTATAATGATTGAGTAACAAACATCCAAACATCCTCACAAACTTTACATTTATAATGATTGAGTAACAAACATCCAAACATCCTCACAAACTTTACATTTATAATGATTGAGTAACAATCATCCAAACATCCTCACAAACTTTACATTTATAATGATTGAGTAACAAACATCCAAACATCCTCACAAACTTTACATTTATAATGATTGAGTAACAATCATCCAAACATCCTCACAAACTTTACATTTATAATGATTGAGTAACAATCATCCAAACATCCTCACAAACTTTACATTTATAATGTAGTAACAATCATCCAAACATCCTCACAAACTTTACATTTATAATGTAGTAACAATCATCCAAACATCCTCACAAACTTTACATTTATAATGTAGTAACAAACATCCAAACATCCTCACAAACTTTACATTTATAATGTAGTAACAATCATCCAAACATCCTCACAAACTTTACATTTATAATGTAGTAACAAACATCCAAACATCCTCACAAACTTTACATTTATAATGTAGTAACAATCATCCAAACATCCTCACAAACTTTACATTTATAATGATTGAGTAACAAACATCCAAACATCCTCACAAACTTTACATTTATAATGATTGAGTAACAAACATCCAAACATCCTCACAAACTTTACATTTATAATGATTGAGTAACAAACATCCAAACATCCTCACAAACTTTACATTTATAATGTAGTAACAATCATCCAAACATCCTCACAAACTTTACATTTATAATGTAGTAACAAACATCCAAACATCCTCACAAACTTTACATTTATAATGTAGTAACAATCATCCAAACATCCTCACAAACTTTACATTTATAATGATTGAGTAACAAACATCCAAACATCCTCACAAACTTTACATTTATAATGATTGAGTAACAAACATCCAAACATCCTCACAAACTTTCATATTTGTAATATTAGTAGGATAGTAGGATGTGATACTTTAACTTACTTTTAATATCCATTTGTAAACTATTCGTTTTCTCAGTGACTTTTTCAAGCTCTGCTTGTACACTGTTAGCGTTAAATGAATAGGTTTCATTCAATCCACACAATTTCTTGATCATTTTATCTTTCTCTGTTTCCTTCTCATCATGAGCCGACTTTTCAACCTCCAAAGCTTTCACAAGTCCTTCTTTTTCATCAAATAATAGTTCTTTGGCAGTTATAAGCTCTTCTTGTATAGTTTTTTGGTCTTGCAGCTCATGTTGCAGATTTTCAACTTCAATATTTAAATATGCAATGTGAATCTCCATTTCTTTAAGAAGTACATCAGTAGATGTCTGCTGTGCAGTAAAGTTTTGAACCAACTGTATCTTTTCTTCTTCCAATATCTCACTGGCAGTTCTGTCTTTTATGCACTGTTCATCTAAAACAGAATGTTTTTGAACAAGATGGTCTATTTGTTTACTCATTTCTTCTTTATTTTTTTCTACTTCTTTTATCTTCTGCTCTATAAGATGTTTATCCAATAACAGATTCTCCTTTTCCTTCTCCGCTAGTTCTCTTGCGGATTTCTCTTCGACAAGCTGTTGCGTGAGACATTCTTTATCTTCTAGTAGAGCTTCCGTCATTGTCACTTGTTTCAATAGTTTTCTCTCAAGTGTGGTCTTCTCGGATACAAGTGCATTTCTTTCTTCTTCAAAAATCTTTTTAATCATTTTTTCTTCAGCAAGATACTGTGTGAGTTCAATCTTCTCATTTAGAAGCTCCTTATTATCTGCAACAAGAACTTTCATATCTTCACTTTGGTGTGCCTTTTCTGTTTGAAGACTGTCTTTAATAGACTTTTCTTCTATTAGCTGGTTTTGTAAAACCTCCTTTTCCTTCAAAGTAATCGCACCTTTATTTTCTTCCTGAGCTATTATCTCTACAAGTTTATCTACTTCTTGCCTGTTCTTTGTCTCGGTATCTTTAATTTCTTGAGTCATCACTTCACATTGTTTAATTAATTCATCTCTTTCGTTTTTAACTTTACAAAGATTTTGCTGTAATGTTACAACTTCGCGGGTTAATTTTTTGATTTGCTCTTCTTTTGCTTCAATATTTTCTTTAGTCTCCACTTTGTATATCTCCCAAGTTAATGTAATATTTTCGTAATCTTTCCTAATGGATTCCAACTGAACTGTGTGCACTTTCAGTTGCCTTTCTAGTCTGTCAATGATACAGTCCTTCTCCTTCAGTATCACTTCGTGGCTACTGTTATCCTCTTCAATGGCAAAATGTAACTGTTCATTTTCTTTTTGCAATGCTTCTATTGCTTGTTTCTTACAATCGTATTCCCTTTTGACTTCCTGTTCCAATTCATTGTTTAATGATTGCAACTGACTAACCCTTTTTTGTAAATCTTTGGTCTCAACAGTTTTCTGGTGTGCCAAATCTCTGATTAGATGATCTTCCTTGGACAATCTCTCTCCTAAGATCCGGATTTCTAAAAGAAGATAATTTTATTGTTAGTTCTACAAAAATATGAGGTTCCACAAACATTTATTTAAAACATAACACTCACCTTTACATTTTCCTTCAACGGTTTTCATAGCTAGTTCAAGTTCCATCTTTAATGTTATTATTTCATTACCCTTGGTAGATATTTCCTCATTTAATTGAGACGTGATGTGTTCTAGTTGCGTGCACTGATTCTGATATTCTTTTTCCATTTTGTTCTTAAATGAAATTTCTTCATTTAATTTCTGGATCAACGACTCTTTTTCCTTGTGTACTAAACTCATATTTTCTTTATCAATATCTAAAGCTCTTTTGAGGTTTTCAACTTCGCTATTAAGGGTATGAATTTGATGGTCTTTGTTTTTAATAGTTTTCTTAGAAGTACAGCTTAGTTCTTTTATGGTCTTTTCAGTTTCGTTTAGTTTCCCCATGAGTTTAGACATTTCGGAGTCAAAGGTTTTCTCTAGTGCTGTATATTTATGTTTTTCTTTAGTCATATTCTGATCCAAACTTCGAATTGCTGCAACGAAACGAATAACATTAGAACTAACTAGGCTACGCGATGCCATCTTAATCTAAAATACTTATATACATACCTTTCTTGTTTTCATCAATGGTTTTTGCCATTTTTTCGCAATCTGCCTGCAACTGTGATATCTGTTTAGATTTATCGGCAAGTTCATGTTCCAGTTTAGTCTTTTCTGTTAGCATTAAGTCTAATTTGCTCTGCAAGGCTTGTTTCTTAGCAGTCACATTAGCTAACTTATGATTATTATAATCAATAGCTGAAATCTTATCAGAAAGCTCATCCTCCAAAGATTTCTTAGTGGTTTCCAGTGTAGTGTTAAGTAATTCAATATTTTTATTTTTGAGATCAATCTCATTAGACCGTCTTGACACGTCCAGATTTAATTTATCATTCTCTGCTTGCAATTTTGCAATGGTATCTTTGCCCTCCTTCAAGCACAATTCCAGTGACTCAATGGTTCTCTCCTTGCCGGTCAACTCTATTTTTTGTTTAGAGAACTCAACAGTCAGTTTGTTTAACTCTTCCGACAAATATAGTTTGTTCGCCTGTAGTTTCTGTAGTTCCTCTTGATATGCAACCTTATGATGTATTTCATCATGTAAATGTGTTTGTAATGTATTTATAATTGCGTTTTTTTCATCTAAAGCAAATTTCAGTTTTTCTGATTCCTCACTGAAAGTATTTTTAAAATTTTCAGCATCTTTAAGAAGTTCATCAAATCTAGTCGTTTGGTTGTTTATCTCAGCTTCCAACTCTGCTTTGTTTTGTTCCAAATCCCTGCATTGACCCTGCAAGCTAGCTACTAAAAGCTTAAAATGTTCAATTTCTTTCAACACAGATGTAATATTTTGTTCCAGGCTCAGTTGCATTGCAGTCATTTCTTCTTTTTTATTTTGTAATTTGTTCTCGACTTCGCGTTTCTGTTCATGCAGTTGACGCACATTGATGTGATACTTGTTTGAGATCTCTTTCTCGTTTCTCAAATCCATTTGAAGATTTTCAATCATCTCACCCTTTTCGAAAACGTTATTTTGTAGCTCAACCAGTTCATTGTTTCTATTCAATACTTTTTCATTTAACTTCATCATTTGGTTTTCATAGCCATCTCTCATGTTGAGCCTTGCCTGCTTCTCTGTTGCTATTTCAGCTTTGAGGCCTGTTATTATGTTCTCCAACTTCGTAGTCTCATTAGAAAGACTTTGCAGAAGAGAGAACTTCTCTTCCTGCAGGGTTTGAATTTCTTGAATCTTTTTATCAACAATTAATCGTGAGTAGTCATTGTTTTCTTTAATCTTTTGTTCTAGTTCATTAATTTCATTATTCAATTTACTCATTTCATCATCATAATAAGATTTCAAATTATTTTTCTCTTCAATTTCCTCATTAATGCGGTGTTTAAGATTTAAAATTTCGTTTTCTCGCTCAGACAAAACTCTTTCCAAGTTTTGTTTATCGTTGTTACATTTCTGACTTAGTTCATTCATGTCGTCCTACAGTCAAATTAAAATGATCAGTAACAAGTTTAACACTCACCTGCTAAAGGAGCACGTAGGTATAGGTTATACATACGAGGGTGGAATTGCATACAACTAAAATGTATGTTAAAGGAATATGTTGATCTGCTCCTATAAAATATAGTTTCTTACCTGTATTCTTTGTAGTTGCTGTTTAAGAGCATCGACCTTAGCTCTTTCTTCCGACAGTTGAACCTCGATAACATTAGCGCACGCTTCGCTACAAACAGCTGCAACAAAAAATATACCGCTGACCATACATTTGTAGTCGCGTAATAAACGAGCGAGCCGCCCCTGATTCTCACGAGTGCAAGTAAGTAATTAAGTAAGAAAAGTTAATTTATTTCTCCAAAAAACTTAGTCATATTTTACAGAATATAGTTTGGCAGTATTAATTTCTAATAAATGTATGTAGCCACTGCAACCGAACTAGGCAAAGCCTGCATTTCAGTTTCTGTGCATTTTCCCACCACACTTTAGCATTTAAATGCCAACAAAGCAAATATGGTTGCTTGTACTACTAATTAAGGGGAACCTAGTCGCGGGCTCGAACCCAATGATGGGCCTGGCTAAAAAGCACGCTGTCTCACCAGGCATCGTGTCCGACAGAGGTAGTATCAATGATGAGCAATTAGAAGCTAGTCTACACGTAAATCATTATTGAGTGAGATGCAGGATCATTTTTAGTACAACAGACGCGTAAAAAATTAAGAACAGGACTGTTCTTAATATCGGAAGATCGGGTTTTATGAAAAAACCACTGCATAAATTAAGTACCAATAAAGTTTATTGTATTTTTCGATATTTGAGCTTTGTCGGTACTGTCTTGGTTTTACAGATTTTACACGTCTTTTATTACTTAAACACGCCCAAAGTTAGGTTAAATTAGCAAGAAAAACCAATCTTTGTTAGCTCCTAACTTTTTAATGGCTTTTTATTTTAGTATTCTGTTTCCGTACAGACAATATTAATGAGACATAACCATATCATGTTTAATTTTTGATGTACATTGTCGAATAGTGGAGTAATACACTCCCGAAGTTTGTATGGGAAAAATTTGGACTAAATTCACCTTAATTTTGGATAACTTATAACTAACTTAAATGTTACATTATTTAAAATTATAATGCCTTTAATATAATAAGTAAATGATCTATACGCGAGTGAAGTGTTTGTGAGTGTGTGAAGACTATTAGGTGATTTATGTGGAGTTTGAGTGATGTGGGTGCGTGTGTGTGATGGTGTATGGGGGTGTGAGAGGATGAGTGTGTGCGTGTGTACGATTGTGAGTGCATGAGCGTGGTTTATCCGAGATTGTTTTAGTAATTAAAACATTCTCACTACTATACAACGTTCAGTAATAACTCCGTTTCTTCATAATTACGTTGTTGCAAATATTCACTTACTACTTGTTTACTTTTAGATTTAATAAGAGGGTAAATATTCATTATTTTATTAATTCCGCTATAAAGAAACGAACCAAGAAATTCAATAAATCTTTCGCTAAATTTGGTTTTGTAAGTGGTCCGTTCCATACATACTTTTTAGTTCGACTTTTTTGCACGAGGGGGCGTTAAGGTAGTCCTACATGTTGTTTCAGAATAAAGTTGAGGATTAAAGTTGTCTTACGGTCAAAACTCCACAAATCTGATAAAGAGAGACAGTAGGAAAAAGGATAGGTTTAAAAATACACACCTTTAGAATGGCGCGCTGGGCGATTTCAATGGACTTCAAGGTGGTTTTACGGTTGCCCCCCCCCCCCCCCCGGATGAAATGCAATAATTTAATAATAACTGTCCTAGGACATAATAAATTTGTTTTAGGATATAAGGCTCTACAGCGTGCCGCAAGTTAATAAAAACATATTTGACTTTGCGGAATCGTGCACTAAGCAGCTTGATGTGTTCTTTGAAATTGAGATTTCTGTCTGTAACACCTAAGTACGTGATGTTATGAACACTTTCCAGTGATGAACACGCACAGTTGGCTTTCAGGGTACAGTCATGAGATATAATTTTATGGTTGTTACTGAGCCTGGAATAATTTTTGATACTGAACCCAATATGCTTTGTTTTATCCACATTTAAAGTCAAAATGTTCGCCTGAAGCCAGCCTCTAGTGATATTATAGCATCTCTCGTCATCATCATCATTACAGCCGAAAGACGTCCACTGCTGGACATAGGCCTCCCCTAAGCTCCACCACTTCGACCGGTTCTGTGCGGCCCACATAAGGTCATCGGTCCACCTTGTGGGAGGCCTTCCAACTTTACGTCTTTCGGTACGCGGTCGCCACTCCAGAACTTTTCGCCTCCATCGGCCATCTGTTCTGCGAGCAATGTCTCCTGCCCGCTGCCACTTAAGTTTGACAATTCTTCGGGCTATGTCGGTTAGCTCGGTTCTCCCGCGGATCTCTTCATTACCGATTCCATCAAGCAGGGCAACTCCAAGCATAGCCCTCTCCATTGCCCTTTGGGTGACTTTAAGCTTTCTTATGAGACCCAGTGTGAGCGACCACGTTTCGACTCCATATGTCATACGCACTGGTCAAAGACTTTCGTCGAGACACTGGTATGTGGGAAGACAAGATATTGCGAAGCTTCCCGAACGCTGCCCAACCGAGTCGGATTCGACGATTGACCTCTTTCTCGAAGTTGGACCTACCTTACTGGCAGTTTGTGTTAGGTAAACGTATTCGTCCACAACTTCGAGTGCAGCGCCTTCGACCGTTATGAGAGTGGGTGTTACATGGGCATTGGATATGTCTTTGTCTTGTCCATGTTCATTTTAAGACCCACTAGTTCAGAAGCTCTACTGAGGTCATCGAGCATTGTACTGAGGTCCTCCATGGTCTGAGCCATCTCGCGCTTCGCCTTCATGAGCTGAAGTAGGATCAGAGAGCCTCTTATTTTTATTGATACGACGGGTATTGAAAATCTTAAAGACTTTTTCCAATATTTACGATATTGCCAGTAGTGTGGATATTGGTCTATAGTTATTGATTTCATTTCTGCCTCCGCTCTTATAATATTGGGCACACTTCCGACCTTTTCAAGGTATTAGGGAATAAGCCCGACTGTAAGCTATCATTGATAATTTTCGTAATAAGTGTGATAAGAATATTATATGCAATTTTAGAAATTTACTACTAATTTTATCACAGCCAGATGCACTATCTATTTTTAGACCATTTATAATTTGTTCAACTTCTTGCTCATTAGTGTCGATCAAAACAAATGAATTACTCTGCTGGTTATACTCGCCTATGTGATATTGAAAATGTGCATCCGCTGTGTTAGTTTTTTGATAAATTTAATCGGCCAGTGAGGCTCCAACATTAATGAAGTAACACTTTATTTTGTTTAAAGATTGCTCTGGAGAAGTAGAGAATATTAGGAGATTATCAGTTCTTTTGTGCGTTGTATTGGTTTTGTTGTGTTAGCGATGTTGCGAATAACTTTCCATAGTTTTTTACTATCAGGTTATGCATACTTAATTAGGTTGTATCGTAGTCTCTTTACTTTATAAAACATCCTGTAACGTCTGAAAGTAATTTCAAAATTTTCATTTTTCGGTGATAATTTAGCTTTTCTGTGTAACTTACCCCTACTTCGCATGCACCTCAGTAGACTTGGGGTTATCCAGGGCTTTATTATTTTTGAACGTCTTGGTAAGGTTTTTGTTAATAGTATTTTTTCATTAATATTTTGAAGGGACTGCATCAAATAATCTAATGTAAGGTTCTAATTTGCCGACTGATAAATTGAATGAAGATCAAGTTGTAATAGGTCTTGTGCTATTCCATCATAGTTTACTATAGTTATCGTGGTAGTTGCATAAAGCCATTTTTTATTTTTCAGCTCTAGGCATAGTAAAACCGGATAGTGGTCTGTTAACGTTGCAAAAATAGTCCTAACTATTGCAGTGGCAAAGCTTATAGTTTTCATTAAGGCGTGATTTAAGCAAGTTCCACTA
This sequence comes from Polymixis lichenea, assembly GCA_949091785.1. Classification (NCBI taxonomy): domain Eukaryota; kingdom Metazoa; phylum Arthropoda; class Insecta; order Lepidoptera; family Noctuidae; genus Polymixis; species Polymixis lichenea. The sequence continues at coordinate 17,324,384 of OX420948.1, read as the reverse complement.
TCACTGCGACTTATAAGGCTATGTGCTGCTTACGCAAAATACGCGCTTTGACGTGGAGTTGCGGACAACAGCCCGTATTACCTAAGGCTATGTGCTGGAAGTAAGCCGTGTGAAGCAGCTAAAGTTAAGTATCGTTCCCCGTGTATAAGTGTATAAGTTCGACCCATTTTCGACCCCCTATAACGTCGTTGTGGATAAAACTAGAAGCCTGAATTTCATCAAAACTATAAGCCTGAAATCAGTAACCAAGCAGGCATTGTATAAACATGCTATATTTCAAATTTCATTCAATTTGAACCAGTAGTTTAAGAATTATAACTAATCAAAGTTTCTTAATTTTGTCACACACTCACTGACCGATCATCAAAACTCTAAGGCACTTCTAGCACATGAGTAACCAAACGGAACAGAGACAAAGCTTCATACAACCGTGCGAATGGGTTGCACTACTACAATCACGCTGGGCATGTTTGCGTGACCACTGGCCGCTCGTCGCGTACTAGGCTGACTGAGACAGAGATTGCAAAAAACCGGTTTACGCTGGCACAGCCAGTTGACAATCTCAGGGTTAGTGCGACGCACGTTGCTTGTTTTATTAGTTGCAAATTTGAATATTATAAAAACTTGAGTGGACCTTTTTTGTGAGCAAGGTCAGCTGTCAGATATCGGCGCAGGACTTGACGGCTACTTACCGTCAAAAGTCATCGTCCGGCCTACACCGGTTAATGTAAAAACGTGGTGTTTTATTACTAATAATGGTTGTATATTGTACTGTGTGTATGAATAATACTAGAAAAATAAAAATATATCATACTTTAACTATTTCAAGGAGTACAATAGGTAAGTAAATATTTGATTATTACTTTTTCAAGTAAGTACCTTTATTTTACTGTATGATCCTTTTTTATAAGAAGAGGGTACTTACTACACGGTGTATTTTTACCTTTTTATTGATTACAAGCTTTTACTAAACATTTGTAGGTGTGTGGGTGGGGTGGTATGTAGTAAGCATGTGTGTTACGTTCAAATATTGCAAGTACGATTTGAACCATTTCACGATGAATGATTGAGCTGAAATTTTGTATACCGTAACTTCAGGGACAATGCAATAATATGATAGATATAACCTGATGCTGCAGACAGGATAGTGTCCTCACGAGGGAATTCCTCAACAGCTATTGTAGCATTATCATGAAAGTTTGAATGCGCGTTTAAAAAGCATGTTTAATGAAAATGTATCATTAATACCTAAATCGTTCTTATTTCTCGCAACTAGTCTTACATATAAGTATATTTTAGATATAAACCTTTCGGACTAATTCTCCAAATTATGGTGAAAAACGCATTAAAATTCATTGTGTACTTTAGAAGAACAAAGCGGTCAGAAACGAAAAGCGACCCTGTTTTATACTATGTATCAATACATATAAAAAAATGTAACGGATCGCTGTCTGTACATAAAAGATATTTAAGAAAAAAATATTATTGGGACCTTTCTTAACGCAAATAGATAGAAAACAATGATTGTTAGAATTTTTATCTGTTTGTCTGTTTTTCTGTGCGTTTGTGCACGCTAATCTCACAAACGGCTTATCCGATTTAAATGTGGTTTTCACTAATATACTGTGGTTAGCTTCACTTAACATTTAAAGTTCGTTCGCGTTAAGAATGCAGTGAGTCATCAGTGCAACTGCAAGATAAAGGTGTATTCACAGTAGTGTTAAATTCAAACAAATTATATTTTAAAAGATTAAGTTTAATGAATTTATAAAAATACACTTTAAAGTTTAAAATCAAAATTAAATCATTAATATCATATTTTAATCACTATCACCAGTATCCTCGTTAGTATTTATAACAAAAGTATTTCCTGCAGCGAGTTCCATGACGTCATCTAAATTCCACATGGTATTTTCTTCTTGTAAGACGTGGTCGCAGCATTTCTTCCATCGATCAGCGTCCACTAAGCGAATTGCGTCATAAAATATATTTTTCACGTCAGACATTTTAAAAGTTGTATTTTTGGCAGCAATATATTTTTTTATTTGGGCCCACACCAACTCAATGGGGTTCAGTTTGCAGTGGTACGGAGGTAAACGTAGAATTTCAATGCCGTTACTTCTAGCCGTTTCATCGATTAAATATTTATCATATTGTGGGGCGATTTCAGCGGGTTTCTTTAACAATTCTTTTTTTAAATAACTCATGTCCATGAGTGTCCCTTTGCTTTTTAGCCAGTCTATTATTTGTTGTTTGTTCCAAGCGGTCGTTGGTATTTTCTCGAGTTTGACAGAATGATGGGAGCGTTGTCCATGACAACAATGCTTCCTGGTTCTAGCTTAGGTATTATGTTTTTGAACCACTCAAGGAACCTGTCACCGTCCATCTCCTCATGATAATCTTTAGTTGATTTTGACTCAAAAAGTAACAAACCTCCTTCCACAAATCCTTTGTCGCTACCAATATGTAAAACAATTAACCTTTTTCCCTTTCCAGTAGGAACTCTTGGATCGGTAGATAAGCCGTTTTGAAAAGCATATCTCTTCTTTTTTATAGTTGTATCCAACCACACTTTTGATTTAACATGTTCGGCGTTTACCCACGTTTCGTCAAGGAAGTATATGGTTTTATTTGCTTTTCTGTGTTCTTTGATTTGCCTGAGATATCTACGCCGCCACAAACCAATGTCTTCTCTTTCCATTAATAATGTTCTATTATCCTGTTTATTAAAGTCAAATCCCACCTCATGCATTATTTTATGAAGTGTGGTACGTTTAAACGTTGGAACATCTTCATCAGCTTCACAAATTGTCATAATTTTATTTAATGTCGGGTAGTCGTTATTTAAATATATTTAGTGTACTTTTCTCCTTATAGCACATTTGTCTAATTCATCGAATTTATCAATCATAGACTTCCGGGCCCTTTTTTTCACTGGCGATTTCAATGTATTATTTTCCTTTTTTTCACTAAGAATACTATAAACTGTTCTCTCGGACACACCGCATGCAGCTGCCGTTTTTTGTACTATGCTGTCCACAGTCACATTTAAATCACACTGTTTAAAATACTTAAAAACATTGTAAATTACTTTTCTTTCCCCAATATGAATTATCGAACCACTTTTATTTTTACGAATTGGAGATGTATTCATTTTTTTAAATTTAAATCAGTTAACACAAATGACAGGACACAACCGTTGTGTTCGAAGCAATGCCAACTGTCATTGTGAACTTGACTTTGTAATTTGAAAAGATTTGATTGGTTAGGGGGCAGGGCTAGGCCGACGGATAATGATGACTCACTGCATTCTTAACACGAATGTTCTTTAGTGTTTTTTTCTTTTCATGTCAATCGGTTCATAAATAAAAAAGTTATGCCAATTTAAAGAATCACGTCGAACAATTGTTAAAGTATCTATAACTATATATTCTTTCTCTGTTCAGTGGCATCGACTGAAACTTTAATAAACTTCATAATAATGGTCTATATAAAATCACTAATAAATATTAGAATTGATGTATAATCCTACCAACATGAATGTGAAAGTTTGTGAAGATGTTTGGATGTTTGTTACTCAATCACGCAAATACGGCTGAACAGAGTTGAATGAAATTTGCCACAAAGATAGTTTATAATCTGGATTAACACAGAATACTTTTATCCCGGTAGTACGTTCCCGTGGGATAATTTCCGAACTGCACGCGGGCGAAGCCGCTGGCAACAGCTAGTCTACAATAAAAATGATGATAATGTAACATACATAAATTTTGTTGCAAGGACTGTATGCTAGCATCAGGGTCATCACACTCCAGCTGGCTGGAGTCTAGTCCATTGCGATGGTTGTGCTGCCGAAGCTCAGCGACCAGCTCCTTGAGTGAGTGCATGTGCCGTCGCTCCATCTCCAACTCCTCGGACAGCTGCGCGGCGCGGTCACTCTCTTGTTGGCTCAACGACAGCCATTTGTCGCGATCCTGCTTTAGCTCGTCCACCTGCACGATAAGAGCATAGTTACAGAAGCCCTTGTTAGCTAAGTTACAAGCGCGCGAAGTAAACGTATCGTAAATTCGAACTATGAATTGAAAATACAACTATATTGGTTGGGGAAAGAGCTTTTTCGTACTTTATGTATTTACAAATTCAAGATGCTGTTTTTCATAGTTTTTTTACATTCGCTCAGTCCGTCGGTCAACGGCCTCAGAAAACTAATAGACATCTGTGAGAGGTACGCAACTCAACACCACCTGACATACAATGTAAATAAAACGGAAGTTATGATTTTTAAATATAAGAAAGGCCCTGATGTAATACTCCCTATTAATTTAGGTGTAACTAATTTAAAAATAGTTACAAAATTTAAATGTCTCGGGCACATTGTAACAGAAAACTTATCGGATGTTGAGGATTGTGAACGACAGAGACGCAGTATCGCTTGTAGAAGCAATATGCTAGCTAGACGTTTTTATCACTGCTCGAATCAAGTTAGGTGACGCTGTTCAGATTCAGAGCCTACTGTCAGTCGTTTTACACCAGCCAACTTTGGTACCGGTACACGAGGAGTGCGTATAACACTCTTCGTGTACAGTATAATAATGCTTACCGGGCTATGCTGAACTTGCCCTGGCGGTGTAGTGCGACTGACATGTTCGCCGAGAGCAACGTTGCCGGCTTTTCCGCGCTGCTAAGTAAGCTCAGAGTGTCATTCTACAGTAGGAATAAAATTGTAAAAGCTGTGTACCGTGTCGTCCATCTTGCAAGAGAGGCAAAAGATTTTTCATATTTATTTTTAGTTATAGTATTTTTGTATTTTAATATTCTATCTGTGTTATTTATTATGTTGCCTATGGTATTTAATAGTATGTGTCTGTAGGGTATGGGTTTATTAATTGCATGAAATATATGATATTTAATTTAATTTAATTATAATATGTAAGTATATAACTTACATGCATGCATGTTATTATGATGCCTATGGTATTTAATAGTATGTGTCTGTAGGGTATGGGTTTATTAATTGCCTGAAATATATGACATTTAATTTAACTATAATATGTGAGTATATAACTTACATGCAGAAAGTTTTTTTTGTTCTGTCCTCTATTAATATTATAAATGTGAATGTTTGTATGTTTGTTACACAATCGTGCAAAAATTGCTGAAGGGAGTTCTTGGCAAAAGTTAGTAAAATAACCTTCCTTAACAGTGTCATTAATACTTAGGCGACGCTTATTTTATTTAAAAACAAAACTATTCCCTCGAAATAAAAACCTGGAAAGAATTGAAGAAAATTGGGTACAAGAGGTAACATTAGCTACTATTACCTCTCATACCCAATAAATGTATTTCAAATTGATTCTAATATTCTCGTAAGTACCTATACCTATTACTTGTGCCGACAAAGGAGACAGCTTCATACCTTAGTCTTGCAAGTGTCCCTCTCATAGACGTAGTCATCCAGCATCTGTTGCGTGCGGACCAGTCGTTCTTCCATGTCATGCAGCTGTCGCATCAGCTTGCCCGAGGACTCCGCCTCAGTCTCCGCCCCCCGCGAGTCGTGCTCCTGCCCGCAGCACATCGATATCTTCGCCTTGAGGTTCACTATCTCTAGCTTGTATTGTTCTTTGTCCTTTGCTGTAAAAAGATAATTAATATAAATGGTGGAAGAACCTGCATGATGCGTTGTGGTGTGACTGCGTCACAGCGTCTTATCGGGACCGCAGTTTGATCCAACATAAAATGTATAAATCAAATTGGCATGCCACACGTTATGTTGAGATGACATGCAATTTTCCATAATTTAGTGCCTAGAAGTCGCTGTTGCGGCGCCACACCGCTCCTTGTGGCAACCTATTCGGGGAAATCATTGCGGTACGGCGCCGCAACGCATCTTGAGGCCTGATCCGGGCATACTTGTGCAGGACTAATGTTTATTGTACCTACTTTGATAACCAAAACAAAAAAAAAATAGCTTTGGCTTTTGTCATCAAATGTAGTGTAGGTAGGTACTAGCGTCGCTTAACGAGGACACAATGAAATGAAATGAAATGAAATATTTTTTATTTAAACAAAATGCTTCTTAAACAATGATTTGTGTTTGGAGCCTCCTTTTAGGCAAACAATGCCTGTGTTAGGAGACTCCGCTCCTCCATATCTTAGTTATACAAATGTTACATATTTATATTACATTATGGCAATTAGTTATTTCTTATTCTTATTCTAACATCTTGAGTATGTATCACGTGAATCGTGGTGTGCTTTAGTTAAGCGTGGCGTGTATGTTCGATGTAGTGCGGTTAGATGTGATGTGTGGTGTGGTGTGTAGTGCGGTGTGGTGTAGTGTAGTGTGGTGTGGTGTGGTGTGGTGTGGTGTGGTGTGGTGTAGTGTGGTGTAGTGTGGTATGGTGTAGTATGGTGTGGTGTAGTGTGATGTAGTGTAGTGTAGTGTGGTGTAGTGTGGTATGGTGTAGTGTGATGTGGTGTCGTGTGGTGTGCTGTAGTGTGGTGTGCTGTAGTGTGGTGTGCTGTAGTGTGGTGTGGTGTGGTGTGGCGTGGTGTGGTGTAGCGTGGTGTGGTGTAGTGTTGGTGTGGCGAGGTGTAGAGTAGTCTAGTACTCGTATATGGAGAACAGTAAGATTTGTATATTTTATGGTGCGTGATTATGTTACTCATGATAAACCAGCAGAGCTTCCGTATCCTCGTAACTAAGAGACTTTGTCCAGTTTGTTATAACTTTTTTACAGTCGTGATTGTTTTTATTGTGTATATATATGTTTTTATTAATCCTGTTGTATATTTGAGCTGAGAGATGGTGAAATTGTCTGCTACTAAATTTGGTTTTACATGGGGTAACTACTGCAATGATATCTTTTCTCCTTTTGTGTTTCTTATTCATATGATAAGGGAGGGTTTTATGTTTTTTTAGAACCGTTTGAGTTATATACAGCTTCCTAACTGAGAGTAAATTACTGATTTCGTATAGGTTTTTAGTAGAGTGTCTTTTAGTTTTAAAATACATAATCTTTATAAGTGCACGTTGTGCACGTTCCACGTCCAAAAATCTAGTTTTAGCTGCGCCACCCCAAATGGGGATACAATATAGAAGGACGGATTGTGCTAGAGCAAAATAGATTTCATTAAGGAGATTTCTAGGTCGCTTATCACTCCTAAACATTTTAGTCGGAGCCACGTATCTTAATGTTTTGAAGATCCAGGTAAGCTTTCTGACCCTCGCAATCACCTGCTCAAGGTGAGGATACCAAGACAGAAACTGGTCAACCATCACGCCCAAGTATTTCATCTTGGAGACTCTATTTAGATATGAACAATTACAGTTTATCCTGTTTATATCCCCGCATGTGTGTACCCTCAAATTGAGGTCATCATTGGGCTGTGTCCGGTTACTAACACTAAAACATACGTAGTTACAATGAAGGCGCGACTTGAATTTAATAAGAATGAAGAGTATCAAATAGGTACCTACTTTGATAGACCAACTAAGTGATCTCATACAACTACATATAAAGTAATATTTCCTGTGTTATGTTACAAAAACTATTTAAATTCATGTCTGCTCTAAAAACATAAGGTTTTCCTCCACTCTCACCTTGACACAGAATAACTTACAACTGTAGTTACAAGTACAATAACCCTTTATAATCAAATCTTAGTTTTTTGTTTAGACTTCACTTGTGACAAACAAGCATTCATTGTTATATTGGTTTCACTATACAAAATTCTTGGAAGTGTGTTGAAGTCCCATGACCATGCCAACGCCAAGCCGAGCTCAAGCTGAGTCTTGAAGGTGAGAGTGGCACTGGCAGGGATTTGTGACCCTCAAGCCATTACAAATTTGTTTGTGAATCAGTTCCAAGTTGATCCCTTGACGTGACCGGTTACGCTTGTGTCGTCGTCGGTGATTGGCGCTGAGGTAAATTTTTCGTGTTCAAAGAAATAGCTGATGTCATTAGAATGATGATCGGACGTAAATCTCCGGGACATACCACCGCAGCGTCGAGCACTTGCGATATGCGGGAGTGCATTTACCGAGGGTATAGGAAGTAAAGCAAAATCTCTTTAGAAAGTAGCGTCCCCCTCTCACCCGCATTCAGGCGAAGCTACTTTCTAAAGAGATTTTGCTTTGCGGCATCTCCGCTACTTTCTAAAGAGATTTTGCTTTGCGGCATCTCTGCTTCTTTCATTACTCTATGAGGGAGACTCTTTACCCTGTCCCCAAGCAGTGGGACACTAAGGGATCATAAAAAGCTTTTCTAAAGCAAATAGGTATGTCAAACTGCCACATTTAAACTTGAGAAAGTTACCTGACACAAAACATCTTTATTTTCTCTGAGTATCAAAGAGTATCAAACAAATGAGTATCAAAATGGAAATATAAGCATATTTCCATTTTGATATAAAAGTTAAGCTCAGATTTAAAAAAAAACTGGTCATGTAATGAATGAATATTTTGAACTCTTTTGTTGATGCCAAGCACTACATATTTTTTTTAACTCCCTCTGGTCTGTTTGTCTGTGTAAGAAAGTTATAAATAAATAAACAATCTGTATAAACAAAGACAAAATACTTACACAATTTTTCCATTCTCAAGTTAGTCCTAGCCAGTTCCTCCTGCAGATAATTACGATCAAATCGTTCAGCATCTAGAGACGCCTGCAGTCTCCGCACTTCTCCATGCAATGAGCGCAATGCTGGGGGTGTCTCCGTCACTTTAGCATGTCCGGAAGCCTTGTCTAAACCACATGCATCTGTGACAAAAAACAAGATTTTTCATTTTAATGTTAGCTGTTAAAATAAACCCATATATGGATTATGGAATAAGACATTTTATGTTGTTAATAACATTCTCCAAATAGTGGTCAAAAAATCTTATTAGTGCTTCCTTTTTTGGCTCTTGAGAAGGACATGTGGCTCCATCCCCTTTGGACTTTACAACAGCTGCTACTTTCAAACTGGCAGCTGTTTCAACATTAACATAAAAAATTGCAAACACCTTTTTTTTGTATATTGCCTTAGCTATGTAATAATAACAGGCTTTAATCCTGGAAAGATGTGCTGTTATAATTTCAGTAATAATGATTCAAGCTTACCTGTTATAGCTGCTTGAACATTCCTGCGTGTGATAGGGGAGCACTCCAGGAGGCTCTTACTGAACTTCAGTATGGTCTCCTGGTCATCACCACTCAGCTTGCTGCACATCGCACTCTTTATGTCCACATCTTTTGAATTCACACAAACAAAGAAAAGTAGCAATGATGCCACAAGGTATATCTCGTCCACATTGGATGGCTCAACTGTTTCATTTTCAAATTTAAATTCTGGATACTTCTCCAAAACGAACTCCTCCACTGTATGCGCTTCTAGTAAAGACGACTTGGATTCGTCTAAGTTGAGATTCTCATGTAAATGAGTTATTATGTTTAGTAACGACTCTATGTTAACGGACCGCTCATCTTGGTTGCTTTCATTGAAATAACAGTTTATCTAAAACACACAAGAAAACAATCGGTCTCTAGCATAATAACGAAGCACCAAATAATCATCATCGATAGTTGGAAAACATCTGCTACTTACCCAGTTTCTAATAATATGTTTCCATTTTTGTAACATGGTAAACAATGTATTTATTTTTACTACTTTTTTATTTTTTGAAGCCCCGTTGTAAATCACATGTGTCCAACGAAAACACTAATAAACAAACAATTTCGTAACTGTCGTTTCATTCAATGAAAATAATGAATGTTGATATTTGCCGTTGCAGTTTGAATTCTAGTTTTTTTTTCATCGTCCGTCGCCGTTGGTTTCGAAACGTCAGTGTCAGTATTTTTTTCAGAGTTTACTGGCTTGATAAAAAGAAATTATTTGTAAAATATAACAAAAATACTTTGAATAATACACAAATTTTGTCATTTGTATGCCATGGCATAAGAAAATGAAAATTAGACCTTTCATCAGAAAATCTAAAGTAGAAATTATTTTTCCGGACAACACCTGTAATTTTTTTTTATTGGCCACAGACCAATAATTATCGTTTTGTGTAGTGGTGGGTCGTTGTCGAATTTTTGACGAATGAAACGCAACCGTTTTCCTGACGACGATAACGGTTGCAGAAAACGGTCGTCGTTGCAACTAGTTTCGAGACGGGATGTCGAGCAGGACGAAACTTATCCAACATGGAATAGAATTGCGTTTTCGAGGTTTTCGTCGAGTGAAATAGTTGCAGTTTGTTAGTTGTTACAACTGTCAACGATTTAAAATCTATGAAATGGTTAACTAAATACATGATTCATTTTATCGATAGACTTTACTAAGTATACGTTGAAATGAACTTTCCTTCATACTTTTCCAGGCTTAGGACTGGCTGGGACAGACTTTTATCTTTTTCCCAGGCGTATTTAAATTTACAACTATTTGCAAATAAAACAACAACGAAAAAACAATTACTAAAGTTCTCTGCGCGTGCTCAATAACAGCTAACTGGCCCAAAAAAATGTAAACAAATGTTATGAAATAATAACCACCCGACGCGCTCACTGGCATGAATTCCAGGAAATTTAGCGATTATCCCAATTAATCGTCCATGCGAGTCGACTTTGAACTTTAAGTCAACAAACATACGGCATGGGTTTGACCGTCCCAAGACGAACGACAGCATTGGCAACTGTTAAATAGATTATCGACTGTATTTCAATGACGAAAAGTTAATATTTTATCGTTAGGACTGCTTTATATACGAACGCGAAAAGTTAAAGACGACGCGACGACGCGACACGACGAACGAGTTTGATAGATAATTGGACCGTTGCGTTCTCGACTGTATTTTCATAGGTGTAAAAAAAAATCTCACCAAGTAATTCGAGGACTGGTTTGCGCGACAAAGACTGTCTAATTGTTTTAAATCCTGGGTGGATGTAAAACAGTTTCATCATCGCAGAACACAAAACGGTCTTTGGAAACGGTTCGTCGACACAACGCTCACTCCTCAGACTAAGGAAAGCTCACTCATATTACTCGTTTTCTTGTCACTGTCGGTGTCATTGAAAGATGACATTGACAACGATAATTGTCATAACAGAAATGTTTTAAAAGAAGAAAATTGCTGTTGTAAATTAATTAATTTAACTAAATGTACATGTAAATAAGTAAAAAGAAGCAGTGTAACATACTGTAAATATAACCTACGGTTACTGTTTGTCCTAATAATGTCTGGTAAGCGGGCTGCTGGGCTCGTTATCTTTAGGAATATGAATCAAGCAGTCCAGTTTTTGATGTTACAAACTTCTTACGGAGAACATCACTGGACTCCACCCAAGGGTAAATTGTGTACTATAGATGTATTCTTATAACTATTCTCTCAAGGTACAAGACATCCGAGATACCGTGTTTCTTTCATTCGAAACTGCCTAACCAAGTTTTCTTTGTACTTAACAAATTTTTACTTTTATTTTACCCAGGCCATGTTGATCCTGGTGAATCGGACTGGGTAACAGCTTTAAGAGAGACAAAAGAAGAGGCTGGATTATCTGAAGATGATTTAGAAGTAAGTCAGAAGCATGTCTTTTGAGTGTGTCATCTATAAAAAGTACACAAATCTTGAATACATAAGCACATACAACGAAATAAAATTAATGTGTCTGTCTGTAATGTCAAAATAACAGCTTTTTACTAAATGCATGTGAAAGTATAATATAAATACATTTTTAGTTATAATTTTTTTTGTCCACTTGTCTGTTTTATTTTGGCTGATCTTCAAAACGGCATGATTTATTTTAACGGGGCTTTCACTGGCAGATAGCTGATGTTATAAGGAGTATCATAGGCTAGTTTTTATACAGGTACAATTTTCCTTATTTCTGACATCCACCATCTGTTTTGTAAATCAAAACTTTATTTTCAGGTTTATAAAGATGTTACAAAAGTATTGAACTATAAAGTAAAAGGTAGACCTAAAGTGGTTGTGTACTGGCTGGCAAAACTAAGGAATCCAGAGACAAGGGTTCTGTTATCTGATGAGCATCAAGATCTGAAGTGGCTACCATTGAAAGAAGCACAGGAAATATCAGGATATGATGACATGAAACAGCTTTTGTTAGAGTTCAATGAGAAAGCAACAATTTTGTCCTGTTGAAATACTTTACCCATTTCTCTTTAGCAGTGTTATATTACTTGTTTAGCAATATCATGTATTATTGAATGATTGTTAATAAAATAATCTAAGCTTATTGTCAATATATTTGTTACAAATGCATTTTTTTTTCCGTCGTGTAATACCATTGTATGTATGTATAATTTGATTCCCTCGCTCTACCATTCACCATACGGAGTCATATGTGAGAAATTTGATTTTATCCATGAGAACCTGTAATTGGCTTTATGTCATATAAAATTCTTATCCATCGATTATAGCTGTTGGTTCTCCAATTAATAAATAAATAAATAAATTTAAGTATTTTCGATCTTGCTACGCGACGGTCGCCGGCATTGATTTAAAACACAGGACAAGTGCGTGTCTTGGTTCCGTAGTTGAGATGACACAGGCAGTAGTATTATGATTTCATTAACCGCAACACTAAGTTTATATTTCGTATTATTACTAGACTTATTGGAGTCCGTTTCTACATACTAATTCCGATATATTTATAAACTGCCGCTTGTTGAAAACAAATCTAATTAAGAGCGTTACCGTTTTCCGGCTTGACCATTTTGTAACGGCTAACGCATTAAATAAAAGTACCCTGTGCTGTTGGTCAAGCCGAAAGCCCGCCAAACCAACAGGTAGGTTCCGCCATTTTAAGAAGGTAGCCCGCGAAAATTTAAATAAGTTGTTCCAAAGTTGCAGATCAGTACGCCTGCTGGCATAAAATAGCGCTCTGTTTATCAAACATAAGATCTGTGTTATAGTTACCTAAGTTAACAAATAAAGAAAACAAAATATTGATCAAATGTTGTTGGCGACAGTAAAGATTTTTTGTTTATGAAGTCTACGGAATAATAATCTTCAAAATTCATCATTACTCTCTAAATTATGGGAACCATTCACGTATTTTCGACTATGAAAAGAAATTCAGTGTTTTTTTTTATACGTAATTTACGAGGAGCGAATTAATAAAAATAAAAATGCGCGTGTTATAAAGTGAAACTTTGAAGTATAGAAAAAGAGAGATTCTGTGTGAGAGACTAGAGGGAGTGAGTTGTATGTACAATATCTTTCTTTTCTCTCATGTAACGAAATGTGCCTAAAAGTTATGAGTCCTTGAAATTTCACTTTCAATGATTATTTTCGTCATTTTATCCATCGCCGAATAAGCAGTTTAACTTTTAAAAAATGTACCTTATGTTTGTATGAGAATAATAATTCACTACGAGTGACACCAATACAATACGACTGATGTGTGTGCCACAGCGACTCCATTTAGATCATTAAATAAATTACCTAGTATGATTAGTTTTGTTAATGTAGTCTCGTCATAACAATTATGTACAGACGCCAGCACATAAACTTTATTCCAAAAGAATAAGGTTCATGTTCAATTGGGAAAATTTGACTGCTTGGGATAGCTTGATGTGCTGGCGTCTGTACCTATTCTAAATTATCAAGGAGTAAAGAAAAGTTGATAGGTAGTTGGGCAAATATTTAATCCAAGTAAATAAATGAACATTAGTGGGTCTTGTACCTATAACTTGATAAGTTTTATTATTCCTAGATTGCACATAATATTTGTATCAAAATAATATATTATTTTTACAATTTATTTTTAACGTTGCTGCGTAAGAAATCGAGACCCATTTCAACCGCATCGATTGCCGTGCCGGGGGCAGTCATCACTCCATACCCGCCATGCCCATAACAATGCACTACCTTTACACCATCAATCAGCTCCGGCTCAACACGCACCGGCATTCTGTGAGGCCGCAAACCAACCTTATGTGCGATGACCTCCGCATTTTTCAAGTTCGGCAGAAATTCACAACAACGCTCCATTATGGAAGCTGCGTCATATTTACAATAATTCATATTATAACTGTCGTAGCCTCTACAGCCACCTAATGTAACCACCCCGTTAAGCCCCGGTATAATATACGTATCATAATCCCCGTAAAACGCTGATTTCACCCATGGTGCCTTCACTTTTATCACTTGACCTCTTATGGGCACCATATCGTAATCATTACATAAATATCTTGCACCTAAACCTGCACAATTAAATACAAGATCATAATTTGATAAGGACACAAAACTTTCCACCTTTCTGTTTACTAACTCTCCGCCTTTTTCAACTATTATTTTTCCCATCCATGGCAAATAGCGCTCGCATTCAACTTTCAATGTTGAAAAGTAAGATCCAAATTTTGTACCTTGAGGACCTAGTTTTAATTCCTCATTATTGACTGGTCGGTAGATTGGCACTAAATCTTCAATAAGATGATTTCTGGTGACATGGTAGTTCTCCTTTGAAAATATGTAGGCTCCTAAGGTCATAACACCAATTTGTTCAGCGTCAGGTGTCTTGAGTATATCTTGCCAGAACTGCCAGGACTCATTCAGCCATTTCTTCGTAATTGCCTTTGTTGGTCCTTTAAAACTGGTTCCCGGCCTGAAAATACCAGCGGCAATGTGGCTAGTGGTATCTTCTGTGTATTTTTCAGCCAGAACTGATACTTTTGCGTTCTTAAGTCTTTCCTGGAACAGTTTAGCCACTGTAATGCCGACCACTCCTCCTCCAATTACGGCTATATTTGGTTGGTCCCGCATCTTGGATGCTCTTTGCTTCCTATAGCTATTAAAAAAAAGTTCAATTAAAATAACGAGCCTGAAAAAATACTTAAGTCTTGTAGCACATTGTATGAATACCTACTTACCAAAATTTCTACAATGTCAAAATTGTTACAGAGCTCCCAATCAGGTACTAATGATAAAAAATAGTTTAAAAAAACTCTCCATTGAAGAATTGCGTCTACTTAATATGTATGTACCGGTGGTACCGGTGCCGAGCCGAATTGTCAACTGGGTTTTAATTGCGCGCGTCATAAATACACATACACATGTAAGCTAATAATAATTATGTTTCTATCGTGGACTCAGGACTGGTTGGACTGGACGGTGCCTTGGCGGCACCTCGGCGGGCAGTAGTCGCAACCACTACACTGCGGGGCTCTCTTCAAGCCACAACTGTTTGTTTACGATAAATAACGAATTAAAAGTAAGATTAGCGAAACGACTATTTCAGGGTTTTTTTTACTAACACACACAACACAATATTGTCGTTACAATGTTGGATGGATGCCGTTCGCCAGTGCATTATATTTTATTAAAAATTGACAAAGTTTAACCGCTATGCCAATAATTGCGTAACGATTGTGTAACTGCGTAGTGGCCGCACCCCACCGCACCCACTCGGTGCCACGGTACGCTTGACCCTGACTTTTCTGTTATCATCTTTTCTGTGATACAAACTATACAAAGACGACAACTGAAAACGAGAAATGTGAATTTGCCATGTATAATTATTCTGAATGCATTAGATAGTGATTGTCAATAGTCAGTGCCTTGGCGGCTGTGGCTGACAATTCGTTTGTAAAAATAATAATAATAAAAGCCTCCCTAATTTTGCCTAAGACTCGTATCATTAAACAAAAGTTTCAGTGCTAGGTATAAATTAAAATAGCGTAATGATTAAAGATTATTTTAAAATTGATTTGAGGGTCTTCAGGGCTTCAGGGTCTTGGGTTTGATCACGGCAGGGTTTGATGGATGAAGATCCCAATCTTTTTTATATTGGCAACTTTAGAAACATATCGAGGCTACGTTCCGAGTTGCGATAATATCGATTTGAGCGTGCTCACACCCGTTCCGACAACGATGTCCCGTGAATTGTCATAGATGGCGTCATACTAAGGCCACTTTCCGAATTAGAAAAATAGCGCTGTCAGCTCTCACATTAATAATTTGGGTTCCGAGTTAGATATCATGATTATGACAGCAACTCATTTTCGTCATCAATACGGAACGCTCGTGAACGCGCTAGCAGTGCTCACTCAATGTTATATCCTATTTACACTATAAAACTTGTATACACCACAAATATCATCTTCTAATTTGGTTATGTGGCGACTCTAGCCAGAAGCACTATTTGAGGATGCTAGAACCAGAGTGATCTAAGTGACATTTTTGGCAAAAATTGTTCTTTTACACAATTGCAAGGAAAAAATCATAATTCTTTCAGGCCATACTGATCTAAGTGCTTCCCAGTATTTTTTTCCTTGAGAAATCACAACATCTCACTATAGAATCGGTGCGATTTGCAAAATGTAGACATGCCAGACTGATCTAAGGCGCAAAAATTTCTAACATGCGGAAGATAAAGTTATGTAAAGGTTCAAGTATACTTAGTTACAATGATGACTACACGGAAACATATGAAACGGTTGATTTGAAACCAAATGATATGGATTCTGAAACTTTCTTTTGTAACCTAAAGAATTATATACCAGAAAAAGCCCCTGAAACTAAAATAAAAAACTACTACTAATATCGTATCAAAAAATGCAAGATATAAGAAAAACTCTAAAATTTGTACCTCCTATCCATCATCAGTTTTACTTGACCATACCACATGTTCCTAGACGAGGCGGCAATCAGGAAGCACAAGATGATTAATTTTTTGCCTGCTGTATTTGGTGATGATTAATGTGATTTTTTCTTACAATATCAAAGTGAAAACTTACACTATTATCACATTTTTTTAAATTTGTGAACTGCCATAGTGATCTAAGTGATTTTTTTTTTGCAAAACTAAGAATGTTAGTTTTAATAAATAACTCATACTGATAAAAATTGTTATTTTTTTATTTAAAACTCATCAGAAGTACATATAACTAAAAAATAATAATAAAAAGCTCATAGATTTTCCAATAATAACGCGTAACGCATTTCCTTTATTTTCTCAGAAACATACTATTGTGCCCTAGATCACTCTGGTTCCAGCGTCGTCATTTCTAAGTTAGCTGAAACTATGATACGATTCAAAACATAACAGTGCAAGTGTCATTTTTGACACGCTCACGGTGATATTAGTGTAGCGCATGGTCGGCGTTATCGCAAGATGGCGCATGTCATGACGCCATCTATGACGATTCACGGGACATCGTTATCGCGCTCACGCCAATTCGGAATGGGTACGAGCACGCTCAAATCGATATTATCGTTATTCGGAACGTAGCCTTATATCACCGTGAGCGCTCTCAAGTACTCACAAAGAGTTTTTGGCGGGATCGCGTTGGAACATGTCGCACGAATTTTCATTTTCATGGAATTTAGTGAAATAGCGAATTAAATTGTATAATTTTGATAGTGAATTATTCAATTTAGTTACGTGTGAGTGCACAAGTGTAGTGAAGGTGAAAATAAGTGACTAACGTGGACTTTTGTGTTCCCCCCAAAAACTCCTATTAGGTTGTTGTAAAGTTACTACCGCTTTACAATAACTCTGACTTGACTGACTAAAGACGATTATGACTGTTTTGTAACTTCGTGCCCGATATCGGGCCATTTACTTGATCTAAAAGAAAAATTACTTGACACTGGCTAAATGCACAAACCGTGTGAAGCCAAAATAAAAAAAAAAAAAAAACAAAAAAAAAACAAAAAGTACTCACAAAGTACTCTGTGAGCACAACTGTGAAAGTTTCACACTTTCACAGTTGTGCTCACAGAGTACTTTTTAAAATATGGTTGAGCTACTTTGTTTTGAGTCGTATCTTTAGCTATCTTTAGATGATGTTAATTCGGAAAGCAGGGCTATATACCGTGAGTTGAAAATCCAGTGCGCGATAAATACCGCGGCGATATTTTTACGTCAAATAGTTAGTGGATTGAGTTTTGTTAGATTTGACATATAAATCAAAGACATATTATTGCTGTCAGTTGAACTCAGTTCAGAATAATTTAGGCCTAGTCGCGCATTGCCTTGCGGTGGAAACACAGAACACATAATTATACTCAAGAGGGTGAAACGCGGTGTTCTACCGTACGGTAAAATAAACGCATTCACGGGGCCGCGCACTGCGGCGAAAAAAACGCACGTTTTATCTATCATTCGAACTTCAGCTGTGGTGCACACGTAACATGATGTCATCGTTAGGGCTAGCGCGCACTGCAGTGCGGTGGCATGTGGTGCATTATTTCTGTTGTGCGTTATAAAAAACGCAATCACGGCTCCGCGCACTAGCACTAAAGAAGGCACGTTTAAAAAATATAGTTTACCGAACAATTTATGGAGCATCCCTAAGAGGCCTTAATGCCTATTAAGGTCTACTTTTTCGTAAGAAATGAATATTTACGGGCGTATCTAAAAGACAAATTTTGATAGTAGGTACCTACTGCTTGGTCAGTTCCTCCTTGCCTTTTTTCGCTGCAGTGCGCGGTACTTCATATATCTCTATGCAATACAAAATACATGCTGTGGACTCGCCGCAAATTTGCAGTGGGAGCCCCACTGTGAGCGCAATGCCTTAGACAAAGCGCGCATTGCGATGCGTTTTTAATAATCGCGTGTTCATGCGAAATAAAATGGCATCCGCATAAAATTTTTCAAGGTAATTCTCAAGCGATTTTTACCAAAGTGTGCGCACTCTAGATTATTGGTTTTGTTCACAGATTGGCGATTTTTTATTGCAATGATTAAAATACGTAGTGCACGCTTAGCCTTAGCAGTTGCTGTCCAGTGTTGCCAACTTAGCACTTTCGGTGCTTAGAGCATTTAATTATATTTTTTTGGTTAAATGCTCTAAGTTTCGGTGCCAGCTCTAGCACTATTTTTATCGTGAGTCTAGCACTGAAATCTGACTTTTAGCACCTTGCACTAAATAGAAAATGCTGATTATTATTTGATTACTGCAGAACAAAACGCAGTTACACGAACATTAACCAAACGCTCAAATGCCGACATTAAACGGGTGCTTAGCTTAAAGAACATTAAAAAAAATTGAGGAATAAAATGAACTTGGACACCATAAATTCAATTATTCATATTCGAACAGGACCCAATTTTTTTTAACAAAACATGCTATGAAATTCCCCAAGATATTCTTTAAAAAATAGGCAAGAAAGATATGTACAGATTTAAATTGAAAAAGTCATCTCAACAACCATCTACTTCAACGGCCGCAATTCAAGGAGAATGAATTCGAGCATCAGACACATATGACAGTGAAGATGACTGGATATAGTTATTACACAGAACTATTTTCTTATAAGAAATTATATGATTGCCTAATTATGAAAATTTATTATTTAATTGATGGTCCTTCAGATTTTGCACTCTTTTTGTATCTATATATCTAGCACTTTTTGAAGTTACATTTAGCATCTAACCGTAATTACGAGTTGGCAACCTTGTTGCTGTCTGTCGCAGCACAGAGTACCAAAGAGTACGATAGCAGAGTACTTTTATTTTCAGATTTGTTTGCCGTTTGCTGTCATTTTTCGTAACATTGCAGTTCTTGAACAACATGAATAAAAACAAAGAAAGCGGTAAACATGCAACAACTGAAAGTGTTGGTATTAGCAAAGAAAATACTTCTGTGAAGAATAAAGGAAAAGGCCGCGGGAAAAAACGAAAACGGTATGTTTTTATTATCCATAATAACAACATCGCTGATATTTTCTGCCGAATTGCGGCGCGAAATATTCTTTGTTTTCTCATAATATTAGTTAAAGTTTCACTATTAAGAGAACGTACAGGTACAGTGGGGCACTGAGGCGCTCTTTGACTTTAGTGGTTGATCGTACCGGCTTTTTCTGCTAATATGTCATCTAACTAGCCTTTTCCCAGTGGGTTTTTGGGGTCGGCATCCAGTCTATCCGGATGCAGCTGAATACCAGTATTTTACATGGAGCGATTGGCTGTCTGACCTCCACAACCCAGTTACTCTGGTGGACTGGTTATCTGACTTTCGTGCTTCTGACGACCCGAAACGACTGACAAAGATCCACGAATGACAGTTGGGAACAATAACATACAATAACATGGTTCCTGAGACACGGAAGTGTCTTGGTATGAAATTATGGTTACTCATCCACAGAGCAACTACGATAGCTTAAATCTGATCGATCAACCCTTGCAATATAATAATTTGTGCTGAAATTGATTTAGTAGTGAATATGGGTATACTTATCTAAGACGAATGTGGGGGCTGAGTGTGTAAGAGTTGGTTTATAAGCTAAGAACAGCAAAGACAGCAAAAAAATTGGAATTTCATTTATTGTAACAAATAATTTTGTATTTGTACTTTTCAGTCGCAACAGTGAAAGTAGCAGTGAACATGAAGATGTATTCGCAGAGAACTCTGTGGAGGTGGACAGGAGCCTCCATGCATCGGCCATCAAAAATAATTTAGATGAAACTAGTGTCAGGAAAATCATAAAGGTATGGATTCTGTTGATTTCTTATAAAAGACCTGAAAAGTAGAAACCAGTACTTTATAGTTTTACGTAAACTTATCATTTTTCTTGTGAATAACATGTACTTATAAATAATTAGCTTTTGCCAGCGGCTTCGCCTGCGTGGAGGTTGGTGTATTATACATATAAACCTTCCTCTTGAATCACTCTACATATTAAAAAAACCCGCATCAAAATCCGTTGCATAGTTTTAAAGATTTAAGCCTACATAGGGATAAAGGGACAGAGAAAGCGACTTTAGTTTTATACTATGTAGTGATGTACTATTTCCTGCAATTACGTCTGTGAATATTCAGTATTTCATTATTTTTAATATGAATATCCAAAATGAAAAGTGTTGTGTGTATAGGTAGATGAAAAACCTCAATTGGCTGCTGTGCCCAAACTTTTTTTCACATGCCACGCAAGTCATAATATTGTTCATTGTCTTTAATGGTGGCTGGAGCCTTTTATTTATTTTTAGTAAATTAAAATGGTACAACACCAATTACATTAACTAACATAGAAACAATTATACTATGGCAAATAATTATGTTAAGTTAGATGATTAAATTAAAAAGTAAAATGAAACAGTAGACTTCCTTGTTTAATTTCCCTCACAGAACACCAGACATACACGCATAATTTTATTCCATTCATTCGCAAACTCCACACCTTTAGGGTATGACAGACCATGGCCTTTTCTGCCGATTATTTGTGCCCGATAAATACATCGGACACCGTCAGAGCCGCCAGCACAATCTGTTTGCGCAACTTACAAATATTTTTCCCGTGCTACCCAAGTCACGCGTGCCATGCATTTGTTCGCTATCCCTGCCCAGACAATCATCCTTGCTGCCCTCTTTCTGATTAGCAAATATTTTTTGTAACAAATATTCTTTCCTCCTTCTACCCTTCTTCTTCTATTCCTTTTCTTTCTTTCTATTTCTTCTTCTTTCGTCTTCTTCTATTCTTTATATATAGTTTGTGCTAAAATAAGAGAAAAACAATCTCAGGCTCTAATATGACGTCATGTATGTCTTTGTTATAGAAAGTGGTGACAAATGACCGTGTGCTGGCCCTCGTCAAGATGCAGGAAGAGGAAGACTCTGGTCCTGAAGAGAACAGTCTTCGACCAAAACTTACCAGAGCTAAAGTCAAGTATGCATCTATGTATACTAATATTATAAAGCTGAAGAGTTTGTTTGTTTGAATGCGATAAGCTCTGGAACTAGCGGTCTGATTTGAAAAAATGCTTTTTGCGTTTGATAGAACAATTCTTGAGGAAGATTGTAGGCTATTGAACATCACGCTAAGACCCTTAGGAGATAGCAAAATGAAAAAAGTCGGAAAGAACGCTCAGTGTAAACGAATTTATAGCGCGGGCAGGCGATTCGATAGGATACGATACGACGCAATGGATCGGGCCCTAAAATTTCACGCGAACGAAGTCGCGGACAGAAGCTACTAAATAAAAATCTTAAATCCATTTGTTCACTGAAGAAGAAAGCACAGCCTGAACTCTAAAAATATAAAGTGAGCTCTTAGAATGGATTTAAAAAAATCCATCACGTTTCGAGTTAAATAAAGGTCGAAATTGCATCTTAGTTTTAATTTTCTAGATAAACATACCTATTAATGTAGACTATAAGGGAATATAAAGTACTGTTTTTGACAAATAAACGTTATCTTCATTGCACGTGGGCAGTCCCTTATATAGCGCACACTGCTTGTGACAACTTTATGTGTATTTTAAATCGTCGGCATCTTCCAGGGGAAAAGACAGAACTAACAACTTTTTATTATGGCACCAATTTTTAGATACCTGAGCACACTATTTATTTCTAACATCATTTATTGCTGCACTTGTATAAATTGTTAGATGAGTAGATCCTATAACAATCATTTCACAACAACATGTTTCAGGGAGCTAATGAAAGTGTCTCCAAAAACGCATTCAGCTACAGCTTGGAATTTGGAGAACTTGGAGCTGACTCCCATCAAGCACATCCCGGTGAAGACCAGGCCTGAAGTGAAGGCTCTCATTGCCCAGGAGTTGCCGGAAGATGAGGACGATGAAGAGTATGAACCTACCCATGATGATGTGCCCGTTAGTATTTTTAAGCTAGTATTCAAATTGGCAGAGTGTTGGTGGTCCAGCAGTAAAGGCCTCGACGTGCGTGTTACTCGTTTGTGTAGTTTATTTCATCGCTACTGCTCTCAAAATGGTGAAGAAAAACATTGAGAGAAAACCGGCATGTCTTAGGTCGTCACAACAGTGAAAACGTTATAGGTTTATTATGCTTTTGCTTCCACCCACGGCGCCATGTGTGCGATGACCTAATCGAGTGGGCGTTTTACGGCATAATTAATAATATGCGTAGGTCGCGCGAGCGGTTAGACATCTGCAATAGTAGATGGTTCTTAGGGCAAAATTTTGGAATCTTTGTAAAATTTCGAGATTTCCCTGAGTTCTTTTCCTTAAATCCAGATTGGTTTTACTGTAACTTTGTAAGTAAGTATTTTGTTACTAATAGACAAGTTTGATTGTCTTTCTAAGAGCCAGGATTTTTTCATAAATAGGTTAGGTAATGATTGCCTGACTGCATGTACAATGAAACTCCTCATCTATCTTCCCAAAGGATACGTGCCCGGGCTAATGCTGAATTAATTTTAATTATAACTAAGTTTAGCACGAGGCGTCGCCAGCGTGGCGGTCGAAAAAAGGACCTATAAAACCTTCGCCAAGAAAAAATACATAGGAATGTGCCAAGTTTGCCAAGTACCGTGATGTTTGGTCAAACTGTCGTGCAGTTTATCAATCTTATATATGCATGTATACAAGTACTAACACCCATTTTTAACTCAAAAAGGAGGAGGTTATCAATTCGATATATTTTTTAAATGTATATTCGGGCATAACTCCGTCATAGTATACATGGATTTGCAAAATTTTATTTTTTGTTCGGAAGGGGTTTGTTCCGAAATGGTCCCATTTAAATTTCATATATATCTGATGATGAGTTTCGGAGACAGAAGCGGAACTCTTTAAAAAATGACAGCAAATCAACCGCGATAGCTGCTATCGCATAAATATGCATTGTTTTGACCCCAAGGATGATGAAATTTCGAATTGGTGTCGGGTAGGTACTGTTACTAAAAAGTGAAGTGAAAAAGTTTCCGGAAGTCGGTCGGTTGTTTCTTTTTTTGGAAAAAGTTTTTGTTTTTCACTTTTTAGTTTTTTATATTGATTGTGATGGCTGTCATTTTCAGAGTGATGATGATCAATGCATGGAGTCGTGCAGTGACCTGGACTCCCAGCCAAGGACCCCAGCTACACCTCGGAGCCAACACTCCACCAGTCCTAAAGTCATTAAAGATGGACCTTTCAAAGTACCACAGGTAAGATCATCGATCGCCTACGACGCGCGACGTTATTTTTTTCTCGACTAACAATGACAAATATAAATTTCGACGAGATATAAAAAAGGATGTAAGTCGTTTGACGATTTGTGTGAATTAGAAAATAATTTTTTGCTATTATTGATGAATATATTTAATAGTTTTCTGGTGATCTACAAGATGAAAATTGTATTGTGATAATATAGGTATTGTGCTATTGTATACATATTGTGTGTGCTATCAGACGCGTTATTTATCAGCGACACGCACATATCGCGTCCTATACCTAGGCAAGTTCGAAGTTGGTACTGGTTCCGTTTGTATATGTGACCGCAAAATTGTAAATACCGTTAGGTTATAATCTATCTCGCGAGATTGTGAACCCTAACATACTAAATTACATTTAAACGCATTATTTTTCAGTATATTATAATCTATCGAAGTGAAACCGTCAAATTGTGAACTGGTATCAAGACGGATAGTACCTTGCGCTATTGCTAATAGTCAAGTAGCTGCCACTAACTTGGAAGTAGCGCTCGCCGGCCGCTACCGTGGCACCGCTCGCTTAGCTCGTTCGGGTCGCGCGCGTCTGGTCGCAATTCTAAGCTAACCTATCCGGTTGGTAAGCAGTATGGTGCAGTTCACAATTTATCGACAGTTTATAATCTCGCGAGATAAATCATAAACTAACTGTATTCATAATCATACGGTGACATAAGGAGTCCTGGGACCACACTGTTATTGCAAAATGCTCTTAGCCGCACGGCGACCGCGTTTGCAACCTTGGTTACGTTACACAGACGAATTTGGACGTTGTTGTGCCTACAGAATAGAGTGAATTCAAAAAAAATCCTTTCGTAATACAACACATTAAAACATGCTGAAATCTCAAAAAAAAAGTAAGGCCTATCGTCTCGTTCCAACCATTTATGAGTCCTTTTATCTACTTTGTCTCATAGGATGTATCTACTCCCGCACGGAGGGCACTGGACCTTGAAGAAGACGCGACAATCGCGCTCCGCACTCGATCGAAGCTCAGTCTATCCGCCACATCAATAGAACACATTGAGAGTACCTTCGTCCCTCCTGACGATATTCCGATGCCTGTGGGCGATGACCTCTGGAACGAGTTCTTAAATGGTTGCCTAAACCCAGCCTCTACTTCGAAGAACGAAGATGATGATGAGACTGATCCGGAGTATAATGTAGCTGCTGATCCGGATGCGCGTGAGTTGATAAATACTATTTCATACCTATGGTCTGTTCAAAAACTATCTGGTGAAAGTGTAAACAAATCCTGTTCTGGTTAAATTCTTACGCAATTAGAGACTCAAAAGGGAATTACTAACACATACAACCGTAGTTACAAGGTTTCAACTTTATATCCAACTATTTTTCCAACAATTATCATTTCAATAACAATATTAAATTTTAATCAATAGAAAAATCATTAAACGAAATTCGAGTAATTTTATAACTTCAATTGTCATAAAATTACTCTCAATCTTCAAATGAAAAACAACTTTAAGATGATTTAAAATAATAATACAATCAAAGCACTCAATTTGTAAGTGGCACTACGATTTGGCATCCATACGTTTTCTGATTTATTTGTTTACAATTTCATCAGATATTTTTCAACGGAATATACCGCACAAAATTCAACTGAAGTCCGACTCTATACAACAAGCGAAAAAGTCGAACATAGATAGACGCGTAAGTTGTTTATTTTTTATTTGTATTTTGTGTTTCACGAACTGTCTCCAAATAAATGTTATTTACCAGCGCTGCGACACTTTTTTAAATGTCGCAGCATGATGCTGAGCTAGGAGCCTTTTGGCCTTGTGCAGGACTTTCTGTTTTTATTTTTTAGTTCCAAGGACTTTTTAAAATATATTTTTTTTACGGTTGTGTGTATAGTTAAGTATGTGATCTGCCTGTGCGAGTCACAATAAATACGTTTTCTTTCTTTCTTTTTGTAGGCGCGCGCGTTTCTTTGTTTTTGTATGTGTGCGTGCATTGTCGCTAGTTGTGTGGAGCCGACATTCTGTATCTATTTTGCTGCAGGGTAAAGACTACTTCTTATACGAAAATTCCAATAACGAATGTTTATTGTAAGTATTTATATTTCCGGAATTGTTTAAGTAAAAAAAATGTGATTTAAAGCTAACGTGTCGTGTCGTGGCGTGTTGTTTCAAAGCATATCGGGTTCATACATTTAGTATGGTTGGAGACAGTTTGTCGTGTCGCGGCGTGTTTGTCGTGTCACCGTCTTCCTCCGACTCCGCGATAGTGATGGTGTTTTGTGGTGCTTTGCTAATATTAAATTCAAAATGTTGGATAATAAAGATTCATTGCCATTTTTTAATATACCTTAGTCAATTGCAAGTTGATTTTCGAGGCAGATACAAAAATATCCTAAAAAAAAATTGGTTGCCACGATGGAAATTGAATATGATGGGATTTCCCATCGGCGAAAATGGCAAACGTCCATACAAACTTCACCCCTAATCTGGGGCTTTAGGGAGGAATTTTCAGAAAACCTTCCTTAGTGCTCACTTTCGCTATAAAAAGATCAACGCGGCGGGGCAGGGTATTTAAAATTTACCAACGTAATTTCTTACTTACATAGTGCTGCTGTATGCTAACAAGATAAAGATTCCAAAGCTCAGAGACGGACCACGGAGCATCATAGAGAATTTCTTTCTGCGGTATCGAAGAGTGCGCTGGAGTATACTGCGGCTGTGACGGCGGTGACCGGAGTCCACCAGCAATCGGTCGCAGGGGAAGCGGGGTGCACCCGCATGTCCCTCGGGGCATACCGCGGGATGCTGCCGGTAGGCCACAGCGTCCGGTCGTGCGCCGGCGGCCGTGGTAGGCTGCCTTACATGGAACTACGTCGACATTCACACAGACGTAATAAAATCGCGGCGAGATTTTTTTGTGCACTGGATTTTCAACGCATTGTTTAGCGGCGAGAGTTGAAAATCGAACAATAAAACACACTGTTCGATTTTCGACGGACCACTCTATTGAATTCTCAACGCTCGGTTCAACACCGAGAGTTGAAAATACGGTGCGCGAAAAAATGCTGCCGCGATTTTATTACGTTCGTGTGCTGCTAACCTTCGGGAATACACGTCTGCTGTTATGTTACGTTGTCCAAGTAGCAATGGACCGCGAGCACCTTGTGTGCCATGTATTTAAGTGTGAAAATGGCTTACCAGCATATAGAACTTCGGCACTTCAAGGTAAAGTCTTATCTTACATATTTTGTATAGACTATAAGAGTGGTATAGAAAGAAATTGGTACGACAATAGTAAGTAGTTTCCTTTATTATTTATCTGTGTAAATGGAATAATTAAATAGGTATAGGCAGTGTAGTGTGTAACAGCTCGAATAAACCTACTAAACTATTTCATTTACAAATATTGTTTGTTTTTTTTTCTACTTGGAGAATACAGGGTGTAAAAAGACCCATCACGAAAAGGTCTTCTACGCATTCTGGACATCAAACTAAATATCTGTGTGCAAAGATCTGTGTTTTTTATTTATTAATGAAATTTTCATTTATTGTTGAATGTTAATTACTTACCTATTATTGTATCGAATCAAGTTCTT
Source organism: Polymixis lichenea (assembly GCA_949091785.1). NCBI lineage: Eukaryota > Metazoa > Arthropoda > Insecta > Lepidoptera > Noctuidae > Polymixis > Polymixis lichenea. The sequence continues at coordinate 17,296,905 of OX420948.1, read as the reverse complement.
CCAACTTAACATATAGCTGTGCTGCTGGGGAGTTTGTTGCGCCACTTCTTCTTCCCAGCTAAAGCACTAGGAAGTGGTGAAGTTCGGGCGTTTTGGGGGACTGTCTTATGTAATTTTGGCGTTCCAGAACTGCTGACACTCAGCCTAGTTTGAATAAATGACTTTTGATTTTGAAAAATAATTGCTGGAAAACGACTTTTATTTTATGATGTGAAAACTCGCTAAGGTTGTGCTCGATATAACGCACTTAAAACATTGTTCTGTAGGTACCACAGGGATCGTGGCAGTATTTAAAGTTAAGGTATCATTTAAAACCTGCTACCGTGAAAAATATCTAAAAAAAATTAAACTTTGAACTTAAATATCTCCGTAACATGGAGGTTCTCAGGTATGGTCCAGTACAAAAAAAAATATTTATCATAATAACGGGAAACCCAAGCGGCTCTCGGCATCGTTAAGGGCATTTTTACATCCTTTATTTTCGGTTTCTGTTTCCACTCTTGGCTAATCCTACCTCCTATCCCCTATCCACCCCATCCATCTCTATCGTACCTACTATTTAAAATACATATGTCATTGATATAAACGGCGTGTTGACTGCAGTCACAGAATCACCGAGCAGAATGAAAGCTTCCTATCAGAGCTCAAAATTCTTACCTACTTTTATAGGGCTGTCACTCAGTGCAAATAAAAAACCGGGCAAGTGCGAGTCGAGATCCTACAATGAGAACGGACAGACAGACACTGTGACTGAGGTGATCCCATAAGTATTCAGTTTCCAGTTTTGTCATAAACGAACGACGAACATAGAAAATAGTGTAGCTTTGAAAGACGAAATGGTTTAATAATGGACAGTTTGTTTAGAATTAAGTAGGTACAATACCAAAGTAAGTTAAGTTAGGTACATTTTAATTTTAGAAATGAAAAGAAAAAAAAAGAACATTTTATTCAAAAGTAAATAAGTATCTAATATTTCTACAAATTTCCAACTGGAAAATTTTCTTTTTGTTCCTTTTTGCTTAGTTTGTACCCGACAGGCGATGCTTATAAGCAGATAAATTGTAGCAGTTGGGACCCATACTCCCGATTCAAATAATTTACGGACAGTTGTAGGTTAAAATTAAGAAAAGGCCTAATATTTTCACATATTAGACCCCCCTTTTGGGAAGTAGCTAACACAGGTAAAATTAGCTTACGTAACTATTTATTTGCCCAGTTTGGAAATAAAAAATGCTACCATTCGTAAGCAAAACGATCTGTTTTTTTATAGGAACCGAGCATAAGTCAATCATATTCAATATTTAAACCTTCACATAATGGTGTATTTTCACGTTAACGCATTACTATTGGTAAATGATAAATGATTTTATTTCTGTAAGTAGGTTTGTACTTACACTTTTACACGTCAATCATTATTGTTACGCGATAACATTAGTTACCACTAGCGCCATCTAGTATCGAGTAGCAGAATGAATACAGTCAAGATCTTTCTAGAAATTTCGATGCTAGAACTTTTTAGAACTTTCGACATCTGTTCAGTCGGGGCCGGTATGTACTCGAACATTCTAGAGGTCTCTATAATGTTCTGGAGCTATGCGAAGGCCCTACAAAAGGCCGGAACGGATCGCGACCCGGGTAGTATTGTCGAGCGATACAAGCGAAACACATCGGAAGCGATCTTCAAGTGCGATTTAGTGTGTTCAGTAGTGCAATTGTGTTTTGTAATTAGTGTGTTTGAGTTGCTATTAGGTTGTTTAATTAAAGTGTCATTTTTGGTAATTTATATTGGCAGTTTTTAATTGTCACGAACCCCAAGCTCGTAACAATATTTTAAAAACTACATGAGCTCGGCGTTTCCTTTCTGACTTCTCTGAGAAAAAAGGTCGAAATAAACTCAGAGGTCAGTCTCTTTTAATGTCCAGACATAATCTTCTACATAGTTCTCATATGATCTATCATATGAGAACTATGTAGATAGGTGCCTGGAATGGTCTTTTGAAGAAACAACCACATAGATTGAGTGGACCTGTCCAGTCAGTGCACGCATTTGTCAATTATCGTGCAGCTCAACGATTAGACTAACAATACCAAAGAAAGGATATTTGAGTAGGCAACATAAAGGACTTAAACTGCCAGACCATCATTAAAAGTAATTGAAAGAAAAGAAAAAACAATGACCTGTGACCAAAAAGTTTTTCCCGAAGCTGAAAAACTGAAAAGAAAGAAGTAATTCTTACTATTTTGTTACAGTTGAAGAGGACATTAAAGAGGACGTCGACTTGCCTGTTCCTTCTATCGAATCTAGGAACCCAGTAGCGTATTATATTGTGCTCGCACCCGAAATTTCGCCCGTTACAATGGACGATATGCCTTCAGCAAGTCGTCGGTCCACCAGCAGTAATAAGCCTTCACCAACATACACGACTGCATCACCGGCACGCCTCCAAATCTTTACACACATTCCACCACCAGATTACACCCTCAAATCAACAATATACGCGCCTGCAACACTAACATCCATGCCTACATCACCAACTTACATGCCTCCATCACCAACTTACATGCCTGCATCACCAACATGCATGCCTGCATCACCAACATACATGCCTGCAACACCGACTAACCTCCAATCACCTAGACACGTTCCATCACCAGATTACGGCCCCAAATCAACAATATACGCGCCTACATCACTGACATGCATGCCTGCAACACCAACATCCATGCCTGCATTACCAACTTACATGCCTACATCACCAACATACATGCCTGCATCATCGACTAACCTTCAATCACCTAGACACGTTCCATCACCAGATTACGGCCCCAAATCAACAATATACGCGCCTACATCACTGACATGCATGCCTGCAACACCAACATCCATGCCTGCATTACCAACTTACATGCCTACATCACCAACATACATGCCTGCATCATCGACTAACCTTCAATCACCTAGACACGTTCCATCACCAGATTACGGCCCCAAATCAACAATATACGCGCCTACATCACCAGAATACATGCCTGTATCACCGACTGACCTCCAATCATATAGACACGTTCCATCACCAGCGTACGACCCCAATTCAACAATATACGCGCCTACATCACCAGCGTACATGCCTGCATCACCGACTAAACCCCAATCACCTAGACACGTTCCATCACCAGATTACGGCCCCAAATCAACAGTATACGCGCCTACATCACCAACATGAATGCCTGCAACACCAACATCCATGCCTGCATCACCAACTTACATGCCTACATCACCAGCATACATGCCTGCATCATTGACTAACCTTCAATCACCTAGACACGTTCCATCACCAGATTACGGCCCCAAATCAACAATATACGCGCCTACATCACTGGCATGCATGCCTGCAACACCAACATCCATGCCTGCATTACCAACTTACATGCCTACATCACCAACATACATGCCTGCACCATCGACTAACCTCCAATCACCTAGACACGTTCCATCACCAGATTACGGCCCCAAATCAACAATATGCGCGCGTACATCACTGACATGCATGCCTGCAACACCAACATCCATGCCTGCATTACCAACTTACATGCCTACATCACCAACATACATGCCTGCATCATCGACTAACCTTCAATCACCTAGACACGTTCCATCACCAGATTACGGCCCCAAATCAACAATATACGCGCCTACATCACCAACATACATGCCTGTATCACCGACTGACCTCCAATCATATAGACACGTTCCATCACCAGCGTACGACCCCAAATCAACAATATATGCGCCTACATCACCAACGTACATGCCTGCATCACCGACTAAACCCCAATCACCTAGACACGTTCCATCACCAGATTACGGCCCCAAATCAACAGTATACGCGCCTACATCACCAACATGAATGCCTGCAACACCAACATCCGTGCCTGCATCACCAACTTACATGCCTACATCACCAACATACATGCCTGCATCATCGACTAACCTCCAATCACCTAGACACGTTCCATCACCAGATTACGGCCCCAAATCAACAATATGCGCGCCTACATCACCGACATGCATGCCTGCAACACCAACATCTATGCCTGCATCACCAACTTACATGCCTGCATCACCAACATACATGCCTGCATCACCAACTAACCTCCAATCACCTAGACACGTTCCTTCACCAGATAACGGCCCCAAATCAACAATATACGCGCCTACATCACTGACATGCATGCCTGCAACACCAACATCCATGCCTGCATCACCAACTTACATGCCTACATCACCAACATACATGCCTGCATCATCGACTAACCTCCAATCACCTAGACACGTTCCATCACCAGATAACGGCCCCGAATCAACAATATACGCGCCTACATCACCAACATACATGCCTGTATCACCGACTGACCTCCAATCACATAGACACGTTCCATCACCAGAGTACGACCCCGAATCAACAATATACGCGCCTACATCAACAACATACATGCCTGTATCACCGACTGACCTCCAATCACATAGACACGTTCCATCACCAGAGTACGACCCCGAATCAACAATATACGCGCCTACATCACCAACATACATGCCTGTATCACCGACTGACCTCCAATCACATAGACACGTTCCATCACCAGAGTACGACCCCGAATCAACAATATACGCGCCTACATCACCAACATGCATGCCTGCAACACCAACATCCATGCCTGCATCACCAACTTACATGCCTGCATCACCAACATACATGCCTGCTTCAAACTAACCATCAAGCACATTGACGCGTTCCATTGCCAGATTACAACTTCAAGTCATCAACGTACAGTGTTGCCAACCGTACTCTGAATACAGTATTGTATTAGTTTTCTTGTGGGTTTACTTTTTTATGTATAAAACTAATAGAGTAAGATTCTTTTTTGCATAAACAGACTTTTTGGAGGCAAGTGATTTCGCTTTTCTGCGGGTTTTCTTTATTTTCTACTTAGAGACTTGACTATTATTTGTCGGTCATGAATGAAAACTGGCGAGAAGAGAGGAACAGGATTTTATTAAAATTGATTAAAATGAGCGCTTGATTTTATATTAACGTAGAATTACAATATTCAGAGTTCCATAATTCTTGTGAAACTAATATAAAAAAAAAGAAATTAAGTACCACAAAAATTGCTAGAAAATTCCCTGGATTTTTTTTTAATGAATGGTACTGTTTTTTATTCATATATACTCTTTATTGAATCTCTTTTAGATCAGAAATACTCTACTTCTTGATAAAAATAGTTAGCTTTAAAAAAAAGTTGGTGATTGCAGTATGCTTTTAACTCAATATTCTAATTGGGGTGTATGAGGGTCTTAAGTTAATTATGTTTCACGTTGTGTACACATAAACCTTCTTCAATAAATGCCCTACACGATGGTGAAACCGCATAAAAATTCATTGTATAATTTAAAAGATTTAAGAGGTCACATGGACGGACACGACATTCTTAATCACAAATGAAAAAAGTAAATAATTTACTTTTTCATTTGTGATTAAGAATGCAAAAAGTAAATTTACTTTTTTTGTTTGTCATGTGTACGTATTTCTGATATTGAAAGAGCGTAGTTCCTAACCCTTATTTGCCTTCAGAAACTTTGAACTCTTAATTGTTCATAACTTAGTAATTTCTTAGATAAGAGGTGTTTCATAATGAAAATTATTAAAAGTGATTATATTGTTATTGTAACTTTTGTAGATTGTCAAACTTTCGATGAATGAATGTTAGTATAACTTAAGATAAACATGCATACTTAATTTAATTCTTATATTATGAATGTGATATTTTTTATAGCAGTGTCAACACATGTAGGTACTACCTACGTCATGAATATTCTAAGCATTACTTTATTAAAATAATTTTAATAAAACTTAATTTAAAAATACCGCAAGTCTTTCTCTTGTATAATGTACCTCGTAATTACTTTACCAGTTTTGACAACAATTACCCGAAAATGGCACCTTCATAAAGTGTAAACTATCTAAAGGTCACTCATTATAGCAGCACCGCCCGACACAGCAAATAACTTATAATTCAAGTTAGGACTTTAAATCAACTATATTAGAATACATTTTACGATGATAATACAGAATAGTGGTCAGCTCGCGGACAGCGCGCTGATCACGCGCTTTAAGCGAGCATCCCGCTCCCCGGCGAATAGCACCTGCAAGCGGCATACTCACCAACTCCTCACCGGCCGCGCTCGGTCCTCGCGCCGCTCGCACGGCTATTTCCCCGTCGCCCGCAAATTCTGTCACTAATGTTTGCAAACCGGTCTGTAAGCTGAAAACTAGCTGTTGGCGCAAAGACGGTGAGCTACCAACTAGAAAGCGGTGCGTGAACAACAAGCTGTCACCTCACAGGCGCTGGCGGGCCAGCAGTGACCGGCGCATTGGCGACAAGCGGGTGGATTTTTTCGAGGCGATGCTGAGCCGTTATTGTACTGGAGCGGTGCGGTTATAATGAGTGATGGCCTTACTTGTCACATAGACACATTGACCTTATGGTTTTATGACGTGCATTTGAAATTCAACCTTAATGCGATGAAGCAATTACGAGGTCGACTATACCCATTACCTATTTTAAAAAATAGTTTAATCCAGGCCTTGATATGGATCAAGGCCTGGATTAAACTTTTTTTTACATGGGTATGATGTTAGTAATACACACTACATTTGGAGGAGGCCTTTGCCGACTGTCAAACAGATTTACAGAAAGTAAGGAAGAATTAATTATTAGACTAAGTTTTCTAAGTTTTTTAAGCTTAATATGTTAATAGTTGGGTATAAAGTAATCTGAATAAAAGGCTATTTTATTTAATACACACTACATAGGTATATGTAGTAATTTTATTGTAGGTACAACGCATACAAATTATACACTATAAGTACACAAAAGATTGTAAAACATTTAAAAAAAGTAACGCTGGAGTTTCTTTCCCATTTTTCTCCATACGAATCTACCTTTTGGAAGGGGTAACTAGTGTTTTTTGTCGTAAATTTTGCCATTTAAAAATGCCATTTAAGTGCTTACTTGATTTTACCTTAGTCCATGTTCATGCCGGACCCACCATACCACTGGCCATAACCCTGGTGGTATAGTTAGGACCGCACCATACCAGTTCACGCGGACGTAAAAATATCGCGGCGGGAACTTTATCAGCCACTGGATTTTCAACTCTCGATGTTGAACCGAGCATTAGCGGATTTTTAAGTATAGGCCCGTGAGGCCCGGGCCTAGGGCGGCAAATTAGGGGTGCCAATTTTTTTACGACAACTGATATTAAAAATCAATTGGGTTTTCTGTAAACTGTAATACGAAATAGAGAACGAAAGAGAAAGAAAAAGGGCGCCATATCGTCTTGGGCCTAGGGCGCCATCAAACCTAAATCCGCAACTGATCTCAGCGCTTCGAAAAAAAAAAACACTGTTTGATTTTCAACATTCGGATAACATTCAATTCAATTCAATTAATCTTTATTGCACAGGTGGTAACTTTGGTAACTATGAAAAAATAGAAACAATTATGGACTCTGTCGGGCACAGCAACATTTTAACCAGTCAAGTCCCGCGCGGACGCTTTTCGGTACGATACAATAGAAAATCAATTGTGTCTCATTACCGGGCATTGAGAACACTACATGCAACATAATAACATGTAGCATAGCATATGCATTTATTTAAATGCTTGAAAGACCGATTGCCATATTCGACATAGAAATCTCTGTTCAAAAACCATCCTAGTGACTGTATGTGCAACGTCGTTTCATTTGTAGTTGCGTCGAGTGGAGCCAAATTACGAGGCCGCGAGGCGTCGCCCGCAACAAAACCCTTATAAAATAATTCTATTCTATTTGTAGACGATGAAGACGAGGAGGCATTAAGCAATAGTATCATCAAGATATCTAAAAAGGAGCTGAACGATTTAGTGACGGAGCTGTTCAATATAATTCCTGAGACTACTGAGCAGGAACTTATGGCCGATGACCTGACTACCAGCGTGCTCACTGAACATAGTCAGGGGGAGGTAAGACTTGCTTGAGCTGAATAAATATTTTTCTGTCGTGTTGTGTCATGACGCCTTCTGGCGCAGTTTAAGTTAATCACTTCTCGTTGTCATTTGACTTAGCTCTGAATTTGGTGTATCCTGCGCCCGCGTCACGAGTCACGATCTTCACGACACAAAATTATTATTTTTTAAATACGCACTAATTGTGGCTGACCAGAGGGGTAATTGGGTAATACGCTATCAGTAGGAATCGCATTCATTTTGACAGTCCCACAACATTCATGGCGTTGTTTACGTTGGTAAGCAGAAACATTTTTCGAACAAATTAAAGAATGGATTAGCAATAAACGTCAAAGTGATTCAGATTCTGATTAATAGTGAGTTACGCAATTAGGGTGCGGACCATCAGACACGTTAAAAATGAACACAAAAACGACTCCCAAGTAATGCATTGAAATGTGAGCTTTTTTTAATGTCATGTACAGTAACATTTTCATGTATTCCGTGTGGTGCCGGACGTAAAAGAATAGCACCATCTCATTTCTTCCCATTGGTGGCGTAGAAGGCGGCTAAGGGACTTACTAGAGAATGGGCAGCAGTGTTCTCTATGCATTTGACCACCATACTGCGATCGCCAACCCGCCTGCCAAGCGTGGCGATTATGGCAAAGACCCCCTTTTGGGCCAGGCTTATGTCCAGCAGTGGACGTCTTTCAGCTAATATGATGATGATGTCAGTAACATTTTCATGATTGAAGTGATAGGTTCTACCACTTCACTTCTTAGTATTAGTAGACGTACACCCACACGGACAGTCCCACGGACGTAATAAAATTGCGCACCGAGCTTTGAGAATCCAACAGAATGCATTTCAGCGCGTCGAAGATCGAATAGTGTGTTTTGCTGTTCGATTTTCAACTTAGCGCCGAGAGTTGAAAATCGAATAGTAAAACACACTGCTCGATTTTGCAGCAGTGATTTTTTCCCGCACAGGATCTTCAACGAGATCCTGTTCTCGAAAAAATCCCACAGCGATTTTATTACGTCCGTGGGAACATGGGCTAACAGCGACGCATTGTGTTCAACGAAAGGTATGCTAGCCGAGTATTTCAAATATATTCTGTATGCAACACAATATAAAGCTCACATTTCAATGACTTCATTTTTAACCAGTTGTAGTTTATTCATCAAATCAATTACTCACTTACATACCTTAAATATCTTAAATATATCTCGAATCAGGTGTCCACACGCTGGGAAGGCAAACAAGAGCCAATGTCAGACGATGAAAATGGAAACGGGCAGAAGTTATCTGATAGAATCAAGTTTGAGAAGAACAATTACTCAAGGTTGTCTCGAGGGAAAAGTGAGCCACATGACAAGGAGGTAGCAAGAATGAACGAGATAGCAATACGTGCCAAAAATGATGCCAATAATGAAAAGAAGGAGCCAGAAGAAAGAACAGAGTCGCCTAGGTGAGTAAGGAGGATCGCTTGCACCACAACTCACTAAATACATTCTAGTCGTCTAACAAAAGTGGTCCACTCAATGTATAAAATACCTCTAGGCGCGATTTAAAAAATGTAACGGTTAATTAAGATATTAAGTGCAAAGAAAAATAAATAATGCTTCAGGATTACGGAACACATGTTACGTATCAATCGGTAGAAGATATTGATAAGATTCCATCTCCATAACAGGGTGTTTCAAACTACGTCATGCGTCTTAGACCCTTCGCCCACGGCGACTTTTTGTAGCGATGCTGCCGCGTGTTTTGTGAACGCGCTTCTGCATCTCTACTATCGCGCGTTAGTCGCGTTTGCAAAGTGCGACATAAACGATGCAAACGCGCGGCTGTATCGATACATCAGCCGAAAGAACGTTTCTTGCAAGCTCTTCTCCATAGGATACAACCAAATGGAACCGTGCACCCAGCTCTTCTGGCGTTTCATAAGTGCCCATGTAGGTTTATATGAAGAAAATATTTTGATTTGATTTTGGGCCGACTTCGGGTCATAAGACATTAATTCAAGGTGTATCGTGTGTTTGTTACCAGGAAGGCGTCAACGGTGGTGAGGGTGTCCGTCCAAGACGAGGACATATCGAGCCCTTTAGAGACCGCGCCGCCATTGTTACAGGAAAACTTGAAGCCCGTCCCACGCACCACCGAGTTCGTGCACATACAGGTCAACCAGGGTGACAACGTAAGTTCACATTACTACCCATACAGGAAAATTCAGAATGATTGGAAGCACTGATTTACTTGTAGACCCTACGACCAGCCTACCTACCTACCATCATTGTAAAAATAAGCTATAAAGCTGCCAGATGAATTAAATAACTTACGTCGTCGTGGAAGATAAATAAAAATTAAGCTTAGCAAAATCTGACCTTACTTCTGGCGCGGCTGCCAATCAACCAAAGGGGGCCAATCATTCAAGCTGTCAAAAGACTGAATAATATATTTGACTACTTGGTCGAAAATTATCCAACGGAAACGTATTCCCGGGATAACAAGTATCCTATAACTTAATCCAGGTAATAATCTATTTTCTTCTTCAGCCGTTTTTTCATGATTGATTCAAACATTCAAACATTCACATCTATAAAATATTATAGATGTGGAAGTCTATAAAATCCTACTTATTAGTAGGATTTTATAGTGAAGGTGTGATATTTGTGCAGATACTCCCTGAACAAGTCCAGATACTGCAGCAGCAGCTACGGCAGCACGTGCAGCTGGCGACGTCGTCGTATCTGCAGCTGTACGTGCACCCCACACACTGGAGCTACGCCTCCAAGTACAAGGAGTACTTAGTAAGTAACCGTTTAAGGAATCATACTAAGTGGCCATCCATAAATTACGCCACCGTACACACTTCCGTGGTCGGGCCATGGATCGGTGAAAATCTTTTCATACCAAGACCTCCGTGCCTCGGAAAGCACGCTAAGCCGTTGGTCTCAGCTCTCATTCGTGGATATTTGACAGTCGTTACGGGAAGCCCGAAAACCTGTCAAACAGTATTTTCAAGAGGTATCGTATTACCTAGTACATGGTTTGTGGGGGTCAGATAGGCAGTGGCTCCATGTATAATTCAGCTGCATCTGGTTAGATTGGAAGCCGACCCCAACGTAGTTGCGAAAAAGGCTAGCTAGATGATGATGATACGTAGCCGGTCCATAAAGTGACGTTCTTGTGGTAACTCAGCCTATTGCAGTCGACTGTTGGACATAGGCCTCTCCCAGGCTGCACTACAACACTCAATCCTCCGCCTTCCGCATCCAGTCTGCCCCAGCCACCTTTTTAAGGTCGTCGGTCCATCTAGCTGGGGGGCGTCCCACACTACGTTTGCCGATACGCGGTCTCCACTCCAGGATTCGTCTGCTCCACCGTCCATCGGTCCTTTGACAAACATGGCCAGCCCACTGCCACTTCAGTTTGCTTTCTTTGCCAGCTATGTCAGTAACTCAGCTTCTTTTTCGGATTATTTCATTTCTGATTTTATCCGTCAAAGATCTCCCGGATCAATAGTATCAATGGGAGTCCCACAGGGTTCAATTCTTGGTCCTTTCTTGTTTCTTATTTATATTAATGACTTGTCTTACCTCATAAAGGATAATCATGAAATAGGGTTGTTCGCCGATGACACTTCACTTTTGTTTAAATTTAAACGTCAGCAGCTGGTTAATGACGATGTAAATAGCGCAATCTCAAAAGTAGTTCATTGGTTCAATGTTAATAATTTACTTCTTAATGAAAAAAAAACCAAATGCATTAAGTTTACGCTACCTCACGCTAGGCAGGTGAAAACAAGTGTGTTGATAAAGGGCGAAGAATGGAATCCTGAAGATAACACTGTATTCTTGGGCTTAACTCTGGATGCCAAGCTTCAGTGGGGCCCACATATGTCGAAAAAGCTAAGCTCTGCAGCATACGCTGTTAGAAAAATTCGTAATTTAACTGATATAGAGACAGCCCGTTTAGTGTACTTTAGCTATTTTCATATTGTAATGTCGTATGGTATTCTGTTGTGGGGAAATGCCGCCGACATTCAGACTATCTTTGTCTTGCAGAAAAGAGCTGTTCGATCAATTTATAAATTAAGTCCGAGACATCCTGTCACAGAGAAATTTAAGGAGATTAATGTAATGACTGTGCCTTCACGGTATATTTTTGAAAATCTTTTTTATGCCCATAAAAATATTAAATAGAATATTTACTTTGAGAAGTATAATATTATTATTGTTTTAATTATTGTGAATGTGAGGAATATGTGGGTCATATTTTTTTTTTTTTGTGTTTTTTCATCTCTTTCTCAGTTAGTTTTAGTATTAATGTGACAGTTTGAGTACTTTATGCGGCCTACCCCATTTGGGTAGTCTTTGGTAATGTTCATCAAATCGCTGAGCTCCTCAAGTTCTGGGTTGAGCTGCATGATTACTGATAAATGCGTGCACTGAATGGACAGGTCCACTCAATCTGTGTGGTTCTTTCCTCAAAAGACCATTTCAGACACCGATCCACATGGTCTTCACATGATCTGACCAAGATTATATCTGGACTTTAAAAGAGACTGTGACCTCTAAGTTTGTTTCGGCCTTTCTTCTCAGAGTAGTCAGATAGGAAAGCCGACCACATCTAGTTTAAAAAAATATGATTGACGTGTAAAAGTGTTTGTACAAACCTACTTACAGAAATAAAATCATTTATCATTTATCAAAGAAACTCCGAGCATAGGTCGCTCCATAGTGCGCTGAGCGACCTTAAATTTGTAGACCAGCCGGATTGTCCGTGTCCACGTTTCGGCACCGTATTTCATCACGGGCAGGATAGTCTTCAAGCATTGCGGAATAGGCGACGAAAAGACTTGACGTAGTTTCCCAAACGCTGCCCAAACCAACCGGATCCTTCTGTCGGCTTCTTTCTCAAAGTTGTGTCTACCGAGCTGGATGACTTGCCCTAGGTAGACATACTCCTTCACAACTTCGAAAAGCGACCCTTCGATGTCGATTGGCCTCGGCAAGACGTGAGAATTGCACATGACTCATCATGGATGGGAAGTAACATGTAATAAGAGACAAGTATGAATATTATTAAAACTCTAAACTTTTACTGTAAGTAACAAACACGGGACGCCCGGAAGATGTGGAAATTAAAAACGAGCGGCGATGGGGACGGGGCATGATGGCATAATGATTTCCACCAAACGGCTCGTATCGCATCGAATCGGAAAGGATGCGGCGACAGCCGATCGCGTCTGGCAGGATGTCGACGCATACGATCGCGTCCGGCAGGATGTCGAGGCATACGATCGGTTCCGTAACGTACGCGAGCGTATCCATTTCTCCGCCTAGTCAAATAGTTTCATTCCTACCGTATTGACGTGTTCTAATTTAACATCGTTTAAAGATTGTAAAATCCGTTCCGATCCGATACGATACGAGCCGTTTAGTGGATATTGTCCTTAAGAGCGTCATGCCGTTTGCCGTCACGGTATACTAGTCGCTCTATATTAGGTGGAAGGTGCGCCAATCACAAAACTTAAATATGTTTATTTAATTGCAAAATATGTAACGTATCATCAGGTCAGAGAAAATCACACAAATATAACCATGATATATTATGAAGTTAGTGTGACGTAATGTATGGATGTAGGTTATAAGGCAGGTTACATAACACCGTTATACAAAACAAAAATAAATGAAAAAATGTAAAATATATTTTTGAATATTAGAAAATATCAGCCCGATTCAGTGGAAGTCGGTGAAATATTGATTGCAAAATTCCAGGACATACAAATGAAATTCAATAAAAGCTTTTAATAAAAAAATTGGTACTATGCAATACTATAATTCTACTAAATGTTCATGTTCATTCAGGAAGCGTTTACCAAAATGGTGGAGTCGAACCCGAAGTCAGTAGTGAACGTTTGCAACTTGAAGCCGGCCATGGAGCTGGTCATCACGTGGGAGAAGACCGTGGCAGGCAACACGCCTGAGAACCGAGAGATGATCGAGTGAGTCATACAATTAAATACCTGTAGTCTGTTCCAAAACTATCTGATAAATATGTAAACACATGGCGCAGTAAAAGTACGTGGATGCAAAATTATAGTGCCGTTTACAAATTGAGAGCTTTAATTATTATTTGAATACTTAAACCCGATGGCTTCGAAAAATGTGTACACAATGTCTAACAGAATAAAGACAAGTCCTGAAAGTATTTGTTCATAATCGACCACTGAATCGATTTCAGTAACTTTTAATATGGGTATTATTTTTTTTTTTTTTTCAATTATATATTTTGCCATTTTTTTTTTTTTGTTGTGGTGGACCTTGAAAGAGAAAGGGTTGCCCGGGAAGTATGTAGAGTTAATTCGTGCTATGTACAGTCAATCTCGTACCTACGTCCGGTCGGCTGCTGGCAATACCGACGAGTTCAATGTGGCAGTAGGCTTGCACCAGGGATCGGCTTTAAGTCCTTACCTCTTCGTATTGATCATGGACGCTCTGACGTCGGACATACAGGAAGAGGCACCCTGGTGTATGCTGTTTGCCGACGACATTGTTCTAGTCGGTGAAGATGTGTCCGAGATCCAGAGCAGATTGGAGAAGTGGCAACAGAAGCTGGAGAATGTTGGCTTGAAAATCAGCAGAACCAAAACTGAATATATGTTCTGCGATTTCGGCGGTCTCTCCAACTCTGGAGCCATAGCGCTTGATGGCGCGCTTCTCCCAGTCTGCTCCGACTTTCAGTATCTCGGTTCACTCGTGCAAAGCGATGGCGAAGTAGATCGGACGGTAAAGCACAGAATTAACACTGGATGGATGAAATGGCGGCAGGTTACGGGAACAATCTGCGACTCCCACATTCCCCTTAAACTTAAAGGGAAGATATATAAAACCATGGTAAGACCTGCCGTCTTGTATGGATCCGAATGTTGGGCCACAAAAGGGATGAATGAAAAGCAATTGCATGTAGCCGAGATGAGAATGTTAAGAGGGATGTGTGGTGTTACACGGAGGGATAGAATAAGAAATGAGTACATAAGAGGAAGCCTGAAAGTAGCACCGATAACTGAAAAGTTGTGTGGAAATCGTTTATCATGGTATGGGCATGTGCTAAGGAGGAATGAGAAAAACGTCGTGAAGAAAGTTTTGAGTATGAATGTCGATGGCTATAAGAGTAGGGGAAGACCAAAGAAGCGATGGATGGACTGTGTGAATGATGATATGGTTAGAAAGGGTGTGACTACGGAGATGACGACTAATAGAGAAGTGTGGAAGGAAAAGATATGTTGCGCCGACCCCAAATAAATTGGGATAAGGGCAGGAGAATGATGATATTTTGCCATATCTGCCGTTGATTGAGCCGACGAAAATTCAATCTTATCTTAAGGCAAAAAGACCCAATTCTAAATGCATAAAGGAATGCTAGCGTCAACACCAGTTTCCGAATAATATCAGTTAGTTAGAAAAAACAAGTTTTGGTCATTGTATTATGCTTTAAACTCAATACTCTAATTGAAGTGTATGAGGTCTTGCGTTAATTGTGTTACATGTCTGATTTTTTAAGCCCACAGCATAAACAGAAAAAAAAGGTACTTCAGCTTTCTCTTTTTGTTCTCGACAATGTTATTCTTATTATTTACTACCTTCCGCCCGCGGCTTCGCCCGCGTCGAACGTACTACCGGGATAAAAAGTATCCTTTGTGTTAATCCAGGTTATAAACTATCTGTGTTAAATTTCATTCAAATCCGTTCAGCTTTTTTTGCGTGATTGAGTAACAAACATTCAAACATACAAACTTTCACATTTATAATATTATAATTATATAATATAGACAGGATTTTTTTAACCAGTGGGCAAACTAACCATGAATTCAGCATATTATTCTAGACCCCCTAGCGCAGAAATTTTTCGCCGGTTATACGTCGGTGAAAAATTGATCCTGTATAGTAGTGTATACACCGTGACATTTTAGTCGTCTTACAAAGGTGGTCCATTCAATGTATCCGTCATAAAATACCTCTAGGCGCGATTAAAACATTGTTACCATTAATTAAGATAATAAGTACTAAGAAAAATAAATAATGCTTTAGAATGACTAAACACCCTCCCTGTTAACAATGTTTACGTATCAAGCGGTAGAAGATATCTACCTACCTACCATTACATTCCATCATTCATTTAATCTCCATAACAGTGTGTTTTAAACTACGACATGCGTCTTAGTGAATGATATTTTTTTTTTTAATTATGCAAATGTTCAAAAATATCATTTTTTTTTAAATAAATGATAAGTAGTCATTTGATACATAAAGTGGGCTGCCGTTGTAAGACGACTAAAATGTCACGGTGTATAGTAATAGTGTATAGGATAATGGAGTAAATCCTTTTTTTTACAGATATATCCAAAAAGAAACGGATCGAGCGTAAGTACAAAAGAACAAACATGCTCTACTGTAGTTCTACGCCCGCGGTTCAGAAGCTTCTATATTTGTATCGAATAGAACTAAGATCCCGCCATCCCTTCGAGGTTTTTGTAAACCCTCATTCAGAAATAGGAAACAAATTTAGACCTATCACGTGATCTTTCCTACCTTTAACACTCCCACTATTTCACAAATCCCCAAAAAACCCTTTGGCGATTTTTTCTTCGATACCAATGGTTTTACTTACTTTGGGCTTTTCAAAAACTAAAAAGGGTTCTATTGTACCTAAAAATGATACTATAAAAACACGTCAGTTTATCCTAAAAAGTATGTCGGGTGTCTCATTTCCTGCACAATGTATGGGAAAAGCTTCTTTGCGATTTCTGACTTTTCTAATACCCTAAGTAGATCTGATGGTGTTTTTGATCATTAAACGAAACAAGATCGATTGGCAGCAAAAATGATTATGTGAAAATTACCCATTTTCTTGCTAGATGTAAATTAAGGACAGTCTGTTGAGACCGTTCTGTAAGTGACTACAACGGTGATGGTTAAACGTCTCAAAAATCCACATGTATGTATATACAATACACTTTATTCATGAATAAGAGACAACCATACAGAGTAACTTAATAATAAACACAACATTGATAAAAAGCGTTTAATATTATTTTGACAATAAAACTGAGACAGGTCAACAGTTGGAGAATGTGCCATGGTATATTTGTAAAGATAGCTTGGTTATCTTCGAACTGATTCGCCCTATCCCCTCGTACTAGTAAAAACTGTATCACGAGCGGATAATCTTCCTCAACCTTACAACAACAGATTCCCACAAGGTTCCAGTGACAAGACACATTGTTATGGGGAATTTAGTTGCGGGCTCGAACTCACTGATGGGCTTGGCTAAAAAGCACGCTGTCTCACCAGGCATCCTGTCCGACAGAGATAGTATTCAGTGATAAGCAGTTAGACGCTAGTCTACACGCATAACGTTATTGAATGAGAAGCAGGATCATTTATAGTGAAACAGGCGCGTATAAATTGAGAAAAGTCTTTCAGAAGATCGGGTTTTATGAAAAAACCACTGCATAAATCAGTGAACAATAAAGTATATTGAAATTTTCGATATTTGAGCTTTATCTGTACCGGCTTGGTTTTTGAGATTTTACACTTTTTTACAATTTTTGATGTACATTGTCGAACAGTGGAGCAATACACTCCCGAAGTTTGTATGGAAAAAATGTCGACTAGATTCACCTTAAGCATATTGATTACATAGTGTATAGGTAATCATAGTACAGTTATATTAATTATGTTACATGATTGGAAATGTCTGTGTGGTTTGACTGGTTTGGGTTCGGGTATGGAAGTATAGATATATGTGTATATGTTTTATGTATGTGTTTGTATGTGTATATAGTTATGTGTGCTTTATTATTTATGTGCCTTATTAATACCTATTTTTAAGTAGATTTTCAGTACTATTGTAGTTCAGGGTCTTCAAATATTTATCCATCGTTTTTTTGCATGTTTGGATATCAAGATTCTTTAATTGTATATCTTTACTGATTTTGTTGTAAAGGCTTGGTCCAAGATAATTGTGGAATTTGTGTGCAAATGATGTTCTATATTTGGATATGTTATAAACTATATCCAACCGTCGCTTTTTTGTAAAGTGCGGTTTTCTTTATGTTGTGCCATGATCTCTAGTTTAATGAATAATTTTCGTGCTGTAGGATTCCCAGTTCTGAGTAAATTTAAAGATTTTTTTTTTTTGAGGTTGGAAATCATCAAATAACTTTTCCCGCTCTGGGTGGAGCGGGAGGGCGTGTCAGAGTTTTACTGACTCAAACCTACCCGTGTTCCGTCAGTTGCCCGTGTGCCAGGGGCCACGGTATCTCTTTCGAACTACCCGCACCCCTAGCAAGTATCGGCCCTTGCGGGCCCCTTCAGTTGGTGCTGACATCTCTTTGAGGTGCCATCGACCCGTGCTTGGTCCTTACTGGACAGCGAGCTAACCATTACTCGCCGTCCGCAAGCCCGCGCCTACGGTGGCCGGGAATCAGCCTGGGATTCCCGACTCCCAGGGTGTCTTCTACGGAGGCTAGGACCGTGAGGGCGCATATACTGCCTCTCCCTCATGTGCGCCGCCTCCCTCTTCGCGAGCAACACTGCTTCGCAGAAGGAGGCGACGGCTACCCATGCAGTCTCGCTCCGTACCATGGCCTGGACCAGGGCCGAACGCCAGAGATCGCCGCCGCCGATCGTCTTCACTAGGACACAGCGGTGCTCCGCCCAAGCCGGGCAGACCTCCACCGTATGCTCCACCGTAGTACATGTGTTGGGCTCTTTCGACAAACAACATTGTGGTTTTTGAGGTTCCTCCCCATACGTTCAAACCGTATATCTGTATAGACTGACATAAAGCTAATATATTTTATTTGGAGTTTAACGTCACATATGAATCTTTTTTACTTACACGTGTCTTTGTCGTACGTTTCTTGTGCGAGAAATTGTCGATAGCTAGTCTCTGTCTCGTCGGCGGTGAGATAATGCATTATTACGAGATACAAAATATTTAGAGTCCAGTCATTTGGTAGTTTGGAGCCAGCTAAGATACGAGGTGGCAAAGTGGAAAAAATTCTTAAAAAGCACGTAGAAATCAATAAAATTGAAAATTTCCAAAACTCCCGGAAAACTTGCTAGATAACCCTCTTTTTTAGCACTAAATGATAGATATGTACTATTGTAATCTCCCTTAAATTGCTAGCCTGCGCTGCAGCGTTTATAAGCGCAACTACGCGGGCGAGTTTCACGAGACATTCAAGAAGGTGGTAGCGAACAGTCCTGTGTTCCTGTACCCGTACTTACTGCCGTCCATGCCGTACCGCGGTGACCACCCACGACGGTTCTCCTACCTGCATTCTGAGGACGAGTGAGTATCATTATATACTATAACTAGCCTTTTTAGTCTGTGCTAAATAAATGTATTTTCTTTCTTTCTTTCTTTTAGCTTCTGCCCGCGACTTCGCTCACGCGGAGATCGTTAGAGAGTTCTGTACCTCCAACCACGTGTATGCAAAATTTCATAATGATCCTTTGAGTAGTTACGACACTTTCGTATTTAGGACTAGCGACATGCCACTCGACCTGCTTCGCAAGGCTTATACTCTTTGACAAAACAGAATCCACACTCCAGTGCCAGCCTCGCCCAGGTTCTACCCGCGTTGGCCACAATGTGGCCCCTCTCGCCGCCTGACGACCGACACTTGGTCTTCCAGTCCTTGGACACCGCTCGGTCAATACTGAATAGTTTATTTGCATTCAACAATGTGTACATAGGTGGTATGTAACTTAAAATGAAATGTGATCATTATAGAACCTGTCTGGTACAGCAAAATAGGAGAAAGAAAGCTTTGAAAAACTTATTATATCAATCGTCTTCTGAACTAAATCTAAGAATGTTATATTATACACCGTGAAATGTTAATGGTTGTTTTCCCGCGGCAGAACAACTTGCCATTAGGAGTACTTTCGAAGCATAGAGTAAAAGTAAAAAATAAAGATTTTTTTGTTTTAAAATAATTAAAAAAATATTCATCAATTCGATAAAATACTACTAAAAGAAAGAAGAAAGAAAGAAAGAAAAGTATTTATTGTGACTCGCACAGGAAGATCACATACTAAAATAAACACACAATGGTACAAAAATGATAAAAAACAAATTTCTTGGAATTAAAAAATAACTAAAAAATAATAAAACAGAAGGTCCTGCACGAGGCCAAAAGGCCCCTACCTCAGCATGATGCTACGCTGCTGCGTTAATAGTAACACTAGAGGTAACTTGTAGGTACTAGTCGAATCGCACGCGCCGCCGACAAAGGGAACAACGATACATAAATGTTCAAAGCAAAATAAACTGTCGCATGTGGTGATTTTTCACAATGATTAAATCTGCCATTTTTGGTTTCTAATATTTTATTTGTTTATAAAACGATTGTACTACCAAGACGAAACCATTTCGCTGCGGGAAAACAACCATTTAAATTTCACGGTGTATATTTTTTTTAAATAAACATGTATGTACTATCAGGGACATCCATATCTATACACCTTAAGGACTATTTTTGCTTGCAGCGATCGGCCGCTATATACGACAGCGGTTAATGTGGTCATCGTGTTCACGGGATTTTGTTTTCTTCCATAGTACATAGTTAACTGCACTAATATTTATGAAGAAATATTAACACTGATATTAATCGATTAAGTATAAACAGTAACGGCATTTTCTTATTAAAATTGTTTAAGATTTGTGTAATTTATTTATGTATATTTTTTTTATGAATTCGGGTAGTTCGTTATATATTTGTATCGGTTATAAGCATATCACAGCCACTGTATATGTCCGCGTTTTGTAAAAAAAAACCTGATGTTAACAAACGAATATAGTCTCTAATTTGCATATACTGGAGAGGGTTAAAATGTACATAATATGTATACATTTTAACCCTCTACAAAACAAAACTCAAATGTAGTTTGGCAGGACTGACATATTATGTCAGTCCTGCCAAACTCCATTTGAGTTTTGTAATTCGTTTTCCGATATCGAAAACCTTCAGAAGCCTTCGGATGTTTACAAAGAAATACCACGTTGGTCTAGTGGTCGCAAGTGCTACCGCTGAGCATGAGGTCCTGAGTGCGATTCCCAGGTCGGGCAAAAGTGATGTTGAGTTTTTCTATCTGAATTTTTTTAGTAGCAGCCCGGAGTCTGGATTTGTGGCGATTGATGGCAATAGGCTCGCGTCCTATTACGAGTCTTATTGGATATGTTCATACCATTCCATCCCGAACCATGTTCCGTGTGGTGCCGGACGTAAAGGAATAGCACCATCCCATTTCTTCCCGTGGGTGTCGTAGAAGACGACTAAGGGACTTACTAGAGAATTGGCAGCAGCGTTCTCTATGCATTTGACCACCATACTGCGATCGCCAACCCGCTTGCCAAGCGTGGCGATTATGGTAAATGCCCCCTTTTGGGGCAGGCTTATGTCCAGCAGTGGACGTCTTTCGGCTGATATGATGATGATGATGAAGTCCCATCATCATCATCATCATATCGAAGTCCCATACTTTACCATAACTGACGAAATGTGGGTGTAATATAGGTACTTTTCTGCCCAACCCTTCGGGTAAACAAGGCGTGATGTTATGTAGAACTGCTAACCTACAATATATGCGAATAAACTTTACTTACTTACTCCGACAGACTCATAGCTCTAGGCATGGAGCAGTTCTGGAAGTACGTGATCGACAACCAGGATTTGTTCAAGTTCCCGCGGCGGCAAGGGCGCGGGGGCATCAGCCTGGTGCTGCGCCTCGTCACCAAGCACATGCTGCCTTGGATACCCTTCTCCATGCTCCACTCCCACGTCCAGAATGTCAGGAAGCAAAGGGACAAAGAAAATCCTATTACTGTACGTATTTTCTTACAAGACAAGGCATTTTTTTAGAAAATGGTTTAATCCATCGAGGTGGTTTCCGTATTTTGAACTTAATTCCGATAACGTTAAAGTTCTGAATACACACATCATCACAATCTATGAATATTTTAGTTATTCATGTATTCAAATGAACTTATAAAATAGGTACTTGTTGTTTCACCTTTACACGGCATGCTAGGGTGCGTCGGAAACCACGTTCAGAAGTTGGTTCCGGCTGTCATTCGTAAATCTTTGACAGTCGTTACGGGTAGTCAGAAACCCGATGACCACCAGTCAGGGGCGTACAAATAAAAAATGGCGCGTAGGGCACGCATCACCTTTGCGTCTCTTTGTTAATGATCTTCTCGGTCTACACGGAGCAAAGCCAGGGCGCATAACCAGTGGCGTGCACAGAGTTTTTAGACAGGGTAGACAGAAATTTAAAAAAGGCAAAAAAAAAACCAGATCAACTGATTCCTGTACCTACCTAGTTACCTACACAGCGTGCCACCTGTGAGGCAATTAAATAAATCATATTGTTTTGTTTTGTATTGAATTTACGATTGACTTTTCCGATAGTGTGTATCTATTAATTGCAAATCCGGAGTACAACTACTTTTCACGATACTTGTTTTTTTTTTTCACCGCTAGATAGTTTTGAAAATGCATCATTTTTCTTTTCTCTTTACACACACCACCTGAACAACTTCACAGTGAATATTAACTATTTTTCACACTATGTATCAATGTTAAAATCTTAAATACATTCCATCATAGCTCACAACCAAAACATATAAATCAAAACAAACAATGGCGTCGGAATTACTCGGCATATGAAAATAATACAACGAAATTATGGTTGTATATGTAGTCAAAATTCAATGAAACAATGCTACTTTTTAAAATAGTCGCAGAACCAACTTTGTTCGGAAAACTTCGTTAAGTTTCGTAATTCGACTCGCGGTTATAAATCGTAAAAAGCCAGTGACTACCCTGTACAGTTGTGTGCGTTATTTGTTACATTGTGTGCCACGTATGTATAGGACGCACACTGAATAAATCTGCATGACCACGAGAGCACACATACAAACATTGAGACACGAATAGTTCGTATATAGTTCATATACGACGAACTCGTCGTTCATAGTTCCCATTATAGCCTTCAATAACGAAGGTATTAATTTCAACTTCCTAAAAATTGCTTGCAATGCTGCAATTTTAAGAGAATTGGATTAGACATAGACAGATTTGAGTTAGGTAACAGTATGAAATGCTTTAGTGACGTATTTTTTTAAATGTACTAATTTGCGATTTTTTACGTACCCCTTCGATAGGCGCCCAGGGCACTTGCCCTGCACACACCGCCCTAGTTACGCCACTGCAACCAGTCTTGCCAGAGGTATCGTGTTATCCAGTAACTGGGTTGCTGATTTCAGATAGACAGTTGCTCCGTATAAAATGCTGGTATTCAGCTGAATCCGGTTATACTGGACGCCGACCCCAAAACCCCAAAACAGTTGGGGAAAAAGCTAGGCAGATAATTGTTTAACTACTACCTAACATCATCGTCATCATCTGCCTAGCCATTTCTGAACTTTGTTTGGGTCGGCTTCCATCCTTCCCGGTATAGCTAAGTACCAGTATTTTAGATAGAGCGACTGCCTAGCTGACCTCCACAACCCTGTAACTGGGTAATACTATACTTTTTCGTAAAACTGGTTGTCAAAATTTCGGGCTTCTGACGACCCGTAACGACTGCGAAAAATCCACGAACGGCTTAGTGTGCTTTCCGAGGCACGGAAGGGTCTTGGTATGTTAAGATGGTCACCCGTCCCCAACCCGTGCGATTGTTTGTATTTACAAGCCCTTTTACTGTAACTTATACGTTCTAAATTGTGCAGCAATACCTGGCCACTAACGCGGTGCCGCCTGTGAAGCACAAGCTATTGCCGTACAACCCCAAGTTGTCGCTGTACGAGCAGCCGGAGCACGAAATGCCTCGCATCTGGGTGCGCTACCTCGCCAAGACTAGCAAGCGGTTCAGGGTAAGCAAACTAATAAGTATTTACTTATCGATTTAGCTGAGCATCACAGTATACAGGATAAATTTTTAACCAGTGCGCAAACTGTAACCTTGAATTCAGCATATCTTTCTAGACTAAGGGGGCGTAGAAATTTTGCGTCGGTTATACGAAATAAAATCAGCTGTTTCATAGAAAAGTGCAATACTTTGGTGGTAAAAATGTATGGAACTGCTGATTTTTGTTTGTGTAACGGACGTAAAATTTCAACTTAGGGGTCTAGAATGATATGCTGAATTCATGGTTACAGTTTGCGCACTGGTCAAAAATGTACCCTGTAGAGTTGACGAACCTTTTTGGTTCAACATCAAAACTTGGTTGTTTTTTTAGTGTTTCCTAAAATTACATATCTTCGGGGTAAGGTGCGTAGTACTCGCAACCGGCGTTCGTGTATGTCCTTCAAAACAAGAGTGAACAGACATCTTCTGGGCTCGCTCGTTACATCATAGACCTTATCAAGCGCTTTCCATCAGGCGTGATCGAGGTCAAGAGCAGGGCCAATCAGCATTTTTTTTTTAAACCAGCTTTATGAACATAAACGAAGTCAAACGGATAAGTAAGGATCGTAGCAGGTGGCGTTCTGTACTTTCTGCCTACCTCCATGGGAAGAAGGCGTCAGTTTATGTATGTATATGTCACCGTAACATAATGAACTTCGTCAGTTTATAATCTATCTCGCGAGATTACAAAGTAACAAAACATTGTGAACTGCAAAAACCATTTACAATTTAACGCACTATTTTTCGATAGTTTATAATCTCTCCGTGGCAAATCGACAAATTGTGAACTGGTATCAAGACGGATAGTACATTGCGCTATTACTAAATAGTCAAGTAATTGCCACTAAATCGGAAGTAGCATTCGCCGGCCGCTCCCGTGGCACCGCTCGCTTCGGTCGTTCGGCTCGCGCGCGGCTAGTGATGGGCGGAGGATAAATTCTCGGAAGATAATTACTCGAGTATTTATCCGAAATGGATAAATACTCGTTTTCAACCATTTTTATCGGATATTTACTCAAAATGATGGATATTTATATTTTTTGCGAATCGGATAGTTATTTAAAAAAAAAAGTGACTAGTATTGTTATTTGGGCTTTCCAAAATACTACACTATTACATTATTACTTTTGATGTCAAAACGAAGCAACGGGGTTCTCACTATACCCTATCCCGGCCACCTTTTGTCCCGTTTCTTTTGTTTTGCTTATCTTCTGCCCTCCACCCCCGCGCCGCTTAGTGTCCGTGCAGTGCCCAGGTTCGCGTCATAGAGAGCGCACGCGCGTGTAAGTTTTACAACAACATAATATCTACGAGAGATTGTTTATTATTTTTGAATTTGCGTTATAACGTTTCAAGGTAAGTTTACTCATTTTAATTGTACTAATCCAAATGGTTACTTTGGTAGTGTTATAGTGATTGATAACCTAATTTTATTGTATTATTAAAAATGCTTTTACAAACTCTTACCAATTTGTGACTTGCTTTCTTCCCGATGAGCTAGAAACTTGTAACTTCGAACATAACTTAGAACTAGATGACAATACAATTAATAGTTGTAGCAATCAGTCTAGATTGTTGCATGTTTTTTTTTTTCAGCGTTTTAACTTGATGTTTCTTTGTTTTAGGTATTATGGGAAGACCAAAAAATGAACGTGTTTGGAAACATTATCGCATTGTTGATTCAAAATCTGTACAATGCAATTAACGCGACAAAAAATATAAAATCGGAAACGTAAACAGGATGTGTACGCATTTAATAAAATGCTTTAAGTGCCCGGAAATTATTCGAGCAGAAATGAAGAAAAATTACTTGAGTTCAAAACAAATGCCGTTGCAAACAAGATCAGAAAATTCGCCACCAGTGGACAATTCGTCTTGTGATCTTACTAACGAAGCACCAAGTAAAAATAGTAATAACTCAAATATGAGCATCGAGAGCCAGAATATGCCTTCCACAAGTTTTTCTTCAGGTGTTGATCAATCTACCCTCGCTCAAAAGCTTGCCATAGCTATAATTGTATCAGGAGCCCCACTGTCACTGATGGAACATCCTCTTTGGATAGAATTATTTGGTTATCTTCAGCCATCGTTTAAGTTGCCTTCCAGAAAAGCCCTATCAACCAAATATTTGAATGAAATCTACAACGAAATAAAGAAAGAAGTGAAGGAAGAACTTGCTACCGTTAACTATATGCATCTCCAGTTGGACGGATGGAGTAATATAAACAACGAAGGTGTTATTAATTTTATTATTTCAAAACCAGAACCATTCTTTGTTCAGTGTACTAGTAGTGTAGTGTAGACACTTCTCCGGGTCGAAATTTTAAAAGTCATGAGAACATACGGCGAAGAAAAGTTTGTTGTTGTTATTGGTGACAACGCGAGAAATATTCAAAAGGCTTTTCAATTAGTCAAAGAAGTACAACCACATGTTGTGCCTCTAAACTGCGCAGCACACACTATTAATTTGCTAGCTCATGACGCACTGAAATGTGAAGGTTTCAACAATTTCATTAAACTCTGCATAGATGTAATAAAATCTATAAAAAAATCGCAAGTACTGGGATCAAAGCTACAGCAAATCGTGAAACTAAAGAAATCAGAAGAAAAATTAAAGCTGCCTTGCTGCACAAGATGGGGCAGTTACCTTACGTCGCTAAGGAGTTTGAAAAATACAAAAGCCGCTCTCTTAGCGTTAGCTATAGAAGAAAATACCGTCATGTCAAATGACACAAAAACAGCTTTGCTTGATGATAATTTTTGGAATAACGTAGATCAATGCATATCTGTACTTGAACCAATAACAGAACCTATCTTTCAACTAGAGTCCAACAAATGCAATGCCCATAGAGTGTTTATGATCTTCAAGGATATGAAATCTAAAATGAGCTTCATTTTACCTAGTATCACCATTCTTGAAAATGAAGCCAAGAATCAAATTCTCTCAGCGGTGGCAAAAAGGATGAAAGACTGCGTAAAGCCTTTACATTTATCCGCTTATCTGCTTGACCCAAAGACTCAAGGTATCGAGTTAAACCAAGACGAAGAACAGGAAGCAATGGATTTTATTTACAAAATGGCAGGTTTGTTGAATGTGGAAATAATGCCAGAATTCGCAGCATATAAGGCCAAGGAAGGTTTTTGGCGAAAACCTTTTATATGGCAGAACATTAACGAAACAAGCCCCTTAACCTGGTGGAAAGGTATATGTTCTTCGACAAAGTTAAATAAAATCGCAGTGCGTATTCTTTCAGCACCGTGTACTTCTGCCGCAACAGAACGGTCTTTTAGTACACATGCAAACATTCACAAAAAAAAAAGAAATCGCCTGACCACAGAAAATGCGGCAAAAATTACATTCGTCAAACATAATTGGAATATTTTTAACAAAATACAAGAGAGTGCAGACAGCGTGCATTAATGATGAACAAGCGTCTAATAGTGATAGTAGTTAATTTAAGAAAATATCAGTAATTGGCAAAATATTCATAAGTGTAGTGAAACCATTGTTATTATAATATTGTCTTATTGTTAAAGTAATTAAAGTAACGTACTAATCTATATTTTCATATTATATTGACATCGTTTGACGAAAAAGATTATGATTGTATGGGTCTATTGTTATTTTAGTATTTTTCTTTACTTATTATGTCATTTTCTTAATATTACAATGATTTAAGTAACTAATTTTGCGATTAATAACTTTATCACAAATTAATAATTTTATCTATATTTTGATTGAGTATTACAGGCGTTTTTGTTATTATTAAAGTGATTAATAAAGCACAGTACAAATCGATATTTTCCGATTTTCATTTATTTCAATCCTTTTTTCTTGTAAAATAACAAAATTTACGTTAGATAACGTAACTAAAACTGTAAGTAGTATTTATCCGCTTTTTGGATAAATACTCGAGTAAAAACGGACATTTATTGAGTATTTATCCATTTTGAGTATTTATCCGGATAAAATCCCAACACTCGGCGCGGCTGGTCGCAATTCTAACCTAACCTATTCGGTCGGTAAGCAGTGTGGTGCAGTTCACAATTTATCGACAGTTTATAATCTCGCGAGATAGATTATAAACTATCGGTGCTCACAATGATACGGTGACATATAGAAACACAAAATGAGAATGAATGTCTTAAAAAAAGTGCTGACGTTTTATAATTTTATAACAATCGTTACAAAAATCCGAAAGAAATTTAAAAATTATTATACAACAAACTAGCTAACTAACTTTATAACGGCATTCAGCCAATGCACTTAGAGACGTTTTACCCTTGACTTTCAGAATTTCTTAGTAAAACGAACACACAGGACAGGCGTGCCGGCAAACGGCGTTGACGTAGAAATGGGGCAGGCAGTCATTGAGCACAGCAAAGCGCCGCTACCCATAAACTTCAACAAACCAATCGTCATAAAGCCACGACCCGCCGACAAATTCGACATACAGATAACGGACAACACCCAAAAACTAGCAACAAACTACTATAAGTTTGTCGAGACAAGCACTGGTGCATACCTACTTCCTCTCACCAGTGCCACGATGACAGTTGACGCCAACTTCGGGCCAATTACAACACCAACGGAAATGGAATCTGTCATTGCCAATAATCTGCCAGAACCATCGCAGACAAATAAGCAGAAATCGGGACACTGCACTTGTTGTGTTCAACTAAGAAAGATATGTAAACTAAGACAAACAACCATAACTGATTACTTCGGAAAAAGAAAGGAAATGGCTTGTAGTTGCAAAGATAAAAGATACCCAAAGGTATCGAATAGGTTAAGGTTGTTAGTCAATAATTATACGTATTATTATACTCGAGCGTTGCAAGAGCTGAAGACGAAGCTTAAACTGATAAAGAAACCTCCAAAAGATAATTTAAGACTGATTGAAAGTGATATTAGTAATAACGACAGTGAATTAGATGATATAGGTAAGTGCTATTTAATATTATCTTATACAGGGCGATGGGGCCAAAAGGTTCTGGAGCGGCGACCGCGTATTACAAGACGTAGATTTGAAAGGCCTCCCGCAAGGTGGACCGATGACTTGGTGAAGGCCGCAGGAAGCCGCAAGATGCGGGAAGCACAGAACCGGTCGAAGTGGCAAGGATTGGGGGAGGCCTATGTCCAGCAGTGGACGTCTTTCGCCTGAAATGATGATGATGATGATGATATACAGAGCGACTTGCAACTTGTAATTTGATGTATTCCCTGCAAGACATGCTACATTTAACCACCCCATAGAGCCCAAGCAAAAATGTATCCAATTCTAGAAAACCCAACTTGCACGTATTTTAGAAAAAAATCGCAGAATTTGTCACTAAATAATTATCTCTTTCTGTAAACTCTCAAATTGAATGTCTTGAAGACGTAGCGTTGGAAGGCCTCTCACAAGGTGAATCGATGACCTGGTGATGGCTGCAAGAATCCGCTGGATGCGAGAAGCGCAGAACCGGTCGAAGTAGCGGTGCTTGGGGAGGCCTACGTCCAGCTGTGGACGTCCCTCAGCTAAAATGATGAATTTTTCAAAATGTCTGTGTATGTTCCTCACTTGCAAACCAATACAATATTTGGCCGTAAATCAGGCTTTGAGTTACAGATTAAGGTCTTCCCTGTCACGAGACGGTCTCATTCTAAAGAACAATGGCAACTCTCCTAACATGCTTGGATTAGTAAAATTTTACAAAACGTCCCTTGATGAAATACACTTTGTTTCATTAGACTATATAAATGTAACTAAGTATGGCCTTCAATATATTTTTAAAAGATGGGAGAGTCAAATAATTAAGAAATATGTTTTTTGAGGTTATGTGGTATATTATTAATCTGTGGCTTTTTGAAATGAGAGCTTTCAAAAATAAACGGATGATAACTAATAATTACATTAATAATGTACTTACTACATTTTGGTGACAGTCTCATCTTGCGACGAATTTCTGTTTTTTCTTAGTCCAATATGGCCATGATTCCTAACGTAAAAATACCCGAAGCTCGTGAATCGTGAGCCTGTTGTTTTAAACTTTGTACGACTTTCTGCTGCGGGTCGATATTAACAACATTACAACAGCCCAAAGTGCCGTCAGGCGCGGTTTTCCTTGACAAACAAATATCAACTTTGCGTCTCTTAAAATAAAGTCAAAAATAAGTTACCTTAACCGCATACTTTGGTTGATGCTCGCTTGGACTAACATAATTTTATTTATTCTCAACTTAATTTAAACGCGCACAAAGTACATATTTATCTGCCAGTCAAAACCGCGCTGGGCTTCGCAAAGTCTGCTTCCCTAACTAACTCCTTTCCACTTTTCAGTGTACGTAACAAATTTTCACCTGAAACTCATTTTAAAGACGTCAGTATCCATCTACTCGCACGCAAAGAGAAGAATATACGGGCTCCTTGCTAAGTTCAATCCTTATGAAGACGACCCGTTAGACCTAGCGGCACAACTGGAAAAAGCTTGTGGCACCGAGTTTGTAGACCTTTACAAGGAGTTCTTATGTTTCCTCACACCGGAGCAAGCCGACAAAATTGATGCGTTCCAAGATTATTTCAGAAGGAATTGTGTGTCGGAATTGATTAAGAAAGTTGAAGTGAGTATTTAGTTTTTTTATTAATCTATTGACACTATTATTTCTTAAATGAGCAATTCCACTTGGTGTATTTGATCAAACGTTTTCGTTGTTTGGCCAGTACAAAATATACCGTATAATGTTTGAAATAAAGCTCAATTTATATTCGCGAAGTCTTCTTCCTAACCTTGTTGCATGTTACGTAGGGTCGGTGCACCATTTTTTTTCTTCCATTCACTTTATATAATCGAATATTTGTACAAATACAATGTAGTATGTAAGTAGAGAATACACATTCATATTCAGTTGTGGACATTATTCTTTATTATTAAAAAAAGAACCCTGTAATGATAGACTTAAGTCCACATTCGCATGTAATAATATCGCGGGTTGATTTTTTTCACGCACTCGATCATCAACGCACAACGTAGCGCCGTCTGTTTGATTCTCGGTGCTGGGCGCAACACCGAGAGTTCCAAATGCAGTAGGCGATGAAACTGCGAACGTGGTCTTAGATGGAATATATACACGATTAATACCTCAATTTTCAGGAACAAGTGACAGACATAGAGAAACGTCATATAATTCTAAAGGAGCTAAACAAAGTGTTTACTAAGAGCTTGTCGACGGCCTGTGAGATCTGCACAGATATACTGTGTACGTTAGAAGGGTACCCTGCGCTTGCGCAATATGTAATTTCTTTGTTCCCGCATAGGAAAGAGAAAACGTAAGTTCACAAAGTTAAACCAGAAGAAGTATGCGCTTCGGTAATCTTCGTGCTTCCGAATTAGCACGAACTTGGCGCCACAGAGTAACCTCCCACAGAGGCAAAGCTTCCTTTTTTTCTGCCACGCTTTGTAGTAATGCACCTATAACTACGCGTTTGTATAAAGTTTTATCTCTGTGGGGATATGTATTCCGGCCTTAAAACATCATCTGTCACATCGGTTATTGGAATTGGAGTTTTTTAGAGATTTTAATCAATAATTTTGTAATCAGTCTAATACAAAATAGGCACGTACTCCATGGTTGTAACAGCTTATATTAGATCTCATCGTCGCGCATTCGTATTTCCTTTTACGATTACGATGATTCCCGAAGCGCATACTTAGAAAAAGCAAATAATTTATTATTTCCTTACTTCGAGTTTTTCCATCTCATGAAGCGACGCGTGCTTAAATTGTGGCTACCTAGTGTACAAGCACGCGGTGAATGTGTGTGTAAGCGCATGTTCTCTCGGTGCCATCCGACCAGGCCGTTGGTTACCACAAGTAAAGCCCGCGCCGCTTCG
The DNA here is from genome assembly GCA_949091785.1 of Polymixis lichenea. Classification (NCBI taxonomy): domain Eukaryota; kingdom Metazoa; phylum Arthropoda; class Insecta; order Lepidoptera; family Noctuidae; genus Polymixis; species Polymixis lichenea. The sequence goes on along the minus strand of OX420948.1, from coordinate 17,264,984 downwards.
TGAGTTAAAATACTGTACTATTTATTGCTACTACTATTAATATTTATTTTTTATTTTATTTTTCGGAATTTTGTTCGTTATTTTTTATCTTAGCGATTTCTTACAGTTCCAGGACATCGGTTCGGGTGGAACAGCTTCTGACCTCAGCGTCCACTGACCAACCAATGGCGTTGCGACATCGCAGGCAATCTATTTCATTCATTTCGCTTCCAGTCTTAACTGGGTGCTCATAGATAGATAGAACATTCTATAATATGTAGAATATAAAAATTAAAGATAGAAATTCACACTGAGTTTTCTAGGGACCTAGATGTATTATTTCAAGAGATCGGATAATCGGATGCATATTCACCTAAAGTTGCGGTGTTGGCTAATATAGAACGCGCTTTTGTATCGAAAAAACCTTAATTTAATGTTAAAAAAAATGTGTTAACTAACACACACCACGCCTTCTGTTACAGACTTACACCCTACATACACATATTTGCGTCGGCGTTAATTTTAAATAAATATGCATCTGAATAGTTATGCAATCCTAATAATTTTGTAGTCGCTTCTATAATATATACCTGACTAGTTATGCATTCATTATGTTTTTGGTTTTAACAAAAAATATATTATAGGGCTTCCTATAATATATGTTTTGTAAAAAGAGGAACTTTGGAGAGGGGCGGCTTCCATACCTTTCATAACCAAAAATTTACTTCAGGTGTGTGTAATGTACATAAATATGCATCGTATTATCCGATCCCTATTATATATTATGACGTATATCATAAGCGTATATGCACAAAATAGACGCATTAATTTCCTTACTTATCTTGGACATCACCGACATCGGTAAACTATTTTTCGCCTTGACCAAGCGTACTCACCAAAGCTCATATCTTCTGTACAAGTTGTAACTATATAAACCCAAGACCTGAAAGTAGTTTGTTCATAATTTACTACTGAACCGATTTCAAAATATTATTAATATACGTATTTTTTCTCTAAAATTATATATTTTGTCATACTGACCGCCGATTGAGTCAAAAAAAATTTAATCTTATTGTAAAGCATTAAGACTCGATTTTAAATATACAACGTGTAACGGAAAGGATATATACATACCATGTGCACGGCTTCTATGGGTGATATCAAACAATATTGGAAGGATTTTTTAATTCTATCTCTATATGTTCGGAAGTTATGAGAATTTTTAATACATTGATACCAGAAACCGAACTTTGCAAATTGAAATAAAAACATCACTCGGAAGAGATTTATCGTGAATTTGGCAAGTAATGTGGAAAGTTATTGATCTACGTAGTGCGGTGACACGTTTGTTATGATTTGAATTTAAGAAAAATATAAAACCGAAAATTTGGGATCAATTCTTAGAGTATTTTATTTTGAGCTGAAACTATGTATAGTGATTCTATACCATCTATTATCTGTAGTGCTTAAGGATAGCAATAGGGTTTCTGTTACACCCTGTATAAAGTAGTGCTCGATTCAACATAATTTTCTCAATAATAACAATTAGCTTTAAAAAAAGTTTTGATTATTGTATTAAGCTATTAACTCAATACTCTAATTGGAGGGCAAGAGGTCTTGCGTTAATTATTTAACACATTATACACCGTGACATTTTAGCCGTCATATGGTCCAGTCAATGTTTCCGCCATAAAATTTATTTATTTATTTATTTAATACTTTACCCACAGAAATTTACAGAGGCGGACTTAAAATGCCTCTAGGCGCGATAAAAAAAATGTAACAATTAATTAAGACAATAGGTGCAACGAAAAAAAATGTTTAGGTATGAAACGGTAGAAGATAATACCTACCCAGCGCACGATTCGAGCACATCATTCCATCTCCTTTACATTCCATCATTCATTCTGTGTAACGGGTGTTTAAAACCAGGTCATGCGTCCTAATACTCTTAGTGAATGATATTGAATTTTTTTTAGTTATTCATAATAATTTGTTCATAAATTTCTCTTATTTTTATATAAATAATGAGTAATTATTGGATACTTCATGTATCCTACTTACTACTAACTAAGGGGTAAGCAATGAGGGCCTTGTGGTAACAATTGCTGCACGGGTTGACCGATCAGGGTGCCGCGATTGGGCTGTGGATGGGTGACCATCTTTAAATACCAAGACCCCTGCGTGCCTTGGAGAGCACGTTAAACCGTTGGTCCCGGCTGCCATTCGTGGATCTTTGACATTCGTTACGGGTTCTCAGAAGCCCGAAAGTCTGACAACCAGTCTTACTAAGGGGTATCGTATTACCCAGTAACTGGGTTGTGGAGGTCAGATAGGCAGTCGCTCCATGTTAAATACTGGTATTCAGCTGCATTCAGTTAGACTGGAAGCCGACCCCAACATAAGTGGGAAAAGGCTAGACAGATGATGATGGATACAAGAAGAAGGCTGCTGTTGTAAGACGATTAAAATGCCACGGTGATATGAGGAGAGTTTGCCGTGAAATGGAACAATAAACGCTCTTATTATCTTATTTCCTGTGTTACCATCTATGCACTTCAAAAAGTTCTTCTCAACTTTATTCCAGCACATTTATTCGTTACAGCTTGGAACAGACAGAAGCAACGTCGTCAACACAAGAACAGTCGGCAGAGAAATCTTCAGATGAGACGAACTGTAACGACACTGCTACGGTAGAGGATTCCATCGCAGACTATGAAGCTGACATGTCTATGAGGTAAGCTCCAAGTAAACTATGGTGTATTCCAATTTTTTCTGACTAAGGTGTAAATAAACCCTCTTCAGGTTAAATTCTTAGTCAATCACTCACTAAAAGGAAATAGTAATATATTCATGTGTATTTACTAGCGATGTGCCGAGTCGCTGTTTTGGTGAATCGAGTCGACTCGAGTCGGTTTATACGGTATTCGAATCATGACTCGATTCGAGCCCTGTACTCGAGTTCTATGATTGGTGTTCGAGTCATTTATTGTTGAATGTTAATTATATGCTATTATTGTATAGAATCAAGTTCTTCTAACATAACAGACAGCTGTGCTGCTGGGGAGTTTGTTGCGCCACTTCTTCTTCCCAGCTAAAGCACTAGGAAGTGGTGAAGGGCGGGCGTTTTGGGGGACTGTCTTATGTAATTTTGACGTTCAGAAAGTGCTGACTCTCAGCCTAGTTTGAATAAATGACTTTTGATTTTGATTTGATTTGAGTCCATTACCGGTTTTAGAACAAAAATAAATTTTTGGCATTCTAAAAGCTGTCTCAAAAATCCCAGAAATTGTCGCCGGTTATCGCCGTCCACTTTCTCAAAACACTTCCATAAACCTGATGCTTTTTTGGCGCCATGTTGTAATAAAGTTAATTACAATAGAATGACTTCACTACTAGTTCCAACAAACAATTAAATTCACTCACAGTATCAGCTTACTGGCACAAAACAAAGAAATCAAAACAAAATGTTTGCAGGTTCAAATTTGTATTAATAGGCGTCACTTCATTGCTTAAGGTAAACAGAGATCGAGTACGAGCGAGTCAACCTAACACGAATACTAGACTCGAGTCAGTTGGATTCGCATAATAGAATCGAGTCAGTGAGTACAAGATCGATTCTTCCTGACTCGAGTACCGGAATCGAGTCCAGCATACTTGAATCAAAATAAATTGGTATTCGAGTAGGCGAGTACGAAGCAGGAATCGAGTCTGATTCGAGTCAAGCCGTACTCGACACATCACTAGTATTTACCAGGTTTGAGCTTTATATCTCAGAGCTTGTATCAAGAATTATTGTTTGAATAACATTGTTTAAATCGGAATTGAAATATCAACGTCGATAATAGAGACTATAAAATTAACCTCAATAGTGTATTACACCCAATTTTGAAAAGTGTCTTAAATAAATTATAATGTGCTATATTAACCCACATTTATTTTTTATTTTTATTAATACGATTAGTGCCGTAAAAATGCATTTAAATTTTACATTTTCAAATTTCGCGCGTAATTTGACAGAAACGCTGGACGCAAAGGACGCCATATTGCTCTGTGAGATGACGTCAGTTTGCTATTTAAACAAATGCGCCGATATTTTATAATGTAATTGTTTATAATTAAAAAAAGAGTTATTATTCTACTTATCGTTGGTTTGCTGTTCCTGAATGCAAAATATTTTTTAAATAAAAATTACTTTGGTTAGGAAAATAATAAAAGTACAAAGCTGTGCACTTGACACGCCGTATGACGTAATGACATGGCGGCTACTATTTCATGGTGTTCAAAAACAGATTAAATTAACGGAAATCTTTGAATTGAATTTCAACATTTATTTTGTTATTTCATGAACTAAAACAATCATTTTGGGACTGCATTTTGCCTAAGCTATCTCAATAATATATTTTTAGATTTTTTCTCATAAAGAGTGAAATGAAAACTTGTGATAAAGAAGTGTTTGACAAAAAGTAAATTCGTAATGCAAATGTTTTTTTGCATTAATTCTTACGGGCAGTTCTAGTGGATTTCAAAGAATCGAGGAAATCGTTATATTGAGGCTCGTTATATTAACCTTAAGGTTGTGTGGTGTAACCTAAGGTTACACTGTATAAATTACACCATGTATTAACATTGAAGTCGGCAAAATTTTGCGGAAAAATATATGAGCATAAATTGCATACTGATAACTGTAACGCCATAGTTAGCTAGCTTCTTGACGCCTCGCCCGTGCGCCTAGCAAATATAGACGCTTTAAAAAATATAATTTTTCTTTGTTCTGTGTAATCTATAGGTACCAAAATCCACCTTACCAAACCACATTTGCATACAATCGTCATATCTTTACATCCAGGTGACGAATTTTGAAGCTGTTGTCCTAACTAGGCTACCTAATACTATCTGGCGAATAATAATTGACGAAAATGCGAAATAAATTGATATAGACTTTTCCGTCTTATTACAAAACGCGATCTAACTGTGTTTAGGTCTAGCCTAAAGGTCGGAGTCAGTTTTTGTATTTGCAACTTTATTTCGATTTGGTACAAAAACACAAAAGTACAAAAATGATAACATAGCACTGGATTAACCTGTCCACAGGATTTGTCAGTTTTGAAAAAAGAAGTGTATTTCGATTTCTGTTAGGTCCAAAAAACAACGTAAAAATAACCTAGTTTTGTAATAAGACCATTTATATCTTTTCTGTCTTTGCAGTGAGGAAGAAGACAATGGCGGAACAAAGAGCCATTCTGATTCGGAGAATAATCAGGAATCAATCATTTGTCGGCCTATTAAAGAAGTACGTAATTCTTTCTGTACAAAATTATAACATTTACGATAATGTATGGAGTGTTGTCCCCTTCTGGTTTCCAGTCGTAAAAGGCGAAAAAAGGATAATGACAAGGGGATCGGAAGCAGCTCTCTCTTGTGGCAACTCAACCAATCGCAGTCCACTGCTGGATATAGGCCTCTCCCAGGCTGCGCCACAACACTCCATCCTCCGCCTTCCGCATCCAGTCTGTCCCAGCCACCTTTTTAAGGTTGTCGGTCCATCTAGCTGGGGGCGTTCCACATTACGTTTGCCGATACACGGTCTCCACTCCAGGACCGTCTACTCCACCGTCCATCGGTCCTTCGACAAACATGGCCAGCCCACTGCCACTTCAGCTTGCTTACTCTGCAAACTATGTCGGTGACTCCGGTTCTTTTCCGGATAATTTAATTCCTGATTTTATCCTTCAAAGAAACTCCGAGCATAGCCCGATCTATAGCGCGCTGAGCGACCTTAAGAGCATTCATTCCACGCGGGCTGGCAACAACGTATTTATAGTCATTTTTCGTGATTATTTCATTAAATACAAACAAAACGCGTTTTACAGAATTCCTTGCAGATAAATGTTATTATTCTGTACAGGATTTCTTAAATGATTTTTTTTTTGTAATATCTGTAGCCTCTACGTTGTATCAAATTTGCTAAGGCAGAATGTACATGGATCCGATTAAATAATTTAACAACTTATTTTTTATGTACCTACATTCTAAGCAAATAAAGACCAATTCTATTCTATTCTAAAAGTACTTATTTTTTTCAGCCAAGCACTAGATTTAGTATTTATAATTATTTTAAATATCTACTCATTCATAAAAACAATTAATTGTACTTAGTAATGCAAATAGAAAATAATTGACGGTATGATAACTGCAAAAAAATAGCATAAAAACTTGAAAATACCAACGATCTAGTGTATGGCTGAAAAAAATGTTTACTTTTGTTTGTATTTAATGAAATAATCACGAAACACCGCCATAAATGCGCTGTTGCCAGCCTGCGTGGAGAGAATGCTCTTAAATTTGTGGATCAGCCCAACTGTCACTCTGTTGTGTACATCACTATCACTACATAGTATAAAACAAAGTCGCATTCTCTGTCCCTATATCCCTATGTATGCTTAAATCTTTAAAACTACGCAACGGATTTTGATGCGGGTTTTTATAATAGATAGAGTGATTCAAAAGGAAGGTTTATATGTAAAATACACCGACCTCCACGCGGGCGAAGCCGCTGGCAAAAGCTAGTTAAAGATAAATTGAAAGTTCTATGGATTGGTTCGTTCACTTTGTACCTGATATAAACATTTTTTAAACGAGCTCTGTATGAACTTGACTTGGGAGGTGGTATGTGCTATAAGCTTAAGGCGTTTTTAATGTTCATTGATTTAATTACAGGAACACTAAAAAGTTACCTCGTTGGTCTAGCAGTCGCAGGCGCTACTGCGGAGCATGAGGTCCTGGGTTCAATACCCAGGTCGGGCAAAGTGTTGCTGGGTTTCTTAATCTGTAGCAGCCCGGAGTGTGGAATTCTGCCCGGTTGATGGCAATAGGCTCGCTCCCTATTACATAGAACTTAAAAAAATAACTGGCGAAATGTGGCTGTACTATAGGTACACCTCTGCCCAATCGTTCGGGGAAACAAGGCGTGATATAATGTAATGTTTCAGGAGAACATAACAATGGAATACGTGCCACCAACATCTGAAAGTGTATCAGTACTCGTAACGGTAAGCAAAACTGAGGTTCAAGACTCCAGCGAGTGTTCCGACTCATCCATGCAGCTCATGTTCGAAGACGAAATAGTCAAGACAGAGAACCCCGAGTGGAAAAGAGACGAAGATAAAATGATACTAGAAATATTGAAGGAACAGCTGACCCCGGAAGAACTTCAAGACAAAACTATCCTAGAAATTATAGACGGGAAAAATATTATTGGGATGATCTCAGACAGTTTGACAGATAAATCGAGAGACGAAATCAAAACACGCATCTTGTATTTATTACAAATATGTTAATCCATCTAACAGATTAAGCTAAGCGCTAGGCAGCCCCCGAGAACTTTCTTACTTTTTGTGCAAATTGCAGGGCCCCAATTCTATATGATTCCCCGCTTATCTTACCACGAGCAAACCACGTCAATATAGTGTCTTGTAAAAACTCATCACAGTGTACTTTTTATACATAGGCGGTTTCGTTGATTGTGTCATAGCGAATACGTTATTAAGAGCATTCATTCCACGCGGACTGGCAACATTTGTAGTAGTTTTTCGTGATTATATCATGAAAAACTACAACTACAAACAAAAGTAAACATTTTTTCAGCCATGCACTAGATCGTTGGTATTTTCAAGTTTTTATTCAATTTTTTACAGTTATTTTGGTATTTACTTATAAAAATCGACATACCGTCAATTATTTTCTATTTGCATTACTTAGTACGATTAAAGGTTTTTATTAAAGAGTAAATGTTAAAAATAATTATAAATACCGACGATCTAGTGCTTGGCTGAAAAAAAATAGTACTTTGTTTGTATTTGATGACGAAAAACTACTATAAATGCCTTGTGGCCGCGTGCCCGCGTGGAATGAATGCTCTTAACAGATGTCGTGATTAGCTCAAGGAATTGACGTGGTATCAAAGTAAGGAATTATTAAGTGGTCAAAGTGAATAAGGGCCCGGGTCAGTGTCAGGTTGTGTGTTTAAATATAATTCGCGGCCGTAACACATAATTTCAGCCAAAAGACGTCCACTGCTCGACATAGTCCTCCCCTAAGCTCCGCCACTTCGAGCGGTTCTGTGCTTCCCGCATCCAGCGGACTCCTGCGGTTGTAATACGTATACACCGTGAAATTTTAATGGTTGTTTTCCCGCAGCAAAATGGTTTGGTCTTGGTAATACAATCGTTTTATAAACAAATCAAATATTAGAAACAAAAAATGGCAGATTAACCATTATGAAAAATCACCACGTGTGAGAGTTTATTTTGCTTTGAACATTTATGCATCGCTGTTCCTTTTGTGCGGAGGTGCGTGCGATTCGAGTAGTACCTACAAGTTACCTCTAGTGTTACTATTGAGTACTGTTTTATCGAGTTGATGAATAGTTTTTTTAATTATTTTAAAACAAAAAATCTTTTTTTTTTTTTTACTTTTACTCTAGCTTCGAAAGTACTCCTTATGGCAAGTTGTTCTGCCGCGGGAAAACAACCATTTAAATTTCACGGTGTATACTTAATTACATCATTATAATCATCAATATAACCCCTAATTTCATTTAATCCCTTTGAATGACTACCGTATGTCATATAAAAGTCTTTTTTTTAAATAATTTCGTGGTCAACCCTGGCCCTTTCATCTTAAGTTGTAGCTGGGTATCGCAAGCGTTGAGTGTCAAAGGTACGGCCACCGCTCCTCAAAGAAACCTTAGGTTTATTTCATACATAAATAAGGTAAAATAAATATAATAGTGTTATATATTTAAAAAAATCGTTGGCGTGGACTGTTCTATTTTCCCAGAATATACGTGTTACAGGTATGGACTATGGTATATGAACGCAAGTACATTATTTTTATAAAACATTACCCTCTTCCTGGTGAGGTCGGGTAAAAAGTAAACACTTACCGACAATGTAAATAGTTTACATTTTTTTTTACAATTTGGTTCGCTTGAGTCAAGTTGGCTGTAGTAAAATGTATCATTTTTGTGATTAAATTGTGTATTATTATTAATTAAACGTAGTTTTTGTTACTTCTGTTTGCTCCTGTGTAAGTTGGCGATGTTTTCTCCTATCCTATCAATCCATACAGGCTAGCAGGTCCTTGTCGGTAAATTTTAGTAAACGCGGTAATGTTGAAATGAGCAGAATGGAGTATGCTGCTACCTCTAGATAAATCCCCTTCTCACAGGGTGCCTTCATATAGACGTGAGCTCCCGTTATAAACAAGTCGGTACCAATTGGGGAGGGTAAATAAGCCCTCAAGGGGAACCTAGTCGCGGGCTCGAATCAATGATGGGCCTAGCTAAAAAGCACGCTGTCTCACCAGGCATCGTGTCCGACAGAGGTAGTATCAGTGATGAGCAATTAGAAGCTAGTCTACACGTAAATCATTATTGAGTGAGATGCAGGATCATTTTTAGTACAACAGACGCGTAAAAAATTAAGAACAGTCCTTCGGAAGATCGGGTTTTATGAAAAAACCACTGCATAAATTAAGTACCAATAAAGTTTGTTGTACTTTTCGATATTTGAGCTTTGTCAGTACTGTCTTGGTTTTTCAGATTTTACGTCTTTTATTACTTAAACACGTACAAAGTTAGGTTAAATTAGCAAGAAAAGCCAATCTTTGTTGGCTCCTAACTTTTTAATGGCTTTTTATTTTAGTATTCTGTTTCCGTACAGACAATATTAATAACGAGACAAAACCATATCTTGTTTAATTTTTGATGTACATTGTCGAATAGTGGAGTGATACACTTCCGATGTTTGTATGGGAAAAATTTGGACTAGATTCACCTACACTTTCACTGCCAAGTACATAGAATACAAAAAAATTAGCATGCCATTTATTGTGTATTGCAAATATATAACAACCCGTCAGTCGAGTCCATCGGCGCGATGGTTACGTAACGGGATTCCAATGCCCCAGCTCAGACCAAATAAAAAAGATAGACGGAGCGCGGCGCTCTCACAGTGAAGCAGGGTAAAGGAAGCCAAATTTGAAAAAGGAAGCCGATCGTGTTCTAGAGCGACGCGCGACACCGAACGAGCTAGACATCATAACCTTAATATTGCAAATTGTTGTAAAATGCCGTCCTGTGTCGTAAAAACTTGTAAAACAATTCCGTTATTTAAAAAAAAACCATCGGGATTACATTTCACAAGTAAGTTTTTCCATTTGATTTAATTTGATAAATAAATACAAAAATATTTCGTAAAGCGGTTTTGGAACACAAAACCTCACATACTGTCGTCGGTGTGACCAGTATATCCGCATTCAAATTCCCCGAAATGCGGGCAATGTGGGAGTGTTTGTGATTATTAATTTTAATATTACTTTTCGTAATGGTTAAATGTTTATAACTATTACGAAAATTATTATTAACTATTTTGAATGTCAAACATAGGTATCCATGAATAAATAACTCGGGAATATATTATAGTATAACTTGAATACAATATGATAGGGGCCATTTTATGTGACCATTAAATAGCACGTGACTATTATTATTATTATTTCTATATACAAGTACTTACAACATAATATATAGTTTTATGTATAAGATATTTTTGGATTCATTTATTTCTCGACTACGACTGAAAACCAATTAAATTTAGATTTCCACGTACCAGTACATACACATCCCGTCTGGTGAAAATCTAAACATACAAACTAGCAATATAACTAAACTTGAAAAAGTACCTAAAAGTAAAAAGTATTTTATTTATAAGAATTTATTTTTCATGAAAAAGCAAAATTATTTAATCAGAATTGAGGTAAAAAGTTTTTAGTGGCAACATTTTTTACTTAGCACACAGACGCATGCCAAGTGTTGCGACGCGAGCTCACGCACACAACTCTGTACACGATGCTTCACTTATTTGAACGCTATTGTTGGCGTACTTTTTTTTTTTTTTTTTTAGGGAAGGGCATCTCGTAGTTGACCTTGAGAGGCCGTAACTACTTAACCGGGCTTTCCTGTGGGGACTAATAGTTTTTAGGCTAAGAGCCTCCAGCCAGGGCTTACAAACTAAAATTAAAAACCTACAGCAACTGCGCACTGAGGGCACCCCCTGCGGGGTACGAGCCTCGGCTCAGGGAGTCACTTTCAGGGAGGGCAGCAAGTGGGGACAGGCTGGATCAATAATTTCTTTATTATTAATCATGGGGATTTTAACTCTACTTGCTCAGCTTCGGCGCGGGCTGGCACTTATGCGGGCAAGGGACGGTTGGGGGAGGATTCGTTTACTCGGGGTCTTCGCGAGGCGCGAGCACCTCGGCGGCGAGGTCGGAAACACGGTCTGTTTTTGTGTGCTGTGCTGGTGGCCCTACTGCTTTCTTGAAGAAGAGTGATGGGGTCATCAGGGTCGGAGAGGACATGTCGCGGCCGGCGGATTCGACTGATTCTACTGGGGACATAACTAGCGGCCTTCGCAATCAATGGATTCCGGTGTTGCGCGGCGGATTCAAAGAAACGCTTTGAATTACGTTTTAGGAATTGGGCTATCGTTGGGATTTTAAGGTCGAGATGGAGGATCTCGTTCCTAACATACCAGGGCGAGCCTGTGGCTTGACGGAGGAAACGGTTTTGCAATGTCTGCATCCTATGGATGTATCGGGGCTTTGTGTGTGCAAAGACTGCACTAGCGTAGGTCATGATTGGCCTTATGCACGCCGTGTATATTCGCATGTTGGCGTACGCTCCGTCTACCTTTTTTATTTGGTCTGAGTGCCCCAGCACCCGAAACGGAGTTCACTAAACCACTGACCAGCGCCGGGTAGTAGGTTGTCGAGCGTCCCATTTTTTATTGAATGAAATTAACTATACTGTTCTTACTTTATATATTTTCATTTGTTTTCCTAGGTATTTAAAATTAATAACACTTACGCCAAGAGCACCTTGTATGATGTCTACATATTTTTAACAAATGACTCAGTACCTAATTTATTTATGTAGATTCCTAAACTAACCCTGAACTAAATAAAGCAATAAACGTGAGACTAGGCAGTAAGGTCCGATGAATTAGCCTGCCCATAGAGGGCAAATTAATAAATTTATTTAAAAAAAAAAAAAAAAAAAACAAGTACCTACTCTGTGAAATTTTGCGTAAGCGCCAGACTCAAGTCTGTCTAAAATTTTACTCTTCTTTTTACATCGGAAAAATTGAGTTGACTTACACAAAAGCCACTAAACAACTAGAGTTGAAAGTTGAAAAAGTATACCAATCTACTTACAGGAAAGCATTGTTAATTAAAATCATCAGCAAGGGATTAGAAACCCATAAGCTCATTAAAAACGAACCGATACCTTTGTTTTCAAATCTTAGGCTCAATAAAAATAAAAAAATAGGTAAAAAAACTTTTTCAGTTAAACGGTTTTATGTTAAACATACATTGCAATGTTTAAGATAAATGTACTAAAAACCAAAAAATAATAAAATAGATACAGTCGTGGGAATTATAAACATATGCATAGACTAGACTAAAATAAAACCGTGGGGCACGTCAATTGTCTACAATCGTTGATTAAAATGTTTGTTTTGTAATGTTACACTATAATTAGGCAGTTGTTCAACCGACAACGATGGACGTGTGATAAGTAGGGCTAGAATGTGGAAACAAGCTAGCAAGCTCGGTTATAAGCGAGTTTTAGGGTTTCATAGTGGTGAGCGAATAGTACTTTTATCATATGTTTTGTCGATTAAAGACAAACTACGAGCAGTGAAACGATTCCTCGCCAGCCAGCAGTGTGAATGTCCAACGATAAACTAGTTGAAACATCTCTTTTATTTACATGGAGTGTATAACTATTGGAATTTCCATGAGCAAGAAAATAGTAAGTAATTTCCTCACCGTCTGCGGGCCAACTGCCTATTTTAACGACGAATTAAACGATTCTTCTATCGCACATTAAGTCGATAATTTGTAGACAATTGACGTGCCCCACGGTTTTACTTTAGTCTAGTCTATGCATATGTTTATAATTCCCACGACTGTATCTATTTTATTATTTTTTGGTTTTTAGTACATTTATCTTAAACATTGCAATGTATGTTTAACATAAAACCGTTTAACTGAAAAAGTTTTTTTACCTATTTTTTTATTTTCTAGTTTTTAGTTTTTATTTCGCATTCTGTTTAATTCATTTAGTGCTTCATTATTGCAAGGTTTCTTGCCCGTTAGTTTATTACAGTCCAACTCCTCTATACGTAGTCCCTGCAAAGATCTTACTCTACTAAGAGCCACGTAGGCTTGACCTTCTTCAAACAGTTTCGCACCTAATAAAGGGGCAAGGCTATGTACAACAAGATGCGCCTGAGTCTTGAGGGGAAAACGCTAACGACATATCATTTTTATCCACCCTAATGCCATACAGTTCTCGGCGCGTTTTAACCTTTCACCTTAACTTGGGTGGTGTACCGCTAACGACGTATCATTTTTAGCCACCCTAACGCCACACAGTCCTCAACACGATACAAAATCTTGACATGGGTGGTGGATTCAGGCTGGATTAATCAGATACCTAAATTACAGATTCAATTTCTAAATTTAAATCTTATTATTATACGCCATTTGGTGGCTGCGCCCATCTTAAATATTGAGGTTGTATAGTGCACTGTATTCTTCTTGTCAAGCCCTTTTATTTGATACCCATATTGGTGGGATTGATAAAAAATTGTTATCAGCCATTTGGTAGCGGCGGCCATCTTAGATTTCAATTTTGCATAATAAATTGTATTCTACTTGTTGAGACCTTTCATTTGATACCCATGTTGATGGGATTGATAAAACCTAAGTTATCCGCCATTTTGTAGAGGCCGCCATCTTGGATTTTAATTTTATATAGTACATTGTATTATACTGGTTGAGCACTTTCATTTGATACCCATATTGATGGGATCGATAAAACCTACGTTATCCGCCATTTTGTAGCGGCCGCCATCTTGTATTTCAATTTTTTATAGTATATTGTATTCTGCTTGTTGAGCCCTTTCATTTGATACCCATATTGATGGGATTGATAAAACCTACGTTATCCGCCATTTTGTAGCGGCTGCCATCTTGGATTTCAATTTTTTATAGTATATTGTATTCTGCTTGTTGAGCTCTTTCATTTGATACCCATATTGATGGGATTAATAAAACATAAATTATCCGCCATTTTGTAGCGGCGGCCATCTTGAATTTATAATGATAATGAATAAACATAATTGTATTGTCACCAAAATCCAAAGTGTATACAAAATTTCAGATTAATCGGTTGACAGGAAGAGGGTGAAATTTGAATTACTAAATTTGACCCAAGAATAATAAATAAAACAAACGGGGTGAGCTAAATAAAACCGTTTAATGAACCGATGCCTTTGTTTTCAAATCTTAGGCTCAATAAAACGAACCGATGCCTTTGTTTTCAAATCTTAGGCTCAATAAAAACGAACCGATGCCTTTGTTTTCAAATCTTAGGCTCAATAAAAACGAACCGATGCCTTTGTTTTCAAACTTTAAACCTTCAGCGAGGGATAAACCTCAATAAAACAGGTGCACATGTGCACGTGTTTTATTGGGGTTTCGTTTTCAAACATGGGAAACATTTAAACATGATTGCCTTCTTTTGTTTTTAAATACATTGTTTACTTGTGTAAATATGGATTAGGATTTTGGGTTAGTTGTGCTTCCAAAATAACTTGAAGCTCATTTGGTATTTATCTTATTACGAATTCCGATACCGATAACTTAATATTTTTTGTAAACTCATTTATTACGATAAGTGTGTGTGACAAAATGAATAAAAAAGACATCAAAACCGGCCAAATTGACTCGCGTTTTGGAGTAACTGTAATGTGCCAACATTAAAAAGTTGCATTACTTTATACCTGTAGAAATTGAATGAGTGATCTTTACGAATTATATTGACACGACACAATAATATTTTAATAAGATTATAATAAATATTTAATCATCACCTTACATCTTCACAAAATGAGTAGCATTTGCACGATACATTTTAGTTCGGTTATGTCTCAATAGATGGCGTGTGTAACAACGAATATTTTACAAGTAACTTTGCACAGCATCTGTAAACTTGCCATTTTTGTAATAATACTTACTGGAATATTCCCAAGACACGCTCAATTACCCTATTTTAAACGGAAGAGGTGTTTCTAATGACAATTTATAAAAGAAATACATTCACATACTTTATTTTCGACAACCCTTATCATACTTAGCTTTTCGGTCTCGCTAGTCGGGTCCTGGGCATGAACAGAAGTCATAAATAGCTACTTATAGTGACGACTCGGATTCGGGTTGTGGGTTAGTTGCTGTAGGATTTAGTAATTAGTTTGTAAGCCCTGGCTGGAGGCTCTTAGCTTAAAAACTAAAAGTCACCGCAGGAAAGCCCGGTTAAGCAGTCACGGCCTCTCAAGGTCAACTGCGAGATGCCATATCCAAAAAAAAAAAAAAAAAAAAAAATCGGGTTGTGGGCACACGAACGAATTATTTTTCGACCCATATGCTGGGTGCTTGGCATCGAAAGTGAATAAGTTATGCGCTCACACGTTTGGTAACAGTGTTGGGCTCCATAACTGAATTTTCAATCGATTGATGAGTGAAACTAAAAATTTTGCCATACTAATCAACACGATTGAAAAATTTTGAATATTTAAATGATAAGTATTCAATCATCAATATCACTTGACCAAAATCAGCCCTTAGTCATGTTAAAAAATAAATTAGGTACCTAATTTCATTTATAATCTCTGAAGAATAAATCTTTTTTTTTTCCTTTTGGCAAGAATAAATCTTATTTTATATTTAAAAGTTGTCTAACCGACATGTTTATTCCATAGATAGAAGTTACCTGACTACTGAAAAATCAGCCCTAAAACTTAGGTTTCGTTTTTAATCGTCAATCAAACAAATTTTTTGCCAACACTGGAAACCTGAAAACTCATTGTAACCGTTTCTTTATGTAGGTCAACCTGCAGCGATCGGTATCTGAAAATCTACTGCTATAATCGATGCCACATGAGTGACCTCTTGAGTATATGTATTCTGTGTGAGTGACTGAACAGGTAGGTAGCTTGAGTTGGGACTTGGGAACGTAAAAGTACTCTGTGCTTGGGAACCATTACGATATTGTTACACCTATTAAAACAATTATATGAAATAAACAACGATAGCAGTTTAAAATGCGTATTTAATTACTTCCTTTTAGCATATACATAGGTATAATTAAAATAAAGTTATTGTAAATTGGGACCTCATAACACAAGACAATAGAATTTAGCTCGTTAATCACCTACAGTTCAAAAATCCTCCAGTAAGCTAAAGCAAGCTACTCCCATGAAATCAAACGCAAATTGCCCAATACAACAAATTAACAGCGAGTATTAGTTACATTTAAATAAGTAAAGTGAGCACTTTTATAACAATTAAGGAAAATACTTAGCTTCTTATTAAAATCAGAAATATGATATACTGTTGTTTTTAATTAGCGACTTGATCATATCAGATTACAAAATGAACTGACTCAAAATTCTCCCGGCAAAATCTCAACACCTCGTTATTTTATCTTCAAAATCAAATCTCCAGCCTGATTGGTTCGCGGTGGTGGCGCGATGATGTCCTCTCCCTATTGGTCGACGCACGCCGTTTAATACCGCAAACATCCACCGATGGCAGCACCGTTTGCCTTGACGACGACAGCTTCGTGATATGGAGTTTCTACGCGTTCTGTCGCCCCATCTAGCGCCTAACGTGTGGAATATTCACAATATTGCACAAATCAAGGATAAACTTTGATGTTATTAAATAACTAGCATTATTTTTTGTAAACTCAGGTAACGGGAAGTAAAGATAAAACCCGACAATCTAAAGACTAAAGAGTCCGTTATTCTCAAGAAAAATATTCTTTGTCTATTATACCAGATTACTTACCTTCAACATTTATTAATGTAGTTGAACTAATTACTAAATTAAAACTGTATAAAAAATATTAACTAATCATCTAACTAAACAAATAAATACAAAAACACAAGGAGAATTAGGCGTCAAAGTATTCGTCCGCATCGCTGTCATCAGGAAACGTGCCCAGAAGACTGGCAGCATTGCCACGTTGAATGGCAATGCTAATTCTTTGGCCAAAGAATGACCCAGCCCTCTGGTCACGTGAAGTGTCGACCAGCCGGCGAGAAATTTCCTTAAAAAGGAGACGTGCACTCGGGCCCCATGACCCGAGCGTTTCGACCCCAAATGGCGCAAAAATGTAATTACCAATAAGGTTACAGTATTTACGCCGCTTGAGGGTCTCAGCAGCCGCAGCAGCGGCACCAGCACAGCCCGCCGTGCTAGGAACATGAGATGACGCAAGGGTGTCGACACAGGTTGCATCCCACACCAGAGGTCTACCCATCTTCCAAGGCAATAACGTCATACCGTCTGGTCTCTTCCCATCGTCACGTACCAAGCCGTTTGGTTCTAATACCGCTGGTACGCCGGCGGTGACAAGGGCTCGACGAATAATATCGTTGATGCTGGCGTAGCGTGCTATGCGACCTGCGCTCCTGCAGCAGGACAGGCCATGGTGCCCGAAAATGTCGACAGTTTCACCGCAATGACACCGATGCGGAGCAACACAAGGTGCGCCCAAGCGGAGACAGGTAGCAAGCCGAAACGATGAGTCATCCATCATAGTGCCTATGGTGGATGACGGGAGCGCCTGAAGCCACAAGCCTGACTCCCATTCTCCCACAGCCAGCAGACGAGCACGCTCAACAATATTAGATGACGTATTTATCAGGGTATTCCGAATAATATTGCAGAGCGGCACGTCCCACAGTCTCTGGGAGGATGGGTTATCAGGTAAAACCGTATTGGGACAAGCCATTTTCCAAGCGTTCAACGCATCAGTCAAACACGGCACTTCAAAATCGACCAGTGAGGAAGATAAAATGTTCCTGGTTAATTTATCCGTGCTGTGGACCGAGGAGAGGAAGGCCGGTAAACTTATACTTGAAATTTTGCGGACGCCAAGACCACCCAGACGAATGGGAAGTGTGGCTTGCTGCCAAGCTCGGTCGTCCAGGGCCACATTTAGGATTGAAGTTAGTGTGTTTCTAATAATTTGGTCTACTTTTTCTAATAGTTGTGGATGCTTCCAAAGATGGGAGGAGCGAAGGCTATATGTAAATTTTGGTCCAAAACAGCAGTATCGAATGAGCGTGAAGGCCGAATGAATATTAATTTTGAAAAGTCGTTCCGAGACATCATTGAAATTTTTAATTTTCTCCTCAATAAACGTTGGAAAGGATTCGTCAAAAATTGGGGACCCTAGGAGGTGTAGAGAGTTTCTTTCTGTAATTTTGATATCTGGTGCTATTGTACAAAATTTTGTAATGGTAGTCTGTCTGTCAGTGGTTTGGGGAAGATAGATTTCACATTTTGAAAGGTTAAGGTCTAGGCCAATCGAATTAAATTTTTCTTTTAGAAAAATTAAATCTTTTAAGACTGTGTCTACATCACCTCCTAGGGTTCCGTCATCCAAATACCATATGTTGAATTTAGAATTTAGCTGTCGAATAATTGGATTTATTGCCAAACTAAAAATGACTGGCCCAAGAGGGTCACCCTGTTGACATCCAACGGCTGATTCCAAAAGGTTGTCTTTATAAAGTAATTTAGAAGGATGCCTGTAACATTGGTAGAGAAAGCTGTAAATTTTCGGTATTTCTTTTTGAATTTCCGTCAACAAAGTGTCCCTGTTTACGGAATTGAAGGCATTCTTAATGTCAACCTTAAGGATGACCTCACCTTTACCGCTATTGATATAAGTTGATAATGCATGTACCGCAGCCTCACAGCCCCCTTTAGACCCAAAGCCCAGCTGTAGGGGCTGGAATTTGCTGGCCAGTGTTTCACTGTACAAAGCACAGCAAATTTTGGCTGCGGTACGACGGTAAGTGGACCCTACGGCAATGGGACGAATGCCGCCATCCTTCTTGCGCAGGGCACATAGATTTGCACCATACAAAATATCAATGACGGCTTCGTTCACATTGCCGGATAGCATGAGATTGATGAGGGCCGTAAGCTCCTTCAAAAGGGACTCACCAGCCTCCCCGGCGCCTGAACACATTAAGTCTTTAAGATGTTGAGGTGTCAGGCCGTCAAGGCCACCGGCGGATCCACTTCGAAAGGAGCACACGGCCGCATAAACTTGTTGACCTGTAATTTGAACTGAGTTGGTTTGGGGATTGGGTGGGTCAGGGAAGGAGAGGTCATCTGCCGGGGCGGGGTGTTTGCTCTCCAGAGCTGTAAGCGTCTCTGGAGAGTACGGCGCAACCACATCGCTGCTAAAGATGATCCTAGCCGCACCTTTGATATCACCCTCGCCTAGTTTAGACTCTACATGGTGCAATAATCCTCTATAGGGGAGATGCGCTGTTAATTTAGGGTCGAAAGTTTGGGCCGAAATGTTACAATTTTCCTTTATTTGAGCTGTTAAGGTTTTTCTATTTGCCAAATTTTTTTGCACATGTAGAATTCTAAAAGGGAAGGTAAGTAATGCCTCCCAAGCACATTTAGAGTTCTCTTGGGCGGCGAGACGGATACAGCGTGCTAAACTTAAAGCAACGCATGGTCTCGCGCCGCGAGGAACTCTCTTTAGAATTGGAGTTGACGTTTTTAATTTTGCGAGGAAATTCCAAAAGGGTTGAGAGGGTGTTTCTGGTGTTTGAAGAATGGGTACTATCGGGCATGTTGAAGGCACATGGTGAGGTTTGTGTTTCTTCCCCAAATGTATCTTCAAACCTCGTTCACCCTTAAAAAAACGTGCTTGGGGACAATCAGGGCATCTCACTAGGCCGTCCAACGATGTGGCAGGTTGACAGGCGCTTCGTACGGCGTCACTACTGTCGTCATTGTTAAACATACATAAAAAGCACACTACTCACACGGTTTTTCTTATAAATAACAAACAATAAAACTTTGAAATCTTAAATAAAATTAAAATAACAAAAATGACACGTAAGAAATTGACACGATGACACGATGACACGATGACACGATGACACGATGACACGATGATACGATGACAACGACGCAGTTTGGGTGTTTTATCAAAGGGCGCAGTCGCGCTGGCGGCCTGGGGCGCCGCCTTATGACATTTTGGCGCAGCCCTGGCAACCGTTGCCGTGAGACAGCGTCGCGGCCAAACGTCAATTGCAGCTGTTTTGATGATGGTATGGGATGAAAGATAAATAATGCCCTTGTAGGTAATCTTTTCTTCTTATTTATTTAGCGTAAGTCGTTTTAGCTTTTAAAAAAAAAGCTGTCGGTGGAATTACAACTCACTCCGATGTATATGTTGCAGCTATTGAAATCGAATATAGGTATTATTTATTATATAAATAGCACAGAGCGAAATTTCTGACATGTGCGTTCCGTTTTCCAGATTACTAGACGAAAGATCGTAAAACTGTGTTACCAAACTGATCAAGAAACGTCAAATTTAATGGTAGCGTTCCAGGTTTTTAAAAGGTGAAACAAACGTTTTTTTTTCATCTACAGTTTCTATTTCTCTTGCACCCGTTATAAGCCTGGTTGGAAATAAGTCGTTTCGAAAAGGCCATGCTGCAAATTTACGCTGTTTGATAAGGACTATTTCTTTAGGCGGGTCAAATATTTTACTGAGTGAAGCAGTCAAGTTTGCGTTTATTTTTATAATAATTACCTAAATTCGTAAGTGAAAAAACATTTAAAATGGCTCGTAATAGTAACGAGAATGATGAGGACAATATTGACCCTGCATCTGTAACAACGAATGTGAAGAACACTCTTAAACAAGTAGGTATTAGCCACTAAAAATATAATTGTTCACGAAGGCGTATGGTTCAAGTACCTACCCTTTAAATGAGCAAATGTTGTTATTAACAAGAACATTGTAATTAGTATGTGTCGTGTTGGGGACTACTAATTCAGTATCACATAATATAACGTCTGAAAGTATGGTAAGAAAATTGTAAATAAACAAACTTATTTCATAATTATTTGTAGGAAGTAATCAAAGAGCTTCTGAACGGTTCATTCCAAGACAATAAAACAAAGCTGGGCAACGATGCGTTGTCGCTGGTGGTGGAGGTAGCCAAGTGTCTAGTGACTGAGACTTGCCTGCGCGCCTCCACCCACGCTCTACGCGAGAGTTGCGACAGAGTCGATATCGAACACATTGAGAAGTGCCTGCCACAGCTGGTGAGTATATTTGTTTCAACACTTGTGAGCAATCACATTGCTATAGTTGTCTGTTAACATCAGTCCTCAGAAGAGTTTTCCCAACAAACAAAAATTGCTCTTGTAGTGGCTTATATTGCTAAAAATAATATTCTTATAGGAGCTGCATTATCGCTAATAAGGGTGCGTTTGGGCACAAATTATAAAGACAATAACCTTATACCCTCCTTATAGTTGCTTTATTGTCCGCTTTTTTTCCTTACACGTGTTATATTATGACAAGGGACAAGGCCAATACACTTGTAAGAATCATATAGAAAGCGTTAATACGGGCGATCACCCTTATACGTGTTTTATTATGGTCCGATACAAGGGAGTTAAACTCATTGCGGCAAATCAAAGGCTCTTAAAAAGCCGTAGGCCCTTATAGCCGTCTATTTATGATTCTGCAATAAGTATTTTTCTTAGTGATCTAAATTTTCGCAACAGTTTGGCGAATAGACAGAAATGTCAACCATTTTACTAAAAAGTGAACGGTAAGTTATTATTTTATGTAGTTTATTTATCTGATTTATGTGCTCGTCTATAGTGAAAAGTGTATGGGAATTCAAATGCATGATAAAGTGTGGTACGCTGTGTGTTGTAGTAACAACCCGCCCTTGAATTTAAGCTGTTTTTGTGCTACAAACGTAATTTATTAATTAGTTATGTTATAAACAGTGCTATTATGAGAGCAAAACGATTCGCACATCGTCTACAAGGAGTCTATGAGACTGAAGACTTTATAATGGCATCATTTGCTGCTTATGCTTTCGCCATTTTACATATCGTTAGGGTTCCTTTCTCACGAACAAAATCCTGTACCTAGCTAGTCTTGTTCCCATATGTATAAAATTTATGTTTCACTATGGTTGGGTTGGCTGGAAGAGTTTTTTTTTTTGGGTGGGAAATCATCAAATAACTTCTCCCGCTCTGGGTGGAGCGGGAGGGCTTGTCGGACTTTTACTGACTAAATCCCACCCGTGTTCCCTCAGTTGCCTGTGTGCCAGGGGCCGCGGTATCTCTTTCGAACAACCCGCACCCCTGGCAGACATTGGCCCTTGCGGGCCCCACCAGTTGGTGCTGACATCTCTTTGAGGCGCGCGTGGAACACAACGCGCTGTCGACCCGGGCTTGGTCCTTACCGGACAGCGAGCTACCCATTACTCGCCGTCCGCAAGCCCGCGCCTACGGTGGCCGGGAATCAGCTTGGGATTCCCGACACCCAGGGCGTCTCCTGCGAAGGCTACGGCCGTGAGGGCGCATGTACTGCCTCTCCCTCACGTGCACCGCCTCCCTCTTTGCGAGCATCACTGCTTCGCTGAAGGGGGCGACGGCTAACCATGCACTCTCGCTCCGTACCATGGCCTGGACCCGGGTCGGACGCGAGAGATCGCCGCCGCCAATCGCCTCCACGAGGACACGGCGATGCTCCGCCCAAGCCGAGCAGACCTCCACCATATGCTCCACCGTGTCCTCAGGGCGATCTTCGCAGTGGAAACACCCGGGAGTTTCCTCCCGCTTTATCCGAAACAGGAACCTCCCGAAACAACCGTGTCCGGTGAGCACCTGTGTCAGGCGGAAGGTGAGGACGCCATGCCAGGCGGCAAGCCACTCCTCAAAGAGGGGACTTGCCGCCGCAATTGTGGCGTGCCCATGGCTGAAAGAAATCTCTTAATAGGGTTAAGCTTGCTTTTGTGCACTAGTTTTAAGTTTAAAATATAATTATAATTGTAAGTAAAGAAAAAAAAATAAAGAATATAATTACATGTATAATATGCTTGTCCGCAGATATTGCAATGGTAGTATATACATATTGGCAGATTTTGACAAATTTCTACAAAGAAAAGATCTTAATTTACATAATATGCGATGGTCATGGAAGTGGACACATTTTATTCTAAGAAAGGAATATTTTAATTGTACATATCCGACGCTTTCTATTTATATCATTATCTTTACAATTATATTCTTCTTCACTGGTTTTTGTCATTCTTATTTTCTATAAAATAATCCCCTGCGGAACCACTGGCTGTTTCGTTGGTATCGGCTTGGTCATTTTGTAGCATCATAGGAGTAGAGGTGGTGGGTCTAATGCTCACAACCATGTTTCAGTAGACTTTTTTAACTTTTCTTCTGTAACCACCGCTCCTTATATACTTCTTCCAGTCTTTTGAATCCATTTTTAAATGTAAATTCCGCTCCGTAATAAATTCACACAATCTGCTGTACTTCAAAATAGCGAATATAGTTATGTAAAACATTTTAATGTAACCATATCGAGAATAATATCTTTATAATCACTGTATAATGGAATACGGATTGCTTTCGTCCTTGTAAAGATCATATAAAATGTTAGAATTTGTTTGTTGGATAGACGTCTTATCAAATATTCCTATAAGTTAAAAAGCATCATAATTACCTTGTGCATTACTTTTCTAAGAATAATTGACCATATTAAAAGCCTTTTTATGACTCTGAATATTATATGGCTAAAAAGCAATGTAAATAACCTCTATAAGAAGAACACATTTTGAACCCTTATTGTTGCCGTATTCATTGGATTTATTAACGTTTACCCAGCCAAATTATAAGAGTAAAGGTAACATTAGCCAAATCTTCTAATAATGCGCCACTATAAGGAACATTGACATAATAAATGCTCTTTTATAACATGTATAAGAGTTTAGACCTTATAGACTTATTTTTATAAGCTTAGTTTGTTTGTTGGGTTATGATTAAAAAATAAACTTGCTTGAACTAATCACTGAAGAATAGGGAATACTTCCACTACTAATGATATATTTTAAACAATACTTAGGTTCTACAATATTGAATGATCTATGTTTGAAAATAATCAGATACTTTTGATCCTGAATGTACATTGTACAGCCACCAAAAGAGATATTACCATAGTCATCGGATACAGTTGAAGTTTAGAAACAATGTTTTCGAATTGTATCTCTTTTGGTGGCCATACATAAGTATTGCTGACTAAGTAGGTATACATACTATTATGTACTAGTATGTTTATTACTTATGTAAAATTAGAGTAGTATTTTTGTCCCTCATACCTGTGTGACAGTCGATCAATATGCCTTAAATCCAAGGTACTTGTGGTGAACTCTTTTACCACTTTATTCTTTAGTGACCATAGATACTTCTATTTTGTTATACTCATATAGTCATAGGAATGTATTGTCATAGTAATAACAATATGACATGTTTTGCTAATTAAAACCTACAGAATAGGTTTTGGCTATTATTTCAATTTAATTAGCAAAACAAAACCACTAAGATCTCATGGACAAATATCTATGACCGGAATGGTTCCATGGGAACCCGTCCCTAAGCACGGCTGCATCGGAATGGGCACACTGAAAAGAAACTTTCATTATCTTCCTTGTGGTGCAAAACTCGTAAACTACTACTGATAAGGTCAAGCTTACCATACTAATTAATCACGTGTCTCCGAACGTGTCTGTATGCACGACACGCTCTCGCCACCCGGCGACAAAGTAGCCACAAGACTATCGACACTTACATCTAAACCTTGAATCAACTGTCTAACCATTGTAATATCACTGCTGTTGATGGTAAGACCAACCGGGATGACGACATTCGCGACGCTTTCATAGCTGGCATCTCCTCGACAAAAATAAGAGAGTCTCCTCGAAAACTTTTGCCAAACTTTAGACGAAGCACATAACCAGGAGCACTCCTTGGAGATGGCTGACGTTAATACGCTGCATTTTAACAACATCCCTATGAATGCGGCTACTGAAAACATCCCCGATAACACTAATATATGGATTACTCCTATACCCAGTGGAAATGCAAGTGCAGCCACTTTCCAGAATCGTTCGAATCGAAAATGTTTCTTCTGTGGAGAACGGGTACATCCGAGCAAGACATGCCCTGCCTTCGATGTAAAGTGTCAACTATGTAACAAGGGCACCTCGCAAGTCTGTCATATGACGTAACTAGCGCTGCCACGTCTTACATCCGAGCAAGACATGCCCTGCCTTCGATGTAAAGTGTCAACTTTGTAACAAGGGCACCTCGCAAGTCTGTCATATAACGTAACTAGCGCTGCCACGTCTGACCAGGAAAATGTCACCGCCTGCATCATTGCTGCATCACCGTCGTCCCTACACAAAGCCATGGGCCCTGCATATATCAAAGGCATTCGAACTGAAGCACTATTAGATACAGGCAGTTCTAAAAATTTAATTAATTTAGAATTTTCCAAACTGTGTTGACTGAGGATAAAACTTAGCCAGCAGACAATATCTATGGCTTCTCTTAATCATACACCTTCAGTCAAAGGAGAAACCTACATCACGCTTACTTTGGTTAAACACAAATATGAGATCGTTCAACTGCCTGTGGTTGAAAATGTATGCTCAGGTATGATTTTAGGGCACGACGTATTAGAGAAGCATTTCTCACTAGAATTCGCATTTGGTTGTCCAAAAAAACCTCTCATCGTGTGCAACGTAGCCGAAGCATCCGTCCCTGGTGTGCCTTTATTCGCCAATCTATCTCCCGAATGCAAACCAATTGCTATTAAATCTCGGAGATACAGTGATGACGACCGACGTTTTATTGAAGAGGAAGTGAAGAATCTCTTAGGTGTCATTAAAGAGAGCCGGTCACCTTGGCGAGCGCAGGTACTGATCACTACGAATGCGAATCACCGGAAAGCCTTGTAATCGACTACTCCTGAACTATAAATCGATTCACAGAACTGGACACCTATCCACTTCCCAG
Source organism: Polymixis lichenea (assembly GCA_949091785.1). Lineage (NCBI taxonomy): Eukaryota > Metazoa > Arthropoda > Insecta > Lepidoptera > Noctuidae > Polymixis > Polymixis lichenea. The sequence continues at coordinate 17,238,920 of OX420948.1, read as the reverse complement.
TATAGAGGAACTGATATCAAAAGTGGAAAAATATTGTGTATTTAGCGCCATAGATTTAGAAAGCTTCTATCATCAAGTTCCTATTTTAGGAGAGACCATACACTGCGTTCGAAGCAGCTAGAAATTTATACCAGTTCCGACGTATACCTTTTGGAGTAACCAATGGAGTTTCCAGCTTCCAGAGAACTATAGATGGCCTTATTTGAACGGAAAATCTAAAGGGCACATTTGCATATCTCGACGATATAACCATTTGCGGCAAAACACTAGAAAAACTTGACTATAATTTGCAAAGTTTTCTTGCGGCAGCTAAGAAGTACAGTCTCACCCTAAATGAAGCAAAATCCATATTTAAATAACACTTCTTCATCAACAGACTTGGCTGTACGATCGCCAATAATAACATCAAACCTGATAATGCTAGATTAGAATATCTTCTCAACTCCCCTCCACCTCAAGACTTTCCCAGCTTCCGAAGAGCCATGGTTATGTTCGCCTGTTACTCGAAAGTGGATATCAAACTTCTCCGAAAAGGTACATGAGCTATCAGACCGATAATTTCCGCTGAGTGACAATATGATTAAAGATTTCCAAGAACTTAGAACGCCATAGTCAAGTCTTATGTTCACGCCATTGACAATAATATGCCATTTATTGTCGAAACTGATGCCTCGGAGCACTCCATTGCGGCAACCCTTTCGCAGGCAGGCAGGCAGGCCTGTACCATTCTATTCGAGAATACTTAATCGAAGTGAGTAGAATCATTCAGCTATTGAAAAAGAAGCGTATGCGATCGTTGCGAAGAGAGAAGTGGCGGCATTTTCTTATAGGGAAATCATTTCTGCTCGTCACTGACCAGCGATCCGTTTCTTTCATGTTTGATGCTAAACACACCAGTAAGATAAAACACGAGAAGAAACAGCGCTGGATTTCGGAACTATCTCCGTACAAATATGAATCGTATACAGGCCTGGCACGCAGAACCATGTATCGGACGCCCTCCCCGTGTCTGCGCTATCAAGCGCTATCAAAGTTACGATCACTTCACGAAGCCCTTTGTCACCCGGGTGTAACCAAAATGGCACACTGGGTGCGTTCCAAAAACTTGGCCTATTCGATTGAAGAGATAAAGAGTATGACGAAAGACTCTCGCATCTGTTCTGAGGTTAAGTCTTTTCATTAAAGCTGATGCACAAAATAAACTTATTAATGCGATAGCGCCTTTTGAACGGCCGAGTATGGATTTCAGGGGACCAGTACCGTCTAAATCGAGTAACATATTAATTTTAACAATAATCTATGAGTACTGCTGTGTTCCGTTCGCCTTTCCGTGCTTTGATATAAGCGTAAAGACGGTAATCAAGCATTTAGACAGCATTTTTTACATGTTTGGCCTACGTACATTTGGACCGTGGGACATCATTTTTATCAGCTGATGTAAAAGATTTTCTACACTCCAGGCAAATAGCGACGAGTCGTACAACGCCATACAACCCTCAAGGTAATGGCCAAGTTGAAAGGCTCAATTCTACACTTTGGAAAACTGTACAGTTCGCATTGAAAACTAAGAACCTGCCTATAGAGAGCTGGGAAGATGTCCTACCGTAAGCATTACACTCCATACGCTCGCTTCTTTGTACTGGTACAAATTGTACACCGCATGAAAGGATGTTCCGCAACTCTCGGTGATCGCCGAATGTTGATTCAATTCCGACATGGCTAACGGGCTCAAACAGAGTACCTATGCGACGCTTTGACCTGAAAACAAAAAATCAACTACTACTAGCCGAGGAGGTGGAGCTACTAGAGACTAACTCTACCTATTCGTACGTTCGAACGATGGATGGTCGCGAGACTACGGTGTCGAACCGCCATTTATCACCTTTGGAAGGCAACGGAGAAGATATCCCTGCAAGTTACGAGTTTGTGGACGCCGAACCCAAAGATCACAGTCAGCATCACCATCATGTTCACCACCGTTAAACCAACAACATACTCGCCACCAGTCTTGCTGCCGGCGACTCCCTCATCACCGCCACCATCGGAGGTTTTGCAAAGGGCATCGTAGCTTATGAGCTCGGGCGGGATCGAACCCCCAATCCCGGAGCCACCCTGAAGGTCGACCAGATCACGGAACCCGCCGAAGTATTTACTCGATTACATCTGGCCGGGGTGAATGTGGTGAACTTTTTTACCATTTTATTCTTTAGTGACCATAGATACTTCATTGTAGTCTTTGGATACTTCTATTTTGTTCAGAGATTATTATACTCTTTGGTTCAGAGTACAGTATTACTCTTGTTCTACTGGTTGTTATACTCATTTTGTCAATGTCACGTTTTGCTAAATCGTGAAAGTTTATAAAAAAAAAATTGACAAAACCTACAGAATAGGTTTTGGCTATTATTTCGGTACTGTAATAGTTTTTTTTTTTGTTTCAGATGCTGGACTTTCCCTAAACATATTTGGAGTCCCTTTATTATTTATCAAGATCGTGTCCTCTGAAAGTCATACTTAAATTACAAGTTTTAGTTTGTAAACTTGCTTGCTATGCTAAAAGCGGCTTTGCCCATTCCTACCTCCCTAAGTATTAGCTTCATGCATTAAGCATTTCATATAAAAGACTATATTTTTTAAATATTTCTTCTAAATTGTTCACTAGATGTATAAATTGTAAATTAGGAACAAAGTTATCTAATGCTATTGTTCTAATAATTTGGTTGTTATGAATTGATGAAAGCAATAAAAGTATTTTAACCTAAATAATGTGTTATTAACCGACTTCCAAAAGGAGGAGGTTCTCAATTCGTCCGAACCTTTTTTTATCTATGTTCCCCGATTACTCGAAGATGGCTGGACCGATTTTGATTAAAAAAAATTGTTTGAAAGGGCATACTTCCCAGGTGGTCCCATGATCATCAAGTCAGGATCTGAAGATGGGATCCTGGAGAAATAGAGAGAACTCTTCAAATTTTATAGGCACACTTGAAGCAATTTGTGTAGTTTTTGGAAGAGTACTTTCTCGAAGTGGTTCCATTTAAATTTGGTGAAGATCTGGTGAAGAACTTCGGAGATAGGCAACGGAACTCCTCAATATATGATAGCAAATGGACTGGGATTGCTGAAATCTCATGTCTGTCTGTCTATTGTTTACACTAGTTAATAACATAACATCACGCCGGTACGCTGTGCACTTTTTAGTGGTTCACATGTGAACCATTAAAAAGTGAAAAATAAAAGATTTTCAAAAAAATAAACAACCGTTTCCAAAAAAAACGTGAAAAATAACTTTAATTTCGGAAGGCGGTGACAAAAAAATAATTTACTTATCCAAAGTCACCGACTCCCGAAATTAAAGTTATTTTTCACTTTGTAATGTTTTTTGGAAGTCGGTTGTTTTTTTCTACCCACATCAGTGTTCACTGGCTCATATTTTTCTTAAAAATAGGGTTCATTGTTTTATTGCTACCTCACGTGATGTTTCGGATAACAGGTACCGGAAGCAACATACTCATTCATTACTAGTTTCATATTCAGCCTATGATCTTCGTTTCGCTGGGACAGGCCTCAGAGGGAGTGGCCAGTAGTGTGGGACTACGGGCCACTTCTTCCACGCGGGCCCAGTGTGGGTTCGTAGATGTCACATGTTTTGGTTCTAGTTCTCACAATGGTATGTTTTCGTTCACTGTCTTTAAGAGCCGTGGTGAAGTTACACAAAGCGCCTGGCGCGCACCTACGACTGAGGGCTTGTACACAAAACTGCGATGCGACGTCGCATCGTAAAAATCTACGAGCTCCCACGACGTATCGCAAGAATTTGCGCTTCGCAAGTTGCGAATTGATTCGCAACGCGCATTCCTGCGATGTTACGTCACACTTGTTGACTCCATTTTATTCCGCTCTGAGACAGCCTGTGGGCAAGCATTCCCTGTATACGGCAAGACGTATGCAAATGTAAAAAAAATACACGAGTAAACGTAGAATTTTTTTATATAACTGATTGAGGAGCGCCCTGTTCTTTGGGACACTAGTGACGAGGATTATAAAAATAAATTCATCAAACAAGAAGCTTGGAAGAACGTATGTAAAAGTTTATTTCCAAATTTCAAGGAAAAAGAAAACAATGAAAACACTAAACTTGTTATGTAGACAAATACATTGACAACTTTTTTGCTTTTTTTCTTAAACCAAAAATTAAAAAGTTCTTTAATAATCACAAAAAATATTCTTTGAATTGCTTACAAACTTTTTTGCGGTAAGAGCGAGTCACCTTTTTATCTTTGCTATGTGATCCTTTTGTACCTCTTATATTGACTTATTACTTCGGTTAGGAAGCGAGCAACAATGAACTGCCACTTGCATCGTATATTCTAAATTTTTTTGTAGTTACCAGCTCAGGGCAACTTCACTAATTAAAGTATTTCGAAAATTCGTTTCCTAAATATCGGCACTTACTAGGTACACCTGCATTCAATCGTTGTTGGAGTTGTAGTAGTTCGGAATCATCTATGATAATTTCAACAGGGGTTTCTAATCCATCACGGTTTTTTTTGGGTGGAAAATCATCAAATAACTTCTCCCGCTCTGGGTAGAGCAGGAGGGCTTGTCAGACTTTTACTGACTAAAACCCACCCGTGTTCCCTGAGTTACCTGTGTGCCAGCGGCTGCGGTATCTCTTTCGAACAGCCCGCACCCCTGGCAGGCATCGGCCCTTGCGGGCCCCACCAGTTGGTGCTGACATCTCTTTGAAGCGCGCGTGGAACACAACGCGCCGTCGACCCGGGCTTGGTCCTTACCGGACAGCGAGCTACCCATTACTCGCCGTCCGCAAGCCCGCGCCTACGGTGGCCGGGAATCAGCTTGGTATTCCTCATGCCCAGGGCGTCTTCTGCGAAGGCTACGGCCGTGAGGGAGCATGTACTGCCTCTCCCTCACGTGCGCCGCCACCCTCTTTGCGAGCATCACTGCTTCGCTGAAGGAGGTGACGGCTAACCATGCACTCACGCTCCGTACCATGGCCTGGACCAGGGCCGGACGAGAGAGATCGCCGCCGCCGATCGCCTCCACGAGGACACGACGGTCCTCCGGCGACCTCCACCGTATGCTCCACCGTTTCCTTGGGGCGATCTTCGCAATGGAAACACCCGGGCGTTTCCTCCCGCCTTATGAAACAGGAACCTCCCGAAACAGCCGTGTCCGGTGAGGACCTGTGTCAGGCGGAAGGTGAGGCCGCCATGCCGCCTCTCAAGCCACTCCTCAAAGAGGGGACTTACCGCCGCAACCGTGGCGTGCCCAAATCCATCACGGTTCAGTATAAAGTTATGTAATATGCAACAAGCCTTGACAATGTCTATTCTCTGCAAAATCATATGAGACGTTAATATTCGCCACATATTGGCCAGTATACCGAAAGCACACTCGACATTTATGCTCTCGCCCTACTCAAACGGTACCTGAATACTCTTTGCTTGCCCGAATAAGGGCGCTAAGCAGTGCATTGAAGACCCAGTGCGTGAAAATATAGGAACTGCCGCGGTTTTATTATGTCCGTGGGATCGTGGGCTTATACATAAATAGATGTTTTCATTGAAACAAGGTGTGTTTTGTTATCAATTTTATTATACAAAGTATTTCTGAGAGTCCGTCCATCATTAGCATTCAAATAACTGTACATTTTTCAACATCACAACACTTCGAAGCATCTTCATTGTAAAAAAGACAGTCAGTACCTTTCAATTACCACAATCGCCCAGACATTTTCAATTAATATTTTGGCAATACATGCATATTAATTGATATTTAACACAACAATTTATAATTTAAAACAGTTAGACCAACAAGAATAACATAATGCCTGTGTTCCCCAGAGGGTTAGGCAGAGGCGTGTGTAGCAGGGTTAATATTTCTTCTAAATTCCTCGCTAGGCCAGTTACCCCTGCTACACACAGTCATCTGAATAAATTTGTAGCACGCCTTATGTTAAAGCCGCATTTTCATTGGGGGACATTTCGCAGACTTCGCCGGACATAAACGTGGTATGTCTCGTTCACACCTTCACACCACCCAGTGGTGAATAATATGTAGCCCGAGGAGATAGTGTTGTTCAGTACGGCTTACATTTCGCGGAATACAGCGACACGCGTCCTCACTATTCAAAGTTTGTCGAGGGTCGCGCGTGTCGACGCTCACAGAGCATCGACTAGCGACAAGTCCTGCGACCCGTAGAAGTCGCGTGCGACATCGGGCGACATCGCGCGGGTCATGTAAATTTCGTGACGGAAGACAGTCGCAGGACAAATGCCCTCTAGTGAAAAGGAAGCATTAAGTCCCATGTATTCTGGCGAGCTTATTACCAACAACTGGGGACAAATTCATACTGGGCAAACTAACAAAAATCTTATCATAGCCTATTTCTTCGTGTTTTCTGCCGAAATGATGTCCAACTTTAGTTAATTTACATTATAAAACTTCTGATCAACCTGTAACATAGGCAAGTACCTATAGTACTTGCATTTCCAGGCAATGAAGGCATGTTCAAGAATACAGCAATACGATGCAGTAGCTGGATCAGTAACAATACGTTACAGTAGCTGGATCAGAAATAATACGTTACAGTACCTGGATCAGTAAAAAAGTATTGCCACACTCTTGGAATTGATTGCCTTTAAAAAAAAGTAAGCTATTTATTGTCTACATCTACAGCTATTATACAGCCCAGTTATTAAACCAGAGACAATCAGTTTAGTAACAAAAATATTTTATAGGCGGATATGAACACCATAATGCCCCAGTTTTTTATTTAATAATACATCGTTTTATATTATCGAATCGTTTATATGCTTTTCTAGGTTTAAAATCTGCTAAGTACAGTTTTTATACATAATAATAACCAATTCCTCCTCAGTTTTTGAGATCAAAGAAAACTCAACTATAATAATTGTTTGTTTTATATGATAGTCGAGAGGAATACCCAAGATAGAAAGCTTTAGAAATACCTATTTAGGCGCTTTTCATACAAATGCATGCATTTATACATATATCACATGACAAAGGCCTTCGCCTCAATAACTCAACCCCATTTGCAATAATAGTGGAAAATACTTGAAAGTTTAAAATTCCCTACGAAATTACCAAATCAACAAGAATCATTTCTTACTTCGAAATTAATTAATATTGCTTTTTTAAACACTTTTTTCACTTAGTCAGATTTTTTATTTATATGATTATTTGACCAAGGATTTACAAAAACAATCTTGAGTTTATAGAAACATCGAAATTAAATAAAGATAGTAATTTGAAATACCAGTTCCATTATTGCAAAAAAAAAAGTAGTTCATCAATTGACTTGTCTAAATGGGTGAATTTTACATTGCCATGAATATTCAAGACAAAAAGAGAATAAATATAAATAACTCACCGTGTGCTAGTGACTGCTATTTGATAAGGTACCTATAATCCACACTTAAACATCTAATAATAGTAATATTTAAACTGTAAACACGCTTGAGTGTGTGTGTCACGCTTGAGGTGCTTCATGGAAATCAATATTAAGGTGATGCGACTGTCAAAAAATCGTATTTCCTTTGCTTATTCCAGAAGCTACAATTTGATGTTTTTTTTTTTTCGTAGCGGATTTGGGCAACACTTAAGGGACATAGAAACGACCCGAACCGAATCGTCTTACTCGGAAGTTAAGTTGGTATTTATTTTAATACTGTCCTTTATCGGAATTTAGAAGTTCGGTTTTCAGTAATACATACTACGCGCTGATCTTTGGATCCCTTGATAAGTTCAGTGCCAGGAGCCCTCCTGCAGGGCTCAGTCTAGTCGCATATGGGTTGCTGGGAGCCCTCGTGGAGGGTCCACTTGCAATACGTATGGTGGCATGGCTAATGAGCTCTATGAAAGTACGTAGCGACATCTTGGAGCATTACACCTTGTAAGAATTCAGTACCAAGGAACTTAACCCATCCTTTGTTTTTCTTCGCACCATTAGACATTACAAACTTATTATCTTAAAAAATTGGCAGTTTACGTACTTACAGCTAATACAAAATTTTGTAGTAAACAGCTGCCATGCCATGTGCATTGAGCACTGAGCAGGCTCAGCTGACAGTTCTCACTTTTATTATATTTTAGTCTAAGAACACTGTTCAAGCGCGATTATGTTAATGTGTAGTCACTAGTCAGAAAATAAAGGACATGTTGCAAAGGCATGTTGGACTCTTCATTACACGGGGTTCAAAGGAACCTACTCATTTTGTGATCATTACCTGTGAGACCTCAGCCTTATACGAACATGATTTAGTTCAACTGGCTTGTCAGTAATGGTTGATACATCATTAGTCATCATTAACTACTAGATCAATTGGCTTTTGAATCCATGCACATATTTTCCGAATATTCCAATTGCGTTTTATTAATATTTGTGATTTCGTACTCCCTGTTTACATTACAATTGCTTTATGTAGGATCAACGTAAAAATTTGTCGTTCTTGAAGTACAAACTGGATCAAATACTAATACGACTTACATAACCTATTACTCGCCCTTAGGAATAAAACAACGATGTTTAGATGGGGCAAGGAGACGACGAGCACCAGCCAGAGCCTCATCGAGAGGCAAAAACAGGTCACACCTGGACCTCACCGAGCAAGAGCTTATTCGAGTACAGAACTTTGGATTGACCGGCGATCTTAACCTAAATTGGCAGTTCGCTAAAAGTGACGCGTGTCGTGGTCAGTGCGACGTCGTGTCTAGAACAGGTCCATGTCATCGTTGCACATGACTTCGAGGAAGTCATCGTCGTCGTAGTCGTGTAGGCGGCGCGGATCGGCACCAGTCGCATCTTGCGGGTCGGTCCGGTCGGGCAGCGGCGAGCGCGGGCGCGCGGGCGACGCTGGCGCATCCGTGTGCGCGTCAGTGTCGCTCGAGCAGTCGCGCGCATCGGTCGCGGGTGACGGCGGCGGGTTGCTGCCATGCTCCGACGTCGCAGTCGCCTCCCCGCGTGATAACAGAGATGGTAGTTCTGAATCTGAAAGGAGTATTTTATTGATATATCTTACTCAAAGACAAAAGCCAGCACGCTTGCTTATTGTGTGTGCTCGATTCCAGATGGTGATTTGAACAGAACTATTTCAATCTCAGGAGCAGAATAATATTTTTAACCTAGGTTATTTCTGTCGTTTGGAGAGAACTATGTTCAGATATTCTATGTCAGTTTTGGCGCAAATTAGGAGAGGCTTATGTCCAGCAGTCTTTCAATTCAGAAAATTGCCCCAATAACATATACTAGCACTAGCATCCATACAATAGAAAATATAACAAACCTGTCAGACTCTGTTTGAGCTGTTCCATGACAGTCTGGCGACTCTTGGCGCGCGCTCGCTTGACCTTGCGCTGCGTCTCCTTCCGGTCTTCCGTGAAGATCTTATTCACCATCTCCAAAGACACGTCGCCATCACGCTTCAGCAGGAAGAAGTAAACACCGCCAGGGGTGCGACGACGTGCGCCATTCTAAGATTATTATTTTTTAATTTAACATACGTATATAGTTCCACGATGTTAAGGACATCGAAGCGCAAAACTGTTGCATTGAACTCAGCATACGATGTTATTAAAAATTAACCGGCTGTTTCATACAAAGAGCAATATGTACACGGCCAAAATATATGGTTAATCAAAAAAAAATCTAATGTACTGAATTCATGGTAACAGTTTACGCGTCGATATCCCTCACAACCACCGCATCCTATATCATCATAATCAGCCTATATCGTTCCCACTGCTGGGACACAGGCCTCTTCTCGGCGAGAGGAAGTGGGCCGTAATCCATCACGGGGGCCCCTTGCGGGTTGGTGGATGTCACATGTCTTCGAATTGTTGGTTCTAGACATGCCGGTTTCCTCACGATGTTTTCCTTCACCGTTTTGAGAGCAGTGGTGGAGAAATAATTTACATAAAGAAAAGCACCTGTCTGGGTTCGAACCTACGACTTACAACTCGTAAGTCCATTACCACTGGGCCACCACTGCTCATCCTACTAATATTATAAATGTGAAAGATTGAGTATGAACAAACATCTATCCCAGATGTTTGTTACTCTTTCACGCAAAAACGGCTGAACGGATTTGAATGAAATTTGGTACACAGGTAGTTTATAACCTGGATTAACACATAGGATACTTTTTATCCCGGTGCTACGTTCCCGAGGGATAATTTCCGAACTCCACGCGGGCGAAGCCGCTGGTGGAAGCTAGTCTTGCATAATACGAGTGTTCTCCACGAAAGGTTTGGCAGTGGTGTGTGGATATTCACTCGACTGCACATACGTGCATGGCAACAGTATATGAGTAGACTAACAAGGCAGTCCGTAAGTAAAACAAAATCATGGCAAAACGTATTAAAATTTAAAGTACTGAGTCATAATGAATAGCATATCCTATATTGTGGTTAAGTAATATCAGCCACACCAGTCGATCGATATGGTAGTAGCTGCGGTTAGTCCATGGATGAGGGTCCATCTTTACAAGACCTCTCCATGCCTCGGAAAGCACGTTGGTCAAGTCAACAGCCAGCTGTGCTGCTGGGGAGTTTGTTGCGCCACTTCTTCCCAGCTAAAACACTAGGCAGTGGTGAAGGGTGGGCGTTTTGGGGGACAGTCTTATGTATTTTGACGTGCGAAAAGTGCTGATTCTCAGCCTAATTTGAATAAATTACTTTTGATTTGATTTGGTCCCGGCTGTCATTCGTTTAGCCAGTCGTTATGGGTCGTCAGAAGCCCGAAACTGTGACAACCAGTCTCACCCAGTGTTATCGTATTAACCAGTAACTGGACTGAGGAGGTGAGGTCAGCAGTCTTTATGTAAAATACTGGTATTCAGCTGGTGTATTTTAATTATTTTATTTTAATTATAGTCATATTACAACTTTCAGCAGTTGCTGTGCTGCAGCCTTAATCAATTGGGGCACATAACCATAAACAACCTTAATCAAACCCTTTGCATGGCATTAAAAGGTTTTATAAGCAGTGCAACAAGTAATTACTCTAGTAAGGAGTTAAGAATAGTTGAAGAATGTTTAATTTACTGACCTTACTTGTAATACATAATCTCTTCAAATAAATACTCCATACACAAATGGTTGTTAATAAAAAAACATCAAAATTTACCAGGCTATATTCTGACAGTTCCACTTACCATGACAAGCATACCTCCTTCTGCTTCCACCTTTTGTGTTTCTTTGTAGATTTCTATAGCTTTGCTAGCACCAACAACTTCTACAATCCGACCTGAAAAAATTTTAATTAAGAAAATCATAATTATGGAATTCCATTGGTGGTGCAAGACAGACTGAAAACCATCTTGCTATGCATATTTATAAAAATAAAACTATAAAAAAACATTTCAGATCCATATTAAACGGATAGGTTTGGTTTTAAATTGTTTTCAACCTAAAAGACAGTTTGAAAAGGTTGTAAATCTGTTTGGCATCTACAGGTCCAAATGAGCCTTAAACAGACTATGAGTATTTTTCAAGTATTTATGGGTTGGCCAATTTTATTGTAGTCTATTTATGTACGGTTTAGTTAAATTTGATAATAATTATGTAATTATCGGTAGACAACCCAGGTGCCTGATGGGATTTCCCATAAAAACTTTTCATCCCCTATTTTTTAAGTCTAGCTAGATCCAGTGGTTAATGCTATGCATCGTCTGACAATGAAAATTTCATTTTTAAAGTTTATCATTTAAGATTGTAGGTCACAAAAGTGATTGTAGTGAACTTTAGGGAACCCTAATAATTTGTATTGGTCTTTTAACCTTTTGACTGCCACATCAAAAAAGCAAAAACGTGCCCACAGTACCAATTGGCTTTATTTATGTAAAAATCTGTCATGTAGTCGTGATGGGCACATTTTGGTTTGTCATCTATGACTATGACTGTGGCGGTCAAAAGGTTAAAAACAAGATTAACAAACACAAGGAACATGACATACCCAGTAACGTTTTCTTATCTTCAGAAAGACTTTCTGCAATATCATCTGCTATATTGTCCACAGTGTCGTCACTATTCACTATCAGATCACGAAGGCTCCTAGGCTTCAGTTTATCATCGTCATGGTGATTACTTGCCCTTTTCCCCAACCTTAACTTCACATTTGACCGATCAACATGTCTCCGTTTATTAGACAAACGTTCACTATCATCATAATCATCATTAGAGGTAAATATGTTCTTCTTAGGTAAATACTCATCATCTAATCTATACTTAATAGTATAATCATAAGATTCAACGCCGTATCTGCTTTTCTTTGATACATCACAACTGACCATATCCTCTGTTAACAAGTCTTCCTGTAATAAAAGTAAACAAATATACTTTTTAGGCTATCTCCATGACAACAGGTCGAAGTAGTGTTTCAAATACAAAGGTTTTGTTATTTTAGAAACATTGCACACAGCATGTTTCATCACCTTAATTATTTGATAAAAAATAAAGAAACCTGTAAGGCTTTGCACCAGATGTTGTACTTGTCCTTTTTTTCGGGCTGCGGCAGCGGGCGGCGCGGCCGCAGCTTGGTCCGTTTGGCACGGCGTCGCGGCTCGTCGTCCGACTCAGAGCCTGACGACTCCTGCGCTGACCCCTCATCGCTCTGCTCGTCCTGTATCTGCATGTGCACTAACGACGGAGGGTTAAACGCCTCTGGCCGCGCCAGAGGAATATAAGTACCCTCTTCTACATCCGAATCTTCCAACTGCAACGCAATTAAATCTCTGGTTATCGAGTACGCCCTAAGACGTCACAAGTGAATTTGTTGTTATAATAATTGTATAACAGATCTATTTATGAGTTAAAGTCATTTGACCTTACTAAAATAACACTTTTTTGTTTATAATGGCAAGGCATCATTGAAAACTGCTATGTAATTATAATTAAAATGTTCAAAGTAAAAGTTCATTCTAACCTCCCCATCTTCCCTTTCAAGGGACACTTCAACATCCAATTCGCCTTCAGTCGTTGACATCATACTTAAGACTTTACTTTAAAGACATAAATTAAAAGATCATGAAAGGATTTAAACGAAATACAGCAATTCCACCTTTTAGCAATCTCTAGCTAGTTGCTGCTGTCATTTTTAATAATAGACAAGATAGAATTTCTGTACCAGCTGTCAACATGTCAACAACCCATAGCCTTCCCTGCACAGTTTACGAAGTATGTTTTATTAGTGACACGAAAGATGTCTTCCCTGCGTTTACACCATAGACCAAACTGGCCAAGTGCTTTTCAGACCGAGTACATTGAAAGATTCCGTAGTCTTGCCATGAATGCACAATATGCATGCACAATTGTGATTTTACTAAAAGCAAGAGTAAGTTAGTATTCTTTTAATTGCCTGACTAGCCTGCTCTTGACTTCGATCTCGCCTGATGGGAAGCGATAGTTGAGGTTACGATGGAATGATCGAACCTAAAGATGCCTGTTTAATTGTTCACTAGTGCTCATAGTGTTCTCAATGACTCTGTGAATCTGTGATACACAAAATTACTTTTACCTTAAACATCCCTCTCTCTCAAAAACTGCACGACTCATCGTCATGTCATGTCTTCTTAAAGCAATTTTCATTCAAAGTATTTTATACCTAACACTAACAAACTTACAGAGTCTAAGACACATTCTGTGCGATTTTAAAAAAGGAAAAATATCACGCCAACCATTGATATAAAAAAGTCACTTAGAATCAGGGACTGATATCGATACCCAAAATATATCGATATTTTAAAGAAAATACCGATGATGGAATCGATAACTGGGATAAATATCGATATTTAGTATCACTTATTTGAGTATCGGTATAAAGTTATCGGTAATTTTATCGATACTCAGTATTGATATCAGGGTGCAACACAACGTTGCGAGGTCGCACTACGCGCCACCGGCGCGTGACCTCGGCTCGAAACGGAACGGCAACAGTGCAGTCAGCGGCGAGCCCTTGATCAATAGCGGTTCGTGGGCCGCGCGCCGTGTTTATTGTTTTGTACATTTCTAACCACTGCTAAAATAAAAACGTATGTTTCTATGTTTAATTTGTCTTTACTGACAAATAGTTGTATTTTGTAGGTAGGTACCAACCTCACGTAAGTACCAACAAACCATTTTAAAACTACATTAACCACATAAATTTTAATTAATTTAATTATTTAAACAAGGTTTTCTGGGCATTTTCTACCAGTCAACCAAGGGTGGTGAAGGGATGAGATGGCAGGTGCTTTACTTAAGAGGAATAATTATACAAAATATTATTCAAAGTACAATCATCATAATGAATTATACATAACAGCATACACTAAGACATAAATAGATTATAAACTTAGAATATACATATATATTTACATTCAGTCAAAAAACTATCGGGAATGGATGATTAGTTTATAGTTCGATTTTTTTTTCTTTTGTTAGATTGGTGCAACTGTTTTCCATTTTGGCGCGGAGTTCAGTTACATCTGTTATTTATATTACATACAGTGCTGTTTTTAGTTAGGTAGATCAATTGGGTATTCCAACCCAACATTCATGAAACGCATTGTTACGGGTGATGAGACATGGGGTAAACCCATGACTTTGACATGCAAACTAGTCAACAAGCTTCGGAGTGGCGCCTTTTAACTGAACCAAAACCGAAAAAACCACGTCAAAGTCGATCAAAACTCAACAAATACCATCGAGCAACCACCTTATTCACCAGATATGGCTCCAGCCGATTTCTTTCTTTTTCCTAAACTCAAATTACCACTTCGTGGCACCCGTTTTCATTCGGTAGAAGACATAAAGGAGGCGAGAACTGTTTCTTTCGTTTCTGCAGGAGCATACTTTGAAGGCGATAAAATAAATTTGGATGTATTCATCCAAATTTATTTTATCGCCTTCAAAGTATACTAACAGTTACTAGTAGTTATTACTAACATTTTGTGTATTATTGATCCTTTCCCGGTACTTTCTTGACAGAGTAGTACTATAATATATATAAATATTAAATACATATATACTGATTAAAGGGAGAGGTGATGAGATGACTCTACGCTTATTGTTTCGAAAGTAACTGCAATTTCCGCTTAAATGCATACCGACTGGTGGCCGTCCTGTTATCGAGAAGAAGCGCATTCCAAAGAAGAATGGACTGAATGTGAAAGGACGAATGAAGAAAAGTCAGAAGTATGAGAAGGACAGAGTAGCAGAAGATTTTTAGAAAAACGCAATTTTTAGCGTGAGAATAACATAGAAGTTGGAAGTGAGACACAAGATAAGAAGGAGGAGTGAGAGAGTTGAGAATGGAGAAAGGCGTGGTCAAAGCGCGCAAACTTCTTTGGCAAATGGACATCCATTTGAGCTCAGACCTATAGCTCGACACATGATCATATTTTTTTAAATTGAATATGAACCGTATACATTTTTTGAGCAGTCTGTCGAGCTTATCCAGCAAAACCGCAATCAAGTCAAAGTAGCACACGTCACCATAGTCGATCATAGGGAAAATCAACGTCTGCACAAGCATGGTTTTCGTCTTAGCGGCCAAAAAGTTCCTCAGACGATACAAGGATCGCAGAGTACCGTTGACCCTTTGACTAAGACTAGAGACCTGGCGTTGCCAGCTAAGTGCCGTGTCAAGATGCAAACCGTGATATTAAACAGCAGGGGTAATGGGTATGACGGTACAGACGCCAAAACATCAAGCTACCTCGAACTGTAAAATTTTCTGAAGGTTTAACAATAAAGTAGAAAATCTCTATACAATCGAAAATAAGTGGAGGAAGAGAACCAAGCGTCACCCTACCCATCATACGCGAGCTTCCAATTACAATGGCCTGACACTTAGAGGGGTTGACTGACACCCCAAAACTGTCAGACTACTTTTTGATTGAACCTAAATCTCGGTTCACATCTGCTACAGCACCCGATAAATCTTCCACCCGCTCAGCTGAATACAGTTGTAAATCATCAGCATAAAGATGATACGAACACCGAAGACAATAAGTTATAAAATTAATGAAGATATAGAATAACAATGGAGAAATAATACCGCCTTGTGGAACGCCAGCATCCAGGTCACGCCAACTCGATGAGCTCTTATCAATGCGAACCGACTGTTGACGTCCCCGAAAATAAGAAGCGAACCATTCCAGAGCCTCGGACGAAACCATAAGATTAGAGAGGATAGAGAGGAGAATATCGTGGCTGGCGGCATTAAAGGCATTAGGGAAATCTATTAATATCAAAACGGTAACCTTGGTATCCTCCATTGCTTCTCTAATGTCACCACTCACTTTAAGGAGAGCGGAGGCGGTACTGTGCCCAGGCCTGAAGCCAGACTGAAACGAGCTAACAAGGTTGTTCCAGTGAACAAACCACGTAAACTGATTGTGTACGCTGGCTTCAAGCACTTTAGACAGGAATGGGAGAATGTAAATGGGTCGAAAGTAACTAGGTAGGGAGGGATTTGAAATTTTCGGGAGTGGGCGGACATAGGCCATACGCTACAAGGATGGGAATTGTCTGGAATCAAAAGTTGATAATGTGGGTAATAGGAGGGAGAAGGCTATCAAGGATCCAAACGACCATACTACGACTGATGCTGTCATAGCCCACAGCCTTGGGTTTTATGGAAAGGATGATCTTTTTATTTTCGTCCGGGGTGACCGGAGAGAAGTGAAATGGTTCTATGATGGAACTAGCTAGGCCAGTAATGAAATCGACCATCTGGGACAACATTTGGGAATCCAAATGACAAGTGGTTGTGAAATGACGGTTGGTATCATCAAGGCCAATTGTATTGGGAAAATCCACATGACGTGGTCTGCCGATACCAAGCCAAGAGTACCAAGGAACTCTCAGATATCAGCAGTTGAAAAAGAAGGTATGGTTTCTAGAATGTAGCTATATTCTAGCAGCGTTTAGCGTTGTGTATCATCTGATTACACCGATTTCTAGCAACTTTCGATTTTCTTCACTGCGATCCTTTTTAAATTTACGAAAAGCACGATCCCAAGGAGCAGGAGGACGCCGAAGTTTAACCTTCTTAACAGGAGCGCGTGACTGTCGTAGAGAGCAAGGACCAACCGTTCGAAAATGCACAGTTTTTTGTCTTCATCTGTCGCTACTGCCAGGAGTTCCCAACTGAGGTCTGACGCATGTTGACGCAGCTTCTCAACGTCCATGCGCGCAAAACGCCGCATGTGCGGAACTTTAAGGTTTAGGTGGTTTTAGAACATATGAGAAGAAAATGAGGTCATGATGGGAAAATCCAGGCGCGGGACACTGGCCGTGAGAGGAAACAAGGGAGGGTGCGGATGTTAGGATTACATCAAGCCAAGTTTCATCACCTGAGACATTAAAATGGGTAGGTTGCAATGAAAGTATCTGGTGACTAACGGATTCAATGATGTGAATTAGTTTACAGGATCGAGGGGAAGGGTGAACAACACATACTTTACATTATAATATTATTACTTACCTACCTGAAATAGTTTACGTACCTTTTTACCCATCGTGTACTATGTTTTGTATCTCTATTTCAATCGAAATAAGACAAATAGATACCTACCTACTTTCAATATTCTCAGATTAGACTTTAGACACCGGTCTAGCTAGATACAAACGAAAAAAAAAATCTTTAACGGTAAAAAATACAAACTAGCCATCTTGATACATCAATCACTGCACTGGCTGGAAACCAACATTCACATAGACATCATCACGACCGTTGCTAGACAGGACAGGGGCGGATGGCGTAAATCGCAAAGATGACGCGGCCACGGGTAAAGGTATTGGTAATATATCGATATTTTAGTATCGGTATCAATACTGATAAAAGCACATTAAAGTATAGATATAAGTATACTGAATAGAAATATCGGTATCAATATCGATAAAGAGATACCCAAATATCAGTATATATATCGATACTTTGATACCGATACCAAAATTATATCGGTATGCAGTCCCTGCTTAGAATCACATTTTTTTAAAATATGAGATACAAAAATGTCTCACCTCACAGGTATGCGCCGGTATGCCACGAATGCGGTGGTAAGTCCCCTTTTGAGGAGTGGCTTGAGAGGCGGCACGGCGTCCTCACCTTCTGCCTGACGCTGGTCCTCACCGGACACAGTAGTTTCGGGAGGTTCCTGTTTCGCATAAGGCGGGAGGAAACGTCCGGGTGTTTGCACTGCGAAGATCGCCCTAAGGACAAGGTGGAGGTCTGCCCAGCTTGGGCGGAGCACCTCCATGTCCTTGTGGAGGCGATTGGCAGCGGCGATCTCTCGCATCCGGCCCTGGTCCAGGCCATGGTACGGAACGAGAGTGCATGGGTAGCCGTCGCCTCCTTCTGCGCAGCAGTGATGCTCGCAAAGAGGGAGGCGGCGCACGTGAGGGAGAGGCAATATATACGCCCTGGGTGTCGGAAATCCCAAGCTGATTCCCGGCCACAGTAGGCGCGGGCTTGCGGACGGCGAGTAATGGGTAGCCTCGCTGTCCGGTAAGGACCAAGCCCGGGTCGACGGCGCGTTGTGTTCCACGCGCGCCTCAAAGAGATGTCAGCACCAACTGAAGCGGCCCGCAAGGGCAGCTGCCTGCCAAGGGTGCGGGATGTTCGAAAGAGATACCGTGGCCCCTGGCACACAGGCAACTGAGGGAACACGGGTAGGTTTTAGTCAGTAAAAGTCTGACACGCCCTCCTGCTCCACCCAGAGCGGGAGAAGTTATTTAATGATTTTCCAACCTCAAAAAAATAGCCGGTATGCGCACAGAATTTTAAACCCTAACCTTTGCCACTCCTAATACCTTTATGTTTAGTTATTTCACAACATTGTATACAGGATAAGTTTTTATCCAGTGCGCAAACTGTAACCATGAATTCAGCATTCTAGACCCCCTAGTGGAGAAACTTTACGCCGGTTTTACAAAAAATAATCAGCTGTTTCATAGAAAAGTGCAATACCTACTCGGTCAAAATGTATGGAACAGCTGATAATTTTTGTATTACCGACGAAAAATTTCGGCGCTTGGGGTTTAGAATGATATTCTGAATTCATGGTTACAGTTTGCGCACCACATAATACATTTTTGCGCACTGGATAAAAATGGTTGTCTGTAAAGTCGCTTTACGGACGATAATTTTACGTGATAACGTCATAAGAAAACAGGCCGATCGTGCCTCTCTATCGCTTGTTCCGCGCTCTCGCACGGCTCAGGCGGAACGTGACAATGAGTCATGCTTTTTCGTGCGTGCAGCCGGCGGCGTTCATCAATTTATAAGACGTTATCAAAAACTTATCCTGTATTTTAGAATGAACCTTTCTACCAAACATTGACATCGAGCCAATAGTCTTCGAGTATACATACAAGATTTTTGGTTTACAGGCAGGAATATAAAAGGGTTCTATATTTACCATTGGTATAAGGAACCCTAAAAACGATTGCGGTTGGTCGTAATGGTCATTGCCTGGCAGCAGCTGCCAGCCATAGAGTACTCCATAGAGTATAGTTATAGATTGGAGTATTCCGCCAGCAGTCAGTGTCACGTTTGAGTGTTCTTCATTTTCATTACATTTAATGTTGAGGAGTTATCATCAGTTTGTTTTTTATCTTTAAAATTAAGAAAATTTTATGTTTATTTCAATGAAATCCTATTAACGATTACCAGCGTGAAGAAAATTTGACGTGGATTTTTATAGTACCTAAAATTATCGGAGAAACCAATAAACTATATCAAAATGTACGATCTCAAAATACCTCTTGCAGTAAATTTATCTAAGGAACACCCATGGTGGCGTAATTCTTGGTTGCTTTCGTACAGAATGCTATTTCTTATTCTATACTAGTAAGTAGGTATCGATCGACACGAACAGTATGAGATAGCTCATGTCATGGCAAAAATCATGTAAAAATATGATATCTAGGCACGGTAGGAGATGCACATTGCTCGCTGGACATGACATAAAGAACTACGTTCCGGTCTGTTCTAATTAACATAAAGCTCGGATCCTATACGCTCCGGACTCCGGTCTGTTCTATTATACTTAAAGCCCCGAGCTTCCTAGGTTCCGCAGTATGCGCTGGACATGACATCCCATGTGCATAATTGGGCAAGCACAGACCGTGGCACATGTTGAACGCTGCTGCACGGACAGTGTGCTATTTTTAACTGGGCATACTTAACATAATTCTTTAATTCATATGTTTACTCTTAATGGTTTGTGGTATTTGTTACAGGGAGTTAGTCAGTGCCGCTGCACTTAAGGTCAAGCCTCACGGCCTAGATGAATCATCGCTGATTGACATCAGAAATGCTCAGATACCTTTTACCGTGGACATATTCAACGATTATGATCCTAGGGACCATAGGGACCCTAAACATGAAATTAAGTACGTATTGTATAGTCGATCAGTCGAACAGACAATAAACATCGTTTTCTTGCATGCAAGTGACATATTTGAACTGTTGGGTGGTTAAACAATTACAACATGGAATGTACTGGATACAATTTTAACCGGTACCCTAACTGTAACCGTGAATTCAGCATATCATTCTAGAACCCCAGCGTAGAAATTTTTCGTCGGTTATACAAAAAAACATCTGCTGTTTCATAGAAAAGTGCAATACCTACCTACGTTGTCAAAATGTATGGAACAGCAATTCATGGTAACAGTTTGCGCACTGGTTAAAATTTTATCCTGTACGTGAAGCTCGGGTCCTACGGTACGGATGTATCATGTGTGTATCCTTAATTCTTTATACGTAATGCTCTTGGGAGCTCAAGAAATATCACGCGGACGAAGTTGCGGGCAGAAGCTAGTGAATTATAGGGACCCAAAGCTTCCTCATGAATCACTCCGTCCACGGGTGACAGCAGCTGGACAGACAGACGCGGTGAGGGGATTTTGTTACCCGACTACGGCGAAGCAAAAAGTAGGGTTATGATTTTGACTTGTATGTGTGTCCGGCGCGGCGCATGCGCCGTATTCAGTTAAATGTGACGTCAAGCTACGTGACGTCATATTAAATTGAATATGGCGCCCTCTAGAGGACATAAGTCATAAACATGTTTTTTTTTTTAATGATACCTTGTGGGATGTCAAATGGAAGAGCTTACTTGATTAAAAAGAAGGGCAAGGAATATATTTTAAAGGGAAGGAATATAATTTAAAAATATGCTAACTTACCCATTTAAAAAATATTGTTGGCTAACCCCAAAGTAATTTAAATTAAAAGTAAGTTAAAAAACTAAAACCTTTTCTTGTTTGGGTCATTGTCATAGCCCTAAAAAAACTGTTCTTAATAAGAACAATTATATTATTTAAGAACTTCTTATGAATCATTTAAGACACTTTAATGATTGCGTCTTAATTTTACATCATAATAATAAAGTAAACGAAACGTACTAGACCAACCGTAACAGACTTACTATAAATTTATATATTTTTTACTTTATACCGCCACCATGTAACCGAATTGTCCACATCGGTGGACTGTTCGGATTCTACCTTTTAATAGAATGTAGCTTATAATAAATATGTGTTTTTTAGTATTTAACAAAAAATATATATTTTCCTCATCTACGTGTCTTTTCCATATAACGTTAAAAGTATTAAAAAAGTTGATAGAAATAAAACACTCTTTTTGCATCATTTAATCTTGTCACAACATTTTTTGTCTTTCCGGTGGACATTACTTTCGATACTGACTAAAATGAAATAAATGTCAAATGATGGAACGGAATGTAAAATTGAACGCAGCCATTATCGTACTATCCCTGTCAGAGTCAGAGGTCATTTTGCCGCGACTCGTACGCAGAAAACGTTGTTGTACTAAGAAAAATATTTAGTGGTGTCAAAGTTGAGTTGTCTTTCCGGTTACTGCTGTATTTTGGTAAGAAAATCACTGAAAATTCATCAAACATTCTTAATAACTAGTTAAACAACGAAACTATGAAAATACCTTGGCTTTTGACATAACCTATAAACAGCGCAAGGTGTGAATGATTTTGCGAAAAAAATCCATTCGGTGGACTTCTTTTTGGTGGAACTTTTGTCCACCGAAACGACAGATGTCCACCGAGTGGATTGTTTTCTCGAATGTGAGTTATTTAGTTATTATAACTTATAAAACTGCTTCTTATTACTGGTGTTTTTATCAGTTATGGACTAATTACCTATTTTCGTTTCATTTTCGCTTTATTTTTATGAGTAAATACTTTTTAAACCTGGTGGTTTAAAACGTATTTAGTCGACATGGTGTAGAAAGGTGTGAGGGAAGTGGTCTTCCCTCACACCTTTCTACACCATGTCGACTTTTAGTTAATGTAGTTATCCATAGCTACATACTCTAATTTAACAATGATTGCTACCTGTAATGCATTTCTAACGGCACGGGAAATAATATTTTTTCATTAGCACGGTCGTTTCCCCTATGCAATTTTTTTTACTAACAAAATCTCCTGCTTTTCCTTTGCACAGCTTTACTTTCTTTTCGTTTGTGTGCATTGCTGGCTGTGATTTTTCAGGTGATGGCGAAAACAAGAAGTAAACTTACCGATAACCAGAAAAAAATACAATGCCGTGAGCAAAAAACACTGAGTATGAGAAAGGCGCGTGAAAAACTTAAACAGGATCCAGAAGCCTTGGAAGAAAAGCGAAGAAAGGACAGAGAATATTACTATCGGAAGAAAGCCGAAGGGAAAATAAAAACTGTAGAAGATTTACCAGATGTGCAAAAAATGGTTTTGAGGAGGAAATGGAGAGAGGATGCAAGAAGACCCAGAGAAAAACTCAAAATACAAAAAGAAGCTGAAAAGTACATTGCACGCGAAACGCCGCTCTCAAGTCAGGTAACTTCAGTATCATCAAGAGCTGAAATGGGTGCAGTTGAAAACAGAAGAAGGTTGAAAGTAGAGAATGTTTTACTGAAAAAGAAGTTGATAGCAGCAATGAAGACCCTTGTTCCAAATTTGAAACGGATGCATATTTTAAGTGACGGACCTTCAACTCAGTACAGAAACAAGACGATCTTCCTCCTGATTTCTGCTTACTTGAGCGAGGAGACTAACGTAGATGACATAATCTGGCATTACAGTGAGAGTGAACATGGTAAAGGAGCCCCTGATGGCGTGAGTGGTTGTCTTAAGCGTACGGCTGATAAGCACGTCACTTAAGGAAACGATGTCCATAGTTTGGATGCCTTCATGGAGTGTGTTCTTCAAGACTGTAAAGGTATTAAAGTCATTAGACTTGGTGAGACGCATGTGAAGTCTATTGAGAGTAAAATACCAAACAGCAATATTACGCCGTGTCGTGGAACCATTAAAGTCTATCAGGTTACTTGGAGTCGCCGTAATTCAATGATGCTTCAGTTTCGTAGGTTGAGTTGTATGAAATGTAGTCCAGAAAATACTTGTATACATTACGGCTTAGGCAGCAAAAAACTTGACCTAGCACTATGTCTCAGACCACTCCAAAAAAATCTCCCAACTCTATCAAGTCCAGTCCTGACGACTCCTCTGCAAAGTCCTACTCGGAATGAAACACCAGCTCCCGCCGAGAGGATGAATTCACCGAGTCCAACCTTGACTCCTATGCACAGGCCAGTGGCAAGCCGATGGTCCAGTCCAATTGCGAGTGGCTCGATGCAGCAACCATTGAAAATTGGCGAGCGCAGTCCATCACTGCTGATTGGAGGTAATGTCCGTAACCGCATACAATTTAGGGACGTATATTCTGACAGCTCAGATACGTCAACGTCAAAGAGAAGCCACCAATCCCCCTTTCTCTGGCTGAACGGATTAAACGCTTCTGGTCTTCTGACGACGAAGACATATTTTGACCACCGAAATGAATTGTCTTTTCGATAGACAGACACAAAACATTTTTTAATTTACTTTTTTAACGCTTTTAAGTAACGTTTTGTGATTATGTGCAGATAGCATTAACGTTATTTTTGTTCAAGATGTTAATCGCTTTTTGTTTTGTTTTTTTTTCAATAATTAACATTTTAGTCCACTCGGTGGACATATTAGTCTTTTCGGTGGAACGGAAATATTGTTATTTCCTGATAAATCGCCTTTTTCGAATTATTGATCTCAGACTCTTCAGACACTTTTGTTGTAACGTAAAGTAAGAGTCATAATATACCTTTGATTTTTATAAATTACGTGTTTCATTTTTTCGCAGAAAAAACCCCTAAGCTTGACAATGACCCGTTTCATATTTCTAAAAGCGTTATTTTTCAGTAGTCGAGTTTTAGTTTTTGAACTTACTTTTTTATAATATGTAGTGATGATGTTCGTTCATTTTTTAACAAGACTGTCTTCTTGTACCTAATATGCAGGCTCTGGATGGCATACTTCAACATTTTGCGAACGGTGTGCGGCGCTGGTATGCTGGGAATGCCCCTTGTTATAAGTCAAATGGGCATCATTCTGGGACCAATCATTACTCTGGCAACGGGATTCCTAATTGTTGGCACACACAACTTGCTGGTACAATATCAATTTATAAAATGAAGTTTATGTAGTAGAGTATTTCATTATTTTAGCATCGAAGGCAATGTAGGGTATCGTTATCTTTCAAATTGACATAACGTCTTGCTAGAGTCAACGGTCAACGTAGACAGAGAAACTAGAGAAAGCATTCTGTCTGTTACTGACTTAGGTCGGTATTTAGGTGGTAGACCACCACAGCGCGAGCCTAAGCTCGCGACTCACAGATGTAATTAAATCACGGTGGATTTTTTTCGCGCACTGCTTAGCGCCGAGAATTTAAAATCGAAGATTGTGTTTTCCGACGTGCTGAGACTCACTCGCGTCAGGGGCGGATCTATAGAAGGGCTTTTCGGGCTGCAGCTCAGGGCCCTGTGCATATAAAGGGCCCCAGTATTCATTGACGACAATCCTACTATCCTATCCTACATGTACCTACCTACCTTCTAATACGTTCAACCGTTTTGGCGTGATTTAGTAACAAACATCTAAGCATCCAAACATACAACTTTCACATTTATAATAATATTATAAATTATGAAAGTTTGTATGCTTGGATGCTTAGATTTAAATGAGATGATAGCTTTGTTACTAAATCACGCCAAAACAGCTGAACCGATTTGGATGAAATATGGCAAACAGATAGTTTATTACCTGGATTAACACATAGAATACGTTATATCCCGGTAGTACGTTCTCGGGGCATAATTTTGGACCCCCAAGCGCGCGGAGCCAATGCAAAAGCTAGTGGACAATATTGTGAATATGAATTATACTAAAATTTTGAAAATTTCCTATCATAATCTAGCTTGTTTTCGGTGTATTATCTCGCAAACACAGTCATTCGCAATCGGACAGGCTTC
Organism: Polymixis lichenea; assembly: GCA_949091785.1. Taxonomy (NCBI): domain Eukaryota; kingdom Metazoa; phylum Arthropoda; class Insecta; order Lepidoptera; family Noctuidae; genus Polymixis; species Polymixis lichenea. The sequence continues at coordinate 17,213,524 of OX420948.1, read as the reverse complement.
ATGATCTTTGACAAAATGGCAATTGCTTGATTAATTAGCAAGCTGGCCTCCAAGTAGTATTAACAGCCCAGGGCCCCGCCAATTCACAGTCCGCCCCTGACTAGCTCTGCACTCTGTTGGATTGTCATCTCGCGCGGTTCGACATCGAGAGTTGAAAATCGGCGCGAAAAAATCACGCCGCGATTTTATTACGTCCGTGTGAATGTCGATTTTACTTATGATTTCAGTTAGACTCATTGTATGAGATCGCTCGGCGGTTGAGAATACCATACATATCGTATCGATATGGGTTCCGAATAGCTCTTCTTCATGGGCCACCTGCATTTCATTCGATAGGACGACGTGGTCCGTGAGTATTAAATTCAAAACACCAGAGAGAGCAACAGAACGATTAATAGTCGCTACTGAACTATCTCAAATTTGTTTCTTTTCAGAACAATCATAGCAATCTTTATGGTGGTTAGCCAGCTCGGAACATGCGCGGTGTTCGTTGTATTTACAACAGACTGTTTGAGAGATGTCAGTAAAAGTATTTTTTCTTATTTTTAATTATTTATACATTGTTTCTCCGTATCCCGAAAACCTACACAAGTCTGAAATAACGCTAACCCAAACCACCAGTCTACGTCCCGCCAAATTCGCGGGACAAGCGCTGGAGTTGAAGATCACGTAATCACGTATTTAAATTTCGAACAACGGTATTAGTCTGACGCAGCAGCAAAATGCTCACGCAGTTTGCCATCAATAAATTTTATTGATATGAAATTAATGGCAACTAAAATGTAGAATACTTAGTTATAAATAGCATGTAAGAGATGATTCCCTGTGGCGTGTGTTCGGGATTTTCACTCAAATCTTGACAGCAAAGAGTGTTCTTTGCTGTTCTGTTTGCGACTCTACTCTGCGAATCAGCAAGCCTCTCTTCGAGAGGGAGTGTGCTGTAATCTACCAAGCGGGCCCAGTGCGGGTTGAAGATGTCTTATGACTTCGAATTGTTGGTTCTAGGCATGTCCGGTTTCCAGACGATGTTTTCCACCACCGTTTTGAGAGCAATGGTGATAAAACTATTTACACACAGTAAAGCGCCTGCCTGGGTACAAACTGACCGTGGTAAGCTTAAATCACACTGAGGTCAAAAGCAGGTCGCCAACCACGTAGCCGACGAGGTCATCTCTTCAGAAAGGCTTGTTGACGACCGTTTGGCTCTAGCTTTGAACACAAAACACACAGTGAATGGGCATCGGTTGGAAGTCACTACTCCCGGTTGGGAGTACGGTGGGTGTTGTATGTTTTATATGGAAACACAAACATCGCACCCGACAAGGATCTGTGGCCCTAGTGTGAGATCCTTTTAACCATATCTCATTCTTATCTTAAAATAAAATCTCGATTTAATGCATTGACCGCGTTCGGCGCTCCGATTGGTCGGGCGCTCGATGCGTTAGACCGAGATGGTTATTAGAAACAACTCACACTAGGGCCTGCCTCTGTTATGTGTGTTTTCCAGACTCGACGGGAACAGGTCGGTCCTGATAAAACTTATAATCTTTTTCCTTCTTTTTTCTAGATAATGGACTGGCAGAACAGTGAGCCGGCCCTGGCATGGTTGTTTTTTCCTTATTTGGTAATGGAATTCTTCATGAAAGATTTATCGATTGTCAGCTATGTTGCAATGTCCGGTGATCATATTTTTTTATTACTTGATTTCTGTTTCGCACTTTTGAGAGCTTTAAAATCAATTTTAATTAATTATGTTCTTTTGAGGCTTGGGAGACGGAAAATGGGGATAAAACTACTTCCTCACATCAGATGGCGTGGGTATCCAACGTCTAAGTATTTGACAGCTAGCTTTCACTACCCATCCATACAATATTTTGTAAACAAGTGACTTCTTTTACGCATAGTCCATAATCATAATCTATTTATTTGTCAGAATATGGTACATTATATTGTCAAATGATACTTAAATATCTACTTATTAAGTACATTATACGGGGTAGCAGGGTCATCGACGAACAATCTGTTACCATGGATGCAGTACCTAGGTACTTTTGAAATTTTAAGTAGGTGTTCCATACATTTTTACCGCGTTGGTAAGTATTGCAGTTTTCTATGAAGCAGCCGTTTTTTTTTTAATAACGTACCAAAAAGTTCTTCCTACGCTATTGGGGTTGAATGTCCTTCCTTAAATACCCTCTAGCTAGATCAATCGTATGTAATAACTGCTGCAATTCTGTGTTGCATGTTGCAATTTAAACCGTTAAGGTTTAATTTGCAGTGACTTTATGGCCCATTCCCATTATTGTGTCTTCCAAATTCAAAGCAATTTGACATCGACTTTGTAACAATAAAAATTATTGAGATTACGTAGGTCCTAACTGAACCACGCTAATTACACAAGTTTCAGTGTGTTCATAAAAACTTCTGCCTGCGTCCGTGTTCCCTTCCACATTTAACCCAACTTCTTTCAAAACAAGAGTAAACAGGCATCTTCTGGGCACGCTCGATCCACCATAGACCTCCTCATCAATCGCTTCCCGTCAGGTGTGACCGAGGTCAAGAGCAGGCCCATTTAGTACCTAATATTAAAAAGAAAAAATCTTCATGAGAATGTTGATATCATGATAGAAGTATTAACCAGACAGAAAGGTTTCTGCGAAAGGGTTTTAAAGGGTTAGTTTAATATCAATGACATAAAAGTCACATGATGCACGCACATGATCAAATACAATGTAAATTCTGATTGCAGGTAATTTTTTAAATTTGGCGGGAATGATTTTAGTGATCGTGCAAATGTGCACTAACCACAACGGAGAAAGCATGACTGCCGAATCGTCTTTATCAGCTGTTCTATTTGGATTTGGTATACTGCTGTTTAACATGAGCAACGTCGGTGTGGTAAGATTCTACATAAAATATTTTTCAACACACTTAGGCCGAGGCCGCATTACGGTTTTTCCAGCATGCGATTACAGCTACAACCGCGAAACCGCCCCAAGAAGTAGAGAGAGACGTACTCACTACGATTAAAAACCGCGAAACTGTTCGCGGTTGTCACGGTTTGCGAGATGGATTTCAAGAGAGCAGTGTATTGTTGCTCTAGTATTAAGAAACAGAAAAAGAAGTCGTCAACGCAAATTTCACAAATATTGGGTCCATCCACCCGTAGGTTTCAGAAAGGTTTCTTTCATATGAAATATCAAAGTTTAAAAGAACACCCTGAGAATTTTGTCAATTACTATCGGATGTCAGTAGCCAGCTTTGATAAAATTTTGCAAATTGTGCGTCCATACATTACCTTCATGGATACAACATTTCGAAAATGTATTTCACCAGAGGAGCGCCTGTCTGTTACTTTGAAGTAAGTAAGAAAAATAGATATATTTTTTTCTACTATCAGAATATATTTTTCAAAAAATTAAAATAAAATATTGTTACTGAAATTGCGCCCGTCAGATAATTGGCAGCTGTAGGTTCTCGTTAATTTTGTACATATTCCAATCGTTCTGGCTGTTAGTTCTTGAAGGGAATGCTTGTGATGTTGATGGAGTAGAAGCATTAAGGTGAATCTAGTCGAATTTTTTTCCATATAAACTTCGGAAGTGTATCACTCCATTGTTCGACAATGTACATCAAAAATTAAACAGGGTATGGTTTTGTCTCATTAATTATATTGTCTGTACGGAAACAGAATACTAAAATAAAAAGCGATTCGAAAGCTATGAGCCAACAAAGATTCGTTTTTCTTGCTAATTTAACCTAACTATGGGCGTGTTGTAATAAAAGAAGTGTAAAATCTCCAAAACCAAGTCTGTACCGACAAAATTCAATTATCGAAAAGTTCAATAAATTATATTGGTAATTGATTTATACAGTGGTTTTTTCATAAATCCGATCATCCGAAGGACTTTTCTTAATTTTTACCCCACTGCGCCAGAAGGAGGGTTATGATTTTCGAGAGTATGTATGTATGTATGTATGTATAATTGTTTGGCACGCTCTGCAGCTTGAACGGCTCGATGGATTTTAGCTTGAGAGGTATCGTTAGATTCGTATTTACTGTGAGAGTGACACTGAGTATATCAAAATAAAAAAAACAAAATGGCGGATTTTTGGCGCCAAATTCAAATGTTTGGCACGCTCTGCGGCCTGAACGGCTCGATGGATTTTAGTTTGCGAGGTTGTGCTTATAAGCAGATTAATTGTAGCAGTCAGGACCCATTCTAGAGATGGAGGCTTAGTGAATTGAGAGCACATAGCTATATTACATTGCAGATTACTCCAATCTACTGACTAGACGGCTGACTTTCTAGAATGGGTCCCGACTGCTACAATTTATCTGCTTATAAGCATCGCCTTAGCAACTGGCGATTCTTAAGTTAAGTGCAATCGGGTACAACGACTTTCTTGTTTCAGGGCTTTTCCATGAATACTCAGAAATGCAGTCGGGTTTTTTAGTTGTTTAAATTACCGTTTTTTTTAAGTGCCTGTTTTACTATAAATGATCCTGCATCGCACTAAATAACGTTTTCGGTGTAGACTAGCCTCTAACTGCTCATCACTGATACTAGCTCTGTCGGACAAGAAGCCTGATGAGACAGCGTGCTTTTTAGCCAGGCCCACCAGTGAGTTCGAGCCAGCGACTAGATTTTCGTCCAACAAACTGTGCACAAGCTTGTTGCCCAGTCGATATTGTCTGTTTATGCATGATCTGTGGCTTCTTTGTTACTGAAAGTGTAGCAGGCACTGGTATTGAAACAGGTTACTGTGTACGTATAGGCATGGTTGGACATGGCGAATGGGAATATGTATAATATGATTGCGGACAAGGCTCGGAACCGGTTTAAAAAATTCCGGTTAATACCGGTTTATTTCGGTTTTACTCCGAACATTTCTAAAGAACGTAGGTAATCGTTTTATGAACTTTATTATTACCTAAATTAACCGGTTTATTCAACGAGCAGCATGTTGGAAAACGCGTTGCAACTTGTGACTACTTTTATTACGGATGCCGCGCATAGCGGCGCGTTACGTAGACGTACTTACGCTATTTCTTTTCAATCCATTCGTGTCTTCGTGACCCATTCCGATCACTATGTACGGTAAGCCGATCCGGGCCCAGCAAGCCCTTTGCAAAATGCACTTTGCAATACACCGGGGTCATACGCCTCATCCTGAGCTAAGCGTGCGTCTGTGTCGTCTTCGCACACGCTAAGCCCTACCAATTCTATAAGATGCAGACCCACGAGAACCGTTTTTTTAGAAGGTCACCGGAACCCCTTTCTAAGTCCGGCTACGCAGTCGGCAACCTCATAGTTTTGTGGTTGGGATTAGATCCTGTACTCTTGAAAAATGGTATGGGTGCTGGCCTTCTTCGTGTAGCACTCTCCACGAGGAGACGTGACTTATTCTTAAGACCTGCGTCACGTGTGCTCGCGTGTGGATTGTCATTGAAGTAGTCCAACACTCGTTCTTCAACGTTACTGGAGAGCCATGGCCTGCCAGCATCGGCTTGATGAGGGCGAAACTGGCCATGGTCCAATAAATGCTGGTAGACCCCCAGGATGGTGTGGATAGCAGGCACTCGTCGTTGGTCACCATACAGTTCACGGTACCGGTTACGTGCTGCACCTAAACTTTCACCGGATATGATATGGCACACAATCATATCTAAATACTCGCTACTCGATTTGTATACGTAAACGGCATTATGGTGGGTCCGTAGAGGTAAGTAATTTACGAAACAGCACGAGTGCACGTAAGTTGCGAAATGACACAGGGCGTCGCCACACACTGCGCTACAGTTAACGGGCGACTGCGACTGAAGCAGACGCGAAGGCGCAGCGGGATTCGCCCTGCAGTGGCGCAAGGTTGCGCAGAGCCGTGTGCGCAGCCCTGTGTCACAAAATACAGAGAGTACAGAAGTCAATCACGTGTATGTACTTCACTTTTCATACCTGCAGTTGAAAATGCATCGGAACCCGGTGTCTCCACTTGCGCCCCACTATCGCTCCACAACTACACATACAATTTAGTAAAACCAATAGATACGAAGTCGCGCACACACTCGCAATTTATAAATCAGAACGTACTACACAATCAATTATAGACCTTATCCCTTCCAACACAGCCTGCATTTAACGTGCACCGTACAACTCACTCACACATAAACAAAGGTCGCTACCGGTGGCACATGAGGTGGCACATGAGTAACCAAACGGAACAGAGACAAAGCTTCATACAACCGTGCGAATCGGTTGCACTACTACAAGCACGCGGGTCATGTTTGCGTGACCACTGGCCGCTTGTTGCGTACTCGGCTTTTTACGCTGGCACAGCCAGTTGACAACCTCAGGGTTAGTGCGACGCACGTTGTTTGTTTTATTCGTTGCAAGTTTGAATATTATAAAAACTTGAGTGGAACTTTTTTGTGAGCAAGGTCATCTGTCAGATATCGGCGCGGGACTTGACGGCTACTTAACGTCAAAAGTCATCGTCCGGCCTACACCGATTAATTCAAAAAAGTATCTATCGATATCGTTAATGTAATTCAAAATTCAATGTATGCTGCACTGGTGCGACCTTGGTCGAATAGCACTAGATATCGACCAATGACGCGAATGTCAACCTTATGGTTAACACAATTAAATTTAAAATTGCGACCACTGACAATACTGTCATCTATGGTCGAGTAGCGGAATAAATCCTATCTTTAGAGCATGGAGGTTTATTTCCAGACATAGGATCTATAGCTTAGGCTAGTTTTGACTAAAATTAAAACGACAAATCAAACGAAATGTTTATTTGTAGTGCATTTTAAGATTATCGGTTTATTTGTGTGAGTTTGGCGACAACAGTTCCTATAGTAATTTTGTTGTATTGCAGTTCCACTGGTTTTTTCACTTCCGTGATTCTCATGGCGCGCGGACACAGACACGCCCCTTTGCCACTTCTCCTGCTTTTTATATTTCTATGGTTGTTAACTTTGGCTTATTTATGCACAAAAAGCTATCGTGGTAGTGGCACTCGTATCTAGGTGTTTTATTTATTGTTAAGAATGCAACAGGAAGATAGAAAATATAAACCAATATTATCTAAAAAAAATAATTTTAATGTCACGATCGCTGAGCAGTTCAATCTTAACTATTTATAATGAGGAAGATGAGCGTATTTTTCAGTTTATAGGTACTACAATAAATTTATTTATTTATTTATTTATTTATTGACACACCAACGACTTATTCACTAAATCATTACATTAAATTCTATATCAACAGCTTTGCGGTGAATTTGTCACATATAGGTGTGCACAGCACTTGTATAATCAATAATAAAAATTTAATGGAAATATATGATCATAAGAAAATTAAAATTTACACAGTTTACATTGAATTTAAAAAGACAAGTTAAATTGAAATACAGTATAGTTCAAAAATTAATATAAAAAACATCAATAAAATTGTAATAATAAAATGATTATAAATTGAAACTTTAAGAATACAAGTAAATTAGATAAATTGGAATATTACAACAATTATAAATTGAAACTATAAAAATGACAAATAAATTAAGACATTATCATTATTACATTAATTATAAATAAGAATAGGATAAATTAAATTAAATGAAATTGTACAATACATTACTATTATATTAGATTGGATGGAGACCATCCAATTTAATACAATAATTGTGTAAAAAATTGTGCAAATCCACAATTAACATTTTGTAACAGAAATAGACAAACAGATCGATCAAGAACTGAGAACGTATCGCCTCAATTCATTCAGACTGTTCGAAAATATGTCCAAGTCATTAGTACGCGTGCTCAGCTTATTGTAGCTAGACAAAAACCGGTATAAAGGAGCTGAACGACCAAGATTAGTTCTATTTTTAGGGATTTGAAATGTTTCGGTTTTAAAGTTGGATCTGTATGAGGTACGGCGGGACACATTTAGACCGATCTCTGAAACCAACTCCGGTACATTCACCAAATTGTGGAGGGACTTATAAAGGAAAACTAAGTCTGAGCAACTTCTTCGTTGCTCCAAGGAGCTCATCCTGAAATGACAGAGCCTTTGAGGATAATCCGCTTCGCGATCACATGTCTGTGATCTGTAGCGGAGGTATCTCGTAAACTTTTTTTGGATGCACTCTATTCTGTCGATGTGGACACGATACGCGGGATTCCATACAGGAGATGCATATTCCAGTATACTCCTCACCAAAGAGTTATAAAGAACCTTAAGGGTGCTGATTGACCGGAAATCCTTGCAAGTTCTTTTTACAAATCCCGACATTTTATTTGCTTTGGCGACAATAGTGTCAAAGTGATTGATAAAGGATAGTCGACGATCAAGTTGGACTCCCAAATCACGAATGGTATCGACTTTCTGAAGAGTTATGCCGCTTAAGTGATATGCTGAAGGCTGAATCAGCTTTTTCCTTGTAAATGTTATATGATAACACTTAACGACATTGAGAGTCATCATGTTACTATGACACCACTCATGAATTGCGTCCAAGTCCTTCTGAAGCAAAGCAATGTCGGTACTTGATTGAATTTCCTTGTATAGTTTTAGATCATCCGCAAACATAGAGCATTTTGAGTTTTTAATGGAGTGTATGATATCGTTCACAAATACCAGGAAAATAATAGGACCAAGATGCGATCCCTGTGGCACCCCAGATGTTGAGTAATAAAGTGGCGACTTATAACCCTTTACAACAACTCTCTGTTTTCGTTCTGAAAGATATGATTCAAACCAGCGTAGCAAATGACCATGCATACCATAGTTCTCAAGTTTTTGAAGCAGAAGCACATGATTTACTTTGTCGAACGCGCTACTGAAGTCAGTGTAAATTGAGTCCACTTGTGCACCGGAGTCTACGGCTCTGCTGATATCATTAATGTAGTGAACTAAGTTGGTGGTAGTGGATTTATTGGTACAGAAACCGTGCTGTTGCGTAGCCAATTGTGTTTTAATGAGTGAAGTTAGTACAGGACAGACTAATGATTCGAACAGTTTCGAGAAAATTGAAAGAAGAGATATGGGCCGATAATTTTTAACATCATTAGGCTCCCCTTTTTTAAATATTGGAACTACGTGCGCGATTTTCCACTGCGTGGGAAACTTAGAAGACATAAGGGACTTATTAAAAATAAGTTTGAGAGGTAATGATAAGTATTTGGCACATTGCCTTATGAAGTGCGGCGGTAGGCCGTCAGGCCCTGGACCTTTGCAGGTATTTAGTTTTTTTAATTCTTTGAGTACGTCTCGCTCTGTGAAATAATGGCTTCCTAGCGCAAGCTGAGGGTACTCTTCTGACTTTGTTTGTACCGCGACTGTACCAGCTGGAGATGCAAAAGTGGCAGAAAAGTGAGAGGCAAACAGTTTACTCACTTCTTCTCCAGAAGTTGCCACTTTCCCGCTCCAATACATCTCAGATGGAATGTCATTAGACTTGGCTTTTTTGGCCTTAACGAATGACCAAAATGCCTTCGGATTCAGTCTGATGTTATCTTCAGTGTTGTTGACGTATGTGCTGTAGCACTTTTTGATCATGATTTTAGAACGTTCCTCCAATATACGGTATTCATATTTGTCCCTGGGATTTTTGTATTTCTTAAAGCGAAGTCGTAATTTTTCCTTTTCGTTGAGGATTCTAATCAAACATTTTGAAAACCATATAGGAAATTTGTTATTACGTCCATTATGTCTAGGAACACATTCATCCACTATTCGATTCAGTTGTGCGTAAAACGTGTCTACCATTAAGTCAACATCCGCCAGATCCGAAAACAAACGCGCCCAATCGATGCTCCTCAACCTCTCATTTACGAGTGCGTAGTTGGCTTTCCAGAAGTTATATTTGAGAGAACTCTTACTTTTTAAAATTGCGGGTGAAATACTCGTGATGGTGATGTCAAGAGGAGGATGATGAACATCGACCAACGACATTGGATTTTTACATTCACTGACAGATCCACCGTGGAAGTTACACAAAATAAGGTCTAAAGTTCTGTTGGAAAAGTTCCTAACAGTGTTAATTTGCATAATGCTATTTGACGACATAAAATCAACTAGTGAGTAGCCTAACCTGTTCGCAAAGTTCCCAGCAGTTGTACAGGGTGAGCTGGAGAGACTATTGTCCGTGCTCCAGTCGATGAACCCGAGATTGAAGTCTCCAGCAATTATTACATCTCCACCCGTTGATTCAATCACTGCATCCACGTTGTCCAGGATCAAGTTAAGTGGGGCCAGTTGCACAGGTGGTGGTAAATAGACCGCACAGATGTATAGGTTGCCTTTTCTGCTATCGGTTTTGAGCTTGACCCACAGATCTTCAGCATCTGATTCCCATTTTGTTACGCGTGTTGAGTCCATCGCCCTAGAAACAGCGATCAGTACACCTCCGCCTTTTTTGCTGCCAAGAGGAGTGGAAGCTCTATCTCTACGATAAATGATATATCGGGAATCGAATAATTCGCCATCATTTACGCTGTCATCGAGCCATGTCTCTGTTCCAATGATCACATCATAGTTATTAAGTTGGGCGGCTAGCCTAAGATTATGCAATTTAGTCTTAAGACCTCTAAAGTTCTGATAATAGATGGTGAATTCTGACAGCAAGATCACGGTCTTTGTGCGTCTTTGATCCCTTTATAGTAAAGAGACAGCCTCCAGGCTTTTTATATGCTTGGCTTGTTGTCCATCCTCCTTCCTTATCAAGATTTTGCCGTCACGAACCCAAACATATTTGTATCCTTTTTCTTTCGCGGCTTTTCTGGCAGCCGCATGAATTTTTTTGTTTAAGGGTGACAGGTGCTCCGATACGAAGACAGGCTTAACTAAGTTGCCGTACCCAAGGTGTTGCGAGTTGAGTTTTTTGTCGGGGTGCGCTTTGTTATAATTCATCACTGAGGTTAGAATGGTATCCCTCAGCAGCATGCTGCGCAGCTTGACAACTACGGCTCTGGGGTTATTGCTTTCTGGGTCCAGTTTCCTTACCCGTACTACAGACAGGATGTCGTCTTCTTTGACGGAACAAGAGACTACATTTCCGATTTGCTGAACAGTCTTAACCAGATTTTCTGCTTTGCTTTCCGGTATGCCGTTGATTTCTAGATTCTGTTGACGTGCATGCTGTTCGATCAAGTTTACTCTTGATGAAAGTTCAGAGACTGTGTGCCTGAGAGAATCATTCTCCTTGTGAAGGATTTTATTGCCGCTCCTACAGGTCTCAAGCTCGGTTTTCATCCGATCAAACTCTTCACTTATGAAATCGACTGACTGCTTAAGTTCTTGGAACAAAGATTTTATATCTCCCAGTTCACCTAATATAAATACCTAATATAAATTGTAAAAATATAACAAGGCCACAAAGTCATGTTCGCTTACCTACAACTAACTATTCTGTGTTACGTTAAAAGGAACCATCAAAACACAAGCAAATAACAAGGTAGGTACATAACCCCCTGCATGTCTGATTAGTCAGTTTATGTAAACGCATGTTTGACAAATAAATGATCTTTTATCTTTATCTTTTTATCTTTAACTCTCTGAAACAACTAGGTAGTTTACACTTCTACACTGTCTACACTAATATTATAAAGAGGAAAGATTTGTATTTTTGTATTTTTGTATGTAACGAATAAACGTAAAAACTTCTGGGTCGATTTCAAAAATTCTTTTGCCGTTAGAAAGGTACATTATCACTGAGTAACAGTAACATAGGCTAAATTTTATCCCCGTAATCGCACGGGAACGGGAACTACGCGGGTGAAACTGCGGAGCACTACTAGTAGCTTATAAAACGACAATTCACAGTTTAAGTTGAATTTACACAACCGTCCACTGAATAGTTATAAGTTATAATAACTTTTTTGTTGTTGCTCCATTTTTGCACTTCACAGACGTGTCTCAGGGGATGGCACTCGCGCTCGCACTGGTCCCAACCCGTCTGAGATAACGTGTCCGTGAGCGGTGTCTATGTGTGCGTTGCTCAAGCGCACTTTGTATGTAGATTGACTGCTGTACTCTCTGTATTTTGGGCCTGTGTACAGTGTACGTAAAAATATTTAACTAAATTGTTTTTGGATGTGAAAAGCAACCAAGTACACGAAATTTAGAACATAATTTTTTTAACACCTTATACAGGGTGTTTGGCATACGTTGAACATACGAAAATGGTGGATAGGTGGGGTCATCTGCTACTTACTCAGCCCTAATTTATTTGGCCCTGGCCAAAAAAAATATGAAATAACTCTTAAAGGTTTTTTTTATAAAAGCTAATTACATACCTTTAGAAAGGGCACACACTAGGGATGTTTTGCTAGAATTGGACCTCCACAATTTTTTCTTTTTTTAATGCAAGTTGAAATTAAGATTTAAGTATTTTTTACATCTTTCTGTAAGTTTGAGGACTCATAACTTTTTTTCAAGCTAACATCTAACAAAAATATTGCCTGTTTTACTTATTTTTAATAAAAATTGCACTTTAAAGTTAAGAAAGTGGTGAAACTAGAAAAAAGCAAAAAACATTTTTCAAAAATATCCAGGGGGCCAGGGCCACATAAATTAGGGCGGAGTAAGTAGCAGATGATGCCACCTATCCACCATTTTCGTATGTTCAACGTTCTGCCAAACACCTTATATATTATTATGTACCGATACATAGTAAACGGTAACTATTATATCATCCCCTGTGCTGTTAGGCAGCCTCAATAAAAATAGAAAAGTTATTGTGTTAGGTAATTACTTGACACTTGAAGGTTCATTTTAGTTGTTTTTATAATAGATCAGGGTCGACAATTTTTGAAACCAGAAAAAAATATAGCTGGATGAAACACATTGGAAAAGGAACTGAATATAACAAAAAAGAAGAGATAAATAAGGGCGATCTGAGGTTGGGAAGTGGAAGGGGGTGGGTTTTTAAGGGTAAAAACGGGTTATCTCGATTTCCGGCAAAGTTTTTTTCGTTTTTTTTTTGCATTTTCTGAGAAAATTTACCATTGTAATGTCTATTTTTTACACCATCAGAAAGTAGAGATTTCAACGAACAAAAAACCCACTGCTTTAAAAAAAAGCAGATATTTGGGGTGAGTTTTTACCCTTAAAAACTCACCCCCTTCCACTCCGCCACCCCGACCTCAAATCGCCCGTAAATTATTTTTCCTTTCATTTTTTTATATTCTCTTTCTTTTCCAATGGGCTTCACCCTACTATTTTTTTTGCACTTATTACCATTTTCTAAGGCTTCAGTCCTGGTCTATAAGTTCTTATTTGAACTATTGATTTCGGTTGATATGCTACAAAGGAAATAAACTCTTTGCTAAAACATCTTCGTAAAAAAGTACGTGTGTAGCCCTACATACTTTTTTTTATACATTGGATAGGTACATCGTAAAGCATGCACTTTTTTACGAAGTAAACTAAACTTGTACATAACATCAGCACAAAATCGGGCCCATTCCAAACTTAACCATGCAAAATAAAATAATAAGTATTCACAAGTAGAGAACTACTTACATGGAAATATTTCAGCAAAGTAGATACTTAGGCATCGAATAATAACTTCGTTGACGGCAGTTCACGAAGAAGTAACGGCACACCGAAATGTCTGATATACGGCGAGTCTCCTCAAGCTACCTACGCATACATTCGTAATTACTGGGAATAATTTAATTCTTATTATGTAAAAAAACGTACATAGGTTACCTACTTCATCTTTATTTATTATCTTCATCTTTAAATATTTATTTTACTCTGCATTCTTGTTGCGGTAGTATTCTTTTGAATATTTTCGAATAATTGCATTTATTGCGAATACTTCATACTTCTTCATAGTGTTGTGTTATAATTTTTTACAAATTCAATCTATCATTTACCTGAATTTCAGGTCTCTGCAACGCTGCGTTCAACTCTCCGTGGCCGCGCGGTTCTCCGCGTTTCAGTGCCGCGGCCGCGTTCAAACCCTTTTAACTTTTTAACCATAACTTTGACAAATTTATGGTTTTGGGAATCAACTTTTACAAATTTTTACATAATCTTGGTAGAATTATTTTTTTGAAATTACGCCGTGGCCGCGCCATTGAAACGGACACATAAAAGTGGAGGCCACACTTCAAATAAAACAGTGAAGGCGACCTGTGGGCTAACACTCTCTTTCTATATACATACATAAGAACGATACAGTGATAAGTGCTTTCTCTCTCTATGTATTTAGAAAGAGAGCGTTAGCCCACAGTCATCTTCACTTAGGTACTTAGAGTGTTGCCTCCACTTTTATCTATAATAGCTTCTTACGACCGGATTTCTACCCGAGAACTTTTGAAATATAAATCCATACAGATTTCTATTATATTTCAGATCTTGTCAATCGATAAAAGTTTAGTGGACACGAGAAAAGTTTCGGACACATTTGGTATTCTCAATGTGGGCATAATCTGCCCAACTGTTTTAGGGATAATGTTCGGATCCTTAGGCTACTACGCTTTTGGAACAATGGAAGAAAATGTACTTAGATCATTGCCATACGATGAAGAGTAAGTACATTACGGGGACGGGGAATCTGTTGAGGTACGGCCGTACGGCCAATACCTCAACAGAGCGGTAATTGCGTAAAACATATAAAATTCATTTTGAAATCCATGTCTTCATAGGTTTAGAAAATTAGTCTGCTCAACAACGTAACTAATGTAATGAACATCGCTAAACTGTCAAAACTGTTTGCATTGCGATTGATTTCGGGTCAGTTCAGATAGAACGGAAAATCCGCGCGCAGGCTCGAGCCTTCTCTGGTCGCAATACAATTAAACCGAGAGCAGCACAGTCGCGAGCATTCGCGAGCCGATTGTGTCGATATTCATACAATTTTCTACATTAGCTTAACTGTACAGGTTCCCAAACTTCTTTTCTCGTAGACCACTTTCAAAATTTTACCTGTTTCAGTGGACCCTGCTTCTACATTTCTACCGTAAAATAAAAAATCAAAATCAAAATATTTTATTTCACATAAACCTGCAAGGGCACTTATGAAACGTCAGAAGCTAGGTGCACGGTTTCAATTTGTCGCTTCCTATGGAGAAGAGCCGGCAAGAAACTCCACGGTTACTCTTTTAAAAATAATTGGCTTTTATAATGTTTTCAAATTAGAGATATTAGGTATGGAAGGACAGTGCAGGCCTGTCAATAAGTACCAGGTACTTAGAGGAATGAAAATAAAGAATAGAAACTGTAGGCCTACAACGTTCTCTCATTCACAATATGTAAAAGAATGTACATTTAGTAAAATCAACCTATTTAAACCAAGTGATATGATTTCCATGAGAATCACTAATAAATACTCTTTAATACAAGTGTTGTATAATGTCAAATAATGACGAGAATATGTCAGAAAGTGTAAAAATAAAATTAATAAAATTAACATTGTAATTTGGAAGCAGTTAATAGACGCTCACATAGTTATGCTGCTAATGAGTTACCAGGGAAGCCACATGTGCAGAAAGAATTAATGCCAAACTTCCTTGTCTTCAATGTAGTCATTTATCTTATAATATGCTTTTTTGATAAGGACACGTTTGATGTGAGTTTTAAACTTTCCATCGCTAAGTTCTGTAACCGACTTTGGCAACTTGTTATAGAAGCAGATACTGTTTATTAGAAATGACTTGCTAGTTTTAGTTAATTTAAATTTTGGAATCACAATTTCATCTTTACTACGTGTATTTAGGTTATGGAAGTCGCATCTTTTTTTTAAAAGACCTAAATTTTTGCGAACATACAAGATATTTTCTAGGATGTAAAGAGAAGGCAGAGTTAGCATGTAACTCCGTTGAATTTGTTTCTAAGAGACTCGCGAGGCCCCATTTTATAGATTGTGCGGATTGCCCTCTTTTGTAGAATGAAAACTGAATCTACGTCAGCTGCCGCTCCCCACAGCAGAACGCCATAAGACATAATACTGTGAAAATAAGCAAAGTATACTAACCTAGCTGTGGCGACATCAGTCAACTGCCTTATTTTTCTTACTGCGTAAGCAGCTGAGCTTAATCTACTTGAAAGAGCTCTAATGTGGGCACCCCATTGCAATTTTGAATCTAAAGTAATTCCTAGAAATACAGTTTCCGAAATAGCATCTAGTTTCTTGCCATCAAGTTTTAAATTAAGCCCTACTTGGGGTACATTTGGTAATGAGAACTTAAGACATTTAGTTTTGTTCGCATTGAGTAAAAGATTATTAGCCGCAAACCATTTCGAGAGAACAGCTAGACTATCGTTGACATGTAAGACATCCGTATCTTTTCTATCTATTCTAAAAATAAGAGAAGTGTCATCAGCGAACAAAATTATATCCGAGAAGTTAGCCATCAGGTAAGGAAGGTCATTAATATAAACTTGAAATAAAAAGGGCCAAGAATTGAACCTTGAGGCACGCCCATCTTAACTAGACCCCAAGGACGTTGCCCCGTTAACATTTACTTTTTGCTGCCTGTTTGATAAATAGGAAAGTACAAGATCAGCAGCTCGTCCACGAACTCCGTAGTGGTGTAATTTACAGATGAGTGTATTGTGGTCAACGCAGTCAAACGCTTTTGAGAGGTCACAGAAAATGCCAATTGCATCCTGGGACTTGTCCC
This sequence comes from Polymixis lichenea, assembly GCA_949091785.1. Lineage (NCBI taxonomy): Eukaryota > Metazoa > Arthropoda > Insecta > Lepidoptera > Noctuidae > Polymixis > Polymixis lichenea. The sequence continues at coordinate 17,196,882 of OX420948.1, read as the reverse complement.
AGGATTCCAAAATGAGACTGATGAGTTGTACTCCCGCGTCAGTCGTTGACCTACCTTTCGTGAAACCAAACTGTCGACTATGTAAAATCCCATTTGAGTTAAAATGTGACAACATCTGGTCTAGCATGATTTTTTCATAAATTTTGCTCAATGCTGGAAGCACAGATATAGGTCTATAATTAGAGGGATCACTCTTACTACCCGATTTGAAAATTGGTACTACTTTACTGTGTTTCATTAAGTCAGGAACAGGAACGTATTCTCAACACTCATCAAAAAATTATTTTCTTGCCCGTTGACAAAACAAAAGCTATTCTTCACGCCAACGTAGACCTCCGTCGAGTCTCTCGTCGACCCATAGGGATCCACCTGGACCACTTTGGGAATCACGGGGATAAGGTCATACGCTCCTATTTTCAACGGAGCCGGCCATTTTTCCGGTCTGTCTCCACTGACCCTTACATTTTATGTGTTTTACAGAATTACCGCTGATTCCCATACTTACAACAATTTAATTTTTTTAATTTACAAACATTTCTGGTTTTCTTTTATAGCATAACGTGGGGTTCAGTCGGCTTTTATTTAGTAGCTGTAGCATTTGCTTATCCGCTCCAATGTTACCCTGCTATTTCGACGATTGTTGAAGTCGTTAAGTACCACGACGTGAACTCACCACCTACCCAAGGAAAGCTTCGAGTACTTGAAGCCTTTGCCAGACCTTTGTTCGTCACCACATCTTGTTAGTTTATCTTAATTTATTTAAGTAAGTAGAGATCAACTAGGATAAAGCTGCACGCCCATCCACTAAAATTTCTATACAAGCATTTGAAATGTGTATGGAACAAGCAGTGGAGGGGCGTGCAGATTCAAATTGGTTGAGCTCTACTAACTTTAGCCTGCGGCTTCGACCGCGTAGAGGTCGGAAATTGTCCCACGGGAACGTACTACCGGAATAAAAGTATCCTATGTGTTAATCCAGGTTATAAACTATCTGTGTGTCAAATTTCATCTAAGTCATAATATGTAAGTCATAAGTCATTTATTTTATAACACAAAATACATTGTGTTGATAATTGAAAATTACATTAATGAGAGATAAAATAAGAGTAAAATAAAATATAAAAACATTGTATAAATCCGTTCAGCCGTTTTTGCGTGATTGAGTAACAAACATCCAAACATCTAAATAACCAACATATACAAGGTGTAATTTTAATCACCGTTAACCTCATAAGGGGTCATTGTACTCATCATTATGAACAACTTTTACTATAGGACCAAACCTGAAATCGCGAAAAAACATCAGCTGTTCCCTACATTTATGTTCGCATAACTCGTCAAAATGTAAGGAACAGCTGATTTTATCTTCGCGATTTCAGATTTAGGCCCGTAATAAAAGTTGTTCATAATTATGAGTACAATGACCCCTATTTTTTTTTTTGGATGGGAAATCATTAAATAACTTCTCCCGCTCCAGAGCGTCCACCCAGGTGGAGAAGACTTCTACTGACTAAAACCCACCCGTGTTCCCTTAGTTGCCTGTCTGCCAGGGGCCGCGGTATCTCTTTCGAACAACCCACACCCCTGGCAGGCATCGGCCCTTGCGGCACCCATCAGTTGCTGCTGCGCCTGGAACACAACGCGCCGTCGACCCGGGCTTGGTCCTTACCGGACAGCGAGCTACCCATTACTCGCCGTTCGCAAGCCAGCGCCTACGGTAGCCGAGAATCAGCCTGGGAATCCCGACGCCCAGGGCGTCACATGCGGCGACTAAGGCCGTGAGGGCGCATATACTGCCTCTCCCTCGTCGCGAGCATTAGTGCTTCGCAGAAGGAGGTGACGGCTACCCATGCACTCTCGCTCCGTACTGGACCAGGGCCGGACGCTAGAGATCGCCGCCGCCGTCGACTCCACGAGGACACGGCGGTGCTCCGCCCAAGCCCAGACCTCCACCGTATGCTCCACCATGTCCGCAGGGCGATCTTCGCAGTGGAAACACTCTAGCGTTCCTCCCGCCTTATGCGAAACAGGAACCTCCCGAAACAACCGTGTCCCACCGGACACGGTTGTTTCGGAGGAGCTTCGTCAGGCAGAAAGTGAGGACGCCGTGCCGCCTCTCAAGCCACTCCTCAAAGAGGGGACTTACCGCCGCAATTGTGGTGTGCCCAACAATGACCCGTTATGAGGTTAACGGTGATTAAAATTACACCCTGTATATGTCGTGGCCATATCGTAGATTTGCGCACTTCATGAAATGGCCATATCGTGGATTTGCGCACTACATGAAATGGCCATATCGTGGATTTGCTCACTTCATAAAATGCTCGAGAATTTCATAAAATGGTCGCATTTCATGAAATTCTCGTCTTCTTCTAGTACTAATATTACAGAAGAAGACGGTCGACGTGAGGTTGACAGATTTCACGGGATTTCTGTCTGCAGGGGTTAACGTAACCAAACTGAACCTCGGGGTGCCCCTGACGTTGACCGACTTCTCGAGAAAAAAATCTCGAGCATTTCATGAAGTGAGCAAATCTACGATATTATTATGGCCACGACATTTACATACAAACTTTCACATTTATAATATTAGTAGGATATTCTACGTTAAGCTAGTAGATTATTCTGTATAGTTATCTAGTCGAGTACCTATGTTAATAATATCTAATAAAATAAAATGTTATAAGATATTGTAAATACTACTAAAATCGAAGCCACCTTTGTGTTCACAGTGCAGCTAGCATGTCTGGCCCTGTGGCACAGTATAAATACGGACAGTGGGGAAACTACAAAAAACGGACGAAACGGCACACACACAGACGCGCGCATTTACGAGACCTTTCAGCGAAGGTCGCGGTGCCCCATGTCCTTATGGATTATGTGTGTGCGTAGTCCCAGCGGAAAAGTGTCGATTTTCTTAATTTCAGTTTAGCAAATATTTAGTGTATGACGTCGCGTAATTGTGTATGTTAAATACAAATTTGTGCATCCAACCATTGGGGAGCTATTCAACAAAAACTATTTCCGCTGGGACTACGTCTTCCCAGCGGCACTTTTTTCTTCCTAAGGACGTACAAGAAAAAAATTGCATTGAATAATTAGTGTGTAACGGGAGGTAAATGTGTATGTTGACATGAAATTTGTGTGTCATTAAACTGCGGAGATAATCAAGTTTCCGCTGCGCTGACGTTTGGCTATTTGATGAAAATCATATAGAACAGTTTAGTGCAGAATTGTAATTTTTTACGCACGTTGCTTTGAATTTGTGGATAAAGTGTGTGAAAACAGAATTTGGAAAAAATATACCCTTCAGAAGACATACACGTAAAAGTAAAATAAGGTTATTAGGTCCAAGTACTAATAAAAGGAAGTCTAGAGCCTAACTTATAACGTTTATTTGTTTCTAGTAAGGGTCTACAATGTCTTGCCAAGTTTCATTTATGTGCTCTTTGTAATTAATGACTAATGGCATACTTTACTACGACTGGACCACTATATTGTATGACATCCGATTGTAGGAATTTTTAAAGGAAAAGAAGAATAAAATACATTCAAATATTTCGTGTATTAATACAACTATTCACATGCAAAATTTCACCTCATTGCACTAAATAATTAAAGAGATATAATAAAAATACCAAAGCAACCGTAATACATGGAAAAACCGACCAAGTTTGACTGGCTACGAAAAGGCGGTCTTGCAGTATAAAGAGCTACCGTTCTAAAATTTCCAGTATGGTATCGTTATTCGGTTTTTTTTTTTTTGGGTGGGAAATCATCAAATAACTTCTCCCGCTCTGGGTGGAACAGGAGGGCGTGTCAGACTTTTACTGACTAAAACCCACCCGTGTTCCCTCAGTTGCCTGCGTGCCAGGGGCGGCGGTATCTCTTTCGAACAACCCGCACCCCTGGCAGGCATCGGCCCTTGCGGGCCCCATCTGTTGCTGCTGACATCTCTTTGAGGCGCGCGTGGAACACAACGCGCCGTCGACCCGGGCTTGGTCCTTACCGGACAGCGAGCTACCCATTACTCGCCGTCCGCAAGCCCGTGCCTACGGTGGCCGGGAATCAGCCTGGGATTCCCGACGCCCAGGGCGTCTCCTGCGAAGGCCACGGCTGTGAGGGCGCATGTACTGCATCTCCCTCACGTGCGCCGCCTCCCTCTTTGCGAGCATAACTGCTTGGCTGAAGGAGGCGACTGCCAGCCATGCCCTCTCGCTCCGTACCATGGCCTGGACCAGGGTCGGACGCGAGAGATCGCCTCCGCCGATCACCTCCACGAGGACACGGCGGTGCTCCGCCCAAGCCGGGCAGACCTCCACCGTATGCTCCACCGTGTCCTCTGGGCGATCTTCGCAATGGAAACACCCGGGTGTTTCCTCCCGCCCTATCCGAAACAGGAACCTCCCGAAACAGCCATGTCCGGTGAGGACCTGTGTCAGGCGGAAGGTGAGGACGCCATGCCGCCTCTCAAGCCACTCCTCAAAGAGGGGACTTACCGCCGCAATCGCGGCGTGCCCAGCTCCCCAATGGTTGGATGCACAAATTTGTATTTACCATACACAATTACACGACGATATACACTAAAAATCTGCTAAACTGAAATGAAGAAATTCGATACTTTTCCGCTAGGACTACGCACACGGATTATGTACTGTATGCACAGAAATAATAAAAATAAATAAATAAGTTATGCGGCACGGGCACGAAAACCGCCTCGACCCTTGCTCAAGCCAGCCCGCGCTGCTGAGCGTAAAGCTTTAAAATCGTTCCTAAATATTCATTAGCCAGCTCATCCCTTAGCTGTCCCGACCCAGCGACGCCCTTAGTGTGTTGTCGCTTAGATTTAAGTTTTAAGCCCTGCTAGAGGCCTTAATATATTGAGGCAGCCATAGACAAGCCCGGTTATGCAGCCATCAACCTCCTAGGCTGACCTGCGACAAGCCTAATACAAAAAACTTAAAAAAGACGGGCACAAAAACATTTGTTGTTTTAATTTTACTCGTTCCATGTATAAATCCGACTAGGGCGGACAATAGATAATTACGGTATTTACTTCATTTCAGTTGTAATTAGCTATGTGGTACCGTTCCAAGCACCGCTCATAGCATTTGTGGGAAATCTCTGCACTACCATGTTGCAACTGGTTTTCCCAGCTTCAATGGATATCTGCCTGAGATATCCTAATAGCTACGGCGAAGGTAACGTCCGTCTGTACATAGACATCTGCATCCTAGGTCTAGGATTAACCTGTTTTTTCTTTGGAGTATATAATGCCGTTTATCTTATTCGCATACGAATTAAGTCTATGCACTCTCCGAACAACAATGGTTTTGTTTGAAGTGTTTTTGTTTGTATTAAAGGTATTGTGATCTGATTTTGAAATAAAACGTGCAATTCCTTGAAATGTGTTTTTAATTAAAAGTACTTACATTGTTTTAAATGTTTTTATTACATAATATAATATAAGACAAAGTCTTTTTTTTCGTTTGTGTGAGTGTGTGTCCTTTCCTTAGTTCTAATACAATGGATTTTGAGGCGGTTTACATAATCAATGTATAGACAGTTATATAAGGTGTAACAGAAACCCTATTGCTATCCTTAAGCACTAAAGATAATAGCTGGTATAGAATCACTATACATAGTTTCAGCTCGAAACTATAATACTCTAAGAATTGATACGAAATTTTTAGTTTCATATTAATTCAAATCATAACAAACGTGTCGCTGCACTACGTGGGTCAATAACTTTCCACGTTACTTGCCATTAACACGATAAATCTCTTCCAAGTGATGATTTATTTCAATTTGAAAAGTTCGGTTTCTGGTATCAATGTATTAATCATTCTCATAACTTCCGAACATGTAGAGATAGGATTAAAAATCCTTCCAATATTGTTTGATATCATCCAAAGAAGCCGTGTCCTTGGTATGTATATACCCTTTCCGTTACACGTTGTATAGTACCTAATTCCCACTGGAGGTGCTGCTACATTGGAACCAGTCATTTTACATTGGTTGATATCAACAATGACAAGTATCTAATATTTCCACAACACAGTCTGTCCCACATCTGAAGGCCAATTTTCGTAATTATTATTTTGACCGCTACGTCAAAAAAGCAAAAACGTGCCCTCGGCGCATTCTAAAATACAATACTACTATAAACTAGTGCTTTATAAATATAATAAAACATAGATACCTAAGGTACCGTCTTATTACGAAACGAGTACTTACTTTAGTTCACTCAGTTCCAAAGCTAGCTTTTTATTAACGATTTACGCTCGTCAGAATGATCAATCTCCTGCCCTTATCCCAATTTATTGTGGTCGGCGCAACATGTCTTTTTCTTCCATGCTTCTCTATTAGTCATCTTCTCGGTAGTCACCCCATTTTTAACCATATCATCGTTCACACAGTCCATCCATCGTTTCTACCAAAGAAACGATGGATGGTCCTTCTATTCTTATAGCCACCAACATTCATACTCTAAACTCTCCTCACTACATTTTTTTTCATTCCTCCGTATCACATGCAACCATACCATGACAACAGATTTCTAATACAACTTTTCAGTTACCAGTGCCACTTTCAGACTTACGCTCGTCAGAATAAAAATCTAAATAAATGATCAGGCTCGAAGGATTGAGCACCGACTAAAGTAAGAACTCATTTTGACCTATGCTTTTACTATAAACTAGAAAAAGTTTTTATGAACCAAAGAAGGCCTGATTTTGCAAATGTTCCTCTCGCGCTTCCATGACTACATCAAAAATTTTCCTTTCGACTCTCATTTGTATGAGTTCTGGTAAAGTACTCGTCATCTCGCACATGCTGGCGAAGAAGCTCTCCAGAGCTGGTCTTTGTGAAAAAGTGACATCTACTACTTGAGTCTCATCGAACGCTTGATTTCTGCCCAAAGTATTACTATCACTGTCTTCTTTGCAATATTCGTTAACAAATATATTTTCCGTCTTGCGAGGCTGCTTGGGAGTCGTACTACCACTTGCAGTATCATCGATTTCAGTATCATCTCTTAAAATATCCGAGTCTGCAGTAGAATTTATACTTTCATTGGGCCGTTTCAAGTAAGGCAGTAGGAATGCCATCTGATCTTGGTGTTTCCATTTCTTTGTCCCCATATCTTTTCGTTGCCTAGATACTGATTGTCGGTGCATATCTCTCAATTTCTTCCAAAAGTATTTCGCTGCTTTTACTAAAATGTGAACATTTGAAGTCATTATTTGTTGGTAAGGTAAGTAGGTAAATCAAGGCAAGCCGTTGAATGCTCGGTGTGGCTCGGTCTCTGCATAACTATTATTGCCGGAATGTCTGGATAGTTCGATAGATATTTATAAATATGTAGTTCCACAAAGAAGTAGGTACACATTTACAAATCACGTCTTTGGAAACTAAGAATCAGTCGTAATCCTTCTTGTGAAAATTTCCAAAGACGTGATTTTTAAATATTGAATATTGGAGGATGTTCGTAAGTATTATAGTAAGTAGGAACCTAAGTTTTATTGCGCAAGTTGACTACGCAAGTTCAGCAAGTTCAAGTAGACCTACCTCGGCAGTTTCAAATCAAAACTTGAAAACTTGTGTAGGCAAGATTGTATATTACAGCACGCAGTAGCGGGACTCCAGACTGGATTTCGATCATGGCGACTCTCGGCGGAGACCAGCCTTTAGCACGGGAGTCATTATAGTGCGCAAGTGTGTCCGCAGACACAGTAGCCCTCTCTTTTCTGTCACGTGTAGTCCGATGGGAGCTCAATCTGACTTGACCGGAGAGAGATCAGGCGCAGGGCCAACGGCTTAATATGCTTTCCGAGGCACGAGGGTGGGGGTATATTTGTGTCTCGTAATGTTTATTACTTTGCCTAAGTATGTATAGAATCAAGTCTATCCGACTAAACAGACAGCTGTGCTGCTGGGGAGTTTGTTCCACTACTTCTTCTTCCCAGCTAAAGCACTAGGAAGTGGTGAAGGGTGGGCGTTTTGGGGGACTGTCTCATGTACTTTGACGTTCGAAAAGTGCTGATTCTCAGCCTAATTTGAATAAATGACTTTTGATTTTGATTTTGATCACACCGCCTACTGCCAAACTCCGGGAAGTTAAGAAAATCTTAATGAAAAAACCCAATAACACTTTGCCCGAGTCGGGTATCGAACCCAGGACCTTTTTTATATGCCTGTTTGCATACATTTGCAAACAATCACAAACACATATTTTGTTAAGTATGTTTTCAGGATATTGCACATTTTACCTATAATCTATTGATTTTGTAAATATTTGGGCATTTTTTCTATAATTTTAACCATATCTCACCGCCCACCGGACAAATATAAAATGTAAATATATAATACATAACGAATCATACAAGTTACAACAATACTTTTAGTGATAGGAGCGCGTGCGTTTGCTTATATTTACACAGAAAGAATCCCGGCAGAAGTACTGAGCATTTGGAGAAGAGCACCGTCTACGAGCATTTAACCCAGTTCGGCTGAAAGGTATTTGGGTTCTTACCACAGGATCGATAATATTGTCGGTTTTTACTACCACACATTCCTTTCCGTTATTTCACCTCTAATAAAAACCTAACAGCAACCTTTAAGTACAAGGATCTTTTGGGCGTGGCCAAATTCGGAACTAACAACCCCCCTGTCAATGTTATTCAAGTGTTTATTTAATTGTAAATAAACCGTAAACCAAAATCCGTGGTTACACGTTTTAAATGTGTTTAACTTGAAAACCCCGACTTCGTGGGCCGTTCATTGATTTCGTATTATTTTAAAAATTAAATTGAGGCTAAAAAAACTGATTAAAATCACTCAGCATTTTTATTAATTTATGTGAAGTCCTATAGCGTACTTAAACTACTTTTTTTAGGATTGGACAGTCTGAAAACAATCTTGGTAAGTGTATTTATTCAAATATACATTTAAAAATATGCTGTAGCTGAATTATCAATACGTTTTTAGTCAGCCACTTTCAACAGATAAACATTGATCGAAGATAAATATTTGTGATCCCTATTTCCTCTGCTTATATACTTGGCGCACTGTACTATACCTACTGTCAAACTTTGACAAAAAAAAGTACACCTCACTTGATGACGGGTTCATTGTTATTTATGTGTTAAAACTTACCTGTTTTAATACCGTGTTGTGAAACTGCGCTCTCTTCTATTACTTTTCTCCAAGCTTCGTCCTTCAGTGAATTTATTTTATATTCTTCCGTATCCGTTTTCCATAAACACGAGTGGTTTTTAACACATTCGATAAATAAACGCTCCATGTTTTCGTAAACAATCAGCTGCCACTCTAAACCAAATACAATATGGCGGATGCCGATGGTAGTAGGATAGGACTTGAGCTTTGTTAGTAGCACTTAGCTACATTGGAAAAAGCACAAATGCATCTAAATAAGCCAGTATATTTTATGAAACTAAAAAAGCGTAAATTTGATTCACTCGACAATCTAGAGACAGGGGAGAGAACATTAATCAATGTAATTTCTCACTGCAAACCTACCAAATTAAGAGTGGATTTCGATTCGCTGGGATTGCATGTGGAAAAAAGTCTCCTTTTTTTAGCCGAACAACAGTGCTGCAGCGGTATCTTTTCTGAACCGATAGATGTCGCTATTACAACAAAATATTGAAACTCCCCTCTATTTCATTGAAACACATCAAAATATATTTTTGATTAACATAATAAGAAAAAAAAAATAAGATGTAAATTATAGTAGCCCACCGATACCGTAAACAGGGTCCAAGGTCCAAGTGTACTTATTAATAGTAGTGGTCGCCCAGTGGTCGAAATTCGACCATGTTTTTTTTATTATTATACTGTATTTCTAATGAATTATTATGTAAAAATATTCGCTTTCTGCACTCCTTCTCCATTTAAACTTTACCTGTCTACAAAACTACTCCTTCGTCCGCGTAATTTTCGTAAAAATGGGTACAAAGTACTGTCCACAAAAGTATAAAAGTAGGAAACATTCTGTGTAAAAACAAACACTTAGAAGTAATTTAGGACTTGCAGTAGTTGTACGTACTGACCTATAGAAGTCAAACTAAGTAAGTATATGTATCTATGAGAGGTGATTGTAGGTTTTATATTTATAGGTACGATCTACGAATATATATTTGTTCTTCACAGTCTTATCTTGCTATAATAAAATACACTATTTAATTAATAAAATAATCGTGTTTTTCCCGTGAAGAATAGAATATTCAAAGAAAGCCCAATTTCCGTTGGTGGGTCGTCAGTTGTAAAGGCTACCAAACCAAAGATGCAGGACTGTGGTTACTGCTACTTGTACCTATTGCTACACAGTCCAATTACTTGGCACCTACAGGTTGTTGTTGTTTCCTCATCGGTGGCGGTGGTACACCACCGCCACCGATGAGGAAACAACTAGCTATCGATATGTTCTCGCTCAAGAAACGTTCAATAAAGAGAGTTCTTGCCAGCGGCATCAGCAGTGTCAACAGACAGTGATCAACTATTAGTAATAAGTATTAATAATATAACAATCATATTACGTATCTCTTCTATAGTCACGGGCACGGGACCGTACTTTTCTTACGTGTCATATTATGGTAAAAAAGTTTGTAGGTACAGACGCCAGCACATCAAGCTACCCCAAACTGTCAAATTTTCCCAATTGAACATGAACTATATGTATTTGTGATAAAGTTTGAAATCTATCAAAGAAATTTGACAGATTGGAGTAGCTTGATGTGCTGGCGTCTGTACCTGCCGGTGTTATGTTCTCATCGCCATAATACTTAGATTATATACCTACCATAATACTTAGTAAGCCATAATATAGATCACATAGACAATAGATCATCTATCTAAGATCCATTCCTGTGTCATTCTATCATTTACAAACCAATCACAAGCGCATTTTTTTTTATGAAAACCGGAAAACCACATGAAAACTCTGTTGTTTGATAGTTAAAATGTCAAACGTAGAGTCCAAACCGTCAAAACAAGCCAAAAGCAATAGGAGGGAATTAATGTTTTTTTAGAAATGTTTTTGGAAGTGTATTCGTAGCTGTTTCATGGATTTTTTCATAGAAAACTATAAATTAAGAAGTAATGTGGCTGGTTATCCAAGTTTTATCTGACAACATACTACTAGTATTGAGTCTATTAGCTTTGAAAACAAGCATTTGTGAGACAACTTTTGCTAGGTACGCAGCTTTCTTAACTATTGATTTTAGTGTCGACCTCTCATTTACGTGGAAATAAGTGTCTATTTGTCTAATTAATCCGTTTGTTTTAGAAATTCGTTGCCGCTATGGAATTGGGAATGCATTAATGAGAAGTGTTTACCATTGAAAGCAACGCACGTATCAAAGTTGCAGTCCCTGGAAACATGCAATATGCTTTGCTCATCGATGCAGATTTGGCCACAGCCAACCGGGACGGTTAGTCTGTCTACCACCGCAGTGCCACTGCGCGCAGATATGGTTCAGCTGCAAATGATACACGCTCCATCCAGGATAGTTCATGAACTTCTTCAAGATGCATTTTTGTTGCTCCGCGATGACTTGCGCATACTAGAACATAGAGCGAGGGGGTTCGAAGAGTGGCGCACTGTATCTGTACGCATCGTTGTCAACGGTAGCGGAGATCCACGTCTGCTTGTTGACACTGATGAAAGTTACAGTCTGTCCTTACGGCCAGTGGATGGTACCGTCGGTGCACTAATGGCAGATATTGCTGCACGCTCATTCTGTGGTGCTAGACATGCTATGGAAACGCTTTTGCAACTAGTATGGCTGGACCCTTATTTGGGAACTCTTTTGATATTAGAAGCAGCAAGGATAGACGATGCACCGAAGTTCCGGTATCGAGGGTTACTTGTAGATACAGCGCGCAATTATTTTCCGATTAATGAGCTGATGATGAATTTAGATGCCATGGCAGCTTCTAAATTGAATACATTTCATTGGCACATTAGCGATTCCCAAGCATTTCCGTTGCATACGAATAGTGTTCCGGAATTAGCCAATTATGGTGCGCACACTCCCGGAGACGTTTACACTCCTGAAGACGTGCGAACAGTCGTGCGCAGGGCGAGGCTGCGGGGGATCCGCGTGCTGCTGGAAATAGACGCGCCAGCGCATGTCGGCCACGCGTGGAGCTGGGGACCTGCCGCAAGGCAGGGGGACTTAGCATTCTGCCTTGACGTCGACCGTTGGACTCAATATTGCGATGAGCCACCATGTGGACAGTTAAACCCACTTAATACACGTGTGTACGACTTGTTTGAACGCCTTTTTGTCGACATCCTACGTCTTACCGGAGTCGAAGACGTTGTTCATCTCGGAGGTAATGAGATTTCCATGCGATGCTGGGAAGAACAATTTAATAACACTCATAATGATACTATGGGCCTCTGGCTGCATTTTACGCGCACTTTACTAACACGACTAGAAAAGCGGACCGGAACATTACCCAATCTTATAATTTTTTGGATGTCTCACCTCGGTGAACGATTCAAAGCTGATTTAAGAGATTACATCCATCATATAGGCATTCAGGTTCGAAACGTTGCATGGGCTCAAACATATGTCAGCGGTCTCCGAACTATTATTTCTCATGAGGATGCTTGGGATTTGAATACGGGATTCGGAGCGTGGTATGAAGAAAACAGTGGTGCGCCGTACAATTCATGGCAACGAGTGTACGAACATCGTCCATGGGTCAAACATGCCTCTGGTATCGTAGAAGGCGGAGAGGCTACGGTATGGTCGTCATTACTGAGTGAAGGAGGCTTGATAGCGCGCGCGTGGCCGCGGGCAGCGGCGCTGGCGGAGCGTCTGTGGACCGATCGACCTGAGGGCGCCACCCGCCCAGTGCACGCTCGCCTCGACGTACACCGGTCCCGGCTCATCGCACGCGGTATGCAGCCTTCTCCGATATGGTCTATGTGGTGCACACAAAATACACTCACCTGCAGCTAGGTTCTATAGCCAGAATATTAACATGGCACAATTATGAACCACCCGATAAAAATGTCTGAATTGAACATTTTTGAAGATTTTGGGTTAAGTATAGATTTTTTAATTCTGTGAAGAGTTCCTCAATAAGTTTATTTGCCTACCACATATTTACGAATCCTCGGGAATGAACCAACCAAATACTGAGATACATCTAGTAATTTCCTTGCGGGTATCACTGATACCCAGAGCGGGACGATGTGCTGACCTCATGAAACCAAAGATGCAATCTAGTAGTTTTGGAATGCTCATAAAGGTGGGAGCTCTAGAGTAGCCTGCGAAGTCAAAATTTTGTTACGTTTTTTGGCAGGTTAGTGCAAGATTGTATGTTGATTAAAATATGAATGGCCACCGTAATAAATATGGCTTTACATAATCATGAAAACCATGAATACTATCCTTTAAGTTCATTTAATTCCATTTCATTTATTTTATGAGTTAGTCATTCAGTTTGACACTTGGCCTGCAAATAGCAATAAACGTAGGAAAATTTGAATTTCACGGGCTACCCTCGTGCTTTCACCATAAGCATTATTTAATTGAAATACCTTCGTTGTCAAGTTTCTCAGAACATTTTATATTTTTACCATAATTTGTTAAAGTTTATATAACGTGTTATATCAACTTGGTTTTCATTTAAAAGAAAAAAACTTAACACAAACCTAAGCAGCATTAATAAATTATTCTCCACCAGTAGAAGAGGAGAGAAGAGATGATATGACAGAAGCTAATAACTGTGGTTAGATTTCGATAGAATGAGCTACCTCACTTGATAGGAGGGCTTTAATCGATACGATCATTTCATCGCTTAAAGCCACTAGAGAGCATCGATAAAAAGATCATGTCGACAAATTAAGGTGTAGTGCATCCAAAAGAATTAGGAAACGGAAACATAATCACAAACAAAAATATTTCCGTTTCCAAGAAGCTTCCACTTAACGTGCGTTCTGAAACTAGAAAAGTTTCAGATTCAATAAAATGACCATTATGACATGTTGTTATTAATTTAACAGATGTTGGTTTGTAGTCTAGAGTGCCTCAAAGTAATGAAATAAATATTTAAGTATAAATAAATTACAACTCAATGCTCTGTTAATATTTAAAACAACACATTTAAATATCCTCATTTTGGAAATATACATTTATAAAGTATCTGAACAGTTCACGTTTGGATACATTTAATTCACAGGAGTAGTTTGATCTCTACGCTCATAATTATATCTCGAAAGTCCCGCTATGTTCTGCCATTTAGATTGTTCAATAATTCATGGTTGTGGTCTATGGTCTCTTTGTGCGAACCGCCTTATTTTTAAACTAACGATAGGCCACACCACAAAGCTACTCAAGATATAATATGTGTGTAGTTCAAAGGCATGCCCTTTTATTACCAATTTTAAGAAATTTCTCTACATAGGTTCATAATTTCTTTTTCACTGTTGTTAAATCCTCCTCCGCTGTCTGGGGAGGAAGAGGGTTTATGTCAGACTCCTACCAATTAAAACCCGGGAGACACTTGTGCATTGGTGAAAACCCCCGACTGGCAAACCTTCAAACCACTACGCCTAATGAGCTCATCACCAAGTGCGAGCGCACACTGTAGGTTGCCGCTTGCGTACATAGGTTTGTTTGATTATTTTGAAAAGCTAAAAAGAAAAAATGGCTGTGACGCAAATAATAAAACTCTACTATGTAGAAGATAGCTAAAAATGTTTTTGAAGCTTTTACAGGCTCAGGCATACGTGCCAACTTCTGATTCAAGCAACACGTATGATCGTTTCAGCTACCAGATAAGAGAATATCCAAACAAAAATTTGCACAGCACACAAAACTAGGAAACGGAACTTGCGTTCCACGCGTGATAGCTTCACTGGTGTATACTTAGCTTTACAATTACTCATACTTTTTTGTCATAGCGCCATCTGTTTTATCTGAACATATTTTCAATATTTTTTTGTACATAATAAGTGTTCGAATACTATTCAATAAGATTACTATGTTACTGAACTAAAGCAGATCAAATATTTCAAGAATTTAAATAAATAAAACGTAGAAATTATGTTAAGGCTGTTGCACATGTCAGTAAAAATAAATTTAGTCTATGGTCAACGTGGCGGCCGTGTAGTTGCAAGCGTCAAGTTATGGCGTTTTGTGAAAAACACGTAAATAATTTATTTAAATTGTAATTAAATGTCAGTGTAACTTTTATAAATTAGAATTAATATGAGTAGATATTACGATTACGGTAACGCGATATCATGGTGAGTAAACTTTGATTTGTAGTGATGACAACCATATTGTTTGAGATTTTGTGTACGTTTTTCTTTTAGGACCTAGTAGTGTCGTTATTTATAATTATCGCCAAATAATTCAAAACTAAGTTAAAGCAATGGGTAGTTAATACTTTTGGCTTAACATACTGTTCTTGTATTATCTGGGATTTTTAAATTTAACCGAGTTTCCAACCTACGTTATTAACGTGGTTTTTGCCGTAAATTATGTAGATGAACTTGCCAAATCAAGTGTTCCTTTCGCCTTCACATGTATTTGGAAGAATTATCATTGCCGTTAGAGTTAATACAAAATTTAGGAAAACGTTAACCCCCACTAATGAATGTAAATGCGTAGGCTATTATCGATTTTGTAAATGTAAAACCTTCCGGAACCCGGGTATTCAATAGGGAAAAGTTCCAAAATATATGTATGACTTTATTTTTACAACTTGATAAATCCAGACACTTGTTTGTTTTGGTTTGTTGATAAACACATCAGCATTTCATCTACAAACATCCAAAATAAGTTAAAAAATAAAGCTATGATAGATAATCCATATAAAATGCTAGCATTGATTCAGAATCCATTCTTTTAACTGTAATCAAAGAGCCAACATTATTCCGATGTAGATAATAGTAATCTAAAAGAATACACAGTTTTTGTATGATTTGCATAGCTATAGTTTATTTTATTTTATATTGTATTGAGGCAGCTGTAATGAAGCATTATTGCTTAAAATTTGTATGATGGAGTGGTCCTGTTTCCTCTGTTTTCTATATTATTTATATAATAATTGTTGTCAATATTCTGGAAAATTTCATAACGGGACTCCCCTTATTTCTCTTACCAACCAGTTCATGTCTTCTCTACACCCGTGGGTTTCTCAACTTAACAAAATGTTAATGTACTTTTCTCCCTAGCTCGTTCACAGCTGCAGTGGAATAATTTCTCAAATTATTTAAAACTAAAGGATCACCAACAATTGTTTTAAAACAAATTCTTAGTTTAAGTACTTTTATGGTTTATCTAGTTGTTAAATTAAAGCTGTAAGACATGTTTTAACCATTGATGACTAAAATGGATAATTATTCGATTGCAGATGTTTAGTAGTTCTTGTCCCTTTCCCTGTCAGTTTCCAGTCGGTTCCGTAAGAGAAATAAGGTAAAATCCGCGTGGTGCCATTTCATTCACGACATGAAGAAATTTTCCAGAAATCTCTTCAATTTTATGCAGATAATTGATGTTAGTTTGTCCATTTTTGGACTCGTGAATTTCAGTTGACATGAGATGGTCGTTTGTCAACAATGGTTAAAACACGATCTTCAGCGAGGGTAGGAAGCGCGGCCCCCAGTGCGCCCGCCGAAAATGGAACTTCTTCCGAACTTAGATCGCGGCTCAAAACCACTGAGAACGGTCACCGCTCGCAAAGGCCCTACAATCAAACTAGGCAAGTTTCAGTTCTTGTCGCGTTAGCCTCAAGCATAGCTGCTAGCATGATAACCCACTTCTGTCCAACAATCACCATTGTCGTTTATATTGCTACTGCAGTTACTTGTGGAGAGCCGGAGGCTGTTGAAGCATGAGTCTCTGGGCTTTGGGTGATGGCTCTTGTTATGAACGAATTATTGTTAGAAATCCCAACTTAATGTGACCAATGTGCAGTCATTTGTTGCATGATGTTCAATCCCTGAATAAATGTTGAAATGTAATTGTTTGATTACTGTGTTGGTCAAAAGGGTGAGAAGTGTAAGTGTTGATGGTTTTGTAGGAACAATCAGTCGCTGTCGTCCGGCAACGTGGGCCCGGGAAGCGGGTCGCAGGGCAAGGACCCCCTGGCGCCCGCGTTGCCCGGCTCGCGCGCGCTCTACCAGCACCCCTCCGTCGGCGGCTACAACACTCAGGACACACGTGGACAAAACATGCCTGTCTCGGTAATTTTGTGGCTACACTTAAAGCTCACGAAAATGTGCAATATATTATAATTATCACCAATTCATCACAGGTAATATTTGATATGGTCAAGTAATTTGCCTGTCTAGGTAGGTAAAATTTACTACTGTGATCTGAACTTGGAGCCATGCATTCTAATAAAAGCGCAGACGCTACGAAAATAAATCTGTCCGCTTAGCTAACCAAGCGATCAGGTTTATTCGGGTCAGGTGTTTGCCTTGGGAGAGCTGATAAGACGTTAACATAATTACAGTTTTAACTGGAGGGGCAGTTTTAACTGGGGCTGCCACTTGCCCTATGCCTCTATTTAAGCGAGAGTCTAGTGTATTTATTATATGTTATTTATCGCTCCAGAGCATAATACCAGATTCTCAAAATACCAGATTCGCAAAACACCAGATTCGCAAAATACCAGATTCGCAAAATAACAGAAGTACAGTCTTTTACACAATAGGTACCTATGACTATAAAAAAATAAAAATGCTTTAAATAAAGATCAATTAATCCATTAAAGATAGAAAAATATGCAGAAAGATGAAAAATAAAGAAAATTATTAATGATAGCGTTAACGATTTAATTTCAGTAGTTTAGAACGTTTAAGGTGAATCTAGTCCACATTTTTCTCATACAAACTTCGGGATTGTATTACTCCACTGTCCGACAATTTACATCAAAAATTAAACATGATATAGTTTTTTCTCATTATTAATATTGTCTGTACGGAAACAGAATACTAAAATAAAAAGTCATTAATAAGTTAGGAGCCAACAAAGATTCGTTTTTCTTGTTAATTTAACCTAACTTTGGGCGTATTTAAGTAATAAAAGAAGTGTGAAATCTGAAAAACCAAGTCGGTACCGACAAAGCTCAAATATCGAGAAGTTCAATAAACTTTATTGGTCATTGATTTATGCAGTGGCTTTTTCATAAAACCCGATCTTCCGAAGTACTGTTATTAATTTTTTACGCGCCTGTTGTACTATAAATTATCCTGCATCTCACTCAATAATATTGTGCGTATAAACTAGCTTTTAACTGCTCATCACTGATATTACCTCTGTTGGACACGATGCCTGGTGAGACAACGTGCTTTTTAGCCAGGCCCATCAGTGAGTTCGAACCCGCGACTAGGTTCCCCTTAAATGCTTTGAGCTCAAACACAGAGAAGTAACTTTTTTTTTGTTTTAACCATTATTGTTGATGAGCTCAAATACGGAGAAGTAACTTTTTGTTTTAACTATTATTGTTGACTAGCTTCTGCTCGCGACTTCGTTCCCGTCAAATTTCTTGCTACCCCGACCCACCCGTCGCTTCTAATCGACTGCCCGTACAAGTACTTCATATTCGTGACTTTTTCTCTTTGTTCAGCTCCTGAGGGTTTTAGCGTGATGTTATATCCTCGATAAATGGGCTATCCAACACTAAAAGAATATTTCAATTCGAACCAGTAGTTCCTGAGATTAGTGCGTTCATCCAAACAAACAAACAAACAAACTCTTCAACTTTATAATATATACAGTATAGATTAGGTAAATATCGAGACGAAACTGTTGGTTTCGTAAATTAAATTTTGTTTGTTACTGTACAAAATCTGTTATTTTGCGAATCTGGTGTTTTGCGAATCTGGTATTTTGAGAATCTGGTATTATGCTCTGGAGCGTTATTTATGACGTTTTCTTAAAACTTTCGCGCATACAGTTAATTACAAAAAAAAAAAACAATACATGAGCGTTTTTGTTTTGTGAAAAGCCAGATGTGTCTGGACAGCAGGCGCGGTTGCAGCCAAAGACTTGGGGGGGGGGGAGGGTCACAGACAAAGACTACCTACATATTATTAAGAAAATGTATTATATTTTTGAAAAATTACTATTTTGAGCTTTACGTTTACGGCTTTGGGGGTGTCATGACCCCTAGGAACCCCGCGCGGACCGCGCCTGCTGGACAGACCTTTTTTTTAAATCTTATTGCAGTTGATGAATATCCATTGCACAGAAAGGTGCAACACCGAAATATCGAAATAAAAAACTTGGTTGAGTGAAAAACCTCCAAATATTTCGGTGTCTTGAACTCCCCGCTCATCCAATTTCGTCCTGACCTTTAAAAAATAGAAACTAACCACGATACAATTTCGAGTTCGCATCTCAATTACGATGAGCTTACACACCTGTAAGTACATTACATTGCGACTTTCCATCGCGCTGGAGAGTTTGGGCCCTAAAGGCCGGATTGATGGTCTGGGCTTTGAAGCTGCCAGCAGAGACACAGTAAGAGTAGTTGAGGTACTTTCAGGCACGGCAGAACCCGATATACCCGAGCAGCATGTACCACGGCTACGGCGGTGGCGGCGGCGGTACCCTCGCACCAATGCCTTCGCCATCACCGACGGCGCCCCTCGCGCCCTTCCCGGTACACCCAGATGTTAAGTTTAGGAAGTGAGTACTTTTATGATCATTATTATTTTTCATTTCGATTTTTTTCCCTCGTAATAATTGGTAAGACCACGTCACACCCCGGAAACTTGTTTATCAACTCTAAGCGAAACAGACAAATGTTGAAGATCTAGTAAGCAAACATGAACTTACCCCGCCAGCAAAGCGGTGGGGTAGCGTGACTGACTGCACATTGCAGGATCTGCTAATCGTACATTTAAGTATCGCCGCTGCTTTAGGATATTATAATAACAACTTTTAGACTATCATCAGCATGTTAGTTGCTGGACTGCTTGAATGTAACATGGCCTTAACACAATAAGTGCAATAAAATATTTTAAGCACCACTGACTTTATCGCGATCATTTCATCACAAGGATCTAACTAAGGCGGGGGATTCACCAACTGCTGGCCATATCCACAGAACAGGTATAGTAGTGACAGGCTACTCTTTGTTTGAGCCAGTCTCTCATCCAGGTTTATTTACCTCAGCCCTAGAGAATCTGTCTGTTGGGAAAACTATGAAGAACTGAAAAAGCCGTGTTATAGGATTGATTTTCTTCCTCAGACTACCATTCTACGATGTGTTAGCGGAACTGATGAAGCCCTCCACAATGATGCCGATGCAAGCGGGCCGCATGCAGGAGGGCACCTACGTGTTCCACCTCACGCCGCAGCAAGCCACCGAGATAGCATCAGGGAAGGATCTCGTCGGAACCAGCAACAAACTCGATTATGTCATACAGGTTTGTAATACGCCATTTTTATTAATTATGAAACGTCAGAAGCTAGTTCCATGGTTCCAATTTGTCACTTCCTATCGAGAAGAGCCGGCAACAAACCCCATGGTTACTCTTTTAAAAATAATTGGCTTTTACAATGTTTTCAAATTACAGTGATAATAGGTATATGAGGACAACGCAAGCCTGTCAGTCCGTATGATCAGGTTTATTCGGGTCAGTGGTGTTTGTCTGCCTTAGGAGAGCTGATAAAATGTAAACATAATTACAGTCAAAATTGGAGGAGCGAGAACTCAATAAGAGAGAAAACTCTACAAGTGAGATTGATTGCCAGGGCCCGACATTTAAACCCAGGAATTCTCAAGTTTTTGTTGTACTACATCACTACATAGTATAAAACAAAGTCGCTTTCTCTGTCCCTATATCCCTATGTATGCTTAAATCTTTAAAACTACGCAACGGATTTTGATGCGGGTTTTTTTAATAGATAGAATGATTCAAGAGGAAGGTTTATATGTATAATACACCGACCTCCACGCGGGCGAAGCCGCTGGCAAAAGCTAGTATTATTATAAAACAAAGTCCCCCGCCGCGTATGTCTGTTCGCGATAAACTCAAACAGTACTAAACGGATTTTCATGCAGTTTTCACCAATACACAGTGATTCATGACGAAGGTTTAGGTGTATAATTTGTTTAGGTTTTATTACAATTTTTGAACGAGGGCGAAGCCGCTGGCAAAAGTAGTTATTTTATAAAAGTCTACAGCAGACTTATTCTTTAGAACTTTGCGGCACAAATCCATTAGCCTTGGCATTTACTATACATGTTCTTGTCATGGACACACTTCCCTTATACATGATTGGTTATCAGTTTTATACTTATTGTTCATGACATCACGCCTATATTTCCCGAAGGGGTAAGCAGCTTTATATAATATACCTACATGTCACCAGCCTCTTTCTTACCAATCACAAATCCAAACACTATAACACTCTCAACCACTGATAGAAATAAAATGTAGTAAACTTTATTCTCAGGCACAACTCCGGTTTTGTCTGCTAGAAACTTCATGTGAACAAGAGGACCACTTCCCGCCTAGTGTTAATGTCAAAGTTAACAACAAAATGTGTCCACTACCAGTAAGTATCTTACTAAATAATACATCAATAAACAGGTCAAGTTCAAACCTTACTTGCCTGACCTTTGCGTTGTTCGTTTATTATGAATGTTACTTCATTTCTTGTCTATTTTTATAAAATTATCAATGAAATGACTTTGTAGTGCAGCCGATCGAGTTCTACAATATCGTAATTGATGAAAGCGGGGTCAAGAGCAGAACTATTCATAAAATTATACAAAATTGTACCATGTAGTTTTCGGTACAAAAATTATTACTGTAGAATCTCACTAATCTGGCACTTCAATAGACCGATACGTCCAATAATCCGGCACCCGCCGCCCGCGCCTTCCTGGCCCCTACCTTCGCCACGCACCGCATATGCGCTCCGTCTAGTACTAGGTACTATTTGTAGCTAATTGTAAGATATATTATAGTTATAAGTGGAGAACATGAACACAAATATGTTATATGTATCCTCTTTATGAAATGCTTTATTTTATTTATTATGATTATTTCTATGCAATCCAGTAATTCGAACATTCCAATAATCCGGCACCCTCTGGTTTTTAATAGTGCCGGATTAGTGAGATTGGACTGTACTTCCATCTAATGCCATGGGTATTGTGAATAGATTCTCGCGAATAAAATAGAACATAACTCCTGTAATACCCGAAGGATTAAGCAGAGATTTACCTTACCTACCTAATACCATAACCTAGGTACACTCACATTTCGAAAGAAATGCTAGAAAGTTGAAAGAAGTACTTTTATAATAGTTTACTATAACTGTAACGAGATCGGTGTTGGCCCAGTGATAACGGTCACGACTTAGGAGTTGCCATTGGTTCGATTCCAGAAAGGAACTTTACTTTGTCTAAATTATTTAATCACTACTGCTCTTAAAACGGTGAAGGAAAACATCGCGTGGAAACCGGCACGTCCTAATACCAATATTTCGAAGACATGTGACATCTTACGGCCCATCCCTTTTACTGAGAAGAGGCCTGTGTCCCAGCACTGGAAAAAAATTTAGGCTCATATCTATAACGATCATAAAGATAACATGATAGCTGCACTACTACAAAGGACAGGGGCAAAGCTAAGAACCTTTGCCCCTGTTAGTTACAAGCATTGCTCGCAGAATAGACGGCCGATAGGGCCGAAAGGTTCTGGAGTGGCGACCGCGTATCGGAAGACGTAGAATTGGAAGACCTCCCACAAGGCGGACCGATGACCTTGTGAAGGCCGCTGGATGCAGGAAGCACAGAACCGGTCGAAGTGGCGGAGCTTGCGGGAGGCCTATGTCCAACAGTGGACGTCTTTCGGCTGAAATGATGATGATGAGGGTTTACTCTGTGGCTCGATGTCCGTGCAGATTCGGAAACACGAAGATTACCGAAGCTCAAACCTCTGGTTTACCTGTACTAATGTAACCTTTTATTTCCACACAGAACCCAATACCAACAAACAAGCCAACGCCAGAGCCGAAGCGGCCACCGCGCCCTGTGAACATATCGTCGTTAGTAAAGCTGTCGCCCACGGTCGCCAACACGATACAAGTGACGTGGGCCTCGGACTTCACGCGCGCGTACGTGCTCAGCGTGTTCATGGTGCGCAAGCTCACGTCCGCCGAACTGCTGCAGCGGCTGAAGAACAAGGGGACCAAGAATCCTGACTACACGCGGTCGCTCAGTAAGTTCATTTTGTTTTGTTCTTTCATGCAAATTTGTATTAAAGTTAGGATAGAGGTATCAAGAGCGGGTGGAAAGTGTCTCAACCTTCATAGAGAAGGAAGAGTTCTCCGACAATGGGTGTTGGCTAGAGCAGTGGTATAGGCACCAACTTACGAATTATAGGTCATAGATTGGAATCTAGCCAGCGCGCTTTACTTTGTGTAACCGTTGTGCTCTCAAAACGGTGAAGGAAACCATCGTGAGCAAACTGGCATGTCCTAACACTTAAATTACAAATAAAGTCTTCATAGATATAAGTTTTTGTTAAATCAATTTATTATTTGTAGTTTAAAAAGCTGCTCACGATTACCCATTAACCAACAGTAAAAGAAAAGCTGTCAGAGGACTACGACAGTGAGATCGCGACGACATCTCTCCGCGTGTCCCTGATGTGTCCACTGGGCAAGATGCGCATGTCGTGCCCGTGCCGGCCCGCCAACTGCCCACATCTGCAGTGCTTCGACGCTTCGCTGTTCCTGCAGATGAACGAGAGGAAGCCCACGTGGCTGTGCCCTGTATGCGACCGCCCCGCGCCCTATGACTCCCTGGTAGTTGATGGGTAAGAGAGACTATTTTTGTAGATTTTCTACAGTAACAGCTGTGTTCCATGGGATTTCTCATTAGCACAAATGTTAAATTGTATCCCTTATTGTTCTTAATGTTAGGTTATTCATGGATTATCAAAAATCTTTCCATAGTGCTCAATTTCGTTATTTGGAACCTTTGTGCAAAATTTCATGTTTCTAGACCCAGCTGTCAGAGAAAGATTTTTAGATTTTTACTTAGTAGATTGTGGGTTGGCAATCGACCAGTTTCAGTTATGCTTGCCGCGGTTGAATAGTGGATGGGTGACCATCTTTACATAAAGTTAAGGGTCGTCAGAAGCCCGAAAGTCCGACAACAAGTCTTAGTAAGGAGTATCGTACTACCCAGAAACTGGGTTGTGGAGGTCAGAGAGGCAGTGGTCAGTGTCAGTGTCAGAGCTGCATCCGGTTAGATTGGAAGCCGACCACAATATAGTTGGGAAAAGGCTAGGTAGATGATGATGATGACTCTTTGATGTGGAAAGGTGATAAAAAACAACTTACAGAAATAAAATATAATTCATAGTAAATTTTGATGGTGGTTGCCCAGGTACTTCCAAGAGGTGCTGACGTCGAGCCGGCTGTCGAGCGACTGCAACGAGATCCAGCTGCACGCCGACGGCAACTGGTCTGCGCACGCGCCGCCCGCGCGCGCGCCGCAGCAGGCGCAGCCTGCGGCCGAGCCCGTCACGCTCATCTCCGATGATCTCGGTCAGTTGCCGTACTAACTACTTAAAGTTCGTAGACATGGGTTAAAAAAATGATGTTATGAATTAATTAATCAAAGTTGACAGCTGTCCGTCTTCATTAATTTATTTTTTGGATTTTTAAATTAGCCACTATAAACGGGGGGAACGAACATGATCAGATCAAATCTCCTAAATGAAGAATATTATCAGAAAGTACAGGCACGCTGGTAATGTGACATAGTAGACACAAGCAAACCAACAGCATTTTGGCGCCCCACAGAAGTGATCCCAGTGGACAGCGGGTCGAACGCGGCGAAGCGCGCCTGCGTGGGCGAGGCGCGCGCGCGCGGGCCTGACGTCATGGTGGACCTGACGTCGGACTCCGACGACGACGCGCCGCTCAAGCGCAAGGTGCCACCGCCCAAGCCCACGCCGCCCGCCTCCGACGTCAGCGTCAAGAGCGACGACAACTACTCCTCGTCCAGCGGTGAGCGAACCACTTTGATTTTTTTTTCTTTCTTGTGACTAACGAACCGATAGTTCCACTTGATTCGGTGGTGAATTCGATTGTAAGGTTCGTTTAACGTGCAAGCTGCAAAATGGTAATCTTTCTCATCAGTAGCTTATAATGTTCTCATTGCTGGGACACAGGCCTCCTCTCTGTGAGAGGAAGTTGGCCATAATCCTCAACGTGGGTCCAGTGCGGGTTGGTAGGTGTCATATGTCTTTTAATTTTTGGTTCTAAGACATGCCGTTGATGTTGCTTGGGTTCGAACCTACGACCTACAACTCCTAAGTCGCGGCCGTTACCACTAGGCCATCATTGCTTCATGTGATGGTAACTTTAGTGATAGAAAATGTTTAAGTGATGAATGCAAATTGTTGCCCACCAATAATTATGAGTCAGATTGATGTCCTAGATAACGAATTTGTGATGGGTGTTTTTATATTAATAAAATTTGTACTAAAATTTGTATAGCATTAAAAAGAGAAGTGAAAGGAGGGTAGAGAGGCCTTTGCTTTGCAGAGGGATGTTACAAGCTTTTAATAATAATATAGTCAAACAGCCAATATTACATCTTGTGTTAAATGGTTATCGCTGCCCATAAGGACATCTGTAATACCAGACGCATGTTGCCATCTCAAAGACAACATGGAAAACCCTCATGTGCCTTTAGTAAATTTGCATCCATACCCTTGAAACCAGTAGACAACAGCGCTGCTATGCGAACATGGTTATTCTTCTTATTTGCTATAGTTGGCTTCCTTGAGTTCGAATGACATAACCTAATATTGGTCAGAAGCATGTATATGATTAATTTAATATTGGCGTGCCCCAGCGGCCGAGGCAGTGTCGTCCAGCGGCTACCGCTCGCCGGGCGTGCCGGGCGCGGCCTGCGGCGTCATCTCGCTGGACAGCCCGTCGCCGCCCGCGCCCGCCTCGCCGCCCGCGCCGCCGCACCACATAGGTACGGCACTGCGGCAGCTTGAGGGTTTAGAAGATAGTCGCGCATGTATGAATAAAGTTGCAACTGGACTGACGGCAATCGTAGCCCACAAATATTTCACCACTTAAGTTTGAGTACCGACGTCCAGAGAACGTTATTTTAAAATATTTACAAGGCAACATTAGCTTGTGGGCGGATTTTTTTAAAAGTGTACATTAAGTTTTCACAATGTCCCGTAACTATAGATTTTTTTTTATTCACGCCATTCATCATCATCATCATATCTGCCGTAAGACGTCCACTGCTGGACATAGGCCTCCTAAGGATGTGCCATAATCGCCACGCTTGGCAGGTGGGTTGGCGATCGCAGTATGGTGACCAAATTCATAGAGAACGCTGCTGCCTATTCTCTAGTAAGCCATTCACGCCATTACGATACACTAATATTTTTTAATGTCACTTGATTAAACATATGTTTGGTAGCATTTCTGTATTCTTTTTTTTATGGCATTTTTTTCATTATGGCAATAAAATTACCAATAAGCAGGTCTTTGCCGTGTCCCATCGTCACGAAGTAACTTAAAAAGAAGAATAACAGTTTAGTTATCAGTATGTAGATTGATGTAATAACAGTTTTAGACGGCTTTAATAACGTATTACTGAAAAACCTATACAACAATGCATTAAAATAACAATTTGATTTTAAATTATTTTTTAAATCAAAGTCTGACAATTTGACCAGGTGAAATTTTCCCCTGACTTACGCGAGTTTTACTGGCGTTAAGAAAATATTACTAAATCAGAAATATTTTCTTTCGTTGGCAACATAACAAAGCTGTCTTTTTCGCTAGCGCTATATTGACAGCAAATTTACCAGTATCGTGCACAACCGTTACAGTGAAGACGCTTACAGATATGCACAGAATATATCCAGTGACTAGCAGCACTTTTTAAGATAATTGAACAATCTTTACATGTTTCATACTTAATTCACGAATACTAAATTTACCAATATTTTTTGAACTTTCGTTACATTCCACTGACTAATTCTGTCATAGTACATTATGATATAAGTGCGGTAAGTTGAAAATTACAGCCGAGGCGATATTGCTAGCCCGAGCCGTAGGCGAGGGCTACAAGAAAGCAGAGGCTGTAATTTTCAAAGCTCACGTATGTCATACGACGTTTTATAACATATTTGCGAGGAAATAAATAAAAGTCGGACTTTCTTAAACGAGTAAATCTTTAATCACTTGTTAAAGCAGTTAGAAAAATTTGAACAATTTGTATAGTTGATTATTACTTGTTCACAAATTAGCGATGCGCGCGCATCAACGTTTTTTTTTAAGGCAAAGGCACAAAAACAGCCAGTATAACTAATAAAGTAAATTAATATTTTTTTGTTTTTGTTACAGATAAATGGTTGTAATTTATTGTCAAAACTAATTAAATTAAAGAATTAAATGTTTATTTTTTTATATTTTTATCTCTCAAAGTTAATTTTATTCATAAAATGTTGACCACTTTTCTGACTTAAAAACTCTTTGCTAAGATTTAAAAAAAGTACCGTTCGTTTTAGACGGAGCATCTAAAATATATACCGTGCGTTTTACATTAAAACAACGCACAAGTGCGTAATGACATACATTACGATATTGAAATTGATGTAATAAGAGACCCTTTACAAGCAAATGTGTTATAAAAAATATTACTCAATGGAGCAAATTGTTACACAATGGAACGCCAAAGCTGCATTCACGACGAACAGCGTTCCGTCAATCACTTTTATATTTTATTGCTTAATTAAAATAGGCACAAATCATTTTGAAACTACCAACTGAACTGAACGTGGATATTTATTTGTTTTTGTTGTGCTTGATGTAATTTTTTTTTTTTGTTTGCCTTAAAATATTGTCAAACAGTGACTATAGTAAGATTTTTTTAAAGGTTCGATTTTCAACTCAAAAAAAACGAGTAAATATTACTAGGGCTAGGGTTTAGTTGGTGCAATTGGGGCTAGGTATATTAATATTATTTTCCTAAACATTTTAGAACCAAATATGGGTTCATGTATGTGTGTGTGCGTTTCTTCATTCAACATAAACTTAACTGAACCGGGTTAAATGTGTCGTATGGTATCGTTAGAATCCTTCCCAGCTTTATTGTTTTAGAGAGTAGGTATTAGATACAAAGTATTTAAATTGTAATTTGATTATTAGGTGATAATAATGCCTCTCACATCAGATATGAGAGTTAATGAGAGCAAGACCCAGTAAAATTTGAAGAGCACAATGATATTTTAAAGACTTTTTATTATTTGTGTAAAAGCTTGTATTGTTTTGTTAACGAAGTTTATTTAGTTTTCTTGTTTGTATATTTTCACAAAGCAAAATTATTTAAATAAGTTGGTAAATAAATGTAAATTGTCAAGAAAATCCTTCATTGTAACCAGAGCCCTTAATTTTCCTACTGTTCCTCTTAGAATATATCAAAATTTTGGGGTTTTCTAAAAATTTTAAATATTGTAAAGACAACATATTTGTTTTACTTTATAATTATGTTACAAAACAGTAATCAATTACAATTTGAATAGTTATAAAGAAGAACACGCAACCGATTAATCAACAAGTTAGTCAGAGGATATAAACATACATTAATTTTTTTTGTTATTCCTTTGTCCAAACTATATGTTTATTATTTTCATCTAAAAACCTACCTGGTATTAATTAAAAAGTATGAGTTTCATCATACCCGTTTCAATTAACTCACTGAGTAAGATAATAAATTGTTAATCAGTGGATCTCATAATCCTCTAACTGAATTTCAATAACATATTATGATTAATCTGTAACAGCTATTAAAATATTCTATACATTTTCTTAAAGTTCAATTAATAGACAATAAGAATTCAAATACAAATACCGAAAAAAAAAAACAATGAGAGTTCCTCATGTTTCTTTTTTTTTTCTTTTCTCATTCATTTTTCATTTAAAAAATGTACACTTTCAAAAAAGTCCGCCTTTGTAAATAGTTGGAAGATCGTTTTTGTACAATGGACAAATAAATGTATTCTTATCTCATGATGTGTCACGACCGTGGTCTAGATGCACCTTTCTACAAAGCCTAACTTTTTCTAAATCTCCATATGCCGCCGTATTATCAGCATACTATACATAGATACCCAATCCCCTGCCGGACGAGCTGACCTCACCAGAAAACAGGTATAACCCATAGAACTAAAGAATCCAGATGATGACCACAAAGATAGCCAGTTTTCTACACCAAACTGCCATCCACTAAGAAGTAAACGATCACTAACCGTAAACTGACAGCGTCATAAAATATGAATACACAATGCCCGTCGCCGCCCGCCACCTTTCAGATATGCTGAGCAAGATGCCGCACTTATCCATCTCGCTGCTAGCGCCATCTTCGCCCTCGCCGCTGAATTTAGGTAAACTAAATCATCCGTCATTCTAACCTGGTGTCGATGCTTGGCTAATACCTCCACTCTAACTGACCTTGCTATGTTCTGCCCCTCGCTGCCTCCCGCCCGGCCGCTGCAGTTCCACACGACGTCGCGTCGGAACACCCGCATCTGTCAATCACACCTGTCACAACGACTGCGTCCTCGCCGCATCCTATTGGTACGTACCACCATCATCATATCAATCAGTCAATAGACGAACTGAAAATGGTCCATCGTTATTCATAAAAATAAAATATTATGCCAGAACCAACTAGTTTTAAAATATTGACAAGAACTTGACTTTTTAAAGTAAAACACATAGCAAAAGAGTAAAAGACATAGAAGATCTATAAAAAAACATTTTATTTCCTATTTATTGGGTCGTACAAAATAAACTGCCTCTTTGGTCTAGTGGTCGCAAGCGCTACTGCTGACCATGTGGCGGGACCACATGGTTCGATTCCCAGGTTGGGCAGTGTTATTGGGTTTTCTATCTGGAATTTCTCAGTAGCAGCCCGGAGTCTGGATTTGTACCTGATTGATGGCAATAGGTTTGCCCCCAAAATGTGGGGTAAACCTCTCTTTAAACCGTCTGGGCAACAAAGCATGATGTTATGTTATACGTTTTTTTAAATAATATAACAACTCTGTTCCTTATTAATACGCGGTAACGTTCGGACAGAAAATAAATTGCACACATTAGTGCATGATGTGTGGATTGGCAAATTGATTCTTCTTTGTACTGTATTGGGGCAGATCTATAGCAATTCGATGTCGATAAGCATAGTCAATCTATAACACTCATTCAGTGGCGTGCAGTCCGTAAAAACAGAAAGACACTTCCTAACGTACGTAAATCAGTTAAATATTTAAAACGAATATTATTTTATCAATAAACAAAAATCTTCATTCATAAATCAGCACCACCTTTCGAGCGTAGGTCGTATCATTAGTATCATCGATACAATCATACCCTTTCGATTGTATAATTTGACGCAACTTCTCATTACGATGCACTAGCGCCGCTGAGTGCCTCGGGAGAGACACGAACTATTCGCGTGTCAATGTTTATAAGTGCGCTCTCGTGGTTATGCAGATTTAATGGGTGTGCGCGGCACACAATGTAACAATTAATGTACACAACCGTACCGGGTATTGGGCACGCCGCGATTGCGGCGGTAAGTCCCCTCTTTGAGGAGTGGCTTGAGAGGCGGCATGGCGTCCTCACCTTCCGCCTGACACAGGTCCTCACCGGACATGGCTGTTTCGGGAGGTTCCTGTTTCGGATAGGGCGGGAGGAAACGCCCGGGTGTTTCCATTGCGAAGATCGCCCAGAGGACACGGTGGAGCATACGGTGGAGGTCTGCCCAGCTTGGGCGGAGCAACGCCGTGTCCTCGTGGAGGTGATCGGCGGCGGCGATCTCTCGCGTCCGACCCTGGTCCAGGCCATGGTACGGAGCGAGAGGGCATGGCTGGCAGTCGCCTCCTTCAGCGAAGCAGTTATGCTCGCAAAGAGGGAGGCGGCGCACGTGAGGGAGATGCAGTACATGCGCCCTCACAGCCGTGGCCTTCGCAGGAGACGCCCTGGGCGTCGGGAATCCCAGGCTGATTCCCGGCCACCGTAGGCACGGGCTTGCGGACGGCGAGTAATGGGTAGCTCGCTGTCCGGTAAGGACCAAGCCCGGGTCGACGGCGCGTTGTGTTCCACGCGCACCTCAAAGAGATGTCAGCAGCAACAGAGGGGCCCGCAAGGGCCGATGCCTGCCGGGGGTGCGGGTTGTTCGAAAGAGATACCGCCGCCCCTGGCACACAGGCAAGTGAGGGAACACGGGTGGGTTTTAGTCAGTAAAAGTCTGACACGCCCTCCCGCTCCACCCAGAGCGGGAGAAGTTATTCGATGATTTCCCACCCAGGAAAAAAAAAAAAAAAGACCGTACCGGGTATTTACTGGCTTTTTAATTACGAAAGTTATCGAAGTTTTCCGAACAAAGTTTAATTAAATTGTCGCTACATAAACAACCATGACTTTTTTGTCGTATTATTTTTAAATTCCGATTTCCGACGCCATTGATGGTTTTGGTTGTGAGCTTGTATTAAAGATTTTAACATTGATAATAGTGTGAAAAATAGATAATATTGACTGTGAAATTTGTTCAGGTGGTGTGTGTAGAAAAAAGAAAAAATGATCCATTTTCAAAACCATATTTCAGTGAAAGGATAAAAAAGAAGTTATCGTGAAAAGTAATTAATACGAACTAAAGGTAAAGTCAATCGTAAATTCAACACAAAACAAAATGATTGTTAATTGCCTCACAGGTTGTATGCTGTGTAGGTACAGCAATCGGTTAATCTGTTTTTTTTTTCTGCCTACCCTGTCTAAAAACTCTGTGCACGCCACTCCACTCATCCCACTGCTGAGATGCAGCTTTCGTCCCAGGCGCAAGGGATCCCCATGGGATAGGCACCCTTCCAGGATTTCTCAGTCTGTGACGAATTATGACGTATGAATAACATGGACTTATTTTGGCGAGCCCCAAATATATCTCAAAGTCACACACCCGTTGTTTCTTTGCAACGTATAATATTTTAAAGTGTATTTACACCCAAACTATATGTTGGTGCAGGTTCGAGCACGGGCGCCGACCGCGACGATGCTGAGGCGACGCCGGCGCACTGGGCGCCCTACGCCGAGTCTGACAGGGATGATAACTTTAGGAAGTGCGTATTTCACCATGCCCACACACAATACTATATGTTATATCTGTTCCAAAAATATTTGATATTATGAAAATGCAATCAAATGGATCAATTAAAGTACCTTGAGTTCATTTTTAACTAAAGAAAAAAAGGAGGAGGTTCTCAAGTCGACACGTATATTTTTTATGTATGACCACGCATAACTTTTTACACAGTAGTCCGATTTTGATCATTCTTTTTTCATTGGAAAGGGATTATCCTAAAGTTGAACCCATATAAATTAAAAAAAAAACAACCCTAAGTGTAGGAAAACAGGGGATGATTGATTGTTCACTCACAGATTTTAATGCCGAGTTGTGTATTACAAAAAGTAATCAAAAATTAAGCATGTAGAAATTAGTAGATTATAGCCACAAAAAATTATAAAATAAAAACTTTTTAACAAAAAAATTAAACCGCCGGAAAAACTGAAGGGCAAAAAATAATAAATCTTTTTTTAACCTTATTAACTAAGTTCGAAAGTCGGTGACTTTGGATATGTTTTTTAATTTTATGTCACCGCCTTCCGAACTTAGTTAATAAGGTTAAAAAAAGGTTTATTATTTTTTGCCCTTCAGTTTTTCCGGCGGTTTATTTTTTTGTTATATAACCTCAATTTTCGTCAATGGAATCAATAAAACGTTTGGAAAAATTGGTGAGATGTAAATTTGGAAATGTCTAAATATAGGTGAAAGCATTCTAATTCCCTTTTAGTGAGTGATTGAGTAGGAATTTAACATGAACAGGGTTTATTGACATTTTCATCAGATATTTTTTGGAACAGACATTACATCGTTTGGTGACCCCTGTTGAATGCTGCAATCATAGACACACAGAAAGTTCCACTGTGTTTCGCGTATACATATTTATGTTCTCTATATAGCAAGTCAACAATGATGCTGCATGGAATTCTCATTAACCTCATTCAAATACATAGTTGAATCTAATATTGGAGTAGAGTCACCAAAATAGTAATAGGTAATACGTAAAACGGGTTGTTGTCGAGAATCAGTTCTTCGATCCACCCCAGCTCCTCGAGAAAGGCCAGCAACGCATTGGTGTTGCTGACAATCTCACGTAGGGTACCGAAGTATTTTGCCTTGTAATTAGCGACCGCCGCCGGGCAGTTTAACAGCACATGAGCTGCTGTCTCGTCGTCCTCCATGCAGACCCTGCACAGCGGACTGTCTGTTACTCCTATGACAAAGAGATGTTTGTTAAATGACTCATGGCCAGTTACAGCAACTGTAACTATCCGCAGCTCTGGTTTAGTTAAACGGAGAATCTGTTTCGTGAGGTGGGCATCGATCGTAGGAAGTGCTTCCGTAGCCTGCATGCACTCAGTTAGGTCCACCCATATTTTTGAAGTGCCCGAAGGGGAGTGGTGCAATGGATTCTGGTCCCACTGGTGCCATGCTCGACCCCTTCTGGCAAGTTCATCGGCTGCATCGTTGCCTAGTGAACCGCTGTGTCCTTTGATCCACTGAATGGTAATATTATTGAGGTTACCTACCTCAGCCCAGAGTCAACTGTGTGACTGTTCAGCGCCTGCAGAACGGCCATGCTATCTGAGAGCATGCTGATCGAGTGTTCCTTAACTTCCATGGCAATGATAGCAGACGCGGCAAGGGAGATGCCCATGCATTCGCCCTGGAACACTGTGTTATGGACTCCCAGTAATGTGGCTATGTGGATGTTGAAGTCCTCCGAGAAGACTCCAGTCCCTGTGCCACTACCTGTTTTTGATCTGTCCGTGAAGATACGCAGCTCTGCGGGGCGCAAGCCTTCGCATCGTCGATCCTCATGCTGTTGGATTCTATTTTTTTATCCAAGAAATTGTTTGGGCACCCGGTCATTTATTGCTTTCGTAATGGGGAACTCACAATTGAGTTCCTTAAGCAGCGTGGTGTGTTGCGTATCTCTCTTACTCCAGAGATTTATTGCCTTTAGACGCGCCGCCGCCATCGTCGCTTCCTGCTGTATGAACAGGTGGCGCGGCGGTAGCCCCAGCATGGCTTCGATCGCTGCAGTCGGAGTAGTCCTCATGCAGCCTGTGGTCGCCTTGTAGGCTAGTCTTTGCATGCGCTGTAGTTAGTTGGTGACTGTAGCTAGCTTGGTGCGAGACCACCAGACCACGGCCCCGTAGGTAATCATGGGGTGGATCACTGTGGTGTACAGCCATAGTATAATTTTGGGCGATAGACCTCACTTCTTACCTATCGTTTTCATGCACGGACAGAAGGTGATGCAGGCCCTGTTCAGGTTGTTATCTAGAGGACTGCTCTAGTTTAGCTTGTCCAAAGTAACCCCAATTACTTGACTTCGTTGGCCAACTGAAGTTCTGTATTGAACAGTTTCAGTAGGCCGAAAGGGCTTAATGCTCGTTTTTTGGGTGCACATTAGTTCAGTTTTGATGGGGTTCACTGATAGCTCAAATTCCCTGCACCATCTCTCTACGATACGTAGTGCTTGCTGAGTGTTTACAGATTGTTTAAGTTACAGATTGTTCCCGTTACCTTCCCCGAAACAAGATTGCTAGGTCGTCCGCATAACCTATTTTAAAGTAATGATTGGCGTTGAGTTTGGTGATAAGGTCATTTATCACCAGATTCCATAGTAGGGGAGACAGCACCCCTCCCTGGGAACAGCCTCTGGCTATCATGGCCAGCTGCTGCTCATCCTCAAAGCGAACCATTCGGTTACCAGTTTATAATCCAGTCCGTTAGTACCTGTTCTACCCCATGGCTGGAGAGCTGAGACGCTACCAATGCTGGAGAAGTTAGTTTTGTCGAAGGCTCCTTCGATGTCTATAAAAGTGCCCAGGCAGGTGCCTTTTTGGTGTATCATTTCTTCTATCTGGCTGACCACTTGATGAAGAGCAGATTCGGCCGACTTACCTGAGCTATATGCGTGTTGGTTACCGTGTAGCGGTATGGTTTTGAGAGCGCCGTCTCTCAGCTCCCTATCACATAGCCTTTCCAATGTCTTCAGTAGAAAAGAGGTTAGACTGAATGGTCGGTGGGATTTGGCGTTAGTGTAGTCACATTTAGCTGGTTTTGGGATGAAAATAACTTTCACTTCCCTCCATCCCTTGGGAACGTATCTAAAAGCCAAGCACGCTCTCATTAGAAACACTAGTCTAATTGCGACAGAGGCTCCCCCCATTGCTATAAGGCGGGGAACACTCCATCGGGGCCAGTTGCCTTGAAAGGATGGAAGCTTCGGATGGCTCATTGGAGTTTCTCCAGTGTCATCACCCTGTGTGCGTACCGGCAGTCGTTTTCTGATGGTGTTTGAATAACGTCTTACCAGTCGATTATCTGCTCGAAGACACATCCAGTGAAGTGAGTTTCAATAAGGACGCGTCTTGCTTCTTCAGGCGACGTCGTAAGTGTGTTATCTGGTTTGCGGAGGGTAGCGGGCCGCGATGTATTCTGCTGCGGCAGAACCTTACTTACCCTGTTGGCTTGCTGGCAAGATTCGATGCCGCCACAGAATTTGCGTCAACCCGCGGTACTCCTGTCTCTGATGCATTTTGTAGCTGGATTTGGCTGCATAGTAGCTATCCCAGTCCTTATCCGCACATGTCTTCATGGCTCTATTTAAACCTTTCCTTACCTTCCCGCGCTTGCGCTCCTGGTCAGCGCCTCACCAAGGTTGTTTACCCGGTGTGCTACGCGGGGTGGTCTCTGGGCAGGCAGTATGGTAGCTATCTATCACTGAATTAGTTATCTGGCTTACTTGTGCCTCAATCTATGTCGTGTCCGCACATGACGTCGGACCGCTTGGTGTCGCAAGCTTGAGTTCTAGGCTGCGTGTATAGATGCCGCGATCCGTGTTACAGGTTGAGCGCAGACCTGGATGTCGAAGCAGATCCACCTGTGATCAGATCAGGAAGCCTCCTTGGAGACCTGCCACCCCGTGGTGATTTCCGCCGCACTCTCTGTTGCTACGAAACCGGTGACAGGGTCATGTCGTCCAGCTCCTCGCCCAAGGCAGGGGCGGCACCCACGGTGGCGGCAGCAGCGGCGGCCGACTGCTACGGCAGGTACGGCCACGGGTGCTTCCGAGTTGTTGGTGGGGAGTGGACTCCCCCGTTGGTGTCACAGGCCGCTGCAACGTGTCCTCGGAGATGGTTTCCGTTAGGGGCATCTGTGTATCTGCCTAATATACACCCCTGGAACCTAATATACACCGACCCTACTCCTATAGAGAGCTGGCGCTCGGCCCTCACAAAGGCCGGAATTTGGTCCACAAGGACACCCACCACGACGAACCATGCAGCGGCCTGTTTGTTCACGTGGACGAGTACCCACCTCTTGATATCTACCCAGAGGTTCTGGTAGCTCGGAGCGCGCCCAATATCGGTAGGCTCCTCAAAGACCCTCTGCTCGTCCGGGCTTACGATACCGCGCCGTGCTCGTCTGTCGATCTCTTAACTACTAGCGGGATGCTAGTGAAGAGAGACAGTGCGAGGACAGTTTCGTTTAGCCAGGCTAAAGTGTGGTCGTTGCCGCACCACCGTTTAAGAGTACCCCTGGCATATACCGGCATGGCGTTGAAAGTCGGCCCTGGGGTGTCTGGCTTGGGGGACCAGACCTCGAGGATGATCTGCTTCTAAATAGCAGTGAGCACCCGGTCCGCTGAGGATCCTTGTGCGATCGCAAGTGACCGCGACGTCGAGGGTAGCGCTCGAGAGTAGCTTGGGCGTAGCTTCGCTTAGCGGCCCGCTTGGATTGATCAAGACGCGGCCGCGTAATGATCCCCCCGAGGTATTAGTGTCTCGTTGAGAGCTCGCTTGGCCGCGGCCTGATCTTCCCGATCGGGTCGCTGTGTTGACGCGGTCGGTCTCTGGGATACTGGGTGGCCGTTGACTTGGCGCGGCTCGACTCGAGCCGGCCTGTCTGTGACCTCTTCGCAGTGGAGAAGTTGAGCTGGCCGTTAGTCAGTTTGGCCGAACTAGCGGCAGGGTCCTGCGGGTTTTGAGACCCCTTACCTGGCTCCCAGCAAGCATGACGAGCCTGTCGGCGCTAATTCCTTGTCGGCCGTCCGCTTCGTGCTAAGGCGGCAGATGGGCCGGAGGGGCCTGTGTAAGCTTGTTGACTTCGTTAACCCTTACCCTTGCCTCATTTTCCCACAACCTGCCAGACGCGTGAGAACGCTCCTCGGTGCGGCTGGCCGTCTCCGTTTGGCCGGTTGCGGCCGCCTGGTGTAAGGAGGTTGGAGAAGCCACAGGAGTGAGAGGGTGTTTCACAGCGCCAGTGTTACCCGGTACCGGGGTTCGTGTGGCAAGGGTCGGACCGGCAGTGGTATAAGTCATCGCCGTCGTTCTCGCCTGGGTTTTAGGAGAATCCGTACTGGTCCCAATCAGCGCTGTTTCCTCTGTTTGTTTTGGGACTGGTTTGGTCTTGGCTGTGGTTCTCGCTACAACCGGACCGGCGCCCGCACTAGTACCTGCCGCGTTAGCTGCAGGTTGACCAGGGGCAAGAGAAGTGGGAGCACTTCCCTTGGGAGTTTCATCGGCTTTTGTGAGGCTCCTTTGTCTGGGGTTTTAACTAGCCTTAAAGCATCCATGTTAAATAGTTCTAAGTTTTCATCTCTCTGGCTCGCACCCACGATGGGAGCCCGCACCTGGGAATGTCTCATTGTAAAATAAGCTCGAACGTTAGGAGTACCAGAGAGATATAGGTGCGCAACGCTAGTTTACACAGTGCGACATCGTGTGCTCGATCAGGTTGGCCCTCAACGAGCTGATCAACCCTCACTTAAACCGTCAGCATGACCTTTACCTACCGCTTCAGTCGTCCGAGGACATCCTCAGCGGACCTCACGCACCTCACCTGTGGCCCTCTGACGGGACACTGACCATTTCCCTACCCCTGGCTATTGGGTAAGTAGGGCCACCGTTTCGCTTGAAATCCAGACCAAAGGGGGCGTGTTGCCTCACGGGTACATAACAACCAGAGCCGCTCGGCTCAACTCCCCAGGACTCCTTCATCCCCGCTCACGGCGCTCGACTGCGCAAGTCCTAGCGCAGGTGACTACTTGCCCGTACTCGCCATCAGCTGATTTTAGTGATGGTCGAGCCCGCCACCACCCAGTCACGACGGGGTCGCGGTTAGGAGCGGAAGTTCGAGGGCCACCCCTCGAACTTCCGCTCCTAACCGCGACCCCGATTGGAAGGAGTAGGGATGTAGGTAGGGTGGAGTGGGTAAGGATTGTGAGAATTGAGGCAGGAGGGCTAAAATACGGGAAAAAAAGGCGTCAAGGGAAATAGGAAGGGAATGCACTGGCGCCTGGTGGTTTTTGTTACGTTTATTTCTTAAAGGATTAGACCAAGAACGGGGTGGCAACCTCGGGAAGGAACGTCCACCAGACTTGCCTTCTCTCTCTGGATCTACACGACTGCAGCGCTCTCCCTCAAGACACTGCCGCCCTTCTGCCTAGAGGCAGCAGGGTAGGCCTGCATCTATACTACTTAGCAAAGCATGTCGTTGTGCAACCGTGAAAGTATAAATCCAGACCCGCCCCCACACCAAAATAGTATTAGTGAACATAATTTTATTCTTGTAGGCGATTCTTAATAACGAATATAGCATGTAACAAATGCATTGCCTCTATTCAGATACTGACTGAGGGAGAAGAGTGGCCGCTCGCCATGTACCAGCGACCATTCTTCAGAGGACGACCCGGAGGCGTCGTACCCAGAGGTGCCGCTGTTGCCGCCGCCCTAGCCTGACACGCGCCGCCCTAGCCTGGCACGCGCTGCCTAGCCTGGCACGCGCGGCCCCAGCACCCGCCAAAGCAGATCTTCCAGTGGACACAGCAGGCTGCTACACACACTGTACATAGTCTGACACTCGAGTGTTACCGCGGGAGTCACATTCCACTTGACTTTCTGCTCGAACCCCACTACATGGACTCCATGTTCCACGTGTTCATTGAACTCTACCACTTTAAATATTGTGACTAACGTGCATTTTGTTCACCAAATATGTGTAAATCTGTGAAATAAATCCTTGAGTATTGCAGAATAAGCTAGCGAGATCAAATATTTTAGTCTGTAAGGGCCTCGTTTGACTAGATTCACTGTAGTACACAGGTGTCATGATAAATATCGAAATTGTTTAAATATCCCGAAAGCATAGTGTAATATAGAATCATATTTCAAACTATAATTTTAAAGTATTTGTATAACATGATCTGTATGTGTCTTAATGAGTCGTACAAGTATGAATATGATGTGAGAATGAGATCAGTTGTAAAATAGTTATAAAATTTAAATAGAAGGCTTTAGGATGCAAACTTTAGAATGCGCAAGTATTTCTTAATTTTGTATTTTTTTAGGTAGCAAATGATGTTGTGTAACGACTGTCCATTTTCTTAATTAAAATCACGAATTATCTGTTGCATTACCCAATTATCATTTTAAATACAAATTAATTACTTAGCTTTATCTCTGATGGCAAGTTTTTATTTTGGTAATTCACACACAATATAGATATTTCTAGAGTTTATTTGGGGCTCTACATATGGATTGTCGAGTAAGATTTAGTATGTAAAATCATTTCGATGTTAGACAGAATGCATGTTTCACTGACGAAGAATTATGCTTTTAAACAAACATAAATATATGTTGTTAAATCGAAATCATCTCATAAAACAAGTGTACCTGCGATACCTATGTATTGTGGACGATGTGACTGACACAGGCAGACTTGTCAGTCAGGGAATACAATCTCGATCGGACAAAATATAATTATCACGATTACCCAAGTTTTTATTTGAATTCGTTTTAAGAGTTTAATCTTTAAAAACGCATTCATTCAATAAGTAGGCGAAATTTTAATCTCGGCATCTGGAATGGCCAATCTCGACAACCAGACTTAGCACGCGAGATGTCGACTAGAGATTGCATTCCCTAGTTCCACATGTATATTTCATCATTTATTTAGCCTAAATGTTGATGTGAGTTGGCGTCAGTTAGACAAACGTGAGATTAGTATCAACTATTATTATTATTATTCGATTTGCATTGACCTAAACTAGTTTACATGAATTTGTCATTGAAACTGGATCTAAATATTTACCAAATTATTTAATTCTACACCTAGCTGCTCACGACACGACAGTGGAAATGTAAATAGTACTTATGTCAAACCAAATTTTTTATTTAATCATCCTTTTAGTGATAAAAATGCTATTATTGATGACTGAGTTGCTCTGTATGAAGTCACTTGAAAACTGTTCAGAAATTTCTACATTGATGCAACTTGTTGATTGTAAAAATAAATATTTTTGCTGCAAATCCAGCAGCCGTACAAGAACTTCTTGTTAGACTCAAATGCTCTTAAATCCTTATCTATAGTATAACTTAGTTTAATAATAAATTCCATGACAATATTCTCTTTGAATATTGTTTAATTTTTTGCTGTATTTTATTTGCCTTGGCAACAGTGATGTTTCTTTTTACAAACTGTGATTAATCTTGTTAATGTTTAAATTCAATAAATCTTCGATCTAATGATTTAAGTATTAAACTCTCATGGTTTGTAAGTCTATATCACGTTGCTAAGTCAATACCACTACCGAATAATATTATTTTTTCAAACATCGCACTGAGAATGTTTCTAATTTATTTATAACTAAGGTGTAGTTTATTAATGTGTACTTGTATTATAATATTGAGGTGGTTGTCGCCATTGTACACTACAATGCGATACAAATTCAAGAATGTTAGGATAAGATATTGTCATTGAATAATAAATGTAAATATTGTCCTACTGCATTTAGTTTATTATTCACACCTGCTCTTCTCCACCATTTACAATAGCAAAATACCAACAATTACAATATAGCTGCGGCGAGCGATCTGTGACGGAATAATCATATTCTTTCAACCTGAATATCAAACCTTGAAATCAAAGCTTCAATCATAAAATTAAATCCGAATGCAGGAAGTTATAAAACAATAGAAAAAGTAATACGAAGCTATTCGAGCACAGTATATTACTGCGGCGGCAGATAAGTGAGGTACAGTAACAGAACTAAACGGCAACGACCTCCGTCGCAATGTTTAATTGTCGGATAATTATTGTAATGAATGGATGGCTGTGCTGATGCCGCCTCAAACGCTACAACAATCATTATCTATTCACTCCGTGGATCAATCCAAGATAGCAGTAGTCTGTGGCGACGCCGATCGTAGTCTATTCTGTTAGTTCTGTATGTACGCGCCCTTCTCACATTTTTATGCCGGCCGCCTCATAAACTGCGACCTCCCGCTCGCACTCGAATGCAGCCGCGCTGTGCGTCCCGCTCGGTCACACACTCGCTCAAGGGGGACACGTAGCTTTGCTCGCTCGAAGCCAGTTCCGCGGTCGTCCGCCGACTCTTAGCGGCGCTGACGTGCGTTACGCTCTTACGACAATTTTGTGTTTCTACTGTGAAATCAGCAGTGTTATTTGTTTATATTTTATAACAGCCCAAGGATTGATGAAGCACATCGCTCACTGGATCTGCCGTTAGCAGTGTAGTGTACTGTAGGTGTTTGTGTGAGAGTCGAAGCTAATACTATTGTGAAACGGGTCGGCCGTGTTCGTTTATGTGCTGAATGGTGATTAAAAGTAATTTACTTTGCTTTTACGGTGTTGAGGGTCGGTGCGTATCGATCGTATATTGAAAGACAAAGCGGTGGATTGTTATTGTGGTGTGGAGGAGGCCGGTGCAGCGATAGGTGAGTGTGGAGATGTGTTAGCGTTTCGTTGTGGCAATGGTATGGCCTGGCCGTGTAAGTTAGCGTAAACGGTCGGCGCGAGGATGCGGCGGCACAGCCAACACCGAGCCACAGACTGGCTATAATCAGTAAACTAACGCATAATACGTGAGTAAATAACCCTTGGCTAGCTAACTTTCTTAATAACAAGAACGGTGAGTTAAACATATTATAAAACACTGTCAATTCGTTACTATACCCAGTCAGGTAAGTATTATTTGAGGTGTTAATAAGATTCTCCTTTGATAAAGAGCACGTGCTTTAACTTAAAGCTTTGTGAGAGCAGCATTTTAGTGTTGAAATCAAACATTTGACGTAATTTTGAGATATATATGTACCTACGTAGGTAAAACACGGTATTGTTCCTAATGACCTCTAGTTGAAAACGGAAAATTTCAGTTTATTTACATAGGTACATCTTTAATCAATCTTAAAGTACAGTCAACTGCACTTCAGTGGCGACACTGGAACTACGAAAACCACCCTTGTTACCACTACATAAAAGCGCTATCAATGTCGAATTTCTAACGTGGACTTGCGGTTGACTGTCCCCATATGCATGTAAATTTTGTCTCCCGAAAAGGTTCCCGCAGACCGGCACGAAGCTACTCCAGTACATTAATTTCCCAAAACTTTACATAGAAATTGTTCTACCTATTAGTCGCTCCTGTCTGCGGAAGCCTTAATAATTTTATTTAATTTTACCGTAAGTAGGGATAGTATACCTAGACCTATAAAATTATTCATAGATTAGTATTACCTCAGTAGCAAATCTCCTTTATTTCGTACTATTAAGGGCGGTTTTCGTAGTTCAACAGATACGACAGACCTTATGAGACTACCACTTAAAATATTCTCACAAATCTGCATAAATACTTATCAACGTACTGCTAGTTTC
Source organism: Polymixis lichenea (assembly GCA_949091785.1). Classification (NCBI taxonomy): domain Eukaryota; kingdom Metazoa; phylum Arthropoda; class Insecta; order Lepidoptera; family Noctuidae; genus Polymixis; species Polymixis lichenea. The sequence goes on along the minus strand of OX420948.1, from coordinate 17,154,006 downwards.
CATTACTCCGAACTGGAGTTCAGTAGATATAAAAAAACATAACCCTGTCTTCGTTGTTGCGAAGTTGGGATAAAAAGGTTTCAAGGTATTTTACCCAACTAAAAGAGCAAAAAATAGGGTTATGATTTTGACCGGTATGTATTTACTAATTTCATCTGTTCCTTCTATCATAATTTGAAAAATGAGGTAACTATCGTAGGAAGCATCTTGCTTGATCGTCCCCTGGTCGTATGCCACCTAAACAATACATTCTGAGAGTAGTAAGCGATTACAAGGTTAGAGCCAAGTGGCATACGACCACGGCGTTTTACACGAGAATATTTTCTTGTTTCATACTTTGCGTGATTTTTCAGTACTGGGGTTTTATTTAAAAATCTTTTTTTTTTAATGTTTAATAAAATTAACCTATTTACAAATGTAATCAATTGATATATTTAATGAAACAGGCCTTAGTGTGAGTTTCATTTAACCATCTCGATCAAACGCTTCGAGCGCGTTTGGCGCTCCGATTGGCCCTGAATTGGTGACGGACCAATCGGAGCGCCGAACGCGCTCGATGCGTTTGATCGAGATGGACTTATAAGTTCACACGAATAGTTTTTATTAGTACAGAAACCTATTTGTTGGATCCAATACTACACTATGTCAACATAGGCCTATTATCAGTAGCATCGAACCAACCAACTGCAACTGATTCGTCGTGTAGGTAGGTAGGCTCGCCGATGTGAACAGCGCCTAATAGCTTCACATTCTGAGTGAGTAATGCCCTTCCCTAATGGGATAAAGGCGGGCCGCAGCTCGCCGCGTTCGAAATTCGAAATATTTATAAAGCGGCCGAATCGCGCCGTGTCAACAACCATCCGACTGTTTGCTTTCCCCACATTTATATTAGTTTAGACTGGGTCGGCGAGGGTGCCGATAAGGCAAGCTTCGACAATCACAAATGGCTTATACTTGTATGACAAGGGACATGCGGGGCCATTCATTTAGCTTCTAGTTCTAAAAAGTCATGTTCTTACCTATTAATTTCATACTTAAGTGTATCCCTTAGTATGCAAACAAATAAATCGACGTTCACATAAAATCGCGGCCAGATTTTTTCTCGCACTGGATTTTCAGATCTCGGTATTGAACCGAGGGTTGAGAATGCAACAGTGTATCTCAGCGTGTCGAAAACCGAACAGTGTGTTTTACTATTCGATTTTCAACTCTTGGCGCTAAGCAGAGCGTTAAAGATCCAGTGCGCGAAAACCTCCCGCCGGGATTTTAGTGTGCGTAGTCGCAGCGGAAACATGTCGAATTTTTTCATTTCAGTTTAGCAGCGATTTAGTGTATGACGTCGTGTAAATTGTGTATGGTAACTACAAAATTGTGCATCCAACCATTGGGGAGCTATTCAACAAAAACTGTTTCCGCTGGAACTACGTCATCCTAGCGGCAATTTTTTTTTCCTATGGACTTACAAGAAAGAAATTGCATTCAATAATTAGTGTGTAACGAGAGGTAAATGTGTAAGGTCAACCGGGGCAATTGCGTCATATAAATCCCTCACACGCTTTTAAAAATTCATATCTCACTAATTATAAACTTATTCGAAAAATCCTTAATATGAATGTACATAGAAATTATCTGTCTGCAACCGTAATGAATTGTTTCTACCATTAGTTACAGTAAATACGAGTAAATAAACCTTTTTTTTTAAGGACGCATTTTAGACGCATTTTCCCGTGTTGGGGCAAACGCGTCTTCATTAAATAAGTTTTAAACCTGTGACGTTTGAAGGCGGAAAAAAATATATTTTCCTTCAATTAAAGTTTTGTATACGAATCTTTCAGTAAATTATAAAAATATTAAATAATCATTACATCAGAAGCTATGTCATAAAAACTGGGAAAATGCGACAATTTTTTGTTAGACGCATTTACCCCCAGGCAAATCCAGACGTTAAGAACATTTTATTTGTGAAAGCAAAATTAGATGAACTCTCTCCTAGAAAAACCTTTAAATGTGTGCTAGTACAAGATGGACACCAAAAGAATGAACTTTGTAATAACGCCTTTGCAATTTGAAAATTCATATTCCAAATAAAATGATGAGGTCCAGTTGGTGTCGCATGGGACTGTCTACATCCGTAACATCCATGTGACCAGATAAAATGTGTTGTATGCCATGGCCAGATAAGTTTCTGCTCTATGTAATATTGAAAGTCATTTCTTTCTAAATATTTATCGAATGTGTATCAATAAAACCATTGTGATCGTATTCTAAATTACCTGCAACACAAATTGATAACTCCACTATAACACAAAACATTCGCTGAATTTCTCATAAAAAATAAAAAAATGAAGAAAGACATTTAAATTCATTGTTAAACAAAACCATATGAAACACATAATAAAAACACAAAACAAAAGGTTTAAGATCTCTGGTTTTGGGGCAAATGCGTCATAGAGACGCAATAACCCCGAAACGGCAGATGCATTTACCCCAAACATCCAGACCTAACCTAAAAAAATTAAATCTTTATTTCTCCACAAGTAAAACGATTTCAATAAAAATAACTATTGGTATAGACGGACTATATTATATTATTTATATATATTTCTTAATAAAAACGAAAAACCGAGAAAAAATATGGATTCTTGAGGATTTTGATCACTCAACTCGCGCAGCACCAATTCGCAAAAAACAAGTGATTTGCAATATGGCCGATATTTTGAATTTATGCGTTTAAATGCCATCTATTGAAATTATACGTTATAGTTTTATTTAAAATAAACAAAACTAGATGGCAGGATAGGTTGGTTTTCAAACAGATTTAAAATTATATAAAATAAACGCAATTGCCCCGAAGACGCAAATGCCCCGGTTGACCTTATGTTTAAATAAAATTTGCGTCATTAAACTGCGGAGATAATCTACTTAGTACCGCTGCGCTGACTTTTGGCTATTTGATGAAAATCATATAAAACAGTTTAGTGCAGAGTTGTAATTGTTTACGCACGTTGCTTTGAATTTGTGGATAAAGTGTGTGAAAACAGAATTTGGAAAAAATATACCCTTCAGAAGATATACACGTAAAAGTAAAATAAGGTTATTAGGTCCAAGTACTTAAAATAGGAAGTTTAGATCCTAACTTTTAACGTTTATTTGTATCCTGTAAGGGTCTACAATGTCTTGCACAGGTTTAATTTATGTGCTCTTTGTAATTAATTGGCAATGGCATAATTTACAACGACTGGACCACTATATTGTATGACATCAGATTGTAGGAACTTTTAATAGAAAAGAAGAATAAAACATATTCCAATATTTAGTGTATTCATGCAACTATTCACATGTAAAATTTCAGCTCATTACACGAAATAATAAAAGAGATATAGTAAAAATACCAGAACAACCATAATACATGGATAAACCGACCAAGTCTTACATTCGGATGTCATACAATATAGTGGTCCAGTCGTTATAAATTTGCCATTGCTCATTAATTACAAAGAACACCTAAATGAAACTTGGCAAAACGTTATAAGTTAGGCTCTAAACTTCCTATTTTAAGTACTTGGACCTAATATCCTTATTTTACTTTTACGTATATATCTTCTGAAGGGTATATTTTTTCCAAATTCTGTTTTCACACACTTTATCCACAAATTCAAAGCAACGTGCGTAAAAAATTACAAATCTGCACTAAACTGTTTAATATGATTTTCATCAAATAGCCAAACGTCAGCGCAGCGGAAACTAGATTATCTCCGCAGTTTAATGACATACAAATTTCATTTAAACATACACATATAAGTCTCGTTACACACTTTATTGAATATATTTATTTGTCTTGTACGTCCATAGGAAAAATAAAGTGCTGCTAGGATGACGTAGTTCCAGTGGAAACAGTTTACACACAATTACACGACATCATACACTAAATATCTCCTAAATTGAAATTAAGACATTCGACATGTTTCCGCTGCGACTACGCACACGGTATTATACTACGTCCGTGTACGTGGACCAATATAGCATAAGTATTGAGTATAATTCCAGCCCAAGCCACAAATCTAGAAAAAATACAGCTATAATTCGCAAGAAAGCTAGTAAATTTTCCTTAACCACTATAAGGCAACAAGGCACCACACAAAATCTCTATGAAACATTAAAGCGACGATTCACAAAGGGACATTGAAGTGCCTCCAGGGCCCTAAACTACGCTGTCGAGCTCAATGGCACTTAAGAATGATAAGTAAACACCCACCACCTACCTTCTTGAAAGATGTAACAAAACAGATTTATGTAAACAAAGACATTTACGTGCTTTCACCCCACTCGATGGGGTTAAGTACGAGGGCGTGTCGGTGACGAGTGTGACGACAGACTGACCGGAGTACCGGACACGACATGCTTTATGCGACTCGCATACCTAACTACAGTTTTCTCATTTCCTTTTACGTTAAACAGGCTTCACCGCAGTAATTACGCATCAGTAACCCAAGATCTTTATTTTATTTTAGTAGACTACGATCTCTCACTCTTGGGCAAATGTCTCTCTCCACTCCTTCCAACTTTCGCAAGCCCGCGCGTCCTCCTTCCAGTTGTGACGGAACTCCATCTCCTACGTGATCTGCCGCGACCCCGCCTTTATAATAATATCTGATGTTTATTTCGAACAAATGTCTCAGTAACAAATAAGTGTAAGGAAGCAATAAAAATCAATCGACTTAAACTTTGCAATTAGGTTCAATCTCAATATAATTTTCGTTTCAAGCTGATAAACGCGGCTCGACATTTCAGTATCGTTTGCAATCAAACAAAACTAATGACAAATTGCTTCTCAAAAGCTTGTTTTACGAAGTCGCGCGCGTGCTTGCTAATGCTAATAGAAAACCGGATTTATTATGACCATAATACCACTATCTGTGTTTGCCGACTCTAGTACGGGCCATGCATAGCGTTGAGTAACTATATTCTAAACACGCCCTAGCAATTTTTCTCTGAATATCAAAAAAAATTATCGAGAAAAGTTACTGTTAGTAAGCGACACGGAACTAATTTAAATGTTTAGTTAGTACGTAGTACAGTAGAATATTATGGAAGTGAATGCTTGCTAGGCAGGTAGGTACTACGTAATGTGAATAATATCATAAAATCGATTTTTCACACACCAAATGTAAAGTTAATAGAATAGGTGTAACTGTACAGTCTCATTTACACGGTTGTAACAAATGATTTGGAACAATGAGCTATTCAAGACGAGGCAACTGTTAAGTTGAGCAAATGTTTTAAACATTGTCGCTCGTTAGTGGTGTACTGGTGTCCGTGGTCCGTGGCGTGCTCTTCGCGTCCAATTTGTAAATTTTTTGGATGCTTGCAGCGCCGCGGGAGCCGCTGCGGGCGGTCTGCGAAACACTGCTCGCTTTGTGCACGAACTACGTTGTTCCCTTTCATGGCATTGGTTATTGTACACCGTACTTATTGCCTTGCTCTTTGTGGCACGAATGTTGTTCAGGAATAGAATTACGATAGCCCGCAAGCTATTCCAACTTCCAACATGCCTTTATTATTGTTCGCTTGTTTAACACTCCTATCTACCAAAATTATAGCTAACTGCGCAATCTTTATTTCTTTAGCTCTATTAAAAGCAATATTATCATCGACGTTTATCAGTTGTAACGGTCTTGGACGAGATTGGATAATGATATCGGCTACGGACTGTGTAGGTATTAATTTAATAAATTGTTAACTAAACCGTTATCTATTCTGTAGTCAATCGTGGGGACTGCTGCCTGCTCGATCAGAGCAGCACTCTGTTAAAATCACACTTGATTAGATCTCAGCGCGGTTTAATTGAACACTCCGGCCGTGGTATGCACGCCTGGTACACGCTGCACAACACAAACCGGGCCGCCGAACGAGAACGCTCCGACGCGACGTCTTTATTTCTTTTTGTACTTTCATCTCTCGTCCTCCGATTCGTTTTCGTATTTTTTCCTTTGTCCCTTTTGTTGGATTTTTCATATCCTTCTGTTTTCCGGGTGGATTAATTTTAATTTGAATTCAAAGACTTCTTCCAATATTTGCGCTTTTTATTCCTTTGAATATTTTATGTTGGAAAGTTATCAACTCATCAAATACGTTCTAAAGTGGTTGGGTATTCTTTTTTCGTGGTGGAACGTACACGATCTTACACGATAGATAGAATATTTATCGCTGGGGTCGCGGGATCACGGCGCGCCGCCGCCCACTGGCAATTTGCCGTCCGCCCGCGGCGCGCCGCACAGCCGCACTCACAGGCTCACAGCGAGCTGTAAGACATGTTCTCAAACTAAACGCTATGCTAATGTAATGGGGCTCCATTTGATCAGAGCCCACGGCTAATTTCAAATTTTCAATGAGACGTCTGTGGCAGCAACTTTATTAGGTGATTAGTTTTATTATTAAAGCGATATAATCACAGGAAGGCTTAACGTTAAAGTTGATCAATTTTATTGTAGTGGCTTTTTTAGAAGAATAGAATAACGTTTATAATATACTATAACATTTATACTGGACGTGCTGTTCACGATGTTAATCAACTGATATGAAAAAGTTTCCTTATTTTTATCGTAACACCTTTTAGTACTTAAATGAACGATAATATTCGTGACTCGTGGTTTGGTGAGTCCCATACAGCCGCATACGGTGCCTTTGATTTCGGGTGAACCTACCTGCGGAAACTATAATGGATCTTCCCGGAAACACCGCTCCTACTAGTCATACATGCCATTGACAAAGTCATTGTGTGTGACGTAGTTTTGTATGAGTAGCGTTTCTATCGCAGTTATTTCAACAGGCAACGTTGAACATCCGATTTGCCTGTTGCATATTAGTTTAAGTACCTATGGCAAATTAGTTCGAAAAGTTTTGGTATTCGCGTTAAGAAACAGATAATAATCGGCAACCACTCAGCGTTTATTATAATCACGATTGCGCGCCATTTCGTATGACAGCCGATCAACCGACTATCTTGTTTATGTTTAACCATTTATGCAACGTCTCAACTGGCATGTTTAACACTCAATTCACGTCTGTTTCTCAACCAGGTTATGTCTTTTCGCTCGGTAAAACCGGTATAATGTAAGTCGGAGTGAGCCTCGCATGTGTGGAGTAGGTAGCCGGATCGTAAATCACTGAACGCGGCGGTAATGCGTAGATAAGAGCTCTCTCATTTGTTTTCCCATTTCCCCAGAGAAATTTCTTAGCGACATTACCGCGCGGCGTATGACGTAACGAGCAATTACCCCGGCTTCACGCGAATTCTTAGTACTCTTACATTTTTATAAAGTTCCGCAGCATGGCGCTTTATTCTTTTATACAAAACACATTAAGTATTCAAAGATTTGTCATCTCCGTCGACGTTAACTTTCGCGGAAACAACAGCGGCGCTGTGATTTATTAATGTCCGTTTGTCGTTTTCTAAAATCCATTGAGTAATGGAGTAGATTGTAGGCTACATACAAAACTATGCGAATGCTGTCCACATATATTAGACATTGGTCATCATATACAATTACTAAAGTAATACTTATTATTACCGATACAATTGGTCGAACACAGCGCCAGCACCGGGGTTGTGGTGCACGCCATCTCGCTTGATTAAGCCCAATTATAGTCTTCACGCGATTATACTGTCGCGATTTACGGATAACCCCGCCATTTTGAGAGAGACGCCTCTTTCATTAGCATGCCATGAATTGCCATGCCATTTCCATGTTCGAAAGCTTAATGACCACGGGCGTGGATGAATTTAATCGTCGAGTCGCATTATGAGTACCGGCTTCGGTAAATTACAAATGTACAATTACGGCAAAAATATGGTGCCTCTTTCATTTCAGAAGTTGTTTTAAACCCTTTTTACGAAAATTACCCGGTCATATGAGTATAAAATTTGGCACAGTAAGTTTATAATTATGTAGAAGGAGTGCAGAAAGCAATTTTTTTAAAATTATGCACGAATTTTGACCATACAATTGTGTCTCATTAGCAGGTGTTGACAGGTTAATAAATGAAATTTAAACCTGTAAACTCATTTCAGCAGACAACCAAATATCTAATTGAATATCAGGGTCGCAGACTACATAGTAGTTAGAGTTGCATAAGTACAGTAATACAAACAAGGGCTTGTCCGGAGATTGCCGTGATAACACGCTTGCTTATCTTGAATACAAATTGATTGTCATTTCAGTTCGATGGACGTTTTACGCTTGGAAAATAAAGTCATCGTTGCGAGTTTGCAATGAAAACTTTTACTTCTTTTAATAAAAATAATGTTAATCTACCTACCTACTACTAAAATAAGAAAGTCCTTATGTTGGGGAAGTATTTTACTCCTGGAACATTGTTAACGTAAGTAGGTAAAGTTATCAATTTTCCAGGAGTAAAATCCCACTTATTAAACCACGTTTCCACGGACATAATAAAATCACTGCGGTTTTTTTTTGCGTACTCGGTCTTCAACGAACACTGTACTTTTTGCGTACTAGGTCTTCAACGAACACTGTACTTTTTGCGTACTGGGTCTTCAACGAACACTGTACTTTTTGCGTACTGGGTCTTCAACGAACACTGTACTTTTTCGCTGCGCTGAGACTCACTCGCGCTGCATTCTGTTGGATTCTCAATGCTCGGTCGCACGCCGAGAGTTGAAAATCCAGTGCGTGAAAGAATCCCGCCGCAATTTTATTACGTCCGTGTGTAATTAATTAAAAACTATAAGTATATTCATAACTGTCGTAAATTAACATAATCGTATTTAATCCCAATTCTTATATATATATATCGTAAATTAATGACCGCTCAAACAACCAACACACAATGTAACTTGGGAAAAAATATTAAGTATAATTATTTACGTGCGATCTTTCTTAATTATCGATAGGCTTATAGATATTAGGTAGGTATTATAAAACCTTTATTAATTCCTACAGCGAGCGATAAGTTTCCGATCGAATTGTAATAAAATCGAATCAATATCAATCAAGCACAGCGATGATCGGTGGTACTAAGGCAGCATAGGCGCGCAGAGCGAGACGACACGAAGGTCGGTCGACGTTGAAACCAGTTTAGCTGGACGCGGCCGCAAGGTGCCGCGGGCCAGGTTAAGTGCACTGTATTAGCATCATCGCCCGCCCTTTCATGTCTGCTTATCTCCTGGTCTAGGCGATCTAAATGGGTCTATTGAATTGTATGGTGAGCCTACAGCGGGAAGTTTTTTTTTAAATGTAATACCCTATTTTATACGGTTCATTCATTAAATTATATTAATAAAAATAAACGAGTTTGTTTTTAATAGATTCTACGTTATCGATATGTACATAATATTTAAAAAAAAATTCTTCGATTAACAATTTTTATCCACTTCAATCAATATCCACGTTTTTTTTATTACAAAAGAAAAACAAACCATTCCACAATGTGTTCATTATATTATAATCACTGTATAATTATTATTATAAGTGTGATTTTTTTCTAATAGAGATAACTACAATAATAACAGCTGGATATTTAGTGAGTACGTGTTTCATAACCTTTAACGAGATTATGGCTCTCCACAACAATATAGTTGAAGTTAGTTTGTAGTTTACAACTACACTACAAATAGGTACTTACTACAATACAGCTCTTCTACTTGTGGTTTGTATGACCGCAGTTAACTGTTCTTGTGTATTTGGCTCTGTACTTTTAAAACGATTAGTGAGCCAATTTACCTAGTAGGTTTGTAACATAGGTCATTGGCCATAACAGAAACAGGTGTGAGGGTGGGAATGATGATGTCAGATGGCAACCGTTCATTACCTATTGACCCTTATCGTATGTACGCAAAACCCCTTATTAATTAATAAACGTAGAGTAAAGTGACAACTATGAACTTCAGATTAACCACAGACATTTTTCGAGGTTTTTTTTTAAACGCTTAAAGCAAAGTTTGCCACAACGTAACTTTACGCGTTTAAAAAAAAAAACAAGTTGCTGGTTGTCACTTTACTCCGCGATTTATAATAAGGGGAAAGACTTTGAAGTTCACATTTTTATACCATCTTGGTATTTAGTATCGAATAAAAACTACGTAATATTGTGTGAAAACGTTGTCGTAGTTATCTTTTCAGATTCATAGTTTATCGTAAATTGTCCGCCTGAAAGCGACATGGTTCATGTTACGTAAGCAATTCTTCAGCTTATTCTTTTACAATTTGCGGAAAATAACGTTTTATTTCACAGAATACTGCTGTATTATGTTTACAAAGTTAGCGTACACATGTCTCCGTGCTTATTTATTTGTACTTACATAACAAAGGCGCGTTACGTTCTGTTCTCATACAACTTGCATACTTACGAGTTCCTACGTGTACCTATAACATAAACATCTACGTAAGTTACCAACTTGTACTTATTAAGAGTTGCACGGACATTAAAATTGAATACTTTACGCAACCATTATCATTGTTACGACGACGTCATTGAAGTCGGTAATAAAGTAGACTAATATTCTCTTAAATAATATCAAAGCACAGAGATAAGACTGTACACAAATACAAGCTTAGTATATTTTAATAAAAGTTCTTAACATAAATCTGATCCATTAAAATGCGGAGAGTAGGTACCTGAAAATAATATAGGTGATCTCCTTTGTTTAATTTACCGGTACAACCGACGAAATCTGGAGGCGCGAGGGTAGCTACGGTTTCCATAACAACACGCGCCTGGTGGTTGTCCCCCTGCCTGCCCCCTGCCCCCTCCCGCGCGGTATCGATCCCGGCGCCCCGCGCTGCCCCGCTCCACTCCAAATCAAATTACAGGAGCACGAGCAGGCGAGCGGTGAGCGGAGCGGAGCAAGCGAGAGCCCTCCGCGCGCCTCACGCTCGCCTCCATTGAATCAACTTTGTATTGCCGTAATAGTATTTTAATTCTATTGGCGCGCTTTTGACTGCGGCCCCCTATAATAGCTTGTTTGCAAATTGGTACCTACACGTTACGACGACGTTTGCTTGCGATTTAGCACGATAGTATCGAACGATATTTGAACATCATTCGTGACTTTTAATTAATCATTTTTTTAGACTAGACGTGCCTTACCACTTAGGTTCTCTAAATTTATATGGCTTAGGTAGTTAAGAAACGGGATAGGTAATCTAATCATCGCTGTAATTTCGGCACTTAAATCTATGCGAATCACGTTTCTGTCTATCGTGACTGACAAAAGGTGTCAATTGCCAATAATTGTCTAATCATGTTCTTGGAAGTGCGGGTACTTATAAAAGGAAAATGTAATCGAAATAACAATTGTAGTTTACCTACTTATGAATTCAGGAAAAAAAGGATCAACAACCTTCTGAACATAAACAAAATTCTATTTCAATCGAATGGCTGCAATACGCTCGACGTCGATTGGTTCCGCTTTACACAACAATCGGACATTGATTCTACAAGTTCTCGCTCGTATTGCCAACAAATTAGAGCTGTTATTCACTTCACTCTCCGTAATGAATAACTCGCTATTTAAATTATACAGTGATTGATTCGCGACGTGGAATGTGTGACAGAACTAAAACAAATACGTTGAGAGATTTTATAGCGATCGGCAATAAAATCGATTATCGTATCGAATCGCTCGGGGCCGAGGGGACCGCAGTCGCTCGGGGACATTTTAATGAGGGAATGCCGTGATGCCGACTCGAGTAAACCGAACGGGACATTTGTCTCTCCCCGAATAATGGAAAAGCGCTGAAAGGATATTTATCAAAACCGACGGAGCTCTTCGGCGGGCGGTTTATTTTATTTACGATATTTCGTCAATCGTTAAAATTGTTGAACGTGGCGGATTGCTAGAGCTGCACGCACTTTTATTAATACAAGTGAATAGGAGCGGAACGTTCACTATTTTATGATAAAATACGACATCATACGTTGGCTCATTTAGAACAGTGAATAGCTATTACGATGGGTAGTTTCTGTGACACAGTAAATTTGTCGTTAAATGATGTCGGCGTGTTGCGTGATTGTGATGAGCATGTTCTTGGATCGTCGCCAGTTCTGTTACAGACACTTCCACAAACATGCTAAAGAAAACCTTTTTACGCGGCTGGAGGTGATTCACTTCTGCTTCATTTATTATCTTGTACCGTTGTCAAACAAACCACCATTTATTTACTAGTGCTGTTAAATAAAATAGAGATTCATTCGCCTACCGCAAAACTTCGAATAACGTTTTAAATTGTTCATGCAGTACACTAAATCAGAATTGTAAATGACGTTGGATTTCCGCCAATGTTACTTTGTTTCCAACTATCCAAGTATTCATAACTGCCTTAATCGAAATATGGTTTCGGTATCTTAGCCAGACTTGCGAGCAGTTGCGAGGCACCTTATACTGAAAGTTGTTAAATTAACAATGGTATGAGTAATTATGTAAATCGAATTAGTGTTGCTTGGAAAGTGCTTAGATTAGAAAGTTGTACAAATTAATAATTGGGTCATAAATTGTAATTGTGATTGAGCAGTACGGTCGTGGGAGCACGTGTCGGCGGGAATTCGTGATCAGTGAAACGATATCGAGTGACCTCAGAGGGTCGCGGGGTGAGCCGGCACTCGGCAGCCGGCAGGCGGCCGGCCGTGTACACGATACCAAGTACACGTACGTATTAACATAGCTAGAGGGCGCTAATAAACACCTACGACGCTACGCACGTACAAAGCCACTTCGTGCGGACACAAATTGCTTTTGTTCGGCGGGAACGTGCTGTGATGGAGGAACCAGCTAGAATTATAGCCCTCTTATTGTGGTTCGCTGCTGATGGACTTACATTGAACAACTTCTCTCCATTAATTACTTGTAACTTTTACCTTTTCTAGTGGCGTTAAGTGTTACGATGGTGACGCTCTCTGAAGTTTTCTTTGTAAGTGATACCGAAAGTAAGGAGATGTACCTTTAAATTAATGAGCAGCACTTAACTTTTCATAGCAGAGAGAAAAAGAATACTTAGAAAGAAAATACGTATATTGGCGGTAAACATGACGCAAAAAAGAACTCGTTGGGGGAAAATATGCGTCACATCCACGCAAAACGGCCATGGCTCAGCATAATGCTACGGCTACGAGCCTACGACCCTATACGAGACAGAGCCCTAGCGATGGTTCATGTTGTTGTAGATCATAATTTATTATTCAAATTAAACCTATTTAATTAATTGATAACTAATAGTTGGAATCAAACATTATGAATGCTAGAGTGAGCAAAATTAAAGTGTCAATTTGTGCCTCGTAGGTCTTAACATCACATTCCGTAAATCCTATTTGTATCCTTAAGCTACACATGTATTAGCGGGAAGTAGATCCTTGGCTTCGACTTCGAGTCTTCGACACAGTATAAAGATTACCAACTCTAAATCGCCTGTAATCCCAGAAGGGTCAAGTAAAGGTATCATCAACGTATTACCCACTGTTCGCCAATGCCCGGCATTAGGACGGGACCCATCCCTTGCGATGAGGTGCAAACCTACTGTTATTTACCCGAAGTCCCGAATCCAATCCCCTGCCATAGCGGAGGATTGTAACAAAAAATTCAATAGTGAGCCCGTCTCGGTAATCCGATGGACCCCTAGTACATCGCACAGCTGTGTTTGCTTTGAATAGACCAAGCGATCAATAACACAACAAATGCAACGGATGCATTGATAATAATAATGCGGTAATATTATCGGAGACTACTCAAATACTGATAGTAAGACATTATAATTCTTTTGTTTAATAACGATAGGTCTCATGTATTTATGAGCTGTGTCTGTAAAACATGCAATCTCAGATAAGTTTATCCCTTTATAAAGCTGCGTATCTAATCTTATTGAAATAGAAAAAGAAACAAGGTTACCGTATATCAAACATGCGAGCTCGTTTCTTATTTTATTTTATCTGTGTCGAGATAGACAATATTTATGTGTGTTATCTTTGTGCCGCTGTCGCATCTATTAGTTGGGTACTAGGCGGACATAGAACTGAAGAGAACGATTTGGCTTAATAATGTCGTTTGTGGCTCACTTGACGCGCGTGGTGGGTGCACTCCAGCGTACATATTGCTGTCAAACGATCGTTTTCTTTCTCAATATTTAGACGGGGAATGTACTGGAAGCTTGAGTCTTTTTAAAATAACAAGACGTATCATTTGTAGACGAGTCAAAGGAAATAAAACGTTAATGTAATGTTCCTCCTACATCTCTTCTACATTGTATATTAGAAGTGCAGACGGTTTGTAAAGAGAAGTTTTGTTGTAGACTTGTAGGTATACATACATTCCGTCTCTTTTATTTTAATTGATCAACAGCAGTCTAGAACTGAGACTGTAGCCATATACTGCACCTAACCGTTTTATGTTTCTCCTTAGGTAATTGTTTTATTTCTTACGTAGTGCGAAATTATACTACCTACATCTTTTTTTCTCACGCTTCGGGCAACTCGCTATGAAAGTACCCATGGTATGAAATATGTGCTAGTAAAACTAAAGAGCCACTCACGTAAATAAAGTGAGATTAAGTTGAGACGAATTCGTGATTATTCAAGTTCGGTTGTCGAGCGGGGACTGCGGGGACCACCGACCGTCTCGGATAAAGGGCTTCTAACTCGCTCTCGTATTTCATTTCACTCAAAATGGATTCAGCCTTAGAGGCAAAAAATATTTATATTATATCAAAAGAAAGATCAAAAGTGTTCGCGAATGTGAGAGCGAACGACCGCGAACTCGAAGGAGGAGTGAGTAGGGGGAACAGGGACCGGTGAGGGATTTTTATCGAGTCCCCGCATTGATGTTATGAGTTGACTTATACGATATAGCGGCGCGTCGGAAATATTGTAATCTAACATGAATACAGAATTCAGATATAGGTAATACGTTTTACGACGGCTCCGGACGAAATAGCGTGGGAGCTTTTACGTGCCCGCTGTCATATTTGTTGTAAATTGTTTTTTTTTTCAACAAATTAACATGAGCGGACGTTGTTGACATTATTACGACTTTTATAAGTTAACTGGTTAAACATCCAGCATCAAAAGTGTTGGCAGTGACTAGATTAAAGAATTTTATCTACATAGAGAACGTTTTAAACACATCAAATACATCTGATGCCTAGATGATAAAAAGCTGAATTGAAACAACTCTCAATTATTATAAAACTTGTTTAGAGTATTCTTTGTAGTTTATTATTTATATCTAAAATCGTAAATAAAAACTCGTAATAGATGTACGATGTTGTGAGAACGTTCGCGTTATTTTCATAAAATAATTGAGCCGGATCTTTTCGAGGCGGGCGTAAATGATTATGAACGTGAGTAACAGTCGTGTAGGTTGGTACGTACGTAGTCATTTCAAATAATCAAAAGAGGGGAATGTTTATGTGTGTACGAAACATCGTTATTTTTTACGCGGTAATAAATGAAATAACGAGCGACTAACATGCAATGTGCACGCGCGTACTCACGAACACTTTAGCGGTACCTGGGCGACATTAGCATAGTGTAGGTGACATTTTGTCATTTATAATAATTTTTTGCTGCTGTACCCATATATATTGGTTTTATTAAGATCAATGCAATGGGTTTGTCTTGATTAACCCCAAAAACAACAGCTTTATTCCGATTTCGTCAACAAAAGTTTGATGTACCTAGGCTTAATCATTTTGCCAATAAAATAACTACAAATTTCAGGGAGCAAACGCTAAATTGACACATAATATCGTTGTTATACATATAACAAAGAGAATAAACATTGTGAAAGCGATTATATTGATTAAGTTCTACACGAGGAGCTCAAAGGCCATACGTTAAAGCCAGCAAGGCTTTTACTTAGTTTTAGTATTTGTTTTGCGCCGAGACTGGGGAAAACATTGTACCACTCGAGTTTCCGTCTTCAAATTCTAGGCCAAATATGTGTTTGTTATTTGCCTTCACTTGTACTCACATTCAGTGCTACTCAGCACTGAATGTGAGTACCACACGAGTACCAAATCGTCAAACCCTTCAATTCTTTTATAATAATCTTGGAAACCCGTCCAAGATTATTATAAAAGAATTGAAGGGTTCGACGAAGAATTAAGATTTTTATTTTCAAGTGACTACTTTGAGCTTTGTTTTCTAGGAGTAGAGAGCAAAGCTTTTATTTAATTACTAACTTTAAATATTTGTCTATAAGTAAAGCAAAAACGAAAATCTTAATGAATGTTTAATATAATTTTATATAGTCAAGAGACTTTAATTGGTCACCATAAAAGGCAAAATGCGCAATGTTATAAATATAAAATAAGACACAAACACGATCCTAATCAGAGTTGTTGCTTTTGTTCATTGAATCGATTATCCCACGCGTTCGGATTATTTCTTGTAGCCTACTTATCTCCGTTCCGATCTTATCGAATATGAATATCGATTCAACGATGCTAATGGCTTATATTTAATATGTTTAAAGAGATAAAAGACGAGTAAGTAGATAAATATTAGCTTAGTGATATTATAAAAATGTTAGAATAATGCACTGCCATTGTTATAAATAATGAAGACAAAGACATTAAATTCAAAAGTTTCAACATTTTACATTACACAAAGAACAAAAGAATGGAGAAGAAATAGCGAGTGATTCCCGCAGCTCGGCGCGGCGGCACGGGCGGTGCAATGTTTGTACAAGTTATTAACTAAGGCCCGTAGTGTTATCTCCCGTGTAAATTTATGCAACAATCTCATCGAGGCGGCCGCGGGTTCGGGGTGCCAGCGATAACATGAAATTGACACCGCGCCATCAATCACTTTGGAGTGAGTGGGCTGGCTGAGTGTACGGGTGTCGCGTTGCAGTTGTGGTTATCGCCTACAAATTGCTCTCGCTCCACTGATTAACAATGTACGACTCGTACGTAAACACGAAATAATAAAAAGCAAAATAGATTCCTACAATCACACAACCGTATGAATAAAGTCGATGGAATGCTTGCGGGGCGGCAAACATAATACCCGGTGTAACAATAACGCGTAAAGTATTATAAATCGTGAAATGAAATCGAATCGCACAATCCGAGCTTGGTCCGTAACCAATCAGAGCGGAGGTACTCGAATAGAAGTTGATAATAACGATCGCGTTAGTACTATGTGGACAGGTTTACAAGAAGAAGTAAAGGATGTGACAATCCCGCGTTTAAAAGTAAGCCCATATCGATTATAGTTTCCGGTATCTCTTACGTTCTATTGTGTGTATTGTTGTCGACCGGGGCTGTGAAAGCTCGGCTTCATCCGTCGGCTATAAGGTTGGTTCTCGGAAAGCCAGCTGGCGTGTCGTTCCCAATGCTCGCTCCCTGTCTCGCCGGGTTAAGATTACAATGTCAATAGACGTTTCGGCTATTGAATCGCTCGCTTGGTTGGGAACTTTCGTCTTTTTAAACAACATTCTTTAGATAACGAGTACTTAGTTAGCAATTCTCTAGACAATGCCAATGTCCACGAAATTTTGTGCATCATGCTTTTATTACAAAATATATTTCTCAGAAATGTATTCAGATTCCAAACGGAGTTCAGTCCCACGCACTGACTGTATGACAATATGACTATGACTACTACTTATAATTAAAATTATAGAGAAGCTACACGTACTGTACTGACATTTGTGGCACTTAAAATGCTTAATATCAGGAAGATTATCCATGTTGGACAACATCATCCGTACAAATGAAAGATAAATCTGCGAATCTAGAAAATTTTCTTAACAAATCTTTATCCATATTATTTTATACCAGTTCAAAGTTCCGTAGTTAAGAATCTCAAAGTATTCCAGTTTATGCGAGCGACTTTTGAATAATGCTTCAGTTTTTCTTATTCAGTAAGTCTTCCTATAACTCAAACAACAAAGAGCCGGCTGGAGAGATCCTAACAAAAGAATATGAGAAATATCTGCGCCTCTACAATCCGAACCGCATCACTACTTCGGTTATATTGGAAAATATTTCTTGCTTCTCGAATACCCAGTTAAAATCTGTATTTTATCAAAGGCAAAGGCATGAATGTAAATGTTGATATCCGAGCCAATACAAATAATACTGTTTTTGTACTCTCCTGGGGTTTTATGGAAAGTTTTATCTAATCTGCTAGTTTGCCGTGTGTTTAGTTTGAAGATAGATGAAGCCCATTCATAATTTAAGTCCCAGATGCTCTGATTAAATTTCTTCCGCTCCAAAGGTCTCTTTGTTGTCAGTAACTTCTATTACGACACAAAAGCACTCGTCTACGGCAGGATAATTTATTTTAAAGAGCCCTCTGTCTTACAGACTTTTTCGACTTATTACGCTGAATTGTACTTTAAAGATTGTTTTTGTCATAAAATATGCTTCGTTGTATTTTTTCCTTTTATACTTCTGAGCTCAGTGTAGTCTTTTGTTATATTAAATGGAAGATACTTCAAAAACTTCAAAATGAATTTGTAAAAGTTGTAAAATGAATTTGAATGTTTGGAAACCTATAATTACATTAACCAAATGTTTTGTTCTTTTATACAGCTCTGCAGTGGCCTTCGGCGTTTAATTCGTTATAACCACAAATGAATTTCGAGGAAAGCCGTAACGACAGCGTAGCCATCTAAATTTTGATTATTTACAGGCAATTCATTGAAATAAATTATTCGTTCCAACGAGCGCTGTAACTCGCCATAAAACGCTTTGTAATTATCCGTTTGTTTAAAGAATGTATTACACAAATAAACTTTACGATTCCAACGTTTAAACATAACTTTTTATTATCTCACATGTTTTCTTCAACGCACACACGGGAAAAAATGTTTTATCACCACCTACCGCGCGCCCGTGAACGAGCAGGCGGTCTCATTACATGGTGTTCAATAATTTGTCCATTAAGGCCTTCAGTGGTCGACGTGATCCATCATTAAAATACAGTAGGTGTGTATAAATCAGAGCGGCATAATAGCGCCGGTATTTTGTTATCCCTTCATGCATAAATGTTTTTGTAATATTTTGGAAGCAGTGTTCCAACGTCGCCCCTTCGCCCGTTGCCTCCCTTGCCACGTTGCATTGCACGGTTTCATATTTCTCTTTCCAAGTTTAGTTTTATGAATACGGAGCGCTACGAGTGACGCCCAGTTCATCACATTCTTTATAAGGAAACTTTACGAGCGCGTTCATCGCACTTCAATTCCAACGCCTCTTATTCGATGGCTCGGTACGTGGCTGGAAAAAATATTACCACAAGTCTCTAAGTGATTAAAATTGGAAAACGTTGTCATCTTTAAGGGCGTAAATACATGTTAGTATTTGCGTGTGATTTTACACTTTACTCTTCCACTTAGTGAAGTGTGAAATGATTGAACCCGCGCGGTGAGCATCACGATTTGAATTCCGCAGTCGAGCGCGCGGCCGTTCGGTGCTGTTGAAGTCAGTGTTCGTGTAGCGTGCGGTTACGACGCCCGTCTGCTTGTCGTCGCACGGCCCGAGATACCGTGACACCGTCGCTTGTACACACCACTGCCGTGTATCGAGTGGCTACAAAATTCATGTTTTGGTGTTTGTGGTGTGCTGATAGCTTCCTTTGTCTCTCCGTAGGTGTGTCGACCACGGAGCCGCTAGTCGAGGATCGCTACCGGGATGCCAGCGTGTCTAGTGCTAGTGTGAGATCGTGCCGGTCCCGTAGTGTAGTGTAACTAGAGTGCATCACAGTGCTGATTGGATTGTGTCTCTTTTGGATTGCCATCGAGAGTCATCGATAGACCAACTTGCGAACGGTGAGACATTCCATTATGACATCTTTATTTGTTCAGATAACAGACGCGATAACGCGCTTAGTGTATTTATGTTTATTTAGTTTATTTGTTTAAGAGTTAATGTATTATAATTACGTTTTGTTTGCATTATGTATCTACACTTGACTTATGTAGATACATAGTAACAAATTATTCATTAACCTTTGAGATGCTTGGGTGTAACTTTGTTCATATTACGTATGACCTGCCTGTAGATACTTCTATGACAAGCAGGGTATTGGTCTTGACTTATCACCACTGATCATTTTGTACCTGCAGCGAGGTATGATTAATGTCTTCCTTTACCGCTAATGGCTAATAAACACCTACATAAATGGTTAGGAGATGTTATCAATACATCCGGCTCGTTATCTTCAATAAACAGTGATATTTATTAGTTACCAAGTTATATCACTATTGATAAGTCCTAGGTAACCTATTTCCGTGACAGTTAAGTTAGGGGACGGTTCAAGTGCCCGTGTCACGGGGCGCACCTCAATAAGGCACCCGCAGACAGGCGCAACGCGATTTTGATAAAAATGTCCATGAAGTTTTCACAGAAATTGTTCCACTAGAGTCGCGTTGTGCCAGGCTGCGGTAGCTTTTACACGCCCCAAATGAGTTTCCAACAAGTTAACGTCTGTCAAAGTACAATTTAGACCCGAACAGAATGCGTACTAAGTGCAAAGCTGCCGTTTATATACCTATATCCTAATTTTAATGCGATTAGGTACGCTAGGTACTAAATTACATAGTTTATTACTAAAGAAGGTAGACAAACAATCCAAATACCTAGGTAGCTAGGTATTTATAACATCAAAATAGCTGTAAAGCCGGTGAAGGTTTAAAATTCAAAGTTTACCGTTTTTGTGCTTCTTTTCAGTAGCACTAAGCGATACCTAAATAAAAGCGCGCTGTTGGATTTTCAACCGATCGTCTCAGCTCTGAAAGTTGAAAATCCAACTGCGCGCTAGCTGAAAAGGGGCATTCATTTCCTTTTACTTGCCAGTTGCCAGTGCACAGCGGTCTTGTAAGAATAAGTAAGAAATCCACATTGGACCTGCCTACTCTGGCATTGTAAATAATTGGATTACGGTTCCTCCAGACAGGTGAGACGCAATTCTAACAGAAAAAAATCTATGAAAACTTCATAAAAATTGTTCTACTAGAGTCGCGTCGCACCGCCGTCGCGTCGGTCTGCGGGATCCTTATCAAGCATTCAAAAGTTGAACCGAATGTCAGTACCAGGAGTAACACTTGAACTACGGAATCCGTCCTTACTGCAACGCAATAAAGACGTTGTCATAGTTCAATAACTACCTAGGCAGCTATCTTACTAATTAATTCTATACTTTTTTCGCTCACTGGGTTTTCAACGTACTGCTTAACGCCGAGAGTTTAAAATCCAACAGTATGTTTTATTTACTAGATGGGATACCGATACTCTCTGTTGTATTCTCAATCAAATGCTCGGCTCAACGAACCGAGGCTGATTCCCGGCCACCGTAGGCCCGGGCTTGCGGACGGCAAGTAACGGGTAGCTCACTGTCCGGTAAGGACCAAGCTCGGGTCAACGGCACGTTGTGTTCCACGCGCGCCTCAAAGAGATGTCAGCACCAACTGGTGGGGTCCGCAAGGGCCGATGCCTGCCAGGTGTGCGAGTTGTTCGAAAGAGATACCTGGCACACAGGCAACTGAGGGAACACGGGTGGGTTTTAGTCAGTAAAAGTCTGACACGCCCTCCTGCTCCACCCAGAGCGGGAGAAGTTATTTGATGATTTCCCACCCTGAAAAAAAAAAAGCCCGAAACGATATGTTTACGCCTGTGCGAAAGTGAGCTTATTATTATAAGCCCATATTCTCACGGGCTTATGATCAAAGTAGTACACACGGCTAACACATCAAGCTATACATTTCCAGTACAAGCTGATCTCGCATTGTATAGGATTTCCGTACAGTGCGAGATCAGCGTAAACTGGAAATGTATAGCTTGATGTGTAGCCGTGTGTACTACTTTGATCATAATTAATATGCAGATATGAATAGAATATCGTAAAAACAAGTCAAATCGCAATGTCTCTTAAAAATGTCCCATTCGTTTCCTCGCGAAAGCTATCAATGGCCGAATGACGCCAAAATAGGAATTATTTTAGAATCACAAAAATAAGCGCTATCATTGTGTTCAATAATATTGTTACGAGCGCAAAATGGGATATTTTAAGACTTGATTAAATATATCTTTTTTGTATGCACAAAGGTAAACTGTCCAAATTATGCTCGGGGTATATCGACCCGGGCATTAAAATGAAGACATCTACATTTAAAAAAAAACATGACAATACAAATATTTGACAGCGTCTCCAGTAGGTGTTTTAAACCCGGGAGCTAATAAAAGTTGCACATAAAAAGCTTATTTATAAAAACTTTTCGTCGCCGGAACGTCAACAACGGACCCTTTTGTTTATTTTGAGACATCAAGGAGGGTCGGAACCCATTATGGTTTAGTGTATGCCGACGTGAAAGGGCAGTGCCGTATTGAAAAGGAAAATTACCACGACCATAGACACCTAAATTGGTCCTAATAAGACTTGGCGGCATGGAACTAGTATGTACTATAAAGTACTTGGCGGACTGACAACTTTCTTAATGTGTGACTTATAGCAATTTGTTTTGACTAAGATTTCTTTCATTACGTTGCGAAAACTTGAATAGATATATATCTAAAACTTGTTTAAAGAAATATAAATTAATTTGTTGTTGATATTCATCGATTTATTGATAGTATTAATTGGATTAGCGTTTTTATAACGCCTCAATTTTTACAGGCGGTCCTAGTCGCATAACTTTTAAATGAATTGATTTTCTAATCTGCTTTTTTCATTTGATTTCAGATGCTTTTTATTGTGAGATGTTAATTAAATAGTACGCATATGAAATTATCTTACCTACGCTTTTAAAGTAGAAACTGGCCATTCTGACACTACCCGTAGAAATTCCTTAGTGAACAAGATTGATTGCCATTTCATTAAACAGAACTGTAATAGTATTCATTTAATTCTACCTACTTACTTATATTATAGTTTACCAAACACTAGTTTTGGAAATATAAATTATAAAAACTTATTCAGTTTCATAACTACGGAATATCAGTATAACGTTCGCTGAACACGCATCACGCGATTTTTTTAACAAAACTATGTAAGTATTTATGTAGCTGAACGTGCGTTCGTTCGACACAGCAATGTGTTATGTTCTATTCTTGAAGTGAAATATGTGTACACTTCAGTGCATACACGTAAACATGTGTAAAAGTGGAGAAAAAACATAGAAACACGTGCATTTTACTGAGAGTATCGACATTAAATTATAATTAGGTACTGAGTAGGTAACTTACTTCGAAAGAAAAGGGAAAATTACTTATACATCATCGTCTTTTTAGCCCGGAATCACCCAATGCTGGGTATGGGCCTCCTCTTTATTCCGCCGTACTTCTCGGTTCCATGCATCCCTCATCCATGTGTTTCTAAAAATAACTTTAATTACGGAAATCGGTGTCTTTGGTTTTCTATTTTCGTATTTTGCCACAGACTTCAAAAATTAAAGTTAGTTTTCACTTAGTAGACTTTTTTTAAAATCTGTTTTGTTACCAGTTAAATAAGCAGAAATGTACAAAATACAAAGTACATAGTGATTTGGAAATATCTGAGTAGTTACTAGTTACCTACTTTCGTTGCGTGAATAAGCATTTTTCCTGCTGCGTTAAAAAAAATCATTTAGTTCCGTTCTCAGTCGCCGTGTGCCACTTAAACTTGCGAAAAGAAAATAAAAATAAGCAATTACGCACAAAAAATAATAAAAATAAATTACCATTAAAGTAAGCGTGACAAGTATTACTAATAGACGGATTGTCGGTTACCGCAAGCGAATTCATCAAAATTCGTTTTGCAAACGAAAATATTCCGATCCAACAATGGTGGAACTACGTAATACAATCGTTTGTGAATGCAATCGTGGTTCGTGGCTGGGTACCTCTCAAATTACACTAGACAAGTACACCGTATTCACGAACTCTGTGTCATTTAAATCACCTTCTACAATTTTAATATAAATGGTCTTTCACTACAGATATTGTTGTTCGCAACATGTATCTTTAATTACTAAGTTAAATAAGCTCAAATTGTGCCGTACTTCTACTAACAAACATTTTACTAAAATCTATCTATACATAATTATTGTAAATTTATGAAGGTTTTCGTCTGTCTGTTAGTTTAACCGCGTTGTTCCTTTAAACTTCGCAAAGCATTTTGGTGCGGCTTCCATCATCATTTAGAGAACTTATTCCGGAAGGTTTATAATAACAGCCACGTTTATAATACATTAGCTTTTGCCCGCGTGGATGTTGGCTATCTCTAAAATAAAAGTAGCCTATGTCCTTCTCCATATCCCAGGCTATGTCTCAGACAAATTTCATGACGATCGATTCGGTGGTTTAGGCGTGAGAGCGTAACAGATAGACAGAGTTACTTTCGCATTTACAATATTATAGTAGGGATAAAATAAAGAAGTCTCGATGTTTTTTCAAGTCCAATAAACCGTGACAAGCAGGACCGGGTCGCTAGTTAAAGATAATAACATAAACAACGAATTAATTAGCGCTAATTTGTTAACAAAACAACCAGGAATGTTAAGTGACCTCATCAACTATTAGAACTTCAACCAAAGCTGCAAACACATTTTCAACACGTCTAAGACAGAGAACATGGTTTCTCTAGGGAAATTGCAGTACAAAACGTTTTTCTTATTTGCTTGTAATCTTGAGATAACCTCCGTACAACTACGTGCCCTTACTAAAGTAATTCGCTACATCTATTCTACAGAGAGATTGAGACTCATTCGAGTGCCACTCGACTGATCTAATCGATTCGACCAAAAAAATACTACACTCCAACGATTTATGCTTTTTTGGCGTGCCTCTGAAACTCTTGTACGAATTAAAATATTTTAGAATAATCAAGCGAAAACTCAAGCTCGAGAGATATCAAGTTTTATGAGAGTTTTAATCAATTATTGGTTAATGGATTCGATTATAAATTGAATGGGCTCGGCAGTGGTATTCACTGATTTTATCGTTCATAAATATCTTCTAAATCACAATGGAATATTAGTGGTGTCTCCGCAGCTTCTAGATACAGTTACGCGCTCTGTTATGTGGGGGGGAGTCGATGAAGTAATGATTTATAAACCTATTCACTTGTCATAAAGTAAGTAATTGCTCGTTTTATTTCTACTTTTTCTTTCGTAGTAACCGTTATCTCTACTCTTATTGCCTTCGTGAAACGTCGTCACAAGGTTACCGTTATTTTTTGTTACTATTATCGTATTTCCATTCAACTTATTATTAAATTTCAATATTTTCCTGTAGTAGACTATTATCGTTAGTATTTGAAATAGCGGTTGACAGTTATATTTCAGTTAAATTATGAGCGTTATAAATAAAAAGATTAGGAGCTCCCTAATACCTGACGTTAAGGCGATATTTTTGAAGCTGTTAAGCCCATTTATTTATATTTGGGTTCTTGGTTCTTTGAAAGCGTGAGTTATTATTAGCATCAGCTTACAAGGTGACGGATCCAATCCATCTGAATCAATTTACGTTAACGTTTATAGTATTTTTATAACACGAAGCGAGGCGCACTATACTTGTGGTAATCAAGTGTACAAGCACGCTGTGAATGTGTGTGTGTGTGAAGAGGAGTAGCGTAGCCTTCGACATAACACACACACACTTCTGACTTCGCCATTGTCTCTGAGGGTACCGAGAGCTCCTGCTCTGAAACACACATTTACAGCGTGTTTAACCACTTAGTAACCACAAGCAAAGCGCGCGTCACTTCGTGAGATAAAAAATACTGCAAAAGAAAATAGTCAAAGAAGTCTGCGGGCTTTATCTCTTAGCCCTTTCTCTTTTACTTACGTGAAAAGTGTGTGAAATGAAAGGGATAGACATAATTTATTATACCTTTTAGATTCGACTGCTCTCTGAATAAAACGTTATATGAATAGAGTTCTCAATAGCTATGTGCTGATAATCCTGAGGTGCTTATGCCTGGATTATGTGCTCATCATTCATTCTGTAATCTGAGCCGTGTCACTCTGTTTGTTTTGTTGTGTGTTAAGTACTTTTAGTAAATAATGTTGCGATAATGCGATAAGAACAAATATATTTTTATTATGTACTTACCTTCGCTTTAGCTTCGAGTAGGTAAATAATGAACCATGTATTTAGGGTTCCCATTGGGGTATATTAAGATCGGAGAAATAAAATGAACAGGATTTACAAAAGAAAACAGTATTTTATTGTTTTGACGTTTTAAAAACACATTTTTTGGACTTTCTTGCACAATTGCAAAAAAAAAACGGTAATTTTTTGTATACATGACATGCGTTCTGCGCTGCGCATGTGTGGCACTCACTTGACATTGACAGTTTCGTTCTGAAATGTAGTTTGTATACGAACGTTTACATTTTAAACAGACTTTACGTATAGCTCCGGATACCAGCTGACATAAAACAGTATTTTGTATACTTTTTTTTATAGAACAGTAAAAAGTATTAACGAACGAAAAACAGTATAATACTGTTTTTAACAGTATGGTTGGGAACCCTACATGTATTGTGTTTCCTTCTGATAGTTTATCTCGCTCTTCAATACATATTGGAAACCTTTTCCCGTTTGACCAAAAACAAGCATATTATTCATATATTTCAATAGTCTCATACATGAGCTATGGGTACAATACAAGAATAGAAGTAAACATACATCAACTGCCCCAACTTGAATGCCGCCGAAAATCAATTAACCGAGCAATAGAACTGCCCGTGCAAAAAATCCTGCGTAATTATAAAACAGTAATAAATACTATAAAATAGTAATAAAAATATTACTTAATTAAGGAACGGGCGTTTTTATGTGTTCTGTGAGCCGTAGAGTAAATCTCTCTGATCATAATGCGGTGATAACATTCGACGCAGACGCATTCGATTCGTTGCTATCTGCAGTCTTTATATACAAGTGTGAGGTATATGCGAGATGCGACGATACGCGGATGTAAGATCTACATTTACAGTCATTTTGGTAGGAAGATCTTCCTACCAAAATGTAGAGAGAGACTAATGGCGAACACAGAACATTCACTGGTCCTCATTAGTCATCCTTACTAATATTATAAATGCGAAAGTAACTCTGTCTGTCTGTCGCGCTTTCACGCCAAAACTACTGAACCCATCGTCATGAAATTTGGCAGAGACTACTTTTATTTTTTACGCGATAACCGACATCCACGCGAGCGGAGCCACGGGCAAAAGCTAATAGTTTATATTCCATGCGTACACACAAGTACGCATGGAATATAAACTACACGGCTACACATCAAGCTACATATTTCCAGTATAAGATGATCTCGCATTGTATAGGATTTCCGTACAGTGCGAGATCAGCGTAAACTGGAAATGTATAGCTTGATGTGTAGCCGTGTGTACGCATTATAAGGTTGTCTGCAAAAGGGAACCCGTGGAGGCTAGCAGAAAAATGATTCAGTAGGTGCCCCACTCTCAATCAGAATCGGAATACTTGCTTCCTAAATGTTCGAAAAATTTGGTTCGCTCAACAACGTAAACAATACAGTGTATGTTTGAACTGTCAAAATGAAAGCCATTCCTACTGTTTGTGTGTAACGCAAATACCCCGCTGATTGCATTTCGATCACTCTAGCAATTTCAAATAGTTTCAACATTTTAAAAGAAGCGTCCTGTTTATTTTTTATTTTTTTAATATACTATATGCTTTATTGTACACCAGAAAATACATTACAAAAATAAAACATTTAACACTAAAAACATACAATGGGCGGCCGTATCGCCATCTGCGATCTCTTCCAGGCAACCTTGGAATGGAGAGTGATTGCGTGGACATAAAAATGGGGTTGTCATTGGTGCAAAATATAGATACACTATACTATTATAGATACATAGATATATTTATATACATGCTGTATAATAGATACTTATACATACATAATAATAGATAAGCAAAGAAAATAAATGACGACTACAGATCATCTGTTTTTATTTATTAAAGTGAACACGTCCTCTTGAAATAAATAGCTAAACAGATTCTTATTTGGAGGCAACAAGCACGCCATATCGTTTCTAGTCCCCGTGTCCCGTAAGAACCTTACAATACTTCAATAGGTATTTTCAACATTTGGTAGGTAGACACTACATACGTAAATAAATAGGTGCCTATACTTAAGGTGAATCTAGTCCACATTTTTCCCACACAAACTTCGGGAGTGTATTACTCCACTGTTCGACAATGTACAACAAAAATTAAACATGGTATGGTTTTCTCTCATTATTAAAATTGTCTGTACGGAAACAGAATACTAAAATAAAAAGCCATTAAAAAGTTAGGAGCCAACAAAGATTCGTTTTTCTTGCTAATTTAACCTAACTTTGGGCGTGTTTAAGTAAAAAAATAAATGTAAAATCTGAAAAACCAGGTCGGTACCGACAAAGCTCAAATATCGATAAATACAATAAACTTTATTGGTTACTGATTTATGTAGTGGTTTTTTCATAAAACCCGATCTTCCGAAGGACTGTACTTACTTTTTACGCGCCTGTTGTACTTATCCTGCATCTCACTCAATAATGTTGTGCGTGTAGACTAGCTTCTAACTGCTCATCAGTGATACTACGGAAACGATGCCTGGTGACACAGCTTGCTTTTTAGCCAGGCCCATCATTGAGTTCGAGCCCGCGACTAGGTTCCCCTCCCCTCAAGTACTAAACAATATTGTGATATTATATTTCTCATCTTTCTAGTGTCTTAGGATTGCAGAGTCACATAAAATCTTAATAGTATAATGTTTGGACTATAAAAGAGACCATGAGAACTGGGATGAGTCGGTATTTCTTCTCAGGGACCAGTCAGCAAAGAAATGCCGACGCCATCTTGTTTTAAAATGTTAACCAACTCAATATTGATATGTAAAACTGGCTTATATTATTAGTGCTATACAAGATCTTCTTACAAAAATAAACATTTAATTTCAATACAGTAGTGTTGCATATCAAAGTATTTTGAAACTTATCGATAGTTGTCTAACAATGTTGTACATGTCATGTGTCACGTAAAATTCTAAAATTGTCAGCGTGCAGAAAATAATAACATGTCCCCGACATCAGCCTGTCAGGTTAGGAGATGATTTTAGGTGACAGCTCTAATTTATCACCTAGCCACATTTTTCTTACAAATACTTATCATTGTCATTTAAATTGGCAAACAAAAGATCATGACATACAAATTCTTTATGAAAATCGAAAATAGTCGATTGCCTGGGTCTACTTTAAAAAAACGTCCTTGCCCAGCCGAACTATCAAATATTTGACTATTTAAGATCCATAATTAAATATTTAGTTAAAATAATGCTGTAAATTGTGCAAAAATCACGTTTCAATTACAAAGCTAACAGGAAAACATAATTAGCACGAATATCAACGGATGTTAATCGCAGTCTGTTGGAGACATATTTTTTGCTTGAAACCTGTAATCAGATTTGTGGTCGTAGAAAGTTTGTTTATTTATGTAACTGGCAACATTGTACGTAATCTAATAGCCGATTGTTTTGTTTTTATATCTCTCATTTAGATTTTGGCAAAGCTCGAGATTTGTTTTGTAAACACGGTTTTTGTTGAATGGCCGAAAGATATTTCTATTATTGCCATGATTAAAAACTTTTTCTTATTTATTTAACCATTTATGTACACACTTTTATAAACAAAAAGAAGAAAATAACAGAAAAATAGGAACAAAGGATATGCTTTTTCTAAAGATATCTCTTTCAGCATACCTGCATGGGAGTTTAGTTATAGAGTTGTCACTTAGACAGCGTGGGTAAGAGTAAAATAGAAAACAAAATACGTAAGTAAAATTAAAAACAAAATGATATCTTATATTTCTTTACCGACTTCATAATGTTGTTTTCTGTAAAGTTCCAATTCAAAATTAGTCCAGCGTAATGACGTAGCTCTTAATTATGTAGATCTTTCGAACCGTGATGTCATGCCCGAGAGCCCGATGCCGTTATGAGATAATCGGTTCTAAACGAAATACTAATTATAAATTCATTATTAATAGTCAGCCAGACAAATTGAGTATCTGTCTTTATTAATTAAATACTATCAGTGTATTTTTAGAACGTTTAACGCTTTAATGTTGGTAGTTCAGTGGTTTTCGACGCATCGCAAATTTGATTTATAATTCAATGAAAATTTGATTGAACCCACGTCAGCCGGAGCAAAGACAATCTCCTCAGATGGTTGACGGACAGTTTAGATCTCAAGTGCGTATCCCCACAGACAATGGCCCACCTTCCATACTGTGCCGCATGTCCCGTCACCTGTGCATTTGATGATCTTATGACAGCGTCAGTGAACGGAGTTCGCGCAGCTGAATTTTAGACCAAAGATATTTGAACTTTTTTTCCATCGATACGCCAAGAAGAAGATCGAATTTGATAATAAATCTATTTGCATGTGAAGATTCCAAGGCAATGAAAAAAATAGCGTAGGGAAAAAGCGTGGGGTGCTTGATATTAATTGATTATAAAAATACCTCAAAAAGCACCCCACGCGTTTGGTTTTTAAAGCGTGTTTTTTTTGTTTTTTTAAACTATTATTTATTTTCTATTTTTTAGTTTTGCTAACTACAAAAGCGTGTTTTTTTTCTATTTTTTTTTAAATTATTGAATTGTCATAGGTCCTCGATAAGTCTACAAAGTTTAAATGAAATCTGACCGTTTAAAGTGGGTCAAAATAGCGTCCAAAGGAGTCAGTTACATACAAACAAACATATAAACATACAAGTGAAGCTAATATAATGCTTGTAATAAATTAGAGCGTCTATTTTTTACGTATGATTATCTGTAGATAGATCTTTGGTTCAGTAAATTATATCCAGTTGTGTCGTGTTCTGTCAAATATGCCGCACACGCGAGCCACGATGCACCCGTACTTTAATAATATCATTACCTCTCAAATGTTTAACACGATGAGGCACAGGGGGCCATTACCACCACTCATTATTGCTTCGTATAAACCACTGCAATTTAGACGCGCAACAATTTTACTTGTATACGAATAGTTACGCCATTAGGCTTGGTCGTGAGATTATCTCTAGGCGATAGGGCTGCGAAACTTCTTAGAACTTCGTACTAAGCCTACAAATTAAATTGTTGAACGCTCTTTTATAGATAAATCTTTGTACTTTAATTTTAGTAATTAAATTACAGCCTCTATTTTTGAAAGAAGGCTTTTTACTCTTATTAATAATAGGTTAGGTAGTCAATTCTTTGTTGAATTTAAGTCTAGCGTTAGGTATATAATCCTGCTGGTAGAATAACTTAAAACGTGATCGCTTTTTGGATTCTAGAATAAAATCCAGTGCTTGATCCGAATAAAACTAATTTTACGGATTACTTCGCAGTTCATTTAACTTTTTACACGATTTCAGACGGGTTTTTTAGTTCTATTGCAACTGAACTCTGAGCAGCGCTCGAAATCGGAAAAAAACAACCAAGTAACCAAGAATAGAATATAGAAGTACCCACCTAGTAAAAATATGTCCTGTTAATTAAAATGTCACTGGGAATCTGAATGAAACCATGAGTGGTGCCAAAATGAATCTTGGCGATCGACTTGTGTTTATTACTTGTGATTTGTGAGCCGGGGTGACCCTACTTGGGCGACATTAACGTTACACATCGTGATTCATGTCGGATTAACTCGAGTTCTGTTATTTCACGTCATGTGGCAACACTGGGGAAGCTTCTGGTGTCACTATAAAAATATGAACTACTCCATTTTGTCGCATAGATTTATGATTATTAATTCGGTGAATGAACATCGAGATCGTAGCCAAGACATCATGTTCTCATTTTGTACTTAATCCGTGAGATTATAAAATTGGCATTTTGTAGCAAGAACCATGTTTATGTCCAACTAATAATAAAATAGCAATTTATAAGTTTTACTAGAGTGCTTGGTGTAATAATTATGAATGTTATTTTCCATTATTTTTCGAGACTTACGATACTTTAATGCGACATTTGTATTCCCTTCGTTTTTATTTTATGTGTGCAAGAATGTCGGTCGCCCTTGTCTTCTGTAAATGGCCTTATAACACGAGAACCGATTTCATGTTTGTAATTTCGTAAATTGTGTACCAATTATGTGCAGTTAGTAGCAGGCATAGATAATAAAGTAATAATTCAGAGCTACATTAGCGCCATTGATAATATTCCAGTGGCGAATTTACATCTTTAATCTATAAGCTAAAAGGTAATTATGATCAAGCGTTGTGTTATTATTCATGAATGTAGATTAAATTCAAACTACAAATTACTTATTTGCATGATAGATTAATGTTAGCAGTAACTAGGTCTGTAGTCACCTGTTACTTTAATTAATAACTGGGTGCTAAGAATAACTCTTGTCAAATCAGGTGTAGGGTCAAATTTTTCTTTGTCATGGAGAGTTTTCATTTTGTTAATGGTTTTCAGTAAAAGTATGATTAAATAAAGTTGCGTGGAGTAAAGCTTTGTAAATCTTTTCTGAAAAGAAACAATGAAAAAGTTTCCAAAGCCAACATAAAACGTTAAATGGTTGTGAACTTGACGTTTTGACAGTCACACTCGTATTATTGCTTCTTACAATCTTTAGGTTACAAAGGCCGTCATTGTTGGAAACAGGAGACCTTTTTTGTTCATTAATTTTCTTCAAATCGAACCTTTGATTTTTATGCGCACATAGATAATACGGATAGAGCATTACAATTTTGACTGCTAAACATTTAAGATTTCAACACAAATAAACTAATGTCGGGTATATTGCAGCGTATGTCCGCCCAACAAGCAATTTTTCTCCGGGTAAAGTGCACCTCTGGTCCGGGTTCGATGCTCGGGCAGCGCGCCAAGTAGCGCGGCGGGTCGGTAAATCACCCGCGCGTACCAGGCTCGCAGCGCGTCGAGGAGCTCCCAATCAGCCGCCCTATTGACAAACATACGGCTGGAGTATAATGGAATCCGTCGAGATTTATCTACCACTGAGCAATCCATCTCTTTCCTTTGAAAACATTATCTTAATTTAAGTTGACGTCTATAATCATACTAAAATAGGTTTATTTATGAGTTCTAATCAGTTACAAAGTGATTATTGTTTGAAATTCTTGGCATTCAACTCTTTTTCATTTTAGTTGTTTATCGTTTTAGACGATTTTTGTTTAGTCTTGCTGTTTTTGAAGTCTATTATTGATCTGCCTACCTTTACAAACGGAGCGATAAAACAGAATAAAACATGCTTGTAATAGAAATAAGATAGTGCTCTCTGCATTGGTGGCATAATGTAAAGTTAAACTTGGTTGGTTGGTTGGTTGGTTGGTTGGTTAAACATGGTTTTCCATATATATAGTAGCTATGTGGTGTGGTTTTTGGTTGATTGGCATTTACTACCTGACAAGTAATTCCAACAAATAATTACGAACGAAAGCATAAACCGAAGACTGTAACGCGACAGCAGACTTAGTTCTCTGAATCTCCACTTAACTGTTATTAATCCTACATAGTTAATACGATGCGTTAGATAGGGGGCATAATCTACTTGCAACCGACACTTCTACTACACTATGAAATCCTGGTACTTCAGTAGAACGAGTAATCTTTATAATTATTCGTTAATTTATATTCCAACTGTCAATGAATGTAAAAACGGCAGTTAAGTGGCTAATTAAACAATAAACAGAAATAAACAATAAAAGATAAGGAGAATAATTGCTTTATTTAATTATAGTAGTCTCTTCTTGATATATTGTTTCATGTTTAACACTTCGCTTTTCATACGCAATCATTGGGAAGGTCAAGAACTAAGTAAAGCTTGAGTCAATTAATTATAGTTTTCCAATTCATCCCAACAGCTACTAATTTAATTGGTTTTAATAATTATGTTCTGCAAAAGTCCGTGACTGCCTGTAGTTGAAAGGTGACACTGATTATTGAACTGCAGCAGTAATTAAATTTAAAGTGGATACTTTTAATATAATGTTTAATGTTCCCTAAATTTAATATTAGGTAGGTACCTATCCAGTGAAAACTTATTAATAAAAATAATATTTTTCTTGAATTACAATCACAATCTAAATTACTTTAATCGTTTCGTGAAATAACGAATATCTATATTTAATTGCAACTATTGCAAAAATTTAATAATAACAGACATCAGCGTTTTGTTATGCATAATTAGAAGAATGAATAGCATTTGGTTTGATTTATTACACTGTTACTCAATATAAAAGGTGTGTTTCAATTTTTCTATTAGCCAGTAGAATAGCGCTCTGACAGGTTTCATAGCGATCAGACAAGATCTATTAAAATCATGTTATAATGTATTAAAAAGTTATATATGGAATGGAACTAGTTTATATGTTAAAATAACTTTGAAATACCTTTCAAGGCCCAGTTTATCGCGTCATTTTCCAATTATATTAAGAATTTATGATCAAAATAAACAATATCACATTGAAAAGAGATTATTGTTCGCATTTAATAATATATAGCCAACAAGCAAGGGAAAGCGTAAGCGGATTATTTGTATTCAATTTGGATCGTCAAATTCTTTATTCAACCCCATCCCCCCCTAGCCCTGTCGATTTGCAAGGTATGCGGGGCTCGCATTTCCCCACGAACCCAGCTCTTATCAACGCTTATGGACGAGGGGAAACTTGTCGAGAGCCCTAGCGACTGGAATCTTAAAAGTGCTAATAATCGGAAGGAAATACGATTAATATTTTTTGTGTAATTTTATTTTTATTGTCATTGTTTGCCAGACAAAGCCCTGTTTTGCAGGGCAGTGTCAGGTTGTATGTTGATTCGAATATAATTTACGACCGTAACACGTATGTAATTACATAATTATTATCATTACAGTTTTATTGGACTATTTTTTATTACACTAGTTCATGTCAAGTCATTCAATGGGATTGAATGAACTCTGAGGGTTGAATTTATATTTTTAATTATTAAGATTCTGAGCCATATTTGTTACGATCGCGAATCATATTTTAAGCCACATAATATATCGCACACCTAGATTTAAAAGAGAGCTAAGTAAAAAATTGGGAGTTTTGACCTAAGCTTACCATTGAATTCCTTAAATCCTTATCTATCGATCAATAAAACAGATAAAAAAATATTTTTCTAGTAGAACTTGCAAAGCAAATATGTATACAGATAACTTCTCCAATGCATAGGAAAACGGTAAAAAGTTTTTGACCTTTCTGAAAAAAGTGTTTTTTTGAGTTAACTCTATTTCGATCTAGGTGTGCGAAATGTACGACCTGACATGCAATTTGCAAAAAACGTAAGAACTTTTTAATTTACCGCATCCACCTTAAAATGTCGATTGTATTTTCAGAAACACCTGATTTTTTTTTTACTTTATCTAATGCGTTGTCAAAATTCGCACTTCACTCTTCCAGTCTTTAGCATACAAAGTAACATTTAATGTGTAAAATAACACTCTTCTATAGCCATTAAAACGATCATACAAGTACACAGAGCTCCTTTTTTCAATTCCAAGAAAGACAAATATGTATTAAAAGTTCACGTCTGGAACCGCTAATTAAGTGCCAGTGTAATTGGTTCGGGTATTAAGTAAATTGCAAGCGTTACTTACTAGTGACGTGCCGAGTCACTGTTTTGGTGGATCGAGTCGAATCGACTCGGTTTATACGGTATTCGAATCATGACTCGATTCCGCAATTCGAACCCAGTACTCGAGTTCTATGTTTGGTATTCGAATGTTGACTCGATTCCAGGACTCGAGTCTCGAAATTCAAGACCAGTCCATAAACCTGAGGCTTTTTCGGCGCCATGTTGTAATAAAGTCAATTACAATAAAATCTTTTCACTACTAGTAAAAAAAACGTTGCAGGTTCAACCTTGTATTATTTATTAGGCATCCTTCATTGCAAACAGAGATCGAGTACGAGCGAGTCAACCTAACTCGAATACTAGTCTGTTGGACCCGCATAATAGCATCGAGTCAGCGAATACAAAATCGATTCTGCCTGACTCGAGTACCGGGATCGAGTCCGGCCGTACTCGAATCAAAATAAATTGGTATTCGAGTAGGCGAGTCCAAAGCAGGAATCGAGTCTGACTCGAGTCAAGCCGTACATCGCTATTACTTACTACACAATTTGCTTGGCCGTAATGTGTTGTGGCCGATGCCTTACCCTTTAAAAACGTGTTTTAAATGTGATAGAAACGATTAAACTGCTCATTTGTACATTCATTTAATGTTAAAAAGAGGATGAGAAGTATTGGTACTCGGAATTGTGGAGATGATGATAAGCCTTTTTTGCTAAATGCTCAGGTATTTCACTTAGTTATGTGTTAATGAAAACATAGTACTGAGTAATAACTGCCAATACTGTGAAGCACAATGGAAGCGCAATGTAGTTCCGAGTAGGTACCCGGTTTTCTTTCGGAGATATGTGAAATAATGGCTTATTAGTCGATTCTCTATGGTGTATCGATACTTTTCAATAATTTATTATTTCATTGTATAAAATTCAGAAGGTGCCAATTGCGTTATACGTATTTCTGGATTTGTCGATTTGTCTACAAATAAATTAAGTTCGTGAGAATCGACTAATTTGTCTTTTTTTATCTTAATTTTTAATGTTCAATGACTACGTACACTAAGGTCTTAATAAAAAATAAAAAAATAAAAATATAATCCTAACTAACTAAACTTAACAAATTAAAAAATGGCGTCGAAAAATTCATTCGCATCGCTGTCGACTGGCAATTTTCCCAAGCGACTGGCGGCTTTACCGCGTTGTATGGCAATGCTTAACCGCTGGCCAAGGTAGAAACCGGCCCTTGGGTCACGGGAAGTGTCAACCAGCCGTTTCGAGATTTCTTTGAAGAGACTATGAGCACTCGGACCCCACGGCCCGAAGGTTTCAACCAAATTCAATGACCAATTCAATGAAATTTTTTATTTGATTACTTATTAATTGATAAATGTATATTCAAATCCGATACGAATAAACGTGTGCATGACCAATCAGTTTCAAATATTATTACCAATAAGGTTGTTACACTATCGACTAATAAGCCTCATTATTGATCTCGTCTAATTATATTAGCCTGTATTTGTTGTGTATATGGAATTTGTTCGGGACACCCACGGTAAATCTCAAGATCTTAAATCAGAGTTCGCCCCATTACTCCCCGCGGACGTCGTAACTCGTAAGAGGTGAATGAGGGTCTCGTAACTAATATTCTTGCTAACCTCTGCCAACTAATCTAAACTCGGGCTAGCTCCACAATAAATAATAGTTGAATAATATTGAGATTTGAATTGACAATGACAACTCCTCAATTGGCATTCAATGCCGTGACTTGTGAGTCATTGCTGGGCTTTTATCGTTTAGACAAAAGAACTTGTACCTATTTTTGTCATACATTGTAGAACAGGGATTTATACGACACTACATGCACTTGAGGTGTAAAATTATGATGTTCTTAAGTTTTATTTCATTTTTTTTTAATTCTAAGAGCTTGAAATGCCCATAACTGTTCTGACATGTATTTTGAAACAAACCGCCAGGATATTTTCTAAGCATGTTTTTCGTGTACATCATTGATGTACTTCTCGAGTAAATGCTGAAGCGTTTGTACCAGGCTCGCATAAGCACGCGCGTCATAAAAAAGTTACGAGGAGTTATCAAAAGGGCGCAATAAAGCCGGCATCGTCGCCATCGCTATAAACTGCCCGGTCTATGTAGGGTTGCCTGCCATATACAAAGTTTTCCACACTACTTAGAAGTTTCGAAAAGTGCTTGGGGACATAGTGATACCGTTGAGAAGAAAAAGTGTTAGGAAGAAAATCTTGTGCGCTATCTGTACCTACTTACTACTTATTTGAAATGTTCATGCGACTGGGGGGGGCGGGTATTTTAATAGAAAAGTGAAGTAATATAACAGTTTATGGAAATTATGTAACATTCGATGCTAACATTTGAAATTAGTTGAAACGAAAGAGTTCTGTACGTACGGTCACCAAAAGAGACCAGCGGGCTTAGGATGACGTTTTCTATTTCTACGAAGAATAGACAGTGCTTTTTCAATACAAAGTGACATTTCGTTTCTCCATTTTTTACATCGCACCGTAGATATCCTTCTACAATCTGTCATTTTGTCTTTCGTTTCTAACGACCTTTGCCTAGGTCCTTTTATATGTAGACTATTTCAGAAGAATATTTCTTCCCAAACTGTCAAAATCACACTGACTACAAAATCATGATTCGTTTAGAACGCTTAACTGTGATAATTAATAGAAACATATAGCGATCTTCTCCTATTGTACATCATTCAGTTAGTCATGTCTATTCTTCCGTTGACAACTCGGTGCTCGTGCTAAGCCTGCAGGGCGGTCGTATAAGTTGAAGTTTATTAAAAACCAATGGATGTTTTCAGTTAAAATTAAATTGAATTATTAGAAAACAAACAGTTCATTTATCAAATTAATTTTCATTCGAAAACATCCTTCGGTTTCTTACTAAACATCGGTTATCGGGTGATGTTGGCGATCATACAATAAATACACTTTCATCCATTTGATAATGGGCTAAGAATGCCAACAATATTTCACCGAACAAATCTAGTAAAAAAGAACTAAATTAGACTTGATAAAAAAAATCGTCAACCCTAAATAATAACATTCCTGTTGCGCTGTTCTGTGTTCCTATTAAATTAGAAACGGCTCCATTCAGACATAAAGCGAGCCATGTTTAAAGCTATTTAAATTATTTGCCTCACATTAATGTAAACAGATAATCAAAGATGTTGTTTATATGACGACATCATAATTTATTGTAATTAATTGATCGAATTGCGCTATAATGAATAGTAGCGATCAGTAAGTGAACCTTTAGTCGACGTAATAGAATCGCGGCGGGAAGTTTTCGCACACTGGATTCTCAACTCTCGGCTTAATGCCGAGAGTTGAGAATTCAACAGAGGGCATCATAGCGCGTCGAAAATCGAACAGTGTGTTTTGCTGTTGGATTTTCAACTCTCGGCGCAAGCAGTTTTTTTTTTTTTTTTTGATCGGTATATACGATGCATGACTAAAATATTTGTATTTAGCTAAGTAAGACATTTAGTTAATG
This sequence comes from Polymixis lichenea, assembly GCA_949091785.1. Taxonomy (NCBI): domain Eukaryota; kingdom Metazoa; phylum Arthropoda; class Insecta; order Lepidoptera; family Noctuidae; genus Polymixis; species Polymixis lichenea. The sequence continues at coordinate 17,114,902 of OX420948.1, read as the reverse complement.
TCGTCGCTTCCTTATTCATAACATAAATTCTAAGTACGTACCTAGTTATGGTCTACGTCGTTTCGTGTATTTGTCAAAGCGAACCATAACATTTTGAGTTCGGGTGTAGGAAGGGTGTGTGATAAAATAAAACAGTCCCTGTTCTATAGATAACGTGATAATGGATTTCTAAATGGCACGCTGGCACGAAACGTAAGGTACCTACACTTGGTTTCGCTTTTAAAATTCTCGTCATAAACAAGTGGGTTTATTAAGCAGCGGCTTTGCGGTAATTTGAAATGTTTTAGTCATAGCGTGGTGCAAACGCTAATCCCGTGGCCATTTGCATCTTCTATTAATCTAATGCTCACAGTTGTAAATTGCAATGAATACGCATAGCTGTGGCACTAAGTACGCACCTAGTCCGGGTTTATGTTACGCTTTGTGAGAGTAACCGGGCTTATCTACGCTGTTTTATGACTATTTTACGATTATTGCCCCTTTGAATTGGTTATAACTTCGTACGATATGAAATTTCTATAAAGGAATAATTTTAAATGGACATGTTCATTTAAGTGGTTTTTACGGCGCTGTATTAATTTTTATAGCTCCAGGCCCGGTGAGCTAGCCATGCTGTTATTTAAATTTCATCTTCTATCGCAGCCTCCGATGTGAGGCTGGTGGGGCTATATATTGCGATAGAATTTAATTAGTTATTGATTTGATACTTTGATCGGTCGTTGGTCTGTCGCGAATTGTAGGTCAATTATTTAGATTTCCCAGAATCATAATTAAAACGCTGCTTCTCATTTAGCATATTACCTAGAGTTTATTGTCGTAGATATCTGTTTTATGGATTTTGGAAAACTTCACTGATTATGCGCTCCGATCTGGTTGTTTCTGTGTTATTGCACTTGTTGTCGAAGAGTGGATGAGATGATGTAATTGTTGCAGGGCTACAATGGTGTGTGCGTGTGCGGGGCAGCGGGGGGCGGGCGCGGGCAGCCGGCGCGCATGGCGGCGCCAATGAGGGAGGGCGCGCCGGCCGGCGGAGCTCGCCCCGCGCCCCACGCGCACCCCGCCAACTTCGAGTACGATGACAACGAGTGGGACATCGGCATCGGCGACCTCATCATAGACCTCGATGCCGACATAGAGAAGACAGACGAGGCGGGCGGCATGGCGGCGCGCGCCGAACCCGACGCACAGCGCACCGCGCTCAAGATGAAGATCAAGCGCACTAAGCCTGGCACCAAAAGCTCCGAAGCCAAGCACGAGATCGTCAAGTCGAACGAGATGAACGGCGAACCTAAGGCGTCAGGGCCCGCGCAAGCCGCGCCGCCCGCCGCCGCAAAGCGCGGCTCCGGCGGGCACCGGAGAGACAAGGCGCGCGACAAGCACCACCACCCGCACGCGCCGCACGACGTCAACGGCGTAGCTCGCGTGCCGCCGCCGCCCAACGCGCCGGGCCCGCCCGCGCCGCCGCCGCCGCACCCGATCGCGCCTACTGCGTCCGCGCCGCACGCGTCGCACGCGCCGCACGTCCCGCACGCCCCGCACGCACCGCACGCCGCGCCCGTCAGCAAGCCGGAGCCGCGGCCCGCGCCCGCGCCGCGACTAGTAGAAAATAAGCCCCCCGCGCCTGCGCCCCCTGCGCCCACGGCTCCCGCGCCTGCGCCTCCGCCGGCGCCGGCGCCCGCGCAGCACCCGCCGCACGCGCACCATACCTCGCATGCGACGCATGCACCTTCCACACCTTCAAAACCTGAACCTGACGACTCACGGCAAGAAACGCACAGTTCGCAGCCACCACCAGCCAAGAAACAAAAAACAGAATCTAATAAGGTACTTATTCAACTTATAACTGACTTAAAGTAGATTGATTAGCCTGTACTATGACGTGGATAGCTTAAATTAAGTTTGACTGCAATAAACAGCAGATGAGCTGTCTATCTCAGAATTAATTGCTGCTCCTCAAATGCCTCACATAGTAGACTTTCAGTGACACAACATTTTCGTTGGTTGGCTATAACCGACACGTCTCGATATTGACTAGGCTGTAAGCTTGACTTCACCTACCCTTGACTACCCACGTACTTTGTTATACTTCTTGGAACCAGGACCACGACCTACACTAAGACCCAATTTCGGAATGGGGAAAGAAGACGAGATGACGTGTCGCTTACAACAAATCCGTTATTTCATTGCGTTGAAGCTAAAGCGCGTACCACAGAGGAGATGTCCCGAACGAGCAATGGATGGTATCTATTGCTCGTTCGGGTCATCTCCTCTTTTCGCCGCGAAACCGGGCCTTAGCATTTATTGGGGCTTCAGGAATTCGTCTGCCCAGTGGCCATAACTCCTTCCACAGACATTTATTCTGCAAGCCATGTTCACCATGTCGATTAGCAACTGGAGTTTACTTCTTCTTGGAACGTTCGTTACAGTTAGGGGAGGTCATATGGATAAGGCAGTAAAGAGAATTATAAAAAAGTAATAGTAATAGTAAAAAGAATAGGTAATACTGACTATAGAGTCATGGATGGATCAGAGAAGGAAATACATAGAGATATTGATCAGTTAAGACAGCGATGTCTTCTTGTTTTTGAAACAGAAAATTATAAAATGAACATAGCTTGCTAAGCAATAAAGAATCAACGAACGACGACATAAAGATAAAAATGCAATTAACGACTACGGCAAAGCCTAGAAAGAATATTCAGTGTTTTATGACTATTGGCCTGAGCCACTACAAACGTTTCTATCTCTTACCTAATAGACTGAAGTGTTGCCGGGATGATAAGAGCATCATCGTAATAGAGAAGTGAAGTCACTCTGTAATCTATCGATCACCCAATCGTCACTGATAACGATAATCGCGCGCTAATCGTCCGATTGCTCTTATCGCGTGTGTATCCGATTGTTTCGGAACAGTGTATTTAATTGTCCGGGCTTAGGGCTGTTTGCGAGCTTGATTGAGTGCAAACGGTCGTGGGGTGTAATCCGGGGCTGTCGCCTGCCGCATCGGTTCATTAAATCACCCCAGCGGGCCGCTCCTCGCACCCCGCACACCGCCCCTCTTCCCTGCGACGTCACAATACCCGCTGCACTCCACAAATTAATGCGATTGTGGCCTCCGTGGCAAATAAGGCTGTGTATCTTCGATGCAGAAGTGCTGAAGTCAAATTATACAGTACAAAGCTACCAACGCTCGAATTCACAGTCGAGCATTGTACCATAATTTGATCTCCATTCAAGATTTGTTACTTAAATAGAAATTGTTAACTTTTAGCATTCAATCTGATTAAAGATTCCTCTCGGCATTACCATTTTCTTCAACAAAATGAATAATTGAGAATACGTGACTAGAAAATGATCAGTGATCATGATCACATACAAATGCGAAGCTGTTCTCGGGCCGTATATTGAGAACTTAATGTTGTTGCTAGTTGTCATGCGCGGTACACATAGAGAACAATATAAGTAATGGGGACCGGCTCGTTAACTCTTGGTAATCACCGGCCGCTTTCCCTGCCTCCTATAAAATAGTTAAATTACTCCGTTAATAAAATACCTCCAGTGAAGACTCCTCGTCGGCTTGTGCACCTGCATGCAATGAGCATCTTTCACAATGCTTAAGCGAATGCACGACACGCATCATTAATCATGGCAACGTGACTCCGAGCTATTGCCAAAGGTTTATGCAAACCGCGTCTCGTATGAACTCATCACGCTCAACCACATCGAATTATGGTTAGTTTGTTACATTAAAGTTTTATCAACGACAGCTGCTTGAGCAATACGCCGTTCGCAATATTTTATGGCACAAGATTACTGCGGGGCATAAATGTATAGGGTGAATCTAAGATGAAGGGATCGCTCCCTTTTGCTTTTCTTGTTATTATTCGCTCGAGGGTTGCGAACACATCGCCGTCTCCCAAATTCCATTCATTAATCACTGTCGGGGGCTCTAAAAATTTCTAAAATGTCTGTGGAATCAATTTAACGTTCGCCTCCCTAACTTGGAAAGTTTGTGAGCGTGATAATTAAAGACGAGATATCAATTTTGAAGTCTTTACTCTTAGTTTAACAATGTTCAAAGATTTAATCCACTTACTCTTATTAAAATGTTATAGCGTACAATATACCTTAACGTAACAAAAATTTGAGAGACGCGTTGATTTCTTTTGAAGTCTTGAAACGAGGATTCCAATTTGTTTTGAAATGGCTTCGAAATTATTTAGATATATAACAATGAATGGTTTTCCATGGCACTCAACAATCTATTGTACAGTAAAAAATTGACACTTAATTGCTGTTGGCTTTCTCAATTCCTTTCACACGATAATATTATTAATTCGGTGATGTGAAAGCCGGGTGCATTCAGTCAATCCTCTTTATTTGCTTACACTATCTGTGTGCCCCTGACCATTGTCTGCTCTCGCGGCACTTAAACTGTCGTATAATGCACTATTATTATGACCAGCTTCGAAGGGTGATACCCCTCGTCAATGATGTTCAATTCGTTCGTTCAAACGCGTTCGTTGCAGTTATGTCCCTCTTAATCTGACAAAAAGAATTTCATAGCCTTTTCCCCATTGATGTTCATGTAGATTGTTAACGTTTAATGAGGTGGGAGATAAGCAAATAAAATATATATAAAACTCATTCATTACAAACGTGATTCAAGTTTTGTATTATTATAAAATTTCATTTTCATACTTGCCACACAGCTTCGGAATTGTTTTTTAAAGTTTGCGTGTGTAAGTTGGTCAATTAATTCAATTTTATATAGATCTTCCAACTGAAATAATGACGGTCTACTAAAGGTAAGACAAGAGAAATACCTAATAAATTAATCTTAGCATTATAGCGTAGACGAAATAATAAGAACTACTAATTCAAATGAATCAATATCTCCAATGTCATTTTTATTCGATCTATCAGATGATAAAATATCAATTTTCAAAAGCCCTGATTACGCCCAATAAAAAAGAGATCAGAAGGATTAATTTATAGCCGTGGCAGACGAGATAAATTAATATAATTTCTATCAAATTGACCAGGGGAGCATATTTAACATGTATATGTCGTCACAAATGAGGTTAATAGCACCGCAGCGCTCGATTATACCGATCGCTCTGAATAAATTTACATGTTGATTGCCGGCTGATCAGTGTTCTCACTAAACCAACTGCTAACTGGCTGCCAAGCTCACCGCTTACATTAAATAAATATGTTGGAGCTTGTGCCGCAAGTCACGCCAATTGTAAAATCAATTTCTGTGTTGTGCCACTGATTGCACGGGTATATAATAATATTCTTGTACGTATACCGCTACTATCAACCGGTACGGGTATGCCTGTCAACCGTCATGCATGTTATTAAACCAGACATTCATAAAGTATGTAATGCCCGAGTGCCAATTAGTCTGCCGGTATGTAAATAAATCCAAAAGAGCAGCGACTCACGATAGTGCATAATGTATTGAGTGGATCTGCAAAATTGAACCATCTCTGACTTGAGTGATAAATTCCAATGAATTTTGCGCTTCAACAACTTTATTGATACGTCGAACGTATATCGCGTTACCTGCCCCGGGCGTATCATCATTCATTTAAAAAAGCGTTATTGCTTCAGCCCAACTCCATGACTTCATGCCGTGAATTAAAATTTTAATAACCTATACACGGAGTAATTGATTGATGCGATAAAATAAATGGGCTATCGGGCTCCGCCATAACTCCCTCGTAGGACCGCGGAACGAATCGCAATAATTACTATAAACGCACCACCATAATTATTTAACTCGTTCACAGCGATGGTGTCGGCAGGATACACGATGGGGAGCTAGCTGTGGTATAAAGCTTTTTATCTGCTTCATATTAGACTCCAGTAAATCGTTTTGATCTCATTTACGAGGCATACATCTGTCATATAAAGTTGAAATGCGTTATTATAAATTAATTCCTGACATGAATGTGAACTAGACAAGTAATTGTTTTTTTGTCTGTATTGGATGTTCATTAAGCTATTGATCAAGACAGCAGCGGGTGCGAGGAGGTAGTTGCCAGCTGCCGGCGGCTACTGTGTAATTATTATTGGCGTAATTAGGATGTGAGGCCGGGCAAGGCCCGCGGCGCCGACAGCGCTCCACTCTAACAAATGCCATTATTATTTCCGCTTCGCATTATACTCGGCTGCGGTTTGTTACGTCCTCGTTTATTATGTCATGAACAATTGAAACGATAATAAATATTCGCTTTTGCAAAGCAAATTGATTCAACATTAATTGCAGTGATCTGTAAGTTATCACGATTCACGCTCGGCTCGCTTCCACTCCGTTCTCAGCGAGCGCAGTTTATGTTTACAGTTACTTATTTAACGGTTTTGCAATTTGGCTGAGTAACTGAATATTATTCCACTTGAAATGTTTGCTGGCCAATTGACAGCTGCCATATTGAGTTTTGTCGAACGTCCCCTATTATTACTTCAATTAACACAAAACTCAATCTGTCATCGCTAGAATAACGCATGAGGTTGCGTTCGCTCGTTATAAATTCCCCCGTCTTTAGTTGTCATAAACCCATTTAAGTTAGTTTATACGGTATTCTGGTTGTAGGAGCGCGTTGGGTCGACTGTAGAGTCGTTTCACATTAAGTCGACCGGATCCGGGATCGAGTCGATTGTTTTGTCGGTCACGGCAGTAATCCGCAGCTGGCGTTTACCTGCGCGTCTCTTTGTTCTGTAGAGTTTCGCTGCGACAGACACGAACAACAGATTCGTCGCATCACACATCGTTTTCAAAGGTGTATTACGAATGACATAGAATATCTTGGAGTTAACTTTGAAACTAAGCTAAGCACCGCAAATGGTGAGTGAATTGAGTCACTAGAAATGTTACCTACACTACAAAACGTTTAGCAGATCTATAGCGTCCATTCCTCTAAAACAATTTTGCAGTTGACGCTGTACATTTAATCTGCGGCTGTGCGTCAGAATCAAACGATGAAAAAACCAATGTAATCCCAATAAAACTACACGATTTCGGAGCTGTACGGACAAATCGGATCGCTCGACTAGTTCGTCGACTAATAAAACCTTCACAAACAAAATATAGGGGAGCTCGGGATCAAAAGCCGATTTTTTGTTACTCTTTTTTATAAGCTGCTATTTTGCCCTCTTTTGTGCCCGTGTTGTTTACTAATGGTTTCTGTTGGGTTCGACTTAAGATAATAACTCGGGTTTTTTCTCGCCATGTGTCGTGGTGAGCGAGTTTTTGCCGCCGGAAATGCGAGAATGCTGTTGGGTCGGATTAAAATATAAATTATATTTGTTGATTTTTCGGCTTAATCTGTAAACGGACGAGTGCCGCATGCATGCGCGTCGCGTTTTTGTTTTTTCTCGTTTGTAGCGAGCCGATTACGGGCATTTCGATTCACTTTCATTTCGATGTCAACGTTTGGTTTTTAAACCGATTCTGCTTTATTAAACCGCGTGAGGCGCCCCTTTTTCCCCTTCATTTTTCATTTAGCTGCCGCAATATCCGTAATCGTTATCGGTGGTTAATCAATCACTGCTCTCGTTTAATTCCCCAATATCCTGCGGTATCCAACTAACAATTACATGTGAGGGTCGGGTATCACCGGCGGCTGGCGGACAACGCGGTGCCAATAACATAAATTGTCACGGGTGGTCGGAAGTGCCCGCTCTCCCTCCGCGTCGGGGCGCGTTCCTCGCGCCTCCTCGTGTCTCTGGTCTCCTAGTCGAGAGCTCGAGATTGCTGTCGACTCGACAATCGATATTCAATCTCTTTTGACATTTTATACGCTCCCTACTTTCTTACTTTGTGTCGGCGCACAGTGGAACGAATGTATGGGAGCGGTTGGACGTAGACATGTCCGAAAAATAAGAGTAAAATTATGACAAACTAATGATGCCATCTTATTCGATTACTTAATGCCTTCATAAATTGTGGTGATGAATTTCTTCATAACTCCCATATTTCGGGAGTAATTTGAGAAAATGTGAAATTTTACTATGAAAATGAGTGTATCGAGCTCTCTCCCTCCTGATTCCGGGCTTGTTTCAAGTATCGGTCTCTAATATCGTAATGCTATTACTAAGAGCTATATTTAATACTAAGACACATAGTGCGCCAAATGTGCACTTTCTGGGATAAAAGGAAATGAAAATTTAAAAAAAAAAACGTTTTTTCCCCATTTGTATTTACTTTAAACCGCAGACAGACTTATTAAGAGGTCTATAAATATATTATATATATATACAGAAATATATATTAACAAAAATATTCACAAGAACTGATGAGAGTATGACTTTTAAGTAAGTTGATAATAAATTACCTAGTTTCATTAAAAGTACAATAAATAATTAAGATGTAAGCTCTAATTTACTAAGTTACACATTTTAAAACAATAACATCATTTAATTATCTTCGTCATCATCATCATCATCAATTAATTCAAATTCAGAATCGATGTCCGCTAAATCATTTATGTTAACAAATTCGATATCACTTTTCTCAGAATCCGTAAGCTCATAAAATTCCTTAAAAGAAGATTTTTTTACAAACTTATTTCCTTTTGGACGGATACTTGTAACAAGTGGATCAGAAGACAGTAAAAGATTGTGCATAATATCTTCATTGCATGAGATACTGCTATGCTTTCGAGAATGCCCCTCTCTATATTTTCTAAAATCTTTATTTCTAGCCTCAGATGCCTCTTCGGATAGAAAACCAATGGGCACAATTGACATGTTCTGAACTATGTCTGGCCCATGCATTAAAATTTTATGAAGTGAAGAAGGCATATAATACCATGGGTATAACTCCACGTAAAGCTTAGCAGTATCAAAGCAGAACTCTCGGAATTTAGTTACGTTGATCTTCTCTCCTGATGAAATACACTGCAAGATCACACAGATTTTTCTTAAAAGCATAGCATCTATTCCGGTCAGTTCAGCAGATTTAGTGTAGTTTTCAAAAAATCTCCTTGCCGAGTTGCCATTGTTGGTGGATCCACTGCCTTGTTTCACAACATCGAGAAGTAAGCCCGTTTCTCTTCTTACAGCCTCTTGAACTCTTTTCTTCCTGTCATCAACTTGCCTTTTTGCTATATCACCCCTTACTTGCCATGATTTTATGTCTAATTTGTAGGAAATGTGTAATAAGCATTCCATTGAGCGAATCCAAGCGTGAAGGGTGCTTAAGCTATATTTATACATGTCCTCGTTTGCGTGTTTATCTTTGATTAACTCTAAATTATTCATTTCTTTAGGACAAGCCTTGCATATGTCACACACTGAAGCTGCTGTATTGGATATAATGGAATGAATTTTACCATCAATCATTGTCAACAGCAGTTGGTGTTTGACACTAATTCCATCAGTGATGGTGGATGGAGTTAAGGCTTCAATCTCTGCTTCGATTTCAGCCATCTCTCTCTGCACATTTTCTTTGGTTTCCTTTATAAACTTAAACAATATTGGCCGGCAAAATGAAGTGGAAGATGGTCGCTCGTTTTCCCAAATTGTTACACCTTTTGAGACGAGCCGCAGTGGTACAAGACTAATCATAAAATTACTAGCAAGATCGATTTGCTCATCTTCACTCGTCCTTTGATGATAAATGCTTTGGCTAGATGATCCGTCAAAACCCCATTTGCTGGTCAATACGAGCTGTTGATTGGGATCAACAGGGGTTTCTAACGACCTAATAAGTCTTCTTGAGGTTAAATCCATCAAGGCTTGTAATTTGATTTTTGCAGAGCTCTCTGTAACTGTGAGATCTTCTTTGGCCGGATAGCACTTAATTTTTTCTTTAACCAACATGTAGTAACTCGGGTATTGAAGAGCTCCTTCTTGAGTGTTGAAATCCCGAAGAGTGTTATAGCGCCATTTCGATAAGTTCATCGATACATAAAGAGCCAATGCCTTCAAAGGGGATATTTCCCGTACCTGAATTGATTTACCTTCAATGAAGGCTTTGATTTTTGAGGCCTCTTCTGGATTCTCCGTCAAGTATTTCATAACATAAGCTGTATCGCTTTGTCCTGCCTTTTGAAGCGCCCTTTCGGCCGAAAACATAATTTCAGCGCTGCTACTGCTGCATGAAAGACTATCTTCAGTGCGTCTTCTTTTTTGCCGGTTACTAAGGTCCTCAAAAGATTTACGAGGACTAGGATGTGTACAAGTTGAAGCATCAGATTTAGCAGGAGAAATTATGGGCTCGATGACGTCACTTATATTTTCTGTAGAAGGTTCCATATTTTCATTCTGTAATTCCGGCCATTGAATTGCAGCCTGTAGCCAAATCTCATGTTTCTTCCGAAACTTATCTGTGCTTCTTCCAGACTGTGTCCATTTTGCATAAATGCGGTAGCAAAATCGACGACACCAGTCTTTTAAACTTGTTTCAGCACTTTCACATAACTGAACACAACTGTTATCTTTTAAAACACTGAACAAATAGTTAAAGTCGCGTAAATCTTTATGTGCGCGTGCGCATAAAGCAACGTGAATATCAAGATTTGTATTAAAATTTGGAAAATACATTGCGAGATTAGCTTGGATACAACGAGGTGTAAATCAACACTGATTTTAAAGTTACTAATAGTGACCTATTTATATAAAATCCAGGTATCCCAGGTATCCTTTGTTAAATATTGCAAGGTAATTAGTTATTGTGATAATTAGTAAATGATGCATGCTAAATTAGTGTATTAAGAGCCATTTAGTAATTAAATAATAGCAATGTTCTTATCAGTAATCATTAGTGCATCAGTTTTATATGTAAACCTTAAGTCCCTAATTATATATCCTAATTAGCTTATATCTTCTCTAATTGGCTGCTCAGAAATGTTATTGTAATAAGGTAAACCTTTAGAAAAACGGTTTTAATCAACAAAATAAACAAAAAATAAAAAAATTGTGTTATAAAATAAACATCACTCTTTATCCCAGAAAGTGCACATTTGGCGCACTATGTGTCTTAGTATTAAATATAGCTCTTAGTATTAGCATTATGATATTAGAGACCGCTACTTGAAACAAGCCCGGAATCAGGAGGGAGAGAGCTCGATACACTCATTTTCATAGTAAAATTTCACATTTTCTCAAATTACTCCCGAAATATGGGAGTTATGAAGAAATTCATCACCACAAGTTATGAAGGCATTAAGTAATCGAATAAGATGGCATCATTAGTTTGGCATAATTTTACTCTTTTTTTTCGGACATGTCTACGTCCAACCGCTCCCATACATTCGTTCCACTGTGCGGCGTTTAGCGCAGATGATTGGTATTGAAGCGAGCATTTCCCTTTTCTTTAATCGATGTCTGGGATTTCATTTCGCATTGTGCCTTCTTAAATGTGTCTCGTTAATTTTTGTTTGAAGACTGAAGAGACTTTATTGCCTATTGATGTTTTCATTCTATTATGTATTGTTCAAAGAGAAAATTGTTTCAGACTTATCAGTAATTATTGAACAGACGTTGTCACGACATTTGTTTTATCGAGATTTTATTACTCGATAAAAGCAATTTATCATCGCCAACGTTTTATTAAGCAGTAGCTTGTCTAACTATTAGCATTTAAATCAATTAGATATCCTTGAACTTTGGTTCTATCGTGCATTATTAAATTAACGAGCCGAACCATCCTTCACACATAATGATCACGACGATGAATTCGCTAATAAATTACCTATTCTTAAACACTAATTAAGTAAAATTCAACAATCTACGTAGTGTGTGACTGAGTGAGCTAAAAGCTTTTAATACCGTTTACGATTTCACAGAGCTCGTAATTACGACATAGTTGAACTAATTAGTGAATTCCGAGCGCGGAGCAGCCATCGGTCGGAGGTAATTACAAATCCAACCCGCGTCGCTTATCCTACCAAGTTATAATTGAAAGCTCGGTGGCCCAGAAGCCGGGAGCCTCGTGTATCGCGTTATTAGGTGCGCATACGTAATTTGTTTGTTAAAGACGGCACGCAGTTATACCCGCTGTGAATAATTTAAATTCATCCCCTCGATGGGATGCGGGGTGGCGGCCTCCCGCCCGTATCGATTCTGTGCTTTGTTCCGCTGTGTGTGTTTGCGATGTGCACTCCATACTTTCGGCGGTGTTCTGTTCCCCTAGTATTAGTGAGCACGGGTTCTCGGCTCGTTCGGTCGGTTTGCCGCAAAGCCGGGCTATCAGTTGACACGGAGGCTAGGGTTACCGAAAGTAATCTGCCCGTCAGATGCGCAGTTTTATAGCCACCGGGGAAACTTTAAATATACACCGGTCCACCAGACCTTTTCATCACGTAAATGCTATAAAAATTAAAACTTTTTTATGCTTCATGTCGTAAATTATTCATGAGCACCTCACTTCTCTTACTTGTGATGCTAATTTCATTCTAATTTTAATAATTGTATTCAAAACATGTAACATTATCTAATGAAAAATGTTTGAACCTTTTATTGTAGTAGTCTATTATTTATTAGGCAACCCTAGAATGAAGGGATTTATTTGATGCCTTGCCTACGTATATCGTGCCAGTTGTGGTCTAGGAGCGTGGGTAAATATTTGAGTGTATCAATTTACCTCGTAGAAAACATTTCAATTGAAATGTTGTTGATTTATACGTCGGGCGTCGTGTTTACATAATTATCGTAAACAAAACGACACGCTGACAGCCAGAGTATTAAGGGAAAATATATTATTAAAGTACACATTCCACTTAATCTCTGTGGCTAATTTGGAATGTTTGTATCCATAATATTTAGATGTGATGGTCGCCCACGCAACAGCGGAAGTCTATTTCTATACCGCTGAGTTTTCAGAAAGAGGAGCGAATTTCGTTTCTATTTCTCTCGCGATAAGTATCATTTGGCTTTTAGGCGATGTATACTACAGAATTTTGTTGACAAGAAAACTGTACGCCAATATCGAAATATACGATCCATTTAGACTTTTCAGCGATCGTTAGTAGGTACTACGCGAGCACATCGATACGAGTGATTGCATATCTAAAACTGTACGCCGCTTGACGTCTGTCCCACTTGCCGTCGCTAACAATAAATGACATTGATGTTACATTTAGAGGCTAATTGAGATAATACGATAATCTATCGAGTGACTCGTACGTAGGTCGGACATTAGTATAGAAATCGGAGATCTAGTACAATATTATCGTTATCTAGGACACCCGTAGTTGCCTTGTTAAGACATGTTGGCGGCACTTGAGAATCTGTTTAAAACTTAAGTACAATATTTGCACGACTTAAGTAGGTATGTAGGTAGGTACATAATAACAGAGTATGCACGTTGCAATGATAATAATAAGATGCACAAAGCTAAAGTGGCTAAAGTTTTCAGACAATATTGTGCTCAAGAGAAAACAATATCTGCTGCCAACATAATTCTTTTCAATTATCGTTTCGAATGACAGAGAATTGTTGTAGATTTTTTGTTGAAATAAATACATTGATGTTCCGTAGTGTAACAGCGCCGTTCATATTACGTCGACGGATGAAAATAAACCGACATGTATTTTATTTTTATCAAGCTTGCAACGCGAACTGTGACGGGCTATCTGATAATACGTGAAATATAACAGCTCTGCGATGGAGCAAATTAAGGTAATTACGTACCTATTTTATTTACCGAGCCAGCTGTCAGTCGTTTTTAGAATACGATTAATCATTTTGTTAATTTTGAGTCGACTCTTGGATTACATCGAGTGTAAATGTTTTTTCACATCATAATCTCGGAAAGATTCTGTTTGTCATTCGAAATCTGCGTGCAAAGGTGCATTTTAGCTAGCGTGGAGTTTTTGAAATTCGAACCTACTATTCAGTAATTTACTATACAGCCAGTCCACTGAAAATGCACTATTATTTGTTTCATGTTACTGCCCCAACCCCATTTTAAGAATAATCGCACTGGCCGGGGCCATAAGGACGAATGCATGAAAGAGAAAAGAAACTTTAAAAATTTCGTCTCTATTCAATATTCTTTCCGTAATAATTTTGGTCTGTTTCTTTATAAAATCGTAAGAAATCATAAAATATGAGCCGAGTCCAGCAGCGATGAAGATATAAATTTAACACCTGCAGTAAGTGCAAGTTGTACATAATGCCGAATTGAGTTACCTTCTGGAAAAATCACGTGAAAAGTACATAAAAGCGTACAATTTGTCCAATGCATGGAAACATTCTAAAGGCGTGAAAACATTTTCGAAGACTACAATTCCTTATTTCTAGACTTATAACTGCTGCTCATGATTCAATAAATAAACCAGAACACATTGAAAAATGCATAGTACCAATGTTTACGTGAGTATGGGACGGGACGGGTAAGAGCTATGCTTACTTTTGCTGACCAAAAAATCGGTTTACGTAATACTTGAATGGCCCCTAAGTCCTATTTTCTATGGGATTTTGTATGAAAGACCATATTTGTAATTTTGACAGGACGACTTGTGGGGATAGCTAGTTTTATTTATTACAAAAAAAGTTTGTCAAAATGTCAAACAATGGGGCTGTCGTTAAAAGCTTGTACATAAAGTTCTAAAGTGCGGTAAATTGGATGGGGTGAAGACATGTGGGATTCTGGAGGGTGATATTATTACAATATTTGAAGTAGGTAATTGAACAGACTGTGACTACATCATTTTGTTTATTTTAGTTCAATGTAAATTGAAACGAAATGACATTATCTTTCTTTTGCTATTCAAACATTTTCAGAGCCGTGTGTCTGTTTAATGTTTGAGAGACTGAAGCAATCTTATGAAATAATAGTCTGAATTATGAATTTGCTTTTTTTTGTGTGCGATAGGTTACCTACTCTGCCAATTTAAACCTTTTTTAAAACAAAATTAATTATTGGATTTATTTTATTAGAAGAAATGATGATCTGAATCTGCCAATAACGACTCGTTACTCGGTTAGTATTCGTGAGAGCAATGCGTAGGTAATCACTGTGTAGATTTTTTCCATTCATTGTAAAAATGATGTAGGTTTTTATATCTTTAAAAAAACACAGAATCCTGCTGGCTAGACCACCAAGCAATGGAAGACAATAAACGAAATATCCTGTTTCCTTTATACAGCAGTAACTACAAAAGAGTCATATATAGCGTAATAGGTACCAGGGTTACAGCGAGGCGAGACGTTAGTCAAATGGCGTGCAATACGCGGCTTTGCTGAGAATAATTTCCTCAGCCATCACGGCACGCGGCGGCGGCGAAGCGACAACTGAATAAAGTTTTGTACCGCGTTAATTGCCACCAGGGGCTTAGCCGAATGGCACGTCTTTAATGAGACGGCTTCTTTAATGAAAATACCGAGTGAACAGGGTTGTCATTACACTATTTACGAGAATCTGGCTTTGTAGACGTGTAAATTGGAATAGCTCAAATTCAGGCATCGTTAAGTTGCATAACTGTGCTTTAAGCCGTCCTTTGAGGATTATTTCCGCTCTTTGTGACTTTAGGAAACACAGCAATTATATTTATGTTAGAAGACCACAACACGAATTTAGATAAACAAAAGCGTGTTAAAATGTGTGCGCGGAGGTAGGTGCAGCTCGCATTTATTACCTACGTTGTAAAAGGATATTGCATGCTGTTATTTTTTGCTAACGGATGCGTAAAAAAATAGCTATTGTATTAAAATAACCCAGCGCAAAAAAGGTTCGGCTTTGAGACTGGAATACTAAAGTTAAAACTGTTAAAAGCCCAATGATATCGGTTTGGCCACAGAGTCTACAGTAATATTGTTTAAAATCTTCAACAATGTAATAATATCCGAGCTGTTACTTGTTATGACAATATTTATACAGTTCACGGTACATTTATATCTTGACAGAAATATTCCAGCTAAAAAGAAAACAACACCTTTAGTCGATCATATTTTTTTACAAAATACAAAAACATCGTTAAAATGCAATTCATGTTTTGTTTTTCATCTTGCCACACTGACAATAAGTAGGCAGTTAGCATGAGTAAGCTACACGTATTGTAAATTAAAGTCGTTTTCATGTCACTATTATGATCGCATTCTTCTTCTAAACTGCGCAACGGATTATGATGCGGTTTTCACCATCATTTTAGAGACGGTATTCTGAGGCCCTAGTGTGAGCGTGTTTGGCGCTTCGATTGGTCCGTCACCAATCCAGGGCCAATCGGAACGTCGAACGCGCTCACTGCGTCTGGGAGGTTTACGTGTAAAAACTTACAAATAATAAAGAAATCTCAGTGATAAAAATCAAGAAGGTTAACAAGAAAAGTTTGTTGATTCATATATGACCGTTATGAGATAATCAAACCATCTGGTTTGAGTTTTTCTCTACAAACTCCAACCTCGTATCTAAAGCCATCGGATTTTCGGTTTGTATACCATAGGTACACAAGGCAATTAAAACAGCAGCCCTAACCACGCTAATATGCGTAATTCCGCAACAGGCAGACGGTTCTCATGACTCGACACGGAAAACATAAACACATAGGAGTTAACTTTTTATAACACGCCCGTAATAATTATACAGATTGGCATACAGATAATTGAAATTGCGTGAATAATCGGCCAAGATGCGGCCACACCGACTGGCCACGTCACATCGCGTGCAACCCATCAACTATATACAAAAAATAAATAAGTTATCGAAACATGACATGTGCTTCTCGGAACCGATTGGTTAGGAAGTTTTCCATAAAAATGTCAACTCAATATAAATGGCACGGTCGTTAAGTTGAAAGGAAATAAACGTTTCGTATATTGGGAAAGTATATTTTTAAGTGTAATACCTACCCAATGTTATTCTAGATTTTGATTGTACACCAGGACTCGAATACTCGACTAAAATATTTATAATTGAAACGCCATACAGTGGTGTCTAGGTGTCTACACGAAATTAAAATGACGATACGATAAAAATCTATTTAATACCCAAAAAAATCGAATCGAAAAAATGTATACGAATGTTTATTAGACTTTTTATCGAATATACAAAAAGCTAATCGATAAAAAAGAGATCAAATACCTAACTAGTCAGTCAGAGGTACCCAGGCAATAGCTGTTTTGTTTTCTTTAGTTTCCAATTTTTGGCTATAAATAAACTAATAAATAAGTCAAGCAAAAGTGGTGTTAAAGACTTGTTCACTAATTAGTCGAATTTCGCTGTAATCAGAGATTTTATCGCCAAACCAAGCGAATCAGAGCTTCGTTCTTCACACAAATCGATTCTACAAACCGGTTTGTTCAATTCAACGTTAGGTAGGTGCTAAACCGCCTATTCGGACGTTATCTACGCTCATCTTAATTATTATGTTACAATTTTATTATTTTGAACAATTCTCATTATTTATACTGCCGGGATTATAATAAAACTCTAAAGTATTCACACATTTACATATAAATGATAGTTTAAAGTTTGATTATAGCCTAATGTTATGCGAATTAGGCGATTATGAGTCACAAACGTACATTTAATCAACACATGGCTGCTTAAAAATAAAAATGTTAGTTGAGGGGGCTTGTGGATGGGTGACCATCTTTACATACGAAGACCTCTTCGTGCGTCGGAAAGCACGTGAAGCCATTGGCGAGACCAATGGCTTTCAATCGTGGATTCTTTGACAGTCGTTACGGGTCGTCCGAAAGTCTGACAACCTGTCTTACCAAGGGGTTAAAGGGGTATCGTGTTACCCAGTAACTGGGTTGTGGAGGTCAGATAGGCAGTCGCTCCATGTAAAATACTGGTATTCAGCTGCATCCGGTTAGACTGGAAGCCGACCTCCACTAATTGGGAAAAGGCTAGGCAGATCTGGCGATGAGTAGAAGTGGTGTGGGACCTATATTTATTTACTATCTTATCTGCCCATCGTGGTGTTAAATGATAAAAAATTGTACTAGGGCGCGATAAAATCAATAGTAGTATCTTTAAACGAGAATCCAATCAGTGGCGGCGCCTATTGCATTTTTGTTAAACTGATTGTGTGTTTTTTGTTCTCCGAAAACAGATAGTGATCTTTGCACGCGTAATTACGTAAGTAAATATACTTGATTAAGCTTTTATCTTATCTAACTGTTTACTATCCATCTATTAATGTATTGTAACGACTGGCACGACTCCATAATTTAATGTAAACCTCAACTCTTCCCGGCCCGCAGTATATGAATAAATCATATTATATTTTATGTGTTTCGAATGTTCTTCCCCATATCGCGTACTCTTATCATAAACTGATATCTAACTGATTGTGTGCATTGAGCATAAATCGATATACGACGTAATTTTATTTACAGTTACGTACAGTAATAATTATGAACAGTTTACTGAACATCGCACGTTTATTTATTTCCTGTGAAGTCTACTCGAACGGGTTATTTGTCGATTCGCACGAATGTACTCGCCCGTAATGGGCGAATTGACACTTATATATTATTATTTCTGTAGGCGATTCGCACGAAGTATTTTTATTCGTGGGCGAATCGACATTTCCAGAAATTCGCATTAGTCAATTGGCACATTTTGAATAAAACGTTAAGGAAACAACGAAAAGTTAAGGAAAAAGTACATTCTTTATTACATAAAATTAAAAACGTGCTCATTGCCTAATTAATACGTATTTTCGAACTGTCGATTCGCTCACAGATAAATTAACTTCGTCCGAATCGCCTACAGAAAATAATATAATTATTATTCAAGAGACTCGATACCTTGTTTCAGGCGAGTAAATTCGTGCGAATCGGCTAATAAGCCCTCGTACGCATACGACTCGTTTTCGTATGAAAACCTGTTTGCTCCGTTAATTTATAAATTGAACACTTAATTATATCTAGTTGTTCATTTACGCCCGCGGCCGGTCGGATAAAAACGAATAGCAGGTAGAATTGATAATTACACATAATTTAGCTTAAATTACTGTATAAAGCGGTCACTGGATTCCGCTGTATCCCACGATATCATTGAGCGAATATCAGATTACGTAACATCATGATAACCCGTCTAATGTCAGATTTAATATCATAATGCGTTTATTGATTGATGAATATAAGCAATATTAATGTATTGAGACATCAACAGGTTACGTAACGTAATTAGACACTAACAAATATTTGAGTATAGATTTTTTGCAATCAGTATTTATTTGTGTAGGGGGAACGTAAATAAAATACTCATTAGTCAGCAAGCGAGCCGTCCCGGGGCATTTAAACAATGTAGGCGTCGGCGTCGGGTCCGCGATTGGCCATTATACCATAAATCAGCGTTGACGCGCCACAGTAATTGGCTCGGTGACCGCGGCCCCGCGGCCTGCCGCTGCTGCGTCCGACTAGATTGCCTCTCCGTTTGATGGACCCCTAGTATTGCACAATTTCGACACTAATGGCTATGCTCTTCTGCTGCCCTGGTATAAACGATTGATTGATTTTGGTTTGCCACGTTATACAATAAAAGAGCACCCGGACTAGACTTTATAACCAGTTGTTTGTTTTTTATAAATATTATGCTGACACACGTGATAGATTTATAATTGCTCATTTTTGCGTTTATAAATTGTCAAAATGTGGATGTAGGTACACCTCTGCCCAACCCTTTAATGTAAATTGTATAAGATCATTCATATTTTTTATACTTAGCTGTTTTTAAACAAATTACTACATGCGTTGAAAATAACATAATTTCCATAACAATGGATCTATGCTCATGTTGTATAAATTATGAGATATCGATTGTTCGGAATATTTAACCGACCGACTGTATAAATAAATATTTGTCAATAGCTTGACGGCGACTAAGAATGTGAAAAGTACTAAAGTTGTGTACACACTAGCTGAGTAAACAGTATTTTTTTTCTATCCCTATGATGATGATGATGATGATGATTGGACTCCCTTCTCCGCACGTAGACTCCCACTCGGTCCGTTGTGCGTGGGGATTCTGGCTAACAGAGCCAGCCTAGCTCCGCCCAGAAGCTCAGAAGTTTCCTGGGGGCTTCGCAGGCTTCGCGGAGCGACCTCACTGTTCCGAGGATTTCTTCACGTTGAGTAGCCACAGCCTCGCAGTCCAGGATGACGTGGGTGGCTGATTCCTCGGCGTCCAGGCAGCCCCTGCAAAGCGGGCTGTCTGTGGCGCCTATGTTATAAAGATGTTTGTTAAGGTGGTTGTGGCCCGTAATTGTTCCTATGATTATTCTAAGGTTATTTCTGCTCAGGCTAAGAAGTTTTTTGGTTAATCGCGGGTTTACGATTTTTGGTTAATCGCGGTTTTCTATCCCTAACTATACTCCGTTTGAAATAACATTAGAAATTTAAATAAACCTTTTTTACAGTCCGTTCAACTGATTTTTACTTCTATTACGTAGGCCATAAGGATGGCATGAACAATGGCAAAAGCTTTGAACTGAAAAGGATTGAACTCTACGCAAATGTAAATTCATTTATGTTTAAATAAGTTTAATTTCGAGATGTTCTTACGGTAAATACTATGTGACCAAAATGTTGAAGTATTTGATTTGTTTGGGTGTTTGTTTTAAAAAGCATGATTAATTAATTATAGAAAATATAACACAATAATAACCTTCACGATAAAGTAGTTAAATTTAATAGCAGAAACTATTAAATTAGCCATGTACTCACAGCAACCTTGTATACTAGGTTTAAGACTTGCCATGTTTTTTATATTTACAACATTTTTCGCGAGCAGTCACGGGCCATCGTTTGTATTACCATAACATAAATTATACATTTGACATTACTAAACGTGGTTTTCCATTGGAATGTTTTATAAATAATGCATTTTTCTCAAAGGTATACCTAATAGGTCAGTTCAGTCGAATATGAGCCGGAACACTTGCGGCTTATTAGTCAATTCGCCTGTACCGGGCGAATAGTCTCTTTTAAATAATAACATTTTATCTATAGGCCACTCGCAAGAAGTTAATTTATTTATGTGTAGTTGAAATACCAATACTGACGTATTTCTGAAATTGTCTATTCGCCCACAAAAACAAATACATTCTGTAAACAATACACGTACGTTTGTGTAATACGATTTGTATTTTATGTAATAAAGTGTATGGGGGAACCCATATTCATAAACGATGAATGTTAGTTAAATGATGATTAGCGTCTGTTTAACCATACATTTTTGACGTTTAAACATCATTTAACTTTAATAATAGTTTATGAATAAGCGGGTTAGTGTTTAGTTAGTTTTTAGGTAACTTTTCGTTCTTTCCTTAACGTTTTATTCAGTGCGGGTCGACTAATAAGCCACACTCGCGACGGGTCGAGTAGGACTCGTGTGACTAGAATGCTTGTATCATTAGCATACTTTCGCACACAATGACTGACGTTGACACACGATCATAAATTACACATGAAAAGACGCCAACTTTCTTTAACAGTTCATAGACTATCGCAACTCAGTTTTACACAACAGCAAGCACATGTCATTTTAAAACATTCTCCAACAAAGATTTTACACAATAAAAAAAAAAATTTCGCCACAAAAATTAAATGTGAGGGACGTCATTTTATGAGTTGTTAAATTGTTATTAATTTGAGAAAAATAAACCTTTGATCAGTATGTATATGAATGTTAATTAATTGATTTGTTACGAGAGACTGTGTTTTATAAATAACGTATCCCCGTATATTTACTTCGCAATTAATTTTATTGTCTGTACTTAATTAACACTAATAAAGGATAAAATATATGAAGGTTGATGATGAGTGATCGATTGTATATTTATTATACTGTACTACAGGATATAATGAGTGAGTTTATCGATATCCGTCAAGTGGTAGACATGTCAGTATTGTAATTTCGTCAGCGAAAATATTAGTGTTTCATATCCTGTTAGCTTTTGTTGTTTCTGAAGCGACATTGCATTTGTGTCACGTTTGCCTCGTAAACCGCGTTGAAGACTAATGTACGGAGCCCAAACGTAAAACGAACATAACACGCCTAGTATAAGTGCCGATAAATCTTCCGTTTTCAAACTGACAGCTGCTAACTTCACTCCTCAATACGTATTCACAGTTCACACACAGTTATAAAGACTTCACTGTTATACAGACGTACTATAAGGTACCTATTTTACGACAAAAACCATTACAATAAATCGAGATAAACACAAGCACAACGTATTTTGTGATTACATTTGTTAAGGCAAAAAAATAAGTACGACAGTTGAATATAAAACGCAAATAAGACCCCTAAAACAGATATATATTTGTTTTCATTCAGTTGGAATGGTTCCAACGAGCGTCAAATCTATTTAGATGACGTCACGATACAGTACAACATATCGAATTTTTCAGTTGTGTCTGAAATAAAACTGGCTGATTTCATCTTTACATGATAAAATTGTCAAGCGGAGTTAAAAAAAATGAATGGTTCCAGTGCGCTCGTTGGTTTGGTAGTAATTTTCCGAAAGACGTTTAATAGTGCACTCGGGCACGGGCGAGTCGTGCCGGGTGACAAAAGCACTGCACTAACGGCGGTCCATTTGTCGGCGAGCACGGAAGGCGCCGCGTTCCCCTTTATTTCTGCTGCTCAGAGCACCGCTGCTGTGCCCGATCGCAATATCCTGGACGCCATGCAAATGGCCGACCAACTACCGCGTGCTGCTCGTTTTTATGCTCGCCTGGTACAAACTGCTTTTGTTTTCTACGGTTTTATGGGTTTTATATTATAAATAAACTCAGACTTGCCTATTTTTAACTGCGCTGGATGTCATTCAATTACCCTAATAGATATCAAATGAGTTTGGTAACCTATATGATGTTTATTTTCCTTTTAATAAACAAATCAATCATCATGAATGACTTCAGAACTGATGGAATCGTGTTCATGCGGTCAATCATTGTTTGTTTTCAGATACGTACCAAAGTGAGTTTACTACGGTGTAGAAAATTACCATGATTAATCAAACGATAACAAAGGCATTACCGGTGCACTATAGAAGACATGTTTAAAAACATTTCACGCTACCAGAGCAACATTCACTAACTGTATTATTTTATCTGTTGCAGGTAAGACAGAACTGGCCGGGCAGGTGAGAGTTTTATTCTCTTTGCGGTTCGCGGGCGACATGTGTGAACTTTATTATGGCCGCCTTTATTGTCCTCGGACAAACGACGCGCGAGCCGACCACATTCCGCCAGTCGCTACCCTCCTACAGAAACGTCACGAAAACCACCAGTTCATAGACATACAGTAAACTAAACGAGCTTGTTTGATGAGCTAGAAACAAGTCGCGAACAGTTATAAAAACAACACAAAAATGTAGTTTTCATGAGCATGCGACAAGCGACATACTTATTTACACAAGTACTTATGTTATCGCAATGCAAATTTACACGCTTGAGCAACGGTTCCGCGGCAGTAAATTTATTATAAATTACGAGCTGTGGTGTAAAAAAGTTATACCGTCTCATTGTTTGCGGAGTCGACGATGCGTGTGAACTTTAATGTCCGCGCCATTGTCGCGGCTGTCTCGCTAAACGACTTACATCAGCGTCCATTCAGCTGAACACAGCCGCGCATTAGGGCAGCATTAAGGCTGACTTAGCGCATTAGCACTCATAACAATAACGACCGACTGAGGCGAATTACTATTTATTGCTGCTATTTTGAACGACATTAAATTACAGCCGGCGCTGGGCGACGTGAGATACATCCTTATCTCGGACGTTATTGCCGCTTTGACCTATTCGACGCGGCTAATAGCCGACACCAATTGTTTGTAAGTGTGCTGACTACGAGAAGGTGGAGATATTCGCCCGAGCGGCGTCGGTGACTCGGTGCGTAATGCTAACATATATAATCTGTGATTTCATCGTTCCAATATGAACACGAGCCGATAAAACGAAAGTACAGCGTTGATAGCTGATTGATTCTTTTTAGTGTAGATAAAGTCACGTTGTGGGGCGACAGGGTTTATTGCCCAAGATTTTATTGTCTCGTCGAGGATATAAAGAGGTCGAGCTGTACGCGATGCCAGACTACGTTTACTCGCCTAATGGCTTCTGCAATATTTATTGCTCTAATTTAAAATAAAGTATTTTTGTGGTAGATGTATCGCTTTATTCGAGTGATAAAAGTTAAATTTATTGTCGCTTTTTGTGTCGGTCTATGAAGATAAATATTCAATTTGTTGCGATAATATTTCTGAGAAACGAGTCTGCAGTGCAATTTGATTAAACGAGGTACTAAAATAAATACGAGGAGGTAATTTGGTTAGAGAGAAGTCGGCCATTTGCATTGCAGCTCCTCCAGGAAATTGCTATCGGAGCCGCGTGGCTAGTCGGTAGTCCGCCGGTGTATTAAGTAGTCTCTGATTATCAGCCAGCGTGACGGTAACTGCCCACTTCCATCCTACGGGACATTAATTGATGTCACACTTATACTCATTTATTGCGCAAACCATTACAAGTTAAACAACAAGTAATGGACGAGGCTGTGACCATTATACAAGGTGTAACAGAATAAATGCAAGTCTAAAGTATTTTGTTCATAATTGACTACTGAATCCACTTCAGTGACATTTAGTATAGGTATTTTTTTTCACCAATTATGCATTTTGCCATACCGATCGCCAATTGAGCCAATGGGAATTAAATCTTGTGGTAAGGTAATAAGACTCAATTTTAAATTCATAAAATAATGCTAGGGTCAACGCTATTTTCTAAATAATAATAGCAAAAAATAAATACTTTTGGTCTTTGTAGTATGCTTTTAACGCATTGCTCTAATTCGGTTGTATGAGGTCGTGCGTTAATGATGTTAAACGTATAATGTAAGCTGTCGTCAAATACAACAGTAATAACGGTGTTTATGCGATAAAACACGATAATGTCTTGAATTAAAACATAGTTACAAAACGCAATTAGTTAAATCCGAACAGATAAGATCCGTCGGATCTATTAGTTTGGAGTTATCTCATGAAATTATCTCAGTGGCGAGCCTTCAATAGTGAGTGGAATTATTTCTTGAATTTGTGGTTTATCTTAGCGGTGGTCCGACTCTCGGCTGAACGGAAAAATAAATCATTGTTCTACTATAATTCCGTTTCGCTTTTGTTTTCTATACCCCGCAACGTTATATTTTATTTGGAGAGCTATAACAGTAACAGTGAGAGTCTAGGGTTGCCAGATTTTTTTGAGAAGAATAACGTATAATGTATCATGTTCTTTGAATACGAAAATTTAGATATTTGGAGAAAAAAATATATTTCAAATTTATGGGTGCTACGTGCTTACCTCTACTGCTAATAATTCGTCTTTTTATTAAATTTATGGACGATCTGTTTTTCTCTTCGATTCGTTACCGATATTGCCATTTGTCAACAGTATTTTTCTCTGAATTTATCAATAATACATTTATTTACCTAATAATTTTCTTTTTTTACTCATCAGTATCGACAGATACTTTAGTAACTAATTATAACCATATGGGTGTTTAGTTTTACGCATTACTATTTTTTTATGCAAAAGCATAATGTAAATTTTGTAGAAAATAAAGTAGCATGGTACGTTATTATAAAGAATGGTTGGCAACCCTAAGTGAAACTGAAAAGAAAATTACAGCATGTATTTGTCAAAGACGGTACGTCATTCGATTTTGTTGAACTTTTATGTGGGCCATCATTACTATTCATTACACCGATAACGATTGTTACGTCTACATTTTTGTAACTAATCACAATTATCATATTATCACTGTAATTAACGCTAAATATTTGCATAACAATGTTCTGATTACCAGTATTTGTTAACTAGGTCATGTTTGTAACGCGTTTGTTTGCAAGGTCAAAAGTGTAATGTGACCATATTTATTGACTTATATTTTATCAATCATTTAAGCACCTCTCCATTTATGATATCCTAATGTCACGATTGTTTGACTCGATATTTATGGGCCATATTTTATAGGAAAATCTAAAGGATCTATCACATATTTTGATGCTGTCAAACTTATGTAATCGCGATAGCTAGATTTTTTTATGTCAGGGACTTAGGACCTTCTCGGTCAAGGCCAGTCCTATTTTTCCATCCCATAGAACCAACACAAAGTTTTTTTACTGTCTGCTCTCCGGATAGATGTGCATTAATGTTTTATGATCCGGCCGGCAAGCCAGCACTAAAATAACAATGTACAACAGCTAAAGCATTTTATAATAGTGGTTTTACATTTTTAATACTGTAATTTGCGAGCTGCGAACCGTTCGCGTTCGTGCCGCCCTAGTATTGTTGCACGGACGTATTGTAGTGAAGTGATGTAATTCTATCAGCGGGGTAATTGCGTAAACACTAACAGTAGGAATGACTTTCTTTTTGACAGTCCAACATCTTTCATTGCGTTATTTACGTTGTGAAACAGACAAATTTTTGAACAAATGAAGCAATGGATTAGCAATATCCGTCAAAATAATACAAAGTAAGTTTGTGATTGAGAGTGTGAGCAATTAGGGGTGGTCGGTGTTTGTTTTCTGTGACTTTTCCACGTTTCCACGGTAAAACGGCTATTAGCGTGAGTGCACATGAGTAGTACGTTTTAATTATTTAATGAAGGCGGCGCGGCGCGTCGAGCCCGCCACATGGCCGGCTGGCAACCGGCTGGCCAGCGCCCGCGGCCCCGCCAAATGTGCTTCTAATTACACAGCCCTACTTTTAACTAATAACTCGCTAGTGGCTACAAATCGCTCGCTTTATTTTCAGTTACCACATACATTACGACTAGCCCACGTTTAATTCACCGCTATACAACATATTTTATTATTTAAACGTAATTTCGTCCAATTACTTTGTCTGTTTTACTAAGTGGATTAAAACTGAATCTTTTGTTTTTTCCAGTATTCTCATCTGAATACTCTGAGCCGGGCCAGGCCGACTTTGAAGTTTTATCTCTTTATAAATTGTATTAGTTGAATTTTCTTAACTTTGACAACGTAACCGTTTCTACAAATTGAAGTTTCTTCGAAGATTCTTTGTGAAATTAATAAAGTTTTAATTGAATCTGTTGAAAAGCAATTTTCGGTAGATGTCAGCTCAGATAATGTTTTTGGCTGTTTAAAGAAAGCATTATCATTTAAATGGCTGCTGGTCTGTCGCTCTCTGGTCACGTGTCCACTATTCCTTTGTCGGTCCATGTGACAGAATTCTTGGAGCTTTGCGATCCGTCACGATAGCTGTCTCAGCTCAGAGTCTCAGACATCCAGCCGACGATTTCTTGCTAAACCAGCAAAGTTGTCGTAAATTCTCGGAAAAATCTTATTGTTGTATTCGGTACGATAACATTAGTTATTAACGCCTCTGTAGGTAATAAAGCAAGTTAGCAGCGCATTGAATCCCGTCACGAGTGACGCGAACGTCGGTAAATCAGAGTTAACACTTTCTTTGCTCCGGCGGATTTATGGCAGAAGGCTCGACACCTCGCTCGTGTATCTTCCACAGCTTCATGCTCCCCTAGTACTGGTGCGCATCTGTGAACCAGGCCGGCGGCGGCGGTCGACAGTTCCAATAGCTGTTTACGTTGCATTTTATTTCAATATAAACTCACATTCGACTCGAAATATAAAATAAACAGCGCAAATGTTTATAATACTTCACGTCCGTTTATAAAAACATACCTATCTTTTTATCGGAGCGAATTCCTCGAGCAAAATAAAAAAGCTTTGAATATGACAGGAATAAATGAGATGTCTTGTACTTGAAATAGTGCGACGATAGTGAGAGCAATCGATCACAGGAACTCGCACGAATTGCAACATTTATATAGATCCGTCCCGAGCTTTCCCACTTTTATCCCGGCGGGAGATTTATATTCACGCGCGACACCTCTACGCCCTTTGAAGTTGTTAGATGGGGGGAATAAATTCTTACCGCGCTCCGGCGTTGTTTTTAATTAAAACGCCATAAAGTTTAATACTTTATTATGTTTAGAACAGAAATGATAATTACCAAGAAAATAATGTTTAGCTAACAAACACATCGTAATAAATCAGAAGGGTAAACAACTAAACACATAAAAGACGGTGTAAATGTTAAAAGCCATTACCGGAAGCCATTGTCCGAGTGGTGAGTCAGGGCTCGAGTGTGATCTCCACTTAATCCGGTGTACGCGGATAACAACGCTAACAATGTGATAAAGCGGCTCCGGACACGTCGCACTCGCTCGCAATAACTATAAACTATCAACCGCAAACGTCTGCCATCTTGTACCCGGAGTCGATGAAATATCCACCTCTCCCTCACACCTCCAGGGAAGGCGGGAGTGCTGTCTCCTTCCGCCACCCTCAGGGCTTGTGCACACGAGCGTTATACTCATAAACGCAGCGTCATCTTGCCACTTGGAAATTCACATCTCGTACACAGATTTTCATTGGAATAGGAAAAACAAATAAATGAAACGGATATATTTTTCTGTTTAATTCACAAACTACTTGGATTTCCCACGTGTTAGTAGTAAATATTTCAGTTTATTTTTGCTACAT
The DNA here is from genome assembly GCA_949091785.1 of Polymixis lichenea. Lineage (NCBI taxonomy): Eukaryota > Metazoa > Arthropoda > Insecta > Lepidoptera > Noctuidae > Polymixis > Polymixis lichenea. The sequence goes on along the minus strand of OX420948.1, from coordinate 17,086,403 downwards.
GTTTTTCATCCGCTTTCCTGCTGCATTCGATTTTTGTTTCCCGTTGATAATGTATGTTACTTTACGTATTTACTCGTCTGTACTGTAGGCTTAGCACGAGAACCGTAGACAAGCGTTTTGTTGCCGGAAGAGTAGACAAAGACGTATGACGTTTCCGTATAGATAATAGACAGTTTTGTACCGAGAAATGTAGACAAGCAATTTCTATTCTACTGAAGAGTAGAAATATAAAGCGTCATGCTAAGCCTGCAGGTAGTTTCACTTTAGGCGAGCTGAATATCTGCTCAGTTTCGTATTCTCCTGGTACTGGAGTTTAAATTTTACGAATTAATCCAGTCGGCTACTTCGCTTTCCCTCGGGGTGAATGAATGTGTTTACCCCATCTCGCTCGTATGATATTTTTCTTACGAGCCCTTTTCAAGCAGTTGGTTCCAATTAGCATTAAATCTGTAATGCCGAATAGAAAAAAAAACGAATTCTGTTTTTTTGTTTCATTTGGTTTTATAAAACTCCAATTCTGCCCAATGCTATTTCCAAAACAATCAAATTGTTTTCATTGTTGGGAGTTGGACTGTAATATTGTTTCGTGTATCAGGAATTGGCGTCAATGTTTCAGAAGTTCTTGTATAATGTGGATTTATATCATTCTGTTATTTTCGACCCGGGCTACTAACTAATTTACCGTGTTAGGTACTAACAGATGCAAACAACAAAATGTATTGTTTGTCATTGTGCGTATGTATTGAATCCAGTATCAAAAAGAAATGTTTTAGTGATTCAATGGTTGAATTAGTATGGCGATCACAGAACACTTTCTCAATGGCGCGATGTCGCATGAATTATTGATGTAGGGAGGAGCAGCGAGGCAGACGCGGCATCACCGCACACCATTTTATTGTTATAAATTATTCTTTTTCTTTTCGACCACTTTTATTACTACATCACACAATTCGCTGACTTTATTGCCCTTCATCACATTGAATACCTACACCGTTATATTTTTTTTTGTGCTGATTTACACGTAAGTAATTGTAATGTTTAAGAATTTTTATCCTACACATAAAACACTAAATTGAAATCTTGCCAAGTGAAGTATAAAACGTGTATTAAAGACTTCAAAGTTGTTTCCATTGAACAATAAAACGCACAAAACATTCAATAAACGTGTAATTGAATTCCATTATTAAAATAACAGTTATAATGCGAGGGAATATAATTTGAACTTCTCTTCGCATCGTTTATTATGAGGTTATTATAATTGGAAGTGAAATGACATGCATATTATTCAAATTAAGATTTTAAAACGCTCAACGAGGCTTCCGGCGAGGGTACGTTTGAGCGGTGCGTCCGTCACTCCTCGTCAACAGGTTCTCAAACTGTTAATCAATTACACACACCGTTGGTTCGCGCGCTTTTTCCTCGACGTAATGGATACCGCAGTCCTCAACACACGTACTGGTAATAAGTACGTAGCCATGTATGTACACAGCGAGTCGGTTGGGTTCACGCACGAATGCCTCGCCGAGTGCGAGGGTAAGCTGAGCGGCCGACTCCAGCTACACGCTGTTGTGCTCGTGTGCGGTTGGCTGTTTTTATTCGTGCATGTGTGGCAGGCAGCTTTATAATGGTCGTGGCGAGGATGGCATCGCGGCGCGTCGCGTCAGTCGCGTGTGTGCCGCTGCTATTTTTCGAGAGCCCGCTTGCGTGTACGGTGTCGTTTTTGTGCTCTCTTTGTTTTATTGTTTTCCTTTGCGACTACAAAAATGAGCGTTGCCGTCGTTATTGTTCACTCGGCTCTTGTCTTGTACTGGCATTTCGAACGATTTCTTGATGCCGGTTAGGTTGCATTATAATGGCATTATTAAACGCTGTAATAGACTACAGTTTTTGCCTTGTTAACGCTCTATACATGTCTGCTTTTTGTTCGATTCATAGACTAGACATAAAAGTTAATTGTTTTGTGGAGTCGGTTGATGAAAAAATTGACACGGTAACTGATTTAAAAGGGCTATTTAAACAATAGACGTTTTAAGATACGGCTATCGGGAAAGCTCGGGGCCTCTCATTTACATAAGGACGTAGAGTTAACGTCCGCGGCCCAAATAAAGACGGAACGTAATTTGCATATGCAAATATCTTGTCGTTTTCATGCAAATACTTACTTGGTGTATTACAGACGGCTTTATGGTACTTACACAGCCTCTAAGACCCCTGGGCGCTTGGAATATAATGTAAACTTGCTCTATTTGTTCCCGAATCCCGATACAATAAAACGATGCAGATGTTTTATTAACATGCTGTTTTAAGAAGTCTTTCATATTGCGTCTGTCCTTAACATATTTTAAAATGAACAGAACACCTTTTCCACAATTTCTCCTTGCTAATGAGAAACGTAATAGAATGTGTGTGTTCAACGCTCTGTTATTATTCTCGTATGTTTGTGTATTGTATATGTACAACAATCAAAAAGCTTTTGTGGCTCCAAACAGGTTTTCTGTCTGAGGCATCAGAAATGTCAATCATCCCATCCTATTGAGTCGAGAGATATTTTTTGCGTCGCTGCTCATCTTGTTCGAGCGATGATAATAACACTTCTCGAGTACCTAATTGTGGTGTCATTAACTTCAAACCAACTTGTTGTATTAGCATAAACACTTACGTTGCTTATAATGACATTTATTTATGGTTTAACTACTTTTTAACCGACTTCAAAAAGAAGGAGGTTATCAATTCGACATGTTTTTTTTTTTATGTATGTTCGGGCATAACTCCGTCATTTATAAACGGATTTGCAAATTTTTTTTGTTCGAAAGGCGTTTATTCCGAAATGGTCCCATTCAAATTTCATATAGATCGGATGATGCGTTTCGGAGACAGACAACGGAACTCTTCAAAAAATGACAGCAAATCAACCGCGATTGTTGCTATCGCATAAATTTGCATTGTTTTGACCCCAAGGATGATGAAATTTGGAATTGGTATGGGGTAGGTACTATAACTAAAAAGTGAAAAATACAAACTTTTCCAAAAAAAAAACAACTGACTTCCGGAAAAACAAAACAAAATGAAAAATTTACTTTAATTTCGGCAGTCGGTGACTTTAGATATGTATTAATTATTTTTTGTCACGCTTTCCGAAATTAAAATTATTTTCGGCTGGTCGGTTGTTTTTTTTTTTTGGAAAATGTTTTTATTCTGAAATTAACAGTTCTATGGTTTATGTTTTCACGTGTCCAATTTATTTAAAACACGTGTTTACAGTATCTCACTTGCAAGTTACTATATTTTATAAACATCTGTTAAGATTGTAGAGATGAATGATGCTCAGATCTCTTCTTTATGTAAGTAAACAAGCTTGAATACTTGTTTCTCTATGTATAGTGTATGTAGGTATTGTACTGTACTGTACCCTACGGCGTCTTACCACGCAGTTTAATAAGATGTTCCGGGATATCGAGTTCTTTGCTGTTTCTGCTGGCAAATATCGAAGTATTGCGCTTGAAATTATAGCAGAATTAGGTCAATAACAATCCTTCATTCATAATTTCTATTAAAATATCTTCTTTCTGTTTTTATTGATTTTACTTGTATTAGTGTCAGATTAGTGTTATTTTATATTTAATAATACTCTCTATTCAATGTTATTTAATATCGCACGCCGTTCGTGTTTGTTTAACTTTTTTACATTATGTGGAAAATGTTGTTGGTTATACATTTGTACTCCCATTTTAGTTTTAAGTTCTATTCCGTAATACTGTAATGTGTAATCATTTATTTTCCCAAATAAAATAAAATAAAATACTGTCCTGTAAATATTACCTGTCATACATAGGTTTATTATTTATTCAGGACGATGCGACAAATCGCTTCGTTTACTGAAAGTTTTGTCAACGTCACTTTAATGACAGGGTACGGGACAGCTCGATTGACTTTCAATTACATTGTAATGTGATTTTCGCATTCCGTGTTGCATTGTTTTGTCCAAACGCATCAGACTTCGTTAAAGAATACATTTCGTTTTGCTTGAGCTTTTTAGGCGCAACAATAACATGACACAAGATACAACATGGTTGATAGGTAAAGAATTACTATGGCATTAATTAAGTCTGTCTTTGCACCTTTTTTTATTGCGAAAAGTTTTAATAAATAATAAGTACCTACTACATATTAACAATATACTTTAGAACCATTTTGTAAAACATTGCTAAGGTTTATTCTTAGAAAACTGTACATTCCTCCGACAAAAGACAACACAATGTAAGTAAAACGTTTATTTACAAATACTGCTAAAACAAACTTTACCAGGACATAAGGAACACGGAAGAAACGACACATGTAAAAGCCGAAGTGCATTCATATCGTTTAGTTGTCTGGAATTATTCTGTGTCGATGTAGACAATAAAATGTCCGTGTCGGTCTCGCAGCCGCAGCCTCCGCCGATAACATCTCCTCTCGCTATACAAATAGCGCTATTAACCTTAACACCGCTAAACGCGACATGTTGAGAAACGCTGGCCACGCCATCTCGTTCGCACGCAGGATAAAAACCATTTCATCCCGCTCTAACGTGAGCATTAGGAGCGTCGCGTGTTTTAAAATAAAGGGCGAGATGAATTGAACTGATAAGTTGAGTGTTCGAGACCATACGTGACATAATGTGTGGTAATTGATAAAATAAACATTAGCTTATGACTATGAGGCCCTGGTACTAGTTTAAAAGATACGATCACTATGAGGTTTTGTTTGAGACTTATGTGGAACACTGACAAGCTTCGGTTTGTTTACTGAGTAGTCGAGTCGATTGAAAGAAATATCATCATACTTTGTACCTAATATTATTTGTTGTACAAACATGAAACTTGTTTGTTCGATACATATCTTATAACATTTTGTTATAGATACATATTTAGATATCAACTTTTGTTCTTATACATTATTTAGTAGGCTCTGTTTGAATCTTGGAGTCTCTATTTAGGAAAGTTGGCGAAATTACTTCAAAAATGCTTTTCTTTGTCCATTTTCTTGATACTTACATACGATACGGAACATCTATTTCACTTGCTCATCAAGTACGACTCTCTATAAATAAACGTAACACTATAATTATGACATTATGGAACCAATAACCTCACACCACGATATAGAAATCGTTTATTTTTATTGGCGCAAATCAATATTTATACCGGTTGCTTTCAAAACATTTTGCAATGTGGGAGAATCCCGTAGCTAATTTTTATTTCGATAAATCTATATTCTGCGCAATTTCTAATTAAAAAATAATGAATATACTGGACATCATTTAATTTATTTTTGTCTATAAAATACTTATACTATATTATTTTGACATCAATTATTATTTATTTCTTGTGTATTTTGTAATGAAATTTAAAATGACTTTAAGTAAATGCAAATCAATAATTTTTATACCTACAAAATTTGTACGCCGTTATTGGCAAAACATGGACGCTCACAACATATTAATTTAAAACCCTGCATGTCTGATTAGTCAGTTTATGTAAACGCATGTTTGACAAATGATTTTTTATCTTTTTAAAGGTAATGTAGTACCTAGAGTATTGCATAGATTTCAAATCGCCGTTTAGAAGTAGGTAGGTAAAGTCAGGTATTATGAAAACTTTATGGCCATAACACAGCAGATTGACATAGTGTGTTAATTCGATAAACTATTACCCCTTATTCATAAACGATGATTAAAGTTAAATGGTGTTTAAACGTCAAAAATGTATGGTTAAACAGACGCTAATCATCATTTAACTAACATTCATCGTTTATGAGTAAGGGGGTTAATATCCCTAACTGTACAATACTGTACATGCTAGACTTATTGTTATCTTCATGTTAAAATGTTTATTAATGGTTGGGATAAACGTACCACTTTGTTAAATCAAATTCAATTTCTACCACGATCTACCAGGATGCCAGCGGTCAAAGGAGTTATCTGAAGACTCCTGCTGAGTTTATATTGGACGTTTAGTTACAGACTATTTCCGTAGAATGGCTATCGTTTACGGATGTCGCTGAATTCTGTGAATTACCGGTAAAGCAAAAATATTTTATTTCATGTAACTGTTAGCCGGCCCACTGCTTTCTGCCTTTCAGCTCTTTCGATCATTATCTATATACGACTACTACTTCTTTATTTATAAGTCCATTCATAATAACTACACTATGAATGAACTAATAAATAATTTGCTATTGTAGATACGTCAACCAACAGCTACCTAGAATTCTCACTTTGTTTGTGGAAATTTATAATAGAATGTATAACAAATGAGTTTTTAAACCGACCTAATTATATCATTCAGCGAAATTATAATTCCGTTGAAACAGTTTTTGACGCACGAAAATGTGAAGATATTTTTTGTTGTTTAGCCTATACTGTCCCATTGTTGGGCAAAGGTCCCTCCAAGTCTTTCCAGGAACTCTTTTGCCGCCCCACCTCGAACCAGCCCTCGCGGTACGCGTCCAGGTCGTCTCGCCACAGCTTTCTGGGCCGACCGCGGCAGCGTCCTCCATCTTCAGGCACCATTGCCCAGCGGTCATCCTGCATGCGGCTGATGTGACCCGCCTAATCCCATTTGACTCTGGCAGCCTGGTAGCCCACGTTTAATATTCAAAATATTCAAAACACCAGCAAAACCAGCATATTAAATAAACAAGCTTAATTTATAAGCCAACCAAAACTGTCAGCATTTCAATGCTAGCTCTGATTTAAAATACTTATGAACAAACACCCCAAATTGGGGAAGCTAATGCAATACAAATTATGCATGGGGTAGCTCCGGGCTACGTGAGCATATGTCAGTAATTTCGGCGCGCGCCATCGACGCTCAACGGCCGTGACATCAAAGGGTTCTCTCTCGATTTAATCACAATTTGATTAGATTGGAATTGATGCTTAATGAGCTTTGTGTGCGTTCGGCGTTCGCTGCGAACCTAATTACCTTGTCTAATGTTTGAGATACGATAACACAGAAATACCTACACTCATTCCTGTATCATGTTCATGTACGCCCTTTATAATTATCTGAGTACGATGAAGCAAAAGCAGGATTATGATTTTGACCGGTAATGTGGGTATGTTCATCTATTCCCTCATAACTATTAAACTCTTTACCGTGATTTGACAATTGAAATAAAAAGTGAGCTCAAAAACTAAAACTAGGCTACTGAATAATCACCCTCTAAAAAGTATGAAAAAACACACATACAACATCAACCTTTAATGTTCCCACTGCTGGGACACAGGCCTCCTCTCTGTGAGAGGGAGCGGGCCGTAATCCGCCACGCTGGCCCAGTGCTGGTTGGTAGAAGTCACATGTCTTCTGTCTTTTGGTTCTAGGACATGCCGGTTTCGTCACGATGTTTTCCTTCACCGAAAAAACATAAAAGTGCTTTTTAGAGCATATTTTTTTGTAGTAAGTTAACACTCGCAGAAGCTATGCAAACAAATAGGTAATCTCAATATTATGTCGGTACTGCTACGTAATAATAAAATAGTGTTATTTCAAAAATATTTTCCAATTTCATCCGAGCATTTTGCTCCGAATCTCGTTCGCTCGTAAAAGCTGCACAAGAAAAAATTAGAGATGTCATGGCCGCTTTCTTTGCGCGGCAACAGTCATAATTTCATTTTCTTCGTCGGGGTAACATGAGGCAACGGAGCTCATTTCATAAACCCATAATGCGGTCGCTGCATCCCGCTCGCACTCCTCGCGAGGAAGCAGGAGAGGTAGAGTTATAAAAGTGTTCCCGTCGAAGTTTGAGCTCTACGACGCTCTGTGTAGACACAGTTTTCGGTTAGATAAGATGGCGGGTGATGTCTTCCGCCCTCGACAAACAGCACACTACATAAGTAGAAGTTTTCTGCTTCATTTATTAGCAGGCGAATGTCGACTCGGAGCCAATAACCCGGCGTACTCGCCACCCTCTCCAGACGATTTATGAGTGAAAGTCGTACTAATTCCACTAACAGCGCTCCCCCAATTTGAATGTTAATTTTTAACAATTTAAGACTGTTTAGTGACTTTGTTATGAGTTGAGGCGCGTCTGGTGAATTCGTAATATCCGTCTGTAGCTCATTCATTTCAGATTTGCGCTCGAATGGCAGCTGTAAAGGTTGACGTTGTAATGCTATTTTACGATTATAGTACTGTTATCACTCGTGTACTGTGAATTAATGAGAGTCTAACAAATCCAGTCTTGTCTCAGAGTTATTCAACGTATTTTACCGAAAAGATATAAAACAAGAATTCGCAGAATGAAACCCGAACCAAACCTTTTGTGAATACAAATATCTTATTTATCAATTACTGAGTATGAATGACGTTTTATTGTAGTGCTTTATTCTTTACAGGTAAGTTTGCGGGTTGGGTACAATATGGAGACTCATCTAATCATGGGTAATTTACCACATACAGGTAAGAAGAGAAATATTTTAATTTATTCATTCATATTTATTATTCATAAAGGCATTAAGAGCATACATTGGCTTTGCATAATTAAATGTTTTCAGTAACCTTTGAAAGCGAGGGCATCGAGTGATTATATGCAAAATGATGGATTATGCCTAGATGCCATCAAACGTCATTAAGCTAGTGTGAGAAGAATATGTCATAGACACGATATTATACATAATCTATAGGTTATACTTTTACGTGAGAATGTTACTAAGCAGGTACATAGAAAATTTCATTCGGTTCATGTTTTTTTTCCCAAGGTGAGGCTTTCAAGGATTGTCATGCGATTTTCCTTAGTAGGTAGTGTAGGTACATTTCTTTTGAACTTATCATAATTTGGCTTAAAAATACAAACAGCTTGGGAGTCTACCGAGTGGCATAAAAAGTGAGAGTATGGTGGGATTATTACGAATATAGTAATCCCATTGCCATTGTAATGGAATATATAGAGAAGACCCCTTTATTTGAGACAAGAAAATGATAGCTGCAATAATTTATATGAAAACTAGCTTCAGCCCGCAGCTCCGCCCGCGTGGATGAGGGTTATCGCGTGAAAAAGTAGCTTATGTCCTTCTCCATAACCAGGCTATATCTCTGCCAAATTTCATACTGAACGGTTCAGCGGTTTAAGCGTGAAAGCGTAACAGAGAAACAGACGAGTTACTTTCGCATTTATAATATTAGTTATTAGGGTTGTTTTGTACTACTTACCTACGGAATACAGAAGTTAAACAGTTAAAGAAACGCTACCTAATCAAACTTTTAGAGGTCACAAAAGGAACGTTTATAATGCCACTGTACCTCCTCATAAACCTTATACAGCGATCAAAAACAAATAAACCTGGAGTAGATAGGTCACACGTTTAAAAGCCGACATAGCTCGACATCTATAGCTCATTGACTCCCAGGGGCCTACGAGGCTCCGAGTTATTGCTCGGTAATTGTCTCCATTGCCTCAGCTCCTCCTCTAGTTCCGTTCATTAAATAATTAATTTGGATTGAGGTAAACCATGTCAATACCACTACCAACAGGTATATTGTAACCTAAGTAAATACCCAAATCCGGCGCGAGACTGCTATATTATTTACCCGAGGGTAAATTCCCTCCTTTGATCTCCCTCCCCGACATTTTCTTATACCCTCCGCTTTAATTATTTTGCCTTTGAGCCTCCCTTTGCGCTCGTGGAGTGAATTTTAAGAGGCTGTCACAAAATGGACTCTTAATTACGAGTCGACCAAGTTTTATTTGTAATAATTAATAAGTTTCCTTTAATGTTACTTTACGAATGTTATTGCATTAAAATAAACGTTAAGATGAGGTGATTATAAGTGTCCCTGACTAGACATATTAACTGTCAATATTTTAGTCGTTACTAATTAGATACCTACCTATTTATAGTGCTGTCTTTTGAGTCGCTGTTGGTTGACCCACGTATAGAGGTTTTAACTTTTCAACCGTTTTGCGTGCTTTGTGAATTTAACGGTTGACTATATTGAAAATCAATTTTGTTTTTGAAAAGACACTCCACGTTCGCACGCACGTGAAAATATCGCGGCGGTATTTATTTTGTGCACCGGATCTTGAACGCACTGCCCAGCGCCGAGAGTTGAAATTCATACATTGTTTTTTTTTTTGACTCGCTGGGATGCACTCCGTTGAAATCTCAATGTTCGGTTTAACACCGAGAGTTGATAATCTAGTGCGTGATTAAATCTCGCTGCGAAATTTTTACGTCCATGCGAACTTGGGCAAATGAGGATATTTTCATTATCTTCGGCGTATACATACGATTTAAAATGATTACAAGGTAAAAGTTCAAAGAAAGAGCTATTGTGTTCGTGTCATTACAACAGAAAACTCGACAAGTTTTTATTATGCGTACTTTTCTATGTCACCCGGTATTGTATTCATTATCATTCATAGCATTTTTCTTTTTTCGTTTCAAAGAGCTTGGCAATTTAGCTGACGTTTCCAACACCCTATTTGCTTGGAAATAACTTGATTCTCTCACATATGAGAAAGAAAATGAGATTGGAACCCTATTTCGTTACATTTGTTGTCCTTGTTTGACCTCATTCAATAATAATGCTGTTTTAGAGAAAGGACACCCGTTTGATGTCACTTCAATCTGTTCTACAAGGTCCATCGCTTCATTCGATATTCGAGACGAGAGACGCATAAAACCGAAGTTAGGAGACTATCAACACAATTTAGAAGTGACGAAGAAATGTTACGATATTCTAGCTTAAAACATAGTAATAAATGAAATGAAATGTTTAATTTTTTATAAGTAGATCCTTAACGACACTCATACACATCAATATTTTAAAACTAGATACTAAGTAATGCCGAACTAGAAGTTCCGAAACAAACTCAGACGTCGTGGTTTCTTTTAAAACATTATACAAATGTAATTATTAGTGAGTCTAACAATGCAGGACCATGTCTAGAATCTAGAAGGGAGTTTTAAAGAAAGAGCCATTGTAGCTTTTAGAGCTGAACTGTCTCAACAGACGACATGCATGTATCAGATCAGTCATCGTGTAGCACAACCATATTTTAGGGAGCTCAACGACCCGTCACAAGACGCTACCAGATCTGCAAGACATTTGCGTACGCCTTATACAAAATTCTCAAAACCGCCAGACAAAAAGACAGTCATTCATTAAAGAATTCAGGTGGTGTATAGTTTCTCTTCTGAAAATACGAAGTTTGTATCGTCAATCTCACGAAAAGGAGACGACAGAGAATATTTTTTATTGAGGAAGTTACCCCAGGTCGGTCATTAAACGCCGACTGTGGCGATCAAGTTAATCCATTACGATTTTATATTGTCGTAAATGTTTCATGACTGCCGTCAACTGTTAAAAGTTTATTTGCCATAATTACAAAATTAAAATTCTCGATTGACTTGGGAAGTTTTAAAGTAAAAGGTTCGAGAATATTAAAATAAATAGTGTTGTGATTTGATCGAGCGTTCAATTAACTTTGATTGGATAAGATAAACGAAAAATCATATTTGAGTAGCCGAGTTTAATATATTACATGTTCATTAATCCGTAGAGAGATCGTAAAAATATGTAGCTGTAGCAGAGTTATTTTTTGATCGAATCCCTCGTGTTTACAAGCTATCAACAAAGAAGCACATTAACTTTCACCCGAGAGATAAAATGGAGCTCTTATTGATAATATTAAATGTGTATAAAATTGAAATGGATTGTTTATCAGACTGTGTTCACATTTATATTACTTGCTCTTTGTCTTTGTAGTAGATTGAACTGAACTAATTTCAATAGGATTTAATCCGACAATTATCCGGTAACCAAACAGGCCAAATTATCACGTTCTGTCCACATATGTGATAGACATATAGATACGTTATTCCAAACATAAGCTTTGTTAATAACACAGCGTAGGTATGTTAACAGAAAATCTAATTAATTAAATGGCGTGAGTAGTATATTAACGCGAACGGTGAAAGTAATAAGTGAATATCAGGCGAACTACTAGGAGAACATTATCGTGTCGAAAGTGTGGCGTGTGGGAAGTTTGCGTGCGAATTAGCCGGTAACAACACGGGAGGGCGCGTTAATCCTGTTATCGGCTAGGTATCCGTAGGCCGAGGCCATGGCGTGGTCGACACTACAACTTTTGCCCGCCACAGCTTCACTCTCATCTTATTCACTTGGGTGTTCTTATTTATAGTAAGCACATGGTTAGTTGTTTTGTTAGCACACTGGAGTTTCAAGCCGAAATATCTTTAGTTCTTTTGAGATTTATTCTTTAACAAAATTTATACAGGATAAGTTTTTATCCAGTGCGCAAACTGTAATCATGAATTCAGCATAAAATTCTAGACCCCAGCGCAGACATTTTTCGTCGGTAATACAAAAAAAAATCAGCTGTTTCATAGAAAAGTGCAATACCTACGCGGTCAAAATGTAGGGAACAGCTGATTTTTTTTTAAATTTCTTATCCTGTATTTACAATGTAAACGTTTGTAGTTTTGGTTTAGATTTTAGTGTTTATATTCCTAGCATTCTCACACCACACTTTTGCTTCTTACATAGAAGGTATAGCAATTTCTGCAACTAGATAAATCAAATTTTTCACTGAGTTCCAGTGGAAGCAATTTGTTTTTGTACAGTAAGCAGCGGAACAAAGGAAAGCTCGGAAAACCTTGTTAACTTTTTAAAGCATTCGTTGGCTTCTCATGCATAATTCAGAACAGCCGGTGGGTATACACACGCATCCGTATGATGTTGTGTGTTTGTCACGGCCGCGTACATGTGTCCGCCAGTACCAGGATAACATCGGCGGTAGCGGGCCGCTCGCTACCCTCCTCACAATTGACATTTCGCAAAGAGCCAACCCTTTTGTTGCTGGGATGAAATGTGAATTTCAATGAAAACGAGGTTAAAATTGCTCGGCCCCGACATAGCCGTGAGCCGTAAAAAAGAGATTTCATTACGGTCCATTGTTGCGTTATGATTTTCACGTTCCATTTTATTTTTAAGAATTGCTAAAGCACAAACACTTTTTCATGTAGTTTAACGTTTGTATTACAGTGTAGCGTCTCGAAAAGCTTTTAGAACGCTTTGTCGGGACGGCAATTAACTCGGAGGGTTGTTATTGTGTTTTTCGATTGCTTTTACTCAATTAAAAATAATTTGAAATAATAGCAACGGCACAAAGACAAGAGCGAGACGCGGCTGGAATAATTTAAGCTCTCGCCTCACCCCACGGAGTTAGCATCTTGTTTCATTAACGTGCCGAGTGTCTCGAGTAATATTTATATGAGTCGCGGATCATGAATATTTAGTTATTTACACTGTGGCCACGGTTTTAAAAAGAGCAAATTTTGACAGAGGTTCTCTCGCTGTTAATAAAATACAAGGATTACTCAACGGAGTGGCTGCGTAACGTTATTTAATTTAATAGTTTTATTTGCGGCGGGTGAGATACACGCACACAAAGCCGTCGGACGTAAAGCTTCTTTTATCTCTCCCCGAGGCGGGATGAAAATCGAGCGTCGATATTGTGCTCGTAAAGGGCGTTTGGCCGGGGATAAATAACACGTCGTCGGGCCGCGTGCCGTGTGCCGAGTGGAGCCGAGCACGGGTTACTTGCGATTGCGAACTGCACTCGTTACTGCGCTCTTAGTACAATTTCTGCGCGACCAACGTTGTTATTTCCTATTCAAATACACATTTTTAGACTGGTATAATTTCGGGGTATGTTTCAGAAGGTTGATCCATGTCGATTTTTAATTAGGGAGAATCATAATAGGGACATCAGTTGCCACTGTTGTCAGAGTTGTCATCTGTATCGCTCGGAGCTCACCGACATACCCCGAGGGAAGCGGAGGGTGAAACACAAACATTTGCGTCCCACCCCGAACATTGTACAAACTACAAAACTAGAGCTAAGGTGTGTTTGTTCTTTATGCAATTATACTAACTCGATATGCAATTAGATAGTGTTACTTACACACATTTTTTTCTTGGCGAGAAAAGTACCTCACATGTACCTACATAAAGTTTCAAAGGAAAATAAAATAAATATTCTTTCAAATAAATCAAAAGTGATTCTTTATTTAAACATTCAATCGAATCTGAATGTTGTTATTTTAGTAATGTAAATCGTATGTAAAATTAACCACTTCAGTGCAGTAAAGTTTATAAATAAAATACCTACCACTCATAAAACATCCATCGCAAATAGCATGGAGCACTTAACTGAATTTGCGTGCTTTTCAACAAATTACGTCGGCTAGTGTGAAACAGCGTATAAAGAAGAAATACGGCCTAGAGATATAAATCAGATTACTCTCCCGCGCAGCGCAGCCCACTGTGCTTAAATTAAATGGCTTTGAACGAAAATTACGATGTTTTCCAAATGCTTTTATTTTGTTGTTTCATTCGTCTGTGGAAATTCACGAAATATTGGTGTTAAATAATATCCAGATGCCAGACAAATTATAGTTTGCTGAAAATTTTCGCAATTCATTCATATGAGAAATAAGAAAAATCAATGATTTATTATTTTCGCTTTCAATAACACGATGAAGTATTTCCTCAAATGCGAACCACAACTCACAAGTAATAAAATTCAAATTGTTTGAACATAGATTGTTAACCATCAATTCTTGTTTTATAGTCTTCTTATTTTCGAGATGATCATAGAAATAAACCTGTTGTATACAAATATGTGCTGCGGTGAAACCCGGAGATCGTGTCTACGCCATGATTATATTCAACGAAGTTCTTCAACGTATACCACGTACCACCATGCGCGCGATACCACGCGTTCCTAATTGGGGCTTGTGGCTAAGTACTAAGTCACACAGGTCGATCGATCAGGTACGCAGCTACGCTTGCTTCGGTGGATCCTTGGATCTGACTGTCTTTACGTAACAAGACCCCTCCGTGCCTTGTAACCCGTTAACCCGTTTGTCCCGGCTGTCATACTTAGATCTTTGACAGTCGTTACGGGTCGTCAGAAGCCCGAAAGTCTGACAGCCAGTCTTTCCACGGCGCATCGTATTACACAGTAACTGGGTTGTGGCGGTTAGATAGGCAGTCGCTCCATGTAAAATACTGGTACTGCTGCAATGGTGAGACTGGAACCCAAAACCCACCATATTTGATAAAAGGCCAGGCACATGATGATGTTGTATAACTAATTGGATTCAAGCTACAATTAGTTTCGTACACATGACTGAGCCCATCATTCGCAGTTATAATAATATTTCAGAAACCATTAACCTCCAAATATAAACGGCGACCAAATCACGATCCCTTCTTTTTTATTGCTTTATTTCTCGTGATATTTCATTTGATTGCTTTTTGAGAACCGGTCGTATTATTCACTGAGCGCTGATTTAATATTGAATTAAATCTTTGATGTATGTCTATGTTTAAATGTTAATTCCCATCGTGTTAAATGATTATACTTTGAGGCTATAACATATTGACATTAGTGTTTTATGAACTCATTAGCCGCTTCCGTTACATGTAAATTATTCAAGATATTTCTTTTGAACAAATATGTTAACACTATGTATTATTCAACGTTGTAAGTTATTATTTATTCGGTCACGGATTCTAAAGTACGTTTATCGCATTACTGAATCGATCCCAACATCATATCAAAGAGCGAACGCGTTAAACTTTAGTGAATTTCATTTCCATACATACCAGGAACCCATGCGCGCTCGGAGGTTGTGAATATAAAACTCCCTTTGGCAACGATAAAGGCGTTCCAGATTCAATGCAATTTCGTTGTGTGTCAGTGTCGCTATTCCGTGTCACATCGTGCGCTTCCGCCAGCCAGCCAGCCAAGGCGAGGCTGGGCTTTACGCGTTCGCTTCTCATTTACAAAGGCCGCCTTGGAACAAAGTTGCATTCTTTTAGTCGTGGCAGTTTCCGACAAGAATCGCTGCACAACCCTACTTAGGTTTTTACTGAGTCTTTTGTAATGAATAAACCGTTTGTTTTTAGAGGAGAGAAGCGAGCTCGGCTCGATTAGCATTTCATTTTCATTGCACTTAAATTTATCTCATAAAAGGTAAATTATGCAAATCTTCTCGTCTCAATGGTAGTCAGTTTAACATCTTTTGTTTTTGTGACGTCATGAGACCCAATAATAGTGATGTTGAATTATTATCTCGTACATTTGGATGTCATAAAAGGCGTATATGTTATTTATATAGGTGTCAATATACGCGAGGAAGGGTGCCGGACCGGTTCTGTAAATGCTCTATTTACGGCCGGAGCGGCTGCCTTCCTATTTCATACAATCTATGGCTCCTTTTATATTCCTATTTAGGTAGGAAGTTCCCCCTTGAATAAAAGAGAGCGTTTCAAAGCGCCGCCCGGTATATTAAAAAATATTTTCCTTGCATTTTCTTTGCTCAAAGTTTATTTATTTACGAGCTTCCTATAGGTGCGCTTTTGTTCTGTAATTTTTCATTTTCAAGGACTACTTTGGTTATTATGTAGGGGAATGAAAAGCTTTATTTATAAGATTCATGTTTATCGTTTGTTTGAGTTGTCATTATAATGTTGTGACCTACGACTTGAATAAACAAACACTATCAGATAATCGCAGTTCATACTTCATAGGTCAAAAGATTAAAGTTTATACCAATGATTGATAATTTAAACAAAACACGATGATGATTGCAACTGCATTGCGATGTTATAACATTAAATATGTTAAATATATTAAACTAGCTTTTGCCAGCGGCTTCGCCCGCGTGGAGGTCGGTGTTTTATACATATAAACCTTCCTCTTGAATCACTCTATCTATTAAAAAAACCCGTATCAAAATCCGTTGCGTAGTTTTAAACATTTAAGCATACATAGGGATGTAGGGACAGAGAAAGCAACTTTGTTTTATACTATGTAGTGATATATTAAATCCATCGGCATTGTGACGACGATTTTATTGAAATTCCTATAACATCTACAACTATTATACGTCATATTTTTGACTATCGTCGTGTTTTTGAAAATGTAATGTATTCTGCTACCCATCACTAATTCACTACACTACAGCAACTATTGATTCCCTTCATGTATAGTTTCAATGCTTAATATTCAGTTCTTGGCTTCAACTAAATCAGTGTTATTGCAATAATTAAAGGCAATTATTTTCATAATTAAAAACGTTCAAAATTTAGTCGCACTCTCACCTCAGCGACAATATATCGCACACCTAGATATAAACGGAGTTAACTCAAAAAAACACTTTTTTCAGAAAACGTCAAAAACTGTTTACCTTGTTCCTGTGCACTGGAGAAGTTATCTGTATACATATTTGCTTTACAAGTTCTACTAGAAAAATATTTTAAAATCTGTTTTATAGGTCGATAGATAGGAGTTAAGGAATTCAATGGTAAGCATAAGTCAAAACTCCCAATTTTTGACTTAACTCACTTTAGATCTAGGTGTGCGATATGTCAAAAATGTATGAAGGAGAGGTATTTTTGACAGTGAGTTTAAAATGCGAACGGTCTTTAAAATACTGGAATTGGCCGTGTTTTCAAAAACAGAACGAAAAATTTGTAGAGGCTGCTTATGGAGTGTACCTAAGTGGGTTCACTTACACTCAGAAAGCAGTTGTTTGGTTCTTGCTTCTCACTGTGCCTCACTCAATAGCTAACTACAGGGGCTCTATGAAGGGCTGCCAACCGCCATCGTCTCCTAATCTTTTTCCTAACTATATTGGGGTCGGCTTCCAGTCTAACCGGATGCAACTGAATATTAATACTTATTTTACATGGAGAGACTGCCTATCTGTCCTGCACAAACCAGTCACTGGGTAACACAATACCCTTCAGTAAGACTGGTTGTCAGACTTTCGGGCTTGTAACCGCTGTCATTAGTGGATCTTAGACAGTTCAAAGATCCACGAATGACAGCTGGGACCAACGGCTTACCCGTTTTCAGAGGCACGAAGGGATCTTAGTATGTAAAAATGGTCACCCATCCACGGTCCAACCGCGGCAAGCGTAGCTTAATTTCTGTTGTTACTTAGCCACAAGCCCCTCTTTATTAAGGGTTTTTACAACTTCTTTAGCGGGTACGGTGGTACCCTCTAAAGAAGTTGTATAAACTAAAATACGGAGATTAAAGTACATTAAAACCCATCTTTCAACCTTAATTGTAATTGAAACTTGAATTTCGTTTTCATTTATTCCTGTTTTAATTACAGTGTCGGGGTTGACGGAGAGATTTTATTTTTAATTAATCTCGTTCGAATTTCCGAGTGAGAGCGCGCTTGTGTGAAATGGCATTTGATTGTTTTCTATACCAGTTCTTTTTTTTTTAAATCCCGTCCTTGTTTTTGTATTGATGTAGTCTTGGGAGCTGAAGAGTTGTGTTGTAGATTCCCGCGTTTAGCAAAAAGTACGATTGGGCTTCTTCGTTTGAAAGAAATTAAAAATTCAAGACGTATGGTTTTTTTTTTACGATGAATCGTGAAAAGGTCAAACCTGTTTTTAATTTAACCTGTACCTACCTACACTGGTTGCTGGAATACTCGTACACAATAGAATAATACACAACTGAGCTCTATTTTATTTCTCTTTCATTGTAGGTACGTACTAAATGTACCCAACATTTGTTTAAATAAAAACCCACCGTAATTTAACGTGGCTGTACATACCATTTTACAAAAAAAAAAAAAAATAAGGAACGCAGACATACTGTCAACAGTAAATTAAATTAGTTTTTTCATCTTCACATGAATTATACAGTTGCCGAAACAGCGAAATAAACAAGTTGATATTATCTAGATGTAGTGATTACATTATCTGATACGTCCAACATCCCGGGCGTGAAGTTTACTTTTTATATTTTTTATTATAATGAGCGTCTGATGAGTAGAAGCCATGAAAGCGTTAACTGAACCCAAGCGCCATCTAGTTTCAAAATCATCATCATCTGCATAGTCTTACCATGTGGCCTTACTCCAGCTATGTTGGGGTCGGATTTCAATCTAACCGGAAGCAGCTGAATACTAGTATTTTGCATGGAGCGACTGCATATCTGACCTCCACAACCTCCACAACTCAGTTACTCTGTAAAGACTGGTTGTCAGGTCAGATATTCGGATCTCTGACGACCCGTAACGACTGTCAAAGATCCAGAAATGATAGCCGAGACCAATGGCTTGAAGTGCTTTCCGAGGCACACGGAGTCTTGGTATGTAAGCAGAGATGGTCACCCATCCACGAACCAACCGTGGCAAGCGTAGCTTAAATGTTGTTACTTAGCCTCAAACCCCTCATATTATCTACAAAAGTAATTACCATGAAACTAACGTGTAAAAATACCTACTTAGAGGAATTATCATTTCATTTCTTTCTATATTCAAAATACGAATCTTTCCGGAATTCCAAACTAACAGACGTTTTTTCTTTTAATTACTTCATTACAATATCTCAGAAATGTCATGATTGATATAGGCATCAAGGAGGATTAGGATTAATTAATGTGGATAAGTATTTGGTCTAATGTCCCAGACATTAGACCAAATACTTATCCTAAATCTACATATCCTATTAAAGAATTCGTTTATTTTTGGAGACTTACCTGCTTAATTAATCTTTGAGTAGAGAAAATATACTTTTTGTTCATTGTAAGTAATGGATTTATATTTTATTTTCGTGTCCGTTGGTTAGTTATGCAGTGTACTTATTCTTTTGTTCACTAGCAAAATAATACACCAACGCTACTAACGTTATGTAAATAAAATTCTTTTAAAACCCTTTTAGCGATTCTGTAAATTAGTTTCGCTCTTTCGCATTATTCATCCACAAAATTATTCAGCTCGATGTTTTATTTACAGAAAGCCGTTTTAAAAACGTAGTTGACGTGCACTTTTGACAGTGCCAAAAATAATGAATAAATTAAAAAAGTTCGCAGAACATCCAGGGTTGAACGAATATTGAAACAGTTGCGCATCAAATCGAATTGTACAAAGTTAATTACGTGGTGTCAGCCCTGAGTAGGGTGGCTCCCCACGACCCTCCGCTACGCGCGGACAGTCCGTCCGGCCCCGCGCCTGATTGTTTAGCTTAATTATTATTTATAACTCGTTACCGCTTCTGATACGCTACTGTAACTATGCATGCGTACTTTTTATAACACATAGTCACGTAATCACATAAAAGTAAATAAATATTTTTTTATTACTTATGCTAATAAACTTCTATTGTTATAGTCCTTAAAGCTCAGTCATATTTTGGTTATGAAACTGTATGTTAAACATAAACAAGTACATAGCATTTTGTTTATGAATCCAATACAAGCAGCACATATTACCACCACCGAGGTTATTCAAGTAATTTGTCTCATAAATATTTTACTCTTTGATTTACATAATTTATTGAAAACACGAAGCTTCAAAGGAGAACACGAGAAAAACGGCATGATAATTATTTCCAGCGCTCACGGACCGCTTTCTTTACCTTTGAAAGTTCATTTAAATGATAATTTCCTCTACTAAGAGGGTTAAGGCGCTGCAGATTTCCTCGCAGTTCTCGGTACAATTAGCCTTATCCGTAATTTCCTTTGCTTCTTTTCTTGGCAAAGTTCTTGATAAGTCGTAACACTGATGTGTTCTAGCCCATTAGCTGACACGAACACTCTTTGTCGCCACTTATTCCGCATAGCAGAAAATTAATGTTCCGTCTCGGGTAGGTGGTGTATAAACAAGATGGTGGGTGGCTCCGCCCCGGTATTTATTACTTCTGGCACGCCGCGAGCGGCCCATCCACCAGGCTGCCATAAACGCGAGCACTAAAACGTGCCATTTCCCTAAATTATTTTAATGACGTATGTTCCCTCGGTTTAGTGGATTGTAATTCGGTTACACTGTTGAGAATCGCTTCCCATGCTCCAGTATACGTATGCCGTTGCCAAATATTCACCAGTTTGCGAGATTTAGCCGTGATTTGTCACGGTCGACCGCGCGGGAACTAAATTGTTACAAGTTTTGGAAACGATACTGTTATGAGTCAGTGTGCGGGGCAGAGGGGACTTTGTTTCAAGTCATTAGGCATGTAGGATGGTGTCGCTCGTCGAAACGCTTTCCTTTTTCGGAGCTTGTCGGCGGTGCGACTACAAATGAGTTCCTACGAAGCCGCAATAGAAGATCTTCAAATGACTCCCTTCGGTATCTTAATCGTACCGGGGCATGCCGACGCGCTCATTACACTACGCTCGGCACGCTCTTTTGTTCCTGTCGGTTGTGAATTGATTTACTCGCTATTGTGTGTTGCCGCTGCACTGGCATGCGGTTCGGACGCCGCATCATGCCACACCATGCCGGTACACCTCCGACTGTTGTTCGCGCTCGCTATGCCTGTTGGCGTGCACTTCAACTCGCTTTTATTAGAATGTAAATTCCGAGTCCCGGTAATAAAGTTTTTTTCTAAGTTTCTGCTCGTGAGACGAGTTCGTTTGTCAAGATAAAACGGCAGCTGGTCGGGCGCGACCCCTCTTGTTTGCAGTCAACTAGCGGGAGAGCATTGAGCCAGCGTTCATAACTTCGGCTGGGCAACCCCTCCGAGACACATACAATGCCTCCCTCTCGACTGGCTCAACTTGTAACATTCACGCCGTCACCCATAATGGATTTAAATGTGATACGGTGTGTCGATATATTAATGTTTGTGGCATTATCGTTCTAAACTATTATACTTATTAACGCCTCGTCTGAGATGATTATGTAGTCTACGTACTATTCGTATCAATAAACACGCGTTTAAAGAATTTGGTAAATAAAAATACCAAATTTGAAAATATGTAGTTGCCACCCTGCCCGCTATGGCAACACTGACAGGTAAATGTCTCTTCATTATGTCTTCCGTGTTCAAGTGAACAGCGTTTAAACTTTCCGAAAAAACACCTATTTTTGTGTAAATAGTGTAATTTATTTCGTCAACATATTTCTTTTGGACAAGCAATCATGGGAAAAGAAAAAGGGAAATTAAGAAGAAAACTACTGGAATTGCTTAATTCTTCGTCAGAAGGTATGTACGAAAATACGCCATCTTGAACTACATTTTTTTCTCAGGGATTATGTGATTAAAATACAACACAAGCATCAAATATATCACTTGCGATATAACGATCGAATAAAAGACCTTAGCGATAGGACGAGCGCCTATACTTGGTCCAAAAAATCCACCCGGTATTGCAAACCGTATACTAACAAAACAAAAGAATGTTACTATCCCACACGTTAGAACGAGTCAGTGCAGAGACCTTAGCGATAGGACGAGCGCCTATACTTGGTCCAAAAAATGTACCTGTTATGGCATAGCAAATATTAAGAAAATGTCACTATCACACGGTACTACGAGCGAGTACATGTGATTATTATCAGTGAACTACCACCGCCTATCCGCCACAACTAAATGGGCAGGTATCATACGGTACTACGAGCGAGTACATGTGATACATTAACCTGATAATCTTCTCCCCAGATGAACCAGAACCAGTTAAAAAGAGAAGCCGCATAATTATTGAAACTGACTCGGAGGATGAAGTAGAAAATACTCCACCTATTGATCACATACCCAACCTTTTGGAAAAAATGGGCCATGTTAAAGCACCCGAAAATACGTTACAAATAAATAACCAAATGAAAGACTTGTGGAACAGTATAATAAAAAATGGCTTAGAAGAAAACACAAAAAATGATATCTTGAAAAAGATTCCAAAAATAATGGACTGCCTTACAGCTGCTCCACAACTAAATCCGGAAATTCAGGCTGCAATGACAGCTCAAGCTGTCACAAGAGACAACCACTTATGTGAAAAACAAGATCTAATTGGCTCAGTTATCTGTGGGTTAACAGATATATTGTATAAAAATTTACACACAAACCCTGATCAAGATTTTGAATATTTGGGAAACTGCATTAGACTATTATGCCATGTACAGAATAAAGAATCACAAACAAGACGGGCTGTCATATTACCCGGTCTAAACAAAAAAGTGAAAGACACTTTAGAAAAAACAGAAATCAATAACTTCCTCTTTGGAAAAGATATTAATACTGTACTCAAGGAAAACAAAAATATAGAGAATTCTGTTAAGGACTTGAAGAGTTCTTTAAACAATTGGGGCCCGTCCTCGTACAGAAAGCAAGGGGGCGGGCGAGAGTACAACCGACAACCTCAAACACGACCACTTCAACAACTACAACCACAGAAGACTGCTGGGAAGCCACGCAAGTCCTACCAACATCATCAACAACGGCAACATTTACGATCAATGACGAAACAACCCAGGACACTGCAAAACAATCGCGGACGTCGTCGTTACTAGAGGCAAGTTATGCAGGTAGATTACAAAATTACTACAAAAATTGGCACTTTACAGAAAATAAGTCTGTTTTAAATTGGGTAAAACATGGATACTCAATTCCCTTAACACATACAGTGTATCAGGGCAAGATTCCTGAAAATAACTCCTTCAATAAAACAGATAATCTCAAAATAGCACAATGCATACAGAATTTAATTAAAATTGGTGCGGTAACACTTGAAACAAATCATATACCAAATCAGTATGTTTCAAAAATCTTCATTGTACCAAAACCAAATGGAACATATAGATTTATATTAAATCTAAAAAGTTTTAATAAGTTTGTTCCAACAACACATTTCAAACTGGAAGATATACGCACAGCGTTACATCTAGTTGATAAAAATTGTTATATGACATCACTAGACTTGAAAGATGCTTATTTTTTACTTAAAGTAACTGATGATTCCAGGAAATACCTAAGATTTATCTTTAATAAAAAATTGTACCAATTTAATGTCCTACCATTTGGTCTATCAACAGCACCCTATGTGTTCAACAAGATCATGAGACAAGTAGTTACTCATCTCAGAAGAAATGGAATCACTTTAGTTAATTATTTAGATGATTTTCTATTTATTGCACCTAGTAAAAGCGAATGCAGAAAAAATTTGAACACAGCCTGCAAATTTTTACAATCTGTAGGGTTCATCATAAATTATGATAAAAGCCAGACACAACCCAGCAAAGAATGTAAATTCTTAGGTTTCATTTTAAATAGTGAAAAATTTACATTAAGTATCCCCAGTGAAAAAAGACAAAAAATTCATGACAAATTAAATTCTTTAACATACAAAACTCATTGCAGCATCCGAGATTTTGCATCTCTTTTAGGTTCTTTAACCTTTTGAACGCCATTGTCACATATATGTGACAAACGAAATCTTACCCTGAACGCCAACGTCACAAATATATGACAAAATACACGTCGCACCATATTATGAAATAAACAATTTAATCATTACTTTTGTGTGTTTTTATTTATATAATTTAAAAGTTTAAGCTTCCGTCTATATTGTATTGCATGAAACAAATATAAATAAACCACCAATATCGAGAAATTTGCTGTTTTAAAAGTAGATGTTAAACGCGTATAAAAGGAGTGCCTCACACGCCGTAGTCTGCTATATGTGACAGCTAGTGTTGTGACGTATGATTGTAAAATCAATGAAAACTTAAGAAGATGAATATTAAATTTTAGTCCAGAGTATATTATATGTGTATAAGTTGGTATCAGGAGAAATAAAACGTATTTTTAAAACAACTCAGCCTTATAGAACCATGCCTCTAGCTACACAATCAAAAATAAAATATGCAAATGTCTAATATCGACACTTGTTAAACTCATCTCTTGCGCATCCCTAGCGCAAACCAATATTGTCCGTCCCTTGTACGCCATAGTCATAAATCTGTGACACAACGGTGACGTCGTAAGCGCAGGCGATTAAGTCTAGTGAAGTGCTTTAATAGTAGTAGTAGTATTTTTTTGTATTTATTATTATTAAAATATCGTGTAACAGTTACTTATATTATAAACCGATCATGAGTGTAATGACTACCGAAGAACTTCTTCGAATATTGGAAGGAATTGGAAATGACGAAGAGTTCTCGGAAGGGGAATCAATACGAGAAGATGATTTAGAGGTGAGTTATTTTAAAAACTATGATCAAAAATGTTGTTTCAACATTTTCATTTATTTACTAGGGACAAAAACAGGTCAGTAATTTCTGAAACGAAATTTTTTCAACAAGTAACCCAAACTATTATAGAAGAACGATACAGGCTTTGATAAGCACCTGAAATATTTTCTCTTTTATTAGATTTACTTATGATATGAAACATCGTTGAAAATATTATCTGACCTTATTATTCTTGTTTTTTTTTATATAACTCTTACGAATGAGAAATATGTCGCACCTAGACCAGCGCACACTGTCTACATAGGTATTTATTTAGGTATGCATTAATAAAGGTAGTAATCATAGTATGCACCTAATATGTAAAGCTGAAAATATGTAAGCTAACCTAATTAAACATTGATTAATTTTAAATATACTACTAAGACGGAACCAGTTAGTGTACGTATTATTATTCTATACACTTTACCGCCTTGGCTTAGACCGGAATCGTGGCCAGGCCAATATGGCCGCTCCGAAGTATATAGGTACATAGATTGTCGTTTACAAACAGCGGACATAAAGTTTAGAACTATAATAACTTTTGGTTTCTGATACTAATTATAAGGAAAAATAAAAAGCTTCATAGAATTTTGTGTTATTAATGATTTATGATTATAAATAATTAACACCTAATCTGTCATCGTCTTTTTAATCACTTTCATTTATTTCTTTTTTATTATTCAGAATCTTGGTAGCTTGGCAGACTGATATCATCCAAGTCCTTTTGCTGTCTCGCTTTTCTGATCAAATTTATTATATTTGTGTATGTCACCGATCGTTTGGCTATTGGGACTTGATCAAGTTCATGAGCGACGAGTCTTGCGAACGCTTTATTGCGGGGGTCTTTGGGCTCATCTTCAAAGTTTAAAGGCTGTAAATTACTTACGTCATACCTCAATTCGTCGTGGTCAAATATATTTCTTTGGTAAATGCTCGCAGTCGCTATATCTTCAGGGGTCACTTGAGTTTCCTTTGACACTTTTATTTTAACTTCTTCATCACTAGAACATTTCCTTTTTTTGCCACGATGTACATTTCCTAATATACTGGGTGACGAAGGTCTTGCCTCATCGCCCGAAGACATTTTTATAAAGTAGAAGAGGTAACTTAGTAGTGAAGAGGTAACTTAAAAAATGAAATATGTTTGGAATTGAAGAATTGAACACCTGAATGTACGTTCAAGAAAGGTACCTTTCTAGACATCACAGTGTTACCAGCCCAAAGATATTGCTTCAGTTTGTTAGTAATGGCAATCACTCGAGTAAGCTCAATATAATAGGGTATTTTAATATTATGTTAAAAATTTAATTTTAGTAAATATTTTTAAGCCCAGTTAAAATTCTTTTAAAATATGTATTGCACATGTATAGTATTAAGTATTTAAATTAAATATGATTAGCGAATGAAATAGATTACTAGGACTTTGGGTTACGTACATATTATTTTATCCTTACCTGCATTTTTAAATATAATATTTATGATATTTTACAATATTATAAGAGTATGATTAGGTACACAATAGTATAACCCGGACTAAGCCGTGGCGGGCCGGTAGTTGTGCACTAAAACAATAAAGCATGAGCGTCGGTCGTAAATTCAAAGCTTTTGTTAATTATTTTAACAATAACTAGTATCGGTGCAAATAAAATTTCCATATTGCGAATACGCCAGCTCATCCTTTTGTTCCATTGTACTCGATTTAAGCCGAATAATTAGTCGAGTTAAACACGTTAGAGAAAAACAAGATACTTCACCTTTGTTCCTATCTGAATCTTTTGTTTTCCGGGCAGTATTCAATATTTCATAGAAATTATGGGAAAAGTATTCGTTGCCCAATACCTACCAATGATGATAATTAATGATTTATGGTTTATATTTTGCAGCCAACAAGCGTTGTTCATCACGAATCTACGGATGACATACCTTCAACATCTCAGCATAGTCACAGTGGAAATCAAGAGACGGAATCGTCCTTTAAATGGACTTCAGAACGACTAACACACGAAGTGGCTGACTTCAATGACTTTCAATCTGGAATCCACCTAGAGCCGTCTGAAATACCTACGGAATGTGATGTATTTCGATACTTTATGGACAACGATTTAATGTCGATGATTGTGAATATGACTAACAAATTTCATACTTACTTTCTATTAAATGTAGATTTGCGAATACATTCCCGTTTGCAAGCGTGGTACGACGTAACCATTCCAGAAATGTATATATTTTTTGCAATTATAATGCTAATGACAAGAAATCGCCACTTAACCATAGAAGAGCATTGGTCTACCAATATTTTGCTGAATGCACCAATATTTTCTAAATTAATGTCTAGAAACAGATTTTCTATGATACTTAGTATGTTACATTTTACGGACCAAAGGGAAAACACTACGATTTTAAGTAAAATACAAAAGTGCGTAGATCACGCGAGGCAAAAGTTTAATAATATAATAACGCCATATAAAAACATATGTATTGATGAAAGTATAGTTCCATTTAAGGGTCGTTTGTCCATCAAACAATATCTACCAAATAAAAGGAACAGATTTGGAGTCAAACTGTTTGTTTTGTGTGACGTACGTACGGGAATAATTATTGATTTTATTATATATTGCGGTGCAACTACAGACATTACCGATCCTTGCAATCTAGGCGTTGGAGGGGCTGTTATTGCTACTTTGCTCAAACCGTTTTTGGAATCAAATCGTCATTTATATGTGGACAATTGGTACACAAGCCCACGATTATTTAAATATCTCTATGAAAACAAGATTTATGCTTGCGGTACCGTAAAAAAAAATAGAAAGGGAATGCCAATTTTCCATAATGTCCTACAATTACACGAAATGGCAGTGCAATATTGTGGCCAATTGATGGCCCTTAAATGGAAAGACAAAAAAAATATTTTTATGTTATCTACCATTCACGATAATTCGATGGAACCATCACAAAGAACAAACAGAAATACGGGATTACCTGTAATAAAACCAAAAGCAGTTTTGGATTATTCTAAAAATATGGGTAGTGTCGATACCGCGGATATGTTATTGTCGTCAATACAATGCATACGCAAAACCATTAAATGGTATAAAAAGTTATTTTTCCATATATTGGATATGCATTTGTTAAATTCATTTTTTTGTTATAGACACGCTAAAAATATACCAAACTTAAAATTTGCCGATTTTCAATTGCACGTCATAAATCAACTCGTAGAACAATACAGCAGCAGCAGTGTTTTGGAGCGACCAATGTCAGCTTCAACCAGTAGTAATAATCCCCTCCGTGTATTACCCAGGAACGCAAAGGATCACATGCCGACTAAAATGGGGAAATATCAAAGATGTAAGCAATGTTCTTTAATTAAACAACGAAAAAATACCCGTTTTTGTTGCAAGGTGTGTAACGTTTATTTATGTGCTGCGCCATGCTTTGAAAAATACCATTTATAATTTTTTTTTATTTGACTATGTATTACCACATCCTCTTTTTTACTTTTAAGATATGATTTGCTAATGTGTGATATAATTTTATTGTTCCTATTTTAGAGATTTATGACATTCCATTGTTTGTAAGTTGGTAACATTGTTGATTTTACATATCAGGATTATCCTTATTATAATCCTTTTGTTACTTCTATTCCTGTTATTCCTGAGGTTTTGTTTATATTAGGTACTAAACTGATGTTCTTCCTAGTATATTATTAGGTACATTTTGTTAAAGATTTGTGATATTGTAAGACTGATTTGTAATAATAATTATTAGGTATATGTAACTGTTGATTTTTAAATTATTTCTGCGTATTTTTTACATGTAAAAAAAAACAATTATTAAAATACAATTTTCTTTTATTACTACATAAAATACTTACGTATTTGATATGGATAGGTATTATATTAGATAAGAATACTTGTTAGAATCGATAACCAACGTGTACACTGATACATCCCTAATTCAGATGCGAGAATGTCATAAAATTGACTGGCAAGCAACGCCATTGTCACAATACCAAGACAAGTCATGTTGAATAGTGTTGTAACCATATTGTAATAAATATTTTTTTTTAGTTTTCTAATATCTGATTTTTCATTGATAGTCTCTGTTAAATGCTGTGTAAAGATTACTATAATGGAATATATTGGCAGGTTAAATAAAATTTCAGTGTCGTGAGTACGGTTTATTAGAAAATTAAAGACGAAAATAAAAACTCAGTTGTATATCGATACAAGTTTTGGAATCCCTATTTTTTATGAAGGTCATTTGAAAGAAAAAGTGGCCTGGCGTCAGGGGTACGGCGTTACGTTTATACTCTGGCGTTCAAAAGGTTAACTTCCATTTGTCCCTCGGTACCCTATGGGTGGATGTATACTAAAATATTGGAAAGATATAAATAT
Organism: Polymixis lichenea; assembly: GCA_949091785.1. Taxonomy (NCBI): domain Eukaryota; kingdom Metazoa; phylum Arthropoda; class Insecta; order Lepidoptera; family Noctuidae; genus Polymixis; species Polymixis lichenea. Next base: position 17,056,955 of record OX420948.1, on the reverse strand, counting down.
CTAGCTTTAAAACAATCTAAAGATAATTATGAATGTAAAATGAAAGTAAATCAGGAAATTATAAAGGAGTTGACATGGTGGAAAGAAATCATTTTTACTTGTTCAGCACCAATTAAACGGGAAAAATATAAATTAGAATTTTATACAGATGCCTCTACCACTGGTTGGGGAGTTGTATCTGACCAAAAGAAGTTACATGGAAACTGGTCAAAAGAGGAAAGTAAATGTCATATAAATTATTTAGAACTTTTAGCAATCTATTTTGCATTAAAGTGTTTTGCAAAAAGTGAGAAAAACTGTAACATATTGATTCGTTCTGACAATATCACAGCAATCTCATATGTAAACAGAATGGGTGGCATACAATTTCCTCATCTGAATTTATTATCAAGAAAAATATGGCAATTTTGTGAAAAAAGAAAAATTTTCATTTTTGCTTCATATATACCGTCTAAAGAAAACATAGAAGCAGATGCACAATCTAGGATATGCAACATAGAAACAGAATGGGAACTAGCACCATATGCTTTTGAAAAAATTGTAGATAAACTAGGTCTAGCGGAAATAGATCTTTTTGCTTCACATGCAAATAAAAAATGTCATACATTTGTTTCATGGAGAAATGAACCAGATTGTTTTTCAGTAGATGCTTTTACCATAACATGGACAGGTTTAAAATTCTATGCATTTCCCCCTTTCTCTATGATTTTGCGTTGTTTAAAAAAGATTCAAGATGATAATGCTGAAGGTATAATGGTTGTGCCTCACTGGCCTGGACAGGCATGGTACCCCCTTTTCATATCCTTGCTGCGCTCAAACCTTGTTTACCTAAAACCCAGTACAAATTTACTTTCATCCCCTTTCAGGAATTGCCACCCTCTCCACAAGAATCTTACACTGATTGCAGGGATGTTGTCAGCAAAATCTATTTACGAAAAGGATACTCTTTAGAATGTGTTAATGTTATATTAAGTTCATTATCAAAAAATACTTTACAACAATACAGTTCATGTTACAAACAATGGTGGAAATTTTGTGAAACAAATAAAGTCAATCCTACAACTGGATCAGTTCATACTATTTTACAATTTTTCACCGAAAAATTCCACAGTGGTGCCACTTATGGCACATTAAATAGTTTAAGATCAGCTTTATCTCTACTTCTAGACTGTGAATTGAGTACGAACCGAGATTTAAACAGATTTTTTAGAGGTGTATTTAAACTAAGACCAAATAAACCTAAATATAGTGAAACTTGGGATCCAAGTATCATACTAGATTATATAAGCAATTTCTACCCAAATACAACTTTAGATTTGAATATACTATCTAAAAAATTATTAATAATATTAGCATTGACAACAGCACAAAGACTTCAAACTTTATCCTTGATTACAATTGATAATATCGCCATAACCAATGATTGTATTAAAATAAAAGTTCCTCAATTAATTAAAACTTCTAGGATTAATGGTATTCAACCACTTTTAACTTTAAAATTTTTTACTGAAAATCCTAGTGTTTGCCCTGCAAGAACACTTTGTGATTATTTAGAAGCTACGAAATTACTACGCAAGAACCATTATAACCTTTTTATTACTATTAAAAGACCTCATTCCCCTACTTCAACCCATACTCTTAGCAGATGGATAAAAGATGTTTTGTTGGAAGCTGGTATAGATACCTCAGTATTCTCTGCATATAGCACAAGACATGCTGCTACATCAGCCGCTCACAGAAAAGGTCTAAACATTGACTTAATTAAATCAACAGCAGGATGGTCTCAGAAATCCAAAAACTTTGCCATATTTTATAATCTACCCCTTGAAACTAATGACAATTTTGGGGAATATATTCTTAGTAGCAAGTAATAATAACAACCAATACTAATGTTCTTGGAAAATATTGTATACCTACTGATTTTGACTTCTAATAATAAACATAATTATTATTAAATTATATATTCTTTCATTATTCCGCGAAATCTTTCAACATCTACATAATCATCTCAGACGAGGCGTTAATAAGTATAATAGAATGATCAAAGTAACTTACCTGTAAGTGAACTTCGATCACTATTATACGCAGTTAACGCCTCGTCTGAGGCTCCCATCCCATTCAAGAATTTCCCACCCTGTGCTCCATAATGATAATCATAAACCCATAACCCTCCTTTTTGCGTAAGTCGGGTAATGTGACGAAACTTTAAACATAATGAAGAGACATTTACCTGTCAGTGTTGCCATAGCGGGCAGGGTGGCAACTACATATTTTCAAATTTGGTATTTTTATTTACCAAATTCTTTAAACGCGTGTTTATTGATACGAATAGTACGTAGACTACATAATCATCTCAGACGAGGCGTTAACTGCGTATAATAGTGATCGAAGTTCACTTACAGGTAAGTTACTTTGATCATTCTAGTATTGTCTGTTGTCTCCGGGCGTGCGTAGCGGTTGCGCACTGCGGTCGAGTGACTTAGAACTCAAGTGCCGATGCACGGCGTCCGTCGGTGGGCGACTATCGCACATTTGTCATTCGACTAACAATAAAGCGTTTAATTTTATTTATAGGCGTCGCGTGGGCATGATTTAATCGATTATTTGCTGTTATCGTAGTTGAGATATTCAGACGCTATGACTTCATCGTACAACATCGGATTATAGTAGCGAGAATTAGTTGCGGCACTTGTTAATTGACTACCTACATAGTTATTTGAACGACAGATTTATTTTATCAATTCGGTTAGCACAGGTACTTGAATACGAAGCTGTGAAACTGAGAGTTTCGCAGATTACAATCATCGTATCGTTATTGGAGCCTATTGATTCAATCCACTTCGTCATTGTTAGAAATAGAAACGTGAAAAGATTATTGCCAGACTATAATATCAGTCGATTCACATAAAATTTTGTTATTTTTCCAAAAGTACTGTTCGGAACGACATCTCTCGGATTCAACGCTGGAGTGCTTTAGTTCGCAATTTGTGATGCCATTAACCGTGTGCGTGAGCGAGAGGGGCGATGGTGTCGCACCGTTCTCATATCGGGCGCTGAATGTAAATGGCTTCATTTGATTATGTTCTACGCCGTAAACGCTCTTTGAATTTATGCAATCCCGGTGGCTTGGTACCGCGGTCGACTCGACAAACGTTACGATTTTTCGGAGAGATCGGTGAGAGAAATTATAATATTCAGGAGACTCTCATTTCGATTTTGTTTATCCATTTCGTCTTTTGTAAGTACAAAGTAAGTATCGTACTAGGTACTTGGATAAGATGTAAGAGGTCTATAGAATTTAGGGGAAATCCTCGGAAATCAATTTATTTTGGGCACATTAGTATTTAGCATTATAAGTAACTTAAAACAATCTTATATTAACTACACATCAAGCTATACAATTCCAGTATATGCTGATCTCGCATTGCATAGGATTTCCGTACAGTGCGAGACCAGCGTAAACTGGGAATGTATGTATAGCTTGATGTGTAGCCGTGTGTATGTCACTGAACTCCTAAACGCCAAGACCGATTTTGATGAAATTTGTGTGTGTTTCGATGGCTTAGATTCACAATATTGGTCCCGGTAGGTGGCGCTGGTATCGAGTTATAGGAAACAGGACAACGTCCGTCTGGTCAGCTAGTACATTACTTATTGCATACCATCACGGCTGTATTCGCCGAGGGGATAGGCAGAGGTATACCTATAGTAAACCAGTTATCTTAAAGTCCCATTTAGAAGGGGGCGAGCCTTTTACCGTCAACTGGGCCCAAATCTAGACACCGGGCTATCAATTAGTACTTAACTAATTTATTTATTTTTCAGTTTAAAAGAAGTAGGTGCTAACTGTAAATTTTATTCACAATCGCAGACGAACTGCAATTGCAATGCAAACTACATTGTTCATTTGTACCTACCGCCATTACCCGCGCAAACAAGCCATTAACATTTTAATTACTACTGTATTTACCTCAATAGTAACATTTTACGTTTGTGAAGTAAATTTAACATAATTCGTGCGAACAGTATCAAATTAATGTAACGGAAACAATAAGTTTTAATTGGGTGCAGGGGCGTAATTAGGGAGGCCAGGCAGGGCATGAGCCCTGGGCGCCTATCGAAGAGGGGGGCGCAAAAAGTAGCCGATTATTAAATAAAAAAAACTTGTTCCAAAAAAAAAAACCGACTCCCGAAAAAACACTACAAAGTGAAAAATAACTTTAATTTCGGAAGTCTGTGATTTTGGATATGTGTTTGAATTTTTGTCACCGCCTTCCGAAATTAAAGTTATTTTTCACTTTGTAGAGTATTTTCGGAAGCCGGTTGTGTTTTTTTTTTGGAAAAAGTTTTTATTTTTCACTTTTTAGTCATAGTACCTACCCCACTAATTACAAAATTTCATCATCCTTGGGGTCAAAACAATACATAATTATGTGATAGCAGCAATCGCGTTTTATTTACTGTTATTTTTTTAAGAGTTCCGTTGTCTGTCTCATCAGATCTATATGAATAGAAATAGGACCACACGGAACGCACCAGCTTTCAAATAAAAAAAGAAACATCAAAATCGGTTCACCCAGTCGAAAGTTATGAAGTAACAAACATTGAAAAAAAAAAATACAGTCGACTTGAGAACCTCCTCTTTTTTTTGAAGTCGGTTAAAAAAAAACCTCATTAAACCATTTCAGACTTTTACGTATATCTAAGAAATCTGAAGAGCTACTTGAATATATTGTGCAGTACGGGGAAGAAAGCATATTTCCAAATCTGCTTATTTCTATTCAAATTCTCTTAAAAAAGCAGCATTTTTTAGCAAGTTGAAATTAATACCCTCGTTATTGAAGGCTATAATTGGTCAAGAAAGGTTATACGACCTAGCTTTGCTCAGTGTAGACCGAGAAGATAATTTACGAAGGGGCGCAAATTGTGATGCATGCCTTAGGCGCCATTTTCTATTGGTACGCCCCTGATTGGGTGTGCTGCGAAGCGGTGCGGCGCGGGCGGAAGCGTTGCTATTCGATGTCAAATTGATTATATAATTAATACGACACAGTTAAAATGTGATTATCTTATAGAATATGAGATTGGATAACCAATCATCATTCAAAACATCATCAAATACATATAAATGTATTTGTAACCTTTACAATTAAGTGGAGCAATCTGGAGCAACAACAATAAACTGCGAATAAGTTTCGGGAATATTGCTTCTGATGGCTCCATATATTTCATGAGTTGCCGAATATCCAATCGGTTTGGAAATCTTAAGTCAATTTTCTTTCTATCTGGTTTATATGTGTACTCGTAACTACTTCTAGTTTTTGTGAGAGGAACCGGCCGGCGGCGGAGGCAGCGGGGGCGCGTATTGCCTAGTTTTAAAAGTTGCTCCATATTGCATGATATTGTGTGGCATCTTTGGTTGTATCTCTGGCAACATATTGCCATTGCCCTGAGTTGCTGGATGTAGTCGTGACGTCATAGTTGACGAGAATTGACCAGGATGGAGCAATTTTAGTTGCTCGTGTAAGCGCACCTTTATGCTTTTAACGCATTCCTCTAATTGGGGTGTATTAGGTCTTGAGTTAATTTATTGTTACACATTGTATATTAATATGACACAGTTAACATGTGATTATCTTATAGAATATGAGGTTGAAACCTGTACAATGATATGCAGGGTCAAATTAAATTAGATAGCTAAACTGTAGACGGGATCTTAACACCTATGGATGTTTTCGAATAAAATTTAATTCAATGAATAGAAAACAAACGGTGCATTTATTTATTTATTTGCTCTCATGCACATTACACATTTTATAATATATTACTGTAGGTTTTTGTACATGAACCCTGTCAAGGCACTGCAAAGCACATTTATCTATTTATCTCGGTTACTTAATCTCTTTTGGTGACTGTAAGTAAATCAAAGAATATTTCGAATCCGACGGGTGGTTTAAAAAACTAGCGAGTTCGAACGAACTGTATAAAAACTCTTCAGCTATATTATTAGGATATTTAGGTGTTTCAATTATTTTACTCTAAATTATTGTTACCTTAAACTTTTCCATGTGATGCAAGAACCCAGGCCGTCTGTTACTCAACTAAAACAAACATTTCTCTTCTACACTTCACTATTAATTAAATAACATAAACACATTACGTCAAAGTTTTCAACAAAATAACATTAAAACTACTAACAGGTTTTTGATTTATTGTAGAAATACGGAAAGGAACAATGAAACTATCAGAATCAATAGCCGGCCAGTCGTTCACTTTACATTTACCGTTCAACATTCACTCATCGGTTCCCATTCATTCTCTTTCATCGAACGAGGGAGGAATGTTGAGATTCTCGTGTGATAGCTTTGAAGGTATCTCTAGTGGAAACTATTTCTAAAAGGCTTACTATACATTTCATTGTCTGTTGTTGAAACGCAGATCTTGTTAAGAATAAGAAGAATGTTTGTTATATGCGATGCTATTAGTTTGTTCCTAAATCAATAAAAAAAAACATTAACCTTAATTTGTCACAAAACAAACTTAACTTGTTAACATCATCATTATTATATTAACACAAAAGCACATTATGCCTGAATTCCCTAATGTGTGGTAGACATGAATTGTACAGTCGAGTGCATTAATATATTGGCACTGGACAAGGATTCAAAATATTGTGAGCGTTGGATAGCTCAATAAATTCTATAGAACCAAAAATATGATAGATCAAAAATATCATGTTATAATAATATGGTGGAAAGTGCTTTTTACGAGACACATTTGTTACTAAAACGAATTTGCATGGGACGGCAATCCGACAAGACTTGAGGATCAAAACAAAACCCACCACAAACACCCTTTGTGTACTAAACTCTAAAAACTATCATAATTTTTTTAATTCTAAAGATAAGTAATGAATACAACATAATATCTATATGCACATTTCATTTAACATAATGTGTGTGTACGGCTTCACATTATGCCAGTGTTGCCAATGAAAGTAATTTACATCGGCTTTCATATTTTACGGCGCATTGCATTCAATTTGATGAATCAATTAATTGAACTGCTGTTTTGATATTGCTGTCGAAACAAGCCGATTTCCCGGGAACAGTATCGTCAATAGTAATTACTGAGCCATGGTTAACTACATGCTAACAAATATGTGTGTGGTATACTGATAGTTGTTTTGAGTATGAATGTTTGTGTAATGTCGGATTTGTGTTTGCTAGTGCACCCATCCATGGAAAGCCGTGACGATATGAGCTTTGTTATAATTTCAGTGCGTACAAAAAATGGCCAATTGCTAGTCAGAGTCACACTCAAAGGTTTCGTTCCGTCCCACAATCACCCTATAATTTTTCTGCTTGTGGGACACAGGCTTCAACAGGGAGTGGGCTGTACAGGATAAGTTTTTATCCAGTGCGCAAACTGTAACCATGAATTTGAGCATATCATTCTAGACCCCCAGCGCAGAAATTTTACGTCGGTTTTACAAAAATAATAATAAGCTGTTTCATAGAAAAGAGCAATAGCTACGCAGTTAAATGTATGGAACAGCAGAACCCTAATAAAGCGTCTGTCACCTATCTATAATTATATCCATGCCATGTAGACATTCTAGTACCAACGAACTTTTAAAGAAGAAAAAAATACTCTTCCAACATACGAATTAGCTTATAAATAGTGTTGTATTGTACACACAGCTACACATCAAGCTATACATTTCCAGTATAAGCTGATCTCGCATTGTATAAGATTTCCGTACAGTGCGAGATCAGCGTAAACTGGAAATGTATAGCTTGATGTGTAGCCGTGTGTACATCAATTCGCAGAACAAAATAATACATTCTGATGAATACTGTTATTATCCAGAGGCTTCCAATTTCTCTTATTATCCAGTATAATTAAATGCGGTCGGCCGACAATCGGATATTTAACCCTATTACGCTATATTTTACACAGCAACGTGAAATGTGTGCACAGCCAATAAATTAACGTTTTTAAACATGTTAACATGTTTGCGGCAGCATTATTATTTATTATTTCATATACATATGTACGTTCGTAATTAATGTTTAATAATTACATTTCATGCTTTGTGTACTCTGTGTCAGTTTGAACTGTTTTCACTGTATTGTTTCCGTATGGACGAACAGTAATAAATCCCACTTAGATATTGAAGTTGATAAATTGGTAATAAATGTACTTATGCGAGTTCTTTTGTTAGCACAATATAGCTGTTATGTTATAAACAAATAAAACGTGACGTTTGACCCTACGTTTTATTTAACATGATGACATTTTCGACATACTTAAACAGACTTTGTAGGTTGAGGAATAAAAAGTTTGAATTATAGTAAAGACTAAGTAACAGGTAAATCTTTTGTCGACAGGAAACCGCAGAAGTATGCGTCGGCACGTCTGTGGGCACCATTACAGAGCCAGACTGCCTCGGTCCCTGCGAGCCTGGTACTTCGGTCACCCTGGAGGGCATCGTGTGGCACGAGACGGAAGGTGGTGAGTTGTTACTAGCGCACGAACGCAAAGCACCGTAGCGCGCCCATCCCATACACTCTGCACGCTTCTGCACGCCTAGTCGTTCATGCTTTGCGAAACATCATTAACATCGTCATTTTTCATGCAATCGTAATTTTCACACCGCAGCCAGGGATAAAAAAAATTAGGATGCCTAAAAGTTTAACGAAAAAGTTATTTTTTTATTGATTTTTCTTCAGAAACTAACCTTACTAACGCCGTTACTACCTATATAGGGTTTAGTTAACACAAAACTTGTTTATTTTTGATTTGACGTTTATGTAGTAACTAACTACCGCAGATTATGAGCCTAAGAATTGGGAAACATTATTAAATAAATCTAGATTATCAAAAAATATTTCTTAAAAACTGGGGATTGTTTATTAAATTCAATTATTATTAATTACTTGCTCAAATATTTTTAAGATCGTCGAATGTACTTATTTAGATTTTTACAAAACTCTTCGTGGAACAAAATTCTAACCTTCTGGAATGGTTTTGTAATTAATTATTTAATTGTACGTTGAATATTGTATTGATTAACATTTAGAGAGATTTTAAATTCATGAAAATAGCTACGATGATGTCATAAACTCATAATTCAAAACAAAAAAAAAATAGTCCACATTGAATACAAATATAAGTTCATCGCATCGATGGAAAAGTAATCGCCATTTAAATAATCTTGTATGAGTGGAGCAATGGATGACGAAACAAACATGGTGGTGCGAAGCCATAATGAATTCGGAGAAATAGGGTTTGGCAATAAATAACGTCGGATATTTAGGCCAGCAATAAATATTTATGTGTTTCCTGTTATAAATGTTATAATGTATAACCAACGATTATTTCGTGTCAAATCCAATTTTGATAAAACGCACGCTATTAATATTTTTCTTGTAAAATATTTAAAGAATCCATCTACCAATAACATTCTTAGAAAAGAACTTATGAAAAAGTTTGCTGAAAAACGAACTGTAGAAATAAAACCTTGGAGCTCTCTACGTATATTACACATAAAATGTGTGTCATTAACGTCAATAACAATATAGAAATAATAAACCCCCCATATAGCATATGATTAAGAAGTACTCTTTCAGAAGCAACATCAATTTATTTACGACACCTGGCTCGGTGATTATGATCACCGATTGTACGTCTACCTACAGCTTTTTTGTCGCTCGTCATTCGTATTTCACGACGGCCATAATCATCTCGTCCTTTCTCAGTGTTTTATATTTATTTATACCTTACAATCCCGAACTGGCTATTAATATTAAAATATTCATGGCGCACATAAAACAGTGGAGTCAATGAGACTCCCTACATAATTACTGGGCGCTTATTAGCCGGAGATAGCATCGCGGAATATTTAATAACCCGCCGAACCGATACGAGGGCCTTTACACCTTTTATGGTCGCCTGGTAATAAAATGCCCCGCAACTCTTTAGGGTAAGTAAATAAATTCCAAAATGGCCGGTAATCTCATTTACATAAATTATAATTATGTTTGCGATGAAATCAATTCTCACTGCGAGCCTTTATTTATTACTTATTTTATTTTCGGTATTCAGACATTTAATTTCTAGTCGGACCATTTGGATTGTTCTCAACTTCTACAAACAACCGAATAGGACCCAATATTGGAATCGCGGGAATTTTATGCATACCAGTTGTTTAATTTGTTTGCATGATTTGTTTTATTTCGAACATCATTACGGGATCAATTTAATGCTTATCCAGAAGATGTGGTCGTCCATCATTAAGATGAAAATAAAACAGACAATGTTATACGAGAGCACACGTCCCGAACGCCATTAGAGGGCCAAGGCACGCAACACAATGCCGCTCCCCCGTAGCCGCTCGTAATTATTATAAAACACGATAATAAATCACCATCTGCTCGCTTCTGTTGCCACTTTCCAAATTTATCCGGGCAATGGATGCGCGCGGGAAGCGGGTCGCGGGGGAGGCAATTCACGCCCTTCCTCTTCAAGCTTATTTATTTTCGGCTAATGGCGCCGAGGAGCTTACGGAAATTAAATACTGTTTACTGTGCGACTCCGACCGCCTTATAATTTCATTACGGGCCTCACGTGCAAAATAATCGCGTTGTGAAGTTTCCTCATTTACTTACACGAGTGCGGGCTTCAGGCTGTACCGCTCTCGTCGAAATAAATTCTCTATAAGTCTAAAAGTCCGGAGCATATCGAGCGACATCTAGTGCTCGGTTATCGATCAAAAAATGTCCTCAGAGACTGGTTTACGAGGCTCGTTCCGACCACAGCCAGCACACAGTACAGACAGTGTACAGTGTGCGTGCTAACAATTAAGCGGAGGCTGCCCAGTACACGCCGCGTTGCATTCCATTCCACTAATTAGTGGACGTATTTTAATATTTATGCTTCGTTTTCGAGTTTCGGTTTATGTCTCTTTTATGAAGCTTATTATGGAGCATTTTGTATCTGACACATAATAATCCACAACTTTTTTGTGAGAGGAACATGTTAAACTGGTTTTATCATTCCAAATGTGTTTGTTGGACGACCTACCATTTTAAGAGTGAAAAGTTTACTTTACCGAAGCCGTCGGCACCATTGAATGGATGTAAATGAAATCGTCGAGACTTTGTTTGTCTCGGTGTGGGAAACAATGGGCGAGCCTGATTAGTGCCGTGCCCGGACCAACGCGACGCTTGCTGCCACTTTGCCCTCGTGCTCGACGCCCACTCCACTATTTTGTGTTATTATAGTTATATTATTAATCTCAATCGATTTAGTCAACAAAAGAATTCTGGCTGGCTAAAATCTACTCAGCTCAACTTTGGGTTTTACTTTTATTTTACATGCAATATTAAACATTGCGTGCTTAAATCAGTAGAGTTTAATCTCCAAGTTTAAGATTAACTTTGTGGAGTGCGACTTATACAAATATTGACGTAGGTAGGGATTTGTGAGCGGCGAAGTTGGAGGGGTGTCGGGAACAAAGACGGCAAGCGGCGGGCAGGGGCAAAGTGGGGACGAGGGCACGACAACTATTAGGCCGTTGATTACCGCGGCCGAGGTGTAATTAGCACCACCTAAATGAACCTATTTCGCTCGCTGCTTTCCTGGTAAAATGATCAGCGACTTAATCAAACGATAGCCGGATAATCTGTGGTTTAAAATGTAAACGGGAATTATTTGTGCTAAATGTTTATGGATAGGATTTAGGCAGCTAATTTTGTGTAAGCTGATTGAACTATTATTTTGTAGAAGCGACGTACAAAATGGCTGTCTTTTTCTGCAAAGGCTGATGGCGCCCTTTTCCGGCAATCATGCAATAAAAAAAAACGAATTAACTAATTAATTAAATCTTCTGTATCCAAACAAAATCTATGATAATTAAAATTATACTGAATGAAATAAAGCTGAGTATTTTGTTTGAACGCCTAGCTAATCTGTGGAACTATCAGTTAGATTTGAATTAGGAATGGCCTCGATACGCCTTTTTTTCGATACGATACCGATGCTCTTATAAAAATATCGGCGATACCGATACCGATACGCTTATTGATTTCAAAAGCGAAGGTAAAATAAATAAAACAAATCAGGTTATTTTTTTATTGAATATAAAAAGAACAATTAACAGGACAAACTAAATAAAATCGTTTATAACTCTATACAGGTTGAGATTAGTTATTATTATATTTAGCATAGTCAGTTCGTGCCTCGTTTGCAACGAAATAATAGACGAGACAACACCCGCGTTTACATTACATTTTTAAAGCGCGAAATTTGAAAAGTATCGTTGAATCGGCCATAAAAATATCGCCGATGCCGATATATCGGCAAACTTCGAGTATCGCCGATATATCGGCATCAGTATCGGTATCGGATGCATCCCTAATTTGAATACATAATTAGATTTGTATTTGATAGCCAAATTCTTGTGGAAGGCTATTTAATATCACGCTGCGACGGAGACGAGCAAAAAGAAAATGAAAAAAAACGCTAATTGAAGACAAAGTACCTAATAGCACGAGCGGGCCATAATGGGACGCGGTTCGTCGGGACTTCGGGAGTAAGGTTGCAAACCATACTGTCAAAAACATTACAAGTAGATTCAAGATTCTTTATTTGTGGAAACATGAGTACACATACAGACCATGCAAGTTATTAAATTACATTAAGTAGGTACTGTTTTTCACTCTTAAATATTGCATACTGTTCAACATTACACACATAGTGCAATTTCCGAACACTGAATGTGTTTCAATGCGGATAAGGGATATTGATCTACCTATTGTGTTAAATTGTGTATGGCTGACATATTACATAGACTAGACAATTTCGTTACAAAACGATCGTCATCGCGTGTTCATAAACGTTACTTTCGCGTATAGTATGACACAAATATTGATGTACAGACGCCAGCATATCAAGCTACCCCAAACTGTCAAATTTGATAAATTGAACATGAACCTTTTGTTTACGTAATAAAGTTGAAAATCTATCAAAGAAATTTGACAGATTAGGCTTGATGTGCTGGCGTCAGTACAAGCTATTTGGACGTCCCCCTGTCGTTAACAAACTGTAACAAGTAGCAGGCGCCCAGGCGGTAGGCACAAGCCGCATGTGGTTGAGCCATTAGTGACATTCCAACAAATCGCATCGATTACACACAGGCAAACAGTGGACCGACGAATCCGACGATCTCTAATTTAACTTTTCCGTGACCGGTCGGCCGTATTAACAATTTACAAGGGGATTTCACCCCTAAATAATAAAAGTGCGGAGCGCGCCCAACGATTTCCTTTAGGAAGTTGCGCCGCGCACCATCTGCTCCGAGTTACTTTTTAAATATTTCTGACAACCTGGTATTTCGTTTTATTAGTCGGCTTCGTACGATGGTTTCCGTATTTGTTATTTCTTTATGGCGCGAGTTTTTATATTCACACAACACATTGTGGTTTTTTTATACACAAGAATTTATCGTACACGTAGCGTGTGAACGTTATAAATGATTTACGCGTTCACAATAGAAAGCAAACACGAGATTTTGAACATAAATAACTGTAGACAAAGTGGTAGCATAGCGGTTGTTCAATAATAAACTAATGATCGCCGCCATTGTCTCATTAGTCACCGAGCCCGTCTCCTTGTTACAATAACTCCACCATTTTACGCTATGCTAATGGCTTATAGAGAAGTGCTTTATGTGTTCATTGTTTTGTGGAACAATAAATAATAACTGCGAGCCATGGAGGACTTGTACCCACATTATACGGGTCACTTCTCAATCTTGTTACACATTTACATTTTGTTATTCCACGAAACAACTTTATTTTTGAAGCTTGCTATCAATTTATTTGGGATAATGCTTTTGAAAGTTAATGGAGTGTTTCTTATTATAATAAAACTCGAATTCAAAAAGCGTGAATCTGTATTTATGGCATTGTTTATTGTCGTCATTTTTATGAAGCAACTTTGCTCATAGTGAATGACTATAATCTTTCTTTTTTTATTCAGTTTTTCTTTGTAAAGTAAATTTAACTGAGGTTATCTAGATCTTTCATCTCATCTATAAATAAGGAAAAAAATACATATGTAATATTGAGGTATGTGGCCGTAGTGGCGTATTTAACCGTGTCCGTTTCAAGGGCACGGTCACGGCAATATTTAAAAAAAATCTACCAAGATTTTGTAAAAAATTGTAAAAGTTGATTCCTAAAACCATAAATTTGTCAAAGTTATGATTTAAAAGTTATAAGGGTTTGAACGTGGCCGCGCCATTGAAACGCGGAGAACCGCGCGACCACGGAGATCTTTAAAAGTAAGCGTTGCAGAGACCTGTTTAGGTAAATGATAGATCGAATTTGTAAAAATATAAAAAAAAGTCCTAGGTTTATATTTTAGGAGCCCATGGCCGCGCCATTGAAACGGTGAAAAACAAGTTATCGTCGATATCTCGCTGAAAAAGCATCGCAGAGGTCTGAAGTTTTTTGTAAAACCTAGATTTGTATTTGTCAAGATTTATAAATACACAAAAAATCCAAAAAATCTTGGTAGATTTTTCTTTCAAATATCGCCGTGGCCGCGCCATTGAAACGGACACTATTTAACCTGAAAGTCCTGAAACAGCTGACCAGAATATCGCCGCCACCGCTACGACCGTAAATCAGATTTCACAGTCATTTACCAACAATGGTATCTACGCTTCACAAATTAAAATACTTGCCACAAACGCAAACAGCTTGAGTGTTTAGTCCTCACCCAAATGTATTGAAAGCGAACTACGGATGTAGTGTGATACTTGTGTAGTTGTGTACTGTCGTTAACGTAGTTGTGTATGTTTATCATGTGTCTCTGTCAGTAGAGTAATGTAAACTTCTTCAGAGTACATCATAAATTCGAGCAGCAACGCGGCCAAGCTATAAAAATGTATTAATATGCTGCAAACAATGTCAGTATGTGAGATCATAACTTATGAGACGCGCACTGTGCGGATACTCTGCTGCTTTGAAATTGTTATTGGCACCCGAGATATATGGCGCACCGCTGTATGGAACCTATTTTACGATATAAAACTAAATACAACATGTGAATTTGTGAACAGAGGCCTTAGTGTGAGTTTCATTTAACCATCTACAGCAAACGCAGTGAGCGCGTTCGGCGTTCCGATTGGCCCTGGATTGGTGACGGACCAATCGGAGCGCCAAACGCGCTCATAGCGTTAGGTGTAAATGGTTAAATGAAACTCACACTAGGGCCTCTGATGTCTGCATCTGCAGGCATCCAACAAATGTCAGGCATATCAACAATTCATACTACACTACTGTGGCGTTTTAAAAACATATACATTCTTATTTACAATTCAACGAGACCGCTACATAAAATCGAGTCACCGAAAAAGCTCGCCAGGGATTAAAAAGGGATTGTCCGGGGCTCTCACTTTTATCTCAATTTGTTACTCTTGTTTACGAAAAACATTTTGAGGACAAAGAGAAGATTAAATCGCTCTGAATTACAATAAGGTCCTAAGCCGCGGTAGGTGACATTATAAATTCACAACGAGCCTTTGGTTTGTACAATAAAATTGTGATGGCGGAATGTCCTTTAAAGGCGAAAAAGTGTCGCGAATAGAGGGGTGAAATTGATTAATTAAATTTGCATAAGTTGGCACGCTAGCGCGATAAGCGGGCGAGGTAAGGCAGTGCGGGCGCGGGAGGACGCGGGGAGGCCTGCGGGCGCGGCTGGATGTGCGGCGGAGTCACGTCCGCGCCGCGCGTCTCCTGCATCCCCAATATGCAAATGAGTGCTCCCGCGTGACAAATTGGATCCGAGGCTGCCGTCGCCGCCGATAACTTCACTGCACCAATTTCGTTAAAGCCGTATCTTCTTACACAGTTTAAAACTAATCCCATTACACGATCGACAGAACACATATACAAGAAGCCATATATTTATCGTTCCGTGATATTGTTACAGGTGTACTAGTAGTGAATGTGACGTGGCGAGGGAAGACTTACGTAGGAACATTACTGGACTGCACGCGACACGACTGGGCGCCACCGCGGTTAGTATTTATGCGACTGTGCGCTCAAACTCTAATGTACACGAACGGGGAATACTAATGCCGCCGGGAATAACGCGTAGCGAGCTCACAAGAAGTGGCTCAATCTGTTACAAACACTGTGTAATGGCCGTGCTCAGTCACGTATGTCTAAAATGAGTCGCAAAAACGTGAGCAGAAATTCCTGAATAGAGAAACACCAGGAATATCTTTTCGTAAATAATGACGCCAATGATATTCATGGGTTTCCACGAGCGATTCGGTCGTCGGAAGGTTAAATGTCATATAAAGTTTCACATTATATTTCCATAGGTTTTGCGACTCTCCAACGGAGGAGTTAGATGCGCGGACGCCCAAGGGTCGAGGAGCGAAGCGTGGTCGCGGCGCTGCGCCGACTGACATGACGAACTTCACCGAGACGAGGTCCTCGGTACATAGCAAGTTAAGGAATGGTGGCGCCAAGGGACGAAGAGCACTGCCTTCTCCTACACCCTTCACGCCTCCTAGACCTGATTCGAAAAGAAAACGCACCTCGGACGCGGAGGACCGACCTCCAACGCCGAAGGCTAAACGTCCGCCTCCCACGCCGTCTTCCCCTCCCCCTGATCCCGTCCTCCTGGAGTGTCCAGAGCCAAACTGTTCGAAGAAGTACAAACACGCGAACGGTCTGAAGTACCACCGATCACACGCACACGGCTCGCCTGACGACGATGAGAAGGACGGCTCAAGTTCTGAGCAAGAGGAGCCGGCGACGGAGCCACCCTCGCCTGCTCGGCCGCCGTCCGCGCCGGCGACGCCAGCTACGCCTGTCAAGTCGCCAACGCCGGTTAAATCACCTGATGTCAAGGTTGACAAGTCACCGGAGAAGTCTCCTGAGAAGCCCGAGGTGGACGCGGAGTCGCCTCGGCTGGAACAGCCTCGGTTCGCTGAGGAGTTTATCACAGCGTCCGAACCGTCCCCTGTGTTGGACCGGCCGCAGACGCCGCCGGCGCCGCCAGCCACGCCGCCTGACGCACTACCCACGCTACAACCTACACAGTTTAAGGTAAGCTACAAGACCTTCATGTGAATGTTTACTAGATTTTTATAATACATGACCACATTTGGCCATCTATCACTCGTTGGAACGTCGATAAAGCCTTTCAAAACACTTATTGATATTCCTGTATTGCTGTCCAGGTAAAGCCTCGGTCAGCACTAATGGCAGAGGAGCGCAAGTCGACGGAATCTCCCGCAGAAGAGTCGCCAGGCAAGCGGCGTGCGCGGCGCTCGCCGACGCCGGGCGTGCGCTCGCCGGCCTACTCCGACATCTCGGACGACGCCGCGCCGCCGGACGCCCCGCCAGATGACCCCGCGCATCGGCCCTTCCCGGTTTATCATCAGGTATGAATGTACCGTCTATACATATCATGAATGAAAGTAGCTGTTCGTGTCTGTCTGGGTGACCGCGTTGTTCTTCTAAACTATGCAACGGATTTTGATGCGGTTTTCATAGCTATTATTCCGGAAAGTTTGTGTCTGTGTATGTCACTGCGATAAACTATAATAACCGTGCGAATCAGGGGCAGGTCGCTGGAAAAGGAAACAATACATCACATCAATAGACGGAACCGCTACTAGAAATCCCCAACCTTTCATCTGCTCATAACAAAAGCGTGTTAGAAAAGTTTATGAATATATTTGTTGTGATCATTTCAGTTCTACGGCCAGCCGTCGTACATGCCGCCTTCACACCCCCCTCCCGTGCCTCCTCAGTCGTCCGACAAAGGCAAGGAGGATCTCTCCAAAGGAGACCCCAAAGGCGACATGAAAGTGAGTACTTAGGGTTTACCAAACGCTTACGGTAGGACAATTTTTGACGATAAGTTAAGTGACACGTGATTTTGTATCATGTAAACTGCCACGCTGACCTGGCTTGCAAATGGTTATGCTAGAAAGAATATGCTCTTTATTACTTTGAAATGGCACGGCTTAAATTCCAATAATCTGAAAGTTATGAACTTATGATAAAAACTATTCAGACTGAGAGGTTTCGGATCATAATCCTCTTATATTATTCCCAGTGCTGCAAGCCTTCTCTCTGTGAGAGGAAGGGAGTGGGCTGTAATCAACCAGCTGTATCGCCCAGTGCGGGTTTGTGGATGTCACATGTCCTATTTTGGTTCTAAGACATGCCGGTTTCCTCACGATGTTTTCCTTCACCATTTTGAGAGCACTGGTGATGAAATTAAATACACAAAGTAAAGTACCAGCGTGGGTTCGTTCGCAGTCACGACTGCTCTTCAACATTCCGAATATACCTATGTTATGACACTTATTTGGTTCAGAATTCGATGATCCTAATAACTGCCGTTGAGATTCGCTGACATTCATCATCATCATCATCATATCAGCTGAAAGACGTCCACTGCTGGACATAAGCCTCCCCCAAAAGGGGGCGATTTGCGATAACCGCCACGCTTGGCAGGCGGGTTGGTGATCGCAGTATCGTGGTAAAATGCATAGAGAACGCTGCTGCCCATTCTCTAGTAAGTCCCTTAGTCGCTTTCTACGACACCCATGGGAAGAAATGGGATGGTGCTATTCTTTTACGTCTGGCACCACACGGAACTGCTGATATTATTGTTTTATTTTTGTCTGTTTGCAAGACTCATGATGACATATTGTCATGTGTGATGGGCGAGAGTGTGTGTGATGTGTGTGAGTGAGTTGTGTGTGATGTGTGTGTGTGATGTGTGTGTGTGAGTTGTGTGTGATGTGTGTGTGTGAGTTGTGTGTGTGTCGTGAGTGATGTAGAATGTGCGTGTGTGTGTCGTGTCATGTCTATCGCTAACCCTCTTCTTATCACCACCTTCTCCATCTTTCACAGGACGGAAAACCGGACAACGGACCTCAAAAAGTGCTACCGCAACACTTCTACCCTTACAATTACGTTCCGAACTTCCCTTATAACGTTGAGCCCGGGGGGCCTCCTCCCGGGCCTCCTTTAGAAGACAAGAGTAAGGACAGTGACCGCTCCAAGACGACCCCCAGCCCCCTGGACAAAGGCAAGCAACAGCGGCCGCCGGATGGCAAGGAAAACCCAGCGCGGCCGAATGATAACCATCAGATATTGAAAGAGAGTATTGAAATGAAGGCGCAGATGGGACCTTACGCCTTTCAGAGACCACCGCATGCGAGAGACGAGGAATTGAGAAGGTTTGTGTAATGATTTACTGACATAACTGAGATGTAATGACATGATCAACTGTTTAAAGCGTCAAAAATTGCAGAGAAGTGATCCCCGTTAAAATTGTACTTGTGCTAAATCTTTATAAAAGTTGGCTTATCTAATTGGGCTTGCAGAAATATGTAGTTATATCCACAAGAAGTTTTGAGTATAATTTATATTACGTCATTAAAATGCCCTACCGCTTTATTTTCAGATATTATATGAGTTTAGATCAGAGAAGAAAAGAGGGGGGCAGCGATTCCAAGCCTCCCGGGATGCCGCCAGGGGCTAGCGGGTCCCCGGGGGGCCCAGGGGCCCGCCCGGCTCCGCAGCCAGCACACAAGCAGCCCTCCAAAGACAAGGAAGATAAGCCTAAAGAGGAGGTCAAGGTAACTGATTTACTTTGAATTGTGAATACAGAGTTGCCAGGAATAATATGTCCTAAGAAAAAAAAACACGAAATTCGATTTTCGGATAACTATGGGCACATTTTCGATAACGTAGTGTGGCCTGGCAACCCTGTATCATACTGTGACATAACACCACCAGGCTAGCCCCTCCCCAACGTCGTTGGCTCCGGCTACCTGCTAACCTAACCTAATTTTAGACGGAGCAACAGCCGCCTGATCAGCACTACCCACTCTATGGCAGAAACCGATACCCTAAGGTTAGATACCAAATACCAGATACCATCACTTTTAGACTTTGCGTGACGACGAGAGAACTCGATGCGAAATGTCAAGGTTGCGTTTACCGTGGCAGCGGCGTGTGACGTGACATTTAGAATTTTAGATGCACCTTGCATGCGCCGCTATCGCTTGAATGGCTACCGATCCAAGACTTGACCTCCGCAACGGACGTAAAAATATGGCTGAGAGATTTTATCGCGCATTGGATTTTCAACTCTGGGTCTTGAACCGATTATTTAGAATCCAACAGACTGAATCCCAGCGCGTCGAAAAAACACACTGTTCGATTTTAAACCCTGTGTGTGGTGCTAGAAAAATCCCGCTATGATATTTTTACGTCCGTGGACTCGACTTAAATTCGTAGTTTGATCGATTTGCACGCTAGCCTCGACCTGTAATGAAGCGCCTGATTGACGGGCCAGTTATAAGCTTGCAGTTAAGACTACTGCAGTTACATTAAGTCACAATAGCGAGGTCCGGCGATGATATGCCAGCGAGCTTGACCGTTGAGCCAACAAGATCTGGGTGAACCTCGCTTGTAGATTTGCCGGCCTTTTGTTCTTTAAAAATCTCATCGTGAATACTTAGGTGAAATGAATTTGAAATGCCGTTATTCCACCTGATGATCCATGGATTGATTGACACTATAAAATCGAATCGTCTGAATGCATATCTATCAAGACGTTGCTTCAATGTAGAACGCTGAAGAAGCACCTACTATATCTTCAGCAGTTTTCCTCCTTTCATGAAAAAAAAATTGCTTATACTATGAATTGTCAAAAAAAGAACTAGCTAAACCCATTCGAGGTGGGGTGCTAAATTTATTGAGATCGCTTCGCTCGCTCTTGCAACCAAGATTCTCACAATTTTTCTACGTGTTTCTTTGTATTATAAATGACTGTGTGTGCATGCGAGGATCGCGTAAGGTACTTCGTTCCTGACAGGTACCCCCGTCCCCACGCCTTTTTTTGTAGTTACTTCTCAATGTCATTGAAAACGAATGAATCCCAAAAACAGCATAGCTTCTCAGCTATCTAGCCCATGTGCCTAGTAATGCATTCTGAATCCGTCCTGGGCAATCCATTTCCGCTTACGTTTTCACGGTGAGATTTTTTCAGAATAAACCGACAGGGCCTTTACGTATTTTAAAATCACCCAATTACTGGATGTCTCATCGGCTTGGTTGATTAAACCCATGTTTTCTGTTGCAGGTGAAGCAAGAGGGCCAGAAGCCGACGACGGAAACGCAGGGCCCGCCGCCGCCGCCCACGTCGCAGTACTACCTGCCGCCCTACATGCAGGCGCCGCACTACGGCGCGCTGCCCTTCGACCCCGTGTACCGCGCGCCTCTCAGCCCCATGCTGGTGGGCGGCTTCGGGCCCGGCTGGGCCGTGCCGCGATACCACGCGCCCGAGGACTTGTCGCGGCCCGGCCAGGCGCCCAAGCTGGACCTCATGCCGGGCGGCCCGGGCGGACACGGGCCTAACTTCGCCTACGGCGGCGCCCCACACAAGATACACGAGTTGCAGGTTGGTTATTATAGTTATAATGTAGGCTTGAAAGAAAAACAATAAGTATCTTAATCTTATGTCTTAGACCTAACATAAATGTACCATGAATATCACAAACTCAGGCTCCGGTTTACTACTGACAAATTACTTGAAAAAAAAAAATACAAACCAATACAACAGGTCAGGCTTTGGTCAGGAGAAGTGTTTACTCAACCACGGCTCATCCTGAGAATTTTACTCAGGGTCTTAGGCCTGAAACTGTGTTAAGCGGACGTCCGCACATTCGTACAAATGTGCTCCGTCACAGGGAGTCCGCGCGGGCGTTCGTCGCAGGGTAGGCTACTTTTGGTCGCGGTTGCAAGTCCCGTGGGATAATTTCCGACATCCACGTTTCGGAGTCGCGGTTAGCAGTTAGTAGTAAATAAAATGGCCTCGCGATGGGGTCGTCACGATCCCACGGAGCCCACTGGCGTAGACACGCGACGGGTGACCGTCGCGGGCGCATAACGCAGTTTCAGGCCTTAGGACAGGGTGTTTAGCATTCGTGATGGCTACACGGTCAAAGGCGAGGTTTGTTTTTGGGGGTTGCCTTTTGTTACTTTCCGATGTTTAAAAAGTGCTGAATCTCAGCCTAATTTAATTACATGTTTTATTTTATTTCGTTGATCTGTTTTAGCACACGCTACCAACTCGCCACTAATACTCCGCTTCCCCCAGGAGCACGCCAAGTCCCCGCAGAGCAAGCCGCGCGCCGACGCGCCCAAAGAGCCGGCGCCCGGGCCGCGCTCGCCGCGCTCTCCGCCGCCGCAGCGCCACGTGCACACGCACCACCACACGCACGTGGGCCTGGGCTACCCGCTGTACCCGCCGCCCTACCCCGGTCAGTAGCTGGAGCTGTACTACTCGTTTGCACGCTCACGGAACAGTAAGCGTATGACAAACGAACATTTTATACTCAAACGCGTTTGAGAGCTCGTGTAAGCGAGACTTCAAACCAAGCCAAAGAAAGTTCCTCCACCGAGAGGCGAGAGTAAAATGTTGGTGGTATTTGATCTCCATTTGCTTACGACTCCGTGGAACATGGTAATGATAACACCATTAATCTTTTGGCTCCTAACATTCCAGTCTTGAAATGCTTGCTTTGGCCGAAATTCGATTACGTCCACTCTACACCCCTCGGCCTGGCGACCGCCTTCGGTCGCTAATAATGTGATGTGCTTGGTTGCAGGGGCGCGATAGCACAGGGCGGGCGAGCGGGCCAGCCCCGCCCGGCCGTAGCTATCGCAGAGAGACGATAGTCGAGGCCGGCACAGTGTCGAACAGAGACAGTAATGGAAGATTATGTTTTGCAGCGGCGGCCGTGCTGGCCAGCACGCAGGCCGTAGTCAACTCGTTCCCGACGCCGCCCAAATGAGAGACGCCATGACGTATAGTGAGCTGACCGTGACCCGCGACCCGCCCGCGGAACGTGCGCGACCACACGCGGTGCGTCCGCGACCGCCCGCGGAGCGACCGCGACCGCGCGACCCGCGCACAGTGCGCGCCGCGCGGACTGACTGTGACTCCGTGAAGATCGAATACCGATCGAAAACTTTATCTCTATGCCAGTAGCCATAATTTAAACACTGTGATCTCGCGTAACCCACAAAATGTGTATGTGATGTGCGCTTTGAATGTTATAGAATGTGTCCGGACCGATAGTTACCTTTTATAGTTGAGTGTTGTGTTATCGAAGACTCCTCGATGGATGTTGTGAACGTTGCGGAGCGCGCGTGGACCTGCGCGCCCGCCAGTGTCTACCTTGTTTTATATGTTACTAGTGGAAGCACAAACTAGTTATGTACATATTAGTGTTATGTGTATAGTACCCTACGATTGATAGTGTTCCATAAAGGTTATGTAATATAAACATCGAATTTTCCGATTCTCCCTCTGGGCATTGTACTGATGTTTGAAGCCCCGTGTCTAAAATGTATCATTGAGCATACAGCCTATTAAGATCTTTATTTATGATGATATCTGCATTCCACAAAACGAAAGCGAGCGTATCTAGTTTTAAAGGATAATATTAGTTAAGTTTTAAGTAATATAGTGTAAGTTTAAAGGCGTCAATGTGATCATTACAATATGAGTCGTAGCGTGCACAAATCGTACTGTCTCGATATAGTGAACAATGACTTATTATAATATAACGTAGAGAGCATCCTATAGATTCGTCGAGTGTTTGAACATCGCTGTGCGTGTATGTATGTCAGGCTTTTAATGATAACTATAAAAATCTCATAGTCCGATATGTCTTAATACAAGGGATTAGAGTTTCTGTACTGCACTTAGATAAGTGTTCTCCCGTGTTCGACGACGACTATTATTTTCATGCATTTAAAATACCATTGACTTCCTATTAGACTGTCTCAACGGGAATGTAATGTATTGTTTCGTCAAGTAGTCTTCCAATTGGTTAACGTGGGGAAATCTTATGTGTTAATGCATCAATTTTGTATTTAATATTAACTGAAGAGATGTTGGTTATTTAATTCGTTACCGTACACCGTATGCGGAGTGCGGTGCGCCGACATGGCGGTTGCATTTCAACTTTAGTAGAGAATAAACACATTTTAGAGAATTACATAAAATATTTGTAGTGATATGGTATTATTTTCATGACATTTTAGTCAATGTACGCGCGTACCTGTTTCATATTGAATTAATTAAAAAAAAACAATATTTTGTAGAAAATGCGGGGCCTAATAACTAAGTTTATATGGTGTAAGTGAATCAAGTCTGTGACAAGGAAGTTTAACCAGTGACATTCATACTCTTGTTGTTAAATACTGTTGATTTAAAGCAAATATCTACTTAACTATTTATAATTTGAGCTTCATAATTTGATACAGGACTATTAGTCAGGTGATTGTGATTTATAATATATAAATTGATTCCAATATCGCTAATGATAGATGGTTTCATTCGTACTGGGTACCAACCAGTGAAATTTCCGACCTTGCTGGCAAAATTATCGAAAAACAAATGATGGAGCCACAACAATATAATTAACTGAATTGGATGGAGTTGAAAATCGTAATCATCAATAAACCATTTATTATAACTGTTATTGAATGGCTGCCAAAAAAAGTCCTAGTTTCAACAGTTACTACATGATTAATAGATAAATGAATATTGTTATTTTCAGTCAAATTCTATGTAGTCACGAAAAGAAAATTGTAACTTGAATTATTCGAAAAGAAAATTGTATGATGATTCATGTGAGAATGTGAAAGTTATACAAAAAAAACTGTTAACGAGCATTAGGTGTTCTGAAGTGTACCTGCTTACAAGCACTTTAAAAGCAATCAAGATCGTGATAATCAGCTGTGATTAACGCTATTTTGGATTACCAGGGTGGTCCATCAGCCATTCGTGTGAGGAAGCTCTTGCACTTACTGTCACCGCTCGAGTATTCAGTTAGGGCTTTGTAGCAGTATGCGGTATTTGGCGATGCGATGCGGGCATATAGGATTGATTTAGTAAATAGAGCAGGCATGCGATGCATCGCATGGTACGTCAGGATGCGTAGCATTGTATTAGTGATTGATTTGTGATGACTCATGCGTCGTATCGCGCCGCGTATTGCGCTCGGCTCGCTCGTGTTGCTCGTAACTACCAGGAGAGCAGGCACAGGTAGGAGCTCACGTGATCTCATACGCCAAGCGCTCGGTGCATGGTCGACGCATAGACTGATCGATCTTTTGTTTCTTACCCCGTTCGACCACGGACATTAATTACGCTTTCATTCATTTGTACCAGTCGCGACTTGGTATAAAACTTGATCATTGTATTTATAATGTTGATATAAATGAACATTTGTGTATTTTTTTTTGATGTAACTAAAGCCAAGTTTGATTTTACTTAGAAAAGAATTCGAGACGTTGAAAAAAGGAATAATAAAGATAAATTATTTCTTAAAAAATGTGTTTTATTTCCTGCTTAAAATGTTAGTAAAACTTATTGTCATGATTATTACATTATGCTTAAATGTTATTGTAATAATGACTAGGAACAGAGTGCAACTATAAAATACATACGTTTTACTTATTAATACAGGTACTACAAGGCAATGTAAAAAGCAACTTAATTTTAAAATTAAAACGGTGCGAGATACATGGAAAGTGCGGTGTGGTAACTTAAAATATCATATGCACAAGTTATAAATAAGTTAAAGCTACTTATAATGTCAAATAAATTATTCAAAATACTGATTACTAATGTAAATTTAAAATTATGCGAAATGCGTAATAGTAAAATTTACGTGGACCCATAAAAACGTCAGTGCTAACTCATTGTGTTATAGCAAACTACATTATTACAAATGTTGCGTTGGTACTAAGGTGGAGCTAACAGTTATGCGGAATCACTGGTATTTATTATTATTTCGTGTAAAATAAATATTTATTATTTGGTTCCATTAAATATTAAAACTTAGATATCTTTCGATTGTTGGCTTTCTCCATATCTAAATAATACAACAATAATAGTAAGGTCACTCAGTACTTTAGGAGTTATATTGTGAATATTACCTCAAGTGTTTTAAAATAATTCGGTACACAATTATTTTACCCAACGTAAAATAAATTCGTACAGAAATTAATGAGTTCCACTGAGCAACAACTGGTAGCTCCCTCCTATTCTTGTAGAATTCTTTGGCCTCCGTTTTGTAACAGTAACAATTCTAAATTGTGGTAAAATTAAATACTAAAACAATACATTAAAGCTTAATACAGTACACTTAAAAATTTCATCAATTGATATAACTTCGAAAATAAATACTGTTAAAATTAATTTAATTTAACGCAAGAGTTTCACAACTATATAAAAGTATAGTAGGTAGTCCTACTTCAGTCTATAGGTCGTCAGGTTTCAGTTGTCGTTCTCCTTCGCTTAGGAAGATGAGCATTGCCTTGTAAAGGAGGTACAGCCCGAGCATACGCTTCTCTTTCGGCGGCCAGGAGGCGACAACGCCATAATAGTTCCCAACTTTAAGGTTCTTCAAACTCGTCAGCCCTAGAGCATCTATCATCGATGCTTCGTACGTATAAGCCTCAGCTGGTATAACATTCTGAAATATATGAAGACACACGACACCTACCCTATCAGACCAGATGTCAAGGATATGTTGGATTTTCTTGTCTCTGGATGATTTAAAGCCTGTCTTCCATAGTGTCTGTGCTTGGTATAGATGTGCGTACGGTCGGGAGCGTTTTCCTGAAAAGGAAGGCGTGTTACAGCTTATTGTTGCATCATTGGAGTCTAGGATTTTATTATGATATTTTGATGGTTCCTCGTCAGTGACAATACCTCAAGTCTAATCTATTTTTCTTTCTTTCTGTCACACGCACGTAATGATATCGTGGAGGATTTTTTCGCGAACTGGATCTCCAACGCACTGGTAAGCGCAGAGAGTTGAAAATCGAACAGTGTATTTTTTACCAGGCGCTGATATGAACTCTGTTGAATTCTCAATGCTGGGATCAACACCGAGAGTTGAAAATCCAATGCGCGATAAAATACCGCCACGGTATTGTTACGTACGGTCAACTGTGGCATCTTTACTTTCCATGAGCAACTTTACCATTGAGAACTGTACTTAAATTTCTCTCGATAACTAAAAATCTGTTGCCGCCATTTATTATGGGAATCAGCGCTTTTAGACCAATGGTAGACAAATTGTCTAAGGCACTTAATTTCATAAGCTTTCTTTTTCTTCCATCTTGTCGAATAATAACTAACGCAATGTCATTACGTGCAATAAAATTGTTTCCATGAACATAGTTCTTGTAATGTGGGTGAATAAAAGATCGCACAATGGGCAAGTTTCGTACAGAGTTACACTTTTCAGCGCATTATCGAAGCGATACAGAAGTAGAATAATCTACTAATTGTAACAAATTTTTTAATAATCGCGAGATATTTTAATTCAAGTTGCTCATGGAAAGTAAAAATGCCACAGTTGACGGTACGTGTGAACGTCGACTAAAACTTGACTAACGATGGACGACGGATTTTGGGTAAATCAATCACTTAGCTGGATAGGCGGGGGAACACTTGACTAGCAAAAATTAGAACTTTAAAGCTTAATATTTCACAAACAACAAAAATCTTTTAACTTTTAACCGAAAAATATTGTCTTCACAAACCCGCAATATTTTTGAAGGATCTTTCCAGCGACACCGCACACCATGGGGTAGACACTACGTGTAGAGGAGGTACCTTACATTTTATTTTCAAAATGTTATTTTACCGCTTTCTCGGCGTGACTAATATGTATATCCATGCCAAATTGCAGCTTTCTAGTACTTAAGAGTCTCTGAGCTAAGCTGACGGCAGACGGACGTTATTGACTACGGAACCTTAAAATTTATAAATCAATTATGTACATACCTTTTCCGACATAAAATATTGAGTTAACAAATGTAACCCACGACGCGTGTTTGTCCTGTTTCCCGGCTTTCACAGGTAGATTGTTGGTTATCCGGGGATCCAGTAACAAATATGTGAAGGACGTCTTTGCGGTTCCTTCGCGCCAATCCTCAGTATTGTCGCTGAAGTTATGCCGAGCCTCGCTTTCCAAAGCCATGTAAACTTTGAGATCATTTAACCAGTTGTTATTAAGCAGTGATTTTTCTATTTCTACACTGTATGCTGGAAATTAAAAACATTTCTTAGTGTTAACAGACCGATAAAAGTTAGCCCAGATGTAATAAAATCACGGCGCAATTTTCTCGTTGAAAATCGCACACTGTTTTTCGACGCACTAAGATCCATTCGCGCTGCACTCTGTTAGATCTTCAATGCATCCTCGGCTCAACACAGACAGTTAAAAAATCAGTGTGCGCAAAAATACCACAGCGATTTTATTGCGTCTGTGGGAACCTAGGCTTAGTTTATCACGAGAGAGAAGGGTTTCCGTGTTTTATAAACAGTTTGAAGTTACATTGTTGTTGTTGTAGTTTGTTGTTATTGAATAGTTTATACAAAATGTCCCAGAATTAACGCTTGCCACCAAAAATCCCAATTAAAATATTACATTACATACACTGATTTTTTACCATTATGTAGAAAACATTGTGTAAATTAGTTATACTGATTGTGGGGCAAAATTGTGCTCACATGACATGACATGACAAATCTACGTACGCACACAGTTGCACACGTATAAGGATCTATTTTGGTTTGTTTTGACTGTGCAGCGGAAGTGTGACTGTAATTTACGTAGTTTTCATTCTTTTAGGAATAAACAATTACCGTCAAACGGGATGAATCGGGATGCAGGGGTGAATCGGGACGAAACTTTAAAACGAATTTTAACATTGAAATAAAGGCTTCTTCAAACAGCCGCGACGCGACACTTGTAGAACAATTTTTAATGTAAATTGATGTTGTTTTCATAGAAGTTGTTCTATGACTGTCGCGACGCGACCGTCGCGTCGCGCTAGTCTGCACGAGCCTTAATACAGTTTGTTGCCAAAAAGGACTTGATTTAATTGACTGTTTTTAATTAACACTTAAGTGCCACTGTTGGCAACAAACTATATCAGTTCAACGTTAAAATCTATTTTATAGCTTCGTCTCCATTCACCCATGCATCCTTATTCACCCCGTTAAATTAAAAAATACAGAAATTGATTCTGTAAATGATTCTGAACAAAATACTTTCATAATGTGTGTGTTTGTAATATGTGTTTTGTATGTATGTAATAATTCAGTTATACATTGTATAGGTAGTACCCCGCAAACATTGTACGCATGTTGTCCTAAAATATAAGCCTGTGGTAAACCGCAAACATCATAATGCTGATAGTACGTGGTTTTAAGTCCTAGTTATATCGGAATGCCCTAAGTATGACCTTAGTAACATTGAGATATCAGTATGTATTTGATTTATTTCCTTCCCAGTACGTGGGTGACGCGGGTCAAATAGCGGCTGTGGTGGAATATTAACACTGATATCAGCCGTATTTTGCAAATTGAAAGCCGATCTCAACATAATATTATGGCAAAATGGAACGAAATAAAGACATTAACTTTAAAAGGATTTCCACATTATGTCAGGGCTATGCTATAGTCAGTGGTGGTCCAGTGTTCACGGCCCTACTTACAAGTCGTGGGTTTGAACCCAGGCAGGCGCTTCTTAAATAATTTAATCATGACCGCTCTCAAACGGTGAAGGGAATCATCATCGGCATATCCTAGAACTAAAAATTCTAAGACATGTGATATCCACCAACTCACACTGGGCCCGAACTAGGTTACGGTCCACTCCTCACAGAGTCCTCTCTGCTGTCACAAGCAGTGGGAACGTTATAGGCTGATTATGTCATACCATGCTATGGTGGGGGCTCTGGATCTGTGGGGGGACTATCGCACCCGCCCCGGGCGTCAGTTTCAGGGGGCGTTAAAATCATAATAAAGTAGATGATTCAAAATAAAAAACTTGCTTCACAAAGCGCCTAGCATACGGAAGCCTGGTAGGTTCATCGTCGACTTGTAAGAACAAGGCGCCACTATCAAGTTTCTGCCTCGGGTCGAAAAAATCGTTGATCCGGGGCTGGGTGGGGGTTGAGGGCTGCTGCCCCCCTACTGGATCAGGACTGATTCATACATTTAGGTGATAAATTACTATAATTAGTGATACAGGAAAAACTTTTTTTATATTAGTTGAATCATTATAATGTCTTATGTGCGAAAAAATGTTCAAGTTTAATGTATACGTGCAATAAGCTAGCACCAAGAAACAATGTTAAAACCAAAATCAACACGACGCAAATACTAAAGAATTTATAACATTTGTTCAGGAAGAGTTTAACTCCTTCTTTACTTGGTAATTTTAGTTTTACAACCATTTTGTAAATAAATTAGTTTATAAAAAAAATATGCATAAAAAATATTAAAATCCTAATAAATTCTTTGACATGACACTATTGTCCAATGAATGTCAGTTTTTTTTTTTTTTTGAGAATAAAATGGACTTCATAAATAAGTTTTAATATGTATCTTCAGTATTCAGAAAAATACCTATGTATAAAAACTCTATGATACCACTACAGGGCCAAGAAATTTTATTTCGGGCATTACTTTTTGTGTGCTGTGCTAATCCCAACACCCCTGCAGCTAAAATAATTATTAAAGAAATGTCCTAAGTTTTTGCGTTGCAATCTCGCCTAAGGTTGGTAGTTGCATACAGAGGACGCGTCGTATGTGGTCGTGATCCTCAGGATTGAGGTAACGACGAGGACTCAAATTGATATAAAGGTTGAATTTTGTCACAACCCCTTTTGACTTGAGGAAATTATTCTGAACAGCGGGATATTTGCGTAACACACTAACCGTAGGAATGGCTTTCATTTTGACGGTTCAAAAATATTCATTGCGTTTTTTACGTTTGCTCAATGCACACAAATTTTTCGAAGTAATGAAGCAATGGCTTAGCAATATCGTTCAAAATGGTTCAGATTCTGATTGATAGGGCTAGTGTATTACGCAATAAGGAAAACGAAATTAATGTAGAGAAAAACGCTGAAAGGAGTGTATGGGCTACATTTAAAAAGAAAAGAAACAAACAAAATTAGAGTGACATGAATTGATACACTTCAAACAGTTAAAACGTTCGGTAAATTATTATTTTAGATAACAGAAGTTTCTAAAAGCAACTTTAGACCTATGATCGTTACATCATTTAGTTTTTAATGTAAAAAAGTTAACGAAATATCTTAAAAAATACCCCTTTAGAAAAAGAATGTTATAATAATATTATCACTTTAATTTTGTTTAACATTCAGCTCACGTTTCTTTTCAGAGTTTTTCTTTATGACCTGTAGATTAGAATGTATCCATACAGACTAGAATAAAAACTGACGAGAGTGTAGGCAGATCTTTACAAAACTTAATAATAATAAAGTAATGAAAAAATAAAACTTACTTTTCTTCTGCTTGCTAATAGCAAGTCCTTGTAGACTTCTGCTCAATCCGTCCACATCTTTGTCCCTCTTCGTAAGATCTTTCTTTAGAGCTTGTAGCTTTTTCAAGTAAAGTTTTCTAGTGGAAGCCTGTATGGGTCCCGGGGTGAACCCAAGCTGGATCAGTTCAGCTCTGAGGGTCCTGTCATCGTAGTCTACAGAGGCTGGCAGGGACGAGGCTACGGAGACTATAGTCTGGTCATGACTATACTGTTCCGGGTCGTCATACACGGGAAGCCTGCGATGTCGGTACATTGTTATATTATTTCTAAGATTTTTTACTGAAACGGGGTACTGAGTCGTATAATGTCTAATTCTAACCGGATGTGGCAGGATAAAATGAATACAACAACTTCCCACGAATTCCCCAACTACAATGACAATAAATAAATGAATATTATTCGCTTAGTATCGGCAGTTATCAGAACCTGCGTCACCCTGTTCCCATACACTAATATTATAGTTTTAATGATACACAGTGATATCAGTCAACAGGACCTTATCAAATACAAAATATAATGGCTTGAATAACACAATTTATACCTGTGATACATTGGGTCTTTTCTTTCGAATACGTTCACTTAGTATATACACCTAGTAGGTACAGGCAATAGGTTTAATACACATTAATAATAATATAATTTATATTAACTCAGTATTTATACACAGCCAAATAGTTTGCCTGGTTATCTGTATAAGTAAAGGCCTATGTAGCACTATGTATAAAAATAAAATTTATATAATTAAGTGATTACTAGCGATACTGGGTAATGCTTAAGGTAATGATGATGATAACAACGTGACGTCAGATAACTGATAACAACGGGTTCGACTCGCGTTCCTAACGGGATTCCCCTCTGGCTTAACATTTATATTATACCTACTGACAGTCAAGTCAACACATTACATAATTAGCGAATTTAAAAATACTTTTTCTTACTTTAATTGCTCCTACTTATCATGCAACTTAAAAAAATCAAAATATTTAATATGCCAGTTGATTCTTTGATATGGTCTCATTAATTACAAACATGACATGACAGTCATGTTACATGTTCCTTTTGATATACCTTAACTCAAGGCTCTCAAAAGTTATTTGATATCGAATAACTATTGCCATGATCGCATTTTAGAGACCGATAAACTAGTGTTGCATAGTTTGGAGCCACAAAATAATGCCACTGACATCTTTGTTCTCCTCATCAACATAAGCTGGTCTACTTTCTCGATATTTAAGATTTTAAGAAGTATAGAAAAATACTTACACAACAGGCGAGACAAGCAGCCTCTTCTCAATCAACACTACATCTTCCTCCTTATCCTCATACTTGTACTCTTCGTGTACATTCGCTATCACGATACTGCCGCCCGAGTAGTTGCTGCTCACTCCACTGCTGGCTGATGATCGCCTGGTATTCCCAGCCTCTTCGCCCTTAGTCGTACACAACCACTCATTCGTCTTGTTCTGAACCACCGCTAAAACTCGATCCAACTCTTGCGAACAATCACTTGAGATCAAACTATTTGTATCACATTTGGTATTTTTACTCCTTTGCTTCTTCAAACTAGTCTTTGTTTTATAGTTCTTATGAGTTATGTTACTCGGAGAGCCAGGTAACGAGAAGTTTTTATAGACACTGATGCGTTGGTTCATTACATTTGAATGTTCACTAGACTGTTTGGTGTCGTCTGAGGTAACCTCTAACGGATGTATACCACTTATTTGTACCTCTGATAATTTGTTTGAGATACAAGATTTAAAGCTAGTGTTAGCGTCACTGGATATCCTATCTTTAGTGAGATCGATTGTGCTGTTTTCTGTAAAGTCTAAATAGGTACTTTTCCATGGAGCTGATTCGTTATCTATAAGATATGTGTCGCCTATAATAGTAGGATATAGTTTGTTTAAAGTTAAAGTGTTCTTTTCGCACCATTCGTTGATAAATTCAGATTTCCGGACAGTGGGAGCGTTTTCTTGTGGGTTTTCGTCAGCAATTGGCTCGTACTCAGCAACTATTTGGTCTGTTGTCAATAATACTCTCTCTGGAAAAGGTTACAATTTTTAATATTAATGTGAGTTGCGATGCACTATTTTAATGAGTTTAAAATACAATTAATTAGGGTTCATGTTGTTATAAAATACTCTTAATTCATGTTTAGCTCAACGCCAGCTTAAATTGTTACTAATAAAAAGATAAATATAGCATTATTTTAGAACTCTAAGCAATTTTTTTTTACTGGAATTGGGGACAGAATACAGATTTTTTT